>OY728148.1:383505127-388505127 GCA_963277665.1 Viscum album | reverse complement strand
ATATTTTTTTACTTCCTTTTTATTTCTATACGCACCCCACTGTAGTATTGCACTATGTGTTGAACACACCCAATTTTTATAGGGGAGTATTTTCCAAAATCATAGTTGGAGGATGGATGTATAGTTGTTGGATCTTCCTTGATCCCTTTTCTAGGAATTGGTATCCCAAGAATCTTTGGGTAGGTTGTGGTGCAGTTGTTAGTTGTAGGTGTATGTGGGTGAGGTGTACTTTCCTACGTGTTTATAAGATGAGGTATGTTAGCAGACCAAGTGTCTATGGGTGGGATGAGGTATTGTAGTGCCCTAGGTGTCTGCTGGTTGGATGTGGTATCATTTTGGCCTTGGTTTTTAAGGGTGGGATGTGGTGAGCATTGTTTTCATAGGTTGTGGGACTATCTTTGAGGCCCATGTGTGTGTGGGTGGGTTCTGACATGGGGCTTGTGGAAGAGTGTGGAAGCACCATGATGTTTTCCATTAGTGTATGAGAAATTAAACAATGAGAGGTTGTGTGAGGTACTCAAAAAACAATGTTATAATTATATTACATTACATGACTTTCATTATTTGGTGAGCATGCCTTGGTGAGTTTTGGATGGCTAGTATTTCTTGTTTGGTGTTGATGGTTTTTTATTTTTTTCTCACATGTGAATTAGCATGATTCTCTCACATGTGCATGAGAGTCATTTTTTCCTACTAAGTATAATCATATTCTCACCCTATGAATGAAAACTATTTTTTAGGTTTCTAGGAGTATTTTTAGGACTTTACTAGACTTTACTATCCCGTATGTGAGGATATTTGTTGTGTCTCCTCTTAGATTTATTATTTTGGTACTTACTTTGGGTTTTATTGAACTACTGACAGTTATTTTTTTAAACATACATGCGGTATGGATTTTGTATTTAATTTATATATGTCTTCATTTTTTCTTATGCTTGATACATCTTATATCCCAATCATGGTTACTATAAAAAGGCTAATGCCTCCAATTTTTTGATATTTGTATACCCTTACTGATGGTCACCACCCTAGGGCCTACTTGAGGCGGGACTTGGGGGATCATTATCTAACTTTCCCTAATGCCATATCAATAGAGGAATCTTTGAAATGAGGGTTTCATGACAATAAACTATAAATACATCATCATTTACAATCATAATAGATGGTAATGGGAAAAACAAAAGATATAGGTTCTTGAGGTGATAGTCCATCACACACACAAATGATGATTTTATTCACCATTTTATGGAAGTGGATATGGTTGCAGGTCATTCCATTAACAAAAAAATATCATTATATGAGT
This sequence comes from Viscum album, assembly GCA_963277665.1. Classification (NCBI taxonomy): domain Eukaryota; kingdom Viridiplantae; phylum Streptophyta; class Magnoliopsida; order Santalales; family Viscaceae; genus Viscum; species Viscum album. The sequence goes on along the minus strand of OY728148.1, from coordinate 388,503,824 downwards.
TATTTTGAGGTTATAATATAATTATGGTTTAATAATAATTTAAGGAGGTGTAGGATGAAATAAAACATAAATGATCATTAATGAACATTTCCTATTATTCGGGTATCCTCCTTAGGTTTGAACCAAAAAAACATACTAGATTTGATTTAGATCCAAAATAAGGTTTCTTGGATGAGAGGAGGTAAGTTGGGAAGTTTTATTTGTAGGTATTTTCTGAACCAAAAGGTTTTGATGTTTTGAAGAGGATAGAATATTGTGTGGCCTTTTATAACTTATGTGAGTGGCACCCATATAATATTTTTAATAAAAGAATTACACTCAATTTTTTCTTGTCCCAAGACTCCAATAATACAAACTATTTGATAATAGATTGAATAAGGTCTTAATATGGCCATTAAATTGTTTTTTCACATGTTTTGGATTATTTTTAACCTATATCTTTTTGGTTTAATCTTTCCAAGGTAAACCCATTTTTACCTTAACAGTATTAAATAATTTTTACTAATTTTTAATATTCATTTTTTCAAAAAATTATGTTGAAATAATTATGTAATATATATTAATATAAAAAAAATATGGAATATATTTAGAAAAATTACATTCACATGAGTAATAAAATTTCATTTCAATTTAATCTATCAAACATGATGAGAGCATGTATTTCAAAATTTAAAATGTTCAAATGTTTAAAAAAAATTATATTGAATTTAAATATAAAATTGACTCCAAAGACCTAGATTGGATACATGTATGTGTAATTTAACTAATTTAACTATTAAAAAAATTTAAAATATAATTTAATTTTATAAATAAATTTAGAAAAGGGAAATTTTCAATTAAAATTCTATATTTTTCATTATTGATTAAAAAATAATATTTTCTAAAAATTATCAAAAATTAACCCTAATATAATTTTGACATGATTATTTTAAATATAATAATTATTTTATCAATTAAATTTTCTAAAAATTTCAAAAATCAATTTTAAAATAAGTGTGTTAATAAAAAGATGACAAAACCTCTTTTTAGAAAAAAAATGTTTTAAGTGAAATTGAAATGTATTCTCCTCTTTTACCTAGAAAACACATAAGAATAATGTTAGAATTTTCCTTTAATATATAATACATAAATTTAATTTAAATAATTCAAAAAAATTAGTTTTTTTAATTTATTTTGGTAAAATGTGTCTGTGTGTATAAAAATTATTTTTCATAAAACCATTTCCTTTATTTTCAAATAGTTGTTATTTTCATGATTAATTTATTAATCTCCAAAAAAATAATTTTATATGAATGTATTAACCATAAAATTTTATAATTTAATTATTCCTATTTATACCTTCCATTAAAACTAATAGGTAGTAACTGACATATACTACTATTTTATTAGTATGTCACATTTCATTAAAACCTGGTGTTGCATACAATGCAAACTAAACTCAATGTTTAATGTAACACAAGCTAAACTCAGTGTTTCATGTACCAAAAACTAAAAAAATTGTGTAATGAAATATAAACATAGTGTTTCATATAATGAAATATATTTAAAAGATTAAATTATATTGAAAAAAAATTATTTTAAAAAATCCCAAGGTGTTACAGGATACATGAGCAATCGACTTTGTGAATCAACAATGTGGTTGGATCAGCTATGTGGACCAACTATGTGGATCAGCTATGTGTGCAGTCATATACATGGCTTGGACACTTGAATAATACATGTAGCTATATCTGATACATCGATCGATAATGTTTGAGATAGTATATGTGAATCCGCTATGTGAAAATGACTATGTGGGGCTTTCAACTATGTGAAATCGGCCACCTAGATATTTTTTTCTAGTTTCGTGAAAAAGACATGTGGATATTTATGTGATAGAAAAAAGTTCTTCAATGGATTTTTGTTCGAGGATAATTATATCATCGATTTTCTATGATTGGTGAGGCTATAAACTATTCCTTGCATGTGAAATTTAATGAGATCCTCAATAATAGTTAAATAAATCTATTTTGATCTCAAAACCCAATCATTCCATATCTGTTGACTCAAAAATAAATATCATTCCTTATTTCTTGATTTCTATCATGATTGGACATTATATAATCATTCCCTTGGAGTAATGGAACCATTCTACCAGCTGATCGAGTTCTCTAGTGGTGATTCCATCTTGTGTGCCCCCTGTTTTAGTGCAGCAAGTAGAGTAAGGCATCCTTCTTCATGGAATGGAATTATCCTACATTTTTCATTATTTTTAGAATGAGGGGATGTTTTATTTTGTTTATATATTTTGATATGGTTTCAACTAAATTAATAAAAAAAATTAATTGGTTAAATGAATTTAAAATGTATAGGATAATGGGAATCGTTTGTTTTGAAAAAAATGATTATTATTGATATGATGAAATTATATGAATAATTCCTTTCTGAAATCGATGGATGTTGGTGTATTTAATTGAACTCTGGTTGTGGAATTATGAACCCCTGTTTTGGAGATTGTTTTATATCACCCTAAATAGTATTGGATAAACACTTATATTCAGCTAATGAAGTGGTTTCCCCTGGATATATAGTTTTTATTAGTACACCCCTAAATAATGAAGTGTACATGATAAATAGATCCAATTCCAAATCATAAATTTTTTTGTGTGTGTGATGTAGAATTAGTTTTTGAAGTGGTTACGTGGTATGGATTGTTGTGTTAATGTGTTGTGTGGGCAGTAATATTTCTTTCACAAATGAGATGGGATATTATGATATGTGGTGTGGGTGTGATGTATAGTTTTGATGCAGCATGATCCAATTAGTTATGGTTTGTTAGTTCTTTTGTGGGGTAGTTGGGCTAGAAATTGGTTTCTATAAGGCAACTGGGAATGTGGTAATGATGAATGGGTTTTTTGACAAGAGGAAAGATGGGTTGTTTTTTTGTGCTTCTTGCTATGCATTTTATTATTCAAGTTTTCTAGGAAGTATTGGAATTAAATAATGATTTTGAAGTAGAAATGGGATGTAAATGTTTAAAAAATTAACCTAAAAATGCATAGTTGGTTAAATGAAAAAATATTTTATGAATAAATTAAATTTGATGGAAAATATAACATCCCAAGATCTTTTGAAACATATTATTTAAATTTTATTTTATTTTTTTGATATATTTAGTTACATGAAATGAAGAGGTTATAATGTTTTATACACAACACCAATTTTATCATGTGTTACACATATAATTTATTTTCTTCAATAACTTATGTTATTCATAAGAAAAACTCTAGTCAAACAATAATATACCATTCATATTATCATTTAATATGGATGTTATCTCCAGGATTTTATATTGATGGGTATGAATAAGAATAAATATATTATGTTTACAAAAGATTATATTTTTTTGACATTCATCCAATATATTTGACAGACATAATATAATAATAACTCTACTTTTATGCTTAAAAAAGAATATTTTTCCAAAAAATAGTTTTTATTCGTTTTAATGGTAGACTTGTTTTAAAATTAAAATTTGAAACATTTAAGAAATTTGTAGGGAAAAATAATTTTTTTTAAAAATAATTTCTATATTTACTTATGGTGAATTTTTGATATTTTTCTTAGAGGTTTCATTTTGTTATTAATTTTGAAAAACACTACATTTTAATTGAAAATATCTTTTACATATAATTTATTTATATATTTAAATTATATATTAAATAAGTTTTAATGTATAATTAGTTAAATTATAAATCATTAAATCCAATTTATGTCAATGTATTCAGTTTGACATTGAAATTGGATATAAAAACAGTTCTAACTTTTGAGCTTCTCTCATTAAATACTCGTTGTGTCATAGTGTCTGTGGGATTAATATTATATTAATTTTGTAACTTCTATGAATTGAATTTGGAGAAATGTAAATAAATATTTGGAATCAGTGGAATATTTTTATTCTAATTAGGTCATATTAATTTGTTTACGTCCATGACTAATGAAAACTTTTGAAATTAATTATAGTGGTTAAGGTAAGACTAAGCTTACATAGTGATTAAATATAGAATATATGGAGTATAAATAACCCAAAACTAGTCCAAAACGTATTTTATCTGAATATATAGACCTTTAACACCTTATTATTTATTTTTACGAGGTATTTGGATATTGTTAAATGAAATTGGCATATATAATACGTTATGTAAGTAGAAGGACAAAAAATAATATTCATTGCCTTTAACACTTATAATGCATTAGATTAGAGAAGAAGCTATAGATGTATAGTTATAAATATAATTTTGGGATATAAATGAGTTATTTTTATAATAATTTTTTTTATTTAATTTTTATATATTATTTTAATATATTAAATTCTTATAAAATTCAAACACATGGATTATTTTGTGACTAATTAAATTAAATAACTGATATTTTATTAAATAATTTAAAATTACTAAAAATATTATCTTATGTCTAGTGAATTTAAAGTGTTGATAATTTTAAATATTTACCATTTATGGGAAAATTGATCTTTTATACAGAACATAGTAACCCATAAATACTAAAAACATTGTTAGTAGAGATAGGGTTAAATCATCGTTTTTGCGCATTACATGCATTTCTATAAAAATTAATTTCCAACATATATTAAAATTTTCTTTTATAAAATAGATATAATAGTTTATAATTTGTGGTTATAAGTTTTCTAATATGTTTCACATTAATTTTGACTTAATTTATAAAATACTTAATTTTGAAAACTTGCTACATAAATGAAAATAAAAATTGAAAAAAATAAGGAAACATAAAGTCTAAAGAGAAAATCATAAAAATGATTTTACCTTTTAATATGTGAGTTTTTATATACCATAATTCCATTTTATTCCATTTTTTTATGAAAATGAGGTATGGGAGACCACCCAATAGTGTCTACTTGTGGTATTAACAAGAATACCACCCCACCTCCACTAAAAAAAAGAATTCACTTTTCTCCTATCTTTAAACCACTAAAACCATTTGGATCATCCAAATGTTGAAAAAATAATCACCCAACACCCATAATTCTATCCTAAATGCCTCGCACTTTGCTGAAATCCAACCAAAGAAGTCGTTTTGTGCTAACAAAAAAGAGATACCTGTAAAGGAGGTAATGTTATTCAACATGAATTTCTATTTTATTTATTTCTCAAAACACTTCAATTATTCTTATTACATGATTTTATAATGACCTAATTATCCTCCATATAAAAATATTTTATTATATTATAGGTTTTGCAATAAGGCCTTGGCCTTAAACAATACATATTCTAGTGTTGTTTGAATTAGAATTCAAACTCGAGGATTTTTTCAGTTCAGGGTTTTAGAGAATTAGTAAAAACTCTTAAAAATTAAAACCATACTTTAAAAGTGGGTATATATAATCAGTATAATTTTTTTAAAACAAATAAAACATTCAAAAATAAGACATGGATTGTTCATTACATCTCAATTCCCATATTTTTCACATACTTGTCCCAACTCTCCCTTTAACACTATGGAAAAAAAATTAAATATGGAGTGAGCTGAAAATCTCATTAAGGGTCATAAATAGAAATAAAACCATTAGTATAGTGAAAAAGAAGAAATACTATTTAATGAAATAAATTAATCATTATTTCATTAATAACATAGAAATTTTTTTCTCAAATTAATATCATTAAAACCAATAAAAATAAAATAAAACATTTTTAGGTGTCTTAGAGCATCACATATATAAAACCCTTTCAAAAATATTTCAATTGGAATAACTGAATCTATTAATTCAAATAATTATTATTACCCAATTATTTGGAGATATTTAATGGGGATCACCCTTCGTAGAATCTATATTGGGCACACCCGTGAGCTATAATGGGTTTTATCCCTTCGTATAATCTATATCAAACTAACTGGTGATCTATAATGGGAATCAACTATTTGAATAAGCTGTATCAGGCTCACCTGTGACCTATAATGTGGATCTAACCTTCATATAAGCTATATCTTGTCCACCCATTTCATATAATTCTCCAGGGCCTTTTCGTTTATAAAACTCTTTAGTCATAATACCCTTTGAAAAAATCATTCAATCCCATATGAAAAAAACCTTCATATAAAAATTCCATTCTCATTTAGGAAACCTTTTTCAATACCAAAAACTCAAAATAATGAAAGAGGGTTTTTAATTTAGGATAAAATGTAATCATTCAAAGGAATAAAGAAATTAAATAATAGTCACAATGGAGGAAAATTCATTGTCGATGTGTACGTTAAAAATAAAACATTCATATTTCAGTTTTTAAAAACATTCCTTATAAAACACTTAAAGGGATTCTTCTCTAAAAAAAATTGAATGAAACAAATAAAATTATAAAATTTACTTTATAATATATAACTATAGCGATGCAAAGCGGGCTCATGGCCTGCGGGCTTCACGGGTATGGGGAAGATGTGGGGTGGGGTGGGCATAAAATATTTTACCATTTAGAGTGGGGGATAATGCGGGTTGAGCCCGCGTGGGTGCGGGAAAATGTGGGTTTAGCCTACGCAGGTGTGAGCTTTCCCACCTGCCCGATTTGAAAAATATTTTATTTTTACAATATATGTTTGTTTATCATTTTTTTCTTAATAAAAAATCATGGTTAAATGGTGAAATATGATTTCTCACCATAATGGTCATATTAATTCACCATTTATTCACATGTGAATTTTAAATAGGCTTGTATTTATTGTTTTAATATGATATTATATTATTTTTATAGTAATTATTAACCATATTCACATGGTAAGTCATCCCATCTCTCGAAAAATAGAATTCATCGCCCCTGCACATGGTTTCAAATCTATAAGAGTTATTATAATCATAATTTTTTTTAGGTTGATTTAATTTTTTTATTATTTAATTTCATTTTTTATTAATAAAATTGGATAGAACCTCATGAAAATACAAATTGATTCCTCTGAAACTAATTGTTGCCTGAAGAGACATCATTCATTCACATGTTTATTTGTTCACATCACCACTCAACCGACATTATCATTCATCACCCATCACCAACCACTCACTTACTTTCGATCACAACAGTTCTCCACCACATCGGCATTACCGTATGCCACCATTAACCCACAACAAAATGTTCCATCACATCCTTTAATACTCTAGTGATTGTTAATTCATACTTCTACCCACAAATACCATTAAGAATGATAAAAAATATAGTATTTAAATTATTATAAATAGTATATTTTTTGTAAATGTGGGTAAGCCCACGAGAAACCTGCTGGCAACCCACTGGTTTATGCGGGATGGGGTGGGCTTGGAATTTTTTGTTCGCATTATATGTGGGCTTTTGCGGGCAAAACACGCATGGGCTCAAACTCGCGAGGGCTTGGCCCACCACTACCCGGCCCACCCATTTCACATTACTATATAACTATATATATAAATAAATATGTAAAATAATACCATAAATATAAACATGGATAAAATGATTGGATAATAAAATCTTTAATAATTCTAGGTGTCCCATACCACTTTAAACATTAAATTCAAAATCTAAATCAAATAAGACACATTTACCATAACATTAAAGAATATTATAACAGATATAATATATATATTAAATTTCATAGTATATTTATAAACACCATATAAAAGAATAAAGGTAGATAATATCAAAATATTTCTCAATGAAAGTTGATTGAGACAAAATCACTTACAAATATCATAACATGGTTCCGGAAATTGATCAAATGAAATGATTATGTGTATCCTATGTAAATAAAAATAAAAAATATTAAATACAACATAATATATTAAAAATTTAATTCACATGTTATATTATAATTAAATAATCAAGAAGTAGAAGTTTTACCCAAAGAATAGAAATTGGGTTAAGAAATTCCCTTACCTTATGTCTTAAATATATTTGTACTCGTAAAAAACCTCATATATATAATTATTTTTCGTTATTAATAAATCATAGACCAATATTAATATTTAGAATACCATATATTATTTTCATAATACATTATAATACTCATTTATTAATAACTCTATGTCTAAGTTTTGTTTTTGGTGATATCTTCTTTATTAATCATACATGTTTTGACTTATTATTCTTGATTCTCAAGATTTAATTTTTTTAATAATATGAAACATGATATAAAAATATTATATATTCATTTTACATAATTATTTCTAAAAAAAATTCAATATTAATGATAAAAAATTTCATGGAGACGTTTAGTTTTACGTACGCACAAATGCTATTTTCATTTTCATGTCGTTTTGAAAAAATGAAATTGAATGAAATGTATATTAATATGTTTATATATAAAATATCATTAAAGTAACATTAAATTTTAATTTATATCATATATTTTTAATAAAATAATTCATAATACATTCTATGTGATGTGTGAACGAATCACATAACTTTGAGGAGGTGGTAGTCCATAGGTCCACAAATGATGTTATCATATATCCCTAATATAGAAAGCATGAATGTTTGTTTAATATAAAATTAATATAATATAGAATATGTTATAATAGACATATTAAAATATTATTTGACCATAAAAATAGTTTTAATACTAGACATGGAAGGAGTAATGAAAAAAGAACAAAACCATTATTAATAGAGGTGATTAACTGACAGAACATGGGCACCAATTTTTTTCATTTTCATATGAGGAGGTGAGAAATTAAATGGTTATGAGATATTAAATTATAAATATAACACTATAGTATATACATGATTCTGGAGTTATTAAGCATTGTTGGATGAACTATTTGAGAAGAATGTAAAAAAGGAAAAGAAATTAGGGGAGGTACGTTAGAAAATTATCTCTAGAATATCAGCTCCTTAAGAGACCCTTGAGAACCTTTCATTGGGTTTTTTGGTGAGTAAATAAGCACATGAACGTAAATGGGGGGAGTATTATAACATGGGTCAGATATGTTAGGATCTAAAAGGATTTTTGGGCCGACATGGGGAGGTGAGGTGTGGTATTTATACATGAGGATATGTGGGTTCATGTGATTAAATTTTTGATTATTTTATATTTAAAACTAACCATATTGAGGTGGAATTAAGTTATACAAATTATATTTTAAATTATTTCTTTAGGTTGGTTATGGTTTAGAAACTCCTCAAAAACCTTTAAATTTTTTAGTTAATAGGTATTTTAAGCCATTACCCTTTTAACTTTAACATGTTTCATTTTTACCTATATCACGGTAAATAATATTTTAACAATGGTAAATTTTTTAGAAATAAAATTTAAATTTAACATAAAACCTAATTTAAAAAATTTTAATCCATATATGGAACCCATTATATGTAATTAAATTGACATAATTTGAAAATTTAAATATAAATTTAATCCTGCAGACACAATGAAAAAGTGAGTTTTTAAAGAGAAATGTTCAGAAGTTCTTAATGTTTTTATTTCTAATTTCAATGTGAAATTGATAAAAACGACATAGACTGTATTTAATGAGGTATTATTGGACTAATTATAATTTAAAACCAATTTCAAATATAATTTTACAATATAAATATTTTGGATGAAACAATGTTTTGAACAAATATTTTGTATTATTCAATATTCTCCAAAATATGAAAGTTCTCAAAAAAGCACCAAAACATTACCCTAAACTAATTTTTATATTTATTTTTTAAATAAGAGGTATAATATTCAAAATATAAATTATTAATTCTTCAAAATTATATTTAAAATTCGCTCCTCATCAAATGTCCATGTAACTACCTTTTAAAAATAGTATATTATTTTAAGCATAAAATTGGAATTATTATTTTTAATATAATAAAATATATTGGATGAATCTAAAATTCTTTAATAAAAATATTTAATTATAATATTGTTATTTATATAAATTCTCTTCTATAAAATGGATATGGGATAACATCCTCCTAAAATAGTAATATAGACATTATTTTTTTTATGTATAACAGACTGGAATAAAACATACGATTTCAAAGAAACTCATCATTTAATTTAGTGTAATATATTGAAAATAGAGATATATTAAAAGATAAAATTACTATATAACTCATTGATATTAATAAATATGAAAAATTATTTTTCTATAATTAACTAGGATGTTACATTCTTCCCCCTTTTGGAAATAATGTCCTCGTAATTTTGAATTCAAGAAAAAAATTAGGGGATTGAATTTTCAAAATACCATTACTGAAATCCCATATAAGAAGAAGGATTAGTAAAATATACACTTTAATAGAAATAAATTAATGTACATAGGTCACCTAAGGTAATACATAATTGGTATCCATATAGGAAAACATGGATATAGAATTATAAACTAACCATCATGTTCTGATGGAGAGTGATTGAAAACATGGTCAGGGAAAAATCAAAAATAAAAAACCGTAAATATATGACAGATTAAAATTTCATTGATTTATTTGTAAGAAATGTAAATGTATAAAATTTTTCTTTTTCAAAATACTTTTCCTAGATTTACAGAAATCATTTATAATTAAGAACATAAGTTCATATACTTACTTAATATGTTTCTATTTTAAAATAAATATTTCATCCTCTTAATGTTACAGAATTGTGATTTATATCTATAATTATAACTTTAATCATAAAAGATCACCCAAACCCTAAATTTTATCAATATATTAAACTTAATTACCAATAGTTACTTCATACTTTACATTAAACAAAATCTTTTTGTAAACATAAAAAAAATATCACCCAAATTTTTTTTAATAAATTATTTTCACATTGATTAAAACCTCATATTGTTATTATAAAACCTCTAACATATGGTTATAATTCGACAAATTTAAACCTCTTTGGATATTCCATCAATTCACCAGATTTCTCATCATTAACTACAATAGGATAAAAATATTTTCTACACATTTTTTTTTAGTCATAATTATTTCCACCATGAGTAATATTCTTTTGGAAAAAATCGCATAATGTCCAAACTCATTGCAAAAAAATGAAAATTATTGTAAATTTTTTTTATGTTATCTCATTTTTTAACTCTTCATAACCCTTTCCCTTTTAGTCACAAACCTTGGGACAAAACTCAGCACATTTGTTACAATTTCCACATCTAAACATACAATACCCAAAATGTATTTTACCACACATGGAACAAGTTTTTGGTTATCCTTCATAACTCTTAGTTGGTTGCTTATCCATTTCCTAACACATTGACTATTTCTTTCACTTATCATCTCATGGCTTATAAGAATTGGCGACCTCCATTTCAACATTCTTTGTATAATAAAAAACTTTTTCATAACATTAAAATTATTGTAAAGAAATATCTATTTATAGAATTGTTTTCAATCCGATGTAAAATCAATTAATTTTACTACAAGTTTCTCTAATATAATATGTAACATGCATGGCCAATATTATGATGTTCGGTTCATATGTTGCAATTGAATCCATATCCTTTTTCTACAATATAAAGAATTGTTTCTCCATCCTAAGCCAAATAACCTTAAGGAAATTTTTATAAAGGAAAATATCCTTAAATGTTTCCCATTCCATGGTATCAAGATCATTTTTATCTCTATTATTATGAAAAAATTACCACCAAATATCATTTTCACATTCAAAGTAATAGATGTAAAGAGTTACCATTTGATGATTTAAACATCACATGCCATTCAATATATTCTCCAAGGCATCAATGCATCATTCGAATACCACTAGGTCATATTATCCATTGAATGATGGGGGTGTTTCTTTAATAAATTTTCCACTACTAACATATTCCTTATTTTTTGATCTAACTAATTTCATGCATGGATTCCACCGCCATTAATAGCCTACATCAATTGACCCATCATATAAAAAAGCTATTTAGTTCTAATTACAACCACCTCATCATGTATATATATAAGGTTTCTTTTCCTATTTATTCCATCATAAAAAACATTATTATTTTATCTATAGAAAACTAATCTGAAAAAACATTATTTATATAAAGGAATAAGGTCATCTTTAAATTGTACATCATTTCAACTTAAATAAAAATTATAATATTCTATGGGAATTGTATTAACACTATCTTAACCTATAATTTTTTATAAACCATCTATTAATACCATCTATAATGCATGGACATAAAACATTTCATATTCATGTGTTGTTTGAACAAGAATTAACATTTGAGGATCTTTTCATTATAGAGTTCTATGGATTTAAGAATGAATCATACAAATTAAACCCATAAATTAAAAGTGGACACTTATACTCAATATGCATTTTTTCACCAAATAAAAAATTCAAAAAAACATGTATTATTTATACCATCCAAATTCCCATCATGTTTTCATCCTTGTCCTAACTCATACATTAACCCTGTAAATTTTTTTTAAAACATGGGATGGTCACAATAGCTTAATGAGGGAAATGAAAAGAAAGAAAACCATTAGACTAGTGAAAAACATGAAATCAACTATAATTAATTTATTTAAAAACAATTCATGAATAATATGACATTATTTTCAAAAAAATTCATTAAAAATAATAGAAATCTATTGAAAAACATTTACGTGTTTTGGAGAATCCTATATATATAACACTTTCAAAACCATTTCAATTTAAATAATCATTTATCCGACTTCCAATAATTTTTATTACTCAATTAATTAGAGATCATTAATTTGTATCACCCTTTATATGATCTATATCGGGCACAGTCATGGAATATAATGGGACACATCCCTTCATATATGCTATGTTAAGATCATCTATGAGCAATAATGGGGCTCAACCCTTTGTATAAACTGTATCGGGCTCACCCATGACCTATAATAGGGATCAAACCAGAGTATAAGATATAATGTGCTCACCCATTTCATATAACCATCAAAAACATTTTCATGTATAAAACTATTTAATCATAAAATCCTTTGAAAAACACTTTTATTCTCATGTGAAATACACTTTCATATAAAAATATCCTTTTCTTTTAAGAGACCATTTTTAGTAAAAAATGATGAAATAAATTTCTAAATTTATTAGAAAATTCAATCTATAAAAGAAATCTAAAAATTATATAATATTCATAGTGAAGTAGAATTCATTTTAACGGTGTATGTTAAAAATAAAACATTCATATTGTTGTTTGTCAAAACTCTATTTATAAAACACATAAATAGAATACTTTTGAATAATTATGAATAAAAATAAAAAAATTGACACAAAGTGTCCTTTATAATTCAATATTATCTTTATAAATAAATATGTAAAATAATTTCTTGAAACTTAACATGGATAAAATGATTTTCTAAAAATATCTTCAAACTTTCAAGGTTCCCCAAACCACTTTTATCATTTATATCATAATATAAATAAAAATTAAATTTACCATGACATAAAATAATATTATAATAGATAATATATATATATATATGAAATTACATTGTAAATTTATATACACTTTATAAAATAATAAAGGTGCACAACATCAATATATGCCTCAATGAAAAAATGTTGAGATGAAATACCTTAAAAATATCATTACATTGACATGGAAATTAATCAAACAAAATTAATATGCATTTCTTATGTAATTAAAAATAAAAAAGTGTAAATATGACATAATATATTCAAAATTAATTTTACATGTAATATTTAAGTGAAATAATCAATAAGTATAAGTTTAGCCCAATGAATAGAAATTGGGTTAAGAAATTCCCTTACATTGTGTCTGGAATCTATTCAAACACTTACAAAACCCATGTATAATAATTATAAATTTAATATTAATCTATAAAAAGACCATATTAATATTTATAATACCATATATTATTTACTTAAGACATGGTAGTATTCATTTATTAATAAATCCTTGTTAATGTTACGTTTCGTGGGATATATTCTTCGTTAATCGTATGCATTTTGAATCCTTATTATTGATTCTCAAGATTTAATTGTTTGTATAATATGAAAAATGATATAAATATATTACATATTCTATATATAATTATTTATAATAATCTTTAATGATAAATGAAAAAAACCATTCATGAATATGGTTGGTTGTACATACGCAAGAATGTTATTTTCGTTTTCCTATCGTATTTGAAAGAATGAAATTAAATTACATGTTTGTAAATATATATATATATATATATGTATATCATTATATTAGAATTAATATTTCATTTATATCATATTTTTTTACTAAAATAGTCCTTAATAAATTTCATGTGATATGTGAAAGAATCGCGTTGCTTTGAGGAGGCGGTAGTCCACACATCCACTAACGAAGTTATCGTATATCCCTAATATGGATAGAATAAAGGTATGTTTAATATAAAATTACAATAATATTAAATATTATTTAATATAAAGATTAAAAAATTATTTAACCAGAATTGTTTTAATCCTATCCATGGAGTCGTTAATGGAAAAAGTACAAAAACATTATTCATAGAGGCGATTAACCGGCATACCATGGACAAAAATTTTGTTTCTTTGAAAAATAGGAGGTGAGAAATGAAATTTATATGATATATTTCATTAGAAACGTAAAAATAATTTATATACATGATTTTTGAGTTATCATACATTTATGGATGAATTTGGTGAAGATAATGTGGAAAATGAAAAGAAATTAAGAGAGGTACTTTAGAAAATTTCTTCTTGAATATCACCTCCTTGAGGGACCTTTAAAGACATTATATTTAGCCTTTTGGTGATTCAATAAGCTCTTGGATTTTTATATAGTTAGAATAAAATATTTGGAAATATATTTTAGGATCTTCATGGATTTTTGGGTCGAAATGGGGAGGTGAGGGGTGGTATTTAAACTTGGGGAAAGGGGGTTTAAGTTATTAAATTATTGATTATTTTATATTTAAGGATAAACACAGTGAGATGGATTAAATTTAAACTAATTATAATTTCAATTCATGTTTTTTAGGATTTTTATGGACTATAAAAACATCAAAAAAGCCTTTAAATTTTGTGGTTTTTAGTTATTTTAAGCCTTTACCCTTTTAACATTAATATGTTTCATTTTTTCCCTATACCGTGGTATCCTTTTAAGACCTAAAAATGAAATTGACCCTAAAAATTAATTTGTAATTTTAGATTCCAAATTTTTAAGTCACTTTACCTGATTAAATTAATATAACTTGAAATTTTTTATTTAAAATTATTCCAAGAAACACCATGAAAAAGTGGATTTTTAAATTTAAAATTTAAAATTTTCACAATGTTTTTATATCTTATATCAATTTGAAATTTATTAAAATGACCTAAATTGTAATTATTAGGGTAAAATTGAACTAATTATACTTTTAATGTAATTTAAAATATAGTTTATCTATATAAATAAATTAAAAAAAGAAGTTTTGAACTAATATTTAATATTATTCACTATTCACCATAATTTAAAAGTTATCAGGGAAATACCAACAAGTTACCATAACCTAATTTTTATGTTTCTATTTAAAATATGAGGTTTAATTTTTCATATATAAATTATAAATGTGTCAAAATTTATATGTATAAGGGGTTCTCCATAAAATAGTGGTAAAACAACCTTTTAAAAATATTAGAGCTTTTTCTACATAAAGTGGATTTATTCTTATTTGAAGCCTATAAAATCTATTTGATTAATGTAAAAAAATTTAATAAACATTTTTAAAAAGTATATATTCAGTTCTATCCATTCCCTCAGATATAATTTATAGGTGATAAAGTTCACTTAAAATAGTAATAGTAATATTATTTTATTTTATTTTATTTTTGTATAACATAGTCTCACATACAACATATGATTTTAGAGAAACTCATTATTGTATGTTGGGTATGATGTTGAAAATAGAACCCTCTATGAAGGTAAAAATAATATAAAATTCATAAATATTAATAAATATTAAAAAAACCTTATTCTATAATTACTTGGGATGTTACAATGACATGAACCTATACAGACATCCACCAAATGGGTAACGAAATTATAGTTCAGGTGTACAATGGACTACCACATCATCAAACATTGTGCTTCATTTTTTATTGACCATTTCTCAGGGTTGGGAATTGGGATCAAAAGAATTGTTTAATATGATATATATGATATATATATTTTTTCTTCATAATTATTTAATTTTTTTATAACACACACCTTTATACATTCCATTTTGAGGTAATACGATAACATCATTTGTGGATGTGTGGTCTACCACCATCTCAAGTTGATTTGATTTTTCCATTCATTACATGGAATTTATTAAGGATGATTTAAATAAACCTTTGTTTTATACATAACATATATATGATATTAATGATATAATTACTTTTTTATAAATATAATACATCATTTTCATTTTTACAATTTCAGACATTGAAAAATTTATAACGTCGTTCATGGATGTGTGGACTACCACCTCCACAAAGAGATGTGATTACTTTTACATCACAATAATTATATATATAAGTATATATGATTAAATAATTTTTTATTTATGATATAATGATCATTATTGTAAGCTAAATTTTACTAACCTTCTTTCCATAATGATCATTAAAAAATGATAACGTTACTCATGCATACGTATGACCTACCTTCTCCTTGTTTATAACATTTCATCATTTTCTATAAATATATTTTATGATGGGTTTTAAAATTATACAAGATGTATAAATATAATAATTATGTCATAATTATTATTATTATTTAAATGTTTAAATAATGATATCTTTGACCTTATTTGACCTGCTAAAGTTATTCTTGACACATAAATCGAATATGGTCAAAAAATATGACATAAATTTAATTGACTAAGTAAATATATACAGAATTTTAATAAGTGAAATAAATGTAATAATATTATTGAGAAATGTTATCAGGTAAGTAAATAATTAAAAAAATTATAATTCAAAAATGTTAAGACACACATGACAGTTCGGACTCAATGTAAGGTACTTCATCTCAATTACCCATCATTGAGGTATTATTATTTATGTTTTAAAAAACCCTTTTTTATGTGATGTATATAAACATTTAGACATATCATATAATAAATTTATTTATTCTTTTGTTATTTAATTTCCTTTAAAATTTTACTACTTCAAGGGGGTAATGATTTAAATGTTTTAGAGTGGTATGGGTCACTTTGGAATGTTTAACAATTTTCTTCCTAAAGGATTTTATTAATGATATTTTCATGGTATTTTCATTCATAAATATCAGCAACCCTTATTGTTACTTATCCTCTACTAGGAATATTTTAAATTTTTACCATCCCTATTCTTTCTGTAGATGTATTAATATTGTTTTAAATATATTGTTATGGAACCCGTTTCCTTTCCATGGTTTAACCATGTTACCAAGAGATTGACATTAAACCCATTTCTTTTCCATGTGTTTGTCCCATTATAAATGAATATTTTTATCATATTTTTATGATGAATTTGTCTTATTACATGAAATGGTAGTTTATAATTATCTGAAATGAGTGATCTTGATTTAGCTTATACATAGTGTGTCCTAGATCGTGTAAGGTGGTCTCGTTACAACTTATAAATTGGGTGGTGTAACACCCCAAGCTTCCACGGTACGTTTCCCTTCGAATAATGCGATAGCGTGTGTTGTACGCAACCTCGAGTTCTAACACACACCACAACTAATTAAACTAGCCGTTGTGAATAGTAATACCTACTTTTTGAAATCATATATATTTTATATTTCAAAATGGACTTCATTTTTGGATTCAGAATATTGAAATTAGCCTAGGGTGAAATTTTGGTACTTTTCGGATAACTTTTATATTTTGATGAATAGTGAAAATTACTAAAGTTTAATTAAAATCAACTTTTTTAATTAAAATAATTAATATTGATAAATTATGAATTTGAGTGGTTTTAAAGTATATTTAGAATATATTTTTAACATTTAATTTAATGTTTTTCATTGGACATAATTTCACAATTAAACCAGACATAAACAAGTGTCAATCTTTTGATAGTTATTATCTCTTAAAAACACGCTTTTTATTTTAACTACGGGAATTAATTTTAAATTATTTTCTTCCACTTCTGTGATTTGAATTCGGAAAAATGGATTACATATTTGAAATCAGGATGTCCAAATTATGTAAATAGTTAACTTTTATTTTTACACATTTTGAATAATTACTGCGGTAAATATTTTATTTACCATGGTTAAAGGGTAAATCCGGTAAATAAGGGTTAAAAAATAATATTATAATAATACAAAATTACCCTAAAACGTGTCCTAACCTTATTTGTGGACACATACCCGACCATGGGCATCCTTGGGTCGATTTGGGGACCCCTTAGAGACACTTGTATGTGGTAGGGACACATTATATTAATAAAGTTAAAATAAAAATATAAATGACACAAGCATATATCTTTTAGAAAAACAATTGTTACATAGGGTTATATATGTTTGATTTTAGATTATAAATATTAATTAGAAAGATAAAACGATTTCCTACATAATGATATTTTATTTATAATTTTTAGACATTAAATAATTTATTTTATTTATGACACAATGATGATGCAGTAATTACTATAATAGTAAAAAATTAAAATAATTGATATTATAAATACCCAAATAAATATAATATGAAACTTTTAATGAATTAAACTAATTTTCTAGGATAATATGATATATTAGGATTTATTTAATTGACTTTGTTTGAAGTAATAAATCTGTTATGAGTTTCACAAAAATCAACTATTGAATAGTGTCAAAATTGACATAAAAGAGTTCTTAAAACAAATATTATATTATTAATTGATATTAAATTCCTAAAAATATAAGGTTCGGCCAAGAGACTTATATCATGATAGGTTCATCATTAATGGACCACTTGGGGGTCTCTTGGATGTATATAGTAAGTTTATTAACCATATTATATAAAAATACGAAGAGACATTGTAAAAGTGAAACTAATTAACTTAGAGTTAATACTTAAAGATAAGGTTAATATAAGTACCCAAACCTGTATAAATTCTATTGGTTGAGTGGGTTTCGACCTATCCCCACCTTAAACTTTGAATAATCAACTTTGGAGCCATTATAAACTGAATATTAATTTATTATAAATTAATATTTCTAGCTTTTCCAAAGGTGCCCCACACCCCTCTTATAAAAGGGCACTCCTCCTTCCCATTTCTTCACACCTTCAAAGCCTTTTGGTTCGGCCCAACTCTTCCCAAATACTCTCCCAACATCCCTCACTACAACCTAGAGGCCTTATTTTGATCAGAAAGCCAACCTAAGGAGCCCTTTTGATCAAATCAAAAGGAAGAACCCGAAGAAGAGGTAATGTTTTCACCACCCGTTTTCAAGTTCCTTTCTTCTTCCACTTCTTCTTCCTTTGTTCTTACCATTCTAAAATAATAACTCCAGTATCTCACATATACTGTGATGTTATTATAAATATGGTACAACCATATTAATTATTCTATCCACCCTTTGAATAACATGTCACCATACGTGCGTACGTACGGCTTACCGTCTCCACGTCGTGGTGTAATTGTTATTCAATATATTATTATTTGGATGGGTATAATAATGATGTTTAAATCATGTAAATAATAAATATAACATGTTAATTATTCTTTATATATGATAGACCATCCATTTATATATTATTTTAATATCAAAAGAATGATATTGTCGCTCGTGCATACGTACGGACTACCGTCTCCACGAACGCGATGAGATTCATTCTCCATCGTATCCATTCAAATATAATTATCATTTGATGATTTAAAAATGATGTTTAAGGACTTGATATCATTCTGGATATGAATAAGATACAACAAACATGGCTTATGTAACAAAACATATAAAATAAAATGAGTAAGTTCACACCCGAAACAACGATAATACTAAGATATTATTATCAAATCAATATTAAAAGATCATATATGATATCATAATAATGTGTATGATTATTTTATAATTTAATAACAATTATTTCACCATTATACAGGAGGTTATCCTACCCCAACCAAGGAAAAGTACAAGGTAAGGGTTATTTCACAATCTCTTCATTATCCGAGGTTGTTTATACGTAATAATCTACTGGGATCTCTTTATCATCCACATCCATGTTTCTTAAAAATGTATTTCAAAACATTTTTACTATTTACTAGAATATGAGTTAAAGTCATTTATACCCTTTTTGACTTTTATAAGTGGTTTATAAAGGAATCTTTCGGTCATTTTCAAAACAAGGTCCTTTTTAACCTTTTCGACAGAATTAAGGTAAGAATGTTTTTTTAACTTATACGGCGGGTGCGGCTATTTTCCGCCGTTATAAAATCTTCAAAGCTTCCCTTATAAGCTTATAAGAATATTTTCAAAGAAAATGTTTTACTTTATATGGATCTTAAATGATTTCAAAATAAAAGGAGATATTTCTTTAAAAAGAATATTGATTTCATCTATGTCAACAACCATTGATGGATTTTAAGATTATTTGAAGTTGATTTATTCTGATACAAAACTTCTATATTGTATTGAAGGTTCTGTGATATTTTTGACTGTGGATGTGCTATTTTTATACCATTCATAGTTTATGGTGAAATTATTTACATTTCATATACTAGTTTTAATACGAATGTTTATGTTATGTTTAAACCTTTTCATATGGGAATGCATTGGACTTAGTAAGTGACGGGTGAAGCCCGCTATAGCTCCTCGATGCATCGGTAGGTCTCATGAGACAAACTAGTGTCTTGGCACAAGGCCTTGGCAAAATCTTATTTTTAGTCATGGCACGAGGCCTTAGCTCTGTGGTTATGATAGTCTGGCATTATGCATTCCAACATTATGAAAGTGGTTATTGATTTTGCATGTGATTATTCGGTTAGTAGAATATCCATGTGAATAAGTAAATGGAATTATTTCATTTTATTTATGACGTACTATGTTGAAAGTTCATGTTTGAAAGGCTTTTGTTTTAGTTATACATTGCCTTAAATGTTTATTCTTATTTATGAATGTTTCTGCTATATTGTTATCCTTACTTGGCATTTGAGCTCACCCCTTTTCTATGTTTTAATTTTCCCAGGAACTGAAGAAGTAAATTATGAATGATCTGCAGGGATATTATGTGGGGATATGAGTGTGGATTATGGAGACATTATGTTGTTGTAGTAGTTTTTCATTTTATGATGTAATGTAAAACTTATGAATATATCTAGTGTTTCCAAGGCTACTAAACCAATCGGTCTTTCGAGATTTGATCTTTCTTGAGATCATGCCAATGTTATGTAATAATGCACCGACTCTGGGTAACTAGGGTCGGGGCGTTACAGGTGGCCCACATAGCATTTGGTAAGCCCACTGAATCTTATACATGGGGTGTCCCATATAGAGTTGGGTGATCCATTATATCTTAAATGATGGGTGGGTCTATGATATCCCTACAATTCAATATGTATAGAAGATGTACATATGGTTATTCAATTTTTAAGAGTAATTTTTTTTTGTAATTCATCCATTTGAAAATTCTAATTAAATGCATTTTAAAGGGTTTAATGAATATTATTATCATGGTCACCTAAAGGACTTTTATTTTATTTTTATTGGGTTTAATGATTTTATATGAAAAAAATGTGTCTTTTTTCATTTGAAAATGTTTTATTCCATATTCTCAATGAAATTTGAAGATAAAGTTAAACATTATTTGAGTTTTCATTTTTTACTGTACTAATGATTTATTTTCTTTTTATATCCATTACATTTATTTTGTGTGCATCCCATATTTTTTAAAATGTATTCATAGGGTTTAAGGATAGTTAATGGAAAGGATTAAGTAAAGTTGAAAGTCATGTATTTCCTCTAGGAAAAGAATTAAGGATTTATTATAAAATTTATATATTATGGGAAAAAATGATACTGATCATAGGTGTCCCCAATGTTTTTTATGGTTTTTTTATCTTTGATTTATTGTCTCATTGTCCAAAACTATAAACCTGGAAATATATTAAATGATAGAGAGAGTAATATTCTTAACATAACTCATTATTACGTAATATTTAAGAATAGGTAACTATAGAAATAATATAATGAATTGGATGTTTAAATGAAATTTCATGACAATGTGAAATCTAGAAATTTTATTAATTTGAAAGGGGTTCATGAATGTGAAATATGGATTGCATATTTTTTTGTGTTGTTATGAATTTATAGGTGGAGATGAATGTGGGGAATTTTTTGAGTTGGTTGGTGATTTGGTCGTAAGCCCATATGTTTGTATTGTGTGTTATGATAATATATATATATATATACTACGTATTTTCCTAATGATATTCAATATGTAGCCACCCATGTTGAGAACATAGTACTGATGACCCAATGTTTTTGTGTTGTCTTCCCAACATCCGAGTGGCTAATATGGATGGATGGCTACTTGATCTTCCCAATTACCAAATTCATGCAATGATGTCATGAATTGGATGTGAAGGTAAAAATTAAAAAGTGCCACTGTCGATATGTTTTGTGATGTGATAGACCATATATCTTTGGGAAATATGTGATGTGATAAGACATATCATCTGTAAAAAGTGGTATTTGATATCATGTAATGTGATGTGATGGCCCAAGTGTCTTCAGAAAAGATGTTATGTGATGTGATGGCCCAAGTTGTTTTGTGTGGGATGTGATGTGATGTAATACAGAAGTGCTGGGAGTTTCAGGACATACAACATTAGAGTGTTGGAGCATAAAAATAGACAGAAAGAGATTTGGGGTGTCCAATTATGTTATGATTCATATTATATTATTATTATTCTCTTGATTTATTTGGCCGGTGATTCTAATATGGATAGTTGACCCGTTCAAGTGTTGATTGGTTCTATTCATTTCTCATTACTGCATTTGTATTCTCTTTCAACATGTGCATTAGGGAATTTGTTTTTCCTACTGAGTATACATTTATTCTCACCCTATTTATATAAAAAATTGTTTATAGTTTCTAGGAGGCCTAAATGACATGTGCTGGATATTACAAGTTTGTACCTTAATATATTTTGTGTGCCACTATCATATATTTTTTTGGATTTTACTTTAGAGACTCTAACATGTACTTGTTTTATTTATACATGAAGTATAGGATGGTTTTTGTATTTATTTTATATTAGGTCATGGATTTTCATGTAGATTTTTCAAATTATCTCTTGATACCATATTAATAGAGAAATTAATATCTCCCATTTCATGATATTTCTATACCCTCAGTGCTAGTCGCCAACCCGGGGCCTACTAGGGGTGGGAATTGAGGTTAATTATCTCTCTCCCTTCACTATGGTTACTTTGGTTAATGGGGGTCATGAATGAGTGGTATAATATGAGATTGGAAAGTTATAGAATGGAGTTTGGAGGTAGATATGGTGATGATTTCATGGATTGGTATGGAAACAGTTCATGTTGACCTTAGTGGATGGCATTGGTCAGGGGGCCAGCTAGGACATAGGATTTTATCCCCCCCCCCCACCTCAGTGATCCTATGAATCAACTTTCATCTTATTGAATGATAAAATGAGGTGGATCTTTTTTCATTATAGAGACCTAGGAGAGGTACATTCATCATGATTACTTTTGTATTTTTAACTAAGTGATTTTTTTTAGAAAAGTTAAAATAAGTTAAAAAAATTATTAAATAAGACATACTAAAATTCCATTAATATCGGACTCAAGAATTATTTTTTTCATTAAATTATAGATCTCGCTCATCATCTATATGTGGATAAAGTAGTAGTGGTTCAACATGATGACTAGGTTTATTGTCAGAGGGTTGATCCAGTTGAGGAGGACGATCAATGGAAGAGGATTATGTGTTATTTTCATCGGTAGGATTTAGGAAATTTTTTGGGTAGTATCTATGTATAGAGATAGAGTTTTTTAAGGAGAATATGGAGATATATTTTAGTTTTATATGGTTTGGGGGGGAGTAATGGGTCTCGTTGGTAGTTATTTAGATGAGGGAAAATATGTAGAAATGGTGGATGTTCTTTTTGGGTGAGTGGAAGGATCCATATATATTATCGTTAGACTTCTATTGGGAGTTTTGTTTTCAAAATTTATATCTTCAAAAATGCAGTTGAAGAATGGGAAGGAGATTATACTATTTAAAATAGGTATAATGTTAGTACATGATATTGGTATCATGTCCAAGGACCTTCTGTGTTTTTTCCAAATATTTTTCCCCATGAGAAGTTTCAGGAAAGAAAACTTTAGGAGGAAATATATCCATTGACATAGTATACAGTTACTCATTTTACATTTCATAAATATATAGAGGTTCAAAAGAATAAAAAGGTGATCAATAAGTTTCACTTGTGATTTTTTCTATTAGAGGGGATAAAAAATGGCTGATTTAGGAATAGAGTTGTTTGAAGTAGGATTTGTCTGTAGGGCCCATTTATGTTTCAACCAATAGGGATTCGACCAGAGAAGATTCATTTGTGGTCTCTTGGGATCTGGAAGGCAATTTTTGTTTCCCATGGATCCCATGTTCATATGTAATACTAGAACCCAATAGTTCTTGTGGATCATCTTTGTCTATGTTCTCAGGTTCAACACGAACCTCACTAATAGTAACTAGTGAGACACTTTCAGTAGTAGGGGAAGTAGAATTATGCAACACTGATGGGATATGGGTTAAGTACATGTTGAACATTGGATTTCCTTAATGTTCAAGTACCTTGACCCAATAATGGATATACTAGTATTCATTAACAATTTGGTAGAGTATCTAAGCATGGAACGTTTCACACAGTTGAGGTAGCAATTCCATAGAGGCCATATATCATTTGAGGTATTCCATGTTTTTTTTCACCCTTATTTGTACCTTTTCTGATTTAGGAGATTCTCACTTTTTATGAATAAGTTTTTTTTGTTGTATTTGTTATAAATATATCAGTATATTTATTATATTTAAGAAAGAGAGTGTATTAAGAAAAGTAATGGAAAACTAAATTGAGGAATGTTATGTGTGAATTTGAGAATTAGATCCAGAACCGTCATCAACAATATTGGTATCACCATTATAATCAAACACAAATTGTATTAAATATATTTGACTCACAATTATTAAAAAATTCTATTAGATTCAAAAGATATTTGCTAGAATAAAATGATCATCAGACTAATCCTTCTATTTGGAATGAGGTTTAGATCATAATGACGAAGGGAATAAGATTGTTCATCGATCTGATATAAATTTAAATATGGTTTTCTATTTACTTATTTCTCACAAATCATATGTACGTTGAAAAACATTTGATACATTCTTGATAAAATAATGTGGGAGAATCAGTGATGTTAATCATAATGAGTTTTGGATTGAGGAAAGAAGGTAGTGGTTGGAAGAATGAGAAGTTGTAATTCCTTATAATCAAAGATAGATAATGCTGAATTTGATCTTAAATGTATTAAATGTAATGAGAAATTCATGATAAAATAATAAGTTTTTGAAAGAATAAAATTTCATGAAGCTGATGGTTTTTAGTCTCAGTCCATCAAAATGAGATTATCAGACCTAGAATTTTTTGAAATAAGTAAATTTTGATTGTAATGTTATGTTTTAAAGACATTGGTTTTTAGTTAGACCAAAAATCCATGAGAAATAAATATTCAGGTAAATAAGTTGTTTGAATCAAATTTATATAAGTAAATAACATTCTAAAGTAGAAGCTGCTAGAACCAGTTCATCAGAAGCATTGTGTCATAGATACTTCATAATGGATTCTAACACTAATTCATATTATTGGAATATTTTTAATATTGGATTCAATGTTTTTATTGGACAAGTAATTTTTTTTGGGTAAGGGTACCATTAAAAATGTAATAAATTTAGATATCTTGTTAGCAATTAATTCAGAGAAGAATGAAAGCTTTGTTGTGACCCATATGGAGAATAAAAAAAGATATCAATAAATAATGCAGTCATCATTTTATTCAATATAAATTGTTTCTATTTTCCTTATCAAGTGGATAAATAAAAATAAAAACTTGAAATTTGTTCATTTTGGGACATGTGAAAAACTTTCCTTTTCATTTATCAGTTGTGTCAAGATCTATAAAAATTTCAATGACACTGATTGTCGGAATGATGTAGAAATAGATTCATTAAACATAGGCTAAAATCAAAATCTCTATAAGATGTACGAACCATATTTATTAATAAAATAAAAATAATAATCTTCCCCAAAATTATTTTATTAAATTTATTTATGAAAGGGGATATGAATATTTCTTGAAGATCTTGAAGAAGATTAAAAAAGGTTCAAAAGTGGAGCTTCATGTTTGTAGAATTTTTTGGATATTATTTTCATCATTGGTATGGATATCATATTGGGATTACATGTGTTTTACATTTTTTAACTTTGGTGTAGATAGACATATTGATAAATATGTTATGTGCATTGAAATAAATTAATTAGAATGGAGAGATGGTTATTAAATTGGTGCTAAGAAATGTAATGAGATATCTTTAGTTCTAGTTTATTTTTGCAAGTGGGTCAAGAAAATCAGAGTGGACAATTTTTTTTATTTTAATGATTAAATTATAATGGAGAATCAAAATAAGACAAATTTTTATTAAGATGTTTTAATTTATCTAAATGGGTGAAAAGATCTGAGATGGTTAAAGAAGAGTTGAGAAGTGCTGATGAAGTCAAAATTGCATCTGGAAATCTAGTGAAATCAAGATTTCAAGAAATTTGGATAAGAGATAAAAGATTTTAGAATATTTCCCAAAAATTTTTGGGTTTCCAATAAAAGGAGAATGCACTTTTTTACTTTCCAGACATATGTACTGTTCAAAAAGAAATAAATAGATTCTTTGAAAATCTAGGGAGAAAAACATTCTGGATTGTGCTTACCTGAGCATGTTTACTAGGCAGAGGAAGGATAGGGGTAGACACAATATGGTATTCACCTGGTAATCATATTGGTTGAGATAATCAGATCGGGAAAATTGTATTGGTAATTCCAGAATAAGGAATAAGAACATCATAATTTTTTTAGTGGTATTCTAATAGAGTTATAGTTTCCATATTGAGTAATCAGACATGGGAATTGGACTGAAATTAAACTATGTATCAATATGATGTCTAGGTTAGTTCCCACCTACTATTGGGTAAGTAAGTGAATAATTTTTTTGAATAACATATTTGTGAAATTTGATAAATCTTAACTATAACATGATTATTACAGAAATTGCATTACATCATTTTTTCTAGAAAGAGAATAAAAATTGTTGATTAAACAAAGTTATATAAGATTTGAAGGAAATATCGTACTCATTGTGTTCCACAAAATGATTTTTATGGTGACTTTATTGGTAGAGGATTGTTTACAAACCATACCACAGATGTAGATACTCTTGTTGAGTAGTGAACTGTATTAATTCTTGTGTTTCTATTCATGTGTGTTTTTTTCAGTAAGGTAACAACCCTTTAATAGGAGGTGTATGTTATTTTATATGTAAGGAAATATAAAATAATAGGGTTTCTCTAATTCACCCCTCCCCCTCTCAGTGATACTTGATCCTGGATGGACACATACATGTGGTATCAAAGTAATGGTTCACTTCGTTTACTCTTTCATAATGTTTTTAAAAGAGAAGGTATGACGAAGAATCTGAATTTTGTGAAAATTAATGTGATTATGATATTAAATTATATAAAAAATCCTATCTAAAAAGGTATAATGAAGACATATCCTGTGTACCTTGGATATTATTCATTGAAATATACTAAATATGGTTTCCCTATCATGCTTAGAATGTTCATATTACCAAGGATAATAAATAAAACCTTAATAATGATGGAAGAGATAAGAAATATTTACGCTCATAATTTTCTAGAACTGAGTTTATGATATCTAAAGGAGTTTCCACTACCAAAGGTATCTAAGATAAGTTGGTTAACAATTATAAAAGAAATAAATATTTGAATAAGGAAAAGTTACATTTTTAGAGATTGAAGTATGAAGATCCCAATATAGATGAGTATGAATCAGTTTGGGACTTATTTAACTGTGTAAATGAACTTTTTATCAATATTAGATGTCTTGGTGAAGATTTTAAAGATTCAACTATTATTCAAAATATCATAATAATTCCTCATGACAAGTTTGATGTGATTGTTTCCTCACTAGAATATAGAGATCCAGAAACATTTTATCTGGATGATTTATATAGAAATATCATTACGTATGAAATGAGAAGGGAAAATTTTATGAAAGTAAACATCAAAAAATGATATAGAAATGTGTTTCAGGGATTTAAATAAAGAAAAGTCATAGAGGGTTATCTTCAAAGAAGAAGCTGATGAATTTGATTCTGAAAATGAGGTATGTAAAAATCCTGATGAAATTTTATACTTGTTTTCTAATAATTTGAAAATATGTACTGAAATATATAAAGGTATAATAACCTTATGAATTATTATATTAATAGATAGTTGAATCGTTTTTTCCAATTCTCATCATAGAAGGGATAAAGAAAAAAGTGATAAAGAAGAGAGTGATGAAGAAGAAAGAAGGCCAAAAATATCGGGGAAGAAATAGAGTGACAAAGAAGAATTATATAGCAAGAAGAAAGAAAAGAAGCTCTCATATTCCTTAAAGGATCATTATTTAATATATGCATGATTATAGTGAATAATTTACAAAATTTCTTAAAGAAAATTTATTTATTGAAATAGTTAATTTCGAAATTTTTGATAGTAGTGAAATCTGAAGTTCTAAAATGTAAAATAGTGAAGCTAAATTGGAATATTATATTGATAAGGATGGATAGAATATTTTCATTCAAATAGTGAATGACGAAGAATTTATAAGCAGTAGTTTTGAAGAAGAAGAAAATCGATTATAATTTTATCTGAAATAAGAATGGAAAGCATGTCTATTGAAGATTGGGAGTTCTGAGAAAGAAATCAAGAAGTTGAAAAGTGAATACTCTCTAACTAATATTATATAATATTTTATATATGGGAATGAAAATTTGATGGAATATATTTATAATTTTAAGAAATATCTTGGGAAATAAAATAATCTTAATTATAATTTCATTGTTAATATAAAAGAAAAAGAAAAGGAGTTTGAACTTGTCAAAAAAACATTTGAAATCTAAAAATAGGATTACATGTATCAATAAATATATCTCTAAGGAAAGTGAAATATTTAGAAAGGTTAAACCTATAAAGGATCAAAAATTTCCTTCAACATTTGAAAATAATGAAAAAATAATTCCTAATTAAAAGAAATATGGGAATTTAATATATGTGATAATAAAAAAAATAGCCGAGAAGTCAGAAGTTTCTAAAAATTCTAAGTCTAGAAAACAATCTTTTACATCAAATTCCAATAAAGATGAAAATAAAACTGAGCTAAAAATTATGATTATGGGTGAAAATAGAAAGGTTTGTGTCCAAAAAAGTTCTGAACATAATGATAATAATGTTAATGGGAAACATGCTCATAACTCCGGACAGTATGGAAGTTTCAGAGGAAAATATCATTTATATTGATACTGAAGGTATTGAGGTGGTTTCAGACATATATAAAATATGTATTGTTTTAAATGACACTATTAAAACTATTCCATATAATACAAAATGAAAAGTTTATGTTGGAGTTATGGTGAGAAATGAAGATTAAATCATTCAAAATAAATTATGTAACCTAAAAGGGCAGTTCAGAATGTGATAAAATATGCATACCCAATAAAAAATGAAAAATTAAAGGAGTCCAATTACATTAAAATATTTTATAAATTTAAAATTTCTATGAAACAAAAGAAGAAATACTTTTTCATTTGGTTAGAACAAGTTTCTGTTTCTAGAGAGTTAAAATAAGAACAAAATTAGTGGAAGAAAAGGGGGAGAAAAATATTTTTTAATACGTGAGATGAGTTTATAAATAAATATCAAAAATATTTGGTTTAAAGATTCAGAAAAGATGTTTGAGATGTGACAAAGAAGGGAATGTTACTAAATTTTTCTTGACTATGTTTCTAACAAAATAATAATACATTAAATAATATGTTAAAAACTAATTCTAGGAAATACATTTCTAAATTTGAGGAGAAGTCGACATCTTCATTAGAAGAATATATATATGAGATAAGAGTTGATAAAAAATCCAATAATTATGAACATATAGAATTAAAAACATTCAATGTAAAATTCAAGAAAATTAAAATAAATCATGATTGGGAGAGGACTCTCAGTCTGATTTCTACTTCTAACAAACAATAAAGGTTCCTCCCTATTCCCAAAATTATTTTATACTTTCACTAACTTGTATGGGATTTAATGATTCAAAATTAGTAATCCAGTATTGATTATCCTCTTATAATTCATGCAAATAAAGTAATGAGGTTATGAAAAATATGCTTGTGTAAACTTGTGACTATTCAACTAAACATTATGATTTGTTTATTGAGAAGGGAGAAGGTTAAATTTATCTTAAACAATTCATTTCAATGATTTCCCCATTCATGATGATTTTGAACAAAGCAATAAATGGTATTACATATAAGTTTTGTAATGGAAAACATTGATAACCTTGATTATAAACACTTTTTTTCTACCCTAGGTTTGCCCACATACTCTTTTATTTGTTTATTTTAAGGATCTCTATCAATGAACTCTTTTGATACTTATATTCTCCTAAATAAATTTTGCATGTTTTTAAGTTGAAAAGATCCAACCATTTTAAAAAAATTTCAATATGGTAAGAAACACATCATGATGGACCAATTGGATTTAATAGTCAATAAAGGGGGAAAGAAAGAGGGGGATAAAGAAAGAAATAAGGAAAATAAAAAAGAGATAAAATAACAAGTTGTGTTGTTTTCAGGTGGTTAATGTGGGTATTTAGAACAAACACAAAGGGGGAGATTATTAGGCCAAATGTGTGTTTATATAGTAATTGTTTCCAAGATATCAATATGTTGATTTTTTAAGGAGGAGAATTTGTTAGAACAGTAATGGAAATTATTATTTAAGAATTTTTTTTGAAGTTGATCATCAGATCCACAACCATCGACATGAAGATGGGACTCACCATCATAATTTGACTCAACAGTATTCATGATTTTGGACTCAGATTTCTTAACAAATTTTATTGTATAGGAAATATGTTTGCTGGAATAAATTGATCATTGGACTCACTTTGGGTCTTAAATGAGGATTTAATATAAATGAGGAAGAGAATTATATTATTCATTGATCTGATGTATATCTAACAATGATTTTTTTCCTATATTTCTTATTATTCATAAGTTATGAAAACTTGTGATTCTTTCTTGATGAATTAAAGTGGTATAACTAGTGAAACCAATCATAATGTAGTTTTTGGATTGTGGAAATAATAAAATTTCTATAAGAATGAAAATTTTTATACTTTCTAATAAAATAAAGATGATGACGAAGCTTATATTAATCGTATTAAAATTCATGAGAATTTCATGATCCATGAAGAAAGTATTGAAAGAATAAATATTTCTAAATCCATATATTTCTGTTCTTATTCCACTAAAATTAGATTACCTAACACAAAATTATTTCAAGGCTAAGAAGGATTATCATAAGATGAAGTTATGATGATGTTGGATTTTCGTTAGACCAAAAATAAATGAGAATAAAATATTTAGAGAAAGAAGTTATGTAAACCATGTTAAAATATAGAATGAAGTTTTTGAAGTTTAAACTATTGGAACTAGTCCATCAGATGCGGTGTGACATTGATACATCATAATGGATTCAGACATCAATTAATTTTATTTGTATTTTTGTATATCTGATGTATAGTTTTTATAATACATATATTTTTTGTGGGAATGTTTTTGGAACAAAAAATAGAGGGAGAAGAAATTGGGATATGTTGGGACCAATTAATTCTAAGAAGGAGAAATTTTTTTTTGTAAAAAACACGAAGAATAAAATCATATATCAATCAATAATATAGTCAACCATATTTTCAAAATAAATTGATGGTTTTTATACTTGTCATTTAGTTAAATAGAAATAAGAACTTAGATATTTTTCTCTTTAGGTAATGAAATAAACTACAGTTTTCCTTGTAACAATTGTTTCAGGATAAATTGAACATGAAATGACACCAATTGGTGGAATGAAGCATGGACTTATTCATTAGAAATAAGCAGACGCTAATATCTCTATTAAATGTTGGATCACTGATCTGAAGAAAATAAGAATAAAATTATTTCTTAATGGTTTATTTTAATTATTATAAAACTGGGTAAAGGAACATTTCTTTAATATTTTTAATAAGATTCAAAACTATTATCAAAAGGGTCATAATTTTCAAAGAATTTGTTTGATTTTTTTTGCAATAATTGGTTTATAGCATCATAATGGGAAGGCATATGTTCTACATTTTTCACATTTGGGGTAGAGTAATGTATTGAATAATATGAATTCCTTATGTTAATTAATAAATCATAATGGGTAGATAGTCTCTCAATTAGTTCAGATCAACATAATTAAATATCATCAGTTCTGTTTTGTTCGAAGGTGGGTCAAGAAAATATGAGTAAACAAATAAATTTATCATATTGAATAAATTTTAATCACGAATTGGAATAATACTAATTTTTTAAGAATTATGAATAATGGTGAATTCATGGTAATATTCTAGGGGGTTATAAAAGAGTTTTAAAGTATTGAAGAATTCATAAATGCATATGGAATTCATGGGAATTTAAGATTTCTAGAATTTTGGCAGAGTGTGAAAATATTTTAGACTCCCTCCCAAAAAATTTTGGGTTTCCTATAAAACGAGAATTTATTTTTTATTTTCTTGACATGAGTATGTTTTAAACATATATTGAGTGAAACTATGAAATTCAAGGGAGAAAAAGTTTATAGATTGTCCATACCTGGGTACTTTTTCTAGACATAAGAAGGAAATGAGAAAAGGTAAGATCGTATTCAGATATTTATCATATTAGGATAGATAATCAAACCACAAAAATCAAATTGATATTTCTATACTATGTAAGAAGATAAAAATTGTTTCAATTAGATTATGAAAGAGTTATATTTTATGTAATTATCAATTAGACTTCAAAATCATACTAGTAAATCAGACATAGTATCATTACGAAGTCCTAGGAATTTCTAGACTTCTAATGGGTTAATAAGTGAGGAATTATTTAGAAGAACATATTTCTGAATGTTGATCAAGAATCACCATAACATGTTGGTTATAAAAATTTAATTACATCATTTGTTCCAAAAAAGAGAACATGCCCTATTGTGATGAACAAAGTGTTGCATGAGTGTAAGGAAATATCCTACTCATTGTGTTGTGAACAACAGGATTTTATAGTGGATTGTTAGGTATTGTATTTTTTCCAAATCATACTAGGATGTATCTATTTTTTTTGAATATTGATCCTTATAAATTCTTTTGTACCTATGGATGTGTGTTTTTTTATTAAGGTAAAAATTCTTTAAAAGTTTTTGAAGCTGGTTTTCGAATTGACGAAACATAAATGAAAACGGTATCACTTATTCCCCCTCCCCCTCTTAGTGATACTTGATCCTCTATGGAAAATTACTTCATTCCATTATTTTAACCACTATATTCCATCCATCACAGAAAATATAGAGAGTCTTTTCCTTCCCCTGGCGTTGACTAATCCATTTGGAGGTCAGAATATATAATTAAATGTGTGTGGGGGATATAGACTGATGATGCAGGAACATTAGTCATGTGTGGATCATTTAATTATTTGGATGATATAGTATGATTTCTTCCTTGGAATCTACTATTTTTATTCTTTTTCTGATGTTATTTACTTCATTGTGAAGAGATTAATATTCTCAGATATGGATGAATAGGATGAAGTTTTCATTGGTGAGTGGGGTTATCAAATTATAAATAGATGTTTGGATCCCCCCTTTACTTAGTGGATGAGTTGTATTTGAAACCAGTTGATTCTTGGATAGTGTGGGTTCCTAGGGTCATTGGGTTGTTTCTAGATTTATTTACCAACAATGTTGTAACACTACTCCCTCAACATGATATTGAGTTTGGGGTATAGTTAAACCCTGGTGATTCTCCAATTTCTAGGATCCTTATCGGTTGGAACCCCTAATTTTCAGGAGTTGTGGAATAAATTAATTTATATGATGTATAAGGAATTCATTTAGCATTGTTTTAGACCATGTCATGATCCAATGTTATTATTTATGAATGGTGATTTTATCCTAAGGTTGTTCATAGAATATCAGGGGATAAAGGAGGCATTGATCAATGATCATTATGATCTTCTAAGGATAGATGATCTCTTCAACTAGTTGAGAGGGGTGAGTGGATACTCAAAGAATGGTCTGTGATCTGGGTGTCACTAGTAAAGGGTGAATTAGGGTGATTTCCCAATGACTTATTTCATATGCAAGTATGGGAATGTAAAATTTTTATCCATGCCATTTAGTATCAGCAATCACTAATTTTGTTCATGGGGATCAGTAACTCTATGTTCCATGAACTCTTGGACCATTTCGAAGTTTTGTACATTGGAAACATATTGATCTACTCAATGTTAGTGGGGGAGAAATCCAATCATCTTTGATCTTTTTTTAAGGTTCTTCAAATCCCCCAACTCAATGGGAAGTTTTCCATGAGTAATTTTTTGACATGATAGGTATATATCCTTGTGAATGTGTTGTTTGAATAGGGTGTGTAATTATACTCTTTAAAGTTAGAGGAAGTTTATTCATGGACAACATCCAAGTACATGGTCATGGTTAATAGTTTTCTTGGTATTATAGGCTATAATCAATGGTTTTAATCTGATTCCTCTCAATTTAATTCCCTATTAATCATATTTAATGGAAAGGATAACTCATTTTTTATAGTGATTATTTTCAAAAAGCATTGAGTTACCTGATGGATAAGTCTTTCAATTCACTAGTACTTCTATTTCATAAGTAAGGAGTGATGTTTGAGGTGTTTTGTTATTATTCTAATATAGGATTGGGATATATGTTATTGAAGTGGAAGTTAGTGTTCTCTTATGGGTATAGGAATTTACACACCAATTACAATAACTATACCATCCATGATATAGACTTAGTACCTATTGTGTTTTCATTGAGGTTATGGTGCTATTACCTCATTAGAGAGTACTTTTTGGCCTCCACATATCAGAAGAGTTTGTGGTTCTTATTTTCCCAATGTGATAGGAATTTGTGACATTGTATATGGGTGATGTTTCTTCAAGACTAAGATTGTAGGGTCACCAACACATTAAGAATGGGAAATACTAAAGCTGATTCTTTGAGAATAAATACTTGGAAGTTTGTGGTTCAGGACTCTAGAGGTTCGTGGAAAGTGATGGATGAGTTTTCATCCATGTACATAGATATAGTTGTGTTTGATGATGGAGGTATCTTATTTCAAATGAAATTATATTATTTTATTATATAGTAGGTAGAGAACTCTTAGTGGGGAGACTCAGAGGTAGAGGTGATGTGTGATCATGTTGTCCATGGTGATTCTCAAGAGGTTTGGTTGGAGCATGGTTGAAATAATATGTTTTTTCAAGGGAGGATTTTTTTCAGATTTCTATAGATGACAGAGTTCTTCATGATTTTCATATATCACCTCTGATGATACACGCGAGAGTTTAAAATATCTACCATGGATTGAGGGCGTAGTTTTGGTGGCGTGATATGAAATTGGAAGTGGTGGGATTTGTGGTGAAGTGTTTTCTTCTCCAATATGTAAATGGTGAAAATCATGTTCATAGAATTTTTTTTATCCTTTTGATGTTCTAGACTATAAATAGGATTAAAATTAGATGGATTGTTTCATAGGGTTACCCAAAGCATAGGAAGGTTGGGATTCTATCTGGATAATCTTATATTGGATGAGAAAATTTTCTAACTTCATAGAAATCAATGAGTCGGGTGTTTTGGATGTTTTGTAAAGGATGTATATGGATGAGGCGGTGTGGTTGTATGGTTCCCCGAGGTCCATTATCTCATATCAGGACACTCGTATCACTTTGTGGGTTTGGAGGGGATTTTAGCATGGTTTTAGCACTCAGTTATGCCTTAGCTACACTCTTCACCCTCAAATGGACAAACAGATGGAGTGGACTATCCAAACACTAGATGATATGTTGTATCTGTGTATCTTAGACATCAGTGGATCATGGGAATGATGCTTTCATTTTTTTAGTTTTATTATAAAAACAGTTTTCACTCATCCATCGGTATGGCTCTGTTTGAGGCATCACATGGGAAGATATTTCATTCCCAATTATGTAACACATAAGATTGTGAGGTATCTGTTTTTGGACCTAATGTGGTGAGAAACATGAAAAAAGGTTTATACTGTTTTTTAGAGGGCTAAAGTAGCACATGAAAAATAAAAGTCTAATTGTAATCATAAAATTTCAAACATGGAGTTTGAGGTTGGAGACCACTTAATTTTTAAGGACCCCCTTTATGGGGATAGTAGATGTTTGGTAGGTTATTTGATCCATTTGAGTTGTTGGGGTGATTCCCTGAGGTGGAATATCGGTTGGAATTTCCAGATCAGTTAGAAAGAATCCATGATTCCTTCGATGTGTCTCATCTTCGTTTGTGTCTTCTTGATAACTGCCATTTCATTTACTAGAGAGAGTTGGATATCGAGAATGATGTGATGTTCCTAGATCAATCAGTAGTGATCCATGATTTTTTACATTAGTTGATTCCAGCAGAGACCATTCCCATGGTTTGTGTGTTATATAGGCATGGTATCCTAGAGGAGAGTACTTGGGAGTTATAGGGATTGAGATGTGGATAGTACTCAATAATGTTTTGAGATTTTATTTTTTATTTTTTATTTTTGATGATGTGATGTTTTGATCTTTATGTTTTATAATAGGTTATGTTCCTTTGATTTATTTTTTATTGGTTTGTGATTTTTTAAAAGTTATGACGTATGAAAAGGGGACGACCTTATTCATAACCAAGATGAATTATACTATGATTTGATTTAACTAGTGTGGTTGAGTAAGATCAGATAGTATCAAGATATAGAGGATAAAATTTATTTACTTTGATATATGGAGAAGTGAAATTTTATGGTTGTTGTGTTTGTGTTTTCGGAGATGTGGATGTGTGGTGGCATGGTTTGTCGGCCTATTTTTGGGTGTTTTGGTTGGTATGTTCGGTGGGTGTTAATTTTCAAAGTATGATGAGATCCTTGATAGGTATCTAATGAGGTAGTTTTAAAACCCCATATATTTCCCTAGGTTTTCTTTTGATTCTCATGGATGAGAATCATTTTAGAGTTATCTGATGTAATGGTGCATGCCTTAACATCCCATTACATAGCTACTTTTAATGGTTTATGTGTGGGTTGATACATTTCCATTTGTTCTACTAAGACTACTCCTTTTGGAAAGTTGAATCAGATCTATAGATCCATCACCTATATGAGCTAGTTACATGGTTGTATTAGCTACATAGATTAGCTATGTGAATCAGCTACATGGATAAATCAGCTACATGAATGGGTTACATGGATGAATTGTTCTTCAGATTAATTGTCTATGATTATGGATCGACTATACAAATTTTCTATGTTCATTGATTAGATACATGAATCATATATTTAAAGGATCAAAAATGTGGATCATCTATATGAATTTTCCATGTAGATGGATCATCTATGTCGATCGACTAAGTGAGCGATCAATCACATGAATCGACTACATGGATGAATCGGCTTCGTGGATATTCTACATCAGTGATTTTTTATATAAATCGACAATTTGAATCAGTCACCTGGCTTGATCAACTATGTGGATTATCTATGTGAGTGATCAGCTCTGTGAATCATTTGCATCAATCAAATATTTATAAATGGCTATTTGGGGATTTTTGCTATGTGAAATTGGCCACCTAGAGATTTATTCCAATTTTATGAAATTGGATATGAGGGTCTTTTAGAAACATAAATCATGCACCTTTAAATCCTGATTCATCAAGGATAATTATATTCATGATTTTTTTTCCATGTATATAAATGTGTTGTTTCACTTGATATTTTAATTATATCTATAATAATTGGTAAATCGCATATGTTGCGATCTGGAAATCAGATCATTCCATAAATTTTTACTCAATAATGAAGATCATTCCTTATTTCTTACTTTCTCTAAATATAGAACACTCTAGAACCCTTTCTGTAGAGTTATTTAACCCTTCTTCTTGTGTCTTGATTTATCCATTAGTGATTCCATCTTGCAAACACCCCCTTTTTGGTGCATCAAATTGAGTGATGCTTCTTTATTTGAGGTAATGATTTCTCCTTCATTTCTCTTTATGTGTATCAGGCAGGGAGGTTGCTTTTATTTATCTATGTGGATACAATTTCATCCTAATTAACAAAAAAAATTACTTTGTTAAATGAATTTATAAATATATGGGATAATGTGAATTTTTTACTTTAAAAACATTCATTATTATAGATATTTTGATTGTATAGGTTCAATTCCATGCTGAAAATTATACTCATTGGTGTATTTCTTTATGTTGTAGTAGTGATATTTTTAAATCCCTATTCTTTTAATCAATTTATATCTCCCTAAATAGAATTAACTAATCACATATATTTGGATAATAAAAGGGATTCCTCTAGATATATGTATCGTGCGATAACATGCCTAAATAATGAATTGAAAATGATATCGATCCACTACTCCAAATATAAAACTTATTTGTTGTGTGTTATATGGAATTTGTTTGTTTAAGTGGTTCTGTGGTGTGGATTTTTGTTATATTATTGTGTGTGTAGTGGGTTTTTTGCGGTTGATGAGATAGGGTATTATGATAGGAGTTGTGGCTATAATTGTTTGTAATTATGTAGTATAAGGTTATGTTTTATGGGTTTTCAGGTAGTGTTGTAGGGCAGTTGTAGTAGAAGGTGGTGGAAATGTGGTGGCGGTTGTGTTGTATTGATGGGAATGTAGAAATGATTTGTTGGATTGTTGGAAAGATGAAATATGGGATGTTATGTTTTATTTCCTATTTTTTGTTGGGTTGCGTTAGTTTCTTATGTAGTATTAGAATAATGTGATAATATTGAATTTGAAATGGGATGGAAGTGGTTAATTAATGTTGAACAAAAAAGGGTCTGGTTTAAATGTGTAAATTGTTTTTGAATATATTAAATGGAAAAGAAATAAAAGGTGATTTGGTTGTCTAAAATAATTTGGATGATTATGTGAAATATGGAAAGTGGATTAATTTGGAAGGGGTTATGCAATATGAAATGTGAAATTCACCTTTTTATGTGGTGTTTTCTACTTAGAGGTTGAAGATAATGTGGGGAATGTTTTGGTTTTTTTAGTGATCTAGTTGTAAAACCATAGGTTGAGCTTGTTTTTTATAATATTATATGGATACCTTGTATTCAAATTATGATTTTATATATGTGCCCCACCAATGATGAGCACCTTTTACCAACAAATGAATGTTTTGGGAGTTTTTTAATCATTCCAATGGAAAGGATTGATGGATGGCTAGACACTCTTCCCCAATCCCTATTCCAAGAGAAAATGTCATGCATGAGCTGTGATAAATATAAGTCCAATGTTATATTCTCTAGATTTTATTTTATTTGTGGTGATGGACCAAGTTTCTTCTAGATATATATATATATATATATATATGAGTGTGTGTGTGTGAGGAGATGGCCTAGTTATATGTGAGTGGTATATCAGGATATGTGATGTGAGTTGATAGAAAAGTTGTCATAGGATGGGATATGATGTGATATGATGATCTACGTGTCTATGGGATGGATGTGATGTGATGTTTTCTGATGTTATACAGAAGAAGATGGAATTATAAGACATATGAAATTGGTCTATGAGAGTTGAAAAATAGTGTGAAAGTGGTGAGGGGTACAATATATAGATATTATTCATATTATGTTATTAATCTTTTCTTTCATTATTTGTTGAGTGTTTCTTGGTGAGGTTGTGATGGATTATTGAACTCTATAGGTGTTGACCGGTTCAGTTGTTTTCTCCTGGGTGAATTTGTATCCTCTTTTGAAATGTGCATGAGAGACTTTTTTTTACTACTATGTATACTTATATGATCTCCCTGCGTATATAAAACAAATTTTATGGTTTCCAAGAGGACTATATGAACTGTGTTGTACATTATGATTTCATACCTTTGGATGTTTTTTTGTGTCCCTACATTATATTTATTTGGGTATTACTTTGGAGACTTTTATTTGTAATTCTTTTATTTATACAGGCATTATGGTATGGTTTTTGGATTTCTTTTATATTCTCTCATTTAGTTTCTTGGGGGTGGTTCATCTTGTATCACAATCCCATATTTCTATAGAGGGTAATGCCTCCTATTTCATGATATTTATATTCCAATAGTGTTAGTCGCCATCCTGGGGCATACTGGAGGCAAGACTTGAGGGGTCATTAACCCATTCACTTCATTATGGTGTCTTTAGTGGTAGGTCATCTTGAAAAGTAGTATTAAGGGCCTTGATGAATCATATCATCCAACAGTTTTTGGATCAATTTTTAGTGGTTTTTTTCTAAATACATATTCGTATAATCTCAGTCCATAGATGATCATTCCCAATATCTTAACATCGTCATATATACACTGAGAGAGCATGAAATATACTAAAATATTTCCAATTGAACTTTGTAGATTGATAAAGTTCACTTCATGGGTGATGTTATCTCATAGAATAGAGTGTCATTAGACCTATAAAAGGTTGCATCAATATTATATTGGGAATAAGCAAATAAATTATTCAATATTCAAATAGTTATGGGTCTATTAGATATTACTTTCATTTTATCAAGGGGTTTTCCCATCTATCAGTTTCAATATTTGGCCTCACCAAGAATGGGAGGATGATTATTTGGTTAGATGATTGTGAATGGTATTTATAGGAGATGGAGAGCAGGCTGATGTCAACATTGATCCTTACCTTACCAGTGATGGGTAAATGATATACTATATATGATGATGCATTTGTATTTAAACATGGAGAAGTTATGATGATGTAGTATTGAGTATATAATTATGCATCTAGACAGTTGAGGTTGAATGACAGGAATTGTCCTACTCACAATCTAGATATTTCAATAGTGGTACATGCTATGAGATGTTGTAAGAACTATATATTGGTAGGGGCTATCATTGTATACAAGGACCACAATATCCTCAATCGCATCTCTTCCTAGTAAGACCTAAATATTCAGTACAGTAGGTGGGTTTAGTGTCTTTAATATTTTGATTATGAGTTGGATTATAGTCCATCAAAGGGAAACATTTCTATTGATTCATTGATATGGAAATTGGAGATATTGGTAGTATGAGATTGTTTTGATGAGTTGAAGCTAATAGAGCGATTTTCATACATGAATGTAGATTTTTTTGATTCCCATGGATGATTTTCACTAACTTATACATATGTTAAACATATTATTCTAGATTGGATCAAGAGATAAGAGTTATCTGATCTATAGGTATTATCTCTAATTGACAACTTATATATTGGGTAGACACTATTAGGATGGTCATCTGACTGGAATGATGATATCCTTATCCATGGTCATGTATGGGGTTCTACTGGCTTTTGTGATGCGATTATGAGGGAGTTTCACACTTCTAAATGGGTGGTTCATAAAAGTCTGAAAATTTTATTTCATGATGCCATATGTAGTATTGGTGGTGAGTGAATAAGAAGGATATAATGGGATTTAGGGATATTTGTTTCACCTGTTAGTAGGTAAAGGCTGAGCATCAGAGGTCGGTT
The DNA here is from genome assembly GCA_963277665.1 of Viscum album. Classification (NCBI taxonomy): domain Eukaryota; kingdom Viridiplantae; phylum Streptophyta; class Magnoliopsida; order Santalales; family Viscaceae; genus Viscum; species Viscum album. The sequence continues at coordinate 388,461,949 of OY728148.1, read as the reverse complement.
GGTTTATTGCAACCTCTTCCTATTCCACAATGAATGTGGGATGATATCACTATTTATATCATTATAATATTACCAAAGACACCTCACAAGAATAATGCAGTATGGGTGATCATATATCGACTAACATAGGTTTCTAACTTCATGTATATCACGTTGACCTTCATCATTGATGATCTGAGCAGTCTTTCCATCTGGGAGATAGTTTAATTACATTGCGTTATGATGAGTATCATTTTTTATCAAGATCATTCTTTCATGTCATGGTTATGGAATTATATTCAGAAGGAACTTGGATTACATGTTCTGCAAAGTATATCCTATCATCCTCAAATTGATTTCAAATATTTGAGGATGATTCATGTTCTAGATGATATTTTATGAGCATGTGTTTTGAATTTAGGTTTTTCTTGGGATCATCATCTGTCACTCATGGATTTATATTATAATATAAGCTTCAAAGAATTGATCCAAAGAGATCATTTCAAGGTATTGTATGGAAGATCATATATTTCTCCAATTTTTTGGTTAGAGGAGGGTGATTCAGTGCTTGTTTGGCATCATCCGATACATGAGACATCTAAGTAGGTCATGTTGATCAGGAAGTATTTGGTGACCATGTAGATCAATAAAAAATCACACACCAACCCATAGATATAGCCTTTTTAGTTCAAGGATAGTCAATGGGTTTTTCTTTGGGTGTCACCTAGGCTAGGAAAACACTATATCAGGAAGCAATGGATACATTAACCTAGGTTTTCTGGGCTATTCAAGAGAGTAGAAAGGGTTAGTAAAGTGGTATGATATTTTCCCCTTCCATAGTTATATAGTATCACGCAATGTGTGTTTCATGTCTGATAGCTTTGAGGATATCATCCCAACCCTTTTCACATTTTAGACATTGATAACATTTTTCTATATGTTGGTTGGTCATTTGAGGAGAAAATGACTAGTATCATGATCTAAAGTTAGATAAATATCTTGGGGACGATTTTTCCTCTAGTGTGTGTGTAGTGAAAACATATGAATGAAAAATAAGAGACCTAGGAGAGTGAATTTGTTCTGAGAACATACATTCCAGACTTGTTCAGTGATATCACCTGAGACAGTTTAGAGTATAGCTTGGGGGATGATCTGTTATGTGGTGTAGAGTTTGTAAGATCCTATTTATTAAAAATATTCCATTCAATAACCTTTTGGTTAAACCTTCTTGTGTTTAGTAGGTTTTGGCTTGGACCTATGTAATAAGTCTGTGAGTTAGCTGGGTTAGTTCTATGGGGAAGTAGGAAGGAAGATGTATGGTGGTAAAATTAATTCACATCGTGAACTATATATTCATTTCATTCATTAATCTCGGTAGACCCCATTAAATCTGTAGAATTAATGGGTGGTTTTTTGTAGATCTAATTAACTTAATTCATTCCATGAATGGTTATGAGCATCCTGTGAAGAGAAAACTCATGACATTAAATTATTACACTCTGTGAGATGGATTTTTTGTGTTTTTATGCCAATGTAATGAATTTATTGGAATATGTGGGGAACTGGGGAATTCACAATGGGAATCCCATGTTCACATAATGAATGGATAGTGCCAAGTGATTTTAATTCATTACTCATGATTGTATTTATCATATCACTAATTTTCCATATTCTCTTGACTTACAGCCCTTCCTTAAAAAATTCTTGTAGTTCCTTCAAACTAGAATCAACATCCTATTGATATTAGTGTTTCAATCCCTAGAAATTAAATAATTATTAGTCTTCATTGAAGATAATTTAAGAGGATCCTCACTACCCCTTGTATATTGAATAATTTATACATCTTTTTTTTTGTTGATATGGGCAGTCTTGAATACCTCCCAAATGTCTATTTTATTTATCTAGTATAGGAAATAATTTTGATTACAGTAGAACACCATAAGCATGACACAACATAATTAGTGATATCTTTTTTATGATAATAATATGTAAATAATTCTTATGGATCTCATTGGGTATGTAGGTATTGAGATAGAAACAAACTATCGCCTAGACTTTTATTGGTACTTAGTTAGTTTGAATATAGATCTCCATTATTCGAATGTAATTTGTTAAATAACTAACCTAAATTGTTTAATTTACATGAAATGTGAATTATGGTTATTTATTTTAATAAGAATAACATTGAATGAAATACGGTAAATGTCATGTAACTTGCATAGCATGATAAAATGTTGAAATTTTGCTATTTTGTTTTATAAATATGCATAAGGATAATTTTATAAATGAAATAGAACTATTAAAATTATTTTGATAATTTATAAATCATTTTATTTGAATCTAAATTTCTATAATTAGTAATTTTTGTAAACTGACCAATATGGCTTACGATATCATAAGTTCATGTAGATGTTTTCTTACATAAATCATATCATCAATGATTCAGCCTTGGAAATAAAATACACTAATTTATACTAATTTGTTTTTGGATTTCTTATACTAGATGTTTGTTGACATATGGCCTTAGGTTTTGTTCTAATATATCTTGAGATGTTACACTAGTGATTCTTATTAGGTAGTATAATCCACGAATATATATTGTTACTTTCTCCCTTGTCATGGTCTTATTCCTTGGGAAGATGTATGAGACTCCATCATGGGAAATTCCTATGGATCCTGGTATGATATTGTTGACTTTAGCCATTGTTTGGAAGTGTACCATGGGAAGACATAAGCTACCCAATCGTGAGTAGTTATCATGGACCCTAGTATGATATTAACTTTCCCCTTGGTTTGGAAGTCTACCATTGGAATATGTAATATACCCAACATGGGTAATTCCAATGGATCCTAGTATGAGATGGTTAATTTCCCCCTTGGCATAGTCATGTGACCTAGGAAAATATAAGCGACTCCAACATCAGTAATTTTCATGGTGCCCAATGTTATTTGGTTACTTGAGACATGATAATTGGAAACTCATCCTAGATAAGAGAATCTACCACAACATGGGTGATATGTCATAATGTATGGGGATAAACACTATATAGAGATATCTGGCATGGTTTTAAATAATTTTTGGCTATCCTTGGGTGTCAATCAATATCTCTAGGTTCAGAAGGTTTTTTTAATGTTCTGTATTAAAATAGAAATTGATACCCATGTTTTTTGTAATATTTCATGCACTATATATTCATAATGAATTTTTTGGTCATCATGGGTATTGAACTACTAAGTTATACCCACTCTTTGTTTGTTCCCCCATTTGGTGCCAAGGATGATTTCATGAATGAAGTTATAGATAAGGAAAATGGTCTATATGTTTATTTATTACTTGCTTGATGTGTTGCAACATGAAGATGGGACTAACATGGGGTTTGGGATTGAGTTTTCTAGAATTTTTTGTTTTGATATATTTAGTATTTTAACTGAATGATTTTTACCAGGTCATTTAGTTACATTCACAATGTCATTTTATCATATTTATTATTTATATTATTCAGTCTCTTCCATGTTTTCCTTGGTTGCATCTAGATTATTTGTAATTATTCTTTTATATTGGATACTCTATACGAGAGGGTATTGTCTCCCCACTATATTCATTACACACATATAATTATTCAAATGAAAATGGAATATAGGGAGGAATTATTTATGTTACATAACAACCTATTTTGTTTTTGGGTGGGAGTACATGGTTTGGGATTTTACAAGGCCACATGCACGTGGGTCAATGCTAGACCAGCACAACTGGACCACCCATGTCACGTGACCCACTAGGGTGTCTTACACTAGTCCCACTCACTTAGCATGTAGTAGGTGGGACACCATATGATCCCAAGAGGTGATCAGGTGCAATAGTGTGCTCCCTAGCTTCCCACATCAACCTGTTGTGCACTACAGTCGCCACTATAGTGCCCTCCTCCCAAGCCACCAACTAGGCCATCGATTGCTATTATGGACTACCTCACTTCATGTTAGGGTATTTTTTCATATCCATTCATCTCATCTTGCTCTTCCTCCTACTATGTCTAGTTCTACATTCACATACATATCGTTATCATGAAAGTTTCATCCCTTCACAACCACACCCCTCATTGAGAAAACCAACTTGCTTCCTCCATCACCAATTCAATTTTTTTCATCCCTTTTCCACCATAATTTGTCAATAATAGGATTTAATACTCCTATTGTATGGATATGGATTTAATAGAGATATATTCATATTGAAGCAGATATATAATAGAGATACGATAGAAAGGGAAGAGAGTGAGAGAAAAATAAAAATAAAAAATTCTCATTATCTTTCATTACATAAAAAAATTCTAAAAAATAAAAAAATAGGAATAAATACTATGTAACCTAAAAGAACAACACATGTAATGTGATTTATGAATTATAGAATGATAATTAATATAACCAAAAAAATGAGGGTGAAATTGATAACAGCTATTCATTATGAATAATTTAACCAAATATCAATATATATTAAAGATTAACTCCTTCAATCCCACTATGTAATTTATGAATAATTAAGAAATAAAAATAATAAATCCCTACCTTCGATTCAAATCAATCAGTGATGAATATCATGATTGTGCTCACGGTTGACTATCATTGGTGATAGTGATGAATTGTTATTTGGTTTTAGGATCCACATGGTTCTCCCCACATCTCACTAAGATATTTATATATAGTTTATATCAAATTATAGGGGTTAGGAGGACCATCCTAAAAATCAAAGTAATGATGAATATATATAAGTAACCTCAGTCAAATACTAAATTAAAATTATAAATAAATAAATAAATAAATTCAACCATTTATTTCACCAATGATAATAACATGTAGGATCCTGATTCAATGAAATTGACATATATCCTTGGGAAAATTCTATATTCTAGATGAAATGTTAGTATTAGTCTTCCTATTAATGACCATGTTAAGGAGATATAAACAATCCATTAAAAATAATAATGGACAAGATTAAAATTTTATATAATTCATTAATACATTATTATCAATGCCATGTAATGCTTGAAATTTATTTCTGGCTCTACATTGGGGTATATACGAGAACCTATAACCAACAAAGCCGTCAAATAATATTTAGACGGTCCTATGCAAGGGTAAATTTACTAATTTACCACTTGGGTAGTCTTGAGTCAATAAGACTCAATATTCATTTAATTCTCAATCATGTAAAATCAAGGTCATGACATGCTCTACACCTTATGGCCTTTTTATACCTATAAAGGAATCATATGAAGTGCCTCAATGAGTAATATTACCAAATGATCATATGTGGAAAACTACCACTATTTACTCACACATTATTTATCTACAAAGTTCTAAGATATAATAATACTCAATACTCAACTGACTAAGAAAAAACTCCCTCTTATCCTCAAGGATACTTGACTCAATCTGTATTGAACCAAGGACTACATGGAAACTTGCGTATTTTCTTGGTAAGTATTTATAAGCATACACAACCAAAAAATTCTAAATCCAAATGTCATCCTACTTCATTTGACAAAAAAAATACATTATTGGTATGAATTTCAAAATTCTTCATTTATGAGGATATCTATAAATTTAGTTTTCTACTCTCCATATTTAAAAAGATTTATAGATTGTTTTTATATGAGAAAAAATCTTCAACTATATAACCGAACATTGAGCTCACTATAAAAATTTCACTCTAATAACAAAAATATTATCAAGGAGGGACAATTAATTGACCCAAGGTTATATCTTATATCATCAGTCTCTGTCCATGGAAAGGACCCATGGTTACTATATAATAGGGAAAACCAACTAACAATTTTATTCTATATCCTTTATGAATATTATTATAAATCACACATCTTCTCTATAATATCCCTTATAATATCACCCTCTATCAAAGATAATACAGTTTTGATTTCATTTAAATTTTATGAAATTCACTAAAGAACACACCATGAACAACAAAAACATTCTATTAACACTCCACAACACATCACTACCCATTAGGTATACTATTATACCATAATAAAAATTAGATTGTCTTTTATATTTATATGACCTTGATTTATTTTCCCCGGACACCAAGAAAATACCTACCTACGAAACAAAAACTCACAAATCCCTAAGAAAACCTCCTCCACCAGAGAATAAAAATACTTTCATTGTGATTGTTACACCCATAATGATCCACTAGACTATCCACGCTATTGGTCACACATCACAAGGGAATATCCCATTTAGTATTTCTATCTTGTTACTTTTAATGAACACTAAGATAAAACCACCATCCACTTGGTGAGGTGGTCATAATTCCCCAACCTTAAAGAAGACCCAAATGGTCCACAATCTAAGAACATCTTTTCTTATAAAATTACAATGTTTACCCTAATTTCATTTGTTTCTATCACACAAGGTAAGTTTGGGGTGCATCATCGATTGAATGTATAAAACAAATCCCTTTATTTATTATAATGAATCCTTTTAACTTAGCTATACATGATATTTCTCTGTCATCTAGACATAGATTCCTTTACATGATGTATCAACAAACATGATAATAGAAAATCACTAATATTTATTCCATTTTTATGACACTAAATATGAAAATATGAATAGTACCCCATAAGTATTGATCCCAAACAAGGATAGTTTATTGCATGGCTCCCACTATCATATAGAGTAAAAGAAATTCCTATAATTCCTAACATGAAATTTCATAAACCTATACATGGAATTATTTAACTCAAATTATCTATAAATTTCATATGGGTGTCCATTATTTTACTCAAAATCAATCAAACCCAATTTCTTTATTAGATTCCAATAATTTATAGGTATCTCATCAAGGAAAATCCATGGTTTTCCTTTTAAAAACATTCATGAATTTTTTTGAAATTCACTATATGTGATTTATTATCCACACACATAGCATATAAATCCATTTATATCATACAATGGGTGGATATTTTGTGTGTTTAAGAGTGTTTAATCCACTCTCCACACCCATGGGGAGAACATTATCACTAAAACATTGGAAACTGATTCTCATTAAGGAACATGTAAGCCTTTATGATGTGATAAATTTTGTTATTTCAAACATAACTAGACCACAATTCATTAATACCCTCCCAGAATATGATGATATAACTTCAATATAATGGGTGATAAAATGATGGTTACCACTAGTGGAAATTATCTTACTAATAAGGGTATAAATGTGGGTTCTACTAGAATATACAAATCCAAGAAATAAGATTCAAAAAAATATTATGTGCATATGTCATCTGGTATGAGGTTAATTGGAGATAAAACATGTATTCTACTCTGAACTACTCTCATTAACACTAGGGAATATAAATAAATCATGGTAATAATCTCATATATCTAACTATCAATACCACATTACAGAACATACCCAACCAAAGGTGGTGTTCGTGGGAGTGGTTTGATGCATCATCTATCTTCGAATTCTCTCACACTGCCCCATCCATCACCAAAAAAATCCATAAGAGTTAATGCATCCCAAAATAAGAAGTTTCAAGATCTCATCGCCATCTTCAATGTGTACATCCATTGATGTAACCAATCTAGTTATATTCAAGTGAGAATATAAAATTCACTCATATATCAAGTGTATCTCCCCCAACAATTCCTAATCTTCCAATGCTTACATAGGTGACCTTGATATAGATGGTTTTATATGAAAATAAAACACATCTCAAAAACATGTACCCTATAATCTTCTATTTAACTACAGAAATAGAATATTTATTTCATAAAACCTTTCTATCAAACACTTTTCGAGGTCTATAGATGGTGATACATACTCATACACGGTTGTACCACAATACGGAGGGAGTAACAACCTAAAAAACAACTTCATTCTAGATAATATCTCAAAATTATAACATGGTAATTCAACCCCCAAAAGTATTTTTATAAAACATAATTCACTAATGGATCAATATTATTTATAATAATATTGATAGAAGATTCAACATTTGTTTAGTAAAAGATTAATCTATATGGACATATGAGTCTTAAGCTCAAGTCAATCCTCTATATTTTGAGGATTAATATTGTTTCATGAACCCGTAATGATTTCATAGTTATGATTTAAAAAAACATATTATGATGTACCAAACCTAGTGCACTCATAAGTGAGCTAACCAAATTGCCACATGGACTCAAGCGTTCTTCCCCTAACACTAGTTTTTAACAACTAGTATTGAGTGTCTATGGTAGTACAGTGGGGGGAGTATAACCTCTTCTTTAGAGTGGGTCACATCAGTAAATAATAATAATCATGAAGCAGTAGATATAATAATACAGAAACAATGGAAACATAAATATTAGGTAAATAGTAGTATATAAATCCAAATAATAATATGCAGATAAATAAAGTAATAGTATCATATGCCAAATTATTATTTCATGATGCTACAAAAAAATGGGCTGTAAGGGGGAACATGAAGTAGGAATCCATAGTACATGTTATACCCAAATATAAAAAATACCAAAATCTAAACTCCAATATCACCATGAGAAATAGCTCAGAACTATACTCTCATATGTCATCCAATGATAGAAGATCATGAATCCATAGCTAGGAACTTACCATTGTCCTTAAATTGAACCGTGATGTCTATCCAGTTATGAATCAGTGGATTTGATAGGGTGTGAGTAAAACATAGTAGGTCAGCACCCATGTAATATAATACTCTCCATCTGTTGAATATAAAATTAATAGTGTGTAGGTATAATCAACGTAAGGTAGAATGATAAATACAAGCCTTGTCAGTATTCAGATCGACATGGGATCCTTGACCGATCGTACCTTATTTGGTGAAAAAATGATTTTTTATGAACATGTGACATCATATATGTGTATATAAAAATATATGTAAGTATTGGGGAAGAACAAATGAATATGACTAAGGAATCCCTATAGTATATCATAAAGGCCTCATACTAATTTAAATAATTGGAATCTACCCACGAATTCATGTTCGTGACATGGAACATCATGTCCCACTAATCTAAATCAATGATGTGAATTTTCTTATCCAACATAATATATCAAGTGTGTTTGAAACATCATCCCCAATAGTATCATTTATTTAATTAGGATCACTGTGTTCAACATCCTATATTAATTGATCATGAATCATCTTTATAATTCTTCCCTTGACCCTTTTACGATAACCAATTCCATGTTGTAATAATATACTCAAGAATTTCATTTAATACACCAACGCAGTCCAATAAGAGTATTTATGTCATTTCATCATTCAATTAATCCCAATTATCCATGGGAATAATCTATAGTTCCACACGAATCAAGATATATGGACTTTCCATTTAGGTTTCATTCATCCCATTAAAATTTTAATTAATTCAATTTACTCATTAAAATCATAATTGGCACTCCATGATCTTATATAATGTGGACTTATCACATAGGATTTCACAAAAGTTTCAAAATATAAGACCTCTGAAAACCTAAAGGTTATATGTGAGTATCTATAATAAGGGATAATTAATTTAATTTTGTAATTTTGAATTTTTATGGAAGTTGATGAATGGTTCAGAATGTGGAACAATGATGCAACTGATAGACTTAAAAAATTCTGGAAAAGGTAGTATAACACCTACCTTATATCGGTACAAGACTCCTACTCCATCATCAGACACTAATTCAAGATTTAATTAGATAAATATCATTAACTAGAAAAAAATATGATAAATAAAGAATATTATCTTTTATAGAAATAGTGTCAATAAAGGTGATAAAAAATAGAAAAATAATCAAGGTGACTAATAAACAAACAAATGGTGAAAAATTTTGATTGATGAAATTTTATTCTAAGTTTAGATGAAGAAGATATCACAAAGCCTAGTAGGATATGAATAGTAGAGCTTATATATTTTTATGTTCATGGAAAATGAGTGAGAAAAAAGAGGGAAGTAAACCTAATGTTTGGAGGGAAATAGTAAAATCACCCTCCTTAAAGAGACACATGGTTAGGACACATGATTTTCCAAACCATGTGGCTCACACTGTATATGGGAATCACCCTCACATGGTCCATGGCCATGGTTTTACAAACAATGCACAAATTTTTCATTTCAAATTATCTCACACTTCACACCATACATGGATAGGAACATGGTTAGTAATAGCCATGAAAAAATAATGTGAAATAAACTTTAAATAAACTATATTTTTTGACAGATGTATGTACCTCATAGAGCAGTTAATCAAATCATATTAACCACTTGGAACCTAGACAGTTGAGGTCCACAATTAACACTAAATGTGCGCTACCTATGTGGCTCACTTGTTCATCAAAAAACTAGAGATCCAGACCCTAAAATGAACTGATGCACAATTAAAGACTATTTAAACTCATTTTAGATTAAAACAATATGTTTTTTCTATACCTAAAACTATCCATACATTATTAAAAATTAGGATCTTATATCCCCCCTCCTAAAAACATCTCATATATGATTTTCCCTAAGGGTGGATTATCGGAATTTGAGAATAACTATGACCCCTATGAAGACACATTGGTCTCTCACTCTCATGTCTCAACTAATAAATTTCCATGCTATCATATAACTATAACTATAGGGATATACATACAATGAAGATCCTTAATGTTTTGATCAATTAGGTGAAAATGATATTCCTCACAAGAAGCATCGACCTCCAACTGTGCATCCTCATGATAAAAAACATGAGATAGATCTGAATTGAAATTATGAAAATGATAAACCTGAATGAAGTAAAATAAATCCATGTATCTCAAAGGAATATATTTTTGATGCGATGTTAGTTATATTTAATCCAAAATCTCATAAGGTTCTATAAAAATATTTTATAACTTTACCTATCTATGAATACATTGATGACCAAATAAAGGTAAAATATTAAAGAATACCTAATCTCACATCGTGAACTCTAAAGGCTAGTGATCATGGTTAGGGTAATATTTGTTTCTATAATGATACATATACCTACATTTTGAAATAATTAATACCTACCCTGGTGTATCTTGTATAAGAAATGGTCCCGATATTATTGTCTCTGCTGCCTCTAACTAGTACATAGGTGATTAGAATGCCTTACCATTTGTTGACTTATAAAGAGACATCTAGATAGTCACTTGGAAACTATTAGTATTGGAACACTTTATTAGAGGTAATTATTTCTCCCTAAAATGTTCAAAATCAAGGACACTCACCTAAAGCATTTCATAAAGAACTTTCATAGTACGCTTAGACCGATCGTTGGTTTGAGGGTAATATGATATACTTAGAAGTAACTTTGAACCCAAATACCTCTTAAATCATGGTACATGTGACCCTATGATATCATATAATCTCTTGAACATAAAAACATATTTGTTAACCCATTGAGAAGGCCTCTCTGATAGTTAATAAATGAGGTATTTTTTCAGTTTATACAAAACCAACCATATGGAATCACATCCCTATGGTGATTTAAGCAATCCAGTAACATAATAATTCTTTAATTCTTCTCATTTCCACTCAATAATGGGTAAGGGATATAAAAGACCAGCATTTCACAATTGATCGGCCTTCACTTTCTAATAATTGGGACTCTGAGTAAAAAACCTACTGTCTTATTTTTCATACTTGGTCAACAATACTAGAGATGTAAGTCACAGTACATCTTAGTGAGTCTGGGATATACATCCCACTTTAAAGCTTGAGAATTTCACATTTTCTATACTCAAATGTCTATAAGTACCCATACACACCAGTGAATATGAAAGATTTTATCCTTTTTTAAAACCCACAAGGTAGTGGGTCCTCAAATAACAATTTTTCCTTAAGACCAAGCCTTAAGGATCGGAAATTTGTGTTAACATTACTTGACCCAAGAATGAAGAATTCACTATTATATTTGTGAGTACAAGATGGTCATAATTATCCTAAAAATCCAAATGCATATCATAAATATACCCATCCACTAAATCTCACTATTATCTTCTTGAACAACCTATTTCTATGACTTCTAGCTCAAAAAATCATCCATTTCATCACCCTTCGTAGACTTATAGGAAATCTCAAAATGAAATAATGAAGGTATAGAACCCATCATTGTTCTATGTGGTTCAAATAACATATATTGAATATAAATTTCATAATTTTATGATCTTGGTATACAATAATCAATTATCCCAATATATAATTCCTTCAAAATGAAATACATGAGTTGTTATAGTTATCTCGAGATTGTTTTTTGGGTAAATATTTTCATGAGGCCTCAACTATCGAGAATTATCCACCATGATATATTCCCTTTGCATCAAAATGGACCCACCCAAATAATTGATACATCACAAAGAATAATATATCCTCTTCTAGGATTCAGTGATGTTAGGATTGGTGTTGAATCCAATCATACATTTAACTCCTAAAATTACTTCTCACAAACTTTATACCATGAAAACATAATATAGTTCTTATTCACACCCATAAAACGAGATGGATACATGGGAAATTCTAAATCTAATACCTATAGTAACCAACAAGACGCATGAAACTATGAATATCAGGTATGTTCTTTGGAAATCCCAAAAATTTATGTACCTCGCCTTATTTGGATCCACTATTACCCCTTGATTCTGATATGATATTATCCAAGAAGTTATCCTTATTAATCTAGAAGTGGTATTTTCATATCATAGAAGATATCTAGTGATTTATTAAAATTATCAATATAATTTCATAGCAGTTAGCATGATTGTGTTGAGTTTGTGAATGCCCAAAGATTTCATACATGAAAACGAACACAAAGTAACCTAAGTACAGGTGCAAAAAATGATTCATCAAGGGCATGAAAATGACTGGTTTGTTAGTTAGACTGAACAACATAACCAAATACTCATACAATCCATACCTTTATTAGAATGTTGTAGGTGGTATATCTGAGGGTAAGACCTTACCAGATGATAGATCGATCTTAAATTTATCATTAACAAGACCATGGATCCTCAGAGTTGGTCATAGATGTATTCCTTATGATATATTAGGTACCAATTCTTAACTATAGGAATATTTAATCAATGTTAATCCACACAAACACAAAATCTCCCATCTCTATTCATGAAATAATGAATATAAGAATCCCAAGGATAGGTTTTGGGTCTTATAATCCCTTTTTTTCTTTGTCATTTAACCACATCTTCAGTTCTAGAAGCTCTAAATAAACCATCTATTGTGGAGGAATAAATGATGGGGTTTCTCCTAAAATAATCCTTATAGTAAACTCTACCTCTCTCTTAGGTGGTAGTGTAGAAAATACTTCATAATATATGTCCCTAAAATGATCCAGAATAGTAGGGAAGCCTACTTAACATACACCCTCATCATTTATAAAAATAGTAGGGATTTTATCTTTTACTCTACACATCCCACAATTCTCTGTTCCATCTCAACTTCCCATGGCATCTCATTCAGCCATGTATATTTAGTTACTATCATTGGGTGACGAGAAATAAAAACTATGATGACACAAGTAAATATGGGATTCATATGGAACCAAATAGTCATTACCAAGAACGATTTCAAAACCTATCCTATTGGGGGAAAAGGGGTTTCATAAGAAATTTTAACCACCAATATCAAGGATACATTCTTCACACTAGAGTAACATTATTATCTTACTCCAACTAGAGTATCAAGAGTGAACACTACATAGAAATACTCAATTTAATTCCTAAAACATTCCATGATAGCCACAAATATAAAATAATTGAATGTTATTGTTTTAAATTGAGTAGAAACTAATGTAGAGGATACTATGATCGCACCTCATATAGTAGAAGGCCTAACAGCCTTATCCTCATGTGTTGGTTTTACTGCATGTAACTGGATTTTTCCACAAACCTGAGATACATCCTAACTGACTAGGGTACATCTACTCTTTTGGAACTACATATCATATGTCTGGACTCATTGAATAAGACCACCTTCATTTATTGAACAACCAGTAGCACTCTAGCTCCCTTCTTAACATAGAGCTATAGAACCCACTAATAATATTAGAGATAGTGTAAATCATATTACTCTAGTAACTGGAGGGAAATTTCTACAACAATTATGAAGATATCTCATTCTTCTACAAGCTCCGTACACACTGAGGTCCCTATTTTATTAGGGCTTCATATAACCTATATTCCCACACAGATGACATGTAACATAATTTTCAGTATGATCCATCTAACTACCACTTCCCCCAAGAAAAGACTCAAGTTGATTCTTCCTACTACTAAATTAACCACTCCATAATATAGGAGTTGAATGGATCTATCCCACACCTTTAACATCCCAAATATTTCTCATAGTAATGAGGGATTGGTTACCTATCTCAAAAATGACAGTCAATAGGAATACATTCACCTAAGATTAGATGGAATAAATTATGTCGTCCTAAAATCATCTCCCTCTTATCATCTCATCATTAGAAAGAGTCAGTGTGAAGAATTGGATCTCAATAAATCTATCTATGTAGTCCATGATAGACACAACACAATGATTCAAGTTAATAATATCCCTATATTGTTTGGTTTTTATCATTTTCAGATATAAGTAATCATTGAAGGTAGTCTATAAGTCCCTCCAAACCATGTCCTAATGATGAATTGACTGTGTAATAACATCCTAATGATGATAATTAGATTCAAAAATTTTTAAAGCTTCAATCATGATCCTCACTTTTGTATAAATTTATAGACTCTTTAAAATAGATAGAATGTCCTCAAGAAATGACTCAACAACATGCGGACCACCATCCCATGAAATATATGGTGGTTTATAAATCTTAAATTCTCACACTAACCTTGTCATCATAGGTTTAGGTCATGGGGATCCCTACGTAGTCTACATAAACCATATTAAATAATCTCAAAACTGTGTTTCAGTGTCCAAATTAGATATAATAAGAGGTGTCAAAGGTGGAACTGCCTGAGGTAATACTAAGGTTACATGTCCCAACACTTTTTAAGCATGTTCATTTCCACCTTCTATAAATTCAACTCAAGGTCATCATGGAGGAATATATCTTTAATTCCAAATTCATAATTCCAAATGAATTTCAATAATGGAAAATATCTCAGATAAAATAATAGAATAGGTTAAAATCCTTAATAAATTATAATAAATACCCATATGTATTCTCTTAATGAAAATCATAGGTAATATAAAACATTATGAAGGAATACAAGAAACACTATCAAGTTTCCACTGATATGTCAAGTATTGGTCAATGTACAAGGCTCCATATCTCGCAATAGAGGTTCTGTTATTTGGACATCAAATCTCAATTAATAGATGGGAAAATCCTTTAATTTTAAATTGGAATCACCATTTATTGATTACCACTTATTTTATAATTCATAATTTAACAAATTTTATATTTATAGAACTATCCAGTTATATGAATTATAATTTCCTAGTTATAAAGTCTTATGATTTATAAGTTACAATTTGAACATTATGTAACTACAAACAGACTTATTACATATGGTATTAGGATGTGAGATTCCATGTATAATGATTCTGTTAAAAATGGTTCAACATTCCTAGTTTATATAGGAACACAATTTATAAATAATAATTTTAATGTATTTAATAAAATTCAACTAACATCTCAGCTCATATAGCCACATTTACATATCAAAAACTTGTGATAATTGGATAGTTAAGGTGATACTATCATGATATATGGAAAACATTATTTAGGTTGTTGAAAAAACATCAAGTAACCATTTATTTATTCATTCCCAACAATAAATGTTTGTACAATGTCCATGTACAATAATCAAGGTATATTGGAGATGCAGCAAGTAATGCACACAATAAAGTAAACATATAATGGTATATTCATAAAAAAAACATCCTCAGGAACATGTGATAATGAATGAACAATGCATCATTGAAAAACTAGGATAAGGGTGTAAATCAGTGATTAAAAAACATCACAGGTCATGTGCATCACCCAATTTTGAAAAAGTACAACTTTAATCAGAAAAATTAAAAACAATAATCCCCATAAACATGGATTTACCCCAATATGATGGTTAGATACAACCAAACATATGCTCATTTCAAAATTATGAAAATTTTTTATCTCCTCTCTACTATCCCAAAAGTTTAATAAAAAAGAACCTATTATAATGCATTGTGATTTCCCGAGCTTGTTCCACTAATAACTAACCAAGCACGTAGGCTAAATGGCCTCATGTACACCGTCCTGTATGTTGGAGGTTTCCAACTAGTAGCGATGGTCTATGGGGGTAAAATGGGGGGGTGGAATACCCTTATTATAAGAGTATAACATTTTAGTAAATAATAATAATCATGAATTAGTGGAAATAAAAAGAATTAAATGCCAGAAACTATAATGATAGGTAGATAGAGGAATATAATTCATCCATATAATAATAAGAATACATAATGAAAAAATAGTATCAAATAAAAAAATTTCATGATGTTATACAAAACATGGGAGTAAAGTGGAATAAGAAGCAAGAATAAATAGTACATATTGTACAAAAATATACAAAAGACCAAAATATAAATACTAATATCATCACAATCACTAGTTCATTCCTCTACTCCCATATTCCATATTAGGGGAGAATGAAAATCATCCTTAACTACATTATTTTCTATCTCCTTACCAACATCCATGAACTCTATCTGGATACCAATCAATGACCTAAACATGGTGTGACTTAAACATAGTAGGCCACCATCAATGGAATCAAATACTATTAATCTAGTGAATTTTAAATAAAAAATGTGGAGGTATAATCAATGTGAGGTAGTAATATAAACATGATCCTTATTAGGTTAGATCTCCTAAAAGGATCCTTGGCCAAAAGATCTAATTGAGACTCAGTTGGAATTTTTGTGAACCCGTGACATCGTGTATATATATATATATATATATATTTATTTATATGTAAGTACTGGATAGAAACTGAGGATTATTAAAATGGAATCGCAAAAAAATACCATAAGAACCTCATACTATCTTAAATATTGGGAGTCATCAAAAGATTCATGTAATGGATATGGAAATTCATGTCTAATAAATATCAATCAATTATGTGAAGAATCATATCCCACGTACTATATCAAGGGTGGGTGAAGCATTATGTCAAAAAATACCCCTTGAATGTTGAGGAATTTCATGTCTAATATCTTTTGTCAAGGGATCACAAAGCGTCATGTCTAACACTTCCCTTGTCCCTTTGAAAAAATCTAATTTAAAGCTCAAATAATATACTCAATAATTTAATTTTTATACTTTAACATATACCAAGTGGAGTATTTATGTCATTTCACCTTTCATTTAATCTGATTTATCCATGGTAATAATTCAAAATTTCACACGGATCAAGTTAAATGGCCATTTGATTCATGATTTTGTATCCCATTTAACATTTCAAATAATAAAACTTGCTCATTTTAAACATAATTTACAGTATAAACCAATATAATTGGTGAATTTTTAACATATACATTCATAAAAGTGTTGAGGTAGATGACCTCATTCAATTTCAATGGTTCACAGGTGTATCGATAAAAAGGGATATTCAATTTAATTTAGTAATTTAACAAGGTTTTGGAAACACAAAGAAGTTGTGTTTTTCAACACAATGGTTCTATTTATAACATCAAAACATTATGTGAAAAGTAAAAAACCACACAAAATATATTGGTCTATGACTCCTCATCTAGTATCAGCCTCTGATTTATGTTGAAACAATAGAAATTAAAGAAAATATGAAAACACTCAAGAAATAGGGTTTATGATCTTGCATAAAAGTAACATCAATATCGGTTAGAGAAAATAGGAAAATAAGAATGTGGTATTGTAGAAATACTAAGGGTGATCAAACTTGAGGGATGGTGTTTGATTCAAATTATGGATGTAGGAGATATAACAAAACCTATGGGGATAAAATGATATTTTATATAAACTTTTATGAATGGAAAATGATGGTGAAATAGGGTGGAAATAAACCTAAAGGTTGGCGGTGAAATATGGTAAAATCTTCATCTTTGATGGTATGTATAGTTTGGCCACATTGTTTTCCAAAAAATACATCAACTATGTGGCTTACACTATCCATGATCCACACCCTCATATGGTCCATGCACATGGTTCGACAAACCATGTGAAAACCATAGATACAGAACTGTCTCGCACCCCACACCCAAAAAATCTAGCAATATAGTTTGTACTAACCATGTTAAATGTATGAAATAATACACCTTTAAGAAAAAAAATCATTTGTTTTCATCCCTCCTTGTATGGTTAAATAAACCATGCGGCACCCCCTGAGATCAATACATTTTAGGTGCATGGTTATCACTAATCGTGTTCAAACCATGTGCCTATCATGTTCCTTAAAAAAACCAATTCTACAAACCCAAAACATAAATGAATACTATTTAAGAATCTGAAACCTCCTTAGCACATTTATTAATGTAAAATTAGAGTCTTACACTAAAAAAGGATTCAAAACTCTATGAAAAACCTTGAATCTACACATATCTAGACTATAGGCTGTCTAATATTACCCATCTATAGCTTCCATTAACTCCTTAATAAATATTTACACTATGTGAAAATGGGATACAAACATAAAAATATTTCATGGAAAGAATTTCTATCAAAATAGACTAGGAAAATCACAACTTATTTCTTATTAATCTGTAATGATAGGTCCTATAGGAACTATGGAATCATTATGAGACCACCTATATATAGAATCCATTTATAGCTTTTTAACACCACTTATTTGATAGGATTGTCCCATAAGGATTTGATAATATCTAGATTAGTTGACATATGAAGGAAATGGAGGATCAAAACCGACCACTATATATTTTATGTTCATGAATTCACATAACTTGGTACTGATTTCTTTGAGTTCCTGGTTGACTAATAGTGTATCAAAGTCCCAGTGAAATGATACTTTAGTTACCACGCCTATACTGGTCTCTCTGATTTGATAACCAAAATCAAGATGACCTTAACAAAATTTCTATAAATTTCCAAAATAGTACAGACAAGACTACTAGATCTAAAAACCATCGATAGAAAAAACTCCCTCAGATAACATTCTAAACTAAAATAACCCAGTGGGACCAACCCTTTGAATTTGTAATATGAGAGTACCACCCAAAATCCACATCCAATGGGTTAGGGTTTGATGACTAGAACTGAGTAGGTGTATCATATATGATAAGAGGAATATCCTAATGCACTTATTCACAACAAAAATTTATAAACCTAGCATAATAAAGTATAAAAGATAAATAAAACTAAATTCAAATTATATAATGAATGTGAAAAATTTTGAGATCCCAAAATATAATCTATTACAAAATCTATAATGGAAAAGGTGAAATGCACATCTAACAACCAATGTAAAACCATAATAAGTAGTTGTGATGAAGAGGGCCTAGAAATTATCCATGTTCAAATATGAATGTTACCAGTTTCAATCACAACTCTGTACTACTAAACTCTACTAAAACAACATCAAAAAATTTCACTACTGAGCACCGACTTCGAATAGGACAAAAAAATATATATATCCACCCAGACCACCATCAAACCCTATTATGACTATACGAAAACAACACCACTGAGAACAAAATCCCATGAATTGATGAGTATATATATACATGGCCATAAATGGAAAAAAATTAAACAAGTTAATTAAAGAATTTTATATAGAAAATTAATTAAGATATAGATAAAGAAATGAAATCTAGATATTTTCTATAACAATAATTCTATAGAACATAGAGAATTATTAGTCATATTAATCTAATCCATGAAGTCTATATACTACAGGAAAATAGGAATGATCAATGAACTAAAAAATACCACATAGTCTGATGGTGGTAGCCTATCCATTTGTTTTATCATAAAGGAATCCTTGGTATGTTTGAGGATTCACCAGTCTCAAAGAGTTGAATCCACTCAACCTCACTAACTTCAATATCACCACTATAAACCATAAGAGGAATCTACTTCACATTAATGTAAACATGTTTCCTTGATATTATTTCACGTTATAGTCCATCATTACTGATACTATACCATCATTATTTATTCATATTAGGAAACCTTTTTCTTTATTAGGAATATATCTATATTAAGATGCTACTAACCCTGACCATCATAACTACCTAGGTATATTGCAATCTCACAGCACCTCAAAAAATTAAAACAGTGTGAAATGTTCCTCATAGAGGAAAACATATCAGTATAGGGAATAAACTAAAACAAAAAAAAGACTCGGGACCTCTGTAGAACACAATAACTGGGGACAAAAAAATAGATTTGTAACACCCATAGTAGTATAAGTAATGTAAAAATAAGAAAATATTATCACATAAAAGGTGCTTAAAAGATAATATAAATCTTTAGTAATACAAGGGACCCATGACTCACCTAATTATGGAAAGAAGATGAGGGGAAATTTTCTAACCCTTTAAATAATTCATCATTACTTCTGAATATTAACATATATTATAAAAATATAACATCAAAATCTATCTTTTTAACCTTGAAATGGGACTAAAATGGTCTAATGGGGAAGAGATTAATCATAATTTAAAATATTTCTGATATGTTGTTTATTTTTATGTAATATACTCCTTATAAAACAAATTCTAAAAACCAAAAACAGGATTAAAAAATAGGTAGTGGCCTCTATGTGTGAAATATTATACTTCCTAAGTAGGAGGCATGCCTATCTAGGCATAATTCATGTCTCTCGTGTGAACTATGCATATTTTGAATCACCCCTCTCATAAGGTATGTTAGATAGTACCAACACGATCTAGTCACATTCCCCATCAGGAATATTCTTGGCTATAGGTTCATATTACCATTATGGATAGGCCTACTTGGTTAGTCTTGATATTCTCACCCACACTCCATGTGGGATTTGATGGTGAGAGGAATTCCTTAGGTGACCCCATTGACCCATGATTCACTAAAAAACATGGTTGTGGTGCCTTATGTTAGGGACACAAGTCACTAATGTAACAACTCAATCCTTTCATTGAGGGTTGTTAGTTCATTCATGTTCCATGTAACATGTGAACCCCTCCTAGGTGTACCTCCACATATGAAAACAAATCACATCCATTACAGTTATAACCCTTCACTATTTCCCCTCATTTTGATCCTACCATTTATCCTCCACACTTTCTAACCCACTTTGTCCATAACCCTCTCACCTCACGCTAAAATACACCACAATATTGCTATTAAACAATCCAATTCTAGTAGAGTCCTTTCAACTATGTGTAGTGATCAGAGAGAGAGAAAGTAAGAGAAAAGATTATAGAATGGATAAGAGAGATAAGGATGAATAATGGTATGTGATTCTCTACGGGTCTACCAATAAATTCACAGAGTAAAAAATGTTATGGATAAACCCTGCCTGGCCTAATGGAAGAATACAATTCATGATAATTATAAATTAATGAATTGAAATCCATATAATATATTATATTTCATAGGAAATTTAAAAATAATAATCATGATGTATAATTACACCAACTATTCATGTATAATGGATATTCTAACCTTTAAATTACTATATGGAATTACTCAATAGAATATCATTTAAAATAAGTAATCCACACCTCTACTTTAGTTCACTCATAGAATAGTGCCATTCTCATGTCTATTTTTGACTTTTTTGGTGATATAAATGATTCATTATTTAGTCCTTGGCTCCACTAGATTCACACAACATCCCTCCAACATCTATCCTTAGATATTTTCTTAAATTAGAGGCTTTTGTAATCCTACCCTAGAATTGGATAAAATGTAGAATATATAGTAAAAACATATGTATAATAGTAAATAAATTATATATTTAAATAAATAAATAAATTTAACCCTATAATCCACCCACGATAGAAACACCCACGTATCTTGGTTTCAATGAAATCATCACTACTCCAAAGAAAAACCCCTCATTATGAATAAAATCATGGACACAATTTTATTATATAAAACCCCACATAATAATTACAGTGAATTCATCAAAAACAAATGCACACATTATAAAAATAATATATTTTACATTAATATATTTATATCGAGTATTTCCAATGTTCCCAACATGGTAAACACAAAAAACTAGAATAAACTGAAACATCAGATAAATTTTACAATATAATTTGATATGGAAAATTTACTAATTTAACTATAAGGGGTCCCATAACCCTAAAACACAAAATTAATTAATGTTCTGATTGAAAAAAATATGGGCAACTTTAAATTTTTGACCATGAAAACCAAAGCAACAATACCAGATCCCTATGTTACTTGGACTTCATCCTTTACATGTGCTTGTGAGACACAAAAAACCCGATTCATCTTAAGTTAAAATTAAATCCTATACTAGAGGTATAAAAAACCTTAATAATAATATAATTCTCACTTTTTATATTTTACTTCAACCTATTTTAATATCACTTTGACATCAGTAAAACTAAATCTCTCAAAAATAATCATATCAAAGTGTCATTATACCTTGGGTTTAGCTCCCCACATACCAAATATTCCTTCTTAGAAGTTAGGGTCTAATAGGTTATAACTGGTAGACTATAACCATAATAAATAAATACCCCTAACAACCAAAAAAATAGAATCATTTCCAAATATGGTATAAAAATAAAACAAATATGTTGTTAAACAAATAAATATCTACATTCCTTGTTATTCATTTGAAAATACAAAGATCACTTGCAGTTTGATTACACATGTAAAGTATAAAATTAAAAATAATAATTACTTTTTTGACACCAAGGAACCACCCAATCCATTGAAAAACACTAGCATATAAATGGTGAAATATTTGTGGATCCATCTATTCTAGGCTATGGATGTTGAAACTTTACATGCACCTTTGACAACCCCAACTCTAGTAACCCAGAGTCAATATCTAATTTGTTACATTAGTGTAAATACAAGGATTCAAATACTAATGGATTGATATGTTTAGTAGTCTTGTAGAACTAAATATATACATGATACTCATTTTAAAATGGTAATTAAATATAAACATAGAAAAATTAAACATTCAACATCCTTGAAACTCATTTATTGTCTTATTCTTCCTATCTTAGGAAAAGAAAACAAAAGCATTTTGAGATCAAGTGTAATATAATTGTTATGTACATAATAATAAATTATAATTAAGTAATTCATAATAAATATGGAATGGTAAATGACTGAAAACAAACCATTTAATCAATAAAATAACTATTAAAATAATTCATGGATAATAACAATGAAATAATACATTGGTTAATAATAACCAAATTCCTAATGAATGAAATACATTGTAATGAATGTATTGATTTTAGACCTCAGGATATCTCTACTTCTAATACCTCTATGAAATATAGTTTAAAACTATGTGTAAATACCCATTAAATTTGGAAAACTAATTTTTTTTGTGAGACCTTTCCATGCATCAAAGAGAAATATAATTTAGACCCACACCCATCATGGCATGTCCAATGAATTCCTCATATATTTAATGATTAATTTCATTCATTAACAATATACATTATCTAAAAATATAAATATTAGGTAATGAATATGGATTATCAGTAAATCCCAAGTATATAAAACAAATTTCAATTTAAAATAAAATATTTAAAAATGGTATAAGATTTAGGGAAAACATATCCATGATACAATGAACATGGATATTTATAAGAAATGTAGTGTTCAATGATCACAAAAATTTGAATGTCTAAATAGAATGTTAAAATCTATAAGATTAATCAATAGATAAAACAATACCATAAAAAGTTTATTTTTTATTAAAATTGAGTATTTTAAAGAATAGATGGAAATTAGAAATGAAACATATAAAATAATTTTTAATTAAAGAGTTTTTTTTAAAAAACTTTAAAAACATATAGAATAATCTAGAGGATGTAAAATAATTATGGTAGCAGGAAAGCATGTTAATTCGATATATGTTAAAAAATTTATTTTTTACTTTTTTATGGAAATAAAACCATTTGTGAAATCACTAGAATAATTCTTTTATTAATAAAAATACAAGGATAACATAAAATGTATTTAATAAATTATTTCAGTAATAAAAAATTAATTTTTGAAATCCACTTTGAAAAATATGGATATCAATTGCTTTCGGGCCATCAAAGTATTTTGGGACTCATGGTCTTTAGTCTATGGTATGATATCGAACCACATGGGAGTCGGGCTATGAAAGTCGAAAAAGAACAAATAGCAGCCACTAGTAGAGCTCATCATATTCAAATATTGAGATGAATAGAAATATCCATCAGTACCAGGAAATATAAATCATTTCATGGGAAAATTATAGCTGATCAGTCTTGGATATGGGGAGATAGGCTCCATCAACGAAATAGATTTACCGTAGGGGTTTTTTCACTATTTTCAGGAATTTTGGTATTCAGGTCATATAACGGGCCTTGTGTCTCTGGTTGTATGGGTTATGTAAGGGATCCCAATCAACCTGGTTAGAAAATGTATCATACATTAAATAAATACAATCTCTAAAACCATTGAGACATTCAACTAATATTACTAAATATTTATTAATAGAGTGGAAAATTATATGAAATATCTTACCTCAAGAAAACTTTCATTGTAGGTGTTATAACCTCCTATATAATAAATATAAATTTTTTATAATCACATGAAAAAGACATATTAATATATATTATCATATATGATCAATATGTAACATTTTATCACCCGTTTATTAATAATCTTTTATTACTATAATTATTTTGGGTGTTATCTACATTGTTTCGTAGTTATGTTTTTATTCAGTCGTCTCAGTCCTTGGATATTTATCATGGTTTCATCATACACATAAATTTTTTCAAAGTTCAAATTTACTATATACTAAATATATATAAAGATATATATTCAACCATCAAATATAGATATATAAAAATTAATTATGGCTTTTTTGGAGATGGTAGGTCATACGTACAGATAAACAATTTTTTCACTTTTTGAAGGATGGAAAGAGAGAAACTTGAAAAATATATAATAATTATATAATCATTATTATATCACATCTATATCATATATATTGATTAAATATTATTTTATTACCATCCATGTAAAAAATAAATTAAAAACGTATCACATCACTTCTGGGAGATGGTAGTCCACATATATAAACAAGTGACTTTATTATTCTACAATGGATTAGAATGTAAGAAAGTATATATGATATTATAAATCTGGAAGAATAATTTTATCATAAAAATCATAAATATTTATTTATTTTCTCTTTTAAACTATCCATGTGAAATAGTTATGATATACGAATTACACCGCTATGTGGAGATGATAAGCTATACGTATGCACGAGCGATGTTTTTACTTTTTGTAAGATGAAAAAGAGATTGAATATAATTATCTAATAATAATAACATGTAAGTATATTTATTATACTAATTTTTTTATCTTATTATGGTTTCAACACATTAATATAAAGTAAAATAATAAATATACTTGAAGGACTCAGTAAACACGATTGCCTCTTCTTCAAAATACTTCTTTTAGATCTCTTATTAAGGAACATGGGGTTGGTATTTTTGGAATGAAAGGAACCATTATAAATTATATAATGATGTTTAGAAAATAATTTTTTATGTCTGGTAAAGTGAGATGTCTCAAAAGGGTGTGAGGAATTTAGAGTAGGGGTTTCCTTTTATAAGAGATGGGTGGGGAATTTTAAGAATTTCTTGGATTATTAAACTAATATAAATTTTATTTCTTGTAAACATAGCTAAAAATATATATTATTATAATATGATAAAATTATGTGTTAAATTAGTATCATAAAATAAAAATTGGTCAATTTTTAGTAATGTTTTCACCCTTATCTTATATTATTAACCCCTCGATTACCATTTTGACCATTATCAAAATATTTAGAGCATTTAAGGTTTTATAATTTTACTATAAAATGAAAAAAACCATAAATGGAAAGTAAATTAATTTTAAATATATATCTCATTTATTTTTTGTAATATTATTATTAAATAAATTTAAATCATTTAAAAATGTTTTATTTTTTATAAAATATCTTCATTTTTAATTTTTGAAGTTTTTTATTACTTTTACATTTAAAAATAAAAGAAAAAAATGAAATTAGAATCCAATGGATGCAAATCTCTATAATATATTATTTTTATTTATAAAAATCTTAAAACACAAAAAATCATTCAAATAATAATATTTTTTGAGATTTCAAAATCATTTTTATTGAATTTTTATAGCATACACACGCACTGTGTCAGCGTTAAATAAACATTTATGATAATTATTTGTACACTAAAAATATTAAATAATTTATCTTTTTGATAAATTATTCTATACATCAAATTAATATTTATAACTAAACATATCTATGGTTTATATCTATGTAAAAAAATTATTGATAATAAAGTAATGAAAATAATATTTTTTTACTTCTCATTAAAAAAATATAAAGGGTAACATTGGAAAAAGGAAAAAGAGGCTATATATTACACTTTTGGATGATTATAGATAAGATATACTTGTAAAATAAATTTGATACGAGTTTTAGTATAATTATTTAGTGCTTATCATTTTATGTATAACAATAATTACTTGATTTTCCACTTTACTATAGTCGCAAAATTACTTCAGTTACTACTCATAATTTCTAAAAATATAACGGGTCTTTTTAAAAAATTTCAAACTTATAAATAAAAAATTGGAAATAAAATTTCATGATTCTGTTCACAAAACTGTAAAAATTAATTTTAATATTAATGTGTAAAACAAACTGAAAAAAATAGTTTTTAGAAAAATGTGTTTTTAAGTCCAAAAATGTACTTATTCTAAAATTAGTATAATAATTTTTCAAATTATTTAATTATATTATATCTAATTAAATAATTCTTATTTTATATTGTGATTTAATTAAAATCAAAATGATAATTTATAATGTAAATAAAATGTCATTTTTTCAAAAATTAATATTTTTACTATTCACTGAAAAAGAAATCTTTTCAAAAAAATAAAAATACTTCACCTGAAGATAATTTCGATATACCGATTTAAAAATTTATATCCTTTTTGTGAGCAAAATTAATAAAATTTTTAAAAAATAGTTTTAATTATTTTCTCACAAAAACAAATAAAAACCATTTTTTAGAAAATGTGTTCTTGAATAACCAAATGGATTTAATAAAAAATTTATTATTTACATCATAAAAATTAATTGATATATTTATATTTAGTATGAAAATTATATGTATTTCATAAATCATTTAATTCTATTCATCCCCTCCAATTTAATGGATGTGTTACATGATCATATTTTAATAATATTATTTTATTGTTCATTTCAGCTCGGTGTTGCGTATTTTATACCCTGTCAAACATATTGTTATTATAAACTCTCAGGGTGATACACACTCACACAACCATTAAATAAAATAATTAATCATGATTTTTAACTTTTTCTTTATAATAAAGGGTTTGTATTTTGAAAATATTTTTTTCTAAAATCTACCAACATAAATAGATTTAATAAAACATCTTCTTAAAAAGAGGGAAAGGGAAGTATGAGGGTGAGTGAAAAACTAGGATTCCAAATAGGATAGCATCATTAGAAAGTTAAAATATAGACATGGATGAGAAAAATAATACCCAAGCATTAATAGAGAGTGATATAGAACAAGTTTATTAGAGATTTAACTATAAAAAATTGTAATTATTTCATGTACTAAAATACCATTAATTGCATAGTATTAAAATTAAACATACAAAATTTTAATCTCATGATCTTTTTTATAAAGTTGAAGGATTATTTTATTTTCAAGATAAATAACTTGATAAAACAAACCTACTTTATTTATTCTCATTTCATGAGAAAATTATTATCCTTTGTGTAATGGCCCAGACCTCTCCTGCCCATTCCATTGTCAAAAAAAGGCCATGAAGTGTTCTGGAGGGTAAAATGGACTTTTACCATACTTTCCAGAATTTTGAAACTACACGCCGTTTAGTTTGAGTACACGTCGTGTATCCCCTTTCTGGGTGTACCCTGTGTCGCAAGCCGTGTCCTTGCCATGTTCAATAAATTAGTACACACCGTGTGTCCAGTTCTACATGTCGTGTAGTCCTTACCCGCGTACGCGTTACTAGTCAATGGTTGTATACCGTGTTGGACCTGTGTCCTTGTCGTGTGCAATGAATGAGTACACGTCGTGTGTCTAAACTACACTCCGTGTAGTCTTTCCCCGCATATGTGTTACCCTCAAACCGTGTGTTGACCAGTCAACAGCCGCGGAGCAGTGTTGGAAGCCGCGTGGAGACCATGTGAAATAACTGAGTACATGCCGTGTACCATAAAGTAAATGCCGTGTACTTTTTCTTTCACGCCTATAAAAGGAGGGGTCCCCTCCTCTTTTTCAACACACACCTCTCCTCACCTCTCCTTTGAGCAGAGCTCTCCCAAGAGACTCGAAGGCTCTTTCTTCCATAACATCTTCGTCCGAGCTCTGATTTACGATCCGTCAGCAGCCACGGGATCGTAACGACGAGGCAGAACTTCCGAGCATGGATCCGTTGACTTTACTTTGTCCTTTTCATTCCAACTTCCACCCAAGGAGGTTTTTCCGGGACCTAACAGAAGTGAAGGACACCGACGGACGTCTTCTAAGGTTGATCCGGGGGAGCATTGTGATGAAGAACCTGTGGAATTAGGGATCTTACCTTTGTCTCTTTAATTTGTGCATCATGAGGGGTGGGTGTTCTATTGTTTACGTGAAACTATTTTGAACTAGTTTAATAAATATAATAAATGGCTTATATAACGGGGATGGGAAGTTATGATTGCTTTTACTTTATATCATTTGATATTATGTAGTGAATTTAATGAGCTTATACCTACTGAAAATCACGGTCCATGGGGGCCTTTTCTCATGCAATTAAATGTTTCCCTCTCCTTTTGTATTTTCTTATGGGTGGAAACCTTGTGGAATGTGGAAATTGGTTAATCATGTAAAGTTGGATGTTTAAAATCTGGAACCCTTGTGTGATCACCCCAGTTAAACAAAATGGAATAATGAACATGTGGGTGTTGGCTTGGTTACGAGGCATGTGTTGGGGGTGTTTTGTGGGTTGTTGTGGATCGGGTGAACATCAGGGTTGTGGTTGACTATGTTGTGGGTTGGTGAGAATGTTATGATGGAGATGGGTAGTGGGGTTGCAATAAATGGTATTAAAGAGGTGATGATGTACGGTACGGTTGTGGTTATGGTGGTTGGCAGTGGGGCTGCAGGGCTGGGTTTAAATGTGAACGTGCTATGGGTTGTGAATATAAAATAAAAGTGGAAGAGTTAATGAATTGTGGGTCATGGTAATATAATGGGTTTAATAATCAATGGGGTTGGTTGGTTAATAATAGGAATTGGTTTTCTTGCTTTTGTTTTCCTAACTTGATTTGTGGATGGCAGGGTTATACTTTACGAATGAACGATTTGGTTGGTTGTGGATAGTTGCCCAGTAGTTAAGGAACTAAATAAACTAATTCTGCTGAAACGTGAAAACCTAAATGGGGTTGGGGTTGTTTGTTTTATTCATGCTTCGTAGTATTAGTGTTGAGGCACGTGCTCAGTTTCTCATTTTAGAAGCCATAGGTTGGGCTGTGTGGTTTGTATATATATATATATATATATCTGTATCTTTTGTTATTTATCGCACCACACCCATTTTGAGGACTTAGTTCCAAACACTCCCATTTTATGGGAGAGGGTGTTTTTCCCTTAGTTACGAGCTCCTTTCTGCTCCTTCTCCCCTAGGCTGTGATTCCTTGAGGCGACCTTCCACCAAAGACTCTTCGGGCAGGTTTTGATTGGGGTGGTTTTAGCCAAAGACTCTTCGGGAAGGTTCTACTATTTCCCACGAATCTTCGGGATGAGGCCTAGGTGTGTGTGGGCGGGATACGAGGTTGTGAGGCCCAAGTGTGTGCGGGTGGGATATGTGGTTGTGAGGCCCAGGTGTGTGTGGGAGGGATACGTGGTTGTGAGTCCCAGGTGTGTGCGGGAGGGATATGTGGTTGTGAGGCCCAGGTGGGTGTGGGCGGGATACGTGGTTGTGAGGCCCAGGTTTGTGCGGGAGGGATATGTCGTTGTGAGGCCCATGTCTGTGCGGGCGGGGAGAGTGGGGCAGTTTCAGGACATTCACCGTTAGGGAGAGAAGCTAACATAATGGGAAATGGTGTGGGGTACCCAATACTCTTGTTCTTATATACTACTACTACCTGTTGTGATTGTGTTTTGGTGAGTGTGGCTGGTGAGGTTGGGTGGATATAATTCCTTGCTAGGTTTCTTCTGTTTTTCTCACGGGACATTAGGATGTCTCCCCACTTGTGCACGAGAGATTTAGGTTTCCCTACTGAGTATACTTGTATGCTCAGCCTACGTTTACTTTTAAGTTTCCAAGAGGACTACCAGGGCCGTGCGGGACACTACTAGTCAGACAGTTGGAGTTGTTGCTATTGTTGTACCTTTGTTTTCTTTTGGTATTGTACTTTGAGATTTCTTGTACATGTACCTTGTTATAAAATTGTTTAAACATGCATGTGGTCTTGGTTTGGGTTTATTTCTATACACTAGTTCTTTTTCCTTTTTGGTGGTTGACTTGTCCTATTTCCCGATCCTAAATAATAAAAAGGGCAATGCCTCCCATATTTGTGAAAACTCATACCCATGGTTCTAGTCGCCACCCCGGGGCCTACTAGAGGTGGGACTCAGGGGTCATTTTCTCCCATTCACCATTGCCAGATCAAGAGGGGTATCCTTGGTGGGAGGGGGTCGTGACAGAATGGTATCAGAGAGAGGTTGGTTGAGATATAGGATGGAGTCTGGAGTTAGGCCCAGTGAGGATTGCATGGGATGGTAGGGAAACAATGTTTGTTAATCATGGTGTGTAACATAGGCCAGGGAAGACCGGCTAGGACACAGGATTTTAGGGCCCCCCGTGATCCGATGCAAGGACTCTGAGCCTACCGAACGACCAAGTGAGGCTACATTGACTGCAGGGTAGAGACCCTAGGGAAGGTACATGCATCATCATGATTTTGTTTTACTTGATTTGGGTATTATGGGAAAGAAATTGGAATAAAATGATAAAATAAAACCTTGAGTTTTTCCTTAATACTCGGGCTTAGGCGTTCTTTGTTTACCGTACTGCTATGGCACCTAGTCGACATCAGAGAGGCCGAGGAGCTGGCCGCGGATAGTTTCATGCATCAGAGGCAGCATCTCTAGAAGGACCAGGGATTGATAGAGACGTGTTTGGGTTTTCTTTAATGATCTCCTTTATGTTTTTTTGGGAGCATTACACTCCATTTTTGGAACTCTTTTTCTCATTCTTTGGGCATGGACCTTGTTTTTGTGAGTTTTTAATGCTATGTTGTCTCCTGCTTTTCTTTAAATGTACGTGAAGATCCCTATCATGTGGGGAAGGGAAGACTTAATCCCTAATCGAGACGCATTAATGTGGATGCGATTAAACCCGTGCAGGCAAGTCAGTGCCGCCTAAAGAGGATAATATGTCGATATGGGATAAGGAATTCTCTAAGCCATGTGTTCAGGCAGTGTGTGGGTTGTACGGTGTTGGGGGCAGTGTAAGTTGGAAAATCCTAACATATGGAAGTGGGAAGTCCCATTCCTTAATCGAGACGCATTAATGTGGATGCGATTAAACCCATGCAGGCGAGTCAGTGCCGCCTAAAGTGGATAATATCTCGACATAGGAGAGGGAATTCCTAACTCATATGATTAGGGTTGTTGGTTGGGTTCCTGTTATAACGAGAACCCTAAGAGGTATCTTGTTGGGTTCCTCTGGGTTGGTTTTTGAATTCTCGGGGATGATAATGTTTTAAGAGGTATCTGATGTAATGGCCCGGACCTCTCTGGCCCATTCCTTTGTCAAAAAGAAGGCCATGAAGTGTTCTGGAGGGTAAAATGGACTTTTCCCATACTTTCCAGAATTTTGAAACTACACGCCATGTAGTTTGAGTACACGCCGTGTATCCCCTTTCCGAGTGTACCCCGTGTCGCAAGTAGTGTCCTTGACATGTGTAATAAATGAGTACACGCCGTCTGTCCCATTCTACACGCCGTGTAGTCCTTCCCCGCGTACGCGTTACCAGTCAACGGCCATGTACCATGTTGGATCTATTTCCTTGCTGTGTGAAATGAATGAGTACACATCGTGTGTCTAAACTACATGTCGTGTAGTCTTTCCCCGCATATGTGTTACCCTCAAACCGTGTGTTGACCAGTCAACAGCCGCGGAGCCGTGTTGGAAGCCGCGTGGAGACCGTGTGATATAACCGAGTACACGCCGTGTACCATAAATTACACGCCGTGTACTTTTGGTTTTCATGCCTATAAAAGGAGTGGTCCCCTCCTATTTTTTAACACACACCTCTCCTCCCCTCTCCTCTGAGCAGAGCTCTCCCAAGAGACTCTATGTCTCTTTCTTCTATAACTTCTTCGTATTAGCTCCGATTTACGATCTGTCAGTAGCCATGGAATCGTAACGCCGAGGGGGAACTTCCTAGCATGGATCCATTCACTTTCCTTCGGCCTTTTCTTTCCGACTTACACCCAAGGAGGTTTTTCTGGGACCCGAAAGAAGTGATGAACGCCGACGAATGTCTTCTAAGGTTGATCTGGGGGAGGGTTGCGAGGAAGAACCTATTGAAGTAGGGATCTTACCTTCGTCTCTTTAATTTGTGCATCATCCGGGGTGGTTGTTCTATTGTTTACGTGGAACACTTTTGAACCGGTTTAATAAAGATAATAACTGGATTATATAATGGGGATGGGACGTTGTGATTGCTGTTAATTTATATCCTGTGATATTATTTTGTGAATTGAATGAGCTTCTACGTAATGAAAATCACGGTAGTTGGGGGCCTTTGCTTATGAAATTAAATGTTTCCCTCTCCTTCTAGATTTTCTTATGGGTGGAAACCTTGTGGAATGTGGAAATTGGTTAATCACGTAAAGTTGGCTGTTTAAAATCTGGAACCCTTGTGTGATCACCCCGGTTAAACAAAATGGAATAATGAGCATGTGGGTGTTGGCTTGGGTACGAGGCATGTGTTGGGGGTGTTTTGTGGGTTTTTGTGGATCAGGTGAACAGTAGGGATGTGGTTGACTTGGTTGTGGGTTGGTGTGAATGTTATGATGGTGATGGGAAGTGATCCTACAATAAATGGTATTAAAGAGGTGATGTTGTACGGTACGGTTGTGGTTATGGTGGTTGGCAGTAGGGCCGTAGGGCTAGGTTTAAATGTGAATGGGCTATGGGTTGTGAATATTAAATAAAAGTGGAATATTTAATGAATGGTGGGTTATGGTAATGGAACGGGTTTAATAATCAATGGGGTTGGTTGGTTAATAAGAGGACTTGGTTGTGTTTCTTGTGTTTTCCTAACTTGATTTGTGGATGCCAGGGTTATGCTTTACGAACGAACGATGTGGTTGGTTGTGGATAGTTGCCCAGTAGTTACGGAACTAAATAAACTAATTCTGCTGAAACGTGAAAACCTAAAGGGGGTTGGGGTTGTTTGTTGTATGCATGATTCATAGTAGCAGTGCTGAGGCGCGTGCTCAGTTTCTCTTTTTAGAAGCCATAGGTTGGGCTGTGTGGTTGGTATATATATGTATATATATATATCTGTATCTTTTGTGTTTTATTGCACCCCACCCATGTTGAGTACTTAGTTCTGAACCCTCCAATTTTATGGGAGAGGGTGTTTTCCCCTTAGTTACTAGCTCCTTCCTACTCCTTCTCCCCTAGGTTGTGATGGCTTGAGGCGACCTTACACCTAAGACTCTTCAGGTAGGTTTCTATTGGGGTGGTTTTAGCCCTAGACTATTCGGGAAGGTTCTACTGTTTCCCACGAATCTTCGGGATGAGGCCCAGGTGTGTGCGGGTGGGATACGTGGTTGTAAGGGCCAGGTGTGTGCGGGCGGGATACTTGGTTGTGAGGCCCAGGTGTGTGCAGGTGGGATACGTGGTTGTGATGCCCAGGTGTGTGCGAGAGGGATACATGGTTGTGAGGCCTAGGTGTGTGCGGGCGGGATACCTGGTTGTAAGGCCCAGGTGTGTGCGGGCGGGGAGAGTGTGGAAGCGTCAGGACGTTCTCCATTAGGAAGAGCAGCTAACATAATGGGAAATTGTGAGGGGTACCCAATACTATTGTTCCTATATACTACTGCTACCTGTTGTGATTGTGTTTTGGTGAGTTTGGCTGGTGAGGTTGGGTGGATAGAATTCCTTTCTAGGTTTCTTCTGTTGTTCTCACAGGACATTAGGATGTCTCCCCACTTGTGCACGAGAGCTTTAGGTTTCCCTGCTGAGTATACTTGTATGCACACCCTACGTTTACTTTCAAGTTTCCAGGAGGACAACCAGGGTCATGCGGGACCCTACTAGTCGGACAGTTGGAGTTGTTGCTGTTGTTGTACCTTTGTTTTCTTTTGGTATTGTACTTTGAGCTTTCTTGTACTTGTACCTTGTTATAAAATTGTTTAAACATGCATGTGGGCTTGGTTTGGGTTTCTTTCTATACACTTGTTCTTTTTCTTTTTTGGTGGTTGACTTGTCCTATTTCCTGATCCTAAATAATAAAAAGGGTAATGCCTCCCATATTTGTGAAAACTCATACCCTTGGTGCTAGTCG
This sequence comes from Viscum album, assembly GCA_963277665.1. Taxonomy (NCBI): domain Eukaryota; kingdom Viridiplantae; phylum Streptophyta; class Magnoliopsida; order Santalales; family Viscaceae; genus Viscum; species Viscum album. Next base: position 388,427,102 of record OY728148.1, on the reverse strand, counting down.
CCACCCCGGGGCCTACTGGAGGCGGGACTCGGGGGTCATTATCTCCCTTTCACCATTTCCAGCTCAGGAGGGGTATCCTTGGTGGGATGGGGTCGTGACACTTTGGTTGTGCATCAATCAATTTATAGTTCATCTCTTATTCTAATAAATGAATACTCAAAATGACCTTTTCTCATGCTCGATGAAATTTTAATGAACCATAAGTTATTACATTGTCCACTAAATATTTACCAAACCTAAATTATTTATCAAATATTTTCAAATTTGATAAATCATATATTAATATGAAATAATAATATCCAAGTTTAACTTAAATAATCATATAATAAGTTAACCTTAAGAATCCTCCAAAATATTTCCAACCATATTCAAAACCCAAATACAATATCAAGAATTTAACCTCATGCAACATAAATAAATTATTAATTTCACTTTCAAAACATGTTAATGCCTTGACCAAATGTTTTTACTAACATAAATCATCATTAAATTTATCATTATTCTATATATTACATAAATCCAAAAATGTAGTAAACTCAATAATAAATTACTTTTCATAAAATATCTAATCATTTTAAAATCCACCCATACTACCCCTATATCTTTTTCAATTTTAATATTCTCTTAATCCCAACTAAATTTTATTAACTCAACATCAAGAACACATTAAGGGTTATAATTCCCTTATTCATTCTTTATCAAAAAAATCACTTTACCACTAATCATTTTTCATGGTTATTGGTACCATTCAACATTTCCTTTCAAATACCTAAATAAAAAATATTTTATTAAAATACTTAAACAATTCCTGATTATTATAACCATTATAATTATACAAAATTATTGTTGAATCAAACTACAAAAGTAATTTAATCATAATACATTGGTAGTATTAATAGTATAACCTTGACCTTGATCTAGTTGTTTCTTCTTATGTATATTCCATTGATGCTTGGCGATTTTATTTTCATAGTTCCCCATATATATACTGGTGAATCATTGAACATTATTTGTTTAGTTCATACCCTTAAATTCATGCACATGATTTATTTTTTTCCACACTTGAAAAAAACTCACATTTCCAACAAAAACATACATAGTTCATTCTTTCCAAAATCATCATATTTAGGAAAATCATTTTTCTCTTCTTCTCCTTATATTGAATGGCCTTAAGGATTTTATTTTTTTTTATAATCCACATTTGAATGTTTGAGGAGGAACCCTTACATGGCCCGAAGGATTATAGAAAATTACATAACCCTACGGTTCTATAGGGAATCACCCAGACAATACAACTTGGAACTACTCCTCCCCAGAACATGTCATGAAATCAGCACTCCACCTTCATGGGAGGGTTGGATAGCTATCATGTGTAGAGAGACATAGGCCCAGTACCAATGGAAAGGCCATACCCTCTCATTATTCCAATCTTGTTAGCTATGTTCTAGTGAATACACCTACTTTGGATCCTCATATATAGCCTTTTTCCTTGTATTCTAACTAGTACATCAACATAATCAAGTGAAATAAAGGCCTAGGGGAGGCCCAATGTCCATTATGTGGCATGAAGGCCTTGATAGACAATTGGACTGAAGGCCTCGAGTGGCCTGAAAGCCTTGCAGGACTCGAGATCCAAACTAGTGGCCTAGAGGCCCAGATGGATGAACAGTTCCAACTACTACGGTACCAAACAGTACCTGCTATAGTACATACTACAGTAACTGCTAAAGTACTCAAAAAATATGTCTCCACACATATTTTATCTCTAGTCTCTTGGATGCACTTTCTGAGTCCTTATCAACCAGGCTGAGACTCATGTCCTCTTCTTCCCCTTATACATTTTATTGTATTCTCTACCTTTTTAATCCTTATTGTTTAACCCTCTGTGAAATGGTTATTTTAATAATCACACATCTTTGTTATCTTTGTTTATAATTCAATTTGGTCAATTATTCATTCTGTTCTAAATTTTTTTACTATGATTAATCATGTCTACAAATGTTTAACTATGATTATTTACGGTTTACTATTGACTTGAAAGTGTTCTGGATTGAACAGACACTTTGTGAGAATTTCATGTTTTTGATTCATAATTAGTTATTTTCTTGAGTCACTATTAGTTAAAGGATGACAAAATTCGCACCAATGAGAATGATCACACCAATAAAAACGGTCACACCGATGAGAATCATCGCACTAATGACAATGGTCACACCGATGAGAATGGTCACACTGATGACAATGGTCGCACCGATGAGAACAGTTGCACCGATGAGAATGGTCGCACCGATGACAACGGTCACACCGATGAGAACGGTTGCACCGATGTCAACGGTCACGCCGATGAAAACGGTCGCACCGATGAGAACCATCGCACCAATGACAATGGCCGCACAGATGACAACAGTCACACCGATGAGAATGGTCACACCGTTGACAACGGTTGCACCGATGAGAACGGTCGCACCGATGACAACAGTCGCACTGATGACAATGGTCGAACTGATTAGAATGGTCACCTCGATACTGATAACATGACCTAATGATACCGATGCAAATTCAAATTACCTACCGATCTCATGACTCACCAATACTCAGGAAAATTGTTTGAATTTCTATTTAATCTTATTTAATTCCAACGGTCATATTTTCTTAGTTTAATTCACCTGCTATTAATTAATGTCAGTTGTTGGATGTCAGGAAACCATACCTTGTACCTGTAAAAAGGTATTCATTATTATTACTAGACCTTAAGGAATAAAAATGAGGATCTATAGTAAAGAAAGGGATAAATCGACAAAACAGAAAAACGCATGAAAAGAAAATTGCACGAGTGTGAAGACTCACAGAAAAGAGGAAGAACTTGAAGAAAACCTATAAAAGTTAGTGAGATTCAAGATGATCATTAAACTAGAACAAACACAAATGAATATTTGTTGTGCCTTACTGAAGATCATATTCACAAGTCTCCATAACTGTAGCTGAGAAGAACAATGATACTCTGTTTTGTGTCATCCTCACCAGAAAGGACTCGAATTACATCTGCAATATCAAAACGAGTCTAGAGATCATCTGAAATCACTCAGATCATTATGAACTCATTTTCCATTTATTTTTCTCTATAGTGAACTATTATTTAACTTTTGAGGAGTGTGTGTACCTCTATCTGCATAGACACGCACTAAATCCTGGGCTGAACTAGAGGATTTATAAATCCTCACTCAATATTTCTCTTACACTCTTATATCCCACTGTGGATAGTGGTAGAGGTCAAGTGCGACCTTGATAGCCTGTGTGCTATTTTTTTGTTTTGTTTTTTCCCACGTTGAACTGTGGTAGAGGTAAAAGGACCTGACCAGTTTGAGTACTATAGTAAAACCTCAATCTAGGGTATGGATCATAGTTTATATGAACTGTTTGAGAGAACTATATCTCAGCTTGAGACTAAACCTCTTGGTTAATCCTATTGTGCTTGTTTATTGTGTTTTAAACTATATTTAGTATACTGCTGCTAATAATTTTAAATACAAATATATTTTAAATTAACTCTGATAATTAAACTAGAAAGTGTTTTTATTTTTTGTAAAGCATTAGGTTAGTTTCATAAGCTAATCTAATCTTCAGATTAGTTTAACTGAGAACTAATCAATCTCTTGAGAACATATCTTAACCTTTACTATATTACAAATTCACTATAGTTTAGCTTGGTGTTTTAATTTGGGGTATTTTTAGTAAGAAATATTTTTAACAGAAATTTTAATTGGAACTCAATTCACCCCCCTCTTGTGTATCTGCTCTGACCAACATTTGGTATCAAATGGTGTTGTTTTTTATTAATAATGTATTTACAGATAATCTATTTTTCAACTGTGATTTTAGTTATATCTTAAAGATCGTAATTTTTTTTGTAGTTCTAAATTTTATCTCAATAAATATATTTACTAAAAACTAATTATGGATAATAGATTATAAGGTGATGATACCGACATGAAACCTTTCTTTAATGGTGTTAATTATGCCCAATGGAAACTGAAAATGAAAATTCATTTAGAAATTATGGGATTTGATATTTGGACTGCTATAGAGACATAGTATAAGATTCCAAACACTGAAATAACTACTTTGTATGAACCTACAAAAATAGCTTACAATAATAATTATAAAGAAATGAATTCCTTGTATTGTGCTTTAAGATATGAAGAATTCAATTGAATAACTTCTTTCAAAACTGCTTATGAAATTTGGGATACTTTGGGTGTTTCTCTTGAGGGAACAACCAATGTTAAGTAAATGATACTAAACTCTTATACTATTAAGTATGGAAACATTAAAATGACGCTTGATGAACCTATTTCTGACATGTATCTCAGGTTCATTGAGATAGTTAATATAATGAGCTCACTTGGAAAGGTTGTTCCAAAAAAAGATAAAATCATGAGGATACTACGATGTCTTCTAGATAGATGGAGAGGCGCATTAGTTTCAATTAGAGAATCTTGTGACATTGTTGCTCTGCCTGTTAAATAGATTATTGTTAAGTTAATGATGTATGAAGAAGAACATAAAGTGAATAAGGAAGAAGATGATGAACCAAGGAAGAAGTCAGTATCCTTCAAGAAATATGCTTCAAAGAGTAAGGACAAAGATAAAATTCAAACTACAAGTGATAGTTCGAGCTGTGATGAGAGTGCATATGACAGTGATACAGAGATGGCTCAAATAGCTAGAAGATTCATGAAATTCTACAGGAAGAAGAAATTAATCAGAAAATCAAACTAAAAATGAAAATATGACAATAAATGTCATTGGAAGAAGGATTGGAAAAAATAAGATAGGAGTGATGAAATTGTCTGCTATGAATGAAAATGGAAAGGACATGTAAAATCAGACTTTCCAAAGTTAAAATTCAAGAAGAAATATGAATACAATGAAATTAAGTACAAGAAAGCTATGAAAAAAACATGGAGTGATTCAGAAGACAACACAAGTGAACTTGAGGTTTCTGATTTTGAAAATAATCATGCTAATAGGTGTTTCATGACAAACACATATGAGGTAACATTGGATACTCCTGCTTTATATTCTTATTATTCTAGATATGATCCTGATTCTAAAAACATTTCTAGTGAAGATTTATTTGTGTACTATAATATGTTAGAATATATGAGCAATGAGCTGAAGGATAAGTATAAAACCTTGAAGAAACAACATTCTTTGACTAGCTCTGTTAAATCTGCACTTGATATAGAAAAGGAAAAGAATTATCAATTACATAAGGAAAATAATGAACAGAAATTGTATAATGAGAAATTAAGGAAGGACATAGAGAAATTATCAAATGGAAAATATAAACTTACACAAATGGTAGGTAAACAAGTGGGACCAAAATATACCACTTGAATAGGCTATCAGCCAGGAGAGAGACAGATTACTAAAAATTGATTTATTCCTAAATCTGGATGGAATGATGTTAATTCTAGTTCTGGAAATTCATATGCTTCAACTAGATATTCACATAGTTATAGATCAAATAAATTTTATCTTTCAAAATCAATTGACTCTATAAATTATATGAGAGCCATAAAACAAATCTGGTTACCTAAAGCTTTGCTTGCTAACCTTTCTAGATGCAAGAGAATTTGGGTACCAAAATCATTTTCTATCTAAAACTATTTTGTAGGATACCTACTTAAAATGTTTCTATTAGAATACTTGGTACATGGAAAATGGATGTTCAAGGTATATTATTGGGTATTACTCATGTTTCAAGAGTTTAACTAAGGTTGATGGAGGACATGTCACCTTTGGTGACAATTCAAAAGAAAAAATCATCGGCTTAGTCTAGATTGGTAAAACTGATTCAGTTTTAATTTCTAAAGTATTATTTGTTGATGGACATAAATATAATTTGTTAAGTATTTCTATGTTGTGTGATGATGGTTTCAATGATAAATTTGAAAATTAGTCTTGCAATGTTTTTTATTTGAAAAATGTCTTAGTATTCTATGCCATAATAAATGAAAATGTATATGTAGTAGATTTAAATTCTTTATCCAAACAAAATGTTACTTGTTTAAATGCTTTTCATAAATAATCTTGGCATTGGAACAGAATATTGGGACATTGCAATGTACATTCACTTAGAAAACTAACTAGAAAGAACTTAGTTAGAGACCTACCTAAACTTGAATTCCCACTTGATAATGTTTTTAATCCATGTTAAAAGGGAAAGCAACATAAAGTTTCATTCAAATTAAAGAAATAAGTTTCAACTTCTCGACCTCTCAAGTTGGTTCACATAGACTTTTTTGGGCCATCTAGAGTTTCTAGTTTAAATGGGAAGCACTATGTTTATGTTCTAGTAGATGACTATTCAAGATATACTTGTGTATACTTTTTACCTCACAAAAGTGAAGCTTACTCTTATTTTATTAAATACTCCAAGTCTATAGAAAACCTTAGTGTACATAAGATTAAGACTGTGAGAAGTGATCATGATCGTGAGTTTTAAAATCATGAATTTGAATCCTACAGCTCACACAATGCCTATAATCACAATTTCTCTACCCTTAGGACACCGCAATAGAATGGTGTAGTTGAAAGAAGGAATAGAACCCTTCAAGAAATTGCATGAACTATGCTCAATGAATATGATTTACCTATTTATTTTTGGGATGAAGTTGTCAATACAGCTTGTTATATTATAAATAGAGTCTTGATTAGACCAATTCTCAAAAAGACCCCTTATGAACTGTGGAAAAATAGGAAGCCTAAGGTTAGTAACATTCGATTTTTTGGTTCAAAAGTCTTTATTCTCAACAATGAGGAAAATCTTGAAAAAAATTTATCCAAGATTGATGAAGGAATATTTTTAGGATATTCAATTACTAGCAAAGCCTATAGAGTTTTTAATCAGAGAACCAAATGTGTGGAAGAATCCGTTCATATCCAATTTGATGAAACTGATCCACCTGAACCTAAGAACACTATTGAAAATCTTGAAGAAGATTTGTCAATTCCAAATCTTAGTGACAAAAATAGTGACCCTGTTTTCTTTCAAACCAGTTCTAGAAATACTCCGGAATCTTCTCCTAGTGAACCCAAACCTAGAGAAGAACCTAAAAATTCTAGTCCTAACTTTACTAGATCAACTAGGATTTCAAAGGATCATCCATTATATACTGTTGTTTCTAATCTTGATAGAGGGATATAGACTAGAGCTTCTCTAAGAAATCAGGTTGAACATCAAGCCTTTCTTTCATAGTTAGAACCTAAAAATATCAATAATTAAATCAATGTTGAATTTTGGTTAATGGCTATGCAAGAAGAGTTAAATCAATTTGAAAGAAACATAGAATAGAATTAGTAGAATGACCTAAGGACACCTTGACTATAGGTACTAAATGGTTATTCAGAAATAAATTGGATGAATCTAGAAACATCATTAGAAACAGAGCTATATTAGTTGCAAAATGTTACAATCATGAAGAAGGAATAGACTATGAAGAAAACTTTTCACCTGTAGCTCGATTAGAATCCATTAGGATCTTACATGATTATGAATCCCATCTAAATTTCATGTTATATAAAATGGATGTCAAAAGTGTATTTCTAAATGGTTTTATAATTGAAGATGTTTTTGTTGAACAACCACATGGATTTACAAATACCCATTTTCAAAATCATGTTTTTAAACTTACTAAAGCTTTATATGGTTTAAAACAGGCTCCAATAGCTTGGTATGATAGACTAAAAAATTTCCTTATCTCTAAATGTTTTACAAAAGGAATTTCAGATCCCACTCATTTTATTAAAATAATTTATAATGATATTTTGATTGTTCAAATTTATGTTGATGATATTATCTTTGGATCTTCTAAAAATTATTTATGTAATGATTTTTCAAAGATTATGCAAGAATATTGGTAGGGTATAGTTATGTGGGTATTCCTCTAAATGCTTCCCTTTCTAGATAATACAAGTGCACAAGGTTATGACATTGATGTACCTAGGAGTAATAACACAAACAAGGTGTTCTAGGCTTGACTTAGGGTAACTTTGTATATGAAAATGGACCTTACTACACACCTGGTTTGACAGTCCGAAAAGATATTCGTAGGATAATTTACATTTTTTTTGTACCGTTATAAAGGATTTCAAAGTAAATATTCCCTTAAAGTAACCAAAGTTTATGATTCTATGATTTATGATGCATGAATATATATTATGGGATATACCATATTTGGAATTATTTATTATGAGCTAATATAGTGTGTTCCATTGTTAAGAAATGGCTCCTAGAAGGATGAATGATGTCAATACTATAGGAAATTGAAGATATTTAGGTCTTGAGAATTCTGAAAAATATGGTATTGGAATGGATAAAATCATGTAAATACTAGGGAAATTGAATTAGGTTATAAAAAATAACCTTTCTCAAATAGAACACACTATTCCATGAATAGAATCTCATAAATTGGATCATTTTTTGTGGCATAAGCCCCCCTATCATTTTGTGGGACTAATAATACAATTATTGTTAAGTAATTTAATATATATCTGGAGAAGATATTTAAATCTCTGGAATGCAGTGAAAAGGAAAATGTTACACTTTTAGTATATTGTCTCCATGTTGATGCAGATCATTGTTGGTCTCTAATCAACAATAAATGAGAGGAAGAAGACATTAAACTCATGGAATGGAGAACATTTCTTGAATAATTATTTGATATATACATCCCTTATATCTAAAAATTGAGATAAAGAGAAAGTTCCATAGATTAAATAAAAAGGAAGAATGAATTGTTGCATATTATGAAGCTACTTTCACTAGGTAAGAAAGGTAATCTTAGGATTATATACACAATACAGAGTGAAATATTGATCACTTATTTGTTGTTCTAAATCCAAATATTTAAATGGAGTTGGTTTCTTATAATTTTTCTTCATATGATGATATTGTTTTATGTTCCCTTAAGATAGAGAAGGAATATTCTAGAATCAATATATTCAATGGAGACCAAGAGAAGAAGAGTCCATGTGATCACTATTATAAAGGGAATAATTAGAAGAATAAAAATCTTGGGAGTTTACCATATTGTAAAAAATGCTGGAAAAACACCTTGGGAACTGTCTAAATGGATTGGGAGTTTTCAATAAATGTGGGCATAGGTGTCACTGGGCTCATGAATGCAAGGGTAAGAAGACAATAAATGATGTATATTGCTATAATTGTAAGGATATGGGATATTATAAAAATTATTACCCTATGTTTTAGGTAAATCTTCCACATCAGAGGGAAAGGTAAAATGAACAAGATTATACAATCACTACAGTGGAGGTAGAAGTACCAAATTATGGTGGTAGGTATATTAATCCTATATTTAAATTTTTCCAATGCTTTATTTGATTCAGGATCTTCACAATCTCTTATATCTACACAGTTTTCTAGAAAAATTAGACATTTTTCTTTTGATTTTATAAGAGAGTTGTTAGTAAAAATCCTAAGGGAAGTATCATTACAAAAAATATGTGTCGGTTAGTCACAATTATGACACTTAAAGGTACTTTATTTTCTAAAATTACAATAAAAAAATGGTTTAATTTGATATTATACTCAATATGGACGAGCTCTCGAAATATGATTCGAAAATTTATTGTAAGAGGAAAGAAATTAAAATTTCTAAGGAAGATGTAGAATCTATTTTCTTCATAGTAGAATCTTCCTCTCCAGATTCTTATTTAGATACTCCCTTAGTAGCTCTACTAAATGAAATTATTGTAGAATAAGAACAATAAATGTATAGTGATAAAGGAAATAATCTCCAAATTTAATATGCACCTATTGCAATGGAATAAAATCATGTATTTATTAATGAATTACCTGGACATACCATAGTGTGTGAAATCAAATTCTCAACTGATTTAATCCTTGATGAAAGGACAATATCAAAGACTCTCTATAGAATGGACACCGTGAAATTAGTGATGTTGAATAAAAATAATAATAGGATTTGGGTATTAAGGGATTTATTCTACATAGTGTTTCACCTTAGCGAGACCATTTTCTCTTTATTAATAATAATTCTAGATTGATTAGGTTGTGCTTTGATTATAGGGAAATCAATGCCATTACAAGAAAGAAAAAGAATCCCCTACCTCATATTGATTACATTTTTGATCAACTTTATAGAGCCTAATATTTTTAAAAGATTGATCTTTATCCTGAGTATCAATAATTGGGAGTGAAGAATGAGGACATTCTGAAGATATATTTTTGAAAGAGTTATGGAAAATACAAGTTTACAGTAATTCCATTTGGATTGAAAAATGAATCCACTGTTTCTATGGATTTAATGAAAAGATTATTCAAGTAATATCTTAATGATTTTATTATACTATTCATTGAAGATATTCTGATGTATTGTACAACCTATGAGGACCATGATGATCATTTGAGAATAATCCTTAAGACTCTTTGAAGGGACGAGTCAAATGGGAAACTCATTAAATGTGATTTATGGCTTCCAGAAGTCTCTTTACTTGGTTATATTATTTATAAATATAGAATATTAGTTGATACTGCAAGAAAAAGGTAGTTAGAGAATGGATAATTCAAACACACATAACTGAGGTATATAGTTTCATTGGTTTATAAGGCTTCTATCAGCAATTCGTTCTGAATTTGTCCTGGTTAGATATCCTATTTATCAAGCTTTCAAGTAAAAGGGTTATATTTGTCAGGAAAAAGGAATGTGAAGAATGATTTAACAAACTAAAGATAATATTATTCATTGCTCGGATTTTGATACTACCATTTGGGAGTGATGGGTTTGACACATATAGTGATTCATTAAACAATGGACTTGGTTGTTTCCTTTCGAAAAATGATAAATTTATTCCATAAGATTAAATTAAATTGAGGACTCATGAACACAAATATCAAACCCATGATCTGGAGTTGGTGTCTGTAATCTTTTTCTGGAAAATATAATGAAATTATCTCTATATTGAAATATGTGAGATATATAGGGATCATAATAGCCTAAAATATAGCTTCTTGCAGATAGAGATCAATATGAGAAAAAGTTAATGGCACTAACTACTAAATAATTTTTATTTCTCAATACACTACCAACCCAGGAAAGAAAAATGTGGGGAGGATACATTGAGTAGGAAAGATCATGGGGTTCTAACACAAATGAGGATTGAGAAAGACCCTATGTTCTTGGTTCTAGAGAAGATGGATATAAAAATTTCTGAGGAAGGGGATAAATAAATAATTTATAAAATTATTGAAAACAAATATTTCTTGGAAAAGATAAAGAATATTCAATATGATTATAAGGACATTAGGAGGAAAATTAAACATGTGAATGATGTAAAATTAGAAAACATCATTTACGAAGATAGTATTCTAAAATTTTGAAAGAGATTTTTTTTCTATTTATTACTAGGCTAAAAATAGAATTGTTGGATGATGATCATAGCTCAAATTTATATTTAAAACCTAGGAGAACAAAAATTTATAGGTACTTGAAGGAACATTTTTGGTTGGATAACATAAAGTGTGAAATTATGGATTATACGTCTTGGTGTGTGTTTTGTTAGAAAGTGAAATATGTAAGGTAGAATCCTAAATGAGTCATGAACCCTCTTCCCATTCTTTTGTGGTAATTGGATCAAATTACTGTGGAATTTTTCATGGGATTACTGAATAATCCTAGAAGTAATGATTCAATATGAGTTATTTTTTATCGTATAACCAAATCTATATATTTTCTTGATATAAGATAAGACCCACCTCTTGAGAACCTCATAAGTCTCTATATTAATGATGTTGTAAGACTTCAAGGTTCTCCTGTATTAATTTTTTCTAATCAAGATCCCTATATTGCCTAAAAATTCTGAAATAGTCTTGATCAGGCTCTAGACGCCAAGATTCCTTTGAGAATTTCCTACCATCCTCAAACTGATGGATAATCTAAAAGAACCATTCAAAAAATGGATGAAAAGTTAAGGTCTTGATCACATTAATTTCAAGATATGTGGGATTAACTAATACCTTTCATAGAGTTTTCCTGTAATAATAGTTTCCTTTCAAATATTCAAATGGAACCATATGAAGCATTATATGGAAAGAGATGTCATACTCTAATTTGTTGTGATGAAGTTGGAGAAAAGAAAACTCATAGGCCCATAACATGTGGAAGAGACAAAAACAATGGTAAATGTTATTCAGTCTCATATCAAAATGGATCATAGAAGAAAAAAGGGTTATTATGATAATTAGAGAAAGGATTTAGAATTACAAGTGAGAGAATATGTTTTCATAATTTTATTTCCATAGAAGGGTGTTATTAGGTTTGATAAGAAGGTTAAACTGAGTCCCAGTTACATCAGACCCTTCATGATTCTTGAAAGAGTTGCATTTGTTTTGTATCATATAGATATGCCCCTAAATCTTTCAAAAGTAAACAATGTCTTACATATATCTATGTTAAGGAAGTACATTCCTAACCCCACACATGGGATCACATCTAATAAAATAGATTTGTAACATGGCCTTTCATATTATGAACAACCAATCTAGATTTTTGATACTAGATATCAGCTATTAGGGAATCAGAGGACTCATCTGGTAAATGTTATCTGGAGAAATCACAAATGGAAGAAGCAATATGGGACCCTGATGATTCATTTAAGGAGAAATACCCTCATATTTTTTAAGGTAATAACCCTAAAATTTTGGGAATAATTTTTTTTAGGAGGGAATAATGTTCAACTGTGAGTATTAACCATATTTTCTATTATATATTGTCAAAAAGTTTTCAATACACACAACACTTGACTTATAAAAAACACTATTTAGTCATGTTTTATACAATCCATAAAATTATATTAGTTTACAGTGTTTATATAGAAAATTTATATATTATATATCCAAAAAAATATTTTAACACTCATCTAATATATTTGATTTGTATTATATAATAACAAACCAAATATTACACATAAAAATACTATATTTCTATAATATTGGTTTTACCACCTTTTATTAAAGAAAAAATTTTAAATATAAATTTTTACACAATAATATATTTCAATTTTCAAAATAGAATTCATTTTTCAATTCAGAACATAAAAATTAGATTAGGGATATTTTTTTGGATTTTTTTGAGAAACTTCATTTTTTGATGAATAATATAAAATAAACTATTTTAGTTTTTTAAAAAGGTTGGAGCTGAAGCCTCAATTTATTATTTAAAGAAAATACCTCTTTAGACTGGGTAAAGGGAGACCCATTACATAGACCAAAGACCTAATTCCATGTGGCCTAAATATAGGTCTTGAAAGCCTATTTTTGGGCCCAAAGGACCCCTCTGTGAATAGTACTGCTACATCACCCGTGCTGATATAGGATTCTTCTTGGCATCCAAAAGACCCAGGATCAAATCCGGGTAAGGGAGAATTTTCTACTTTCAGTCGGAAGTTATTTTTTATTGATATTGGCCTGAAAATACATGGGAAAAAACCCTTCAAGTAGGGAGAAAATGGTGATGGATTACGGAATCCCCTTGAACAACATTGATACACTCAATGATTAGGGAGTTAAGACCGGTATAAACCATAAGCATCTTATCCTGCCTAACCATTCGAGCCAGTGAGTCCACCGCAAAATTGGTCTCCATACTGCTATGATGAAACATCATTACTTTATTGGTCTCCACCTTACATCTATGAATGAGATATTTCAACTCCTATGGTATCTCCTGGCGAACCTGTATGGCCTTCACAAGGACTACAGAGTCCGATTCAATCTCCGCTGCTTAGAGTCCCCGCCTCCTACAAACCATCAATCCTAAGAGCAGGGCTCGAACCTCCACACAAAAGGAGTTCCCTAGACCATAGTAAGAAATTAATGTTATGTGGATGGATCCCCATGATTCCCAGATAACCCCACCACCCCTCATTATCCCCTCCATGTAAGATCCATCAATGATAAGTTTCAAACCACTGTTTGAAGGCTGCCATCTAACCCAATGTCCGCTCCCCTTGGGATGCATTCATTGTCGATTAAGAAGATTGCATATTGTAGCCAATTTCTACCATCATTTAACCAGCATAGACAACTCAACAATGATTGATCTTAACCACATCTTAAGGAAAAAAAGATATCACTTGGATCCCAAACATTTTTCTATATTAAAAACTTGTTATTCTGTATCTTATGTGGGAATAGAATTAATCTTAATTTTTCTGATTCTATTATTTGAATTTAAAAAATAAAACATGAACCCTTTTAATATGTAAATATTTATATTATAATAATACCAAGTTGATTTTCGACTAAAATGATTAGTAAAAGTGATTAAAATTATTCACAGTGATTAAGGAAAAATTGAGCCTAATTAAGAACTAAACCTTAATCATAGGGGCACAAATGACCAATAAACTTATCCAAAACCCATTTGATGGACATATTTAGACCATAAACCTTATATTATGGAGTTTTTATTATTGTTTATGACTTTTATTAGATATGAACATATGTATACCTAACTTTTTTCTAAGAAATCCAAGTGAGTCATTTTCCTTCCCTATAAAAGGCCACCACCTATCCCACCCTTCACACCTCTAAATACTCTTAGGTTAGTCAAATAACTGGCCCAAGTATCTCCCAAAATTCTTCCCCTTGACCTAAGAGTATCACATTGGGAATAAAAATTTCCAAGTAATCCATTTAGTATAAACCAAATGTAGTTACCTGATTAAGAGGTAATGTCTTATCTCTAGTTTCTTATTTTCATTTACATTCTTCAACCCCTGATCTATTATTATTATATGATTACATTAAAACCTAGTTTTATCAATATACTAGGATGTTTTTATCTTAATATTTCTACCTAACACAAACCAATAACTAATGGGTAACGAAAATATTGATTATGTGTGTGGCGAACTACTGCCTCATGAAATGATTATTGTTCATTTTACCATTTCAAACATTAATGGTTGGCCAATATGATGGAAAAATAGTTTATATACATTATATATATTATTTATTATTTATTTAATCTTATTTAATTCTCTTAAAACACATAACCTTATAAATTCCATTTTTCTTTAATATAATAACATCATTTGAGGAAGTGTTGACTACTGTCCCATCAAAGCGATGTGATTGATTCTTATGATATGTGGAATGCATAAAGTATTGTTATAATTAAACATAAGATAAGTAAAAAATTGATATTAGTGACATAAATACCCTTCTATAAATATATATACATATACATTTCATTTTCATTATTACCCTTTCACACACATTAAAAGAGATAATGTCGTTCATGGACGTGTGGACTACCGCATCCTCGACATGATGTGATTACTTTTTCATCACAAAAATTATATATATATATATTAGTATATATGATTAAATAATATGGTATTTATAGTATAATGATCATATTTGAAATATAAGGGGTTACTTACCTTTTTTCCATAATGATCATTGAAAAATATGAATGTTACACATTAATATGTAAGACCTACCATCTCCATGATCATAACCTTAATTCATTTTTCATAACCATATTTAATGATTAATTTTAAAATTATAATTGATTTTTAAATATGATAATTATTTCATGATTATTATTATGTAGATGTTATATAGCGACCCCTTTGACCATAGTTCACCTACCAATGTTTTTTTACACATAAATTGAATTTTGTCAAAGAACCAAATGTAAAAAATAATTGCTTAAATTATTGTATACAACATAGTAATAAGTGAGATAAATGTAATGATAAAGATGAAAAAAGATCACAATAAAGTATTAAATTAACATAGGTTTATTATAAACTAATTTAATGGATGTTCACCCTAAAGGAAACACCAGTTAAGGGATTTCTATCATGTTTTGTACATCCATGACATAAATGTCATATTCACCACTTACTTAATTTGAGTAGTGTAACTACTACCCCTGTTTATATGTTATCATGAATTTTTTTATATTCATGGTATTTAGATTCTTTATTTTGTATTTATTACTTTTGGTTCTTTTGATTCATGTGTAAGGAAATTTCATCTCACTTTACATTTTATTGAGACTTAATTGTTATTAGGGGCCAATTCACTTTTATTTGATGTATATACATCATTTTTCATGTTATGTCATGAATCTACTAATTCTCATTATATTATATGTTTAATTTAGTAACATAAAATAATGTATGTTATGATTAAAATGTTTTAAAGTCGTATAGGACACTTTGGAATGTTTAAAGACTATTCTCATCAAGAATGTTCGTAATGATTATCTTAAAAATCTCACTTCCTTTTATGATTGTTAACTTTATTTTCAAAAAATCACTTTATTGTAACCATTATTCATTGTAAATTTAGTAGAATATCAATATTCTCATACAATAGATATTAGTATTACCTAAACTATATACTGTATTTCATACGATGTTTACAGAGACCGATATTTGATTAATTGACAAAATTATTGATAAAATACATATTTTTCATTAAATACCATTATTTGATATGGAATATTACATATTTTTATTATTAAATATGAGTAATTTTTTTTATTGGAAATTAATGGTGGAGTCTGGACTTTATATATCTCTTAGATGCATCGACAGGTTCTCATGAGACAAATTAGTCTTCCAAATTAAATTATTTTTTTAATAGTTTTAATCTGTCTTGTGAAATGTCTTGATAGTAATACGTTTTCATGTGCCTCAGACATGACATCTATAAAGAAATATTTTCCCTCATTTAGTTCTAGTTATTATTCATCCATTATATTTTTTCGACATATTAATGGATACCTTTCATTTCTGTTCATTTATTATTTGTCATGTGTTTAAGTTTCATACCTTTCCCTATTGATTTGGATTATTTATATTTTCTTGAATGTCCTGTGTTATCATTTCTTTACTTTTCAATGTTCATTTATTCTCATTGATTCATTATTTCTTCCACTTTACTTACCCTTACTGATCATTGGATCTCACCCTTATTATGTTTCATTTCCCCAAGTAATGAAGAATAAATATTTGAATAAGATTTAAAGGATTCAATTTATTTAATTTATTAATGTATCATATTTTAATTTATATTTACCAAAATATTATGGGTATCATGTATGTAATATGGATTTCTAATACTACTAAACTAATCAGTACTTTGGGATTTGTTTCTTTATAAAGATGCAAAGTCAACAAATTAATGAATTAGTTCCAAGCTTATGGGATCAGGGAATTATAGTTGGTGTGAATGGGAAGTTTAGTAGAAACCTTGGATTCTAGATTTTAAAAATTTAGATTTGGGAGAACAACCATAAGATATAAATTGAGGGTAAGTATACAATAAAATCCTAAAACATTTGGTAGGTTATAGATTATGTGGGTAATCTATGAAATACATCCTTATCTTGATACTACAAGTGGATGTGGTTCTAGAACCGATGTACCTAGGAGTAATAACTCTAAAACGTTGATCTGGTCCTGACTAAGGTTAACCTGGTACATGAAATTAGGCTTTATTGTGCACCTGGTTTCACACTCACATGGGATATGCAGAAGATAATTCACATTCTATTTTCCTACCATTATGAAGGATTTAAAAATAAATATTCTTTCAATGTAACAAAAATTTATGATTCGTGGATTTATGATTCATGAATTTATGTTTTGGGATATACCATATTTTAAATTCTTAATTATGATCTAATAAAATGTGTTCCATTGTTTAAAAATGGATCATGGTAGGATGAAATATGTAAATACTCATGGAAAATGTTTACCATTCCCTCCTATGTAATCCAACAAATCTGTGATTGGAATGGAGGAAATAATGGAAATATTAGGGTAACATAATTAGGTTATGACAAACAACATTTCTTGAAGGGAGAAACCTATTACATGAATTGAATGTCCTATATTGGATCATTTTTTTCTGGGAGAAGCCCCCATCGTTTAGTGGGACTACTGATCCAATTGTATTTCAGCTATGGATTATGTCTATTGAGAAGATATTTACATCTTTGGAATGTAGTGAAAAGGATAATATTAGACTTGCATTATATTTTTTCCAAGTTGATGAGGATCAATGGTTTTATCTAATCCAAAATAATAGTGAGGAAGAAAAAAATTAAACTCGTGTAATGGAGAACATTTTATGAAACTTTCACTGATAAATACTCCCCTTGTGGTCAAAAAAATTGGGATGAAGATAAAGATACTAACTTAAAGAACATGGAATAAGAGAGTGTTGAATATTATAAATCTAACTTTACAAGGTTAGAAAGGGATTATTCAGATTATATACGCCACAAGGAGTGCAAGATCGATCAATTATTCAAAGGTATTGAGCAAAATCATCAAAGGGGGTTTGTTTCTTATATTTTTTCATCATTTGATGAAATATTTTCTGTGACATTAAGACAGGGAAAAGATATTTCAAAATAAATATATTAAAAGGAATCCAAGATAAAAATAGGACTTCTGAGCACCATGAGAAAAGGAATACAAAGAATAATAATAAGTTTGAGAGGTTCCAGCTCCAAACATAAATTTTTATTAAAACCACTTTAAGGGGAAGTGGAAAACCCAAGTTCAAACGGCACATCACTAAGGGCTAAAAGAACTCACAAAATTTGGAAACACGACGCTTAGATTATTTGAGTCAGAAACCCTATATAATTTCTATTACAGGGTACTAACCTGAGTACTTGGATCCTCCCTGATTATGTCCTCGAGGTAAGACATTAGTTTTTCCATAGTTTGAATGAATTCCTCCACAGAAAGTATGCCTCTACTGAAACCCCAGGAAACGATCTGGCCTTGATTTTCAATCCACTCTTGTTTCTCCTCCATGCATATCACCTACATCTATCTTTCATAAATTCTATCAATGTCCTCCTTTGAGGCACTCAAACATAAAGTTGTTCCATCCATTTCTTCCTTGGAGTGAATAATGAGTTTCAGACACTCCTTGACCTCTCCTTCCATCACTCCTTTGTCTCTTCTTGAGACACCACTTGCCCTACTGAGTGGGCCTTTGGTCGCCTTACTTCCACCTTTCTTGGCCGACATGGTCTCCATTGGTTTTGGAAAATGAGAGTAGTCCTTTCGGCCCTTGTATTTTTTCCCCTTGTGCCATGATGTATTTATTGGCGTCACGTTTACCTTTTTTCCACATCTTCCTTCTTGGGATATGGGGGTCATTCCCTAAGGAATCATCCAAGCTATGCATAGAGAAAAGACTAAGTTCATCTTCACCTGAGTCATCCTCAATGTTCTCGTCTTCCTGATTTTCCAGGCCTTTAAAGCGGTTCTTCAGAGACACCTGTGTGCCTTCTTTGTAGTGTTGCAACCTGCTAGGTGAGTTTTCCTTGACTTCTATTGCATCCATATCTTTCAGAAGAATCCCTTCACTCCCAGACTTTTAGGAGGGTAAGGGAGTGTTTGGGTCAAATAATCCCAAAACACCATGCCCCTCTTGGGTAGATATACCACCAAGGGAACCTTCAGCAGAGACACCAGACTCCCCCAGCAGTAAAGAACCCGGTGGTGTTGCCTCCTCCAAAGGCTGTTCATAATCGCGGCCCATAAATTGCATTGATCCACTGCCTTCACCAATTAACATCAAGACCTCGACCTCCTGATCCACCACCTCTGTATGCCCCATATCCCCCTCACCCAAGCTTGCTTTAGACATCGGCCCCTTCATGGTCACTTCAACAACATCAGTCTGTTCCAAAATCTCCTCCTACACTGGAACCCCAGGTTGTCCCTGCACCACTGGGCTGATGCCCAAGTCATGATGCAATCGGGAAAAAACTTCAACAACCCGCAACCTCAAATCCTTGGTTGTAGAAGCTTTGCGAGCACTTGGAGGCACCGCAGGGGACATCATCACCTATGAACCCCCATCCAGGACCAGAAATTGACCTGAGACCATCCCTGACTGGTCTGCTGCCGAAACACCAAGAGGACCTCAATGAAAGTCCTCTAGTAAATGCCTCAAACGGTGACAATAAATGCAATAGTTTAACCACTATTCAAAGATCACGGGTTGTCTACACTGCAATTACTCTCCTACTGCGATCCAAACACAGTCCACAGCAGGTCTCGAGACATCAACCTTGACACAAATTCACGGAGAGATAGGGTGGCATCGTGACTCAGTTCTACTATCGGAACACTGATAACAACCAACCATGTTGCCCAGTATTCGATGAATTGAAGGATTTTGAAAGGGGAGGGGGAGTTCAGGAAAACTAACCCAAATTGATGTCACCGGAGTATCCCACTTCATATGGAAATCATAAGACCATCAGAAAAGGAATAAGTGAGAGTAGTTGCACAGACGAGGGGATCTAGACCACGCCTGAATCAAATCCTCCTCCGACGACAACCAAATCATCATATGATGCTTGTTGAGAATCCCTACCACCGCTCTGTCCTTTAAGCCCCATGATGCGAACACAAACCTATCAAAAGTGTCCACTGAGGGGTGGAAAAGCCTAAATTGAGCCACCAGGGTCAGATACAGGCAAGTCGAAGCATCGGTGAATTCGATAGGGGATAAAGAGAGATTAGGGAATCCGCCATGGATGTTTGGATCCTTGTAGGAAATGTCAATTGAATGAAAGGGGAGAAGGGAGTCCAGATTTGAGAAGGTTAAGAAGGCCGGTCAAGAGGCTGCATGAGGAAGAGGTCCCTCCCCCACCGGCGGGGGAGGGATGAGGTTTTCAGCCATCACCAGTATGACATCGCCACTCTGGCCATCCTCGTTATGGCATCATCGCCCGAGTTGAGTGGTTCCCATCTTGTGAAAAATGTCAAGAGACACCCAAGAAAAAATGTTTCAAGGGATTGGGTGTTTACAATAAATGTGGAGATAGGGGCCATTTAGATCATGAATTCAATGGGAACGAGACAAAAAATTATTCACAATGGTATAATTTAAAGGATATGAGACATTATGCAAATGATTTCCCCAACCATTAAGTAATATACCATAAAAGTGGCCAAGGTAAAATGTCCAAGCTTATGCGATCACTAAAGTGGAGCTAGAAGAACCAAATGATCAGGTGGATGGTATAATAATCCAAACATCATATTTTTCCAATGTGTAATTTGATTTAGGATCTTCACACTCTTTTATATCTACCTAGTTTTATAAAAAAATTATACATTTCCCTATTGATTTAATAATATATTTGTCGGTAAAAACCCCTAAGGGAAGTATCGTTGCAACAAATATGTCTCAGTCATTCTCAGTTGTGAAATATAAACATACATTATTTTCTGACCTTATAATCATACTCTCAAAATATGTTGAAAAAAATTATTACTAGATGAAGGAAATTACAATTTGTGAGGAAGTTTTAGAATCTCTTTTCTTAATAGTATATGCTTCCCCACCTGATTCTTATTTAGAACCACCCTCAGTTGATCTACTAAATTAAATTCATGGAGAATAATAAAAAATAATGTATAGAGATAAAGGATGTAATATCCTAATATAATATGTACCTATTATGAGGGAATACATTGATGTATTTTCGAAGTAATTACTTAGATATACTCTATAGAATGAAGTTGAAGTCCCTGTTGATTTAATCCCTGATACAAAGACAATATCAAATACTCCCTATAGAATATCCATTGTGTAATTGGTAGAGTTGAAGAAAAAACTGGAGGATTTGGGTAATAAGGGATTTATTCTTCCTAGTGTTTCACCTTGGGAATCCCCTTTCCTCTTTGTTAAGAAGAAAGATGGATCCATGCGGTTGTGAGTTGATTATAGGGAAATTAATTCCATTACAATAAAGAACACTTATCCTCTACCTCGTATTGGGGACTTTTTTGATCTACTATATAGACCCCAATTTTTTTAAAAAATGATCCTTATTCTGGGTATCACCAATTATGAGTGAAGAAGGAGGACATTGTGAAGATAACTTTTTGGAAGATTTTTGGACGTTATGATATTACAGTAATTTTATTTGGATTGATTAATGCACCCTTTATTTTTATGGACATAATGAATAGAGTATTCAGGTAATATCTTGGAAATTTTATTTTTGTATTCATTGATGTTATATTAGTGTATTATAAAACCTATGAGGGTCATGAGGATCACTTGTAAATCATCATTAATGCTCTTACAAGGGAAGAGTTATATGGGAAATATGGTAAATATGATATATGGCTTCAATAGTTCTCTTTTATTGGTTATATTTTCTAGAAATATGGAATATTGGTTGATCCTACATAAAAGAAGGTAGTCATAGAATTGAATAAGACAACCAACATAACTAAGGTATATAGTCTCATTGGTTTAGCAGGCTCTTACTAGCAATTTGTTCATAATTATTCCTAGTTAGCTGATCTGTTAACCACGATTACACGTAAAGGGGTTAATTTTGTTTGGAAAGAGGAATGTAAAGAATGCGTTGATGAACTAAACAGAATATTAGTCAATTCTTTGACATTGACTCTACCATTTGGGAGTGATGGGTTTATCATATATAGTGATGAATCAAAGATTGGACTTGGTTGTATCCTTATACAAAATGATAAAGTTATTCTATATGCATCAAGGCAATTGATTACTCACAAACAAAAATATCCAACCCATGATTTGGAGTTAGTGGGTGTAATGTTTTCCTTGAAAATATGGATAAATTATCTCTATGGAGAACGATGTGATATATATATGGATGATAAAATCCTAAAATATATCTTCTCACATAAAGAGAACAACATGAGAAATAGGTGATGGCTCAAACAACTAAATGATTATGATCTCTCAATACACTAACATCCAAAGAAGGAAAATAGTGTGGTTGATTCATTGAGAAGGAAAGATCATTGAGTTATAATTAAAATAAGTATTTAGAAAGACCCTATGTTCTTAGATCTAGTGAATATGGATATGGAAATTTCTAATAAAGGGGATAAATCACTAATTTATCAAATGATTGAAAAAACATATCTATTAGATTGAATAATGAAAATCTATTATTATGATGAGGACTTTTGGTGGAAAATTAAAGGTGTGAATGAGGTAAAATTGGCAGACTTTATTTGCGAAGATGGTGTTCTAAAATTTTGAATGAGGATTTGTGTTCCATTTATGCCTGAGATAAAAAGGTAATTATTGGATGATGCTAACAGCTCCAATTTCTCTATATGAAAAGGGAAAAATATGTATAGGGAATTAAAGGAACATTTTTTTATTGGATAACATAAATAGGGAAATTGCAGATTATGTGTCCTGATGTTTGGTTTTTCAATAAGTGAATGATTAATGGTTAAATCCTAAATGAGTCATAAAACCTGTTCTCATTCCTATGTAGAAATGGGATGAAATTACTATGGAATTTTCCATAAGATTTCCAAACACTCCTCAAAGGAATGATACAATATGTGTTATTGTTGATCACCTAAACAAATATACAAATTTTATTTTTAAAATAGAAGACATGCCTCTTGAGAACCTCTCAAGGCTCTATATAAAGGATGTTTTTACACTTAATGGTTCACCTCTATCAGTTGTTTCTAATTGAGATCCCTGATTTAATTCATAATTATGAATGATTCTTGATTAGGATCTGGACACTGAGCTTCATTTGAAGAGTTCCTACCATCCTAGAAATGATAGGTAGTTTGAAAGAACAATTCAAAAAATGTAAGACGTGTTGATTTCATTCTCCCTTGACATTCACAGTATGTGGGATCAATACCTAACTTTATAAGAGTTTTCCTATAAAAATAGTTTCCATGGAATTATTATAATGAAACCATATGAAACATCAAAAGGAAAGAGATTTCATACTACAACATGTTGGGATGAAGTTGGTAAAAGGAAACTCATAGGCCAAGAACTTATTAAAGAGACAAGGACAATGGTAAATGATATTCAAGCTCATATGAAAATAACTCAAATTAGAAAAAAGATTTATGCCGATAATCATATAATGGATTTGGAATTCCAAGTCGGAGATTATGTTTTCTTAAAGTTAACTCCATGTAAGTGAGTTATCATGTTTGTTAAGAAGGTAAAAATAAGTCCTGGGTACATCAGACCCTTCAAGATTCTTGAAAGAGATGGATCTGTTGCATATCATATGGATATGTCACCAAACATCTCAAAAGTACATAATGTTTTCCATATATCCACTCTAAAAAAATACATGATTGACCCAATTCATGTGAGTAAATTGGATAAATTGATTTGGAATATGACCTTTCATATTGAGAAGAATCCATCTAGATTCTTGATATTATAGAGCAAGTATTGAGTAATCAGAGGACTCGTGTAGTTAATTTTCTCTAGAGAAATCACAAATGGAAGAAGCATCATGGGAAGTATAGGATTCAATGAAGGAGAAATACCCACATAATTTTGAAGGTAATAACCCTAAAATTTTGGGGAAGAAATTATTTTTGGAGGATAGAATGTTTCACCATGATATTTTACCACAATCTTTTATATTTTGTCAAAACCATTGCAAAACACACAACACCTAACATATAGAAAACAATATTTAGTCATGTTTTATACAATTAAGAAAATTATGACACTTAAGAGAGTTTATATAGAAAATTTATATATTATATATCCAAGAAAATGTTTTTACACTCATCTAAAATATTTTATAGGTATAATATAGGAACAAACCCAATATTACACATAAAAATATATTATTTTTATAATAGTGGTTTTACTGCCTTTTAATGGCGTGCTTATTTTAAATATAAATTTTGAGACATTTATATATTTTATTTTTAAAAATAAACTTAAAGTTTAAATTTTGGACATCAAAATTTTCCTTGGGTGAATTTTTGGTATTTTTTCGAGAAACTTCATTTTTTGATGAATAGTGTTAAAGAATGCATTTTAGTAAAAACTACATTTTTATTTAAATAATAATATATGTTAAACTAAATATTAATTTTTTTTAAAAAAAATAGATCAATTACTCACCAATTAAAATAATTAATTCATTATAATAAATTTCAATTTTAAATTGAATATAATAACTTAACAAACATTAGATCATTTATCTACTTTAAAACCCCATTATTCCGTCCCATATGTGGGATTAGAATTAATCTAAATTTTCCATCTTCATTGATTTGAATTTATAAAATATGAAATATCCCATTTTAATAAGTATTATCATTATATTCTAATACTACTAAGTTAATTTTTGACATAAAGATTAGTAAAAGTGATTAAAATTAATCACAGCGATTTAGGTCAAATTAAGATTAATTAGGGACAAAACCTTAATCTTAGGGAGCCAAATGACCATGAAACATGTATGAACCCCATTTAACGTAAATATTTATACCCTAAAGCTTCCATTATTTAGTTTTACATTTTTATGACCTTTTATTAGGTAATAACATGTGTATACCTAACTTGTTTCCAAAAATTCCAAGTGAGTCTTTTTCCTTCCAAATAAAATTCCACCACCTCTCCTTATTATTCTACCAAATAAAACCTATCAGGATAAGGAAATACCTGACTAAATAGTCTCAAAAAACCCCTCCCCTGGACTTATTATCATCCTTTTGGGTTTAAATCTTTCCAAGTAATCCTTTTGGTATAAACCAAAAGAAGTTACCTGATTAAGTAGTAACGTCTTCTCTCTAGTTTCTTAGTTTCATTTCCATTATTCAAACACTATAATCATATTATTAAATTATTAAATAAAATATCTTTTATTATAAAAATAATATAATGTTTTTATGTTAATATGTCTACCTACACTTATACACACCTCCATCTAATGGGTAACGAACATACTATTTCTGTGTATGGAGAACTACTTCCTCACGAAACGATGATTGTTTATTTTTCCATTTCCAACTATCATGGTTGGAAATTATGATGGACAAAATTTTTATATATATTATATATTATATTT
Source organism: Viscum album (assembly GCA_963277665.1). Taxonomy (NCBI): domain Eukaryota; kingdom Viridiplantae; phylum Streptophyta; class Magnoliopsida; order Santalales; family Viscaceae; genus Viscum; species Viscum album. The sequence continues at coordinate 388,401,126 of OY728148.1, read as the reverse complement.
ATTCTTCCTTTATTATTATTTAATTATGTTTCAACACATACCCATATACTTTCAATTTTTCGTTAATACGATTACATCATTTGAGGAAGAGTGGACTACTGCCCCCTCAAAGCGATGTGATCCGTTCATACGTTACATGGAATGTATAAAGGATGGTAATAATTAAAAATATGATACAAGAAAACAAATTTATTATTTTAGTGAAATAATTACCTTTTTGGAAATATATATATATATATCATTTTTTATTACCCTTTTACACACATTAAAAGAGATAACATTGATCGTAAACATGTGAAATACTGCCTCCTCGACATGATGTGAATCACTTATCATCACAATATTTCTATATATTAGTATATATGATTAAATAATATGTTATTAATGGTATAATGATTATTCTGGAATGATATGGGGTTAATTACCTTCTTTCCATAACGATCATTGAAAAATAAGAACGTTGCTTATGCATACATTTGACCTACCATCTACATGATCGTAATATTGATTAATTTTTCATAACCATATTTAATGAATGATATTAAAATTATAATTGATGTATAAATATGATTATTATTTCATGATTATTATTCTTTATATGAAATATATTGACCCCTTTTCCCATATTTGACCAACCAAAGTAGTTTTTGACACATAAACTAAATTTAGTCAAAACACCTGATATAAAAATAATTGGTTATGTAGTTGTAAGAAACATATTAATATGTGAAATAAGAGTAATTATAAAAATGAAAAAATTTATCGATAAAGTATAAAATTTACATAAATTTATTACACAAGAAGTTAAAGTATCTTCACCCAAAATGAAACATAAGATGAGGGATTTCTATCTCACTTTTCATTAGTGAGATATATGTCATATTAACCACTTACTTATCATGTGTAGTGTACATACATCATCTACTTATATATAATCAAGAATTATTTTATCTTCATGGTATTTAGATTCTTCATTTTATGGTTATTACTTTTGGGTCTTTCGATTTATATTTAAGGGGATTTTGTCTCAATTTACATTTCATTGAGACTTAATTATTATTATTCCCCAATTCACATTTATGAGGTGTATGTACTTCCTTTTTTATGTTATATCATGAATCCCATTATTATCATGATAATATTAGATTAATTTAATGTCATACCTCTCTAGAGATTATGATTTAGATGTTTCTATGTGGTATGGGACACTTTAGAATGTTTAAATATTATTATCCTCAAGAATGTTCTTAATGGTTATCTTTAAAATCTCAATTCCTTTTGTGATTGTAAACTTTCATTTGAAAAAATAAATTTAACGTAATCATTATTCAATATAAATTTTCTTGAATATCCATATTTTCATTCTAGGGATATTATTGTTTCCTAAACCATATACCATTTTTCATACAGTGTTCACATTGACAGTTATTTTATCAATTGAGAAAATTATTGATAAAATCCATATTTATCATTAAATATGGTTATTTGATAAGGTATATTAGTTATTTTTATTATTAAATACATGTAATTTTTTGGACTATAAATGACGGTTGGTGCACAGACAAAACTTATCACCTCAATGCATTGATATGTTCTTATGAGACAAATTAGTTGGGAATATTAAACAGGGTTATAACCATAATTTTAAACCATCTTGTGAAAGGTCTTTATGGAAATAGGCTTTCATGTGCCTTAGAATTGATGTGCATAATGAACTAATTTACCTCATTTAGTTTCATTTATTATTCATCCATGAGATTTTGTGTCGACATGTCTATGGATACCTTTCATTTCAATTCATTGGTAAAATGTCATGTGTTTCTATTTCATAAATTTCCCTATTGATTTTCACATATCTAGTCTTTTTGAATGGAATGTGTTATTAGTTATTTACCATTCCATGTTAATTTATTCACATTGATTAATTATTACTTCGACTTTACTTACCTTTACTAATCATTTGAGCTCACCCTTTTTATGTTCATTTCTCCAGGTAATGAAGAAGAAATATTTGAATAATCTATCAAGGATGTCATTTATTTGATTTACATATGTATCGTGTTTGTAATTTCTATTTCCCAATGTATTATGTGTATCTTGTATGTAATATAGCTTTCCATGATAGCTAAACTGATTGTTCCTTCGATTAACATCCCTTTACTATTTTCATGTATTCCTAAAACCCCCTCTTGATTGAGCTTTGGTTTACTTTCTTTAGGTGTCATTCCGAGTGAATTTCTAATAATTCAGGAGGCTTCTGGGTACGTTCACTATTTTCACATGGCCTGCACATGGTTAGGGAAAAACTATGTTCCAGGTCCAAGTTTAGAAAGTAGTCTCTGTACGGTCTATGCGTGGTTTGACCTAACCATTTCTAGTTTACCAGCTAACTGTTCAGACGACGTTTTCCAGATCTACAAATTTTATTAATTTTTTCCAAGCCACCATTTTCCACCACAGATAGACCTTATTCGACCCTAATCTATCTCTCAATTATTTAGAGCTCTCTATAGAGATTTTTTGTGCCTCAAACCCCTCTCGGATGTGATCTGAATCTTGAGGAATGACCTTTGATCTCAATCTAGTTAGTTTCATCCTGTCATTTTTTTCCTCCCATGTTCTTCCTATTCTTCAAATGGGTCCATAGATCTTGGTATTTATTTTTCGATATAATTACCCTTGTTTTGGGACCATAAACCCAGGTTTGATTCCCATTTGTGTGATCATTGTTCTTCATGTACAAATCCCGATTTGGATTTTTCATTGTGAGATTCATAGTTTCTGGTAGGTGATTCTGTTATGATGCCCAATTTTTATTGAACCTAATCGATTTGTTTAAATTTCACTTGAATTAATTTAAATGAAATTGTTTATATTTCAATCTAAGGGATTTAAATCTTTGGTTGAAAAAACCTAATTTCCATTGAATTGGGGTTTTTGTTGAAAATGGATTTTAGCTAGGAATTGAAATTGATTAAATTATTTTGAAACTGAATTATAGAATTCAAGGGTGAAATGGATTGAAAAATTGAATGAATTGGTTTCAAATACTTGTTTTTGTGAAAAGTGTCTTAAAATGATTTGATGGAAACTTTAGTGTCTCATCTTACTAAAGAGACATGTTTTGATTGGAAACCCCTTACGGTTTTTAAAGAGGAAATTGGCATAATTGTAATAGAGAATGGGATGAATTGAATTTTCTATTATAAAATTAATTTCCCATCATTGTTTTGACCTTGATCACATGAAATCCATAGTTAGTTAGTGAGTTTCTTTGGTGTCACTTAAAGATTCTACAACATTCTAAAACATCATATCAGCACATCCCATTCCTTAGGCGATGGTGATGAGATCCCTTTACCTTTGGCATAAAGGGACATATGTACATAATTTTCAATGTTTATATTGTTGTATCCATATTTTTTAGAATATAATACATATTTAGAACATGACCATGTTTCTCTCTTGTTTGAATTTTTGAATGTGTATATATTCCACTGTTATAAACTGTTTTACAAGCCTTGAGAATTTATTTAAACTATTTTATATAAATTGTTTATTTAATCAATCATTTTTGAAAAAATATGTTATAAAAAATATCATTTTGTTTAAAGGATAATTCCATTCTTTTAAATGTCTTCCATCATTTGATATGTGATGAAGGAATTTCTAATTGTATTTCCACCTTTTAGACTATAAAACAAGGTTTTTATTAAATATACTTATTATGCCAAAACTATTTTCTTTAAAAATTGAAATCACTTTTGGTTAAATTGATATTATTACCTATTATGGAATATTTGGGTGAAATTATTCTAGGCATCGGCTCGCACCCTACTTGTGCCTTTGGGTGTTTGTAGATTATCTCCATCCAGTTTCTAATAAAGGAAAAGGATATTTTGGAGGTGGATCCTACTGCTGAACTTTGGTCTTGGTGAGTTGTTTCATTAAGGACATTGGGCTATTTTCCCTTTTTGTACTTCGTTTATATTACTTTGGGTTTTGTTCCTATTTAACTTATGGTAATTTACTCCTAGTTTAGTTTTCCTTTGATATTCATATTGTCTTGTTCTTTCTTTTATTTTTTCATTGTTAGAGGAAATCTCATTCCCACATTCAGATTGTATGATTCCAAGTGCTAGTCACTGACCCATGGGGATTGGGAATGTCCTTCGGCCTATGTTAGGGCTGACTTGGTTATCGGGTTACTGGGGTACCCTATTTGGATCATGATAAAGTTGTATCAAAGCTTTTGGTTAATCTTTTGTCTTGAATTTAGTATGCAATGTGAAATATTGTTAGGATATAGGAGCTAGTTTTGATTGATTGCCTGACTATCTCTCACCAAAATGAACCTTAAGTCGCCAGGGGTGGTACAATAAAGGCTTCTATGGTTTAGTTCTAGTCTTTTACATATTTTGATTTGGATAGCTTAAATCCAAATCATGTACATCCTATCTATTGGGGTTAAATTCCCTTGTTTCTTAGTTTGATATTTTCCTAATGTTTTCATTATTTTATGTTGTTGTTTTATAGCATTATGCCTCTAAGAAGATGTGAGAATTGGACCCAAGAGGAAGCTGATACTAAACCTCAGTGATCAAATCTTTTTGTGGATCTGAATCTGATTGAGGTGATCGTTCACACTATCCAAGCTCTGGGCAAGGCACCCCCTCCATTTCTTATTTAGGAACTCATTGTGGATCCTCAGAGGGACTTCCTCAATATTAGTTTTCAAGAGTTCCTTAAGGTGAAACCAATACCCTTAAATGTCTCAAATGATCCTCAAGAGGCTAAGGAATGGTTGAGCAGTTTAGAATGCTTTTTCGGATTTTTAGACACATCTGATGAGATGAAGGTAAGGTGTGCCACCTTTGTACCGGAAGGACCAAGCATAAGATGGTAGGACACTATGGTGACGGTGAAGAAGCATGAGGGATTAGAGGGTAATTACTTTTAATTTCATTTCACTGGCTAGTTCTAGGCATAATTTATGATGTGGTCCAAGTCTAAAAAGTTTTTTAGACTTGAGCAGGCTGACAGGTCTATGGCAGAGTATGAAAACCTTTTTTCTGAGCTAGTTCACTTCACACCAATGATTGTATCGAATAAGGGGATGATGGATTGAAGTTTTGTGTTGTGAATTTTTCAGGATATTCATTCTCAGGTTTTCTTACTAAAGATCCCTTCTCAGGTCGATATACTAGATAGATAACTAGTGGTAAATTTGGACCTGGCTGTAATGTGAGGGTTCTCGAGAGTTTATTTCCCTCCTAGTGGTAGTGTGAGTTCCTTCAAGGGAAAAAAGGAAGCGTGATGATTCTCATGTAATTTCACGGAAAAAAGGTTTTTCTTAACCTCTTATAGCACTAGGTATAGGTCCTTTAGTAACTACTAGTGTCGAAAGTCAGCTTATAAGAAGGCTTTAATAGAGGCACCCTAGAATTGTGGCTTTTGTGGGAATCCAAGGCACTTGAAGAGGTTCTGTCATATTTTTTCCACTCCATATAGTGGTAAATAATCATTACCTCCTCCTAAAAATATGGGGAAATCTGATACTTCATGTGAAAAAGGGTTTTAACTACATGAATCTAGAACGAATCTTCATCACATAGTAGAAGAGTCTATATTTGAAGCATAAATGGGTCCAGCGACCATCAGAGCTTCCATCACTATATCTTCATCACTAGTGAATTCTTTATTTGATGTTGGTTCATCTAATTCATTTATTTTAACCCATGTTATTAATACGATTAATATTCCTATTGATATTTTGTCTTTTTCAATCGATATTACTACACCCCTAGGTACAAAGAGGGAAAAAGGTCTTTGTAGTCCCTTTTTTTCTCTCTATCAGATGTTGAGTTAGCATAGACCTTTCTAGTTCTCGATATGAAATATTTTGACATCATCTTCGGGATAGATTGTATCATTGCTAAAAATCTTGGATTCATTTCTATCTTTGATGGATCTCAATGTCCACACTCGGTAGTGTGACTCTCGTGTTTTAAGGAGAAAGGGACCCTTGGTCAAGTAGTGCCAGGCCATCTTACCTAGAGTTGAGGAAAGTAATATAAGTCATTTCCTTTGACTTGGAGTGGAAATATTTGATTAGGGATCTCCCTCTAGTTGTTATTGAGTTTCACGATTTGATTCTTTATCACTTATCTAGTTTTCCACCTGTTAGAGAGGTTGACTTATCCATTAACATGATGTTTTGTACACAACGAGTTTCTATTCCATCTTACCGCATGGCACTAGCTGAGTTAAAATTGATAAAGTCACAATTAGAAAATATTCTTGAAAAGGGATTTATATTCCCAAAAACTTCACCCTGGGCGATGCCGTTTCTCTTTTCCAGAAATGTTGATGGTTCAATCAACTTTTTCGTTGATTACTAAAAGAAAAATCGAGTAACGGTAAATAAAAAGTATCAGTTTCCATATATTGATGATATTTTTGATCATTTAAAGGTGGAAAAGTGGTTCTCAATGATTGATCTTCATTCGAGTTACCATCAGTCAAGGATAGAATAATCTAACTTTCCGGATACTTCCTTTTAGAGAGGGTGGGCCATTATGAGTACTTTTTCATGCCCTTTGGTTAAACCAATGTTTTATTAGTTTTCATGGCTTCAATAAAAATGTTTTTCCATGAGTATCTTGATACTTTTTTGTTGGTATTTGTGGATGACATCATCTTCTACTCTAAATATAAGGAGGATCATGCGCATCATCTGAGAATAGTTCTGAGTTTGCTAAAAAATCACTGACTCTATGCCATGATTTCGAAGTGTGAATTCTGGATTTAGGAATTGAAGTTATTGGGACACATGGTGTAAAAAAATGGGATATCAGTTGATCCTAAAAAGGTAAAAGTGGTTATGAAATGGGAGCAACCATTAAAGATCTTCGATATTCATAGCTTCTTGGGTTTTTCTGGATACTATCATCTGTTTGTGAAGTACATCTCAATGTTGGATTCTCTGATGACTGCTCTTACTTGAAAGGGAGTAATATTTGTGTCGAGTGAGAAATGATAGTGTTATTTTGGTGAGATGAAATTTCTTTTGACTACTGCTCCGATTTTGACTCTTCTAGAGGCCCAAAAGGGATATGTGGTCTTTTGCAATGCATCAGGTTTAGGATTGGGCTACATTCGTATTTAGGGTGATCATGTTGTTTCCTATGGATCTCATTATCATAGGTCACACGATAATAAATTTCCAACCCAAGACCTTGAAATTGAAGTTTTGATACACACTCTCAAGTGTTATAGGCATTAACTTAATGGAGAAAGTTTTAATGTGTTCTTAAACAACAAAATCTAGAGTTATATCTTCTATAAAAAATATTTGAATCTCCCCCAGTGGCATTTTGTGGAATACCTACAGTATTTTAACTATGAAATCACCTATACCCTAGGGAAAGGGAATGTTGTTGAAGATTATTTTAGCAAGAAGATTTTATCCCCGGTAAGGAATTAATCTTCAGAAGAGTGGAACTTGACGGTTCTCATTACAGAGTTGTATATTAGAGTTTAGGAGAAAGGGGTTGAGGTTTCCTTGGCCAGTGTTTATTTGTCATCCTCTCTTCTTGAAATGATCATTCAGGACCAGTAGCTTGATGATGAAATTTTTTAGCATTAGAGACTCTCTTAAAGGTTGGGAGACAGTTCCCTAGTGATCATTCTCCAATGAGGGGATTATATTCTATCAGATTCATTTTTTGGTACTGTCATTGGTAAGAAAATTTGTGATGGTGGATTTCAATAATTCCCAATGGATTGTGCACCCAGGAACCAAAAAGATGTTTTACCACATGAGGAGGTATTTCTAGTGGCAAGGTATGAGGCGAGGCATTGTTGAGTTAGTCTCTCATTACTATACATGATAACGGGTGAAAGATTAACACCAAAAACCTTCTGGGATGATTCAACCACTTCTAGTCACTACTTGGAAGTGGGATGAGGTCTATATAAATATTATGGTCCGGTTTCCATGTACCCAAATGATGAAGAATGAGATTTGTATGGTGATCGATATGCTGACTAAATCGACTCACATTATACCCATTCATGATACAACCAATGTTGAGGAGTTGGTAAGTATCTATGTGAAATATATTATTTAGTTTCATAGAGTTCCATCTGCTATAGTATAATATAGATATCATTGGTATACTTTCGGATTTTGGAGACGCCTTTAAGAGGTGTGGGGATCTCACATCAGTTTGAGTAGGGCATATAATCCACAGTCGGATGGCCTGACAGAATGAGCTATACAGATTATTGAAGATAATCTATGCGCTTGCGTTCTTCACTTAGGTGGATTATGGGATGATAATTTGGGGATAGTTGAGTTTTCTTATTACTATAGTTACAAGTATATGATTAGGATAGATCCTTTTGAGGCCCTATATGGATAGCCTTGTAAATCTCTGTTGTGTTGGTCGGAGATCGATGAATGTTCTATTCTTGAACCGAGCTTGTTACAATAGACGAAAACAATGATTCATTTGATTCATCAGATAATTTTGGCAGCTTAGATCTAATAAAAGTCATATGTTGATCGTTGTCGTAGACCTTCGGATTTTGCGGTTGTTGACCAGGTGTTCTTGAATCTTTCACCCTAGTTGGGTCATCAACGGATTAGGATGCAAGGGAAACTTTCTCCTAATTTTGTTGGACCTTTTGAGGTTGTTGATCAAGTGGGTAAAGTTTCAAACCGGTTAGCAGGACCACTGAAACTAATGTCAATACATAACATGTTTCATGTATCTTATCTTTGAATGTATCTATCTGACCCATCTCATTTTCTGAGTTGGCATGATCTGGAAGTGAAACCCAGTTTATCTATGACTAAATGAACAGTCAGGTTAGTTGATTCTGATACCAAGTTACTACTTTGGAGAGAGATACCATTAGTTCATTTGAAATTGCAGCATAGTAATGACTCTCATGAGATGTGGGAGAGAGAGTCACTTATGAGAGAGTAGTGGACTCATCTTTTTGACGTGGAGGCTTCCTCGTAGGCTTTTTGGGGGAAAAATATTTTATGGTGGGGAGTTTATAACATACTATTACTATTTTTAGGTATTCCTAAAACCCCCTCTTTTTTGATCTTTGGTTGGGTTTCTTTTTGAGTTTTTTGGATAAATTTATAATAATTCTATAGGAATCTATGTAGGGGAACTATTTTAACATGGCATATGTGTGGTTAGGAGAAAATTATGCAGCATTTCCTTGTTTGGATTGTAGTCTCTTCATGGTCTATGCATGGACCTTACTGTGCGTAGTTTTCCATCTAACTGTGTTCAATTTCCTGGCTAATAGTGCATAAGACATTTTATTGATCTAATTTTTTTAATACTTCCCCACCCCTACGTTTTGGTACCAGACAGACCTCCATCAAACCTAATCCATCTCTCACTTCCCCATAGCTCCTTAGGGTGATTTTTGGTGCCTCAAACCCCTCCAATATGTGATCTGATGCTTGAGGAACAACCTTTGATCTCAATTTAGTTTGTTTCCTCCTCACGTTATCATCATCCAACATTCTCCCTCTTTCTCTTTAGGGTTACATCGATCTTGGTATTTATTTTGGGATCTAATTACCCTTGTTTTGGAATCAGAAAACTAAGTTTTATTCTCTTTTCTGTGACCATCATTCTTTGTGGAAAAATCCCCATTAGGATTTAGCATTGCGATATTCGTGGTTTTTGGTAGGTGTTTCCTTTACGACGCCCAATTTTTATGGAACCTAATTACTATTTAAAATGTAAATTTTTTGGATTTAAATGAAACTATTTATATTTTAATCAAATTTATTTCTATACTTTTTTTGGAAAAACCCATTGTTTGATGAATTGGGGTTTTTGTGGAAAAATGGTTTTTAGTTGGGAAATGAAATTTATGGAATTGTTTAAAGAAATGTATTGTAGAGTTAAATGGTTAAATAAATTTTGAAATTTAATGAATTGGTTTAAAATCCCCATTTTTGTGAAAATTTTCTTCAAATTATTTGATGTAAACCTAATGGTCTCATCTTAGTGAAATGGAATGTTTGGATTGGAAATCCGTTATGGTTTTTAAAGAGGAAATTGGCATAATTGAAATGGAAAATGGGATAAATTAGATTTTATGTATTAAAATGAATTGATAATCATTGATTTTTACTTGAGGACATGAAACCCTTAGGTAGTTAGTGAGTTTCTGGGGTCTCACATTACGATTCTTCAATGTTCTAAAACATCATATCAGCATATCCCAATTCTTAGGTGATGGTTATGAGATCCCTTTACCTTAGGCCTAAATGGTAATGTGTATATACATTTACATGTTCACAATATTGGAACTCTATAGCCTAGAATATCATACCTATTTCGTAGATGACCATGTTGGTCTCTTGTTTTCATTTTCGAATGCGTATATATGCCATTGTTATAAACTGTTTTACATGCCTTGATAATTTATATAAACTATTTTATATAAATTGATTATTTAAGCCATATTTTGTGAAAAATTATTGCTATGAAAGATATCCTTTAATTTTAAGTTGACTTCCATTACTTGAAATTTTTTCCATCATTTTATATGTGATTCATTAATTGCTAAATATATTTCAACCTTTTAGACTCTACAACTTGATTTTTTTAAATATTATTGGTATGCCAAAATTGTTTGTTTTAAAAATTGAAATCAAATTTTGGTAAAATAGATATTGGAATCTTTTATGGAATATTTTGGTGAAATCCTATTGGTATTTGGCTCACACCGTACTTGTGCCATACGGTGTTTATAGATTATCTCCTTACGGGTTCGAGAAAAGGAAAAGGATCTCTTAGAGGGGGATCATGCTGCTGAACATTGGTCTGGGTGAGTTGTGTCCTTAGGGACATTGTGCTTTGTTCCCATTTTTGTACTTTGGTTGTAGTAATTTGGCAGTTGTGCATGTTTAACATTTAGTACTTTACTCCTAGTGGAGTTTTCCTTTGATATGCATATTGTCTTGTTTTTATTTTCTTTCTGAATTGTTGGGGGGGAAATACTTCCCACTTTCAGTTTGTATGATGCCAGGTTCTAGTCACTGACCAATAGATATCATGAACGCCCTTCAGGCTAGGTTAAGGAAGACTTGGTTATTAGGTTACTGAGGTACTCGGGTTGGTTCATGACACCCCATGATTTGTTTCCTTATAAAAATATTGGTGTAATAAATTAATGTAGTAGCCCTAGGCTTCTGAGGTTGAGACATTATAGATAATTTGACCAGTTCAACAATGAGTTTATTGGTTGGTTCAAGAGGTAAATTCTTACACTAACTACAGGTGTTAACACGGTTTTCTTTATTCCATTAAACATTATTTATAAACAATCGAATATAGGTTATAATTTAATGGGTAATAATATTAATTATGAATAATTATTATTAAATTATTAAAAATTAACATAATGTTTGGTATCCATTCTTGAAAAAATTATAAAATTTTTTATGGGTCTATCATAGGGCAAGATTATCTAACTATGTTCTTCTAAATATAGTTCCTAAGGTTTCTACTAAACATCCTCTAATACCAACTACTGAAACTCTAACTCCATTAACCCATATTAGGTTCTTGTTTTGGTAAAAAAATACATAAGATCGTAATACATAGGATCTAATAGTTTAGTAGTATTAAGAGATTGGAAACAAAATGTATCATTATAATAATTTAAAAAATTAAAGTACATCATAAAAATTCATGAATTATTATTATTTCTTAATGAATTATCCTTACATCACACATAAAATTCTTCAATTTTTACTAGGTAAAGAGATAAATAATATAAAGGGTGATCTTAGACCCTTAATAAGGGGTATCATATAATGGAATCTTACATGACATAAACAAGACAATAATAAATAATTAAATGATGTCTTATAACTCATAACATGATCATAATCAACCAATTGATGATATAAAAAGGAAAAGCAATAAACGCATTGGTGAATATAATTGATTTCATAGTGACAGAATGCATAATTCCTAACATCATAACCATATCATTAAGGCACCACTCCAAGTCATCATACATAAATGGGTAAACATACCTTAAATAACAAAGAAAATTTGTATCATGAGATCCATCGATGCATTGAGGTTCTATATATTTTTGGACCCCACCCATCCTAAAATATTTCTAATGCAACTATCATATAAAAATAATTTTTAAAAAATAAAAATAAAAATGACCTCTAAAAAATCACAAAAATATAGCTACGTAATGAATAGATATCGATATATAAATAATGAATATATGTATTTTCAATGTTTTCCTAGTTAAATGAATAATATAGGTATATATGTTAATATATATCAATAATATTACTAACTATAGTATATTCACATAACAATGGATAGTATCCTTATCAAATTAATGATAATAGAGTAATAGGGTAGAATAGGTTCACTGTATATGGATATTAGTAAGAATTTATAAATGATTATAATAGTTTAAAATAGTTAGAGACTAAATCAATTATATTAAAATATAATCTAAAATTTCAGAGTATGTGATGAAAAAATTTGATACATATTAACAATACAAAATTTTCATATGGAGAAACTTTTATGTCGATATTCTTTGATTCCAAACCTAATTTTTTACCAAAATCAAGTGCAGTATACCATAGACTTAATATAGGATCTATTGGTCACTTATTATTCATCATTACTTGTAAAAATCATAACCCCCTTGAAAAAATAATACATCTATAATACAATAAATACATAACATATATTAGGATATTGATAATGGGGTTTATGGCTATATAAGTATTTTAAAATTATAACGACATAGGTTGATTTTCCAATGATATGGAATACTAATATCACATTAATATTACAATAATTAATGCGTAATAATAGTGAATAAGAACATTTTAAGTGAAAATTCAAGGAAATATAAAAGGATTGTAAAATGAAAATGAGTGGAAGAGATTAAAAACACATACCATGAAAAGTAAAATTACAAAACATTATGAAGAACTCAATAAATTATTATTATATTCTTAAGAGTAATCATGATAGTGACACAAAGAGTGTTATCATACTAAATATATTTGGACTGAATAGGAAAAAGAGGATGGGTGAGTATTTTTAATAAGTGTGGGTGAATTTATTATTAATTTTGGGACATAGGCTTAAGATATATATTTCATATAAAATTAAAAGTCTTTATATTTCCAATGATTTTAAATAAATATATTTTATATTTAAGGAATTTTAAACAAATATATGTTATATAATTGAAATTTGTTAAATTATATTATTTCTTAAATGAAAATTTCATTTTCCAAAATGATTTAATTTGAAATACTAAATATCCTTTTTAGAATTTCTAAAGTCAATTATAGGTTTGAAAATTGATTAGAAAATGTTTACATTCAATATTTTAATAAATTAACATATTTTAGGTGAATTAATAGTTTATATTATTTATCTCATAATTTTATTGTTAACTTTTAAGTTACACATAATAGTCACATTAGTATTAGAACATATATACAGTTATGTTAACAATATAGTGATTTCTGAACCCTTCAAAAAGTTATATTACCCAGTATAAATACACTTCATTCTATCCCCTAAAATAATTCATTTCAATATCTTAGTTTTTATATCTTTTATCTTCTGTTATTTATTATTTTCTTCAAAATTGATATGTATCGTTTATTTTTGTTATTGTTTGTAGAATATGGTGCTCCAGATTTCATGATTATAGTGTTTTCATATATTGTTATGTTTTCTATAACATTGGTTATATCTATTCTTGTAAATGTATCAATATATTTTATATTGTAATAATATTATGAAATAAAATAGATGATATTTTTTTATGGTAATTGCAATGACATGTTTTTTTATAATATAATCTTGGGTTTGAATTTCTCCCCCTTAAATAACTCATTCCTTGAACTTTTTGGTATACATAATTCCATAAATAAATATTGATATCACTTCATCATTTCTTTTAAAGGATTATACATTGCTTCACCCAACTTTTTATTTCACAAAATTACACTCTCCAACAAAGGATTACAATACAAAAAACACTTACTCTATAATATAAATAATTTTTGGTAGGATCTTCATTATAGGATAAATCAGGATCAAGATCTATTTCTTCAGTGGTGAGTACATGTGTTGGGAAAAAAAATTACTTACAAAACAATGAGTCATGGAAGATTTTTTATATCATAGAGAGGTTGCGTGACATTAAAGAATAATAAGTTACCAATATTATTCTCCCCAAAATATTTAAATGATTAATTTATCTTGGACTTAGCATTCCAATATTTCAAAAACATATAAATCTCTTTCATAGTAATACCTTTAAGAAAAAATAGTCCCCTACATTGAACACTATATACTGCTTCAAATTATTATCATAACTCTCTTATACTCATTGAGTCCTTTAGATATGTTTTTGAATATAATATATTTTCTCAATCATCTCCTCGAAGAGTTTTGTACCAAATAGCATCATTTCCCCAAATACATCCCAAAACATATAGAAAAACATATTTTAACCTAAAAATATTCATATTATGTCATCTGTATGCTTGAATTAAATGTATTGTTATATAAAAATTCAACTAGTATTAGATATTGTACCCAAATTCCTTGGATGTCAAGTATGTTTGAACCAACATTTCGGTTAATGTTTGGATAATCCTTTTAGAATTCACATTAGTTTTAGAATGATATGTGGTACTCAAATATACCTTAAGGTTCAAATCCTTTTGAATACTCATATGAAATAGTGATTTGAAATCATGGACATTGTCAAATATAATTGATAAAATTGAAACATGAAGCCTCAAAATTTTATCAATACAGAGAAGTGAAACTCACTCAAGGGTTAGATACTCTATTATTTCATGTGAATGTGTATATTTTATAAGCTAATCAACAATAACACATATTTTATCACTCATAATGGATGTATTAGGGATTCCATTAATAGTGGACATTATTATTCTATCCCATTTCCACAAGGGTATAGGGAGAGGATGCCCGATACCGATTATGATTTGTCTATTTTATTTTACTTGTTAAAAAAATAATCATTTTTCATATATTAAAAAAACAGTTTCTTCACATTATCCCACCAGAAGTGATCTCTTAAATCTCTATAAATCTTGGTTCCTCCATGGTGTGTATAGAAATTTTAATTTTATAATATTTATCTAGGAATTACTACTTAAAATAACGTGTTTATAGTACAAATAATATATTCTAAAACATAAAAACTTCATATTAATTGATGAAGTCTATCAATTTCCAATATTCTATAGATTATGCCTTCTTTTGTATACCTTTTTCATCTTATTGACACTTCCTTATCATCTCTTTCAAAGATAGTTGGGAAATGATGTTTCTCCTAACCTAATAATTTATATTCCCATATTTAATAAATACAAGGGTATTTGATCCTTGTACATATTCTTCATCGATAGAACCCCATGAAACTTACAACTTAATGCATCTTCCACATTTTTTCTTCCTAGGGTGGTAATTTGTTACACAATTTTAGTCCTTGAGTAGTTACAACTGTTTCATTTGTCCCATTATTAGTTACTTCTATGTGAGTATGTACTTAAAACTATTTTGATTCTTATATATGTCATATATTTCAAAATATATATTATGGTGGGGTATCGTCAAGAAAAATATTAATTTTATCAACTCTAGATCACTTTTTGGAAAACATAGTTTCATTTTAATTTAATTTTCATGATACATAAGATATAACTCTCTCATTTTTTATAAGCATGTTACATATTACTTTATTTAATTCATTTCTATATTAAAAAAATAATTTATTACTATTTTTTAATGTTAATATTAGTTCATTGACCAATATCTTATTTAATTCATCAAAACCATTTTACCTTCCTTTTTTCATGTAAATTTAACCCCATTATATCTCAACTCAGTCTACCTATTAGCTAGTTTGTAATAATTTTCGACAAATCATTAATAAAAACTAGTTAAAACAATTTAACTAAATATATCTATTATATTAACCGATGTTGATCATTATTTTACCACATTGGTCATTTATGTCCCAACACATATTCCCTACATAAAGACAATATGGAAAAAAGTTACTTTTTAAAGCTAAAATCCAATTATTAAAATTCCTATATGAATATATTTCAATAAGGGTGTCGAGAATAGTTAATAAAATGGTTATAATTCCTTTCATTTATCTAATATTATATGAATATTTAATTAAGAAATACTCCTTGATATATGTTGAGATAACCCTTGAATACTATATTCATCATATCCATAAACAAAAATGGTGCATATTTTATTCCAAAATAAGTCGTTGTGAACTCATAAATCTTATACATTTTATGAAATTTCATATTTGGTATATTATCCTTATTAAATTTAATAACTAATACCTATAATTAAGATAAATCTCTATGTAGTATCGATCCCCTTTAAGTTGTATTTTTTATCCATTTGGTGTTAAGGTTACTTTTTATTTATAATATCTTCACTGAATTCACTATTATCAGTGAAAGCCCTCATACACCCATCTACATTCTTTACAAATTGGACATATTCTCTATAATTCAAGTTGTTATGGTGTATAAATACCATATCACACATTTCATCTATTTTTTTCATAAATTATTCTAATTTTACTGGAGATATTATGTAAGGAGGATTAGATATGGGTTTTACATCATAGATGAAGTCAATGTATAATTCAACTTCTTGACCAGGTGGATAACTGGGTAATTACTATGGAAATATATCAATTTAAACTTTCACAATTAAATTATCTTATATTCTTAGGATATCCATATTATTAAAATATTATATTTGATTTTATAATCTATAAAAATTTCATTAATATGATCCACTGAATGTTTTTCTAAATAAGAATCAATAAATGAAGTATCTTCTATAAAAACAAGGGATTCTATTCCAACCTCATAAATTATAATATATCTCCCCTAATAAATTCTCACATTATACAATGGGAGCCAATCCACCCAATGAATTATATCAAATTAAACCATTTTATTAATAACCAAATTTGATACTAGATAAACCCCATGAATTCTAATAAATTTACCATGATATATTTTTTTCATTATAAGATTTATACTTTAATTTTTAAAAGAAAATCAATTCATTAATGATTCAAGGGATGATTTGATTTTCTTTAAAAACATGAAAGATAAAAAAGTGTGTATAGTATTAGAATATATAATTTATTATATAACATTAAATTTATGATCAAATAACCTACTATGATATCATTTAAGACATTAATTTCTTCCATATTAGTTTTATAACCTTAAACATGCACCCTTATACTCTTCTTGCAATGATTCCATTTATGCTTAGTGAATTGATTATAATGGTGTCCCATCCCCTTTTAATTTAAAAATTGGATATTGGAAGATTCTATCTTTATTTTTTTACTTATATTATTCATAGAATTTATCACAAAACTTGTAAAAAACACTCATGACCTTAAAAAAAGCCTCGGGGTGTTTCATTCTCTGATTATTTAATCTTTTGGAGTTATACTATTCTATTCTCTTCATTTTTTTAAAAATTTTCTACATTGAACAAAAATTCCCTCTTTCTCTCAAAAATAAATTTTTTATTATCAAATAACCAATTTATTGTTAATATAAAACCAAGTATAATACACTAGAAAAATATATTTCACTACACTATAATTTCAATAATACAACCAACCTAAAAAAGATGAAAAAAATAACACATATATCCTAGGAAGGATAGATAGCCCAAGAATAAAACCAAAAATATGAATATTATTGTGAGTAATATGAGGCACCCAATCTAATTCATCACATCAATAAATTGTTCATATCTCAAAGAAAACATGAATTGATGGAAAAAAATCAACACAACATGAACATTGGGCCCTCATTCTCTTCAACTAGCTGTTGAAGATAAAACCAACTTTGAAAGCACAAAATCACAATAATACATCATTGACCCCTATCAAAGAGAATCATACAACATATATAATAACCCTCCACCAAAAAATAGATTCCATTGATGACCACCAATATTAAAAAATCCCCATACCTAAAACTCACCCAAAAAAACCACCATCAGCATGCACACGGTCTCAGTCAAGGTTAATACAGAACACCCAAAACTCAACCATCATATGATGAAAATCCACCCATATTCCCACATTCTATGATCTTCAGCCAACAGATTTTTGAATAAGGGTCACCATTTCATATTAATGTACCTCATCTAGAAATGATGACCAGATAATACCATTCCAAGATTCTAACCTATAATTATATCATAGAGGCAATACTAAAAGTAATTTTAGGAGTGAAGGAATAAAGAGGATGGAAACCAATATAATGATTATGTTTTGAGAGAGGGAGATCAAGAAGAAAATAGAATGAAAATTTTATTTTTATTTTATTTTTAAAAGATGATTTGTGGCTGAGAGGTAACCGACACACAAGTAGGGAAGAAAAAAAATAAATGATACCCACTTTCAATGTTCAAAATTCAAAAATTACACTACATCTGAGAAGATCATGATCTAAGATTCACCTATGTTAGCCTATATTAAATCGCTAGCTAACATCATCATGAGTCACCACTATTGTCATCACCATCCATCACTACAATATGTGTCATCATCTACCCAAAAAACTAGTCATTAGATATAATGAATTTCTAATGAATCTATTGTAAACCATCACAACATGTCATCATCATACCCCAGTGAACCAAAAACAACTTAACTAGCAGTACAGAGTGAGCACGCCTCATCGAATATCATAAAACATTGAAACAACATCATCAATAGAAACACTGATGGATTCTACCATAACCAAATAGAAACAAAACCAAACAATGACTGAAAATTGTAACACCAATGAACAAGAATCAAATGGATCAACCCTGGAGAAGAAGAAAAAAACATTCACTGATAACTTGAGTAAGAAATCTAAAAAACCAAAACCATCATCGAAGGGATCACTCTAAGAAAACTGAAGGTCACCAAAAACATCCCAAAACCTCATTTTTTCACTAATCTAGATCTAACTAGGAGAGGAGCAGTGACACATGAGATCATATTAGTGGTTTGATTGGACGAGTTATTTGATCAATGGTAATGTCGATGTGGTAAAAAATAGAGATCTTTCAAAATAAGAGAAATATAACCCAAGTAGCACCATATGACTCTTGGACCACCAAACCACCAAAACCAAAACCTATTTGAACAACCACCCTATATCTGACCTAGAGAGGTTTAGTGGGATGTTAGGTCAGATCTATAAAAAACGTATGAGGTCTTCAATAGCTGGCAACCACCATCGGTCCTGTAAGACCTCCTTGAAGAATATGGCTTTAACACAAAAGAAAATCGAAGTTCCTTCACCACAAATAAATCTAGGATCATGACCAAAGACAAATAAAATAATTGGTCTAGATAAGTTGTAAGAGAAACATAGGAGAAGAACCCAAAGAGAAGTTATAATGACATGGAGAAGGATAGAGGAGGTGTAAAGGTGTGAGGAAGGGAAGAAACGGGAAGAATGATAGTGCTCAAACACACCACTAACCCATAATTGAATGGTTTTATAAGGAATCCCTTGGAAGACCATGAAGACAATAGATGAATATAGAATAAACCTCAAAATAATGAATCCCTCCAAAATCCAAAAATAATACGGACCTAGATCCATATTCTCCCATTCTCCAATAATATATACACAAGCCCATCAATGAACCTGGGAAACACTTGGTTAATGTAGGATGATCAATGTCACTTTGGGATAGAATAATGTCTACCAATAACTGAAGGGACCATCAATAAAAACAACTGTAACATCCTATAATGTTTCCCTCAATTGAGTTATTTCTTTTGAACTATGAATAAAAATTGGTATGTCAAACAGGAATGATTATTAAAAAAATATCACTTCAAAGTTTAGAGAATTGGGGCATGAAAATTTGAGTAAAAAGGTGGATTGATAAGGGGAAATAAGATATTAAAAAGAAACAATAACCACAATCATAAATAGGGGAAAGATTTAGTGCTCAAACTTCCTCTTAGTACATTTTTCCTTTAAAAATATAATATTTGATGAAATATTTCTCTATCAATATTGATCATCTCATTGTTTACTCATATGTTGATAATATTTGTGTGAAAAAAAATGAAAATGTAAAAATTACCCAACCTAACCTGATGTATATGAAAACTTGTAAAACCTCCTTAAACAGGGTGAGTCAATATTTTTTCTCTATGTTGGATTGATTCAGATGGTTGGGTTACAATATTTTAGTTTATTTTACTGACCCACCCGCCTTAATTATAAAAGTATTAAACTAAATCAATTTTAATATTGTTTATAAATTTTATTTACAAATAACATTTTTAGACATGAAAATTTTATTTAAATTAATTATTAGAGTTAAATTTTGATTGTTATAAAAAATATTACTTTTACAACATGATATTTAAAATAATTTTTATAGTTCAATCATTATTAATTTGTATGGATTAAAACATTATTTTATTGTATGAATTATGATATCTTTTTTCAACAGTAACTAGCCCACCCTTTATGCTACATCGACCTTCCATGTTATATTATTTTCAAAAATTTATGTTGGGGTGTAGAATGTGGGTTGAAATTTTTTGTTCAACTCAGATGGGTTAAGTGATCTATATCTTTAAGCTTAATTTACCAAACCCTTTACACACTCATAATAAATATGGGGAAAAATGTTAGATGTTAATGATAGATTATATGATAGATAAAATGAAATAGTTTCTTAAGATAGTAAGTGGAACATTTCTTATTAATTATTCCATGAACTCTATAATATTTGATACCAGTGTTTCTCATTCATTTACATTTTCATAGGTAGTAAATTATTAAACTTTTTAAATATAATTAATGTGTTAGTCTATTACAGTTGGAAGACATATTGGCGTTAAGATAGAATGAAGATTTAAATATCTTTCTTATTCCACTATGATTAGTGATGTAAAATATTTCATGAGAATTTTCAATCAAGGAGATGATAATATATGATCGCATGATTAGATTTTATAGTAATTTTTAAATATCATATGGACTACTATGGTCAAAATTTTTCACTCAACTTACCTGATTAAAGTGTTCACTATTTTGAACGGAATATCATATTTATGTGAGTAAATTTATACATTCATTAAAACCATAGATATTTTAATTATAATATGAGATGATTTATATATTTTAAAATACAAAGGATGGGTCTTACTTGTCTATTTTAGTGTAATATTTCTTAGAATTATTTTTTGTATAATTTTATGGACTATAACCTGAGTAAGGAACAGAGTTCTTTAATGAATTTTTACTAGGATAAATTACTATATTATTTCCATATTATATTAGTAACCTTTAGAGATATGGTCAATAAATAATTAATTGGTTGATGTAGAAGTAAAAGGATTTATCTAACCAAGTGCATCACCTTAGGTGGTTTGAATTATTTTTCAATTAAAAATGATGATTACTTACAATTATACAATAACAACCAAAAGTTATAGTAGTTGATGATTAAGAGGGAGTATCATTTACATTTAATTAATGATTTTTTTATAAACTAAAAGAAACAAGGTGGATTTTAGATATTTATGTAATGTTGATGCACCATCACATGAGGTTGAAGAGTGAGGACATCCCAATTACAACTTTCATGAGTGGGTATGAACATTATAATTTTATATTGACATCCTTTGTTGTTAATAATTATCATGTTGTTCTTTTGTCCCTAATTAATTATATCATTCACATACACCATTAATAATTTATCGTTTAATTTTTTATATTATATATTGACTTATTTAATTTCAAATTATGTGAATAAAATACATTTGAGTATTGTCATAGATATTTCATTAAAATGACATTCATATAAAAAGTTATCCAAATTTCAATTTTTTTATTAAAGAAGTGTAGTTTCAGTGATATGCTATTTCTAATGAGTGAATCTATGATAACTATAAAAAGGTGGAATATGTGATAATTTTTTAATATCTAAAAAGGTATTTAATTTATAGATATTTTTCTAGGCTACTAAAATATCATAGGTGCTTAATTAATGATTTCTAAATACTAGGATCGCTGATGATAACATAGACTCAGAAGGATGTAGAGTTAAAATGGCTCAAGTAATTCCATTGATATTTTCATGAAATAAAGTTAATTTTGAATTATCCTTTAGTATTATTCTTACATGAATCTTGTAAGGGATATTAAGTGGATTTTGATACATTAAGATCTCATTTATGATACATGATCATATGTGAAGAAAATATAGTTGTCTATGGATTAAGATAATTGTGACCACGTGATAATAATTATCTAATTCTTTACTTAGATTTAAAAGAATTTTTAAATGATTTGAATCTCTACATACATTAAATGTGTTGTGATAAGTTCATATTGTATTTTCATCATAACAGTTTGATGTATATTTTCTCTTGGTGGGATTTAATCTTATAGAAAAGGTGATGAGATGATTATATTTTTTATTTTGATTTTGATTTGTCTTATACACTAAGTAAGGGTGATGTTGTAGATGTTTCTTTGAGTATGAATACATGTGTGGTAATGAAATCAAAATAATAGTGGAACATAATGGGATAGATGGAAAATATATATTTTTTCCTCTTAAAGAGGGTGACCATTTTTTTATATCATATTGATGTCAATTATAATATTTCAAACCAAGTAATAAAGGAAAGAATAACCAATACAAAATGTAAGAAGATATGTGATTCCCTAAATTATGGAGAGACCATTGAAACGTGGGCTTTAACAAGGGATTTGATACTATATTTAAATATAAATATGAGGGTTTACTAAAATGTGAGAGTAGACGTCAGGAAAAAACATTATAACTCTAAATGGGTGATTCATACTAGGATAAATATGATGTATTTGTCATTAGATGGATATTCTAGTGAGAAACAATGAAGTGTGATATAATAATGATTATATCTTGATATTTGATTTCATAATGGTCAAGGTTGAACATTAGTTACCAACAAGACATTGATAATCATTACCTATGCTTACATGGAAATGGGAGGATATTGTGATAGATTTTTTAGTGTGTTTATTGAGGTCATCGTGAAATCACAACACTATTCAGGTGATTTTTGACCAAATTATGAAATCAGATCACTTATTACCATTTTGATAGAAATTATTAATAAAATACTTGGTTAATTTATATATAGACCAGATAGTTGTATTTCATATTTTTTAAATCAATATTGTATTGAATTGGGATCCTAGATTCACTTTAATGTTTTAGTGAGGATTGAAAAAGGGTGTGGATGCTCAGTTGAAGATTATCATGTTCTATCATCCTCAAATGGATGACTAATTAGAATAATACATATAGACATTGGGGGTCAATAATTGAGTTTATACAGTAAATTTTATAATATTATTGAAGGATTAATTTATTTTGGTGGAATTTTTATAAAAAAACATTTATCATTAATGGATTTAGATATTTAATTTTAAAATACTATATTGAAAGTCATGTTATCAATTCTATGTGGGGTTGAGATGGTAGTGAGGTCTCACTTATTAGTGATTCTAGAAAAAGTAGTTGTGGATAAAATTAATATAATCTATAATAGATTAATGATATATCATACTCATAATAAGAGTTATCAAGACAATTAATGATGACTATTGGTGTTTGTGGATAGTGATCTAGTATTTTTTTGAGGTTTTTTATAGTCATAACATTGAATACTTGATAATAAAGTTAATTTGGTTCCTTATAATGTGTATCCTTTTTAAATAATTTATTTAATTAGGAGTATGTATCATTAGTTAAATTTTACAACAAAGAATGTCGATGAGTATATGTGATTCCCTAAATTATGGAGAGACCATTGAAAATTTTTCTTAAACAATGTATTTGATACTATATTTAAACTTTAAAATGGTGGTTCCATAAAATTTGATATAAGATGTCGTGAATGAAAATTATAAAACTAACTCGGAGTTTCATACTAGGATAAGGATGATGTATCATAAAAACAGATATAATTTCTAGTGAGACGGAATAAACAATAAGATAATAAGGATTGTATCTTGATATTTTATTTTCATTAATAGGTGAAGGTTGATCTTTTGTAACATTCTAAACTTTTATTAATGTTTCATATTGTTACTTGTAAATGGTAGGATATTGTGATAGATTGTTTATATTTTTTAATAAGGTCATCATGAAATCACAACATTGTTTGGGTGATTATGCATCGACTTAAAAAATCACTTCACTTCTTACCCTTTTGAGAGAAATTATCTACATAATACTTGGGTAAGTTATATATAGAATAAATAATGATATTTAATAGGGTTACCATATCTATTTAATTTTATTGTGATCCTAGATTCACTACATAATTTTTTAAAGGATTGAAAAAGGTGGCGGGTTCTTTGTTGAATGTTAGAATGCTATATCATCCATGGATGGACAAAAAATTATAATAAACTATAAAGACATTGTGGGATAATTTATGAGATTATGTATTAAATTTTAGAAGATAATGTTATTATATAATTAATTTGGTGGAATTTGTATACAACAAACATTTATCAAGAATTAATTAAGATATATCTTTTGAAAATACTATATTGAAGGTCACATCATCACTTTTATGTTTGGTTGAGAGGGTCGAGAGGTCACTCTTGGGATTGAGTCTAAATAAATAGATGATAGATCAAATTCATATAATCTAGAAGAGATAAATAATGGTTCAAAATCATAAAATGTCTTATCAATAACATTAATTATGACAGCTGGGGTTTATAGTTAGTAATTTAGTATTTCCGTGAGTGTTTTCATTATCCGGACATTGAATACTTGGGAATAAATGAAATTTGGTTCCTAAATAATGTGTTGAATTTTAAAATCATTGAATTAATCAGTAACATAGATCATGGGATAGATTTTATAGAATATAATGTTGATGTGCATGATTGTTTTCATATTTTATAGTTAGGGAAGTATCAACAAGACCCATATTATGTCTTCCAATATCAATATTTTGATTTTTAACCTAACATGAACATTATTAAAATACATGTATTGATTTTTGATAATTGATAAAAATTATAAAGAGAAAAATTCATTACATTTTTTTAGGGTTTTGGAAACATAGTCATCTTTAGGAGGAAAAATGGGAGAGACATTCTCTCACAAAATAGTAATAGTCTAATAATTTTGATTTAATTAATTTATAGATAATTTTAGAGGGTGAAAGGTCATATGGTGAGATAATTGTAACATCCATTATTTTAGAATTTAATTAAATGAAGATATGATTATTATTTAGTTTATTTATTAGTTTTTTTTTAAGGGAAAAATAATTATTTTATAATTATTTTATAATTTAATTAAGTTGTATTTTTTGAAATGAGATGAATAAAAAATGTCAAACATACATGATATTTGAATAATTAATTAGTTTCGTGGACTTTATTCTATTTAATATATGAAATGAATGAAAATTGTATAATATAATTTTCATGGTTATCATAGATTTTATTGTTATTCGATTAAATATTTTTAAATGGGATAATAGTGATGTGTTTAATAGGAGTATTTGGAATAGATTTAATGGTGGGTAATTTATTAATTCAAGGGGTTTGATTAACAATTTGACATATTCAAACTATTATGGATTAATTTTAATGAATAAGTGGCGTTTTGATCTTGATTTTATGGCTGAGAAAGGGAGAAGTTATTATATATTTAATTAAATTGGGTCTGACTCTTTAATTAGAGAGATTTACATGTAGAGGATTCATGACGAGAAATATATGAAATTTTGTATATAAATATAAGAGTTTCATACAATAATCTCATATTTAAATCACTCTCTATTTCTCTAAATGTTGTGATGGAATCTTAACATAAGGTGATCAGATGATGTTGAGTTTGACATATTATTGAAATATTTTTGAAGTATTCTCTTAAGAAATTTCATATTGTTAATAACATAATTTAATTGATAGATAATCAATAATTAGGGAATACAAGTCTTATATCCCCCATTAACTCTCTAAAATTTAAGAGTAATAGATTTATGATATTTTAGCATGGGGTCATGCTAAAAGGAATGAGGGTCATTCCTCTCTATGGAAGTCATACTCTAACCCATTTTATTTTACACATATAAGGTAGTGAGTTACATGGGATCATCTCAAATGGAATGTGGGTTTTTCCACTCACTATAATTCTTGTACTCTATACATGAGAGTTGTATTAGGGAAATTCCAATTAAGCATGGGGCCATTCCAACTATAAACAATCCATGCTTACCACTATTAAGTTAAAATATTTATTCTTTAGTTTTAATAACTATGGTTTTATATGAATCTGGATGAAAATGCTAGGGGGTTTTCCTTATTAAGGTTCTTGGATATAGATCATATTTAATCTACATGGGTATTATTCCTTAATTTATTTGTTTTAATTCCATTGATTATGATTGATTTGGTTTTAAAAATTCTGATTTAAATGTATTTTTTTAAAATAAGTTAATGTAACTTAATTTGATCAATAATAGTTTATAAAGATTTATGATAAAATGAAAACTTTGTTTTTTTTAGTGAAAATGACTGATAGGCTTTCAAATCTTGGTGTCTAATTTATGGAAATATTTTTTTCCTAAATTTATTTTGTATTTAAGATACATCGACAAATGTATTTTTTATTAAAATAAATATGGAAAGAAATTTCATTAGATTGGAAAATTAATTTAAAGTATTAAAAATTTAAAACTCAATGGTAGGAAATAATCATTAGTTTTGGTTGGAAATATTCATAGATTATGTGAAAATAATCATATGGATTCATATAGGTGGGTGATGAATCATTATAGTTTCTCTATGATCATGGTTGGGTTAGTTTTTATCTGGCTACCTGATTGATTACATTTAATTTTCTAATAATTATTTTAATTATATAACATTGATTTATTGGATAAAATATAATTGGATTTTGTATGTTAGAAATATGGGTTCTTTGTAAATATTGAATTGAATTTCATATATTTAATAAAAGGATTTATGGATTCTTAAATTGATAACTATTTTTTTCAAATGGAATTGGATATATTGTTTAAAATTTATCATACATAGTTATTCATGTGATTGGTTCAATGAAATACTATAATGTAAATCAATTCAAACCCTAAACCATGAATCTTATTGTTCTTATAGACTCTATTTATCATTATCAGGGTAAATGGATGGTTTTCGAGTTTATCGATGATGAAGAATATGATACAAGGTCATGGTTGGATGTTATGGTTTCAAACCATGCATCATTAAAGGAGTAAGGTATCATTTATAGATATGTATCAATCATATTAATTTTTTTACTATTTCTTGGATGTGTTGACATGTTTTTAACTAGGTTTTTGATACTTTTTTCTTTCAATATTATTACTAAATATTAGAATTTATTTTAAAATAAAGTTTCAAATCCTTAGTAAATTGTTATTTATTTTATTTTAGTGAAAATAATTCCCACACAATTATATGTTATAGCACGGTAAATATTTTCAGCCTCTGGTAATCAAGTAATACACTGGAGGTCATGTGTAAATCCATTTTAGACGTTGATATTTTATTATATAGTTGGGTTCATTATATACTTCTCCACAAATGGTGTACCCTCTTCAGTATCCAACTCACCCAAATAAATTAAGTGATATTCAGCATAAAGATATCAATAATGTTTTGATACATGGAATATATCATGAATATGATTCATTAAAGGTGAAAACAGAAACTAAGACACCACATTTCAAACTCTGTTAATTACCTTTAATGGTCCAAAAATATAAATAGAATTCATACTAACCTAACCAATACAAATCATCCCATGTATGGGATAACCCTTCAGAAACACATGATCTCTAACCAAAAACAATAAAGGTCTTATCCACCTATTTTTTTTTGAATTATGATAGTTCTAAATATCCTTCACCTACTCATGAATCAAATAATCTTTCTCTATCATACTCCATGAAAAATATAATATAAGAATCCTTGATTCAACAATAATATCCTAAAAAATAGATATATGAATGAACACCGATAAATTTATTAAAATGTATAAATAAAAATTAAATAGTGATATTTCTTTTTATAAGAAAATTAACAGAAGGAAAATGATTCACCCACAACCTTCCATAATCAATTGCACATGCGCATAACATATACAATAATGTTTAGATCATCCACTTCTTCTACTTGAAAACATAAGGATTAAATGAATTTTTATAGAGTAAATGGTAGCTGAAATAATACTTGAAACCCTTATATACTCCTGACTTAAAACTAAGATCTCAATAAGAAATGATCACCCCCATAACTTCATGAAACCTAGACGTATATTCTACATACATACTTACTATTCAGTAAATAATATAACATCCTAAATCATCTCACAACAACCCAAATAAGAAAAAAATCTACCCAAATATCTAGGATAATTGGTTAAGGAATCCATTGATATGTCCTCTCATTTCCACTAGGGATTTTTTAATAGTTATAATATTCTGTCTAAAACTATTTTCATGTATTTCACTCAATAACATATGAAACACTGAGATAATAATGATATTATCTATCTATTCATTTGAAACCACTAGAATTAATCCCTCAAAACATGATAAATCTTTTAAATTATAGAATATAAAATTAACGATGAGCTATGAAACTAAAAAAGAACAACCTCTTGAATCAATATCATAATAAATACCTTCATATGAAACAACACCCAATTATCATCATCCTCTAACCATCAATCAAAAGAATCTCAATAAAAAAATTATTTCTCTATAACCCCACCTTCGGGTTTCCAAGTTCAGGATCCCCTATATATTGAAATAAGGTATAATGAATCATTATCTGATATAATAAATCCCTACTTCCAACATTATTCATATATATATGCATAGTTTAAATTTCATCCATTATCATCTACTCATATCACTCCATACAAGAAACATCACCTCATATCTTCTTACTTACACATTATACAAACGTTTCTTTTCCTTGAAGTATATGATACCTAAAATTCTTAGTCTTTTAATAAATCCATTAACCTCCACTAACATTGTTTCAAAACCAATAGATAGAATATATATCATATGATCTTTTCATAACTGAAGACCAAAAAGTACTCCCTAAGTGATAAGGTTTACATTACATCAGAGAAAACACCACCACTAGTGACTAAATATCTTGTGTGTAATAATTATTCTCATTAAAAGATAAATAATATAGAAACAAAAAACGTTTCCACAAATTATTACATAATTTTTAACATAAATATACATTAATATAAAATAAGGATTTAAAAGTACAAGTATATTTGGATGACCAAGTATGTAAAACATCGACATGAAAATAAAGTGTATTTATTTTATTCTCTGTAAGGATATCTTAAATCACTTGGTGCTCTCAAAATTGAATTTTATAGTACATACCATAATGGGTGTCATAAAAATATGAGTAAAGAATTAATATGATAAAGAAACATAATGTGTGAGAAAAATTTATAACAAGATATCATAAAATAGAAGGAACTTGAAAAATAAAATATGAGTATAACATATGGAAAATGGTATCAAAAAATCATTCCAATATTGGAAATTTGTTAACAAAACAAAACATAACATAATCATAAGTCAAGGATAACTTCAAAGACAACATCACATGGTGGGCTAAGTCTTGTACTTGATTAGGATTACCCCCTAAATCCCATAAATAACACCTCATGAGAAAAAATCATTACCCATTATATTGGAGTACTATCACAATTTTCCCATGATAAAATATTCATTATTATGTGTTACACCTAAATTAAATCAATCATAAGGAATAAACATAAGAATTACACTCGAATAAATATGGGTTTCATAATCATGCCACATTTAATTATCAAAATATATTTCTTAAAGAGTGCCTTTGAGAAATGTTCATATGGAATTTACTAACACATAAAATGAAGGTATATTATGATAGGTATATATTTTAGAGACATATATATAATTTATAATCATTCCATAATATTAAAAAGATATATAATGTGAGTTAGAGAGAGAATAGTCATATCTCGAAGAAATGTGTGGTTTAGAGAGATTGCATACCATGTGTCTGACGCATCATGGTCATTCATTATCTATAGGAATAATAAAATTTTATTAACTATTTTAAAGTTTAATATTCATTTTATATTAAATTACTTATTCATTCGAGTTCATGTTAGATATTTTCCTAATATTCATCTCAAATATCCAAAATCACTTTTGTAAGTTGACTATGGTTAAAGAGATTTTTAATTCATAATATGCAGAATATAATAAAGAAATTTTTAAAAAAATTATATTTAAATAATAATTTTAAAAAAAATCATGAAAAATGATTATGAAAAATGATCTATGTTGCAATCATGGAGATGGTAGGTTATATGTACGCTTGAGTAACATTCTCGCTTTTTAATGATCAAAATGGAAGGAAAGTAAGAGTTTTTTTATATTTATATAATTATAATTTATCATAAATATTATATTATTTCTTTAAATACACTTATATATATCATCTATTTAATTAAATAAATTAAAATTAATCATATCACTTCGAGTAGGTAGTGATCCACATGTGTACATGAACGATGTTATCATCTTTTAGAGAATGCAATGGTAAAAAAAATTATGATAAATTTTTTATAGATAATTAGAAATATTTCATTAGTATCATATATAAATTTTAATACCATCATCATAAATATTCATGGAAAGAAATTATGGAAAACTAATTACATCACTTCATGAGTCGATTGTCTATCATGTACATGAACAATGGTTTTATTTCCTATATGATGGAAGAGGATATGGATGTGGTTTATTCAATTAACCTAATAAAATAACAGTATATTTTATCTTAAAATTATATAATATCATAGTGGTTTAATAATATTTTAATGAGTTATATAATGAAATAAAACAAAATGCCCTTTTTAGAATGATACCTCTTATTTTAACTACCTATTTTTATTTGCACCAAAATCTATCATATTATGGTTTTATAATAAAACCAAGGATTATAAATAATCTTAAGGTAATTAAATATTTAATTTGGGTTATGATTTTTATAACCAAATGTCTTTTTAAGTGTGAATAAAATAGGAGATGATATTCCCTTTTATAAGTGATAAAGAGTGGTATTTTTGTTAATACCCAGAACTATTCAGTAATGGGTAGTAACTCTCAAATAAAGTGCCTCTAAAATTGATAAATAATGTAGATAAAGGAAAATAATTTCAATATGAACCTCTAGGATTAAAAATAATTTTTTAGAAAAAGTTATTTCCTTTACCTACAAGGATACTCAAATTTACCATTTTAGTTTTCACTGTGGTAATTAGTTTTTACCATGGTAATTTTTTATTGAAGAATAAAAATATAATTATCCCTATTAGATAATTTATACCCAATAATTTTAAATACAATATATAATTTATCAAATAAAAATCCTATCTTTTTTGAAAATTAATTTTAACACAACCACATATAACGTGCAAAACACGTTGAAACCATAACTGCAATAATTATTTTTTATTAATTTTACTACTATTTATGATAAAAATTAAGTTGACCTTTTTAGATAATATTAGTTATTATGATTCAAAAAAAATATATAATTTACAAAATTAAATTATTATAATTGGAATAATTAAATTTAAAAATTAACCCATAAAATGTGTCAAAATGGTCACATTTTATATAATTATATATATATATATATCATAAATAATTTAATCTTATTCATTCCCAAAAAATTACATGGTATGTTATAATGGACATCTTCTAATAATCATGTTTTTTAGGTTTGGGGTTGTGTTTCGTATACAATATCCAACATATTCTTATTTTTTAAAAAATAAGGGTGTTATATTCTCCCCCCATAAAGAATTTTTCTATAAAAATATAATGTTAAATACTAAGGTGAAAAATGTGAGGGTATTTATACTTCAATGCTTGATCTGGTTCTTTGGTTTCCACTTCATATTTATGGTTCCTCTATAGTACTTTGACCAGGTGAGTTATTAGGTTGTGTAGAACTTTATAACTTCGGGAGAATATCTTCCCCAGCTTCTCCTTATAAGAGAGATCATTTTCCAGCTATTTCACCTATAAATTCAGTACATTTGATGGATATGGTATATACATACTCAATAGGATTACATGGAATACATCGTATACCTGATAAATGGTTGGTGTGAGTTCTAGTCAATAAGACACAACTCTGATGTGATCAAAATCTCAAAGGGTATAATGTACCTTGGGACTAGATTTCCCTTCTTCCAAAATATCATTATTATCTTCCATGTAAACATTTGGAGAAACAATTTATCCCTCACAAAAAACTCTAGGTCTCATTGATGGTTGTTATTATAGATCTTATGTCCACTCTAAGAAGTCCTGGTGTGTTGTTGAATGGAATTAACCATTTCAACCATTAACTAAACCATTTTGGGTCCCAAAATCTTATATTTACCAACTTCAACAACCAATGAATTTTTTCTATATCTATCCCAAAAAGGTATATATATAGAAAAATTAGGATTATTGATTATAAAATTTTACAATATGATAACTCAACCAAAGGAATATGTTGATCACATCCTCCTTTGAAGTCCACCAAGCATTTTCTCTATAATGACTCTAGCCCCAATAACACGGAGCTAGTTTCTACTTTATTACGTTACCATAGATATAAAATATAAAATCACTAAGGATTAACCAATTTAGTTGTTTCATAGGAATAAATATATAAATGATACACATTTTACAATGTTAATATAAAATAAAACCAAATATATAACAAAATCAAATGAACTACATCCTTGGAAACTAATTCCAAGAATTCTTCATCAAATCCTAGGGAAGGGAAACAAAATAACAATGACCTCAAATTATCAGTATGTTTTAATTATAGTAGAAGATATGATGAATAAATAAGAATAATCAAAATGTAATGGTAAATAACTAAACACATATGCAATTTAAATAATTTAACTATCATAGTAAGAAAAGACATAATCAATATAGAAAGGTAAATAATAGAAAACACATTCCATTTAATCAATAATAGACAATGAAATATATACAGAGATGATATCATAGTGGAAATATCAGAGATAATAATTACTAAATTCTCAAATAAGGAAATTATTAATTGTTGGATGTCATGTCTTAGGCACATGATACCTCTACCATCAAGATCTATCCTCAAGACAGTTTAAAACTACTAAATAAATCCATATCTAATTTGGCCAACTTGTTTGTTTCATGAGACATGTAGATGCATCAAGGGGATATCTATAATTATCCCCCAACCATGTCTTCATGTCCAAAAAATTACTCATATGTTTAATAACCTATTTAATTCATGAACAATTTTAATTATCATAAAATACCCATCTTGAGTAAAGGATACAAATTTATCTATATTTCCCTATTTAATCAAATAAATATCAAAGGAAACACTTTATGTAAAATCGATGTATTATTTAGGAAAAAATTATACCCATTATACAATAATATGGATATTTA
This sequence comes from Viscum album, assembly GCA_963277665.1. Taxonomy (NCBI): domain Eukaryota; kingdom Viridiplantae; phylum Streptophyta; class Magnoliopsida; order Santalales; family Viscaceae; genus Viscum; species Viscum album. The sequence continues at coordinate 388,367,379 of OY728148.1, read as the reverse complement.
ATAGAAATTTAATTTAAAATGAAAAATGATTGTAAGGATGTCATTGTTTCATGGGAAAGTTAACAATCACAAAATAAACTGAGATTGTAGAATAACTTTTACCACGTGGTAAATTTAAATTGAAATCCCCTTATATGAAATAATTCAAATTTAAACTTACTATTCCATGAATTATTAACAAATAATGATATTATATTTCAATGGGATGTATATACACCATATAAAAGAAAATAGGTATATAACATTACAAAAAGTCTTAATGAAGGGAAATTCAGTAAAGTCTCTTAACCCACACTTTATTTTGGTTGAACATTGTTTAAGATACATTATAGTGTCTTAAAACATTATATTAACTTAAAATAGAACCATATTAATATTTATAACATTATTTATGGCCCATTTATTACATCATATCACCCATTTGTTAATAATATTTCATTATTTTCATTGATTTGGATGTTTATTCCCTTGTTTTCTCATTCATGCATTGTCCTGATTGTTAGGTTCTTGTGCATATTATATAGTTTTATAATCTCCAGAATAATAATCATGAAATAGTTTTCATAATTATAAATCAATTATATATTTAACAATAATCAGTAATTATGGTTTTTATAAATTATATATGTTGCAATCATGGACAAGGTAGACCCTATGTAAGAATGAGTGACGATTCCATTTTCCAATGATCATTATGGAAAAAAGCTAAGAAATATATTACCTTTATATAATGATAATAATATCATATATACCATAATTTTTTTTAAATATACCAACATATATAATCCATGTGGTTTGTTTATGAAAATAGAGTCACATCTTTTCGTGAAGGCGGTTTTTCACACATTCACAAACGATGTTATTATCTTTCATTGGGTGAAAAGGTGAGAAGGAAAATGATATATATTATCTTTTAACAATGATAAATATGAAATGAATGTAATTATTGATTAATTTATAACACATATAATCATTTAATTTATCCTTATAAACTTCTATGTAAAGAATTAGTGAAATACTAATCACATCATTTCATGAGGCGATAGTCTGCCGTACACACGAGTGACATTATCATATCTCTTATGGAATGTAATGTATAATGTTATATATGATATAATTAAATTACCTTTATAATTATTATATAAATAATATATATATATATATACTTTATATCCATCATTATACCTAACTATGAGAAGTGGTAATGGAAAAAAATAATGACATTGGTTCAAAAGGTGGTAATCCTCCATACACAGGACTACTGATTTCAGAACTCATTTGATGGAAATGGAGATGGTTGTAGGACATTACCTTAACATAAAAACACATAATTATTTGTATGATAATTAATATATTATATCTTTATGTTTTAATAATAATTGATATAGGTAGTGGAAGAAATAAAATAATGATGCTCATAGATGAACATTACCGCTTCTTCGGGTAACCTCCTTAGGTTTGCACCAAAATCCTTCCTAGGTTGGATTTATGCCAATTATAAGGATTATATTATGAATTTTTGGAAGTTGTTAATTTGTTTAAGAAGTAATTTTATGATAAAAAATGGTCTTTATGTGTCAATAAGATAGGAGAGGGTGATCCTTTTATACGTGGGGTGAGTAGCACACTTGTAATTTTTAAGAAAAAAGGTTGTCCCGCATTTTTTAAATTACAAAAAGGACTAAAATGAATTATTATAGATAATTAGACATTATAGGGTCAACATATGGTCATAAAATATATTTCAATCAAGTTAAAATTTTATTTTAACCCATACCTTTTTATTTTAACCCCACGGTAAATCCATTTTAACATTAAGTGCGGTAAATAATTTTTACTGTTTTCACTTTTTATTTCTATCAAAAATTAATATGACCTTATTAGATAATATAAACTATTATATTTTAAAATATGGAATACATTTTTTCAAATTCCATTAATGTAATTGGTACATTTTAATTAAAACTTATTCTATAAGACATGACGAGAAAGGAGTCTTTCAAAGAAAAAATGCTCAATATTTTACAATGTTATTATATCAAAATTCAACATTAAAATGATTAAAATGAGATAAATTAGATTTATATATATATTATTGAACTAATTTTAATTTAAAACTAATTTTAAACATAATATAACATTATAAATAATTTAAATGAAAAGACATTTTTCAATATAAATCCATTATTTTTGGCAATTCATCAAAAAATGAAAGATTTTAGAAAAATATCAAAAATTCACCATAATATAATATTGATATTATTATTGAAAAAATGAATATATATTTTTAAAATAAATTTTATAAAATTGATAAAATTATATTTTAAATAATTTATGAAATGTGTGACTAATTTTTTTTAGATAAGTTCACTTTTTTCATAAAATATTTATTTTTCATTTAAATGATAGTTATTTTATTACTAATAAATAGTTTTTTAATAAATCTGTCTAAAATAGTTTTTTTAAATTTATTTAATCTTATTCATACCATCTATTATGATAGTTTGATGATAACTATCATATCAAATAATAATATTAAAAGTATATTGTTGTTCGGTTAAACTCGGCCTTGCATGTAACAACTACTATAGAAGAAATTAGTTGATTTGTGCAATGAAAGATAAACTCATTGTAGTGTTTAATTCATTATAATGAGAAGATTAAATTTATTTAAAAATAAATATATTATAAAGTCTCAAGGTGTTATATTTTATTCTAATCATGGTGTTTCATGTCATATACACCAGTGAGTAAAATGTTTTAACTTTATAATTTCTTGGTAATAAATTATTCCCATGTTAAATTAACAGTGTCCTCATAATTTAAAATTGTTCTTTTAAACCAAGTGTTTGTCTTTTGTAAATTTCTTTGTTGAAGAAACCCAAATCATAAAAAGGGTTAATAAAATGTCCTCTTTATAATAGATAAAGGGAAGTATAAATTTCATATTGAATGACATATTAGTAGGTTACTATATAAGAGAACATTAGTGGAAAATTAATATAAATAGACTTGAAAAAATGTGTAAATAAATATGGAGAGAGAAATATTTCATTTATCATAATTAATTGAGTGATCAATGTAAATATTAGGACCTCAAAACCATAAATATGTGATAATCTAGAAGACTATTTTATTTATCGAATGTGAAGGTAATAAGTTAACATTTTTATTTTAAGATTGTTTCCTATAGTTTAGAAATTTTTTTAATGTCTAAGAATATAATTAAATAGACATATTTGATATGTTTCTATTTTATAATCAATATTCCATCCTATGGTTATGCTTCTAAATATTCCAAATTCATCCCTTTCTTCGAGAAATGAAAATAAAAAAAATCATTTTTTATTCCGGAAGCATGATAATTCATCATTAATAGATCAAAAGATCCATACAAGATTAAACAATATTTTTTTATGTCTCAAACTATTTTCCAAAACTTGTATGGTTAGAATAAGTTATGAAATATAATACATTAATCTTTAAACCTTAATAGTAACACCAATAGTTCATCCTTAATATTTAATTATTAGTCATTTAACTAAAAACAATGATATATTAACATGGAAATTGTGTCGTCCAGGGGTAGAAATTAAACCCTTATCGTCCTTTGGTTATGGGATCAATAATTGTGGCCTTCCATGATATAGGGGTTTGTTACCCAACACACAGGTTGTCCTTTTTCTAAAAATTACTAATATAATTCAAAAAAATGTTCCAAAAAAATATAATTGAAAACTTTGAAAAACAATTAATTATTAAATAACCTTTTTTCTAAGGTTTTTAAAAAACCTTTTACCACAATGTATAATAATCTTATTTTACTATTATGACATTGCCATCAATGATCATATTAAACCTAAATGTTATCAATATCTTTAAACTCAGGTCAACAATATGTAAATGCGTTATTCTTCAAATTAATTTTTCAATAAAATATATTCTTGCATTAAATTTATCCCAAAATATCAATAATCATGGTATAATCAAATCACATAAAACCCTAAAAGGGGTGTCTAAGGATTTGAAATAATGATTAATATTAATATCATTAACCCATGATGTTATCAATAACTCTTAATTTAATGAAAATACATATTATTATAAAATTTAACATAATCTTTAAATTATTCGTGATCCTTATACCAAAATACCATTTGTAAAAATACCCCTAAAATATATTTCTAGATTCCCAAAAATTACTTCAACCATTTTATTTCAACAAAGCTCCTTTCGTGGTATATAATTTAACCTTTAGATGAGGTAATTCACTCGGATAATTCCCTGGATCTCCACATTTAAGAAAATTACCTATAAATTTATCCCTATGATGATACTTATTTCCTTCCATAATACAATTAATTTTTCCTCAGAAAATATTATCTTTATTCACATCCTTTCTACACATAAATAATTTTCTCATTCCATTGAGAAACATTCCTTGGTGTGTCATTCAAAATTTTTGACATGTATGAAATTGATCCTTCTTTCCTCTATGGTCTTCATAACATGATCTCATAGATGACTCTATCCTTCTTTTATTTGGGGAGTTTGAGAGTTAGTTAAGGTATATATTTCTAATATTATTTTATGATAATTAATTAGGTATCATCATGAAATATTTAAGTCATATCATCTACCCATTTGGTTTCTCATAGTTACCACATTTCCCTTGATGTTTAATGTTAACATGATCCCTTCAGGTTGCATCCATTCACTAAAACCAAAAAAATAGTGTAAGAAATAATAATATTACTGGGAAGACTATAGAATAATTCATAGGATGTCTAAATAATGACACATTATTTTCAATATAATACACCTTAGTTTTAACCTAGGTTATTCATTTTCATTATCTATTCAAATCCATCACAATGGTTTGTAAATAAATTTTGAATCATCATAAGAATATCTCCAAGGAGTGTCAAACCTGTTACATTGTAAGGTCCATTGTCATGCACAATGTGATGATCATGTCATTCCCAATGCACCATTTTCAGATTTATTACCCTAGTTACATCTATTCTAGAACCATGTCCATTTGTAGTATAATGATAGGGATTTATTTTAAGGAAGAAACACATAATATAAACCTTTCCAAAACATTATGATATTATTTTATACTTATCATCAAATTAATTCATAGGTTTATGGTCCCTAATATGTGTTTTAATAAATCTAGTTCCCAAGGTTTCTAATAAACTTCCTCTTATACCATCTATAGTGGTTTGGAATTATTTATAGTGGAATATAATTTATACCTATCAGGGAACTCTAGGGGTGGTTATGTATTCTGGACAGGATATACCACCATCCCCAAGGGAATCCCTTTCGACATGAATCCATCTAGAAAAGATCCATGCTTTATCCAACGCTCACACATGAGAGTTATAAAGGATTTGATTCTTCGATTTTCCACCGATACCTATTATAGAAACCCTAACACTAATAACCAAATTTTGGTGTGTTATTTATTACACTAGAATAGAAATAATGGATCAAATATCGAGTGACTGGTCAATTTACCAGTTTTAGAGAACGATATACATATATGACACTCATTTTACCTTGTGAATAGAAAATAAAACATAATACATAACATAATTAAAATAGCTATATCCTTGAAAACGCATTCTATGAATTCTTTTTATATCTTGGGGAAAGGAAATAATATAATGGTGAACTCAAATTCTCATTAAGGGTTATGTGGAACAGAATGTATCATTAATATATACGAATAATCAGCATATAATGATAAATAACAGAGAAAAATTACATTTAAATAAAATAACTATCATGATAATATAAGTCATAATCAATATGGAAAGGTATTTAATTAAAAATAGTTTCCATTTAATCCATATTGGATAATGAAATTCATCTAGAGATAATATCAAAGAGAAAATATCCTTGATAATAATAAAAACAATATTCTAAATGAAGGAACTTATTAATTATTATACTTCATGTCTCAGGAACATGACACCATTACATTCAGGATTTATCGTCAAGGCAATTTAAAACCACTAAGTAGAAACCCATCTGATTTGGCCAAATGGCTTGTCTCATGAGAGCTATCAATGCATCAAGTGACAATCAATAATTAATGAGAACCCATTTATTCATGTGTAAATCATTCCTTATGAATCATGTAATCAATTTAATTTATGAAAAATGTGACATATCATAAATAACTTTTATTGAGTAAATGAAATTAATTTATCAATATTTACCTAATTAATCAAATAACTTTCAAATAAAAAACGATATGTAAAAATAAAATAATATTTTAGAAATAAAAATTTCAAATATAATAAAATATTAATATTTAATATAAATTCAATTTATAAAGAAAAATTATTAAATGTAGGTGATTGTTTCAAGAGAAAGTTAATAATCACAAAATAAGGTGAGATTGTACAATAACTTTTACCACTTGGAAATTTTCAGGTCAATTCCCCTTAAATGAAAAAAGTAAATTTTAAACCTAAAAAACCATAAATTAATAAATAATTGTTATTTTACATGTAAAGGTAATGTATATACACTATATAAAATAAAATAGGAGTATAACATTACCAAATTCCTCAATGAAGGAAAATTGAGTTGGAGTCCCTTACACGAAGATTCATTTTGGTTTAAAATTATTTAACCTCATGTATTATGATCTTAACCATATTATCATATTATACTAAAAGCATATTAATATTTATAATATCATATATTGTCTTTTATAACCTCTTAATACATATTCATTAGTAATATTTCATTATTCTCTTTGATTTGGGTGTTCATTACCTTGTTTTCTCATTCACGATTTGTCTTGAATGTTCCGGTTCTTGTGCATATAATAGAATTTAATTAAATCCAAAATAATATTCATTAAATAAATATAATAATTATAAATCAATTATAAATTTAATACTAATCAAGAAATTTAATTTTGAGCAATGAAGTATGTTAGAATCATAGAGATTGTAGGTCATGTGTAAACATGAGTAACATTTCAATTTTCCAATGATCATTATGAAAATAAGGTAAGTAATATATTATGTTTATTGAATGATATAAATATCATATATATCATATATTTTCTTTTAGTGTTGTTACATATATCATAAATTTATTTTGGTGGTGAAAAGAGAGTCATATCATTTTGGGAAGGCGGTAGTCCACACGTACACGAATGACGTTATCATCTTTCATCAAGTGAAAAGTTAAGGAAGGAAATGATATATATTATCTTTTAATATTGATAAATATTTCATTAATATAATAATTAGTTCATGTAAGTCACATATAATCATTAAATATATCATTATCACCTTCCTTGTAAAGCATTAGTGAAAGTAGAATCACATTGCTTCACAAGGTTGTTGTTTGTCATACACACGAGCGACATTATCATATATTCTAAGAAATTGAGAGTAAAAAAAGGAATATAAGATATAATCAGTCTATATGTATTATAATTTTATAAATATCATATATATACTTTATATCCATTATCATACCCAACATTGAGAGGTTTTAATGGAAAAAATGAATGACATCGGTTTGCAAGGCGGTAGCCCACTGTACACATGAATGATGATTTCATAAACCATTTGATAGAAGTGGATATGGTTGTTGGCAATTAACGTAAAATAATAAAAATTATATGGATGATAATTAATTTATTATATCAAAATGTTTTAGTAATAATTGAATTTGGTGGAGTAAAATAACACTAAAGATGTTTTTTTGAAGAACGTTACCTCTTCTTCAGGTAACCTCTACATTGAACCAAAATCCTTACTAGGTTCGATTTGTAAAAAAAATTAGGATTATGGGATGGAATTTGGGAATTTATTTGGGTATGTATTTTATGAGCTAAAATGGTTTTATGGTTTGAAGAATATGGGAGAGGGGTGGCCTTTTATATGTGAGGTGAGTGGCACACTTGTAATTGTTGAGAAGAAAGTGGTTTACCCATGTTTCTCACCTGCCAAAAATGTCCAAAATGGAGTATTATCAATCCTTAGAAATTATAAGGTTGGAATAAGTATATTAAATAGATTTTAGAAATGTTTTTAGGTCATATTAAACCTTATATTTTTAATGTAACCCCTCGATAAATCCATTTTTACATTAACCATGGTAAATAATTTTTACTCTTATCGCTAATAATTTTTTTCAGAAATTAAGTATATATTATTAAATAATATAAATTATTTTTAAAACTATGGGATAAATTTTTAAAAATTAAATTCACATAATTTAAAAAAAATAATTTAAAAATAATCCATCAGATGCAATGAGAAAGCCTCTATTCAAAGAGAAAATGTTCAAAAGTTCACATGGTTTTTATATAAAAATTCAACATAAAATTATTTCAATATCCTAAATTGGATTAATATATATATATATATAATTGAACAAATTATTCTTCAAAACCAATTTTAAAAATAATTTAAATTTATAATTAATTTAAATGAAAAGGTAGTTTTAATTAATATTTTTTATTTTCACTATTCATCAAAAAATGAAACATTTTAGAAAAATAACAAAACTTTACCCTAATATAATCTTGATATTATGATGTAAGAAATTATGTTAATTTTACCAAATAAATTTTCTAAGTGTGTAAAAAATAAAATAATGTTTGCAAGCATGACTAATCTATTTTTAGAAAAATGTAGTTTTTCAGAAAATGTTTATTTTTCTTTTAAATTATTATTATTTTATTTATAATAAATAGATACATAATTAACATGTTTAAACTAAATATTTTTATCATTAATTTAATAATACTCGTACCCTCTATTCCAAAGACTTGGTGATTTCTATCATATTAAATAATAATAATATATTTCCGTTCAATAAAACACAGTCTTGTGTGTAACATTATCTATATAAGAAACTCATTATTGTGTGTAATGAAAGATCTAATAAGTGTTCAATGTAATTAAAAATATTTATGAGGTTGATTTTTTTAAAATAAATATATCATATAGTCTTGGGGTGTAATATTTTCTTCTATCCTCAGTGTTGTGTTCCATATACACTATCAAATAAAATAACTTCATTTTAGAATTTCAGAGTGTTAATCTCTCAACATGAATTATAATGTTTGAATAGACCACTTGGATTGGCCATTTGTTTAGGGGTGAAATCTATAAATAATTTAACTCAATATTTAGAGCATGTTGGAGTCTCTTCCTGAGCTTATTAAGTAAATCTCAGATCTCATTAGATAAAGTCAATAGTGGTGTTCCATAAAGAATCACCAACTATCTAATGTATATCCTTGAATTTTAATTTAGTGATAAGTATAATAAAACTTTAATTAGGTGATAATTATTTTGTAATATAATCCTTCACAAACCATATATAATCATTCCTTCTTGATGAATTTGGAGGACTGGTTACATATTCCATGGTGGTTTTGTACCATTTCCATATAGGTATAAGTAATGGTTGCATCATACCCTTAGAATTTTAACTTTATTCCTTCATTTACTGATACACTAGAAACATTGATGTATATTTTTTTGATCTTCTTCATCATATTTTCCCAACAATATTACTTTTAAATATCTTAATACCTCTGCATGCTCTCTAGGTGGATGGAGAACGTTGGTCTATGTCCATCATTCAAGACATCTTTCTTTATCTTATAATAGTATGGTAAACATTGTTGTGACCCAAATATTATAACTCTTTATTCATTAATTTTTTTCATAGTAGATTTCTATTTTCTAATATCTTCCACCTTCTTATGAAATTCAAAATCACATCTTTGATCATCCGTTATCTTCTCTAGAAAGGATGGTTGAGAAATAATTTGAAAATGAAACAATGATGTTCTATCCATTGTGATTCCCATGTCCATAAATTTAACGTCCACGAAGAGTGGATCCTTCTCAATTTTCATTAGTGATAAAATTTTTGGATCATTTCTACTTGGAGCATATGAACCTTTTTGTTCTTAGTATGTTAATACGTCGAACAATCATAATTATTAATAAGCTCTAACAATCTCCACTAGTGAATATTAAGCTCTATTTTTGATAATATATATTTAAGACTCTTATGATCTGTATATATCTCACACTTCTCCCCATAGAGATAATGTCTACATCTTTTCAATGTGAAGGTGACTATATCTAACTCCAAATTATGTGTTGGATATTTATTATCATGAACATTCAACCACCTTGAGGTGTAGGATATAACATCATCATTTTTCATTAGTTTACAACCCAAATCCTTATTTTAAGCATCATGATATACAACAAAAATTTCTTCACATGACAAAATTGTGAGGGATTATGCATTGATAAGAATCTTTTTCAAATCCTTAAATCTGTATTCACATTAAATGGCCTTGAAAAACATAACTCCCTTTCTTGTTATCTTGGTTAACAGTTTTGAAAATCATGAAATAAAATTCACAAATCATTGGTAATACCTAGCTAGTCTAAGGAAACTAGGGTTCTATATTACTAATTATAGTCTAGGAAACTTTTCACATACCTTTATCTTAAAATGGTCAAAAAATATTGTTTTATTGGTGATAAAATTCCCCAAGAATGATACTTCCTTTATCCTGAACTCATATTTGTTGAAATTTTCAAATAGATTCTCTTTTCACAATGTCTTTTGTATGGTATTCAAATTCTTCTCTTGATCCTCCATAATTTTGGTGTATATCATAATATCATTTATAAATATTACCAAAGAAAATTTGAGGTAATATCCAAAGACTCTATTAATTAATTCCCTGAAGATTAATAGATCATTATTGAGTATTAAAGGAATCACTATGAAATCATAAGATGCATACCTTGTTCGAAAGACAATTTTGGTAATATCTTATATCATTACCCTTAATTGGTTATATCCCAACCGAAGTTCCACCTTAGAGAAAAAAAGGACCAATGTAGTTGATCTAAAAATTCACCTCTATGTGGTAGGGGATAATTTTTTTTATCATGATTTTTTTGAGTTCATGATAATCAATGTATAAGAGCATTAGCCCATCCTTATTCTTGATGAAGAGTACCAGTGTATCCCATGGTGAAGCACTCAAATGTAAAAATTTCTTTTCATGATTCTCTTATAAATTATTTTTCACCTCTTCCAACTCAACAATTTCCATTATATAAGGATTCTTTTATATGGGAAGATATTCATGTAAACTTCATTAAGAACTCAACCTCTCGATCTAGAGTATCACTACAAAACTATTTTGGGGAATGCATTCGTATAACCTCTAAAAATAGACATGTACTCAAGAATGATTATTTACTTTTTCTTGGTCATTTTGGATAGATATGATTTATCATAAGGAAATAATATACATGATAGATTATAAGATTCCAAGGGATATTCTTCCTCCTCCTTACACATGTAGAAAATCAGAGGATTACTTGGGATGTGAAGATTGATCTCTCTCTCTCAACTGTGTATTTTTTATTTATATTAGGAAATATAATATTTGACTAATATATCATAAAACTCAACTAAATGAAGTAATATAATTTTTTTTTATATTAATCCAATAGAAATTGGGTATGTAGGAGTTATATACTTGGTATGCTTCCATTGCTTCGATTATTATTCTCACTGATAGGTCAACACCCATGATTTGAGGTGGTGTTTGAATTGGTTAACTAATCATTCAAGATATGAAATAATGTGTAGAACTAGAATAAAAAATGAAGGTTCTCTTTTATTGAATGAATAACTATTTTCTATGTGACGACAACACTGTCAAGATCCACCTCGACATTAATGATAGCATATTCCCTTCCATTGTATCAAGGCCTTGGAGGATCATGTTTTTTATATTTTTCTCAGAAACCCTTAGCTCACGGAATTGGATTGCGAAATTATAATTTCTCTTGAAGTATAAACACTATACCATAGGATGATTGTTGATATGAACCATCTTTTTTTAAAGGCCCCAACCCCAATATCCCAAATTCTATGGATAGTTTATTATATTGTCAAAAGATACAAGGAACCACATCCCAAAGGACCAAATAGTTTAGTAGTCTTGGTAAAATAGATACATACTTAAAATACACAATACATTTTAAAAAATATAATACACAAATAATTTCATTAAGTGTACCATTACTCACCCTTTGTGTACCCCTGTATATCAGTCATAATAAACTTCTTAGAATCTTGGGAAAAATGAAACATTTTAAAGGGGTGATCTCAAATGATCGATAAAGGTAAGCGTACAATAGAATCCATGAGTAAATACAAAACAAAAAAATAATGAAAAGGTAAATACCTGAAAATGTCATTTAATTAATAACTTGAGGATAATATGATAGGAATAAACGATGATAAAATAATTCCACATAAATAATCAAATAAAAATAAAACATTACCATAGATACTCTCACTAATCAAATAATCACATGGAATATCTATAGTTCAATTCATAATGATGAAATTTATAATGCTAAGCATCTTAAACATATAGTCAATTATTTGTACCATGAATTTAATATTTTCAAGTCTTCATTCCAATAATATATCATTATCAAGGCTTTGTACCAAAAATCTAATAAACTTGTAATGCCTCTAACAAAACCCATTTTAGTTTGTCTAATGAGACCTACCGATGCATCGAGGGGATATAACGGGTCTTGACCATCACTTAGTAAGTCTAATTATTTCCTCATGTGAATGGGGTGAAAAATAAACAACATATATATATGAATTGTAAATAACTTTCCTTAGTCAATAAACATAATCACATACCATTCTGAGTAATATGGTGAGTGGCACTATAGGAAATTAGGGCATTTGCAACATGGTACTTGCAATGGGATCTCGTTGCAAATGCCTCGTAGCAGAAAATGGTGTTGTAAATACCCTTTTTTGACAGACCATCATAAAAAGTAAATATTTATGATGGGATGCAAATTTGTCGTAAATAGCTTCCTTGTGGTTTTTGAAAAGTTTTTTGTGATGGGCTCGTTGCAAATAGTTTAAAAGAATAAAAAAACTTATTGAAAATAAAATAATATTAATATTAATGAAATAATAATATTAATATTAGTAAAATAAATTAAATTATAAAATAATAAAATAATATTCATATAGTAATAATAAAAATAATATTTATAATATAATAATATTAATATTATTAATATTATTGAAATATTAATATTAATATTATAATTATAATAAAAAATTATATAATAATTAAAACCTCAATATTCACGAAAAATATAATAAACTAATAATAATAAACTAATAAAAAATAAATTAATAATTAATAATAATTAATAAAATAAAAAAATTATCAATATTAAAAATTATAAAAATTATAAAAATTATAAAAAAATTAAATAAAGTAGTAAAATATAAAAAATATTAAATGAAAAATAAAAAATATAATATTTGGAAAAATATAAAAACATGCTATATAAAAATAAAGATAGTTAATATTCCAAAAAATAGTGACATTCAAATGATTGATCATAAAAAATAAATAGATCACTTGGGGGGGAGGTTTTCCTGGAGGATATAATGGAGGGAAGTCAATCCCTAAACCACAAGTTAGACGTCGTGTGTACTCCAACTACTCCTGCTCCTACTACTACCATCATCAATGCATCTCCTCCTACATCTCATCTTGTTGTTTCTACTATGGCTGCTACTGTCGTAGGAACTCTTCAAGTTGTTGCTACTGTCATTAACGCATATACTCCTTCTCCCTACGCATACTCTCTATAAGCTCAATAAGAGCTCTCATCTTCTCCTGATATTATGCAACATATAATGATGACTCTCCATAATCTCCTCTCGATCTGGATGTCAACAATATAGTGTGCCATAATAATCCATATGCGTTAATCGAGATCTGGTACTAACAACTTGTCCTTTCTCGCATGCATAATGGGTCTCTAACATCAATTCTATCTCGTCAAATTAGTGGGCACTGGTCTTAGTATCGGTCTCATCCTGATTTATAGTCTTTGTTTAAGATGTCGTGGCCACATATGAATCCTTCTATTGAAATTTAAAATTAAAATAGTTAAAATATTATTTGTAGTTAAATTTTAAACTCAAAGAGAAAATATAGCAACCAAAATATAACACTTGTGAGAACCTCTAATCTCTATAGTGGTCGGATCACAATACATCTTCCTATGAACATTGAACTCATAAATATCAAGTTGTTTGACTTCCTATATGAATACAAAATAAATTTTTTACATTTAAAGTTAAATGAAATATTTTTTAAAAACTAGTTACCATATGCTCCCTATGCATAATAAATGTACAATTACCGGCACGATGTGTCGCCTCCTGTCCCCCCCAGTTTTGTCAACCTACCGATGATATCCTCTAAAAACAACCACCCAACCAGTGTGAACAAAATCCATCTCATACCTCAGATGAAATGTAATCAGGTCGGTGGGTGTGAAAAGACACTTCAAACTCTTTCACTCTTACTTTCTCCATTCCATTCCTTCTCAAATTGTATAAAAAGTGTCTGCAATGCTGATTTATACACCCCTTCCATGCCTTCCATATATCCCAATGCATGATATCATTGATTGTATATCATAAACCCTAAAAATAATTTATAATATAAAATTATTAATTAAATTATTTTCAAAATAAATATTATTTATTTACATACCAGCAAATGATCAAACATTCATTGCTTCTCATCAACGGAAATCTGATCCCATGAGACCCAATGCTTCAGAAAAATAATTTCACAATATAGAAATTCCCTGTCCAGTAGCTATATGCGTATATATGTGAAAAAAAGAACAAATAATCAAATAATTAGTATATAAACAAATTATACAAAACTAAATAAAATACCAAGGAAAACAGACCATTAAATACGTGGATAGAATCCAAGATATGGACATAACTGAAAGATTGGGTCTGGAATAATAAGATGTTCAAGACCACTCCCCCTCAATGTCCCCCCGGAACTGCAAGTAGTCTGAGGGCCGGATCACTCAATAACCTAATCATCCAAAGGTAAATAATTTTCCTGCAAAAAAATGATACAAATCTTCAGCAATTTGAAACATGAAATGATTATTTTTATCAAACAATTTAGAAAAAACTAATATATATAGATATATATTATATATGATTATAAACATCATTTAATTTTGTCAATGTTCATCCTCATCCTCATATTCATATCTGGCGATGTCAATGTCTTCTTATTCTTTCTCAGCATCATCATTTTTATATGACTTGTAGTTTCATTATCTCTTTTAATTTCAAATTCATTTGTAACATCATTAACATCATCATCACCATCGACCCTTAACATTGGGGTGTCATCATAGATATTTGTCTCTCTTCATGAGAAAGATGTATTTAGATCCGTCTCTTGAAAAAATGTAATTCCTTCCACTTCAGTGGAACGATATTCACTTTGAGTAAACTGATTTTCCCAATATTTAGTTTCTATTATCCTCCACTAATCACTCAACTCTCATGAAGTAGCACAATATTTTGAATTATAAATTTCACATGCCTAATGATCCAATAAAAATGGTTCATTTACTATAATAATATTTTTATAATTAATATCAAGGATTACATGGGTCGGATGAACATGCAATCCTCTCTCAGTATTCAACCACTTAAATTTAAACATCGTTATGTAATGTTGTCCCAGATAACACAATTTATTAAATTTTTCCCGCATTCCATAAAAGTCAACATTATATTTTCTATGATGAGATAATTTTAAGAAAAAACCACTTTTCATTATACTTTAATTCTCCATATGCATGTGTATGATATAGAAAACCATTCACTGCTTATACATTTTAAGATTTAACAATTTTTTATGGTAGATTAATCAATACAAGAAATTTATTATCAATTTTATGAGCATGTTGAGATACCTGAAGATTTGAAAAAACAATTATCAATATAATTGATAGTAAATTAATTTTATACACTAAACCAAAAAAAATTATATTACCAGTTTTTTAGACAAATAGGAAATTTTTTTGCTGAAGTTCTTCAAGAGAAGTTGCTATAATTTGTGGAAGTTGTTTCTTAATATGATTATCTTAAAACTTATAGAAAAATTAGATTAATTTACTATAAAAAAGTATTGAATATGTGATAGGATAACTCACTAAACAAATGGTGTAATTTATTTATAGTTGAGCAGAACAAATGTATGATCTCTATGAGGTTTTTCATTTAAAATCCATCGTTCATAAACTCCACCAAATCCATTTTTTGGCAGATTGAAAATAGATAATTGATTTACCATTTCATCATTAAAATTTCCCTCATTGTGTCCCATACGGTTTTGTTTTAAGGGATATTCAAATTAAATGTAATGAGATAAGAAAAAAAGAAATTTCCTCTTTCAAATAATCTTCTATAATTGAACCTTCAACCAATGCTTTGTTACATACTTTTTTCTTAAATTTCTGCATGATCTCTCAAATGGGTACATCTATTGGAACTATACCATACCTCCACATTTTTCTTCATGAGAAAAATGTAATATAAAATGTTCCATTGATTAAAAAAAGTCGGTGGGAATTTTTTTTCCAATTCACATAAAATTAAAAGAACACCTTCTATAATTATTCTAAATAAATCTTTTTCACCGTTCACCGCAAAAATGTCTCAGAAAAAACATTATATGTCTATTAGAGCATCCAAAATCATATAATTCACTATACCTCTTCATCAAATCGGCATAACCCTATCCATTATAATATGATAGTCAGGACTTTTTAATCCAGTAATATGACCATTTCTGAAACATCTGCCTGAATTGGAAGCATAACCATCTAGAAGTATCAAATCTTCAATCCACTAAAAAAAATAATCAATTATCTTTGGAGAGAGAATAAGGTTATTTTGGCTTCATTAACATCTATGATATGACATTTTCAAACAGTTCATGTTTTGGTTGCCTACAAATTTGGGAATTATCTAATCGCACCTTTACATTATCTTTGGTATTACTTTGTGTATCCAAAAAATTATGAAATAAATTATCCAAATAGTTCTTCTCAACATGCATGACATCCAAAATTTGATGGACCAACAAATCAGACCAATATGGTATATCCCAAAAAAATCTCTGTTTTATGCAATTGAATTATTTCCTAAATCCAATAATTTTCTAGTGGTTTATTGATGGTCCAAATATGATGGGAGGTAATGAAGAGACAATTTATTTAAACTTGTACATGAGATCATTGTTGGAGGTCCTTCCATTTCAATTGTTCCTTTTCTGGAATGATACTAATTCATCTTGAAAGGATTATTAGTGGAAAAGAATATCCAATGACAGTCAAAAAAACAAGGTTTTTTTCATTAACAATAATAAACCCTTTTCTATATCTCATATAGTACGGAAATGATTTTTTACCTTGTGCACTCCATCCAAATAAAATTCCATATGCTGGGAAGTCACTAATTATCCACATCAATGTGGATTTAATCAAGAAATTTTATTTTCTAGAAATATAAGATGTACTGACACCATTAATCCACATTGAATTATATTCATCAATCAATGGTTTCAAATAAACATTGTTATTATTTTCTGAAATCCCTGGAATTAATAAGGTGCAATATATATATGTTTTATTCAAAAACACCCAAGGTGGAAAATTATATGAAGTTATAATGACCCGACAACATGAATATTAACTACTATAAAAACCAAATGGATAGAAACCATTAGAAAAAAGACCCAATTTCATGTTTTGGGATTCTAAAGAAAAATACAGATGCACTTGGCCAAAATGTTTCCAAGAATCACCATAATAGGGATAATTTAAGGTTTTTCTAGTTGGAATATTGGTTTTGTTCCATAACATCAATGTCATTGTGTTTTGAGACATAAATAAATGCTACAATTTGGGTGTAAGTGGGAAACATCTCAATTGTTTTACAGGAATAAATCTATACCTCCCTTATCGAACATCTTTATACCTCGATTGTCCACATTTGGGACAACTATGAAATAACTCATTTTCACCATAATATAAGTTTCAATCATTTGAATATGCATGAATTTTCTAATAACCAAGACATAGATTACGAACTAGCCTCTTGCTCTCATAAAAATTTATAGGAAACACATTTTCTTTAGGTACCAGGGTTTTTACCAAAGATAATATTTTATCAAAAAAATATATTTAATATTCCATAACCTAATTTAATATCCATAAATTTGGAAACTACTTAAAATTTTCTTATCTTGCAACCAGGATATAAGGCATCCTCAGCAGACCTCAATAACTTATAAAAATGATATGTTTCCAACATAGGATTTAAATTAATATCATCCTGAGTTTCATGTTTTTGAAAAGACGGACTTTCCACAACATGTACTAAAATTTGAAATCGTGTTGTATACAGAACCAAATTAATAGTATCATCTCTGGCACTACATTCACCATGTCAACACCAAAAAACATAATCTGGTTGAAAACAAAAAACCAATAATGAACCCCCAATGTTTTCAAATATGTCAAACATCCTCACAACACATTTCTTACAATGAAACTTCCCTTCTGAAACAAATTCTGGTTTTGATGATGTAAATAACAATACAACTTCAACACCCTCAATATATATAAGATATAAACAATAAATATTTGTATTATTATGCTGATTTATCCAATCTCAATCATCTAATAATAATTTTTGTCAACTTCCATGTTCCATATTTCTCTAAAAATATAAAATAATTATTTTTTCTATAATTTGATATAAGAAAAACACTATCCAAAAAAGAGAAGACAAATAAATTCCATTTTCTATCAAAATATAATATTTTTAAAATTTCATAATTATTTAATGTATTTATTTAAACATTAATACCAATCTATACTAACTTATAAAAATTTATACTAATTACTAATAATTATTATTAATTATAGTCAATTTGTATTAATAATTGTTAATTACATGTAACACAATTTCTGTGGATTGGTGGTAGATCTTTTTCCCAATGACATATCTCCATTATCTTGGACTAAAATCACTATGAAAAATATGCTCTGACTTATGGATATCTATTTCTGTAGGCATAAAGACGGACATCAGTGTGGTGAGGCCTCCCTGATCTCCATCATTCTACATAAAAAATGGATATCTGTACGTCTGAGCAGATTTTTCAAAGTGATTTCAGGTGGAGACAATGGAGATGAGCCGCTGGGAAAAAGATCCTTTTTTTCTGAAGGATCATCTCCATGCCACTTTCTATGACTAAAATTGGTATGAAAAATATTATTTGACATACACATGTCCATTTTCATATGCACAAGAATGGAGAGGTGAAAGGCCTCTCCTCACTACTCTCCATTATCATGCATACAAAAATTGATATTTGCATTTGAGGATACATTTTTTACAGTGATTTCAGTGGGAGAATATTGCAATGAGATAAGGCATTGAGAAAAAGGGTGCTACCATTCTGCTGGAAATTGTGCCAATATATTACAATTTGTTACAATTTCTTACAATTTCTTGCAAATTATTGTTAATTATTGCTAATTATTGCTAATTATTTGAATTTATTACAAATTATTCTAATTTATTACTAATTATTTTATTTTATTAGCTATTATCACTAATTATTACAATTTATTACTAATTATTAGATTTTATTAGTAATTATTACAAATAACTATAATTTATTACCAATTTTTATAATTTATTACTAATTATTAGAATTTATTACTAATTATTAGAATTTTTTAATAATTATTATAATTTATTACTAATTATAACAATTTAGTAAAAATTATTTCAATTTATTTGTTATTATTACTAATTATTAAAATTTATTACTAATTGTTTAAATTTATTACTAATTATTTCTAATTGTTAAAAATTATAACTAATTATTGAATTTTATTACTAATTGTTAGAATTTATTATTAATTATTACTAATATATCACTAATAATTGCTAATTTATTTCAAATTGTTACAAATTATTGTTAATTATTATAATTTATTTCAAATTATTAGAATTTTTTATTAATTATTATTAATTATTGCAATTTATTACTAATTCTTTCAATTAATTACAAATTATTTGAATTTATTACAAATTATAGAAAATTATTACAAATTATTGAAACTTATTGAAAATTATTGGAATTCATTACAACTTATTTGAATTTATTACTTATTCTTGAAATTTATTACTATTTATTGCAACTTATTACTAATTGTTCCAATTTATTACTAATTATTACAATTTATAACTAATTAATGCAATTTATTACCAATTACAACAATTTATTACTAATTATTACAATTTAATTCTAATTATTACAATTTTTTACTAATTATTAGAATTTATTACAAATTATTAGAATTTATTAGTAATTATTAAAATTTAATTAAATTATTACTAATTATTGCAATTTATTACTAATTATTGCAATTTATTACAATTTATTACTAATTGTTATATTTTATTACTAATTGTTAGAATTTGTTAATAATTACTACAATTTATTTCTAATTATTCAAATTAATTACTAATTATTTGATTTTATTAGTAATTATTCTAATTTATTACAAATTATTACAATTAATTTATGATTATAACCATTTATTACTAATTATTGCTATTTACTACTAATTATTGGAATCTATTACTAATTATTACTAATTATTACAATTTAATACTAATTATTACAAGTTATTACCAATTATTGCAATTTATTACTAATTATTACAATTTATTAAAATTTATTAAAATTTATTAAAATTTATTACTAAATATTATAATTTATTACTACTTATAATTTATTACTACTTATTATTTTAATTGTTGTAATTTATAACTAATTATTCGAATTTATTACTAATTATAACATTTTATTACTAATTAATCAAATTTATTACTAATTATTTGAATTTATTCCTAAATATTCAAATTTATTACTAAGTATTCGAATTTATTACTAATTACACAAATTTATTACTAATTATTAAAATTTATTACTAATTATTATGAATTATTACTATTTATTAGAATTTATTACTTATTATTAGAATTTATTACAAATAATTAGAATTTAATACTAATTATTAGAATTTATTACTAATTATTACAATTATTACTAATTATTATATTTTATTACCAATTAATACAACTTAATACTAATCATTAAAATTTGTTACAAATTATTATAATTTATTACTACTTATTTAAATTTATTACTACTTATTATAATTTATTGCTAATTGTTATTAAAAGTTACAATTTATTACTAATTGTGGCAATTTGTTACTAATTATTAGAATTTATTACTAATTATTAGAATTTA
This sequence comes from Viscum album, assembly GCA_963277665.1. Lineage (NCBI taxonomy): Eukaryota > Viridiplantae > Streptophyta > Magnoliopsida > Santalales > Viscaceae > Viscum > Viscum album. The sequence continues at coordinate 388,346,048 of OY728148.1, read as the reverse complement.
TTACTAATTATTACAATTTATTAATAATTATTCGAATTTATTACTAATTATTCGAATTTATTACTGATTGTTTATATTTATTACTAATTGTCGCAATTTGTTACTAAATTTTGTAATTTAGTACTAATTGTTGTAATTCATTACTAATTATATTAATTTATTACTAATTATTAGAATTTGATCTAATTATTGCAATTTAATACTAATTATTGCAATTTAATACCAAGTATTACAATTTAAACCTAATTTCTACAATTTAATACTAATTATTACTAATTAATATAATAACTATTAATTAATACTAATTCATACCAATCACACCTAATTATTTTTAAAAATAAACCTACACAATAATGAATAGAACTATCTAATTCTAATTTAATTTAATTATATCTAATTAATGACAATTCTAACTAAAATAAAACAAAATGAATTAAGTAAAAAATAAAAGTAGATAAATAACATAAAACTAAATCTATCGAAGGACATAAGCTACCTATATTGTCCCGAATTAAAATTTTAAACAATGAAAAAATTTGAGAGCAAATTTTCTACTAAAGAGAGAGAGGAGTAGTGAATTGAGTGGAATAAGGGGAAAATGTCTGGGGTGTATATAGGTAAGATTAGTTGTGGTAGAGGTATTTGCAACAGTAGTCCCATCACAAATAGTACCAGTTGCGATGAGATTCTGACCTATCGCAAATGGCCAGTCGCAATAGCCTAGTTTTCCCATAGTGTGGTATCAAAAAAGCTCATCCACATTCAAAATGATCGTGAACTATTTGATAAGATATGGTAGGTCATACCATAATAGTTCAATCACAAAGAAGAATGTGATTCAACAAAGGGTGTTGACATAAATGAAATACTCTAATAAAATCATCGATAATTGTTGAGAGAAATGCCCTTTCTAATTTGAAATCATTTTTTTAAAGGCCCTGCACTTGTATAAAAAAAATTTTTTTTGAAAAGAACTTTGTAAACATGTAAAGGAAACTTCAAAACATTAGAATTTCATGATAGTTGGAAATTTTTTTCATTCTGTATAAGTTAAAAAAATATTCCTTCCATATTTTTTTCAAAAAAGTCATAAAGTACTTCCTTTAGAAGACAAAAAAATACTTTTAAGCCTTTTTTAAAAAATTTGAACATGGGTAAAAATAATTTAAAATTTTTAGTATAATAATAATAAACTTTTTTGAAAACATTCTTAAAAAACATAGACATTGATGGGAAATATTCCCCAGTAGAGACTTGAAGAGAAACAATCTTGAATAATAATGAGATTGTGAAATAAACCCTTAACTTCAACATTCTTTTAGTTGAACATGATTCAACTATATGTATAATGTTCTAAGTTATTTTTTTTAATTTATACCAGAACCATATCCACATTTATTATATTATATATGACCCTTTTATATCATTTTGTTAATAATATTTCGTTATTACCCTTCTTTCGGGTGGTAATTGCTTCATTTCCATATACATGTTTTGTCATGTAAGTTATGTTTCTTTTCCATATGATATATTTCTTTCATCTCCAAAATTATATTATGTACATAGATATCATATTTATTCATTATGTATATTTTTATAATATTTCGTGAATGGTTAACTTAGAAAATAAATCACAACGTGTCATGGAGAAGGTAGGCCATACGTACGCATGAGCAACAATATCACTCCCTTAATGGTAATAGTGTAAGGAAGTGGATGGAATGTTAATTTTTCCTGGATCAATATCGTGTAATATATATCATATATATCCATTATTTTTACCATTATACTCATCCAAGTAAAGTGGATATGAAAAAGACATTACACCACAGTGTGGAGATGGTAAACCGTACATGCACACATGTAGTGTTTTTGGTTTTTTATATGATGGATTAAAGCTGGAATATTGTTTTAATATAAACATAAATCATATATGAATATATATGATGCTTGAGTTATTACATTATCATGGAAATAAAACATGAAGAGTAAGTAGAAGAATAAATGAACTTGGATGAGTTGGTAAAAATGATTATCTCTTCTTCGATATACTTCCTTTATATCTCTTCTTAATGGATATTGGCTTGGTATTTTTGGAAGAACAAGATTTAAAAAACATGCATAAGTATGTTTTGTGGAGAAATGAGTAGGTTTTTTCTATCTATAAGGCTTAAGTTGTTGTTAATAAGTGAGGGAGAAGATTCTCCTTTATAATTGAGGTGATGGACACTTTTAGAATCTCTACAAATATTAAAATAATGTAAATTCATTTTCAATTACAAATGGATCCAAAGTGAGTTATTTAGATTCTAATATGTGTATGGATCTAAATTCACTCAACCAATTACGTTTATAAAATTTTAGGTCACATTCTTACCCATATCATTTTGATTTAACCCTTATTAAATCTCTTTTACTCCTACCAAGACAACATAGGTTTTTTACACTTTAAGGGTTAATATAGTTGTTGTAAAATGACAAAAAATCATAAATAGATCATTGATGACATTTAAATAATTATCTTAATACTTTGGATGATATTTACATTTTTATTAATTTTATATAATTTAATTTAATATTATTTATTTCAAAATATCATTACTATCAATTTTGATATTTTTCATTAATTGACTTAATAAAAATATCATAGCAACATGATATCTTTGGAAAACTCTATCAAAACATTACTAACATGTAAAAGTTATCTATAAAATTATTTTATAACATTATAATTGTCAAATATATATTAATTTTAATATTTTTAATATTATTTATTTGATATTTCCATTTATTAAATAATTACTATACAATCATTGTGCAAGACAATAAATTAAATATTTATTACTAAAAATTTAAAAATAAATTTCTAGGATTAAAATAAACATTTTATATTTTTAAATAATATTTATTGTATAATACAACACCTAGGTAACCATGTATTAAAATATCAAACTTGTTAAAAATAAAAGTATGAAAACATTGACTTTTCATTAAATTAAAATAATATAAATTGTATAAAGTCATTCTAGTGGCTCCAAAATCGCAAAAAATAGTTCCATGGAATTTTTTGGTCTAAAATAACTCATAAAATAAAAATATCACAAGTTTTAGAGTAATTTTCAAATATTTAAAATATTAATTTTAATCTTAATTACCTGATTTACCCATAAATGTGATAATTAAATTTACTATATTTCTTATTCATATCATACAAAAATTAAAGGGATATTTTAAATAAATTGGGACCTTTTGATTAAAAATATGAAATCCATTTTCTAAAATTCAAAACACTTAATTGGATATAATTAAATTAAACTTTATCTTGTTGATTAGGTGAGAAAACATGTTATTAAAGTTAATACGTTCAAAATATTGAATTGTTTTTATATCCAAATTCATTTTGAAATTGACTAAAATGACTTAAGAGGATTAAATGAATTTAAAATTATCTAATTATACATTTAAACCAATAAATAATATAATTTAACACTATAATTTATTTATAAGAAAAATTTGTTTTCAATAAAAATCATGTATTTTCACTATTCATAAAAACGTGAAACTTATTAGAAAAATACCAAAAATTAAACCAAAGTAAATTTTGATATTACTTTTTCCAAAAATTATATTTATTTCATTAACCATAATTTATAAATGTTTCAAAATTTAGTTTTAAAATAAGTTATCCATTAAATGGTGGTAAAACAGCCTTTAAAAAAATATAGTATTTTAATGTATAAAATTTTATTTATTCTTATCTTATGCCTATAAATTCTATTTTTTTGAATTAAAAAAATTAATATATATAAATTTCATAATTTGGTTAATAATAATCATTCCCTCAAATTTAACGATTGGGTTATAATAATATTTCATTGGGCAGCTAAGTTGGGTATTGTGTGAAATGCAAGCTATCAATGAAAATAAATTTAAAAATAGAAATACCATAAAATATTGGGGTGATACATTCTACCATAATTCAGTAAATGTTTTCCTCGCACTTTTAAATTTTCTTTTCAAAAAAAAGTTTTATACTTTAAAATTCTTTTTTAGAACCCCACATCGAAAATATGGTAAGTAAACCATCCTCTTAATAAGGGGGAAAGAGAAATACGAAGGTCACCAAAAAATTTGGCTTTATAATTGGATATTATTATTGGAAACTGAAAACCTAGACATGGAATATAAATATAACTATATTTTTCTGATGGAGGGTGAAAGAGAACGTTGTTAATATAATGTTAACCATCCCAAAATCGTAAATTTGTGATCAATTAAAAGACCATTGATTTCCCAGATAGAAGAGTAAGTAGATAACATTTTTGTTCAAAAATCATTTTCCTTGAGTCAAGGAATTATATTACTATAAAAATAATCTCTTACTTGATTTCTTTCCATTTTATATGCATAATCTTACCCGTTAGTTATGCTTCTATCCATTTTAACTTCATCCCTTACACCTGAAAATTAATGTTCAAATTTAATTTTCCATGCCTTAATCACTTTGATAAATCATAATATCCTTGATTCATTCATTCATCTTTTAAGTATTTAATGAAACCAAAAAGTTTATATTGGGCTATCCAATAAGTTAAATCATACTTTATCCTCATATAATAACATCAAAATTTTTACTTAATCCATTCCAAAAGTAAGTACCTTAATACTCATCGAAAATACATCTATCTAAATTCAAATACCAAACATTTATAAGTAAGGTTGCTAAATTTACAAAATCAAATTCACATTAGTTTCCCAAAACCAAATAATGTTTCTATTGTTATCACAAACCACATATATGAATACCTTGATCACCTTAAAATCTTAATGAAAACATGAATTATTTTAAATCCTTAAAGAAGAAATAATGTAGCCAAATCCTTGTATATATAATGATTTTTATAACTAGAAAAAATTACTTTAATTATTCCACATCAACTGTGGTAACAGAATATTCTTGACATTGATCCCTTTCCTTATTCTGATGTATATTTCCTTGACACTTGGGGATTTCATTTCTAAAGTGCCCTATATCATCACAGAGTAAGCATTGCACATTGGAAATTTTTTTATTTTCCTCACAATCATGAGCATGGTGGACTTTTTCCCCACACTTGAAACAAACTCCATTTCCATTTAAGCATGTACCTTGGTGTTTCCTTCCACAAGTATTACATGTTCTAAAAACCTTATTTCCCTTTTTTCATTTATCAGAATCTTATTTTTTGTTCTCTTCTTCTCTTTCTTCCCTTTGGAGTCATAAAATTTTTTAAATTATTTCTCTATCCTGATAGTACATGAGACTATGTCCTTGTATGATGAGAAAGTTTGGGAGACCATTTCCCTTCATAGGAATTTTATTAACCTATAAAATAAATTATCAATATTACACCATTGTTTATGTATATATTTTTTAGTATACCTTTATATCTTTGTAATGATATATTCATTCCTAGCAACATTGTCATACTTATTTTTTCTCAGACACAAGAATTTCCTCTCCATATCTGCTCGTTGTTCATGAGGAAAATATTTTCCCATAAAAGTTTCCTTAAAATTAATTCATTCCAAGTTTTCTAATTCCCCGTCCTTCATATTTTGAATCAATAAACACCATTGATCTACATCTCTTGAGATATGATAAAATTCCATGACAAACTTCTCCAGTTCATTAATTCCCAAAGAAAGAATTATATTCTCAAAGGAACATATCCATTAACTAGTTAAAAATGGATTTTGAGTCCCACTTACTAAGGGAGGTTGTTGTATCATGAAGAATTATCACATATTTCCACTTCATTTTAGATTATATTGATCCATATGGTTATGTTTAATGCACATAACTTGAGTCATTTATCCCAGTATAGTTATACTTTTTTAGCTCTTACATAATTATCTTGCCTTTTAGGACAATCCCTAAATAAATTAATATTGTTTCCACTCTTTCTATTGAGTTCCATTTCTAAAATAATTATATACAATTTATTAGATCCTAACATTATGAAACATAATTTATAATCTCATAACTAGTTAATCACATAACCAAAATTGAAAATTTATCTATAAATAATATCTAAATAATAATCTTGGTTTATTTGGATATATTTCCTCTTTTTTATATGGTTTCGTTCTCTAATCTATTGTTTCCTAAATATAATTCCCATGTTTTCAACTAAACAATCTCTTATACCAATTTTAATGACCCCAACTTGAATTTCACAGAGTCAGAGGTAACTTTATTACATTGGCATCATATATAATAAATTGCTTCCCAAAACACAGAATATTTTAATATTCCTGGAAAACTAGATACATATATGAATCCCACATTAAATTTTAAAAAATAAAATACATAAATAATTTCATTGAGTATACTATTATTCCTCCTTTGGGTAACCTTGTATATTAGTCATAATACAATTTTTGGAATGATCCTGGAAAATGAAACATATGAAAGTGGTGAGCTAAAATGCTCAGTAATGGTAAGCATAGAATGGAAACCATTAGTAAATCAGTTAAAAACAATATGGAAAGGAAAATAACTGAAACAAATTCCATTTAATAAATAACTTTTTCATAATATGATAAGAATAAAATTTAATCAAATAATTCCTTATAAATAATGAAATTTGACCATGGATATTCTAACTAATCGAATAATCACATGGAGTATCAACAACTGAATTCATAATGATGGAATTCATAATTTAGAACATCTTAAAAATATAGTCGAGGCTTTGTACAATGAATATAATGTTGTCAAGGCTTCATGCCAAGAATCTTTCTTTATCGAGGCTTCATACTAAGAATATAATAAATGTCTAAGACCTTGTCCAAAACTTAGTCTAGTTTGTCTCATGTGACCTAACGATGTATTGAGGTACAATAGAAGAACCCTCCCATATCTTACTAATCCTAATTTATTCCTCATATAAATGGGGTGAAAAATAAAAAAGCTATATATATGAAAATTAAATAACATTCCCCAATCAATAAACATAATCACAAATCATTCTGAGTAATATGGTGAATGGTATCAAAATTTTACATCCATAGTCCAACTAATCCTAAAACATTTAAGAAAATAGAGTAAATGATATCATAATATATCAATCTCAATCAATCATAAGATTCATCAAATTCTTTTGACATAGGTTAAAATACTCTAATAAAATCATTGAAAAATTTTGATAGAAATACAGTTTTTTACTTAGAAATCATTTATTTATTGCCCAGTGAATATATAAAATAAAATATTTTATTTCAAAATAACACTGTAAAATTTGAATGTAAGCTTCAAAAAATTAAGGTTTCATGATTGCGGGAAATTTTGTTCATCTTATATAAGCTATAAAACAATCCTTTTGTATTTCTGTTGAAAAAGATATAAAGTATGTCGTTTGGAAAATGAAAAAAATATTCCTTTCAAAAAATTTCATAGAACAATGAACATGGGTAAAAATAATTTAATAATTTATAGGAATATAGTAAAAATATTTTAAAATTGTTTAAAAAACAATGAAATCGAATATAAAGACTCCCTGGTGGAGACTTAAATAGAAATAATTTCAAATAATAACAAGATTGAGAAATTACCCCTTACCTTGCACTTTAATTTAGTTTAATGTTATTTAAACTATTTTATAATTTATTAAACCATTTTTTAATTTATTCCAAATCTATATCTATATTTATGATATCATATGTGATATTCTTATATCATTTTTTTAATAATAGTTTTTTATTACTCTTGTTTTGGGTGTTAAATACATCATTTTCTTATATATGTTTTATCATGTAAGTTATGTTTCTTATAAATAAAATATATTCATTTCATATAAATAATGATATTAATTTCATATATAGATTATTTTTTTATTATATACATTTTTATAATATTTATTTAATGGTTAACTTGAAAAATGAATCACATCATGTCGTGGTGATAGTAGGTCGTACATACACATGAGCGATGGTATCATTCCATTAATGGTGAAAGGGTAAGAAAATAGATGGTATATTTATTTTTAATGAATAAAAATAATATCATAATTATCATATATACCCATTATTTCCATCATTATACCCATACAAATAATTTTGTGATGAAAAACATACTACACCACGGTGTGGTGATTGTAATCCATACGTGAACATACACGGTGTTTTGATTTGTTGTATTATGGATAAAAGGTGGGATATTATTGTCCCATGATCATAAAAACATATAATAATATTTATTATAATATATTAATTACTTTATCATGGACTCAACATATGAAGATGAAGTAGAAGAATAAATGAACTAGGATGAGTTGGAAAAAAAATTCTCATCTTCGATGGACTTCCTTTAGATATCTTCTTAAGGTATCAATGGTTTTTATTTTTGTAATAAAAGAATATAAATAACATGGATAAGGGTTTATTTTGGAGAAATGGTCAGGGTTTCGTTGATGTATAAGGATCAAGGTGTTGTGAACAAGTGAGGGAGGTGGTGCCCTTTTATAATTGGGGTATAGGGAACTTTTGAAAACACTTAAAATATAACTTAATTTTCAATTTAAAATGGTTCAAAACTGATTTATTTAGAATATAATTTGAGTATGGGTATCAATCCTATCATACAAAAAATTTATACATGTTTAGGCCTTATTATTGCCCTTATCTTTGGCATTAACCCTTATTGAATCCCTTTAACTCTTACTGGGAAAACATGTATTTTTCACTTCGTAAAAATTAATATAGTTACCACAAAATGAGAAAAAAAACAATAATTTGATCATAGATAAAATTTTAAACCCTATACAAATAATTTTCCTCAATTTCATATTTTATTGAATTTTATATCATTTCATAAATTATTATTTATTTTAAAATATCATTAATGTCAATTTTGATGTTATTCATTACTTGACTTTTAAAAAATATTATAACAACATGATATATTCAAACTAAATGTTTTAAAACTTCATTAAAATTTAAAAAAAATCTATAAAATTCATGTATGACATTAAATATTCCAAATTATATTCATTTTAATATATTTAATATAATTTATTTAATATTTTCACATATTAAACAATTACTACATCGTCATTATGAAAGCCTTTAAGTTAATTAGTTATTTCATAAAAATTAAAAATACATTAAAATGATTAATATAAATATTTTTTATTTCCAAATAATAATTATAGTCAAATATATCTCCTAGTTACCCCTATATTAAAATATTTAACTTGTTAAAAACAAAAGTATGACATCTTTGACTTTTCTTTAAAATAAAATACTATAAATGTCTTAAATTAGTCAAAGTGGCTCTATGATCTGAAAAAAATCATCCCAATGATTATTTATTTTCAAAAATAACTCATCAAATAAAATTATTACAAGTTTTAGGGTAATTTTATAATATTTATAATATTATTTTTACTCTTAATTACCTGATTTACCCTTAACCATGGTAATTAAAATTACTAAGTTTACTATTCATATTGCCCAAAATTAAAAGGGACATACATGATAAAATTTTAACTTATTATTCCAAAAATGAAATAATTTTTTCAAAATTCAAAACACATAATTGGATAAAATTAATTTAAAATTGATCATGTGGGTGGGGTGAGAAAACGGGTTATTAAAGTGAAAATTTTCAAAAGAATGAAATGTTTTTATATCCAAAGTCAATGTGAAATTGATTCAAATGAACTAAATTAGATTAACTTATATAAAATAGATCTAATTATACTTTAACAACAATCAATAATATAATTGAACACTATAAATTATTTAGGTGAAAATTATTTTTTTAATTAAAATCCCGTATTTTTCATTATTCATCAAAACATGAAACTTATCAGAAAAATTCCCAAAAATAAACCCATGTAAATTTTTTTATTCCTGTTTATAAAATTCTGTTTATTTTTTTTAAATATAATTTATCTAATTGTAAATATTTAGTTTTAAAACAATTGTTCCATTAAAAGGCAGTAAAACTACTTTTACAAAAATATAGCATTTTAATGCATAAAATTGGATTTATTATTATCTTATGAATATAAAATTTATTAATTGAATGTAAAATCATTTTAATATATATAAATTTCCTAATTTGTTTAATATTATTAATTATTTTTAATTTATTGATTTGGTTATAATAATATTTCATTGTATGGTTAAGTCAGGTGTTGTGTGCAATAATATCTATCAAATAGATTAAATTTAAAAATAGATATACCATAAAATATTAAGGCTTTACACTTTTATATATCTACATTATAGTGATTATTCATTTCCCTTCTAAACCAATTAGCTTGATTCCCCTTTTTTCCACATTAGAAATATCTCCCAGATCCCTTCACATAGTTTTCAGGATGTTTTTTAACACACTTTTAAAATTTGGGATGTTGGGTTTTCCTTCATAAACTGTATTTATCTATCAATACTTATAAAGAAATATCCATATTATAATTTTTATCTTTAGGATCATGAGAAAACTATGAGCATCCATCATTTAACTTGACTTTGAGGGAACATCAAACAACCTCTTCAAAAATATAAAGTATTCAATTGCCAAATATATTTATAGACTTGGATTTAGTCCACCAAATAATCCCTGATATACTCATATTTATTTTAAATGACTCTAAGGAAATCCCTCAACATTTTACGATGGATATGTCAAGAAAATATTTATTCAAACATTATCTCTTGAAGTCTTCCCATTATATTGAATCAATATCCTCTTTGGACTTTCTTTTCTTAGTTGATGACCAACACTGATCATCTTCCCCCTCAATGAGATTAGATTCCAGCCTAAATTTCTCTTCCTCTATGAATTTTATGACATAGAATATATTCTCAATGGATTTAATCAATTTTTCTATGATGAGGGATTCAAAATATACACTAAAAGTAAGAGTCATTTGTTACATAAAATACTCACCTATAGATTTCACTTTCATTGGATTTGAATGTTTTTTTAATTGGTTCAAGTTATTATTCATAACCTGATCCATTTGATCCAATACTAGCATGAATTTCTCAACTCCCACTCTCATAAGGTTAGGCATATTGTTGGAGAGATAATCATATTTCCTATCAAGTTGGTTGTTGGTATCATTTCTCATATTCTCAACCTTTAATTATAATTGGAAAAAAACAGGATGGCAATACATTAACTAATAAACATACAAAAGGGAAACATATAAACATAGAAGTAATAGATAAAAAATGATAAGCGTATCCTAACATATGAGTCTCTAGGTTTCAGTATAGGTTATCCATGGTAATGTTTCTTATTATTTTTCAAAACTAACAATTTGATTAGGTCCTTTATAATGGTTCATAATGATTTGATGAATTTCCAAAACATATCCTCAAAGAGTAACAACCTAGGTATAAAGAAAGTCCTCTTTTTCAAGCATATTGTGACAATAAATTCAAATCCTAATTCACCATTTTTATAGTTATTACCCCTAGGTACAACTATTCTAGACCCATAATCGTTCATTGTATCTAGATAAGGATGAAATTTTTTGGAAACCACTTACTCATTATTTCCCCAAAATTCAAGGATATCTTCCTATAATTAGACATATCCCTAGGGTTATCACTAAATTATTCAAGTCCTAATACCCAAAACGTACTATACCATCCATTTATGCCCATTATATCGACCTAGGACTTTAACATATATTATTTCTTGATTTTTAACATAAATGTCCATTAATAAAAAAAGGTGGATAAAATCGTATTATATTTTTAAGTCTATGTATATAAAATCAGTATGAAAATAAATTATATTTTTTTATTCTATATAATTAGATCCTAAATACCTTTGAGATCTTAAAACTACATGGGATAACCTAGGGAATAAATAGATAAAAGGGTGAGATAAAAATATTAATAAGGGAATAAACATGACAAGTAAACGTAACATGTGAGTCAAAGGTAAAACAGAAACTCATAAAAGATAATTCTAATGATTAATGTTATCATAACATAAACAACATGGTATCACAAGATCATGGAAATATAGGAAACATGACAACCAAAAAAAACATGGCATAGTAATAAGTCAAGGCTAAATTCCAAGATAACATCACGTAGTAGAAAGAGTCCCATGATAGACTTTTTTTACTCTCTAAATTTTTTAAATAACATTTACTAAGATAAAATATTTACGCAATTCATTACAAAGATAACTGGATGCACCCATAATAACATGTTCATGATTTTGTGTTCCATAAAAGGGAAATCAATCCTAATTTCTAAACATAAGAATTACCTAAGGAAAGAAAATAGGTTTCATAATCTTTCCACATGTGATAATCAATGTAGATTTCTTAAATATGGAATTTGATAAATGATCATATGGAATGTATTACCCCCATTATAGAAATGGATAATAAGCTAGTTATATATGTGGGATAGATATATACCGAATCTTGAAGCATTACATAATATAAAAGAGAGAAATAAAGTTAGTTAGAGATAAAATGGTTATAACATAAATAATTGGTTAGTTTAGAGAGATCCATTACCTTTATCCCAACTCATCAAGTGTTTTCATTATCATTCTGAATAATAAATTTATGTTAATTATTTATTTTTTTATGAAACTTTTTAATGTTAATTGTTCATTTTATATTCACTTACACAGTCATTTAGGTTTATGTCAGATGTTTTGATGATTTTCGACTCATATGTCCAAAATCAATTTGGTAAGTTGACCAAGCTCAAAGAGATTATCAATTGATCATCTCTAGAATAATTATCATGAGATAATTAAAATTTTTAGACATAAATTATACATTAAAAATCTATGAAATATGGTCATAAAAATTGAAAAATTTTACAATAATGGAGATGGTGGTTTATATGTATTCATGAGAAATGTTTCCATTTTCAACATTCTTTATGAAAAGAAGGTGTGATGCCTCACCTCATCATAGGTTGTGAAAATCATAGAATATTTTATTTTTTTCCTGGGAGTGGTATTAGGGAAAATTGAAATTTATCCTCTAATATGATCTCAGATAATTTTAATAACCACTCTATTGATCCCAAAATATGGATCTTAACCAATGATGGGATTTTGGTGAAAAAATGAGCCATTCTAAATTTCAAAGAATATTCAACATTTGGATAATTAAATATTAATTTATTTTTTCTTGTTCTTTCAGTTTTATCCTTCAAATAGAGAAAATAATTGAGATTATTCTTCCATGGTTGAGTTCGGAATGAGGATTTTTTCATCTGTGATCCATAAACCCATCATGGGTTCTAATGAAAGGCATGGACCCCTTTTATTTTCTTTTTAATTTTCTCCATTTTTTCTTTTTCTTTTTTTGTTTCCCATTTTTTCCATTTGTATTACCATGAATTCCCCCTTGGAGAATTCTTTTCACATTAATGAGAGATGGATTAGTAGAAAGAGAGAAAAGGGAAATGGATGAGGCATATTTAAGGGTTTATACATGGCCTATAATGGAGTTTGGTGGATATGGGTGGCAGATTCGGTCTGAAGTACCACCTGTCTGAACTCAAGGGTTGTCCCATTTTATGTTTTTTTTTCTATAAATCATTATCAATTTTTTTTTATGTTTTAAAAACTTTTTTGGGTTAGTTAGATCCTTATGTTATTCAATCTAGGATTAATCTGGGGGAAACAATGGTTTCAAACCATTTGAGGATTTTTATTCAGAAAATCTCGTTTACACAATGTGTGATTTTGAGAACACATACTATGTGTTCTTACTGTTTAGGGAAGGTGATATTTAGGGACTACATGTTCTGTAATTGGGAGTACACACTATGTAGTGGTGAATTGGGATTTGTTAGGGGGAACATGGCCAAGTGTGGTACATGGATGGACCCCGTGTGAGATGAACATTGTATAGGTGTACATGACCAGGTAGAGCACATGGTAAGGCCTTGTACAGTTCAAGGCTAGGTACCCCATGTGGGAGTAAATTTTGTGTCCTCAAGAGGTTTACACACCAAGTGGGGATTAGGTACACTGAAAAGTACCCACATGGTGTTACATACTATGTATTTATAGTCACCTACCATGTAATTTGGGAAATTTAACATCGAGTGTCTTAAGGGACATCAATAGGGAGGACCTATGTGGGTACACACCATGCACTTTTCCTACCTTGGTTAGTTTTTTCTATTTTTCACCCCAGTGTTGGAATTGAACTTTTGAGTTGTCCATTATGATTTTTCTTTGCATAGATTATGATGGCTAAATCCTTTCATCATTTAGAGTTCATCTAGATGGTTTTTTATATGGGTGAGAATTTTCAAGAGGATTTCCTTATGGTTTGGTTTTAGAATCCTCATGGGTGTTGTGTTATGAGATGTGAGGCCTAGGTGATGTCTTTTTTCTCAATGATTTGCCTATATTGAGTGATCTACAATGATCAATTTGATGATTCTATTTATAGATTATGAAATAATATGTCATGTAGTATCTATGATGAGATCTTGGTTGGTCCTTGTGAGTCAAGATGGGTTACTCGAGGTTGGTGAAATTGAGTTTTAATTCCTGGTTTTGAGGATACAAAAGTTGATGGAGTCTTTGGGATAGGTTGATGTCATGGGATAGAGGATACATCTAGGTTTCATTGTGATTTTGAACATAGTTTGAGGGAAACTTGAGGATTCCCTAGTGGGATAGTTACTGATCAAGTGATTAGTGGTTGTTGTTTTTGGATGTTGAGGATTCTTATTTGGCATAATGTTTCTTTGGATTCCCCTTGGGGAGAGTTCATACCTATGGATGTATTATTTCTATGAAGGTGGGATATGTTTTTCTTAATGTGTAATTTACCCTGAGGTTTGGCTTTTTTGAGGATCCTTGTGTAAGGTCATGCTTTTAAGGTGTTCACAAGGACCACTATAAACTCCCTAGTTAGAGTTCTTAGATTTTGGATTCTACTTTTGGTGTGTTGTTTATCAAGGATCAATTGGTAGCTATTATAGTTCATTTGGATTGTTTCTACATTGGGATTCTCCCATTCTTATAGATGACCTAAAGGAACCCCTTTTATGGATTCCTTATCTTACTATGGCCTTTGGGATATTTGAGGATGTTTCTATGGGAATAACCCAAGAACTTGGGTGTATCAAGAAACTCCCTAGTTTAATAACTCTATATGCTATTACACCAAGTTTCATGGGAGACATGAATTTTGGTTTTTCCTTGAGGTCGGTCGTTGAGATCCTATGGTGGATTTTAGATAGATTCTGAGATTTATGGTGTTTAGAGAGGCCTAATGATTTATTGGTTTAGAGTAGATCAGTGCTTCTAGTTCATCTGTTTGATGTTGGGTTCAAGGATGGATCTTCCCAAATTCAGTTGTCCTTTAGTCCTATATTTAAAGTAGTTTGTTATTTGGACTTTGGATTGATTAAGATACCCTTGTATATCTTGTATCAGGTGTCGTCCCTACATTGTGTTTTGGTTCTCTCCACTATTTTATAGTTATGGTTAGGTGGAATTGGGGAGCTAATGGAAATCTGGAAGAGTACACCCCTCTTGTTGACTGTTATGCCCTAGATATGGGTTTGCATCATGGATGTTGAGGTGTACCTGAAACCATGTATTCTTTTCACTCCAAGTTATAGATAGAGCCTTTAAGAAATTTTTGCTCGAGGTATTTCTGGAGTGCCCAATTGATTTCTGTAGACCATTCAGGGATGACATTTTATCAATTTGTGTCAACCATGATGATCTTGTTTTCTATTCAGATCATGATATTGGAGTCCTAGATCCTGGTAGATTCACTTTTTGTGTGGACAACTATTGTTTCACCACAAGATCTAACATTAATGACTATTGTATATTGATGACATAGATTCCCAGTGTACATCTATTAGATGCACCTATTTTCATCTGGTGGTGTGATATGTGTGTTATAAATACTCAGGCATGGTCCATAGTGATGGTATATTTACCTCTAGGGTTAGGATAAAATCTATGGTTGGATTATTTCTTTTTTATCTAAGCACCATTTTATTGTTATATTTTTATTTTATGCTAGAAGTTTTTATTCTTCAGCTTGGATGGTCATATCAGGTGTTCATACACTTATTATGTCAGCATATTATAGGTTCACTATAGAGCATGGACTATTAAGATTTATTTCTCACCCCTTATATATGAACCTCTATGTTATTGCAGACCTGATTTTTCCTTTCATGTTAGAGAAAAAATTGTGAATTAGATGGTACTTGAGCCTAATTTTGATTGATTTAGTGGAGCCGTTCATTAGGAGTCTCATGATCAGGTTAGTGAAGCTCTAAAAACAAGGAGACCAAGTTTTTTTTGGATCAGTGATGTAGATGATCATGCTTTATTTATTTTTAGTTTCTTTATTTTTTATATATGGTCTACTTAGTGGGTTTCTAGATTTTACATGTTTTCCATGGGTTGAATCGGTATGGTTGTATGTCACATTCCATTTATTATATAATTATTTTATTTTAGTTATTTATTATGTGTACACTGATGTTTTCACCGATGTTTTATTTTTTTATTTTTTGTCTGTTATTTCACTCTAAAAAGTGGATATAGTCTCTAAACTACACCTTTTAGACCCATTTCATTAGTCAGTAGCCTTTGGAATTCATGGAGTCTTTCTTAAGGCCTTGTGCGGAGCTAGATCTTGTGATATGTTAGTTTAACATAGGCTAGTTCATTACAAAATTATATTAGGGAAGGTTTTTTATGATTTGGGTTTTTGTATATAGGAGGTCTTGGAATATTTTCGAACTTTTGATGGATATTAGACTATTTTATCATTAATACATTTCTTGGTTGGAAGTATAACTTTCATATGCTTTGGAGTTATTTTCACTGATTTTATTTTTATGGTTTCATGATTTCACCTTGCCTGATACACCTGAGTATTTGGATATATATTTTATCAATATATTTTTTCTCTTAGACCATGTAATAGACATCAGTGTTCATAGACCATTCTAGGCATGTATGATTCACGATACATATGAATGTGTTTTGTGTTCTAATGATGATAAAGGTTTAGATGATTAAAGTGCCACCAACTTCTCATATGGTGCTTTCTTGTATAAGTACTAGGTGGAATTCTACTCAATTGAACTGCATGTATATATATTCTTCAAATGAAATATCATGTGGATCATGTGGGAAGAGGTTCTCTATTAATGTAGATGAATTCCCTTCATGGAAGGATACATGGAAACCCAATGGGTTTGGTAATGGGCTTTGAGTAACCTATTGATGGATCGATGAGGGTAAGGATGCCTGAGAGATATTTTGATTGGGATAAAGTTTCCATGAGGTGTCGGTTCCCTTGATTTAGTAGGTTTAGTTTTATTAGGAGGGAGCTGTTCTTACTTCATGATTTCTACCATGTAGGAAGGGGGACCACATCCCTACTATCACTAATGTAGTGGGTTAATGTGGATTTCATTCCTTGGTGGGGCCCTTTGAGGTCTGTTGTCACTAGGATGTGCAGAACTTGAAATTGAAGTATTTCTGACCAGCCATTTATGGTGGGATCCCATCTCAAAAGGGCATTTGTCACATGGTCACATCAAAAATGGACTGTTTCATAATATAGCATTGCAAATTGTTTTTTTATGACCCATAAAAAAATACAATATTTCATGGGAGCCATACTCGTTACAAATTGTTTATCATGATTTTTAAAAAAAAACTCATTTGCGATGGGTGGATGTTTTAGTCGTAAATAACAATTTGTGATGGGATGATCCACCTGTTTCAAGAAACATAAAAAACAAAATAATAATATTTAATAATGATTAAAAAAATATAATACTAATAATAATAGCATAAAATAATAAAAAAATAATAAAATTGATAAATATATATATAAAAATGAACAAATAAATAAATAAAATAATAAAAAAAACTCAGTATTCGTAGTAATATAAAAAATTATTAATAATAATATAATATTAAAATAATAAAATAATAAAAAATAACTTAAAAATTATAATAAAATCAGAAAAATATTAAGAATAAAAAATATTCACAAAAATATAAAAAAAAACTATATAGAACAACAAATATATGAATAAAAAAATAAAAACATATGTACATTAAAATTTCTATAAAAAATAAATAAATCATGTATGGGGTGGGGTGAGGAGGTGTTCAAGGAAAATTCCTCACTAAAACATGATTCAGATGTCACATGTACTCCATCATCTACATGTTTTGTTGCACCTGCCATCGACGTATCTCCTCCTACTATTGTTGCTACTATCAAAGAAGCTACTCAAGCTCCCTACACATGGTCTCTATAATCTCACCATGAGCTCACAGATAATACGAATAATGTGTAATAGACAATGATAACTCTCTATTATATCCCCTTGAGCTGGATGCCGACATTGCAGTGGTACCTTAATAACTATTCGTTTTCAATCGAGAGCTAATACCAATAACTCGGCCTTTCTCGACGACATACTTAGTTGCCTGCATCTGTGTTGTATCATTAAATGTTGATGCACTAGTGGTCTGATCATCAGTCTCATACTTCCTCTAATCTTATGTCTGGGAATTTTCATCCTTATATGACTCGTTCAATTTGAATTTAAAATTAATACATTTAAAATATTATTTGCAGTTAATTTTAAAAACATAATAATAATATTGACCCCAATATTCCAATTTCCATCACCTATAATAGTTTCGGTGATAGGATCATTGTACATCCAATTAAGAGCATAAAAATCTATAATATCAGTATGTTCAACCTTCTATATGAGCATAAAATAAACAATTCATAAATAATGTTATATAAATTATTACAAAATTTACTTACAATATGTCGTAGATTCTTAATAAATTTATGACTACTAATTTGTTGTGTCACCTCCTACCTCACTCAATTCTATCAAACTAAGGATGATATCCTCTAAAAAGTATCTCCCACCTAGTTAGAACATAATCCATCCCAAACCAGATATGATATTTAATCTTGGCAGTGGGAGTGGCAAGACTGATCAAAATCTTTGACTCCCACTTTCTATAGGGTTGTTCTCCTCAAATTATGCAAAAACTAACATCAATGCTCATGTATACAGATCATCCTTACCTCCCAAATTGATTCTCTCATTTTATGAATGATGGTATACTATAAACCCTAAAAATAATTAAAAATATCACGTGACTAACTAAATATTTTTTTTAATTATTATTATACAATTACATATCATCCAATGATCAAACATACAATGATGAAAATCAATGGGAATCAGATCCCATGTCCCTCATGCTCTAGAAAAATTAATTCTGCAATATACCACTCCCATGTCCAACATCTATATTGTGAAAATCTATGAAAAAATTAGAACAAATAATCAATCAATTAGTATATAAATAAATTAATAAAAATTAACTAAAATACACAACTGAACATCCTTCAACATGTATGGATTAAACTCAATACATGGACGTCGCTTAGGGATAGGGCTAGGAATCATCAATCTCTCAAGAACATGAACCCTCCAAGTCATTCATGTGTAGCTAATAGTATAATGGTTAGTGTATGTAACATCATGCTCATCTCCATTTAAAGTATCCTACTCCAACTCACGAAACATATCAGATAATCATTATTCAGAAATTTGAAACACGAAATAACTTTTACTTGAAAATAGTTGAAAACTACTATTAAATAGATATATATTATATATGATAATAACAAGAATTTTCCTGTCTAAAATTTCATCTTCATACTTATATTTTTATATGACGATGTTAATATCTTCATATTCCTCCTCAGTATCACCAATTTCCATAGGAGTTTCAACTTCACCATCTCTTTCTATTTCAAATTAATTTGTTATATCAATAACATCATCATCACCATCGACTCATAAATATGGGGTGTCATCATCAATATTCATGTCTCTTTGTGGAAAAGATGGATTTAGTGTAGTCTCATAAAAAATATCCATTCCTTGTACTACTATAGAACCACAATCACTTTGGATAAACTAATTTTACCGAAATTTAATTTCTATTATGCTTCACAAATAACATAACTCTCTTGAGGAAGAATAATAATTTGCATAATAAATTTTATGTTCCTAATGAGACAATAAAAATGATTCATTTACAATAAAAAAGTATTTTATATTTAATATCATTGATTTCATGATGTTGATGAACACAAAAGCCTCTCTCAATATCCAACCAATGACATTTAAATAGTGTTATGTAATTCTATCCTAAATAACATAGTTCAGATATTTCATCTAACATGCTGTAAAAGTCAACTTCACTTTCTCATTGATGAGATTCTAACAAGAAAACAACACTATTCTTTATTTTTTATTCCCCATACGCATTTGTATGAAATCAAAAAACATTAAATACATATACATTATAAGATTTAACAATTTTTCATGGTGGGTCACTCAATACACACAATCGATTATCAATTTTTTCATCATGTTAGGATACTTGAAAATTTGAAAAAGAACTATCAATATAACATGTAATAAATTGATTATATATCTTAAACCATAATCAATTTACATTAAAAAAATTTAAACCTGTAGAAAAAAATATTTTACCAACACTCTTCAAGATATGTTGATGTAATTTGTGCAAACTATTTTATTATATGATTATCATATAATCTATAAATAAAATAATATTAATTTACTATAAAAAAATTTATAATTAGTGATAAGAGCACTCACAATACAGATGGTGTAATTTCAATATAGTTTAGCTGAACATATGTATGAGCTCTATGATGTTCATCATTTGAAATCCATCATTCATAAACTCCACTAAATCTAAGTTAGGGATGATTAAAAACTGATAATGGATTATTCATTTAATTATTAAAATTTTCCTCTTAACTCTTCATAGATTTATGTTTTAAGGGATATTCATATAGAAAATAAAAAGAACAGAAAAAAGAAATTTCTTTCTGAAGTAAACTTCTTCAATTGATCATTCAATCGATGCTTTATTACATATTTTTTCATCAATTTTTTCACACATCTCTTAAATGGGTACATCTATCCTAACTATATTGACCATCCAAATATTTATTCATTAGAAAAATTTTATATCAAATGTTTCATTAAATTAAATAAATTTGGTGGGAATATTTTTTCCAATTTATATAAAATTAGAATAATAACTTCTTGTAGTCTACATAGTGCATCATAGTCTGTTGTCTCTAAAAAATGGATCGAAAAAAATATGATATTTCTATTAGCATATCCAAGATCATATAATTCCAAAAACCTCTAAATCAAATCATTATAATTCATTCCATTATAAAATGACAATCATGACTTTTTAATCAGGTAATTTGATCATTTTTGAAACATCTATCCAAATTGTAAACATAACCATCTGAAAGACTCAAATATGAATTCCACTAATGAAATAAGAAATAATTTTATTTTGAAATTGTATAAGTCTTTTTTGTATTAATTAACTTCTATGATCATTCATTTTAAAAAAGTTCATGTTCTTGTCTCATGTAAATTGGTAAAGATCTGATCCTACATTTATGTTATATTTTTTCTTACCAGGTGTGTCCAAAACTATATAACATACATTATAAAAATAGTTCTTCTCAATATGCATGACATCCAACATGTGACAGACCAAAAAATCAAACCAATATAGAAGATCCTAAACAATTATTTGATTTATTCAACTGTGTTCCTTCCCAAAACCATCTATGTTTTGTTAGTTTATTATCGGTCAAATGGTAATTAGAGGTAATTAAGAGATAGTGGCTTTTATCTTAATAACTGATATCATTGTTGGAGGTTCATCCCATTCAATTGTACCTTTTTTAAATGATATATGTTTCCCTGAAAACTATGATCTATATGAAGAAATATTTGATGACATTAGAAGAAACAAAGTTTCCTCCATTGATAAGAATAAATGTTTTTCTCTCTCCCATAAAATATGAAAAATATTTTAGACCATATTTACTCTATCGAGATAACATTCTATATATTGGAAAGTTACTAATTTTCCATATCAATTCAGTATTCAAGAAAAATTTTGTTCTTAAACAACATCATATATACTAACACCATTGCTGCAAATTAAATTTTACTCATTAATCTGTGTCTACATATAACTTCCAATATTATTTTTTTATTTCATGGAATTAATAAGGTCAAAACAAAATATGTATCATTCATCAACACTTAATGAGGTAAATTTTATGGAGTTATAAATATGGGGAAACAAGAATATTGACTACCGTAAGAAACAAATCGACAAAAACCATTAATAGAAATACCTAATAGCAAGTTTCAAGCTTCTGAAGCAGAAGAATGATGTACTTGGTAAAAAAAATCCAGGAATCACCATCATCAAGATGATTTAATCTTTTAATAGTTGAGATAATGGTTTTGTTCCACGATATCAATGATGTTTTGTTTTGAGACAGAAATAAATGTTGCAATCCGGGTGTAAGTGGGAGATAACTCAACTATTTTACATATATCAATCTTGACATCCCTAGTTGAACCTATTTATACCTAGAATTTACACATTTAATGTAACGACCCAAACTTTTGTTAATTAAAATTCCTCTTGATCTAATTAAATGTCTTAATATGTGAAATGGTTATACAATATATGCGCGTCATTTGTTTTATGTTTTTGGATTTTAAAATACTGTTAAGAATTATGACTGTTGCTAATGTAACTGTTGAATAGTGATCACCTGATTAGTATAAATATAGGGCATTAACAAATCCAATTTACTCAGAAAAAGAAAGTGATGGCCTCATATAGTAGGCATTCCCCATACAAATCCCATTTGTCAGAGCTCGAAAAGGAGGTGGTGTCATTAGGCTTCACTCTTGACCAATCCCAAGCCGAGCTTGAATATGTTAAGCTATATCGGGACCGCCTATGAGAGAAATCGAAGTTGATAGAGATTACCAACAGAGCAATATTATCTGAGCCACCCCAAGAGTCTATCACCATCGCACACCTTACTCTTCGGTCTTATGTGGGTGTTATAAGTGGTTATGTAACAATGCCTTATCACTATGGTTATGTACATTAATTTTGTATATAATAATGAATATACTTTCATTTTTGTTATCTTGTAAATAGTTTTTAAAACTCAAATAGTATTTTTAGTTAAAGTTCAACTAAGAAATCCATTTTGATGAATTAATGGATTTTTGAATTAAATAAAATTTTAATAAAATGTTATTATTATATTAAATTAATTTTTATTAAATATAAATTATTGTATATTCATATGAATGCAATCGTAATTTTTATTAAGGTTTAAAGCCATTTTTGTCAAAACCCGTGAATTTTCGATAAATATGAATTTTTATTTTAAAATTGAAAATCAATATATTTAGAAAATTATGTAGATAAAATTAATATTATTTCTGGAATCAGGATGTCAAAATTATCCAACGGTAAGTTTTTCAAAATTTTCTGAGACAGTCAAATTTTTTGGTAAAAATTAAATACAGTTTAAATATATAATGTGTTTTATGACATCATAATGACCCAATAGTGATGTAATAAAATAATACAAGCCTTATTTTCGTCCAATATATGTTTTACCATTAAAATAATTTGATTTTGGGTTTCTTTTACTTATTTTATAAATCATTAATGGACCCATCAATGCTTATTAAACATCTTGTATTTTTAAATTGATTTCCTTGGGAGTGTGACTCACCTCTACAAAAACAACCCCATTATTTTAAGAATTTTGGACTTTGTAATTATAAAATATTGTTTTCCAATTCCCTTTTCCAAAAACCATGGGCTATTTTGTGGTTTGAATAGTTTAATGTGAGGTGTCCCAAAACTAAGTAATAAAGAATTCTCTCACCCTTCCTATATAAACCCACCAAAGATCCCACTTCCTCCACACTCAAAGCCCTTGGAGTTCATACGAACTCTTCCCTCATCTCTCTAGAATCCTCTGATGGTTCTCCAAGCTTCCAAGAAGCCTCTCTCAAACCTCTCTCAAGCCTTTGGAAGCATACTTCCAAGTAAGGGTTTTTCTTCCTTTCTCATTTTTGTCCAATTTTCTTAATGTTGTTATGACCTTTTAATTTCAATTATAAATGTTGGGGTATGGTTATGAACCTCCAAAATACTGACCTCTTTATGTTTGATTGATGGGAGACCCCTTTCTCTCTCATTAAATTCCTCCCATGTACACCTGTTACTATGCCAAAATTTTAAAAGCAATTTCTCTCTCCTTTTTTTCATTTAAGCATTTCTTTTGTATCATGACTCTAAATTCCATTAAAATTTTTTGGACATGTATCAATATGACCCACTTACTATCCATTTCATGTAAATATAATGAGATACCCCTTTCTCTCTCACCTACCATTTTTATGAATTCTTACATCACATCATCACGCTGCCAAAATTGCACCGATTTTCCAAGCCAATGTCATTCTGTAGTGAATACTATGCCCATTTCTCTATCAAGGGTATTCACCTTTATGCACATTTACTTATTTATTATAAAGTTTCATGTATTAATTTCACATTCCATTATCGTGGAATAAATTATTATGTTTTATGAATCCTTGTTATATGATCCATGTGGTACACTTATACATAAAATGAAATGTCTAAGAAGGGTGCTCCCTTATAGAGCTCCAATGCATTGGGTAAAGTATAGTATCATGATAAGTCATATTAAATGATTTTTTACTCATGATAATTCAATTGAAACTATTTTTTACTCATTCTTCATGTGAAATGAGGATTTACTCATGATCCATGTGCAATGAGCCTTGGCTCATGCTAATACCATGTTAAGTGTTGTTTCCACATTTCCATGTTATGATTATCATGCATTATAATGCCTTTATGTTTATGATTATATTGTGATCTAATGATATGCCTATTGTCTAACGTGTATTGTATTCCTCATGTTACTCCATGTTTATTCCATTACTGGGATTTATAGATCAACCTTTTCTTATGAATGTCCTTGGGTTATCCCATACAATGCTAATTACGAGGGAATATAGTGGTCATGTAAAGGATGTTTTCAATAAAGATGTTATATTTCATGTTATTATGTTGTTATGTAATGATCCTAATCCACAAATACTTTATTCCCCTCAATCTTCTATATTTTATCAAGTGACGTTTATGTAATAAATTATGTTTAATTGTGTATTAAAAGATTAGGATTGTCATAGTTGGTATCATAGGATAGGTTTAGTTATTTTTGGTATTAGGATTAGAAAACCCTTGAGACCAGACTAAGTATAATAAAAACATCCTTAAGTTTGGGTGAGTATTGAGTAAGTGTTTTATCAAGAAAATACATCCCTGTCTGGATACGAGCAGGTAGAGGCGGCTCTGGCACAGATGTATCCTAGGGGTAAAAACTGAAAACACCGCTTTGAGATAGACTTAAATGGGAACTGATGCATGATAATGAGACTCTCTACACTCATGGTTATGACACTCCCGAGGGATATGCTCTGGTAAATTCACATGCTTACTATAAACCATTATTAAGGGACAAATAATTCCCAAAGAATATATGTTAGAAAGTAGATCATGGATATCATAGACTAAAGACAATAGATACATTTCTTAAGGAAATAAGAGTTATTTATAATTCATCAGTTTTGTCCTTGTATTACCCTTTATGTGTTACCCCTAACATTCCTTTTATTCTAGCCAATGGCCGGTAATAGGAGGACTTGGTCTAACAATCGATGTGAAGATCAATGTGATGACTGTACTAATGAGATTCCCAATCCAATGGGAGGGGAAATTGCGAACTTTGTCACACTTATCTCTCATATAACTCAAGCTTTGAAATGAAACATGGTTCAAGAGGATTGTTCAAACCCCCCTAAGAAAGAACAAGTCTCTATCTAGAGCTTCATGAGACAAAGGCCTCTTAATTTTAATGGATCATCTAATCCCTCAATCGCTGAACAATGGATCAACTCCATTGAAAGGATCTTCTCTATCCTTCAATGTTCTAAACAAGAGAATCCTTGTAAATACCCGTAAAATTTAAGGGAAATTTTTTCTTAATTTTCTTTGGAATTTTACAAGAGCGCGGTTTCTGACGGCACATGATTCCGAGGCCCGGAGTGCCCGGAATCAATTTCAGAAGTTTGGCTCGGGTACGTTAAGTGAACGAACGAGCGGGAATTTCTAACTTTTGATCTGGTGCGTGAAATTGAAATCTGAGGACACCAATGAACTCGCAGCGCCGATATTCTCTTAAGGAGACCTTTTCTAAAGTTGCGTTTATTACGGGTTGAGAGTTAGTTTTTGGGTATTTAAAAGAAGTTAAATAAAAATGTGGAAACACTTTTAATTTTTATATTGTTGGTTAACTTCTCCCAAAGGGAGTTAAAGGTGGGACCCACATCCACTTAACCTCCCTTGGGAGGATTAAGTGTGGTGGGGCCCACACGAAGCATAACTCTTCATCTTCTCTTTTAAAACTCCCTTAACCTTCTCTTTTAATTAACTTGACAAGTTTGGTTATTAAAGGGGTTGAGTTGTCTTAATTCAAACCTTTGAATTTAAAATGTTTTGGTTGAGTAAATAAAATAAGCCCTTAGCTTATTTTATTTTGTTAGAATTCTCTAGCCTCCTTGAGAGATTTTGAAGCCTTCTTCTTCTTCTTCTTCAAGCTTTGACGAAAAACGCGAAGAACCTTCGAGCTTCGACGAAGAACGCCACGTTCTCGGGAACCGTCTTCCGCGACGCCTTACCTGTGATACCGATGACGTACTTCTTCCACGTCATCTCTTCCGCGACGATTTCCCACGACGAAATCGTTGTCAAAGAACTCCAAATCCTCGCTTCACGACATCGACGTCCTTCTTCCGTGACGCCGACCACCGCGACGCGTCTTCCGCGGGTCGTTGATGATCATCGATCTTGAAACCGAGGTAGGGGTTTGTTTTGGATTATTTATTTACTCTTGTTCTTGGTTCTAGCATGATAATATTGTGGATAAATATTTAAGATTTATCATCTAACGAGAGGGGGGTCGGACCGCACAAACACAGCCGAATTCCCCCTCCTTTGTTCTTGATTATTATTATTTTTCTTGTGATGTACGAGATGGCGTGGTGCCGTCGCACCACGCGGAAATCAATAGACAAATATTGCGCGGCGCCGTCGCGCCGCGTCGAAGGGAACCGAAGGCGCCACGGCCGGAGCGGGGCCGCGACGGAGGGGTGCAGTGCCGTCGCACCGCGCCGGACGACGAACACCCCTGCCGGTTCCGGGCCGCGGCGAAACGGGAAGACCGGTGGCCAGCCGGGCCACCGGTGTCGGAAGCTGAAAAGGGGACCGGCCTTGCCAGTCCCGTTGAGGAAGAACCGGCTGGCCATGTTGGGCCGGCCGGAAGGGAGAAGTGTCGGGGGAATTAATTCCCCCGGCTGGCCACAAAACGGCCCCCATAAAGGGCGGGCCGCGGTAACACCAAGGGGGGGGGGGGGGGGGGGGGGGGTGGCAGCGCCCCCCCCCCCCCCCGTTTTTCCTCAAAGAAGGCCCCCCACGTGAGGGGGGGTCGGTTTCATAAAGGGGGGCAGGCGCCCCCCCCCCCCCGTTTTTCCCAAAGGCAGGCCCCCACGAGGGGGGCCGGTTTCTCCAAAGGCGCGGCTTTCAGCCGCGCCGCCAGCAAAGAGGGGCGGGGGCCTTGCCCCCCCCCCCCCCCCCCCGCACGTGGCACCCGAGCGGCGCCCTGGACGCGCCACCGCCGGCCGGTCCGGGTCGGACCCGGGTCGGGTCGACCCGGTTCGGGCCGACCCCGGGGGGTCGGGCCGGGTCGGCCCGGACCCGGCCCCCCGTTTTCGAATCGACTTCGGTCTTTTGCTCAAAACATGAGCTACGGACCTCCGATCGACGAACTGTAAGCGGCGATGCGATCCTTTGATAGAGACGGTCGATTCGGTATATTGCACTAAAGGTTTCAGAATACTTTGAGTTCGGCCGGGTTGGTTCGTACACGAAACCAACCGGGCCTTCGGAGCGGAAACACTCATATCTTGAACTACGGACGTCTAATTGACGTTCCGTCCGCTTTGTTGTGTTCCTCTTAGTGAGACGGATCTTTTGGAATACTCCGCCTGAGATTTGGACGCAGGTGGAGTACGGTCGGGTTGGTTTTTCCTTAAAAACCAACCGGGCCCCTGGGACGAAAAAGCCAATAACTCTCAGACCGGGCGTCTGATCGACGCGCCGTCTGTTGCGTTGAGTTCATGTTGGCGATACGTAACTTTTGGATACATCAACTCTGGACTTTGTGACAGTTGATGTATCAGCCTCTCGGCTCGTGGAGCGGACCCTCCAGAACGAGTTTGCTGTGTGCGGGAACCCTAGAGCTGGCTGCGACTGCGACTGTGACTACTACTGCTACTGCTACTCTGACTGCGACCACGACAGTACAGAGATCCTTGGTGGATTCGACGACGACAACAGCACTCAGCGATCCTACGTGGATCAGTGCTACAGGTCATGTGTGGGCCCGATCCTGTGTGGGTCCGATCCTGTGTGGGTCCTTGCGCTCAGCGGTCCTGTGTGAACCAGCGCCTACAGGTCCTGTGTGGGCCCGATCCTGTGTGGGTCTTTGCGGGGGTTAGTTACCTATCGATCCTTCGTGGGTCCAACGACTTTGATGGATCAGAGATCATCTTTATCGTCTTTCGAAGATGTATACCTGTGTGAGCTGAATCATGTTGCTTTCCTGTGTGGATTGAGTTGTGCTATCCTGTGTGGATTTCATTTTTCTTTCCTGTGTGGAATACCTTTACTTTCCTGTGTGGACTGAGTTGTACTTGGGCTCGGAGGTTGGAGCGTTTTGGAATTGATGACTTAGGTATATGTATGGGCATATACCTAAGCATTGTCGGTTGTTACTTCGTGATTGTATCTTCCATTGTGGTTTATCCTTTGAGGATTTTGGGAGACCTTCAGGGGTCTCGGGGTCCCTACTGAGTAGCTTATACTCACCCCTGCACGGGCTATGCCCGCACTACGTTGTGTTGGTTGCAGACGACGGACAGCGTTGATCTTGGCTGAGGCTAGCAGAGCAGGACGGTACCTAGAGGTGGACCACTGGGCGGGACGTGTTTGGAGCGGACGATGGGACCCAAGGAGCAGTGGAGCTATCTGTACCCACCCTTCAGGTGGGATTACCAGTGGACAGCTCGGTGTAGCGGCTTTTACTTTACAGTTACTGTTTTCCCTTTCAAGTTGTACTTTACATTCAGTTTGGGTTTGTATACTGGCCCATTTACTTTTCCGCACTTCAGTTGTACTCTGTTTTTACTTAGTGTTTTACTATTCCGCTTGCTTACTCTGTGGTGGTTGTTTACTTTTCAAAGGCAATGCCTTCCCTTTTTGTTTGGATTTACACCTTGGTGCTAGTCGCCAGCCCCTGGCCTATGGAAGGCAGGCATGGGGTAGTCATGGCACCGGCCCCGAGGACGGGTCGTGACAAATTGTTATCAGAGGAGTTCGGTTCTACCGCGAACTCTGATCTTTTCTATGTGAAGCAATAATGTTTAGCGTATTGAGTGTGGTTATCAGTCCAGGGAGTCCAGTGTTGGTGCGGTGGCCGACATATCCGTACACCAGGACCCTGACTTCTGATTTCCGACTTAATGCACGAAAACATTGATTGTGTGTGTGTTTCAAAGTTTTCTTTGTGATTACTTATATCAACTCACCAAGTATACTGTTCTGACCATGGCGCACCTGTTTCCTTTTCAGGATGGCCCCACGATGGCAGCCAGCTAGGGTTCTGAGAGTCGAGTGTGACGACAGCCCACCGAGTGACGAGGCCTCGGTGCAGGGCCCTTTGTTAGCAGTGGCACCAGCGGTAGCACTACCCGCCGAGCCACCGATACTTCCAGCACCAGCCGCTGACGATGCACATCTCCTCAGCACACTGCATGAGTTTCAGCGCCAGCGACCACCTAGGTTCCGTGGGTAGACGGACCCCCAGGCAGCAGAGGACTGGCTGGAGGCAGTGGTACGAGTTTTTAGGCTAGTGGGGACACCTGCAGACCTCATGGTGATCCTCACTGCGAGCCTACTGCACGCAACAGCAGGCTGATGGTGGAGCTTGATGCTCCAGGTGCACGATGAGGCATCTCTACTTTGGACGGACTTTGAGAGCCTCTACCGCTCGGAGTTCGTCCCAGCCACCCTCCGTGCGGTGTGTATCCAGAAGCTTCTTCAGCTGCGGCAGGGCAGCATGACGGTCGCTCAGTACTCGGCGAGATTTACTGATCTCTCGTGCTACTCGACCGACATGGTACGGGACCCATTCTTCCGGGCCCAGACCTTCGAGCAGAGTTTGAGACATGAGATCATGGCATCGCTGATCTCCCTCAGCATACCGACTCAGACAGGAGTACTGGAGCAGGCCCTTTTGATCGAGAGTTTCCTTGCTGAGTCTACACCAGCGCCGAGACCCACCGGAAGGCGGCACGTGGTAGAGTCATCTGCAGCAGGCAGTCGACTGATGACTCAGGGGTCCAGGCAGACCAGACCTTCAGGCAGATGACCTCAGGACACTGGCTCAGCAGTGCGGGGCACACAACGAGGAGCCAGTCTTTCGAGAGGCAGACAGTGCTACTCG
Organism: Viscum album; assembly: GCA_963277665.1. Classification (NCBI taxonomy): domain Eukaryota; kingdom Viridiplantae; phylum Streptophyta; class Magnoliopsida; order Santalales; family Viscaceae; genus Viscum; species Viscum album. The sequence continues at coordinate 388,315,392 of OY728148.1, read as the reverse complement.
TGCGGCGGACAGGGCCACATGGCTCGTGACTGCCCGACCCACCGTGCCGAGGAGCAGAAGACGGTTGAGGGACCACCGAGGCAGAGGCAGAGGGTCGACCGTGGCGGTCCTCAGGGAGGAGGCGGACAAGGCAGAGGAGCTGGCTGAGCAGCAGGTGGTGGGCGACGCTTTGAGGCTCTGCCACCACCACCACCCGGAGGTCCACCCCAACCACAGGGAGCTGGCGGGAAGAGACAGGCACAGCTCCAGGAAGTAGAGGCCTACGACCATGGCGCACCCGAGATGATTCGAGGTACTATCTGTGTCTATTCCACCCTTACTGCAGTACTTATAGACACAGGAGCGAGTCATTCTTTCATAGCCGATGCCCTTGTTCGGAGCTCGGAGATTCCGACAGAGCCGTTGGCTCGATCCTTACGGCTAGAGACTCCTACGGGAGCAGACTCGACGATTACGCACTGGTGTCGGCAGTGTGAGCTTACTCTAGGAGGCGAGAGCTTCGGCTGGGATCTTCTTGTAGCAGCGTCGAGGCCATACGACGTCATCTTGGGCATGGATTGGCTATCTACGGTCCATGCACAGATTGACTGTTTTAGGCACAAGGTGCGATGTGTACACACTGACGGGAGCTGGTTCACCTTCACCGGCGAGAAGGGAGCCTTTGCAGCATAGGATAGACGTCCGCGGAGGAGAGGACAGCCCATCACTCATTAGTTGGCTAGACTCATCCTTGGAGCAGTTGACGTGCGGAGTCCTGGTTTTCCTACAGTGGTGGATCAGTTTGCGGACGTTTTCCACGACGAGGTTCCAGGGATACCACCTCGCAGAGAGGTAGACTTTTATATTGACTTGTACCCCGGGACAGCCCCGATATCCACTCCAGCATATCAGATGGCCCCCGCCGAGCTTCGAGAGCTACAGGTACAGTTGGAGGACTTGCAGGGCAAGGGGTTCATCCGCCCAGTGTTTCACCCTGGGCTTCCCCGATATTGTTCGCCAAGAAGGCAGACGAGAGCTTACGACTTTGTGTTGACTATCGTCGCCTGAACTAGGTGACAGTGAGGAACAAGTATCCATTGCCGAGGATTGATGACCTCTTTGATCAGCTCAAGGGAGCACGGTGGTTCTCGAAGATAGACCTCAGGTCAGGCTATCATCAGCTCAGAGTCAGAGACGAGGACGTACAGAAGACAGCGTTCAGATGTCGGTATGGACACTATGAGTTATTGGTTATGCCTTTCGGCGTAACCAATGCTCCAGCAGTGTTCATGGCCCTCATGACCAGGATCTTTCAGCCATACCTAGATCGGTATGTCGTGGTCTTCATCGACGACATTCTGATTTACTATACGACTGAGGAGGAGCACGCCTATCACTTGCGAGTTGTACTAGACACACTCCGAGAGCACCAACTTTATGGTAAGCTCTTGAAGTGCCAGTTCTGGATACGTGAGGTCCACTTCTTGGGACACGTTATCTCTGAGGCGGGAGTTGTAGTGGATCCTGTGAAGATCGAGGCTGTGTTAGCATGGGAGCCACCCGGGAGCGTGACTGAGGTTCGGAGTTTCATGGGACTAGCTGGATACTATCGGAGATTCGTACCAGACTTCACTAGAGTTGCGGAACCACTCACAGCTTTGACGAAGAAGGGGAAACCCTTCGTGTGGTCAGACAGATGTCAGCAGAGCTTCCAGGAGCTGAGACAGAGATTGACTAGCACACCTATCATGAGGTTGCCTGATGAGGGAGTAGGGTACGTAGTCTACTGCGATGCATCAGGGACCGGAATCGGATGTGTTATGATGAAGGAGCGGGCAGTGATCGCCTATGGATCACGTCAGTTGAGGCTGCATGAGCAGAACTATGCTACCCATGACCTGGAGTTAGCAGCAGTGGTCTTTGCTCTGAAGACACGGCGACATTACCTGATGGGCGAGCGTTTTACAGTCTTTTCTGATCATCAGAGTCTCAGGTATATCTTCTCACAGAAGTAACTGAACCTGAGACAGCGGCGATGGCTCGAGTTCCTCCAGGACTATGACTTTGAGATAGTCTATACTCCTGGGAAGGGGAACGTAGTAGCCGATGCCCTCAGCAGGAGGCTGGGAATTCAGCTACTAGAGGAGGCGACGGAGCAGCTAGCCTCTTTGCAAATATCCTTCGTGGATAGAGATGGAGCAGCCTTCCTCCAGTCTCTCACAGTCACCCCTCCACTACTGCAGCGGGTCAGAGAGGCACAGCATGAGGACGTTGACTGTGAGACATGATGTACACATATATCCTCGGGACAGGCACCTGATGGTTTCTCCCTTGGAGCAGAGCACCACATCCTTTTCAGAGGACGTACCATGGTACCAGTTGCTTTGCGAGAGGAGGTTCTGAGATAATTTCACACTTCTCCTTTAGCGGTACATCCAGGAGTGGCGAAGATGTACTAGGATCTCAGACGACAGCACTGGTGGCTGGGCATGAAGAAGGCTGTAGCAGAGTTCGTTTCTCGATGCCTCACCTGCCAGCAGGTGAAGGCAGAGCATCAGGTACCAGCAGGCTTGGTACATCCCATTGAGGTCCCGAAGTGGAAGTGGGACGGGATATCTATGGACTTAGTGACTGGACTTCCACGCACTTCCAGAGTTCACGACTCCATTTGGGTGATTGTTGACCGACTCACCAAGTCGGCACACTTCTTACCCATCAGAGAGCAAGGATCAGTGGAGAGCTTGGGACGTCTCTATGTTCAGGAGATTGTGCAGCTCCACGGCATGCCATCATCTATCGTCTCCGATCGAGATGCTCGCTTTACTTCCTGGCTTTGGAAGGGGTTACAGGAGGCGTTCAGGACGCAGCTACGTCTGAGCACAGCCTTTCACCCTCAGACGGATGGTCAGAAGGAGAGGACCATCCAGACTCTCGAGGACATGCTCCGCGCATGTGTCCTCGACTTTGGTCGTAGCTGGGAGGACCACCTACCCTTGGTGGAGTTTGTGTACAACAATAGATACCACTCCACCATCAGGATGGAACCGTAAGAGGCGTTGTATGGCCAACCTTGTAGATCTCCTTTGTGATGGACAGACCCTGGGGAGTCAGCACTTGTGGGACCGGAGATGGTCCAGGCCACGACAGAGAAGGTCCAGGTCATCCAGGAGCGGATGAGGACAGCTCAGAGCCGACAAAAGTCATACGCTGACAGGAGGCGGAGGCAACTAGAGTTCGAGGATGGCGACCACGTCTTCTTGCGGGTCTCACCTCGACGTGGTATTTGGAGATTTTGCCGAGGCAGAAAGTTATATCCACGCTTCATCGGACCCTTCCAGGTCCTCAGCAGGATTGGCGAGGTGGCTTATCGCCTGGCTCTACCACCTCAGTTGCACCAGGTGCACGACGTCTTCCACGTATCTCAGCTGAGGAGATACGTGCATGACCCGACGCACATCATTGACCATGGGGAGCTTGACGTTGACGATGGGGAGACTTTTACGGAGGTCTCGGTGGAGATAGAGGATCGACAGGAGCAGGTCCTATGTGGGCGATCGATTCCTCTTGTGCGCATCAGATGGCATCACGGGAACCTCCAAGAGAGAACATGGGAGCGGGAGGCTCAGATGCATGCTCAGTAACCTCATTTGTTCCCCTAGTTTTTGTTGTATCTTTACGGGGACGTAAATCCCTGAGGTGGGAGTAATGTAAATACCCGTAAAATTCAAGGACATTTTTTTCTTAATTTTCTTTGGAATTTTACAAGAGCGCGGTTTCTAACGGCACCTGATTCCGAGGCCCGGAGTGCCTGGAATCAATTTCCGAAGTTTGGCTCGGGTACGTTCAGTGAACGAACGAGCGGGAATTTCTAACTTTTGATCCGGTGCACGGAATTGAAATCCGAGGACACAGATGAACTCGTACCGCCGATATTCTCTTAAGGAGACCTTTTCCGAAGTTGCGTTTATTGCGGGTTGAGAGTTAGTTTTTGGGTTTTTAAAAGAAGTTAAATAAAAATGTGGAAACACTTTTTATTTTTATTTTGTTGGTTAACTTCTCCCAAAGGGAGTTAAAGGTGGGACCCACATCCACTTAACCTCCCTTGGGAGGATTAAGTGTGGTGGGGCCCAGACGAAGCATAACTCTTCATCTTCTCTTTTAAAACTCCCTTAACCTTCTCTTTTAATTAACTTGACAAGTTTTGTTATTAAAGGGGTTGAGTTGTCTTAATTCAAACTGTTGAATTTCAAATGGATTGGGTGAGTAAATAAAATAAGCCCTTAGCTTATTTTATTTGGTTATAATTCTCTAGCCTCCTTGAGAGATTTTGAAGCCTTCTTCTTCTTCTTCTTCAAGCTTTGACGAAGAACGCGAAGAACCTTCGAGCTTCGACGAAGAACGCCACGTTCTCAGAAACCATCTTTCGTGACGCCTTACCCGCGATACCGACGACGTACTTCTTCCGCGTCATCTCTTCCGCAACGATTTCCCGCAACGAAATCATCGTCAAAGAACTCTGAATCCTCGCTTCACGACATCGACGTCCTTCTTCCGTGACGCCGACCACCGCGACGCGTCTTCCGTGGGTCGTTGACGATCATCGATCTTGAAACCGAGGTAGGGGTTTGTTGTGGATTATTTATTTACTCTCGTTCTTGGTTCTAGAATGATAATCTTGTGGATAAATATTTAAGAGTTATCATCTAACGAGAGGGGGGTCGGACTGCACAAACACGGCCGAATTCCCCCTCCTTTTTTCTTGATTATTATTATTTTTCTTGTGATGTACGAGATGGCATGGTGCCGTCGCACCACGCGGAAATCATTCGACAAATATTGCGTGGCGCCGTCGCGCCGCGCCATGGAAGGATTATCATGAACGCGACGCCGTCGCGCCGCGTCGAAGGGAACCGAAGGCGCCTCGGCCGGAGCGGGGCCGCGGCGGAGGGGTGTGGTGTCGTCGCACCGCGCCGGACGACGAACACCCCTGCTGGTTCCGGGCCATGGCGAAACGGGAAGACCGGCGGCTAGCCGGGCCGCCAGCGTCGGAAGCCGGAAAGGGGACCGGCCTTGCCGGTCCCGTTGAGGAAGAACCGGCCGGCCATGTTGGGCCAGCCGGAAGGGAGAAGTGTCGGGGGAATTAATTCCCCCGGCTGGCCACAAAACGGCCCCCCATAAAGGGGGGGCCGCGGTTACACCAGGGGGGGGGGGGGCAGCGCCCCCCCGTTTTTCCTCAAAGCAAGCCCCCCACGTGAGGGGGGGCCGGTTTCATAAAGGGGGGCAGGCGGCCCCCCCGTTTTTCTCAAAGGCAGGCCCCCACGAGGGGGGCCGGTTTCTCCAAAGGCGCGTCTTTCAGCCGCGCCGCCAGCAAAGAGGGGCGGGGGCCTTGCCCCCCCACACGTGGCACTCGAGCGGCGCCCAGGCCGCGCCGCCACCGGCCGGGCCAGGTCGGACTCGGGTCGGGTCGCCCGGTTCGGGCCGACCCATGGGGGTCGGGCCGGGTCGGCCCGGACCCGGACCCCCCGTTTTCGAATCGACTTCGGTCTTTTGCTCATAACTTGAGCTACGGACCTCCGATCGACAAACCGTCAGCGGCGATGAGATCCTTGGATCGAGTCGGTCGATTCGGTATATCTCACTCAAGGTTTCGGAATACTTTGAGTTCGGCCGGGTTGGTTCGTACACGAAACCAACCGGGCCTTCGGAGCGGAAACGCTCATATCTTGAACTACGGACGTCCGATTGACGTGCCGTCAGCTTTGTTGTGTTTCTCTTAGTGAGACGGATCTTTTGGCATTCTCCACCCGAGGTTTGGACGCAGGTGGAGTACGGTCGGGTTGGTTTTGCCTTAAAAACCAACTGGGCCCCTGGGACGAAAAAACCAATAACTCTCAGACCGGGCATCCGATCGACGAGCCGTCTGTTGCGTTGAGTTCCTGTTGGCGATAAGGAACTTTTGGATACATCAACTCTGGACTTTGTGATAGTTGATGTATCAGCCTCTCGGATCGTGGAGCGGACCCTCCCGAACGAGCTTGTTGTGTGTGGGAACCCTAGAGATGGCTGCGACTGCGACTGCTACTACTACTGCTACTGTGACTGCGACGACGACAGTACAAAGATCCTTGGTGGATTCGACGACGACTACAGCACTCAGCGATCCTACGTGGATCAGTGCTACAGGTCCTGTGTGGGCCCGATCCTGTGTGGGTCCTTGCGCTCAGCGGTCCTGTGTGAACCAGTGCCTACAGGTCCTGTGTGGGCCCGATCCTGTGTGGGTCTTTGCGGGGGTTAGTTACCTATCGATCCTTCGTGGGTCTGATGACTTTGATGGATCAGAGATCATCTTTATCATCTTTCGAAGATGTATACCTGTGTGAGCTGAATCATGTTTCTTTCCTGTGTGGATTGAGTTGTGCTATCCTGTGTGGATTTCGTTTTGCTTTCCTGTGTGGAATACGTTTACATTCCTATGTGGACTGAGTTGTACTTGGGCTCGGAGGTTGGAGCGTTTTGAATTGATGACTTAGGTATATGTATGGGCATATACCTAAGCAGTGTCGGTTGTTACTTCATGATTGTATCTTCCTTTGTGGTTTATCCTTTGTGGATTTTGGGAGACCTTTAGGGGTCTCAGGGTCCCTACTGAGTAGCTTATACTCACCCCTGCACGGGCTATGCCTGCACTACGCTGTGTTGGTTGCAGATGACGGACAGCGTTGATCTTGGCTGAGGCTTGTAGAGCCGGATGGTACCTGGAGGTGGACCACTGGGCGGGACGTGTTCGGAGCGGACGACAGGACCCGAGGAACAGTGGTGCTATCTGTACCCACCCTTCAGGTGGGATTACCAGTGGACAGCTCAGTGTAGCGGCTTTTAATTTACAGTTATTGTTTTTTCCTTTTGAGTTGTACTTTACTTTCAGTTTGGGTTTGTATACTGGCCCATTTACTTTTCCGCACTTCAGTTTTACTTTGTTTTTACTTAGTGTTTTACTATTCATATTGCTTACTCTGTGGTGGTTGTTTACTTTTCAAAGGAAATGCCTTCCCTTTTTGTTGGGATTTACTCCTTGGTGCTAGTCGCCAGCCCCTGGCCTATGGAAGGCGGGCTTGGGGTAGTCACGGCACGGGCCCCGAGGACGGGTCGTGACAAGCTTCTCCTAGCTAGTTATCATATGGAGGGTGAAGCAGATCAATGGAGGACGTTGACCAAAAATATGAAGCATGAGGATGAGATCGAGGTGTTGGAATTGAAGGATTTCCAAAAGAAGTTTTTCAATAAATATTTTCCACGCACCTTCCGTCATATGATGGAAAGGGACTTCCTTTCCCTCAAGAAAAAAGAAAATGAATCTGTTGGAGCGTACAAGACAAAATTCACAATTATATCATGATAATATGCTAGATTTTTCATTTTCCCTGAATGCAAGGTTGACCACTTCTTTGGTGGGATGAAACCTAGCCAATGGAAAGTGGTGGAAATCTATGACTTCGACAGCTATAACGAAATTGTCTGATGTTCCCTCAAGGTAGAAATGGAGATCAAAGAATCTTAGGGGTATCATGGGGATAAGAAGTGTATGTTAGACATTAATGGTGGTAGTCTGATGGATAAATCCAATGGTGCTAAGAATATCCATCACCCCACTTTCCAAAGGTGCAGAAAGAAGAACCCTAGAAATTGCCTGAAGGGTATGGAAAAATGTTTTAGGTGTGGAAGAGAAGAGAACATAGCTGTTAATTGTCATCAAGAAAGACCAGCGGCTTCAACAAAGGAGAGGAATACTCTGTTCGATCCTCAACACATTGTTCATTGATACAACTACAAAGAACCAGGGAATCTTAAAAATCAGTTCCCTAAGCCAAGGTTTTTCGGAGGCAACCAAAAAACTCCAAGACATCAAGGGTGAGCTTTTTCCATAACTACTACCAAAGTGAACCCCGACAATGAAGTGTTCACAGGTACGCTAGTTATTCATTCAAGAATGGAAAACATACTTTTTGATTCAGGTTCTAGGAATTCTTTTATATCTCAAAAGTATAGTAGAACAATCACAGCACCACCACATATCATGGAAGTGATGATGCCGGCGAGTACGGAAAATGGGGCAATCATTGTATCCCATGAATATATCTCCTTCTCTAATATAATCTATGATTTAAACTTCCCAGTGAACCTTTTCATACTCCCTTTGGTGGAATTTAATGCAATTCTTATCATGGATTGGCTTTCCTTATATAGAGCCAACATAAATTTCCATGAGAGGGAAATCACTCTCCATGTGTAGAATCGACCCACGATTATTTACAAGTGAAAGGAGGAAGATGAATCTTATTTAGCTTCATCATCTCAAATATGGATATTACTACCCTATAAGAACATGTATCTGGCTCATATGATTGAGTATAAAGGTTCAAACATCCTAGAGGACAAGCTTATTGTGAGGAAATTCACTGAAGTGTTTCTTGAGGAATTGTCTGGTCTTCCTCCTAGAAGAGATGTTGACTTCTTAATTGATCATATACCTGGGGAATTTCCAATATCCAAAACTCCGTATAGAATGGTTTTTGTAGAGCTTAAGGAGATGAAGAAATAACTACAATAGAATCTGGATAAAGGGTTTATACTCCCAAGTGGTTTACCATGTGGTGCACCAGTCCTCTTCATCAAGAAGAAGGAGGGGTCAATGCGCCTTTGCATCGATTATCGTAAGCTTAACAAAATCACGATAAATAACAAGTATCCTCTCCCATGAATTGATGACTTGTTTGATTAGCAGTGTGGAGCACAATACTTCTCCAATGTGGATTTTTGGTTGTGATATTATCACGTAAGGGTGAAGAAGGAAGATATCCCCAAGACTGCTTTTTGTAAAAGATATGGGCACTATGAATTCATAGTAATGCCTTTCAGACTCACTAATGCTCCCAAAATCATCATGGACTTAATGAATAGAGTTATTATAGATTTCCTAGACAAATTTTTGGTAGTCATTATAAACGATATTCTAATATACTCCAAAACCAAGGAGGATCATGAGGAGCATATGAGAACTGTACTAGAGACCTTACGGAATTAGAAGCTCTATGAAAAGTAAAACAAGGGTGAGTTATGGTTTAAGGAGGTATCATTCTTGGGCCATATCATCACAATAAATGGGATATCTATGGATCCCTCCAAAATAGGTGAAATTGAGGGATGGAGGAGGCCAACATCGGTAACGGATATTCGTAGCTTCTTGGAGTTAGCTCGATATTATCGACGATTTGTGAGAAATTTCTCACAATTGTCCAAAACTCTTAACAAGCTAACTCGGAAGGAAGTAAAGTTTTCTTGGAGTGATGAATGCGAAGAAAGCTTCAAGGAGTTTAAAGGTAGGCTTATCACTATGCCCGTGCTCAATTTTCCCACAAGTGGAGAACTTTTTTTGGTATTCAGTGATGCTTCGAAGAAGGGCATGGGATGTGTGTTGATGAAAAATGAAAAAGTAATTGCCTATGCATCAAGGTAATTGAAAGTTCATGAACAAAACTATCCAACACATGACCTCAGGTTAGCTATAGTGATCTTTTCTTAGAAAATTTGGTGACATTATCTCTTTAGGGAGAAGTGTGAAATATATATGGACCACAAAACCTCAAGTATATATTCACACAGAAAGATTTGAACATGCACCAATGAAGATAGATAGAGCTGATAAAAGACTATGACTACTAAATCCATTACCACCCTGTAAACGAGAACAAGGTGGAAGATTACCTAAGTGGAAAAGACAATGCGATTCTATCCTTGATGATAATTGAAAAGGATCCAATCGTCATAGATTTGATGAATATGGATACGGAATCTTAAATAAAGGAACATCATAAATCTTTTCACAGATTATTTATCAACCATTACTTTTGGAAAGGTTAAAGGATTCTCAAAAATGTGATGTGGGAATTCAGGAAGAAGTGGAAGCTATTGGAAAAGGGAAATCCTCATAGTTTAATGTTAATGAATAAGGAATTGTGAGATTTGGGAAAAGACAATTTGTTCCATTAAGTCTAGAGATGAATAAGGATCTTTTAGATGATGCACATAACACAAATTTCTATATTCACCCAGGAAACAAAAATATGTATCGAGATATTATAGAGAATTATTGGTGAGATAATATGAAGAAGGATATTGATGAATATACATCAAAGTTACTGGTGTGTTAGCATGTAAAGGTTGATATGTAGAAGTCTAAGGGGATGATGCAACCATTGCCCATACCAAAATGGAAATGGGAGAACATCATCATGGAATTTGTCACCAGACTTCCAAAGAAATCCAAACTCAAAAATTCCATATGGTTTGTTGTGGATCGTCTTACAATGTCTGCACACTTCATTGTTATTCATGAGGATTTCTCATTGGATCTACTAGAACATACATATATTAGGGAAGTGGTAAAGCTATATGTAGTACCACTATATATTGTGTCTGATCAAGATCCAAGATTCACCTCTATGATTTGGAAGAATCTTCAACATGCTTTAAAAACATAACTAAACTTCAGTATGGACTATCATCCTCAAACTGATGGCCGATCTGAGATGACTATCCAAACAGTTGAGGATATGTTGAGAGAATGCTCAATGGAATGTAAAGGAGGATGGTATCAACATCTTCCCCTAGTTGAGTTCTCTTATAATAACAGCTTCCACTCAAGCATCCAAATGGCACCATACGAACCCCTTTATGGGAAAAGGTTCAGAACATCGGCGTGTTGGGATGAGGTCGGTGAGGGTAAACTGCTTGGACCAAAAATAGTCGAAGAAATGGTGGAGAATGTGAAAACCATTCAGCAACATGTCAAGGTAGCCCAGAGTCGACATAAGAGTTATACAGATAACCATCGACGAGACCTTGAGTTTAAAGTTGGAGACATGGTATTTCTACAAATATATCCATGGAATAATGTCCTGGGATTTGGAAAGAAATGGAAGTTAAGTCCAAGGTACATCAGCCCCTTCGAGATTCTTGATCATGTCGGGGTTATGGCCTAATGACCTACACTTCCACCTACTGTGGCCAAAGTACATGATGTCTTTCATGTATCCCTCTTAAGGAAGTACATACCAGACCCTTCACATGTACTCTCTTCAAAGGTGGTATAGTTAGAGGATGATCTTTCTTATGAGGAGAAACCAGTCAAGATCTTAGACCACAGAAAAAAAGTTCTATGAAATAAGACAATGCCCCTCTTCAAGGTGTTGTGGAAAACCAAAAGTTTGATGAAGCGGCATGTGAATCAAGGTAAATGATGAAGCAGAGTTACCCACATCTGTTTTAGTATGGGAAATGAAAATTTTGAGGGTTAAATTTTTTAAAGGGGGGAGATTCTGAAGACCCAAACTTTTGATAATGAAAATCCCTCTTGATCTAATTAAATGTCTTAATATGTGAAATGATTATACAACATATCCACTTCTTTTGTTTTAAGTTTTTGTATTTTAAAATACTGTTAAGAATTGTGATCATTGCTAATATAGTCTTTGAAAATTGACCACCTAATTAGAATAAATATAGGGCTTTAAAAAATCTAATTTACTCAGACAAAGTAAGAGATTGTCTCATTCAGCATACATGCCCCATACGAAGCCCATTTGTTTGAGCTAGGAAGGGAGGTGGTGTCATTTGGACTCACTCTTGACCAAGCCCAAGTCGAGCTACAATATTTTATGCTCCACAGGAACCGCCTATGAGATAAATGGAAGTGGATAGAGATTACCACCCAAGAAATGTTGTCACGACCCATCCCCCAAGGCCCGTACCATGACTATCCCAAGCCCGCCTTCCATAGGCTAGGGGATGGAGACTAGAACCAAAGGCATAAATCCCTAAGATGGGAAGACATTCCCTTTATAAATCATAAACACAGACAATCAGAGTAAGATGGAAGCAAAACACTAAGTAAAATTGTATACAAATGAGTGTAGAAAAGTAAAGGGGTTGGAATACAAGCCAAATAGGAATGTACAAGTACAACTGAAAAGAGACAAATATGTGAAAGGTGAAAGCAGCTCCTGGATCATCCACCATGGATCCTACCTAAAGGATAGGTTCATATATCCTCCATAGCACTCGACATCTGTTCGTCTCCTCTGTGTACCATCACGCCATGTGGTCCACCTTCGGGTACCGTCTAGTCCTGTCCACTCAGCCTCAGTCAGTGTTGTTCGTCTTCTACAACCAAAACAATGAGGTGTGGGCATAGCAGTGTAGGGGTGAGTATAACGATACTCAGTAGAGACCCCAAGAACCTCAAGGGCTCACAAAAATCCAACAAAGATAAACCATAATGTAATAAATCAATAGATAACCACACATAGGTATATGCCCAAACATATACATAAGTTATCAAGTAATCCATCTCATTCATGAGGTAAACTCAAAAGTTAAAAAATCCGCTCAAACAGGATTTTATTTTATGGATAGTATAAATCTGAACCCTTGGCTGCTGGAGAACTCCTCCTCTATCGAATACCATGGGCATGCGGCGTCACATAGAGGTGCTTCCCACTAACATGGACTACTGAGGTACTCCTCCTGTCGAGTATTGTGGATCTACCACACTCACATAGAGGTGCTCCCCACCGTGGATCTACTGCACTCACACAGAGGGTCTCCCCCTCATAGCATGTTGAGGTACTCCACATGTCGAGTACCATGGGTCTACCATGCTCACACAGAGGTGTTCCCCACCGTGGGTCTACCGCGACACCAAGGCGCTTCCCACTAGGCTTGTCGAATCACACCGAGTCGAATTGGCCAGTAGCCGTCAAGTCTCATCCAGCTACTAGGTTCTCGCACAAATTCATGCTCGTCTTTGGAAGATCCTCTCCACAAGCTATTGGTTGATACTCCAACTGTCATGAAGTCCCACGTAGAAGTATCTCAAATGTATGAAACGTTATAGAGGTCTCAACGCAATAGACGACGCATCAATCAAACTCCCGGTATATGAGTTATTAGCTTTTTAATCCCAGGGCCCGGTTGGATTTTTATACGATCCAACCTGACTAAAACTCAAATAAACCTCATACTCTAGTGGGGTATACTCAAAGGGTCCATCGCGCTCCGAGAAAGACAGCACCGCTGACGGTTCGTCAAACGGTCATCTGATGCCAAAGATATGGCCAAAGAAAGTATGGGATTTTTTTGGTCCTAGGACCGGTCTGACCCTATCGGACCAAATCGGCCCAACCCAGTCTAGACTGACCCCTTCTGGGTCGACCCAGTCAGATCCACTAGGGCAGACCCGGCCCGTTGGGCGGGTGATCCCGCTAGGTTCGATTGGGTCCACTGGGCTCGGCCCAGCGGACCGCAGGGGCGGTACGTCCCGGAGGTCTTCATGTAGGCATCTCAGCCCGAAGGCCAGAGCCGGTTCTTCCAACAACACGTGGGGCCCAACTCAGGTGGCTCAGCCTATAAGGTCGATCCGGTTTGTCCAGAGACGCTATGAAGGACACCACATGCTGGCTTGGGTGGCTGGCATGGCCTGGTTGGTTCGGCTGGGAGCCGAGGCGTGGGCAGGCCACGCAGGGCGCTGGTCAGGGTGCGGTCAGGCTGGAGGGGTGCATGGGCAGAGAGTGGGTAGGCCAACGGGGCCTGCGTGCAGCGTGCGGGCAAGCTGACGGGGCACCAGCAGCGCGCAGGCTCGGCTGGAGGCAGTGCTAGACGCCCCGGGGGCAGCGCAGTTCATAGAGGCCACAGGTAGCACAACCTTTTTTTTGTCATCTCCATCGCCTCGTCGTTGTTACGTCACCACGCCGAAGAACGCCACAAGAAGGAAAAATGATAGAAGATTTCGGGCCATGTAAGGTTGACCCGCACTCTCCACGTTTACGGAGGTATCAATTGGCTCAACAAGATAAGTAGTTGATCATTAACATGTCTGCAACAAACTCTTTCTATCCAATTAAGAAGATAAGAAATGTTAAATCAACATCAGGTAATAAAACCCCCTACCTTTTGATTATCGTACATCATTCGTTGATGGAGTCGCAGAAGGTAGACAAAGAGAATCATTGTTCGTCGCGTCTACCATACACTCCCAAACCCATGCTACGTCAGCTGTGGAAGACGCTCCACCTCTGTTGGTGGCTAGGGAAGAAGTCGAAGAAGGATCGTCATCGGAATTCTTTAGTGGAAGAACGTGTTCTACGTTCTTCATTGGGAGGAGCATTCTTCATTGGGAGAATTTTAATTCTCCCAAGCTCTCCTCTCAAAAGCTCCTCTAAGTGTGAAATGCCAAGAAAAAATAATATTAGATGTCTTGTTATTTTAGATTTTGGAAAAAATTCACAAATGGAGAATTCAATTATGAGGCTCCACCTAATTAATTCACCTTTGTTGGCACAAATTAATTAGGGGAGGTCAAGAGGATCTCCCTAATTAATGAGGGAGATTTGGGAGGTTATACCCTCCTCCCATTAATAGGGGTCGGGTGGACCCCACCCCTATTATTCAAATGGTATGTCAAGGTATCGGGTGGTCTCCATGCTATAACCTCTCATGAGAGGTTATGTCTGGGTGGGCCCCACCACATAACCTCTCATGGGAGGTTATGGTGTGGTAGTCCCACCTCCAACTTCCAAGAGGAGGTTTCAACTACTAGTGGGTCCCACCTCCAAACACTTACATGGATGCTGAAATAAAATAAAGTGTATCTCACTTTATTTTATTACTATTTTTATGAAAACCCAAAAACTAACATTTATTCTCGACCTTCTTCCATCGAGGGGGAAGTATCCTTAAGCGAATACTGGCACTGCGAGTTCAACGGTGCCCTCAAATTTCTATTCCGAGCACCGGTTCAAAAGTTATAAAAACTCGCTCGTACGTTTACTAAATGTACCTGAACAAAAACTTCAGAAATTGATTTCGGGCACATTGGTCCTTGAAATGAAGTTCCGTAAATTTTTTGGACTCATAAAAATATCATGTATTAAAAACAATTCAATATGATTTTTAGGTCTTTACATTCTTACCACCTCTAGGCTTTACGTCCCCATAATCTACAACTCGAACTAAGGGATCAAATGGGGGTACTGAGCACGCATCTAAGCCTCCTACTCCCATGTGTTCTCCTGGAGGTTCTTGTGCTTCCAAAAACATGCACCAGAGGTATCAACCATCTACATAGGACCTGCTCCTGTCGATCCTCAATCTCCACTGGAACCTCCATAAGAGTTTCCCCATCATCAACGTCCAACTCTCCATGGTTAATGATGTCAGTAGGGTCATGCACATATCTCTTTAGGTGAGATACATAGAAGACGTCATGAACCCAGTGCAACTGATGTTGAAGAGCCAGGTGGTAAGCCACCTCACCTAATCTGCAGAGGACCTATAAAGGTCCAATGAATCTCGGAGATAACCTGCCGCCTCGGCCAGATCTCTATAGACCTCATCGAGGTGAGACCCGTTGGAAGACATGGTCACCACCCTCAAACTCTAGAGGCCTCCATCTCTGAACCCAACCATCGTTGATGTTGGTCAAGATTAATTATTTATATCTCCAACTAACTACTTTATATGTGGCAAGTAGGGTCGAACCCATCGGGAAGGCAATTTTTAACCACAACCTTACTAAAACTACATCAAAACACTCACTGTTGTCAGCAGTGAGTTAGATTTTCTTAATATTTTTTATTCTTTTAATATTTTTTATATTTTTTTATAAACATTAATTTTAAACCACACATATGTGGAAAAAAATTTCTAACCTATACTAAAACAGAGAATAGTTGAAAATAATATGTAACAATGAAAATAAAATACTGGTAAAAGATAAAAAGAAAAGAACGCTCAGGGATTAATCTAGTCTACTGGTTTAAATTGTTTCTCCAAATAATGTAAAAATACTACATTGTGCCACTGCATATAGGAAATTTCTTTCCCTCACCTGGAGTTAAGTTGTGGAAATTGTACAACATAGAGTTCCCCACTCCAATGAAGTACAAATTCATAAAGATGATTTAAAAGGACAACAGTACAAACTCTCCATAAGTACTGATGTTTTCATAATGAGATGATTAATTAAAATATGAATCCATAATAAAACTCACCGAATGATTATAGAGTTTTTAAAAATTCAGTGTTTGTGGTACGAAGTTGAAATGTGTAATTAGAATCGATGTCGCCGATCAATTCTAATCAGAGAAGAAATGTATAATGAAAAGGATGAAAATGATCACCAGTAGAACAAGAACTCTCCTCGAACTAGAAATTTAGCTAAATAATATATTATTCATTATCACTATAGTAATGAAAAACATTTCAAAGAAATAGAGTATAAGATTTAAAAAAAGGGATAAAGAACTCTCCGAAGATGCTCTGCTCCTCGGCTCCTTCAACTCCAGGTCTGCAATACTCTGGATCCTCTCCAGTGCTCCTGATCATCTCTGAAAAAGTGAATGAATGTTGTACAATCTCCCCCTATTATACTTCTTTCTCTACTTTAAGTTTCCAATGTCTTCTATAGCATGTCACCGAAACTCTTCACCGAATTGAATTCATTTTTATCTATTGCACTGCACACGTGTGTGTTCGTGATAGGCACGTCGCCCTAGTTTATCCCTCATAAATAACTTTGGTAAAGCTATTTATATGTATTTAGATGTATAGACTTCTCTTGAATGAACATGCACCAATAGAATAGAAAAGTAAATAAACAAGAATGCAAATAACAAAAAATAGTTATTTTTTAAAGTTAAGAGTTATATTACTCATTAATAGTTAGATAAAGTTAGTTAATAAATATCTTAATTGATCATTATTATTTACTTTTATTTTATTTATAAAATTATTCACTTAATATTACTATAGTAAAACATAAGTTTATTAAAAAGTTATTAATTTAATTAAGTTAATACATATAAATAGTAAATTTTTTAGTTCATCTTTTTTAACTAAATTATTGAAATTTAACATCATAATAAAATAAGTAATTAAAATTTTAATAATTTATTTTGTATTAATTATTTTCATTTAATAATTTTATTATTACTATAATTACTGTTTAATAAATTGTTAGATAAATTTATTAATTAGTTTATTTTAATTTAATAATTAGATTTAAAACGTTAATTTTAAATATTTTTTAAATTAATAAGTATATTTAATTATATTTTTACTATGATCAGTATATTAATTTATTATTAACAATTATTATTGATTTAGTTTTGTACTTTAATTTATAATTTGTTAAATTATTATAATTTTTTAAATTCATAACTTTTTTTCAAATTCTATTATATTCTTTTAATTTATTAAAGTTAAATTTTACTTTAACATTATTTTTTTATCATTTTTTACTTTACTTTTATTATTATATTTATTATCTTTTCTTTTTGTTTTATATTATTTCTTATCTTCTTCCTTCCCCCAGAACCCGGCGCACAGGAGGGATGGAATTTCGGTCTTCTTCCTCTGCAACTCCACAGCAGCAGCTCTAGCCCTTCGGTCCAGCCAGGTGCAGCAGTCTCCTCGGCATAGCGGCACAACATGGCATCGTCCTCCTCCCTCCATCCACGGTGGATTCAGTGAGTAGCGTGGCATGGACCTCATTACTACTCCAGCGGGAACCTCTTCTTCAAGCCAGTGGTGGCGCGACACTCCTACAGCAGCGGTCCGGCTGTTCTGAGTGACTCCTGTAAGAGACAGCACAACTCTGGGTGAAGACACTCCAACGAATAGCCAACAGTGGAGCAGCTCCCTTGAGACAAGGACCTCCTCCTCCTCGGCACTTCGACTATAGTGACCGGTGGTGCGTAGGACACGCACAGCGGCGAACCGACTCCCTTTCTCCAGTGCAGCGTGGTGGCTTCCCTCTCCATCTGTGATGGTAAGGAATGCTGCCGGTGAGGTATTCACCATTAGGTTGGGTGAGTACCAGTGAGAAAGAGAAGGGGCTAAAACGATGAGAGAAAAAAAAGAAATGTGGAGGTGAGGGTATGGGACAGTAATGGTGAGGGTCACCTACCAGTAGCTGCAATTCCGTGAAACACCACCACGAGCGTTAATTAAACTACAACTCATATAAAAAAATCAATTAAACTAATAATTAAATGATTAAACTATTAATTTATTTAAAACAAAAAAAATCAACAAATCTAAAAAATCACTAAAATATTAACTATTTAAATTATTAGAAAGATTAAATAATTCAAAATTAAATAATGAATTTAAACAATAGAATTAAAATAAATAATTGAAATAAGAAATTAAAATGCATAAAAAATAATTTATTTTAAATGTTTAAAACAACAAAATTATTTAATTAAATAGCACTAATAATAAACATTAGGTTATATTAGCATACTAATCCTAAATCTTTTAAAAATATAATTATACTGTTAAATTAATAAAGTTAATTTATATTAATGGATTCAAAAAAAATTAAAAAAAATGAAAATTAAATTTAGTTAATAACTAAATTATATCAATGTAATTAAAATTAACTATTGGAAAAAAATGAATCCATTTGTACGCAAGTTAAACTGATTTAGTGATTTCACCTAAGAAAATTTAATTAAATATAATTAAATTAATAAGATAAACTCGATAACTAAATAAATTCTAAAGTAAAATAAAAGTTTAAACATGGAAAAGTTAAACTGAAAGACAACGGTGACCCTGAAAAATTTATCAGTGAGGTTTAGGTTAAAAATTAGAGTTACCGGTAGGAAAGGGTAATGGTGACAAAGGTCACCGGTAAAAGCAAGGTCACATTTACATCTCAAAACTAGTTACCGCTAGAGAAAAAAAAATGCAGGTCACCGTTAGTCAGTAACGGTAACCTGGTTACCTCTAGTTTGAGAAAAAGTAACCATGCTATCGGTAGCTTCGCTACCAGTAGTCTGGAAAGCAGTAACTAAGTTTCTGGATGTGTAAACTTTTAAAATTAAAATTTAATTGATTTGAAAACTCTATACTTAATAATAATGAAAATTTTAAATAAAATAAATAGATAAATATTAAATAAACAAAATAAAAAATAGTTACATTAAAAACAAAGAAAGAATAAATCATTTATTTTAGGGTCTATAATTACATAAATTGTTATAAAAAATGAATATTTGAAAATTTTAATTATAAAAAAACAAAATTTTATTTATTTAATCAAAAGTGTAAAAATAATTAAATAAATCATTAAAAAATAATAAAAAGGATGTGGGAATTTGTGTAAAAATAAGGCCCCATCAGTCTCTTATCAGCATACGACTTCTATATACTCTGTGTAGTCTTCATCCGCTCATGTATGATCTGCACCTTATATATGGTAGCTCATACCATCTCTGGTCCCACTAGTGCTAACTCCCCTAGGTCAGTCCAGCACAAAGGTGATTTGTAAGCTCGCCCGTATAATGCCTCAAAAGGTTTCATCCATCTGGTGGAGTGATAGCTATTGTTGTAGGAAAACTCCACCAATGGTAAGTGATAATCCAAACTAAGACTGAAGTTTAGGACACATGCATGGATCATGTCCTCAAGAGTTTGAATGGTCTGCTCGGTCTGACCATCTGTCTAAGGATGGAAGGCGGTGTTCAGATGAAGTTGTGTCCCGAAAGCCTGCTGCAACCCCTTCCATAGTCGGGAAGTAAACTGTGCATCACGATCGGAGAAAATCATCGAAGGTATACCATGTAAATTCACAATAACTTACACATAGAGGTGTCCCAATCTCTCTATTGAACCCTTCTCTCTGATTGGTAGGAAGTGTTCTGACTTGGGGAGTTGGTTGATGATCACCCAAATCGAGTAGTGACCCCTGGATGTACGTGGAAGACCTGTAATTAAGTCCCTGGATATCCCATCCCACTTTTACTCTGGGACCTCTAAGGGATGAACCATGCATGCTGGTACCTGGTGCTCTGTCTTCACTTGCTTACAAGTGAGGCATCGAGAGACAAACTCTGCAACTTCTTTCTTTATTCCTGGGCACAAGTTTTGTCGTCGAAGGTCCAGGTACATCTTCACCGCTCATGGATGTACCGCTAGAGAGGATGTGTGTAACTCTCTAAAAACTTCCTCCTAAAGTGACACTGGTACAAAGGTATCTCCTCTGAAGAGGATGACGTGATCCCTACCTTCAAAAAATCCACCAAGTGTCTACCCTGTGGATATCTGAGCATGTCATGTCTCGCTTTCAGCATCCCCATGCTTTTCCTCCAATACTCGCTGAAGAAGTGGAGGAGTGACTGTAAGAGACTGAAGGAAGGTTGCTCCATCTCTATCAACAAAAGATATCTGTAAAGCATCCAGCTACTCTGTCGCCTCTCCTAGTAGCTGTATACCAGATCTCCTGTTGAGCGCATCCACAACAATGTTCCCCCTCCCAGGAGAATAGACTATCTCGAAGTCATAGTCCTGTAGGAACTCAAGCCAATGTCATTGCCTCAGGTTCAGGTCCTTCTGAGAGAAGATATACCTAAGACGCTTCTGATCAGAGTACACGATAAAAATTTTGCCCATCAGATAGTTTCACCACATCTTCAAGGTGATGAACACTTCTGCTAACTCCATGTCATGGTTAGCATAGTTCTTCTCATGTTGTCTCAGCTACCGAGAACCATACGTGATCACTGCTCGCTCCTGCATCAGGACACACCCGAGTCTGGTCCCTAATGCATCGCAGTAAACTACGTACCCTACGCCATCCTATATAATACTGAAGATGGGGGCACTAGTCCACCTATGACTCATCTCTTGAAAGCACTGTTTTCATCTCTCCAACCACACGAAGGGTTTCCCCATCTTCTTCATAGATGAAAGTGGTTCTACAACTCTGGAGAAGTCTGGAACGAACCTCTGGTAGTAAGCAGCCAAACTCAGAAAACTCTGTACCATTGTCACACTCCTGGGTGGGTCCCATGAAAGTACCACCTCAATATTCGCTGGATCCACTAAAAATCTATCCTATGAGATGACATGACCTAGAAAGTAAACCTCTTGGATCCAAAATTGGCAAATAGAGATCTTACCATAAAGCTGGTGCTCTTGGCGTGTTTCCAGTACTACCAGCAAATGGTAGGCATGCTCCTCCTCAGTATTTGAGTAGATCAGAATTTCATCGATGATGAATACAACAATGTGATAGAGATATGAATGGAATATCCTGTTCATGAGTCCCATGAACACTTATGGATCATTGGTTACACCAACAGTCATAACCAAGAACTCATAGTGGTCGTAATTACATCTGAAGACCATCTTCTACACATCCTCTTATTGAACTCTGAGCTGGTCATAGCCTGATCAGAGGTCTATTTTCAAGAACCACCGAGCTCCCTTCAGCTAATCAAAGAGGCCATAAATCCTCAGGAGTGGGTAATTTTTCTTCAGGGTCACCATGTTCAGGTGACGGTAGTCGACACAGAGCCTCAATCTCCCATCTGCCTTCCTGGAGAACAGAGTCAGGGTTGTCCAGGTAGAAACACTGGGCCAGATGAATCCCTTCCCTTGCCAGTCCTCCAGTTGTACTCGCAGCTCATGAAGCTTAGCAGGAGCCATCCGATATGCAGGAGTAGATATCGATGCCGTCCCGAGGTACAATTTATTATTGAATTCCACCGCTCTCTGAGGAGGTAGTCCTGAAACATCGTCAAGGAAAACATCCACGTACTGGTCCACCACTACTGAATATCTCAAACTCTCCACATCAACTGCTCTGAGTGTAAGGCAGGCCAACTTATTAGTGATAGGCTACACCCTCCTCTGAGTAAGTCAGTCCTGCTCTGCAAAGGCAACCTTCTCACCGGTGAAGGTGAACCTTTTACCATCCGTGCGGACACACAACACTTTGCGCCTAATATAGTCGATATGAGCAGGGAATATAGATAACCAGTCCATAAATAAGATGACTTCATAAGGACACAATGTCACTACAAGGAGATCTCAGTCGAACCTCTCGCCTCCTAGAGTAAGCTCACACTACTGGCACTAGTTTGTGATTGTCAAGTCTACTCCCATAATAATCTCTAGCCATACGGATTGAGCCGACAGCTCCGTCGAAATATCTAAGCTCCGAATGAGGGCAGTGGCAATGAAAGAGTGACTGACACCTATGTCTATAAGAACTTCAGCTAAGGTGGAGTAGACACAGATCGTACCTCGAATCATCACCAGAGTTCCATGGTCGTATGACTTAGCTTCTTGAAGATGAGATCTCCCTTGTCCACCTGATCCCTGTAGTCGGGGTGGAACACATAGTGGTGGTGGTGGTAACACCTCGAAACATCGCCCACCTCCAGTTTCTCGACCAGCTCATCTGCCACGTTCGCCTGCTCCCTATGGACTGCCTCGATCAAATATATGTCTCTGACTTGGCATTCCTTTGAGCGTCTGCTGATCATTTGAACGACGGGTTAGACAGTCACAATCCATGTGTCTTTTCCCATCACATGAGTAACACTGTCTGCTCCTGGTATGTGTGTCTCTGCCCCGACTTCCCCGTACATCCGATCCTGAGTCAAGCGGTCGTACACCCATGGGTCTGGTCCTCTTGGACCTCTACGACATCTATCTACTGCCAGCTGCATAATACACCACTATGTGTCAACTAGTTGTGGGTCTCATTACTAGAGACTACTCAGCAAGGAAGATCTCCACTAAGGGGGATCGCTCCAACACCCCTTCTTGCGTTGGGATGTTGAGGGGGATCATCGAAGCCCTGATCTCTCGCCTGAGTCCCTTCTCGAAAGTCTGGGCCCTGAAGAATGGGTCACGAACCATATTAGTAGAGTAGCACGATAGGTCTGTGAACCTTGCTGAGTACTAATCTAAAATCATGCTACCCTACTATAGATGAAGTTTCTCCTGTATACGCACTTCACAGATAGTGGCTTGGAAAAACTCTACCTGAAACAGGCACTTGAAGTCTGTCCAGAGTAGCATCATCTCATCATGCAACTAGAGCATCAGACTCCACCATCTGCATACTTCTTCCTGAAGGAGACTCGTGGCAAGGATCACCATAAGGTCTTCTACTGTCCCAACCAGTATGTAGACTCTCACCACAGCCTCCAGCCAATCCTCAACCGCATGTGGTTCCATCTCTCCCCTGAACCTGGGTGACCTCTGGTTCTAGAAATCGTGCAACGTGCTCAAGTGACGTCCATTGTATACTATAGGGGCTAGTGGCATCGGTGGCCCAACGGTTAGTGGTACCGCTGGTGCCTCCGCTGGTAAAGGGCCCTACACTGAGGCCTCCTCACTTGGTGGTCTATCCGTACGTACGACTCTCGAGGATATAGCTGGTCATCCATAGGGAGGAATTCTAAAAGAAAAAGATTCAACACATTCAAGAGATCTATACCTAGTGAACTGAACTGGTTGATATTACTTGAAGAAAACTTTTGAAAACACTTACGCAATCAGTATTTTCGTGCACTGATTCGAAAATTAGAAGTCAGGGTCCTGGTGTATGGATACGTCGGTCGCCGCACCAAAACTGGACTCCCTGAACTGAAAACCACACTTAGTACCCTTAACATTATTGATTCATAGAGAAGAAAGATCAGAGTCCTATGTTCTATGGTAGAACTGACTCCTCTGATACCAATTTGTCATGACCCATCCCCCAGGGCCCGTACCGTGACTACCCCATGCCCGCCTTCCATAGGCCTGGGGCTGGAGACTAGCACCAAAAGTGTAAATCCCTATGTTGGGAAGGTATTTCCTTTATAAATCATAAACACACATAATCAGAGTAAGATGGAATAAAAACACTAAGTAAAACTATATACAAATGAGTGCTAAAAAGTAAATTGGTCGGAATACAAGCCCAACAGGAAAGTACAAGTACAACTAAAAAGGGAAAAATAGCTGAAAGGTGAAATAAGCTCATGGATCGTCCACCATGGATCCTACCTGATGGGTAGGTATAGATAGCCTCCACAGCACTCTACATCCATCTGTATCCTCTGTGTACCGTCATGTCATGTGGTCCACTTGCGGGTATTGTTCAGTCCTATCCACTCAGCCTCAGTCAGCGATGTCCAGCATCTGCAACCAACACAACGATGTGTGGGCATATCTTGTGAAAGGGTGAGTATAACGATACTCTTTAGGGACTTCGAGACCCTCAAGGTCTCACAAAAATCTAATAAGGATAAAACACAAAGTAAGAAATAAATAGATAACCACACTTTGGTATATTCCCATACATATACCTAAGTTATCAAGTAATCCATCTCAATCATGAGGTAAACTTAAAAGTTACTAACTCAGCTCAACCATGATTTTATTCTATGGAAAATATCAACATGAACCCTCGGCTGCTGGAGAACACCTCCTCTATTGAGTATAGTGGGCCTGCCATGTCACATAGAGGCTCTTCCAACTAACTTGTACTGCTAAGGTACTCCTCCTATCAAGTATTGTGTATCTGCCATGATCAGCCAGAGGTGCTCCCCACCGTGGGTCTGCTGCGCTCACACAGAGGGGCTCCCCCTAGTAGCCTACTGAGGTACTCCATGTGTCGAGTATCATGGGTCTGTCATGCTCACACAGAGGTGCTCCCCACTATGGGTTTGCTGCGACACCAAGGCACATCCCATTGGTCTCTTCAAATCACTCCAAGTCAAATCGGTCAGAAGTCATCAGGTCTCAGATAGCTACTAGGTTCCCACAAAAATGTCTGCTCGTTTCTAGAAGATCTGTTCCACAAGCTACTGGTTGATACTCCAATAATAACGAAGTACCACGTAGAAGTATCTCAAAGGTCTGCAACATCATAGAGGTCTCAATGCAATAGATGACGTGTCAATAAGACGCCCGGTCTGTGAGTTATTAACTTTTTAGTCCCGAGGGCCTGGTTGGATTCGTATTCAATCCAAACTGACTGAAACTCAACTAAACCTCGTACTCCAGCGGGGTATATTCAAAGGGACCATCGCGCAATGAAAAATCCAGTGCCGCTGATAGTTCATCAAACAGTCATCCAGGGCCAAAGATATGGACAAAGAATGTATGGGTCGGTATTGGGCCTGGGCCCAGTCTGACTTGGTCGGACCGACTCGACCCAACCTAGTCTGGGCCGACCCGGTCTGGGTCGACCCGGTTAGACCCAATAGGTCTGACCCGGCTCGTTGGGTGGGTCAGCCTGCTATGTTCGGCCCGGTCCGCTGGGCCTGGCCCAGTGGACTGTAGGGGAGGTATGACCCGGAGGTCGCCGCATAGGAAGCTCGGCCCGGAGGCTGGGGCCGATTCGGCCAGCACCACGTGGGGCACAGCTCTAGCGGCTCGGCTTGGAAAACCGAGTTGATTAGGCCAGCGACACATCAAATGACGTCGCGGGCCGGCTTGGGTGGCCGGCGTGGCATGACAGGTTCGGCCGGGAGCAGGGGCGCGGGCAGGCCGCACGGGGCGCTGGGCAAGGCCTAGGCATGCCGGTGGGGCACGTGTGTAGTCCGCGGGTAGGCCAGCGGGGCGTGTGGGAATCAAGCAGGAAGAGTGCGGGTAGGCCGACGGGGCGTGTGAGTAGCACACAGGAAGGTCGCGAGCCGCCGGGTAGGGCGAGGGTAGGCCAAAAGGGCGTGCGGGCAGTGCGTGGGTAGGTCGCGGGTAATGTGTGCGCAGCGCACGGGTAGGTCGGTGGGGCGCGGGCTCGGCCGGAGGCTATGCAGGATGCTGCAGGGGTGGCGCGGTTCACGAAGGTCACAGTTAGCACGACATTTGTCATTGTTGTCTATGTCTCCTCGTCGTTGTTACGTCTCCATGCTGAAGAACACCATAAGAAGGAAAAACGACGGAGGATGTCGGCCATCATAGGTTGGCCCGCACCCTCCTCATTTAGGGAGGTATCAATTTTCTCAACAAGATAAGAAGTTGATAATTAACATGTCTGTAACAAACCCTTTCTATCCGATGAAGAAGATAAGAAAATGTATAAAATCATCTAGTAATAAAACCCTGTACCTTATGATTATCGGGCATCATTCGTTGACGAACTCACGAATGTTAGATGAAGAAAATTTTCATTTGTCGCATATGTCATACACTCCAAACCCGTGTAGCGTCGGCTATGGAACACGCTCCATGTCGGTTGATGTCTGGGGAAGAAGTCGAAGAAGGATCATTGTCGGTGTTCTTCGTTGGAAGAACGTGTTCTTCATTCTTCGTTGGTAGGCGCATTCTTCATTTGGAGAATTATAATTCATCCAAGCTCTCCTCTCAAAAGCTCCTCCAAGTGTGAAATTCCAAGCCAAAATAATATTAGATGTCTTATTATTTTAGATGTTGGCAAAAATTCAAAAATAGATAATTCAATTAAAAGGGTCCATCTTATTAATTCACGTGTGTTGCACAAATTAATTAGTGGAGTTCAAGAGGCTCTCCTTCAATAATGAGGGAGAGTTGGGAGGTTATACCCTCCTCCCATTACAGGGTCGGGTGGTCCCCACTCCTATTATTCAAATGGTAGGTCAAGGTCATGGGTGTTCCCCACACTGTAACCTCTCTCATGAGATTATTTTCAGGTGGGCCCCACCTCCATAACCTCTCTTGGGAGGTTATGGTGTGGTGGTCTCACCTCCATCTTCCAAGAGGAGGTTTCAACTACTAATGGGTCCCACCTCCAAACACTTACATGGCAGCTGAAATAAAATAAAGTGTAGCTCACTTTATTTTATAATTTTTTTTATGAAAACCCAAAAACAAACTTTTATTCTCGACCGTCTTCCATCGAGGTGGAAGTCTCCTTAAGCGAATATCAACGCTGTGAGTTCAACGGTGCCCTCAGATTTCAGTTTCGAGCACTGATTCAAAAGTTATAAAAACTCGCTCGTACATTTACTCAACCTACCCAAACAAAAACTTCATAAATTGATACCAAGCATTCTGGTCCTCGGAATTAAGAACCATGAATATTCACGGACTCGTAAAAATCCCATTTATTAATAAAAATTCCACGGGATTTCTGATTCTTTACAAATGTTATCCGAGCCACCCCAAGAGTCTGTCTCTGTCGCACACCTTACTCTTCGGACTTATGCGGGTGTTATAAGGGGTTATGTAACAAGTCCTTAGCACTAGGGTTATGTACATTATTTTTTGTATATAATAATGAATATACTTTCCTTTTTATTACCTTGTAAAAAGTTTTTAATGCTCAAATAGTATTTTTAGTTAAAGTTCAACTAAGAAATCTATTTTGATGAAATAATTGAGTTTTGAATTCAATAGTATTTGAATAAAATATTATTATTATTATTAAATTAATTTCTATTAAATATAAATGATTTTATAATTTTATGAATGCAATTGTAATTTTTATTATGGATTGAAAGCCATATTTGTCAAAAACCCGTGAGTTTTTTAAAAATGTAAGATTTTATTTTAAAAGTGAAAATTAACATATTTAGAAAATTATTTCGATAAAATAAATATAATTTTTTGAATCAGGACTTTAAAATTATCCAATATTGAATTTTTCAGAATTTTCTAAGACAGTCAAATTTTTGAGTAAAAATTAAATATCGTTGAAATATATAATGTGTTTTATGACATCATAATGACCCAATAGTGACATAATAAAGTATTATAAGCATTATGTTTGGCTAATATATGTTTTACAATAAAAATAATGTTATTTTGTGTTTTTTTGACTTATTTGACCAAGCATTAATGGACCCTTCAAGGCTTATTAAACATTTTTACTTTTAAAATTGATTTCCTTGGAAGTGTGACTCACCTCTATATAAGCAACCGCATTATTTTAAGAAGTTCGGACTTTGGACTTATAAAATATTTTTTTCCACTTCCCTTTTCCTAAATCCAAGTGCAAAACCCATCGGATGGTGTGTGGTTTGGAATAGTTTAATGTGAGGTGTCCCAAACCTAAGTAATAAAGAATTCCCTCACCTTTATTATATAAACCAACCCAAGCTCCTACTTCATTCCCACTAAACTCCCTTGGAGTCCGTCCAACCTATTCCCTCCCCTCTCTATATCCTTCTAAGGTTCCCCAAGCTCCCATGAAGCCTCTCTTAAGCCTCTCTCAATCCTTTGGAAACACACTTCCAAGTAAGGGTTTTTCTTCCTTTCTCATTTTTGTCCAATTTTCTTAATGTTTTATGACCTTTTAATTTCAATTATAAATATTGGGGTATGGTTTTTCACCTCACAAATACTGGCCTCTTTATGTTTTAATGATGGGAGACCCCTTTATCTCTCATTAAATTCCTCCCATGTACACCTGTTACTATACCAAAATTCCGAAAGGAATTTCTCTCTCCTCTTTTACATTCAAGAAATTATTTTGTGTCCTGACTATAAATTCCATTAAAATTGTTGGGACATGTATCAATATGACCCCATTACTGTACATTTCATGTAAATATGATTAGATACCCCTTTCTCTCTAACCAACCATTTTTATGAATTCATACGTCACACTGTTACGCTGCTGAAATTGCACCGATTTTCCAAGCCAATGTCATTGTGTAGTGAATACCATGCCCATTTCTCTATTAAGGGTATTCACCTTTATGCACATTTAATTATTTATTATAAAGTTTCAGTTATGAATTTCACATTACTTTATCTTGTAATAAATGATTATGTCTTATGAATCCATATTATATGATCCATGTGGCACACTTATGCATGAAATTAAATGTTTAAGAAGGGTATGCCCTTATAGAGCTCCAATGCATTGGGTAAAGTATAGTATCATGATATGTCATGTGAAATGGGTGTTTACTCATGATAATTCAAGTGAAATGAGGTTTTACCCGTTCTTCCTGTGAAATTAGGATTTAACCATGCTCCATGTGCAATGATCCTTGGCTCATTCTAATTCCATGTTAAGTGTTGTTGCCACATTTCCATGTTACGATTATCATGCTTTATCATTCCTTTATGTTTATTCTCATATTGTGATCTAATGATATTCCTATTGTCTAACATGTTTTTTATTCCTCATGTTACTCCATGTTTATTCCCTTACTGGGCTTTATAGCTCACCCCTTTCTTATTCATGTCCTCAGGTTATCTCATACAATGCTAAGTATGAGAGAATGTAGTGGTCATGTAAAGGATATTTTCAATAAATATGTCGTATTTAATTTTTTTAAGTTGTTATGTAATGATACTAAGCCCCAAAGACACTAGACCTCTCGATCTTCTATATTGTATCATGTGATGTTTATGTAATAAATTATGTTTAATTATATAATAAAACATCAGGGTTGTCATATTTAAGAAAACTATATAATGAATCATTTTAACCATAATATAAGACTAAATCATTTGAACATGATCAATTCTTCTAATAACCAATATCCAAATTAAGAACCTACCTATTTCTCTCATATAAATTTATAGGAAACTCATTTCTTTAGGAAATAGTGATTTAACCAAAGAAAATATCTGATAAAAATAGCTATTTTACATTCCATTATCTAATTTAATAGCCATAAATTTTAAAACCATTTCAAATGTTCTTATCTTGAAGACATTATATAAGGAATCCTCAGCAGACATCAAGAACTCATAAAATATGGATGGTTCTAACTCAAGAGTTAACACAATATCACCTTGAGTTTTAGTTTTTTGAAAACAATGACCATCCACATCATATAATAAATTTTGAAATTGTGATGGATCTAGAAACAAATTATTATTATCTTATTTGGAACATCATTTACCGTCTTGATACCAAAAAATATTAATAGTTTAAAAAACCAAATTGTAATAGATGACCTCAATGTTATCAAAAGTGTCAGACCTCCTCAGATCACATTTCTTGCATAGAACCATTTGTACCTTCTGAAATAACTTATGGTTTTGATGATGCAAATAACAAAATATTTTCAACACCCTCAATTTATATTGGATCTATACCCAAACCATTTGGATTTCTAGGATTATTTATTCAATTTTTATCATGTAGTAAAGATTTTTGTTAACAAACTTGCTCTATATTACTATAAAAAAAATATTAAATAAAAAATTGTTTATGATTAATATTATGTAAGAAAAATATGATCCAAAAAATATTAGAATTTCCAAAATCAAAATTTACGTATAAATATTTTCAATTTTATTTATTTAATACTAATTTTTACAATTTTCTGCTCATTTTTATTAATAATAATTAATATTGACTAATTATTCTGATGTAATTCTCATTTCTACTAATCTATACTAATTACCTCTACTGATTACTAATTTTTTCAAATTTCAACTAAATTTTAATAATTATAATTATTTACCATTTTTTACTAATTTATCACTAATTTTTTCTAATTAAAACATAATGCTTATAATTTACAATAACTATTACATGTAATGAATCATTTTTTCATGTTTCTACTCATGTTCTCAATGCATCTTCTCCTTTTCCTCCTACTATAATATATTCATTGACACATCATAGTCTACCTGCCTTGGTTTTGGAAACCTAATGAAAAAAATGGACATGGTTAGCATAAATTTTTCATTTATAATCACCTAAATATTAGAAATTCTATTATTTACTAAATAGATATAAATCATAGATTTTACAATCTTTAATTTATTGAAACTAGTTTTGGCCAACCTTGCCAAAAAATATCATTACATCAATTTATGTCGACCATATCCAAATTTTACACTACTCATCACCTATAAATTGAAGCCCAATTTCAATTTCATTTTT
Organism: Viscum album; assembly: GCA_963277665.1. Taxonomy (NCBI): domain Eukaryota; kingdom Viridiplantae; phylum Streptophyta; class Magnoliopsida; order Santalales; family Viscaceae; genus Viscum; species Viscum album. Next base: position 388,284,731 of record OY728148.1, on the reverse strand, counting down.
CTTGTAATTTATAATAAAAAACACTAATTATTAAAAAGTTCCACTAATTACTAGTACTTTTTAATAAATCTAGTGATTTAACATTAATTTTTACCAATTTCCACCACTATATAATAATTATAATGATTTGCCATTTATTTTCACTAATTAATTCTAATTATTTCTATATACACTATTTTATCCATATTTTTTCTAATTTTTATTAATCATCCCTCATTGTTACTATTTTTTAATCACTACCAATATTTTTTTACTAATTTTTACTCAATAACTTTTTTTTGATAAATTTTTACCAATTTTTTAAATGATATTTGTTATTAATTATAACTTATTTTTAGTAATTTATAGTCATTACCACTAATATAAAATAACTATAGTAATTTATCTCTAATTTTTACTAATATCCATTAGTGTTTACTAATTATATATTTTATCACTAATTTTTATTAATTACTATTAATTTTAATGATTATAATTATTTTTCACTAATTTGTACTACTTGTAGCTAATTTTTACTAATTAACATCATTTTTTACTAATTATTGTGATTTAATGTTTATTTTTACTAATTTTACTAATTACCAGTAAGTTTTACTATGTTTGACCGATCAAACTTAATTTTTACTAATTATAGTGATTTGATGTTCATTTTTACAAATATAAAATAATTTTATTAATTATTTTACAAATTATTTTAATTTTTAATTATTAAAGATATTTAACATTAATTTTTACTAATTTTCAATCGTTACCAATATTTTTTACTAATATTTACTAATTACAACTTATTTTTATTAATTTTTACCAATTACTGTATTTTATTGGTAGTTATTACCAATTATCACTATTTTTATTAATATATATTCATTACCAATAATATAAAATAATTATAGCAATTTATCACTAATTATTACCAATTATAGTAATTTATCACTGATTTTTATTACTTTTCATTCGTTTATAATAATTATATTTCTTTATCTCTACTGTTTACTTATAAACATTATTTTAAACTAATTATAGAGATTTAATATTCGTTTTTACTATTTTTTACAAATTACTAGCAATTTTTATTAATTCTGATTGATTACTTGTAGTTTTTAGTAATTAAATGGATTTAACGTTAATTTTTGCTAATTTTTATTCAATAACAATATTTTTTACTAATTTTTACTAATTATCGCTTTTTTGTTAATTTTTTTTCCATTATTTGTGTTTTACTGATAATTATTACTCATTATCATTTATCCTTATTAACTTATTTTCATTACCACTAATATAAAATAATAATTATAATTTTTCACTAATTTTCACTAATTAATGTTAATTTTTACTAATTACATTGAATTATCACTAATTTTTATTAATTACTGAACTTTTTTAATAATTCTAGTGATTTATTGTTAATTTTAACTAATTACAACTATTTTTTACTAATTACCATTATTATTTAATAATTATAGTGATATAATGTTTATTTTAACTAATTGCTACTAATTACTGATAATTTTTACTAATTTAGACTAATTAGTTGTAATTCTTAATAATTAGAGTGATTTAACGATACTTTTTACTAATTTTTAGTCATTAAAAAATAAATTAGTAATTTTTATTATTTACCACTTATTTTTATTAATTTTTTCCAATTATTTTCTTTATCGATAATTATTACTAATTGTCGTTTATTTTTATTAATTTAGTTTCATTAACACTAATTTAAAATAATTACTATAATTTATCATTAATGTTTACTAATTATTATGTATTTTTACTAATTATAGTGATTTATCACTAAATTTTATTAATAACCATTAATTTTTAATAATTATAGTGATTTATCGCTAATATTTTACTAATTACATCAAATTTTTACTAATTAACATTGTTTTTTTACTAATTATTGTGATTTAATGTTCATTTTTACTAATTTTTATTAATTAACAGTAATTTTTACAAATTTTAATTCATTACAAGTAATTTTTATTAATTAAAGTGATTTAACATTAATTTTTAATAATTATTGACAATATCTAATAACTATCGCCAATAATTAATAATTATAGTGATTTATCACTAATGATGACTAATTAACACTTATTTTTATTAATTTTAACAACTTCAATGTTTAACCAAAAATTATTACTAATTAATGATTATTTTCACTAATTTTAAGTCATTCCAACTAATTAAAAATAATTATTGTAATTTATCCCTAATTTTAACTAATTACCACTTATTATTTTCTAATTAAAGTGATTTATCACTAATTTGTTTCCTAATTATCATTAATTTCTTGTAATTTAAGTGATTTATCGCTAATTTTCACTAATTAGAGAAATTTTTTAATAATTAACATTATTTTTTACTAGTTATAGTGATTTATTGTTCTTTTTTACTAATTTTTTATAATTACTTTTATTTTATTATTAATATTAACTGATTACTTGTGATTTTTAATAATTAATGTGATTTGATAGAAATTAAAACAAATTACTGAAAATTAAAACTATTTACAGTTTAATTCAAAACATTAATGCTAATATAAATTAAATATTTCTAATTTAATATACCTATCACTGATTATAAATTATTACTTATAATTATAAATAATTATTCCTAATTAAATCTAATAACTATATATTAATAATATTAAAATCTAATATAAAGTAAATTAAATTGAATAAAAATTTAACATAGTAAATAAAAACATAAAAATGATATTTTTACACTGTGTAAACTTCAATAACTTCTACCCTCTAAAAATTTGAACATCTAATCGAACTATTGTGCAGAAGAAGTAAATTCTTCGGTAGAGAAAAGTTGGAATGAATGATGAACTGAAAAAAATCGGTAGTGGGGGGTATATAGTTTAGAATTGTTGTGACAAGACTATTTGCAATGGAACCCATCACAAATAGTTTCTGCAATAAATGCACTTGGTAGTGGTTAAAAAAGTATTTGTGACTGGAATTAATTCCCATTGAAAATAATTCTAACTAAACACATTTTTTAGGAATCATATTCCTGTCGCAAGTAACATTACATAACTGAGGGTATTTACGATAGGGCTTTCCACCAGTCACAAATACACCATCCCGTGTTTTCACAAGAAGGTGCGCCAAAATTATTTTTGACGGGTTATTTCTCCCATCGCAAATAACTGTTTATTTAATAGTATTTGCAACGAGATTTTAATCTCGTCGCAAATAACCTGTCCCAATAGGTTGATTTCCCCATAGTGGTGGTTTGGCATGGGGATTCCTTGGGATTGAGAAGTGGAACTCTAGGAGCGCTCTCTATCTCAAGGATGGATTAAGAGGGAATGTTTGGTTTGTTATCTGGCCCTACTCATTTCTAGTTGAACCTTTGGAAATGCATTGGAAGTGTGGTTTGATGATAGTGGCATTGTATCAATTCTTGAGTGGAGGGTGGTCGTGTGGTTGATCGTGGCATGAGGGAGATGCCTCATTTTCAAAGGGGTGTATCGTGGCTTCTCTATATTATGGGGAACATACCTGTGTGAGGTGCATGGTTAGTGATTTTAGGTATGTTAGAATAGTTTTTTAAGATATAGCTCATGTGACATTAACTCATGGTTCTCATTCAAGAGTGGGTTTTTAGAAATCCTTATGGTGTGGAATTCACCATTGGTTCTTAGACAGCATGATCCACATTTAAGTGGTTCTTTAATCTTGAAGGTTTATGTTTTTCCTTCTAGTGATTAGGTGTGAGTGATTTAGCAATGTTTATCCATTACGTTTGATGTTGAATATAGCAAGGGCTATGTGGTTTTCCATTTTGGGTAGTAGAGCGACATAAGGATACTTCTTTGGTGGGGATAATTTGATCACTCATGATAGAAAGTCTCTCATTTTGGTAGAGAGTTGTCAATACTATAGTATTGTTCATTGTATGTTTAGAATCCCCTTGGTTTCACTAGTTTTCAGGGGAGATAATGGTTGTTGGTTAACCATAGATACTTCTTTGGGGCGAGAATCCTTCTTGGTGGGGAGTTTTTGAATCCTGGTGTTGTCACATATTGTGAAAATCATGGGAAACTTTATTTTTTCCCCTTGCAAGTGTTTATGGTGTAAAATTATAATTTCTCCTATAATATGATCTTAGATAGTTTTTTTTGACCACTATGTTTTTTCCAGAATAGGGTGTTTACCCTACGATAGAAGTTTGTTGGAATTCTAAACCATTCGAATTTTCATGGAATATTTGATATCTAATTAATTAAATATTAATCTATTCACCCATGTTTGTTTAGTATTATATTTCAATTATAGATTCATATTTGTATTGTAACTTGGAATTTGCGTCTGAAATGGGTTTTCTCTTTGGAAAGGCATAAACTCATTATTGGCATTGAGGCCAAGATCGAGCCCCTTTTCTTTTCATTTTCACTTTCATCCTTTCTCCATTTTACATTTTTATTTTCCCATTTCCCTTAGGATTCCATTCATTCCCCTTAGTGGATTTTGTATCACGTAGCTGAGATAGGGATATAGAGAAGTAGAAAAGAAGGAAAGGGAGGATGTGCCATCAAGGGTTTGTCCAAGGCCCAAATCAAAGTGTAGTAGTTGCATGTAGTGGATTTTCTGAGAAGCATTGGAGATTTCTAGCAAACGTTAGGCCCATTTTATTTTTTTCACTATAAATCCATAAAGTTTAAATGTTTTTAAGTTTCAAATTCTTTATTAGGTTTCTTAGGACAACATAGGGGTCGATCTTGTCTTAATTGGGGAGAAATGGGGATTTGATCCATTTTGCGAGGTTTCCATTTTAGAAATCCCATGTATATTGCGTGTAGTTCATAAAACACATTTCATGTTTTCTTTCTATTTGGGGGAAGATCAGTTTTTGTGAATACACTCCATTTACTAGGTAGTATAAACTATTTAGTGGAAAATCAGGGTGTGTCTTGGGAACATGGACATGTTGGGAACATAGTCAGACCCCGTGTGGGATGCATGCCATATATGTGTGCATAGTTAGAAATAACACAACGTCATTCCGTTTTTAGTACACATATAGGTACACCACGTGGGATTACATACATTGTATCATGGGAGAATTACTTATATTTGATAGGGTTACACGTCAAGTGGGGTAGAGGTACATGATCATGTACACATGTGGGAGTATATGTCGTGTACTAAGAGGTACATGTCATGTACTTTGGGAAAGTACATGGAAAGTGAACTAAGGAATAATTCCTTGGTAGTCTTATATGGTTACATTCCATGTACCCAAACTACACATCATCTATGTTTCATTCCTTGAATTTTTACCTTTTTTTAACCCTGGTGTTAGAATTCAACTTGGGAGTAGTTCATTAAAAGTGTTTTTAAGTGTACATCATGATGGGGGAATCCTATTAGAATTTAACAGTCATATGGATGGTATTTTTTATGTGAGATAATTTTTTGAAGTTTTTCCTTCAGTTTTGGTTTTATAATCCACTTGGGGGTTAGGTTGTGAGCTATAAGGTCCAGGTGAGGTTTTTGAGCTTAGTGGTCAATCTTACTTGAGTGTGCCATGGAAATATTTTGATGTTATTTTTGAAGTATTTTAGAATATGGGATCATTTATTATCTCTAAGGATATATTTTATTATCCTCATGTAATGGGATTGGTTGCTCTAGGTTAGAGTCGTTTACGTTTATCTCTTGGGTTTGATGTGACCAAAGTTGCTAGAGCCTTTGGGTTATGTCGATGCTAAGGGATTGTTATTATGGTGAGGTGTCATTATTATGTTGAGAGGAGTCTAAGGGACTCTTGAGGATTACATTGTGGGATGTATAATAATCAAGTGATCTGTATTTTTCATGTCTATCTATTGTGGAGATCAAGTAGCATGGTGTTTCTTTTGATACCCTTGTGGGAAAGTTAGTGCCCATGGATGGGGTGTTTCTGATAAATCTAGCATTGGTTTTCTTATAGTGGTATATCATCCATCTATTTTCTTTTCCCAATTGTCAATTTTGTGTAGTCCAAAAATTTTAGAAGCCATAACAGCTAATGTATGAACCATTTTTATCATTATTGTCTTCTGTGTGCCCCTTTGGGTGTGTTATAGATTGGGGATCAGTTGGAGGTCATCGAGGAAAATTTATTATTTATATGCACTAGATGTATCCTGTAAATTTGGATATACTAAAGGAACCCCTTATAGGGTTTCCTTATCCTTCTATAGTGTTTGGACCATTTAAGGATATTTCTACGGGCAGATCCCAATATCTTAAATGCCACAACGGAATCCCTTGTTGGATTTCACTTTATGTTGTGACCTCAGGGACCATGGGAACCCCATGTTTTGGCTTTCCCCTGAGGTGGGTCATTGAGATCTTTTGGTCTCAGTTTGTTAGATACTAAGATCTATGGCTCTAAGAGAAGGCATGTTCTTCATTGTCTAAGGGTTGATCGACACTGCTAGTTCTACTGTTTCGATGATGGGTTTGATATTGTATCATCCCAAATTTCATTGGACTTTTGGATTTTTTCTTTATTAAGTTTCTTCTTAGTAATTTGGATTAAGGAGGAAACCCATAGGATATATTGGATTCAACATTGGATTTGATTTTTTATCTGGTTCTTTCCTTCATGGGCTGGTGGTGGTTAGACAGGATTAGGCAGATCATGGGTGATCAAAATGAGTGAACCCCTCTAGTTGAGTGTTATAACTTAGATAGGGGTTTTCATCATTTATGCAGAGGAATTCTTATCGCTATTGATAATATCCACTCCCTGTTATAGATATAGTATTTGGTAAATTGTTTCTTGGGGTCGATCGCTACTGCACGATTACTCTCTGTATAACATTCAGGATTGAAGGGTTATGTAGTTTTTTTGACCTATAATTTCCTGTTTTCATTTTAGATCATTATATTGGAGTTCTAGATCATGGAAAATGTGATTTATCATTTGGATGACTATGGTTACACCATAATTTCTATACTTCATAAAGGTTTCATTTATATATCCTAGTTCTCTAGTATTTATCTGGTGTATGTGCTAGTTTTCATGTTGAAGGGGGAGTCACGTGTTGTAAATCCTCTAGAGTAGGGTAGAAGAGTGTTATATTAAACATAGGTGTCATAATATAACCTTATATTTGATGAATTATTTTTTATCCCCCCTATATATTTTTTTTATTTTATGTCAACAATTATTAGTCTTCAACTAGGCTCGGAAAATCACATGTGCATGCACTAATTATGATAGAAAATTATAGGTTCATTATTAAGGGTGTCCAAATAGATTTGTTTCACACACCCTATATTTTTACCTAGATATTCAGGTACAATAAATATCCACTTTTATGTTGGATCACATGTTTTGTAGAGGATGGGTTTGACGACTAGTGTTTCTTTATCGAGGGAAGCTACTCTTGTGGTGTCTCGGGTTTGGTATGGTGCAACTCAAGTGTAGTGGGGACTGGGTATGTGGTTTGTATTAAAAATTTTATAGAGCTTATTGAATTTATTTTCTATATATTTATTTTTTATAATTGTTTTGATAAATGGTTGTCCGACTATAGAATTCTTTTCATTCTTTGAGTCTGTATGACTATATGCCAGATTCTATTTATTATAGCATGCTTTTATTTCACTCATTTCTTATTTTTACTTTAATTTTTCCCCTTTGTATGATTTTGGATATTTTTCTATTATTACACTCTTACTAGAGGTTATATTCTCCCCAATTCACCTTTTAGTCCATCACTGCACGTAGGCAATCTCTGGAATTCAAGGAGGCACACTTACGACCATGTGGCGGGACAAATTGGGTGGTGTGTCGGGTTAACTAGGCTGGTATATTACAAAATTTAAGTGTAATTTTATCCATAAAAATTATCATTATATCATAAAGAACTTATTATTTCATTAAATACACTTATATTTACCATCCATGTTATGTGAAAATGAAAAACGAATCACATTTCTTCGGGGAGGTGGCAATCCATGCATGCTCATGAACAATGTTATGAACTTTTAATGAATTGAAATGTGAGAAAATATATGATATATAAATTTTATATAACAATAAATATTTAATTAATAATATATATATATATTAAATATATCATTATAAAAAACTATGAGATGAGATGATGGAAAAGGTATTACATCAGTCAATGAGGCGGTGGTCCATCATACACACAAATGATGGCTTTGTTACCCATTTGGTTAAAGAGGATATTGATGTTGGTAGTGAAATTAACATAAAAAATATCATTATATGTTATATTATTATTTTATTATATCATCATAGTCAAATAATATTTTAAGGAGGTGGGAGAAGAAATAAAATAAAATGCTCAGTTAAGAACGATGACTCTTCTTCAGACAACCTCTTTAGGTTTGCACCTGAATTCTTCATAGGAAGGTTTTATAATTACACAAGGGTTTTTAGTATATATAAATTTATTAAATTAATGTATATTTTCAGGTATTGTATAGTAAAAAAATTATTTTAAAGTGTGATGAAAAGAGGAGAGGAGGTTCCCTTTTATAAGTGAGGAGTCGTATCTTTCTAAATACCCAAAACTATTCAATAATGGGAAGTAAGTCGAAAAAAAGTGCCTCCAAAATTGATAAATAATGAATTATATTATATATAATTTTAATCAACACATCCATAATTAAAAAAATCGTTTTAAACTTTTAATTCCCTTCACCTATAAGGTTACTCACTTTTATCATTTCAGTTTTCAACACAATAACCAGTTTTTACCAAGGCAATTTATCATTTAATCCCAAAGATAAAATGATACATATTAAGTAATTTGAACCCAATGATTATAAAAATGAAATCCATTTTATAAAATAAAATATATTTTGTGTGTTTAAAATTAATTTTATAACAAGCGCATGTAATGCACAAAACCTCACTTCAACCTTATCTACAATAATTAATATTTACTATTTTTATAATTAATTATGAACAAAAAAATTATTAACATTATTAAATAATATTAATTAATATTATTAAAAACATTGAATCCATTTTATCAAATTAAATTCATATAATTGATATAATCTAATTTAAAAATAGACCCGAAAAAAGTGTCAAAAATAGTTTTCTAAGAAATGCATTTTTCGGGCATAAGATGATATTATATTAACTCTATGTTTAGTAATCATATTTATATGAAATGAAATTAATAAATATAGATATATAATATTGAAATTTTATTTAAATATTTATTTATTAGGTTTTGTTAGAACTAATTAAAATGGATAAACATAATACACATAAAATTAGTTTACAGAAAACCATGTTTTTAATAATACAAATAAATTTATACTAAAGTCGTGAAATTTGATGGTTCAAATGAAATTAATTATATTATTATAAATAAAATTATTTATATTTCAGTTTAATACCAAAAACAATATTATGGATCTTCTAATTTACTTTTTTTAATATAAATAAATTGTAGTATTTGAAAATTCAGTAATTTTCCCAATCCACTAAAAAATCTATCATTTCAAAAAAAAATACAAAAATTTCATCATAAGTTTATTTTGATATTATAATTTCAATATTGATTTTAATTTTATAAATTAACATTTATAAAAGTTCTATAATTTTAAAAAGACATCATCTAATAAAAATAAATAAATATCATTGTTGAAGAAAATGTATTTTTTAAAAGAATAAAATGTCATTATTAGAAATTTTGTTCTTATTTCATAAGAATCTATCAATAAATTTATATTTTTTAGGAAATTTATATATATTTCATAAATTATTTAATCTTATTCATACTCTATAATTTAACTTATAAGTTATTACAATTATTAAAGTAATTATAATCTGTTTAGGCTCGGTGTAGTGTTTCATATATGCTATCGATCATAGTTTTATTTTTAAAAAACTAGGGGTGCTAAAACTATCCAAACACATAAGATATCACTAATAAATATTTAATAAACACACAACCCTTAAAAATATGATAAAAACTATAAAATAATTTTTTCTTGAATCTTTCATCTAGAAATCAAAGGATATGTGCATTGATCAACTTCCCCTTTAAGTACTCAAACACTATCTAACACTAATATATCATTAAAAAGACCTAGAAATTAAAGGTAAAATCTATCAGAGATATTATAATCTAATAGAAATAGGATGAAAACCTCCTATTATAACTTAAAATACCAAAGAAATTACACACCTCAACAATATTCTTGGATGATTCCTAATAAATAATTTCCTAAATATTCTCAGAATCAACTACTACACCCTTTTAGATCATAAAATACCCAATAAAGTGTGCCTTATTCACGCACTTGGAAAACATTCCATTATGATAATGTAATTTTAGGATCTTCAAAATAACCCTGAAATGATCAGAATAATCCTCCTCTATCCTTGAATACTCTAGGATATTATTGGAGAACGTTAGTAAAAAATGATTCTAAAACTCATGATATATTGAGTTTATTGATCCCATGAAAAAAACTAGTGAATTGATGATTCGAAAGGTAAAAATTATGAACATAAATAATATATATTTAAAACTAAATTTAGAGATTTATATTCCATATTTATTTACCCTCATATGATTATATCCATATGATAAATCAATCTTAAAAAACTGACAAGACCCCTTCAAGTAACCAAATAAATTATTAATTCCCCGGAGTAGATACAATTTCTTCTCCTTCTCCTAATTTTACTACTGGAAGTCTATACATGTAAACAAACTACCATCTACCTTATTCATTAACAATATTATAGTACCCTATGGAGATGTATGGGGTTAAATGAAGTAATTTTGAAACTAATTATATACCTAAATCTGTAACTCCTGAAACTCCAAAGGAATCATCCTATATGGAGATATATAAATCAGAGTGACACATTATTATAATTATATATCAAACATAATATAATTTCATGGGGGTATTATTATAACTTCTTTCAAAATACTCTATGATTCTAGGGAGAAATTACACCTATGCTTCTTCCAAACCAAACAAAAACACTAAAAACCATGATAAAAGAACATCCAAACCGTTATGATCATCCAATAGTATATATCACCAAAAAACATCACATTATATCCTTCTATGTTAGAAAAAAAACACTTTAATTTCATAGCAATCAATGATAGACTACACTAAATAAAACTAGTAAATACCAAGGATGAAATATCATGGTTGTATTTTCAATAAGAAAGAATCCCTATAAACTAGTGTTTCCTCTTCATTAGTTCACATGTCATACATACCATGGATAAACTAGATTGAACTCAATATAGTGTAGTTAATAGCTAGGGAATAAAAATCTTATCTTCCTTAAGTACCAAATATTATAAAAAATTAGTTACACTAAAAGAATTTAGAGCTCGTGTATTAATCAAGAAAAAAGTCATGGTAGAATATATACAAATGGGACCTCAAATTAAAGGTAGTACCCCTAACATTGGTAACTCTATCACATACAATTATACTTATTCTAAACCTATGCTAAAATTCCCCTAATAATATATATAAGCTCATACAAAATCGTTTTCAGTTCCCTTTGGATGAGTAATATATTTTTGTTTTCCATTAAATACATAAACACCTCTATAAATATAAAAAAACATGAAGATGTTTATGATTCTAATAAGGATTAAGAGAAAATTACCACTATGATTACAAATAAAACAAACTGATGTTTCCAAATTTACCACTAGTGAATTTCATACATGGGTAATATGGATTTTTTCACCCATTGTATAAATAACATTCCCCAATTTAACTCATAGTAATGTTTTGATAACTAACGACTCCAAAGAAATGAGAGAAGAAAGGTTGACAGTGACTCACCAAAGATCAAAACCTTGACTACTCAGGAAACCTAGAGTTCCTACTAATAAATCTACACCTTACAAATCTTTGATGTATAACCTATAATGATGATACATTCTACATCCATTTATTCCCAAGTACCGCATACTTCATCAGTACCTCTATATACATCAACATCAGGAAAATCAGGTCCTTACAATATATCTCCAGATACAATTTCCAACAAATTTTTTTCTTTTATCTTGTGATCTTGAATAATATCTGAATAATAACATAGAATTTTCATGAAAAAAACTAAAATCTCATAGACACTTAATATTTTATTTTGAAATATGAGTACCACTTGAGCTACACTACTTTCAATATCGAAGATAGAAACTAGATTAATAACTTATTCTTGAACTCCCATGAATCCTTAAAAACCTAACTATTATCATGATATTGGTTCCACCACAGCCTAAATAAACTTTTCAAAAAGATAAATAACAACATAATATAATTCCTAGTTCATTATCAAATCAACCCAAATTAATTTTTTATTTCTTCTATTCATATCTTAATATTATAATTCCAGACTGGACCATAATACATTGGAAAACTTTAATACTAAAACTATAACAATTAATTTCTATATAAATACTTCTCTTTATGATCAATCGTACTAAAATGTTATAGAATATCATACTAAATATCACTTTCCAAATCCACATGAGTTCTATTCCTACCATCCATATTTAAAAACACAACAAAACCCCCAAATATCATAACATATAATTTATTTAAATTAATTATTAAGATTAATTTTATTTCCTAGAAAATTTTCCTATTTTTGAATCAATATCAAAATATATAATATATATGTCATGCCTTAGTATCTACCTCAAAATAAATATAATCTCACTTTATTGTATTCATTAAACTTAAGGTACTTCCATCAAAGTATTGGGAGACTATTCAAGTCCTAGTAGGTTTCCCTTACATACATCACATATTAATATCAAATAATATTATTTCCTAACAAAATTATATTTTCTCACCATCACATAAATTAAAACAATATTATAACCATAAAAAATATCTAATACCACATTATCACATCCTTACCACACCGAAACCCCTCATAAGTTGTCTGTGAAGTTAAAGGTAACCCATAAAGCTATCCATAAAAGGAATATAAGTTAGAAAGTAGTGTTATGGTTATAAAAAATATATATGGTACGAATTTCCCTCTTTATGTCCTATAAATAGATATAAATTCACCAATAAATTTGGACTCTGTAATCCTAAAAATGATGATATATTTCATGTTGGTTTATGTAATTTTTTCATTATAAATACACATTCCCTTGTGAGTGATCAAGGTCATGATAACACATACCAGTGAGTAATAATACATTTATATATAGGTAAAAATGGATTGGATTATGATTATTTTTGGGTAATATAATAAAAAATATTAAAAATACAAATGATAACATGTGTGAATGTTAGGTAGTTATGATAGAAATTAAATAAACCAATCATAAAGTTTATAACTAAGGAATTCGCAATAAATAGAATGAAAAATCCCTATAAGTGGAAATTAAATCAACCTCAATCACTCAATTATAACAACTAGTCATGAAACTGTAATTAGAAACCTCTATCTCATCACTATGAATACTCTATAAATATATTCACAATAATTCTTAATTATTTGGTAGTTCCTTGTTCGGTTTCCTAACTCACCTCAAAATAAAAAATGACTTCTTATTCCATAGGGTTGTGTTTCCATAATTTATCTCATCTTTGCTGACCATTTTGAGTTATTAGGCCCTTAATGTCATGATTATCAATTATAATTGTATATAGTTTCTTTTTGGTACTAATATAAAGATATTTGAATGTTAAAGGGGTGTTAATTGACTAATTTACAAAAAAAAATAAAAAATTATCAGAGTTAATATAATTATATAGTTGAAAAAAATAAATAATAGACAAAATATACTTTTATAGTAATTTAGTTCAAATTTATCCCATGAATACTCTTCAATTCTCTCAAATATAAGAAGATATAGAACTCTCTAAACTAGAATATCTACAAATTTTATGGAGAGTAAAATCTCATTACACATGTCTTTTTAAACAATAGAGGATCAACCCAAGAATTACCTTTTTAACACCAGGTGGCACAACCCAACTTGATTCCTTTTGAAGTGGTGTAAGGAATAATGCCAACCTATATTGAGAATAAGGAGAAACATAATCCCTTTTCCTTTTACTGGTTAATCAGGGCCTACATGTACCTTTTTTGGGGGAGTTATAACCTGATAATCCAACCTTTTAAGGGTATTATAACCACCAAAATTACACACACAGAAAATTAAAAAAAAATGTAATATCACAGAACTATGATGAACACTTTACGATTGAAATACCAATACATATTTGATTATGATAGAAGTAGAGTATTTCACGATGAAGTTCATATGAATCATTTTTTATATAAGTAATTGTAAAGGATGTGAACATGTAAAAATTATATCTCTCAAGAACTTACATCTATTAATTATTTTACTCTAACTTCATTTATAGAGTTCTTAAGTAAAAAATACCTTGAGAATGAAAAATTGATTGTTCATATTCAATAATAACTTTATTTCATAAAGAATAATTTTGAAAAAAAATCTAATGGAGTGACTCTTAATTTCCTATAATAATTTTACTTATAAATGAGTCTACATCCACTGTAAAAATAGAAACTCACATGCACCATGCATGTTTTAAAAATTAATGAAATTGTGAAAATTGAAATAAAATAAAATAATTATATTAAATAAGTGTAAAAGAATAGAGTAAATCATTAATTTTTGACAAAAACTAGAATCCCCAACATAGAAAAAATATATAATACATTTTTTATATGTATCTTCAGAACTTGAGATGGACATGTTTTATCCAAAATGGTTAGAGAGATTCAATATGGGGTTTTCATTTTAATTTTTTCCAATAGTATATAAACATCAAGAACATGTGAGGGAATACAACTTATATATCACAAAATAGGTCACCATGGTGCTTTTGAATTTATCCTATAATCTCCATAGATAATATTTATGGTGTGGTTGAATTAAGATGGTTGTTTTGACACTTTGAGTTTGAAAATATCAATTCTATTCACCATGGAATGTTTCACTTCGAAATTCCCATTTTGAATTTCATGTTTTATACATGTAAATTCAAAGCACAAAACAACGTCCACCAATGATGTTTTGATACAAATCAATCCATTTTTAGAGATTTCAACATCCAAAATCCTAGTTTCCATATCATGGTACCAAGTTATTTATAACACATTGAAATTACTTTTCAGATACTCAAAATTATGATTATTTAATTATGAAGAAATTAAAATAATGGAAAACAAATAATACAATTTTTAATTAAACTAATATACACAAAATATTTTAAAAGACATCAAATTTTTTAACTTCAAAAAAACATGAAATCATATGACTGTCAAAATATCCTTAAGACATCAGACAATTTCCTATGAATTTGTTAATTCCATAAGACATTAAAATTTTCATAGGACTTCAACCTTTTCTTATGAATTAATTGAAAAAAATATATGAATCATAATTTTTTTTATTACTTTTAATTTAATTTCTTATGATGTCAAATACTTTCATTTTACATTGAAAATAATTTGGTATGAATTCTTAAAAAAAAAATTAACTTTAAAAATATCCCCATATAAATTCCATACTTTTCTAGAATTGTTTTTGTATGACTTGCAAAATAACCATATGAATTCCATAAATTTTTAAAAAATGAATATATTAATAATTATTATAATAAAATAAATTAATGGAGAACAATTAATCTAGGAATAAATAATAGAGGATAAACTTATTTAGAATTTTAAAAACATATAATTTCCAAATAAAAATATTATTTTTAATACTCATGTTAAGGGAATAAAAAATATGTTTTGAAATTATCAAAACATGAAATGTTCTAAAGAAAAAAACTAAAATTTTCCCCCTTTTTGTTAATTTTAAAACAAACATTAATTACCAAACTAACATTTTATCACCCTCTTTAAAATAAATAAAAAATACTACGTTCTTGTAGAAAATTTTATATTTTTAGTTAAAGAAAATAAATCTTCTAATTTTTATATTTAAAAACATTATACTGCATCTAAGTTGAATATTAATTACTATGAATAAAATTAACAATTATAAATTAGGAATCGAAAAACATATTTAATCCCCCTTAAAAATATTTAATAAATGAAAAATTATTGTAGAAAAATTTATATAAAGGCTATAAAAACATACCTAAAATAGAATATTTGAAATCATTTTTCAAGGATACACTTAAAATAATTATATTATTAAAATAATAATTTATAGTTAGAAAACTAGTAAAAAAAATTTGAATATAGATTAAAAGTTTCGGCCAATAAATAGTTTTAATCTCCCCTTAAACATATATCAGAAATTAAAAGTTTCAACATACGAAGATCAAAATTAATTTTTTCAAGCTTATCTAAATCATAGTTCTTAGTAAAAATACGAAAAAAATATGATTTTATATGAAAATAAATTCTAGATTTATATTTCATTTTTGAACACGATGTCTAAGAAATTCACATACAACATAAATATTCTTTTTTTTAGATTGTTATTAAGGATTTTTTAAAATATAAATATCTTAAATATTATCATAATAGATAGTAATCCTTTCAAAACTAAAACAAAAATTACAAAGTTTTTTCTTAATCAATATTTATTGAGTGAAACATCATTTAGTAGCTATGTACTCAGATTCACTATTAGAAAGAGAAATACAATTTAATTTATTTGAACCCTAAAAAAGTAAATATTTATAAAGTAAATGAAACATATATGATGTGATTTTTATATCTATATTTTATCTACCAAAATCTAAATCATGAACTCAATACACATTTCTAGATTCAGTGATCAACTTCAAGACCTGCATCATTCTGCCATAGTGATTCTTATCTCTTTCATTTGGAAGAAAAGAAATATTCTGGATTTTTTTTACAAAACACTCAATTTTCACACTCGTATTTAGGAGTTACAGAGGGGTGTGATTGATATAGAAAATATCGTCACTGGTAATATGATAAATCATTTTTATGATCTAATAATATTGAGATCTCTTGGTTGTGATGGAATATAAAAAAATCTACTCATGGCTAGGTTTATAAGATTGATACCTCTGATCTCTAATTTGTTAAAAGTTAATATTGATGGGGTGGAGTTGGGTGTACTAGGACTCTCAAGGTGTGGTGGCATATTCCAAAGTCATAGGGGCTTCATTAATGGATTATTTTATAATTTAATTAGAAATTATTATGTGATTGAAGTTGAACATTAGGCTATGATCAAAGCTATGAGGTATGTAGTTTATCTTGGCTAGAGAAATATTTGGATTCAATATAATTCATTTTTTGTAGTTGATATTCTACAAAACTGATCTAGAAATAATACGTGGCTGATGTTACCTTCATTTATTGAATTTCTGGAGCTTTTGGATCAACACTGTTTAGTTGTGACACATGCTTATCGTGAGGCCAATAGTGTTGTTGATGCTCTTTCCAAGAGAGCGATTGATGAGGTCTCCTCTATCTGGTCCTTGATTACATTGGATTTTATTCATGATTCGGTTGATATGGATGCACGTGGTGATGTTTACACCTATATTTTTAAATCCTCTTTTAATATTTATTCTATTGTTATTGCATTTTAATAAAACATTTAAGAGAAGTATTGCCTACATCCTAGATATTTTGATTAAATATTGTTTCATCAAGGTAATATAAAAGAGTATTAAAATATCCATTAACATATTTTATAATTTATTTAATAATGTCTATGTGACCTTATTTAGGATCACTTTGAAGTCTGTAAAACATGAAAAATAAAAACATCAAATCGGGACTTAAAAGGGTTAAATATAATAAACTATAAATAATACCTCTAAAAGTTTAAACATCAATAGATTTTTGAAATTTATATAAATCTAATTAAGAATTATTACTCACGTGGGTATTCTTATTTTTAATTATTTCTAATTTAAATAATTTTACATATTCATTTTCATATGTAGATTGATTGAGAAATATATCATCATTTATTTGGAAAATTTAAAGATCAAGTGTAACGTCCTGACCTAGTGGCCACTTAAACCAGTGCCCTGATCCATATCCCTGCAAGAAGTCAAGAGCACCTCCCCATATGATAGAGGCTATCGACTAGAAGTGCAGTTATAAAGACCGGAATTGGTAGACTACGCCCTCTTATCAAATTAAAACAAGTGTATAAATAATACCAATAGATATAAAAACCAATTAAATTAATAAATGGATAATATAAGACAAAAAAAGTCACCATGTGACATATGATATCAAAATTTTTTGTATACACTACATGTCAAGTAGTCACATTGAAAAAATCACCATAACCTAAACTACAAAAAATATCCTAAGGATGGACCCAAGTCTCATCCTAGTCCTAACATCCTGTGACCCAAACCATCAACACATACATGACCCAAACTCCAGGTCTATATCCTGAACCAGTGGTAGAAATAAAATAAGCTTCTTCTCAGGTAAACATGTTTTGTGGAGGCTTTAGTAGGGTGTGAGTACAAATCAGCAGGCCACCACCAATGGTTCCTAATGAAAATGACACTCTGTACAATTGTGTATACAGATAATCAAGGGTTCAATACTAAATAAAACATCAAGGGAAAATAGATCATATATTTAAAAAAAATAATTATCTATTTACATCTTCAAGTTTCATCATATTATACCCAAGATAATTCTACCATTTTATTTCACAAGTCTATTCATTTATTAGTTAGTGTAACTCATAGAATTAATTTAGGCACCCATACCATGTCTCATTGCGGTCATTGGTTATTAATGTATAAAGCTCGGTCCATGAACCCAACTAGGATCTGGTACATTATGTACGCTACGCCAAAATAATTGGTAATGGGTCAGAAAACCTAGATCCTCCGTCCATGAATCCAACCAAACTCTGGTATGTCAAGTCTATCCCTCCCAATAACTAGGTCACATGTCAAAAAACATGGATCCTTTTTTCATGAATCCCTTTGGGACTTGGAACTCCATATCCAATCATACTATGATTGATGTGGAATGCCATGTTCATAGCCTTGGGTTCAGATGAATCAGTCAATCCCTTAAAAAACTATGGTGCACTAGGGTTCCTAGGGATTTAGTCTACCCCACCCAAAACTGGGGATAAAAGCATTAGTCCAATTTCTGAAAACCATTACTCACAGGTGGGAAAATATAGAGCATCAACCCATGAATCCAACTTGGATTCATCACGTTGAATCCAACCATCCCCAATCTTCCATGATCATTGATTTACATCTTTATCACATCATTTACCAATTTTAATAGCACTAATCATTCATCATTTATCATGGTCCCATCAGAAATTTAAAACCAAAGGGATTTATAATAATACCCAACCCCTTTCCAAAATTCTATATAACACCACATAGAACACTATTAGGGACTTAACAAAACAAATCACTTCACTAAATCATTTCAAAATGACCTTTTAACAATTTTCATTCTATTTGTACAAAAAAAACACATCCAAAGTCCAACCATTCCATCCAATTCTTTAAAATAGCCTAACAAGGCATTTCTTAAGTTTAAAAACAAACCCACACACTTCATGGAATCATTTTAAATCTAAGGGGAATCTCTTTGAAAACACTTGAAATCAAAAATTCTATACTAAAACATTACAAAATTTCAAAACACCATTTTATTCATTTGAAAACCATAACCTAATAAAAATCCAAAACAATCAATTACAAAATTTTAAAAAGCCTATTAGTAAATTCAAAAGAGCTAGAATATACATATCAATTAACCCTTTAACCATTCCCATTAAACAAATTAATAATTTCAACCCATTAACATTCATAATTACACTATATTAACTTTTACCAATTTCTTTCATCATTTTCAATGGTTTGGAAGACGCCATGGGTAACCCTAGGCCCAATGTAAAATTATCAATGGACCCAATGGGGTCAATAAAGGGTATCAAACTTGACATTAGTGACCAAATTACTCTCTTTTTCCAAATACATAAAAACGTTACAGGGAAATGACATAGAACAACTACATACACATATGAAAACATCAAGACTATGGGAAAATTCTTAAAGATCACCTACCTCATGCTCGAGGATGGTTACTTGTCCAAACAACACCCTTATTTTTAAATAAACCAGCCACAAATTCTATGATGAAGAAAATATAAGAAAGGAAAGGTTTTGTGGATTCATATGTATAAAAAACATCACACCAAGCCTCTTCCGTAAAATTGATGTAAATAGAGTCAATGAAATACTTAGAGCTTCAATTCTTTCCAAAAGACACTCCAAATTTTTAATAATTGAAGGAGAAACACACATGTATGAGAATGAGGCTTTTGGTTCATCATCCAAGCAGGAGGGGGTCGAATAGGGAAGAAATCTAGGGAAGAAACATTTAATCCCAAGAAGAAAAAATGGGAATTTCCCTCTTTTAATGAGGCACATGGTTATGTTGCCTTATTGGCCAAACCGTATGTCAATCGTGTACCACCCTCTATCCAATATGGGGCATGGGTTTCATTTTCACATGGGAGACCACACAATATTCAAAACTATGTGTTTACTATATGGGATGTATTTTTCCAAGCTTGTATGGTTTGAGGATCCCCCTTGAACTATTTCTCAACAGTGCACCTATTACCTCTTGTATATGTAGTTATGTCACAAAGTTTCTACTAATCATTCACAAATCACGATCTTATCACATATTTACATCTTTTACCCCTTTTCGTGCCTCAACCCCGGAAATACCCTCAAGACCTATCCTAATTCCTATAAAAATTCCATAAACCAAAAATTAATTCTAAGATGTATCTTTTCTCTATGTTAGTATCATATAGTATTCCAACCTTATAATAGGTCATCCTTTAATTTTATTCCCTATTATCACCAATCCTCAACAAAAAATAGTCGAACCACTGGACCCACTTATCAAGATTCATCTCCCAAGTCTCATATTGAACATGAAATGATGTCACAACTCTCATACTAAGGAAACAATCATACCCTGAGGGATTTCCCTATTTTGATCCATGACATGAACTCGATTCTCATCAAAGGATGTATCAACCAAAACATGGCCCCATCAACACCAAATAAATGAAAACTCGGTACTATTAGTATCGACCAATGGAACATTTTATTTTTTTCAACCACCTCCCCCATCCTACATCAGTCCAAAACTCTTGGCCCAACACCCTTTCCCCATAACTGAACATACAAAACATAAAAAAGTTAACACTCATCTAAACCATTTAACTGATTAAATCCTAATCAACTGCTCACTTCCAAAGCAGAACCCCAAGAGGGATTTTAGAAAATCTGGCTCGACTTGAGACACCAACCACATCATTGGCCTACCACTTCCCTAGTATGGTGATTCCTAGAATATTCTTCGGCTCAAACCCACTAACTTTATATGTTTGCAACCTCCATCCTTCCATTGAATCCACCCATAATATATATACCCCCACCATCTACACACAAACTAAATAAAACTTTATTCTTCTGAAAAACCCTCTCTCATTCTCCAAATACACTTATAAAAACCAAATATCAACCATACATGGATTAAAACTCACCAAATACATTCCTTTTACCCAAAAAATTTGGCCCATCCTCGGTTGAATCATCCAAAAAACCCAACTTTTACCATTGGTATGTCCCCAATTTACTTATTAAAAAATACATTCCAATTGAAGACATTCTTGGATCATCCAAAACACCTACAAGAGTACATTAATGACTTCCTATGAGGTTATGCCACCTAACTCCCATTTCCCATGAACCGTCGTTGTGACTCTACACCCATCAAAACATTTGACTCAAGCACCTTGGATCGCATTTTAAACCACACTGAGCCCAAATTCAATGCTTGGTTCAATTGACCAGAATATATATGTCCCACTTATCCATCCAAAGGAATCCAAAACATGTTACTCAAAGGTTTATCAATATAATCTTATTTCCACCTCATACAATCCACATTAGGCTCTGTATATCCAAAAACCTATCAACATGAGGTTTACACTCCCATGATTAACACACCACTCCAAACATTATGAGTATTGTTTTCACCACATTTCCTCAACCAATCCAACCACTAAGGATCACAACCTAATATCTATAAAGCCTAAGTAGTGGTAAAAACAACCTCACCCTCACTAAAGAGACATAACAAACCATTAACCATCACATTTTCCTACCTTCTGATAACATCGCCATTATCATTAACATACAAAACATCACAAAAACCCCATACAAAGTCATCTAGTGGTGAACCTCCCACCACACATCTCCACCTACACCACTCCACAGGTGAAACCTTCATGAGGTTCTCTAATTGACCAACGGATAAACCTTTAAGTAAATTGGCTTATGGGAAAATATATCTTACTATACATAGGATGATGTCAATATATTGGGAATGATTTTCTCGAGTCTAGAAGTATACCAATATGTCACTTACAAGTTTCACCACTACTGATTTTTCACTTTTTTCATTGACATGTGGTTACTGTCGATCCACATGTTTACATATCCCAAATAGCACTTTACATCTCTAGAACATTCCTAACACCAATTATTCATTAGAACTCTCTAGGTTGTAGACTTTCTTGCAGTCAACAACTGAACCCAACTCCAGAATCCATGAGTCATACATCTTTTAAGATATGCCCAAACACCAACATACACAACTAACCATGACTTGTGGTCCATAGGAATCAGACTCAAGGAATTGTCAACATTTCATACCAACACCTAACCTTTGCACAAACAAGCCCAAAAATGTGACCAACACTCATCCTGGGTGTCACTTCTATATCAAAACATCTATCTAGGGTTAACATTGATTACCACATTAAACGTTTCTAAAAATAGTAGGGTTAGACCCCACAATGATTCATTCCCTTATGAAACCAACCTTATTACCATTCATGAGCTCACAGGTGATTTGCTAAGAAAGAAACCAAGGCACTACCATTCACTTTACCGAAATTTCATGGTTCCCACCAGACATCAATTCCACCCCTAAATCACTAACCTATGCTTCACACACCAATGAACCTACACCACTGGGCCAACCTCCCATGTGGTTACCCTTGATTTACCAAAAACCACCAATTATTAACCATGTCTCAAGTCACAACTCTGAAACCACTTGCTTTCCCACTTCACCCACTTGGACAAACCCACACTAGAAAACACTCTACATCCATCACGAACCAGGTCCCCAATGTCCCTTTGTTCCATATATACCCCAAATAACCAACAACTCGACCGACCTCTCTCACATGTCATACTCAAGGATCACATGACATCAAATACCTAAATTGGAGAAACTTATTTTATTTTCCACTATCTCTACCTCTATTCCATACACATCGATCCTCAATAAGTTTCTTCCCATTGGTGTAACTCATGTGCTCAATCTGAAGCACAATGATCCTAACACACAAAGTGGACATTTACTCTAGTTTCAACACCCATATTAAAAACAACCACC
This sequence comes from Viscum album, assembly GCA_963277665.1. Classification (NCBI taxonomy): domain Eukaryota; kingdom Viridiplantae; phylum Streptophyta; class Magnoliopsida; order Santalales; family Viscaceae; genus Viscum; species Viscum album. The sequence continues at coordinate 388,261,241 of OY728148.1, read as the reverse complement.
ATAAACGTAACCTCAACCAATATTACCAATCGTAAGATAAGAATAAAATCACATGATCATAGACCACAAGGTATATGTTGTCCACACCATCAGATAGTATCTCACAATGCCAAGTATGCATCCTTACCAAAGGTGCGTCAAGATCCTTTATTTAACCATGCATCAAATCCCAACAAGCCTTTGGATCGACAATGAATGACACAAAATAGTGCACTCTATCTTCCCAAAAAACCCATACATCGGTTCTAGAAAAAACACTAGGGATACTCATTCCCAACATCTCAAGATATCATCATTACCCATTGTTCTTTTGATTAAATTCTCCATTTTTAAAACCTGAGAGTTCATATTTTAAATAATTCCATTTTAAAAACATAAGTATTTACTCTTTTCAAAACATTTTTATTACACAATAATTTATAAGAAAATACCAAAATTAAATAAATTTAAATTTCAAAATTTTTTCATTATATATGTTTTTTTCAAAATTTACAACTTTAATTTGGTTTCACAAATCAAACACATGAAACATATAGATTACATATCAATATTATGTGCCTAAAATTATGCATGAAACCACACACCATACCTTTCTATACTAGGTAAAGAGATAAACCTCATAAATAAATAACATCACATTAAAGTGAACCACATGAGGTGGAAATATCAATCAAATTTAAAAGAACAAAAATATATATCTATTACCACCCTTAGAAAATTGTGTTTTCCCTCATATGTGGGGCTTCAGGAACCCATGAATGAGATTATTACTAATCCCCAACAATATCCTAGTATCCTATCTACCATGCCCCAAATATTAAGAAAAAATGCACTGCTTTAATACCACTTTGTATCATCCAAAACTGGTTCCCAATAAAATTGGTGACCTGAGTCGGAACTCCACATGACCTCAGGTGTGTCTCCCCATACACTTGAGGTTGCTGACTAGTTGCACAGGTCTAAAGACAAACTTGGGGAGACTATAGCCACTTATCATATTAATACCATCAAAACAATAATACAAAAATATATAAAATCATTTGAAAAAATAAATGGATAGTATAATAAAAATGAAATAAGTCACCAAGAGACACATGTTATAACAATATTATCTATACACTATAAGTCAAGGAATCACAGAAATAAAAATCACCCAAAAAACAAAAAAATTATCATTAACATAGACTTGAGTCCAAACCAGGTCCTAACATCCCATGCTCCAACACATCACCCCATGCATGACACAAACACCAGGTTTATATCATAGACCTGTGATAGAAAAAAAAGAAGCTTATTTTTGGGTACCTATGTCCATGGTGGGCTAATTAGGTTGTGAGTAAAACATAGTAGGCCACCACCAATGGTGTCTAAATAAATATCCATTTTTTATAACAGTGTATTCATATAATAAAAGGTGAATTTATTAATAAAATAACATGGGAAATATGTTTTACATTTAAATATTTGTTTATTATCCTTTAACATATTGTTGTTTAATCGTATCATTACAACAGAAATTCTTCCATTTTATTTCAAAAGGTCATTCATTTATCAATTAATTTAATCTATTGTACCTCATGGCATCAGTCTGAGTACCCATAAAATATATGATAGGGGTCATAGGGTGGTAATAAAGGATTCTCAATCCATAAATCCAATATGGATCAGGTATTTCACACCCATCCATCCCAACCAATGGGTCACAAGTCAGTAAACACAGAGCCTTAGTCCATCTATCCAATCAGGATTTAGTACATCATATCGGTCCCCCCTAACCACTAGGTCAAAAATTAGAAAACACAGAGCCATGGTCCATTAATAAAACTAGTACTTGGAATACTAGGTCTAACCGTCCCAACCTTAATATGGAATTCCATGTCTATACCCTTGGGTTCAAGACCATCTGTCCTTCACTTAAAGAACTATGATGCACTAGGGTTCCTAGAGTATCATTCTAGACAACCCATAACCAGTGTGTAGGGAGTCAGTTTAATATCACAAAACCATTAGTCATATGTCATAAAACATGGAGCATCAATCCCTAAATCCAACTAGGATTCCACACGTCTCATCCAATCATCCCCAATCATTCCATTATTATTCATTTCCTTATTTTCACATCATTTATCAATTTCAATATAATTAATAATTCATCATTTATCATGGTCCCATTTTACATTTAATTCCAAAGGGAATCACAATAATACCCAAACCCTTTCCTCAATTTCAAAAAACACCAATTAAAACACATTGTGGGAGTTAAAAAATCACCTCATTAAAACATTTCAAAACAACACTTTAATGGGTATCTTCCACATTAAACATCAAAACATGGATACAGGAAAACCATTCTATTAAATTGATTAAAAGAAACCACCAAGGTATTTCACAAGTGTAAAACCAAAAATACACAATTCAATGCTAAATTTTATATATAAGAGGAACCCCATTTAGAAAACATGAGGTCAACAACTCCATTCTAAAACATTACCCAATTTCAAAACACCATTTTTTATCTGAAAACTATAACCAAATCAAAATAAAAAACATATCACTTAAACCAGTTTGAAATCCTCTTAGGAATTTTAAAAATATCTCATATGGATATAAATTTACCCTTTAACAATGACCATAAACCAAATAAATAATTTTATCCCATTTACAATTATAATCACCCTATCTCATCTATTACAAATTAATTTTATCATTTTCAAGGGTTTTTCATACACCATGGGAAATCCTAGTTCCAGTGTCAAATCTTAAATGGACCCAATGAGGTCCATGAAGGGTATCACACCTCAAATTAATTCTTAAATTACTCTCCTTGAACAAATACATACAAACATTGAAAATATTAAACATAGAAAAACCACATTCACATATTTGAAAACATCAAGACTATGGGAAAAATCTTAATGTCCAACTACCTCATGCTAGAAGGCCATTAAATTTCCAAACCAAACACTTGAATCAAACCAAAAAATCCATAAATGGTAAGTTGAATAACAAACATAAAAAAAATAAGGGTTTAGGGGTTCAAAATGAGATAAAATGTAACACTAGGATTGTTCTAGAAAATATAAGGTAATAGAGTAAAATTCATACCTCAAGCTATGATGCATACCCAATGGCACTCAAAATTACTATAAAATGAAGGAGAAATGACCATGGAGGAGAGGAGGATTCTAGTTTTTAACCCAAGATAGAGGGGGTCAAATGGGTAATAAATTCAGGGAATAAAAATTTAATCCTGAGAGGGAAAATTGTAATTTCACCATTTTAATGAGCTTCATGGTTTGGTTGCATGGTTGACCAACCCATGAACCAACCATGCACTACCCTCTGTCTAAAATGGGTCCTGGGATGTATGGTCTCCTAGGAGCTTCTTTGGTTTTCAAAACTATGTGGTGGTCATGCCAAATGGTTTTGTCCAAGATAATAAGGTTTCTGGCTCCCTCTATCATGATATCTCAGCCATGCACCTGCTCCCTCTAGGAAACACAGTTATGGAACATGACTAATAAAAATTGTGCTCCATTTATGCTCTCATCACATATTGGCCCCTTTTCCCCCTTTTAATGCCCAAACCCTTGAAACTCCCCCAAGACCCATCCTACTTCTCATGAACATTCTATAATCCAAAACTTAAAAATGGGGAGTATCTTTTATAAGGGTTGGGATCTTACATCAAGAAAGAGTCTAAGTTATCCCATTAAACTCATATCAAATTCATTTTTCATAAAATATAAAAATTATTTATATAAGTCATTATATAATTATTCAAAAAAATTATATTATCTATATAAATTTAAATAATCAAAAATAAAAATCAAATTCTACTTAATAAAAAAAGTAAGACCAGTTTTTTCATTTTCAAAACCATTTTTTGAAATAAATATTGATAATATTTCATACTAATCTCATGGTGCTTATTTCAATACATATAATTATTTAGAATATTGTGAAACATTATTTTGAATATTTTCATTCCCAAACATGGGTTTTTATCTTATATATAATAGTTATAAACTATAACCATATAGAAAATAACTTTTAACATCCTTATAAAATAACTTCAAAAAATAAAAAATAACATAAGATAATAATATTCTAATTGAATATATCATAGATACATGAAAAATATTCTTCAAAATTAATAAATTCTACTTAAGAGTAGCCTTATGTAACAAATAGAGCTTTATTTTTAATGATTTAACCATACTCATAAATATTGTTTCTAAAGATCCATTTTGTTCCAATAATATGAGAATCATTAGGTGGAATAAATAAAATAAATATATTATTTCATGTAAATTTATTTAATCCATTTTCACTACCAATATAGAATAAGAATAATTTATAGATTCATTAATATAGTTAGGGAAAAAATCAGAAATAAATAATTACAAGAATAAAAAATCAAAATAGATCACCTTGATTGTATATTTAATTCAATATTACAAATGATAATGTCTATAAGATAATATTTATTAGTTTTCCAAATCCTATGATCAGGTTGAGATAATGGGTGTTTATGATCCCCATAAATAAGTGCATTAGTTACATTTAGTTCATCTTATACATAATTATAGTTTCTAAAATCCTCAAAAAAATTATATAAAATAATTTTATTTTCTTTAATAAACATTCTTCAAACATAACATGAAAATTTTATTAAATAACTAATGTTCATTTAATATAAAACCTATACTCATTTCTTATATTTGAATATAAAAAAAATCCTTCAACAAATTTTTTCATCAAATTTTACAAAGGAATCCTTCGTATTAATAATGATAACTTTACCACTAAAGACTAAAATACAAAATTTTAGGTTCCTTTTCTAATAAGGTTTCTATAGAATCTTTTTAAATATATTCCGTAGTTATATTATATTGTAAATATAAAAATCCGAATTTATATCTTCAGACCAAAATAATTTTAATAAATTTTATTCATTTAACATGGTTCTAGAAACATCTTTAAGTGTTCTATTTTTCCTTTATAGAACACTTTTTTTGGGTTGTTCTAGGGGTTGAGAAATTATAAAAGTAACCATTTTATTCACAAAACTACTAAAATTATAGATTTATGTATTATCCATGTATGTCACTTATAATATACATAATTAGTTATTATTTCTCATTTTAAAATAATTTATAATTACCAATAAACTTGACATATCAAAACCTAATTAGATCTACCCATAACAAAGGACCCCGAACCCATCCATGGTAAGGAATTAAGGGAATTTACAGTCCCACATGCTAGAAACCATTGCCTAAGCATTTATGAACTCTTTTGGGAGTGATTTTCCCAATAAAATCATCATCGAAATGTAAATAAACCCTCAAAGGAAACATGATGATTCATAAGTAAAAATGAACATCCAAACCTATCATAAATGTACATCAATATTCAAATACAAAATAATGGGATGGGAAGATAAAAAATAATATGAAATTCTAAGATAAGGTACTAAATTAAAATCCCAAAAAAAAATTAAAATAGTTCACCTATCCTCATGTGACATGAGGGTAAACCTCTGATCATGTCCCCACCATAACCCAACCATTATCCACTAGTAAGAATACCTACCACCTATAAGTGATTCCTTACTTTTACTAGAATCTAAAAAAATAAAGTTTGAACACAACCAACTAGTGTATGAGGGATGTTAAAACAAAATCTTTGTAGTTTCCTACCAATAATTCCTTTAATAACAATTACTATATACAATAAACATGCATGTTTGGATGAAAACAATCAGAGACACATTTCTAACATTTTTAAATAAACATAGGATGGATGAAAAAAACAGAACCCAGAATAATGGGGTAACCTTACTATAGATAAAGTCATACCACATCCATGTATCCTCATAATATGGGTGATTGAACCATTTATAACCTTTCATATTCATCATCCATAATGGTGGATAAAGCCTAATTCCTATCATTAACCACATCTATATTAGAATTTATTTAGTTAGTGTTGTGTCTTAGCCCAAAGGCTAAAAAAATTAGACCATTTCCTAGAAGTACTTGTCAATGTCATCTCACCTAGATAATTAGGTTCCCATCTAAAATCCACATGCCAATAAATCACCTTTCATCATCTAATTTACTTTATAGACAAAACATGTCATATCAAGCCTTTTAAACTCAAATTCTAAAGGAAAACAATTTTTAATCAACTCGACAAACACAAATAGTCCTCCAAATATCCTTCTCTTCTTTCAAAAAATTAAAACATTATTATTAAAATTAAGTGATAACATTTATTTTATCATGAAATGGTAAAACATGAAACCCCCAACCATAAACTAAAGAAACCATTGAATCTTGATCGAATGCATAGTTAAGAGAGAAGGATGACACTATGGAAGTAAAAGTAATCCAAAAACATCAAGAAAAACCCCATATGGTTTAGATTCATCAAACTCTAGGCCATCATATTGATATGGAATAACCAAACCAAGGAATAAAGATATAAGAGGTTAATGAGTGAAGGGGAGACCTTTTTTGGATATTATTTTCAGGAACATCCTGAAATCCACACAAAAATCACTAACAATGGGGATGGTAAGAAGGATTTGTGTATGATGAAGGAGAGTATAGATTGAATGGGGTGAGAAATTAGAATTGGAGGTGTTATATTAAAGGAGTTAAGAAGATTCCTTTCATATTTTATTATTTCTAGGAAAGCTACACAGTCTGACCACATGGTTTGTCAATCACTACAACAACTATCCAGATCATAAATTCCTTACCTGAGGACCTACATGGTTAGCCTGTATATTTATGTAAACCATGCAACAATTTTTTGAATATGTACTATAAATATAAGAAATATGTCACACATTTTATTCATGGTTATACCTTACCATGAGACAACCACTTTTTCTCTAAAACTCTATAATTTAAAATTTAGATGCCTGGAAATAAGAAGAGATCTATAAAATAACTAAATAATGGAAAATAAAAACTCAAATTGAAAATTTGGGTATGAAATAGATAAATTTTATGATTTGTTTTTAAAATAAAAACTGATGCGTGTCTTGTAAAATTATTTACAAATACTATAACAAACTTCATTCAATAAAGACTTGATGGGTTAACTAGGATAAAAAAATATAATTGAAATAGTTAAAGATTCCTTATAGTTATTACCATATTGATAGATTTGAAAGAGATTTTTGTTGTTTAAATTTTATTCATGAGTCAAAAACATTTGTTTTCTCCTCTATATGTATGGGTAACTAAATAATAGTATAGTTTTTAGAACGATTTTTCAAAAACCTAAAATTAAAATGACATAATATTCTATACTAGTTAATTTAATAAAATTTTATATAATTTAAACATTTAACATGTTGTTTAGTTAATTAAGTAAAATTTATTTAATAAATGTTATATTTTATCTTTTTATAGAATAGAATAAACACTTCCTTTAAAATTATATAGTTATCATCTGGAAATTTCAAAAATATTCCATCATCGCATAATTGAGAAAAAAAATTAAATTATGTTTTAAACTATCAATATATAAATTTTTTGAAATGATTATAATGTTTTATATTCCAAATTCTCTAAAACCTATTACTTAATCATTAAAATATTTACACAATGTAACATTACTACCATTAAAAATATTAAAAGTTTAGATGTTTGAGATACAACCAGCCATATGTATTGATAATCCAATATCCTTATAATATATATAATTTTTTACACTTCTATGACAAGTTTCATATAGAAAAAAAAACATAATAAATGTATGGTACCTTTGAAAACATGGGTCCCAATAGGATAGAAAAAGAATTTATAAGAACCCAAATAGATATTAAAAATAGTTTATAGTTAATCTAGATGTTAATTAGTATGAGAGAAAATCCTTGGTATAACCATGATACTATGGAAATGTCATGTAACACACATTTACATAATGAACCTTCATTTTACATATAAAACATGTAGTAGTTGATTCACATCCATTATAAATATTATAAAAAAAACTTGTAAATTTCGAGTAAAATCTTATCATATTCAAGACCCATGTTACTTTTATTTATTTTATTTATCCATACAATTTTATCATTATTTTAAAATCATTAAACCAATATATATATATGTTTTCAAACATTAAATTTCATTTCTCTACATATCATTTACAGTAGCAAAATAATAAAATTTATTTCTTTTCATTCATAACATTTTAACTAATTATGATTAAGGCCAATATTTTCAATTTAAACAACTAACAATATAGTACATAATTTTTCATTATAACTCAAAGGGGTATTTTTAATTTTTTCATTTCTTAATAATTTTATTTTTTTTACATTTAATATAATTATTCATACTAGAATTATTTTATATATCTATATTTAATCTCTTAATTTCATTATAAAGTTAATTTTCATTCATTTTTCATAATAAAATTCAAAAAAAGAATAAGAAGAAGAATAATATCTATTTACTTGGATTAATTTGAACATTAAACAAATATTTTATGGATCCTTTTCAAAACTAAATTCTTAAATTAAATTAGATATATCCATATAAATCCATCTTTCTATCATATAATTATTATTTTTCTTGTAATGTTTCCTCTTATTTTTATCCTTATTGTGTCAATGTAATTCAAGTCTAATGTGCTCTGTCTTTCTATATTCATATAGAATAATTTTATAAGAATCATTAAATATAGTATTACCTTTCATGCTTCATCAATGATCATCTCGAGGTTAATAACTTAAGTATCTCCTAGAATAACCTTTCTTTATTATTTACTTAAAAACCAAGACCACTAGATCACATTAATTTCATTGTAAATTGGATTCATAAGAGTAAGTATTAAAATATATATTTTTATTTAAAATCAAATTCCTTCCTTTTTTTATGTCCCTCATTAGCTAATTTTTATAATTCTAATTCATATTTCATTCAATACCAAATAATACCATTAAGGTATATTCCTTGAAATTATTAATTTTATTAATTAAATCTTTTTAGCATGGAAATTTTTAGGTAAATATTTTAAAAAGCTTTCAACCAAAACCATATTATCAATTGATTATCCAAAATCACTCATATTATTTATTATATTAGTAAATATATTAAAAATTTTATTTAAAATTTATTCCTCTCCTATTTTAAAATCTTGATATTCAACTCTTAATATATTAATATTATCTTTTAGTAACTAATCTTAAACAAGTTGAGTGTATTGAAATATTTTCCAAATATGTAGATAAATTGATATAAAAATTTCTACAAATAGAATGATGTAATGTATTAATAACCTTGTAATTAAGAACATATAAAATGTAATAATTACATGTTAATGTATTAGAATCAACTTCAAGTAATTTATATGGTTTATTATGATATCCCAACTATTTATTTTTAGATTCTAAAGGTAATATTCCATGCTTGACTGTCAGTATACATGATCTCTTCCATAAAATAATGGAGTATTTTTATGAATCCATAAATTATTTAAATTTATTCCTATGGTATTAAAAAAATCTTTTCTACTTAATAGTTATGTTATTATTTTATTATCACCAACACACACACACACACACTAAATCATGGGGTCAAGTTTTGCTACCAATAGGTTGATTCCAATATGGGGATGGTTGAATGATCAAGGTGGGGATAAATTGACCAAATTAATTAATTTTAGATAATTTATAGAGTTAATATAATTAGGCTTTGTAAATAAATTAAAATAAAAATTGGATATTTTTATAGTAACTCATATAAAATTGACTCTACATATACTCTTCACTTCTCTCAAACATAGATATAAATAGAACCCAAAAAAAGGAATCTGTACCATTATTTGGGGAGTCACAACCCTTTAAAATTCATTTATAAACCCTTGATTCTCAATCGAAGACTTTCCAATTTAAACCATATGGGAACAACCCAACTAGACTCCTTTTTATGTGGTGGAAGGAATCAACCTTACCTTTATCCGGAAGAAGGCACAAATGAATCCACTTTCATTTTACCAGTTAGTCACAACCCACATGTACCTTTTTTAGGGTGTTTTAACCTGAAGATAATACTTTATAAAGGTTTTTATAACCCAAAAAAATTATTCATATATAAAATAAAAATGAAGAACTAACACTAAAGAACTAGGATGAATACCAAAAGCTTACAATGTCATTGCAACTTTAATTACAAGATTAGTAGAGTATTTCATGATGAAGTCCAACCAAGTGATTTATAGTAGAATTAATATTCAGTGATGATAATATATAAATATTATATCTCTCAAGTATCTATAACTATGTAATGGTTTAGTATTACTCTATTTATAGATTTCTTTAGCAATGAACTCCATCAAAGATAAAAAATGTATTATTCATACTTATTGAGTTCCCAATTAACTAAAGTAGTATTTTAAAAATAAATTATAAAAAATATATTATTTATGTTCCAAAATAATTATTTTTATAATTAGTATCAATCCAATATGAAAAAACACTCATGTACACCATAGACATATTAAAAAAATTCAATTATAAATATTCTGAAAATAAAACACTAAAAATAATTATTTGAGAAAAAACTTTGTTAAATTAATATTGTCAAAAACTTCAAGGAATACAATGTGGAGAAGTTTTTTATGTTATTTTTCTCAGTGACTTCAAAACTTGATATGGAATTGATTTATTAAAATTGTTTTGATAGATCCATTATAGATTTTTTAGTTAGTCATTTTCCTATAGGCTTTAAAACTCAATAAAAAGAGACTATGACTTGTACTACACTAAAGAGGTAGTCATAGTGCATTTGAATATCACCTCTGTGTCACAGTGAAAATCTTTAAGGTGTTGTTAACTAGAGTTTTCCATTGAAAAACATTGAGTTTGAAAATAAAAAATCTATTAAACACGATTTGTTTTACTTAAAATTCCCATTTTTAATTTTCCATTTTACTTAGGTGTATCAAAAACAAAAAACACTATCTTCCTATAACATGATGATAAAATTAAACCATTTTGAGTGATCTCAAACTTGAAACACCTAATTTCTATTATGTTGTTTCAAGAAGTTTGAAACACTTTTAAATTATTTTTTATATATAATAAATAAATATTAGTTAATTATAAAATTTTCAAAACAATAAAATAACCAATAAAAATGTGAATTAAACCAAAATAAAAAAAATATTATAAAACATCAAATATTTTTTCACAATAAAAAAAATTGTGAAATTGTGTGACTTTCAAAAATTCCATATAACTTCATCCAATTTTTTATGACTTTGATAATTTCTTATGATGTTGATTTATTTTATGACTTTCAAATTCATTCTATATAGATCCATTCATTTCTATGACTTTACTGGAAAAATTTATGACTATGAAATCATCATATGACTTTGATGTGATTTTTTATGTCTTATTATGTTTTTTTATAAATTTCCAAATAGTTTTATATGACTCCAAAAAAATAATATGAATTTAAAATCTATAACATATTAATTAAATAATTTTACAAAAACCTATTACTTATGACTTCAAGAAAAAGTTTCTGACTTCGATACTTTTCTAAAAATTGAATATATAATTATTTAATATAATAAAATAAATAAATGGAAAATAATTAATCCAAGAATAAACTATATAGGATATAATTTTTTGATCTATAATAAATTATAACTACCCAATAAAATTAAATTTATTTCTAATATTCATATTAAAGGGAATAAAATAGATTATATTATTTAATTATGAAAATTTGAATTTTTTTAAAGATCTCCGCTAATAATGTCACTTTTACACACTTCCCCTATAAAGAATTGTAGTTTCCTACCTAATGTGATTACAATAGTTTCAGCCATTTTTTATACCCCAAATTCACTATACTCTAAATACAGTTAATCACATCACCCAATATATTGGAGAGGATCTATAGTATGCATTGGGTTGTTAGGATATGTGATTTTCCACGTTCTCTTCATTCCTCACACTCACTATGCATCATTCCACTAAAAAATAATGATGAATTTTATGATTATAGATAATCAAGTAAGAAGCACTCGTATCATATTTTCAAAAGGGAAAATAAATTAAAAAACAAATACCAAATATTCATGAAAGGGAATCAAGATACACATAGTAAAATACATAGATGAAGAACAAGGGGGAAAATCTCATTATGTCATTAGAAGAATTTTACCAACTCTCATGACTAATGATGTGATCCTACAACTATAATTCACTCCTAGGAAAATACTTTAGTTAAAATAAATTCTCCCTCATTTTTATATGTTATTGGGGTCTATTGGAACAAATCACATGAACTCTTTTCTATTAATTCAAAAATATGATGCTCCTTTGATAATTATTTGTTATGATTGTAGTTATATTGAAAAAAACTGAAATATGTGAGATATTATTCCATGTAAAAAAGAAAGTTCATCTTTCATTAATTTAAATACCAACTCTAAGGCCTTTATTACTCTCCCTCTCTTCAGTGTTTATTTCTATGTGGCCAGTTTTTTGGGTCCTTTGCCGATTTGGTTAGGAAGTTATGTAACATCCTAACCCTCGAGGCATAAAAACAGTGCCTTGATCCGGTGGGTCACATGGTTTCAAGTTTGCCTCCCCACATACTAGAGGCTTATAACTACAAGTGATAATACAAGGTGGTATGGTGTGGAGAATATACCCTCATATCATAGTGGTACAATAGATATAGTAAATAAATAGAATTGGAGGAAGCATAATATAACAAAAAAACAATAGAAATAAATCAAATAATCAATATAATAATCATAAAAATTCAAGTAACAATAATAATAATAAAAATACGTAGGATGATTCATATAAAAATTGAATTCATAAAATGTGGATATATAAAAAGGCGAAACAATGAATAGAGGGAACATGTGTATATAACATTTTATACAAAAAATACAAGAAGGACAAAAGATTGTTCCACTATCATCATGGGAATTGAATGTTTCCTCTTCTCCCTTGATCCATTTAATAATTAAATAAGTCAATCATCTAAAACATGGTGCATTCCCTTATCCAGACCTGCAGTCGTGAAGTCTACTTAGGTATCAATGGAATCTCAAGTAGGGTTGGGGTAAACATAGTATGTCACCACCAACAGTTCCTAGAATAATCCATAAAGTGTACATATAATAGAAGTGTATAGGTATAATGAATAATAATCAATGTGGAATAATAAATTCTAGTCAGACTAGGTTCCTATAAGAAACCTGGCCATCTCTACCTGATATGGTGTAGACCAAAATGTCTGATTATGGTTACCTTATGTATCCATATATATATATATAGTCACACACACAACCATATAAGTAATTATATATAATATGTATAAAATTATATACAATATATTTCTGATGAATTTTGTAGGCATAGACGTGGATACTTGGTGCTAGCTATACCTGGGGTACGACTCGAGCATCCTTAACATGTCTAACAAGATATATGATCCAACAAGGATACAAGAACTGAATCTCATATGAATATGAGGAACCTTTCTTATCATACAATGTAGTAGAGTGATTCATCATACCTACCACCTAAATAAAGGGAATGTGTAATGACATTCCCATAATCCAGAATAGAGTATCGTTCCCATCACCCAACATAAGGGGGCATGAAACACCATTCCCATTGAAAAAATTAACTATTGTCCAACATCCAATTATCATGGGATAATAATAATAATTTAAATAAAGATTTACCTATAAAATATTTATAATCATTTATCATGAATAATCAAGGGTGAAGAATTCATAATTCATACTGATAAATATTTAATATGTGGTATGGCCTTTCCACCGACTTCCATTTCACTTAATCTATCCATTTTAATTAATTAAGGAAATCCCATTTTAGAGTTTATCCAAACAGAAAGGAGGTTATTTGGTTAATTATACATTTATAATAAAGAGATGAAATCAAATGAGAACCCCCTAAGGGGTGGAGATCAATGAGGTTGATATCCTTTACAATTCAATATAGTCCAAAAGAGCAATTAAATATGGTAAAATTAATTATAGAGGTTTAACATGTTTTAAGGAAGCACATGAAAAATTACAGTGTGTGTAACATTACAAAAAGTTATTAAAACACCTAAACATTGTGGGATAATTTCTAGACCACCTACCTTAGGTCCGTATACAACCACTCTTTAGGTATCAACCTTTAATTCAAATAGTAATGGAAGAAAAATAAAGAACAAACCAACTCCATAAAAACGAGGCATATAATATCGCACCAAAATAGAATGAGAGATGGGATGATAAACTATCGTTGGAATAAAATAATAGGTAGATTACTACTTGAGATCCAACATGATCAACAATGATGAAAATGGATTTTGAACAGAGGAGAAATGCCTAAGCCTAGGTGGAGATCTTGAGGAGGATCTCTCATGGGTGAAAAGAGGTTGATATGTCCATTAGAGAAGAAGAAAAATAAGGGAAAATATTAACAACATTTCTAGGGTAAAATAGTAAAATCACCCCCCCCCCCCAAACCATGTCACAAAGTTTTCCCACATGTTTTGGCAGAATGGTTGGCTAAACTGTGCATGAATTGCGATACCTCCACTGTTTAGGGAAACCCTTGCATGGGCTCGGTACAAAGTTTGAAAACCCATTTACAGACCATGTGAAAAGACTCTATCTCATGTCTGATACATTTCTCATGATCTTGTTCCCTTTCTCACAAGGTTGGAAACAAATGATGTGGCCTCCTTAGTACAATGTGTACCACACACCATTTATTCTCACAGTTAACACTAACTATACTCTAACCATGCTGCCAATTCTGTTTTACCATTTTCTGGAACTCTGGGCTCTGAACGCAACCCATATGCTCCTGAAAACTTTAATAGGTCATATTTAATATTTTTGAAGGTTAAAAAATGAATTCAAACCAAAAAATAATTGATTCTTAACTTTATGAGAAGTCAGGTCATTACAACCTCTCCTAATTAAAGAAACTCATCTCTGAGTTGGAATTCTAAGGTTTAAGAGGGGTCATCTTAGAAAATTTACATCCACTTGACTCGTATGAGAGCTTCCCGCTTCTAGTAATCATGTTGTAATTGACTATGCTTCTATAGAACCCATACTAAATGAGTTGTCCTATCCGGAAAATACATCACACTCTGATCCATGATATGAACTGGGTACTCCTCAAAGGAAGAATACATCTATAACTCAACCTCATCAAGATATAAAACATATGATGTGTCTGGATATTATCAGTGAAGCTTAGATAAGTGAAATACATCATGCATAGAACAATATCTATGATGAAGTTATATCTAATAATCCACTGGTCTGATTCATTCCAAAACCTCAAAGGATCCAATCAATCTAGGAGAAAGATTACCCTAACTCTAAATTATTTGATCGTTCAACCTAGGAAACACTCACAAGAAAACATTATCTTTGAACTTGAACTCAATAGGTCATCAACATCAGTTGGAATAAAACTGCTACCTGGACTGAGCATTCAACATGTGATTCCTGATCAACTAAACTTTCTTTATATTCTCCTAAACAAGATATGTTCTATTAAAATATGATTCCTCAACCTCCAACCAGCATAGAGTTTATTGGCATGGGATACAATATAAGTCCTCATAAGGCACTATCTTGATGGTATCCTGAATGTTTTTTATTTTCCAAAAACTCAACTAGGATCATGTATTTCTCTCAAGAACCCCCAAAGTAAAGGAAACATGCATGGAGCATGTCCTCTAACACATGAATTGTATGATATATCTATCCATCATTCTGAGGGAGATAGGTCATGATCAGAAGATCTTATGTACTCGAGGCCTTCTAAAACCCCTTCAAGATCTGAGATGTGAAATAATATTCCCTATCAGATATGATAGAACACCGATCTCCATGAATATGTACAACGTCCCTGACCTATAGCCTCCCTAGATAATCTACCTAGAAGGTATCTTAAACTAGAAAAAAGTGTGAAACCTTCATCCAATGATCAATGAATACCTAAAATTTATCTTTTCAACAATGAGATATGGGTAAAGATATAACAAATTCCATAGATACATTATCCAATTTCCCCTCAAGAATTGACAATGGATGTAAGATTCTTATTGGTCACTAATTTTCCACCTTCACTAGATGAAAGGTTGAACACTAAGTGATAAATACATCTATTTCGCATTTCATACTAGGCCACCAGTACTAGCAATGTATGTCTTAATACA
Organism: Viscum album; assembly: GCA_963277665.1. Lineage (NCBI taxonomy): Eukaryota > Viridiplantae > Streptophyta > Magnoliopsida > Santalales > Viscaceae > Viscum > Viscum album. The sequence continues at coordinate 388,244,979 of OY728148.1, read as the reverse complement.
TCTTGTTGACACCGGGATTTTCTTCCAAAACCGAGGCATAATATTCCTGCATCAAGTCCTCTCAGATGTCTATTGGGGCCCAGACACTCCCATATATGCACAAAATCTCATCCTCATCCATGGTACAACCAGGTGATATATCCTTAGCTAAGATGACACTCTCCCTCAGGACTAATACCTCATAATTTAAAATTTTGGACATCATTACTTGTTTCTCAAAGGTATAGTTCATTATTAAGGATGATATTATTATTTTTCCATGATCCTTCTACACCTAAACATGCATCTCTGCAAATAAGGTAATGATATTTCAATCACCATTGGTCTCATGAATAACTTGTGTCTGATTCTTCTGTCTCAGAGTATCATATATAGAATTTCCCCAATCAGGCATATAATCAAGCTCAATTTCAAATAATTATATGCACTCAAACAATCAATGTTGCTTGGTATTGATATCATATTTTGTAAATATATACTTGTTTATTTTATGATCAGTGAATACCAAAAAAATCTACATGAGTAGATAATGCATCAAACATCATATATAATGCACAATATTAGCTAGTATAAGGTTGTGTATTGGGTAATTCTGCTTGTGTGGACTCAGTTGATGAGACCCATATTCTATAACTTTCTCATCCTACATCATAAATTCTTCCCGCCCAATACATGATGTGTCACACTAAAATATATAGATCCTTCTTAGATCTGGAAGAATTGGGATTAACATTGAAGTCAAACAACTATTGAAATCCTTAAAGGCTCATACATAAGCTTATGACTAGACAAATTCCCCAACCTTCTAAGTCAATCCTGTAAGAGGTGCTTCTAGGTGTGAGAAATCCTAGAGGAAGCATCTGTAATACCTGACTATCCCTATGAAACATCATATGTTAAAGATATTATTCGGCTTATCCTAGGAAAATACTGCCCTCTACTTCTCTAGGTATACTAATACTACTAAATTCGTGATGATATGAACTAGGAATTGGACTTTTTCAATCCAAAAATGGAATTTTCTATGATAAGAATAATGTTGGTTCTCTCTTAGATTATTCAGTGTGATCTCAATATTTTGGGGATGGTCGTGCTGAGAATGGACATTACACCAGGATATTTTCCACAAATACCACCATGAAAGAACCCAAATATGGATGGAAACCCCAATTCATAAAATAAAAAAAAAGTCTCTTGGTGAATTTTTATGGATGACCAGAATAACTAGATACTCGTACAAGTTGTACCTTCTCCGGAATGTTGTATGTGGTATGTATAATAGTATAACATGAACCTGATTATATCCTAAACTCAAATAAATCTTGGATAACACCCTATATCCTCAAAGATGGTCAAAATGACCTTCTTTTCAAGGTAGTGGATATTGGTTCTTTACTGTAAGATAGTTTGGTAATTGTTAATACACCAAAAGCTTGAGGGTTCTATTTGTCTTCTTAGAAAAAAAAGGAATGGTGAACCCCATGGAGAAGTGTTGGGGTGTAAAAAAACCATAGACTCTATATCTTACAATTATTTCTTAAGATCTAGAAACCCTATAAGTCTCATATCGTAAGGATAAATTGACATTGGTGCCACTCCATGCACTAGATCAGTGGTGAATCTTATATCTCCCATTGGAGGTAGTCTTGAAAAGACATCAGGTAAGATGTCCCTGAAAAAAACCAACATATGTGGGTAAAATAGTATTTCATATTCCCTAATTGTCTAAGAAAATACTCATGATCTATTTTTTCTCTATACATATCCTATACTACTCATGTATATCTCGAGATGCATGGACATCCCATTCTCCCATGTGAATATTTATACTTCCCTTTGGTGATGTAAACTTCACCATCTAGTAATAAAAATGAATATAGCATTGATATGAAACTAACCAGTCCATCCGCAGAATTATATAAAAAACTATCATGTCAAGGAAGAAAAGGTTTCACTCGAACCAATATCTCTCTATATTAAGGGGACATTCCTTATATCGATGAATACACCCTAATCTGATACCCAATAGGGTATCAAGTTTCATCTTAGCACAAATCTACTATGTCTCAAGGCCCAGAATCTACATAATTTCAATATATATAAAAGATTTAGATGCACCAATGTTAAATACATTATACATTAAGTATAGGGTATTAGATTAGTACATAGAATAGAAGAAGGTTCGATTATCTTCTCCTCTATTGCAGGTTATACTGCATGTAAATCGCATATACCTTGTCCCTAAGTCATAACCTAACATCCCTGAATAAGACTAATCTACTGGAGGCAATAATCCTTATTATGATTTCCTCTGCCTCACCACCACCTTGGCCTGAGTGGCCAGTGGTATTCCAGTTTCTTGCCTGGTAAGCTATTACTCCTACTCTAGAGCGCCGATTAGGTGTAGACCCTATCTCTCTCTAAGAATTGGTGGAAATCCTGTGGAATTTTAGGATATGGCCATCCTACTATAACCACTACATTCCACTAGATCTTGTATACACTAAGGAATATTTTTCTTAGATTCCCACATTGGTTATAGATGAAAAAACATTCAGTACGAAGTGTATGAATGCTTCTACCCTTTGGAGGAACCTCAAAGTGATGCTTTTATCTGCTATAAGAACCACTGGTTGGTCTTAGTGATGAACCAACCTAGCTTGCACTGTCATCTTCCCTCAAAGTCTTCTTATTAACGAGGGACTAGTTGAAAATATATGAAATAGTGTTCAATAAAAAGGTATTGGTCTTTGATCAAATGGCACAAGCCATCCCATCCTTGAATCTCCTCACAATCATAATCGCATCACTAGATAAACTCATATTGATCCATTATTGCCCAATAAAAAGAGAAGAATCCTCTATCTTGGGCATAGATCCTTGTTATAGGTTCATAAAATATATATCCTAGAAATCCCTTAATGTTTCTAGAATGAATTAATCATAGATGATCTTTTAGAAATCCATCCAGAAAATATATTGACGTCAGTCATCTTGGGTAATGAAATCCCACCACCATTTGGTAGAACTACATAGCATATACGCAGTGAGATTTACCATCCTCACTGGAGGAATCTTTATATTTTCAAAGATAGAAACCATGGCCCCCATCCATGACTCAATAGAAAGTGGTCTTCCATACCCTGAGAAACTCAGAGGATGCTACTACTAGAAGTCCTAAGTAAACTCTTCTATATTCGTGGTAGGTCGATCAACTACATGAATAAATTTCATCATATGAAGAAATATCTTTCTAAACAAGATGTTGGTTCCCATGTTAAGAATAACAGGTTGTTCTATAGCTAGCACTATAGGAGTTATCATTGGCGGATCAGGGCCACTACTACAAAATAGGCCTTTAATAGCGCTGTCCATTATTAGCGCTAGAAAAAAGTGATGATAAAGAGAACATTTATGAGTAATAAAATAAGTGATGATAAATGGTACCTTTTATCAACACTTTTTTAGTGCTAATAAATCGTACCCTTTATCAGTTTATTAACACTGATAAAGGGTACCATTTGTTAGTGCTTTATTTGTAGCGCTGATAAAGGGTATCCTTTATCTGTGCTTTATTTTTAGCTCTCATAATGGGATACTTTATCAACAATTTTTTAGTGATGATAAAGTTCCAAATAGAATGACATAATTAAATAAATAATAGAAATGGTTTTATTAATAAAAATATTAAAAAATTATTAATTAAGTAATTATTGATAAAAATTAATAAATTCATTATACTATATATAAATTATAAATACTAATAACGAGTATATATTAAATATATAGATATATGTGAAATAAAAATTAAACAAATGAAAATTAAACAAATAAAAATTAAAAATAAGTAAATTGAGATAAATATTAAACATTTTATTAATTAAATAATTATTGATAATGTTAATAGATATTATAAATTAAATATATAGACATATATATATATATATATATTAATGTATATAAATATTAATTATATAATACAAAATATTTATGCTTTACATTAAATAATCATATATTTAGTGAATAATGGTTTATAATTAAAAAATTAATATGAATTAAAAACACTAAATAATTTCATTGAGTAATGGATATAATTAAATGTCGTTTGATTTTTCAATTTAACATAGATCAAATGTGATATATTGATTTTAGATATACATAATTAACGTATTTTTATATTGTATATATTTAATTTCTATGATTTAATATTTTCAACATGTATTGATCTTTATTTCAACATATATCCATAGTTTTTAATAATTTCTACTTGATAAATAAAACATATCGATTTTCCAATATTGGAAAAGTGTACTCATTTTTAATTTATTTAATTTCGCTCATATTTAACATGCATGCACTTAATATTAAATATTCATTAATAATGTTAAAAATATATATGTCAAAAAAATATTATAAACAAATATATTTATAAATGTACATTTAATATATTTATAAATTTATATATTTATAATTATAAATAAATAAATATTATTTTTCAAAATAGTATTAATATAATTATAAAAAAAATTATATATATTTAAATAATTATTAAATTTATAATAAATGTTTTTAAATAATAAATATATTAAAAATATTTATATTTTATATATTTATTATATATATATAATTATATATAATGATATAAAAATTATTTTTTAAAAATTATTTATATAATTATAAATATTTCAATGATTATTAAATTATAATATGTATATATAAACAATGAATATATTCACTATATTTATATTTTTTATTAATTTATTTAAAATATATATATATATAATTATATAAATATATTAACAAAAAAATATTTTTAATTATAATCATAAATCCTTTATCAATAATTAAGTAATAAGTGCTAATAAAATCCATCTTAATCAGTGTTAAAACCTTATCAATGATAAAGATGAATTTTATCAGCGCTGATAAAGCTATATATTTATAAGTGCTCAAAATCAATGATAAAGAAGCCTTTTATCAGGGATTATTACTTAAACACTACAAAAATGGATCTTTATTAGTGTTTTTTTTTGAATTACTGATAAAACTATCTCAATATATTTAAAAAATCCAAATCAGTCATGAACTCATTGTTATATCCAAATCATTTCACAAAATACATCATCTTCAAAAACTCCTCCTTGGTGAATCAAATCTCTAATAATGACTTGAACTATTCCAAGGCTCAAATCCAAGTCTCAAAAGATTCAAGGCTCGATTGAATCTAGGGCTTGAACATAATCCATTCTCTAATTTCTCTCAGACATAAGTCTATATCTACATTATCTTGTGGAACTCGAGGTGAAAAACATCAATGGTTCTAGATGTGATGGAGGATTTTTGAAACTGTGAGTGTGGTGAGTTATCCATTTTGGATATTTTTTATGGAGATCTTCCATTTTCATGCTTGGAATTTTTAGAGTGTGAAAAAACAATATTGTGAACCTTCCTAACTTTTTTCCAAGACCATACGATCATCTCCTTCCTTCTCTATAGCAGTTGAGAATTAATGTAGGGGATTTTTTAGACACTCTTTTATTTATGTGAATGTGTGGATAAATCAAACTTTATTGTTTTGGATTAATAGTGGAATTAACCATATGATAGAAGTCCCAACACATTTTACATTTCTTATATAATTTTTTTGGTTTTAATTTCCTTTATAGTGGTTAGGTAGCCTATGAAACTGCTTTACGGTGTTTTAAACTAAATAGTTAATTACATATTTGTGTTGTAGAGACTTTATATCGAAAGTGATGTTTTATAGATCTATTAATTATGTGATTCCACTTAGATTTCTGAGTGAAGTAAGGGTTTTCTGCTTAGAAAATGTTACCTCATGGGAGTTGTTCCATCTTGGTATAGGATAGTGTGTATGGGATAGATTTTGGAAGGGTTGGTGTGTTTATATACCTTTTTTGTGATATATCTTTTTGATGTGTATTACTACTTTATGGAAAAAATACTAACCTCCCTAGAATCTTAGGGATGTGAAAATGCATATTATATAGCCTATCTAGAATCCTTTTGATGTGTAGATCTAATGTGAAGACCTCCCTAGAATCCTTTGGATCGTTAGTTCTAGGTATATGACATTTGAATAGTCTTGAGTTGTTTTGAAATATTTAATATACCATTAATATTAAATGTAATAATCCCTTAGGTTGTTACATCACTTATTCCAAAAAATAGAACGGAGGTTATCAAATTCTATATATTAGAAATTATTTTTAGGTATTCTTCATTTTAAGTCTGCATATATTTTTTCCACACCTAAGAATATTTTATTACCATAAATTTATATGAAATAACTCTTAATTGATTTAAATTTTTGATCAATACTTTTTTTATCTTCTATTTGATTAAATTAGAGGTTATTATTCTTGTTTATCATATTTGGGTTTCTTATTAATCCTTAATTTCCTTATTATATTTTCATTCATAGGGGATTTAAGAAAGACCTTATGTGTTTCAAACAATAGTTATTATTGCAATTTTTTTCTTGAGACACATCCCCATCTCTTTTATAGACAACTATCATTCTCATCAACTTCATATCCCAAATAGTTATTTTCATTTCTTTTGATTGACACTCATCCCCCATTTATTTCATGTAGCTTATACTACTCTGATCAGTAGTCAACCCATGGATGAATAGAACGTATAATATTTCAATCAACATAGGTTCATGTCCAGAAGGGATGGATGATGTGTGTTAAACAACAGAATGCAATGATAAATGGTCATGAGGTGAGTTTATGAGCATGAAATTGTCTATAACTTTCACCTTTGAATGAATCCAAAGGATAACACCTATCATAGTCGATTAATCCTAATCTTAAATTAAATTACATATTTTCTTCAAATCATACTGAAATTCATTGAAATAGTCCAATTTTGGGCTTCTCTTATTAGAATTATCTATAAGTTTCACCTTTGATAATTAATATATTATGTGTATTTATTTATATATTTTAAAAAATTAATATTTTAAGAACCTAATATCATGAATATGAATTGAAAATGGATTCACGCTTATTGTTTTACCAAAGAGTATGAATATGGAGTTATATAATTCAACAAGTTTGTAATATATCATGTATACTACCCTTCTCAAATCCTTTTTTGTGTTTACAATGTTTCTATTCAAAAAAAATTAGTCCAAAAGAGTTTGAATAACATTTCATTTTTCATGGAATAGATCAGAGTTATAAATGTTGGTATAAACATGGGGAAAACTAAGAGTTCAAACCTATTGGGATGATACAACAATTTATGGATCATTTGATATAAATACCATAGTAAATGATGTTGGAGATCACATAGAAGAAATGGCATTGGAAATTGAAGATGACCTTTGTGATTATCCAAAGTTGTTTGATAAGATAAATAGATGTTCCAAGAGACGATTTTATATTTTATGTACTGAATAAATAACATTTTCATCTTTATCAAAGTTATATAATTTGTAAACTAGCATTGGATGGAGTGACACCATCTTTACAGATCTACATTGTCTCTTAAATGATATGATACCAGAAGAAAATGATCTTCCATGTTGAAAATATGATTCTAAACAAATGCTACGTTCAATGGGAATGATCTCTAAAAAATACATGTTTGTCTAAATGATTTCATATTTTTTCTCAATGATTATGAATCACCCATAAAATTCCTTAAGTTTGGGGCCAATCTATAGAAGAAAAATGAATAAAGTCCTTTTAGATATGTATGGTATTATCCTATCATTCCATAGTTTAGAAAACTATATGGATGTTAGGAAAAAATAAGAAAATTGAAATGGCATGTATATACAAGAATTAAATATGGGGACCTACATCATCCAACTGATTCTCCTCAGTAGAAGAAAATTAAATAAGAGTATCTTGGATTTAAAAATTCTCCCAAAAACTTTCATCTTGTGTTATCTAAAAATGGAAAAAAAAATTGGCGAACAAAGTACTATTCATCGTACATGGCCCATCATGTTAGTAATTTATAAAATTCCTTCATGTTTATTCATAAATCACAAATACATTATGTTTTCTATTCTTATATCTGGAACAAGGAATATTGGTAATGATATTGAAGTCTATTTCACTCCATTGATCGAAGATTTAAAATTGATGTGGGATACAAGTGTTACAATTTATGATTCTCATAGAAGTGAGGAATTCACATTTAGGGACATGTTTTATGGGATGATAAATTAATTACCTGCTTATTGAAATTTATCAGGCTATATAATTAAATAAATTTTGGGGTGTACCATTTTTGAAAAATGAAAACACTCATATTTGTTGAAACATTCTTTGAAGAGTTTATTTTTAGTGCATCATAAAGTTTTATGTTGCTGACATAAATACTGATCTTGGATGACAACATTTGATGGGAATATAGAACAAGGAACAACACCATATCTAGTAATAGTTGTTCAAATGAATGATAAAGTAAAATATTTTGATACATTTTTCGGAAAAACATTTTCAAAAAAACTTATGAAACCAGGTTTGGAAGAAGAGATCAATTTTCTTTGAATTTCTGTATTGAATTTTTTTGTATATCAGAAATTTTCTTGATGTCATGCATGTAGAAAAAAAATATGTGATAGTTTTATTCACAAGTTACAAAATTTTCCTGAAAAAATGAAAGGTTGAATCAAGACTAAGTTGGGAATGATTAACATGGGGATAAGTGAAGGGTTGGCACCAGTAAACGATAAAAGGCATAATTTTCTTTCTCTAGCAGCTTACACTCTATCTGTACAAGAAAATTTTCACTTTTCACTTTTTCATAGTAGTTAAAAGTTCTATATGGGTAATCATAAAATATAAATAATGTCATTTCAAACAATAATTTTAAGTTACAAGGAATAAAATCAAGTGATATCCCTATTTTGATGTAATATTTGATGCTTGTTACTTTCCATTGAATTCTACCTCAAAATGAATGAAATACATTAACCAGACTCTACATATTTTCCAAATCTATATGTAGTATAATTATAGACCTAGTGAAGTTTCCAAGAGGTTACAATCATATTGTGTGAATTAGAGATCGTATTCCAACCATTGTTCCTTAATGTAATGGTCCACCTAATGGTACATTTGGTTAGAGAGTTTTAACGTTGTGGTCCTATCCATTATTGAGGGATGTACCCCATTGAATGTTATATAAATATTTTGAAAGGGTATATCAAGAATCGAAGTTGGACATAAGTTTTTATTATAGAATGATATATTGTTGAATAATATATTGGATTCTATACTGAATACCTATCATATTATGATAGCATAGGTCCCCCAATGTCTTGTCACAATCAACGACTAAAAGGAAAATGGATTTCTGGAAGAGATGTTGTTATAATTTCCTTTGTAGATAATGAACAAATACACCTTTACATTTTACATAATAGTGAATATTTTTATCCATACATTGAATCCCACAAATAAATTTATATATACTTGAATCCAACAAAGGATGAAGGATAAATATCAAATACACATAATCAACAATTTATAGAATGGAATTGAGATTAAATTTATAAGGACATATATGAAAATCTAAATTCAATTGCAAAATGACTTCAATGAATCGCCATAGGACCGAATAAAAAATTTATATCTTACACTAGTTTTTTAATCAATGGTTATATGTTCTATAAAATGAACACGATTACTATAGTATGATGAAAAATAGCGGGGTTACAATTTTTGGGGAAATGAAGCACATATCTAATTCCAAGGATAGAAATCCAATTTATGAAAATATGTTATATTTTTTTATTATCAAATAGATGTATTATTTGGATTATACAACATTTCAAGATCCTATTTTCTATTGAAAATGGGTTAAAAATATGAGTGCATTGAAAGTTTATAACATGTGATTTGTAAAGGTTAATTTCAGTGTAGAAGTGGGAAAAATATAAGTCATTTATTATGGCATCACAAGAAGTGCGTGTATTTTATGTCTTAGATCCAGCAAACAATAATTGGTTAATTGTCCGAATGGTGACTAAAACAAATGTTCGGTCAGATGAAAATTCAATTGAGGAGAACCTTTTCATTGGGAGATCACAATCATTTCATGTTGGTCCAAATGTAGAAAATGTCTTATATGTTAGAGGAGGCCACAAAGAGAGGATTTTTATTCTCAATAAAGGATCTAAATCCCCAAAACCTTTAAAAAAATAAAGATATTTCAATGAGAATAAAAATGTTTTTTATAATATACTATGTTTTTCCTCATAATATTATATATTAGCTAATATATTAACATAATATAAATTAAATTATTCAATACTCATGTAGAAAATTTATTCTTCACAAGATGATGTTACCAATCACTTGAATGAATAAACTATAATAAAGGAAACCCTTTGCGATGATGTAAAGGTAATGTTAAGATATAATGTATATATTTTATTATTATTCAAAAGATAATTGTTTTCATATATTGGTGGATTATTTTTTTGAGTATATGTTCTATTTCCATATTTAATGCCTTTATGTAGTGTTATAATTTATCACTTTCATTAAATTTCCATATACAGCCTTTGTAGGAGGAGATATGAACCTTTATTTTTTCAATCAAAAATTTAACCTTGATTTTTTCACAGTAAAATCATTTTCCATAGAATTAATATACTATTTCATATTTATGTTTAATTTATTTATTTTTAGTATTACTCATATAATTTTTTTTCTTATATAGATGTGTTATTTTGTTCGAGTTTAGTGGTATTTCCATCTTTCATTCCTTTCAACAGTGTTGACATTTATCACATTCCATCATGTTCCTTCCACTGGTTTAGTAGGAAGAGAAATGAAGATACATATTCTCTATCATAGAGGTAATATTTATTTTTTCATAGTAAAATCATTTTTCATAGAATTAATTTATTTTTTAAAATATAAGTTTAATTTATTTATTTTTAGTATTGATCACATAATAAATGTTTTCTTATAAAGGTATATTCTTTTGTATAGGTTGGGGTGGTTTGTCTATATTTCATGCCTTGACACACTAAAACACCCTCATGATTATTCTCCCTCAAAACCTTTTCAACCCTATAATGTTGGAATTTTTCAATTTCCTTCAATTTCTCTCTACTCTTCAACCACAGAGGTAATCTGGATATTTTCACAGTAAAATAATTTTCCAAAGAATTAGACCATTATTTCATATTTATTTTTAATGTATTTATTTTTAGTACTACTCATATAATTATTGTTTTCTTATATACCTGGATTTTTCTATTTGAGGGGAGGTAGTTTGTTTGAACTGCCAACACTATATATCGAGTCGATGTTGTTAGAAAAATAATTCTCATTATTGAAATATATAAGATTACATGAATCTAGTATTCCCATTTAGTGTCTTTTTTTGATATAATGGGCACATGATCTTCCTTTACTCTTCTGCATTTCAACAATAAGAAAAGTTTTTCAGCTAATAAGATCAACTAAATATGAAGTGTTAGGAGTTCAACAAAGAGAGGAAATGAAGATTTTTGTAAAATTGTTAGTTAGGATATTTTTTATACTTTGGGATGTGTAGGAATCATCCAAATCTCAACCAGACCCATGATGTGACAGTTATAACCCCATGTGTTTCTTTTTATTTAAAATTAACATTAATTTTAGTAAAAAATTAAACTAACATACTCAAAATCAAGAAAACATATTCATATTTTTTAATTTAATACCATGATACATAATTCATTTTGATGTGTATGAATTAACCAAACCTCAGTATGATACACAACCTTCCTGGTATGACTCAAAGTGTTTGTTGTTAGCTTAAAATAGAAATGTTAATTTAAAATGTGTCACTCATAATAAATCGATAAAATGTACTCATATTTTCTTAATAATTTAGAATATAGATTCATAAATCATTTTTTATGTATAGGTATCAGTTTCATGTCAAGAAAATACACAATGTTATTAGTATGATTCAAAGTATGGGCTTCTAGTTTAAAATGACATTTTTATGAAAAAGAAAAGTGACGTACTCAAATACAAGAAAAATAATTTGGATTGTTTTTATACTTTATGAAAGTGATAAATAAGTAATTTTAGATGTGTAGGAATCATTATCACCAAGATCTGATGCATGGTGTGACCGGTATGACTCAAAGTATTTCTTTTCATTTAAAACTGACATCAATTTTAGTAAAAAGGACCACTAATGTACTCAAAACTAAGAAAATTAATTAATATTGTTTTTATACATTAGTAAAATTATCCATGAGTCATTTTTTACATGTTATATTCATCCTAAACTCAATCTTATACATGATGTTCCTAGTATGACTCAATGTGTCTATTATCAGTATAAAACAGAAATTTTTGTTCAAGAAGTGTCACTCACTAAAAAATAAGAAAACACACTTTTATATTATCTATAATTTATGAAAAATATTAATTATTAATTTCTATATTGTAGTAATATATCTCACATCAAACTGTTACATGATTTTATCGGTATGAGTCAAAGTGCATGTTTCCAGTTTAAAGTGAAATTTTAGTAAAAAAAGACTTGTCGCATACTCAAAACCATGAAAACACGTTTTTATTATTTTTATAATTTATTAAAATGATCTATAAGTCATTTTAGATGTTTAGGAATCAACATCACCTCAATCTAATGCACGGTGTGACTAGTATGAATCCAAGTGCGTTGTTATATTTAAAATTGACATCAATTTTAGTAAAAAGGACAACTAACCTACTCAAAACTAGTAAAAACATTCATATTATTTTTATACATTAGGAAAATGATCTATAAGTCATTTTATATGTGCAGTGATCAATATTACCTAATTTAGATACTCAATGAGCCCGTTATGACTCAATGTTTCCATTATTAGTTTAAAATCAACACTTTAGTTTAAAAAGTTTTACTCACTAAAAAATAGAAAACATACTTATATTTTATTGATAATTTAGGAACATGATAAATAAGTAATTTTTTATGTGTATAAATTTTTCTCACATAAAACCCATACATTATGTGATTATTATGAGTCAAAGTCTGTGTTTCCAGTATAAAATAACATTTTAGTAAAACAGAAAAGTAACATACATAAAACCAATAAAATGCATTCAGATTGTTTTGATACATTAGAAAAATGATACATAAGTCATTTTAGATGTGTATAAATCATCTAAAACTCAATATGATGCACGTTATATCCAATATGACCAAAGTGCATCTTTTTATTTAAAATTGTTATCAATATTAGAAGAAAAAAAATTGACCTACTCAAAACTGAGATAACACATTCATATATATTTTATACTTTAGTAAAATTATCCATATTCATTTTAACATGAAATAATCAGCCTCAAATCAATCTAATACATGATATTAAAATTATTCCCCCAATGTGTCTGTTATCAGTTTAAAATTGACATTTTTGTTCAAAAATATTCACTCACTAAAAACATATAAAGCACACTTATATTGTTTTGATAATTTAAGAAAATGATTCATATGCAATTTTTTATGCTTAGGAATAATTATCACAACAAACTGACACACAATTTGACTTATTTGAGTCAAAGTTAATGCTTCCATTTTAAAATGACATTGTAGTAAAAAAAGACAAGTGATGTACTCAAAATCAAGAAAACACATTCATATTTTTCATACATTATGAAAATGATCCATAAGTAATTTGAGATGTTTTGGAATCATCCACACCTAAATCTGAAGCATAGTGTGACTGGTATTACTCCAAGTGTTTCTTTTCAATATATTAGTTTCATTTTAGTTTAAAACGTGCATCATATCGATAAAACCATGAAAATGAGCTTAGATTGTTTTCTCGTCATTCTATCTTATATCACTTAATTTATTTACTTATTTTTTTAAATTATACTTAATTATATTACATCATCTAGATGAGGTGGAAAAAATGACAACTTACCTAAATGTGCATGGGGAGGCTTGAAACTAATACCACCCCAACACCACCACAAGATGCAATGATTAGGCTATTCCTGTGGGGCTTTATTTTATACTTATTTATTTAATTTTCAGAGATAATTCTTAAATATGAATAATAAATGGTGTGACATGTAATAATAAACTATAACTCAATCTGATACATAGTTCTCCTAGTATGAATAAAAGTTTAGTTCAAAATTACCACTATTTATTAATTTATTTAATTATATTATTACTAACATAATAACTATTTTTTTATACAGAAGGGTCATTTTTCTCATGATAGGGTGGTTTGTTCGGTAATATCATGTGTTGGGTTCAGGATCAAAATAAAAAGAAAAATTAATGTTTTTGAATGTATGTAATAATTTTTACTTAAGTAATTGTATTAACCAATTTTGGAAATGTATATAATATAGTGTTTTTGTCTTGTATTTGTGTTATAAATTTCATTTAGCTTAAATTCAGTGTTATTACTTTATATTTTTGATATCTAGTGGTGTTTCTGGTTCTTCGGTGTTTTATTATTGCACATTTCACGGGTGTTTTAGTGTGTTATTACCACACAATATAGTATTCCCCTTTATCATTGGTTTTACAAATTCTGGTAAAGTGTTCCTTTATCAGTGAAAAAAAGAGCACCGATAAAGGGGTCCTTTATCAAGTCTTTTACAAATTAGGATTAAGGTACCCTTTATTAGGGATCTTATAAGTGTAGATAAAGGATCCCTTTATCAGTGCTAAATAAAAGAGGTGATAAAGGACCCATTTATCAGTGATTTTTTAGCGCTGATAAAAGACTAAGGTTTTTAATCTCACTCTTGTAGTCAGTGCATCTCTATAACTAATAAACTTTGTTTTTAGCATTGTTAAATTCCTATTTTTTTATATTGGTCCCACCACCTCTAGAGCGTGGTCATCACCACCTTCCTGGAATACGATTTTAGGCTTTCATGGCAGCATGAATCTATAATGAAAAATGAACACCTCATAAAATAACTTAGATATTGGAAGATTCAAAATATATAATTATGATAAGAACAATCCTTACTATTAAAATATCACACCTCTCTTGTTTTTCTAAAATCCAAGTATAGGTTAAAGAGGAAATCTATAATAGGCCATAAGAATGTAAGAGACACTCCCAACTACCCACTAGTAAGGATGGATTTTGGGTCTATATCTCATATCAAATGAAAGGGATTTTGTATATGGAGTGTTAATTTAATTTTATAGGTAAAAATAACCTTTTTATTTCAATTAGTATCCCATTTACTGGTAACTATATTATTTTAAGTATTAATTTTATTTTATTTTTTACTATTTTATACAAATAATATATATATATATATCATATTCTATTTAAATGTGTCACCATTACCAATTTATAAAATTCATACTCCTTATAAATTAAAATTAGAACATCACTAAATTGAACATGACTATTACATCTGGTAGTAGGATTTAACAGGACCATAGAACTCATAGGTCTAGAACCCAAAATATTTTATAATTACCTTATTAAGGATTAATCATCAATCTATGTATGAAAATATCATTTAAATTGATATAGATGATTTAATTAATTCATCTATTTATTCTTATAATAAGTGTTATCACATTTAAAATATATTATAATCAAAGAACAAACTATTTTCAATAGGAAATGTTTGTATAAAATAAACATGTCAATGAAAAATGAATGAAATATTAGTCCTAAATTTCCTATGATGATGGATTATGTTATAGCTCCTTTCCCAAAAAGTTCAAGGATAAGAGGATGTTCATATATTAAAATCAACAATTTTAATAACATCAAAAAATATATGTGGCACACAATAGTGAAATTTAATCAACTGTAATATCCACAATCCAATAATAGCAATAACCCCTCCTATGTAATTTGGGTTTCTCGTGTACAAGGGTTAGTGACTCCTAGGCATACGCTCACTACCAAATATCCATTCCACCTAAGTATCCTATCTAATGCACAAATAGTAAGTCAAAAGAAAAGAAATAAGGCTCTGATAACACATTGTAACATTCCACCCTGATAGTCTCTAAAATGATGCCTTGAGCTGGTAGGTCACATCGCCTCAAGAATGCCTCTCATTCGCCAAATCCCACTAACTAGAAGTGAGGTTCCAAGGTGGTATGATGGGGAGACTGTACCTCAATATCATAGTCGTTTATTGGATATAACAAATAAAAAAATTAGAGGAATCATAATATAATATATTACATATAAGAAATTATTACAATAATCAATAGTGGAAGGATAAACATCCAATTAACTATAATAATAATAAAAATCCACAGGTTGTGTCATATAATAAATGATTCCATGGCGTGCTGATATAAAAAAAGAGGAAACTGGGAATACATAGTGAAGGCATATAATACATGATATACCAAAAATACCAAAATTCCACTCCAATAGTATCAAAATAATACATCGGGTCCCATTCTCCCATCCGCTATGATGTATATAAACAAATCAAGCATCTTTAATTGGGAACATTACCTTATACACACTTAAAAGCATGAAGTATACTCAGGTACTAAAGCAGGCCTAAGTATGCAATGATATAAAATCAGTATTCCACCACCTATGGTCTCTATAATAATTCATCTAGTGTATATAGCATAGAAGCATGTAGGTATAATGAATAATAAAAAGTTAATAAACAACAACTTGATAATGTTATTATAGGACACCTGGCTAACTCTACCTACTACAGTGTAGGCCGGAATGTCTAATCTTGATTATTATGTGTATCCATATTTATATATTTATATATTTTTATAATCATATATAATGTGAATATATTTATATTCACTAGATATATGAGTAAATATATAGGTATATACATGGATACTTAGTACTAGATGGACCCATTCCATAACTTAAGAATCCATAACTAATCTAGCCTGGTGTAGTCTCTAATAAGTGTACAATCCGTGAATATCATATGAATGAGGGACATATTTTCTATCACTTGAGATGGAAGGGTGAGTCTTTGTACCCAACACCCAAATAAATGGAACATGGAACATCATTTCTATCATCTAGAAAGAAGTATTATGGTCTGAGACATCATGCTCACCACTCAACCTAAGGGATCATTAAACATTATGCTCGACAAAACCCTTTACTATCTTCAACAAAAAATAACCATGTCATAGTAATAATAAAATAAAATGGGATCTACCTCTTAAAAAGTTATGATCATTTATCATAAATAACCAAGGGTGTATAATTCATAATTCACACTTATAGATATTTAACATGTGGTGTGGCCTTGCCACCATCTTCCATTTCATTTAATCAAACCATTTTAAATAATTAATCAATGAAAACCTATTATTAAGTAAGAAAAATAACTTATAAGGTGTATTGGTCAATTATATATTTATATTAAAGAGGGGAAATAAAATTAGGACACCCTAAGGGGCAGAAATCAATGAGGTAGGCATCTTCTTAAAATTCCATATATATTCCAAATGAGTAATTAAACATGGTAAAATTCATTAAATAGGTTTAATACATTTTAAGGCAATGCATAGAGAAGTTTAGTGTGTATAACATCAACAAATGAAATGAAAACACCTAAACATTGAGTTATAATTTCTATACCACCTAAATTCGATCCATAGTTAAAAAATTGTTAGTTATAATCATATTATTCAAATAATAATGAAATAAAATCAAATAATGGACCAACATCCTAAAAATAGGTCATATGAACTAGCACAAAAATAGCATAGGAGAAAGGAATATAAACTATGATAAGAAGCAAGATGATTAAGTAGTCTAATACTACAGTCCAATATGACTAACCATGATGAAAATGGAGTTTGGATGGAGGGGAAATGGTTGAGACTGGGTGGAGAGCTTGAGGAGGAGCTCTCAAAAGAGAAAATAGGGAGATCTTTCTACTAGAGAAGAAGAAAACTATGGGGAAGGGTTTAAAACATTTCAGTGCTAAAATAGTAAAATCAGCCACAAAAATTGGGTCTCATGGTTTTCACCCATGATTGGCCAAACTTTGCACCAACCATGCTACCTACACTATCCATGGAACCCCCTTACAAGGGATAGTGGCACAATTTGACAAACCATGTGCATCCCATGAAAAAACCATTGTCTCATGTATAAGGCATTTCACATAGTCATGCACCCTAGTTCGCATTTTTTAAAACAAACTAATCAGCCTCCCCAATGCACTAGGTACCATGCATGGTTGAGTCACGTTACTAGAACCAACTATTTTAACCTTACGGGCCATTTGTTTCACCATTTTCCTGAACACCGAGGGTTGAATAGGCCTTGGATGTTCCCTAAATCATTATTGTGCCATAAGTCACATTTACCAGGGTTGGAAAAATAATTCAAATGAAAAAAAAAATTGAATTTCACTTTCATGAGAATCTGGGTCAATATAAGTTAAGTATGGGGAATATTTTTATTCCCCTATATTTTCCAGGTAACCCTTGTGGAATTACTTTTATTTGGAAGTGGAGATCTTCTTTTACATTCCCATCTCACCCTTTATATGTTTATGATCTTTTGTAATGTTTGTAGATGAAACTTTGTTACACTATAATTAATTTTATTAGCCTGGGAGTGTAGAATCATGAGAAATTTAACACGATATTAGGTCTTATTACCAGAAATAATTCATTGAAAAATGTATGATTTGTTGTATTTTTAGTAAAACATTATGCTTGGGTCTATTTTTTATAGATTGATAAATCATTGTATTAATGTCACCAACAATATTAGATCCTAAGGATTCATTATAATTATAATCAAACTATATCTTCATGATGGTTGTAATTACTTAAAATGGAGAAGCACATCACTCAATATATTAGATAGGATTTCTAGTATGCATTAGGTTTCCAAGAATTATTGTGTGGTGTATTATTTGTCTTTCATTAAAGATAATATTTATATTGGATACATTATTAAGAACATTTAGGAGGTATAATTGGGATCATATGTATTCTTAGGGGGTAGAGTAGGATTCATTAGCTTCCCAACTCCTTATTAAGTTTCTACCATTGATATAATTTTCTAGGGAACACACCCTTAAGGTCCAACACATTATACATTGGACTCCAAATGTTTTCTTAAGATCATCTATATAAATCATCTAAAAACTTTTTATTTCACTATTAAATATACATATTCATCTCCCATGTATTTATTATCCTCATAATCTAAAAAATCTCATCCATAATCACTAATCTATAAAACAACAAATAATTAATGAAAATAAAAAATTTAATCACAATTCAATAATTAAGTTTAAAATTTCTTAAAAAACTAAAAAAACACTATCCAACTACCATAATTACAAAAAACCAATATAATATTGTAGAACTACCAAAAAAACTCAAGAATATTATTATCAAATTACCCAATACTTAAAAGATTAATTTTCCTTAATTGATTTATCTCAATAAGAATTATCACACCTTTTTCAATTCACCTCAAATTCAATCACTGATTCAAATAAGTTTTAATGATATAATATTATTTAAACCAATATTTTAATAATAAAATCATTCTTGAATCTATCTCCCTCGGGTTCCTCATTTATTTTTTAATTTCCTACTTCCTTGATACAATTTATACAAAAATATTATGAGTCATCTTTCCCTTATTCATTTTAGTTCAATATTCCCCTTAATTTAAATTTTCATCAATAACTATGCACAAACACTACTATTCATTTTATTTATAAGGTTATACTTTTCGTCACACTTTTTTATTAAGTTTGACTAACCTAAAACTAAACCATCCTAAAACATAAAACATCCCTAGGGAATAATCGAAATAGTTAGGGAATGAATGAAATGGTTAGGTATCAAGATCTCATATTTTATTTTTCACTCACATACCTATTACCAATTTATCTTCCCAAAAATCTAGTTGGATCTAAATTACTCAATCAAATCCAATTCATATGTCTTATCATATTATCTTTTACTTTTTCACCATGAGTTATTTATTTTTTACATTAGAACATTCACCCAAATTTAACTTCCAAAATCCTGTCAAAACATATATTAATTTTTCTTCACATAAAATCTTTTCAAATAAATTTCAGTGAACTAGTTTTCAAATTATGAATCTTTATGAATTTATAGAAAACAATTATCCTTGTGTATAATAGACATAATATATCAATATGGGTTTCTCATATATAATATTTTTTATACTCTCTCCCCAACAAAATTGGATCTTAATTTATAAATAGTATGCACATATGTGGGGAGTTATAGTGAATGATAAATCAATAAATTTTACATTAAATTTTGTGGATAGTATAATACCCCCTTCATTATTGTTCATTTCACGCCATGTTCTTTCATTTTATTTTTTTCTTATTTCCTTCCTTCTTATACCATCCTTTAAAATCATGCAATAATTCAGTAGTATAGAATGTGAATGATTGAAATATTAATGAAATATAACTAATAATTGATTATTTTTATGTATTGGGTTTCTTCCTAGAAAGCACTTGAGTTTAGTTCCTTTTAACCATGACCTCTTGAAAAAAATATTTGAATTCAATTAGAAGGTGTGGTTTCCTCAATCGAATCCACAACATCATGGATTATCTTATTATACATATTATGAACACTTATCTTTTGAGTTGTAAGTCCCCTTGGTATCATCTAAACCACTTAAGTGTTGTGATATAACCTTCTATATGTTCTTGTAGAGTGCAGTGTAATAGATATTCCACTTTCATCTTAATTAATGAGATTATGTATAAGTCCCAGAATAGTTTTGATAAAATATAGGGATCCTCCTTGGGCATGTCATACTCCCATGATAGCTTTCCACCTAAATTTGGGCCTTATATTATTCTTATTCATTATAGACGCAACCTTACTTGGGTTATTCATCTATTATGGTATCAACTATTTTTTCTTAATCCTCTATTTTTTGTGATACAATCCAAACATTTCTTTGAAGCTCTTGGGTTTCAATTGAATTTTATATAAAATAAAATTCCACCAATAACTCCTGGATTTTATGATTGGAGTTAATTTAATTAGTTTTTTTCTCACCTTTATTAGTCCTATTTGATTTCATTGATGTAATATATGATTATTTATTATATCTGGGACTAAAATCCATGGTGATCATATTCTTTTTTCAGGCTTCCACTATCTGAGACCCATATAATACTATAATGGTGTTTGATGACTCTATAAATATATCATTAAAACTACTTATTAGTCCACCAAAACTTGTTAATTTTTTATAAAATATATGTATATAGTAAAGTACCAATGATTAAAATAGAATGAATCTATATATAATCATTTAATAATTTCAACCAAATATTTCAGTAGGAATATATATTTAGAGAACTTATGTATTTTTATGGTTTATGATATTATGGTTTTTTATGTTTTTTGAATTTTTGCTTTTTTGTATCACTATAAACAATAGAAAAATTAATCCTATCACTAGAAAATATAAAAAACTTCTTGATGAAAATTTCTATTCCTCTATAGGTGAACAAGGTCATCATAAAAAAATCCTAACGAGTACTGTTTCATTTCTCTTCATTGGGAAATGACGGATTAACTAGTAGTCTTGGTTGGGTGTTATAATAGAAAATAGTAAAAATAAAAATGGTGAGCTATGTAAATGATAGGTGGATAAATAGGAATAAAAGAAACCTAGAGTGGATTTAAAAACCATATAATTCACCTTTACTAGAGTGGAAAAATATTAAATGGGTAAATAAAAGAAACCTCAATAATCTATGCCTTCATGTTTGTAATTAAACTATAATAATAAACCACTATTGTTTCATTATGAATTCTCTCTAAAGATATTTTTAGGACTTTATAATTTAGAGGAAGGTACTAATGAGGTTTCTTAACTCACATCAACAGAAAGAATGGGTTTTTTGTTCTATATTGTTTTGTTTTCCCTAACACTCTTAATGTGTGGGACCAATTCATTTTATCAATCCATTACCATTGTTTTTATTAATCACACTTGTGGAGAGTGTCACTCTTATACACATCCCTAAAAAAATACTAATTTTGTTTTTTCTAATGTTCTTAGTTTTGGCTCAACATCTATTTATAACACTCAATCATTGTACTCTACCTATCCATAGTGTCTAGATTGTGGATATGTAAGCATATACTTCCACTCCATCAGTCACACTCATCGGGCTTCCTTCTACTGACCCTATAAATAGTCACTTTGTTATTAGATAGGATTATGAAATGAAAATTTCCAATAGATTAACAAAATTAAAAAATAAATTAAAGACATATCCCATATATTCATGAATGAGAAGCCTAAAGAAAACAGTTAAATAATGATATATAGAACAATAAATAATAAAGCTTAGTATGTCTCATGAAGACTTATTCCATCTCCCCTAACTAATGATGTGCTCCTCCATGATTAGCTTACCCCTGAGAATATCCTCTAGTTCTACTCAAGTAACCCTCAGTCCAATAAATAGATATTTATTTTGAGATTTATACATAATTATTATGGATTACTGAAACCTGGAATAGAATCTATTCAAGATGATTCCAAGTTAACAATTAAATTTCACAATCATTAATTTTAGTCCTTGACTCTATGATCTTCTTTATTATCACTCTCTTCATAATATATTTAAATGTTTCCATTTGTTGGGGCCTTAACCGATTTGGTTGGAAAGTTGGGTATAAGGAATATTATTTATCCTCTTATGATATGTATGTTAATGACATGGAAGTAATTTTCCTTTATAGAGTAGATCTTCTTTCACATCCCCAACTCAACCTTTATCCATTTCATTTTAGAATGTTCATGGAAGGAACTTTGAGACTTTATTCACTTTTAGAAGACTAGGAATGTGGTATAATTGGAATGGTATTATTATTTTAGGTATTATTGGAAGGAAATTTTCATTAAAGAACATAATTTGAACTAAATTTATAATAATATATTGGGGTTGATTCTATGTGAATTAAAGGTTATGACTGTGTTTTCTTGATGATTCCTCTTACATTCAATCCTGAGGATACATTGACATGCCCTTCAAACCATGTCATTATGATGGTTAGAATTTAATATATATGGATAAACACTATATTAAATACATTATATAGGTATCATATTATGCATTAGGGTTCATATAAATATATATTAGATATGTGACATAGTATTAGGTTTAAACATGTGATTATGTTGGTATGGGATGTATTGTTATTAATCTTTGTGAGGATAAGTTGAAATCAGAATTATTCTCATGTGTTATCGAAGGTTATGTTAGTTTCCTAACATCATCTTAATTTTCTACCATAAATAGTTTTAACCAAGTATTTATCCGTTAAGTATCAACATATGATACATTAGTCACCTAAAAGTGTCTTAGGATCTTCCATATAAAACATTATGAAGCCTTTTGATTTCATGATTTAATCTTATGAACTCACCTCCCCTGTATTTTAAACAATAATATCTAATAAAATTATTGACTATAGGGACTAATCATAAAATGTCAAATGATCAATTAAAATTACTATATTAGGATAATTTCTATAATTATGTTCAAAATTACTAAAGAATATAAAAAACACTATATAACTATCAAAATTTCGATAAAAATAAGAAAAATACTACTAAAGAACTACCTAAAAATAATGAAAATAATATTCTAATCATATATAATGTTACATAGAAGCATAATTACCAAAATGTAAAAACAAAAAAATAAACATATCTTATATATAAATCAACAAATGATAACCAATGGAATTCCATGAGCTAGAAATATCTATCCTACTAACCAACTTCATACTATTAATATGTGAAAATTGTATATAAAATTAGTGGTGAAAATGAAAATATACTTGATAAATTATTCCCCATAAACTCTTATGTTAATGTGAAATTGTTATACAAGATTTAATAAATTGTGAAATTGACTCTTCACCTGTACTAAGTTCATAAATATCATCTCACCTAAGATCAATATCTTGATCTTAATGCAAGTATAGTATAATAAGTCCTGAAAAATATGTCAAGAGAGGATACCCACACTAGATTTCCCACTAATCTAATTCCCCCATACCCCAACAATAATCATCTTGGTGATCTTAACCCTTCTATATCAACATAACACTGCCTTGTATATTATCTTTATACGCAACCACATACTACATCACTACCTCATAACTAAATCACTACCATAGGCACATAACACATCTCTAGAACATAAACACATCACCACCTCATACCAAATAACCACATACATGTCTAGAAGGAAGACAGAGAGAGTGGGAGTAGTTAGTCATCTATATCACCCACATCCTAGAATTTGGGGCTACACTCGTAACCTAAAACTTCATATGGGTGTATATCACATTGGACAACTAGAGTGATAGTGCATAAGAGATAAAAAAAATTGAAATGAATATAATATCACACAACCCCAAAAAATGTTCCATATCCTATCAACCCATCTCTAATCATAGAAGATCATTATACTATCACTACCAAAAGATAATAATAACTACATTAACCTCTAACCACACAATAACTAACACTACAATAATGCGACACCAGTATAACACCTTATCTTTTCATATTTACATTACTAACTAAATTATTTATTTACTAACCACATTAAATTCACTAATTATATAATTACAATACCTCTTTATTCATATAAATCACTATTCATTTTCCAATTTATATTTTCAAAATACATAAAATTATTCACCCCTTCAATTAATTATATTAAAAACTTAATTTATTTATCACATCCCATTCTAATTCCACTTGTTCATATAATTTCATCATTATAAATATCAATTCATATCGAAGGACACTACTATTTCATAAAACACATCAACCTCACTACACCACTAAAAAAATTAATCACAAATATAAAATACCATCGATTCTACCACTTTAATATCAACAAACCATAATAAACAACATCCAATTAATCCTTACACCACAACATTAAACTAAGAAAACATCTCTTCCATTACCATAACAGATCAACAATACAATACAATCATAGTATAAAGGATAAAAAATAAAACAACGATCCAATTTTGTATCTATCCTTTATCAATTTACCTCTTCATATTCCACATACAACCAAACAAGTAAATAAAATTCTCATTTTCCACATTCCCATCATATTACCATCATTTAATTAAACTAATTAAATTATGATTTAAAATATTATTAACAATTATTTTCAATCACAACATCATACTTATCATACCAATCAACCATTAATGAAAACAATAAGAAGAGAAATCATGTAAAGCATAATTGAATCACATACCTTTCTAATTCAATTCATATCTTCATTGAATCCAATACTAACTCTTTAACCAATGAAAACTAATGAATTATAATCTTATATTATCATGGAAAATAAAATAAATAATTAGAATCACTTTGAATAAATCAAAACTAAAATGAACAAAATTATAAGAATGTAAGGAAACTATGGTCAAACATCCATAACCTCATTAACATTATCCACTAACACTTTAATACATGAAACCCACATTACCTTAACACCTCAAGCATGACATGGTCACCTCTGGTAGATAAAATAGGATTAAAAAATAAAAAATAAATAACATGAAAAAACTACCTCATTATATGAAAATATATTTAAAGGATATTAAAAAATAAAATGTGGTAAAATGATCATTCCAAAATTCCTAAAATATAAATAAATTCAACAAACGGTAAGTGAAAATAATACAAACAAAATAAAATTAGATAAACTACTTAGATAGAAAAGAAACTTAAAAAATTATGGAATAATGCTTAATTTTATAGTGTAATGGTGGTTAGTTAATTAAACCTTTAACAAATATAGTGAAATACCCATTACCACTCCCATGTAACTTAAACCCATAAAATTATTAATTTTTATTATTCCAAAGTACATTATTTTATAATTATATTATTATTTAATAATTTAAATTTATGACATTCATGGTATAATATTTTCCTCCCTTTAATTTCAAAAATTTATTTATCCTTCAAACTTGAAATGTTCCCTTTTTCATTATGACACAATGATAATAATAATAATGGGATAAATATCCCCATTAAAATCACATACCAAAACCATAGTGAAACCAATTCCCTTTAATGTATATATTCAAACTCAAATCATTCCACCCTATGGTATTACAACATAATATCACTTATCATATTTCAATTTTGAAAATCATGACACAAAGAAAAATAAAGAATAAACACAGTAAAACAACATTTCTAAATCCACCAATCAAAAAATCCTAATGTAATGTGTAAGAATTATGATGTGATGTGTAAGTTAGATGAAATTTCAATTTAATCCCAACTCCTCTCCCACCATTCACCTATAACTCCACTCTAAAAACATCTATAAATTTTAAAACATAAATTATAGTACCATGTAAATTTATTTTTCTATATATCAAATCTATACCCTAAGAGGAAAGAGTCTAATTTATAGTTATTAGGGATCCCTATTAGGATCACATGAATAAATCTTAGATATAATGAATCATTTTAGAAAGAAGTATATGTTATTAATTTATTTTCTTCAGTTCAAATGAATAAAAAATATTATGATAGATATTAGTGTAAGATTATATTTTCAATCAATTTTTAGAAGTTTGGTCCCATATCAAACCTAATGGTGATATCAAAAACACTTACTTCTTTTTTGAATAAAAAGTTTCAAAAATATGATCAAGTTATAAAAATATGTTTTAACATAATCATGGTGTTTCATATGAAAACATTCCTCTATCTAGAATAATTTCTTAGAAAAAATTTTGTTCCAAATAAAAATTAATGTGGTATTATAAAATTTTTAAAACCATCTCATGGTTTATGAAAATTGGACTTAGAAAAGTTCACAAAAAATAGAGAATCATTATATTATTAAATTATGGTTTGGTTTTGTTAAAATGATAGTGGTTAGTATAGAAATATGATTTACCAAACACTATCATAACATATCCAAGATAAAACACATCATGTTTTTAAATGTTATATTTCTAAATTCTCATCAAAAAAGGGATTCCTTTAATAATATATTCATTGTTTTTTCGTTAAAAAGATTTGTCACATGCGATAAACAATGTAATGATTTCAAAAAAACATAGTTTTCTAATTTTAAACAAAAAATGTTTTTATTCGGAATACTCCAAATATAATGGGGGTAGAAACAATATAAAAAATATTTTAGTAGATGTGATATACGTTTAAAGTGGATTTTACATAGTAGATTTATAAAGTAATTATAAATTGTAAAATATGTTAAATATAAAAGTATTTATATTGATTTATAAAATTTTAATAAATGAGAATATAAAATTTTCATATAAAATTACTTATATTTGGAATTCACTTAAATCATACCAAAATTTGTTTTGTTTGATTTTATTATAGGTTTAAATAAAAAAGTATGTAATATATACACATTTCTGTGTAAATTGTTTACATAAAATATAAATTTTTAAATTACTAAAATATATTTTATAAAATATAATATATTTCATAAATATAAAGGTGTATATAATACATTCCATGTAAAATACTAATTTTGAAGAGTTTTTATGGTTTAAATGTGAAACATTCATGTTTATTTATTAATGGATGGCCAAAAAATCTTGTTAAATTATAAAGTGTTTATAATTTTTAATTGTTCAAAGTTTTTTATCTCTTGCCTAAATATTTAAATTATTCTTTTATTTTGTTTATTCCATATTTATTATCTATGAATATAAATTTTATATTATAAATAAATGTATTTTTAGTCTAAATTTTTAAAATATTAATTATAAATTTCATACCATGCATGTAAGGAGTTACATTCCAAGTACAACATAAAACTTAGTTTCATTAAACCATGACTCTAGTTTTCTTATGATTTAAAAAATTCAAAGTAAATGTTATTTATGATTTATACATATTAGGTGTTAGTATTGTATTAAAATTAAGTTCTTTAATGAGTAAAAATCCATGAATAGTGGGAGTTTAGTTCATATTACTAACTAGACTAAGAGATTATGCTAGATCAAAAAAATGAGGGGTTGGATGTAAAGACCTAAATTCCACAGGTTGGTACACTATTTATATAAATTTGGTTATTTAAATACTTAAATAATGGGATTAGTTATGGGAAAAAATTTAAAGTGATCATATAAGTGTGATAAAGGTGGAGGGTTTGGGAAGTATGAAAAGTGGGTATTATGATATGGCACCAAAACTCTAGTTCTTACCATTGGAGGTCTAGTGTAGTTTTAAATCCAACATAATTCTAATAGTGACCTATCAAAACCTTAGTGGGAGATAATTTGTTTTTTTCAAAGATAATATTTGTAAGTTTTAGAATCAAACCATTTAAAACTTTAAATTAAACCCTTAAATTAGGTGTTTCTGTTATTCATCCTTGAGATACCCCCCCCCCAGGGTTCTCTCCTCCCTCTTTCTCTCATATGTAGTTTATAAATTAACAATCCTTGACTTAATAATTATTAATTGATCTAAATAGATTGTTTATGGTGAATTAAGAGAGTGGTATCCTCTAATATCCTCTCTTTTCCTTGTTTCCTTAGATAAGTTACCTAAAATCCCAATTTTCTAATTAAGGGATTTTGGATCTCTTTTATTCCTTCGATTTTCTTCTCGTCTAGTTTTTATGGGGGTTCTACCTATGAGAGGATGGTGTATTGATTGAGGATTTGGATTTTGGATATTTTTATGTTGTTTATTATGACTAAATCCTAATCTTAATTTATATTATGGTGGTTATATAGTCTAAATATTATATACACTCTTATCCTTAGGCCTAAAATAATTTCTCTACTATGATTTAAGTAGGTGAACCTCAAATTATTATCATAATATCAATATAATTAGATGAGAATAGTACATGGCCTTGTTAAATTTATTAAAAAACCAAAAAATTATTTTAATAAAGGATTATTATATTTTTTATGAGAATTTAAAATAAATGTGGTTGATTTTTCATAAACATTTTCTTGGGGGTTCTCACCACTAATCCACTGAAAGATAAACCATGTAATTCTTAAAGAACAAAAGAATAATGAATTGTAATTTTCTCTAATATAATTTACCCTCTCGACATTCATTTTACAAGATGATATGAAAAAAACTCACCGTACTCCCCATATCGAGTTCAACCTCACAAAAACTCTCAAGAAGAACAGATACACAAACATTGATGAAAAAATAGTATTTGAAAGGAAACAACATGTTTATATAGTTTTTATTATATGTAAAAGGTCTACTGGATAACACTATAACATTTCTAATCCTCTATAATTTACAATAACCATAATCACTTAATTTCACTAGTTACGAGTAATCAAGAAACAAATTTAAAAGTGGTCCCATATTAATTTTATATTAGAGCCCAACCATCCATCTAGTTTTATTAACTTCAAACATTAGTGGAAGTACCTCTATTATGAATGGTGACAACTGATAACCAATAACTATTGGCACCTAACTACTGGAATCTAGTGAATAATAGAAGATACTCTTACATTACCCAAAATGAATCTTAATCGTCAACCCATTTCCTATATAAATTTGAGGATAATAATTTAATATATCATCATTAAAAGATCCCTATACAATATATAATAATTTGTTTCACATTTTGGACTACTAAATAATGCACACTCATAGAGAGATTATGTCTTTGAAAAAAAATCTTCCTCTTATGAAGGCTTATACTACTATTTCAATAAAACACAAGGACACAATATCTTTTTAATATTCTTAACATAGTTGATTTAATCAAAAATTGAATAGGACTAACCATCCCTAACAATTAGTTAATTCAATAATACTTCATGAAATCCATGGAAACCCTCCATAACTAAGGAAAAAATTCCTCACTTTTACAGAACACAATGTCTCCACCATATTCCACTCACCCAGGTCTTAATAAGCATAATTTTGTAGGATCCAAACGTATATGTAGATGGATAAATACAAAAGCGGTTGAATTTTTAGTTTAAAATATTTCAATTTTAATTTTAATAAAAACTTTGTTTAATGGTATTAAAAAATTTCATATTCACAAAACCTCTTTAGTATTCGAACTATAATCGGACCGGGCCCAAGTTTCTGATGAAAATAATATCATAATCAAGATAATTCTAATATATAATCGACAATTTTTATTCTAATGAGTAGAATCATTTTCAGTTAATGATTATTTAATCATACTCATAGAATGCAATTATATAATAGAGTATAAGATTATCTTAATCACAATAGTTATAATCAATAAAAGTAATATAAAAACAATTATTCTATCTTAAATCAAATAGAATAATAATCAGAGTTATTTATGTAATATTAATTTTGAAATAATGGTAATTATAATGTATTAAAAAACAATCATAATCACATCATACAAATAGAATGATTAAATAATTCACTTTCTGTTATAAATTAATCGAAAGTGAATACAAGTAAATCAATAAAATTATTTTAACCTGAGGAGAAGGGTATCTAATAACCTATGGTAAAGGTACCTTGATTTATACTTTCAAGAAATTATATCTTCCCCACACCAGGGTAAGCCCTTGATTTGAATATAGACTTCGCTCTGTCTTTCTGTCCCCATAAGCCATCTATTAGAAAAAGATTGGAACAAAAATATCTTGGTATCCCAGGAAGCCCTCAATCAAGAAGGTGATCAGATCCTCTGTCTTCCAAGACTAATAATCCCTTTATCGTAATCACAAAAATTAGTATATCACAAAGAAAGTAGAAACTCTAATATTATGAGGACATGGAACACATAGTTCACCTATATAATCTTCATAGATCGTATCTAGTGTGTACAACATTGTGTATGATATAAATTGTATCTAGTGTGTACAACATAAATCATTTTCAGTGTATAAGATATAAATTTTATCCTAGATCATTATGATAATAATGGAATAATTAAAATTATTTTAATGAATATGATGTTTATCGTATGCATTATTAAAATCGTAATGATAAAACATGAATTTATTTTCAAAATACAAAATATTTAATGTTAGTATGATAAAATTTAATACATTTTCTGATAAGAATGTTTTTAAAATACTTTAGACATGGCTGAATTAGAAATTAAATATTTAATAAAGAGTTTTTAGTTTTCAAAACAAAAGGAATGGAAAATTAAAAAAGATCCTTTTGACCTAATAATCTCTTCCTTTTGGGAATGCACAACCCACACATTTTAAATAGAAAATATCTTTAAAATCATAATTCCAAAATTCTTATAAATAACTTTTATATTCATAATTAAAAATTAATACTTATCTCCCTTTGAGTTTATAACTCATATAAATACAATTATGAATACAACTAACTCCCATTTGGGATAAAAATCCCTTTTAAGAATTGTATTAAAAAAATATCCCCTTACTATAGAATTATCCCTTATTATATATGTTTTTGAACCCTGTCTCTATCATTCTCTACCTTTTTTATTTTAAAAAAGGAATGGTAATAGTATTTTATGTACCTAAAAATGGGTTATAGAAACATGCTACACAAAATAATTAAGTTCTTAATATTATAAAAATAAGTGACGGAATATTACACTATGTGAATTGGAATAAATTCAATCAAACTAAATATATATAAAAAATTATTTCATTGATGTTCCGAAAAAATATAACAAGATTTTAAGAAAAATAATTTCTTTTCCATGAGGTTCAATGAAATTGTTTTAAATTTCTGTAATTTCTTTCTGTCATCCATCAGTTTTTCAAAAAACTCATTCTAAGGATGAAATTTTTCTACATTTTCTAAAAACAACTAATCTTGGGTAAACATTGTTTCTTCCTAAGATTGAAACTTCTCTTCCAATGTAGGAAACATATCTTCCTATAATTTGATAATCTATTCCTGAATTCAAATTCGTTCTTCCATATACTTATTGATGTTTTTATTAAAATCAAATCTATTATCAAGTAAATCATTTTTTTCAATTTGAATATCAAATCCTTTTAGAACATCATCCTTGAAATTTATAATTTAATGAATTTTTATTTCTTATTGATCTCCTTGATTTCTTTATATTGGATACCTTCCGGCTTCTGAAATATTTTACTTTTTGGGTAGTATTACTATAAAAATTGTTGAAAGCGATAGAAACTTCATTCACAGTCCTCCTTATGTCTTAAATTGAATCTTCATGAACATTGATACTTGCATCATCTTTATGAGACCACTTTTCTACTCTGTTACATGCCATTTTTTCATAATAACATTCGTAAAAACATTACAATTGTCTTCATGTGTGGTAAAAATTCCCCTTAAACTTCTGACGGAATCAATTTTTTCATTTTTGGTTTTCATAAACCAAATAAATTTTTTTCAATCCTTGGAAAATATGGAATTGTATTTTTTAATCTCTCTAAATCTTGAACAATGAATTGAACTCCTTTCACTGTAATTGTGTTTGAAGAGTCAGTTTCTTCTATGAAATTAAAAATCATTCCTAATGTTTTCTTTTCATTTTTAACTATCCCAATTTCTTATTATTTGTTATAAAGATGAATCATTTTATCGGGTTCGGTTCTCATAATTATTGCATATGGTAATTTGCAAGATGTTTTTTCTAGAAATATCAGGGGTATTTTTCCTGAGTTGTATTTTTGAATCTGAGTAACTTCCTTATCACTTTCATTTTTTTATTAATTATATTCTTCTTACTCTTATTTATCATTATTTATTCCTCTGATTTTTTATCACCAATATACTTGTCAATATGTCTCATTTCACTATCCCCTTTTCTTCTAAATATTTTTCTTTTGGAGGAGTTGATTCCTCACTAACATTATGATTTCATTTTACAAAATCTTGAACGGCTAGAACTATCGAACCTACTACTGTTGTTTTCTTAATAACAATTATAGAACTTTAACATATAATTTTATTCATCATTATATCATTATCAAGTAAATTTAACATTTTTTCATCAAATTATTTTTTCTTTCTTCTTATTTTAGATAATATTCACCATAAATTTTTATAGCTAGAGCCTCGGAATGATCAGGACCAAATTGAGGCCCAACATCTTTTCAAGAAGATTTTCTTTTTCTCCACTCAGAAATAAATTAATTACTATAAAATTTTTCTCCAGTACATTTTAGGGGAAATAAATATAGGTTTTTCATTTTTTTTTTGAAATTATGGGTATGAATTTTGAATCATTATGAGGATAATCAATATCTTATTTTTTAGGATCGACATTAATATCTTTTACTAAAAAACGATTTTCTATCATAAATAAATTTCATCCTTTTAATCATATCATAACTAATAATAGAAACATTCACTTTCATTGTCACTAATTTGATTTATAAATTAAAAAACATAAAAAATTTCGAAATTAACTTACTAATGATTCTGGAAACATAATCAACTATGATTTTATGGCACTAGATTTTATGTTTTTTATGGTTAAAAAGATGTAACCCATCATATTAAACTTCTTCATATTAAAAAAATAGTAATGAATGAAAAAATACAAGATCTTAGGGGTTTCCCTATCACCTTTATGGTATCAATAAACCATGCATCCTAAGGGGAAAAATACAATTATCAAAAGAAAAATTATTATAATTTATTTTATCCACATGAATCTCAAAATGAGATTACATATCTATATTCTTATTAAAGGTTCCTTTTTATTTTGGAATCCTATGATAAGGGAAGAAGGCATCTACTTCTATGAGTATTCCAGGAAGATGAGAATATTTATCTATAGATATGATATAATTCTTCCCATACATATAAAAATTAACTTTAAATCTTCACTAATCATAATTATATTATAAAAATATGTAACTTCATCAACATGAATGTGTTCTTTATCGGATTTGGGTTTTATTAAAAAAAATATTCCCAACATTGAAACTTGATAATTACATCCAATGAAGAATCATACATCTCATAAAAATATTTTTTGACTATCCTTTCCCTGAGGAGAGTCATTGAAGAGAAATATTTAGGAGCCATTAGTTTTGGTGAATATTTAGAGGTGTCTGATTTGGTTATGAATAACTATTCTCAAAAAGAAAAGGTTTGGACATGGATACATGAATGGTGGGAAAGATTCGGTATAAAAATTAGGAAGAACAATGTGGGATAGGGTAAGTGGGTCCTTTTATATAGGTGGAGGAAGACAACCATTTATATTCTATGGCTCATATTATATCAAAGCAATTCAATAGTAAAAAAAATGAACTCTTGAGGTTTTAAATAATTATCTTTCAAAAACAAATTTAAATTTAAATTAAATATCAACAAGTTGAATTGAATTGAAAATAGAGTAAAGTATAAGAAAATGAACATTTTTGTTTCAATAGATAGTTCTTCTTGAAAAGAAATTTGAGTATAAAAAATATTGAGTACCAAAAATATTTAGTATGAAAAATACTGAGTAAGAAATATATTGTGTATGAAGAATATTTATTATGAAAAATATAGAGTATGAAAAATATTAAGTACTAAAAATATTTAGTATTAAAAATATTTAGTATGAAAAATTTTGAGTAAAAAAATTTGAGTATGAAAAATATTGAGTAAGAAAAATATTGAGAACAAAAAATATTGAGTGTGAAAAATATTAAAAATAAATATTTTATAAAACATAAAACATATTCACTACCCCTTTTAAAAGAAGTATCATAATATAAGGATATGGTTTAAAGAATAAGTATATATGAATTTTAATTTATAGTGATCATTCCTAGATTATGTTTAATGTATTCAAATATATCAAAGGTAAATGGTTTTTTAATAATATCAAAAATTAAAATGATATATCTTTTTTTATGATCCCTCAGAAGGTGATGCCTAATATCTATTTGTTTTTTATGGGAGTGATGTGCAGGGGTTTTACTAAGGGAAATGAAACTTTAGTTATTTCTTTGTATTTGCGTTTTAGAAAAAACTAATGCCATAATCAGTGAGTGTGAGTTGCATCCACAACACTTGTGCACAACAACATCTATCTGCCACATAATCAACTTCAACAATAGAAAGGGATATCGAGTGTTGTTTCATACAAGACCAGGAAACTAATGAATCACCTAAGAAATGGCATGTTATTTATATATATTTCTAATCCATTATACAACCACAAAATTTTTTATACCAAAAAAAATAGATGAAAATCATTTCTAGAAGTATAGAAAAGTAATAAATCCATAGTTCCCTTTAAACAGAAAAAATTTCTTTTTTCAACTTTTAAATGGGATTACATTTGATTTTCCTGATATATTACACATAATAATACTGAAATCATTAATTATAGATGATTATTTGTTTAGTAAAGTAAAATTCCTCTTATACCTGTAAAATTTGTTTGATTAACTTGTTACCCAGCTTCATTAAGATCATGTGTATTTGAGGTAGATATTGGAGTACTAATACTTTTAGTATTTTCATATCAATAATTTTTAAGAATATATTTAATATAATTATATTGAGATATATAAGTACATTCTATTTTTTGAGAAATATTACAATAAATAAAGAATGTTAACTCACCCATCATACTAATTTCAGACTCATATTTCCAAAGATTCACAAAATAATCAATTAAATATTGTTTATTTGATATGAATATAATGTTATCAACATATATTTGAACTATCAGAACAATTTTATTATCTTTATTTATGAAAATATTTGGATCAACAATTCCCTTAACATAATTGATTTGTAATAAAAAATTGGTTAATATATCATTATAGGATTTAAGGGATCGTTTAAGTCCATATAAATCCTTGTTAAGTTTATAAATGTATTTATGATGTTTTTTATCTGAAAACCATAAGGTTTTTCCCAAAAAAAACTTCATCTGGAACATATCTATTAAGGAAACCACACTTCACATCCATTTGAAAAAGATTGAAATTAATGAATGTTGAAAAGTATAATATAATAAGAATAGATTCTAGTCTAGATACTAGAGAATAGGTTTCTTCATAGACGATTCCCTCTTATTTATTATAATCTTTATCTAAAAATATTTCTTTATTTTGGATAATTATTCCATTTTCATCACCTTTATTTCTGAAAACCCATTTTATTCCAATGATTGAAGTTTCTTTAGGACTTTCAACAAAGGTCTAGTATTTGTTCCTTTCAAATTAATTTAGTTCATCTTTCATGCCCTTTATCCAGTATTAATAACTTAATGGCTCATCAGGACTTTTAGGTTCGAATTGGGAAAGTAATGAAAAAGGTTCTATTTCTTTTCTCGAAGAACTTCTAGTCCTTACAAGTTGATTCGCATCACCAATGATACTATCACAGGTATGATTTCTATGAAACAATTGATTTGGGTTTTATAAAACCTATTCATCAACATAAGGTAGGAAATCTTCAAAATTGAATACTTTAGAAATAATTCCTTGAGTAATTTCTTTATTAGAAGAATATTCTATAATAGGGTGAAAATTTATTTTGAAAAACACATCAAAAGAAGTTGGTTGGGATTGTTTAAAAACAAAAGGATCGATTTCATCAAATTTAAAAAGGTTTTTTTTCTCAACAAAACAATTATTTTTATAGAATGCTCTATGTTCTTTATATGTAGTGGAATATATTATTAATATACCTTCATAAGATTTGGGTACGAATTTTTGTAAATTATCTTTTCTATTCAAGATGAACGCATTTCATCCAAATACTCTGAAATATGAAACTTTTGTTTTTTGTCCAGTCCATAATTCATTAAGATTTTTATTAATAAAGGGTAAAATTAAAACTCAATTGATATTATATAATGTAGCATTAACATCTTCATCTCATAAGTGTTTAGCAATTAAGTATTCACTCAATAAGGTTCTTGTTATTTCTTAAAGAATACGATTTCTTATTTCAACAACACCATTTTGTTGAGGACTTCTAGGAGAATAAAATTTATGGGTAATGCATTTTTTACTTCAAAGATTTTCAAAATTAGAGTTTACAAATTCTCTACCATGATCACTATGAATATTTATAAATGGAATATTTTTGTCATTTTTAACTTTGGTTATAAAAGTTTTAAAAAGAGAAAAGGCTTCATATTTCTTTGTTAGAAAATAGACCCATGTATATCTATTGTAATAAGAAACTAAATAATTACCTAATACTTTACTCCAATACATCCAGTTTTTTTGGGACTAAAAATATCCATGTTCACTAACTATAAAGCATCAGTAGTTGAGACTTCCCTAAAAGATTTAAATCTTTACTTATGTTTTTGTTGTATTAAAAAGGGTCAAATAATTTTGAAGAATCAAATATAAGTTCCGATAGATCCTTAACAAGTCTTTTATTAGACAATATTCATAAATTCCTATGTTTACACTATCATAACCTTCATGCCACAATCAAGATTGATCTTCCATTTCACTATGTCAAGTTAACTCTTGTTTATTAAGGTCTTTTAGGTTTGGTGTATAAACATTATCATGTAGATGGGTATAAACAACGAATTCATCCATAGAATTGTGTACTACAAATTTATTATTCCTAAAATTTATAAGGTAACCTTCATCACATAATTAACTTATTCATATAAGGTTGTGCTTAAGACCTCTTACAAATAAAACTTTTTAAATTAAAGCCTTTCCAAGAAGAACAATAATACCTACACCAACAATCGTTCCTTAAGCATTGTCTAGGAAGGTACCTCTTCCACCATTCATTTGAATAATCTTTTTAAAGAAGTTTTTGTTAATATTTATATTCCAGGAAGAAACACTATCTATGTACCATGCATTATTGTTTTTGTTACATCCTTTATTTTCCCCAAAAAATAGAATTTTGGAACCCAAACATTCCTGGGTCTGCAAATGTTAGAAAAAAATCTTAGGAATCCACATTTGTTTTGAAAAATGTGATTTGTAAAATTTTAAATATTGAATTTTATTTAAAGATTAATTCTTATTCTAATGTCCTCCACTTTGACATTTTTTTCAAAATGGGTCATTTTTAGGGAAAAATAATTATTAATAAAAATTGTTTTGAATGAGTATATCTCATACTTGAACTATTACCTTTTAGATGGGTTTTTATACATTTGATCAAATATTCCTTACTAGTGGTAAATTTTGATAATATTTTCATTAAATAAAAAGTTTCAGACATTATTTTTATAACTAAATTCTTATCCACGTTAGTATTAGTTTCAGAAGTGGGTTTTGTTTCTAATTTTTTTCTCAGAGATGATATTTTTCAAATCATTAGAAATATTATCATTACTAGAATATGATATTCATGGTTTTTAGAAATATAATAATTTTTAAAAGATTTTTTATCAATATCTTTTTAATTATCTGATATATCTTTTCTCAAAACATATATTCTAGAATTTTCTTTCTTATGTTTCTTTCTGAATTTAAAATTTTCATTTTCAAGAAATTTATAAAATATAGATACTTCTTCATATGATGGTAAAGTATTATATTATACTGAATCATATTCTTCATCAGAATAAGTATAGCCTTTCTCATTTGGATATTATACATTTAAAGACATGTTTTTTAAGGAGTCTTAATAATTTAGCTTATCCATAAAATAGTCATTTTCAAAAGTTATTCTAAAATAGAGACCAATATTCCTTTGTCAAAAAAATTCATTGTCTAAAGAATCATTAGAAGAATATCCTCCACTGGCACCCCATTATTCATTAGATTTCAAAACTATATTTCTTTTTGACTTGTAATACTTTTTATTATTTCTATAAAAATTAATTTTCTTTCTATCTTTCCTTTCATGTTTTGGAAAATCAGGTCTTATGTGTCCTATTATTTGACATTCATAATTGGTAACTTCATAATATTTCTTGTTATTTCTTTCCTTGTTACTTTTCTTGTAATAATATTGAAAATATTTTTTACCAACAAACTTTTTCATTCTTCGAGCAAGAATGGATAACTAATTCTAATAATGTTTATAATCACTTGATTCTGATTTAGTAACCACCTTTTTATTTTTTAATTTAATAATATTTTCAGGAATCTGAGAATTCATCGGATTTGAAGAAGAAAAAGAAACTCTGCCATTATTTTTATTTTCATTCCCAGTGTATCCTTTTATCCTACCCTCATACTGTAAAAGAGTTCTATATAAATCATTAAGTGTATGTTTTTTAATCATTTGAGATTCACCAATTGTTGTTCTATTTGATTCCCATTCATTTGTCATAATATCAATGATATTTTCAATAATAATTTTATCATCTAATCCTTTTTCACCCATATATTTTAAACAATTAACGATTTTCATAAACCTTTGTCATATCTAAACAATATATTGACCATAAGTAAATTCAAAATCTTGATAATTGGCTCTTAACATAGATATTTTAGTCTCAAAATCTTTAGTAGTTCCAAAATGATTGATTTCTAACTTCTTTGAAATAGGGTTGGCAGCTTCATAAGAGGAAATCTAGATATATATGTTTCTGGCCATAAACTATAATAAATTTTTCCTTACCTTTTATTTTAGCTAATATTATATCTTTTATTGATTTTTAAAAGTTGGTATTTATTTGTTAGGAATTATTTCATCACTAGTCAGCATAAAAAAATTATCAACTCCTATATTAATCGCAAAAGTCTTCATTCAGTCTCTCCCATATTAATAATCATTACGATAAATTATTTGGGTCTAGTAGGATTTACATTGTCCATAGAACCAACATTTAGTCCTTCCATATTTTCAAATAGATAAAAACAAAATCATTTCCACAATACACATTAGTTTAAGAAATATTTATAAACAAATGTTTAAAACAATAAATAAAGCTTACTTGAAAAGATAAATAATTTAGCAGGTATATGGGAATTGTAAACCTCATATTATTCCAATTGTAGGATCAAAATATATATGAAAATGGATAAATACAAGAGGTGTGAATTTTACGTTTTAAAATTTTCATTTTAAATCTTAACAAAAAAATTAATATTATTAAACAAATCATATTAAAAAAACCCTTAAGTATTCAAACTATAATCAAACAGGGCCCAAGGTTCTGATCAAAATAATATTATAATGAATATTATTCCAATATATAATCTATAGGTTTGATTCTGGTGATTATAATCATATTCAGTTAATGATGGTTTAATAGTATTCACATAAAAAATGATATATTAGAGTATACGAGTATAGTAATCACAATGGTTATGATTAGTCGAAGTAATATAAAACAAATTATTCTATATTAAATTGTACAGAAGCATAATAAAAGTTATTAATTGAATCGTAATTATGAACAAATATTAATTGTAAATTGTTACAAAATAATCGTAATAAGATAATACAAATATAAAGATGAAAGAATACAATTTTTATTAAAAATGCAGTGTAAATGAAATACAAGTAAACGTATAAAATTCTATTAACCCAAAGAAAAGGGTATTTAATAACCTAGGATAAAGGTCCCTTGATTTATATTTTCTAGAAAGTCTGTCTTACCCACACCTAGATAATCCCTCGATTTGAAAATCATCTTCACTCTGCCATGCTATCCTGACAAACCCATGATGAGATAAATATTGGGATAACTCTATCTTTCTATCCCTATAATTCCTCGATAAAGATTTTTATTGGATCCTCTATCTTCCAAGACTTCGAATCCCTTGATTGTAATTACAGCAATATATGTCTTCTAAAGCATGTACGAACTCTAAGATTATAAAGAAAAGGAACAAGTAGCTCACTTGTGTAAACATCTAATCTCTCATACAAAGTAAAAAAACTAAGAAGATATTTTGCATAGTGTTGCCTATCATATGTATTTTGAAATGATTAGATGACTTGGTATTTATATGCATTCATTCCAATGGACATCATGATCTCCAACAGTTGTATTTTCTCTGAGATTTTTGGAAGGACCTGGACACCTAGCACTCCAACTAGCATAAGATAACTAAAATCACAAAATTGTTTTGATTTAAATTATTTTCGGATATTATGATTATATTTTTGGGTATGAAAAGTAAATTTAAATTAGTTTGATGATTTTCATTACGAGCTTGTATGATTTATAAAATTAAAACAATATCATCAATGTGAAAGATTGGACAGTGTGTATGATATAAATTGTATCTGTTTTGTATGATATAAATCATATTCAGTTTTTATGATATAAATCATTTTTAGTCTCATTATGGTAATCATGGAAGCATCACTATGATTTTTATGATTACTATTTTTATCTTATGCATTATGAAAATCATAATGATAAAATATGAATTTAATTTTATAATAATAAAATTAATGTAAGTATGATAAAATGTGATAAATTTTCTTATAATAATATTGTTAAAATAATTTGGACATGAAATAATTAGAAAATAAATATTTATGAAATTTTTTTTGATTTTCAAAAGAAAAATAATGGAAAAGTAAAAAATGAATTTTGTCTTAACAAGTTTTTCCTTCGAAATTCCTAGACTAACACCTTGGTGAACATATGCACTGTATTTTTCTTCTCAAAAATATTCCATAACTGTAATTATTTATTCTTCAATATTTTCTAGATGAAATTTTATTTCATGTTAATGTGTTTCAACTATGAGTGAATCATTGGATTCCAATACTAATAGATTACACTATAATTATCATAGAACAACACTCCACCATCCAAAAGTCGTTTGACCTCCATAAATAAATGCATCAATCAAACAAATTCCACCCTTAGTTCCATTGATAACACTTACTTTTATTCTGTTGTGGACAATATAATTATCAGTTTTAGTCATGAAATCCAACTAACCATCATTCCTCCATGGGTGGATAAAAACCTATGGTGATCATTTGGGTGTATGAATCCCCACAAATGTCAACATCAAAGTAACCTTGTAATGGGACATCTATCATGAAGAAAAGTGTTGTTCTTTAATAAAATTTCCTATACAATATGATCTTCATTAAAAAGACATGATTTTCTTTCCTTGTACTTTCCATAAAATTTATAATTAATACT
The DNA here is from genome assembly GCA_963277665.1 of Viscum album. Taxonomy (NCBI): domain Eukaryota; kingdom Viridiplantae; phylum Streptophyta; class Magnoliopsida; order Santalales; family Viscaceae; genus Viscum; species Viscum album. Next base: position 388,202,956 of record OY728148.1, on the reverse strand, counting down.
ATTGAAAATCCAATGTCTTGGTGAGTACATTACATGGAATACATCATGATTTATATTATTCACCAAAATGGAACTTTTCCCATATATCTCACATCATCATACATTTTTAGGGATTTATACTAATAAAATATGAACTATCTAGATAATAGATTCAAGAACAATTTACATCCAAACATTATAAACCTTTCAATAATAATTTTCATATAATCTCTTTGAGATATAACTAAATTCCAAGTTTTTATATATTTTTAAATCATAATCCCGAAAAAATTGTCTTTAATGAGATCTTTCATCTTAAATATTCTTGATAAAAAACACTTTAATTCTGTGATTATTCTAATTTCTAGAACATCTAGAAACATGTCATCCATATACACAAGATGAATGATGAAACTCTTATCATCTCATTCCTTATGTTTGAAACTGTGATCCATATTACACCGATTAAAAACTTCAACATCTATGAAATCTTATAATTTATGATTCAAATATCTTGGTTCCTAATTAATTCCATAAATACTTCTCTTCATATAATACAAAAATATCCTTTCTCTACTAATCAAAGATACTCATTTACTATTTCATGTAAATTACTTCCTCTAAATCACTATGAATAAATATTACCTTTACATCCATATTATCCAAGTTTAAATTATTACAAGTACCTAGGATCTGTATTTTTTAGATGGTAGCACACTTTTATGATGGTGGAATTTATTTTGAGAATTCAATACCTTCTTCATATTGAAATCACTTCACTACCATCCATGTCATGTACTTATTTTTACCATCAATATCTTCCTTAAAATGGAGCACCCACTTATCTAATGTTTTATTCCACAATGGAAACTCTATAATCTCCATTGTTTTATTAGAATTCAATAAATAAATTTATTTATTCATCATTAACACCCACTTTATGTAGTCACTAATAGTGGCTACCTCTTATGGGGTTATAGCTTCTCCACCATTAATTTGGTGTAAGATGTTCATATCAGCTTCAACCCTCTAAACCAAATTTTTGAACATGGTAGATCTTCTCAATTTGAATTTTTCTTCAAATATTTCTTATACTAAATCTTTTTCAGTTCTATATCTTCTAGATTCTCAACAATTAAATCTATACTAAAAGCCACGACAGTCCAAAAACATTCTAGTAAATATTAGGGTCTTATATCATTTAATATTTTGGAGCTAGAATCTAAAATCTCAAGAACTTGTGTTTTTTTAGTTCTCCTACATAGATTAACTTGGACTTGGCCAGTTTATACTTTATTCTCAACATCCTTCTTAACTAGTTCATGTTTTTTCCATAACACATTCTTAATCTTTTCAAAATTTTAATATCCATATTCAAAAAAAAGAAACATGTCTTGAAATTTACCTCAAGGTTATATCTATCCATGGAATTTAAAATGAAATAGGTGATGCTCCTAAATATATTGTGGTGGTAAAATTTGACTATTTTATCAGGACATAGATTCTTTGAAATATATTATCCTATTGAAGTGTATATACTTATTTTAAACATATATGTTTTCATGTTCAGTAGATCCACCAAAATTTACTTAAGAATTATTATGTCTAACCTCATGCTCTGTACCTTCTTTATTATCATCTGATTTATTCCCTTGGCTAAACCATTGTAATATAGTATATCAGGTAGTTTCTTATCAAGCCTAATACCCTTCTTCTGGTAAAATTTTCAGAAGGCTTTTATATTGAACTCACTACCACTGTAATATTATATACATTTTAACTTCTGACTAATTTCGTTTTCCACTGTGGTCTTTTATTAAAGGAACACTACGAATACCTCATTACTTTTTTCTAAAAAATAAATCCATATTTATTTGTTGTATAGTTAAATAAATTCATTAATTAAAGTTACCCTCTATGATATTGGACTAGGTTTAGTCCTAAAACATTTGAGTGAACAAGTTATAACTTCTGAGATATGGTCTTCCATCCATTAAGTTTGAATTATAAAATTTTCTACTTTATATGAAAAGAACTCTAAAAACATTCAAACTCTATGTGATTGAGATTTAGCATGCATTTTACCTATAACCATTACGTTCTTGTCACTATGTTTTTTTAAGTGAAATTCTACAAATCATGATTTTTTAAAGTTGAAACTACAACAATTAGTGATCAATATGATCTTCTAATCAGATAAAGGGTAACATCATTGACACCTCGATCCATAATCATGAATTATTGATTAATATTCCAATCTATATTATCAAATCTTATACTAAAACCTACCTCATCAAGTTTTTTGATGGAAATTATATTCTTTTTTGGATTCAAGATGTGTTATAGTTATTTGAATTGCAAAACAATAACTATTATCCACCCGAATATTAAAATAACCTTTCCTTGTGACTTCAAAACCCTCATAATCAACCAAATACACTTTGTAAAATCATTTTAATACATAATTCACCACACATCTATTCTCTTTCATTTTGTGAAATGATTCACTAGAATTAAACATCCATAATTCTTATAAAATGTTGACACTAAAAATTTCTATTCCCCTCATATAAATTCATTGTACTTGAACTAATTAAAGGTGTCCATATGGAGTTTTTCCAATTATTATTATAATAATTATTGAGATATCCTCTCTTCCCATAATTCTAACATGTAGGTAAAGGAAAAAATCGATTTACATAAACTCATTTCTCTAGTCCTATCTTCTCATTTCTATTAACTTCTCTGTTGAGGTGATCATCTTATTCCTTCATCATTTAATAAATTAGTTCAAGGTACTTATAATTACCTCCATATGAGCTCTTAATTATATATTATATTCCTAACATCCTCAAAAACTAAGTTTTCCCCCAAATATTTTCTGGTTAAAGTCACCATCCAATCCCATAATTTCTATAATGAATAAAATAGTAATAGATCCCATATATCATTCAAAAACATTTCATTCACTAATTTAAGCTTCAATTGAATCATGTTTAATTCATTTAAATGATCATTCAAAGTTATTGTTTCTAATAATATCATGACAAAAACCTATATATCATGAACATGTTATTCTATGAACTTAGTTTCTCATAAATTTCCACTAGATTATTCATCAACCCCACTATGGTCTTCACTTATTTGATGTTAAAGGTGGTATTCTAATCCAATGACATCCTCACCTGCCCAACAAATTTTCTATTCATACATTCCAATTCTTATTTCCCATATTCTTTGGTCTTACTCTAACCAATGTATCTTCTAAGTCCTTTTAAATTATACAATCCTCTATTTGTATAATGTAAAATTAAAAGTGTGTCCCATAAAACTTATCTTTTTAAACATTTCCTTTTTCTGATGCCAAAACATTTCACAGTATTAAAACTCTCTCTAAATCTAAATAACGTCAACATAAGAGATAATAATGTTATATGAGTCTATTTTTAATTGGATTTTAATTAATTATAAACCAAAATATGTGATAACACATATTTGGGGTGCACACCACTAATCCACCAAAAATTCTTCATCTAACTCTTTAGGTATGATAGAACAAAGAACTATGAATTTATTTTTTATAATTTACCCCTTAAATGTTCATTATACCGTAATATTGGAAGAAAAACTCGTCTTATATCCTATATTGTGTTAAGCCTCATATAGACTCTAAATTATGGCCCAAATAAAAATATTAATGTAAAAAATAGAATAATAATGGACATAAAAAAAATTATGTTGTTTGAAAAATATTCAACACACCCATGGGAGAAAAATATTTCATATTAATTCTTTTAAAAAAATTAAAATCACCAAAGTTCACTAATTACATGTAATCATAAAACATAGGTATGAGTAATCTAAACCTACTTTAAAATTGGGGCCCAATCAGTCAACCTGTTACACCAACTTCTGAAATTTCTGGAAATTCCTTTATTGAGAACAGTGACTAATATTACATGTAGCAATCAGAACAAAAATAATGACATCTAGTGAATAATGCAATTTAATCTTATGTTTTTTTAATAAAACTTTTACTTTATCCCATTTTTTATAGAACCAGAGAGATAAAAATTTATTTTAGAATCATTAGAATACACATATGTAATAAACCATTACTTTAATTTTCACTTATAGATCCATTGGACACTACACAACCTTTATAAGATATATTCTTACTAAGAAAACTATCTTAAATAAAGGCTTTATCTATCATTTCATTTAACCTCAAGGTTCATCTATCTTGTATGTTTTCTTCTTTTGGTTGATCGAATTAGAACTTGAACATGATTCACCATCTCTAACATATACATGTTGACATAATTGGTGGAAATATACCTAACATGCTTATTTTATAATTTATTATAATGAATTCCTTGTATTTTTAATCATTTGTTGAATATATAAATTGTGAGCATGTTCCATGTAATATTTATTATCCTATTTATATAGATGTTATGAATTCAACTTGTTAAAAGTTTATTTTTGAATGATTTGATATGTGATACCATTTTATTTATACATGAACCATTATTATTGTAAATCTAGTATAAGGGGGTTTACTGTTTATATATAAAACTTTTATAGGTAATTCAACAATAAATGAATAGGATGGTGGTTGGGATGTCCCTTTAATGACACAACTTATTATATACTTTTCATGTTTCCATAATAGATGGTCAATAACACTGAAATAATTATTATAAATGATTAGGTTTCCCTAAGATAGGTGGAAAGGATAACATGAGAGATTATACACCATTTAACATCCTTGTGATTGAATTTATTCTCTGATTTATTATATTCATTCATATAATATTTTGATAGTAAACTCTAGGTGGGAATATCAGTTATAGTTCCCCATAGTATAGGGTGTTGTTATAATAATTTATATCTATGTTAAATGGATTTATGGAATCATGTTGTTTGTTTTGTTGTATATTCATTTTATCTATATTTTTGTTTCATACACATTGGATTATGAAAATATATTATGGGTGGGATGGAGATCACCTACTAAGTAGTTTATTCTTGCATCTTATATCTATCTCATGCAAGATGCATGAATAGCTTATTATATGTGATCTATATAAGGGTACGATTTAAAATCATTAGACTGAGTTTGAACTAAATATCATAGTTTGAGTGGTATATTTTAGTGTTTATGATGGATGCTTGGTGAAATAATAGTGGAGTTATCCTTTGTGAACAACAAAAATTTTACCATGTTTGGGACTACCTATTTTGGTTAGTTAAGCCTTATTTTTTCATCACATTATATATATATATGGTTATCCAATATTTACACTTTACTTTTATTTTATGTCAAGTTTGATATTTGTTTTTATGGTAAAGAATATATATATATATATATATATATATATTTATATTTATATTTATATATTATCTCTACTTTTCTAGTTATCTCGGTGAAAAAGTACCCACTAAAAGATACATTTTTTATGGTTATTATGTATAAAATCACTTGGGTTTATACAAATACTTTGGTTTGATTCCCTCACATTATATTTTTTAGTTTTAAAGATTAAGAACTATCTCCCACAAAAATTTTATTCACTTTTAGTTGTTTACACCAAACTAAGAAGAATAAGAGGTGCGCCTGAGGTGTTTTGAAGACATAATCTGAGTACCATTCAGGTATTTTGGTCTTCATCATTACATTGGTTACATTTTGCACCATTTATTCTCTTGTGGGGATCTTAGCTTGGTATGATTTTAAAATATTACATGAAAGGGATCTATGTGCCTTATGCATGGGTTGTATTTTTATATGTGTTATTATAATTAGGTTTTATTTTTTGGTAAGAAAAAAAAGTCATGAGTTGTATAAATTATTATAATATAATATATTTTTAACACATTAATTTTTTTAAGGTATTAAATACAAAACTAAATCAATAAAATCATGCATACGCAAAGGGAACAGATGAGATAAATTCAAAACCCCTTAAAAGTATTATGTGTTAGATTCATTCCAATGTGACACTTGTGATTGTGCAGTGATATGTTATTATTATTTACACTTATAGTTTTTTATATTAGTTTTTATGGGGTTTATAATACCAATTCTACAACCTTTAGTAGTCTGCATATTTTTTGGATTCATCTATTACAAACTACTTAATATGAAAATAGTTATTATAACCCAATTGGAATTCATTTTAGTATTTTTGTCATAAAATATATACACTAATAAAAATTAGAAAATTATTATATTTTATAATTAATTAAATATTTTTATATAATTTATTTAGATATAACAAGATTTGTAACCAGTCAGAAGAGGCCCGATGAATACTCATAATAAGAAGAAAATATAGGTAATATAATTGGACCTACCATCTTGAAATATACCATACCATGGGATAGAGACCTATAAATTGGACCATATCACTTCCATTAGATATATATAACATGAATTAATAAGTATTTATCAATTTTAATGTCAAGATTTTGTGCATAAGTCATTAGTCCATGTAATTAAAGTGTAGGAGAAAAGTTTCCCATAAACAAATCACCTAGTGACTTAGACCTTTCACTTATTTTTTAGAAAGTCTCATATAATTGTTAATAAAATAGAATTTACCCTATATTAAAAAATTATTGTAGAACATGTGGTTATGAAAGAGTGTTCTTGATTTCTATTATCTATTGCACAGTCCCCCACCACCATTAATGAAGTTCCAAGGTTCTTGGGATCACTCATGGAGGAACATGATGTAATCCCAAGATTTGTCTTTGCATTCATTATATGATCTTTATAATTATATCTTTTCATTTTTTTCTCTATCATCTTTTCATATTTATTTAATTTGTATGCTGTTATATTACACCCAGACTTAAATAGCCATGTTTTGGGTGGTATTCTTACATATGTTGTTTTACACATAGCCCTCCATTTCTTGTAAATATTTTCATGTGTTTGTTTATGTGTTTAATATAGGTAGATTAAATTTTAATGGAAACACCCATGGAGTGGAATATATAGGTCAAGGAATAATGATAAAAATATCATAGAAACCTTGAAAACAAAATTATATCCCCATATTTTTCCATAATGATCTTCGGTTATGAAGTCAAACAGAAATCATTCGATTGTTGGTTGTAGTTAGTGAATCATTTTGTGTTTCTGAATAAATCCTAGGAGGTATACATAGTATAAACTTGTAATAATTATATTATTATTTGTTATAATTAAATTATTATAATATATGAAACCTTATCTCTTAAATAAATAAATTGTGAACATCAACATATTTAACCAAGTTGATCATAATCAATCATATATTTTGATTTCTTGTTTCTATTTAGTCTTCTTTCATAAATGTGTGTTAATTGATTCCCGAACCCTAAATTTATAAATTTATATTTTATATTATAAATTTTAAATCTTATTCTAAAATTAATGATTAATGCTTTTTTCAGATATGACATATGGTTCCTAATATACAATGGAAATTATACTAAAAAGAAACAACTAATTTGGATATCATAAAAAAATTATAAAATTTTGATTCCATTATGGGGGAAGCCAATATTATTTTTATTATTTTATTATTTTTATTTTTACCATTTAATTATTTTAATTCTACTTTATTTATGGAAATCTTTTTCTTTTTTCTTTTTTTATTTCTTTATTATTTCCATATATTTTCTCATTTATAATTAGCTTATATTTTTTCAAATCTCTTCTCATCCTTCCACATTTTTCATTTCATTAAATTCTTATAACATAATTGTTTTGAAAAATGAAAAAATTACTCTCTTCCATATATGAATTCTATTTCGTGATCTAATATATTTAATAAATGTTACATGAAATTTACCCCAAAATTTAAAAACCAATAAATCACATAATAGATCTTACAGAGTTAGGAAACCAATAAAAATTGAGGAACCGATTAATAAATCTTAAGAAGGATCAAAGAAATCTAATATTAAATAAAATTAAACCCTTGACACAATGGATTCAAATAATACAAAATTAAAATAACTTAACACCTCTAATATAGAGTACTTTATTAATCATATAAAATAACATAAGGGAGAAGACAACTTTGAGTTAAGATAAAACCTCATTTATATTCTACAAAAATTACATTTTCTCCATCGTTAGGGATTGCAAAAATACTTCATGTATTTTTATATTATTTTTTCTAAAATCAATGCATAAGGTGTGTTTAAGGACCAACTAAGATTTAAGATTTTATCATTCTCCCTTCATCCTATATCCAAATACTGGATATACTATCTACCTATCATAATTGGTGGTAAGACTAACCAAAACTGAATATTTTTAGAGAATATTTTACCATTCTCCCATACTACATACATTAATGAACAACTACTAATACAATAATTTTGTGAGGGAACTATCCTCGTAGATAATATAATGATAGGTGGTGGTGGTGGTTTTATGTTACTGGAAAAACATTTATTGTTTATCATGATTTAAATATGACATAGATCAAAATGTACAAAAATTTAGGTTATAAGAAATAACACCCACTCATGGAGTACATGATGTAAAAATTTCTTCTCAAAAAAATTTAGATCATAAATTTTATAAAATTCATAAAATTTTAATATAATTATCTCAATATCAAGGTAATTCAAATTTTCTACTCATTTCTTTAAATTTTGTATTTTTTTTATGATAATTCCATTACTCAAATCAATACCCCCAACTTCAAGATTCATATGAGTCTTGTAAAGTAGTATTTTTAAGTTACTATTTTATCAAGCACCATATTTAAAGAGAGAAAATATTTGGAAGAATTATAATCCTAGGTTGTAGGCACAACCATAAATTTAGTAAATATTATAATCAAGTTATTTGAAACCAAACTAGTATCTCTAGGTCCAAGGTACACATCATTATCCACCATATTTGAATAACAATCTTCTTACCCCCAATTATGATCATAGCCTCAAAGATATGGTGAGTAAAATAGAAATCCTAGAATATTCAATTCCAACCAACTATTAAATTAGTAATTCTAGACCTATAAACTCAAGTGTGATAACAAGAAAACACCATTATTGAAATAAATATGCATGTTTATAGAATATTATTATCTCAACCTATAATAAATTCTAGAGATAAGGGTAATGTATCTAACATTACACTTTATAGTGACAAATGACTATATCCTACCAATGATTCTACACAATAGTTATGTCCACCCCATTAAAACTCTCTATATCATCAACCAAAAGATTGAAGTAACGATAAATAAGACAAAAAGGTAAAAAAATACACTAATGATTTCACTAATATATATATTCATCTTACTTTCCACCAAGTATATCTAAATAAAAGAAAACACTTGATAGTTAAATTTAAAAGTTGATCATGAATACTGTAAAAAGGATTCTGGTTAGCATTTCTCTATTAGATTCAGTTTCATAAATTTAATTTTATGTTAATATTTTTACCGATTTTTTCACCCAAGGGAGGATAATAAACTAGAATTAGAGAGTTAACTATGTAAGGGTTCTCTCATACTTGATGAAACAAACAATGCTAACCAAATTCTAGGATCTATTAACATTTACAAAACCATTAATCATAGCATATTATTTCATTTTTTATGTATTTTTTGATTTAGGTGCTTAAATTAATGTGATTACTCACTCTATTTATATATCTTTGTATATTGAAGAGATTTAACTAACATGTAACATAGTGTAACTTATAAATCATAGAACAACACACATAAATGGGGTGATCAAGTACATCCTTGAGTGAGTGAATAATATCATACTCCTTATAAAATTCTACATGCTTCATATGGAAGATTCCTAAACCCCTTAACATGCTCCTCTTATACTTGGAAGTCCACCACTTAATATTGAAAAAATAAATAATAAAAATTAACAATAGACCATTGATCATGGATTTACGTGTAGAAAATTATATTTTAGTAATATTTATGAAATAAAATAACCATCAGTGGAGAACTCCACTTTTTCAAAATATTTAGTAGAAGTTATCCCCAATGACACACACTAACTACATTATTTCTCTGACCCTCATTATAAATTTTCATCAGTATTTTAATTAAATCGTGTTGATTTGTGCTTTTATTATTTTAAGGGTTTTATGATTATATAATGTTTTAATTTTAATATATGATTTTATTCATTCTAAGCTAACAATGACCATTAATGAATCTTTAAATCGAATTTATATTTATTACCTTTTTTAGAGAATAATAATGAGTTCATAAATAGTTTCATTAACCTAAATTGCCCCATATCACCTCAATCAATCCAAAAACCACCAGTGTTGGAATTAAAATAATATATCCCTAGTTTAAAATATACATATCTCAAGGGTATTGATGTATTACCTATAATAATTGTTTATAACCTATATCAAAATAAAAAATTGAAAAGGTTATACCCTTTAAGAGAGTTTAAAATATATATAGGATAAATATTGGAAGTTATTCTTGGAATTATCTCATCGATTTTCATAAATCGCATAATTTTATAGGATGAGGTAAATCCCATAACTAAATGTCAATTCTAGATAAATCCAACCTTCTTTAAAGAATTAAAAATTTTGGTGAATAAATTACTTATTTTTGGGATCATATATCCCATATATAAAATAAAATGGGCTAGTCTAGTGTAAGAAAACAAGAAAACCAATAGTTTGAAATGAAAAAATGAATTAGTTCCCAAAATTTTTTAAAATAGCTTGGGTGTCTTTATTGAATACCATTATATTTATAAGTCAATTTGAAAGGATGAATTTACTTTAAATTAAATTGGTAAAATCATTTAAATATTATTTAGTAATTCCCATTATTATTCCCTTGATGGCTGTTTGGGTTATTTTCAAATCCATAGCCTTTGAGGATTAAGAAAAGACAACGTTTACATAACCATTAAAGACATTTATGATGGTGATATTAGTATATGTAATTCTCTTGATACCTTTCAACATCATATGGTTAGTATTTTTTCAGTACCTAGAGAATTTCGTGGGAGTTTTCATGGATGATTTCACTATTTATGGATTTTACTTTGATGATTGTTTGGGACACATATGTTGTATTATTCATCGATAAATTGAAAAAGATCACATAATAAATTATGAGATATTTGATTTTATAGTAAATATAGGGATAGTTTTTGTGAATGTCATATCTAGGGTTGGAATATAAGTTGATAAATCAAAAATTAAAATGATTTTCTCCCTCCCATTTCCCAAAAGTTTATGCGAGATGCGTTATTTTGGGGGTCATGTTGAATTTACCATTGATCCATTAAATAAATTAATAATATCGCACTTACCTTTTCTAGAATATTATATAAAATTAGTTTTATGTTTGATAATAAATATCATATCCCCCTCCACATAAATGTAAAACTCATGGTTAACAATTAAGGAAGTGGTATGATGATTCCTAAAGCCTACCTCTGATAATCCATGATTTTGAGATGATAACCAGTGGTGTATAAAACACTAAAATGGTAGGTAATTCCCTCTAATAAGAAGATGTGGAATGAGGGATGAAATAATAAAATCAAAAAACCCCTTACCATAATAAATAATATATTACAAAACTAGCATGTAATGTCATTAAAATTCAACAACTATAAAAGGAAAACTAAAAGTACCAAATAAATCCTTGAGAGTGACCTAAAAGCTCAAATAGCTCCTAAACAACTCTAAAAGCTAATAATGTCCAATTTTATCACCAAGAAGATAATGCATACCTAAAAAAGAGTATATAGATAGGGGTGAGTGTAATAGGTATACATAGTAGGATATTCCCTAAAACTTCTCATGAAAATAACAAATAATACTAATTCCCAGTTAATGAACAATGAAAATAACTCATCCCCTAGTCAAGTTTTCTAAATTCTCATCTTCTCCATGTAACTCCCACAAATAGTCTCATATATGTAATAATTTAATATCCAACATTTATATAAAACTAAGGGTACCCCCTTTACTACTTCCCCATTAGTCTTCCATTCTCACCCCAATATTGCACATCTTGAGTAATCTCTCTATAAAAAGACGCATGATTCAAAGGAAACAATATAATAATCCATATATAGTGGGTCATATAATCTCAACATCATCATCCATATCTTCATATAGTAATTTAGTAGTTTATATTTTATAATACACCAAACCTTGTATTCCATGTACTATACCTCAATCTATCATAACCCGTACACATAATACCTATATTAATATTTAGAATATTATATATATAGATACATGTGTTTGAAATAATTAAAATCCAGTATACCCCCTACACACATATACATGAAGGTAACCTTTATGCATACTAAAAAGCAATACTACTCTTTGATAAGAGAGAAAGTCAGAGGGGGTAGTCATCTATCTTCCCTGTATAACTTTGATATTGAGGAAAACACCCCTTAGAGTCCATTTGGTGTTATTTTTCCTATAAAAATTGCTTGGGTATCATATATTATCACATAATGTAAGGAATATACATATATAGATCAAAAACACACTAAAGGGAAACTTCCTAGCCAAAATCTCAACTACAACTATCGTGTCTCAAAACATTCAGTTGTCACCACAAAGGACTAGATAAGGTATAAACACATAAGAGAAATAACTAATTATTTTTTTAACATTTATATTGAATAATTACAAATCAATTATCCCAATTCAACCATTGAACCCCCAAACCCATAGGTTAAAACATTAAATATTCATTATTATTACATAATTCCAGGTACTCTAGGACTCATCCAAAGATAACATAAAATATGAATAGAAAATGTACAACCAATTTCATTATGAAGTGGGGAAAGGAATAAATAAATCATGAAAACTTGCCATCCAACCTATAATACAATAAATTAATTAAGAATAAAGAAATAAAACTTTTATTTGAACAAACAATATGAAATACCAGGTTCAACTCACTCCAATAGTACTAGTGTCATCCTTGATGGCACTATGCCTATCATCACCCATCCCAGTATCACTGGAACCAATTAATTGAAAAAAAAAGAGAATCTCTACCTATATCTTGCCAATTCACCAGCCTTATTTGGCCCACATCATGTCTCATGGTGATCTATTGAATTAGTGTAGCCAGATCACAAGATAATGTTGGGATAATTGTTAGTGTCCATATGCCACACTAGGATGAAAATCTAGTGATTTGACCTCCAAATTGAGGTCACTGAGGTTACTCGTAGAAACTCTCCATGCATAGTGGTCTAGGGGTCGATGTACGTTGACCCAAATTTGGGAATTGTATAAACTCTGACCAGAAATAGTAAATTTGAACGAAGACATCGACTAGGTAGTGAAGAAAGTAAAAGCTTTCTATAGCAGCATTTGACTAGGGACTTTAGAATATTAGGCTTATAATAGTCATTTTAGTAGGGTTGACTACTTATAATGATAGAGTATTGTATCTCATCATACTTTTATGCCACTGCAACTATAGCATAGTGTACTTATTGTATATTAAATTTTGCAATGTCGGTTATTATTCATCATGCCACTTTATGGCCAATTTTGAGCTAGGGATTCAAGAATTATAATAAATCATCATATAATTATTCCCCCAATACATAGTGTAATATCTACCTCTTTTTGGTTGTATATATTATTTTCAGACCACATAAATTTTTGTGTTTTATAGATTCTTATTTTACCTTTTTCCTCCTTTTAATCTTCTACTATGAATATTTTAACACTTATTTCCTTAGAAATTTCCATATACCAAGGATCCGAATTCATAGAAATCGTATGAGTAATCAGGAAAATAGTAGACAATTAACAGTGCATCTTGGCCCTAGAACCAAGGAATCCAAACATCATCAGAAAACATGCTCACTCAGCCCTAAAAAAATTCATTAATAATAAACCAATTTATTATCATATTGAATTAAATGATTCATTTAACATAAGTTTCAACCACTATAAAAATAAGTAATATTCTATCAATGACTATAAATTATTTAAACAGACTTCAATAAAAACATCAATTCCCGTCAATTTTAAGGAAGAATGGTAATAATTTAACATGCCTATTTATTTAATTCAACAATAATTTTATGGATTTATTTTATTTAACCAATTTTTAGGAATAGAAACATGTTAAAATATAGAAGAAATATTTGATAGTGGACTATATATTAAATTAATAGGAAAACTATCAACATGAAATAAACGCATGTGATCGCAATAACTCAGGACCTATTTTTTACTTTACTTCTGATTAAATATTCGTTAAGGATAATTACACCATTACCTAAGGATATAAATTACTATAAATTAAAATTACACATAAAATAGGAGAAGTAATGAATCCCCTACCTTTAGTATTTCAATATTCTTCAAATAAGAATTGAAAAAAGTCATGGATCTTCGATCACCTCTCCTACAAGGAAACAACACTCCCTAAGGACACTACATCACAAACAATCCAACAAGAATCAAAATAAATCCACGATAAATGAAAGATATAAACATTAATTTCATGGAAATATTTAATAAAAAAATAAAAACATTAAACTAAAACATAATAAAAACAGTGAAAACTCACATAGAATCACCCTGAATTGATTTTAAAAATTCAGGAATAAATCCCAAATGAATGTGCTTCAACAAACATTGAAAGGTGACCTTAGGATACCTAGGGATTATAGGAAAATTGAGGGTTTTTAGAGAGTTTTATGGTGAGGTAGAATATAAAGTAATTTTGGATAACACACATTCATAATGGGAATGGGTCATTCACGTCATGAATTCTTCAAGTCTAAGGCTTACTAAAAAAGGGTTCACCTAAATCCTATAATTGAAGGATAAATTAAAATTTTTATATCCATGTTTATTTCATAATCTTTTGTAGGAAATACTCATTTAATCTAACCCTTCATCCATTCACATCATGAACCAATGGTTCATGCCATAAATTACACCACATGAAATATCCCATTTATGACACAAACACATCTTCCCACTAGGAACAACACATCACACCATTAATTCCTCTTGTAGCAAGACAAAATATCCCAAAATAAATTGATCTTCAACCAAAACACCCCAAAATCACCTCAGACTCTCAAAAACACACTAAGGAAATGGATATAGGTGTTTGTGCCCTTATAATAATTGTATTGATGTTTTTAATTCACTAAAAATAAGTCTTACATTCCCATCCATCATCAAATCACTAAGATGGGATATCTCTTTTGAGCTCATGTATTACACATTTAACAATACATTTTTGGTATTTTTATCATAAAGTTATGAGAAGTCTTCTTATGTCATTATATATGCTTCACATACCTTGAAAACTACCTAGAGAAACTACACTAAAACTGGAAAATAAATTCATTCCATTGCACTTTCTATAGATAAATTTCAATATTATCTTCTTGGATCAATGGTTTTTTCTATAATGTATGCCATAAATTTATCTTTAAGAATACAAAGTTTAACACCCACCTCATAAAGTGAATTATCCTTCTATAGGAGTTTATCCTAGAAATTTTCTATAATAATGGACTGTAGCGACTCGGTTTTTGGCCCTTTAAGACTTTGGATTATTTCTACAAATAATTATAGAGCTAAGTGTGAAGAAGTCATGCGAATCTGAGGCCCGATTTGCCTGGAATTAATTTTATAAAAATATTATGTTTTTTTTATACTATGCACGAGGAAAGGGTGTGAAATCTTCTAAACGGTAGCTCAAAAAAGGAATCTGAGGGTACGGTTGCGTCCGGAACATGCCATTTACCCTGGGCGAGGTGTAAACTTTGCTGGTGCGGGCCTGTGGTGGAAAGCACCACCAGGGGAATTTTCGTAAATAAGTGGAAAAGTTGTTTACGACCGTCGGCTCGAATAACTTCTAAATGGAGTCTCAGATCGCAAATCTGATCTTGTCGTTGCGTTTAGAACATCGCATTTACCCTAGGGGCGACCTAATTTCCTCCGCACTGGGAGGTCTGGTCGGGGGCATGGATTTAAATGATGGTTTTTAATTTAAAAAAAAGAAAGAAAACCTACCTCATCTCCTCCTCCCAACTCCTTCACACAGTGGACGGAACCCAACCTTTCCTCCTTTATTCTTTGCCGATTAAAGCCAGAATCATCCGTTTTCTATGCCGATCATCAGCGGATCGGGATTCAAGGCGTCACCAGCATCGATCTGCACCCGAAGCTTTGGTGTTTCTTCCGCGAGGTAAGTGGTTTGAGTTTTAATCCCCAAATCCCATTTCTGCTGGGAATTTCTTCATTTTGATGTTGTCTTAGGGAAGATCGCAACCCGAGGGTCACGCCGGTGCATTTGGATCGTAAATCGGACCACCTGGGTGCCCCCGGTGGTCCGCGGAAGTGCCGCCGGTGTGGCTCCGCCACGGCGGTGCCGGCGCCAGCGGAGGCGTCGGGCGCCGCCAGCCAGTTCTGGCCGGTTCGGCCTCTCTTTCATATACGGGGATTTTTAAACCCCTGTTTCTTGCAATCCGGGAGTCGGATTCACGTGACGTCTGCAACGATGCGACCTTGGGGATGAGGAAAACCATCCAGTGTGGGTTTGAGGGTTTAAAGGTATGGGATCGTGTCCCGGGTGTTAGAAATGTCGTATAAAATAATAATAATTTATAATTTTACAACTTCAGGTCATTGTAACTTCTACCTAGAGCGTCCGAATGACGTGCAGTCAATGGCATTGAGACCCTAAAGGTACAGTGGAATTTTTGAGATGGTTTCTAAGTGTTGGATCTGAGAATTGTGTGCGGGCCCCACGAGGCCAGGTTTTTGGTGTTTTCAGTGAAATGCATGTTTTGCACCAGGAGTCCCTTTTTTCGGATGATTAGTCGATCCTGTGTGTTTTTCCGAGAGGATCGCAATGGTATTATCCATTCAATGAGTTTTGGGATCAAGGTGTGGGCCCCGCCTGAGATGGAATTCGGTGAATAGTGCCTTTTTCACTGGGTGTCCCTTTCGGATATGCGAGTAGTGGATCATGTGTGCTTTTCTGAGGGGATCATCATGGTATGATCTGTTTGTTGAGTTCCGGGATCGTTGTGTGCGCCCCACATGGGCTAGCTTCAGTGAATAGTTCCTTTTCACTAGTTTTCTGTTTCGGGTAAGTAAACAGCCTATCTTGTATATCTTGTATGTTTTTCCGTGTGAAACGCGATGGTGGCGTCGGTATCGGCCTTAGAGATGCGTGGTGTGGTGTTGTGGCGGGTCGCTCGGGTTAGTGACGTTTGGACCAGTAGTGGTTGAGGGTACTCCCTTCATTCTTTCCTACGAGGGTTTTTGCGGCATCACAACCCTAGAGTAGGCTTGTAATTTTTTTGATGGGATGTTTAATCTGTTAGAGTTGTGGTATCCCTCTGGTGGGTCGGAGTGGGATCCTCTAGCATCACTACCCTAGATCGGGTTCTTAGTATCGTTGTGACCATTTATCCATGGGCGGCGATCCCCGATCAAGCTGGTTAACCCTGTAGGGTCATGGCATCATCGAGATTATGATCCCCTACATGGTGGGTCATACTCAGTAGGATTGTGGCATCGTCGGGTATACGATCCCCTACTCAGCATGACGTGTATAGTAGGGTTGTGGTATCGTTTGTTATGTGATCCCCTACTCAGCGTGTGGTTTCGGTACGGTTGTGGTATCATTGGTTCGATCCCTTACATCATGAGTTATACCATATTGGGTTCTGGTATCATCATGACCACCTTTATATGGGAGATGATCCTCTATTAGAGTGATGTGCTTCAGTCGAGCGCCAGATCGGGTTGTGGTATCGCCCAGCGGATCCTGGGTGTGATCCATTATTTGTGTGAACTACGTATGCCAGATCAGGTCATGGTATCCCCTAGCAGACCCTGGGAGTGATCCTCTATATGTGATCTTCGTATACCGGAGTGGGTTTTGGTATCCCATAGCATACCCTAGGAGTGATCCCCTATCCGAGGAGTTTGGAGGTTATGTTATTTTAGCGGGGTTTCCACAGTGATGGTATCCGACGAGCATGGTCTCTCAGGTGACTGTCTGAGATGTTTGTGAGAAACCCGATGGAGTGTATCTCTCAGACGTGTGACATCTGGGATGAAAATGATTGTGGAGTGCACTCTCCTAGTTGTGAACAGTTTCTGGTGACGAGGTCAATACCTCAGGTGACTTGTTGCGTGAGCTGAGTATATCTGGATTGTTCAAGGTGTATGTATGGGCATACTCCTGAGCTGAGCTGACTAGTTGTGTTTAGCCGAGGATGGTCACGAGATGGAGTTTCTCTCTGGTCTGGGGTCCCTCTGGCTGGGATGAGTGGACTGTTTCCTTTCAGTTTCTCCCTTTTGTTTTGGGTTTTTGGAGTGCCAATTGAG
The DNA here is from genome assembly GCA_963277665.1 of Viscum album. NCBI lineage: Eukaryota > Viridiplantae > Streptophyta > Magnoliopsida > Santalales > Viscaceae > Viscum > Viscum album. The sequence continues at coordinate 388,184,592 of OY728148.1, read as the reverse complement.
CATGATTATACTCACCCCTGCACGGGCTTTGCCCACACATGCTTGTGTCTTGTGCAGACCACAGGCCTTTCGACGGATTCCCAGGAGGATCCGGAGCAGGCGGAGCTTAGTGAGCGAGACTGATCGGGGTGTTTACTAGAGCGGTGTTGAGGGAGCATTCCGGCGAGTGTGTGGCAGTGGTCCCCTTCTTCAGAGCAGGTTGGATGCCCTTGTGGTTTTCTTTTGGTGGGCCTTGTTTTGCCTTTTTGTACTTTTTTTGTACTCTAGTTGTTGGCTAGTTGTATGCATGCATTTTTCTTTTTAGTTTTACTTATCTCTACACAGTTGCATGGAGATGTTGGTGGGTGCATGTGTACAGGTAGCTTAGGCTAATGCCTCCCATGTTTGTGATATCCTAATCGGCGCTAGTTTTCAGCCCCTGGCCTACAGGAGGCGGTCTTGGGGAGTCGCGACACAAGCCCCTCTGGGTCGGGTCGTGACAGATTGGTATCAGAGGAGGTTCCACCTTTTGGATCTTAAAGCATAGCTGGTCTAGCTGTGAGTTTGGTTTGGGTTGCATAGTGGCAGTGTCAGGGTGTTTTGAGCTCGTCTTTCAGGCCAGAAACTCTAGTGTTCGTGCAGCAACCAACGTATCTATACACCAGGACTCTGATAACCTTCCTTTCGACTCAGGACATTCATACACTGGTCGTTGAGACATAACGGTACATGCATCATATAGGACTGGGTTTTTGGGTTTTTCCTTGTCCTTCTTGAGTCAGCTCTCCAGATATACTCTATGACTATGGTGCATCTTGAATGTATTTCAGAATTCCTCCACGACGATAGCCAGTGAGGGTTCTGTAGCGGGATTGTGGTGACGATCCTCCCCGTGCAGAGGTTGTGGACTAGGGCGCAGGTTTTGAGGTTGGACCTCTAGGTGGTCCACCAGTTGAGCCACCACCTATTAAGCATCTGGTTGTGCCGGTAGTGTAGGATGAGGTTGCACGCAGGCTGAGTGCACTGGACAAGTTCCAGAGGCAGCGACCTCTGAGGTTTCAGGGTGATCTAGACCCCTAGGCAGCTGATGACTAGCTTGAGGCAATCATCCAAGTTTTCCACCTAGTGAGGAAACCTCCATATTAGATGGTGGTCCTAGCGGTGAGCATTCTGTATGGTTCGGTCGGGTGATGGTGGAGCCTAGTGACGCAGTCCCATGATGAGAAGATGCTCACATGGGTAGAGTTTGAGTGGATCTTCAGGGAAGAGTTCTATCAGGTGACACTGAGGTCAGTTCGGATTCAGGAGCTTCTACAGCTTCGGTAGGAGAGCCTGACTGTGTCGGAGTACTCGGCGAGGTTTACGGACCTGTCGCGCTACTCCCTGGATATGGTTCGAGACCCATTATTTAGGGATCGAACCTTCGATCAGGGCTTACACCGGGACATCCGAGAAGGTGTGTTTTCCATGTGCCTGCCCACCTATGCTGGAGTGTTGGAGCGAGCGTTGGTAGTGGAGAGCTTTCTGGCTGAGCAGATTCCCCCTCTTAGTGTTGGGCACGCGAGAGTGGAGATGTCGGCATTTGGTATCCGGTGGTAGACGCAGGGGTCTGGACGTGGCCAATATTTCAAGAGGTGACCCCATGATGGAGCATCTGAGGCTCAGGGCTCACAGGGCTCGTAGGCCAGTTTTGGTCAGCCGCAGGAGAGGCGGTGTTATGCTTGCGACGGTCGGGGATATCTTGCTAGAGATTGTCCGACCCGTTGTGCTGTTGTGAGAGATCCAGTCGATGGACCGCCTTGGCAAAGGCAGCATCTCGAGCAAGGAGGTTCGTAGGGCGGCAGACGTGGCAACGGAGCTGGTGCAATAGAAGGAGGTGGTAGGCGGTATCAGTTGCCACCACCACCACCCCCTAGTGTTACAGGCCAAGCTCAAGGAGCTGGTGTCTAGGGGTGAGGACAACTGCATGCCCTGGAGGCTGTTGACCCAGAGGCACCAAAGATGGATATAGGTACGCCATGTGTCCTTTCTAATTTCTCCACTAGTTTGATAGACACTGTTTAGTGGTACCCTTTCCTTTTTGTTGCTTGCTTGAGCTTTGTTAAGGGCGTTAGTAAGACCCTGTGTGGGAGTTGTTCGACATGCTTTGAATGCATGAGGAAGAGGGATCCTTCCCCCACTGAGATGCGTTTTTGTGATGCGATAAAAACTGTGCGGGCGAGTCAGTGCCACCCATAGCAGATAGTGTCGAGGTTTGGTGGATGAGTCCCTCTCACTTATGTGTTCAGGAATAGGTGTTTGTTGGAGAACTCGCTGGTGTGGGAGACCTAGTTGAGAGTCCAGTCTCTTTCCTTGTGCATATACCTTTTGAAGATGAAAATTTATAAGGGGGGAGGATGTAGCGACTTAGTTTTTGGCCCTGTCAGACTTTGGATTATTTCTATGAATAATTCCAGAGCTAGGTGTGAAGACAGCGTGTGATTCTGAGGCCCAGTGTGCCCAGAATTAATTTTACAAAAATATTATGTTTTTTTATACTATTTACATGGAGGGGGTATGATATCTCCTAAACGGTAGCTCATAACGGGAATCTGAGGTCACGGTTGCATCCGGAACATGTCGTTTACCCTAGGAGAGGTGTAAACTTTGCGGGCGCGGGCCTGCGGTGGAAAGCGTCACTACGAGCATTTTCATAAATAAGTGGAAAAGTTGTTTACGACCATCGACTCGAATAACTTCTGAATGGAGTCTTAGATCACAAATATGATCCCACCGTTGCATTCAGAACAGCATGTTTACTCTAGGGGCGACCTAATTTCCTCCGCCTCGGGAGGTCTGGTTGGGGGCGTGGATTTAAATGAAGTTTTTTAAATATTTTTTAAAAAAATAATACCTACCTCATCTCCTCCTCCCACATACTATGTTCAGTGAATGGAACCCAACCGCTCCTCCTTCATTCTTCGCCGCTTCGAGCCAGAATTGTCCGTTTTCTACGCCGATCGTCAGCGGATCGGGCTTCAGGGCGTCGCCGACGTCGATCTGCACCCTAAGCTTCGGCATTTCACCCGTGAGGTAGGCGATTTGAGTTTTAATCCCCAGATCCCATTTTTTCTGAGAATATCATTGTTTAGATGTTGTTATAGGGATGATTGCGACCCGAGGGTCGCGTCGGTGCGTTTGGATCGTAAAACCGACCATCGGGGTGCCCCCGGCGGTTCGCGGAAGCTCCGCCGGCGCGGCTCTGGCGCGGCGGCGCCGGCACAGGCGGAGGCATGGTAGCCCACAATGATTCCAGGCACCGTGCCGCGGAGCGCCGCCGGCCAGGGTGGGCCGACGGCGGTGAGCCGGTCCAGGCCGGCCGGACCAGCCGGTTCAGGCTAGTCTGGCCTCTCTTTCATATATGGGGGTTTTTAAACCCCAGTTTCTTGAAATCCGAGAGTCAGATTCTCGTGCCATCTGCGACGACGTGACCCAGGGGACGAGGTGAACCCTCCGGTGTGGTTTTGAGGGTCTAAAGGTTCGATATCATGGTTTGAGAGTTATAAATGTTGTATAAAATAACAATATTTTATACTTTTACGACTTCGGGTCATTATAACTTCTACCCAGAGCGTCCGATTGACGTGTCGTCAGTGGTGTTGATACCCTGAAGGTATGACGGATTTTTTGAGATGGTTTCCGGGTGTTGGGTATGAGAACTGGGTGTGGGCCCCACGAGGCTGGGTTTTCGGCATTTTCGGTGAAACACAACTTTTGCACGAGGAGTCCGATTTTAGCGGATGATTAGTCAATCCTGTGTGTTTTTTCGAGAGGATCGCAATGGTATGATCCGTTCGATGAGTTTCAGGATAGAGGTGTGGGCTCTGCCTGAGCTGGCATTCATTTAATAATGCCTTTTTCACCATGTTTCCATTTCGAACATGCGATTAGTGGATCCTCTGTGATTTTCTAAGAGGATCGCCATGGTATGATCCGTTTGTTGAATTTTGGGATCATTGTGAGGGCCCCGCATGGGCTAGCTACGGTGAATAGTACCTTTTCACTGATTGTCCATTTTGGGTGAGTAAACAGCCTATCCTGCATGTTTTTTTGTGTGAAACGCGATGGTGGCCTCGGTATCGGACTTGGAGATGCGCGGTGTGGCATTATGGTGGGTCGCTCGGGTTTGTGATGTTTGGACCAGCCGTGTTTGAGGGTACTCCCTTGGTTTGTTCCTAAGAGGGTTTGCGCTGCATCACAACCCTAGTGTAGGATTTTGATCCTCTTGATGGGATGTTTAATCTGTTAGAGTTTTGGTATCCCTCCGGTGGGCCGGAGTGGGATCCTCTAGCATCACTACCCTAGATCGGGTTCTTTCTATTGTTATGACCGTTTATCCACATGCAGTGATCCCCTATCTAGCTAGTTAACCCCGTTAGGTTGTGGAAATATTTGGATTATAATCCCCTATGTTTTGGGCCATACTCAGTAGGGTTGTGGAATCGTCGGATATATGATCCCCTACTCTGCATGAGGTGTATAGTAGGGTTGTGGTATCGTTGGTTATGTGATCCCATACTCAGCGTGTGGTTTCAGTAGGGTTGCAGCATCATCGTTTCGATCCCCTAAATCATGAGTTATACCAGATAGGGTTCTGGTATCATCGTGACCACCTTTATATGGGCGATGATCCTCTATCTGAGTGATGTGTTTTTGTCGAGCGCCAGATCGGGTTGTGGTATCCCCCAGCGGATCATGGGTGTGATCTCCTATCTTTGAGAACTACGTATGCCAGATCGGGTCGTGGTATCCTCAAGCATACCCTGGGAGTGATACCCTATCTATGAGCTTCATATACTTGAGTGGGTTCTGGTATCCCCTAGCGGACCCTAGGAGCGATCCCCTATCCGAGGATTTTGGTGGTTACATTGTTTTAGCAGGGTTTCCTCAGTGACGGTATCCGATGAGTGTGGTCTCTTGGGTGAGTGTCTGAGATGTTCTTAAGAAACCTGATGGAGTGTATCTCTCGGACGTGTGACATCTAGGGTGACAATGATCATAGAGTGTGCTCTCCTAGTTGTGAACCGTTGCTGGTGATGAGGTCGGTACCTCAGGTGACTTATTGCGTGAGCTGACTATATCTGGATTGTTCAAGGTATATGTATGGGCATACACCTGAGCTGAGATGACTAGTTGTGTTTAGCTGAGGATGGTCACAAGATGGAGTTTCTCTCTCGACTGGGTTCCCTCTGGCTGGGATGAGCAGATGGTTTCTTTTAAGTTTCTCTCATTTGTTTTAGGTTATTGGGGTGCCTACTGAGTATGATTATACTCACCCCTGCACGGGCTTGGCCTGCACATGTTTGTGTCTTGTACAGACCACATGCCTTTCGACGGAGTCCCAGGAGGACCGAGAGTAGGTGGAACTTAGTGAGCAAGACTGACCGGGGTTTTTACCAGAGCAGTGCCGAGGGAGCTTTCCAGCGGGTGTGTGGTAGCATTCCCCTTCTTCAGAGTAGGTTGGATGCGCTTGTGGTTTTCTTTTGGTGGGCCCTGTTTTTTCCTTTTGTACTTCTGTTGTACTTTGGTTGTGGGATAGTTGTATGCATGCATTTTATTTTTCAGTTTTACATATCTCTGCAATTTTTCATGGAGATGTTTGTGGATGCATGTATACAGGTACCTTAGGCTAATGCCACACATGTGTGTGATAGTCTACTCGGCTCTAGTTGCCAACCCTTGTGCTACGGGAGGTGGGCTTGGGGAGTTGCGCCTCTATCCCCATTGGGTCGTGTCATTACATGGACTATAAAATGTGGTAGCTACCTATATTTGCAGGATGGTCCCCATATTGGAACAACTTATTGGCTCATCCCTACACATTATATTTTTATTACCTAATAAGCACCATTGTGATATAGTGTACATTTTCCCTTAGTAAGAAAATATATTTAATTATTTGTTTTCATCTAGGTTCCTCACTAATTTTACCATTTCACAATCCTTGGGGAATAAGCATGAGTAGTGGTCATATTTTCTGGATATCCCATACTGGTAAAACATTTTAATGAATAGGTTATTCAATGGTGTATTTACCCCACCATAATATCTCATTTTTTTGATTTTATGCCACCCTAACTTGTGGGAAGCACTTTGGATCTCAATTAACTTCTTGAAAGGTCCTTTGATATATAATTTACTTTCCCCAGATGTTCATCATTTTTCTAGTTCATGTACCAGAAAAAAATTAATATAGATATCTTCAGGAGTAATGATATAGAAAATTTTACCTGATACACCCAAACAACATCAAATCAAACCACCACATGACCCCAAGGGAATTCCTCAGTACACAAGGGCTAGCGACTCGCACTATAGGTTCTAATTCATCATTTATAGAATAATTTTAAAACGTGGAAAACCAATTACTAAAATAATAGTGATTGTAATAAGAAAAATGGATACATTTATGAATGTGATAATGTATCACAACACAGCCAAATCAGACCCAAACAACAAAATATAATTAAAAAAATTTGATATTAATATTAGTCACTAAATGACTAACATGTTCACTGATCACCATCTTTAGCACTCAGTGGAACTTAAATTACACTAACAACAACAATGTATAGTATGAAAAAGTATAAACATATACTAGTACCTGTAGATACCTAAAAACATGCAATTAAATATGTATATCCATTTAGGTTAACATTAAATGTTTGACCATGCGATACTCAGTAAGAAACCACAACGATTCTAAAACATATGGAATAAACTCAGGTGTATACTATAGATAAATATACTTATTTATATTGATATAAGACAAAACATTTTAATGAAACAACTTTCATAATGATCAAATAAAGGGGATATAATAAAAATTATTATAAATTCATAACTCTATATACGAGGAGGATCCATACATGATATACCTACTTTGAGGCTAGAACTTAGAATCAAATATGATATTCCATTGCCATTTCTTATGGGAGATAATACAAGAAACGATAATAACCTACACATGTAATCATATGAACCCTCACAAGTGAGTAGATGTCTAGAAAAAAGTTAGTGTTTGAGTTTCGTTCCCAATAGATATAATTTGGGATAGCAAATATGTGAAATCATTGAACCAAATCTGGAGAATAACAGAATGGGTATAACAAGTCAAGACATTATCATCCCATCCCACAATAGAGTCTAGGAAATATTACATCCCACAACTGAAACCATGAATGTCAATAGTCAACACACTGGCATGTAGTTTTCACTATAAAAAATATGATCTTTTATAATGGAACATTGGTGACAGACCATAAGACTATAACAAATGGTTTCTCAGAAGGTTTTTTTATTGGAAATTTATTCCATTTCAAATAATAATTTTCATAGTGGTTATTAGCAATGAATTAAATTTCATTCACTAATAGATTTGACTCTAATGTGCACTCCATGATGGGATATATTTATTTTCAATAGAATTCATATTTTTATCACAAATACCCTCTGCATGAAGAAACTATTTGTAATGGAATATATATTTTCATCGCAAATATGGTTGTGTGAAAGAACTATTTATGACATAATGTACATTTTATTACAAACATGTCTTTGTGAAAGAAGTATTTTTTTCAAAACAAGAATTTCATCACAAATAGATCATCCTACAAAGGGTGTTTGTAATATGAATTTACATACATTTCTAAGTACTCTAGTGGTGATTTATTTTTGATTGATCAAGTCACGCACAAATAGTTCTTGATAAGTAAAAATTTTATTTATGGTAGATAATTTTTTTAATGGAAGTCCTATCAGCTACAAATAAATTCTTCATTACAAATATCTTTTACTAATAATTCAAATGATGATATTTCTCAAATGGATTATTCTGTCGTAAAAAATTTATCATCAAAAACTATAAAATCAGTGCACCCCCCCCCCCCTCATTCTGCTTGCACAACCCCTTCCCCTCTTTCTGTTTGTGTACCCACTTATCACTCCTTCAAAATATCCTTATTTATAATCCATAATATAGTTTGAAATTTTTTGGATTATAACCTAAATTAGTTTAAAAGTTATAATATAAAACTATAATTTTTTATGAATTTTCAAAAAAAAATTATAAATCTGAATATTAGTATAAATTAGTCTAAATTAATTTAATTTTTTATAAATTGTTAAGAAAACATTAAATTTTTTTAAAATAATTACTAATATTTCTATAAAAGTTATAGAATAATTTAGTAAAAATTTATTATTAATTATTATAAATTTTTGTAAAATACTATATGAATTAGTATAAATTGGTATAAATTATCAAATATTATTATAAATTAATATTATTTAGTATGAAAAAGTGAATAAATTATTCTAAATTAGTCTAAATTTTCATAAATTTATATATATAAATAAAATTTATTAAAATTATTAATAAGTTAGTATAAAATAATGAATAAAATCAGTATAAATTAGAATAAATTGGTCTAAATTGGAATAAATTATCATTAGATAATATAAATTAGTAAACTAAATTATTAAAATTAATAAAAAAAACTTAATATTATAATAAAAGTTATAAAATAATTTTGAAAAAAATTAATCACATATTATTAAAAATTATTCTGTAAATTAGTAGGAATTAGTAGGAATTATTTTAATATAATGAATAAATTAATATAAATTAATTAAATTTATTATCAATTAATATAGATTAATATAGTTTATTATAAATCAGTATAAAAGGATGAATAATTAAGTATACATTATGATAAATTAAACTACTCAGCTAGAAGTATCCATCATCTTCCCACACCCACTACACCTTGCACACCACCTCCACTTGCTACACCCCCCCCCCCACTATGTGTGACGCCAGCCCCTAGAACTCATGTGAGAGATAAATCTAACCCCTCCCCAAATTAATATTTTTACATTGCAAAATTTATAATAATATTTAAAGATAAATATTTCATAAAATATCTTATAAAAATGAATAATATATCATTTAATAAAAATTATTTTTTTAGTTGTTTTTTAAAATTTTATATAACAATCTAATTACTATTATATTTTAGAAAACTATTGGCCCAAAAAATTGACACGGGTTTTTATTATGAAATCATGACTAAATAATTCATCATTGAAATCCGAACTGTTCCCACCTAAATCCAATTTACATTGAGGGTGTCAAAAAACTTTTATCATTTTCATCAGAAAATTTAAAAAAAAAAGATGGAATAATTTAGTGTCCATATAATACCTGTGATCTCAAGATATCTGAAACAATTGATAATGTTGAGGTTCATATATTGTGTTTTTATTTTCAAATAGATTACACGTTTAAGTATCAATATGGTAAAAGAAAATCAAAATAAAATGATATTTTTTTGTTAATATTCCATAATAGTTTCAGAACATAGTACATGGAGATTTTGGTATTTATTTTTAGAAAATAGAAACTATGAATTATAATTTCAATCATTAATTAGAAACATCTCAATTTTTTGATTTTTTTGGTATTTTTTCAGGAGACCGTCTATCTTGGATGCATGATATGTAAATTTGAAGTTGTTTAAAAATTCATTGTAATTAAATTAGATTTTAGAATATTAAATAGTTTTTTCAGTTAGATATATTTTTTGGTTAATTTTTTTTTTCCCAGAGTAAAATACAATTCTTGTCAATTCTTATGATTGTAAGAAGTTGGTCCATAAATTGGTTCTTAGTTATAAGAATATCGTTGAATTTTCAAATGATTTCATCTTATATTATGATGAATATGAGATGTTAATTAATAACCAAATATATGGAAAATAAATTTATAAATAGGTATAATAAAGAAAGTATATGTTTTTTTCTTAAACTAGAGAGTTATTTTTTGATTACACTAAGATTTCATGGTCTATTTATATCTCAAAATATAGTTTCATTAATGATATGATGTAGATACAATATTTATGTCATTAAAATATTAAATCATCCTTGTGATGGTGATTTATGAAAACACTTTGATCATGTGTATCTATCATTTTATTCAAAACCTTTTAAGACACAATTATGTCTTTCTACTAATGATTTATATCTATTTGGTGCTTATGATGGCCAATATTCTCGTTGACCTATTTTTTATAACTTTCTACAACATATATCCTTAGATATTGATGAATAAACCATATATCTATTTGGTGTTATTAATTTCAAGACATCAAAATAAGAATATAAATTTTTATTTTTATTAATTGGTCGATGATTAAATCATACTATGGATTGATGGTGTAATTGTAACACCACATAATTTAACTATGCATCTTTTCCCTTAAATAAATATTGTACTATGTAGTTTGTTTCTCCTGAAATGCCAAACTAAAATGAACCATGATATATTTTATTGAGATAAAATATTAAAATACAAGAAAAATATTAATAAATTATGAGAATGTAATATGAAACAACATTAAGAAAATTACAAGAGGAATAAAACTAGAAATAAATAAAAATTTCACAAACATTTAATCTTTTTCCTCATGGATTGTGTTAAAGATCATAATTCTGATTATAACTTTTTAATTGATGAAACTAATTTTAATAAAACAGAAATTTTGATAAAGAAGTAAATCAATTGAATGAATGATTCTAAAAATGTATGTAAAGCTGCATATATAATAAAACATGACTATTATATATATGCTCATTGGGAATATGGTCATTGGATATATAATTGTGGGATATATGTTTTTTGGTATACATATATATAATAAGAATATTGACGTTATATAATTGTTCGTAATAGATTAAAAATAATATAATTCACAAATAATAAACAATAAAACAAAAAAAAATTAATTACAATTATAATAATATTACAATTATTATTATAAAAAATTGTTTGATGAATTTATAAAATTAAAATAAAGATTTTAATATCACTATATTTATAAAATTAAATTTTTAAAAGATTATTAATTAATTTTAATAGGAAAATATTAATATTATTTAATGTAAAAAATGGTATTTTTTGAAGAATTAATTTTTTTTGTATTTTTAATCTAATAAATTAGATTTATCACTTTAAAATTATAAATCTAATGTAATAATAAATTTTATAACAAATATATTAATATTCATTTAATTGGTTATTGATATAAAGTAGGATATAGAACACATAAATATTTAAAAGTTATTTTTATATAAAAATAGTATTTTTTTAGAATTAATATTTTTGTTCAAAAGTTATATTACATATATTTCGAAAGTTAATTTGATTAAATTGAGTTTAAATTTGAAATAATCATGTTAAAATTAGGTAAGGGTTAAGTTCTATTTTTTAATCATAAAAATGTGTTATTGAGGTAAAATTTGAGTTATTGTGGTAAAGGTAAAATCAGGTGAAGTGGGGTTAAACTAACTGTTAAAGGAAAAATAATAATGTAAAACCCTATCTCTAAATGTTAATATGGGGTATTTCTTGACCAAAACATATCACACCTTTATTATTTTTAACTTTTTATCTTGTTTCCTTTTAAAATTAAAACCTTACAGCTTAGTAAATGAATACTGGTGGAAATGACACCCAAAACTCACCTATAAAAGGCCCCATATTCTACCCCTTACAAACCACTCGAACAATTTCATTTTTCCTTGAATATCTACCAATTTTTCCTCTCAAAAATTCTTATTATAATTTTAGAGGATTTTGGTTATATAAAGGAATCTTAATTCCTTTATTTAGATGTAACCCATATTAAGAAGAGGATAATTCATAAATAGGTTAATGAACTTTTTTGGAATTTGAGATTTAAGGTTCTATTAAAGGAGTTTTGTTTTAAAAGATACAAAATTTTTAAGGTTTGTTTATCAATATCTTTTTAAAATTGATATTGTTTATATTTGAAATTCCTTCTTGGTAAATTATATATTATTATCTATAAAACCCACCCATTTTCTTCTATCTAGTTATTATGGGGTTTTATATGAATTATTACAATTCCTTCACCCTTTGGTTTAGAATTTGACCAATAGAAAATTTCTAATCATATCCAAACATATCTCTTTTTTTGGTTGGGAATAATTCTCTTTAATGTCAATATTATTTATATTATTTTATGTATGTAATTATCATTGATTATATGATTACATATTATATTTTTTAATGGAATTTATTTTATTTAAAAATAATAATCTTCTATTAACATTTTCAATATGTTTTTTTCACTAATATTGACACTATTTACAAATGTGTGAAAAAATATTCATTTTTTAACATTTTCGGCATGAGATATTTTTTCCAATTATATAATAATTATTTATAATGAATATTCATCCCTAATTTTTCATGTATTTCCAAAGTAACATGTATTTTTATTTTTTTTAATTATTTGTTTTCAAATAAAAGTTTTCAAAAGAAAAATGATATTTCTTGTTATTGTTCAAATCAATTTTCTAATTATATTATGAAATGGTTTTTTGTATATATCAAAATACTTAAATGTTACTTATGGTTCATAGGGGGATATTTTCTAATGGTACCATCCAAAATGATTCTTTAGATGGATTATGATTATGTTTTTTGGAAATATTCATGAAACTCATTTCCTAATCATGGGTCAATTAAGCTACAATAGATTTATGAATGTAATCAAGTTTTTGTGACACATATGTATGGTTTCTGATTTATGTGATGGGTGGGTCTTTTAAATCCCAATAATGTATTGGGTATTTTTTTATACCTCATGAACTCAAAAGGGTAATTGATTGGTCATCCAAATCCCAAGTGTACATGGGTTTTCAACCAATACCCAATGGTATATTAGTAGTCATACCATTCCTAAGGATACACATATAGTAATCCCAATCCAAATAAGGTACATGGATGGTTATACCAAGCCTAATAAGGTACATGAGTATTTATCCCAATCCTAATATATTAGGATTAAGTGGATGATTTGTTCCTTTACGGTATGAATACTCTTATGGTTTACCTTGATACCTGTTAGTAGTTTTATTTTTGTATTCATGCCATATTATTATGTTATAAATTATACTTATTTATGGATCACATATTACTGACTCATGAAAAATGTTTTATGTTATTCCCAAAGCCTTATAACAGGATCTATGATTTATGATCCATGTTTAGTTGGGTTTGATTTCCCTTTTGATAGGTTCATGTACATTGATTATGTTCTCATACATGCTTGCTTATATTATGGTCAATTTTGATATTCAATTGATGACACTCATATTTAACCTTAATTATCATTTGACCTCACCCATTCTTATGTTTCCATTCCTCAGAGATATATAAAAAATATTATTTTTTATACATCTAGAAAGGTTTCTTATGTGTTGATTATTTTTGGGATATGTTTAAAAATAATTAAAATATATCAGTGATGTATTTAGTATCTAAATACATTAATCCTATAGGTTTTTGGGTGTGGATCATTGTGAGGTATAATAAATATTAATTTAATATGATTTAATATTGTGTGTATTCATGTTTTATGCTCTGGTTACCTTAGTTGTTGTCAAAGAATATGTAAAGTCTGTATTTATAGTAGTGGATCTGGGAGTGTAGTTCTTGGGAATGTCATTTGGTATGAATTAATATCTATATTTTTTAACTTCTTGAAAAATATATTAGAGTGTTGGTGTAAGGATATTCAGTTTGTATCAGATAAATTTTTAGGTTAAAAAGAATAAGATGATAGAAACTAAAATAACATATGACGAACTAAAAGTAATATATGATGAAACTAAAATTTAATTGCTTGAAATGAAGGTGTCATAATTTAAGACATTTAATAATTATTTTCATTATCAAATGATTTATTACTCTAATTATTAATTATTTACACTCACACTAAATTTTTTTTTATTCAATGGATATGATTAGGAGGAATCGGGATGATAATGAGTATGAATGATAATAAAGGATAGGAGATGGAGTGAAAAATCATGTGGTTATGTCTAGATATCTATTTTAGGTTATTATTAATAACTTAAACCTGGATGAATTTATAGACATACTAAATAAGATAAAAATTAGTTTCATGGAATTTCAAGTGATAAAATTATATAGGGAATAAGATTTATCATTCTATATTCCAAAAATGTGGGAAGAAACACCTGATGGAATGTATCAAAGAAACTACAAGATTGTTATGTGTTTTAAAGAAAGATATTTTTCAATAAAATACATATTGAAAATTAGTATTTTGGTTAACATGGTTGAAGAAGGTAAAGTTACTCATAAGTTACCGGTAAAAATTCAATGTTTTACATGTGATAAATTTTGAAACTACTTAAAAATGCACCAATTTAAGGGTTAATGATGAAAATAGACATCAACAGCCTCATAATAGAAGGGGGAATAAGAATTCCTATGCAATTATAACTATTAAAGTGGTTTATGAAAAATAAGTGGTGTATGGTACACTCATCATCCACTCTAGAACTATAAATTTTCTCTTTTATTTTCATTTTACATACTCTCTTATATTTAAAAATTTTTCTAGGTGTTTCAATTCTTCATCCCAAGGATTGTATTATTAATGAAATCATCTAGTCGTTTGATTCTTAAATCCCAAAATTATAATAATTATCTCATAATTTTTTTGGTAATATACTTCCTCTAAACCGTATAATTCACCATTTAGTCATATTTGATGTGATTATAATCATATATTGGGTATATATACATAGATACATTATTGATTTATGGGATGATAAATTTATATTTCATATCCCATATCTATTGATTATAATCAATCATTGAAAATATGACTATCATCTTCCTATGAAAATTATCTCTAATATATGGGTACTAATAACCAACAATGAGGTTTATTTAACTCAAATGGTCTGGAAATAACATGATATTTAGTATATATCTATTGTGTGGGAATATATTGATGTATTTCAAGAATATTTTCCTATTATTCCCTTGGAATATGAGGTTTATTTTTTAACATAACCCATACCTAGTGTTATGATTATCTGAAAGTATCCTCTTAAATTATACCTAATTTAATAAGAGGAATTAAAGAAGAAACTTCAAGATAATATATATTATAGTTTTATAAAACCACATATTTCATCATGGGGTACACTAGTCCTCTTTTTTAAGGGAGAAAAGGATAAATGTATCTCTATATTGAATATCACAAACATAACAAAATCATAATCAAGAAAAAGTATCGTCTACCATGTATTTATGACTTATTTAATCAATTGGGATGAGTTTGATACTTCTCAAAGATTGCCCATAGATATATATATCATCAATTAAGGTTAAAAATGGAGGATATATCAAATATATCCTTTCATAGTTGATATAGTAATTATGAATTCATATTGATTCCATTAAAACTCATAAATTCCCATTCTATCTTCATGGATATGATAAATATTGTCTTTAAAAAATACCTCGATCAATTTTTATTAATCTTTATAAATTATATTCTCATATATTACAAGATAAAGGAAGATCATGATTATTATTTAAGTATTTTTATATGGGCCTTGATAAAAGTAAAATTATATCTGAAATTTATCAAGTGTGAATTCAGGATACATAATGTATAATTTTTGGTTCATGTAATCACAAGAGAGGGTATATATATGTATCTTATAAAGATAGAGGTGATTGAAGAATGGCCTCAACCACTACAATAGTGATCCATTGTTTTCTTAGAATTTTTTATATTATTATTACTCTGTGAGAAGTTTCTCATGATTATAAAATCCATTAAACACATTAACTTGGAAGATAGTAAATTTTCTATAAATGGGTGAATGTGAAGATAATTTCATGGAGATCAAGATAAGGTTGTTCATTTTACTTCTACTCAAATTATATTAAAGTGAATCAGGGTTTTCAATATAAATTGATTCATTAAATAATAGATTTGGATGTGTCATCATGGATAATGACATGGTGATAGCTTATGCCTCATGTAAATTAAAGACTCATGGGAAACATTAACCAATGTGTGATTTAGAGTTAGAAATGGTGATATTTTTATTAAAGATATGGAGGTCTTATCTTTATAGTGAAACGTATCAAATATATACTTATAAATATAGCTTAAAGTATATATTCATACATAAGGATTTGAACATGATCCCAACATAATGGTTGGTGTTGATCATGGACTAAAATTGATTGATATATTACCACCCTGAGAAGGAAAACAAGGTGGTTAATTCCCTTAACAAGAAGGATAAAGATACCTTATCCTTGATGATGATTGAAAGAGATCAAATAACCATGGATTTTTAAAGGATATACCTTAAAATAATATGGTAAGGGGAAAAATCTAATCTTTCCCAAATCATAGCTCAATAATTAATCCTTGTAATGATTAGGGAGGAATATAAGGAGGATATAGATCTACAAATCAAATTTGTGAATATTCTTGAGTTAAAATTTTACAATTGAGGAATTATAATATTCTAGAAATGAATATGTGTTCCATCAATATAGAAATTAATGAAATAAATATTAGATGATTCACATAGCTCATCATTCTGTATCCATCCTAGAAGCAAAAATATGTAAAGATACCTTAATAACCATTTATGGAGGTATGACATATACAGGGATATTTTAGAGTATGTATCTTGATTCTTGGGATTTTGTCATGATATGGTATAATGAACGAAGTCCTAAGGGGATGCTATAATCAATACCCACGCATGTATATATTTGGGAGAGCATAAACATGGATTATTTAGGGATTTAAAAGATTTAAAAATGTCATAATTCCATTTGGTTTGTAACAGGTCGCTATATGAAGTTAGAACATTTAATTTATATTCAAAAATATTTGTTAATAGATCTATTTTTTTGAATATTCATAAAGGAATTGGTAATGATTCATGGACTAACTATCTTAAATGTATTGAATTAAGATATAGTATTACCTTGATGTTCTAGATAAGTATTCAACGTGAATTAGATACGAAGTTGAGTTTCATTATTATTTTTCATATCTAGATCGGTGGAAAATAGGAAAGGATTATTTAAACTATATAAGATATACTGATATCATATTTAATGAATTTAAAATAAGGTTTAGATCAACAACTTCCCCAGGTACAGTTCTCAGATAACAACAATTTCCATTATGGAATTGAAATATAATCATATGATGATATATATTGGAAGAGGTGAAAATATTAAAAACATAAGAATGAAAATAAAGAGAATAAATTTACGGATCGGATCTTGATCAATAGATTATAGAGAATATTCAAACAATTTAGCATCATATTAAAAGTAGAAAAAGTTGGTAAGAGACTTATGTTCATAAACATCTATGATATTTGGAGTTTGAATTTGGAGATAATGTATTCCTTTGAATATCACCAAGGAAGAGTGTTATGACATTTGGGAATAAGGGAATATTGAGCCCTATATACATTGTCATTTTTGAAAACCTTAATCATTTTGGGATAGTAGCTTGTCATTTTACACTTCAATAAAACCTCTCCTAAGTGTATAATGCGTTCCTTGTGTCACTTTTAAGGAAGTAAACACCTAAACCATAATATTTACTAACCTCAGATATAGTAATATTTGAACATGATATTTCTTATGAGGGAATAATTTTCAAAATCCTAGATCATAAAGATAAATTACTATTAAACAAGACCACTCAACTAGTTAAATTTCACTATAGAAATCATATGTATGAGGAAGAAACATGGAAACCCAAAGATGTAATAGGAAAAAGTACCCTATTCTTTTTTCATTAGAGTATAGATATTTGAAAATACAAATTCTCTTAAAGGTGGTATAAATTAATGCCTCGTGGTTTTACTATATATTTTTTCCCTCAAATAAATATTATGTTGAATAAATTATTTCACACAAAACCCCAAACTAAAATAATCCATGAAAAATATTATTGTGGTAAAATATTATAATGAAATATAAAAATTAATAAATTATTAGAATGTAATATGAAACCTCATTAAGGAAATTACAATATTAATAAAACTATATGTAAATAAAAATACCACGAACATGTAATCCTCTTCCATATAGTTTTTTTAAAGATCATACCTCAAATTACAACTATATAAGTAAGGTAAATAAATAAAAATATAATATACATGTTATTACAGAAGTAAATGAATATGATGAATGGTTTTAAGAATATATGTAAGGATGTATATAGAATAGAATATGATGACTATATATATGATCATTTGGAATATAGTTATTGGAACTTTGGTCATTGAAGATATGGTCTTTTGATATATGGTTTTTAGGTATACTTGTATATGAAGGTAAGTTGAATTTATTTAAATTTTAGTAAAAATTTAAAAATAATATAATTTATAAATAATATACAATAAAATTTAAAAAGTTAATATTTAATAACATTAATAATAATAATAATAATAATAACAATAATACATAATGATTTGATGATTTTATAAAGTTAAAATTAAAAAAATCAATATTAATAGATTGATAAAATTTAATTTTTCCAAGATGAATAATTATTTTTAATAGGATGTTAAAATTATTTAATATTAAAAATGATAATTTTTCAATGATTTTTTTTATTTTTATCTTAATAAATTAAATTGATACCATTTAAATAATGAATATAATGTAATGTTTCAAAGTATAATAAATATATTAATACACATTTAATTTGTAATTGATATGAAATGTGATTAAGAACACATCAAGTTTAAAAAGTTGTTTTTCTATAAAAATATATTTTTTTATATTTTAATTTTTCATTTATATGAAAAATTTATTATATTTCAAAATTTAATTAGATTAAGTGGAATCTTAATTTTTAATAATCATGTAAAAAATAGGTAAGGAGGTAAACTTCATTTTCTATTGGTAAATATTATTTATCCAGATAAAAATTGTGTGAACATGGTAAAGGTAAAATAATATAAAAATGCGATAAACAATATGGTAAAAGAATTATAAAAACCTAAATATAAATGTGTATATAGGGGGTTTATCTACCAAAAAATATCACATCTCCATTATTGTACATTTTTTAACCCCTTTCCTTTTAAAATTATAACCTTACAACTTATAAAATAAATATTATTTGAAATTTCACTCAAAACTCACATATAAAAGGATCCGTCCTCTACCCTTTAAAAACCACTCAAACATTTAGTTTTTTCTATAATCCATGCACATTCCCCTACCCTAAATCCTTCTTATACATTTAATGGACTCTAATTCAAATAAGAAATCCAAAATCCTACATTTTGAAAGAACCCGTATCTAGAAGGGGATAATCTATCAAGAGGTTAAATCACTTTCCTATAAGTTGACAGTAAAGGCTTTATATTTCAAAGTATTTTGATTCAAAAGTTATCTAAGTTTTAAGGGTTTCATTATCAGTCAAATTTTAAAAATAATATTGTTTATGTTTGAATTTCCATATGAGGAAATTATATATTCATCTCTTTAAAAAATATTCATATTCTTCTCTTTGGTTAATCATATGATTTACATGTATTCAAACAATTTATTCTCCCATTCGTTTAAAATTTTACCAAAAGGAAATTTGTATTGAGACCAAACTTGTCTCAAATTTTTTATCCAAAATCTTTCTCTTCCATGTCCAAATTCTATATATTCTTTTTTAGATTTATTAATCTTTTCTTCTATGAATCCTTACGTTATTTTTTAATTCACTTGTCTTTATTTAAAAAAGTTATATTATTTTAACATTTTTAGTATTGTTTTTTTTTCTACCAACATTGACTATATTTACAAAAGTGTTAAAAGAATATTCCTTTGTTAACACTTTCTGCATGAACACATTTTCTTTCTTTTATAACCATTTTTCATAATGAATCTTCTAATCCTTGATTTCATGGATGTCCAAAGTAATATCTATTCCTATTATTTATTAATTTTTTAATTTAAAATAAAATTTATCTAAATAAAAGGGTACTTATTTTTTTCAAAGAAATCTTCAAATGCTCTTATAAAAGGGTTTTTTATCTATGTCAACATCCTTTAATTTTTAATATACTTTGTTGGGGGATATACTCTGATGGTATTATACATGTTATTTTTTGGGATGGATTATTTTTATGTTGTGTGGAAATATTCATGAAAATTGTTCTCTTATCATGGGTTAATTAAGATGTGGTGGAGTTGTGAATGATACTAAGATCATGAAAAATATGTGTATTGTTTATGATTTTGTGATGGTTTGGTCCATTATATACCTCCAATTAATAGGGTTATTTTATATACATCATGATATCAAAAGGATATAATGGTGGTCAACTCAATCCTAAGGGTGCATGGGTAGTCAACCTAATTACAAGGGTGAACGGGTAGTCAACCCAATACCAAGGGTACACTAGTGGTAAGCTCGAGCCATATAAGTAACATGAATAGTTATCCCAAGATGGATATATAATGAATAGGTGGATTGACTAGTCATTTATGAGATAAATTTACTTATAGTTTACTTTGATTTATGTTATTAGTCCATGATCATATTTGTGGTATATTATTATGTTACACATTTTTACTTTTTCAGGATCACATATTACCAACTCATGAATCATGTTTGATATTATTTCTAAAGCATTCTAATAAGATACGTGATTAATAATCCATTTTTAATTTGGTGTGATTTCCCTTATAAAGGGTTTATATAATTTGATTACGTTCTTATACCCACATGATTATCTTATTCTCACTTTTGATATTAGATTTATGACATTCATGTTTACCCATACTGAGAATATAAAATCACCAATTCTTATTCGTCCATTTATTTATATAGGAAAAGTTAATTTATGTATTATATTCCAATAAGGGTACCATATATGAAGAGTATATATGTAGTTCTTGAAGAAATTTTGTAAAATAAGTTGGTAATGTATCTAGTCTCTAAAGACACAGTAAATATATAAATTATAGGGTGTGAATTATTATGATATGTAATGAATATTCATGTAAAATAATTTAATATATATTTAATTATTGGGTCTCCAGAATTGGTATAAAATAATTTACAAAGTTTTTAATTTTATCAGTAGATATAGGAGTGTGAATTTGGTGCTCTTTGGCTTGTATCAAAGCCTATGTAAATTTTGTATTTCTATCACCGAGTTAATGAGTAGAGTTTTGGGTAACATCAGTAACTACATATGATGTATTTGTAGAGTATAAGTATACACTTAAAACTACATTAATGTGGACAATTCATTTTTTTCAATCATATTTTATGTTATCTAGATTATATAGACATGGTGCATCATGTTTTTGGTATTTCATGGGTTCTAGTCTATAATTTAAACTTATAAATGGAATAAGACTATGTTTTTGAACTAACATAAAATATTTCTTCCAAAAGATCATCCTTTAAAAAGGGAAGGGCTTAATTTTAAAAACAATTGAATTGAAATAGATGGGCCTCTGTAGTTTCCTCTGATATTCAAGTAAAATCTATCATCTATTAATTATATTCAATTAATTTTGGACTATCTATAAACCAATAAAAAATATGTCTTTGGGGGAGATCTCAATATGATAAAGAGAATTATTTTTGGGGACCTACCATATTGTTCTAATTTTTTTTATTGTCACATGTTATATGTAATAAATATTTAGAGTAATTATTTTTATATAATATTTTATATCATATTGGGAAAACCTATAAAAAATATAGATATTGTAACGGAAAAGTTATATCTTTCCAAAATTTATATCCATCCCAAACCTGAATTATTTGTGTAACGCCCCGACCCTAGTTACCTAGAGTCGGTGCATTATTACATAACATTGGCATGATCACGAGAAAGATCAAGTCTCGAAAGACCGATTAGTTTAGTAGCCTTGGAATAACTAGATACATCCATAAATTTTTACATTACATCATAAAAAAACATCTTGTCTTCATATCCCCTCATACTATCCCTGCAGGTCATTCATAAATTACTTCTTCATAATCCTGGGAAAAATAAAACATTGAAAGGGGTGAGCTCAGATGCTCAGTAAGGATAACATTATACCAGAAGCTTTCATAAATAAGCATAAACACTTAAGGCAATTTATAACTAAAACAAAAGCCTTTTAAACATGAACTTTCAACATGGTATGGCATAAATAAAATGAAATAATGCCATTTACTTACTCACATGGATATTCTACTAGTAGAATGATCACATGCAATATCAATAACCACTTTCATAATGGTGGAATGCATAATGCCAGACTATCATAACCACATACCCAAGGCCTCGTGCCAAGACTACAAATAAGATTTTGCCAAGGCTTTGTGCCAAGACACTAGTTTGTCTCATGAGACCTACCGATGCATCGAGGAGCTATAGCGGGCTCTACCCATCACTTATTAAGTCCAATGCATTCCTCACATGAATAGGTTTAAACATAAAATAAACATTCGTATTAAAACTAGCACACGAAATGTCAATACTTTAACCAAAAACCATTAATGGTATAAAAATAGAACATCCACAGACAAACATAACTCATTTGATACAATATGGAAGATTTTATTGTATCACATTAACCTCAATCATGAATAATGAAGGATGTTGACATAGATGAAAATAATCATCAAAACTATTTGAGGGAAATATCCCCGTTTTCTTGAAATCATTTTAAAGTCACACTATTTGTCAAGAAGCCATTTAAAAATAGATTTTTGAATCAAAGTGTCCCATACCACTTTGAAACTTTTAAAGGGAGTTTTAATTTTAAAATTTTAATGTCCATATAAAGAAATCCTTAAAACCATTTTTAAAACATGGACATTAATGGGCAAGATTTAGAAGAATAAGTCTTTAAAACATTTTAAAATGGTATTTTGGTTAGAGATTCTAACCAAAAGAGAGACACTTGAGTACAAATAATTGAGGTAATCAAAAAATTTTAATATTCAATAGTTGATTTTTGTGAAACTGATAACAGATTGATTACTTCGAAGAAAGTAAATTAAAACAATCCTAATATATCATATTATCCAATAAAATTATTTTAATTCATTAAAAGTTTCATATTATATTTATTTGGGTATTTATAATATCAATTATTTTATTATTTCACTATTATAGTAATTACTTCATCATCGTTGTGTCATAAATAAAATAAATTATTTAATGTCTAAAAATTATAAATAAAATATCATTATGTAGGAAATCTTTTTATCTTTCTAATGAATATTCATAATATAATATCCAACATATATAACCCTATGTAACAATTGTTTTGCTAAAAGATATATGCTTGTGTCATTTTTGTATTCATTTTAACTTAATTAAAATAAAGTGTCATTATCATTTACAAGTGGATACATGGGGTCCCAAAATCGACCCAAAGATGCCCATGGTCGACCATGTATCAACAAATAGTGTTAATACACGTTTTAGGGTAATTTAGTATTATTATAATATTATTTTTTAACCCTTATTTACCGGATTTACCCTTAACCATGGTAAATAAAATATTTACCGCAGTAATTATTCAAAATGTCTAAAACTAAAAGTTACCTATTTACACAATTTGAACATCCTGATTCCAAATATGGAATCCATTTTCCTAAATTCAAAACACAGAAGTGGAAGAAATTAATTTAAAATTAATTCCCGCTGTCAAAACAAAAAGCGTGTTTTTAAGAGATAATAACTATCAAAAGATTGACACTTGTTTATGTTCGGTTTAATTGTAAAATTATGTCCAATGACAAAAATTATATTAAATGGTAAAAATATATTCTAAATATACTTTGAAACCACTCAAATTCATAATTTATCACTATTAATTATTTTTGATTAAAAAAGTTGTTTTTAATTAAAATTTAGTAATTTTCACTATTCATCAAAATATGAAAGTTATCTGAAAAGTACCAAAATTTCACCTTAGGTTAAATTAGATATTCCTAATCCAAAAATGAAGTCCATTTTGAAATATAAAATATATATAATTTTAAAAAGTAGGTATTACTATTCATAACGGCTAGTTTGATTGGTTGTGGTGTGTTAAAATCTCGAAGTTGCGTACAATGCACGTCATTGCATTATTCGAAAGGAAACATACCGAGGAAGCTTGGGGTGTTACATTCTCCCCTCCTTCAATAAATTGCGTCCTCGCAATTTTTAAAATTTTTCTTGGGAATATAATGGAAAGTCCCACATCAGAAAAAGAGTCAATAAAACTATCACTTTAAAAGAAAGAAAGAGAGGTATATGGGTCATCCAAGATAACCCAAACTAGGATTCCATGTAAGAAAACATGGATATGGATGATAAACTAAGTGTCAAGTTCTGATGGAGAGGGATAGAAATCATGATCAGGAGAAAGTTAACAATGAGAAAACCACAAACTTGTGTTGGGACAAACGACCATTAGTCTCCTAGTAGGAAAGTAAACGGACAACATTTTTTTAAGTTACATTACATAAGGAAGAGGAATTCATTTATGATATTGACTAAGAACATTATGAGATATACTTACATTTTAAGTAGATTTTCATTCTTTAATAAATTTCCACCACTAACTCAATTTTTTTTAAACGATGAGTATTCAAGAAGACTTGGTCACACTGGAAGAGCTAGAATAAATTTCTATAGAATCACATGATCCATGCAGGATAAACCATATATTTACATTGTCTTTGAAGATTAATCAAAACCAAAATGGTTAGTGAATGATCTAATGATCCCCCAAAAGGATATTCATTGAGATAAATATGCACTAATCATAATTTCTAAAATTAAACCAACAATACCCCAAAGTTAAATAGATACCATTCAATAACCAATTGTCCTTAAAATCCTTTAATATAATCCAAACTAATATTGAAACCCAAAACATAGAAGAATTTGATTATGTAGTCTCCCATGTTACATTGTATCTCCAAATGACATCAAATACTCTTAAAGTCACATACTTAAAAGTAATTAACATTATCACATATTCTCTGTTATAGGTTAATCATTTCCATAAATAACCCAAATCACTATAAATCAACAATAAAAACGTAGATAAAAATACATCATTACTCTATAAATGAAACCCCATTGTATTCTATTTTCCTTGGGCATATAGTGTTCCCAACAAAGCGAGCATCTTCCAAAATAACATTTATCACTTAATCACCAAATCATTTTCCTATACCAAGGGTATTCATTTGATAAGACATAAGAACCCAAATCATCTTATTATTGATCAATAAAATCATTTAACAAAAAAAAATAGTCACACTAACCAGGGACTTCACGTAGTCCAGTGGTAGGTGATAAATCCCAATCGCACTTTGGTTGTGGGTTCGATTCCCACAGCTTTGTCGGACGCGACGGGTTGTCACACGGTCTACGTGTTGTCCTTTTTCAAAAACTATATTTTATAATATTACCAAGATGAGATAAATTCCTCAAAATAACATAATTTAACCACAAATGTTATATCATACTTTGCATTTTCATCCCAAATTATAATAACTTATCATTTTCTAAAACCCCAATGATCATATAAAACCAAATGGTTATTTATACCTATATCCACAAGAGAAGAGACAATTCTTCCTCAAATATCATTCTCACATGGAAAACTGCGGGGTTACAAATACAAGAGAAAATTATTCCAAAGTAAACCCATCAACAAGGAGTGCTAATTTTTCTCCAACCATTTGTTTCCACATAGCTTCTTCTTTGACCAAGAAAATATCCTATAGAATAGGACATTCACTCAGGTAATGGCCAGGTCCCCTACATTTACGGCAAATGACTGTAAATGGACTCTTGGGACCATTTTTATCTTCTTCCATAGTACTCTTCATTTTTCTTCGGCAATTCTTCACTTTATGTCCTTCCTTCCCGCACGTAAAACATTTCGTTGTCCCATTGAGACACTTTCCTAGGTGTCTCTTTCCACATTTCCTACATGATGAAAATTGAGGGTTCTTTTCTCCATGGTCTCCATTGCTGGAGCTCTTATCATTTATCACCTTTCTCTTCCTTGTTGAGTCTGGGAGTTGGTTAATATATATGTTGTTGATCATATTTTTGGAAAACTGATTTGGCATAAAGACGATATCTTTTACGCCTATCAACATTCCATTTTGTTGCTCATGGCCACCACCGTTCCCACCTTTTACATCATTCTCAAAGTCACTATGACTTCCTTGGAATCCAGCCGTTGACTAAAACCATAAAGCATTGTGTGAGTAATAGTAGTCGTAAAATTATTTAGAGATTAAAATGTCACCATATTCTCAATTTGAAACAAATTAGGATTAACCAAGGTCATTTACTCTCATATTATATATATATTACTTAAATCGGTTTGTAAAGAAAATGTAAATTATCCTAAGCATATCCCCTGGGAGTGTCGTAACCAAGAGTGCAGCAAGGCCCGTTGTCGTGCACCAGTTCCCGTTCGAGTCTAGCTCAAAGCGGTGTTTTCGGGTTTTACCCCTAGGTACATCTGTGCCAGAGCCGCCTCTACCTTCTTGTATCCAGACAGGGATGTATTTCTCGGAAAACTCACAAAATCTCTACAATACCAAAATTCTAGGAAGTTCTTTTATACTAATCCTCAAAGTTCATCTTAGGTCTACGTGCTCTAATTAGAGTTTATCTAAATCTAGCTTCCAAGGTTTGTACTAAACTTCCTCTGATACCAACTGTAACGCCCCGACCCTAGTTACCTAGAGTCGGTGCCTTATTACATAACATTGGCATGATCACTAGAAAGATCAAGTCTCGAAAGACCGATTAGTTTAGTAGCCTTGGAATAACTAGATACATCCATAAATTTTTACATTACATCATAAAAAACATGTTGTCTTTATATCCCCTCATACTATCCCTGCAGGTCATTCATAAATTACTTCTTCATAATCCTGGGAAAAATAAAACATTGAAAGGGGTGAGCTCAGATTCTCAGTAAGGATAACATTATAGCAGAAGCTTTCATAAATAAGCATAAACACTTAAGGCAATTTATAACTAAAACAAAAGCCTTTTAAACATGAACTTCCAACATGGTATGGCATAAATAAAATGAAATAATGCCATTTACTTACTCACATGGATATTCTACTAGTCGAATGATCACATGCAATATCAATAACCACTTTCATAATGGTGGAATGCATAATGCCAGACTATCATAACCACATAGCCAAGGCCTCGTGCCAAGACTACAAATAAGATTTTTCCAAGGCCTTGTGCCAAGACACTAGTTTGTCTCATGAGACCTACCGATGCATTGAGGAGCTATAGCGGGCTCCACCCGTCACTTATTAAGTCCAATGCATTCCTCATATGAATAGATTTAAACATAAAATAAACATTCTTATTAAAACTAGCACACGAAATGTCAATACTTTAACCACAAACCATGAATGGTATAAAAATAGAACATCCACAGTCAAACATAACTCATTTGATACAATATGGAAGATTGTATTGTATCACATTAACCTCAATCATGAATAATGAAGGATGTTGACATAGATGAAAATAATCATCAAAACTATTTGAGGGAAATATCCCCATTTTCTTGAAATCATTTAAAAGTCACACTATTTGTCAAGAAGCCATTTAAAAATAGATTTTTGAATCAAATTGTCCCATACCACTTTGAAACTTTTAAAGGGAGTTTTAATTTTAAAACATTAATGTCCAAATAAATAAATCCTTAAAACCATTTTTAAAACATGGACATTAATGAGCAAGATTTAGAAGAATAAGTCTTTAAAACATTTTAAAATGGTATTTTGGTTAGAGATTCTAACCAAAAGAGAGACACTTGAGTACAAATAATTGAGGTAATCAAAACATTGTAATATCATGAGAATAAATGGATTCATGATATACTATGTCAAAGTACATTATATACACCACATAAAAGTGATTTGGTGTATATCAACAAAGAAGTCCCAATTGAATGTAAATTGAGATGAAATCTCTCATAAAGGCCGTATCCTTAGGTTAAGGATAAATCAACGACATAATTATGTGTGAAAAATATAAATACACTAAATATGATTGAATATTCAGTGCAAAACAATCAAAGGATATTCACACATATTCTCGTAGAAACAACACCAACGAATTGGATGTTTAACTCAACAAATGGTGAAGGAGTTAAAATTACTCTTATCAAATTCATATTAATGACTTGAGAATTATCAATAGAGTGATTATGTGTATCAAAAGTATATCCACAGGAAGGGGAGTGGAAATTATGACATAATCAAATGAATAGTGATTCCACACATAATCTTGGAGTAATATAATCAATGAAATATGCGTAAAGCCGAATGAGTGGAAATCGAAATGTCAAATTCCCTTATCGATTTGGTAACTTACGAAACATACAACTATGAAAGAAGGATCATACCATGACTATGTAAGTACCCATAAATTAATGTATATTACACAATGAATACAATCATGGGCAGTACACATACACCACATGTAATAATTAAGTGGTGAACAATGGAATTCTCACGAAATTAAGAGTGAGATAAGAAACTCCTTACCACGTTAATCAACTGATTCGTATGGCCAAAAGTTAATAACCACCAAATTATTTACAGAATAACATGAATATAAATAGAATCATGATAATATATATCAAATGGCCATACATAATACACCACTTTCAATAATTTAGTGGCGAACAATGGAAATCTCACGGAATTGAAAGTGAGATAAGAAAATCCCTTACTTTGTAATTTTTCCTTGGTCGATGGTAGGTTTACCTCCTGTCTAATGGTGAAATAATTGTTATTGAATAATAAAATAATCATTTACTTTAATATGATATCATATATGATCTTTTAACATTGATTTGTTAATAATATCTTATAATTATCGTCATTTCGGGTGTTAACGGGTTCATTTTACTTTATATTCTTTGTTATGTGAGCCATATTCGTTATTAATGAGATGTATATTATTCATATCTAGAATGATATCAAGTCCTTAGACATCATTTTTAAATCATCAAATGATAATTATACTTGAATGGATACGATGGAGAATGAATCTCATCGCGTTCGTGGAGACGGTAGTCCGTACGTACGCACGAGCGACAATATCATTCTTTTGATATTAAAATAATATATAAATGGATGTTCTATCATATATACAGAATCATTAACATGTTATATTTATTATTTACATGTGTTACACATCATTATTATACCCATCCAAATAATAATATATTGAATAACAATTACACCACGACGTGGAGACGGTAAGCCATACGTACGCACGTATGGTGACATGTTATTCAAAGGGTGGATAGAATACTGAATATGGTTGTACCATATTTATAATAAAATCACAGTATATGTGAGATACTAGAGTTATTATTTTAGAATGGTGAGAACAAAGGAAGAAGAAGTGGAAGAAGAAATGAACTTGGAGAAGGGTGGTGAAATCATTACCTCTTCTTCGGGTTCTTCCTTTTGATTTGATCAAAAGGGCTCCTTAGGTTGGCATTATGATCAAAATAAGGCCCTTAGGTTGTAGTGAGGGATGTTGGGAGAGTATTTGGGCAGAGTTTGGCCGAACCAAAAGGCTTTGAAGGTGTGAAGAAATGAGAAGGAGGAGTGGCCTTTTATAAGAGGGGTGAGGGGCACCTTTGGAAAAGCTAGAAATATTAGTTTATAATAAATTCATATTCAGTTTGTAATGGCTCCAAAGTTTACTATTCAAAGGTTAAGGTGGGTATGGGTCGAAAAAAACTCAACTAATAGAATTTAGACAGGTTTGGGTACTTATATTAACCTTATCTTTAAGTATTAACTCTAAGTTAATTAATTTCACTTTTACAATGTCTCTTTGTATTTTTATATAATATGGTTAATAAACATACTATATACATCCAAGCGACCCCCAAGTGGTCCATTAATGATGAACCTATCATGATATAAGTCTCTTGGCCGAACCTTAGATTTTTAGGAATTTAATATCAATAAATAATATAATATTTGTTTTAAGAACTCTTTTATGTCAATTTTGACACTATTCAATAGTTGATTTTTGTGAAACTCATAACAGATTTATTACTTCGCAAAAAGTCAATTAAAACAATCCTAATATATCTTATTATCCTAGAAAATTATTTTAATTCATTATAAGTTTCATATTATATTTATTTGGGTATTTATAATATCAATTATTTTATTTTTTTCACTATTATAGTAATTACTTCATCATCGTTGTGTCATAAATAAAATAAATTATTTAATGTCTAAAAATTATAAATAAAATATCATTATGTAGGAAATATTTTTATATTTCTAATGAATATTTATAATATAAAATCCAACATATATAACCCTATATAACAATTGTTTTTCTAAAAGATATATGCATGTGTCATTTTTGTATTCATTTTAACTTAATTAAAATAAAGTGTCATTATCACTTACAAGTGGATCCATGGGGTCCAAAAATCGACCCAAAGATGCCCATGGTCGACCATGTATCAACCAATAGGGTTAAGACACGTTTTAAGGTAATTTAGTATTATTATAATATTATTTTTTAACCCTTATTTACCGGATTTACCCTTAACCGTGGTAAATAAAATATTTACCGCAGTAATTATTCAAAATGTCTAAAAATAAATTTACCTATTTACACAATTTGAAATTTCGGATTCAAAATATGGAATCCATTTTCCTAAATTCAAAACACAGAAGTGGCAGAAATTAATTTAAAATTAATTCCCGCTGTCAAAACAAAAAGCGTGTTTTTAAGAGATAATAACTATCAAAAGATTGACACTTGTTTATGTTCGGTTTAATTGTAAAATTATGTACAATGACCAAAATTATATTAAATGGTAAAAATATATTCTAAATATACTTTAAAACCACTCAAATTCATAATTTATCACTATTAATTATTTTGATTAA
Source organism: Viscum album (assembly GCA_963277665.1). Classification (NCBI taxonomy): domain Eukaryota; kingdom Viridiplantae; phylum Streptophyta; class Magnoliopsida; order Santalales; family Viscaceae; genus Viscum; species Viscum album. The sequence goes on along the minus strand of OY728148.1, from coordinate 388,153,705 downwards.
AAATGATGTTTTTAATTAAAATTTAGTAATTTTCACTATTCATCAAAATATGAAAGTTATCCGAAAAGTACCAAAATTTCACCTTAGGCTAAATTACATATTCCGAATCCAAAAATGAAGTCCATTTTGAAATATAAAATATATATAATTTTAAAAATTAGGTATTACTATTCATAACGGCTAGTTTGATTGGTTGTGGTGTGTTAAAATCTCGAAGTTGCGTACAATGCACGTCATTGCATTATTCGAAAGGAAACATACCAAGGAAGCTTGGGGTGTTACAATTTGAAAATGAAAGACATTAAAATTTAGTGAATCTAAAATAATATTATGTACTTTATAAAAGAATTTATTTATTATTTAGTTAGTGGATTGAATGTTTGAGGATACCAGATGTCCATGCTTATAGGTTTTCCTATTATTTCATAAATGGTCACTTTACCAAGTTAAGTATTCATTATTGTGAGGTAAAAATGGAAAGGATACTGCTTATTATTCTTAGAGGGTTTTTTAATTCTTTTAATTTGTATTTTTTTCTGAAATGTCATACTTTTTTATAGGAACTTCGTGTGGAAATAATATAATATGACAAACCAATTACACTAAAAAAAATTATTCTAATTTTATATAAATTTTAAAAAATATATTCATCATACTTCATTGAATAAATTTACCATTTAATATGTCATTTTTTATATAAAGAAAAATGTGGTGGGATGATATAGTTTTAATTGTTTTAACCATATGATAGATGTATTAAAGTTTTTAAAAATAATGTAATTTATATTTATTTAGTTAAAGGTTAAATTGTAAAATTTTACTTTTAGGAGAACATTTCATATTTATTCTCTTATTATTTTCAATTTGAATATGTTTCAAATATAATAGAATGGGTCACAATGAATGTAATATTGGTGATTTCATGGACCACTAATTATTAGTATTTAATAATCATGAGATTCATTTTATTGGTGATCATGAATCATAAATTTCAAATGATTAATGACACATATATCATACATATGTTCTAATAAATTTTGAATAAATTACAAGATTTGTGTATTAAGTGATGCCTCTACCTATATATTTTGGAATATTTCTTAAAAAATATTTTCTTTATTTTTTTATATTAAATAATGATCTTATAAAATAACATAAAACATACCCTTTATTATTTTGAAGATAATAAATAACTTAATTTTTCATATTATATTCACTGAGTATAGTGCTTAATTATTTATAGTCGAACAAATGAAATAAATTTTCTATTTTATATATTATTTTTTATTTTTCTAGGTATCATAACATGGAAATAAAATTTATAATAAATTATGTGAATCATTTATCCCATCATCCTAATTGGAAAAATCTTGTAATATTTAGGTGATTAATGGATATTTATTTCATATATGCACATGTGGTGAATAAAATAATCAATAAATAGTGGTGTTTGTTTAAAAGGAACCCATCATAAAGAAAGTGAAGTTATATTTTATGTAATAATAGATGAAATAATTATGTTATGTTATCTAGGATAGGATTATGTAATAATGTTTAAATTTAATTAGTCTGATACTAATCAAGGGTTATATATTCATTCTTAGCCTTGATTCAAGGAAATTTAATATAAAAGTAATCTTTTATAAACATAACCATTTATTTTGGAATATTAATCACATCAAGGTTTTTATAAAAATTATTGTGATACTTTGACAGATTTAAACGATTGGTGGAGTGTAATAAAAATGAAATCTCATGAAATGAATTTATTGAACATGAAATAGGTTCTATGGAAGTAAAAACTATTTAAATATTTCATGAAACATTTATAAATACATCTTTTACTCAAATAGGTATAAGTATCGATGATGAGACCCTAGATTTGATGGTTGATAATATTGATATCATTGATAATGTAACAAATGAATTTAAAATAATGAGGGATGATGAGATTGAATCTTGTACCTAAATTGATGAAGTGGGGGAGAAATAAAAATACATTGACACTAATAAATACGAATATGAAGATGAAAAATTATGTATTTAATTTTAATTATAGACATAACCAATATATATTACTTGTTTTCAGTAAATATTTATTAGTTTTTTATATTTGATATATGTATTAACAATTATTTCAAAGTTACACTATTTTCTAGGAGTTTCTCATAGATGTATCAAGATTAGTTTTATGAGATTATGTATATATTTATTGAGGATGATCTATCTGATGATGATCCTCCTAGTTCATTATTTGAGGGTGGTGATAAGAAAACTACTACTTGTAGTTATCAAGGCCTTGGATAATTATTGATTCTAGATCTTATTCTTGAGCAGCATCCTTCTCTTAACTTTGATCCTTGTCAAAGTAAGTACATTTAAATATGAATTTTTTCCATTTTTCATTTAATTTTATTTATTAATTAATTATGTTACTAATTATTTTTAATTTCATGGTGTTTCAAATCTAGTCATTGTTTAGGGTACTGTTATTCTAAGGGAACTATTTTCTAATTTGTGGGTTTCATGTGGTCAAGTTTCTACCGATGAATACCATAACATGTTTGAGAAATGGATGGTATAAAAAATAAAAAATATAGTTACATAAATTTTTATAATTTATAATTTACTATATTATTAAATATTTATAGGGTTTATGGTATCTAGTTGATGTGATCATGAGACTTACTAGTTGAGAGGCATGGGATGTAAGCTACTGACCTTTCATGGAAGTAATTTCTTATTTAAATTTTTGTGAACTTTATTTTTTATGTATAATGATGTGGTTATTGGGAGTATGGGATGTTTTGGGGGTGTTTAAGGGGTTTGAGACATGAAATAAGGAGAAAAGAGGCCAAAATAGTGTGCAGTGTACTATTGGTGCTTGGTTAGTACAAAATGTACACTTGGCCAGGGAAACCATGCATTCATAACTCCTTATAGATAGATGTTGTCTCATGTTCACTGCATGTTTTTCAAAACTGTGTGGGTACTTCTAGGAGACCATGCAGCTAGTCCCCTATAGGATAGAGGGATGTTTATGTTTTGCACATGTTTTGGCCAACCATGCATCCCTTAAAAGGTTGTAAATTCCCATTTTACCTCTCAAAATTATTTCTTTCTCCTCTTAATTTCTCCCCCATTTTACCCCCTACATTGTGGGTGAAGAACCAACATCCCCTCTTCCTGCATGGGTGATTCTCCATCAATTATTGGGTGTTTGGTGTATCGTTCAATTTAAATCGAAGCTCCGAGTAAGTCTCCGACTCATTTTCCATCATTTATCTGTAATAGGCTTAGTGTGTCATTGATTCTACTTTTGAAACCATAAAACCCTTAATTTTACATCATATTAATTGTTCGGTACTTAATGGGTACTTGAGTTCAAATCAAGGGTCGAGGTTGAGAAAGCGTTCATCAATGGACATGATCTAGGTGGTATTAAAACCCTTTCCCATAGTATTAATGTGTTATATGTGTATGTAGTTTTGATAATTCGTTTCATTGTTAGGATTTTATGTCCTGGGGTAAGGGAAGTTCTTTGGAAATCAGATTAAGGTGTGAGACCCTTAATATACCTCTTAGGGTTCATTGATGGTATGAGACCAAACCTAGGACTACCCATGTGGTATGTCAACCCCTTTAAAATGGTGAAATAAATTGGTGAACATTGAGATAAGGAAAATAAAAGATAGGATGGGTTGTAAATTATAAATGGGTCTGAGGTCTTAATTAAAGTGTAAATTGAATTGATTATATGATGGATTTTGTAAAATTCCAAAGGGGATTGTGAAATGGTATACATAATGTGTTTTATATATCGATTTGGTTATGGATTATAAATAAATAATACAATTTTTTTACAGTGGTATATGTTTTAAAAGGATTCATTGGCCTAAAGGTTATTTAGAAAGTGTTTTTCTTTATATATATCAAATTATGATTTTAAATGAGAGCATGGTTCCCCTTTATGTGTAAATTCATTAATGATTATTAGAAATGGTTGGAAATGGAAATGAATTACATAGGGTCATGGTTTAGTTTTCAAATATGAAGATCATTGTTTTAATGGGGTGGCTTCAAGATGATTTTAAATAAGTATTTTTATTTTTGTGTTATCATGCGTATTGAAATGAATTTTATGTTGATTTTTGTCTAGTTTTAGTATGGAATAATAGGGATATTTGGTATAATTTTATATGTTCTTAATGAGTTACGGTTTGAAAATGGTATATGTGTTGAGATGGGTTAACTTTTATAAATGGTTATTATGTAAAATGGTTAAAGAATCATATGAATATGGATTGGTTCTATGTGGGGTATTGACTTTAGGTTCAATGCCCACTGGTCAGATTGGACTGAGCCTTGCCCCTATAATGCATGGGTTAGGAAGTCAGACTAAGGCTCTCTTCCCCTAATGGATTCATTTGACAAAACTAACTAAACTGAGGCTCCATGATAAGTGTCATGTAGACTATGTATGGGATCTCGGACTAAGGCTCTATGCTTCCCAACGTTTAGACATGGTGTGGTTTGGGATGTCGAACTAAGGCTCTATACTTCCCAAATGCATTGAAATGGATTGATTACCTGACTGATGATCCATGGTATGTTGACTATTTATAAATACAAAATTACCTTTTGATTAAAAGTGTATAACCCCTTATTTCTTGGCTTAGGTATCTGGTGTGACCGGATCTATTTCAGTTAGTTGGTTACCCCTTGAAGAATTAGTGGAAAAATGGTTACTTTTATGTTTCCAAAACATGAGACTCATTTATATTTATTTACATTCCTTGTTTATTTTTCACTTTTTTTATCTTCATACACTATTTTATTAGCTAGATACTACTTTAGACACTTTTTTTGTGGCCTAGTAAGTTGTACTCACACCCTAATTCCACTTCCAAGGCACTTGGGTATAGTATAAAAAGTTACTTTCCCTAATTACATGTTTAGGATAGGCACTCCGTGTTTGTTTTAATCATGGCATGCTTGGTTAGAGAATGGGATGTTAGGAATTAATCAAGACTCATATATTTTTTCATGATATTTTGGTAGTTTTGGTTTTGGGACTTTATTTGAATGACTTCCTGACTTGTAATGTATTCATCATATTTTTCCAATATGGACTACTCGGTTATTTTTGACACTTTTCATATTATTTATTTATTTTCCATGTTTTTTACATCATCTTTTGGTGTTACTTATGTTGTGAATTAACATTTATAAGTAGGTATAACCTACCCATGTTTTTCTTTAGACCCACGCTACTAGTCAGTAGCCTCTGGAAAACTGGGAGGTGCATCTGAGGTCATGTGATGACCCAGCCCGCGGAACCATTCACAGTTGATACCAAGTTGGTGACATTACAAAGTGGTGTCAAAGCTGGTGAATTTTGTCTTATTATTTGGTCACAGTAGATAGGAGACTAGAATATTATTGGGGATTGGTAATGAGCACGTTCCTGGGTGTATGCAACCCCACATATGAGGAAAAACCCAAGATGTTAAGGGTGGGGATGCATATTCTGTTTTGTGCTCTTTTTTGATTGATACTTCCACCTCAGGTGGTGTACTTGGATTTGATGTTACTAATTTATGATGTTTCTTCTCATTGGATAGTATGGAAATATAGGGATTTTGAGTTTATGTATCATGCTAGAAACATAGGTTAGATAGGTCATCTGTATGTTACCTATTATTGATAGTTCATTGGGACTCACATGATAGTATTGTGTTTTCTACCTATGGTTTAAGATTGTGGATCTCTCTTAGAAATGGTCATTAATAAAAATGTTTTGAAATATGAATTTGAATAAAGATTTTATTTTTGAAATCTTGGGTTATTAGAAATGTTTTGAAAATGTGAACACTTGGGTTTTGAGATTAGAATGTTTTGAAATTTGAATCCTTGGGTTATAAATGGTAAAGTTTAATTAAGAATGGAATTGGGAAATGATAAACCTGTAGGGACCCTAGAAATGGTTTTCCTAGGGTTTTGATCGCACCCTGTGTATGCATGGTTTGGAAAGTGAGAGTGTCTTATTTTTGATACCTTGGGTTCTGAGATGTGAGACCTTGATGGGTTTGTAAATGATGGTTAATTAAATGCTTCTTGTTGTGTCTTTAGTTAGGTTGTGACATTTGAGTTTTGAAATGATGTTTGGTAATGGTGTTGTGGTAACCCTGGTTGTTTCTGACCATGTGAGGCATGTTTTGGATCCTAGATTGGGTGATTGGATAGTAGTATTGATGTGTGTCTATGGGAATCCTTGGTGTGAGGCCTATAGTAAATGTTCTTATGTGTGAGTTAGATCGATGCAGTGTGTTTTGGATTAGGGGAAGGAGTGTTCCCTCTATGTAGCGAATTGGTTGAGGTTGGATGTGTATGTCTTATAGAGAAATATTTTGGTCTTTAATTGATGTGACTCTAGTTCCGGGAGTTGGTATCGTTTTAATTTTTATGTGACCTGTGGGGGAATTCGTTTTGGGTTTCTAGGGCCTTAGTTTGTATATGGCATAGGTAGACATTATGGGATTCAGTAGTGGCACACAGATAGTGTTGCCTATTTCAAGTTCAACCAATAAGGAAAAGTGAAAAGATATAATGGTTTTAGAGATGTGATTCGAGTTGGGGATATGAGTCAAAAGTATTGGAAAATTGGGGGGAACATCGGGGGGCACAAGCCCAGCAATGCAAGTGTCTTGGAATGAGAATACTAGGTGGTTAATTTAGTGGTTGAATTGATATGTGGTTACTGCCATTGATTTTTGGTAAAAGTGAATGTTTATTCCTTGTGTTCTTTCTTTGGGAGGCACCTGAGTAATTGTAGTTGGTTGTAAAGATGGTTTTTAAAGGCTACTTCCTTGTATGTCAAATCCTTATATTTGATGACGAGTGGTGGATGCCTCAATATAGATTTTTAGTGGACAAATCCATGATGACCAAAGTGTGTATGAATTCTTTTTTATGTAGGTGACACCTAGAGATAGGGTGATCATTTTGCTAGGATTTTTGTATGAATGGTTTAGTTGTTAGGAGAGAAGTTGATAATACCTTGAGGCTGATGAGGTTGATGGACCAAGAAGCATGGTCAGATGAGTATATTGGTGTTTGGGATTATCTCTAGAGATGCATGAATCATGTGATTATGAGTTTAGTTCAGTGTGTGGTCATAAGAAAGTGTGAGACCTCGAGGGTTATGATGAGGTCCGAATGTGGGCATGTACTGGGAAAAACAGAATAGTTTGGGGTGGGTGAATAGGTGTCTTGGGATGAGAACTTGTCATTTTATATGAAACCAATGGGGAAAGTGTGGTGGTGTGATAGACCGTTGATTTTGTTTGGTGTGGTGGATCATTTTGTTTATGTTGTGAATTGTTGAGGTCATGATAGAATTAATTGAGAGGTGTTAAAGTGGTAGTTCCATAAGTAACAATTGTTCATGACAGCTCAGTAGAGAGTCTTGAAATGGTGGTGAGTTGGGTTAGAAATCCCATTCGAGTTGTGGTAATTTAGTGTCAAAGATATGTTGGTGTATAGTGAATACCAAGACCTTTGGAGGGTTAAGGTGTCCCATAGTGTGAGTTTACATTAGTGATGGATATTTTTTGGTTTTTTTCATTGATGAATTCTTTGTGTACTGTTATCTAGTGAAAATCATGCCTAATATCTTGACATTATACTAGGTACACTAAGAGATATCCGGATTTATTCCTAGCTAACTAAAAGTGATTTGGTTGGATTTGTAGCCTCTATAGTATATGATCACGAATCGATATATGTGGAGTTGTATGGAGGGGAAGACACCATTGACAAGTTATAGTAGGAATCCTCAGGGTCAATGGGTTTTCAAAGAATGTCGTGGGTGCTGTTATCAAGAACTCAAAATGAGTAGTGGGTGGTGTTTGTTTCGTTGTTCAAGTGGAAGCTGAATGACCAAATCTAGGTTTTGGAGTTAGTCTTGTGATAAAAAAATGATCCACAGTGCTTGAAACTAAATGGGTAAAGATATAATAATGAAAATCCTAAGCTGTAGAGCAGTTTGTAGGTCAGTGAGGTGAAGGGACGACCATGGAGTGGATGTAGTGGAATCAAGATTCCAAGTAGAAGCTTGTAAGGTGCATATTTGGGTTCCTTGGTGAAGAATAGGTGGGACTTAGATGTGGTGGTAGATCAATCTGAGTGATGGCTTTGGGATTGGGATGGTTTTAGAGGTATTTTGATTGATCACATCAGATACGTGTCAGCGGGTGATGTAAAACCCAAAAATGGTTTAAGGGAAACTGATTCTATTGTGTTGAAGTTTCACTAGAGTTAGAGAATGGAATCTAGTAGGTTCATTCATATGAAGAATGCATTCCTTAAGAGATAAGGATTTATGTCTTGGTAGAAGGGTGACATGCTGAAAATGGAGGTTGGGCACATATGGAGTGAGTTATCAGAGATGGCCTAACTCATTTGGGTAAAAGGGAATGAATGTGGCGCAAAGTAAACTACCTCCAGTTAATGTTAGGATGATGAGTGTAATACGGTAACAGGAATGGGTATTTAGGGACAATAAAGTTGTCTCTAGTTGAGATATGGATGAAAAACGTGTGACCAATCCAGGTAGTTTTGATGGTAAGGATGAATACTAGTTTTGGGTGGAGTTATAGTGTATGTTTTTTCATGGTGATTTGGGAAATTCATAGGGTAAGTTTTGGAAGTTGAGTTGAGGTTTTCTTGGTCTCTTTTTTCATAGTGGGGGTGACCAACACTAGGTGATGGATGTATTTGGATAAATCATATGGCGGGGAGCACCATAGAGGCTAGTGGTTAGTTGAGGATGTGATTGGTGTTTTGGTTGGATAGTATTGGGTAAGCTTCATCTTGTTGTTAAGTTTTGGAAATGGGAGTTGAATTGGGTTTTAACTAGTTTAATTCCTTATGTTATAAGTTAGGATTTGGTTGTGTTTTGGTATTTGGATGTGGAACGAGGATGTTGGGACCTAATTCATAGACCAAAATTTTTGGGGTATGCGGTTAAAACCCAAGTTCTTTTTCAGGTGATGTTGACCATTTCTCACCATTATAATTTTTGAGAATTGGGGGAGATGGCTCTAAGAAATTTGGGTCATTAGTTGTAAAGAGGATTGGACTAAAGTTGTTCTAATTTTCCTCCCCAAGGTAGTGTAGTGCTTTGTATGTATCATCTTTTGTATTGGTCAGGGATATTACTCAGACTTTTATCTTGTGTTGATGTTGGTAATGATGTGTTGAGGTGGATGTGTCCTTGAGGAACATCATATTTTGATTGTGGATCATGATGGGGGGAATGTTTTCATGGTAGTATTGTTTCCATGGTTTGAGTGTTATTATGGAATTATTGATTTCAAAGAGAAACATGGAAAATGGAAGTTGATAGGTGGGCATGTGGCCCAACCATTAGCCTTGGAATCTTAGAGATTCTTGGGAATTGTGTATCAAGGATGAGTCATTAAATTTTGGGGAGGTTGTAAGATCCTTATCATTCATGGAGGTACATCCCTATTTAAAAAAATTAATCTTTATTTGTTATGGATAATGAGTTGATTCTTGCGTGTATGGGAAGTTTTGGGGTGTTATGGGTGTGACATCCATGAACGGATGAGAAAATATGGTAAACTGTGTGCATTGCACATTTGGTGTAGGGTTACTACAAACCAAGTACCTAGCCAGGGCAACCGTGTGGCAAGATATCCTTTTGGATAGATGTTGGAACACGGTCACCACATAGTTTTCCAAACCATGTGGGTTCTTCTAGGAGACTGTATGTCTTGGACTCTTTTGGATAGAGGGAGTGGAATTGTTAGTGTATGGTCTGGGTAACAGTTCATCAAAATAGTGAAATCCTTAAAAAGTAATAAATTCACATTTTCCCTCTTATTATTATTTATTTCTCCCCAAAAATTATCCCCTATTAGACCCTCTATATCTTGGGTGATGAACCAGTATCCCCTTATCATACATGAGTGATTCTCCTTTGATTCTTGGGTGGTAAGAGTTCCGTTTAGTGATAATCAAATCTCCATGTATGTCTTCAACTCTATTTCCTTCCTTTTTCTAGAAGAGTCTTAGTGGGTAGTTTTCTCTCCTTCCTATACCCTAAAACCCTCACTTTTCAAGTAGATTCTAATTTGGGACTTTAATGGATGTTTGAGTTCGAATCAAGGGTGGATGTTGAGAAAGTGTTCATCAATGGACATGTGGTAGGCTGTCTTAAAGATTTTCCCCATATTCTTGATGTTTTATATGTGTATGTAGTGGTGATAATTTTCTCCCTTGCAGTACTTTGATGTCTTGGGTTAAGAGATATTATTTGGACTTTATATTGAGGTGTGAGACCCTTCATGGACCCTGTAGGGTTTTTAATGATGTGAGACCAAAACTAGGGTTACACATGGTGTATGTTGAACCCTTAAAAATGGTGAAGTAAAATGATGAATATTGAGATAAGGGACATATGAGATAGAATGGTTTTTAAATTTTAATTAGGTATGTGGGATTGGTTAAAGGGTAAATTTAATTGATTATATGTCATATTTTGTGATATTCCTAAGGGGGTTTTGAAATTTTTTACATAATTTGTTTTCAATTTTGATCCTGGTTATGGTTTTTAAATAAATAATATGATGGTTTGAAAGTGGGAAATTTTTTTAAACAATTAATGGTCCTAAAGGTGATTTATAGATTGTTTTTATTTATATATTTCAAATGATGATTTGAGATGAGTCCATGGTTCCCCTCTATGACGAAATTCCTTAATGATTATTAGAAATGGTTTGAGATGGAAGTGAAAGACATGGGGCATGGTTTAGTTTTTCAATAAGAAGATCCTTTTTTTAATGGGGTGAATTTAAGATGATTTTAAATGATTATTTTGATTTGTGTGTGATCATGGTTTGTGAAATGAATTTGATTTAAATTTTTGTCTATTTTTAGTATGGAATAAGGGGGAATTTGGTATAATGGTATATGTGTTTAATGAGTTATGGTACAAAAATGGTTTATTTGTTTATATTGGTTAAGTAATGTAAATGTTTATTATGTTAAATCGTTAAAGAATATTGTTCACATGGATTTTTGGTATTTGGGGTATTTAATTGAGGCTCTATTCCCACAAGTCGGGTTGGACTATGGATCTAAACCCCACCCCTATAATTTTTGGGTTAGGGAGTCAGACTTAGGATCTATGCCCCAAACATTTGAATTTGAATAGACTACATATACTAAGGCTCCATGATAAGTTTTATGTATTGTGTGGTTGGTATTTTGGATTGAGGCTCTATGCTTTCCAACATATGGAGATGGTGTGATTTGGGAGGTCAAATTGAGGTTATATGCTTCCTAAACACATGGACATGGATTGATTATCGGACTGAGGCTCCGAGGTAAGTGGATTATTTATGAATTGTGAAATACCTTTTGATTATAAATGTATAACCCCTTATTTCTTGTCTAATGTATCTGGTGTGAGTGGATATAGTTTAGTTATATGGTTACCCCTTTAAAATTAAAGAATAAAATGGTTACTTTTTAGTTTCCTAAATGTGAGACTCATTTATATTTCTTTAGTTTCTTTATAAATTTGTGCACTTTTTTTATCTGCACATGCTATTATATTGGTTGTATTTTACTTTAGAGATCATTGGTGGCAGCCAACAGTGTTTTAATCACACACTTCTCAAGCTTCCATGGAACATGGGTACCTGAGCAGAAGCTGCTTGTTTCTATTACAAGTTCAAGATAGGGACTAGGTGTTTGGTTCAAGCATGGGATACTTGGTTTGAGCATGGGATTTCTTGGACTGGGTCAAGAATCACGTCTGTTTTCCAGATCATTTGTTAGTTTTGGTATTAGTACAATATTTTTATGACTACCTAACATGTAGTGTATTCATCATGTTGTTTTAGTGTGGGATATTTGGTTATTATTGACACCTTACAGATATTGTCCTTTTTTGTTCCTACTACATACTTTATCTGTTCATTTTAATTCTATTATGGATTTTTTATAACAAGAGGGTATATTATCCACATGTTTTAGAACCACACTATTAGTCTGAAACCTCTGGTGTACGGGGAGTGACACCTGAGTTCAAGTGAAGACCTAGCTTGAGGCACCGGTCATAGTGGCTACTAGTTCAGGGATGTTACATGGGAGGCTTGAAGTTATGATTGTTTCTATCATTTTTTACATAACCTTACTATGATATATATGTAGAGAAAATGTGAATCTATATTTGATGGGTTTTTTGTGCCTTATTGACTTGATTATATCTTCATATAAGCTTGGGAGGGATTGTACTATTACTGGATAGGGGAGACTTTCAAGAGGAGATTATATTCTGGTTTGTAGAATTATGGGAGAAAAGATGTCACAGATAGAGATAAGAGTAATACATTTAGTATACATCATTGATGGTTGGTAATTAATACTATTAAATTATATATATAATACTAAATGCATATATTAATTTTTTGTAGCCTACAGTTGATCTAACCCTTATAAAGTTTGATGTATACAAGATTATATACATTGAAATTAGTACTAAGTAGATTGTAGTTTGTATTTTTTATTATTAAAAAAATAAGATAGTATATTTTATTTATTTTTTTATTTTTTATTTATATGATTATAGGATAAAAATGAGATAGATATTGTCAAATGAGTGAGAGTCGGACTAAGATGGTTGGTGGGGATGATTTCTCATACAAGTTATGTTTTGATAAGTCATATTGGATGTAGATGACATATATTGATATTTAGAAAGGTTAGTTGATCGGTATTTCTTCATGATAAACTATGTCTAGTTACTATGATACTGAAGTGACGTTATCATTTAGCTTGATGGGAGATCACGCGAGTTCTGCATCATTCATTACTAAAGAGTATGAGGTGAGGAAATAATCTAAGGATAAAATAATAAAAGGAATTATAAGAGAGAAGGAATTGAAACACCAACATTAAGAGTACAAGGTGCAGAAACGTCAACAACAAGAGTAGCAACAAGCGCAGATAATGGAGTATGTGTAGTGGAAAATATGTGGATTAGGGATAGATCACCCACTCCTTAGTAACATTATTATCACATTATTTTTATGAAATTTGTTGGTATTATATATATTTTTCATTTTCTTATAAATTTTTTGTTTATAGTTTTTATTTATTAGTAAATTTTAATTATTTTTGTTTATTTATAGTTATTTTTTATGGTTTTAAGTTTCCCTCATAAATAATTATCTTCAAAAATTCATAAATAATTTACAAATGAAATGAACTTGATTTTTTATGATGTGAATTCTAATTATATAATAAATACTATTTTTGATGGAAATATTTATCCATAAAGATAGTGTTTGTGATGAAAATTGGAATTCTATAATAAATAAGTTTGTAACAATTATTCATGATGGATAAATAGTTTTATAAAAAATTGTATTTGTGGTATCCAAATAGTTTTTCCACAAATAGTATCACTTAGAGATTAATTGAGGTGGTTCTTCATAATTACTATTATTTGGGATTTAATTTTATATTATAGGTTATTTTCAATGGAATCTCATCACAATTAAAATTTTGTTATGGGAATTAATCTCAAATGACCCATCATAAAAAAATATTTTTATATGGTCTGTTACTGTAAAACCCTTTCCAACCATAATATTTCTGTCAAGCACACTTGGCGTGAAGGGAATTACGCGGCTGACTTGTTGGCTAGTAAGGGAACATCAGGAGAGAGACTGATTACATACACTAGCTTGGGATCTCTGCCCGATGATTGCAAACTCATTGTCAGAAATGACGTTATTGGTCTCCATTACTTTCACCCTCCTCGATAACTTTGGTTGTATGCTCTCAGTTTTTGATTTTGAATAAAAATTTACTTTTCAGGATTGTAAAACACATAATTTAACAAAAAAATAACCATGATCAAGATAACATTACTAATTATATCAATCAATATTATTTATACATAAGAAAATGATATTATCAAATAAATAAGCAATGATATCCTAAAATTTAGAGATATACATAATCATGACATAACACTTAAAGTAAGTCTATGGGAATTTCAATTTAATAATCAATATAATATATAAACACTAATCTGGAAAAGTCACAAAATAGGGAATAACATATTCACCAAGGTCCTCTAATAGAAAAAAAATCTTTGAATAAATCATAGAGCAAGGTATAGTCTAATATTCATTATTCCTAATCCAAAAAAAAGCACTATGTATGACATAATTTGTCAGATAAGTTCACTAGAATTAACTACGTAAGATATGGAGTGTTGGGTTAGTAAAAACTAATATATAATTTGGGTAACCCAAAATAGGAGACACAAAATTCCAAAGTAGTATTTTAATATCTATTTAAAATGAAGTTTTTATTCTAAACCAATTTCTTTAATAATAGGATGAACTTTAAAGTATGTATTTATTTAAAAGGGATAAATAAAATTTTCAATAAATGTTTTCATACCTCTCCCATTTTCTCATTTCAAAGTGATACACCGTTCTTTTCTTAAAATATAATATTTTTTTAAGTATAATGAGAGTGTGTTTTAGAAAATAGTGGTTTTATAAAACTATTTAGAAATTAAATACATAATTTTAAAAACAAAATTAAACCCCACACATTGGATAATATAAACAATAAAATCCTTTTATTAATCATGTTTTTTAAGTAAACCCCCATATATGAAAACCCAATTTTTTTAAAAACCAAATCAGTCCTTTATACCCAATACATCCCAACCATTACCTTGAAACCGATTAATATTATTAACTATAGTTAAGAATGTATTTTTTTACTTATAAATCTTTTGGGTAAAGAATGAAAATATATGATCACTTTTGGGTAAGGTATGATAAGTTTCATATGAGAGTTTGTATTAGATAAAACTATCCATAACTCAAGGAATAAGAACAAAATAATTTTTTAGGTCCAAAAATACCATATAATATTATCATAAACATATGAAGAAACATTAAAAGATATATTAGGTCTTATGAGGAATAAGAGGATATATTTGATATCATACGAGAAGTTAAAGACACCTTACAAACTCTAACTACTAAATTAAGGAAACTAGATTCTGCATATTATAAAATAAATAAACAGTGCTCCCTTGAATAAAATAAATTTTATCAAAGGTTAAGTAAAAACCAAGAGGAATTTAGTTCTATGGTAAAATATAGGACCATAACATAATATATTTTAAAATAATAATAGACATGCGATACATTATTAAAAAATCAAAAAGTGTAATAAACATAAAAGGAGTTCTAAGAAAAACTATCCACACATTTCATAATAACTTAATAATTCATGATTTAATTAAATAATAATTTATGTCTTAGATAAATTGGGTGATAAATTATAATAATCCCATAAGGTTAACTTTCTATTAAATCTCCTAAATGTTTTTTTAGAATAATTTTAATAAACTCTTGATTCATGTGCTTGAAAATATGTCAGTTCAATTTTATTAACATAAAAACCAATGGCGGGTAAATTTAAAAAAATACTAAGTATTTACATATAGTCCAAAACCTACTACCAATGAATAATGATTCTTCCCTTGTACTCTAATGACACTATAAAAGACCTTGAAAAACACCAAAACACATCCCAAATATCATTTAAAATTAATTATCCAATCATACCAAAGAACCATTTTCAAGACCTAATAGATACTTTAATAAAATCTAGGAAGAATACTAAAATAATTATACCATACTATAATAATAATAAATACTTAATTAAACCAATATTAAGGATCCTAAAATCATAGTCCTAAATCTTGATAAATTTTAATAAAATCACTATACATATAGACTTTATCATAATTGTGACCAACCACCAAGTATTCACTCACATAGGACTCTTTTAACCCATAAAAGAATGTCATAAGTCATAATAATAGAGTTAAACATATATTTAATTAAATAATTAATCATAATATCTATTAAAAAGTAATTAGAGAGTAAGAGAATATGAGGGAATAAGAGATGAGAAGGGGAGATCACCATTGATTTCAATATGAAAAACCCCCTTGTAAATAACATGAATCAAGGGGAATAAATAAGGAGAAAAGGTAGGTCATGGAGATCCATGATAGAAGATCCCAATAGGTAGAGAGAAGTGTGGTTCTATGGTGGGGAAATAAAGAGTAAAATGGTTTTAAGGGAAAAGATAAAATTACCCTTATTTTAGGGGAAAATTTAAAAAAATACTTGAAGGTACCCACTAGAGGTCCATTAGGGCCCTAGTGGTCCTCCAAATCACCCCTTACTACCTAACTCCACTATGTACATGATTCCACCTATAGTCTTAAGACTTGTTATGGTTCCAAATCTTATCCACCTAAAACCCTTTACCCTCCATAAAACCTCAATTACCATCCAAGAACACTTAAGAATTCACGCACAAACACCTAATTCCAAATCTGAATTCCAAAAAATATAAGAAACCCCTCTATTAGAACTAAAAAATTAAATAGTATCTCACCTTTACATCAGTTAAACTTATAAAAATTGACTAAAAGATAACTGATTGGGACACAAGACATTACAACCACCCCACTATATAAATTATCATCATTTTGACATACTAGGGAGATGGTCCCCAAAGTCTCATTACTCCTAAGTCTCAAAGAGAAACACTGATACATATAATAATTCATGACACACAAATCAAAGATTGACCTAAAAATATTAAACCACAAGCACATCATCTATATTAAACTTGAAACATACCATAAAATATACCTTAAATCATCATACCATGGTCACATCAACTATAAATGACCAAAAAATATCATAATTTACCCATATAACTTCTAATTCATAACACCCAAATTAGAAATGGATCTCTGAAATTAGAAAACATCAATTTAATAGGAGGAATAACAATAGCTAAGTTCTAAAAATTCATTCAAATCAAAAATTGTGCTTCAATTGTGATAATTATAAGACCCAAATTAATACAATAATCACCATAAAATACCAAGACACAAAATTGATAGTCATTCAATTAAAAGTCAATATTAGGTACCCTCCACCATATTAATTACCTCATGTTCGATTTTCCTTAACTACCACTTGTCTCAAATTATCCCAACTACTTATTTAATGACACTAGTTTATAAATCTCATTTAGAAAATAATTTGAAAATTTGGGTTATAAACACTCATAAAAACAAAACATTACTTCTTATAGTTTCATAAAATAAATATATCTTTAAATTTTATTGAAAATATATCATTCTATTTTAGGAAAATATTTTATTAGGAAACAAATCCCTTTTATTTCCTTTGAAAAAAATTAAAGGGTTTATACAATCTGTTCAATATAAAACAATATTCTTTTTAACATGTCAAAATTTTATGTGCACATAAATGAAAGAAAATATTTCAAATTATAACATTATCATGTATAATATAAGTACTATCATGGTAAATAAATTTCAATAAAGAAATAAATACATGCTTTAATATATAATAGCACCCAATGCGAAAATAACATACAAATAAACAATAAGTATAACAACCCTTATCTTCATTACACATTAATACATGATTTATTATATAAGATTATACTTAATAAAAATTGGAAGATAGAGAAGTATAGTGTATTTTGGAAATAGGTACATTACATAAAAATTTAAATAGAAAAAACAACATCTTTATTAAAAAATCCTTTATATGATCGTACTTTAAACTATATGGGATATCCTGAGGAAATGCATAAGAAATGGGTGAGATATTAATCCCATTAAGGGAATAAACATAGAATAAAATTGTAACAACCCAAACTTTTGAATAATATTTGTTTTCTAATTTGTGTGTTATTTCATTTTATACTCTAGAAAACTATATCCTTTAGTTAATTAAGTGAGTATAATTAAATGAGAACATTGGGTTTTGACTCTTACAAGACCATTGGTCAATATGACCATTGGTCAATATGACTATTGTTCAATATGACCGTCAGTCAATATGACTGTTGGAAACTAAACTCTTTATGTTACAATTATTGTTTATAAATACAAGTGATCTTGGTTAATACGGAAAGAAGAGTTCATGGCCTCATCCAGTAGATTCGGGTCATACAAAGCCCATCTATCAGAGCTTGGGAAGGAGGTAGCATCGCTGGGATTTTCTCTGGACCAATCCCAAGATTAGCTTCAGCATGTGATGCATGAACGGAATCTCCTAAGAGAGAAGTTCAAGCTGATAGAAATCACCACTCGGGCAATGTTGTAACTCCCCGACCCCAATTATCCAGAGTCGGTTCATTATTACATAACATTGGCATGATCACAAGAAAGATCAAGTCTCTAAAGACCGATTAGTTTAGTAGCCTTGGAAACACTAGATACAATCATAAATTTTTAAATTACATCATAAAAAAACATCTTGTCTTCATATCCCCTCATACTATCCCTGCAGGTCATTCATAAATTACTTCTTCATAATATTGGGAAAAATAAAACCATGAAAGGGATGAGCTCAGATGCTCAGTAAGGATAACATTATAGCAGAATCTTTCATAGATAATCATAAACACTTAAGGCAATTTATAATTAAAACAAAAGCCTTTTAAACATGAACTTCAGCATAATATGGAAAAGATAAAATTAAATAATGCCATTTACTTATTCACATGGATATTCTACTAGTCAAACAATCACATTCAATATCAATAACCACTTTCATAATGATGGAATGCATAATGCCAGACTATCATAACCACGTAGCCAAGGCCTCGTGCCAAGACTACAAATAAGATTTTGCCAAGGCCTTGTGCCAAGACACTAGTTTGTCTCATGAGACCTACCGATGCATCGAGGAGCTATAGCGGGCTCCACCCGTCACTTATTAAGTCCAATTCATTCTTCATATGAACAGGTTTAAACATAACATAAACATTCGTATTAAAACTGGCATACGAAATGTCAATACTTTAACCACAAACCATGAATGGTATAAAAATAGCACATCCACAGTCAAACATAACTCATTCGATACAATATGAAAGATTGTATTGTATCACATTAACCTCAATCAAGAATAATGAAGGATGTTGACATAGATAAAAATAATCATCAAAACTATTTGAGAGAAATATCCCCCTTTTCTTGAAAAAAATTAAAAGTCACACTATTTGTCAAGAAGCCGTTTAAAAATAGATTTTTGAATCAAAGTGTCCCATACCACTTTGAAACTTTTAAAAGGAGTTTTAATTTTAAAACTTTAATGTCCATATAAATAAATCCTTAAAACAATTTTTAAAACATGGACATTAATGAGCAAGATTTAGAAGAATAAGTCTTTAAAACATTTAAAAATGGTATTTTAGTTAGAGATTCTAACCAAAAGAGAGACACTTGAATACAAATAATTGAGGTAATCAAAACTTTGTAATATCATGAGAATAAAGGAATTCATGATATATTATGTCAAAGTACATTATATACACCACATAAAAGTGATTTGGTGTATAACAACAAAGAAGTCTCAATGGAATGTAAATTGAGATGAAATCTCTCATAAAGGTTGTATCCTTAGATTAAGGATAAATCAACGACATAGTTATGTGTGAAAAATATAAATACACTAAATATGATTTTATATTCAGTGTAAAACAATCAAAGGACATTCACACATATTCTAGTAAAAACAACACCAATGAATTGGATGTTTGTCTCAACAAATTGAGATTGAGTAAAAATTACTCTTATCAAGTTCATACTGATGACTTGAGACTTTATCAATGGAGTTATTATGTGTATAAAAATTATATCCATAGAAAGGGGAGTGGAAATTATGACATAATCAAATGAATAGTGATTCCACACATAATCTTGGAGTAAAATAGTCAATGAATTATGCGTAAAGCCGGATGAGTGGAAATTGAAATTTCAAATTCCCTTATTGATTTGGTAACATAAAAAACATACACCCATGAAAGATGGATCATAAAATGATGAAGTAAATATAAATTAATTAAAATATATTACACAATGAATAAAAACATGGGAAGTACACACACCACATGTAATAAATAAGTGGTGAACAATGGAATTCTCACGGAATTAAAAGTGTGATAAGAAACCCCTTACCTTGTACGTTTCCTTTGTTGGGGGTAGGTTAAACTCCGGTATAATGTTTAAATAATTGTTATTAAATTATTCATGAATCATATACATTAATATGATATCATATATGATCTTTTAACATTGCTTTGTTAATAATATCATAGAATTATCGTTGTTTCGGGTGTTAACTTACTCGTTTTCTTTTATATGTTTTGTTACGTAAGACATGTTTGTCATGGATAGTTTGTATCTTATTCATATCCAGAATTATATCAATTCATTAAAAATTATTTTTAAATCATCAAATGATAATTATACTTGAATGGATACGATAGAGAATGAATCTCATCACGTTCGTGGAGACGGTAGTCCGTACGCACGCACGAGCGACAATATCATCCTTTTGATATTAAAATAATATATAATTGGATGTTATATCATATATACAGAATCATTATCATGTTATATTTATTATTTTCATGAGTTACACATCATTATTATACCCCCCCCCCCAAATAATAATATATTGAATAACAATTACACCACGACGTAGAGACGGTAAGTCGTACGTTCGCATGTATGGTGACATGTTATTCAAAGGGTGGATAGAATACTGAATATGGTTGTACCATATTTATAATAACATCACAGTATATATAAGATACTGGAGATATTATTTTAGAATGGTAATAACAAAGAAAGAATAAGTGGAAGAAGAAAGAAACTTGAAAAGGGGTGGTGAAAACATTACCTCTTCTTCGGGTTCTTCCTTTTGATTTGATCAAAAATGGCACATTAGGATTTCTTTCTGATCAAACTAAGGCCTCTAGGTTGTATTGAATGAAGTTGAGAGAGTATTTGGGCAGGTTTTTTCCGAGCCAAAAGGCTTTGAAGTTGTGAATAAATGAGAAGGAGGAGTGCCCTTTTATAAGAGGGGTGAGGGGCACCTTTGGAAAAGCCAAAAATATTAATTTATAACAAATTTATATTCTATTTCTAATGGCTCCAAAGTTGATTATTAAAAGGTTAAGGTGGGTATAGGCCGAAAACCATTCAACCAATAGAATTTAGATAGGTTTGGGTCACTATATTAACCTTATCTTTTAGTTTTAACTCTTAGTTAATTAGTTTGACATTTACCATGTCACTTTGTATTTTTATATTATATAGTTAATAAACTTACTATATACATCCAAGCGACCCCCAAGTGGTCCATTAATGATATACCTATTATTATATAAGTCTTTTGGCCGAACCTTAGATATTTAGAAATTTAATATCAATTAATAATATAATATGTGTTTTAAAAACTCTTTTATGTCAATTTTGACACTATTCAATAGTTGATTTTTGTGAAACTCATAACAGAATGATTACTTCTAAAAAAGTCAATTAAATCAATCCTAATATGTCATATTATCCTATAAAATTAGTATAATTCATTAAAGTCTTAAATTATATTTATTTTGGTATTTATAATATCAATTATTTTAATTTTTCACTATTATGGTAATTACTGCATCATCATTGTGTCATAAATATATTAACTTATTTAATGTCTAAAAATTATAAATAAAATATAATTATGTAGTAAATCTTATTATATTTCTAATTAATATTTACAATCTAATTTATCTTATGTATAACCCTATATTAAAAATGTTTTAGTAAATAAACTTTGATTTTAACTCTTTTAACTCTTCTTTGAATTAAATAATAATAAATGTCCTAATCTAATCCAAGTGGACCTAAATGATAATATTTTATTCATAAGGTTTTTTTTGGTCAAGATACATTTGTCCAATAGAATTAGGACATGTGTTAGGGTAATATTAATATCATTTTTACCCTTAATTACCCTATTTACTTTTAACAGTGGTAAATAAAAGTAAAAAGTTATTATTCACCAAAAATTATTTTCATCTCATTGAACCACATTTTACTTCTTGATATTAACCGTTTCTCTCAGATTTTCGAAATTCCATTCACAGAAGTGATAAAATTAAGTTTTATGAAAATATTCAGTTTTTTAACTACCACTTAGTAGTTTCACTATTCATCAAAAATTGAAGTTTTTCAGAACAATTCCAAAATTTCACCCTAAGCTATAATTGATATTCCAAATTCAAAAATTATGTTTATTTTACAAAATTGCAAACATATAAGTTGCATTAATTAATTTTATAATTAATTCCCGCTGTCACAACAAATAGCGAGTTTTTAAGAAACAATATATATCAAAAGATTGACAATTGTTTAGGTCCAATTTCAAAGTGAAATTTATTCTAATAAACACCATTGGATAAAATGGTAAAAATATATTCTAATTATACTTTGAAACCACTCAATAATATAATTTATCACTATAAATTATTTTGATTAAAAAAGTTGTTTTTAAATATTTTTCACTATTCATAAAAATTGGAAGTTCTCAGAAAAATACCAAAAATTCATATTAGGATAATTTTGATATTCCGAAACCAAAAATGAAGTCCTTTTTGAAATATAAAATATATATAATTCCAAAAAGTGGGTATTACTATTCATAATGGCGTGTTTGATTGGTTGTGGTGTGTTAGAACTCGATGTTGCGTACAACACATGCTATCGCATTATTCAAAGAGAAGCGTGTCGTAGAATCTTGGGGTGTTACATTCTCCCCTCCTTCAATAAATTGCGTCCTCGCAATTTTTTAAAATTGTGCTTGGGAATATAATGGAAAGTCCCACATCGGAAAAAGATTCAATAAAACTATCACTTTAAAAGAAAGAAAGAGAGGTATAAAGTTCAACTAAGATAACCCATACTCGAATTCCATGTAGGAAAACATGGATATGGATGATAAACTAAGTGTCAAGTTCTGATGGAGAGGGATAGAAATCATGATCAGGATAAAGTTAACAATAAGAAAACCACAAACTTGTGTTGGGACAAACGGCCATTAGTCTCCTAGTAGGAAGGTAAATGGACAGCATTTTTTTTGTTTTATGTTACATTCATTTATGATATTGACTAAGAATATAAAGATATATACTTAAATTTTAGGTAGAGTTTCATTCGTTAATAAATTTCCACCACTAACTCATTTTTTTAAACGATGAGTATTCAAGAAGACTTGGTCACACTTGAAGAGCTAGAATAAACTTCTATAGAATCACATGATCCATGTAGGATGAACTATATATTTACATTGTCTTTAGAGATTAATCAAAACCAAAATGATTAGTACAAGATCTAATGATCCCCCAAAAGGATATTCCTTGAGAGAAATAAACACTAATCTTAATTTCCAAAATTAAACCAACAATACCCCAAAGTTAAATAACTACCATTCAATAATCAATTTTCCTTAAAATCCTTCAATATAATCAAAAATAATATTGAAAACCAAAACTTATTAAGAATGTAGTCTTCCATGATAAATTGTATCTTCAAATTTCATTAATTACTCTTAAAGTCACATACTTAAAAGTAATTAACCTAACAACCCAAATCACTATAAATCCATAATAAAAACATAGATAAATTCCACCATTACTCTTCAAATGAAATCCTATACTATTCTATTTTCCTTGGGCATATATTCCTCACAACAAAGCGAACAACTTCCAAAATAACATTTATCACTTAATCACCAAATCATTTTCTTATACTAAGGGTATTCATTTGATAAGACATAAGATCCCAAATCAAATTATTATTGATCAATAAAATCATTTAACTAAAAATAATAGTCACACTAACTAGGGACTTCACGTAGTCCAGTGGTATGCGATAAATCCCACTCGCACTTTGGTTGTGGGTTCGATTCTCACAGCTTTTTCCGACGCGACGGGTTGTCACACGTTGTACCTGTTGTCCTTTTTCAAAAACTATATTTTATAACATTACCAAAATGAGATAAATTCCTCAAAATACCATAACATAATTTAACCAAAAATGTTATATCATACCTTGCATTTTCATACCAAATTATAATAACTTATAATTCTCTCAAACCCCAATGATCATATAAAACCAAATGGTTATTTATAACTATATTCACAAGTGAAAAGATAATTATTCCTCAAATATCATTCTCACATGGCAAACTGCAGGGTTAAAAATACAAGAGAAAATTATTCCAAAGTAAACCAATCAACAAGGAGCACTAATACTTTTTAAACATTTCTCCAACCATTTATTTCCACATAGCTTCTTCTTTGACCAAGAAAATATCCTATAGAATAGGGCATTCACTCGGGTAATGGCCATGTCCACTACATTTACGGAAAATGACTGTAAATGGACTCTTGGGACCATTTTTATCTTCTTCCATAGTACTCTTCATTTTTCTTTGGCAATTCTTCACTTTATATCCTTCCTTCCAGCATGTAAAGAATTTCTTTGTCCCATTGAGACACTTTCCTGGGTGTCTCCTTCCACATTTCCTGCATGACAGAAATTGAGGATTTCTTTCTCCATGGTCTCCACTACTGGAGCTCTTATCATTCATCACCTTTCTCTTCTTTTTTGAATCCAGTAATCGGTTAATATTGTTGATCATATTTTTGGAAAATTGATTTGGCATAAAGACGATATCTTTAACACCTATCAACATTCCATTTTGTTGCTCATTTCCACCACCGTTCCCACCTTGTACATCATTCTCAAAGTCACTATGACTTCCTTGGAATCCAGCCATTGACTAAAACCAGAAAGTATTGTGTGAGTAATACTAGTCATACAATCATTTAGAGATTAACATGTCACCATATTCTCAATTTGAAACACATTAGGATTAACCATGTTCATTTACTCTCATCTTATATATATAATACTTTAAATCGGTTTGTAAAGAAAATGTAAATTATCCTAAGCATATCCCCCGGGAGTGTCGTAACCAAGAGTGCAGCAAGGCCCGTTGTCGTGCACAAATTCCCGTTCGAGTCTAGCTCAAAGTGGTGTTTTCAGGTTTTACCCCTAGGTACATCTATGCCAGAGCTGCCTCTACCAGCTCGTATCCAGACAGGGATGTATTGCTTGGAAAACTCACAAAATCTCTACAATACCAAAATTATAGGAAGTTATTTTATAATAATCCTCAATGTTCATCTTAGGCCTATGTGCTCTAATCAGAGTTTATCTATACCTAGCTTCCAAGGTTTGTACTAAACTTCCTCTGATACCAACTGTAACGCCCCGAACCCAGTTACCCAGAGTCGGTGCATTATTACATAACATTGGCATGATCACAATAAAGATCAAGTCTCAAAAGACCGATTAGTTTAGTAGCCTTGGAAACATTAGATATAATCATAAATTTTTAAATTACATCATAAAAAAAACATCTTGTCTTAATATCCCCTAATACTATCCCTACAGGTCATTCATAAGTTACTTCTTCATAATCATGGGAAAAATAAAACATTGAAAGGGATGATCTCAGATGCTCAGTAAGTATAACATTATAGAAGAAGCTTTCATAGATAATCATAAACACTTAAGGAAATTTATAATTAAAACAAAATCCTTTTAAACTTGAAATTCAGCATAATATGGAAAATATAAAATGAAATAATTCCATTTACTTATTCAAATGGATATTCTACTAGTCGAACAATCACATGCAATATCAATAACCACTTTAATAATGATGGAATGCATAATTCCATACTATCATAACCACGAAGCCAAGGTCTCGTGCCAAGACTACAAATAAGATTTTTCCAAGGCCTTGTGCCAAGACACTAGTTTGTCTCATGAGACCTACAGATGCATCGAGGATCTATAGAGGGCTCCACCCGTCACTTATTAAGTCCAATGCATTCCTCATATGAATAGGTCTAAACATAACATAAACATTCGTATTAAAACTAGCATACGAAATGTCAATACTTTAACCACAAACCATGAATGGTATAAAAATAGCACATCCACAGTCAAACATAACTCATTCGATACAATATGGAAGATTGTATTGTATCACATTAACCTCAATCAAGAATAATGAAGGATGTTGATATAGATGAAAATTATCATCAAAACTATTTTAGAGAAATATCCCCCTTTTCTTGAAAACATTTAAAAGTCACACTATTTGTCAAGAATCCATTTAAAAATAGATTTTTGAATCAAAGTGACTCATACCACTTTGAAACTTTTAAAAGGAGATTGAATTTTAAAACTTTAATGTCTATATAAATAAATCCTTAAAACAATTTTTAAAAAATGGACATTAATGAGCAAGATTTATAAGAATAAGTCTTCAAAACATTTAAAAATGGTATTTTAGTTAGAGATTATAACCAAAAGAGAGACACTTGAATACAAATAATTGAGGTAATCAAAACTTTGTAATATCATTAGAATAAAAAAATTCATGATATACTATGTCAAAGTACATTATATACACCACATAAAAGTGATTTGGAGTATAACAACGAAGAAGTCTCAATGGAATGTAAATTGAGATGAAATCTCTCATAAAGGTCGTATCCTTAGATTAAGGATAAATCAGCGACATAGTTATGTGTGAAAAATATAAATACACTAAATATGATTGTATATTCAGTGTAAAACAATCAAAGTACATTCACATATATTCTAGTAAAAAAAACACCAATGAATTGGATGTTTGTCTCAACAAATTGAGATTGAGTAAAAATTACTCTTATCAAGTTCATACCGATGACTTGAGAATTTATCAATGGAGTGATTATGTGTATAAAATTTATATCCATAGAAAGGGGAGTGGAAATTATGACATAATCAAATGAATAGTGATTCCACACATAATCTTGGAGTAAAATAGTCAATGAAGTATGCGTAAAGCCGGATGAGTGGAAATTGAAATTTCAAATTCCCTTATTGATTTGGTAACATACAAAACATACACCCTTGAAAGAAGGATCATACAATGATGATGTAAATATACATGAATTAAAGTATATTACACAATGAATACAAACATGGGATGTACACACACCACATGTAATAAATAAGTGGTGAACAATGGAATTCTCACGGAATTAAAAGTGAGATAAAAAATCCCTTACCTTGTAATTTTACTTGGTTGGGGGTAGGTTAACCTCCTGTATAATGTTTAAATAATTGTTATTAAATTATTCATGAATCATATACATTAATATGTTATCATATATGATCTTTTAACATTTCTTTGTTAATAATAACATAGAATTATCGTCGTTTCGGGTGTTAACTTACGCATTTTATTTTATATGTTTTGTTACGTAAGCCATGTTTTTCATGGATAGGTTGTATCTTATTCATATCCAGAATGATATCAAGTCATTAGACATTATTTTTAAATCATCAAATGAGAATTATACTTGAATGTATACGATAGAGAATGAATCTCATCGCGTTCGTGGAGATGGTAGTCCGTACGTACGCACGAGCTACAATATCATTATTTTGATATTAAAATAATATATAATTGGATGTTATATCATATATACAGAATCATTATCATGTTATATTTATTATTTCCATGAGTTACCCATCATTATTATACCCACCCAAATAATAATATATTGAATAACAATTACACCACGACGTGGAGACGGTAAGTCGTACGTACGCACGTATGGTGACATGTTATTCAAAGGGTGGATAGAATACTGAATATAGTTGTACCATATTTATAATAACATAACAGTATATATAAGATACTGTAGTTATTATTTTAGAATGGTTATAACAAAGAAATAATAAGTGGAAGAAGAAAGGAACTTGAAAAGGGGTGGTGAAAACATTACCTCTTCTTCGGGTTCTTCCTTTTGATTTGATCAAAAAGGCCTCCATAGGTTGGCTTTATGATCAAACTATGGGATCTAGGTTGTAGTGAGTGAAGTTTAGAGAGTATTTGTGCAGGGTTTGGCCGAACAAAAAGGCTTAGAATGTGTGAATAAATGAGAAGGAGGAGTGCCCTTTTATAAGAGGGGTGAGGGGCACCTTTGGAAAAGCTAAAACTATTAATTTATAATAAATTCATATTCGGTTTCTAATGGAACCAAAGTTTATTATTCAAAGGTTAAGGTGGGGATAGGTCGAAAACCATTCAACCAATATAATTTAGACAGGTTTTGATAACTATATTAACCTTATCTTTTAGTTTTCACTCTTAGTTAATTAGTTTGACATTTACCATGTCACTTTGTATTTTTATATTATCTAGTAAATAAACTTATTATATACATCCAAGAGACCCCAATGTGGTCCATTAATTATATACCTATCATGATATATGTCTCTTGGCCGAAACTTAGATTTTTAGGAATTTAATATCAATTAATAATATAATATTTGTTTTAAAAACTCTTTTATGTCAATTTTGACACTATTCAATAGTTGATTTTTGTGAAACTCATAACAGAATGATTACTTCGAAAAAAGTCAATTAAATAAATCCTAATATGTCATAGTATCCTAGAAAATTAGTTTAATTCATTAAAAGTCTTAAATTATATTTATTCTGGTATTTATAATATCAATTATTTTAATTTTTCACTATTATGGTAATTACAGCATCATCATTGTGTCATAAATATATTAAATTATTTAATGTCTAAAAATTATAAATAAAATATAATTATATAGTAAATCTTATTATCTTTCTAAGAAATATTTACAATCGAATTTATCTTCTGTATAACCCTATATTAAAAATGTTTTAGTAAATAAACTTTGATTTTAACTCTTTTAACTCTTCTTTAAATTAAATAATAATAAATGTCCTAATCTAATACAGGTGGACCTAAATGATAATATTTTATTCATAAGGTTGTTTTTGGTCGAGATACACTTGTCCAATAGAATTAGGACATGTGTTAGGGTAATATTAATATCATTTTTACCCTTAATTACCCTATTTACTTTTAACCATGGTAAATAAAAGTAAAAAAGTTACTATTCACCAAAAATTATTTTCATCTCATTGAACCACATTTTACTTCTTGATATTAACTGTGTGTCTCAGATTTTCGAAATTTCATTCACAGAAGCGGTAAAATTATGTTTTTTGAAAATATTCAGTTTTTTAACTACCACTTAGTAGTTTCACTATTCATCAAAAATTGAAGTTTTTCAGAACAATTCCAAAATTTCATCCTAAGCTATAATTGATATTCCAAATTCAAAAATGATGTCTATTTTACAAAATTCCAAACATATAATTTGAATTAATTAATTTTATAATTAATTCCCGATGTCACAACAAATAGCGTGTTTTTAAGAAATAATATATATCAAAAGATTGACACTTGTTTAGGTCCAATTTCAAAGTGAAATTTATTCTAATGAACACCATTGGATAAAATGGTAAAAATATATTATAATTATACTTTGAAACCACTAAATAATATAATTTATCACTATAAATTATTTTGATTAAAAAAGTTTTTAAATATTTTTCACTATTCATAAAAATTGGAAGTTCTCAGAAAAATACCAAAAATTCATCTTAGGATAATTTTGATATTCCGAAACCAAAAATGAAGTCCATTTTGAAATATAAAATATATACAATTTTAAAAAGTAGGTATTACTATTCATAACAGCTTGTTTGATTGGTTGTGGTATGTTAGAACTCGATGTTACGTACAACGCATGCTATCGCATTATTCAAATAGAAGCATATTGTAGAAGCTTAGGGTGTTACAAATGTTGTCCGAGCCTCCCCAATATTCTATCACCACAGCACACCTTACACTAAGGTCATATACAGCTATTATAGGGGGCTATATAAGAAGGCCTTAGATATTTTTTGTAATCCCTTGGTACTAATAAAATTTTTCTTTCTTATTGTGGAAAAAAATTTGATTTTCAAATGTCTGGATAAATATAAGATAAATATTATTGACAAATTTGGGAAAAAGGGTATTTTAAAATATTCATGTAAACATAAAATAATTAACAATGTGAAATGATTTTCAAAAAATGGTCTTCTACAGTTGTGATCAGTAAAAAATTTATATTCTAATAAGATCAACTTGTTTTTAAGTGAATAGTAAAGTATGAATAGTAATGTACCCTTATGAATAGTAATGAATAGTAAATTAGCCAAAAAAGATAGAAATATCACCCATGAATGTATAAATACAATTTAGACATCTTAAAAATGAAAAAACGATCATAGTACATGTTTTTTTATTTTTATAGGTCATAAATATTTTGTTTAAAGTTTTATAATTAATTTAATAATTTAAAATAAAAATTTAGGTCATAAAATTTAATCATAAATTTTTACTTTATTTTCTTATGGTTATACGATAATTTTATGGGACCTTGATTACTTTTTCAAGGTGTTACAAAATAAGTTATAGTTTTAGAGTTGTTTTTTTTTTGAATAAATAATGATTTTATTTAAATATTAAATTAAAAAAAATTAAAAAAAAAAATCATAAAATTGATTTCATTTTTGAATTCAAAGCATTTATATTAGGTTAGGGTAAATTTTTGGGTTTTTTCTGATACAGTTGAATTTTCGGTGAATAATAAAAATACAGTTTTGAGTTTTGGGTGTTTAATGACATCATTGATGATGTAATCATGATGTAATAAATCTGATCGACTTTTGAATAGTAATATATTCTATTATGTGTCCCAAGTGGCCAATACCATGGGGAAATACCGTAGGAAAGCCCATAGTTTTGAAAATACCACCGATCAGGTGTCCCTTGGAAATTAATTAAATATTCCCTCACTTTTCCTATAAATACCAAGCCATTCCCTAATTCATTTCATTCAAAAATCCTCCTCAACAAGCTCTGGTCTCTCTACCCCCCAAGGAGTCCTCATAAGGTGCCCTCAAGCCCCCCAAAGTCCCAACCTTCAAGCTTTCAATGTTACTCTTCAAGGTAAGGGAACCTTTCACCCTCCTCTTTTTAGTCATGAAGTTATTTATGTTATGTCTTCTAGTTTTCATCTTCTTATGTGGGCGTATGTTCTTATATATTCTTATTACTGTCAATTTTATTTCCAAATGATGAGATACCATTTCCGCTCTCATCAATTTATTTTTTAATTTTTTAACAACATCGTTAGGGTACCGAATTTTTTCTAAAATAAATAGCATCTTCCCTTTTATTTCATGTTTATTTTCATGTGGTATGTCATTCAAATATCCATACCATGATATTATTATGTACCCATACTATATTATGAATTATTTTATGATAGTTTGACCCTTTCTCCTCTCTTTTTAAATTTTTTCTAAAATGATGTTATGTAGCTGTTATGATGCAGAATTTTCATCTCAAAATCTCTCTTTTTCTCAAGAAATTGTCTTGTATTATTTTATGTGGATACCAAAATATATTTTCATTTCCATTTGTATTAATAAATACATAAAATTTATCTATTTTATTCTATAATTTAATTACATATAACCCTCACTCCCTTTCCATGGGTTATAAATAACATAATGATCTTATTTTTAAGTACTTTTTAAACGTCGTGATTTTGACATGAAACCCATTTAATTGATTCCATTTTGGTTATTTATGAAACGTTTGATTATGATATATTTGGATCACATTAAAATAAATACATATTAAGGGTGTGCCTTGATATCTCTCTAATTCATTGGGTAAAGAATTAATCTCTAGAGATGACAAGTTACATGATACCTTGGTGAATAACATTGGTAATGTTTTTATGACACCTTGGAAATGAACCTTAGTGATATGTTCATGAATGTAAAAATGAAATGTTTTAGCCAAATATTAAATTTGTGATTCATGATCTTTTTATTATAATATGCCTCTATTTACATTGCTCATGTCTTGTGGTTTTCATCAAGTTCTTATTGATATCACAAGTAAATAGATTCCCTTACTTTCTTTACTGGGTCTTATGCTCACCCTTTCCATTGATGTAAGTCTCCAGGTTATGAGATGCAATAATTGTACTTATAAAGAAATTATGATGAAGTCATATAAATTTATTAGAATAATGTTTTATGTTTTCATGTTTTACATTCCTGGTTTCCAAGAAACTAGACTTTAAATATCTTCTGTTTGAAAAATGTAACAAAAAGTTATGTAATATTAAGGCAGGATGTCATAGTTGGTATCAAAGGATAGTTTTGTTATTTATGGAAATTAGTCTACGAAAACTTTATGAAGAATCCTATAAAAAACTTTAAATATAGAAAAACTTCTTGGTATTTTGGTGAGCATTGATTAAGTGGTTTATCCAAAAAATACATCCTTGTCTAGATACGAGCAGGTAGAGCCAGCTATGGAATAGATGTACCTAGAAGTGAAAATTCTAACAAGTATTTTCAGGCTTGACCTGAGGTATCCTGGTACATGAAAAAAGGACTTGCTACACTCTTGGTTACAACACTCATGGGGGATATGTTTGGTAATCATATGCTTTTTATGAATCATTACGATGGATTTATAGAGAAATGTAATTGTTTGAAGCATGATGTTTTAAGACATTAAATACTCTATAGTTAAAAGATTCATAATTCAAATAAGTTTCTCACTAAGTTTTTATTATTTTAGAAAATGGAAGGCAATAGGAAGAATCGTGTAAATGGTGACCGCAATGTACTATGCGCTGACAGCCCTCCGATGCAAGCCAGAATGGAGACATTCATACGAATGATGAACCAACTGACTCAAGTTATGGGAAATTACTTGAATCAAGCTCAGAGACTGATCTCACCGTAAAGGAAACAACTTTCTATTGAATCCTTTATCCATCAACGACCACTAACCTTCAATGGATCTTCCTACCCATTGATTACTAAAAAGTGGATCAGCTCTATCGAGAAGATTTTTTCTGTACTCCACTATTCTAAACAAGAGAAGGTTACCTTAATTGTTTATCGCTTAGAGAAAAAACCTGATCAGTGGTGAGAACTAATTAAAAACCAAAGGCCAAGAGTGGAAGTTGAATCTATGGAGTGGGAAGAGTTTATAGGGATATACTTCAACAAGTATTTCGCTCAATCAATGAGAATAACAATTGAGAAGCAGTTTCTCAAGCTGAAGTAGAAGGAAAATGAATCTGTGGGAAGCTGTATGATGAACTTCACAAGGCTTTCACGTTACACCTCTAGTTTTATCAGGGATCCAAATAGTAAGGTTGATAGATTCTTCAGTGGACTGAGACCCCATCTACAGAAGAATCAAGACAATCGAGACTATGATAGCCATGAGGAGATCGTACAAAGTGCGATGAAAGTCAAACTAGAGTTTGGTGAGATACAATGGTCTCATAAATCCAATGACAAGAAAAGATCGATGGAGCCAAGCTTAGGGAAGATCTTCAATCGGTGAAGAGGAGGAAAGAAAGTACAACATCCCAAATGTAATAAATGTGGGAAGAAGTATTCGGGGAACTACCGTCTCGGGAGTGGGAAGTGATAAAAGTGTGGTAGAGATGACCACATTGCGTAGAATTTTCGTAGTGAGGTGAACCCACAAATTCCCAACACTAATGTCAAAGGGAAGATGGTGCAGGCCCTACCTGATGTCCAATTCTATATGTGTGGACAACATGGGAACTTTACCGATCAATGTCCAAATTTGAGGGCAGTGGAGGGGAATCACCATCAGCCTCAGTAACAGCCAAGTGAGAAAGGTTGTACTTCGGCCATCACTATGGATGAAGTTGAAGTTTCAAATGATGTGGTGGAAGGTAATCTTGTTGTTCTCTCAAATCTAGAAAGTAATTTGTTTGATTCTGTTTCTACGCATTCCTTTATTTACTCCAATTTTTCAAATAATTTAGAATCAACCCCCGATTCGATAAAAGGACAGTTATTAGTGAAGAATCCTCGTGGAATTATCCAAGCATCATCAGTGTTTAGAAACTCTAGTATTTACTTTAGTGAGAAAAATCTTATCACAAATCTAGTGGTCATTCCCATGCTAGAATTCCGCATTATACAAGGGATAGACTAGCTCTCAAAGTATAATGCTAAGATCAAATGAAAAAGAAAGGAAATCTCAGTATTCTTGAATGGAAAACCTACAGTTATCTTCCAAGGAGAGATATCTAAACCTGATATTTGTCTAGAAGAACATCTTATATCATTCTTTATAAAGTTTATTGGTGAAGAAGAAGAAGGAAATTATAGTTTGAGGATTGAAAATGTCCCCATCATCCAGGAATACGTTGATGTATTTCCTAAAGAGTTACCTAGACCTCCCCCAGAAAGTGAGGTAGAGTTCTCCATTGAACTCATACATGGGTCTCATCTGATATCTAATACCCCCTATAGGATGGAGAATATAAAGCTAGAATAATTAAAGAAAGATCTCCAACACCTTTTTGAGGAGGGGTTTATCTGACCGAGTGTGTCTCCTTGGGGAGAACCTGTTATCTTTGTAAAGAAGAAGGATGGATCGATGCGGCTATGCATTAATTATAGAGAAATGAACAGGATCACAATGAAGAACAAATACCCTCTTCCAACAATTGATGACTTATTTGACCAACTTCATGGGGATCAATTATTTTCTAATATTGATCTTCGATATGGTATCATCAATTGAAAGTAAAGAAAGAAGATATTCCAAAAACTGTCTTTTGATCAAGATATTGGAATTATGAGTTTGTTGTTATGCCATTCATACTAACTAATGCACCATCTGTTTTTAAGGATTTTATGAATAGTGATTTTAAGGACTACCTTGATAACTTTGTGGTTGTTTTTATTGATGATATTCTGATATATTCCAAAAGTCGCGAGGAGCATGAGGATCATCTAAGGGGTATTTTGCAAACTCTATAGAAGGAATGTCTTTTTGGAAAGTTTAGAAAATGTGAATTATGGTTGCAAAAAGTTTTTTTCTTGGGGCACATTGTTACCAATTAAGGAATCATAGTTGACCCTACAAATACAAAAGTTGTAGATGAGTGGCGTCAGCCTATAACAATAACTAGGATTTGTAGTTTCCTTATATTGGCAGGATATTTTAGGAGGTTTGTCAAAAAAAATTATGAATTTCTAATCCATTAACCTAGTTAACTCAAAAAGTGGTCAATTTCATCTGGAAAAAGGAGTGTGAGGAAAGTTACAAAGATCTGAAGAAGATATTAGTTAATGTACCCTTGTTAACTCTACCCTCAATTGTGTTGGATCGAATATAAATATATGTACATCTATTAGATGGAACAATAAAAGAGGGGGGTGAATTGTAGGTTTAAAAACCTTTGAGTTTTAGCAACTAAGAGATTAGTTTAAATGATCTTAACCTAATACAAATACAAACACCCACAATTGTATTGAATGTAAAAAGGTATGATGTATTGTAATACTAATGTAATGTAAAACAATTGAATTCAAGATGAACACAATAATTAGAGTAATACAAAGATGAAAGATTCTACCTTAAAGCGTATAGAATCAATCAATACAATATGTAATAGAATGATTGTAATTGAAACAATTAAAATTGAAAATGTAAAGAAGAAAGGAAGCAATACAAATTCCTTTCTAATACAAGTAACAGCGGAAATGTAAAAGAATTACAATTCTTTTCACCCAAAGATAAGGGCTATCCTTTCACCTAGGATAAAAGGTATGTCTCACCAACACCTTGGTGAGACCTCGATACGATGATCGGCACGTCTGTCTGCCTATCCCCGGCAGCCCTCGATACGATGATCGGCACGTCTGCCTGCCTATCCCCGGCAGCCCTTGATATGATGATCGACACGTCTGTTTGCCTATCCCCGGCATCCCTCGATTTTGTAGGTAATCGGTACCTCTGTCTTTCAATTGCTTGAAAGCCCTCGATACGATGATCGGATGCACAAAGAAGAAGAGAGAAGTCACAGTGTCTATCTCTAGGATATTGGTAGTTCACAAAGTCTCTTCATTCATTTCACTATCATACCCGGAGCTTCAAATGACCTCCTATTTAAAGGCCTCGGGTTCCAACGGTCATGTTGCCTCCAACGGTCATATTTCTCCGAAAAACTCGGAGGGACTTGGACACCTGTCATCATAACGGTCATATTGAAACCGAAAGGACGACATCGTTTTGATTAGTTTGTCAACGACATCGTATTGGTTAAAACGGGATATATATATTGATGATAAGAAATGGTATGATTCTTATGAAACAAGTGCTTTTGACAAAGTACCAAAACAAGTAATGAACATCTGAATAGTAGAGTCAGTACGATACGATTGACAGAGTTAGTACGATATGATTGACAAAGTCAGTATGGTATGATGGTCAGAGTCAGTACGATATGATTGACAGAGTCAGTATGGTACGATTGACAGAGTCAGTACGATCAGTATTGTATGATATTATATGGTCAGTACGATCAGTGTTGTACGATACGATAAACATGATAGAAGACAATTGTAATTTCCAAAATATGATAGAATACATTTGTGATTTCCAAAACATGATATAGAAGTCAAAAGAGGACTTTTGACTCCACAATCTCCCCCTTTTTGGAAAGCACAACACATAAAGAAAATATAACAAGAAAAACTTATCTCCCCCTGAGTTTTTGAAAACTCTTCTGAATATGAATTTGAATACAACTAACTCCCCCTTAGGTATGTACTTTCCTAAGGATTTTATTCGTAGATTTTCCTTAAGAGTGTTGTAAATCATTCTCCCCCTTTATAAAACATTCTACCATTTTTAAACATTCTCCCCCATTGTGATTTACAAAAAGAAAGGATTGATCTTGAATTGTCTGAAGGAGTTAGAAAAGCAATACAAGGAAATAGAAAAAAAAAACATGAAATAACAAACATTACGATAACAAACATTTCCAGTCTTCAAAACAAATACAGAAAACTTGTTTTCTCTTTCTTTATCCTTTTTTATTAACTCATGAAGAACTTCCATCATCTTTTTTATCTATTTCTTGTCTTCAGAAATAGATTCGCCCTGAGTTCTGAGAAGCTCTTTTTGGTCCGCAAAAATCTGATCTTGATTCTTGATAGTCTCCTCCTGGACTCTGATTACTTCTTCAAGGGTATCAATTCTGTTTTGAAAATTCTTGTTATCTTTAGATAACAAAGAATTTTGATTTTTCAACAAAACCATTTCATCTTTGAAAGATGAAACCTTCGAGAATTCATATTGAAAAACATTCATTCTCTCTTGAAAATCTTTCACTGAAGGAACATCGGCTCTTTTAGTAGATAAAAGATTCAACCTTTCAACCATTTCTCTATCAAGCTTATTGAAAGCAACTTCAAGATCATTTGACAGCCTTCTTATATCTTCAATAGCTATTTCATGATCATTGATTGAGATCTCTGTTTTTTACAACCACATGGTCATCTTATTGCAGACCTTCTAATGAGCAACCGCACTTTCTGAAAGAACTTTCAAATCAGCTTCAACTGACAGAACTTTCTTCCTCAATTCTTTTACTAAGCCAAACTTCTTCTTTTGATTGTCAGTAATAAAATCAATCTTCCTTTCCAACCTTGGAAAATATGGAATGGTATTCTCAACCCTTCTTAAAACATGAACAATGTAATCACTCTTTTTGAGAGAGATTGTATGTTCTGAATTAGTTTCTTCATCGTACGATGCTAGTTCATACGATCTTCTTGAGTCAACAACTACCTATTTTCCTTTTTATTTTTCTTTCTGCTTTCTTTCTTCTTTCAATTTTTCACTAATGACAACAACTTTATCTGTGTGAGAGGATTGAGCACCTTTCTTTTCTTGAGATGACATTCTGTCCGGAGATCGTGCTTGATCGGCATGAGGAGTTTGTTGAACACCATCACTCAGCTTTTGAACTGATTCCTCTCTACTCTTCTTTGAACTCTAAAGAAATTATAAAAGAAATTATCCTTCTTCTTCTTTCACTTCTTCTATCTCTTCCATCACTTGTTTTTGTTTTCCTTTCTCAGGGAGACTCTGTACGATGGGCTCTTGGTGCACTTCTGTGGTAAGTTGAGCACTGGCTTCCTCAACTACTTTCAAGACTTTAGAAATATCAAAGTCTTGAGCCTTTCTTTTCAAAATAGTTTTCTTTTTCTTTTCATCCTTAAGGGTTTCTTCTACCCTTATTCTTTCTGCAAAAGCCTAAGCTGGGTGAAGTCTGAACTTTGGATCACCATCCTTTCTCTGTTCCTTATCCTTTCTGCATTTTGATACAACCTCTTTACTGTACCTTGGCTTCTTCTTAGGCTTTGAACTGGTTTGCGGATAAGACTTTTGAGTAACACCAGTAGATTGAATGTCTTTGGCTGGCATAGGTGCCGATTGATTCTGAGCCAATTCAGCTTCTAAATCTCTGACAAAAAGTTTTGAATTCTGATCAAAACAAACATTAAACTTCTTCATAGTACTTTTGCTAATCCAAGAAGGCTTCAAATCTATGGGGTTTCCTTTCAAAGTAATG
The DNA here is from genome assembly GCA_963277665.1 of Viscum album. Taxonomy (NCBI): domain Eukaryota; kingdom Viridiplantae; phylum Streptophyta; class Magnoliopsida; order Santalales; family Viscaceae; genus Viscum; species Viscum album. Next base: position 388,115,211 of record OY728148.1, on the reverse strand, counting down.
TTACAAAACTTCATACTTTCGAGAATGAAATTCGTAAGGATGGCTGGATACATAATCATTTGGGACTTAATCCCTCCTGTCTTGACATTCTTAATGGTTTCAAAAACATACCCCATTAGATTCACTTTTCTCATATTCACAAGATAGTCAAGCATAAATATATCAGAAACTTTCAGAGTTTCTATATCCCCTTTCCTTGGGATAAGAAAACCTTGCATCCATAAAGTAACAAACCGATTTTCCGGAGAATGATGAGACACTTTTCACTTTTCTTCATTAATAACAAACAAAGTCTTTTCAGCACTTTCTCTATTAAACGTACCAACTTCTTCTGGTAGTTTATGAGATGGACAGAAAGAATCCACTTCTATTGGGACATTCAGAAAATGTGCCACTTGTTTCACAGACATAGACAATTTTCTATCGTACACAGCAAAATTTATAGTCATATCTTTGTCAAATGATACGGTTTTATAAAACTGACAAACTTCATCAAAGAGAACTGGATCTTGAGAAACAGGTCTTTCAACACACAAATGTTCCTATCCTTGAAAGAGAATGATTCTTCTGATTGTGGAATCATAAGAATCAAAAAATTCCCGAGAAACTAACATTTCTCTGTTAAATTCTTTCTCTATAAAAGTCTTTGAAGACATTTCGGTGGGAGTGTTAGCAGAGGATTGAGACATAAAGATGATGTTGATGATAGATCGTATGATGATTTATAACCGGTGGAGCAGAGCTTCGCCTCAAAACCTGAAAAACCAATGTGGGTTTGGGGAGGGGGGTCTATTTATAGGCGAAAAAGGAGTGACTGTTGATCTTCTATGGTCAGGATTTGAGAAAAACAGATCAATGGTTAGGATTCAAAACGAAAAATAAAAGAAAAAAAATAAAAAAAATGGAAAATACATGCCGGAGAACGTAAGGTAGTTGTTGGTATTAGGATTAAAGAATACACAACCGTACGAAATAAAATAAAATAGAAGTATCAAACGACATGCCGATGGAAAACAATCGTGTAACCATGAACTAACAATACGATGGAAAACAATCTTGTTACCATGAACTGACAATACGATGGAAAACAATCTTGTTACCATGAACGGACGATACGATGGAAAAAAATCTTGTTACCATGAACTGAAAATATGATGGAAAACAATCTTGTTACCATGAACCGATGATACGATGGAAAACAATCTGGTTACAGTGAACTGACAATACGATGGAAACCAATCTTGTTACCATGAACTGACAATACGAGGGAAAACAAATTGATTACCATCATCGGTCGATACGATGGAAAAGAAATTGATTACCATCATCGGTTGATATGATGGAAAAAAATTGATTATCATCATCGGTCGATACGATGGAAAAGAAATTGATTACCATCATCGGTCGATACGATGGAAAAGAAATTGATTACCATCATCGGTCGATACGATGGAAAAGAAATTGATTACCATCATCGGACGATACAATGGAAAAGAAATTGATTATCATCATCGGTCGATACGATGGAAAAGAAATTGATTACCATCATCGGTCGATACGATGGAAAAGAAATTGATAACCATCATAGGTCGATACGATGGAAAAGAAATTGATTACCATCATAGGTCGATACGATGGAAAAGAAATTGTAAGATTGTCAAGATGATAAACAGAAAAACGAATAATACGATAAAACTTTCAATACGATAAATAGAAAAAAATGAATACACACATCCAAAGAGTAAATAGTTAAAGAACATAAGATAAAAAGAAACATAAATATAGAAAGAAATGTGCTCCCCCTTTCAAAGGGAGTTTGTTAATGTTTGGAGAATTGTAAAACATGAAGTAGATATGAATGATTATTTTAATTTAATCATTCCCAGCTTCTGTTTTATAAACTCAAATATATCGGAGGGTAATGGTTTTGTAAAAATGTCAGCAAGTTGTTTTTGCGTTCTGATAAATTGTAAAATAATATCTCCTTTTTGTGTGTGATCCCTAAGAAAGTGATGCCTAACATCTATGTGTTTTGCACGAGAGTGGTGTGATGGGTTTTTACTAAGAGCTATGGCACTTGTATTATCACAAAGAATTTGAGTTTTGGAGAAACTCAAACCATAGTCAGTGAGTGTGTGCTGCATCCACAATACTTGAGCACAGCAACTTCCAGCTTCTACATATTCAGCTTCAGCAGTGGATAGTGCTACTGAGTGTTGTTTCTTGCAGGACCAAGAAACCAAGGAATCTCCTAAGAAGTGACATGTTCCAGATGTACTTTTTCTATCTATTTTACAACCACCAAAGTCAGCATCTGAAAAACTTTTTAAAAGAAAATCATTCCCAGAAGAGTAAAAAAGACCTAATTCAATAGTGCCTTTTAAATACCAAAATATTCTATTTACGGCTTTTAAATGAGACTCTTTTGGATTAAATTGATATCTTGCACATAAGCATACAGAAAACATCAAGTCTGGTCAACTATCTGTCAAGTATAGAAAACTTCCTATCATACCTCTAAAGATTGTTTGATCTACTGGTTTCCCAGTTTCATCAAGATCAAGAGTATTTGAGGTACCAATTGGAGTACTAATACTTTTAGTTTTGTCAAATCCATGCTTTTTGAGTTAATATTTTATATACTTATGTTGAGATATATAAGTTCCTTCTGGTTTTTGAGAAATTTGAAAACCTAGAAAGAATGTTAACTCACCCATCATACTCATTTCAAACTCAGATTTCATTAAGTTTGCAAAAGAATCAATTAAAGATTTCTGAGTTGATCCAAATATGATGTCATCAACATAGATTTGGATAATCAAAACATTTTTTTTCATTTTGATAAAAAGGGTTGGATCTGCTGTACCTTTTGTGTAATTGTTTTGTAAACGAAATCCTGTAATTCTATCATACCATGCTCTAGGGGATTGTTTTAGACCGTATAGAGCCTTGGTGAGTTTAAAAACATGATCAGGATGTTTTGGGTCTTGAAAACCAGGAGGTTGTTCGACAAAAACTTCTTCTTGAACAAAACCATTTAGAAAAGCACATTTGGCATCCATTTGAAATAGTTTGAAGTTGAAAAATGCTGCAAAGGCTAATAGAATACGAATAGATTCAAGTCTAGATACAGGAGCATATGTTTCTTCATAGTCTATTCCCTCTTGTTGATAATAGCCTTTAGCAACAAGTCTTTCTTTATTTATTACAATGATTCCATTTTCATCACACTTGTTTCTGAAAACCCATTTTACACCAATCACAGTTGTTTCTTTAGGTCTATCAACTAAAGTCCAGACTTGGTTCCTTTCAAATTCATTTAGTTCATCTTGCATTGCTTTGATCCAATCATTGTCACCTAAGGCCTCACTTGGACTTTTAGGTTCAAATTGGGAAAGAAAAATCAAGATGTTCTATTTCATTTCTTAAAGAATTTCTGGTCCTTATAGGTTGACTTACATCACCAATGATGTTATCACTGGGATGATTCCTAAGAAACAATTGATTTGGATTTTGTAAAACCTGTTCATCAACATATGGTAGAAAGTCTTCTGTGGTAAATGTATTAGGAATACTTTCTTGAACATTTTCTTTATCAGAATGATTTTAATAACGGTTGATAAACATTTTTAGAAAACACATCCGAGGATGTAGGATTGGGTTGGTTGAAAACAAAAGGATCAGTTTCATTGAATTTTACATGTACTGTTTCCTCAACAGTACAAGTGTTTTTATTGAAAACTCTATAAGCCTTAAAGGTTGTATAATAGCCTAGAAAGATTCCTTCATCAGATTTTGGTGCAAATTTATGTAGATTATCTTTTGTATTCAAAATGAATACTTTGCATCCAAAAACATTGATGTATGAAACTTTAGGTTTTCGGCCAGTCCATAACTCATAAGGGGTTTTATTAAGAAATGGTCTAGTTAAAACATGATTTATAGTATAACAGGAAGTATTAACGGCTTCAGCCCAAAAGTGCTTAGCAATTGAGTATTCACTCAACATGGTTTGAGTCATTTCCGGAAGAATACGATTTCTTCTTTCAACAAAACCATTTTGCTGAGGAGTTCTTCGAGCTAAGAAATTGTGAGTAATACCTTTCTTACTACAAAAAGTTTCAAAATCTGAATTTTGAAATTCACCACCATGATCACAATGAATAGTTATCAATGGTAGGTTTTTCTCATTTTTAACTTGGGCTCTAAAAGTTTTGAAATAGGAAAAGTCTTCAGATTTCTTTATGAGAAAGTAGACCCATGTAAATCTAGTAAAGTCATCAACTAAAACAAATACATAGTATTTTCCTCCAATGCTTCCAGATTGTGAAGGACCAAAAAGATCCATATGCACTAGCTGTAATGCATTAGAAGGTGTAACTTCATTAATTGATTTAAAGCTAGTTTTATGTTGCTTTCCAAATTGACAAGGATCACAGACTATTGAAGAATCATATCTAAGATCCAGTAGCCCCTTTACAAGTCCTTTCTTTGAGAGTTTACTTAGGTTTCTCATATTACAGTGTCCTTGTATCCTATTCCATAGCCATGATTGGTCTTATATTGCACTTAAGAAAGGTAAGTTTTGGTTCATAAGGTCTTCTAAGTTAATTGTGTAAACATTCTCTTGCCTATGGGCCGATAGAATGAACTCATCCTTGGAATTGTGAACTAAACACTTATCATTTCTAAAATTCACAAGGTAACCTTTATCACATAATTAGCTTATACTGATTAGATTGTGCCTAAGACTTTTAACAAACAAAACATTTGAGATAATAACTTTTCCAAGAAAAACAATATTACCTATACCAAGAATCTTTCCTTGAGCATTATCTCTGATGGCAACTTTTCCACCTTTTGTTTTGATAACCTTTTCAAAGAGATCTTTGTTTCCAGTCATGTGTTGAGAACAACCACTATACATGTACCAATTGTTATTATTGGTACACTTCTAATTTTCCTGAAAAAGAAACAATTAGTTTTTCGGAATCCAAACTTGTTTGGATCCAGAAGGTTTAGATAAAAGAATTTTAGGAATCCACATTTGTTTTGCAAAATGAGCTTTATGAAATCCTAAAGATTGAGTTTTCTTGAGAGAACAATCTCTTCTCCAGTGTCCACCACATTGACACTTGGAACAAAAAGAGGTTTATTGAGGAACAAAATAGTTGTTACTAAAAACCGGTTTGGAATAAGTATAAACAAGACCAGAACGATTTCTCAAAGGTCTAATTTGAGAATACATCCTGTCAAAGTTTTCCTTTCCATGATTAAAGTTTGAAAAACATTTCTTCAAGGATAAAATCTCTGACTTTAGTTTTAAAACCAAATTCTTATTTTCCAAAACATTTGAATTTGAACTAGAGTTAGGCTCTAAAATATTTTTCTTTGAAATTACAGTTTCAAGATCCTTAGAAAGTTTATCTTTATCAGATTTATCTTTCTCAAGGGTTTTTAAAATACTTTCAAAATCAGAATTTTCCACATCAAGATCATTAAAAAGATCTGATACTTATTTAGTCAAGATTGAAATTCTAGAATTTGCTTTTTCAAGTCTCTTCTTGAGTTTAGAATTTTCATTTTCAAGTAATTTAGAAAATCTAGAGACTTCTTCAAAAGAAGGTAATGTATCATATTCTGATGATGAAGATTCATCATTTGAAGATTCATAATATCTATTATCAGTACAATTTGCATTCAAAGAGACATTTGTAATAGCTTCAGCATTATGTACCTTAGCCATGAGACAATGATCTTTAATTGGTAGTCTGGATAGAAGTCCAGTATTTCTTTGTCCTGATGTCTCATATTCTGAAGAATCATCTGAGGAATCACTACCACTTGCACTCCATGTATCATTTTCTTTCAAGACTTTCTTTGTATTATAAAACCTTTTCTTGTTTCTTTCAGAGTGTTTCTCCTTTCTATATTTCCTTTTCAGTAAAGGACAATCATGCCTTATATGTCCTTCTTTCTTGCATTCATAATAAGTTACCTTTGAATCTTTCCTATCCTTCCTATCTTTCTTTTTGAATCTATATTGAAAGTATTTCTTTCCCACGATCTTGTTCATCCTTTGAGCAAGATTGGCTAACTCATTATCTGAAAGATTATAATCACTTGAATCAGATATAACAACTTTCTTGGATTTAGACTTCATAAGCCTTTAAAGAATTTTAGCTTTAGATGAAAAGGCTACACTTTCATTCCCATTCTTCTTCTTGTTGAAATCATCATCTCTCTTCATTCTTATCTCGTGCTGTAGAAGAGTTCCAAAGAGTTCATCAAGAGTAATCTGGGAAACTTTTATATTTTCATCAATAGCTGTTCTTTTTGACTCCCATTCATTTGGAATTATATCTATAATCTTGTCAACAAGAGATTCATCATCAAGAACTTTTTCTCCCATAGATTTTAAGTTGTTGACAATTGTCATAAACCTTTGTTGCACTTTACATACTGGCTCTCTATAAGGAAAAACAAATCCATGATACTCTGCTCGAAGCATTGCTCTCCTTGTTTCTATAACCTTGGATGTACCAAAATGAGTGACTTCTAATTTCTTCCAAATACAGTTGGCTGCTTCACATGAAGATATCTGACTGTATATATTCCTGGTCACAGAGCATAATAAAGTATTGTGTACCTTGTAATTCAGTTGATATTCTTTCTTCTCTTGGTTGGTGAAAGTACTGATTTCTTTGTCAGGAATTTTATAACCTCCAGTAAGCATAATAAAATTGTCTACACCAGTATTGATAACGAAAGTCTTCATACGATCTCTCCAATACTCATAATCATTCCCATCAAATATTGGTGGTCTAGAAGGATTCATATTGTCTATTGACCCGATACTCATTCCTGCCATCTAATACAACAACAACTTTTCCACTCCACACGTTAGCGTAGTAAGTATTCAAGATAATGATATGAAAGAAACAAAGCTAGTAATACAAATCAGTGGAAAACCTCCTCTGATACCAATTGTTGGATCGAATATAAAGATATGTACGTCTATTAGATGGAACAATACAAGAGTGGGGTGAATTGTAGGTTTAAAAACCTTTGAGTTTTAGCAACTAATAGATTAGTTTAAATGATCTTAAACTAATACAAACACAAACACCCAGAATTGTATTGAATTTAAAAAGGTATGATGTATTGTAATACTAATGTAATGTAAAACAATTGTATTCAAGATGAACACAATAATCAGAGTAATACAAAGATGAATGATTCTACCTTAAAGCGTATAGAATCAATCAATACAATATGTAATAGAATGATTGTAATTGAAACAATTACAATTGAAAATGTAAAGAAGAAAGGAAACAATACATTCTCCTTTCTAATACAAGTAACAGCGGAAATGTAAAAGAATTACAATTCTTTTAACCCAAAGATAAGGGTTATCCTTTCACCTAGGATAAAAGGTCTATCTCACCAACACCTTGGTGAGCCCTCGATACGATGATCGGCACGTCTGTCTGCCTATCCCTGGCAGCCCTCGATACGATGATCGGCACGTCTGTCTGCCTATCCCCGGCAGCCCTCGATACGATGATTGGCACGTCTGTCTGCCTATCCCCAGCAGCCCTCGATTTTGTAGGTAATCGGCACCTCTGTCTTTCAATTGCTTGAAAGCCCTCGATACGATGATCGGACGCACAAAGCAGAAGAGATAAGTCACAATGTCTCTCTCTAGGATCTTGGTACTTCACAAAGTCTCTTCATTCATTTCATTATCATGCCCTCAGCTTCAAATGACCTCCTATTTATAAGCCTCGGGTTCCAACGGTCATGTTGCCTCCAACGGTCATATTTATCCGAAAAACTCGGAGGGACTTGGACACCTATCATCATAACGGTCATATTGAAACAGAAAGAACGACATCGTTTTGATTAGTTTGTAACTAACTCAACGACATCGTATTGGTTAAAACATGATATATATATTGATGATAAGCAATGGTATGATTCTTATGAAACAATTGCTTATGACAAAGTACCAAAACAAGTAATGAACATTTGAATAGCAGAGTCAGTACGATACGATTGACAGAGTCAGTACGATATGATTGACAAAGTCAGTATGGTACGATTGTCAGAGTCAGTACGATACGATTGAGAGAGTCAGTATGGTATGATTGACAGAGTCAGTACGATCAGTATTGTACGATACAATATGTCCAGTATGATCAGTGTTTTACGATACGATAAACATGATAGAAGACAATTATAATTTCCAAAATATTATAGAATACATTTGTGATTTCCAAAACATGATATAGAAGTCAAAATAGGACTTTTGACTCAACAAATTGGAGAGGATTCGTTATTTTTAGTGATACATATTTGAAAGGTCTTGGGTGAATCATAATGAAAAATGGAAAATTAATTGCTTATTCATCTTGACAATTGAAGACTCGTCAGTAGAACTATTCTACACATGATCTAGAGGTGGTTGCGTTTGTTTTTTCTCTAAATATATGGATGCGCTATATTTGTGGGGAGAAATGTGATATATACACAGACTATAAAAGTTTGAAGTATATTTTCACAAAAAAGTAATTGAACATCAGATAGAGGATATGGTTATAACTTCTCAAAGACTATGATTGTTCATATCATTATCATCCTAAAAGAGCAAACAAAGTCGCTGATGCATTAAGCAAGAAAGACCCAGTTGTTCTTTCCATGATTAAGATTCAAAGAGATCAATTGATCAATGACCTAGTAAATCTGGACATGGTAATTATATGTTAAGGGACATCATAAACCCTAACTCAAATGATTTCTCAAACTTCATTACTAGAGATGATCAAGAAAGCTCAGAAAGAATATCATTTTTTACAGAAGAAGTTTGAGGCTCTAAAGGATGGGAAGTTTCCTGAGTTTAATATTGATAAAGAAGGTGTACTGAAATTTTGAACAAGACTATGTGTTCCATATATTCTGGAAATAAAGAAGGATATTATGGATTATGCTCATATATATACTTTCTATATACATCTTGGAAGAAAAAAAATTTATAGGAACCTTTGTGATCATTATTGGTGGGATAATATGAAAAGGGAGATTACTGACTACACTTAAAGGTGCCTGGTATGTCAGAAATTAAATGAAGAGCGACAACTTCTTAAAGGGATATTGCAACCACTATCCATACCAGCATGGAAGTGGGACAATATCATTATGGACTTCATCACTGTTCTCCCAGGAACTTCCAAAGGAAACAATGCGATATGGGTTATTGTGGATCGTCTTACCAAGAATTCCCATTTAATCTCTATACGGGAAGATTTATATCTCGATCAACTTTCCAGGATTTACATGAAGGAAGTGGTAAGGATGCATGGAGTTCCACTTACTATCATATCTTATTGTGATCCAAGGTTCACATAAAAATTCTAGAGAAGTCTTCAACATGATCTGAGCACTAAATTGAATTTTAGTATGGCCTATCACCCCCAAACTGATGAACAATATGAAAGGACTATTCAAACACTCAAGGATATGTTGAGAACATGCTCAATGGAATTTAAAGATGGATGGGATCAACATGTCCCTTTAGTTGAGTTCTCTTACAACAACATCTTCCACTCATGCATTCAAATGGCACCCTATGAAGCTCTATATGGTAAGCGGTGTAAAAATCCTACTTGTAGGAATGAAGCTATTGAGATAAAGATTTTTGGTCCTGATCTTGTATAAGAGATGACAGAAAAAGTCTATGTGATCCAACAACAAATTAAGGCTGCTCAAAGTCAGAAATTGAGCTATGATGCCAACCGTCAAAGGGGCTTGGAGTTTGATGATGCTGACAAACTCTTTCTTTGAATTTTACATTGGAAGAGAGACATAAGGTTTGGGAAAAAAGGGAAGCCCAACCCTAGGTACATTGGCACCTATGAAGTCCTTGATCGCGTAGGAGAAATGTCTTATCGACTTGCACTTCCTCCAAATATAGCACAAGTTCATGATGTCTTCCATGTATACCTCTTGAGGAAGTACATACCTGACACTTCACATATTCTAAATCCAGATGTGGTTCAACTGGAACATGAACTCTCTTATGAGAAACAGTCGGTAGAGATCTTGGATCATAGAGATAAGATTATATGCAACAAGACTAACCACCTTGTTAAGATGTTGTGGAGGAACCAAAAATGTGAAGAAGCCGTGTGGGAACCAGAGAAGTCTATGAGGCAGAAGTACCCACACCTTTTCTCTTCTAAGGGTACGAGTTAAAATTTTGGGGATGAAATTTCATAATGGTAGAAGAATGTAACGACCCGAACTTTTAAATAATATTTATTTCCTAATTTGTGTGTTATTTCATTTTATACTCCACAAAACTATATCTTTTAATTAATGAAGTGAGTTTAATTAAATGAGACTATTGGGTTTCGAATGTTATATGAACATTGGTCAATATGACTGTTGGAAACTAACCTCTTTATGTTGCAATTATTGTTTATAAATACAAGTGATCTTTTTTAATACATAAAGAAGATTCGATGGCCTCATCCAGTAGACTCGGGCCATATGAATCCTATATGTCAAATCTTGGGAAGGAGGTAACATCTTTGGGATTTGCTCTGAACCAAGCCCAAGATGAGCTTCAACATGTGAAGCATGAACAGATTCACCTAAGGGAGAAGCTCAAGCTGATAGAAATCACCAATCAAGCAATGTTGTAGGAGTCGCCCAAAGATTCTATCACCATAGCACACATTACACTTAGGTCCAATGCAGGTGTTATAAGGGGCTATGTAACGAGGCCTTTTATACTTTTTGTAATCCATTGGTATAAATAAAATTTTAATTTCTTGTTATGGTACAATTTGTGATTTTTAAATGTCTGGATAAATATAGGATAAATATTATTGATGAATTTTGGAAAAAGGGTATTTTAAAATATTCATGTAAGAATTAAATAATTAATAATGTCAAATGATTTTGAAAAAATGGTCTTCTACAGTTGTGATCATTATGAAATTTAGAGTCTAATAAGATCAAATTATTTTTTAGTGAATAGTAAATTATGAATAGTAATTAACTCTTATGAATAGTAATGAATAGTAAATCATCCAAAAAATAGAAACATCACCCATGAATGTATAAATACAATTTAGACATCTTAGAAGTGAAAAAATGATCATAGTATAAGTTGTATTATTTTTTTAGGTCATAAATATTTTATTTACAATTTTATAATTAATTTAATAATTTAAAATGAAACTGTATTTCATAAAATTTAATCATAAATTTCTAATTTATTATCTTATGGTTATATTATAATTTTTTGGGGCCTTAATTACTTTTTCAAGGGGTTACAAAATAAGTTATAGATTTAGAGATGTTGTTTTTAATAAAAAATATTTTATTTAAAAATTAAATTGAAATTATTTTAAAAAAATTAGTTTCATAAAATTGAGTTCATTTTTGAATTCATATTATTCATATTAGGTTAGGGTAAAGTTTTTGGGTTTTTTCTGAAACATTTGAATTTTCGGTGAAGAGTAAAAATACAGTTTTGAGTTTCGTGTGTTTAATGACATCATTGATGATGTAATCATGATGTAATTAATCTGTTCGACTTTTTAATAGTAATATATTCTATGAGGTGTCCCAATTTGACAATACCGTGGACAAATAACATAGGAAAGCCCATGGTTTTGCAAATACAACCGATGTGGTGTCCCATGGAAATTAACTAAATATTCCCTCAATTTTCCAATAAATACCAAGCCATTCCCTCCTTAATTTCATTCCAAAATCCTGATCAATAAATATCTGGTCTTTCTACCTCCCTAGGATTCCTCCCAAGGTATCCTCAATCCCCCCAAAGTATTAATCTTCAAGCTTCCGAAGATACTCTTCAAGGTAAGGGAACCTTTCACCCTCCTCTTTTTAGTCATGATTTTATTTATGTTATGTCATCTAGTTTTCATCTTCATATGTGGGGGTATATTCTTATAAATTCTTATTACTATAAATTTGATTTCAAAATTATGAGATACCCTTTCCTCTCTCATCAAATTATTTTCTTATTTTTTAGTGACATTGTTAGGCTGCCGAATTTTCTTTAAAAGAAATAGTGTCTTCTCTTTTCTTTCATGTTTTATTTTCATGTGGTATGTCAGTAAAATATCCATAAAATGATCTTATTATGTTCCCATACTATATTATGAATTATTTTATGAGACTTTATCCCTTTTCCTCTCTCTTTTTAATTTTTTTCTAAAACAATGTTATGTAGTCGTTATGCTGTAGAATTTTCGTCTCGAAATCTCTCTTTTTATCAAGAAATTATCTCGTATTATTTATTGTGGATATACAAATCTATTTTCATTTCTATGGGTATTCATAATTTCATAAAATTGATCTATGTGATTCTATAATGGACATAAATATAAACCTAACTCCCTTTCCATGGGTTATAAATGACACACTAATCTTATTTTTATGTACTTTTTAAACATCACGATTTTGACATGAAATTCATTTCTTTGATTCTATTGGGGTTATTTATGAAATGTTTAATTATGATATATTTTTATCACATGAAAATAAATTCATATTAAGGGTGCTCCCAGATATCTCTCCAATGCATTGGGTAAATAATTATTCTCTAGAGATGACAAGTCACAATATACATTGGTGAAGAACCTTGGTAATATATTTATGACACCTTGGGAATGAACCATGGTGATATGTTCATGAATTTATAAATGAAATTTTTTAGCCTCATATTCTATTTGTTATTCAATTTCTTTTTATTATGATATGCCTCTACTTTCATTGCTCATGTCTTGTGGTTTTCATCAAGTTCTTATTGATATCACAAGTAAATTGATGCCCTTGCTTTCCTTACTGGGCATTCTTCTCACCCTTTCCTTTGATGTATGTCTCTGGGTTATGAGATTCATTAATTGTACATATAAAGAACTTATGATGAATCCCTACAAGTGTATTAGAAGAATATTTTATGTTCTCATGTTTAATAATCCTGATTTCCAAGACACTATACTTTAAAGATCCTCTATTTGAAAAATGTAATGAAAAGTGATGTAATATTAAGGAGGGATGTCACAAAAATAATTAATGTAATACATGTTTTATAATAGTAATATCAATGGGAAATAAAATGGGTGATAATAATTAACATGAACAGTGATACATGATATAGCATAATAATATAAAAAAAATATGGGAAATATGGTAAAAACTAAAAACACTGCATCATAAAAATAGTCCAAGGATATAAGACAATAAATCATGATGGAAAAAGAATAGTGATGGATTAGGTTTAATACCTAAACCCTGGTGTGATACCTCATGATACTAAACATTACCCAATGCATTGGGGGGGCTATATAATTTTGATCTCACCCATCACTTTCATTTCATTATCATGGTTAAGTGTTCCACATAGATCATAAAAAATGGAGTCATTCATCATCATATTTTATTAAATGATAAAGAATTTTGAAATTCATACATTTAAGTCCCAAATAGAATAAGTATAAGTTCATAAAGGTGAAAACCCTTGATAGTAAATGGGTACGGGTATTCACTGTACAATTGTTTGGCATGGAAAATCATGGTGGAACTTTGACAGCATAACGAGGGTGTATAAATGTTCATGGAAGGGGTTGGTGAGAGTGAAAGAATTATATCATAATTTATTAATCATAGGTTTGGTAATATTTATATGTAATATCATATCCTACCATTTGCAATTGGAGAAAAGGGGTATAATATAAATAAGATACTTGAATAAAGAGGACAAATAAAGGAACCCTTACTGGAGTGTGTGACTCCAAATGATTAGTAGAAGATTATTGAGAAATTGTGGGAGAATTAGGAGGACTATATAGAGAGGATGAAAGTTTAAGGAAATTATAAAAGGATTTTGAGTTAAGAGAAATGGGATCATTGGTTGGTTTATATAGGAAAAGATAGGGGAGTTCTTTATTATTTCTTAATCATAGGTTTTGGACTCTATATAATAAAATAACCAAAACCACAAATGTTCCCATGGTTTTTGCCCACAATTTATAAAAAGGGGGAGTTTTATTAAATATTTTATAATGATAAGTTCTGAACATAATAAAATAATACCCTTGATTATGTGGAAGTGATTCATACTCTTAAAGAAATGACTTAAAAACCTTTAAATATATCAATGCTTTTAGAGGATTCATAATGTATTTGTAGAATAAACATAAAATAAAATTATTTTAATGCTAAAACATTTATTTAGTCTTTCATACCCTTTATATTATTTATTACATCATTTTTGGGTCATTGTGATGTCATAATACACACTGTATATTTATATGATATTTAATTTTTACCCAAAAATTTGTCTATCTCAGAAATTTATGAAATATTCACCATTGGATAATTTAAAAATTATCATTCCCAAAATAATATTAATTTTATAAAAATATTTTTTAAAATAATTTTATTTTCACTTTTAAAAAAATAATCTTCATTTATTGAGAAATGCTAGGTTTTTTTTAACAATAACAGTTTTTGAACCCTTATAAAAATTACATTTGACTTCACAAAATTTATATGACAATTTTAATTTAATAATAATTATTTAATAATAAAAATATATTAAAATATTTTTTATTTAAAAAATACATTAATTCATCAAAATAAATGTTTTAATTTAAATTGAATAATAATTAAAAATGCAATTTTTCTTTTATTATATAAAAATCAAAATCATTTATAAAGTAATGATAAGAAGAAAATGGGAATGTTATTATCTTTAAAATGTAATATAAATATTCATATTATTTTGGTATTGATACATATACGTTTAATACACTAGAAAACTCCCTAATAGTATTGTGTGTGATGGTGAGACTTTCATGGGGTGGTTCAGCATATGCGGTTTGGGCCGTGATCTTGATGAGATTGAACTTCTTCCATAAGTGTTTTTTTCTCATGATTAAATTGATAAATCTCATATTGATCTTGGTCAAGTGTAAAGATCAGTGATTCTATCTCCCTCTAATGCTATGATAAATGGGTTTCATAGGGTACGATCTTACTGGTTGAGGCCATCATCTACTTTTTTGGTGTCAATTGGAATTGTTAAAACTGTATATTTATGCAAATCGTGTGATCAATATTCAATGACTATATTATCAACAGTAATGGTTATTAATGGTATTTTAAATCCAATAAAAAGTAACAAAACAAAATAGGTGCATGTTTTTTCTATAACCATAATACATAATAAGACATTAAATTTAAATTGTATGGGGAATTATATTTAAAAAAGTTTTGGTCATTACAATCATACCCCCATCAGAATTTTTTCCATAAAATTTTTTATTTCCCTCACTAAAACAGATGAGGGTAATTATGTTTCATCACTTCATCTAGTTCTCACATAACTTATTCAAACTATTGGTTTCTCCACCGCACATTGACTAGGTGCATTGTCTTTTTCTATAGAACTTTTTCTCTACTATATAATATCTTCTTCAGCATCTCCTCATAGGAAAGATAATTCTCTAACAAAACCACTTATGGAAGAGTACATGTGAGGTATATATTATGTACTAACTCAATATGGATACATGTAATAAACCATATACTTGAGATTGGTTAGGTTGGAGTGCTAGTTTATAAGCCACCACTCTAATGCAATCAAGGATTTCTAAGGGGCTGATGTAACTTGGATGTAGATTTCCCTTCTTCCTAAATATCATGACTTTATTTCATAGAGATATGTGAAGGAATTACATACTCCTAATATAAAACTCTAGGTCTCATCGATATAGCACATTTTATGACTTTGATAATCCTTGATGTGCTACTGAATGGTCATGACATTTTCCACCATTTCCTAGACTATTTCAAGACCAATAATTTTGTTCTCCCCAACTTCATCTCAACATGCATGTGTTATACACATCCTCAAATAAAGGTATTTATAGGGATCTATTTCAATGGTTGAGTTGAAACTATTATTGTATGATAACTCAACCATAGGAAGATGTTGATATCATCCTCATTTGAAGTTAATTGTGCATGAACTGAACATGTCCTCGAGTGTTAGGATAGTCCACTCAGATTTGACATCAGTTTGAGGGTGACAAACAATGCTGAAGTTCAAATCAATATTTAGATCCTGTTTGATACACTTCCATAACATAGAGGTAAATCTTTGATCTCAGTCGGATATAGTTTATAGTGGTGTTCCATGCAGCCTCACTACTTTTCTAATGTATATCATTGCGATTTGATTGAGTTAGAAGTCTTCTAGAATCCCAATAAGTGTGATTAATTTTTTAGATGATCCACTATAAACTATATAGAATTATTTCATCGTGATGTATTCCAAAAACCAGTGAAAAATTCCATGGTGATATTTTCCTATTTCCATGTAGGTATGGGTAATGGTTGCATAAACCCCTTATATTTGTTCCTTTCTACCATTAATTTATAACATACATGGCACCTTGATGTATATTCTTTGATATCATTCTACATATTATCCCACCAATAATTCTCTCATATATCTAGATACATCTTTTTACTTCCTGGGTGGATGAAGAAATTTGAACTATGTTCCTCATTAAAAAGTTCCTTCTTTAACTCAGTATTTTATGGTAGAGATATCCATGAACCAAATATTATAAACCCTTCATTAATATTGAACTATAAAGATTTTCCTTTTTTATAGTTTCCAATTTTTTCTAAATTCCCGCATCATTTCACTAAGAATCCTTTAACTTTTATAGAAGGGATTATTGAGAAATCATTTGTGATAGGATTAATTATGTTCCTTCTTTTATGATTCCTATGTCCATCCTTTTCAAAAATAAGAAGATTGGATCCTTCTTAGTTTTCATCAATGATAAAATTACTTGATCCTTTCTACATAGTTAATATTATAATTTATTAACTTTCCTAGTATGGTAGTGAACTGAGCGTTTATAGTCCTTAATCGTCACTAACTATCTTTGTAGCGCATATTCAGCTTTTTCTGTGTGAATATTTGTTTGAGTATTTTGTGATTTGTATATATTTGACAATTCTCCCCAAAGTGATAATGTCTCCATATTTTCAACATAAATATCACTACAACCAACTCTAGATCACATGTTGGGTAGTTATTTTCAGGTAATTTTAGTTTTCTTGAGGCATAGGCTATCACTTTTCCATTCTGTATTAACACACAACCTAATCCCTTCTTCAAAGCATCGCTGAATACTATGAAAAGTTCACCATTTTTGGGTAGTGTGAGTACATGTGTAGTGATAAACCTTTTTTCCAGCTCCTTTAATCTCTCATCACATTAATCATTCCAATAAAACATGACTCCCTTCTAATTTATCTTGGTTAGAGGGTTTTACAATCTTGATAAATTTCTCACAAATCGATGATAGTACCTAGCTAATTCAAGGAAACTACATATATCTATCATAGATCTTGGACTCAGTCATCCTTTAATTGATTCTGTATTTGAAGGGTCCATATATATCCCATTTCTTCTAATGATATGATCCAGGAATTATACTTCCTTCAACTAGAACTCAAATGATTTTTACTTGGCATAAAGATTCTCTTTATGTAAGGTCTTTAGTACAGTTCTCATATTCTCCTCATCCTCCTCATTTATTTTGAATTATATTATAATATCATCTATAAAAACTACCAAATATTTGTCTTGTTAATATCTAAATACCCTATTAATCAAGTCCATAATTATTTTTTGAGCATTAGTGAGTCTTAAATTCATTACTACGACCTCATAGTGCCCATACCTTGTATGAAAAGTACTCTTTGGGTGTCCTCCTTCTTCACCATAACGTGGTAATATCCCAACCACAGATCCAATTTGGGGAAGTATTGTTCTCTTCATATTTGATCAAACAAGTCATAAATATGTGTAAGAGTAAACTTGTTCTTTATTGTGATCTTTTTGATCTCATGATAATCAATGAAAAGGAGCATTGGCGCATCCTTCTTCTTGATAAAGAGGATTGGTGAACCCCGCAATGAAGCACTTGGGCATATAAACCCTACCTCTATATTCTCTTGTAGTTTTTTATTTATCTACTCAAGTTCCACAACATCCATTTTATATAGATTCATGTATAAATCAATTACCTATGTATAATCTTGATTTAAAATTCAACCTCTCAGTTATAAGGAAGGCTAGGAAATTCTTCATGGAACACATTAATGTATTCCCTAAAAATGGGAATGTCTTCAATGATAATACTTTCCATATACTCAATAATTTTAGATATATAATCTTACTCATATTGATATTATATCTAATCTTTAGATGTTTTTTCTAAATAATATTCATCCTCCTCTACACACTTGTACAAAATCATGGGATGATTCTCCATAAGGAGAGTTATTTCCATCTCGTGGAAATTTATGTTGGATCTATATAGGTAAATCCAATACATACCCATAATTTCATCAATTTGAAAAAAATGAAGTATAAAAAGGGTCTCTAGGAAGTTCATTCCAAAAATTTTTATAGAGGGGGTTATATACTTGGGATGCAATAATTACTCTGTTTTTAATTTTCACCAAAAACTCTACTTCTATGATTTGTGGTGGTGTTTGAATAGTTCTAATAAAATTTCATGATTTGAAAAAATGTGTAGAACTAGAATAAAAAAAGTATATACTCAATTATTTAATGAATAACAAGTTTACTTATCACCAGTTTATTGTTGGGATCCACCTCAGTGGTTATGATGGAAAAAGCTCACCCTTTCTTCCTTGGATGTTTTTGGTTCTCTCTAGAAACCCTTGTCTTAGTTCGTTAGTTTGAAAAGTTTCATGGTTCCTTGTAGTTGAAGAAATGAATAATGATTTAAGGGTTAACAATATAATTCATTTCCTCTATCACAATAGTGGGTTTCTCTCATCAGAAATCACTAGCTAGGACTTTTTCATTCTTGAACCTAAAGCATTTCTTTGTTTCCATTAGGCAATTTACATGCTACCTCTTTCCACACCTTTGGAAAGTGGGATATTGAAATTTTAGGGAAATTTTATATTTCTCCATCAGACTTCCATAATTAAACTCTAATTCCACTTCTTATACCATGATAGCCTTGAGATTTTCTGATCCCCTTTTCAACTTTGTGGTTATATCAGATAATTTCTTCACAGCTATCAATGTCTCAGATCACTAAGGATTTTTTTTAGAATAGGATTTAGACAATAAAAGAATAATTCAACATTTTATTTACAGTTAATGACAAATCCATAGGCGAGTTATAAAAGTCTTGTGATGTTTACCATGTACACACTGATATATTCATCGTATTTTTTCTTGAGGGAAATGAAATTCCTTTCCATTTTAAGTTGGAGAATGTGAGGAAAATATATATCAAAAAACATTTCTAAATTTATTCTACCCATCACATCAATATCTTCATCAACCTTAATATTCTTGATCAATTTCCACCACTGACTAGCTTCTCCCTCCAATTTCTAAATAGCCAGTAGAACCTTCTCTTTGTTAGAACATTAAAACATGGAGAATATATTCTCAGTGGAGTTGATCCATTGTTTCGTGATTAATTGATCAGATGTTCCATTGAATTTCATAGGTATTATTTATATAAAACACTAAATTACAAATTGTTTTATATTTAGGATATTGGGTTACTCCTCATAATTCTAGTTTCAATTCACAACATGAGTCATCTAAGAGAGTGTCATAATAAAGTTTGTTATTCTCTCTCTCATCGGTTTGGTCATCTCATTTGGGTATTCATCACATTGGTTGATTACCCATTTCATCTTATTTCTATCTATTGGATAGAGTAAAGGTAAAATTATTGATGAGAATTTTTAAACTATTAAACACCTTAACGATAATCCAATGAAATTAAAGTGCTAAATTATAAATTACATGTATTTACTTATCTTGTGAATTTCTACGCTATTTTCTATGTTATCCATGATCTATTTCCAATAATATATTCTTATGTTAATTTTTTCCTTAATAATGGTTTATAATGAGCTTATGAGTTTACCCAATAATATTCATGAGGATTTTTAAACTAGTTGTGCAGCAAGGCCCATTGTCATGCACCGATTTCCGATCTAGTTAGCTCAATGTGGTGTTTTTAGGTTTCACCCCTATATACATATGTACCAGAGACACATCCAATTATATTATCTATAAAAGTATGTGTTTTAATAGTAACCATTTACTCTATACTTTCCAAAAATTATTTATTTTTTTCTTATACTTATTTTATTCATTCATATTTCACTAGAGTTCTCTAATCTTAATCCAAAAAATAACTAAACTTTTCCTTCGATTCTAACTATAAAACCCCCTCTCTTAATTTCACATTAATACATGATTATTACATAATATTTCACTTAATACAACCCAAAATATCGATAATTATAGTTTCTTTTAGAATTATGTATATTAAAAAATAATTTAATCAGGAAAAAACATCTTTATTGGAAACTACCTTTACAAGCTCATACTTAAAACTACATGGGATAACCTGAGGACATGCATAATAAATAAGTGATATATAAAGACCAATAAAGGAATGAACATTGAATAATATGAATAAATTAATACATATTATAAAATAGGAATATTAATTGGACATAAAAGTGGTGAGAATCATAAAAAATATTAATGAGGCATGATATAACATGATAACATAAAGGAAAAGTGGGAAAAGTGGAAACAACACAAAACACTGAATCATAAACATAGGTCAAGGATAATTTTTTAGAAATCGTAATGTAAAAAGTCTCACGATGGATTATTTTCACTCCATAAGACCTTAATTTATGTCTCATGATACTAAACATTACCCAAATCATTAGAGCATTGTATAATTTTGGGTGCACTCATCACTTTCATTTCATTCTAATGCTTAAGTGTGCCGCATAGATTGTAACACCCAAGAATTTTATGAGAAATATTTTGTTTTTATGTTATATAAATTATCAAAGGAATATTTCACTACACACAACACTAACTTGTCTTGCTTTACACGCAATCGCGACCTTTCTTGATAGCATGCGTCGTACGCAATACCGAGTTTCACTAAACAACGATATGCTATTAAAATATTATTAAAACTAGACGTTATGAATAGTAATAACCACTTTTTGAAATTTTTTAAATATTATTTTTCAAAATGGACTTCATTTTTGGATTCATAATATCAAAATTAGCCTAGGGTGAAATTTTGGTATTTTTCTGGAAACTTTCAATTTTTGATGAATTGTGAAAACACTGGGTTACTATTTAAAAACCGAATTTTTATTTAAATAATTATTTATTTTATGTAAATTTATTTTAGGTAAAAATTGATACATAATACCTATATAAGTTCAATGTAATTTATTGGAGTAATTTTATAATAATTTTAGATATATAAAAATTTTATTGAACTTTTCACCGTCTTTTACCCACCTCCTAGGAGAATTTAAAAATTTACATAAAACATAATTTTACCGCTTCTGTGAGTGGAATTTCAAAAATCTGAGAGACACAGTTGATTTCACTAAGTAAAATGTGGTTCAATGAGACGAAAATAATTTTTGGTGAATAGTAACTTTTTACTTTTTTACCACGATTAAAAGTAAATTGGGTAATTAAGGGTAAAAATGATATTATTATTACCCTAAAACATGTACTAATTATATTGGATAAGTTTAATTCGACCAAAAACAACCTTATGAATAAAATATGACCATTTATTCCCACTTGGATTAGATGAGGACATTTATTATTAATTTATTTAAAGAAGGGTTAAAATAGTTAAAAGCAAAGTTAAATAAGTAAATAATTTTTAATATAGGGTTATACATACGATAAATTAGAATACAAATATTAATTGGAAATATAAAACTATTTCCTACATAATGGAATTTTATTTGTAATTTTTAAACATTAAATAATTTAATTTATTTATGACACAAAGATGATGAAGTAATTATCTTATAAATGAATTATTGACATAATTGATGTTATAAATACCCAAATAAATGTAATTTGAGACTTTTTATGAATTACACTAATTTTATAGGTTAATATGACATGTTAGTATTGATTTAATTAACGTTTTTCGAACAAATCATTCTGTTATGATTTTCAAAAAAATCAATTACTAAATAGTGTCAAAATTGAAATAAAATAGTTTTTAAAACAAATATTATATTATTAATTGTTATTTTATTCCTAAAAATTTAAGGTTCGGAAAAATGATTTATATAAGGTTATATATATTAATAATATACAACTTGGGGTTCGTTTGGCTTGTTATAGTAAGTTTATTAACCTTATAGTGTAAGAACACAAAAAGACACTGTAGAAGTAAAATTATCTAACTTAAAGTTAAATCTAAATGATAAGGTTAAAATAGTAAAATAAACTTATCAAAATTCTATTGGATGAGAGGATTTCGACCCATACCCATCTTAGCTTTAAAATAAATCAATTTGGAGCTATTTAAAACCGAATATGGCTTTATAATAAAATAATATTTTTAGTTTTTCCAAAGGTGCCCCTCTCCTCCCTTATAAAAGGGCACCTCCTCCCTCTCTTCCTCACACCACTTTGAGCCTTCAAGATCTACAAAACCCTGACAAATTATCTTATTCACTTCCCTAGAAACATCCTATAGGTCCTAGGATTCTTCAAAGACCAATTCTAGTGCCCTAAAAGGAGGTCTCAAAGAAGCGCTTCAAAGAAGAGGTAATGTCCGTTACCAATTCTTTCAACTTTATTTCTTATTCCACTTATTATTCTTTAGTTGTTTAATTATAAATTAATAACATAATTATCAATCATATAAGGATATGTCATTATAATTATGAAACAACCCTATTTCACCATCTATCTATCCTACGGAAAACGAAATCACCGCGCGTGCATAAGTACGGAATACTGTCTCCACGCTGTGGTGTAATCTATTTTCCTTACTTGGATGGGTATAATGGTGTAAATAATGAATATATATGATTATTTTAAATTGATACTGATTCTCAAATAGTATACATACACTCCAATACAATTCCATGATCATGGGAACGATATCATCGCTCGTGCATACGTACAGAATACCGTCTCCACGATGTAATGTGACTTGTTCTACGTGATTTTCATTGCATAATGATTACAAAAATTAATTGAGTGAATAAATATGATATATATTACACTAATACCATTCTGTAAATGAGGTATCTATAACCTAAAAATAAGAATAAGAGTTTATTCGACAAAACACGTATGAGAACAAAAAGTAATAAACACCCGAATAACAAGTAGCAATGAAATATTACTAATAATAAGCTAGAAAAATGATCATATATGATATCATAACAATGAGTATGATTCTGTAATAAGTAAATGACATTTTTTAAATCATTATACAGGAGGTCCAGACACTTACAAAGCAAATCGGACCTAAGGTAAGGGAAATATCTCAATCTCATTTTTATCTGAGATTGTTTACACTTTGGAATTTACTGGGGTGTATTTTATCATCCACATCCATGTTTCCTTAATATGTAATATTATTTCCATCCACCAACAATTGTTTAAATCCAATTTTACCCTTCGGTGAGTTTTTAGTAAAATATATGAAAGGAATCTTTTGTCGTTTTTCGTATGAGGTACTTTTTGACTTTTCTAACAAAAGTATGAGAAGAATGTTTTTTTAACTTATACGGCATGAATGGATTTTTAAAACATTATTTCCAAGAAGCTTACTTTACATGTTTTCATGTTTATTTTTAATCAACTTCTTTTAGTTTATAATTGTATGACATATTAAGAAAGGAAAAGTGTTTGTGAAGTAGAAAGGATATTTTCCTCAAGAATGGAGTTCAAGTGTCTTATCAAAATTATTTTCCATCTAAGATAATAAAGGGTTTTGTTTCATACCCTATTATTACATTGATTTGATTATGTTGTGATGGAATTATTTTTATGAATTCCTTTATCTTATATGAATTGTTTTATGATGTCACGATGTTTAAGAATCCCATTTTTATTACATGGGTTATGCTATGATGTATGGTTTATGATTTGGTGGCACAAATAATAATGGTATCATTATTAGATGGGTGGGACCTATATATCCCTCAAATACATTGGGTAAAGATTTTATATCCCATGAGATAGACATGTCTGGAACGGCAGGTTAAACCGGTTCAGTGAAACAGGACTGAAACGAGGAATGAACTCAGTTCAAAAATGGACTTTGTCCACTAAGATAGTCTTGGCAATGAGTCTTGAATAATAAGAAATGATTCTCTATGATTATGTGTGTATTCCAAAAAGATTCATGTTTTATGTTATGATTATTGGGATTAAATTTCACTCCCATGATTTATCCCATCTTATGAAATTATGATCTCTTTTGCAGGGTAAGATTTCCGAAATGTTATGTTCTTAGGAATATGATGTGATTGATATTTCTTTTGTTTACCCTTACTGGGAATTTGAGCTCATCCTTTTGTATGTTTTCTTTACCCATGTCAGGAATAAGGTTATTAAGTAAGATATTCCAAAAGGGACTATAGATATGATGAAATAAATGGGAGGCAGTGTAGACACTTTATGAACCAGTTGTTTATGTTTCCCAGTTTCTAAAGACAATATACATATACAGTCCTTTCATGGTTTTGTAATATGTTGAAATAAGTGTACTTCAATTTTGAAGTACTAACAATGTATGTAAAGTATGGGTCGTTATAGTTGGTATCAGAGGAAAGGTATAGTCAACCTTTGGAAACTAGGATGTGAAATCCTTAGTAAGAATTCTAAGGATAAGTCTAAGCATAGAACACAATCTTAGTGTTTTGGAAATGGCCATGAATAACCTAGTATAAGACCTTAAGTGTGAAATTTTATTCTTTATTATGTTGTTTTCTTATTATAATTAGTGTTTCTCACACTATTCTTATTGGTTTTAGTCAATGGCTGGAACCCGAAGGAACCGTGTTAATGCTAAATACAACGGGAAATGAAATGATTGTCCCCCTGAGCAACCAAACATTATGGGAGCTGGAATGAAAAATCTTGTAGCCATGCTCACACAACTTTCTCAAGCTATGAATCATGTAGGACATCCAAACAAGAAAAGGAAGTAGCAACATTCTGTTGAATCCTTCATGAGATAGCGTCCACCTTCATTCAACGGGTCTATTGATCCATTAGTTTCCGAACAATGGATCAGTACTACTAAAAAGATATTTTTAGTTCTTCAATGTTCTGAACATGATAAAGTCATCTTAGCAGTGTATTGTTTGGAAGGTGATGCTGATCAATGGTGGAATCTTATAAAGAATACGAGTCCAAGAGATTAAATTGAGTCCATGTAATGGGACAAGTTCAAGAACTTATTTTTCAATAAGTATTTCCCTCGTATTCTCCAAACAAATATAGAGAAGGAGTTTTTTGAACTAAAGAAAAAGGATGATAAATCTGTTGGTACCTACGAAGAAACTTTTACAAGACTTGCAAGGTACGCTTCTGGTATTATTATCCAACCTAAGAGTAAGATCGATCGATTATTTAGTGGCTTAAAACCAATTCTTTGAAGGGCGTTAGCCATAAGGGACTTCAATAGATGCAAGGAAATTGTTCGATGTTCTCTCAAGTTTGAGATGGAGATTGGAGTAACCCATCAGTCATATAGGTCTGATAAGAAGAGGAAAATAGAATTCGAAGGAAAAATTAAAGAGCACACTGAAAAGAAGATGATTTTTCCCTTATTCTCAAAGTTTAGAAAGAAACATGGAGGGAGTTGTCTTAAAGAGACAATTAAATGTTTCAAATGTGGAAAGGAAGGTCATTGGGCATTTTAATGCAGCAATAATGGGAAGAAGATGTCTAGTGATGCGAACAAAAAAAAGGCTACACAGAGTGCACCTCCTACACTTCAATGTTACAAGTGAAAGGAAATAGGGAATTATTCAAATCAAATCCCTAATCCAAGGGTTGATGATGATGATCGATATCAAAAAACTCTTAAATCTAAAGAGAAAGGAAAGTCACATGCAATTTCTATCAGCAATGTGGAGTACGATAACGAAGTGGTGAAAGGTACACTTACGATCCACTCTAAAGTAGAAATTTTTTTATTTGATTCTGGATCCACCCACTATTTTATTTCTAAAGAATTTTCTAAAGGTATCGTCGTATTACCTCAATAATTAGATGTTGAGTTAGTTGTGACAACCCCTAATGGCACAACGGTTGCATCAAAAGTTTACAATTCTTCTCCGATTGAAGTTTGTGGGAAAGTGCTTCCTAAAAATCTTGTGATCCTTCCTATAGTGTAATTTGATGTGATTCTTGGCATGGATTGGATTTATTTATATGGATCTCATATCAATTTCCAAATAAGGGAGTTTACATTTCATATTCCAGATCAATCTATGATCGTCTATCGATGCAAGGATGAACATAACCTTCCAGTGGAAATTTCTTCCATCTTATGGGTATTGATTCCACTAAATGAAGGTTATTTATCTCAAATGGTTGGTGAGAAACTCATGATTAAGAATATTCCCATTGTACGGGAGTTTGATGATGTCTTTCCGGAGTAATTGTTGGGTCTTCCACCAAATCGTGAAGTTGAGTTTTCAATAGAACTCGTACCAGGTGCATTACCTATTTAAAAGACACCTTATAGAATGGCCCTAATTGAGTTTTAGGAATTGAATAAGTAACTCCAAGAGAATCTTGATAAGGGGTTCATATGCCCTAGTGCGTCACCTTGGGGAGCACCTGTTCTGTTTGTTAAGAAGAAAGATGGATCAATGAGACCCTGCATTGATTATCAAGAACTTAACAAGATCACTATCAAGAAAAAATATCCTCTCCCATGCATTGATGACTTATTTGACCAACTACACGGAGCTCAATACTTTTCCAATATTGATCTTCGTTTAGGGTATCATCAATTAAGGGTCAAAAGGGAGGATATACCAAAGACAGCTTTCCGTACAAGGTATGGACACTATGAATTTATAGTGATTCCATTTTGTCTTACTAATACCCCTTCTATTTTCATGGATCTGATGAATAGAGTCTTTAGAGACTATCTTGATCAGTTTGTGGTAGTCTTTATAGACGATATTCTTGTATATTCAAAGAGAAAGGAAGAACATGAAGATCACATGAGAATTATATTGAAGACCCTGAGAAAGGAGAAGCTTTATTCAAAATTTACCAAGTGTGAATTTTGGCTTCAAAAAGTTTCATTTTTGGGTCACATAATCTCAAAAGAGGGGATATCTGTGGATCCAGCAAAAACAGAGGTTATCGAAAGATGGTTGAGACCAACAACAGTAACTGAGATCTGAATTTTTCTTGGTATGGATAGATATTATTGACATTTTGTGAAAGATTTTTCACGATTATCTAATCCACTCACCAGGTTGACTTGGAAAGGAGTTAAGTTTGTTTGGATGAAGGAATGTGAAGATAATTTCAAGGAGTTGAAAAGAAGGTTATCCAGTGCACCTGTGCTCACACTTCCTTGTAGTGGAGAAAGTTTTGTGATCTACAGTGATGCATCCAAGAAGGAATTGTGGTGTGTTCTTATGCAAAATGATATAGTGATAGCTTATGCCACACGACAGTTGAAAATACATGAGAAAAATTACCCAACGCATGATTTGGAGTTAGCTGCGGTAATCATTGCATTAAAGATTTAGAGGCATTATCTTTATGGAGAAAGGTGTGACATTTATACTGATCATAAAAGTTTAAAGTATATTTTCACACAAAAGGAGATGAATATGCGCCAAATAAGATGGTTGGAGCTGATTAAGGATTATGACTGCTCAATTCATTACCACCCTGGGAAAGCAAACAAGGTGGTAGATGCTTTAAGTCGACAAGACCATGCCAGTTTATCCATGATGAGGATCACAAAAGATCCAGTATTTATGGATTTACAAAGGATAGATCTTGGAATTATAATGAAAGGGGAAAAATCGTATCTTTCTCAAATGAATGTTCAACCATATATACATGTTAAGATTAAAGAGGCACAGAAAGAAGATGTAGAGTTACAAAAGAAGGTGAGAAAAGTTCCTGAATTCAACCTTAATTGTGATGGGATAATAAAGTTCAGGAATCGAGTTTGTGTTCCTCCCATCCCCGAATTAAATAAGGATCTTCTGGATGAGGCTCATAGTTCATCATTCTTTATTCATCCAGGAAGCACGAAGATGTATAGGGACCTGAAATAGTACTTCTGGTGGGATGGCATGAAAAGAGATGTTGCTGAATATGTCTCTCGATGCTTGGTTTGTCAACAAGTTAAATATGAGAGACATAATTCTAAGGGGATGTTACAACCATTACCCATACCCGAATGGAAATGGGAAAACATCACTATGGACTTTGTCGCATGACTTCCTAAAACATCCAAAGGCAATAATGCTATCTGGGTCATAGTTGATCGTCTTACAATGTCCGCACACTTCATTGCTATTAGAGAGGATTTCTCTATAGATCATCTTGCCATGATATATGTAAAGGAAGTGGTAAGATTTCATGGAGTACCACTTTCTATTATATCTGATTGTGATCCGAGGTTTACCTCAAAGTTCTAGCAAAGTCTTCAGCATACTCTGGATACAGAGTTCAGTTTCAGCACTTCTTATCATCCTGAGACAGATAGTTAGTCTGAGAGGCCAATTCAAACTCTAGAAGATATGTTGAGAGCTTGCTCTATGGATTTAAAAGGTGGTTGGGATCAACACCTACCTTTGGTGGAATTTTCTTATAACAATAGCTTTCACTCCAGTATTCAGATGGCTCCTTATTAAGCTCTCTATGGAAAGAAATGCAGGACTCCAACTTTCTGGGATGAAGTTGGGGAAATAAAGCTATTAGGACCTGATCTTGTTGATGAGATGACAGAAAATGTCTGATCTATTCAACAACACATAAGAGCAGCTCAGAGTCGACAAAAAAGTTATGTTGAAAACCGAATGAAGCACCTATAGTTTGAAGTGGGTGATAAAGTGTTCTTATGAATATCTCCTTGGAAGAGAGTAATGAGATTTGGAAAGAAGGGAAAGCTGAGCCCTAGGTATATCGGTCCTTTCAAAATACTGGATCGTGTTGGGAAGGTAGCTTACCGATTGGCGCTTCCACCGAATCTCTCCCAAGTTCACGATGTGTTCCATGTATATCTCCTAAGAAAGTACATACCTGATCCTTCACATGTACTCAACTCAGAAGTTGTACCTCTGGAGCAAGATCTTTTTTATGAAGAACAGCCAATAGAGATTCTAGATCATAGTGAAAAAGTTTTACGGAACAAGACCACTCACGTGGTGAAAGTTTTATAGAGGAACCACCAATTATAAGAAACTACATGGGATCTTGTGGATATAATGACGGAGAGGTACCCTCATTTGTTTGTTACCAGTGGCGAATTTTGAGAGCGAAATTCATTTTAAGGGGGGTAGAATGTAACACCCGAGACTTTTATGAGAAATATTTTTTTTATGTTATATAAATTATCAAAGGAATCTTTCACTACACACAACACTAGATTTTCTTTCTTTACACACAATCATGACCTTTCTTGATAGCTTGTGTCATACGCAATACCGAGTTTCACTAAACAACGATATGCTATTAAAATATTATTAAAACTAGCCGTTATGAATAGTAATAACCACTTTTTTAAATTTTGTAAATTTTATTTTTCAAAATGGACTTCATTTTTGGATTCAGAATATCGAAATTAGCCTAGGGTGAAATTTTGGTATTTTTCTGGAAACTTTCAATTTTTGATGAATAGTGAAAACACTGGGTTACTATTTAAAAAACCGACTTTTTATTTAAACAATTATTTATTTTATGTAAATTTATTTTAGGTCAAAATTGATACATAATACCTATATAATTTCAATGTAATTCATTGGAGTAATTTTATAATAATTTTATATATATAAAAATTTTATTGAACTTTTCACCATCTTTTACCCACCTCCTAAGAGAATTTGCAAAATTACATAAAACTTAATTTTACCGCTTCTGTGAGTGGAATTTAAAAAATATGAGAGACACGGTTGATTTCAGTAAGTAAAATGTGGTTCAATGAGTTGAAAATAATTTTTGGTGAATAGTAACTTTTTACTTTTTTTACCACGGTTAAAAATAAAATAGGGTAATTAAGGGTAAAAATGATATTATTATTACCCTAACACATATCTTAATTCTATTGGATAAGTGTAATTCGACCAAAAACAACCTTAGGATTAAAATATGACCATTTAGTCCCACTTGGATTAGATTAGGACATTTATTATTAATTTATTTAAAGAAGGGTTAAAATAGTTAAAATCAAAGTTTAATAAGTAAATAATTTTTAATATAGGGTTATACAGAAGATAAATTCAACTATAAATATTCATTAAAAATATAAAAATATTTCCTACATAGTGGTATATTATTTGTAATTTTTAGATAATAAATAATTTAATTTATTTATGACACAAAGATGATGCAGTAATTATCTTATTAATGAAATATTGACATAATTGATGTTATAAATACCCAAATAAATGTAATTTGAGACTTTTTATGAATTACACTAATTTTATAGGGTAATATGACATGTTATTACTGATTTAATTAACCTTTTTATAAATAATAATTCTGTTATGAGTTTCACAAAAATCAATTACTAAATAGTGTCAAAATTGACATAAAATAGTTTTTAAAACAAATATTATATTATTAATTGTTATTTTATTCATAAAAATCTAAGGTTAGTCCAATAGACTTAGATAAGGTTATATATATTAATAATAAACAACTTGGGGTTTTTTTGACTTATTATAGTAATTTTATTAACCATGTAGAGTAAGAACACAAAAAGACACGGTAGAAGTAAAATTATCTAACTTAAAGTTAAATCTAAATGATAAGGTTAAAATAATAAACTAAAATTGTCCAAATTCTATTGGATGATAGTATTTCGACCCATACCCACCTTATCTTCAAAATAAATCAATTTTGAGCTATTTAAAACCGAATATGGATTTATAATAAAATAATATTTTTAGTTTTTTCAAAGGTTCCCCTCTCCTCCCTTATAAAAGGGCACCTCCTCCCTCTCTTCCTCACACCACTTTGAGCCTTCAATCTCGGCCAACCCCTACCAAATTCTCTTCTCCATATCCCTAGAAACATCCTAGAGGTCTTGGTATTCCTCAAAGAGCAATTTTAGTGCCCTAAAAGGAGGTCTCAAAGAAGCGCTTCAAAGAAGAGGTAATGTCCGTTATGGATTCTTTCAACTTTATTTCTTCTTAAACTTATTCTTATTTAGTTGTTTAATTATGAATTAATAACATCAGTATCACTAATATACTGATATGTTATTATAATTATGGAAAAACCCTATTTCAACATCTATATATCTTACAGAAAATGAAATCACCACACGTGCGTACATACGGAATACCGTCTCCACGCCATGGTGTAATCTATTTTCCTTACTTGGATGGGTATAATGTTGTAAAGAATGAATATATATGATTATTGTAAAGTGATATTGATTCTGAAATAGTATACATACACTCTAATACAATTCCACAATCATGGGAATGATATCATCGCTCGTGCATACGTACGGAATACCGTGTCCACGATGTGATCCGACCTGTTCTACATGATTTTCATTGCATAATGATTACATAAATGAATTTAGTGAATAAATATGATATATATTACACTAATAAAATTCTGGAAATGAGGTATCTATAACCTAAAAATAAGAATAAGAATTTATTCGACAAAACACACATAAGAACAAAAAGTAATAAACACCCGAATAACAAGTAGCAATGAAATATTACTAATAATAAGCTAATAATATGACTATATATGATATCATAAAAATGAGTATGATTCTGGAATAAGTCAATGACATTATTTAAATCATTATACAGGAGTTTCGGACACTTACAAATAAAATCGGACCTAAGGTAATGGAAATATCACAATCTCATTTTTATCTGAGATTGTTTATACTTTGGAATTTACTGGGGTGTATTTTATCATCCACATCCATGTTTCCTCAATATGTAATATTATTTCCATCCATCTACAATTTTTTAAATCCAATTTTACCCTTCGGTGAGTTTTTATTAAAATATATGAAAGGAATCTTTTGTCGTTTTTCGTACGAGGTATTTTTTGACTTTTCTGACAAAAGTACGAGAAGAATATTTTTTTAACTTATACACGATGAATATATTTTTAAAACATTATTTACAAGAAGCTTCCTTTACAAGTTTTCAAGTTTATTTTTAATCAAATTCTTTTAGTTTAGAATTGTATGACATGTTAAGAAAGGAAAAGTGTTTTTGAAGTAGAAGGGATATTTTCCTCAAGAATGGAGTTCAGGTGTTTTATCAAAATTAATTTCCATCTAAGATAATAAAGGGTTCTGTTTCTATCCCTATTATTACATTGATTTTATTATTTTGTGATGGAATTATTTTTATGAATTCCTTTATCTTATATGAATTGTTTTATGATGTCACAATGTTTAAGAATCCCATTTTTATTACATGGGTTATGCTATGATGTATGGTTTATGATTTTGTGGAACATATAAGAATGGTATCATTATGAGATGGGTGGGACCTATATCTCCCTCCAATGAATTGGGTAAAGATTTTATATCTCATGAGATAAACATGTCTGGAATGGTAGGTTAAACCAGTTCAGTGAAACATGACTGAAATGAGGACTAAACTCGGTTCAGAAATGGACTTTGTCCATTAAGATAGTCTTGGAAATTAGTCTTGACTAATAAGAAATGATTCTCTATGATTATGTGTGTATGCCACAAAGCTTCATGTTTTATGTTATGATTATTGTGATTACATTTCACTGCCATGATTTATCCCATGTTATGAAATTATGATCTCTTTTCCAGGGTAAGATTTCCAAAATGTTATGTTCTTATGAATATGATGTGATTTATATTTCTTTTGTTTACCCTTACTGAGCATTTGAGCTCACCCTTTTGTATGTTTTCTTTCCCCAAGTCAGGAATAAGGTTATTAAGTAAAATATTCCAAAAGGGACTATAGATATGATGAAATAAATGGGAGACAGTGTAGACACTTTATTAACCAGTTGTTTATGTTTCCCAGTTTCTAAGAACACTATACCTATACGGTCCTTTCATGGTTTTTTTATATGTTGTAATAAGTGTACATCAATTTTGAAGTACTAACAATGTATGTAAAGTATGGGTCGTTATATAGATCAAACAAAATGGATTCATTAATCATCATATTTTATTTTAAGATCAGTGTGTGTATAATAAATACATGTAATTACCTAATAAAATAAGTATATTTTCATAAATATGAACACCCTTGATAAGAAATGGGTGTAGGTATTCACTACATAATAGTTTGGCAGGAAAAATTGGGAGGAATTTTGAAAGCATAATAGGGGTGTATAAATGTTCATGGAAGGGATTGATGAGAGTAAAATGGGTCTCTTATAATTTTTGGATCATAGGGTAATTAAGTGGGATATGTAAGATCATATCCTCGCATTAGGAATTGGAGAAAATGGTATAAAAAAAGAAGATACTTAAATAATGATGAGAAAGAAAAGAACCCTTACTTGAGTGTGTGACTCCAAATGCTTGGAAGGAGATTATTGACATCTTAGGGTTACTTGGGAGTACTCTAGAGAGGGTAGGGTAGTGTAATAAAATTCTCCACGAATTTTTAGTGAAGAGAAATGGGATCTTGGGTGGGTTAGTATAGTAAAAGAGAGGTGAGTTCATTATTATTTCTCAAACATAGGTTTTGGACTCTATAAAATAAATTAATCAAAACCACAAACCTTCCAATTATTTTTCCTATGGTTTAAAATAAAGGGGATTGGTTTTCATTATTTTATAAGTAAAAGTTCTATGATTAATTAAATAATACCCTTACTGATGTGGAAGTGAGTCATACTCTTAAAGAAATGATTTTAAAACCTTAAAATATAGTAATGGTTTTGGAGGATTCATAATGGGTTTATAAAATTAATAAAATAAAATAAAATCACATAATTGTTAAGGTAAAACATATATTTTTTCATTATAACATTTATAGTATTTATTATATCACTTTTTGGTCATTATTATTTCATAATACACACCTATATTTATAAGGAATTTAATTTTTACCCATGAAAATATACTATCTATGAAAATTATGAAAAATTAAACACTGGATAATTTTTGACATTTTGATTCCAAGAATAATATTAATTTTATCAAAATAATTTTATAAATATTCATATTTTTAATTATAAAACATGAATTGGTATTTATTAAGAAATGATAGGTTTTTTTGATAATAACAGTTTTCAAACCCTTATAAAAATTACATTTGACTTAATAAAAATTATATGTTTGTTTATATTTAATAAAAATTATTTAATAATGACATTTTATTAAAATTTTATTTATTTAAAAAATTCATTAATTCGTCAAAATATACATCTTAATTTAAAGTGAATACTCATTAAAAAAACAATTTGTTTTTATTGTATAGAAAAACATTTATAAAGTAATGAAAATAATAAAAAGTGAGATCATTATTCTATTTAAAATAAAATATACATAATTATATTATTATGGTCATGATACATATCCATTTAATAAACTAGAAAATTTCCTAAGGTTTAGTTGTGTGATGGTGAGACTTTCATGGGGTGGTTCGGTGTACATGGTTTGGGACATGATCTTGATGAGCTTGAACTTCTTCCATAATTAGTTTCACTTAGTCTTATGTTGTTGGATCTCAGCTTGGGATTGGTCATGGGAAAACATATTGATTCTATTTCCCTTATAAGATCTAATAAATGGGCTTCATAGGATATCATTATACAGGATGAGGCCATCACTGCCTTTTTCTTTGTCAATTAGATTTGTTAAAACCCTATATTTATACTAGTCATGTGATCACCGTTCAATGACTATATTATAAAAATTAATGATGCTTAATGGAATTTTAAATCTAATAATAAATAATAAAACCAAATAAGTGAATTTTTTCTATAATCATAATACATGATAACACATTAAATTTAAATTACTAGGTGTATTTTATTTATAAAAGATTGGGTCATTACAATTAAGGCCTACTCTAGCTAATAATAACTACTAACATGGTTGTAGTATATCAATAAATTGATATAAGAATTTATAAAATAATATTTCTACTAACATGGTATTAGTATATCAATAAAGTGATAGAATCATGTGAAATATTGTGTTTCTACTAACATTGTAATGATATTTAAAAAATACAATAAAAGAATATTGTATAATCATAATACTAAGCATTAAATAAAACCAACTAAGAACTGGGGATACATAAAAAGGTCTAGAAAAGTATAGAAGCATCACGACCATGTACATACATGGAATACTTGCAGTCATCCCTGTGATGTACTAAATTAATTTTTTCTAGTAGTGAGTTATATAGGAAAATATTGTATACTTTATTAGTTTATTATAATTAATTTATGTTTCAAATTATTTGAATCACATCATAAGTATTCATATCACCTAATATTATTCCAAATTGTATAATTCATGAATATATGATATATTTGGCACCTAATCGTGAAATATCCATGTTTTAGATTCTTACATATCCATTAATATGGTACTCTAAATAATACCTCACCCAAATTGGCAGTGACCACCCACATACCCAGATATCTTTAGTAACTTGATTTTTCTTCAAAAAGAGGTTTGTGGTGCCTTTTTATGGGTTACTTATCAATTCCAAACTATCCTCTCTCAAGAATACTCTCAATATTAACACTTTTAATATCTATAAGTGATAAATGATTTCATTATACTTCTCTGATACTACTCTGAAGAAATTAAGACCTGATTCACTTGAATGGAACTATAATAGGCCACCACATTACCTCAAGGGAATTCCTCGATGCTCAGGGGATAGAGATTAGCACTATGGGAAATAATTTTGAATGACTCTGACCCTAGTATCCTAGAGGTAGTGCTTTACTTTATTATAAAAATATATATATAATGGTTCGAATCCTGAAGGAACAATTAGTTTAATATTTTTAGAACACTATATATATACATGAAAACCATTTTAAATTAGGAAAATAAAATAAAACATCAAAAAATAAAATGATTAGCATCCTTGAAACTCATTCCAAATATTCATCTTCATAAACTATGGAAAGGGGATAAAATAAGGGTGATATCAAGTTCTTAGTAAGGGTTTAGTACAAAGAAATCTATCATGAATAAATAAGAATAATAAACATGGTAAGGTAAATGACTATGAAAAAATCCATTTAAATAAAATTACTATCATTATAATATAAATAAAAATCAATATGGAATTGTAAATAACTGAGAACACATTCTATATAATCAATAAGAAGAGAATGAAATGAATCCATAGATAATATCATAGAGAAAATATTTTGGATAATACTAACTTAATTATGAATGAGGGTCATTTTTAATTATCATATGTCATGTATCCTAGGTACATGCTACCTTTACCATCAAGACCATTCACAATATAGTTAAAAACATATTGGGTGAAAACCCATCTGATTTTTCCAACTGATTCATCTCAAGAGACTACCAATGCATCAAGGGGGTTATCATTAACTTTTCCCCAACCATTTATGTAGTTCCAAATAATTACTCATATATCTAATGAGCAATTTAATTAATAAACAATGTTCCCTATCATAAAATAACTATATTTAATAAATGATATAGAGTTTCCAAAATTTCCCCAGTTAATCAAATAACTATCGAAGTAAGTGCCTTATGTAAAAATGTTGTATAGTTTAAAAAAATTCATCTCCATTATACATTAATATGGATATGTAATGTAAAATTAAATATTATTATAGCAATTTTTTTCAATAGAAAGTTAACAATCATAAAATAATGTGAGAGTGTACAATAACTTTTACCACTTAGTAATTTTCAAGATAAATCCCCTTATATTAGATAATTAAATGTGAAACTTTAAATAACATGAATTATGAATAAATAATGATATTAAATGTCAAAGTGATAGTATATACACCTTGTAAAATTTAATTTATGAATAATAACATATACTTATCAATGAAGTGTATATTGAGATGAAATCCCTTACCTCAAGCTTAATTTTGATTGAACGTGATTTATCCTCTTGTATAGTGGTTTAAAACCTATTATTAAGTTATAACAGAACCATATTATTTTTTATAATATCATATATTATCCTTTTATAATATTTTATCACTCGTTCGTTAATAATCATTCATTATTTCCATTATTTTGGGTGTTATTTGTCATAGTTTCTCCTGTGTGTATCATCATGAAAGAACTATTTATTACACATATTAAATAATTATATCATCCCCAAAATAATAATAATAATGACGTAATTATTATTTTTTTACATAAACTATACTTTATAACCAATCAATAATTATGGTTACCAAAAATGAAGCACGTTATGATCATGGAGATGGTAGGTCCTGCATACGCATGAGTAACATTTTCCATTTAACAATGATCATTATGGAGAGAGTGTAAGTAATATTTTATCTTTATATAATAATAATAATATCATATATACCATATTATTTATTTAATTATACTTTTATATATCATTCATGTGGTGTGGTGATGGAAAGAGAGTCGCATCGCTTCGTGAAGGTGGTAGTCCACATGTACTCGAACGATGTTATCATCTTTAAGTGTAAAAAATTAAAATTTTATATTAAAATTTTAGAATAATTAATATTTAATGAATATCATAATTATTTAATTTATATCACAAATAATAATTAACATTATTCATTATCACCTTCCATGTAAATTGTTAGTGAAAGGTGAATCACATCGCTTCGCGAGGTGGTAGTCTATCGTACACATGAGCGATGTTATTATGTCTCCAAACAAAATATTATATATGATATAATGACTCCATATGTATAATTTTGTTATATATATCATATATATTTTATATACATCATAATATCCATCCTTCAGAGGTTTTAGTGGAATGATGTATGACATCGATTCGTGAGGCGGTAGTCTATCGTACACACAAATAATGATTTCATAACCCATTTCATGGAAGTAGAGTTGGTTTTAATTAATTCCCATAATATAACAAAATAAAATTACATGGATTATACTGAGTTAATTATATCTTAATGGTTTAATAAAAATTTAATACTATGGAGAAACAAGTAAAATAAAAACACTTGGTGAAGAACACTATCTTTTCTTTGGGTATTATCCTTAGGTTTGCACTAAATAATTCCTAGGTTGTATTTATTCCAAAACTAAGGCTTCTAGGATGAGGTTATGCAATTTGGTAAGTTATTTTTTTAGTTAATTTCTAATCCAAAGTATTTTTAAGGTGTGAAGAAGAGAGAAAAGTGAGTTCCATTTTATAATTGAGGAGAAGTGGCATTTTTGTAAATAACAAAAAGTATTCACTATTGTGAGGCCCCCCTTACCTCATGTGTCTATAAAATTGAATAATAATTGTGGTTATGGTTTTTTTCAATAAAAACATCCAAAAAACAAAATTAAACACATTTTTATCCTTTTCTCTAGGTCTTAATGTTTACCTAATTTTCCCCTTTTAGTTTTTACCACGGTGACCTGTATCTTTTTATTTACCTAAGAATGTTACCCTTTAAGAATAATATTAAAATAATTTTAATTAAATAATTTAGACCTAATAATTATATATATTTTATCAAATTTATTAAATAAAAACTCAATGTCTATAAAATTAATTTTAATACAGACGTATATAATGCACAAAACCCTGTTTTAACCTTAATTGTGGTAGTTAATTTTAACTATTTTCACCAATAATTGTGGTAAAAAATTAATTTGACCTTATTATATAATAAAAATTATTCTAATTTTAAATATGGAATATGTTTTTACAAATTAAACTCACTTATGTTAAAGAATCTAATTTAAAATTAATCCCGCATGCACGATTAAAAAGAGGGTTTTTAATGTGAAAATGTTCAAAAGTTTACAATGTTTTTATATCAAAATTCAAAATGAAAATTATTCCCACGACCTAAATTAGATTAATTAATATAAAATTCAACTCTTTTTACTTTAAAACACCTTGAAAATATAATTTAACATTACAAATTATTTAAATGAAAAGGTATCCTTCAATTAATATTCATTATATTCACTATTCATCAAAAAATGAAACATTTCATAAAAATACAAAAAATCACCTTAAGATAATTTAAATATGATTATTTCAAAAAAATTATTTTTTCAAATAAATTTTCTAAATTTGGTAAAAAAAATAATGTTAACTTATGTGCGTAAAGTGAGATTAAACCACCTTTTAGAAAACTATAGTTTTTATGAAAATATTTAATTTTCTTTTAAATGAATATTATTGTATTTATTATCAATAGACAACAAATAATTTTGTGAAAACTATATATTTTAATAATTTAGTTAATCATATCCAAACTATCCATTCCAATTTATATATGATAACTTTTATATTAAATAATAATATTTATAGTATATTATTGTTCGGTAAAACTTGGTCTTACATATAACGCAAACTATCAAAGAAACTCATTTTTTCATGTATCAAAATATATATAAGGAATTAAATTTATTCTAAAATAAATATATTGTAAATTCTAGGATGGTTATATTCTCTTCTAATCTTTGTGTTGTGTGTCATATATTATATTTAATAAAATGTTATGCTTTTAGAATTTTGGGGTGTTACATTCTTCCTATCTTAATTAAATTACATATTTAAAATTCAAACTCGATCTTGGTAGTCAAGGGTTTTGACATTTGAAAATTATTTTGTTGTAAACCCACATCGTAAATTTTTTTATTAAAATATTTTCTTAATAATAAAGTTAAGGGAAATAAAAAGGTTATATGGAATAACATAAAAAAGACTTCCAAATGGGAGAATATATGTGAGAAGTGAAAAAATAGTCATGGAAGTGAATATAATTCCCAAGGATTAATAGAGGGAGGTATAGATCATTGAACTTAAGAAACCGAATGATCATTGGAATTTTAAGGACATCAAAACCATAAATATTTGATGATTTAAAAGACCCTATGATTCATATGACATGAATGTAATAGGATAACATTTTGGTTTTAATATTATTTTCCTAAAGTTTAGGAATTCATTTATTATATAAGAATATAAGGAAACATACTTATTTGATAAATTTATTTTTCCTAAGAATAGTTTTATCCTTTTGTTGTGCTTAGATCAATTTTCAATTCATCCCTCACTCCAAGAAATGAATATACAAAAAAATTAATTTCTACCCCTAAATAACTAAAAAAATTTAACATATCAGATGATCCATAAAAGAATAATATGATATTCCTCCTTTCTTTATTAAAAAAATTGTTCGGAAAATTTATCCAATAATAGTAAAAGTTCAACTTAATCCAATAAATAAATAGTCAACCATAAATCTCATACAAAATATTTCTGAACAAATTTAGAATTAATGTCACTAAGTGAACCTTATATTTCTGAGAAAAAATAAAGTGTCTATTATTCCACAAATAAAAAACATGTGTGTACTTTTATCATCTATTTTCTTGAAACATGGTAATAAATTTAATTTTCATTAAAAATTATTGAAAACATGCATGTTTATTTATTCCTT
Source organism: Viscum album (assembly GCA_963277665.1). Taxonomy (NCBI): domain Eukaryota; kingdom Viridiplantae; phylum Streptophyta; class Magnoliopsida; order Santalales; family Viscaceae; genus Viscum; species Viscum album. The sequence goes on along the minus strand of OY728148.1, from coordinate 388,074,425 downwards.
ATGTAAAACATAGATTATTGGATATATTCCTTGAATCCTAATATGTTTTAAAATCCATTAATGATGGTAAAAACTACATCATCAGCAAATCATTAATCAGTTCCAAGGTAGTCAGTACAATCCAATTTGCTTTATCTATATCTATCATCTCTTTATCACAAAATCATTATCTCAACATAATGAACATATTATGTGTTATATTCCCATCAATCATGTGTTTTCAAACAAGGTTAACTTTATACTGAATCATTTTTCTTAGTCATCAGTACTATTTAACATATGTTCTCAAATACATAATGAAACAGTACTACATTACAATCCTTATATATTTCATAATTCTTATAATGATAATATCATCAATAAAATAATTTTACAATATATTTCTTAGATCCAAATACACAAGAACAATAATCATTACACTCTGGTTATATTAATATCATAATCATGGCCTTCTCTCATTAGCCTCTTCTATGGTAGATTCCCTTGATACTTGAGGAATTTTTTTCATAGTACCCCATATCCTTTCTATTGAATCTATGAATAAAAGTTCTTTTTTTGTTTCTTTTTCATTATTTTTCCTGGTGACCCTTATATCTGCACATATAATAAACTCCCAATCCTTTTTATAATTACCCAGGGTTATTTTTTCATAGTTATCACATGTGGGAAAATCCTTCTTTCCTTTCTTTTTTTATCTATTATTTTCATTATCATCATCTTATTCTCTTACTTACCTTTAAATCCATAAAATTTTATAATTATCTATCATTTATGATATCACATGAAACTATTTCATCATATAAAGGAAAATTTTGAGAGACTAACACCTTTCAAATACTTGGATTAAGTCCTTCAAATAAATGCTCAATATTATACTATTAATTGTGTATGTAATTTATAAGATACCTAGATAAAATTATAAAGGTATCCTCATACTACAAAATACATTTTTAATCCTTTTTTCTTTATGATATGGAACTTTAACTTCTTATCTTTTTATTTCTCATGAGGTTAATATTTTTCAAAAGAGTGTCTCTATAAAAGATTTACATTCCATGAGTTATATTTCCTCTTCCTCCCTAGTATTCTAAATCAATGAACACCATTGATCAGTCTCGCCATTGGAACAAAACCCTAAAATTTTAACGGTTTCTTCTTCACCACATACCAATGACATAAATATCTTCTCTAGAGACTTAATCTATTTCTAAGCTATCATTGGGTTTGTAGTCCCACTAAATGATGTGGGCCTCTATCGCGTAAAGTGATCCCACATAGGATAATATCATTATGGAATAGGTTTCTCCATCTGGGAAAGATTATTTTTCACAACCTAATTAAGATTTCCTAATATGATATAATTTTCTCAGTTCCAATACTGGGTGTATTGGATTCCTTGGTAGGGAAATCTCTACATTTTCCATGAGTATTGATACCCTTATTTTTTAAATGTGCCATTTTAACAAAAATTATATACTAGATTATATTATCTGATAATAAATTTTATATCATAACATATAATTCAAAATATGGTGTAACTATTATAATAAATTAAAATTTATGCACTATTAATCTTAGAATCCTAAACATGGTTTCTTTAGGGATAAAATTGTTTTTAAATCCTTCATAATGGTTTGTGTATAAAAATTTAATAATCCTAAGAATTTACCCCCATGAGTTTCAAAATAGGTGTGTAGTAAGGCCTAATTTTATATTCCAGGTAATGTGAGAGTCAATCCTGATGTGCCTTTTTAGAGTTATTACCCTTAGGAACCACTATGACAGAACCATGTCCACTTGTAGTATCTGGATAAGGATGTATTTCTAGAAAAAACTTTATAATATTGACCTTACAAAAACTTTTGGTTATTCTTATATGTGAAAATGGTATATGGAGTAATAAATAATCATATACATTATACAAGAATATGTATATGCAATTTACAATGAAAAATTATTACAATAAAGTGATTGTTTCAAGAAAAATATAGAAATTACAAAAGAAATTTATAATGTACAATAATTATCACCACTTTACAATTTTCAAGTTAAATATCCATACAATATATAATTCAAATTGAAACATAAAATACCATGAATTATGAATAAATCATGATATTAAATGTAAATGGGTAATTTTATACACCACACAAAAGTGAATTGTTGCATAATAACAAATAAGTCTTAATGAAATGTAAACTGAGATTAAATTCCTTACCTCACACTTTATTTTGATTGAATGGACTTTAACATCCTATATAGTGGTTTAAAATATTTTATTAACTTATAAAATAACCATATTATTATTTATAATATAATATATGATACTTTTATAACATCTTTTAAAATTTTAATTAACAATCTCTCATTATTTTTATTATTTTGGGTGTTAATTTTCAGGGTTTCTCATGCTTGTTTCATCATGACAGATCTGTTTATTGTGAATGATATATAATTATATCATATCATGAATAATAAAAATTACATAATTATCATATTTTTACTTCAATTACACTTTTAAAATCAATCATTAATTATGGTAATTAAAAATTATGTACATTACGATCATGGAGACGACAGGTCATAAGTACGCATGAGTAACGTTTTCCATTTTTCAATGATCATTATATAAAGGTTGTATGTAATATTTTATCTTTATATAATTACAATAATATAATATATACCATATTATTTATTTATGTATACTTATATATATAATTCATGTTTTCTAGTGATAAAAATATAGTCACATCGCTTCGTAAAGGTGGTAGTCCACACGTACAAAAATGATGTTATCATCTTTAAGTGTAAAAAAAATAAAATGACATATAATATTTTCATAATCATGAATATGATATAAATATCATAATTATTTCATATATATCACATATAATCATTAACATTATTCCTTGTCACCTTATATGTAAAGTGTTAGTGAAATATGAATCACATCGCTTCATGAGGCGGTAGTCCACCATACACATGAGCGACATTATTGTGTCTCCTATGGAATGGAAATTAATAAGTTAAATATTATATAATTAAACCATAAGTTTAATTATATTATATATATAATTTCTATATAATTTATATATAATTTATATCTATCGTAATTCCAAACCTTGAGAGGTGTTAATGAATAAATGAACGGCATCGGTCCGCGAGGTGGTAGTCTATTGTACACACAAACAATGATTTCGTAAACAATTTGATAGAAATAGATATGGTTTAAGGTAATGAAATTATTATAAAAAACATCCTTATATATGGGATATACTGAATTTATTATATCATAATGTCATAATAAAAATTTAAGGAGTTGGAGAAATAAGTAAAATAAATATGCTCATTGAAGAACATTGCCTCTTCTTTGGGTATTCTCTACTAATTTTCACTAAATAATTTATTGGTTGAATTTATTCCCAAAATAAGCCTTAAAATATGAGAGGAGGGAATTTTGGAATATATTTTGGTAGTTATTTTCTGAACCAAATTTTTTTATGGCATGAATAAGAGAGGATATTGAGTGCCCCTTTATAATTAAAGAGTGGCATTTTTGCAAATACCAAAAAAAATTGACTATTAGGTGGTCTCCCTTACCATGTGTACCTTAAAAGATTAAATATTAATGGACTATATGGTTTATGTGGTTGATAAAAACCTCCACCACATAAAACTAAAAACAATTATTTCATGTTATTCCTTATTCTTTATGCTTTTTCAATTTTACCCTTTTAGTTTTTAACATAGTGAAATGTATCTTTTTTACTTAGGTTATTTATCCTCTAAGACTACAATTAAAATGAGTTTTATTATATAATTTAGTACTAATAGTTATTAATATTGAAAAATTGTTAAAAAAAAATCCTTTTTGGGTCTAAATTTTATTTTAATATAAATCATATAATGCGCAAAACCATGTTCTAACCTTAATCGTGGTAGTTAGTTTTTACTATTTTCACTAATAATTATGGTAAAATTTTAATTTGACCTTATTAGATAATATAAATTATGATGATTCAAAATTTGGAATCCATTTCAAAAAATAAAACTCACATAATTATTATAATTTAATTTAAAATTAATCTTATAGAAGTAACTAGAAAGCATGTTTTTTAATGTGAAAATGTTAAAACATTTACAATGTTTTTATATCAAAAATAAATATAAATTTTTTTATAATAACCTAAATTGGATTAATTTATATAAAATTGAACTAATTTTACTTTAAAAATATTAAATATATAATTTAACATTTCAAATCCTTTAAAAAAAATGCATCCTTCAATTAAAATTCATTATTTTTCACTATTCATCGAAAAACAAAAATTTTAATAAAAATACCATAATTCACCCTAAGATAATTTTTATATGTTTATTTCAAAAATTATTTTTAATTTTTCAAATAAATTTTTTAAATTTGGTAAATATTAATTTTAAATTATTCATGCAAAGTGAGATTAAATCTTCTTTTAGGAAAATATAGTTTTTAAGAAAACTTTTTTTTCTTTTAAATGATTATTATTTTATTTCTGAAAAATAGATAACTAATAAACATTTAAAAACATTATATTTTCATAATTTATTTAATCCTATTCATATCATTAATTCTAATTTTTAGGTGATAACTATCATATTAGATAATAATATTAATAGTATATTTTTGTTTAGTAAAACTCGGTCTTGCATGTAACGCAAGAAATTGAAGAAAATAATTATTTCATGTATTGTAAGCTTTTTAATGAATTAAATTTATTTTGAAATAAATATATTTTAAATTATTGGGGTGTTATATTCTCTTATAATCATGGTGTTTCATGTCACATATGATATTGAAAAAAAAATTAATAATTTAGAAATATGGGTTGTTACATAATTCATTATTTGAGGAATAATTTTCCCGTAAGGAAAACCAAGTACTAATAAAATAATGATATAAATAAGAAAGAACTACTACCTATATGAATGTTTAAATATATCCAAACATAATTAAATTAGACTCAAAATATAGTAAATAAATAAACAACATTGATAGTAACATCAATGGTTTAGTACTAAACATGATCCCTATTCACTAGATCCATCATCGAGTGGAGCCCATCACTCACCAACAATGATCATGCATGGAATGAATAACACTAAAAATATCCTAGTACATATAGGTACTATAAAAACATACCATGAAATTTTCATTTCCACTAATGTTAACATGAAAGGTGTGAGCATATAATACACGGTAGGAAACCACCACAAGTCAACACATATAGAATAAACTTAAGTGTATGTGATAGATTAATCAACTTGTTTACATAGATATAAGAAAAATAATTTGAACATAATAATTCATGAAAAAAATCACAAAAATATGACATAATACTAATTAGTCTAAATTTATAACTCTATATACAATGAGGATTGATAACTAATATACTTTATTCCAACCTAGTGATTTAAATCTAATTTGATAATCTGGGTTTTTACACTATAGGAGGAAATATCATAACTTGTAATTACTCACACATGTGAATATATTCACCCACACATAGGAGTATATGTGTATAAAAGAATTTAAGTTTATAATGACGTATCCCAATGGATATTATTAGTCTTAAACAATCATGAAAATATTGCTGCCCATCCTAAGGAATAAGGGAATGGGTATAATGAGTCAAGGAATTATTATACATTCCCACACGAGGGTTTGGGAAATATCATAAACCAACTCAAAAAATATGTATGTCCATAGTTGGTATTCCTATATGAAATTTATATGAAAATAATATATCAATATTGGAAGATCATAATTTATTGTAACAATAGACATAATAAATATAAAATTACTAACTATATCAATAAACATGAATGATAAACAATGAAATGAAATGATAAAATCATAAATAAATGACATGTTAACATTTATAGTTTTAAATAAATATAAAACAATACATAATCAAGTTCAAGGGAAATTAATTTTAATAAAACAAAACGAATATAAATATGAAGTTGAATAATCCACAAGTTATGGCATATAATATTCCATAAGTTCCTTTAAAGGAAAGTCATTCTAAGAATAAACCAGAGAGTAAGAGACATTATAAGATTTGCTTTTTTTCAAGTCAAAAATGGTAGTAAGTATGACATAAGCATTTTCATAAGTGATATGGAAAATAAGGGATCCATAAAACTGATTAAAATAAAAACATAATTTTAAAATTGGAATAAAACTAAACAATTTAGAGAATATAAATGATTAATTCTTTTTATAAATTAATTCTGGTTAAATTGAAAACCAATATAAGAAAAACTAAATATGTTTGAAATAAAATCATTCCATTACACTAAATCCAACCCAGAAATTACCTCACCACTAATTAAAACTATTAACTAGATTTAAGAATAGAATTTTTGCTTTTAATTCATTTGAGTTAAGAATTTAAATAGAAGAACTTATTCTAATAAGGTGAGTGTCACATGAGAGTTTTATTTAGCAAAAACTAGTCCCAACTCACTGGATAATAACATAGCCATTTATTAGGGCTGAAAGGCCCCTAATTCTTAATATAAAACCAAGAACTAAATTTCATAAACATAGGAGGTCTAATAGGGTACTAGATAATAGATTTTATATCACGAAGAGATTTTATACTCCAATAAAAATTCTAACTACTAACTTAAAGAAACAAAATTTTAAACACTTTGAAATGAATAAGAAATGATCCCCTACCCAGAATAAAGGATATAAAAGGATAATTATTCCCTAATAGGAATCTAGTACTAATGTTTAATAAAATAACATAACTAGATATATTTTAAAATAATGGCATATTGAGTCAACATATCTTATTATCATTGGTTTTGAAAATTCACAAGACACATCAATTAAGGTTTAAAGCTAAATTTTGTATGGATATTTAATTTGTGGTTTAGTAAAGATATAATTCCAAATGCACTGGATTAATTTGTTATATACATATATAAAAAATTAGAGTATTATAATGGTGGGATATATTGAACTCATTGGGTGATGAAGTATAAAGTTTCATCCATCAGATAGTAGAGAACTACATTCACTACTATTGTAACTGAACTTAAAGAACATGGAATCTGAACATTATATTTTTATATATAGTTTTATATAATTCAACTTATGGATTTGATTATTAGAACAAATTCACAAGTGTAAAACGTTTGATTTCAAGTGAATCCATGAAAACTCTTATAGATTTTGTGTGTCCATGTATTATAATAATTTTTTGAGTGTGTAATGAGGTATCACCGGGTGAGGCCTTTATAGTAGAGTATATAATATTATTTTTTTAACATTTTTATAACCATTCGATGTGAAAGAGATTATTGTATAGAATATTTTTTTTCTAATATGATTGATCAAGTGATTACATGATTAAGAAGATATATACCTTCTAAAAGGGTTACAATTAATAGAGCTCAAGATGCTTTATCTTTCTTATTTCTTATCCTTTATGATTAATGGATTTTTTGGTTTGGAAGTGTAAAGACCTGTAAAATTCAAGAAATTTTTTTCTTAATTTTCTTGGGAATTTTACAGGAACGCAGTTTTTGACGGCACCTGATTCCGAGGCCCGGTGTGCCCGGAATCATTTTCCGAAGTTTGGCTCGGGTACATTCAGTGAACGAACGAGCGGGGTTTTCTAACTTTTGAACTGATTCCCTCGGAATCGAATTCTGAGGGCATCGGTGGAATCACAGCACCTGTATTTGCTTAGAAATGCCTTTTCCGGAGTTGCGTTTGCTCGGGTGTGGTTTTTTTTTGGGGGTTAATTTAAGAAATAAAATAAAAGTGGTGCGACACTTTATTTTATTTCACTTAAAGCCACTTAAGCTAAGTTTAGCGGATAAGGTGGAACCCGTAATATCCTACCCATTGGTAGGATATTTGTGAGGTGGGGCCCACACGAGCCCCACCATTTCTTTCCCTCTAAGTAACGCACCTGTGAAAACCCCTTTTTAAATAAATTCAACCCATGTGTTTAATTAAAAATTAAACGCCCCTATTAATTGAACGGTTTAAGCGTTGGAATTAATTCAATTAATTGTTGGATTGTTTTTATAATTCCAAAACGTTGGCATGGGGAATAAAATAAGACCAAAACTTATTTTATTGAAGGGTTGCTTGTTGAGAGGATTGGGGGAAAGTTCTAATGCTTGAAGATCTTCATCCTCCTTCATTGAAGATCATGAAGAACGCGAAGAACGCATCGTCGCCAACGAAGAACGCCGGCCTCCGACGAAGGGCGACGAAGAACGTCGAACCCTCCGAGATCGATGACGCGACACCGTGTACCGCGACGCTGATGATCCTCCTTCCACAACGCTTCTTCCATGACGTTCCTCCCCCTGCGACAATCTTCGATATACAACCGATTGAAATTGACTATGCAACGTCGTGTACCGCGACGACAGCGACGCCCCTTCCACGACGCGATGATCCTCTTCTTCCACAATGGTTAATTTCGCGACGAACTCACGTTCGATGACAATGTTGAGGTAGGGGTTTGATTCATTTAAATCTTTGTGATTTATACCTACGGCGTATGATTAAATACTTGTTTGAATACTTTTAAAACTACTAACGCGGTGGGTGCGGACCAACGAACAAGTCTGAACCCACCGCCCTTTCATTCTTGGTGTGCGGAACGGCGGAAGATGATGAAGCAGGCCGCATGGGAAATGTGAGGTCCTTGCAGTGAAGGACGGGCACCAGGAGGGCCATTGGCGAAGACGACACGCAATTCTGACCACCGGAACTCGTTCGGTGGTCCGCGGAGCAACCTGCCGGCGCGCCTCGCCGGCATGGCGGCGCTGGCGGAAGGTGGCGGCGGCACCCGGCACGCCACCGGGAGGAGCCGCTGTGGCTGAAGCCACGGCGGCAGGGCACAATCCCACGACCGTGTGGGACCGGAGGCGACGGGACGCGGTAGCCGGCCGCGTCCGCTAACAAGGGCGGCCCCATGTGGGGTCGCGGTCTCTCCACGCGGGGGCAGCAAGCCCCCCGCTTCGCGAGGCCGTAACAGCCGAGCCGAACCGCTGGCCACCCGGCCAACACCAGCCGGGTCGCGCCCAGCTGGGTAGGACCCGGACCCGGGTCGGGTCGACCCGGTTTGGGCCGACCCAGGGGGTTGGTCCGGGTCGGTCCGGGCCCAGACCCCCCGTTTTCGGACCCCTTTCGGTATTTTGCCCATATCTTGGGCTACGGACCTCCGATCCACGCACCGTTATTGGCGATGCGATCCATCGATCGAGGCGGTTGTTTCTATATATTACATTCAAGGTTTATGAGTACTTTGGGTTCGGCCAAGTTGGTTCGTACAAGAAACCAATCGGGCCCTCGGAGCGGAAATGCTCATAACTTGAGCTCCGGACGTCTGATTGACGTACCATCGACTTTGTTGGATTCCTCTTAGTGAGAAGGATCTTTTGGATTACTCTGTACGAGGTTTGGATGCAGTTGGAGTACAGTCGGGTTGGTTTTGACTTAAAAACCATCCGGGCCCCTAGGACGAAAAAGCCAATAACTCTCAGACCGGGCGTCCGATTGACGCGCCATCTGTGACGCTGAGTTCCTGTTGACGATACAAAACTTTTGGATACATCAAATCCTGACTATGTGGCAGTTGATGTATCATCCCCTCAGCTCGTGAAGCGGACCCTCTTGAACGAGCTTGCTGTGTGCGGGAACCCTAGAGCTGGTTGCGTCTGCGACAACAATGAAGACAGTACGGGAATACTCAGTGGGTTCGGTAGTGACCACTATGGTACTTTTTGGAATACATAAACTCTGTAATACATGTCTATTGATGCATCGACCTCTTGGCTCGTGGAGTGGACCCTCCCAGAATGAGCATGCTGTGTGCGGAAACCCTAGAGCCGGTTGAGACTTGATGACTACTGATCGAACGACTCGGTGTGTTACGGATAGCCCAGTGGGAAGCGCTTGGTTGTAACAGCAGACCCACGGCGGAGGAGCGCTTGTTTATAGAGGAAGACCCGCGGTACTCAACAGAAGGAGTACCTCTGGAGGCTGTGAGGGGGAGCGCTTGGTTGTAGCGGCAGACCCACGACGGAGGAGCGCTTGGTTGTAGTGGCATACCTACGACGGAGGAGCGCTTGGTTGTAGCAGCACGGGATAGGGCTTGGTTGTAGCCACAGACCCATGGAAGAGGAGTGCATGGTTGTAGCGGCAGACCCATGGTACTCAACAGAAGAGGTACCTCTAGAGGCTATGCGGGGGAGCACTTGGCTGTAGCGGCAGACCCATGGTGGGAAGCACTTGGTTGTAGCAGCAAGCCCACAGTACTCGATAGATGGAGTACTACAGCAGTCCAAGGTTAGAGGGAAGCGCTTGGTTGTAGCGGCATACCCACTGTACTTTATAGAGAATGAGTTTTCCAATAGCTATGGTTTCAACTTCATGATCGATCCTGTGTGGGTCATTTCGGGGGTTAGTACCTACCGATCCTTTATGGGTCCGACGGCTTAGATGAATCAGGGGCTACATCTAATCATCTATGTCATCTTACGAAGTAGTATACCTGTGTGAGATGAATCCTATTTTTTTTCCTTTGTGGATTGTGTTGTGCTTTCCTGTGTGGACTGGGTTGTGATTTCCTGTGTGGACTGCGTTGTACTTGGGCTCGGAGGTTGGAGCGGACTGAAATTGGTGACTTAGTTATATGTATGGGCATATACCTAAGCAGTGTCAGATGTTACTTCATGGTTGTATCTTTACTTTGTAGATTCTGGGAGAACTTCGGGGGTCTCGGGGTCCCTACTGAGTATCTTATACTCACCCCTGCACGGGCTATGCCCGCACTATGTTGTGTTGGTTGCAGACGACGGACAGCGCTGATCGTGGTTGAGGCTTGCGGAGCAGGACGGTACCTAGAGGTGGACTACTGGGCGAGACGTACTCAGAGCGGACGGCTGGACCCGAGGAGCCGTGGAGGCTATCTGTACTCACCCTTCAGGTGGGACTTCTAGTGGGCGGCTCGACGTTACGGCTTTAATTTCAGTTGTTGTTTTCCCTTTCGAGTTGTCATTTACATTCAGTTTGGGTTTGTATTCTGGCCCACTTACTTTTCTGCACTTACTGTTGTACCCAGTTTTTACTTAGTGTTTACTTCTACTGCTTGCTTGCTCTGTGGTGTTTGTTTATTTTACAAAGGCAATGCCTTCCCTTTTTACCGGGAATTACGCCATGGTGCTAGTCGCTAGCCCCTGGCCTATGGAAGGCGGGCTTGGGGTAGTCATAGCATGGGCCCCGAGGACGGGTCGTGAAAAATTGGTATCGGAGGAGTTCGGTTCTACCAAAAAACTTTGGACTCTGATGTTTTTTCTATGTGAAACAATAGTGTTAACCGTATTGGTGTGGTTATCAGTCCAGGGAGTCCAATGTTGGTGTGGAGGCTGACGTATCCATACACCAGGACCCTAAATTCTGATTCCCTACTTAGTACACGAAAACATTGATTGCATGTGTGTTTCAAGTTTTCTTTGTGATTAATTTGTGTCAGCTCACCAGGTATACTGTTCTGACCATGGAACACCTGTCTCTTTTCAGGATGGCCCTACGAAGGCATCCAGCTAGGGTTCCGAGAGTTTTATGTGACGACAGCCCGCCGAGCAACGAGGCCTCAGTACAAGGCCCTTTGACAGCAGAGGCACAGGCGGTACCTCTACCCGCCGAGCCACTGATGCTACCAGCCCCAGCCGCTGACGATGCACGTCGCCTTAGTGCACTGCAAGAGTTTCAGCACCAGTGACCGCCGAGGTTCCGCACGGAGATGGACCCCCAGGTAGCCGAGGACTAGCTGGAAGTAGTTGTACAGGATTTCAGGTTAGTGAGGACACCAACATACCTCATGGTGATCCTCGCAGCGAGCCTACTGCACGCAACAGCAAGCAGATGGTGGAGCTTGATGCTCCAAGTGCATGATGAGGCATCTCTTCTCTGGACGGACTTTTAGGGCCTCTTACTCTCGGAATTCGTCCCAGCCACCCTCTGTGTGGTGCGCATCCAGGAGCTTCTACAGCTGCGGCAGGGCACCATGACAATAGCCCAGTACGCGGCGAGGTTTACCGATCTCTGGAACTATTCCATGGACATGGTATGAGACCCATTCTTCAGGGCCTGAACCTTTGATCATGGGCTTAGGAAAGAGATCATAGCTTTAGTTTTTTTCTCACAACATTCCAACAGAGATAGGGGTGTTGGAGCGAGCCCTCTTAGTGGAGAGTTTCTTTGCTGAGAAGTCTCCAGTAGCATGACCCACCACTAGCTGGCATGCGGTAGAGTCTTCTGCAGCGGGCAGTAGACAGATGACGCAAGGGTCCAAGAGGACTAGACCTACAGGTGGTCGACCGCGTGACACAGGATCGTTTGTGCGAGGCACCCTGGGTAGACAATGACTTACCATGGGCGGACAGTGTTACTCATGTGGCGGGGTTGGTCACATGGATCGTGACTGTCTGACCCGCCATACGGATGACCAACAGATGAACGAAGGACCTCCCAGGCAGAGGTAGAGGTTCGATCGAGGCGGACCGCATGGAGCAGGAGACCATGGCAGGGGAACTGTCCATGCAGCTGGAGGTGGACGACGCTTCGAGGTGTTGCCACCACCACCACCAGGAGGCCCACCCTGACTGCAGGGAGATGGTGGACATGGGAGAGCTCAGCTTCAGGTAGCTGAGTCCTACGATCATGGAGCTCTAGGAGCATATGGACAGGAGCGGTACTAGCTCCAGACCTGGAGACTTTTGTTTATGCTACTTCTAGAGTTGTTGATGTTTGTTTGTAGATGATTTGTGTCTTTGTACATTGAGCTGCAGTAATAGAAGACACCTTTCTTTTGGCGTTTACCTTCCTATCCTCTCTTTATGTTGTTACTAAGAGGTTCTGGTTTAAAAACCGTTAACTTGACCCTCACTTTGAGATACCTACTGGAGGAGACCTAGTGACCACACACTGATGCCGATAGTGTGACTCAACCCATGGAGGCGAGAGTAATGGTTGTATCTCTTGGTAGTAGCGTTGAGGCCTTACGACATCATCCTTGGTATGGGTTAGTATCATCCATGACGGGATTGACTGTATTAGGTGAAGAACGTGGTTCATCCAGGGGATGAGACCGGATTTCTCTTCTCCGCAAAGAAGAAATCTCAGCAGCTCTTGTAGGACCAGAAAGGTCTAAGTCATCCAATAGCGGATGAGGACATCTCAGAGTCGGAAAAAGTCTTGTACTGATAGGAGGCAGAGAGCACTAGAGTTCGAGGATGGTGACCACGTTTCCCTACAAGTCACACCTCGATGTGAGTTACGGGGATGTTGACGAGGCGACAAGTTATCACCGAGGTTCAACGGACCTTTCTAGGTCCTCGGCAGGGTAGGCGAGGTGGTTTACCGCTTGACCCACCCGCCTCAGTTGCACCAGATGCACGACGACTTCCATGCATCTCAACTGGGGAGATACGAGCTCGACCCGACGCATATCATTGACCATGGGGAGCTAGACATTGATGATGGGGAGATGTTTGCGGTGGTCCTGGTGGAGATCAAGGATCGACAGGAGCGGTTCCTACATGGACGATCGATCCCTCTAGTGTGCATCATATGGCAGCACGAGAACCTCCAGGAGAGCACTTGGGAGCGGGAGTCTCAGATGCGTGCTCAGTACCCACTTTTGTTTCCCTAGTTTATGATGTATCTTTACGGGGACGTAAAACCCTGAGAGGGGAGTGATGTAAAGACACGCAAAATTCAAGGAAATTTTTTTCTTAATTTTCTTGGGAATTTTACAAGAACGCATTTTCTGACAGCACTTGATTCTGAGGCCCGGTGTGCCTGGAATCATTTTCCGAAGTTTGGCTTGGGTACGTTCAGTGAACGAACGAGCGGGCCTTTCTAACTTTTGAACCGGTGCTCGGAATCGAATTCTGAGGGCACCGGTGGAATCACAGCACCGGTATTTTCATAGAAATTCCTTTTCCGGAGTTGCGTTTGCTAGGGTTTGGTTTTTTTGGGGGTTAATTTAAGAAATAAAATAAAAGTGGTGCGACAATTTATTTTATTTCACTTAAAGCCACTTAAGCTAAGTTTAGCGGATAAGGTGGAACCCATAATATCCTACCCATTGGTAGGATATTTGTGAGGTAGGGCCCGCACGAGCCCCACAGTTTCCTTCCCTTTAATTAACGCACCCGCGAGAACCCCTTTTTAAATAAAGTCAACCCGTGCGTTTAATTAAATATTAAACGCCCCTATTAATTGAACAGTTTAAGCATTGCAATTAATTCAATTAATTGTTGGATTCTTTTTATAATTCCAAAATGTTGGCATGGGGAATAAAATAAGACCAACACTTATTTTATTGAAAGGTTTCTTGTTGAGAGGATTGGGGGAAAGCTCTAAGGCTTGAAGATCTTTATCCTCCTTCATTGAAGAACGTGAAGAACGCGAAGAACGCATCGTCGCCGATGAAGAACGCCGGCCTCTGATGAAGGGCGACGAAGAACGTCGAACCCTCGGAGATCGACAACGCGACAACATGTACCACGACTCCAAAGATCCTCCTTCCGTGACGCTTCTTCCACGACGTTCCTTCCCCCGCAACAATCTTCGATCAACAACCGATTGAGATTGACTACGCAACGCCATGTACCGCGATGACAACGACGCCCCTTCCGCGACGCGACGATCCTCTTCTTCCACGACGGTTAATTCCGTGATGAACTCACGTTCGACGAAAATGTTGAGGTAGGGGTTTGATTCATTTAAATCTTTGTGATTTATACCCACGAAGTATGATTAAATACTTGTTGGAAGATGTTTAAAACCGCTAACGCGGTGGGTGCGGACCAACAAACAAGTCCGAACCCACCGCCCTTTCGCTCTTGGTGTGTGGAACAACGGACGACGATGAAGCAGGCCGCGCGGGCGATGTGAGGTCCTCACAGTGAAGGACGGGCCCCAGGAGGGCCATTGGCGAAGACGGCATGCAATTCCGACAACCGGAACTCGTCCGGTGTTCCGCGGAGCAGCCCGCCGGCGGCAGGGGGCGGCGGTGCCTGGCGTGCAGCCGGGAGGAGTTGTCGCGGTGGCAGGGTGCATTCCCATGACCGCGCAGGACCGGAGGCGACGGGACGCGGTAGCCGGCCATGTCCGCTGACAAGGTCGGCCCCACGCGGGGCCACGGTCTCTTCAGGCGGGGGCAACGCGCCCCCCGCTTTGCTCGGTCGTAACGGCCGAGCCAAACCGCTGGCCACCCAGCCAGTGCCAGCCGGGTCGCGCCCGGGCCGGGCCGGGTCTCCCCCAGCTAAGTCGGACCCGGAACCGGGTCGGGTCGACCCGGTTCGGGCTGACCCAGGGGGGTGGGTCGGGTCGGTCTGGGCCCATAACCCCCGTTTTCGGACCCCTTTCGGTATTTTGCCCATATCATGGGTTACGGGCCTCCGATCGACACACCATTAGCAGATATGTGATCCTTGGATCGAGACGGTCGTTTCTATATATTACATTCATGGTTTCAGAGTACTTTCTATTCATCCGGGTTGGTTCGTACACGAAACCAACCGGTCCCTCGAAGCGGAAACGCTCATAACTTGAGCTCCGGACATCCGATTGACGTACCGTCGACTTTGTTGGATTCTTCTTAGCGGAAAACCCATGGTGGGAAGTGCTTGGTTGTAGCAGCAGGCCCACAGTACTCGATAGGTGGAGTACTACAACAGTCCAAGGTTAGAGGGAAGTGCTTGGTTGTAGCGGCATACCCACTGTACTTGATAGAGAAGGAGTTTCTCAATAGCTATGGTTTCAACTTCATGATCGATCCTGTGTGGGTCATTGCGGGGGTTAGTACCTACCAATCCTTTGTGGGTACGATGGCATAGATGTATCAGGGGCTAAATCTGATCATCTCTATTGTCTTACGAAGTAGTATACCTATGTGAGCTGAATCCTGTTTTGTTTTCCATTGTCGATTGTGTTGTGCTTTCTTGTATGGACTGGGTTGTGATTTCCTGTCTGGACTGGGTTTTACTTGGGCTCGGAGGTTGGAGAGGACTGGAATTGGTGACTTAGGTATATGTATGGGCATATACCTAAGCAGTGTCAGATGTTACTTCATGATGGTATCTTTACTTTGTGGATTCTGGGAGACCTTCGGGGGACTCGGGGTCTCTACTGAGTAGCTTATACTCACCTCTGCACGGGTTATGCCCGCACTATGTTGTGTTGGTTGCAGACGACAGACAGCGCTGATCGTGGTTGTGGCTTGCGGAGTAGGACGGTACCTAAAGGTGGACCACTGGGCGAGATGTACTCGGAGCGGACAGCTGGACCCGAGGAACTGTGGAGGATATCTGTACTCACCCTTCAGGTGGGACTTCCAGTGGGCGGCTCGACGTTATGGCTTTACTTTCAGTTTTTGTTTTCCCTTTCGAGTTGTCATTTACTTTCAATTTGGGTTTTTATTTTGGCCCACTTACTT
Source organism: Viscum album (assembly GCA_963277665.1). Lineage (NCBI taxonomy): Eukaryota > Viridiplantae > Streptophyta > Magnoliopsida > Santalales > Viscaceae > Viscum > Viscum album. Next base: position 388,057,899 of record OY728148.1, on the reverse strand, counting down.
TTCTGCACTTACTGTTGTACCCAATTTTTACTTAGTATTTACTTATACTGCTTTCTTTCTCTTTGGTGTTTGTTTACTTAACAAAGGCAATGCCTTCCCTTTTTACCGGGAATTATGCCTTCGTGCTAGTCGCCAGCCCCTGGCCTATGGAAGGCGGGCTTGGGGTAGTCACGGCATGGGCCCCGAGGACGGGTCGTGACAGGAAGATAGAGATTTTTTTATCTCATTGATCAAGGGATTTAAGGACATATAATATTGAGTGTCTGGGGATATGAAATTGATATCATCCAATGGGTTTCAGACAAGGAACATCCATGTGTAGAAATCAATTACCTTGGTTCATGTTATGAACCACCTGTCACTTTGGTATAAAAGTTAATTGTTCCATTATTTTAGTTTTTGTTGGAAATTTATATCATTTCAAGTATTTGTATTTCTATACAATACCAATTTTGTTTCATTTTACTTTTTGATTATTAAATTCATCAAAAAATAGTTTTTTAACAATATATTTAGTTTTATTTTTGTTTTCTATTATATTAGTTTGTGTATAAAATCTGGTAGGTTTTTTTAACTATATTTAAACATCGTTTACTCTAATATATTATACATTTATCAAAATATTATATCATCTGATAAACATACAATTTTAGTGGGATAAAAATTACTAGTCGTATTTTATAATACAATTCACCCCCACCCTCACCACTCTTATAGTGTTTACCTACCTTATCACTCTACCCTTTTGGACTAATCCATTGTATCAAAGCTTGTCTCTTTGTTATGGTAAGTCAGTTATATTTTGGAATGTCAATTTTTCATCGTAACATATAACAGTTTCTATGCACTAAATTGTTCAAGAGGAAAGGTCATTTTTCAAATGAAAGGATATCCTTTCAAATCATTCAAGAATATTAATCCCATCCATCTGCCAATATTTGATGTTTAGAACTATGAATATTGGTGAAATAAGGTGAATTATTTCTTTCTAAACATGGGATTTTATCATATTCTTATGATAAAAAAAAGATTAGCTAATATCATAGAAAATATTGTATGCTTTTATTTGGGAGTAAAAGCTAGAGTGTCAACAGAACTATAATGTCTGAAATACATTACTTTTCTTAATTACATGGAAATATATATTTTCAAATTTTATCATGTCAGATAGAAAATTTAAGATACAAATAATCCATTTATAAACCATCATAGAGTATACCATTTTGGAGAAAATGGCTGACTTTACAAGGTAGATTCTCACCACCATATATAATTTTTTTCCTTCCCAAGAGGCGAGTCGATTAAGGATTTGATCAACAATGTTAGATAAATGTCTTGATTTGGGCATTCCTCAAAAGATGGGAACACCGAGGTACATAAAGGTAAATGATCCTTCTTTAATACCTAATTCATTAATAATACTACTTTTCTATTAGTTTTAAAATTTATCTCAAATAAGATAGAGGATTTTTTACAGCTAATGACCTGACCCAAGACCTCCTCATAGTGAGAAAGAGCACTTTTGAGAGATTAGATGTTCCTTTTATCACCTTGTAAGAACAAAATTATGTCATTATCATATAAAATATGTGGGGGGATTCACATTCCTAGAATCCTGGATGAGATTAAGTGTATTTTGATTTACCAGGTGAGTGAGAAATCTACGTAAATAGTCCCATAATAAAGAAAATGATGGAAGAAAGGGGATCACCGTGTCTGACACCTTTGGTACATTTGAAGTATCCTATGGGAGAACCATTTACCAGGATAGAAATGAAGTTTGAGTTGAATAGGGTTTTAATTCTAGTTATAAATGAAATATTGAATCCAAATCCTTGAATCAATTTGAAGATAAAATTCCAGTCCATGGTATCAAAATATTTCCTAATGTCAAGTTTTATGGCAATATTACCACCTCTGTTTGTATTATTTAATGTGTTAGTGCATTCCAAGGAAAGAAAAATGTAGTCACAGATGGATCTTCCCTTAATGAAACCAAGTTTATTACAATAGATAATTTTATCAATTTTGGTGGTAAAAATGTTTGCAAGATGTTTGGTGATAATTTTATAAATAGTGTGTATAAGAGTTATGGGTCTAAAAAGTTTAATCTTAGAGGAATTATCTACCTTGGGAATCAAATAAAGGACTTCTTAGTTCAACCCATGGGGTATAATTCCACTAGAAAATAATTATTTGAAAATTTTTCAAACATTATCATGAATGACATCACAATAATGCTGATAGAATCCATTATTAAAACCATCAGGACTCTGGGAACTATCACAATTCAAGATAAAAATAGTGTCTTTGATTTCAGGATCAAGAGGAATGCTTAAGAGAAATGTGTTATCTTCATCAATGAAAACTATCAGAATTATATCATTTAAGAGATTATTATTGATGTTAGAGCCATTAAAGATAGATTCAAAATATAAGACACCATTATTATAAATATTATCCTCATTATCCAAAAGTTTTTCCCCATATTTGGGGGAGGTTAATGGTCTATAATATTTTATGATTATTTGAAGTGAGTTATAGAATTTAGTGTTTTTTTCACCATCAGATAACCATTTTTTTGAGATCTTCTTTACACATGTTATACATAAAGGTGAGAAGTGATTTTAGTTTCACAGAGATGTTAATTTCTTAGTTTTGATGAGTTGAAAAATCAAAGTTGGTGTTGTTGTTTTGAATTTGATGATGTTCATTCTCAAGAAGTAGAATATCACTTTCAATTTGTCTAGATTTTGAGCTCCACTAACCATTAAGATTTTGTTTAATGAATTTTAATTTAAAATAACAAGAAAAGGAATCATTGTAATGAGTCATAGATAACCATAAGTTTTTAATGAGATTACAACATTCAAAGTCTGAGAACCATGGTTTGTTGAATTTTAAGGGTAGAGGAGTTTTCACAGTTTTTTATGAAATAGTTATCATAATAGGATAGTGATCCGACTGAATTTTTGGGAGAGTGGTGCTAGAAATAGTGTCCCATTTATCAAAATCCTGATCACTTGTGAATACTCTATCCAATTTTCTGGTTATTACTCTATTATAGAGTCTTATGTACCATGTGTATTTGGCGCTAGTAAGAGTAATTTTAGTAAGATTTTTTTATCTCAATTGCATTCTAAAACTCTCTCATAGATATAGAAGATTTGGATGGGCCCATATTCTCACAAGAAGTAATAATAACATTAAATTACCCAGTAAAAAACTGGGGGTTATGAATATTAGAACTCAGATAGGAGAGGTTATTCCAAAGAGGCCTCCTATACCAATATCTATTTTTTGAATAGAAAAAGGGAAAAAATATATTTTTACTATCTAGGGAAAAATCACAGGTGAAAATGTTGTTGGAGACATGTAAAATATTAACATTGTGCAAAGATGGTTGAGAAAAGATTCAAATAGTTTCAACAGTGGACCCATTTTGGTTCGTACCTATAATAGAATATCCAAACTTACTGAAATGAAGTAAATTAGTAGAGAGGTTTATCTTGGGTTCAACAAAGTAAAACATTAATGTTTGGTTAATGTTAATTATTCTCTTTAAAACAATAATGGTGTTGGGTTTAAAAATACCATGACAATTCTAGAATAAGATCTTCATTTATACCTATGTTTAGATTTTGAACTCCAATTTTTTGTAACATATGAGCCATTTTGGCTAGATGGTATTATAAGCTTTTTGGACATGTTTGGGTTGGATTTTTTCTCCTTTTTACCTTTACAAAATATCATTCAATCTGAGAGCTTGAGATACTCACAACCCTGAGTCAAAAAGAATCGTAAAATAATATACAGTGATAACCTAGAAATTAAATTAGCGGTTATGAATTGGAATAATTAAAATATTAAATATATATGGTTTAAACATATATAATAATTTCAACAGTTATCAATTTTTTAGAAATAAAAATAATAACCATTTGAAAGAAAATGTAATGGTTTCTGAAAAACTGTATTTTTCTAAAATACAATTTAGTCACGCTTTGCACATATAATTTAGTATTACTTTTTACCTATTTTAGAAAATTTATTTGAAAATATAAAATATATTTTTTAAATCTATATGTAAAAATTATCATTGGGTTAATTTTTATGAATTTTTTTAAAGGACTAATTTATTTATAAATATTGAAAAGTGCTGATTTTTAATGAAAACTGCATTTTGTTTGAAATTATTTAATAGTTAAAATATATTCTAAATTTGTTTTAAATTAATTTTTTTTAAATTATTTTACTATATAACTATTTTAAGTTATTATAATCAATTTCATATTGAATTATTGTATAAAAACTTTTTAAACATTAGAAAAAAGTTCTTTGGGAAAACAAATTCGACATGTATGCGGGCTTTATTTTAAATTAAATTCTACTAATTTTTTGAGTTGAATTTTCTAAAATAGATTAAATATTTAGAATAAAAATATTTAATATTATATAATAAGTAAAAATATTTTTTTACCACTATGAATAGAAAAAGCGATAAAAATTAATGTCAATGGTTAAGGTAAAAATGGATTTACCACGGGTTAAATAGATAATATAAGGGTTAAAATACACAATACATATCTAAATAATATTATGTTTACATATTTATACCGAATATTTTACATGGATATATAATGAACCATTTTTTAGGATTTTGGAATGAGAAAAAATCTATGTATCACTTTTTCTTTTCAATGATTCCAAGTGTGTCATCTCCCCCATTTATAAAAGGTTTCCCCGTCTCCTACCCTATTCACACTTCAAAAGAAATCTGGATCACACAAGATATAAAAAACACATAATTATTCCCTCTAAACATTCTATAGGCCTTATTTTTTTAGTAAATTCTTCTATGAAGGATTTGGGTATAAACCTAAAGGTGTTCTCCAAAGAAGAGGTAAAATTATTAACGTGCGTATTCATTTTATTTATTCTAACACATATCTAAAACCTAATTCAACTATGATAATATAATAACACCAATATCTAATATATACTATGTTTTTATTATGTTAATGGATAAAACTATAACCATCTCCACTTCCATCAAATGAAAAATGAAATTGTCAATTGTTTGTACGACAGACTATATCCTCACGAACTGATGTAATTCATTTTCCATCACCACCTTTCAGTGCTAGATATAATAATTTATTTTAAATATTGATATTATATTTATGACTTTATTATAATTATATAATTATTATATCATATATGACTTCTTACTTTCCATTCCATGGGGGATACGATAACGTTGCTCGTGTGTATGATGGACTACCACCTCACAAAGCAATGAGATTCATTTTTAACTTACAATTTACATGGAAGTTAGTAAGGATAAAGTTAATGAAATATTTATGATATTTATGACCTAAAAATACTTAAAGAAATATTATATCATATATAAATTCTTACCTTCAAATCTGTTAGAAAACAATAACGTCTCTCTTGCATACGTGTGGACTACTGCGTCCATGTAGCGATGTGAAATGTTTCCCAATTTATTTTTACATGGTTGGTAATAAGTATGTATTTTATTAAAATTAATATTATATAAATAATTATGAATATTTTTAAGGATAAATTAATATATCTTTTATTTTCATTTGATCCATCAAAAAAGTGGAAACAATGTTCATTCATATGTATGACTTACCGTCTCCATGACTGGTGGAATGTATTTTCTATATTTAAATTTTATGGATTACTCTAAATAAACATATAATGATTATATATAATATTTTTATCATGGTTTAAATTCTGGATATTATTTAACCATTATCAAATTATAATCACCAAAATTACTAAATCAAAACATATATGAAAAATGAAGCAATTATCACCCAAAACATTGATTTTAACAAATAATTGTAAATAAATAAGTAATAAAAGACTATAATTAAATAAAATATGGATTGAAATATATTATTATGGATATGTAATATATTTATAATAATTATATATTTATTATCAATTATTTGTGTACATGTATGAAAGAAAATGGATTTGAGGTAAGGGTTTCTCATCTCACTCTTACTTATGTGAGACATATGCCATATTCACTACTAATTCCATTGTGTGGTGTTTATAATGTCCTTTTTGATATTTTATATCATAAATATATTTATATTCAAAGATTTTAATGTTTCTTTTGAAGTTATTTATTTAAGGGGTCTTATGATTCCAAATTTAACAAAGTGGTAAGGGTTTATTTCACAATCTCATCATTATTCAGGATTATTTTTGCTTAAGTATCCTTTGGGGGAATTATTTAGTATTTTTATATTAAAACCAATATATTTCCTTATAATATTGTAATTCAGTATCTTTAAGATTAATATTAAAATTTTCCATATCTTTGGTACTTAAAATGATTTGGAAAATTTTTTTAAGAATAGATGACTTAATTTATCTTTTCAGTCGAAAATCCTTTTTCTTCCAAAACCATGTTTTCTAAAAAATGTTTTCATATTTTTTTATACATTATAAAAATGAATTATTAAATCATTTTTTACCATCTTTTCATTAAAAATGGTTTAGAATGAATCTTCTTATCAATTTCTGAATGAGGTTTTTTTTCCCTTTTTACAATAATGTGAAAGGAATGTTTTATTAACTTATATGGACGATATAGAATTTCCTGATATCATGAACACTAAATGTTTTAAATATTATTTTAAAAGTTTATAAGGTTATTTGTAGAGAAAGGTATTTTAATTTTTCTTTTTGAACTTTTAGTTTTAAAAGGTTATTTTTAAAGTGCAAAGGTTATTTTCTTCAAGAATTTTATTAACGATATTTTCATGGAATTTATATTCATCAATGAAAAAAATCATTTTTATACTTATGTTCCACTGGGAACATGTGTTAATGATACCATCCTTATTATTTCTTCAAATGTTTTATAATATTTTTGATTGGAGATGTACTATTTTGATAGCATTCTCTATATTACTCTGAATTTTGTATGATTATGTTTATTGATTTGGGTAAATTTTAATATTTCATATGTTATTATTTCAATACAAATGTTTATATTTATTATGTTTCACCACATTCATATGAGAAATTAATTTGACTTAGTAAGTGATGGGTGAGTCCCATTATAGCCCCTATATACATTGGAATGTCTCATAAGAAAAAGAAACTTGGGTTTTTGGCTGAGGCCTTACCCATTTATGTAAGATATATTAGAAAGAGGTATTGATGGTATGGTAATAATTTCTGGTATTGTGAATTTCTATATTGAAATATGAGTCATTAATTTTCCATGTGATTTTTCAATTATTCATAATATCCATATTTTAAGTTTCAAGATCATGTGATTATTTATATGTAATTATTTTATTATCATCTATTCTTATCATATTAATATTAATATTCAATTTATAGATTAAATGGTATGTGTTTCACTTATTTACCTTTTCATATAGATTATTTATTATACATGATATATTTTTTTGTACGCATACCCTTATTGAGAATTTGATCTTACCACTTTCTTATGTTCCTTTCCCTAGGATTCTAATATATGTATTATGATTGATATGTGGTGTTGTGCTATTAGAAATAATGATGAAATCGAATAAAATAATATATTTTATTTTAAGATTTGAATTATAATGAGAGATATATGTATATATCTAGTTTACTAAGGCTATTAACCTATTTTTTCCTTTGGGATGAAATTTCGTGTTTCTAGCGCCAATTTAATCAAATAACCACCGATTATGGGTTACTAGGGTCATGGTACTTATTGTACCTTTGGTTTCCTAACTTTCTGTGACCAAACATACAACTCTAATAATGTAAAGAAAAAATCCAAACATCAATCATATTGTAGTGATTTTATATATATCAGAGGAGAGGACGTTCAACTTGTCTGGTGAATGAACATGATTATCATAAAGAAGAAATTCTGAAATGATCATCAGAAGAACAAAAAAGTTAAATATAAAAATAAAGAGTCTTTAAATGCAATTATTTATGAATTCAAGAAACCCAAACATATCAATCCAAATTTTTGAATATTAAATATAATTATTAATGATGGTTTTGGTTGGAGTGAGTATCTCAAGAGGCGGTGAATTGGCTACCCAATAGGAAATTCTATTAAAAATATTTAAATAAAATCCCCTAGTTAAATTAAAATAGCCCATTTATTCAAAATAGTAGATTGATATAAGTTATAATATTTTAAGATATTTCTCAAAGAGATAGTAGGTATTAGTTAGAATAATTATGAAAACAAATTTATCTTTTGAAACCAATTTACTTAATCAAAATATTATATAAACACTAATTAAGATTAACTTTCAAAGTATTGGTTTGGTTTACAGTTTAAAGAAAATTTAGTTTAAAGCATAGAAATGAAAACAAACTCATAACAAAATAAATACAAGAGGTTCAGTATCAATCCGAGACATAATTTTATCCAATTGGAAGTCACATAATTCAAAATAGATTATATAAAATAATCTTTATTCAATACCTGGATCAGGTATACAAAATAGATAACTACCTATCCAAGCCACATAGGGACCTCTTCCACAACAATCCTGGGAATAAAACAAACACATGATACAAATGGAACTCTCCCACAACACATGGTAAAATAGGTGAAAAGAGAGTTAAGAATATATCATGTATCTTCCAGTTAAAGTGAAGGAGATAATGTGTGTGTTTTTAATATATAGAGTAAATCACACACTGCTTGAAATGTAAATGTAGTAAGTAGAAATAGAAAGTATAAATATGTATATAAGATAGATTTTATATATCATATGTTCTCTTAAGTTTATAATATTTTTTTTCAATCTTTGTATGAAAACCATCATCACATAGCTGTGATATTCTAAGTAAATTGTGTTTTAAACTATCAACAAAAAGTACTTTATAAATTAAAACTAAATTTGAGTAACTAATGTGGCCAAGGCCAATTATTTTTCCTTTAGCATTGTCACCAAAGGTGACATGTACACTATTAACCTTTATTAAGTTCTTGAAGCTCAAGTAATCTCTTACATATATATGGAACATCTTTTTTCTAAGTATCATAGATTTCTATATGACCACATCAATCATTTTACCTAAAAAAAGTTAATACTAATAATTATTTTGGTTCCAATATTTTATTAGGTCCAGATATATTAGTAATTAGGGCCTTTGTAACCCATATTTTCTTGATGGGTTTTTTATAAGTATATTATAAACTCTTTTAAATAAAAAATATATTAGGTCTACTTGAATATAAACCTTTAGCAAAAATTATAGTATTGGATTTAGGAATAAATTTTCTCATAACAATTCTACTCTATCTAGGTTGGTAACCTAGACCAATAATATATTTATGAGAAATTGTTTCACTAGTATTTTAGTGAGACTTTCTCTTCCATTTTTAAATTTCTCAAAGTCTTTTTTTAATTACTAATTTAACAATTTAAATTATTTATTTTCTTTCAATAATTGATCATTTTTATCTTTTTCTACTTTTATTTCAGTTCTAACAATAGTAGATAAAGCATTTTGTTTATTCAGAATTTCGTATTTTTATTTAAGCTTATTAAATGTATCTTCAAGCCAATTTCAATATTCAAACATTTACTCTTTTTTAATATTATCACCTTCATCTCTAGAATGATTACAATTAAGTATAATAGATATAGTAGGTACCTCAGATATGTTTTTCAATAATTACATATTTTCTTTACTAGGATTTTCTTCATGAGTTGAGTAAGAGTCACTGGATATGTCCTCAGAGGCACTCCATGTGTCTTTAATGGATTTATTATAATTCATAACCTCGTAATGAAACTTCTTTTTTGTACTTTAACTTGGGACAGTTATACTAAAAAATTTCTTTTCTATTACACTTATAATAGGTAATATAAATTTAATTGTCATCTATTTTCCTATCCTTCTTCCAATGTCTTATATTATCATACTTTTCCTTGTAGCTCAATTTCCAAAATAATTTCTTCTTCTTATAGAATTTATTAAACCTTCTTGAGAGATAGTCTATCTCCCCATCACTATCATCTAGTGATTCCTCATCGCTATAACTTTTAACTTGAACTTTCAATATTTTTATTTTTTTTATGCATAAATATTTAAGGCTACAAATTTTCTCTTAAGTTCATCATCTTATTAATTAATTACTTTAATTTATTCCTAATAATTTATCAACATCCCAATGAATTTTTTGAAAGGAAGTTTATTGATATTTCAAGATTCTATTATTGGCATAGATGTCCATCTCCATCTCTTTAGAAGACATCTCAATAGTTAAATAATTTGATATTTTTCTGACACTGGATTCCCTAAAGAAATCATTTTATTCACTATTTAATTTAACCTAAGATATATATTAGAAATCCAATAATTATTTTTCATCTTGAATGTATCATACTTAATTATATAAGTTTTCAATCTCACTTATTTCACATTAGCATTTCTTTCAGGAGCAATAGATTATGTATCCCATATTTTATAATCAGTTTTACTAGAAGATATCCTCTAAAATTCATCATCTCCAAAGGAAAAGTTAAGAGAATTCGTGGCTTTGAATTTATTGTTGTAAGAAATATTAGTAGCATCATCCCAGTATTTTTTACAATTCTTTGGTAATCATATTTATCCTCTATAGCATAACATATTTCAAAACCCATCCTTTAAATGTAAATATTCATTTTTATTTTCAATTGAGAAAATTTATTGATATTAAATAAATGAGGTTTTTAATTACAAGGACCTTCTTTTCTATAATCCATTTAAATAACTAAATTTATAATCAATGGAAATTTAAGATCATTAAAACATAACTAAAATCCCAGTTGAAATTTTTTTAAAATCCTATAATACCAAATTTTTCTCATAGTAAGTATCTAAAGAGGGATTGAATTTATTACCTAATAAAAATTTCTATTAAAAAAAGTTTAAATAAAATCCCCTAGTTAAATTAAAATATCCCAGATAATCAAAATATAAGATTGATATAATTTATAATCTTTTAAGATATTTCACAAAGAGTGGTTAGGTCTAAGTTAAAATAATTATGAAAAATATTTTAGCTTTTGGAATAAATTTACTTAATCAACATATTATATAAACACTAATTAAGATTAACTATCAAATTATATATTTTTTTACAATTTAAAACAAATTAAATTTAAATCTTAGAAATGGAACAAAAGAAAAACACACAGTGGAATAAATACAATAGGTTTAGTATCAAGATGATGTCTAATACTCTATACTTATAAATCATTGATTCCATGTAGATTGTATAAAATAATATTGATATGCAACCAAGATCAGGTATACACAATGGTTAACCAGCTATCCAATCCATGTAGGGACCTCTTCCACAACAACTGTGGAAATAAAATAAACACAGGCTACACAGGGACCGCTTCCAAAACATGTGGTCAAAAAAGTAAAAATACATTTGAGAAGATATCATGTATCTTCAAGTTAAAGTGAAGTAGATGGTGTGTGTGTTTAATATACATATTAAATCACAAACTTTTCAAAATCTAAATTCAAAAATCATAAAGAGAAAGTATAAATATGTATAAAATATAGAGTTTAAATGTAAGATGTTCTCTAAAACTTGTGACTTCTCAGATATTGATTGAATAGGAGCTTGAGTTGTCCTTCTAAAAATCACAGTAAAATACAGCATCATAGGCTCCCTTTTTTTGTGACTACTAGAAAGGAACAATATTATTTGTTGTAAAGACCTGTAAAATTCAAGGGAAATTTTTTCTTAATTTTCTTGGGAATTTTACAAGCACGCATTTTTTTATGGCACCTGATTCTGAGGCCCGGTGTGCCCGGAATCATTTTCTAAAGTTTAGCTCGAGTACGTTCAGTGAAAGGACGAGCGTGTTTTTCTAACTTTTGAACCGGTGCTCAAAATTAAATTTCGAGGTCACCGATGGAATCGCAGCGCCAATAATTGCTTAGAAACACCTTTTTCAGAGTTGCGTTTGCTCAGGTGTGGTTTTTAAATTTTCAGGTTAAGTAAATGAATAAAATAAAATGGCGCGACCAATTTATTTTATTTTATGTTGTTTAACCTAAGTTAAGAGGTTAAAGTGGGACCCATGATATCCCACACCAGTAGGTAGGATATTTGTGGGTTGGAGCCCACACAATCCCCACTTTTTCAACCCCCCACCCTAAATTAAGTAACGCACCCGCACCCCGTTTTTAATGAGGTCAACCCTTGCATTTATTCTGGATAATAAACGCCTCATTAATTGGTTGGTTTAAAACTCCTCAATTAACTTGATTAATTGTTTATTTCAATTCTTTTTGAAATTCAAAGGTTGACTTGTGTTAATAAAATAAGACAATTCTTATTTTATTAGAGATTGGTTGTGCGAGAGGAATTGGGATAATTCTCTCAAGCCGTGAAGTTCTTCCTCATTGACGAAGAACGCGAAGAATGCGAAGAATGCGAAGAACCAGAAGAACACCAGATCCTCGGAGATCGACAACACGACACCGAAGAATCCTCATTCTGCGACGCTCCTTCCGCGACGCTCCTTCCGCGATGCTTCTTTCGTGATGCTTCTTCTGTGACATTCCTTCTCCCGCGGCAATCTTTGAATCATCAGCCGCTTGAGGTAAGGGTTTCGGTTCAATTAAATCTATGTGATTTATATCATTGGAATGTGTTTAAAAATTGTCAAAAGCCATTTTTTAAACCGTTAACGCGGTGGGTGCAGAACAACAGATAAGTCTGAACCCACCGTCTCTTCGTTCTTGGTGTACAGATCGGCGGGCGACGATGAAGCAGGCCGCACGGGCGTCGTGAAGTCTTTGCACTGAAGAACTAGTCCCAGGAGGTCCGTTGGTGAAGATGGTAGGAAACACTAACCACCGGAGCTCTTCTGGTGGTCTGCAGAAAACTCCGCCGATGCGCCTTGCCGGCACGGCGGTGCCGGCGGCTGGAGGCGGCGGTGTCCCCTTTCGCGCGGCCGCTCGGCCAGCGCCGAGCCGACCCGCTCGGCCGGCGCCGGGTCGCCCCGGGCCGGACCGGCTACATCAGGCCGGGCCACGCCCAGCCGGGTCGGACCCGAACTCGAGTTGGGTCGACCCGGTTCGGGCCGACCCAGGGGGGGTCTCGGGCCAGGTCGGTCCGGGCCCGAAACACCCTTTTTCGGACTGTTTCGGTCTGTTGCTCATAACATGGGCTACCGACCTCTGATCGACGCACCATCAGTTGCATAGAGATCCTTGGATCGAGATGGTAATTTCGGTATACTACACTCAAGGTTTAGGAGTACTTGGGGTTCGGCCGGGTTGGTTCGTACACGAAACCAACCGGACCCTCGGAGCGGAAACGCTTATAAATTGAGATTTGGACGTCCGATTGACGTGTCGTTTACTTTGTTGAATTCATATTAGTGAGGCAGACCTTTTGGCTTACTCCGCTCGAGGTTTGGACGCAGTTGGATTATGGTCGGGTTTGTTTTGACTTAAAAACCAACCTGGCCCCTGGGACGAAAAAGACAATAACTCTCAGACAGGGTGTCTGATTGACGCGCCGTCTGTGACGTTGAGTTCCTGTTGAAGATACAGATATTTTGGATACATCAACTCTAGAATTAATGTTAGTTGATGTATCATCCCCTCACCTCATGGAGCGGACCCTCCCGAATGAGCTTGCTGTGTGTGGGAACCCTAGAGCTGGCTGCGACTGCGACGACGATGACGACTGTGCAGAAATCCTCCGTGGATTCGACGATGACGACGACTACAGCACTCAGCGATCCTATGTGGATCAGTGATATCGATCCTGTGTGGGTCAGATCTAGTGTGGGTCAGCACTCAGCGGTCCTGTGTGGGCTAGCGCCTACAGATCCTGTGTGGGTCTGATCCTGTGTGGGTCATTGCGGGGGTTAGTACCTATCAATCCTTTGTGGTTCCGACGGCTTAGATGAATCAGTGGCTACATCTGATCATCTCTATTGTCATACGAAGAAGTATTTCTGTGTGAGATGAATCTTGTTTTTCTTTCCTATGTGGATTGTGTTGTGATGTCCTGTGTGGATTACGTTTTTCTTTCCTGTGTGGACTAGGTTGTGATTTTCTGTCTGGAATGGGTTGTACTTGAGCTCGGATGTTCGAGCCGAACGAGAGTTGATGACTTAGGTATATGTATGGGCATATACCTAAGTAGTTTCGGATGTTACTTTGTGATTGTATCTTTCCTTTGTGGATTATCTGTTGTGGATTCTGGGAGACCTTCAGGGGTCTCGGGGTCCCTACTGAGTAGCTTATACTCACCCCTGCATGGGCTATGCCTGAACTACATTGTATTGGTTGCAGATGACAGACAGCGCTGATCGTGGTTGAGGCTTGCGGATCATGACGGTACCTAGAGGTGGACCACTGGGCAGGACGTACTCAGAGCGGACGACTGGACCCGAGGAGCTGTGGAGGCTATCTGTACCCACCCTTCAGGTGGTACTTCTAGTGGATGACTCGAGGCTGCGTCTTTAATTTTTAGTTGTTGTTTTCCCTTTTCATTTGTACTTTACTTTCAGTTTGGGTTTGTATTCTGGCCCACTTACTTTTCCGCACTTACTGTTGTACCCAGTTTTTACTTAGTGTTTACTTCTTCTTGCTTACTCTGTGGTGTTTGTTTACTTTACAAAGGCAATGCCTTCCCTTTTTACCGGTAATTACGCCTTGGTTCTAGTCGCCAGCTCCTGGCCTATGGAAGGTGGGCTTGGGGTAGTCATGGCATAGGCCCCGAGGATGGGTCGGGACATATTGGTATCAGAGCAGTTCGGTTCTACCGCAGAACTCAGGACTCTGATCTTTTTCTATGTAAATAAATAGTGTTAAGAGTATTGAGTGTGGTTATCAGTCCAGGGAGTCTAGTGTTGGTGCGGCGGCCGACGTATCCGTACACCAGGACCCTGACTTCTGATTTCTGACTTAATGAACAAAAACATTGATTGCATGTGTGTTTCAGGTTTTCTTTGTGATTACTTTGTGTCCGCTCACCAGGTATACTGTTTAACTGTGGCACACATGTTTCTTTTCAGTATGGCCCCACGATGGAAGCCAACTAGGGTTCTAAGCGTTGTGCGTGACGATAGCCCACCGAGCGACGAGGCCTCGGTATAGGGCCCTTTGACAGTAGAGGCACTGGCGATACCTCTACCCACCGAGCCACCGATGCTACCAGCCCCACCCGCTGACGATGCACGTCACCTTAGTGCACTGCACGAGTTCCAATGTCAGCGACCGCCCAAGTTCCACGGGGAGACGGACCCTCAGGTAACCAATGATTGGATGGAGGCAGTGGTGCGAGTTTTCAGGTTAGTGAGGACACCAGCAGACCTCATGGTGATCCTCACAGCGATCCTCCTGCACGCGGCAGCAGGCAGATGGTGGAGCTTGATGCTCCAGGTGCACGATGAGGCATCTCTCTTCTGGACGGACTTTGAGAGCCTCTTCCGCTCAGAGTTTGTCCCAGCCACCCTCCGTGCGGTGCGCATCCAGGAGCTTCTATAGCTGCGGCAGGGAAGCTTGATGGTCACCCAGTACTCGACGAGATTTACCGATCTCTCGCGCTATTCGACGGACATGGTACGAGACCCATAATTTTGGGCCCGGACCTTTGAGCAGGGATTGAGGCATGAGATTAAGGCATCACTGATCTCCCTCAGCATTCCGACACAGGCAGGGGTACTGGAGCGAGCCCTTCTAATCGAGAGCTTCCTTGCTGAGTCTACATCAGCAGCAAGACCTACTGCAAGGCGGCACGTAGCAGAGTCTTCTATAGCAGGCAGTCGACAGATGACTCATGGGTCCAGGAAGACCAAACCCTCTGGAAGACGACCTCAGGACACTGGCTCAGAGGTGCGGGACACTCAGTGCAGAGCCAGTCTTTCGAGAGGCAGAGAGTACTACGCATGCGGCGGGTAGGGCCACATGGCTCGTGACTGCCCGACCCGCCGTACCGAGGAGCAGCAGACGATTGAGGGGCCACCCAGGCAGAGGCAGAGGGTCGACCGTGGTGGTCCGCAGGGAGCAGGCGGACGAGGCAGTGGAGCTATCCGAGCAGCAGGTGGTGGGAGACGCTTTGAGGCTCTACCACCACCACCACCAGGAGGCCCACCCCGACCACAGGGATCTGGCGGGCAGAGACAGGCACAGCTCCAGGCAACGGAGGCCTATGACCACGGCGCGCCCGAGATGATTCGAGGTACTATCTATGTATGTTCCACCCTTTCTGCAGTTCTTATAGACATAGGATTGAGTCATTCATTCATAGTTGCTACCCTTGTTCGGAGCTCAGATATTCCGACAGAGCCATTGGATCGATCCTTATGGCTAGAGACTCCTACAAGAGCTGACTCGACGGTTATGCACTGGTGTCGGTAGTGTGAGCTTACTCTAGGAGGCGAGAGCTTCGGCTGGGATCTTCTTGTATTGGATTCGAGGCCTTACGACATCATCTTGGGCATGGATTGGTTATCTACAGTCCATGCTCATATTGATTGTATTAGGCACAAGGTGCGATGTGTATACACCGACGGGAGCAGGTTCACCTTCACCGGCGAGAAGGGAGCCTTCGCAACACATGATGGACTCACGCAGAGGAGAGGACAGCCCATCACTCATCAGTTGTTTAGCCTCATCCAAGGAGCAGTTGACATGCGGAGTCCTGGTTTTCCTGCATTGGTGGATCAGTATGCAGAAGTTTTCCCCGACGACATTCCAAGGCTACCTCCTCACAGAGAGGTAGACTTTTATATTGACCTGTACCCCGAGACAGCCCCGATATCCACCCCAGCATATCAGATGTCTCCCACCGAGCTTCGAGAGCTACGGGTATAGTTGGAGGACTTGCAGGGCAAGGGATTTATCTGACCCAGTGTTTCACCCTGGGATTCCATGATATTGTTCGCCAAGAAGGCGGACGGGAGCTTGTGACTGTGTTTCGACTATCGTCGCCTGAACCAGGTGACAGTGAGGAACAAGTATCTGCTACTGAGGATCGACGACCTCTTCGATCAGCTCAAGGGAGCACAGTGGTTCTCAAAGATATACCTTAGATCAGGCTATCATCAGCTCAGAGTTTGGGAGGAGGACATGCAGAAGACAACCTTCAGATGTCGTTATAGCCACTATGAGTTCTTGGTTATGCCATTTGGCATAACCAATGCTCTTGTAGTGTTCATGGGCCTCATAAATAGGATCTTTCAGTAATACCTGGATCAATTTTTTGTGGTCTTTATTGACGACATTTTGATATACTCGACCACTGAGGAGGAGCACGCCTACCACCGGCAGGTTATACTAGACACACTCCAAGAGCACCAGCTTTATGAAAAGCTCTTGAAGTGTCACTTCTAGTTACGTGAGGTCCACTTCTTAGGACACGTCATCTCTGAGGTGGGAGTTGAGGTGGATCCTGCGATGATCGAGGCAGTGCTAGCTTGGGAGCCACCCAGGAGTGTGACGGAGGTGCGGAGTTTATTGGGACTAGCTGGATACTACTTGAGATTCATGCCAGACTTCTCCAGAGTTGCAGTACCACTCTCAGCTTTGACAAAGAAGGGGAAACCCTTTTTGTGGTCATACAGATGTTAGCAGAGATTCCAGGAGCTGAGAAAGAGATTGACCAACGCACCTATCTTGAGGTTTTCGGAGGAGGGAGTAGGGTACGTAGTTTACTGCGATGTATCAGGGACCAGACTCGGATGTTTCCAAATGCAGGATCGGGCAGTGATCACCTACGGATCACGTCAGTTGAGACAGCATGAGCAGAACTACGCTACCCATGACCTGGGGTTAGCAGTAGTGGTCTTTGATCTAAAGATGTGGTGACACTATCTGATGGGTGAGCACTTTACAGTCTATTCTAACAGTCAGAGTCTCAGGTACATCTTCTCATAGAAGGACCTGAACCTGAGATAGTGGTGATGGCTCGAGTTCCTCCAGGACTATGAATTTGAGATAGTCTATACTCCTGGAAAGGAGAACATGGTAGCCGATGCTCTCGGCAGGAGGACAGGCATTCAGCTACATGGGGAAGCGATAGAGCAACTAGCCACTTTGCAGATATCCTTCATGGATAGATATGGACCAACCTTTTTTCAGTCACTCATAGTCACTCCTCCACTACTGTAGCAGGTCAGAGAGGCATAGCGTGGGGACGCTGACTGTGAGACGCGGTGTGCGCAGATATCCTCAGGACAGGCACCTGATGGTTTCTATTTAATAGGAGAGCATGACGTCCTTTTCAGAGGACATACCTTGGTACCAATTGCTTTATGGGAGGAGTTGCTAAGAGAGTTTCACACTTCCACTTTGGTGGTACATCCTGGAGTGGAGAATATGTACCAGGATCTTAGACGAAAGCACTGGTGGCCGAGCATGAAGAAGGCTGTGGCAGAGTATGTTTCTCGATGCCTTAGCTGCCAGCAGGTGAAGGCAAAGCACCAGGTACCAGCAGGATTGGTACAACCCTTAGAGGTCCCGGAGTTGAAGTGGGATGGGATATATATGGACTTAGTTACTGGACTTCCACGCACATCCATGGGTCAAGACTCCATTTGGGTGATTGTTGACTGACTCACCAAGTCGGCTCACTTCTTACCCATCAGAGAGCAGGGCTTAGTGGAGAGCTTGGGACATCTCTACATTCAGGGGATTGTACGGCTTCATGGTGTTCCATCATCTATCGTCTCTGATCTAGATGCTCGCTTTACTTCCCGGCTTTGGAAGGGGTTGCAGGAGGCATTCGGGACGCAGCTAGGTCTGAGTACCGCCTTTCACCCTCAGACAGATGGTCAGACAGAGAGGACCATTCAGACTCTCGAGGACATGCTCTGTGCATGTGTCCTCGACTTTGGTCGTAGATGGGAGGACCTCTTACCCTTGGTGGAGTTCACATACAACAACAGCTACCACTCCACCATCGGGATGGCACCTTACGAGGCGTTGTACGGCCGACCTTGCAGATCACCTCTGTGCTGGACAGACCCTGGGGATTTAGCACTTGTGGGACCAGAGATGGTCTAGGCCATGACAGAGAAGGTCCAGGTCATCCAGGAGTGGATGAGGACAGCTCAGAGCCGACAGAAGTCTTATACTGACAGGAGGTAGAGGCCACTGGAGTTCGAGGATGGCGACCACGTCTTCTTGCTGGTCTCACCTCGATATGGATTACAGAGATTTGGCTGAGGCAAAAAGTTGTCTCAACACTTCATCGGACCATTCCAGGTCCTCAACAGGATTGGAAAGGTGGATTATCTCCAAGCTCAACCATCTCATTTGCACAGGGTGCATGACGTTTTCCACGTATCCCAGCTGAGGAGATACGTGCACGACCCGACGCATATCATTGACCATGGGGAGCTGGACGTTGATGATGGGGTGACTTTTGCAGAGGTCCCAGTGGAGATCGAGGATCGACAGGAGCAGGTCCTATGTGGACGGCCGATTCCTCTAGTGCGCATCATATGGCAGCACAGGAACCTCCAGGAGAGCACTTAGGAGTGGGAGGATCAGATGCGTGCTCAGTACCCACATTTGTTTCCCTAGTTTATGATGTATCTTTACGGGGACGTAAATCCTTGAGGTGGGAGTGATGTAAAGACCCGTAAAAATCAAGGGAAATTTTTTCTTAATTTTCTTGGGAATTTTACAAGCACGCAGTTTTTGATGGCACCTGATTTCGAGGCCCGATGTGCCTGGAATCATTTTTTGAAGTTTATCTTGGGTACGTTCAGTGAACGGACGAGCGGGTTTTTCTAAATTTTGATCCAGTGCTCGGAATCGAATTCTAAGGGAACTGATGGAATCGCAGTGCCGGTAATTACTTAGAAACACCTTTTCTGGAGTTGTGTTTGCTCGGGTGTGGTTTTTAAATTTTCGGGTTAAGTAAATGAATAAAATAAAATGGTGCGACCAATTTATTTTATTTTAACTTGTTTAACATAAGTTAAGAGGTTAAAGTGGGACCCACAATATCCTACACCACTAGGTAGGATATTTGTTGGGTGGGGCCCAGACGAGCCCCACTTTTTCAACCCCCCTCCCTTAATTAAGTAACGCACCCGCACCCCCTTTTTAATGAGGTCATCCCTTGCGTTTATTCTGGATAATAAACGCCTCATTAATTGGGCGGTTTAAAACTCCTCAATTAATTCGATTAATTGTTTGTTTCAATTCTTTTTGAAATTCAAACGTTGGCTTGTGTTAATAAAATAAGATAAATCTTATTTTATTATAGATTGGTTGTGCGAGAGGAATTGGGTGAATTCTCTCAAGCCGTGAAGTTCTTCCTCCTCAACGAAGTACGCGAAGAATGCAAAGAACACGAAGAACGCCGGATCCTTAGAGATCGACGACGCGACACCGACAAATCCTCCTTCCGCAACGCTCCTTCCACGACGCTCCTTCCATGACTCTTCTTTTGCGATGATTCTTTCGCGACGATTCTTCTGTGACGTTCCTTATCCCGTGACAATATTCGAATCATCAACTTCTTGAGGTATGGGTTTCGGTTGTATTAAATATATGTGATTTATATCATCTGCATGTGTTTAAAAATTGTCAGAAGCCTTTTTTTTAAACCTCTAACACGGTGGGTGCGGACCAACGAACAAGTCTGAACCCACCGTCTCTTCGTTCTTGGTGTGAGGATTAGCGGGCGAAGATTAAGGAGGTGGCACAGGCATTGTGAAGTCTTCACAGTGAAGAACCGGTCCCGGGAGGGCTGTTGGCGAAGACGACAGGAAAAACCGACCACTGTAGCTCGTCCTGTAGTCCGCGGAAAACTCCGCCAGCGCGCCTCTGGGAAGGGTCGTGGCGGCTGAAGCTGCGGTGGCAGGTTGCTGGTCCCGCGACCGCACGGGACTAAGGGAGGCGGGATGCGACGCTCGGTCACGTCCGTTGGCAAGGGCGGCCCTCACGCAAGGATTTGGTTTCATTAAAGGGGGCGGCGCCCCCTTTAGCGCGACCGCTCGGCCGGCGCCGAGCTGACCCGCTCGGCCAACACCGGGCCGCCCCTGGCCGGACCGGACGCACCGGGCCAAACCGCCCAGGCCGGGCCGCGCCCCACCAGGTCAGACCCGGACCTTGTTCGGGCCGACCCAGGGGGGACTCGGGCCGGGTCGGTCCGGGCCCGAAACCCCCTTTTTCGGACTGTTTCAGTCTGTTGTCCATAACATGGGCTACGGACCTCTGATCAATGCACTGTCAGTTGTGTAGAAATCCTTTGATCGAGAAGGTCGTTTTGGTATACTACACTCAAGGTTTCTAAGTATTTGGGGTTCGGCCGGGTTGGTTCGTACACGAAACCAACCGGGCCCTCAGAGTAGAAACTCATATAACTTGAGCTCAGACGTCCGATTGACGTGTCGTCGACTTTTTTGGATTCCTCTTAGTGAGGCGGACATTTTGGCTTACTCCGCTTAAGGTTTGGATGCAATTGGAGTATGGTCAGGTTGGTTTTGACTTAAAAACCAACTGGGCCCTTGGGACAAAAAAGCAAATAACTCTCAGACCGGACGTCCGATTGACGCGCCGTCTGTGACGTTGAGTTCCTGTTGACGATACGGAACTTTTGGATACATCAACTCCAGATTTTGTGTCAGTTGATGTATCAGACCCTCGGCTCGTGGAGCAGACCCTCCCGAACAAACTTGCTGTGTGCGGGAACCCTAGAGCTGGCTGCGACTGTGACGACGATGACGACTATGCAGAAATCCTCTGTGGATTTGATGACGATGACTACAGCACTCAGTGATCCTACGAGGATTAGGGATACCGATCCTGTGTGGGTCAGATCTTGTGTGGGTCAGTGCTCAGCGGTCCTGTGTGGGCCGATGCCTACAGATCCTGTGTTGGTCCGATCATGTGTGGGTCATTACGGGGGTTAGTTACCTATCGATCTTGTGTGGGTCCGATCCTTTGTGGGTCATTGCGGGGGTTAGTACCTATCGATTTTTTGTGGGTCCAACGACTTAGATGAATCAGTGGCTACATCTGATCATCTCTATCTTCATACGAATAAGTATTCCTGTGTGAGCTGAATCTTGTTTTGCTTTCCTATGTGTATTGTGTTGTGCTATCCTGTGTGGATTATGTTTTGCTTTCCTGTGTGGACTGGGTTGTGATTTCCTTTGTGGAATGGGTTGTACTTGAGCTCGGATGTTGGAGCCGAATGAGAGTTGGTGACTTAGGTATATATATGGGCATATACCTAAGTAGTGTCGGATATTACTTCGTGATTGTATCTTTCCTTTTTGGATTATCCTTTTTGGATTCTGGGAGACCTTCGGGGGTCTCGGGGTCCCTACTGAGTAGCTTATACTCACCCTTGCACGGTCTATGCCCACACTACGTTGTGTTGGTTGCAGACGACAGACAGATTTGATCGTGGTTGAGGCTTGCGGAGCAGGATGGTACCTGGAGGTGGACCACTGGGCGGGACATACTCGGAGAAGACGGCTGGACCCGAGGAGCTGTGGAGGCTATCTATACCCACCCATCAGGTGGGACTTCCAGTGGACAGCTCAAGGCTGTGGATTTACTTTTCAGTTGTTGTTTTCCCTTTTTAGTTGTACTTTACTTTCATTTTGGGTTTGTATTCTGGCCCACTTACTTTTCCACACTTACTGTTGTACCTAGTTTTTACTTAGTTTTTACTTCTGCTTGCTTGCTCTGTGGTGTTTGTTTACTTTACAAAGGCAATGCCTTCCCTTTTTACCATGAATTACACCTTCGTGCTAGTCTCCAGCCCCTGGCCTATGGAAGGCGGGCTTGGGGTAGTCACGGCACGGGCCTCGAGGATGGGTCGTGACATTTGTGGGCTCTAATCTTTTATAGTTAGTCAAATTTAAGAATGATTTGTGTTATTATCTTTTATAAGAAACACACTTGATCATGTTTTTATTTTCTTATCCAATATTCCCTTATCTTACATGCATGAGGGAGTCTTCTTATTATTTTATATATAGCATGCAAGAGTATATCTTTGAATAATAGCAACCCAAATCTTATTCTCCTCTTAATGATCAGCTGGCACAAACTATAATGCATCTCAGAAGTAGTTTAAAAAAAATCAACAAAATAACCAAAAAAATTAAATTTGATAATATAGATATTAGAAATATTTAATTCAATTTAAACAAAAATAGTGATGATAACTCTTTTGGCAGTGAGAAAACTTTTTCGGTGACTTGAGTTAGTGGTGAATTAGGTCATTGGTAAGTTATGATCAATACTGAATCACTTTAATGGTGATTCTTCTTAGTGGTAGTTCATATTAACACTCTTCCAAATTTTTGGGTTGTAGGTCAAGTCTGATGGTAATTCATTCTCTAGTGGTAGGTCATATCAACACTTTTCCAAATTTGGAGGTGACTATGTTTTGAGGGTGATTCATCCTCTAGCTGTGGGTATTTCTTATACTTATCCAAAATTATTATCCTAATGAGAACTCATCTATAATAGTGTATATTTCCCTTACTTATCCAAATTTACTTTCTTCCGATGATTTATCCTCAATGGTGTCATTGCTAGTGGTAAATAGAGTCTGATGTTGGGTAGAGTCTAATAGTGGGTCCTTCCAACACTTAGACAAAATGTCACCAATCTACCTTATAGGATAAAATGTTATCATAAAGCATAAAACACATTAATAACTTAATGGACATGATTTTGAGATCATTAAAACTAGTGTTCCAATATATAGAAAATATTCTAAGATAAAATAAATAAAGTATTTTAATGAAATAAATGATATGTGGGGTGTCAGTGAGGATATTTAATCTTATATAAATAGTTATTCCAAGGATAACAGTTGTAAGATAATCTATTTCAATTTAAATATTCCTTGCAATGAAATTTTTTTTGACTCTTAATATAACTCTTGAAACACTTTCTCAGCTATCTTCTAATAATAATGTTAGATATTCAAAAGATGATAAAAACTCAACTTCTTTAGAATTTAATGATTATGTTCCTTATTTTAAGGAAATGAAAAGATATATGTATTGTTTTAAAAAAAGAAAATTAAAAAAAAGATCTAAATATTTATAAGATAAATTTTACTAAGGTGGATGATAGAGTTTTCAAACATTCATCTAAAAAAACTAAACTTCCTTCTAGGTTGAATAATAATGATGTTAAAATTTTTGGCATAAAGAAGGAGAAGATTATTCTCATGAATGGGTTAAATAAATCCAAAAGATAAATTTATCAGATAACTCCTATATTGAAAACTAAGAAATCTCAATAATTTTATTGGAAGATAAGTATGATAATGTAAGGTTAAAATTAGAAATTGAAATTTAAGATTTATCATTATAAAATTTTACAACTGGAATAAATTTAATTGAAACATTTTATATAAAATTAAAACCCAAAAGGACACCATACAGTCTTGGCCAAGAAACCACTAGAATGTTATCTTATCAAGATAATTACTTTCTACCAAGTTAGTTTCCATTATTTTCTTAATTTTAGAGAGGCAGGTTTTAGAAACAAAATTCTCTAAACAAGGTCCAAAATCTCAAACTTCATAAGGATTATATTTCAAAATAACTCACATACATTAAACACAAAATATTTAGACTAATGTGGGTTACTAAATATTTTTTTACTGACACTATTGGACCCAAGCATGTTTAAGTACAAAATTTTTAGTCTTAAATTTTTTAGAAAGAAAGTCTAAGTACTAACATCCATAAAATAAGATACTTAGAGATGGTTTTTCTAAATATATGACTTGAGAAAAATCCAATTTCAAAAAACTTAGAAAAATTTATAGTGATGATGAGTCACTTTTGGAGAAAATGCACAAGCTCAAATATATGGTATAGGTAAGGTAATTTTCATGGGTATGAATTTAATTTCTAATGTAATTTTTGTCATTGGACTTAAGAACAACCTTATTAACATTATCCAACTATGAAATAAAGGTTACTATATGATCTTTTAAAATGATATATATATCACCTGAACTTTGGATGAAGTGAACACTTTATCTTATTAAAGGTAAGATAATGTTTTCATAATAAACATAGAAGACCCTTGTAGTCAGAATTTACCTTATATTAATGTGATATAAGATTCTTCATGGATTTATAATAGGATATTAGGAAATTGTAAATTCTAAAATCTGACTAAGATTTCTATGAAAGGATTATCTAGGGATCTACATGAATATAAATTTAATTCCTCCATGATTTGTGATCCTTGCCAATTTGCAAGCAACAAAAGTTAAGATTTAAGTCAATTGGTGAAGTCTCAACATCAATTTATTTATATATAGTGCACATGGAAATTTTGGGTGCTAAACAAATTGTGACTATCTAATATAATCATTTTTGTATTTCCTAGTTAATTATTACACTAGATATACATGGACTTATTTTATGAAACATAAATCAAAATAAATCTATATTTAAAAAAAATTAGTTTCTCTTGTTAAAAACTAGAAAAACATAAATGCAGTCACTATACATAGTGATATAGGTGTACAGTTTATAAATCCAAGTTTTGAAACCTTTTATAATGAAAAGTTTATAACTCATAATTTATCAGCAAAAATAACTCCACAATAGAATGGTGTTCTTGAACAAAGGAATAAAAATCTTTAGGAAATCACCCATATATTTCTAAGGGAATACACGGTGGGAAATTTTTTTGGGTATAAGTAGTGAGTACAACCTATAACATTATAAATAGAGTTTTACTTTTATAAATATTTTTAAAAACCCCTTATTAATTGTGGACTATATGAAAATATAAATTGAGTTAATTATATATTTTTGGATGTAAAGTATTCATTTTGACTACTAAATATAATATTTATAAAATTTATCTAAATTTAGATACAGTATTTATTAGTTATTCCACCACTATTAAATAATTTATATTTTTTAATAAATAGACACAATCTTTTAAAGAAATGGGAAATTTTAGGATTGATGAAACAACAT
This sequence comes from Viscum album, assembly GCA_963277665.1. Taxonomy (NCBI): domain Eukaryota; kingdom Viridiplantae; phylum Streptophyta; class Magnoliopsida; order Santalales; family Viscaceae; genus Viscum; species Viscum album. The sequence goes on along the minus strand of OY728148.1, from coordinate 388,031,905 downwards.
CTTATTCAAATTTACAATTTCCAGAAGTTATAAGACCATATTGTAATTTTAAAACCCATATTGTTTTGTTACTAAAAAATGAGTCATATAAATTGGAAAATGATGTACCTAAAATTAGACTTACAGAATAACTTCCAATATCTAGTTTAACCAAAATTATTTCATCATTTTATTGATATCAATGTTCTTTTTTACCTAGAAATTAGATAATTTTATGGAATCATCCCATTTAGAGTATCATTGATGATGTAATCTAACCAGTTAAAATAAACAATTTATTACAAAATGAATGTAACAATATTTCATTCATATTGTTACTTGAACCTAAAATGGTAGATAAAACCTTATTGGATTAGATTTGGATAACTTTATTGTAAGAAGAGACTAATTAGTTTAAACAAAAGAAGGTTTGGATCTTGTTTGTGAATCTAAAGTATTCTTATATTATAGGAGTAGAATGGTTCTTCAAGGTAAATATACTAAAAATGGTATTATCATCTAGAATATGGAAAGAATAATTTGTAAGGGTTATTTTTAGATAGAGGTAATAGATTATGGAGAAACCTTTTCTTTGATATCTAGGCTCAAATCCATATAGATACTTCTAGACATTATAGATAATATTAATTTTACTCTATATCAAATAGATATTAAGAGTTATTTCCTTAAAAAATACTTTTGTGGGAGTTATATGTAGAATAAACACCCAACTTTTATAATATAAAATTATTAGAAAATGTTTTAAAACATACCAAATCTCTTTATAGACTCAAACAAGATCTATGAGAATAGTATGATTGATAATTCTATTTCTTTAGATAATAAATTTTCTTAAAATGGAATTTTGATCCCACTCTGTTTATCAAGTTGTATTTTAAGGAGTCTATCATTTTTCAATATTATGTTGATGACATTATATTTATATCAACTCAAAAAAAATCTCACAAATAGTTTATCAGAACATATACAGAGTGAGTTTGAGATGAGAATGATGTGTGAACATAATTTCTTCCTCTATTTACAAATAATTCATAAACCAAAAGGAATAATTTTAACTCAACATAATTATATAATATATATACTTAAAAAATGAAAATTCCTTGAGTATATGTACTCTGGTAGGCACCTCTTGTAAACTATATCTTAATGAATCTTAGAGACTCGTTTATCATAAATTATTTAGAGTGATGATCAAAATATTTCTCTACTTTATGGATAGTCGACCAGAAATTAATTTTTAAATATAATTATGTGTGAGATTACCATAAAATCAAAAAGAATATCATATTAATGTGGTTAATCATATCTTCTACTACCTTAAACGTACTTCAAAATTTGGTTTATTTTGGTCATCTAGAACTAATTTTTCACTTAAGATTTATTCTGACATAGATTTTAGAAGATGTAAAATGGATCAAAGGAGAACATTTGGATCTTTTTATTTCTTAGGTAAGTTTCAAGTTTCATGGTCCATAGAAAAAGTTTCACTTTCAAACACAAAATCCAAATTTATAGTGGCTATATTTGTTTCACTTAGTTTTTATGGTTGCAACACATACTCAAATATTTGATCTTGAGTTTTACTCATGGTTAGATTATTTATGATTTCAATAGTACTATATTTTTTCTATAAATCCATAAAACCACCCATGTGTAAAGTACATAGACATAAGAAACCATTTTCATTAGTATTACACATGAAAATGAAATATTATTCTCTAGTTTATCGAAACTGAAAATTGGTTTACTGATATTTTCACTAAACCCACAAATTTCCTTTGATTTTAATATATTAAAAATAATTTAGGTATGATTAGTATATAGTTATATTAATTTCTACTTCTTATTTCACCCATATCCTAAAATTTAATAAATCATTGAGAAAGGGGGAGAATATTATTTGTTCATTTAATTGTACTAACTTTTTATTGTATTTTATTTTATCTAGAAATTTGTTTTGTTACGCCTAGACCCAAAACATTGGGTTTGAACCAAAGTGTCACATGGCCTCTTGTGTGTATACCCCAATGAAAGAGGCTACCCACTAGAACAAGTGTATAAATCCACAAGTGGGGAGACTATACCCTCAATATCTTATCCTGGCATTAATATTAATATAATAGAATATAATAAAAATAATGATTATAGTTAAATGTGGAAATAAAGTAGATGGATTACTAATATTACAATAAATAAAAGGGATCCCAAATGGGAAATCCAAAGAAAAGACAATGTGAGACAAGAAATAAATAAATAAAATATTGGGAATCCTCAAGATTTCATCTTGACACTGCTCCCAACTCCACACTCCTCAACTCAACTATCTTTCATGGGACCCTTTCACATTCTTATATCCCTATACAGAAAATTGTTATATGTTCTAAAATTTTCATATATGGTGTAAGTAAAAAAACCAAGTAGGACACCACTAATTCTTCCTTAACAAAATTGTACATGTATAACAGTTGTATTCCATGACATTAAACAATAATAAAAAAACACACCATCACATACCAACAGGTCGTGCGCTAACCAAACCACCAAAAACCCTCACTCACACCTTCTTCAGCTTCATAATAGAATAATAATGATATGTTTATATAATTAACCAAGACTTCCCATAGGGCTAGTGAAACTATTACTTTATGTCCTCATGGTATCATGCGTACATGAAACCTGACATTACCTAGGCATCAGGTACGTCATACTACTTGGAATAACATTGGGAATCTAGTGAACTAATTAGAATTTCACACGACATCAATTGACATGGTACTTGTAAAAACACTAGGAATTGAGTGCATGATGAACAAAAAAAATACATGGAATCATTATATCTACACCATATTCTTAGTTCCATCATTGTCATCATCGCAAGTAATGCGGACTTCCCCTCTAAGGGATAAAAATTTCATGATGGTCCACCTATTTCAAGCACCAAGAATGATGCCTTTGAAGGTAAGGTAATAAAAATAACATGTTTGAGCAAACAAGGTAATCATATCATCATGAGAATAAGTAAAAACATATACACATGTGATCAATATCAAACATTAAAAATAATCTACAAGAAAAACTCATGGAATCATGCATCACAAAAGGTCTCCTGGGATATACAAACATTCCCACATGTGATCACATTTAAAAAAGGTCATCAATTTATGAAAAAAAAAAGAATTATACCGTGTAAAACATGTGAATACAAGAGCCCAAAATAGAATGGAACTTCCTACCTCAAGGTTATCAGCATCGACATCAAGGTTCATCAATACTTTCTTCACCTAAATCACACTCTCACACCAACTTAAATGTTTCACGCATAAAAAAATCCCAAAGTCATTCTTTGTAAATAGAAATATTCATGTCTATTTATAAGAGAAAATAATTTTTATACCATAATTTAAATAAAAGAAAAAGGCTCCCTAGAAGGAAACACAACGCAATAAGGGAACTACAATAAGGAAGTGTTCTAGAAATTTCCACCATGTCATGGGGTAGACCACCATATTATAGAGGTTCAATGGAATAGATCACTATGGAACAGTATGAATAGTTGTGTCAATATCACACTATCAGGAAACCAACATGGGATAGAACATAGTACTTCAGTGTAGAGAGTATCAAAAGTCAACATCTATAGTGAAAAATGGTGAACTATGGTGTAAAACTGCATATAAACTCAAATTGATATGGATTAAGGTGATAACTATAGCATGGACTTATTTCTATATACCTTCATAGTTATTCCAATCCACAAAACCCACTACTAAGATAATTTGGTATTTTTAGGGGATATTTGAATGGTCATTTTTTCAAGGAAACCATTCATTAAATAACTCATAAAAACTAAAATAGATTCACTATATTAAAAAAATAAAACATTTAAATCCATAAATCTTGAATTTATGATGGTTGGAAAAACTATTTGAAACCAACATGGAAAGAGGATGTATGGCATGGTCTAACTTTCCAAAATGCAGCCTCCTCGAACAATCCACAATGGTGAAGGCTATAATGAAAACTATAAGAAATCAAATCACTATGTCACAGCCCCTTCCTTCATAGCATGGCCAAAATTCTACTACACAACTATGGAATATCCACCTCTATTGTAGTGTGTTGCAGCTTGATTTGTATATAAAGGTCACCAAATGCTCATTTATGCTTCCACACACTTCTCAAAGACCAAAGGTATATCCATATTTGGAATGAAATATTAAAGACGTTAAAATATACCCCTATAAGGAATTATCATCCCCAATAAGTTTCCTTGGTGTTATTGTTCTATCAACTCGGACCATGGAGCATGAACACCACCCTACCACTCCCAAGTCTCCTCCTAGATCTACCCATTTCCTCATAAGATCTGAAATAGTGGTGATGTCTTTTATCTAAGGAAATTATCACATTGGTCTATAGTCTGCACCTGGAGTTTCACATATGATGTTTCCGGATCAAGATCAATATCCTTGCAGTAGATTTCATGCACAGGATCAGTCATGTACCACTAGAGTAAAGAAACAATAAATACATTGTTTATACCTAAATAGTGTAAAGTTTTATGAAAATGGTATGATGATATCCCAACCTACTCAATGATCTTGAATATTTCAACATAACATAGGGCTTTATTTCTTTTCTTACTCAAATTTTAAGGGCCTAACCAAAGAGTTACTCTCATGAAAATTTTGTTGCCTGCAAAAAACACTTGAGGTATCCTCCTATGGTGCACATGATATATATGCCTAATATGATCAATGATAAACCAATTCTTAATCATACTCACTCACTCAAAGGTCTCCTAGACAAAAATATACCTTAAAAAACTACCTCTGAAGCCTCATTCCAATAGAGTGGTGGGCGATATAACCTCCCCTATAGAGCCTCATAAGGTTCCATTTGAATCAAATCTAGGTAACTATTATTGAATGTGAAATCAACCAAGGTTATATGATCATCTTATTCTCTACTAAAGTCTAATATGTAAGCTTGAAGCATATCCTTCATTATATGGACCTTCTAATCTGACAATCCATTGAATGAGGATGGTATGTTTTTCTCATCCTCAATTAAGTCCCTAGAGCCTTCTACAAGCCCTACCAAAACCACAATATAAAATGAACATCTCTTTCAGAAGAAATTATCAAGGTAACTCCATGTAAGTGTATGATATCATGAATATACAGTATTCATGTCTCATCTACTGAGTGAATCTCATGGCTTGTTAATAAGTGAGAAACTTTTTTCAATTGATCAAATATCACTGAAACAGTGTCCTAACTCTTTGGGGTCTTGGGTAACCCCATCACAATGTCTATCATTATTTCCTTCCACTTTCACATGGGCAATGGAAGTGGTTGGGTAAAACTAATATGATAGTGTTTATAAAAATTTAACATATGAAAGGTAAGGCATAAAGATAGAAAAACTACTGATGTCACCCTTCATCCCTAGCCACCAAAATTCTCACCTAGAGTTATGGTACTTATTTTTCATTATAGGATGTACCATCCACTTAGAGGTATGGAAGTACCTCATCAGCTCTTCCCTGATGGAAGTAGATGCTAATAATCTAATATGTACAATTATCCCATAATCTTTATACAACAACTACCCAGTTAATGAATCACCCCCAAAAAGTAGTTCCCTCATAACACTACACTTAAGGTATGATTCATGACCTACCTTGACCCAGTCCATAAGAGAATATGAAATCATGAAAGGGGCATAAAAAAATGATCCCTAATCCTCTAAAGTGTCAATCCACCACTCGTCTAACAATCTAAAAATGTAACCATGCTTTTCTAAAGGCTGCTCTCCAAGATCATATTCCACCTACATATAAAGATAAGAGAAACTATAATGATTGTTCCCTTACCAATTTAATAATCTATCTCAATTTCAAACAACTTTAGATACTTACCTAGCACCTCTACCTCAAGTTTAAGAGTCATTGTGTCAAGATATAATGATAGATATTAAAGTCAGTGTCAAAAAAAACCTCTTATTCAAGAGATATTCTTTCCAACACTTCAAGTCATAATCCATGTTTGATATCTCTATGTCATTGTTAGGGTAGTTCCACTCATGGGGTTACATCTAACGTGACTAATAATCTACTAACCTCTCCCTTTGAATTAGTAATTCTCAAAATCCAATGTCTAAAGCATCACAATAAACATCATAATTGATTCCAATATCGGTTAATATCATCACTAATGTTTTATTCAACATTATCTATATCTTAACAAATTCCTCTTTACATTTTTCCATCCACTGGAACTTCATTCCCTTTATTATTAACATAATCATATGTTTTGATAAATTATAGAAGCCTGGATAAAATGTCAATAATATGTTACTAAACCTATGAATATCATGATTTTAAACACAATCTAGGGATGTGTCTAGTACATAATTGAATCCACTTTCTCTAGTTCCATGTATATATTTCTGTAATCCACCACATTCCCCAAAAATTTCACCTCTGGGATCCAAAATTTATACTTTGATGTCTTCAAAAAAGTTGATGTTCTCAAAGTGTACGCATGACTATCCCAAGAAGTTTGGTAGGTTGATCTAGGGTTAATGAGTAAATAAGAATTTCATCAATTAACACCGTGAATAAAGAATTTATGGATGGGTGTAAGATCTTTTTCATGAGATCCATAAACATTTTTAATCTATTCATTAATACAAAAAAATCACTAAGTACTCATATATACTATACATTCTTTGAAATAATATATTTATGATGTCCTCCACTCTAACCTACAATTAGAGATTGGTTGATCATCTATCAGTATGGAAAAATCATCAGGATCCCCTTATCTAGTTGAAAATATAATTGATCTTGGGTAAAGGAAATTTATTATTCACCACCACCTGGTTTAGCTTCTGTTAATCATCACAAATTTGAAGACTACCATCTTCCTTCTTGGAGAACAAGAAAAGTTAACCCCATGGAAAATTACTCTTCCTAATAAATCCATTCTAATATAAGTCCTTGATCTGTACCTTGAGCACCTTCATTTCGTCTAGTTTAATATGATAAGGAGATATTAAAATTGGATGTGCACCTGACATGAGCTCTATCTCAAATAAAATTCCTCTATCAGGGGGGAAGTACTATGAAGTTATCTAGAAATACATCCTAATAGATATCCATTATTGGTGGAAAGGATTATGGGTCTATCATTGATCTGGATAAAAGATCCAATCCTACCATATATGGTGTGATCTTCTTGATATGACTCATTTCTAGACCAAATATACCTTCTCCTCATTCCCATTCTCTGGTTATCAGGAACCTCTCCTATTTTGGTTGAGTAAATGACCCTATCTTTGATAAAAATTATGTGATCTCGGGTGGTTGGCCAGTCCATACTATTAATCACATATAATCTCTTCGTCTCTAGTATCATAAATTCACATAGATTTAAATAACCATAAAAAATATAGGATACTCTAGGAATCACTGAAGTTGGTCCACTCTCATTCCCAATGGTCTATCATGGGAAACTAACTCAGAGGACTACATCACTAGTAATTCAATTACAACAATAACTTATATAGATATGAAATAATGAGAATTATTGGTATCAAACAAGGCACAAGATAAAGTATATGTGTTCAAACCAAAGTTTTTATAGTAGATGCTCCCTTACTACTATCTGTTAGAGTCTAATCCACTACATAAACATGGTCTACCTTATCTCTGTGACCCTTTTGTGACTCTCTAAAGTCCTTGTCATTTGGGACTACTACTGTGAACCTCAGATTTTTTTCTAGGTAAAATATTCAATTATTCCTTTACCCCTATAGAACCTCAGCCTAAATTATCTTGTATAGAACCACTGGAGATGTATTTTATTACATCCTTTCTAAAAATATCTATAGGATTCTATGAAATTATTTTGGTTGTTTTTGATATTACCACATGTGAATCACTATGGGTCACCTCTTAGGGAAACTAATGAATCTGAACTCTACTCCACCTACATACCAATACTCTTTTTTATATCCTATGTAATCCTAGTCCTATTACCAGAAGTGGTACTCATTATATCATTATGATTTCTACCTGACTGAGCACTAATAGGTATAAGAATACCCACTACTTAGCCTTCCTATAAGATCTTATTGATGGTAAATGACTTCTATAAAACCTTTGAGTATGAGTCTAGGTCAAATTTCTAGACATGTTTTCAAATATCAAGAAAACTTCTAATCTCAAACCTCATGGATTTATAAACATCATTTCAATCTATAAGAAGTGAAAATCAAATAAACATAGAAAAATGATTGGAAAAGGGATATGCTATCATTGAACCCTTCTATAGCTATATAAACTCATGTTCTCAGTGAATCTGCAATGTGTTGGGGGAGAATCTTTAAAAACATCCTTGAAAGCCTCTCTGGTATGACCCTCACATTGACGGATATGTCCCATCATGCTCCACCAGCTCCTGTATGGTCCTTACAATATGAATTTTGTAATATTGACCTTCTTTTATTTTGGAGAATCAATGAGGCTGAAGATACCATCAATGATGTCCACCAAATCCTTTGCATCATGTGGTTTGTAAGTTACTTGAAAGGATGGAGGATGATGGAGATAAGAATCCATGGCATAGTCAACCATGGATCTTAGTGGAAGGACTCTTGGATAGAGTAGACTTACGGCCTGCACCACTTGAGAAAGTGCAGGAGCATTCTCTATAACACCCTCCTACAAAGCAAGTGGTAGAACATGGGCATTGGAAGAACCCTGATGCACATCATCTAGTGGTGTCTCTGTCTTCAATGAGGTGAAATATTTCATAACATGAAGGAAACATTAAAACATAATCCATTGTATCCTTATCAATAAAAAAATATTGCACAAATTGTTTCATATGAGTCTACCGATATTCCAAAGTTATAACACTCCTAGTACTAAAAAAAGTATCATCCCTAAACTTTATTCACATTCATCATATCTGTACTAAAATATAATAGCATGATCAGTGAAATTAGTTAATTCCAACATAGATATATCACAACAACATGGAATATCACATAGTAGATAAACTATCCCAAACAGATAACATAAGTCAATAAATTTAATTAATGAACTAATATATAGCACAAAAATAGGTATATGTATGAAATGTGATCGTACGTGCCTAGTCATGATGCATGAGCACAACCAAAATCTCATAAAATTGTAATAGAAATCCCACCAATGGTAACTCAGAGGTCTGTCATAAATGAGCTAGGAGTGATATTTTAGTGATTTTCTTATTATAAAGATCATAGAACCTATTTTTCAATCATTATTTTATTAATATTTTAAATATAATAATGTCTAGGATAAACCTATGTTGTCTGATTTTCTTGATCGAGGGATTCCACAGTTTAGAAGATTGATCCCTTATAATAATGTTACCGTCAACAAAGAATAGGTTACTTGAGCTTGTTTATGTCTTATAGTTCATTATTAATGGATTATATGGTTTAAAAACAGTATCATTTTTGATATAATTGATTGAGGGCCTCTGAATCAATAACAATGGAGTGCCTATTTACAAGACACTAATATCATCTTTTGGGTTTCAAGCATAAAACTTATAGGTGCGGAAGTGGGATACCTTGGTTCATTTAATTAACCACTTTCCAATTTGGTCTAAAATAAAGTTCTCATTTGTTGGATTTTTTAGTAATTGATATTTTTAGGTATTTTGGTTTTCATCCAATAGTAATTTTGTTTTATTTCCTATTATGATTGTTAAATTCATTAGAAAATAGTTTTTTTTCAACATATTTAGTTTTCCCTTTATCTTTTATTATATCAGTTATGTGTATAATTTCTAATAGACATTATTTCCATTATATTTAACCTTTTTTACTCTAATATATTCTTAATTTATCATAATATTATATCTTATGATTGATATACATTGGGAAAAAATTTAATCACATTTTTAATATAATTCACCCTCGCCCCCTCTTATAGTGTTTACATGCCTTATCACTCTATCCTTTAGGATCAGCACAACATGATGATGAGACATGATTAAATGATAAAAAGGTGACATAAACATAAAAAAGAGTCAAAAAAAATAATCACACATTATAGTGTTACTCAAGAATTCATGATAAAACAAAATCCAAATTTATGTCCTATAAAAACATTATTGGAAATTATCTTAAAAACAATTGAGTCACTTTCCTTGAAATCTAATAAATTGATTTATCAAAATAGTTTTTGGAAAAATCTTAAATCAGGTTCTTTGATATATATATATATAGGTTCACTTTTATTAACATAAAAACGACATATCAATCTAAAAAAATTACACGGATTTTCATACGGGTAAAAACCACTTATACATGAATTAGCCTAAAATATTCTTCCCTTTTACTCAAATTACATCATAAAAACTCCTAACCCCCCCCCCCCCAAACAACCCAAAATCATTTATAATCAATTACCCAAGTAACTAGAACAACCATACTAAAAACCTAATAGAGATATAGTTGAAACTTAAGTATAACATAAAAATAATTATATATTAACTAATAATAATAAATCTTAAATTAAAATAGATCCAAAAGAGCCTAAAATAATAATAATAAATAAATAGAACCCTACAAAATAATTTCACCAAAATATTTCTTCAAAATATTGAACAACTGCCAATAAAAAACTCACTTGGGACTCCTTTGACACATAAAAAAGTGAAACAAGGCATAGGAACGTATTTAAAAATGTATTTGTTTAAATAATAAATCATGTGATCCATTTATATAAAATAAAAAAGGGATTAAGAGAAGATTAATGTATAATAGAGGAGGGAGTCAACTTTTATTTCATAATTTAAATATCCATTGAAAACACCATGAAGAAAGAGTCATGAAGTAGAAGTAGATGGAGGCTATTGATATCCATGATGTAATATCCTCATCAACTAGTAGAATATTTTTTTTTCAATAGATTTAAAAGGAGAAATTATGTTTTAAGGTAAAATAATAAATTTCTCATGTTTTTTAAAAACTTTACCTGGGCCTAATGAGAAACCATTGTAGGCCCACTGGATACTTGATGGTCCTCTAGAACAACCCCCCTTACTACCAAGCTCAACTAGATACCCAATACCCCACACTGGGTTCCTCATGCTACCTTTAGTCTTTAAACTACATAAGGTTCCACCTAATGTCCACATGAACCATCCACTAAAATTCAAACCAAATCCAAAAAAATTAATTCTTCACCCTCAAACACCTAATTCCAAATATAAATTTTAAAAAAATGACACCTCAATCAGAACTGAAAAAAAGGGACATCATCTTTCCAACACATAGTCTTCTCAAAATTGACCAAAATTCAATTTATTAGTAAATGGTTTGTTATAATTGAAATTTTCTAACAACCGACATTATTTTTGTGAGATATATGATGGATGTAGAATTAAATTCATGGGTAATTTCAAAAATTCATTTGGATTTATATATACCAAATTTTTTGTTAATTATATATCAAAATTTTTAGAAGAAAATAAAATGAGGGATAATGACTCTTGGGTGGTTGATGAATTTTTGAGATCTCAAATTTTTAGTAGGTTTGGTTTACCAAGGTTTATAATTAGAAATTAAGGTTCTATTGTATGTAATCACAACATTAAACCCATTATTTGTATTTATGCAGTTATCCTTAAAGTAATTATTTAATATCATTCCCAAACTAATCGAAAATATGAAATATAAAATTGTAAAGTTAAGAAAATTTTGGAAAAAATTTTATAACCGAATAGAAAAGATTAAATCATGTGCTTGGATAATTTAATTTAGGAATACTATATAGCTTTTAATAGCCTCATCATTATTTCACCTTATAGGATTTTATTTTTAATGTTTTTTTATCTACCAATTGTGGGATATAAATACTTATATTGGGAAATTAAATAATGTAATATGAATTTGTTACATATAAGTTATCAGCAGAAATTAAAAATTTTAGAGTTCTAATAAATTCATTGTGATGTATATGAGAAATCAAATATCTATAAAAAATATGAAAGTTGTCCATAATGATATGATTCATCCTACGAATCTCTATATTGGTGATAATTCCTTCATATATAATTTCTTAATAAATATCTTTATAGGAAAGCTTTATTAATAATTATTCAGTCATTATACAATTACTCATTTTTACCCTTTTGGTGCTATACAAGTTTTTCTTGAGTCGAATGCATAAAATATTAACATTAACAGATAATGACTTAAATAATTATATGAGGACTTTACTAATCGTCTAGTGGAGTAAATTTTATGGATGAATTCTACCAATGTCACCACTTAGTAGGATATCCCTTCTCCCCACCTTTATTTACCTTTCTTCTTTTTTAAATTATTTACATTGAGTATAGTGTATTTTTTAGGTTCAAGGGGGTCATGTAGTTAGGATTGTAGTTTAAAAAAAAGAATATATATATATGTATATATCACATAATCATTACTTGGGTGGAACTTATTGAAAATTACCATTTAATTTTTCCAATAACATTTGTACCATGTGAATTATGGGAAATATTTTATCATTAATGGTTAATATTATTAAATAATGAATCTTTTCAATGATATTTCCGATTATATCATTTTAAAACCTTTAATATTTTGACAGCATTCTTTGTGATTCTTATATTGAAAATTATGTTATTTAATATCACCCCAAAACTTAACACACAATCAAGACATGAAATTTTTCCTTCTCAGTTAAATTTATACACAAGTTAATTAATTTTTTTCATCTTCTAAGAGTAGAATTTTCTTTACATCCATTTCACATCTAATAAATTTTATAATTGTAAATATTGAACAATGAGTGATTACCTTTTATCTAACTATTATATGAACTCTAAAATAATATTAAAAAACATTGAAATAAAACATTTTATATATAATTAGTGGATTTAGGTAATGTAAAACAAATGGGGATATATAGTTTGGGAGATTATGGTTTGATTTTTAGGAATTCATATGTGAGTGGATTTTGAAATATGATTTCAAAGGATGAAAATGGGTTTGGTGAAAGAGAACCAAGTAAGAAGAAAAGTTTTACATGACCTGAATATACTAAATAAATAGTTTAAATACAATATTGAAATTAATTTCATGTGCACATGTGGATAATTCATGGCATATTAGAATCATAAATTTGTTCACCATGATTAGTTTTCATTAATATCACTGAATTTTGGTTTGATAAAATTTATAAGATAATTTATTTCAAATTTATTGAGATTACATCCTTAGTGTAATTATATATTTGTTGAATTTTCTATCATGGAATTTGAAATGAAATCATTCTTATCTTATATATATATTTTCTATAATATTTGAAGTGTGGTTTTCACTCAAAGTGAAATGTTTTAGGTGCGGGGTTCTGATCACATAGTGATATATTATTTATTTTCACCTTTATGCTTTTATTTTTATACTATTAGTAGGATTTATAATCCTACTATTACAACCAGTAAATATATATTTTGAATTCAATTATTGAAATAAAAATTAAAATTATAGAGACTTTTTAAACCAACTAGATAATATATTGGAATTTATATTGTTTAATTATATATTTTAATCCAAATTCAAAAATTCCTTTTTTATATTGATTGATTCAATTAGATATTATTAGACCAACTAGGTTAAATACCCTTATGAGGTAAATTAGGGTTTTATACACAAAAACAACCACCCATTTGATCTTGTTACATCATTTAACAAAAACTCTTCTATATTCTTCTCATGGAAAAATAAATTCAAAAACAAAATCCTGCAAGAGACCAAGATATATTAATCAGTTAACCCTAACTAGGATTTTTCAAGGAGTATAAAAAGGTGATTTTATAGTGTATCAATATCCACTATATCACAATTTTATTACCATAATTGGAGCTGACTCATTATCCCTCACAGTTTATAACCATTCACTATTTGAAATCTCACTACTCTCTATATTGAATTGAATGAACTAATCCTCTAAAAGATTATTTGTATGATCTTTAATAGCTATATATTGGTTAAATCCAATATAAATGTGTCATGAATAATTATTTTCACCTGATAGATGAAATCATCCTTTTAAACAATATTTTATTCGTGAAAAAATACTGCAATAAAATGTTATTTTGATTAGGTGGAATACCATTAACCACATGATGCATTGGTGTATTATCCTCTGTGTGATTCATTTGTGTGATATATCCATATAAAACCTTATTCATGATACCCCACATAATGTCCCCATGTTATGCCTCAAATGAGGTTCTTTTCATATTTCTGTTTCAAGAAACATCTTATGTAGTCACTATTCACCATGTAATTCCTTACAAGAAATAATTTTATGTTCTCCCTTAATGAATGCTATGCTCCATGAAAACTGTTATAAATTAGTAAAAAATCCTAACAAATAATTCCACTCATAATTAATTATTAATAAATGAAGTGATTAGCATTTCCTTATATAGGAAAGAGGCTTTGAAAATCCTCTTATAATTCATGCTCTCCCTCTTCATCAACCACCATTCGCATTCTTCATCTTTATATAGAAACAAAATATTTATAAAAAACATATTCTAATACCACATAATCCATGATTAGTGTGAGAAACAAGTGTAACATGTGGATTTCATCAATAAATCACATTGATCTTGACACCACTTATTGATCCTTTCTCAATACCAAATATTGAATTGATACCAATTGATCGCGAAAGTTTATTACAAATATTGTTGGTGATCGATACCAATTATTTCATATAGTGTGTATGTCACAACCCGCCTTCACTAAAAAGGAGGGAAGGGTTAGCATTTTTCTGGGCCCTTCCTTCTTTGAGTTGAAGGAGAGATAATGACCCTTGAGACCCGCCTTCAATAGATCCCAGAGTGGCGACTAGCACCAAGGGTATAGAAATTTCTCACAAATGGAAGGCATTACCCCTTTTTGTTTTATAAGATCGTGAGATAAGATGATGAAACTCATCAACACCAAGGTAAAAGAAAAGTAAATCCAAAAGTAAACCATTCCCACATGCATGTTCCAAAAGTAAATCCACAAAGTAAAAAAAGGTGACTACAAAGGTAAGTACCAAAGAAGAAAAGCAACAACTGCAACTTCCCCCAAGGTCCGAGCTAGTATGGTCCCGCGTGATCCCTGAAGTCCTCCTGGAAACTTGAAAGAAGTTTTATATATGTAGGGTGAGCATACAAGTACACTCAGTAGGGAAAACCAAAGACTCTCATGCACAAGTGGGGGAACGTGCTAAAGTCCCGTGAGAAAGGAGTAAACCAAATTTCTATCAAGGTAAAATATCTACCCAAGCCTCACCAGGGCACACTCCCCAAATAACGCAATTCAAGTAATATATATAATAGGATCACATCGATGTTTGGGTACCCCGCGCCACTTTCCCACTGGTTATTGAGACATCCTACGCATCGGACCAATCTTGCCATTCTCACCGCAGTCCCACTACCACACCCGCCCGCACACACCTGGGCCACAACCTCACGTTGTCCCACTGCCACACCTACCCGCACACACCTGGGCCACAACCACACGTAGTCTCACTACCGAAATCCCACCCGCACACACCTAGGCCACAACTGTCACACATAACCACGCCTGCAAACACCTAGGCCCGAACAACCACCACCACGCCTGAAGACACCTCGGCTAGAAAATCCACCGCCCCGCACGAAGACACCTGGGCCTCATCCAGAAGACACTTGGGAAACCACCTGCCGCACACACCTGGCCAACCACCACACTACCCCGCCCGAAGGTTCTTGGGCTAATAATGGACCTCAGGCCATCACAACCTGCCTGAAGATACTTGGGCTATCCGGAAAAGGGAACAGAAAAGGAGCTAATAACCAGCCACCAAGAATAGTGTTGGGAAAACACCCTCCCCCATGAAATGGGGTTGTTCGGCACTAAGTGATCAACTTGGGTGGGGCGCGAATAAGAAACACAAAACTACAAGTTTAGATATAGGTAACAAGCACTCACCCAATGTCTAGGTTTTTCTAACCAGCCTACAGAACACAACACCACTACATCTAAGTCACAAGTCACGACTCTCGCCAACAAAACCATTTGTCCCATTCTTGTTTCATGTTCAGTAATAATGTTTAAGTTTAAGCACTACTGGGCAACTAGTATGCATAGGCATAAGTCCAGGAAAGTAAACAGTCAAACATCAATTTAAACATTCTCTTGTAATGTTACAACAACAAGGAAAAAGTGAGATCCCCATAGCACTGTAACCAAAGACAACCCGGGACACTACCCTGTGTCCCCTCCCAAAAGATTTTTCATCAACAGAGGATCCCACCCGAGTTTGTGATATAAACAAGTACCCACCCGGTCTTAAAACTCACAACCACCGAATCCATACCAACAGGGGATCCCATCCCCAATTTCACACAACCATTGAGGGTACAAAGACAGGGGATACCATCCCCTCCCATGTCTCCATCAATCGGCCCAAAAGGAAAACAACCAACTACCACCACCAACACAAGTCAGGGCCATGCGGGTATTTTCTGATTTAAATGACTTAACACACTCCATGATTTCAATTTTCGTGTGTTTAACCGGGGGTTATCACAGAAGGATTGATCCTGGTGCCTCAATTTATTTGGTCGGATATACGTGATTAACCAATTACTTTTCACAGCAAAA
This sequence comes from Viscum album, assembly GCA_963277665.1. Taxonomy (NCBI): domain Eukaryota; kingdom Viridiplantae; phylum Streptophyta; class Magnoliopsida; order Santalales; family Viscaceae; genus Viscum; species Viscum album. Next base: position 388,015,171 of record OY728148.1, on the reverse strand, counting down.
TTTTACAACCACAACAATCCATTTAAAACATCAGCAGGGGTTCATTAGTGCACAGAGAACGACCACCAACGACCTTGATTTTCAGAATGTGTAAGCCAGCACAACTCAAAAAGATGATTTTAATATAACAACATCAACGATCACAACCCCCCTCATTCTTTACAGGATTCGTTCATTATCTTTAATTAGGTTTGGTTTATCCAATTATATAGAATCAAAAGCATGCCCACCCCGTATGATACACAAAAGAGAGAGGCAAAGGACAAATTCCCTACTTGTTGATAGATGATCGACATTTAGGCCGGGCACGGAATATTACGGATAACGATGCGGCGCGCCCGATGCACTAGAAGTTGTTTGTGAAAATCCACGATCGAGGAAAGAGAAACCACGGCTAACCCTTAGTTTATAAGAGCTGGGGATGGTTGAGGTGAAAACGCAAAACCTCATAAGGTGTGGGGGTCGTGGGTTGACCACGCGGCTCCACTCGTCATTAAAGGGGTTCGGGTGGTTTAAACTGACTCATGAATTGATTAAGTATTTAATTAAAACTCTTATGCGCGTTACGGATCTTTAAAACACGCTTAAACGAGTCAGAATACGGTTTAAAACCCCATTTGCACAAAAAGGAGCGCTACTACAAACAAATCGACATGGCTAAGTGACGCTGATCAGTCTCACTAATGGGTCTCACCGATCGGTCACGCCGATCGGTCTCACCAAGACACCACCCCTTTAGGACCCGGAGTTTTGCAAAGGGAAGGACCAAGAGAGTCTGTTTCATCACATCAGATACCTCTCAAACTATTCTCGTCCTCGAGATTTTAAACAACCCAGAAGGAAAGCGCGGGTCTGAACAACCACCCCGAAAGATACCTCTCAAGATTGAACCTCATTGTTAACTAACAACACCTTCTTGTCATGAACCAAGCAACATACCATGCCAAACTACCCGGGCATGTGGGTTGGAAAGTCTCCTCCCCCATGTCAAGATATTATCCGCTTTGGGTGGCACTGACTCACCCGCACGGGTTTAATCACATCCACCTTAATGCGTCTTGATTAGGGTTCGGGTTCTCTCCTCCCCCATAGTCGTGGCTTTTCACACACAAACAGTGGAAACAAAACCAGTACATTTTATAGCCAAAAGACAAAACATTCTACCACAACAGGTACAACAAGGAACAAAACTCAAAACAACTCTGGGTACTGGGTACACATCTGTGCTTCCCTCTCCCACGTACTCTCCTCAAGCCCACCATGTCTCCACAACACACGAACCAAGGGGATGGTTCACCCGCGAAGCACCTTCTCCTTGCGATCCTCGATCATCACTGGCCTCCCCACAAAGGTCATGTCGTCCTCGATGTCCAGCTCACCCCAATCAAGGACGTGTGAATCGTCGTGAAGATACCGATGGAGATGGGACACATGAAAGACATCATGTATCCTTAGTAGCGGCGGTGGTAACGCTAGCTGATAAGACACTTCGCCGACCTGCCACAACACTTCGAAGGGTCCGATGAATTTGGGAGAAAGCTTACTCCCCTTGTCGAACCTCCGCTGCCCACACCGAGGGGAGACCTTCAAGAACACGTGGTCCCCAACCTCAAAGTCCAAGGGCCTCCTCCTGGTATCATCATACGACTTCTATCGGTCATGGGCCGCCTTCATCCTTTCCCGTATGAGTTGAACCTTCTCTGTCGTGTTCTACACCACCTCTGGGCCAAGGATGCATACCTCTCCTACTTCGGTCCAATACAAAGGTGAATGGCATGGCCTCCCATACAAAGCTTCAAACGAGGCCATACTGATGGTAGAGTGGTAGCTATTATTGTAGGAAAACTCTACCAGAGGCAAGTATCGCACCCATGATTCTCCTGAGTCCAGAACAGATGCCCGTAGCATATCCTCCAAGGTCTGGATGGTGCGCTCTGTTTGTCCATCTGTCTGGGGATGGAAGGTAGTGCTAAGGTGTAACATGGTGCCAAACGCATGATGCAATCCTCTCCAGACTCGCGAGGTAAACCGCGCATCCCTATCCAATACTATAGACCTCAAAACTCCATGCAACCGCACCACCTCATCCACGTACTTTCTTGCCAAAGCATCTACAGTACTCGAGTCCCTGATTGCGAGAAAGTGATCCGATTTCGTCAACCTATCCACTACCACCCAGATGGCGCCGTACCCTCCTTGGACCTTGTGTAGTCCCGTGACGAAATCCACCGAGATGTCATCCCACTTCCACTCGGGGAAATCTAGAGGTCGCAGTAGGCCTCCTGGAACTCGGTGTTCATCCTTCACTTGTTGACACACTAGGCACCTGGCCACAAACTCTGCCACCGTTCGCTTAACTCCGGGCCACCAAAACTGCCTCTTCAAACCCTGGTACATCTTGGAAACTTTTGGGTGTACCGCCAGGGGTGAGTTGTGGAACTCACTAAGAACCTTTCCACGCATCGCCTCCGGGACAAACAACCTTTTCTGGAAAAGCATCCGGTTCTGACCATCCTCTGTCCATCCTTTCGGAGCATTGCCCTGGTCAACTTGGTCACGCATCACTTCACACTCTAGGTCTCCCCACTGAGACTCCTCCACTTTCTAAAACAGGGATGACTGCACTGTCATCTGATATAGGCAGCCTCTGCCGCTATCCATCTTTGCTTCCAGGTGTAAGGCAGCCAACTCCTCCATTTCCTTCCAGGCGTCCGCCAACTCTCGGACCGCATCCTTCTGCGTCCTCCTTCTCAAGGAATCGGCCACCACATTTGCCTTTACCTCAGTATAAGAGATCTCAAAGTCGTAATCTTGGAGGAACTCCACCCATCTCCGCTGTCGCAAGTTTAAGTACCGCTGGGAGAAGATATACCTCAAGCTTTTGTGATCCGTGAAGACCACAAATCGTTCCTCTATGAGGTAGTGCCTCCGTAACTTTAGCGCAAAAACGACCGCTACAAGATCCAGGTTGTGGGTGGCATAATTACGCTCATGGGAACGTAGCTGCCTGGACCCATAAGAGATCACCCCTTGTCGCTGCATCAACACGCATCCCAGGCCCTGTCCTGAAGCATCAAAGAACACCTCATAATCCACCCCTTCTTCTGGTAATCTCAGCACTAGGGCACTGACCAACTTCTCCTTCATATATCTGAAGGCTGACTGGCACTGCTCACTCCATATGAAAGCCTAGTCCTTCTTGGTCAGAGCCGTCAAAGGGGTTGCTACTTGGGAGAAGTTGGGTACGAATCTCTGGTAGTAACCTATCAGCTCGAGGAAACATCGGACTTCTGCCACATTCTTGGGTGCTGCCCAAGAAACAACTACCTCAACCTTTGATGGGTCGACCGCTACCCCCTGATCAGACACTACGTGTCCAAGGAAGAGCACTTCTCATGTCCAGAACTTTCATTTTGACAACTTCCCATAGAGCTGGTGCTGTCGGAGGACCTCCAAAACTATCCTCAGGTGGTCTACATGGTCCTCTTCTGACCTTGAATAGATCAGGATATCATCGATGAACACAACCATGAACCGATCCAAGTACTCCTGGAAGATGGAGTTCATAAGCCCCATGAACACAGCCGGGGCGTTCGTAACACCGAAGGGCATGACTACGAACTCGAAGTGTGCATACCTGCACCTGAACGCTGTCTTCAGGATGTCACTATCTTTCACCCTCAGCTGGTGGTACCCAGACCGCAGGTCAATCTTCGAGAACCATCCTGCCCCTTTCAGCTGGTCGAAAAGATCATCTATTCTTGGAAGAGGGTAGTGATTCTTGATCATTACATGATTCAGCCTCCTGTAGTCTATGCACAATCTGAGGCCAACATCTTCCTTCTTTGCGAATAGGACTAGAGCGCCCCACGGTGACGCGCTCGGATGAACATAACCCCTCTTCATCAGATCGTCAATCTGTATCTACAACTCCCATAGCTCCGAAGGTGCCATCCGGTAAGGAGCCATCGAGATTGGATGAGCGCCGGGCTGCAGGTCTATCCCAAACTCGATATCACGTCGAGGGGGTAGAGTCATCACCTCCTCAGGAAAGATGTCCATAAACTCACGGACGATCTCTGGTACTTCTACCATTTCAGCATCTACTGATTCCACTGTCAGCTCGGTCAACAAGGATAGGAGAGGTTCCTCTCTCCTATTTCCCTTCGGACTGCTCCGCTCGCCGGTGAAGGTAACATGTCGACCATCCAAGTCCAAGAACACCACCCATCTTCAGAAACAGTCGATGATGGCACACACAAAAAATATCCAGTCGATGCCTAGGATGACATCGTATGGCTGAATCTATAGTAGAAGAAGATCCCTAACTGACTGATGTGGCCCTATCATCAGTCTACATCCCTGACAAATGAACAACAAGTCGGCATGACCTCCTACTGGTGTACTCAACACCAGGGGCACTAGAAGTCTCTCGCCATCTAGACCCAAGGAACGGGCTAGACTGGGTGCAACAAATGAGTGTGAAGCTCCGGTATCGAAAAAAGCATAAGCAAGAGTGCTAAATAGACTGATTGTACCTCGAACAACCTCTGGCCCTGCTGGAACTGCTACCTCTACGGCGTGTAACTGTCCATGCCCAGCTCCCCTACCCCTCGGCTATCGGCCACCTCCCCGACCACACCCTGACCGAGGTCCCTTTGTAGCGCCCTGAGGTCGGCCTCCTCCTCCTGCATCTGCCCTCGGAGGAGCGGGAGCTCGCTGTCCCTGCTGCTGCTGCTAGAAGGGTCTGGCTGGAAGCTGCTGCTGGGACGGGTGTTGGGGATGACTGCCACTGCTGTACTGCACCCGGTCGAGGCACTGACTCCGGAGATGTCCAGGGCTCCCACAGATGAAGCACTGCGGTCCCAGGCCCGAAGGAAAAGGGCGAGGGCCGGGGGATTGAAACTGAAACTACTGCAGTCTGCTCCCTACAGGTCGGAACCTGGAGGGTCCTGACGCTGGAGGCCTGGTGCTGACGGCCTTCCCCTTTGATGGTCCCAGCTGGATCCCCTCTCGTGACACTCCTCCTAGAGCATGCATCCTCTCCACCACTTAGGCCTTCTTGTGGACCTCCATGTACGTCGGAAGGGTAAAGGGGGTAACAACATACTGGAGGGAGGGTCAGAGCGCCTCCTCCAAACATCTTGCCCGAGACTCCTTGTCGGGAAAGAGGTCTGGAGAAAACCGTAGGAGGTCCTTGAACTTGATCCCTAGCTCCCTCACGGACATACTCCCCTACTGGAGGGAGAGTAGTTCTTGCCCCTTTTTTTCCTTCATCGTCGAGGAGTGGAATTCCGCCCGAAACACCCTCTCGAAATCCACCCAAGCCACCTCAGAATCTCTCCTCTCCCCCAGGTAAAGCATCCACCACTGACGTGCCGCTCCCCGCATCTGGCAAACGGCCATAGGAACCTAGTACTCGGTCGGGGCCCGAATCAGGCCGAAGGCTATAACTAGCTCCTCTAGCCAGCCTTCCGTCTTTATATCGGAGGTGATGCCCTCATACTTCTCGAGGGCTTGTTGCTGGAAGGCCCGAAGAGTCTTCTTCCACTGTTCATCCTATTCCTCTCGATCAGCTCTCTGCCGATCGTCCAAAGTAGTCTCCGGGGCCTCGATTGCCTATACCACACATGGTCGCCTTCCAGGTGTCATAGCTGCAAGGTAAACAAGGAATGCTAATCCCAAGTAGTGCAAAATATCGTTCTTAAAACTTCATAAAATTTTAAATTTATTCTTAATTCCCAAGACATCCCAGAAACACAAGAACACAAGTCATTATGATGCATGTACCTTTCCTAGGGTCTCTACCCTGCAATCAGTGTGGTCTCACCTGGCCGTTCGGTAGGTCCAGAGTCCTTGAATCAGATCACAAGGGGCCCTAAAATCCCGTGTCCTAGCCCATCTTCCCCAGCCTAATTCACGCGCCAAGGTCACCCAACACTGTTGCCTTACCATCTCATGCAATCCTCACTATGCCTAACTTCAGACTCCATCCTATCTCTCAACCTCCCCTCTGATACCATTCTAGCACGACCCGCCTTCACCAAAATGGAGGGAAGGGTTAGCAGTTTGCCAGGCCCTTCATTCTTTAAGTTGAATGAGATATAATGACCCCCGAGACCCGCCTTCAATAGATCCCGGAGTGGCGACTAGTACCAATGGTATAGAAATTTCTCACAAATGGAAGGCATTACCCCTTTTTGTTTTATAATATTGGGAGATAAGATGATGAAACTCATCAACACCAAGGTAAAAGAAAATTAAAGCCAAAAGTAAACCATTCCCACATGCATGTTCCAAAAGTAAAGCCACAAAGTACAAAAGGTTACTACAAAGGTAAGTACCAAAGAATAAAAGCAACAACTGCAACTGCCCCCAAGGTCCGAGCTAGTATGGTCCTACGTGATCCCCGAAGTCCTCTTGGAAACCTAAAAGCAGTTTTATATACGTACGGTGAGCATACAAGTACACTCAGTAGGGAAAACCAAATACTCTCATGCACAAGTGGGGGAACGTGCTAAAGTCCCGTGAGAAAGGAGTAAACCAAATGCCTATCAAGGTAAAATATCCACCCAAGCCTCACCAGGGCACACTCCTCAAATAACGCAAGTCAAATAATTTATATAATAGGAGCACATCGATGTTTGGGTACCTCACGCCACTTTCCCACTGGTTATTGAGACATCGTATGCATCGGACCAATCCCACCATTCTCACTGCAGTCCCACTGCCACACCCGCCCGCACACACCTAGGCCACAACCACACACAGTCCCACTGCTGAAATCCTGCCTACACACACCTAGGCCACAACTGTCACACGTAACCATGCCTGCAAACACCTAGTCCAGAACAACCACCACCATGCCTGAAGACACCTGGGCTAGAAAATCCATTGCCACGCCCGAAGACACCTGGGACTCATCCCGAAGACACTTGGGAAACCACCTATCGCACACACCTAGAAAACCACCACACTACCCCGCCCGAAGGTTCTTGGGCTAATAATGGACCTCAGGCCATCACAGCCTACCCGAAGATACTTGGGCTATCCGGTAAAGGGAGCAGAAAAGGAGATAATAACCAGACACCAAGAATAGTGTTGGGAAAACACCCTCCCCCATGAAATTGGGGTGTTTGGCACTAAGTGCTCAACTTGGGTGGGGCGCAAATAAGAAACACAAAACTACAAGTATAGATATAGGTAAAAAGCACTCACCCAAAGTCTAGGTTTTTCTAACCAGACTACATAACACAACACCACTACATCCAAGTCACAAGTCACGACTCTCGCCAATAAACCCATTTGTCCCATTCTTGTTTCATGTTCAGTAATAATGCTTAAGTTTAAGCACTACTGGGAAACTAGTAGGCATAGGCATAAGTCCAGGAAAGTAAAAAATCAAACATCAATTTAAACATTCTCTTGTAATGTTACAACAACAAGGAAAAATTGAGATCCCCGTAGTACTGGAACCAAAGACAACCCGGGACACTACCCTGTGTCCCCTCCCAAAAGATTTTTCATCAACAGAGGATCCCACCTGAGTTTGTGATATAAACAAGTACCCACCCGGTCTTAAAACTCACAAGCACTGAATCCATATCAACAGGGGATCCCATCACCAATTTCACACAACCACCGAGGGTACAAAGATAGGGGATCCCATCCCCTCCCACATCTCCAGCAATCGGCCTGAAAGGAAAACAACCAACTACCACCACCAACACAAGTCAGGGCCATGCCGGTATTTTCATATTTAAACGACTTAACACACTCCATGATTTCAATTTTCGTGTGTTTAACCGGGGGTTATCACAGAAAGATTGATCCTGGTGCCTCAATTTATTTGGCCGGATATACGTGATTAACCAATTACTTTTCACAGAAGGAGTTTACAACCACAACAAGACATTTAAAAAATCAGAAGGGGTTCATTAGTGCACAGAGAATGACCACCAACAGCCTCGATTTTCAGAATGCGTAAGCCAGCACAACTCAGAAAGATGATTTTAATATAACAACATCAACGATAAAAGCCCCCCCTCATTCTTTACAGGATTCGTTCATTATCTTTAATTAGGTCTGGTTTATCCAATTCTACATAATCAAAAGCACGCCCACCCCACATTATACACAAAAGAGAGAGGCAAAGAAGAAATTCCCTACTTATTGATAGATGATCGACGTTTAGGTCAGGCATGGAACATTATGGATAACGATGCAGCGTGATCGATGCACTAGAAGCTATTTGTGAAAATCCACGATCGAGGAAAGAGAAACCACGGCTAACCCTTAGTTTATAAGAGTCGGGGACGGTTGAGGTGAAAACGTGAAACCGCGTAAGGCGTGGGGGTCGTGGGTTGACCACGCGGCTCCACTCATCATTAAAGGGGGTCGGGTGGTTTTAACTGACTCATGAATTGATTAAGTATTTAATTAAAACTCTTATGCACGTTACGGGTCTTTAAAACATGCTTAAATGAGTCAGAATAGGGTTTAAAACGCCATTTGCGCAAAAAAGAGCGCTACTGGAAACAACTCGACAAGGTCGGGTGACGCCGATCGGTCTCACCGATTGGTCGCTCCAATCGGTCACACCGATAGGTCTCACCGATCGGTCTCGCCGATCGGTCGGGCCGATCGTTCTCACCGATCGGTCACGCTAATCGGTCGTGTCGATCAGTCTCACCGAGACGCCACCCCTTTAGGACCCGGATTTTGGCAAAGGGAAGGACCAAGAGAGTCTGGGTCATCACAGTGTGTCTCTCAAGATGAACCCTTCTTCAACCATTCTAGGTAAAATAATTTTTTCACATAAATCGAAGTCATCCTTTTATGATATTTTGGTCAATGGATGAACTACTTCAGCACCTCTATAGTAAAAAAGTCCCCCTATATCCTTACTCCTCCAGAATCAACATAGATGTTATATCCCCCTTTGATAGATTTAATCACCCCATTACATGGTTTGAGAAAAATCTTCCCCCTTTTCTGACAATAATTATTTACCTTTATTAATGAACCTAAAGTCCACTCATTTACTATATTCAATAGAGAAAATAAAATTTATCAGCACATGAGAGAATTTCCAGTATACATCAGGGAGTGTGGATTCCATGTCCACACCTTTCATGTATGGTAAGTAAAATAAAATATCAGAACCAACAGATGCATTTTAAATGCTTCTTTATGTAAGGCCTTTTTCAATTTTTTTGTACATGAAGTTCATTAGAAACATTCTACAACTTCACCAATCCATGATCCAATTTCACCTTGATAAAATGATACGTGATTTCAATGTCTTCATCCTCAAGTGATAAACTATATTTTTTCTTATATTTATATCACTTTAATTAAAAAATTTATTATGATCATAAAATTTACTTAACCACTCATGTCTTATAGATACTATTTCTTCCATAGTAACTACATGCAAGCCCGATTCACTATATCATATCTATATTCTATATTCATTAGAGAAATTTTCTATTGTTTCTTACTAAGATAAGAAATTCAAAAGCCACTAAGATAGAAATCATCACTTGATGTTGACTTTCTTATATATGCTAAATTTTCCAAATCCCATATATCTATATCCTAATAGCTCTAGTTAGTATTTTCCAATGTATAGAAAACCAAGAATTCATTGTACCTTCGATATATCATTGTAATATTTTTAGCACAATCAAGTGACTTTACTTGGGATTTAATTGATATCATACCACCTGGCATGTGGAAAATATAATTCTAGGTAATTTTACTATTAAGTACAATAGTTTTTCAATAATATTCCTGTATTTTAGGAAATTAAATTATTTTCCCTTGTCATCCCATAACAATTTTATTCTAGTAGCAATCAGAGTTCTCAAATATTTGTAATCCACCATTCCAGATCATCTGAGAACCTACTTGGTATATTTAAATTAAGAAATAAATATACTATGCTTTAATTGTGCCACCTATATACTAAGAAATAACTTCAGTTCACCAATCATCAATATTTCAATCTTCCACTTCATGAATTTTTTAAACAATTTTCATTATTCTTCATCTACTCTACTAAAACATATGTCAACCACATAAACTAGAACCATAATCCTTTTATTATTCTCATTATTTTCATAGAATCTATAATCGAATCCTCCATGCTAAAAATAGTTCTTATTAAAGTATAGATCAAGTCATGAATATCATCCCCTTGTTTCATATTTCAACCCATACAATATATTCTTCATATAGAATTTTTTTTTTGGATTATCATGAATGAAAAAACCATCTAGTTGTTGGATGTTAACTTTATTCTCTAGAACTCCATTTAGAAATGATGACTTTATGTCCATCTATAAAACCCTAAATTTCCTTTCCACTGTTATGGCTAGAAATAGTCTAACTATCTCCAGCCTTTCCAAGGGTGATAATACATCATCTGCATTTATTATGTTTATTTGGTGATGCCCCTTGAAATCCAATCATTATTTATTCAAATTACCATGTTTTCTTTATTTAGCATTTTAAAAAAGGTTCATTTGTTCCTAATGATGTTCATGTTTGAAATCCTAGAAAAAATCTCCCATGTATGATTCTTCTTGTTTTCATAAATCTCTTCATTCACTGTTTGAACCCAATTATCATCTATTACAATTTATTTAAAACATTTTGTCTCTACTTGTGATAGTAAATATGTTTATTGTAGAGACTTCACTCTACTATTTTTTACCATCACTTTCTAATCATCAATGATATTCTACCTTCCAATTTTACCTTGACACATTAATTTTTGTATAGATATAGATTAGAATTCATCCTTATCATCATCATTACCTTCTTATAAATAAATAATTTTCACTTATTATTCCTCTGATCAATATTCCTTCTCATCACTTTTATTGGGAAGATGATCACTATGATGTTGAGTAATATGATCATTTTCTATTAGAGTGACTTCATTTTGTTACAAAATTTCCTATCCTCTTATTGAAGAAATTATATTCATTTATTTTTTTAGAATAGTTAAGGAAAATACATTCTTCTCTATGAGATTTAAACTAATTTACATTTTTTGTATTGAGAATAGAACACTTAATTATAAATATTATAAAGTAATTAAATATTTTATTTGTTCCATACCACATCATGTATGAAGTATTTTCTACTTTTCGATGAAAAAAATATCTATTAGAGATATAGAATAGTATAATGACTAATTCCTCCAAAAACATCATTGGTATGCACTTTTCAATTAGCATCATTCTAGCCATGTTGGTTATGATCTGATTTATTCTCTCAAGCACAATATTTGTCTAATTATTTTACATTACAGTGAATTGGTTCCTTATCACGTGTTTCTTTAAATAATCCACAACCAAGTAGTTGGTGAACCCCAAACCATTATTATTTCAGAATTTCATAATTTTCTATACAATAATCTTTTAAACCACCATCTGATATTGTGCTATGAAAATGAGCTCTTTGAACTTCTGAGGGAAGACGGATATTCATGTTATCGTACTATAATCCTAATTAAAAAGAACATATCATCTATTACCATCAATATATCTTGGTGATAGAGTTCCACACACATCAACATACATTAGTTAAAGCACTCTTATTGACCTTTTCTTTTTATAATTAACAATAATTCTAGGAATATTCCATTTCTAACAAGCATCGCATTTGTGTGTGTGTGATTACATAATATATTAGGTAGATACTGAGCACTATCACTTTTCAAAAGATCATTTGAGGTTGGTTTCCTCAAATGGACAAGATGTCAATGCAAAAACCAATTTTCTTCTTCTTTGGAAAGAAACCACATATCTTTTACCCCACTAAAAAGATAAATATTCCCTTTTATGTGATTACCCTATATAAATACTTCAATAACCTTCCCCATAATGATACATGTAATGACTCAGATTTTCTATTTATTATTTTGGTATATTTTTTGTATTATTTTAGAGACCAGGAGCTAAGACGAAATTTTATTTTGAGTCCCGGTGTGTCGGGAATAAATGCTTGAAATATATTTTATATATTAAATAAAACTTGCATGTAGTTTTCCTGAAAAAGTGGAATAACTTATAAATGGGGTCTATATTATAAATTTTATAGAATTATTGAGTTTAGAATGTAGGTTTTACACTAATTGTGACATAACATTTTTCTTCATGGGGAGTTTGTGGAAAAATATGTCACAGGCATAAAATTAATAAAATAATAAAATAATTTATTTTATTTTATTTCACTAATGCAGTGACCTAAAATCTTCTATAAGTACATAGTTATGTGGAATTCTTAGGTGTATCTGCTAAAAACTCAAGATCCATAGGACCGTTGGAGGGTCACACTACTAGAAATATAGGTATTTGTGACAGGTCATTTGCAACGGGATCCCGTCGCAAATGGCCTTTTGTGATGGGATCCCATCTCAAATGACCCGTTGCGGAAAATGGGCCCGTCACAAATAGATTTCTGGTTTTTAAAAAAAAAATTGTGACGGGCCCGTCGCAACAAAGTATTTGCGACGGGCCCTTTTCCCATTGCAAATAGTCTCTTCGAAGAAAGTATTTGTGACAGGCCCGTCGCAAATAATAAAAAAAATTAAAAAAATTAAAAAATTATTTATTAATATTTAAATATATTAATCTATTTATATTGGTATAAATATCATATTTATTTTATAAATATGTTTTTGAAAGGATCTATGGAAATATGATATTAATTTATAATATATTTAATAAAATAGGATTATAAAATAAATTAAAAAATATTTTTAATTAGTAATTATGTAATTTTTATCAATTAATAGTCATTTAATAACTCTTTGAATATAAAAAATAAAAAAATTAATGAAAGATCAAAAATAAGTTGAAAATGAAACGCAAATTTCAAACATACATAACTTTTGATCCGAGACTCTGTTTTAGCTCTACAGCATATCAAATCAAAGCCTGCAATGAGATCTATATCCTTATAAATGGGAGAAACCCGTACAAGGTTTTTTCGAGGACAAAAAAGGCCCAGAAGGCCTCCAAAACTGAGTTTTTAGTCGGGGTACCCTGGTTTTTTACCATTAAAATAGCTATAACTTCTGATCCCGATGTCAGATAAACCTGTACCATATATCATATCGAAGATCATTTCATGTTATTCGATTTGACTGATTGTAAAGCTGAAATGGACTCTTGGATTAGAAGTTATGGTCATTTTTACATTCAAACAGCTATAACTTCTGATCCGGATGTCCGTTTGGCCTGTACCGCATATGATATCGAAGATAATTTCATGTTCTTCGATTTTACTGATTGTGGAGTTGAAAGGGACTTACATATTAGAATTTATAGCCGTTTTAACATTCTCAATGGATTTTCACCCCCTCATTTCTATGTATTCATTCATAACTATACATATATATATGTGTGTGTGTGTGTGTGTGTGTGTGTGTGTGTTTATTGTATATATGTATGTATTTATTTGTTTATTTATTTATAAATACACATAAAAAACATATTTTATAAATTTATTTAAAACTAAGTTTATAAATATATATTAATATACAAATAAATATACGAATAAAAATTTATATCTACATACATATATATATATAAATAGATATAAATATATATTAATATACGAATAAATATATATTTATATATTTATTCATATAACCAAATATATTTATATTAATATAAATCCATATTAATATACGAATAAATATAACTATATATATATATAGATATATCATTAAATGTATAAAAAAAATGGAATGGCTTAGTTGTAAAGGTTAATACGTGCATGGGGGGTTTATTAATAATTATTAGTAATTATTAGTAATTATTTGTATTATTTCTTATTTTTCATAATTATTCCTAATTATTTCCTAATTATTATTAATTATTCTTAATTATTCTAAATTATTACTAAGTATTACTAATTATTACTTTTTATTCCTAATTATTAGTATTTATTACTAATTATTAGTATCTATTAATAATTATGACTAATTATTAATAATTATTTCTAATTATTCCTAATTATTATTAATTATTCCTATTTATTATTAATTATTTCTAATTATTATTAATTATTCCTAATTACCATTAACTATAAACAATGAATACTAATAATTTAAATTTATTAAATAACAAAACAATCTAAACATAATTAAATTACTACTAATTAAGAATGATTAAAACTAATAAAAAATTTAAAATAAATATTAAATTAAAATGAACATAAATACCTTTAAAATTGATCTGAGTTTGATCTCTGATAGTTGTTGAGGACTTCAATATCAACTCCGGAAATAAAAATTAAACTTAAGAACTGTGAACTCTAAAAATAGAGTTTTGAGAGAAGTAGAAGATGGAGTTTGAGAATGAATGAAAAAAAACGGATGGGGGTATTAATAGGTTAGCTTATTTGTGACGGGACTATTTGTGATGGGTATCCCGTCGCAAATACTTTCGCCCTCATTTATAACGGTCAACGGTTAAATAGTTCTTTTCAATGGGACCCGTCGCAAATAATAACCTGCCGACATACTATTTTTGATGGGTATATTCCCATCGTAAGTATTTTTTACCGCCGTCGGTTATTTGCGACGGGTGGTAACCCTCCGTCGCAAATAACTTTCCTGCGGTTTGGCGCGCATTGCGCGTCAAAACTTTTTTGACGGGTGATCATTCCCCATCGGAAATAAGTAGTTATTTGCGGCGGGAAAATTCCCCCATCGCAAGTAAGTTTCTAACAGTACTATTTGCGACGGGATTTATCCCCGTCGCAAATAACCCGTCGCAAAAACCCCTTTTTCTCGTAGTGTCATTAGAAGAGATTATGTTGGCGGGTGATAACTAGATTGAAGATTGATGACCGGTGCAAGAAAGAATCAGAGGATCTCACCAACGATCGTAGCGCAACTCCTTTCTTCATCATTGATCAATCCATATCGATTTAGGAAAAAAAAATTGATTGGATTCCTTCCCAGACTACTATTTTTTTTGATGAACTTGAATCAGTTGAAAAAAATATTGATTCACAGATCAGTTATTTTTCTAGATGGGATTATTATGGTGGTTTATTATTATAATTTCTTTGTGATTATTATTTATTATTATTTTTTATTCTAATGGTGATGGATTGATGCCAAAATTAACATTGGATGAGATTCATTCATCATGTTTTTTGTTGGTCATTTCTCCCCACTTTATTCATTTATTATGGGTGATTCCCTTTGGCCTGTGGTTTGATGTTTATTGGAAAATTGAACATTAAACACTCATTTCTTGTTGAAATAGTTCAAAACCCTAGATCTAGGCTTAGAATGATGTGATGGTGGTGTGATGAAGGAAGAAGAAACAGATCGAATGATGTTGATACCTGATTTTTTTGTTCTTCAACATTGAATAATGAATGAAGTTCAAATGCATTTTATAAATGGATTGATGGATGGAATTATATATTTCAATGATGGAAAGGGTCATCTAATGACTCTCCTTAATTCCAATATGGGGAATGGCTGGATTGGTTTCCAGAGAAATAGAGAATACATGTGATTATAGATCTAGAATTATAGAAATTACCATGTTACACATTGTATATAGTGGAGTTACACACCGTATGGGGACCTCCCAGTGGTGTATAGGGTTTCCAAAAGAGGATATTTATCACAAAATGTGTGACCATAACACATAGTGTGTGGTATCATTTACTAGTCTCAGCATGTACCTCAGAGCATAAACTAACATGAGATAAGAACTCATGGACACCAGCATGTCATTTCCTCCTACAAAAACACTTCCAGGTCAAGGCTATATGGGCATAGACATGTATTGGTATCGGGATGAGGTACACAGGCAACAACATTCCTTGTACTACTACAAGGCCACATAAACTGTTCATTTATGTGGGAAGGACCTGAGGTTGAATGGGCATGGAAAATACCCCTACTACATGTCGTTTACTCCATAAATGTTGCATTTGATCCCTTTTCCTATGTATCTTGGACATGTTTCATTAGGTTACATTCCCTATATCCATTTCCTAAGGGTATAGAATCACTTCCAACACACATTATAGTGATCCTTTCATTAGGAATTATTGGATAGAGCTGTTGGAATATTCCCATGAGGCACATAATGAGATCCTCTATTCATCTTCATGTCCTAGGTGGTGTTATTAGTATTATTGTGACCAAAACTAAAATGGAGTCGGTCCTCTACTTAAAGGGTTAATCTAAATTGAGTTGTGATTATATTCCATGTCCTTGGATAGGATCCTCATCTATGCATCATATCTATTTAGACTTTTAGTGTGTACTTCCTATGGTGACACCCGATGAGCAGTACCTCTCAGATGGATGTTATTAGTACTATTAGAATAAAAAAATTTGTTCTCCTAAACAAGTTCTTTGTGGAACCTTCAAGATGGAACCCTATGCTGGAATTAAAATTGTGACTTTACCTTTAGATTGTGTGTCTTTGTTGAGTATATATGGTTATTCTTGTTATATGTGTTATAGACATATACCTATGTAGAGCTGATTGTATTATTTTGTTACATGATTTGTGGTTTTAGTTTCCCCTAGTGGGTATTGTTATACTCAACCATACAAGGGCTTTTCCTACATGTATCACATCTTGTGCAGATTTTTAACACTTTGACAGAGTCCTAGAGGGACCAAGACCAGGTAGTTCTTAGTGAGAGCAGAAAAATCGGGGTGTGTTCCTGTGGTATCTTGATAGTAGTCCCCGTTTTACTTTCAGGTTGGGCTTGTTTTTAGACTCATTGTGGTCAGATTGTATTTGGACCCATTTACTTTTCATTACTTCTATCATAATTTTTTTTTGTGTTTTAGATTGTATGCATGCATGGTTGTTTATTTGTTTTAACATTTCATCATTATATGGGATTGGATATGTGTTTGTGTGTATTGGTACTTAGTCAAGGTCCCCCCATGTTATTGATATGCCTACTCAGTGCTAGTTTCTATCCCCCGACCTATTGGGTGTGGGATTAAAAAATAAAGATACATGCCCCATTTGTAATGGTTGGGATAGGTTGGTAGTCAGTTCTACTTTAGGACCGAACTCTGTAAGATTCATTTAGGGAAACAACTTTAAGTGTTTTGAGTTTGAATTTTAGGCTAGGGACTCCAGTGTTGGTGCAATGGCCATCATATCCATACACCAGGACTATGATCACCTGATTTTCAACTCAATGCATGAAAACATTGGTTTTAGGGAAAATACTGTTAAACGCATCATCTAGGAATGGGTTGTGGTTTACATGTCCTTATCATGTCATCTCTCTATATATACTCATAAATTGCAGTACATATTGTTTATTTTATGATGCCTCTATGATGTATTCTAGCTAAGATTCATCATTAGGATCACAAGGATGATCCCCTAAGTGATGATGTTTCAATATAAGGAAAAGTTCTAGAAATATTACCTCTAGGTGGTGCACCAGTTATACAACCATCTATTGAGTAACAGATGGTACCTATAGCCCTAGTGGTTGAGGTTTGCAGGCTGAGCGCACTTTACAAGTTTCAGTGGAAGAGACCCCTCGGGTTTTGAGGAAGGCCTAACCTATATGTGGTTGAGGACTATCTTGAGGTAGTGATTTGATTTTTCTATCTAGTCAGGACGCCAGAAGATCACATGGTGGTCTTATAGGAGAGCCTTCTCCATGGATATGCAGAATGATGGTGGGGGTTAGTGACCCAGTATTATGACAAGATGGCTCTAGCATGGTTATAGATTTATCACCTTTTTATATAGAAGTTATGTTTATTTATTCTGATGATTGTACATATCCAGGAACTTATGCAACTTCAATGGTAAGCATAATAGAAGCTGAGTATTCATCAAGGTTTACCAACCTCACTAAGTACTCTATGGATATGGTTCAAGATCTGTTCTTCTACGATTGTAACTTCAAGTGAGGATTGTGTAGAGACATCTAATCTAGTGTTTTACCTCTATGAATTCCTATATAAGTTGGTGTGTTGGAGTGATATTTGGTGGTTGAAATTTTCTTGGATGAAAATATGTAGATGGTGGTTTCCAGTAGTGGGACCATAGGAGTAGAGACCTTAGAAGTAGGGAGTCGATGTCAGTCTTAGGGAACTCATCATGTGAGACGTTTTAGGAGAATGTCTCAAGAAATATGTTCTATGGTTTAGGGATCATAGGCTGAGTCCAGTCATCCTAGATAGAGGAGTTTCTACTCATGTGATGGAAGGGATCATCTTTCCCGATAATGTCTGACATGTCGTATGGAAAATAGAGAAACCATGGATGGTCCTCTGAGGTAGATTCAGCAGTAGTAAAAGGTAGTTTGTAACACCCTAATATTTTATGAGAAGTATTTTTTTATGTCTTATGTTATACGCAACATCAAAGGAATCTTTCATGGCACACAACACTAGCTTGGCTTACATTACACGCAATCGCGACCTTCCTCGATAGTGTGTATAATATGCAATACCGAGTTCCACTAAACAATGATATATTATTATAATATTATAAAATAGCCGTTATGAATAGTATTAACTGAATTTTAAATTATATAACATTATTATTCATCTTACATATTTTTTAGAACATGTTATGAGAACAAAATAAATTTTTCGAGTAAAATAAGTATTTTAAAAAAATGCAGTTTTGCTACCTTTTGATGGCCACCCACTTTAAATCTAGTTTTTGACATGTTTATAAGTTCAATTTTACAAAATAAAATTCTTCTTTGGAATCAGGATATCAAAATTTAATTGGATAAACTTTTCATATTATTCTGATAACTTTCATATTTTAATGAATAGTAAAAACACGCTATATTTTAATTAAAAACAACTTTTTTCATCGAAATAATTTATATGGTTAAATTATAATATTGAATGGTTATAAAGTATAAATAGAATATATTTTTACCATTTAAAATAATTTATTTCATTAGCATTAATTTTACATTTAATTCATAGTTAAAAACATTTCAATCTTTGGCAATGTTTTAACTTTTAAAAACCTGTTTGCTTAACAATGAGATTAATTTTAAATTAATTACTGCAACTTATGTGTTATGAATTTTGAAAAATTAATTCCATATTTGGATTCAGTGGTTCCAAATTATGTTAATATGTTACTTTTATTTTTTTGAGATTATGAATAGTAACTACGATAATTTTTATTTACTGCAGTTAAAGGTAAATCGGGTAATTAAGGGTAAATATAATATTATAAAATTATTCTCACTCTTGCTAAAATCCTATTGGATGAATAAAAGTTGACCCATATCACCTAAGGGTTGGACTAGATTCATTTCATGAACTTTTGACCATGAAATAATACAATTATTATTAAAACCAAAGAAAGTGACAACATTTCACTCTCTTAAATCTTATAAGTATAATAATTTTAATTTAATGATAAACCTCATGAAACTTAGAACATGAATAGTATCCAGAAATATAATAAAATTATCTACATAAAATTAATTTATTTATAATTTTAAGGGATTAAATAACTATCATTAATTATGACACAATAGTGGTGTTGAAATTATTTTATTGATTGAAATATCAAATAAATGATATTAAAAGTATTAAAATAAATATTATATAAACTATTTAATGTGATCCACTAATTTTCTAGGTAAAAATGACATGTTATAAATCTATTAAATATTTTGTTTTGAACATATCTTTTTTATATATTTTATTTAAACTCAAATAAATAAATAGTGTCAAAATTGACACTATTGTTAATTTATAGAAATTACATATTATAAAATTGTTTAAAAATCACAAAAATATTTAAAAATTGTAAATTAAAATATATATGGTCTAAAATGTAATACAGTATACAATAATGTAAAATTCACAACATATAAGTAATTATTTATAATTATTTAAAATTTAGAATTTTATTACCACAAATAAAATTAAATAGATTATATAAGGATAAATCATGTTGATAATGTTTAAAATAAATTCCCAACTTGTCTAAATTTTATTGGATGATGCGATTAAAACCCTATCTCATCTAATATTCGGATTTTAGTCATTTTTGGAGGTTTTTATGTAATTTTGGAATTTATTTTAAATTAATATTTCTTATAATTCCAAAGGTGCCCCTCTCCTCCCTTATAAAAGGGCACCTCCTCCCTCTCCTCCTCACACCACCTTGAGCCTTCAAGCTCAGAAAACCCCTGCCAATTTCTCTTCTCCACTTCCATAGAAACATCCTATAGGTCCTGTCCTTCTTCAAAGACCAATATTAGTTCCCTAAGAGGAGATTTCAAAGAGGCGTGTCGAAGAAGAGGCAATATCCATTGCCAATTCTTTCAAATTTATTTCTTATTCTACTTATTCTTATTTAGTTGTTTCATTATGAAGTAATAACATCAGTATCACTCATATACTGATATGTTATTATAAATATGAAACAACCCTATTTCACCTTCTATCTATCCTACGGAAAATGAAATCATCGTGCATGCGTACGTACGGAATACCGTCTCCACACTGTGGTGTAATCTGTTTTCCACCACCACCTTACTTGGATGGGTATAATGGTGAAAAGAATAAATATATTTTATTATTATAAAGTTATATTGAATATTAAATATTATACATACACTACAATACAATTCCATGATCATGGGAACGATATCATCGCTCGTGCGTACGTACGGCCTACCGTCTCCACAATGTGATGTGACTCGTTCTACATGATCATTATTGAATAATGACTATATAAATTAATTGAATGATTAAATATGATATATATATTACAATAATAGCATTCTTTAAATGAGGTATCTATAACCTAAAAAGAGGAATACGAATTTATTCGACAAAACACACATAAGAACATAAAGCAATAAACACTTGAATAACAAGTAGCAATGAAATACTACTAATAAGAAGCTAAGAATATGACCACATATGATATCATAACAATGAGTATGATTCTATAATAAGTCAACAAAATTATTTAAATCATTATGTCGGGGGCTTGGACCCGTACAAAGCATATCAGACCTAAGGTAAGGGAAAATCTCACAATTTCATTTTTATCCGAGATTGTTTATACTTCAGAATTTACTGGGGAATATTTATCATCCACATCCATGTTTCTTGAATATGTAATATTATTTCCATCCTCCTACAATTTTTTAAATTCAATTTTACCCATTGGTGAGTATTTAGTAAATGATATGAAAGTAATCTTTTGCTGTTTTTAGTACGAGGTACTTTTTGACTTTTCTAGCCAAAGTATGAGAAGAATGTTTTTTTAACTTATACGGCATGAATGGATTTTTATGATTTCATATAAAATTATTTCCATGAATATTCCTTTACAAGTTTTCAAGTTTATTCATAATCAACATCTTTTATTTTAAAATTGCATTACATGTTAAGAAATGAAAAATGTTTTTGAAATAGAAAGGATATTTTCCTCAAGAATGGAGTTCAAGTGTTTTATAAAAATTATTTTCCATCTAAGATAATATAGGGTTCTGTTTCTATCCCTATTTTACATTGATTTGATTATGTTATGATGAAATTAATTTTTTGATATCCTTTTATCTTATATGGATTATGTTTGATGGCATGATGTTTAAGAATCCCATTTTTATTACATGGGTTATGATATGATGTATGATTTATGATTTTTTGGCACACATAAGAATGGTTTCAGTATGAGATTGGTGGGACTTATATCTCCCTCCAATGCATTGGGTAAAGATTTATATCTCATGAGATAGACATGGCTAGAATGGAAAGTTAATCCAGTTCAGTGATACAAGACTGGAATGAGGAGTGAACTCGGTTCAGTAATGGACTTTGTCCACTATGATAGTCTTGGCAATGATTCTTGACTAAAATGAAATTATTTTCTATGATTATGTGTGTATTTCACAAAGATTCATGTTTTAAGTTATGATTATTGGGATTACATTTCACCACTATGATTTATCCCATGTTATGATATTATGTTCTCTTTTTCAGGTTAAGATATTCAAAATATTATGTTCTTATGAATATGATATGATTGATATTTCTTTTTTTTACCCTTACTGAACATTTGAGCTCACCCTTTTGTATGTTTTATTTTTCCCAGGTCAGGAAGAAGGGTATTAAGTAGGATATTCCAAAAGGGAGTCTAGATATGATGAAATAAATGGGAGATAATGTAGATGATTTATGAACCAGTTGTTTATGTTTCCCAGTTTCTAAAGACACTATACGTATACGGTCCTTTCATGGTTTTGTTATATATTGTAATAAGTGTGATTCAATTTTGAAGTAATAACAATGTATTTAAAGTATGGGTCATTATTGTTGGTATCAGAGGCAAAGGAGGTAGGAATGTATGCAATCCTTGGGAACTCTCACATGTGAGCATTGGACGAAGTATGGCTCTCTTCCCAAGGGCTTCATGAGGAAATGGATGCCACTGGGGATGGTGGTGTGTCCCACTGAGGGGGTTTATCCGCCCATGGAATGCCCTGATAGGTATCAATTATAGTCCACTAGAAGTAATTCCAAACCGTTATAGTTGGTATCAGAGGAAAGTTATAGTCAACCTTTGGAAACTAGGATGTGAAAGCCCTAGTAAGAACCCTAAGGATATGTCTAAGCATAGAACACAATATTAGTGTTTTAGAAATGGCCATGAATAACCTATGATAAGACCTTAAGTGTAAAATTTTAATCGTGATTATGTGGTTTTCCTATAATGATTGGTGTTTCTCACACTATGTTTATTGGTTTTAGTCAATGGCTGGAACCCGAAAGAACCATGTTAATGCTGAATGTGAAGAGTAATGAAATGATTGTCCCCCTGAGAAAACAAAAATTATGGGAGATGGAATGAAAAATATTATAGCCATGCTCACACAACTTTCTCAAGCTATGAACCATGCATGACTTTCAGATGAACAAAGGAAGGAGAAACATTCTGTTGAATCTTTCATGCGGCAGCGTCGACCTTCATTCAGCAGGTCTTCCGATCGATTAGTGGATGGACAATGGATTAGTACCACTAAAAAGATATTTTCAGTTTTACAATGTTCGGAACATAACAAAGTCATCTTATTAGTGTATCGTTAGGAAGGTGATGCTGATCAATGGTGGAATCTTATCAAGAATATGAGGCAAAGAGATGAAATTGAGTCCATGGAATGGGACGTGTTCAAGAACTTATTTTTCAATAAGTACTTCCCTCGTATTCTTCGAAAAAATATGGATAAAGAGTTTATTGAACTAAAGAAAAAGGATGATGAATATGTTGGTACCTACGAAGAAAATTTTACAAGACTTTCAAGGTATGCTTCCGGAATTATTATCCAACCTGAGAGTAAAATCGATTGATTCTTTAGTGGATTAAAACCAATTCTTCAAAGGGCATTAGCCATAAGGGACTTCAATTGCTACGAGGAAATTGTTTGATGTTCTTTCAAGGTTGAGATGGAGATTGGAGTAACCCATCAGTCATATGGGTTTGATAAGAAGAGGAAAATGGAATTCAAAGTAAAATCTAAAGACCACACTGAAAAGAAGATGAGTTTTCCTTTATGCTCAAATTGTGGAAAAAAATATGGAGGGAATTGTCTTAAAGGGACAAGTAAATGTTTTAAGTGTGAAAAAGAAGGTCATCAGGAAATGGAATGTCAAAATAATGGGAAGAAGATGTCTAATGATGCGAACAAAGAAAGGGATACACAGAATGCACCTCCTACACTTCAATGTTTCAAGTGCAAGGAGATGGGGAATTATGCCAATCAATGCCCAAATCCAAGGGTTTTTTATGATGATCGACATCAACAAACTCTTAAGGTCAATGACAAAGGAAAGTCACATGCAATTACTATCAGCGATGTGGAGTACGATAACAAAGTGGTGAAAGGTACACTTACCATCCACTCTAAAGTAGAAAATGTTTTATTTGACTCTATATCCACCCACTCTTTTATTTCCTTAGAATTTTCTAATGTATTGTCGTATTACCTCAACAATTAGATGTTGAGTTAGCTGTGACAACTCCAAATGGCACAATGGTCGCATCAAAAGTTTATAATTCTTCCCCGATTGAATTTTGTGGGAAAGTGATTCCTGCAAATCTTGTGATCCTTCCTATAGTGGAATTTTATGTGATTCATGGCATGGATTGGCTTTCTTTATACGGATCTCATATCAATTTCCAAAGAAGGAAAATCAAATTTAATATTCTCGATCAATCTACTATCATCTATCGATGCAAGGATGAATATAACCTTCCATTGTAAATTTCTTCCATCTTATGGGTCTTTATTCTAATAAATGAAGGTTATTTATCTCAAATGGTTAGATAGAAAATCACGATTAAGAATACACCCATTGTATGGGAGTTTGATGATGTCTTTCTGGAGGAACTTCCAGGTCTTCCACCAAATCGTGAAGTTTAGTTTTCAATAGAACTCATACCGGGTGCTATGCCCATTTCAATGAAACCTTATATAATGGCCCCAATTGAGTTTCAGGAATTGAAGAAGAAACTCCAAGAGAATCTTGATAAAGGATTCATACACCCTAGTGCGTCACCTTGGGGAGCACCTGTTATATTTGTTAAGAAGAAAGATGGATCAATGAGACTCTTTATTGATTATCGAGAACTTAACAAGATCACTATAAAGAACAAATATCCTCTCCCATGCATTGATGAATTATTTGGCCAACTACGTGGAGCTCAATACTTTTCCAAGATTGATCTTCATTTAGGGTATCATCAATTAAGGGTTAAAAATAGGATATATCAAAGACGTCTTTTCGTACAAGGTATGGACACTATGAATTTATAGTGATTCCATTTGGTCTTACTAATTTCCCTGCTATCTTCATGGATCTAATCAATAGAGTATTTAGAGACTATTTTGATCAGTTTGTGGTAGTCTTTATAGACGACATTCTGGTCTATTCAAATATCAAGGAAGAACATGAATATAACTTGAGAATTGTATTGAAGACCATGAGAAAGGAGAATCTTTATGCCAAATTAACCAAGTGTGAATTTTGGCTTCAAAAATTTGCATTTTTTGGTCACATAATCTAAAAATAGGGGATATATGTGGATCCATCAAAAATAGAGGTTATCGAAAGATGGTCGAGACTTACAACAATAACTGAGATCCGAAGTTTTCTTGGTTTGGCTGGATATTATCGACATTTTGTGAAATATTTTTCACAATTATCTAATCCACTCACCAGGTTGACTCAAAAAGGAGTTAAGTTCGTGTGGACAGAGGAGTGTGAATAGAGTTTCAAGGAGTTGAAAAGAAGGTTATCCAGTGCACTTGTGCTCACACTACCTTATAGTAGAGAAATCTTTGTGATCTACAGTGGTGAATCCAAGAAGGGATTGGGGTGTGTTCTCATGAAAATCGATATGGTGATAGATTATGCCTCAGGACAGTTGAAAATACATGAGCAAAATTACCCAACTCATGATTTGGAGTTAGCTGTGGTAATCTTTGCATTAAATATTTGGAGGAATTATCTTTATGGTGAAAGGTGTGATATTTATACTGATCGTCAAAGTTTAAAGTATATTTTCACACAAAAGGAGATGAATATGCGTCAAAGAAGATGGTTGGAGCTGATTAAGGATTACGACTGTTCAATTCATTATCACCCTGGGAAAGAAAATAAGGTGGAATATGCATTAAGTCGACAAGACCATTCTAGCTTATCCATGATGAGGATCACAAAAGATCCAATATTTATGGAATTACAAAGGATGGATCTTGGAATTATAATAGAATGGGAAAAATATTATCTTTCTCAAATGAATGTCCAACCATCTATGCATGTGAAGATTAAAGAGGCACAAAAAATAAGATGCAGAGTTACAAAATAAGGTGAGAAATGTTCCAGAATTCAAACTTGATTGTGATGGGATAATAGGGTTACGAAATCGGGTATGTGTTCCTCCCATCCCGGAATTAAAGAAGGAGCTGATGGATGAGGATCATTGTTCTTCATTCTCTATTCATCCTGGAAGCACGAAGATTTATAGGGACCTAAAAGAGTACTTCTGGTGAGATGGCATGAAATGAGATGTTGTTGAATATGTCTCTTGATGCTTGGTTTGTTAGTAAGTTAAATCTGAGAGACAGAAGTCTAAGGGGATGTTAAAACCATTACCCATACCAGAATGGAAATGGAAAAACATCACTATGGACTTTGTCACTGGACTTCCTAAAACATCCAAAGGCAATAATACTATTTGAGTCATAGTTTATCGTTTTATGAAGTCGGCACACTTCATTTCTATTAGGGAAGATTTCTCTCCAGATCAGCTTGCCAGGATATATGTAAAGGAAGTGGTAAGATTACATTGAGTACCACATTCCATTATATCTGATCGGGATCTGAGGTTTACCTCGAAGTTCTGGCGAAGTCTTCAGTATACTCTAGATACAGAGTTGATTTTCAGCACTGCTTATCATCCTCAGAAAAACGGTCAGTCTGATAGAACAATTAAAACTCTATAAGATATGTTAAGAGATTTCTCTATGGATTTCAAAGGTGGTTGGGATCAACACCTACCTTTGGTAAAATTTTCTTATAATAATAGCTTTCACTCTAGCATTCAGATGGCTCTTTATGAAGCTCTCTATGGAAAGAAATGATTAACTCTAACTTGTTGGGATAAAGTTGTGGAAAGAAATCTATCAGGACCTGATCTTGTTGATGAGATGGTAGAAAAGGTCAGATCTATTCAACAACACATAAGAGCAGCTCAGAGTCGGAAAAAAAAGTTATACCGACAACCGAAGAAAAGACCTAGAGTTTGAAGTCAGTGATAAAGTGTTCTTATGAATATCACATTGGAAGAGAGTAATGAGATTTACAAAGAATGGAAAGTTGAGCCCTAGGTATATCATTCCTTCCGAAATACTGGATCATGTTGGGAAGGTAGCATACCTATTGGTGCTTCCACCAAATCTCTCTCAAGTTCACGATGTGTTCCATGTATCTCTCTTGAGAAAGTACATACCTGATCCTTCACATGTACTCAGCTCAAAAGTTGTACCGCTGGAGCAAGATCTTTCCTATGAAGAATAGCAGATAGAGATTCTAGATCATAGAGAAAAAGTTCTAAGGAACAAGACCACTCTCTTGGTAAAAGTTTTATGGAGAAACCACCAATTAGAAGAAACTACATGGGATCTTGAGGATATGATGAGGGAGAGGTATCCTCATCATTTACTTACAAAATGAGGAATTTCGAGGGCGAAATTCATTTTAAGGGGGATAGAATGTAGCACCCTGATATTTTATGAGAATTATTTTTTTATGTCTTATGTTATAAGCAACATCAAAGGAATCTTTCACGACACACAACACTAGCTTGGCTTGCGTTACACACAATCGCGACCTTCCTCGATAGGGTGTATTATACGCAATACCGAGTTCCACTAAACAACGATATATTATTATAATAATATAAAATATCCATTATGAATAGTATTAATTTAATTTTAAATTTTATAACATTATTATTCATCTTACATATTTTCTAGAACATGTTATGAGAACAAAATAAAATTTTTGGGTAAAATAAGTATTTTTCAAAAAATGCAGTTTTGCCGCCTTTTGATGGCGCACCCAATTTAAATATAGTTTTTAACATATTTATAAGTTAAATTTGACAAAATAAAATTCTTCTTTGGAATCAGGATATAAAAATTTACTTTGGGTAAATTTTTCATATTATTCTGATAACTTTCATATTTTAATGAATAGTAAAAACACACTATATTTTAATTAAAAACAAATGTTTTCATCGAAATAATTTATATGGTTAAATTATAATATTGAATGGTTTTAATGTATAAATAGAATATATTTTTACCATTTAATATAATTTATGTTATTAGCATTAATTTTACATTGAATTCATAGGTAAAAACATTTCAATCTTTGGCAATGTTTTAACTTTTAAAAACCCGTTTGCTTAACAACGGGATTAATTTTAAATTAATTACTGCAACTTCTGTCTTTTGAATTTTAAAAATTGGATTCCATATTATGATTCAGTGTGTCCAAATTATGTTAATAGGTTAATTTTATTTTTTTGAGATTATGAATAGTAACTACAGTAATGTTTATTTACTGCAGTTAAAGGTAAATCTGGTAATTAAGTGTAAATATAAGATTATAAAATTACCCTAAAACTTGAAAAAATCCTATTGGATGAATAACATTCGACCCATATCACCTAAGGGTAGAACTAGATTCATTTTATGAACTTTTGAATATGAAATAATACAATTATTATTCAAACCAAAGAAAGTGACAACATGTCACTCTCTTAAATCTTATAAGTATAATAATTTTAATTTAGTGATAAACTTCATGAAACTTAAAAAATGAATAGTATCCAGAAATATAATAAAATTATCTACATCATATGAATTTATTTATAATTTTTAGGGATTAAATAATTATCATTAATTATGACACAATAGTGATGTTGAAATTATTTTATTGATTTAAATATTAAATAAATGATTTTAAAAGTATTAAAATAAATATTATATGAACTATTTAATATTATCCACTAATTTTCTAGATAAAAATGACATGTTATGAATGTAATAAATATTTTATTTCAAATATATCTTTTGTATATATTTTATATAAACTCAAATAAATGAATAGTGTCAAAATTGACACTATTGTTAATTTATAGAAATTACATATTATAAAATTGTTTAAAAATCACAAAAATATTTAAAATTTGTAAATTAAAATATATATGGTCGAAAATGTAATAAATCATACAATTATGGACAATTCAAAACATATAAGTAATTATTTATAGTGATTTAAAATTTAAAATGTTATTACCACAAATAAAATTAAATAGATTATCTAAGGATAAATCATGTTGATAATGTTTAAAATAAATTCCCAACTTGTCTAAATTTTATTGGATAATGATATTACAACCCTATATCATCTAATATTTGTATTTGAGTCATTTTTTGAGGTTTTTAAGTGGGGTTTGAATTTATTATAAATTAATATTTCTTATAATTCCAAAGGTGCCCCTCTCCGCCCTTATAAAAGGTCACCTCCTCCCTCTCCTCATCACACCACTTTGAGAATTCAAGCTCATCCAAACCCTAAAAATTTGTTTTTTTTACACTTCCCTAGAAACATCCTAGAGGTCCTGGACTTCTTCAAAGACCAATATTAGTGCCCTAAGAGGAGATTTCAAAGAGGCGTGTCGAAGAAGAGGTAATATCTGTTACCAATTCTTTCAAATTTATTTCATCTTCTACTTATTCTTCTTTAGTTGTTTCATTATGAAGTAATAACATCAGTATCACTCATATACTTATATGTTATTATAAATATGAAACAATCTTATTTCACCTTCTATCCATCCTACAGAAAATGTAATCACCGCGCTTGCGTACGTACGGAATACCGTCTCCACGTCGTGGGGTAATCTATTTTCCACCACCACCTTAC
Organism: Viscum album; assembly: GCA_963277665.1. Taxonomy (NCBI): domain Eukaryota; kingdom Viridiplantae; phylum Streptophyta; class Magnoliopsida; order Santalales; family Viscaceae; genus Viscum; species Viscum album. The sequence continues at coordinate 387,985,632 of OY728148.1, read as the reverse complement.
TTGGATGGGTATAATGGTGAAAAGAATAACTATATATGATTATTGTAAAGTGATATTGATTCTTAAATATTATACATACACTTAAATACATTTCCATGATCATGGGATCAATATCATCCTTCGTGCGTACATACATCCTACCGTCTCCACGATGTGATGCGACTCGTTCTACATGATCATTATTGAATAATGATTATATAAATGAATTCATTGAGTAAATAAGATATATATATATATTACACTAATACCATTCTTAAAATGAGGTATCTATAACCTAAAAAGAGGAATAAGAATTTATTCGACAAAACACACATAAGAACATAAATCAATAAACACCCGAATAACAAGTAGCAATGAAATATTACTAATAAGAAGATAAAAATATGACCATATATGATATCATAACAATGAGTATGATTATGTAATAAGTCAATTACATTATTTAAATCATTATACAGAAGTTTCGGACACGTACAAATCATATCGGACCTAAGGTAAAGGAAACTCTCGCAATCTCATTTTTATCCAAGATTGTATATACTTCAGAATTTACTGGGGAATATTTATCATCAACATCCATGTTTCCTCAATATGTAATATTATTTCCATCCTCATACAATTTTTTAAATCCAATTTTACCCATTGGTGAGTTTTGAGTAAAAGATATGAAAGTAATCTTTTGTTGTTTTTAGTACGAGGTACTTTCTGACTTTTCCGGCCAAAGTACGAGAAGAATGTTTTTTTAACTTATACGGAATGAATAGATTTTTATGATTTCATAGAAAATTATTTCCATGAATCTTCCTTTACAAGTTTTCAATTTTATTTTTAATCAACTTCATTTAGTTTAAAATTGTATTACATGTTAAGAAAGAAAAAAAAATTGAAATAGAAAGGATATTTTCCTCAAGAATGGAGTTCAAGTGTTTTATCAAAATTATTTTCCATCTAAGATAATACAGGGTTCATGTTTCTATCCCTATTTTACATTGATTTGATTATTTTATTATGGAATTAATTTTATGATGTCCTTTTATCTTTTATGGATTATGTTTTGATGGCATGATGCTTAAGAATCCCATTTTTATTACATGGGTTATGCTATGATCTATGATTTATGATTTTGTGGCACACAAAAGAATGGTTTAATTATGAGATGGGTGGGACCTATATCTCCCTCCAATGCATTGGGTAAATATTTATATCTCATGAGATAGACATGGTTGGAACGGAAAGTTAATCTGGTTCAGTGATACAGGACTGGAACGAGGAGTGAACTTGGTTCAGTAATGGAATTTTTTCCCTATGATAGTCTTGGAAATGAGTCTTGACTAAAATGAAATGATTTTCTATGATTATGTGTGTATGCCACAAAGTTTCATGTTTTAAGTTATGATTATTGGGATTATATTTCACCACTGTGATTTATACCATGTTATGATATTATGATCTCTTTTGCAGGTTAAGATATTCAAAATGTTATGTTCTTATGAATATGATATGATTGATATTTCTTTTGTTTACCATTACTGAGCATTTGAGCTCACCCTTTTGTATGTTTTCCTTTCCCCAGGTCAGGAAGAAGGGTATAAAGTAGGATATTAAAAAAGGGATTCTAGATATGATGAAATAAATGAGAGAAAATGTAGATAATTTATGAACCGGTTGTTTAGGTTTCCTAGTTTCTAAAGACACTATACCTATAAGATACTTTCATGGTTTTGTTATATGTTGTAATAAGTGTGATTCAATTTTGAAGTAATAACAATGTATGTAAAGTATGGGTCATTATATATGTCCTCATGGTGGAAAACATGTAGGCGAGCTAGCAGAGTGTATCTAGGTGGTAAACACTTTGACTTGTTACCACCACCACCCTAGGTGGTCTACTCTATGTTCAAAGAACTGGAGGACAGGGGAAAGAGAAGCTTCATGAGGTTGAGTATAATGACCTTAAGGATCTATGAATGATATGAGGTATGATCTGTTTCTTTTCTACCTTACTTGTAGTACTGATAGACATCGGTGTTATCCACTCCTTTGTTTTCACCAATATGGTTTGAGACTTATAGATTCTGGTTAAGCCCTTAGATCAACCCTTGTGCTTAGAGACTTTTACTCGAGGTGAATCGGCAATCATACACTTATACCGATAGTGTGACCTATCTCTTGAATGTGAGAGTTTCTGTTGGTATCTATTTGTAGCAATGATGAGACCATATGACATCATCTTAGGTATGGACCGGTTATCTTTAGTTAATCTCCATATTGATTGTTTTAGGTGTAGGATACAATGTGTCCATAACGATGGGACTAGGTTCTCCTTTTTTAGTGAAAAGGAATCCCAGGTAGAACATGATGGACTCATGCATCGGATGGTGTATTTGATTAATCACTAGTTGTCTAACATAACCCTTGGTGTTGTGTATGTTATATGTTTTAATCTCCCTATAGTGGTGGTGGTGTACCAGGATATCTTCCCTGAGTTTGTTCCAGGATTACCTCCCCACCAAGAGATAGAATTCTATATTGATCTACACTTCAGGACAGAACCGATATTTATTTTAGTATATCATATGCATCCCACAGATCTTCACGAGATGAGGGTATCAATAGAGGGCTTACAGAAGGAGGTATTTTTTATACCTAGTGTTTCGATCTGGGGATCCTCAGTTTTTTTTTCAAGAAGGCATATAGTATATTGAGGTTATGTGTAGACTAAAGGTGCTTGAACTAGGTGACCCTTAAGAAGAAGTATCCACTACTGAGGATCGATGACCTCTTTGATCAGTTGAGAGGGGGGAAATGGTTCTCTAAGTTTGACCTAAGGTCAGTCTATAACCAGTTGGCAGTACATGATGAGGATATATTAAAGATGACATTCAGGTGTTGCTATGGTCACTATGAGTACTTGGTGTTTCCCTTTAGCGTGATGAATTCCCTAGAAATGATCATGGGACTCATGAACTAGATCATCCAACCTTTCTTAGATTATTTTTTTATAGTCTTCATTGATGATATTCGTGTGTACTCAACGTTCAAGGAGGATCATGTGTGACAAATGAGGATAGTTCTAGATGTACTCCAAGAGAACCATTTTTATGGAAAGATATAGAAGTTTTAGTTATGGATTTAAGAGGTCCACATTATGGGACATGTTATCTTATCAGATGGAGTGTTAGTTGACCTGACCAAGGTTGAGGCAGTGTTATCTTGGGAACCTCCAAAGAGTGTGATGAAGGTGTAGATCTTCCTTACTATGGAAGGTTATTACCCAAGATTCATACCTGATTTTTCCAGGATATCATCACCCATGACAGTTTTGACTCAAATTGGGAATCAATTCATGTGGAAAGAGAGGTTTCAGTAGAATTTTGACTAGTTGGGGAATATATCGACAAGTGCTACCATATTGAGATTTCCATAGGAGGGTTTCAAGTATGTAGTGTTCTGTGATTCATCAGGAACTAGGCTTGGTTGTCTTCTGATGTGGAGACAGATAGTGATTTCCTATGGTTAATGTCAGTTGACACCACATGAGAAGAATTACATGACCCATGATCTTGATTTAGGTGTGTTAGTCTTTCCACTAAATATGTGGTAGAACTACCTAATTTTTGAGTGGTTTATCAACTATTATGATCACAATAGTATCAATTATATCTTATCTCATAAGGACCTTAACATGAGATGGGGGTGATGACTATTGTACCTCTAGGATTATAACTTCAATATTGACTATACTCTTGGGAAGGGAAACATAGTAGACGATGATCTTGGTAGGATATCTTTTTTGTAGTTGTTGAATAAGGCATTGGAGTAGTTAGACTCATTGCAGCTATCCTTTGTTGATGGAGACGGGGGTGCTTACCTCTGGTTGATGGTTTTTACCCATCTACTTTTACAAGGATTCATGGAGGCACATCTTAGGGATGTCGAATGTGAGACCCTGTGTACTTAGATATCCACTAGACATGCTCCTGATGGATTTTCTGAAGGTGGGGAGAATGTTATTCTTTTCTAAGGATGCACGATGGTACCATTGGTATTATAGAAGAATGTTCTAAGATTGTTTTATGCATCTCCTTTAGTGGTACATACAAGTGTGGAAAAGATATACCGGGACATCCAACATCAGTTTTGGGGGCCAGGGATGAATAAGGGAGTTTCATAGTTTGTCTCTTGATGCCTTATATTTCATCAAGTGAAGGATAAGCACCAAGTTCCAATGGGTTTATCTCAACCCCTTGAGGTGCTGGAGTGAAAGTGGGATGTCATATCCATGGTCTTCATGATAGGATTACCATGTATGTGTGGGGAACAATATTCCATCGAGGGATCATAAACCAACTCATGAAGTCATCCCACTTCCTATATATTCTAAAGAATAGTATGGTACAGTTATTGGGATGCCTCTATGTACAAGAGATACTCAGGCTCTTTGGAGTTCCCTAAATAACCATTTCTAACCATAATACCCACTCCAAATATGGGTTATAGAAGGAGTTACAGTAGTATTTCAGGACTCATATACTCTTGAGGATAGTGTTCCACTCCCAAACTATTGGCCAGATAGAGTGGATCATTCTGGCCATGGATTACATGTTGTTGGATTTCATGTTGGACTTTGGTTATATTTGGTAGGATCACCTAACTTTTGTGAATTTTTCGTAAAACAAAAACTATCATTTCACCATCATTATGGAACCATTTGAGGCCTTGGATGGGTGACCCCATAGATCAGCACTTTATTGGACTCACCTAACAAATTCTGCACTCATAGGCCATTAGTTGGTGGGAGCTACTAAAAAGAAATTTTAGATCATTAAAGAGTGGATTAAGACTAAAAATATCCATAAAAAAATATTATGTTGACCAACGACATAGGCCTTTGGATTTTGATGAGGGATACCATATATTCCTACAGGTCTCAGCTCGATGTGGATTATGGAGATTTGGTCGGGTCGGCAAGTTGTCTCTCAGATTCATTTTCATTTTCCAGATAATTTATAGAGTTGACAAGGTGTTGTACCTATTAGATCTACCTCCATAGTTAGACCAGGTATATGATGTCTTCCACGTGTGGCATCAAAGGAGTTACGTGCACGACCCATTGCATGTTATCAAATTGGGTGAGATGGACGTCGAGAAGGGAGCTACCGTTGCTGACTACATGGTAGAGATCGAGGATCAATAAGAGATAATCCATCATGGGTGATTGATTCCTTTAGTGTTTGTCTAGAGGTAGTATAGGAATATTTATGAGATCACTTTTGTGTGCAAGGCTTAGATTCGTTCTTAGTACCAGAATATTTTTGTGTAACCCTAATTTGGGTTTTTTGGTACGTAAAGACCCAAGGTGGGGAGAATTTAAGGACTCAAATTTTCTATGTATTATTTTTTTTATTGTATGAATTATTTTTAAGACTAAGAATTTTGATATAATGTGATTATAATTCTTAATTTTCCTGTAATAAATGGTTGAAATATATTAAATATATTAAATAGAATGTGTGCAGAGTTTTCCAGAAAAAGTGGAATAACTTCTAAATAGAGGCCTAGATCATTAATATGAGGGAATTGTTGGTTTTAGATCATAGGTATTACCCTAAGAATTACATAACATTTTTCAATGTAGTTTGTTTATGGAAAAGTCTTCACAGGCATAAAATAAATAAAATAATTAAATAAATTATTTTGTTTTATTTCATTGACACAATGAACAAACCACTTATATAAGTAAATTATTATGGTGAATTTCTAGTATTTTCCACTAAAACCTATAGATCTAGAGGATCATTAGAGATTTTTTGGAGGAGATACTTTTAGAAAATGACGATCAGTGCGAGATAGAATCAAATGACCTCGCCAATGATCATAGTGCATCTCTATTCTTCATCAGGGATTGATACATCTTGAGGTAGGACATTTTTTATTGTATTATTTCCCCATATTCTATTTCTGAGATTAATGTGAATCAATCGATCATTGTATTGATTCAAAGATCAATTTTTTGTGGGATTGGACTATTTCAGGGATTTATTGGAATAATTTCCTTTTGATTATTTTTTATTCTTCAATATTTTTCCTATGGATGTAGATGAATAAAAACATAAATATTATCTGAGGTTATTTCATCATGTTTATGGTTTTTAATTTCTCCCCTTTTTCTTTCTTCATATTGGGTGATTAGCTTCGGACATGGTACAATGTTTACCTACAACTATAACATTGCGCACTCATTTCATAGCACAAATGTTCAAAATAATAGATCTGGGATTACCATGACAATATAATGGTTTGACAATAGAATAATAATAGGATCATATGATGTAGATATCATGTTTTAGTGTTCTTCATCACACAATTACGAACAACATTCAAAGATGTATTCCAAATGGATTGATAGCTGAATTTTAATGTTTTGACGATGAAAAATGACATCCAACAATTCTCCTTTATATCAGCACAAGGAATGGATAGATTGGTTGCTGGAGTAATGGAGAAGATTCATGATTCTAGATCAAGAATTATAAGAATTTATGAATTACACCATATCTATGATGAAGCTACATTCTTTGCGGTCACCTCTTAACAAAATCATGGGTTTTTTAAGGAAGATAAGTGTCACATGGAATGTGGTCCCCTTTAGTGAGCTTGGTGTGTACCTCAGAGGGTACACATACACAGGATGAGAATACATGGACACAAGCATGTCGTTTTCTCCTACACATGCACATCCATTCCAAGGATACTTAGTCATAACTATGTATTGGTACACGGGATGAGGTACACAGGGAGCAGCACATCAAGTACTTCTACCCAGGCACGGATATAGTCAATTTACATGGTTAGGTCCCAGGGTTGAATGGGAATGGAATGTACCACTACTACGCAATGTTTAATCCTTAAATGTTGTCTTCTATCCCTTTTCCAATGTATATTGAAAAGGTTTCATTAGGTTGTGTTCCTCATATCCATTCTATGAGGATTATTATGGAATCACCTCCTATACATAGAATAGTAATCCCATTAGTAGTACATCTTGCATAGTGTTGTTGGAATCCTTCTATGAGGCCTAGAATGAGATCCTATATTCATATGTGTACCCTATGTGGAGTTATTAGTGTCTTTGTAACCAACACCATGTGGGCTCCAACTCTCTACTTAGTGGGTTAATCCATATTGATTTTTTGGTATATGCTACGCCCTTGGGCGTGATCCTCATCTATGTATTGTATCACTTTAGAATTTCATCATGTAATTCCTATGATGAAACTTGACAAGAAGTACCTCTTAGATAGATGTCATCAATACTATCCAACTCATGAATTTTGTTCTTCCAGACGAGTGTTATGTGGAGCCCTCAAGATTGAATCCTAGGCAGAAATTATGTTTGTGAACTTACCTTTAATATGTGTGTCTATTTTGTGTATATATAGATATTCTTGTAATATGTGTTATAGGCATATACCTATGTACATATGGATGTATTCTTTTGTTATAGGTTTTTTAGTTTCAAGTTATCCTACTAGGTATTGTTATACTCTCCCCTACATGTGATTTTCCAACATGTGTCATGTATTGTGCATAACATCAGACCTTTGATAGAGTCCTAGGGGGACTGGGATCAAAAGGTGCTTAGTGAGACCAGGAAAACCAAGGTTTTTCCTATGGTATCTTGATAGAAATCCCCAACTTACTTTCAGGTTCTACTTGTCCTCAGACACTTTTTAGTGTGCTTGTATTTGGCCCTGTTTACTCTCTATTACTTTTTTCATAATATAGTTATGTATTTTAGATTGTATTAATGCATGGTTTTTTAGTTTTCTTCATTTAAACATTTTATGGGCTTAGATATTTGTGCCTGTGAACAGGTACTTAGGTTAATGCCTCTCATGTTAGTGATATGCCTACTTAGTGCTAGTATTTATCCCCTAGCCTATTTGATGAAGGAATAGGGAGTCAAAAAATGAGCCCCATTATTATTTTTCGTGATAATACATTTCTTGGTTAACTTTATTTCATGCCCTGGGTCAAACATTTGACTAAAACTATGAAATATATGACTAAGACCTTTAAAAACTAATACATTTGTGTGTCTTATATCTTTATCCCAAAACTTGACCTTCCTAGAGCTGATATTATTTTAGACTTCATCATTTACAAATATAATGACAACTTCCTTATCTTTTTCAATGTTTAAGAAAATATCCTTAGTTATAATCAAGTGTTAATTACATCTATTATCAAGGATTCAAAAACCAGTATGATCTGATGCTTCTAGAAATTTATCTACAACTAATTCATACTTATCACATTTCTTTTTTATCTATATATTTTCCTTCACGCCTATGATTTATTGACATGATTTATCCTCTTAGGAGTATGATATAATAACATCATCTTGAAAAGATATAAATAAATATTAATTTTTCAACTTACTTGATAATTACTTGAGCTACTATATATAACCAATTTTAGTATTTATCAATATATTTATCTACATTGTTGATGATAAATATTTTTCTATATGTCCAAATCCTCTACACCAGAAATAGTAACCATCAAAATTACACCTATGATATTAAAATATATTAGGGTTATTTTTTATATTATAACATTTGGTACCTCTTTGTTATAGAATAAACATTTTTGGAATGTCTTATCTTTCCACAATAATAACATCTAATATAACGATCATTCTTATATGTCATTTTTATAGCACCAGTTATACCTTGGTTTATCTGGATATTATGATTATGAGTCATACCCAAATCAACCACCATCTTTAGAGTGGGTGTTTGTAGTCCATCATCAATAATCAATACTTCATTTTTATGATCAAGAACCATACTATCCTTTTCATTATAATATGAATTTTTTTCTATTGATAACTATTTTCCTATTTTATGGGCATCCATCATCTACTCTAACTTTTTCAGTCACATATTTGATCTTTTTTTCCCAACATCATATCATGAGTCAAGATTTTCTCCTAATTTTATACTTTTTTTATAGGGTGAAAACTTCCTCCTCAATATCTTTGATATGTTTTACCTAATCTTTAATTTTCTTATTCAAACCATTGGTATCCTTGGTCTATTATTCAACATTGATAATATCCTAAATTATCTTCTATGAGTTTTTTATCTTTTTAAATTTTATCATTCCAATTTCTACCTTTAGCTTGATCTTCTCCTCTTCTTACTTCTATATAGAGTGTTTGGAATCATGAAAAACTTTATTGTATTTTTGTTTGGATCTCCAAACATATATATCTTAAACATTGTCCTCTAATTCAAACATGATATCAATTGTTCCTTTCACTTTACCCTCATCACCATCAGTCTCTTACCTTGTCTTTGAATTGCTCACAATGGCTACTATAGCATTTTTAATATGTTATTTATAGTTTTATATTTATTTTACCACATTTTCTTATAGATAATTATTTTCTTATGATAGTAGGTTCTTCTTCTTGAATAAATTATGCTTAGTGCTTCTCGTTCCTTTCACATTTCTCCATGACTTCATTATGAGAATTCAATTTACCTAATCATAAAATTTAAAGTTATTAAGAAAATTAATTATATGGTTACTAAGCTTTTCATATTGATAACATGTGAGTGGAAGTTTCCCTATAAAATTTCCCTTTCCCCTTTACAGATTTGATAAAAGGAATGACATGAATTCATCCACCTATTCTTTTTCTTAAATATACTTCATGCTAAACATATCCATGGCCTTGAAAACCACCTCCTTAGATTACCCTTTTTCCACATCCTCATTATCATCATTTCTCATCTTGTATGAATCAAGATTACTTTTAAAACTATCCAATGTTACAAACATTGAAAATTTTCCCTCCAGTATAGAGAATTTAAATTTTAAGAAGCGTAGAAATATTCTCAAGATGTGTTTAATCATATTTATGGCATTAAGGGTTTCTCTATGTCTCTACATTTATTCCATAATAACATTCACCCAATCAATTAAAACATCAATAGATTCATTTAGGTGCCTCCTAAATTCCACATAATTGGTCTATAGAACCTTTAGTTTTTCTTCTCAATATTTTGAATCACCTTCATAGATATTTATCAAATTTTCCAACATGGAAAAATAATATTTACATGAAATCATAGTTGATTATATTATATTAGATAGATCTACTCCTAAATTATTGATTCCTCTTGCATCAATATTAGATTCTCTTTATCCTACTTTTGATAAATCTTCATTGTCTATACTGACTAAAATATCATGCATTGTGGATGTAAAAACATCAATTCCTAAATATTGGAAGTAGTGTTGCATATATTTCTTTGACAATTGAAAATTTATTCCACTGAAAATAAAAATACCTTTATAATTAAATAATTCCATTGGTTTTACTAATATAATACTATTAAATTTAATATTTATCTATGTTACTAATTATTGGACCCACTATCTTAAATACCCAGATAGGTGGGGTAATTAATGTATGATAGATAAAAACAACCACTCCTTCGATCTCATTCTGTAATTAAACAAAACTCTATTCTCTCTTCTTCTTACATGAATATATCGATAGAAATAAAATCATGTAAGATACATTAAGAAAGATTATTGGTTCACCCTAACTGTATTATTCCAAGGATCATTCTAAGTTGATGTGACCATGTATCAAAATCAAATATAGTGCACTGCTATTACAATGTTAAAAGTTTACTCATTTTCCCCCCTATATTACAACCATTCACTATTTTAAAGATTACTACTCTCTCTATAGTTGGTTATATACATGACCCTCTAATTACATTAATTAAATAAAAAAATTATTTACAAAACATTCCCTTTTTTTGTTTATAGTTTTAAAGAATTAGGACAAAGAATGTACTAACAAAACGCATCCCTTTTTCAACAAAAGGATTTCTTCTACTATATGAACAACTGCTTAACCCATAATATGTATTCAATAGTTATCACAAAATTGACCCACAATATACTCATCTAGAAACATTATACACATTAATTTTCTTTGTAACCAGAGTAAATTGAAACATAATAAAGGATTGAACTCAGATTCTCAGTACGAGTTAACATAAGTGATAATAATAGAAGATCATAAGTGAGAATAAGATGAGAATATAGGTATAATCATGATACAAAAGAAAATAATATCCAAAAAAATATTATGTTATAAATCCTTGTATAAATATTTACATAAAAGCATAGATGAATAAATATAGTGATTCAATAAAAATGTGTCTTGAGAGAATTACATAGTCATAAGAATATGTATAAAACTGTGAAAATATTTCAAATATAGAAAAAAACATTAGTATCAGGAAAAAAAAAATCAAGATCCACACCATTAGTTCCCATTCTTATAAGCAACTAAAATTTATGCACAAATACTTTTACATGAGATATAAACTTATAAATAATTAATTATATGGTGATATAGGACCCCACAAATCATTATTAAATATTTATATGTTTCATAAAAAACAATCATTTGTAATAGAATAAAGAAAACATGGAAATAAAATTAGATTATTTCAACACATCATAAAAACCCCATAGAAAGAAAATGGTTTTCGTATGCTTTTCAAATATAACCACCCAAAGAAATAATTCATATTCATAACAAGATAAACCTATGGAAAATAAATTGGTATCTAAATATATTCAGAAAAATTTTAGGAAGATACCATTCAATCAAGAAAATAATGTATATGGTATTTAGACCATATAGATAAATGACAGTTAATTTATTAGTTTCCCCAATCAATCGATGTATGGAATCTAGATGAAAACCCTCCAATCAAATTAAGGTAATATATAGTGTTCATAAAGAAAAGGTATTGGAAGAAAGGTTATAACTATTCATGGTGGATGGTTAGGAAAGACAATGGTAGTGATGGGTCAAATATTTGATTAAAGATAACATTACATAATCCATCCAATAAATGGAGGTGGATGGTTGAAAAATAGTATATCCCAAGTAAAACAAAATAAACTCTTAATGATTTTTAAAAAGATGAAAAACATCCATTCAAAATAATTCTTTGAATAATATCACATAAGAAGGAATAAATAATCAAATTGTTTAATACCAAAAGTTTAATTACTTAATATATATATATATATATATTAGAGAATAAATCATGTAAATTAAATCTCAGGAGTGTAAATCATTTCGAATATTAAAATAAATATAGAGGTGAAAACTAGAGAGGGATTTAAAAAAAATTATCACTGATATAACATAAAAACTTACACATCACTTTCAAAGGTAAATTTCAAAAAGGTGAAGTGAATGTTTTTATAAAAATTATTTAAAAATAATCTCCTACAATTAATCCTATAAAATGACATAAATTTTTCTATAGTAAATACAGAACAAAATATAATTAATTTTATTATGAAAGTAACTATTTTAATACTTTGAAATTAACTTTGTTTAAAATCTACATCGTAAAAAGAGTAATAGGACATTATTTTAATTAAAAAATAATTTTCTAATATAATCTTATAAAACTATATAAAATAAAATATTATGGTGGTAGAACCCAATCATAGAAGAAAAATGTTTAATATAATTCATTATAACTCAAAGAAATGATATTTTAGGTATAAATAATTCTAATAGGGAACATACTCCATAAAGCATTAAATATTAGAAAAGTGGTTTATATGGTAAAAATTTAAACAATGCAATAATACTAAATAAAATAATAAAATATCATAATGTTCCCAAATTATATGAAATGAGTTTAGAAGAATTGTCATGACTCAATGAATAAAAATTGAGTTACCAAAAAACTCATATGATCAGGGTAACACTTGAGAGTCCAAATACATATAAAGAAAATAAATTTATTTAGATTAGTATATCCCAATAATAACAAGGAAATAATATATAGAATATTTATGGATATTAAATCAATATATTACCAAAAAAAGTAAACATGGTTCATAACATGAAACATGTCTCAAAAAAATAGAATTGAGACTAAGAAAACCCATACCTTATTTCCCTACTTAGCCAAATGTGCTCTGACCTCCTATATAATAAAAATAAATATCTTAATATTATATTTAATATTAATAATCATATGCTTTAACTTTTATAAAATTTATTTATAATTATTCTCTACATGTATATTATTTAGTAATTTCCTTTTTTTTTAATATTGGGTGTGAGTAATCATAATCTTTTTGAATTAATTTCGTAATAGTGGTGTTGTTATTTGTTCTTATCCAAAAGTCCATCATTAACAGAAAATAAAAGGTACCATAACTGATGTTTAATATTTTTTTATAATTTATAATGTTTATTCTATGGGATTTTTTGTTATCATACTTAAATATGAAATCGACAATGAGAAATTTTCGTTGATTATTAACGAACGGATGTTGGTATCTTAATAAATAAATTTAATAATAAATATACCACTCCAAAATCAAAAACACTAAGTATTTACTTGTTTATATAATATATTATAATAAATTAAATTCTCCTTTTCATACGTGATATAAATTGATAGCATTGTTTGAGTAGGTGGTTAAGATGACCCAAATAAGAACATATCAAAATTATTGGATGATTATGAAGTGATTTTTTGTAATATCATTATAAAAAAGAATAATGATATTATTTAGAATTTATTAGTGTGTTATATTAAAATTTTAAACATTATAACCATAATATAAACTACAAAAATTAATTTCATAGTATGAAGAAATCATCTATTACTCTTAGAACATTATTTTAGATGATTGAATTTACCATGGATTTTTATTGACCATATTGTTAATAGGTTGTCCAATTTCTCATTTTAGAGCCTTATTAATTTCAAAAAAAATATCCATTAAACACATTATAATGACTCTCCAAGTAATATGGTGATGAAAAGAAAAATGTAAATCAATCATTCCATGGAGGTGGTAGTCCATATATACTTATGGATGATGATTTCATTACCCATAGAACGGGGAAAATGAGTACTATAGTTTATTATTTAAGAATATAAAATATTCCATAAATATCATTATCATATATTATATTCCCTATTATGATTATCCTTTTAAGGTATTGAAGGAAAATGAAGCATGTTGTGTTGTAGAGGCGGTAATCCGCACAACACACAAATAACGGTTTCGTTTTTCTTAATAGAAAAAGGAAAGGTGGTTAATGATTGTAAGATAATTGTAATAACATATAAATATACTAATGATTGTAATATAATAATTTTAATTTGTTGTAATGGAATTTTAGGAAGAATAATTTCACTTAAAAAATAGCAAAAATAGAAAGGAATGGTTACAAATTTATATCTCACTTCTTGGATTATCTCCTTTTCAAATAGGGTTATTCCTTTGAGGGATGGTATTTTGAGAACACCAGAATATCTAAAAGGTGGATAGGAAATTTTGAGGATAGTTTTGGGTATATTTAATTCCAAAATAATTATTTTTTACTGTGAGGTGAAGTAATTAGAGTAGTCTCTTTTTATAAGTGAAAATGGATATCATTTTTTGTAAATACTCAAATATTGTTAATAATGGGACTACAATCTCAAGAAATTATCTCCATAATTACTAAAAAATGTATATGGGAAGATATAGGTTCTATATAGGACTCAAAAAAAAATTCTTACACATGTTATATACATTTTTTCATCTCATTACCATTAAATATTTATCTTTTTCCAGTTTAGCTTTTACCATGGTAACAAGTTTTTACCTAATGTAATTTAACCTTTATTCCCAAAAATATAGTTGAAAATATTGAATAATTTTAACCTAATGATTAAAAATTTGAAAACCATTTTATTTTATACAATTTATTAAAAGTGATAAAAATTAATTTTAAAATACTAAATCTATAATGTATTAAAACAATTTTAAAAAAATTTGTCACTCATGTTCTAAAATGTTGATTATAGGTTTGTAAAAAAATTAACTATTTTAAGATTTAAAATTTCACTTATAAAATCTATATTTTTTCAAGAAAATGGTTTTTTAAAATAAAAAATAATACTTATAAACTAATAATGCCATAAGTTCATGGTATTTTTGAAAACAATATGTTTCACTATTTACTTTATAATCAATCTTTCTAGAAAAATATAAAAAATTTATCCAAAGATAATATTTTTATGATAAATCCAAAAATGAAGTTTAATTTTTTAGTTTAAAATTATAAAATATATAAATATAACATTTAAATAAATTTATAAATCATAGATAAAAGGTATTTTTATAGGAAAATAATTTTTTATAATACTAGTTTTTTTTTCATTCTTAATTTATATAAAACACAAATAAAGGTATAATTAATCAATAAATATTATATTTTATTAAATAAATAATTTAACAATAATATACTTACTTTTATTTTATAAAAATTCAACACATAAAATGTTATATTCTGAAACACGATAATGAATTAAGTAAACTTTTATAAAATAAACTTTATACATAAATATATATTAATGTATTTCATAATTTAATTTCACTTATTCATACATACTAATTCAATGGATAGTTTTAGTGGTGATATTTAATATTTATAATACACACACACATATTGTAGTTTTTCTTTAGTATTGTGTTGTCTATGGAAAAAATAGTCGAACATATTTGGCATGTTTAGAGAAAAAAAATATATTAAAATCTCAAGTCGTTACATTCTCCCCCCACCCTAATAAATTTAATCCTATTAATTTTGAATTATTCTTTACTAATGAAAGTAGTGGGGTTATTCTTAATATATTCATCATTTGGTATATATATTCTAATATAACATATATCTTACTCTCTTGGGTAATATCAAGTTTCTTATCTTTTCTTAAAAAGTGTATCCCTTCATATAATCATGTACCTTAATATTTAAATAACCTAATAATATATTATCCATAACATACCTCTCTCAAAACCATTTTAATCATAAAAACAATAAACCACTGTGATATTATATATTCCTCTAAAAATTAACTCTATCTTTAACTCTAAAATTATTAATCACTACTAATATATATCACAATCCCAAAAAAGGTTAAATTTTCCAAAAATATCATGGATCACATTTTCATTAAAATAATAATAAATTTTAAGGACATCAATACTATCTAACTCACTTTTCTCGAAATCAATCAACCCTTTGTTACCTCAACGTCCAACATATATTAATTCAAATATTGTCATTACCCAAATCATGTGTTATGAAATAGTTATCCCAAAAAACATTTTCATAAATTCACATTTAAAGGTTATTAATACCATTGAATATTTATTACTAATCCGTTAAATAAAAAAAATATGGAATAAAAATATTTAGATGTTTCACTTAATTCTCATAAATTTTATAATATACCATAATATCATCAATAAATATCACTCACTAGTGAAAATATCTAATAGTATGAAGTATTCATTTTTATTATGATTTCAACATTACATCCTTTGGTAAGACTATTAAAATCCCATTTTCCATCATAACAATCATATACCAAGATTTTGAACCCTTTAAATATGCTCCCTTATTCAGTAATAAGACATAGTGGTTTCTAAATATTTTACATGCTTAGCTTCATTTATATTATTCTATTTCAACCAAATACTAAAACCCAAAATGGTTATCAATAAAATCAGATTAAATGATCATATTATCATAAAAACTCAATCCTAATAAGTCTTCTCTAATTTAACATTCATTCCCCCTTTAATATATTTTTTTCAATCTATTTTATTTTCAGTTTGGTTCTCTTGTACTTCTAAACTTAATCCCTTTAAGTAATTAGAAAAAAACCCTTCATAATGGTTTGTAAAAAGACTATGATTGACCAAAGAATATCTCCTATGTGTCTCAAACCAGGTTTGGAGTTAGGAATAATTTTCATAAACTAGGTGGTGATTGATTTAATACTAAATACTCCATTTTTAGGGTTATAACCCCAAGGTACATCTGTACTAAATCCTTCATCCACTCTTATTATAAAATCATGGATGTTATTTCTAGTAAAACCACCCAAGAACTACTTTTCCAAAATTTCATAATGTCAACCTATACTTACGCTTATACCTTAGACTTATCCCTAGGGTTTTCACTAAAGTTTTTTTATCATAATCCCCATCATTTTACCACAACTGACCTTAAAGGTTATCTATACCTTTGAAATTATAATCAACCTTAACTTATAAAACTTTAATAAAATTTCTAACTCTTAATTTATCTTTAACTAATATCATCATAATATCTAAAGTTATCTAAACTTGGTTCTAATATCGAATAAAAAAGTTCATATATTTGATCATCTAATTACCAGAATTAAATAAAAAATTACATTATAAAACATTCTCATCATATTTTAGGTTCAGAGTTTTATATATTATAAAAAAAATTACTAAAAAAATTAATTTTTTTACTAAATAAGAAAATTACACTATATAAACAATTTCATAACCCATAAAAAGTCTACAAAATTTACCAAAAAATAACCACACAAGATACACTTCTAAATACTTTATATATATCAATTTTCATCATAACCTGGGGAAATTTAAATATAAGAAATGAGCGAGCTCAAATTATCAATAGGGGTAACCATAAGTGATAACAATCAAAGATCATAAATTAGCATAAGATGAGAAAATGAGAATAATTAAGATACATAAGAAATTAATTCCCAACAAATCATAGGTTATAAAACATGGTATAAATATTGACATGAAATAATACATGAATAAAAAAAGTGAGTCAATAAACTTGATCAATGAGTGTATAACATAGTCATGAGGAAAATTATAAAACTATGAATCATCTTTAAATTATATTAAAAACACTATTATAAGGAATAATTACTTTCATGGTCCACACCATTAGTTCCCATACTTCCAATAAAATAAAATATACTTACTAAAACTTTTCTCATGAGATATTAACTTTTAACAAATTCATTATAGGGCGATATAGGACCCCACCCATCATTCATACATTATTATTTGTGCTATAAAAAAATAATTCATAATATCATAAAGAAACCATGGAAATAAAATTATATTCATTAAACACGTCATAAATAACCTAAGTAAAGAAAATAATTTTTATTTATTTTTCAAATATTAACACATAAAGAAATCATTCATAATTATAACAAGATAAACCCAAGGAATATAAATTGGAATATAAATATATTCAATAACTTTCTAGGTAAATACCATTTAATCAAGATAATAAAGCATATATTATTTACACCATGTAAATAAAGGTTATTTGGTTAAGTAAATAATTTCCCTAATTAATTTGATCATCCTATAATAAAAGGAATAAAATATAGAGTGTTCATAAATAAAATGCAGTATAATAAAATTTGTGCCTATTCATTATCGATGGTTAGGTAAAATATGCATTGATGTATCATATATTTGATAGAAAATAATATTACATAATCCATCCAGATATAGGAGGTGGGTGGTTTCATAAAAACATATCTCAAGGGTAACAAAATAAACTCAGAATGAAGTTTTCATTAATAAAAAAACATCTTTATAAAAGAATGCTTCAAATGGTATCACACAAGAAGAGATAAATAATAAAATTGTTTGATACCACATGTTTCATCCTCAAAATCATAAATATATATATTTATTAGAGAATAAATAATGTAACATTAATACCATGAGTGTAAATCCTTTTTAATATGAAAATAAAATTTGGGTTGAAATGTTGTAAGATATTTTAGAAAACATTTTTAACATTGATATAGAATTAAATCATACATATAACTTTAATAAGTAAATTTTAAAAAGGTTTGGCAAAATATTTTTAGAACTATTAACTTGAAAAATAATATCCAATAATTTATCCTTGAAATTGATATAATTTTTTCTATAGGAAATGTGCAGTCAAAGATAAAACATTTGATTATAAAAGGAGCCTTTTTAATACTTTGAAATTACCTTTTCTAAAAACACACATCGTGAAATTATTATAAAAAAATTATTTGTCTTTATAAATTAATTTCACAAAGAGTATTAAAAAATATATATATAAAATATTATGGTGGGAGAATCCAAACATGTAAGAATAAGGTTTAAGGTAAAACATTATTACATAAAGAAATGATATTTGAGCTATCAATATTCCTTATGAGAATCATACTCCATGAATCATGAAATATTTGAAAATGTGTTTATATGGTAAATATATAAAACATTAGAGAATACAACATAAAACAATAAAATATTAGGTCTTCTCCAACTTATATGAAATAATTTTAGAAGAATGATCAAGACTCAATGAATGAAAATTGAGTTACCAAAAATCTCTTACAACTGGGGTAACACTTGAGTTAAAAGAAATTAGAAGAAAATAAATTTATGTGGATTAGTATATCTCCATAATTAAAATGAAATAAAATATATAAAATTCATGAGATAGTAAATCAGTAGAACACCATACAAAGGAATCATGGTTTATAATATGTAAAATGTCTCAAAGAATTATAATTAAGACCAAGAAAACCCTTATCTTGCTTTCTCGCAGTGTTGAATTCACTTTAACCTCCTGTATAAAAAATGTATATATTAATATTATATTTTTGGATATTATTAATATAAATTAACTTTTATAAATTTCATTTATAGTTATTTTCTAGATTTGTATTTGTTATTTTTTATCAATTTTCAAAATCAGGTTCGAATAATCATAATACTTTGGAACAAATTTCAAAATAGAGGTGTTATTATTTATTGTTATCTCTAATTTCATCATTAGTATATCAAAAAAGATAATATAATTTATTTTTTTATAATTATTTATAATTTTATAATTTTAATTCTATTTGACTTTTTTGTTATGATCCTTAAAGATGAAATAAGTGATGGGAATGTACCCATTATTTTTAACGAATAAACATTAGTATCATAATAACAGGGTTTAATATTAACTTTACCACTCTAGAACCAATAAAAATAATTATTTAATTATTTATATCTTATATTACCATAAATTAAATTCTCATATTCATCCATGATATAAATTTATATCATTATTCAAGTAGGTTGTTAAACCGTACTAAACAAGAACATACTATAATTATTGAATGATTATGAAGTGCTTTAGTAGTAATTTAATTATAATAGAATAATAATGTCTTATTTGGTTTTTATTATTGTTTTATATAATAATTTTAAATAATAATAATAATATAACATATAAAAAATAATTCATAGTATAAATATTTCATTTTTTTCTCTTAGAATGTTATTTTTCATGGTTGAATTCACCACGGTTGTTTATTTCTCATATCTTTAATACTTTGTCAAATTTTACTTTCCAAAACATTAATAATTTTATAAACATAATATTTATAAATTAAAGACATTCACATGACCTTCCATGTTAGATGGTGATTAAAAGAAAAATAGAAATCAATCGTTCTATGGAAGAGATAGTCCACACATACTTATGGATTATGATTTCATTTTCTATATAACAGGGAATGGGAGTGATATGGTTTATAATTTAGAATATAAAATATGTCATAAATATCATAATTATTAAATTATATAATAGTAACAACCTTTTATTTCGTGATGAAAAATGAAACATGTTGAGCGTGGAGGCGGTAGTCTGCACAATCCATGAATAATGGTTTCGTTTTTTCTTAAAAGAATGGGGTAAGGTGGTCAATGTATCGCCCCAATGTTTTATCAATGGAATTCCATTTTTTAATTATGTCTTATATTATAATCACAAAACATTACTTATAAAAAAAATACAATTCTTATAAATGATGAATGAGTCAAATAAAAGGTATCTCTTGAAGTTAAGGAACATATACTGATGAAATATAACTTGAACTTTAGAATAGTAATGTGACCCTTAAGAATAATAAATTGGATAATGTAATAGTAACCTTAATAATTAAATTATAAATAAAAGTTTTCCATATTATAAGTTAAAATATGATATAGTTATATCATAGAATAAATAAATAAATATTTCAAAAAATATTATTCAAGTGTTGGTATTTTTGTAAGTCGTGTATATTTAATTAAAATTTTATGATCGATTTAATAAATTAAAAATAAAAGTTATTTTAATAAAATTAATTCATAAATTATTATTTTTATTCCTTATGATCATAATATAATTTTATGAGACCTTAATTAATTTTTCAAAGTGTTAGAAAAGCAGTTTTAATTTTAAAATTTGTATTTTTTCAAGTAAAATTATGATTTTAATTAAAAATTAAATTTATCTTATTTAGATTTTTTTTAAAAAAATGGATTTAATTTTTTTTATTCTACATGTATAAAATTGGTTAGGGTTATTTTTTTGTATTTTTATGAAATAATTGAATTTTTAATGAATAGTGAAATACGATAATTTACAAAATAATCTAACTTCATGAATTACTGAGTCATGGATGATGTTCTGCGGAGGTAAGCACCCTTGGTTTGAAATCACACGCTCACTTTACTATTTTTTCTCACAATAATCAAGACTATTCATAGTCTTGAGAAAAAATATTAAACTAATGATTAAAATAATGGGAAACCCCTTCTCTCCTCTACTATAAATACCACCCTCACCCCCCCCCCCCCTCTCTTCATTCCTCTAAATCCTTGTGCCTTATCTAAATTCTACTAAAATATCCTCCCATGATCCTCCTAACATATAATCATCCATTTTTCTCTTAAAAATAACAAATTCTCTCCCCTAAAGAGGCTCTCAATGAAGATAAATTCAAGAGGTAAATTCCTCTTTTTATTTCTTTTATTTTCTTTCAAGTTCCTTTATTTATTTTTCTTTCCTAAAGTTATTTCATCCAAATATTATGATAAATCTAGTAACATACATGTATTGGAATTTTTTTATTCTAATGGAATAATTAATCATCATCTCTTTGTTCCCCTCATTTTATACGAGAAATAAAAACACAATCTCGGATGTTTTAATTCATCGCATTCAAGGATGACAAGTTTTCAATTTCTTTCACCATATTTAATTCTAGATATGAAACCATTTTTATGGTTGAAGAGGACTATAATATATTTCTTATTTCTTATTTAAGGTTTTTTAATCTTTTTCACACATGGTATTAATCTATAAAGAAGAATGTGATCGTTGTGATAAAAAAACTGCCAATTAACCAAAACAGTTATCATTAAATTTTTATATAATGATTCATCTTCACTATAAATAAACAAATGAATTTTGTAACCATGTAATAATATTTATGTTCACTAATAACTAAAACCAAGATAACAAATTCTTTGAAACGATGAAATTGAACTAATTAACCCATAAAAAGGTCATGAATGAAATTAAAAATGTTATAATTAATCAATTAAATTTATAAAAGGTTCTATAAATATTAATTAATAAATATAATTTTGTTTTACATGATATTAAGATCAAGTGAATGACACCTTCAGACTTAAGGTCAGGGATTCTACCTGAACCACCTTTATTCCTTCAGGTTGTTTTGTCTTTCTTTTTACCCCAATAAAGTTATATATTATTTTTATGAATATATTATAAATGGTGTTTATATTCTCAAAAATCATTTATAAATATCCATTAATTATTCTCTTTCTAGAATATACATGTTTTTAAATGGTTCCCTCCTCAATACTTTCCGAAAAGAAAACCCATTTTTTGGGAACTTCCCAAATTCTTGCCCATTTTTAAGTCTGATATATAATATGTTTTTAAGACACAATTATTTTTATAAAACCACTATTTTTATTATTAAAACATTCTTGGTTAATTTATGGTTTTATATAGAATATTATTCCATTTTATGTTTTAAATGACCTTTGATATTTTTCGTTAACCTCACTAAAATGTTTTAATTATAAAGTTTCTAAAGTACTTTTTTAAATGTTATTAATTAAATTTGACCTCAATTTTCATTTTTTATGTCTATTATACCCTATTATTATCTATGCATGATATAATTCCTTTCCTTCATAGATATTTTTATGATACTCCCATTTGTTATGCTTATAAAATTATTATGATACCCAAATTCTTACCATGGGTAACCCATATGTTTATGTATGATTGATTATATAATATTATATATGTGGATAGAATATTCATGAACATGTTATTATGGTTGTCCCCAGATATCACTCCAATTCATTGGGTAAAGTTGATTCTCATGGTACTTTATGTGCAACAGTCTTGGCGGTTATCCTTGACTCGTGCTACCATGTGCAATGGTCTTAGTGGTTAACCTTGACTTGTGCTATTCTATGTGAAAATAGACTTGAATCATGCAAAAGTCATGTTTTATGTTTCTTCCACATTACTATGACTCTATTTTTGTATGATCCCATGTTTATATGCTATGATTTCATATGTTTCGTGCCTTTTTATATCATTATTTCATGCCTTCTAACCCATGTGATAAAACTTTATTCTTATGATTATTCCCTTACGAGGATTTTAAGCTCATCCATTTCTTTATGTTATCACGAGGTTATCCTATGAATATGTATAAGAAAAATTGAATTTAATAGATATTTATAAAGATTAAATAATCAAATGTTTTATTTAGTCCCATGTTTTCAGTTTTATGTACCTAGTCTTCCATGACACTAAACATTACGATCCTTGGCTTGTAATATGATTATTTATTATTATTAAAATCATGTAATGATATGTGTAAAAGTATAGGGTCGCTATAGTTGGTATTATAGGAAGTTCTAGATATGTTTAGAGATTAATAATAGAGAACTTTAGTAAGAACCTTAGGTATAAGACTATGTTTAAGAAAATTTCCCTACATTTTAGTAAGTATAGAGTAAGTGGTTTATCAGGAAAATAAATCCCTATATAGATATGAACAAGTGTATGTGGCTCTGGAACAGATGTATCTAGGGGTAAAACCCGAAAACACCACTTTGATCTAGACTTGAATAGGAACTAATGCACGACAATGGGCCTTTTACAGTCCTAGTTTGACACTCTTGAGGAATATTATTGGGTAAATTCATAAGATTAGTATGAACCACTATTAAGGGAACAAAAAAATCCATATGAATAAATGTTAGGAAATAGATCATGGGTAAGATAGATTGAAACCTATAGAATCACAAGTTAGGATATACTTTTCCTTTAAGATTTTATCCTTTTACGTTTAAAGTTTCCTTTTTATTATTAATATATATGTATTAAAATCATCTAATTGTATGTTATTTTTCTTAGCTAATGGTGAGAAATAAAAGAAAATGTGACAATAATCAATGTGATAGTAAATGTAATGATTTACCTAACGATAATCCTCATATGATTTGAATGGGTGCTCAAAACTTTATAAAAGTACTTTCTCATATGGATCAAGTTATGAATAATAACTTGAATCATGTAGAATTCCCTCCTCCTCTAAGGAAAGATAATGTTTCTATAGAATCCTTCATGCAGAAAGGGCCTCCCATGTCTAGTGGATCTTCCAATCCCCTCCCCATATAACAATGTATTAACTCTATTGAAAAGATATTATATATTCTCCAGTGCTCATAAGAAGATAAAGTTGTACTAGAGGTATATATTTTTGAAGGGGAAGCTCATCAATTATGGATACTAATCAAGAATACAATGTCCTAGGAGGAAATTGATTTTATGGATTGGGGGGAGTTCAATAAAATGTTTTTCAATAAATATTATCCCCAAACCCTCTATCTTAATATAGAAAGAGAGTTTCATAGACTTAATAAAAAGGAAGAAGATTATATTAGGGAATATAAATAAAACTTCACAAGGATTTCAAGATACACCTTGAGATTTGTCATGAACACCAAAAGAAATGTGGATCACTTCTTTAGTGGAATAAATCTGATTCTATGAAAAGTGTTGGTGATTTGAGACTTAGACTATTATGAGTAGATTTTCCATTGTTTCCTCAAGGTTGAAATAGAGATTGGAGACTCTCAATGGTCTCATGGGCCTAGTGACAAAAGGCGAAAAATAGAGTCTAATTTGGGTGTTCGTAAAATAAATCCCATGATGGAAAGAATATTGAACATCCCATGTGTCAAAATTATGGGATGAAGCATCCAGGTAAATATCTAAAGAGAACCATGAATTGTTAAAAATGTGGATGAATGAGACATCTGGCTAAGAACTGCAGAAGTGATATGAAGAATCCCACAAATGTGGAAGAAAAAATGAAGGTTCAGATCAATTTTCAACCAGTATTCCAGTGTTTCAACTACAAGAAACGTGGAATTATGCGAGCAATTTCCTTAATCGAAGGATTGTATAATACAATCAACAACCAACACCAATGAAACAATGAATGGATTATGTTATCACCACTACTGAGGCAGATCTGGACAATGATGTGGTGATAGGTATGTTAATTATTCATTCAATAATAGTGAGCATACTATTTTATTCTAGTTCTACAAATGCTTTCATATCTTTCATGTTTAGTATAAATATTAAAACACCACCTCAAAATTTGGAGGTTGAGTTATATTTGAGAATAGTGAATGGAGAAATTATTATATCCAAGGATTGTAACTCCTCCCTAGTAAATGTTTATGGATTGAACCTCCCTACAAATATTTTCATACTTTCTCTGGTATTGTTCAATGCTATTTTGGGCATAGATTGGCTATCTTTATATAAATCTAACATTAACTGTCAGGAAAGGGAGATCACTCTTCACATCCCAGAGTGTCCTCCAATCCTATACAAGTGTAAGGAAGAAGATGAATCTTTTATAGAATCATTATCTCAAGTTTGGGTAATGTTTCCTTTTGATCAAGAATATCTTTCACAAATTATTGAGACAAAAGAGATGACACTTCTCGAATATATGCCCCTAGTGAGGGTTTACAATGATGTAATTCGTGAATAATTTATCGGTCTTCCTCCTGATTGAGAATTTTATTTCTCAATTGAACTTATTATTTGATCCCTTTCTATATCAAAGACACCTTATAGAATGGCCACTATAGGGTTATAAGAGCTGAAGAAGCAGTTACAAGATAATCTAGACAAGGGTTTTATATGCCTGAGTGCTTCACCTTGGGGAGCACCAGTCCTCTTTCTCAATAATAAGGATGGTTCAATGTGCCTATTCATTGAATATCATGATCTTAATAAAATAACGTTAATAAAAAGTGTCCCCTGCCTCAGATAGATGACTTGTTTGATTAACTTTGTGGGTCCAGTTATTTCTCTAAGGTGGACCTTCAGTTGAGATATCACCAACTAAAGGTGAGGAAGGTAGATATTCCCAAGACTATCTTTCAAATGAGGTATGGACACTATGAGTTCATAGTGATGCCCTTTTTACTCTCTAATACTCCAATAATTTTCATGGATCCAATGAATAGAGTCTTTAGATATTACCTAGAAAAATTTGTGGTAGTCTTTATCAATGATATTATGATATACTCCAAGAGCAAGGAGGAACACGAGGAGAATTTTAATACTATGAGAAATACTTTGTGAAGGGATAAAATATATGAAAATTACAGTAAATGTGAGTTTTAGATGGAGGAAGTATCATTCTTGGAGAATGCTATCACCAGTAAAGGGGTATATGTAGACCATTCCAAGACAAATGTAATTGAAGAATGACCCAGGCCAAAAACTATAGTAGAGATTCATAGCATCCTTGGTCTAGCTTGGTATTATTGATGATTTTTGAAGAAATTGTCATGATTTCCAAACCCAATGACCAAGATGAAATGAAAGGGGTTGAATGTTTTCTGGACTCGAGAATGTGAGGAAAGCATTAAGGAGCTCAAAAAGAGGCTTCTCACAACGCCAATACTCACACTCCCAATAAGTGGAGAACTCTTTGCAGTGTAATATGGTTATTAAAATAAAGGATTAGGTTTTTTACTAATTAAAAATGATAAATTTATAGCCTACACCTCAATACAGTTGAAAATACATGACAAAAAATATCCCATAGATGATTTAGAGTTGGAAGTTGTGATATTTTCTTTAAAAAGCTGGAAGAATTATCTCTATAGGGAGAAGTGAGAGATATATACTGATCACAAGAGTCTAAAATATATATTCACACATAAGAAGAATAATATGAACCAATGAAAATGGTTAGATCTCATCAAGGATTATTACTACTCAATCCACGACCATCCTGGTAAGGAAAATAATGTGGTGGATGCTTTATGTAGAAAGGATCCTACATCTTTATCAATGATGTGAGTTGATAAGGATCCAATCTTCTTATATTTGTAGAGAATGTAAATTTGAATCATTGAGGGAGGAACATAATCAAACCTTTCTCAAATGATTGTTCAATCATCCCTCATGGAGAAAATAAATGATGCTCAAAGAAAAGATGTGGAAATTTAGAAAATGGTGGAAGCTATCAGAAATGGGAAATACTCTGAGTTCAAGATTTACAAGGATAGAGTCATAATATTTGGTTGACGATTATTTGTACCATATAATACAAATATAAAGAAGGATATTTTGAATGACGCACCCAACTCAACATTCTTTGTTCACCCAAGGAGTACAAATATGTATCAAGATCTCTGGGAGAATTATTGGTGGGAAAATATGAAGAAGGAGCTTACTGAATATATGTGAAATTTTATGTTATGTCAAAATGTTAAGGTTGAAAGAAAAAATTCTAAGGGGATGTTTTGAAAACTACCCATACCAACATGAAGTGGGAGAACATTACCATGGACTTTTTCACTGAACTTATAAGGATATATAGAGGAAACAATGTTATATTTGTCATTGTGGATCATCATACAAAGAAAGATCACTTTATCGCAATTCTAATAGACTTCTCATTGAATCAAATTTAATGAATATATATCAAAGAGGTGGTAAGTATTCATTGAGTACCACTATCTATTGTATATGATACAGATCTGAGATTCACCTTGAAGTTATAGAAAAGTCTGCAACATGCTCTAAACACTGAACTAAACTTCAGTATGGCCTATCATCCTCAAATAGATGTCCAATCTGAGTGAACTATTAATACACTGGAAGAAATATTGAGGACATGTTCTATGGATTTTAAAGGAGGATGAGTCCAATATCTTCCATTGGTTAAATTCTCCTACAAAAACAGTTTCCACTCCAGCATCTGAATAGAACCATATGAAGATTTTTATGGGAAAAAGGTGTATAACACTGGCATGTTGGGATGAAGTGAGTGAGAATAAGCTATTAGGATCCTAAATGGTCAAAGAAATATTGTAGAAGGTGAAAACTATTCAGCAACACATCAAGGTAGCCCAAAGTCAATAAAAGAGTTATGCAGAAAATCATCGACAAGACCTTGATTTCAATGTTTGAGAAATGGTATTCCTCCACATATATCCATGTAAGAAGGTCATGAGATTTGGGAAGAAAGGAAAGCTATGTCCTAGGTACATCATATCCTTTTATATTCTTGATTGTGTTGGAGTTGTGGCCTAAGGACAAGCAATTATACCTACCATGCCTAAATTACATGATGTATTCCACGTATCCCTCTTAAGTAAGTGCATACTAGATCCTTAACATATACTCTCTTTAGAGGTGGTACAATTTGAGAAGGGTATTTCTTATAAAGATTATACAACGAAGATCTTGGATTGTATAGATAAAGTTCTATGCAACAAGACAACACACCTGGTTAAAGTACTATGGTGTAACCATAAGTATAGAGAAAAAACATGGGAACCTGAGGAAGTAATGAAGGAAAATTACCCACACCTATTTACAGCTTAGAATGTAAAACGAAATTTCAAAGGTGAAATTTCATAAGGGGGGAAGAATGTAACAACCCAATGTTTAATCAATAGAATTACCTTATTATAATTATGTACTACGGTATAATCACATAATATTACATATATAACATAATAAAAACCTTATAAATTAATAATGAGTTCAATAAAATGTATATCTTGAAGTTAAGGAACATATACCAATTAAATAGTAACTTGACCTTTGGAATAATAATGTGACCCTTATGAATAGTAAACTTGCCAATGTAATAGTAACCTCACCAATGAAAGTACGAATTAAATTTATCCATCTTATAGGTGATGCTGTGATATAATTGTATCATAGTATAAATAAATAAATATTTTAAAAATTATTAATAAAGTGTTGGTATTTTTGTAAGTCATGTATATTTGATTACAATTTTATAATTAATTTAATAAATTAAAATAACATTTATTTCCATAAAATGAATTTATAAATTAGTATTTTGATGTATTATTATCATAATATAATTTTATGATACCTTAATTAATTTTTCAAAGTGTTAGAAAAGCAGTTTTAATTTTTAAATTTGTATTTTTTCAAGTAAAAATATTATTTTAATTAAAATTTAAAATAATCATATCTAGAAAATTATTTATGAAAAATGGATTTTATTTTTTGATTATACATGCTGAAAAATGGTTAGGGTGGTTTTTTGGGATTTTTATGAAATTCATAAAATTTTTATGACTAGTGAAATGCGATAATTTACAAAATAAGCTAAATATATGAATTATTGAGTCATGGATGATGTTCTATAGAGGTAATCACCATTTTTTAGAACTCGCATACTCTATTTATTGTTTTGGGTCATAATAATCAATAATATTCATAGTCGTGAGTAAAAATATTAAACTAATGATTAAAATAATGGGAAACCCCTCCTCTCATCCACTATAAATACCACCCTCACCCCACCTCTTCTATTCATTAATATCAAGCATTGTACATTGTGTAAATTCTTCTAAAATCTCATCCCAATATCTTCCCCACGTAAAATATCTCTCATGGTATCATAAAAATTCCAAATAATCTCCCCTAAAGAGGCTCTCAAGGAAGATAAATTCAAGAGGTAAATTCCTTTTTTCATTTCTTTTATTTTCTTTCAAGTTCCCTTCTTTATTTTTATTTCCTCTCCTTCTTTCATCTAAATGTTATGATAACTCCATTAAATTACATGTACTATAATTTTTTAAGATAATTCAATAATTAATCATCATATCTCTTTTACCCTCCTTTTATACTAGAAATAAAAACACCATCCAAGATGTGTTAATTCATCCCATTCAAGGATGACTATTTTCAATTTCTTTTACCATCTTCAATTCTAGTAATGAAACAATTTTTATGGTTTAACCAAACTATAATATATTTATTATGTCTTATTTAATGTTTTGGAATCTTTTTTACACATGATATTAATCTATAAAGCAAAATGTGCTCATTGTGATCAAAAACCACCAATTAACCAAAATAGTTATCATTAAAGTTTTATATAATGATTCATCTTCACTACAAATAACCAATCGAATTTCATAACCATATAATATTTATAATGTTAAATAATAAAATAAAACTTAAATTATATACAAACATTCTCATCTTAAATGATTATCCGTACATATATATAATTAAACCAATCCTAAAACCCAAGGAAACAAACGCTCCCAAATGATGAAATTGAACCTCTTAACCCATAAAAAAGTTAATGAATGAACTTAAAAAGGATATAATGAATCAATTAAATGTATAATAGTTTATTTAAATATTACTTAATTAATTTAATTTTGTTATCTAGGACATTAAGACCAGGTGAAGGACACCTTCGGACTTAAGGTAAGGGATTGTACCCGAAACTCCATTATTCCTTCGGGTTGTTCTATCATTATTTTTACCCAAATGATGTTATATATTATTTTTATGAAAATATTATAAATTTTGTTTATCTCATAAAATATCATGTAATAAAATTTATTCATTATTATATTTTGGGGATATACATGTTTTTAAATGGTCCCCTTCTCAATACTTCATGAAAAGCAAACCTGTTTTAAGGAAACTTCTCAAATTCTTACCCATTTTCAAGTACACTATACAATCAGTTTTAAGACACCATTATTTTTATAAAAAAACTCTTTTTATTATTAAAAATTTCTTGTTTCAATTATGGTTTTATATAAAATATTATTCCCTTTTATGTTTTAAATGACCTTTGATATTTTCCTTTGACTGCCCTAAAATGTTTTAATTCTAAAGTTTCTTAAGTACTTTTTTTACATGTTATTACTTCAAGTTAACATAAATTTTAATTTTATATGCCTATTATACCCTATTATTTTTTATAAATGATATCATTACTTTCCTTCATGTAAATATTTATGATACTCTCATTTTTATGCTTTATAACATGATTGTGATACTCAAATTCTTAACATGGAAAACCCTTATGTTTATGTATGATTGATTATGTATGATTAAATATGAGGCCAGAATATTCAGAAACATGTTATGATGGGTTCTCCCAGATAGAGATCCAATGAATTAGGTAAATTTTAGTCTCATGAGACATTTTGTGAAATGGTCTTGGTGGTTAGCCTTGACTCATGCTACCATGTGCAATGGTCTTGGTGGTTAACGTTGACTTGTGATCCTCTATGTGGAACGAGCCTTGAATCATGATAAATTCATGTTTTATGTTTCCAAAACATTATTATGACTCCATTTTTATATAATCCCATGTTTATATTCTATGATTTCATTTTTTACATGCCTTTTTATATCATTATGGCAAGCCTTATAACCCATGTGATAAATCTTTATTCTTGTGATTATTCCTTTATTTAGATTTTTAGCTCATACTTTTATTCATGTTATCCCTTAGTTATCTAATGAATGTGTATGAACACAATGGAAGTTATGATCTCATTATAAATATTAAATAAATAAATGTTCTATTTTGTCCCATGTTTTCAATTTTATGTACATTGTCCTCCAAGACACAAGACTTTACAATCCTTGTATTGTAATATGATGCTTTATTATTCTTAAAATCATATAATGATATGTGTAAAAGGCTAGGGTTGATATAGTTAATTATTAAACCATCATTATAATAACATAAAAATATACTAATTATACTAATTTTAACATTTTAATATGGTTTAAATTAAGTTGATTATGAATAATTTCACTTAAAGAAATAGAAAAATAGAATGGAGTGGTTATAAATTTATACCACACTTCTTAGATTAGCTCCTTTACAAAGGGGGTTTAGACTTTGAGGGGTGTTATTTTGAGAAGAAAAAAACCTATTAATTTTTTATAGAATGTTTTAAGATAGTTTTGGGTATAATTTTTGGGGAAATAATTTTGTTTTAGTGTAAGGGTAAGTGAGGAGAGTAGTACCCCTTTTTTAACTGAAAAGGGATCACATTTTTTAAAATACCAAAAAACTTTTAATAATGGGAAATCACACTCAGTAAAGTAGCTCCAAAATTTATGAATAATGGAAAAGGTAAGATACAAGTTTAATTTATTCCTCAACAAACCATTCCCACACATTTTTTAAACATGTTTTCAATAAATTAATATTCGATGTTTCACTATTACCATTTTAGATTTTACCCTATTAACATGTTTTTACTAATAGTAACTTATCCTTCATGCATAAAAATAAAATGGCCCTTGTTACAAAATTTTGACCTAATTATTCAAAATTTTAAATCCATTTTATTTTATTTAATTTATAAAATTGACAAAAATTGATTTTAAATACTAAATGTATAATGTATTAAAAATATTTTTTTAGATAAATATCAATCATGTTCTAAAATATTAATTATAGGTTTATAAAAAAATAAATATTTTTAATTTTATAATTACACCTATAAAATGCATATTTTTTCAATAAAATAGTTTTTATAAATTTAAAAAACATACTTATATATTAATAATTCCACAAAATGCATGATATTTGTGAAAACAATATATTTCACTATTCAACTTAAAATATATCATTCAATAAAAATAAAAAAAAATATCTTAAGATGATATTTTTATCATGAATCCAAAAATGAATTTTTATTATTCTAATTTTACATTCAAAAATCTATAAATTTAACTTTTAAATAAACATATAAAGCATAGCGAAAAACTATTTTTATAGGAAAATAAATTTTCAAAAATGAAAGTGAATATTTCTTTAATTACACTAAAATATAAAGATATAATTTATAAATAAATATTATATTTTATTAAATTAATCATTTAAAAATAATATACATTATTTTATTTTATAAAAAATAAATTCATAGAGCGATGGATTCTTAAACATAATAATGAATTAAGTAAATTTTTATAAAATAACCATTATATATAAATATATATTAGGTCACTCCTATTCATACTAACTAATTCAATGGATAGTTTTATCATCCATATTTAATATTTATAATATATATATACCATAATTTTTTTAGTTTGGTGTGGTGTGTCGAGAAAGATATTTAACATGTTTGAATTATTAGAGGAAAAAATATATTAAAATATCAGGTCATTACACTCTTTACTAAAGTGAACACACTACTCCTCAAGATGATTAATCAAATTATCTATATAAGTAATGAATTGGTTCACATTTACATAAATTTTTCATGAAGATCTATTTTCATCTATGATATCAAATCCTTCTTTCCATGTAATATTTTACTCATATAAAACTCCTTTATTAATTTTTATTCTGATTTAATGAAATATTTTTCACCACATGATACCTCAATGTAATCCCCTCTATGTGATCTCTCCAAGTGATACCTTTAAGGATTTTCTCAACATAATTCTTCATATGAGATGATCTATGTATTCATGTTTCATGAAACATATTACATGGTTCTTGTTCACTATTAATTACTTATGTAGACTAATTTTTCATACTCCCTTTACAGTTCTTGAAATATATGAAACCCTATCACAAGTAATTGTGTGATCCTTCTTTGAGTAAATAATTTAAAATAAAAAACCACATGGTCATCCAAAATCATTAACACTTCATTTTAAATGATAAGGTCCTCACACAGTTTTATGATCCTCTTATGTGGTCCACATAATTCTTACATAATATGAATAATTCTTATGAAAAATCCATCTTTTAATATATATTTTAGTGTACAAAAACATTTCAAACTCTAAAAAATTTCTCCACAATTTTAACCTCTTCCTAGAAACAACTATAAATTTTTCAACTTTGAATTTAAACAAACAAAACAACCCAAAAATCTTCAAATAGAATCGAGAAATATTTTTTTAACAACATATATAATCTCTTCAACTATACCAAGAGCTAGATCCAACCATAGGAGGTATAATGGAGGCCCAAAATGAGAGTAAAATTTGTGTGAGATGAATTGATCTGACCTTCTATATTTGGGACATATCTTGGGATGATTACATTTAATTGGTCTGATTCTACTTCTATTATATTGATAGATCAAGTAAAAACATCTCCTCCAAATTTCAAGTCAATACTTAGCTCACATAGTCCCATATACCCATGATTTATTTCAGATAAATCTATATGTAACTATTGATAAAATAATACTTGTACATCATTATAAAATTATTTAGGAACATAGGTTTATGTAGGATTTATTGGTACCTCCATTAAGGAATCTTATGATTTCATTCCCTCTCATGGAGTTCTAAACTCTTTGTGGTCACTAAGAGAGGAACATGATGTAATCCCAAGATTTTTATTTCTATTTGTTGTATGATATAGTTTTTCATGTTATTTCTCTCCATATTACATTTATATTTATTATAATTTTTTATTGTATGTCATAGTCAAAATATAATTATCATGTTTTGCGGTACTCATACATGTGATGTTTTACACACAGTTCTTCATTTTTTTCATCATCTTTTCAGAAATTTTATTATATATATTATATCATTAGAATGAATTTACATTAAAACATGCATGGATTAGAACATATTTTTCATGGTATCATTATTAATAAATCATAAAAATATGGAAAATACATCAATTCCTTCTATGTTTCCTTAATGAGTTTTAGTTATGAAGTCGGACCCAAATAACTTGACCATCAATGGTAGTTAGAGAATAAATTTGTATATTTAACTAGAACATAGGAGGTATACTAGTATAAACATACTAACATTAAAGTATTTGGTGTTAAAAATAAAGTATTAAAATATAAAAAACCATATCTCTTGAATTTATGAAGGATGGATATCAACATATTTTCTTGGGTTGATTTAAATCAATCATCTCATTAAATTTTTATTTATATTTTGTATTCTTTCATGAATTCTTATTACTTGATCTCAAAACCCACACTTTCAATAAGCCACATTTCCATTATATATTTTAAATATTCTTATAAAATTAATGATATGCAGATTCATTGGGATATGAACTAGGGATCCTGGTATACTATAAAAATTCTAGTAAAAAATATCTAATTTGACACTTCATGAAAAAGTGATAAAATTTTCAAGAACTAAATCGTCCAACCAAATGAATTTTTCCATATTAGGGTGTCCGAGATTTATCTTATGTATATAAATAATGTTTTGGGTGTCTTTAAAAGTTTTTTGTACCTATATTTGGGGTGATATTTTAGTTATACTTATCTATGGAACCTTAATGGTTAAGATATTAGAGGAATGGAGTTGAGATAATCCATATGATGGATTAGCTGAGGATATATCCACTCAATTTTCAAATATTCATTTATTATATGATTAATGTAATAGTATAACTAAATATCTATGTGATTTGAGAAATTATGAAGTGGATCATTTCTTAGCGAAATAAATATTTTAGACCATTAATGGATATGATGTTATTTAAAAGGGGTCATTATTTTAGTCATAGTATATTTAATAAAATTCTATATTAAATAATTTGAAAACATGTTATTCATCTAATGAAAACTTTTTTATAGATAAAATTGGAATCATCATCATCCAACTTAAATTTTATATCAGTGCTGAACAAATAAAAATGTAATGAAATAAACTTTCTAGACAAGTATAGGAACTTGAGAATAATTCCCAAGTAAAACATGAAAATACATTGTGTTGGAGAAAAAACTTCCTAAAAAATTGTCTACTACTAAAGCTAGTTAATATGTAATAATTATAAAGATTGTCTTAATGTATTTATATTTATTCTTGTTTCTATGGATCCGAAGATCAAAAATAAACCTAAAAATATAGATTATTTTTAGATGATAGAAAAACTACAAAGGATATATCAAGAATATTCTATACATGAGATATATAAAGTTTAAAAAACACACTTTTAGTGTGAGATATTAGAGGGTACTCTAGTTTCAAATAATTTACTCAATATGATTGGGTATGTGAATAACATAAAGAAAAATCGATTTCTACTGGGATTTGATTTAGTCATATGCTTTATTTTATAATCACTACTAGAAATTTTTTGGCAATTCTTTTTGAATTATAATATGAATGAGTTCAAGAAATGTATACTCTATCTCTTTAAAATGTTAAGGATTTTAGAGCAGCACATGTGAGTTCTGAGTTTTATAATCCCAAGGTTTGCGATAATTTAATAGAAAGGAAAGTCAAAAATTTTAATAACCTAGGTTTTTATATTATAATTTGTTTATAAATCATATGTTTTTTATAATAAATTCTATCAATTTGAATAATAATTTTGGTATAACACAATAGAAATTAATTTTATTAAGTAAATATAAACATATATAAAAAGGATAAATATACATCACAATATTATTATATATGGAAACCCAATCATTTTACACATATCATTACATGAATTTTTGACATGAATAATATATTAAATAAAACTAAAGGATTGATAATCCTTGTGTATTTGGAATACTAGGTACATAGTACACCAACATGAAACTAAAATAAAACTTCTTTTATTTAATATCTATAATGAGCTAATAAATCCCTTTAATCTCCTAAAACTTCTTAGGGTAACCTAGGGAATACACAAAATAAAGGAATGATCTATAAAGTCTAGTAAGGTAATAAACATGATAATGAGGCATAACATGTGAGTCAAATGGTATAACATTATATCATAAAAGATAAGACTTATGAGTAATCACATATAACAATAACATAAGTAACATGATAAAATAAGATCATGGAAACATAGTAAAGTGGAAGAATCATATAACATGAAATAAGAATAAGTCATGTATAATCACCAAGACAACATCACATGGTGGACAGAGTCCCATCAGGGATTAGGTTCACACCATAATCCCATTCAAAAAATATATTGAGAAAAAAACATTACCCAATTAATTAGAGTGATTTTTGGGTTCACCCATCATAACATGAACATTCTTATGTGTACTAAAAACAAATAAATCATATGGTATAAACTTAATTATTTCCCATGGAAAGAAATGGCTTTCATAATCTTTCCTCATATCATAAGAATTTATCATGAAAAGAACTGGGTTATATTAGATAAACGAACTGAAGAAATGTATTACTATATCAAATGAAGGAATAATAAGATGGTTATATATATATAAGATAAATATATATATATATATATATAATTTAGAATCATTTCATAACATAAAATTTAGAGAAAGTGAGTTAGAGAGATAAAGGTCACAACCCATAGAAAAAGGGTGGTTCATAGGGATCCCTTAACTTAGGTTTGAGAATTTATCATCACTTTCACTTACCATCGTAGATAATAAAATTAGATTAATTAATTAATTAATTAAAAAACCTTTCCATATCTATTTTATTTACTATAATTTTATTATTTTCATTTATAATAATTTCTATGAGATATAAGGTTTAATTTCACTACTCTGAGGGCATTCATTTAATGGTTCCAAGGATGGATCACTTGGGGGTAATTATTGACATTATTTTTAAATTAGATTAATAATATATAATTTAAATAAAATAAAGGTGGTGAAATAACCATATTGTGAACAATGTATTCGTTTAAGAATAAAATAAAGGTAGGGTACAAGATTGATATTACATTAAAATAATAACATTACATATGATAATGGATTCATTATTTCATGTTGTATGAGGTAAGTGAGGATAAGTTGGAATAAGAAATGAATTTAAAATAGGTAAATTGATAATAATACCTCCTAAATGTGATCTCCTTGAAGTACTCTATAAGGAATGTGGAATTGGTATTTTTGAGAGACCAGTAGCACTAGGACAAGGTGGATAGGTTTTTTAAGAGATTTTGTAATAAATTTGGAAATATCAAAGGTTTATAGGGTATGAGGGGAATGTGTTGTGAGGGGTGGTATTTATAAGGGGAAGAGTGGGGTGTTTTTTAATATTATAATTATAATTTTGTTATTTTGGATCAATACTACCGATAGTATTGACTATTGTGACTATATACAGTAAAAGGTTCATTTTATTTTGAACTAGTGGGTTCTTACATCATCTATGGCTTAAAAATTCAGGTATTTAGCTTATAATGTTAAATATCATAATTTACTATACTAAACTATTCAAAAACAAATCAACTATTTTAGAAAAATACCAAAAATTAAACTTAATAATTTTTTAAATTTTAGATTCAAATAATTAAATCCATTTTATAAAAACAATTTTATAAATATGATAAATTTAATTTTTAAATAAAATTATCGTTTATTTGAAAAAAATCCAATTTTAATATTATGATCAATTTTCTAAACCTATAAAAATTTACTTAAGGTATCATAAAATTATATTTTTATAATAATAAAACATAAATAATAATTTATAAAACAATTTTATGAAAAAAAATTAAATCATTATATTTTTTATAAAGATGCAAATAAAACATATATTTTTTTAAAAAATAGGAACATTTATTTTAGCATTTTTAAAACATTTTTTTACCTTTATCATGATATAAATATTCTATATTTCCATTTTATAAAACACCTAAACATTATTTACCACTTACATAGGTGAGGATACAATTCTAATGGTTAGGTTACTATTCATAATGGTCAGATTACAATTCTAATGGTCATGTTATTGTTTCATTGTTAGATTTTTAACAGGAATATGTGTTCCCAACATTATATAAATAAATCATGTTTCATTAATTATTCATTATCTTCTATTCTATATCAAGGTTATATATATTTTCATTTTCATGATGAATATTTCATTACTAATATTTTTCTTTATTTCTTCAATATTGTTCGTGAGTGTGGTTATTCTAGTAGATCAAGCAGATCCAAATTTTCAGATTTTATTTATCATATTTTCTATTATTTATCCCATTATAATATTTTCAATTATCTTAAACATTTTAATTATTTAAATTTAATATTAAAATTAATATAACAAATTTTTTTTGGTTTCATCATGTTTTTCATGTTCTTTATATTAAATTACTAAAATGGAATAATTATAAGAAGGTAAATTACATTGATAAAATTCAAGGTCATTAATTTCTTCTCCCCTTATGAAATTTCACCCCTGTAGTATGTTTTACATACTAATGTGAAAATATTTGGGGGTACGTTGGGTTCATGGATTTCTCTGGTTCCCATGTTTCCTCCTCGTACTTTTGGTTTCTCTATAGTCTAAGCTCTTAACTAGTTTCTACTCATAAGAGAGATCATTTTCCAATTGTACAACCTCTAAATTAAATACATGTGATGTATCTGGTATGTACTTCCTCAATAGGGATACATGGAATACATCATGTACTTGAGAAAGGGTTACTGAGATTTTTAGTTGATAACCACAACTCAGATGTGATCGGGAATCTCAAAGTGGATGATGTATCTGGGACTTATCTTACCCTTATTCTAAAATATCATTACTATATTCCATATATATTTTAAGATGAATTCTTTATCTCCATTTTCAAACTCTAGGTCTCATCAATGATTTTCAATGCATCTCTTTTTTTTGGTTTTGAGAATACCTAATGTGTAGTTTAATGGTCTTTAGCTTTTATATTATTTCCTCAACCATTACAAGACCCATCATATTGTGTTCTCCAACTTTATATTAGCACTTGGTTGTTCTACATCTCTTCCTATAAAGGGATTCATACATATATATTTAGATTACTGAGTAGAAACTATGATTGTATGAGAAATAAACAAAAGATATATATTGATACCATCCTCCTTTGAAGTCCATCGATCATTCTCCCAACATGTCTTCTAGTTTATTGATAGTCCACTCAGATTGAATAATATATTGGGGGTGATAACTCATAGAGAAGTTTAACTTAGTGTTTAGAACATGTTTTGGGATCTTCTATAACTTGTAGTTAAATATCATATCTCAGTTGGATATAATTGATAGTGGTCTTCCATTTAGCCTCACAACTTCTTTGATGTATATCCTTGAAATTTGATTGAGTGAGAAGTCCTATTAAACTATAATGAATTCAGAAGTCTTTGTAAGCTGATCCACCATAGCCCATATAACATTATTTCCTCTTGAAGTCTTTATAATACCAATGAAAAATTCCATGGTGATGTTTTCTGATTTCAATATAGGTATGGGTAATGGTTGCATCATCTCCTTTTAATTTTTCATCTCTACATTCACTTTTTAACATACTAGGAACTTTGAAATGTATTTTGTAATCTCCTTCTTTATATTATTCCACTAATATTTCTCATGGAGATCTCAATACATATTTATGCACCCTTTGTAGATGGATAAGGTTGATCTATATGCATCATTCCAAATATTTTTCTTTATATTTGGATATGATGGTACACATAGTAATGAACTGAATATTACAACTCCTTCTTCAACAATTTTAAACTCTTGGGATTTTACTTTTCTTATAGATTCCACCTTCTGAATTTCCAAATTGTCTCTTTGAGATTATTGTATCCTATCTAGAAGGTATGGATAGAAAATAATTTGATAAAATAATAATGATTTTACTTTCTTTATGATCCCCTTTTATATCATTTTCAAGTCTAATAAGAATGGATCCTTCTTAATTATCATCATTGATAAGATTGTCAGAACTTTTTTACATAGATCATCTACCACTTTATTTGATTTTACAAGATGATAGTTGATTGAGAAGTTATATTCCTTGATTATATCTAACCATATTCATTGGTGTATATTAATCTCCTTCTATGTGAATATATACTAGTCTCCTATGATCCATATATATTTCCCAATTATCTCCATAGAGAAAATGCCACCATATTTTCAGTGATAATATCACTAAATCCAAATTCAGATCAAGCATTGGGTAATTATTCTCATTAAATTTAAACTTCCTTCAGATGTAGGCTGTCACTTTATCATTTTTCCCAAATACACATCCTAATACCTTCTTTAAAATATAATTGTATACCATGAAACATTTAACACTTAAGGTAATCATAAATATTGGTGTAGTGATAGGCCATTTTTCAATTCCTTAAACCTTTATTCATGTTTATTAGTCAATACAAATATACTCCCTACTAATTCAGCTTGGTTAGTGGGTTTTATAATCATAATAATTTTCTCATAAATCATCAGTGATACTTATATATCCCAAGGAAACTAAATATCTCCATTATATATTATATTCTAAGACACTACTCACTATATTGTCTTAAAAGGGTCTAAAAATATCCCTTATGAGATGATAACATGCCCCAAAAATTATACTTATTCCATATATAACTCACATTTATTGTACATTTCATAGATATTTTCCTTTTAAATAAGTCTTTAGCATATTATTCAAAAAAAATTCATGCCCGTCCTTGGTTTTAGAGTTACCATAATATTATC
Source organism: Viscum album (assembly GCA_963277665.1). Lineage (NCBI taxonomy): Eukaryota > Viridiplantae > Streptophyta > Magnoliopsida > Santalales > Viscaceae > Viscum > Viscum album. The sequence continues at coordinate 387,944,057 of OY728148.1, read as the reverse complement.
TATAAATAATTCCAAAAATTTGTTGAGGTAATCTATAAATAATCTTTTTATTAACTATAAAAATATTATTAGAGAGTTTTTGAGTTTGAATGGAATCACTATGAACTCATAGTGTCAATAGCTTGTTCAAAATGAAATCTTGTGAATATCTTCCTTCTTCGACTTTAATTGGTGATATATCGACTAAAGTTCCACTTTAGGGAAATACAGGGGCCCACATAGTTGATTGAACATATAATTTATCTATAGAAGTTGATAAATTTTCTTTATCATGATTTTTTTAGTTCATGATAATCAATGAAGAGGCACATTAACCCATCCATATTCTAGATAAAGAGGACCAGAACACCCTCATGGTGAAGTACTGTGGCATATAAAACCCTTTTCTGGATTCTCTTGTAACTACTTCTTTGGTTAATCCCTCATAATGGGAAAGTATTTAAACATGATTCTCTCATTTGTCTCAATCATTTAAGCTATATATTATTTCTCATAAGGAAATAATATCCACACTTGATATGAATTTTCTAAAAGAGATTCATCCTCCTTCATGCGCTTATATATAATTAGAGGATGACTTGAGATGTTAAGAGTGATCCCAATATCCTAGCATTTGATGTTTTATTTATATAAGGATATCCAATCCATTCCCAATATATCATATATATAACCTAAATTAATTTTTACAATATTTTCTGGGATTTTCAATCCACAAACATTGACTTGGGATGAGTTATATACTTCGGATGCAATAAGTTATTTTTTTATGTTCTAATAGATCGATCAACCCCAATTTTTTGAGGTAGTGTTTGAATAGTTCTAAAAACTTACAATATATGAAATATTTCATACAAAAAAAATAAAAAATTTCATTCTATATTATTTAAGGAATAACTAGTGTACCTTTAACCACATATTTGTCAAGATCCACCTTAGTAGTAGTGATAGTATATGATCCTACTTTATCTCTAGGCCTTGGAGATTGTTTTCATTGATTATCATTGATAACCCTTGGATTGGGGAATTGGTTTCCATAATGTATGTTTTCATTGTAGTTGAAACATTGGAAAATAGGTTGAGTATTGATCTAAAACTTCTTTTATTCCATCACATAAATGGGATTCTTTATCTCCCTTCGACATTGATTAGATAGATTCCCATATTTTACACATTTGAAGTATCTTCCAATTCCCTTGATATAGTTATCAGGATTATTCTTCACAAATTTTTGACACATGGGTAGTTGGGTTTTTGTGCCTTTATGGGATTCATCTGCTGATCATCCTAAAGAAATAACCATTTTACGCTTTTTATCTCTAGGTTCACGAGAACACTAAGAGTCTCCAATCATCATCTCAACCTTGAGGGTACAAAATAAAACATCTTCATATATATCAAAGTATTTAAAAAATCTTCATATACATCTTTATCTCATGTTTAATCCAATAAATAAGTTGTCCACCTTACTTTCAATTTTCATGACGTAGCCAAAGTTGTTTCATGCAAGCCTTGTGATGTTTTCCTCATATGAACCGATGGAATCATATTCATTTTTCTGTAGTCCAAGGAATTACCTATCCATTTTAATACATGGGGATCGTGTAAAATATTTGTTGAAAAATATTTCCTTGAATCCTTCCCATTATATGGAATAGATTACTTCTTTGGGCTTCGTTTTTTTTATCAGTTTCCACCACTTGACAACTTTTACTTTTAGAAGTTATATATAAGGTACGAATTTCTATTTATCCAAGTATTGGAGGATAAAGAATAACTTTTAAATAGATTTAATAAATTTTTCCATGATAAGGGGTTATAATATACACTAAAGTTAGGAAACCTTTGTTGCATAAATGAATTGATTGCAACTTTATATTTCTTCGGAGAAGGTGTTCTTTACATGATTTAACATATTATTCATGACTTACATCAATTGATCAAGTTTAACTATCAGGTTATTAGATCATACTCCCATTTTTCTAGTAATATCATTAGGGTAATAATAAAAATTCCTAACATGCTATTTATTAATATAGTTTATCATATTTCCCATGATTAACTAAAAATATTAAAAAAACTGAATGAGAATAATTTGAAAAATACACATATAAAATAGAAATTGTGACCTTAGAATGAATAAATTATAAATAAAATTTATATTATAAATTATGATTATATAGGACTCAAACTAAGTTATCCATGTTAATTTCCATATTATATTTTCTAACCTACCAATCTATTAAAGACCTTCATAATGGTTCATAAATAGTTTGTGATTTTGACAATACATATCCCCTGAGAGTGAAAAACTTATTGTGTGGAAAATTCCTCTTTGTAGTGAACAAGGTGATAATAAATTTAATATCCAATGTGATATTTTGGAGCTATTAACCCTAGGTACAACAACTCCATATCCAAAATCACTTTTAGTATCTATATAGAGATGTAATTTATTAGAAACCACTCACTCTATACTTCACCAAAATTTCAGTATATTCTTCTACACTTATATATTTCCCTTGGATCCTCACAAAATTATTCTAGTCCTAAACCCAAAAATAAAAATACCTCACTTTAATACTAACTTTAGTTACCTAATACTTTTACACATATTATTACATTATTTTTAACATGAATACTCTATTAAATACAACAAATGGATCGAGATGCCTAGTTTTTTTAGAACACTGGGTACATAGAACTTCAAAATGGAACTAAAATAAAAATTATTTATTTTAATATCCATAATTATATAATAAATACATTTTATCTACTAAAACTATATACATTAACATGTTTAATACATAAAATAAGTGGGTGAGTTATAAATCCTAATAAGGGAATAAACATGATAATGAAGAATATAATGTGAGTTAAACAGTATAACATGATATCATAAAAGAGAAAGATCATGAGTAATCACATAGAAGAATAACATAAGTAAAATGGTATCTTAAGATCATCGAAACATAGGAATGTTTATGCATCATATAAAGTGGAATAATAATAATTCAAGGATAACTACCAAGATAACATCGCATGCTGGATAGATTCCAATCACGAATTAGGTTCACTCCCTAATCACATTTATAACATCTCATGAGACAAAAATATTATCCAATGAATTAGAGTACTATATGGTCACAAGAATAATAAAATTTAAATTATTATGTTTGAAAAATAAATAAATAATAATATATAAACATAATAATTACCCATGGAAAGAAATGGGTTACATAATCTTACCTCATGTCATAAGAATAACCTAGGGAAAGAAATGGGTTTCACTTGCGAAATAAACTTAAGGCAAGTATTTACCCATTAAAGGAAGAAATAATAATATAGGTATATATTTAATAGAAATATATAAGGAATTTATAATAATTTTATAACTTAGAAAAACAAAAAGTGAGTTAGAGAGATAAATGTCATAACCTAATGAAAAAAAGGTTGTTCAGAGAGATCCCTTGCCTTAGTTTATAGAATCACTCTGGCCTTGAACTTAACATCATGGATAATAAATTTAGATTAATTAATTAATTAATTAATAACATTTTCCATATATATTTTATGTACAATAATTTTATTATGTTCATTTATATCTAATTCTATGAGATATAAGATTTAATTCCACTGTTCAAAGAGCGTTCATTTTGTGGTTCTAGGGTCAGGTCACTTGGTGATAATTACTAATGTTCATTTAAAATGTTAATAAAACTATTTAATTGAAATTAAATGGTACTAATTTCCTTATATAAATTCAAATGATTATAAATATCCTTTTTTGTTCCAACATAGTGATTATTCACTTAGAAAATTGTTAATTTCATGTGGTTAGTTCATTTAAGTCATTCTACCAACCACCACAACCTAGATTCATTTTATTTAAATGAATGATATTTTAAACATTAAATAACTTTAAATAAGTTATAAAATACTTATTATAATCATATTTAACCATAATAATATTTTTATAACCTTATTTTTAGGTGGTGGTGAAATATGAAGTGTGTTCTTCATGGAGGGGTTAAATCAATGATATTATGAACAACGTATTTTTTTAAGAATCAAATGAAGGTAGAATATAGAATGGATATTAAATTAACATAATAAAAATATATTATATTTAAAATATTTTATTCATTATTTTTATGCTTTATTATGGTGGATAGTATAAGGTAGAATAAGAAATGAATTTAAAATATGTAAATTTAGAATATTGCCTCATAAATGCCGTCTCCTTGAAATACTCCTTAAGGAAATTCAAATTGGTTTTTTTTGTGAGAAAATAAGCACTATTACATGGGTTATTGTTTTGGGGATATATTTTTATAGTATTTTTTAAGCTTTTATTATTATAAAGTGTGAGAATAAACGGTTATGTGGGGTAGTATTTATAAGGGGAAGAGATGGGTATTTTTTAATATTGTAATCATTAGTTTATTTTGTTAGCTCAATACTATGAGTATTATTAATTCATGTGAATATATATGGTAGATATTTAATTTTTTTAATAAATATTGGGTTATTACATCATCCATTAATAAAAAAATTCATGTATTTAGCTTATAATTATAAATATCATATTTTACCATATTTCACTATTCACCAAAAATTCAACTATTTTAGAAAAATACCAAAAATTCACCTGATCCATTTTTTAATTTTTATATTCAAAATATGAAATCCATTTTAGTAAAATAATATTATAAATATGATAAATTTAAATTTAAAATAAAATCCTCATTTATTTGAAAAATACCTATTTTAATGTTATAATCAATTTTCTAAACCTTTGAAAAAATAGTTAAGGTCACATAAATTTATAATATCATTATAATAAAATATAATATTAATTTATTAAGCTATTTATGGAAATAATATTTTGTTTAAATCATTATATATTTTATAAAAATGTAAATAAAACATATACGTTTAACAAAAATAAGAACAATTATTTTATCGTTTCTAAAACATTTATTTACATGTATGATGATATAAATATACCATATCTTCATTTTATAAGATTCATAAATATTACTTTACACTTCCATGGGTGAGGATACTATTCTAACGGTCTAGTTACTATTCTTAACGATCATATTACTATTCCAAAAATCATGTTACTATTCCAATGGACAAATTTGTAACTTATATATGGGTTCCCTAATTTCTATAAATACATCATATTTCACTCATTCTTGTTTATATTATATTTTCTATAAAGGTTATATATATTTTCACTTTCAAGATGAATATTTCATTACTAATATTCTTTTTTATTTCTACATTGCTACCTATGGGCATTATTATTCTAGTGGATTGAGCATATCAAAATTTTCATATTTTAGTTATATTATTTTCTATTTTTTATCCCATTGTAATATTTTTAATTATTATAGGTATTTTTATTATCTAAATGTAATATTCAAATTAATATAATAAAAATATTTGGGTTTCATCTTGGGGTGTACGTGTTTTATGCTACATTACTAAATATAAACAATTATAAGAAGGGAAATTCCAATGATATAATTTCAGGTCATTACAATATATGTATAATGAAACAATAAAAACACATATAAAAATTCACCATAACATTAAATATATATCATTGTGGTCCCCCATGGAAATTATTCCAATGAAAATAATTAAAGAGAGAAGAAAAACTAGTGGAAATATGGAAGTTATTTTTGTAGATAAAATAAGAGAATAAAATTTGTATTTATTTATAGTGAAAATATGTGATAGTTGTAGATAGTGTTTATATATCCATTTAAGTAGTCTTTGTGGGGTAGTCATTTATATAAATTTATTTTATGTTATAAAGGATATTTTATTTAATGTTACATTAAATTTATTAGTTTAATTTCTTATCTTTTTAAGGAATTATATAACTAAGATATAATATTATAAATATATATTTGTGGATTCTATAAGATTTATTTTAATGTCTATTTATTTTATATTTTAGCTTATCTAAGAATTATATGGGAATATGGTTTTATTTTTAAATGAATTAATTTAAAAAAACATTGAAGGTCAATGAATTTACTATACATGAGTTAGTGTTTAATTTAATATGGGTTACTCACACATGAGCATGGATTTAATTCTATGTTAGCACTATGGAGTTATCTATACCTGAGTGTGGAATTAATCACCTGAAAAGCACATAATTAATTTGATGTAGTTTTAATATGAAACATACACAATTTTCTTCTAATTTGAATCTATTCCTATATGTTATATCTAATGCAACTCATTTTTTATTCATATGAGAGAATCTATTTAATCATATGTGAGAAAAAATCACCCTATTATTCTTACACAAGTAACATTTTTACTTGATGGTTCTTATGAAATCCTTCAATCCTTTATTTTCTTCTTATAAAGACAAAACCTGCTATTTTGAAACAACTGAGTTTTAAGCTATTTTAATTGTATATGAGTTTATAAAGTCCTTACTCTACCTTGTGTGTTTTCCCATTCATTTCAATTATTCATATGCAAGTTCCTTACTCGTCTGTATTTCTCTTCAATTATTCTTATACAAACTATTAAACTTATACATGTATTATTCTTATTTATCTTCCTATCCGATTAGGGTTATTCTGATGTTTCTATAACTCCAATTACTTTATTTATGCATAGACAATCCAACCTTCCTATATAGCAAGTTACAAGCTCTAATATCATGAAAAAAAATTATGTATATTTATTCCTAAGAAAGCAATTATATTTGAATTTATTTTTTATATATGATTCAAAATTTAATAAAAATTATTAAAAATTCATAATAAATAAATTCCATTCACTTAGTAATAAAAATAAATTAGAAATAAAAAAAATTAATATTATTGTGAAAAGTTAATCAATAAAAATAAATAGTTATAAAATGTTATTTCCAAATAATTATTTTCTAAAATGGTATATAAAACACTATAGGAACTTATAAAACATAATGAATCAAAAGAAATTGTTCAATCAATGAAATATAATGTTATGAAAATTATAGAAATATTGATCTAGTATTCATGTAACCTATGGGAAAAAATGGTAAGATATTCTGAATAAACTAATAGATTTGAGTATAGAATTTTCTAAATTCAAATTAAAAGGGTTTTAAGGTAATTAAATAGTGATAAGGTTGACACTGCATGAGTTTAAAGATAATAATAAGGATTAAAATATTATATTTTATATAAAAATTTTGAAAATTAGATGAAATTACAATTTATTTTATAATAAATAAAAAATAAAGTGATGATAGTAGATTGGGGTCAAGAACCCATCCTTGCATTAGATCAAATTGATAATCTCAAAATCTCGTGCAATATTTATTCATGGAAATGACCTTGAGTTTTTATATAAAAGGGGGATTACTCCACCCTTTTCCAAACATCCAAATTTTTTATTTATATCTATATTCTACTCATATTTATTTACTAGGAATCATTATTCACATCCTTTAAGCATGTGTTCATTATACGGAGTTATTAAGGTTTCATCAAAAAGGTGATCCTTAAGGGAAGATTCAATAATGCAATGTAAGTATCATCTTATTCTTTGTTAATTTTCTTAATCTTCATCATATAACTCTTCTTAAAATTGATTTATAAATTTAATATCATGGAATTTTATTGGTATAATTATGTAATAAAAACATAATACTTAAATGTATACAATTTATATCAATCCTTTTTTGTAGTAATTTTGGGTTTGGGACGGTTAAATGACCTACCTGAATAATGAAACTCTATTTTTCTTAAAAAAATTATTGATAAAAAAAGGCATGAATATAGAATATTTATGCTATATTAGTTTTATTATAAACATTAAAAGTTATTTTTATGTGAAGTTCATAATAATTTAATTTTTTGTCAATATGGATTGAAGTGCATAAGTGTTTCATTTGTTGTGAATGAGAAGTCAATATGTGAATGAAATGTATTGATGAAGAATTTGGTGAAGCCTTGGCGAAATGTTGTTGATTCAAATCATTAAATAATAAACTTGATCAATTCTCCAAGAAGATATAATTCTGATGATTGTTGAACTGGTCCTAAGTTCAAATACTTGTATTAAGGTGATACATTGTTACAACACTTGAAGAAGTCCATGCAATACTCAATTGCATTATGAAAGAAGTAGACATTCATCCATATTTGCTAAGTGGGTTAAGTTTTAAAGATCCATTCACTGAATCTAAATAGATGAAGTTTAAGATATCAGAGGATTTTTTGAGCTAGTCCTTAAAGTATAAGACATGTGTTAATGGAGAACACATCCCTCACATAAAGGAGATTCCATGAATTATGCCTTATTGAATGAGGAATGAAGAAATGATCCATGTATCATCCATGATTGGATCAAAACAACTTAAGGAAGCATGATGATGTTTTGAAGAAAAAATAAAAGACAATAGAGAAATGGATTTTATTTTTGAAGGTGGATATGCATCTTAGTTTATTATGTTGGAAAAAATTTATAAGACTTTGTCAAGAAGTATCCAACCATGGAGGGCCAGCCGAGGTCTTCACCTCAAGAACATGCGAGACCTATAGGTCAACCGTGCTTGAGGGAATCCCTTAAGGCCAGACCCACATGAGGCAGTGTGTGGGCCATGTATAAGCCTACAGGTGTTGCACAGTGGTGAACCTGCACAACTTGGGTGCTAAGAGTGTCCCCGTAGGAAGCAGAGTGGGTTCCAAGAGTGTGCCCGCAGGGTGAACATGGTACGGGGCGGTACTGTGGAGGGAGAGGGTAGAATTATGAGCAGTGTTTGTAGTGGATTATATTATAAATAAGTTGCGTCCACATCTCTGTTTCAATGTGGGATGGATTTTTAAAAACATGGATGCAATCTTGGCCACTTATCTAATCTCACGCATGATCTCAACTGCACGATTCATCTCACGTACCAAGTTATAATATTCATTGTTCGTGATTGATCCAACAATTTAGGAGATACCCTGAGGTTATCTTCAACCTCCAGACATCCCGTGAAGCTCTCTCTCCATTCTCAAACCAACAATGATTCCGATCCACCTTGATCGAGCTATCGACCACCGTTGAATCTCAATTCTCTTGCAAGATGATCGTTTTCACGTAACGAACACATGCATACAATTTTATTTCCATGCATGCAACGAAATAAAGAGATAGCACGTGTCTGAATAAAATGGAGTTGCATGGCCACATCATGAAGCTCAGCGTGTTTGAAAAGATGATTCGTATAAGTTCTTAAATTCATGTGCATGATGTTCTCACTAAGAAATAAGGAACCTTGTTGAATGGAAACGAGCCGAGATATGTGGAAAATCTTTGATCAGGTTTGAAAAATTCAAAGACGAGGATCTCGGCTTATTCAATGAAGAAATATTATTGGGTTTCGAATGAGATATGAATTCAGATATACATGTTATTCCTTAATTATAAATATAGATCCCTTGACTGAGGCTCTATTGTTGAAAATATTGAGAGAAATTTCTTATTTCTCTGAGAAATAGAGCATTGTGTGAAAAGTTCTGTGTAGCCTTGACAAGCGAAGGAGAGACGCGCAACTCTTGCACGAAGTAGTCCCATGCATCCCTTTCATGAAGAGAAGAAGAATGAACCACCCTAGTTTTCAAAAGAATCTGAACATGTTATAGGTTTCTTAGAACCATTGTCGTGCTTCATGCGTGAAGAAGATCCCATAGGTAAACCAACTGGTTCCTCGACACCCTTGTTGCACCTTCACGAAGACAGAGTCGAGAACCATTCCCTGGTTCTGTTAAGGAGATCATTGTGCACCTTTTGTGTGAAGAATAAAAACTCAAGCCAAGGATTCCTCCCTTGTTTTGAGAAGAAGGAAGAACCCATTCTCCCTGGTTTGCATGAAGAAGAAGAATTGTGCCCTCCTTTTTTTCACGAAGAAGGGATCCAAGCCACTTTATAGAGAAAGGAGAACGTATTCATGATACACATGCATGCATATAAATTAATTGAGACACCCAAGTGTGTAATAACTAATCCACACATTGAATATACCTATTTGGGTTTGAAAAATAAAACAAATAAAAGAAGGTTTGAGTGTGCACATTTGATGGAAGAAGAAAAAAGAATAACATAGAAAAGACACACACCTATATTAAATCTAAATCAAATAATAATTCTTTGTGTGCAAACAACCAAATACAAAAAGTTTGTGTGATATTAAGTGAGAAAAATAAAGATAAAGTGTGTGTTCTCACAAGATTACACCCATTGGGGTTTACACACAAGAGTAAAGAAAGATATTGTGCATGCATGCATGCACATGCACACATGAAGACACTTAAAGGAAGAGATTGTGTGTGTGCATATTGAGAAAAAATAATCCAATAAGACAGTTCATGTTCAAAATCTTTAGATCTATACATTCAATCATGCATGAACACATGCACGTGTACAAATTTAGATGATTCCAAATGAGCTGATCCCCAGTTTTTTAATAATCACATAAGTGTATGTGATTCTTGCCAAGAAAACAAGTAGACGGTTTTGTGCATTCAGATATTTCACTAAGGAAGAAAGAAAGTGATATATCCAAATACAAGAGGTATTGAATCCCATGAAATCCATACATGAAGTGAATGAAAATTGAGACTGAATCCAGACAAAGTTAAAGAAGTACTTTTATCTTAGTGTTCAGTAATTGGGAATCAAAAAAGAAAGATAGTAGTGATATTGTGAAAGATTATTTTTTCATATTATATTCTTGAAGAAGTTGTGTAAACCATTATAACACATCTTAATGAGGCCATGTCTTCATCAGAAGAACAAATAATTGCCTGACCATTGTTAAAGTTGAATACTGATCAAATAAGTGATTATAATTATTGAGAAAATCCAACAGACCTTACCAAAGGCTATTAAAGATTCTTGAAGAGATTCACAGGCAAGTGTGATTCAGCAAGCCTGTGTGGAGAGATCATAATATCATCTATAGTGAATCAAATAATAACTTAAAGAAGGAAGCTACTCTTGTGACTCGAGATCTAGAAGAACCATTTGAGATTTCAGGAGTAGAATAAGACTTCAGTGATACTCTAGAGCAGGCCAGTGGGACTCTGGTAATACTATGTGAAGTAGTATAAAGAACCTACTTTGTGACTCAGGAGAGATATAGTGTGACTCTATATTGACCTTTTTAATTAATCACTAAATTATTGTAGATAATATGTGTTAGGGATAATAACCAACATATCAAGGAGTATGTCTTTGAACTGAACCTAGTAAATCATTGTGTTCAGTGCCTTTACATTTACTGCAGCATTCAAGGAAAGGTTGAGAAACACAAGAAGAGTGAATAGAGTCTTTAACAATACATATAGTTTTAATTGAAAAGAATAAATTAGTAAAAAGTTTTAAAGGGATCACTGATTCACCCCCTCCCCCTCTCGGTGATTCACACTAATCTAGGAACCTCAATTATTATTAGAGACAGGTTACCTCTAAAAGATCCAAGGGAGTCTTTATGAAGTTTATATTTGAGGATATGAGTGAACAACCTAAAAAGGAGATATCTTCCAAGACTCGAAAGAACAGAAAGAATAAACATGAAAGGAAGATGAAGAAGAAGCTTACTACGAATGTAGAGACACCTTCTATTAAAGGTAATATGAAAAGTGAAACATGTGATAATACTTATTATTCTTCTAATGAATCATGTTCAATCTATGATGATGATAGATAAATTAGTGATCTTCAGACTGCACTCAAAGATCATCTGAATAAACTCCCTATAGAAGTGGAAATACACATTTATACAAGCATTGGTGCTCTTCAAGATGAAAAAATATAGCTGGTAGAAGAAGCTAATTCCATGGAAGATTCATTGGATAAATGGGTTGGTATATCCAACACTCTCACAAAACTAGTGAAGGCAAAAAAAATAAACAGTTTCTATTTTCAATGAAAGGCATACTCAAGTTACAGAATAATTTCAGGGAAGTATTTGTGAGAAATAATTCTTTAAGATTGTATTTGTAGAAGTTTTCCATGCATTTGAAAAGTTTCACAAAGTTTCTATGGTTTTCAAAGATGCTCAACTATAAGACAAATCCAACAAGCTAAAGTAGATTGAAATTTCTTTTCCATAATTAATAAATGTGCATGAATAACAAATAATAATGTTAAAAGACAATTGGTAAAGTAATATGAGATCAGTTGAGGATGAGAAGAAATCCCTCAACATGAAGTGCTTAGAGCTGGAAGTGTAATTGAAGAATCAGTAATCACTCCAAGTTGGAACTTCCAAATGATATGAAATAAGAGATGTTGCCACTCAAGTTTTCATTGAGGAAAATGATTCCAAGAGAAATTTCAAATTATCCTCTAATCCAATGGCAACATCCTCCAAGAAGAAGGTATCCCATAACCCAGTTATTTTTTTTTCTACTAATGCATCCTCATCTGCAAGTACAGGTTCAAAAACAAAAGCTGGGAAGATGTATATTGATAAAAATGTTAATAAATCCATCAAAATTTCAAGGGTGGATACTATAATAATTAAGAAGAGAAACTCCCAAAAGTATTCTCCAACTAAATAAAGAGAATTATAGAAACGACAAAGCACTGAATCTATCCAGACTGATACAATAAGAAAATGAAAGAGATTTATTTTCTATTTTTGGAGTTGTTGCAAGTTTGGGCATCAGGAAAATGATTTCTGGAATAATATATCAGAATATGAAAATTATGGAAGGCCAAAATTCAGGGAAAGTAGATGTGAAGAAATGAAGCATCCTGCAAAGCAATGGAATAAAAGACATATGAAGAAGAATTTGTCTATCAAGAACATATTTGATTATCTTGAAGACTTCTATGATCAATGCAACAGAAGTGGTCATAGTTATGACACGTTTTGGTTTAGTCCTAATATGCCTCAGGAATATGTTTATAAGAATCATAGACCAAAACAATGGAAAGAGAAAGAAAAAGGAGTTGAAAAGTCTTCCATTGGGAATATAAAATACAATGAATTCAAGAAACTAGTGAAAGAAATTATTCCCAAGAAGAAGTTCAAGTTGGATTCCAAGAATTTCATCTCAACCAAGAAAAGATTTTTCTACTGTGGAAATAAAGTACATACCATGGATCACTGCAAACAATCCATGTAAATGAATGGAAGTAAGCTAAAAATAAAAGGAGAATCAAACTATACAAAAATGGTATTGCTGAATACATTCCTGAAGATAATATTAATAAGTTTCCTAAGAAAGGTAACTTGAATACAATGAAGAAACCATGGGGAATCTCCAAATCAAAAAATGGTAAAAATAATGGTTTAACTATCTGGCCTAATCATTTGAAAATTTCTATAGAACTGAAAAGAGGTGAAGATTAAATACTAGATAAAGCTAAGCAAAATGTAAAAAAGGTCATTCTACATGAAGGAGAATAAAAATTTCATGAGATGTTGTCAACACATGATATCCCAAGTGTCTCAAAACAACTATGTCGAAGGTGCAAGAAGGATGGAAATCATGCAGACAAATGTATAACTACTTTACCAAGCCAAATGGAGATGATGAAAATTGAACAACATGCACAAGTTGAAGCTACTTCACCACTGACAGAAGTGAAGAAAAAAATACACAAAAGTTGAAGGTGAATGGAAGTATAAAATCCATGATTACAATAAAAAAATAAAATTTTCAATTGGAGAGGAGACATCAGCATGAATAGTACCGAATACTTTATAGATGCAAGGAAAGCAGTTCTTGGGTTGAGAGAAAATTTTCAGCCCCAATACTTCTATTAAGAATATCACAAGTGTTCCATATTATTCCTTTATATTTTTTTTGTATAATTTTCTTACATTGTAGGTAATTAGAGATTAAGGTCATTATCAAAATGAGAATTGAATGAAAAAAGTAGAGAACTGTAAGTTGGACTCATAATTTATTATTTGATAATTACTTGAAGTGTTCCACAGTTGAAGATTATCAATATGAATGTCTTAAAGATCATCTGATGATTATTTTCCACCAAGGAAAATCAAAGGGAGTGCACCCCTTAAGGAGGAGAAAAAATTAAGGATATGATATCAAGAATTATTTCATAACACATTTTGAAATTCATATCATCTCAAGCAGCTGAAATTGAGGTATTTCAATCACACTTTCATCCCTTGTTCTTAATTGTATTTATCTTATCAGTTAAGGGGGAGTTCTTGATTGATTATAATATGGGATGAAAGGTGGAGCTTTATATTTTCACTTGAACTTTTTAATATGTTTGGTGAAGTATGTGCATGATTTAGAATTTCATTAACAAATCTGATTATCTCTAATCCCCTGGTCAAGAATTGAACCATTTTGAGCATGATTTCGCATGTATGTTTGTTTATGGTTAGCATTGAAAACCTTGGTCAAATCACTCTTGTTTTCTAAACTGGGTTAGCCCATGTATACTTAGAGTTGATTAACAAAAGGGTCTTTGCTAAGATAACCATGTGACATCATCCCTCTCTCTGAAAAATTCCAGAAGATATTATTCAAAGAGAGGATAACATGTTTTAGAAATACCCCACTACACCTTTGTATTTGGTTTCCAATAAGGGGGAGAAAATATTTGCACACATATTGAACCATACAAAGTGTTCTTAGGTGATATTGAAAACTAAATGCAAAGTGTTAGATTGAAGTGCATAAGAATTTAATTTTTTGTCAATATGAATTGAAGTTCATAAGAGTTGCATTTGTTGTCAATTAGAAGTCAATATGTGAATGAAAGTTATTGATGAAGAAGTTAGTGAAGCCTTAGAGAATTGTTGTGGATTTAAAGCATTGAATACTACACTTGATCAATTCTCCAAGAGGATAAAACTATGACGATTGTTGAACTGGTCCTAAGTTCAAAGAATTGTATCAAGGTGATACATTGTTACAACACTTAAAGAATTCCATGAAATACTCAATAGCATGAGGAGGGAAGTGGACATCCATACATTGTCACTAAGTGGATGAAGTGTTAAAGATCCATTCATTGAATCTAAATGTATGAAGTTTAATATATCAAATGATTGTGTGAGCTAGTTCTCAAATTTTAATACATGTGTCAATAGAAAACACATCCCTCACATCAAGGAGATTCCATGCATTTTTTCTTAATTCATGAGGAATGAAGAAATTATCCATGCATCATCCATGATTGTATCAAAACAACTTAACGAAGAATGAGGATGTCTTGAAAAAAAATACAATAGAGAAGGGGATTTTGTAGTTGAAGGTGGATATGCATCTTAGTTTATTATGTTAGAACATTTTTTATAATACATTTTCAAAAAGTAGCCAACCATGGGGGGCAGTCGAGGTCCTCACCTCAAGCACATGCGGGACCCGTGGGTCAACTGCACTTGAGGGAAGCCCTCAAGGACATCCCCACATGAGGGGGTGTGTGAGCCCTTTATAAGCTTGCAGGTGCCTAACGGTGGTGAAACCGTGCAGCATGGGAACTAGGAGCACGCCCGTAGGAAGAAGAGTGGGTGCTAAGAGTGCACCCGTAGAGTGAACATGGTAAGAGGCGGTACCATGTAGGGAGAGAGGAGAATTCTGAACAGTGTTTTCAGCGGCTTGTATTATAAATAAGCCAAGTCCACATCTCTGTTTCGATGTGGGTGGATTTTTAAAAACACAGATGCAATCTTGGCCGCTCATCTAATCTCCTACCTGATCTCAGTCGTACGATCCGTCCTGCATCCCGCGTTATAATCTCTAACATTTGTGATTGATCCAATGTTTAATAAGAGACCTCGAGGTTATCTTCAACCTTTGGACATCCCGTGAAGCTCTCTCTCCATCTTCGAACTATCAATGATGCTGATCCATCTTGATCGATCTCCCATCCACCATTGAAGATCAAGTCTCTTGCATGATGATCGTTTGGATGTAAGAAACACATGCATGCAATTTCATTTGCATGCATGCACCTAAATAAAGAGATAGAACGTGGCCAAAGAAAACATAGTTGTGAGGACCCATCATGAAGGTCGATGTGTTTAGAAAAATTATTTTCATGCGTTCTTAAACACATGCACATGATGTACTCACCGAGAAATAAGGAACCTCATTGAATGGAAATGATCCGAGATATGCGGAAAATCATTGATCAGGTTTGAACAATTCAAATTCGAGGATCTCATCTTATTCAATGAAGAAATCTTATTAGGATTTTGAATAATATTTGAATGTAGATATTCACGTTATTCCTCATCTATAAATACATATCCCCTGACCGAGGCTTTTTTGTTGAAAATATTGAGAGAAAGATCTTTTTTCTCCAAGAAACATAGCACTATGTGAAAGGTTCTGCGTAGCCTTTCTACGTAAAGGAGAGCCACACAAATCTTGTGTGAAATAGTCCAATGCATCCCTTTCTCGAAGAGAAGAAGATTGAATCCCCCTAGTTTCCAAAATAATCCAAACACGTGACAGGTTCCTTCGAACCCTCATCATGCTTCGGGCGCGAAGAAGATATCACTGGTAAAACAAACGATGCCTCGACACCCTTGTTACACCTTTGTAAAGACAGAGCCGAGAACTATTCCTTGTTTTTTTGAAGGATATCTTCACACACCTTTTGTGTGAATAAGAAAAACTCGAGCCAAGGATTCCTCCCCTGTTTTGAGAAGAAGGAAGAATTTGTGCTCCCTGGTTTTCACAAAGGAGAATAATTATGCCCTCCTGTTTTTCATGAAGAAGGGATTTGCGCCACTTTGTGGTGAAAGGAGAATGTATTCATGAAACACATGCATTCATATTAATTAATTGAGACACCCAAGTGTTCAAGAAAAAATCCACACATTTAATACACCCATTCGGGTTTGAAAAAGAACACATATTAAAGAAGGATTGTGTGTGCACATTTGAAGAAAGAATAAAGAAGAATAACACACAAAAGACAGACAACTATATTGAATCTAAATAAAATAATAAGTATGTGTGTGAAAAGAACCAAATAAAAAAAGTGTATGTGATATTAATTGTGAAAAAAAGGATGTTTATGTTCTCAAAATATTACTCCCATTGGGGTTTACACACAAGAGTGAATAAAGAGATTATGCATGCATGCAAGCCTTCACAAGCACGCGTGAAGACAATTAAAGGAAGATACTGTGTCTGTTCATATTGAGAAAGAATAATAAAATATGATAGTGCATGTGAAAAAGATTTATACCCATGCATGAAATCATGCATGAACACATGCACATGTATCAATTCAGATGATGCCAAGTGAGTTGATCCTTAGTGTTTGACTAATCACAAAAGTGTATGTGATTCTTGCCAAGAAAACAAGTAGAGGGTTTAGTGCATTCATCAATTACACTAAGGTAGAATGAATGTGAGATATCCAAATACAATAGTTATTAGATCTCATGCAATCCATGCATGAAGTGAATGAAAATTGAGACTAAATCCAGATAGAGTTTAAGAAGTCATTTTATCTGAGTGTTCAGTAATTGGGAATCCAAGAAGAAAGAAAGTAGTGATATTTTTCAAGACTATTCTTTCATATTATATTATTGAAGAAGTTGTGTGCAACATTGGAACACATCTTAGTAAGGCCATGTCTTCATCAGAAGAAGAAATAATTGCCTGAGCATTGTTAAGGCTGAGTACAGATCAAAGAAGTGATCAAAATTATTAATAAAATCCAACAGACCTTACCAAAGGCTGTTGAATATTCTTGAAGAGATTCATAGGCAAGTGTGATTCATAAAGACTATGAGGAGAGAGAATAATATCATCTAAAATGAATCAAATAAGAACTTAAAGAAGGAAGATGCTCCTGTGAATCGAGAACTAGAATAACCTTGTGAGATTTAGGGAAGAGAATAAGACTTTAGTGAAACTCTAGAGTAGGCCAGTGGGACTCTGGTAACACTGTGTGAAATAGTATAAAGAAACTTTTGTGTGACTTAGGAGAGATACAGTGTGACTTTGTATTTAACATTGTAATTACTCTCCAAATTATAGTGGATAATCTATATTGGGGAGAATAACCAACAGAATAAGGAGTAGGTCTTTGAACCAAACCTTGTAAATCCTTATTTTCAGTTCCTTTACATTTACAGCATCATTCAAAGTAAGGTTGAGAGACACAATAAGAGTGGATCAAGGATTTAACCATCCATAGAGGTTTAAGTTGAAAAGAACCAATTATTAAAAAGTTTTAAAGGGATCACTGATTCACCCCCTCCCCCTCTTAGTGATTTACACTGATCTGGTCACTTCATTAAGAATTTTAAATAAAATTATGGGAAAATATTTTTTAATTTATAAACTAATATGTTATTGAACATATTTACTTTTGGAATTACATCCAATATATACAATGGAACTTTTTGAGCTCATGGAATGATTGAACATGGACCTTTGATCGTTACTTTTTCCTATTCTATTTTGGAATAATAGACCAGACACCATAAAATTGAAAATTTATATAAAATTAATCTAATAAATGATTAGGAAAATATAATAAACATAATGGAATAGTAAATATGAAAAATATTCTGAAGTAATTAAACAATTAATATAATTTTATTATTTAGGAAATAATGAACGAACAAGGTGATTTGGGACTCGATATAAGGCATTTTCCCCCAAAACTTATACTTTAAAATTTAAAAGTATTTCTCTTGATCTTTAACAATGATCTATGATTATGTTTAATTTTCCTTTAGATTTTATATTTTTTCACCCAATTTTTGAAATTAATTTTTTATTTTTGGGTTAAATAAATAAACATGTTCTTATAGGTTGAAATGCAAGTTTTTATGAATTTTATCCATGTTATGGGTCAAAATGAAATTTTATATGTGTTTAATTCATCTTAAGGTTCATGGGAACTATAGATTATTAAAATTTATACTAGGATATATCACCTCAATTCATCGAGTAATGATTTAGTCTTATGTGTTGATATTTTGGAAGTAATTGAATAGGTTATTCCATTGTAAGTGTAATTTGTAAGGGTGATAATGAATATTATGCCCCATGAAACCTTCATGAATCCTTTTTCATGCCTTTGATTTTTAACGGAAATTTTTCGTTTTCATGAGATATGAATTGAAAATCATAAAATAATGAATTTTATAATATTTTAATGGATAAATGTTTTTATTTATAAGAAAAATAATTTCTATGGGTTTATATGTTTTGTAAATGAACATTCATGAAAATTACATTTCATTTATTCTTGTTTATAAGTTTGTATTATGGAACTTTTTGAGAAAATAATTTTATTTCATGTTTGAAATTACTTTTTATACATGATCAAAGTTTTTGTTTAAATGAAAAATATATATCAGACTTAAATTATCTCAATGACCTAATAGGTTTTTTTCTTATATACCCCTTACAGATATTTTTATACACATCCCATGTTTTAAAATATTTTTTATAGATATTAAGTTTCAGTAGGAATTATTATGAATTTAAATTTATTAATTTTTATTTTTAACACTAAACAAATAAAGTGTATCATTTAAAGTGTTTGGTTTAGTAGAAAAAAGTTTTCATTGGGTGGAAAAGTATGCGTCTGGTTATATAATGGGTTTTCATAATTCTCTAAAACTCTATATCGAAAAGGTATTAAGTATATATATGATGAAATATTTCATATAAATCATTTAATTATGGTGTGGTTATGTTCATGTATATAAAAAATTCTAGAGGGATAAGAAGAGTGGTCATGTAGAATATATATTAACTTCTAAATCATAAAAATGAACATACAATAAATTAGAGTTATTTCACTGTGGGAAAACTAAAAATTTGAGACTGAACTTTCCATAATACCTAAAATGGTGAAAGAAACTCTATATAGGGTCCATATTAAGTATTAATGTTATAAAAATAAATTATTCTAATTTAAAGGGTTTGTGGTACTGACTATTTATCAAAACAATTATGGGTTTGTATAAGAGTTCAAAATTAATGAGTATTTTTTGGATAAAGATTGAAGTATTTACTCATAAAATGAAGTAACAAGTTTTTTCATTGAGGAGGTAGATGAATGGACTACTTTAAATCTTAATTGGATTAATAAATTAAAATTGATTTTTATTTTTCATCTATTTTTACTTTTATATGATATAAGGAGTTAATATAAACAATAGTTGTTTAGTATAAATAAGATGATGGTTTTTATACACATGGTTTATGATTTAATCCAATTCTATATAATGTTTGAATATAATAATAGGATAAAAATGCATTATCTTGGATAAATGAGTTTATAAAACAGATTTTCTAAAATATAAGGGAAAAATTTCCCACCACCCAATAATGATATATTATAAATAATAAAATATTATTTTTATAATATTTTTTCAAACACAAAGAATACCATATAGGATATAGTTATTGATATTTTATTTGTAAAATATATCGAAAATTGAAATAAGTTCCATTTCCTTCAGTAAAAGGGTTTGTGTCTTAATAATATATATTTTTTAGAAAATATAGTTCCCGAGTGGAAAGTGTGTGTATTTTTTAATTTAGAAAAGTTAAAAGTATAAAAAATAAGTGAATATATCTATCTAATTTAATTGAAATTATCCTGATATCATAAAAGAGTTTAATATTCTTAGTTAAGGAAAAATATTAGGGTAAAGAGTTTCATTTGATATAGTTATCATATGATCTAAAAAAGGTATTAGTTGAAATGTTCCAATATGATGATGATGATCATATAAAGAGTTTTAAGTATAAAATAGATGTTATTAATATCACAACATTTAATTTTTTGAAGTAAATATGTTTAAATTCTGTATTTAAATATTTAAAGATTAGGATTAAAAATATTATCCCATAATTATTCAAAAAATATTTCTTAATTTATGTTACCCATTTAAATGGTTTAGTGGGAGGATTTTATTAGATATTAATATATCGATATGTAGTAATTTATATATAGATGTAATTTTTAGTTTTTGTGCCTTAAATTTAGTTAATTGTTATTATCTTAAGGAAATTTTGTATCATGTAATGTATATTAATTATAATAAATTATCATTCATTTTTTTATTACATAAAACACAATATTTTATATGATACCACCCCCTTAGAATATATGAATTTATAGGTTATACTAGGTTATGATGATATGCTAAGATCAATATGTACATGATTAATCGTAAATATTTATATATATATGATCACTTAATGGATAAAATTTGGTGAAATTGTGTTCAGATTAACCTGCTTAAAGTACACCACAAAGATTGTCATTTATGTGTCATTTGGGTTAATTAAGTAAACCTTGGATATAGATATTTTACTACGGGTTTCCAAAGTGGTTTCTTATTTTTGTGGTTTCATACTTTGATACTTATCCAAAGTCAATTAATAATTTTTCTAAATTGAAGGTTATTTTTTATAACTTTAATCAAGTTAATGTCTTTGATTAACCATGATAGGATGTGTTCACCCATATGATAGGTTATGAAATCAAGGCCCTAGATTGAGTTTTGAATAGGTAAGTGTATATTCCTGGAAATATAATTATATATGAGCTAATTATATAATATTTAGTCAGATCTATAATTGATAAAAATAGATAATCTATACAGGATTAACATTATTTATGTCCCATGCTTAATGTCAATTTCATGGACATGTGTGCTTGGAAAATAGACATGTGGTGGATTAGATCACACCAAACACCTTTATAATTTTGGTAGTAATGACATGTTTGTAGATACTAATCTTAGTTTATAATTATGAATTATATTCATTGTAATTTACAACATTACATAGTTCCCTTTGAGTCTCACATAATATATTGCTTATTGGAATTATTGGACTAATGTGATAAGTCCATGTGTAAAAATTCTTATGTTTATTATAAAAACAATTAGGATCTATGTTTTTTGTATTTTAAATTTTTATTTAAATTATAGTTTTTTAACTAAATAAATTAATATTGTGTTATAAAATAAATAATGAGTTATTTATATTATTAAAACATAAACATGATAAAATGAAAAGGGATAAATGTGATTTGGGATTGGTCTTGAATTAATCAGTTTCCAATGCCCATTACTTGTTTAAAATTCACAATACCATGTATATAATTTACTTAAGAACTTAATTTTCTAGTTTTAACAAAATTATTGACTCGTTAATGCACATAAAAATGTGGTTTGGGACTTAAACCACTTTTGGTGTCTATTAAATGCTCCAAATAACCATTAGAGGCTATTTTTTGCACCTAATTTTGTTTGATAAAAAATTTAATTCCTTGTAGATAATTTAATTCCCTAATAATTATAAATATTAATCTATAGGTGTGTAAGAATTCATTTCTTTTTATAGAAATAAAATATGGTGCTTATTATTTTCTAGTGTTCCTTATTTGAGACAGCTCCCTAGTTTTCCTCATTTGAGAGGTTCTCTAGTATGTTTCTCTTTATATATTATATATGTTCCCTTATAAGAGTAACCAGCATCACTTTCATGATAATAGGATATCTCTAAGGTATTTTTTATTATCATTATCGGTGGATATTGAAGGATACTTGAATTCATCAATTCAAATTTGATCTAAATATTACAAACAAATTTAAAAGGTATTTTTAATTTATTGTTTTATTATTATATTTTAATTTACTTTTCAAGATCTTTATATGTTTTAGTATTTATTATATTGAATGAAAAATATTTTTAACATAATTAAAACGTATTAGCAATAATCTTAATAAACCTTTAAAAGTGTAGAAAACATAAGGCCTCTCAAGTGGTTGATCATATGGGATATGATTAGTTGGGTGATTATATATAGTTTTTTTAGTATTATTAAATAATTTTAAGAATATATAAAAAATTTCTTGTTATAAGAAATATAGACTACGATTTATCATTATTTTATATTGGTTTCATGCATTCATGAAATTATAATAGACTTTACAAACCATGACATTGAGTTATCCTTAATTGATAGTCATCATAGAGTATTATTGGTTATGATGAAATATGATGATTAACATGTGTTGGGTTTCATATAGAGATATTTCATTCTCTTGATGTACAAAATTATTATTGTGGTCTTAATGATCCATAATTTATACCACATGGAGTTTCGTACACATTTATTTAGAATTCCAAATATGCATGTTTCATATTGAATCCCAATACCTAAGGTTGATAAGATTCCTAGTATAAAAAGATTCATAATTTGATACATTTATTACATAAAATTAAAGGATAATCTAATAAAGGGTTGTTTGGGTATGTTTTTCATCATATAATCAATTTAGGTTCAACCAAGAATAGATTTTTACTCTTGTGTGATCAGCATAACATTTGATCCCTTAATTGAGATAGATTGAGGAAGTGTATGATCATACCTAGATATGGTACATGTGATGATATTATCTATTTGTGTGAGGGTAATGTAATGTTATAATCCATATAAATTAATGACATGTGATGTTTTCATCCGTATGGTCAATCTATACTTCAAGAATCAAGAACACATGAGTCAGTTATATATGACTGACATACTTTATTCCTTGTAGTTAATTGATGTCTGGGATAAATTGATTATATATTTATGTTTAATTTTATATGGTAAAGATGGTGGATACAGATATGGAGAAACATGTCTTTGATAGAGATCATTACAGATCCATTTTTATCTTGAATAGCATTGATACTTTGTAAGAAATATCTCTTTTATTAAAACTAAGGATTAGGGAACTCAGAAATGTTTATAATTATATATATGTCCAATGGGTCACACATTTTTGTTTTTTTAATGTGGATTAAGTTTTTTTATAATGTTTCCTTTTAAAAAAATTAAATGACACCCCGAAGTGTTTTAGAGGATATCCAAAAGAATTTTGGATGGGTTTTCACAAGTTGTTGTGTATGATTTAACATATAGTAAAAATTAATGATAAATTTTCTTAAATATGTTTAGTATATATTTTCATAGGTTATTACATATGATATGACATAAGGTGAAAATTCACCAAGTCTATCATGGACTAACCCACTGAGGCCCTACCTGGACCAGTGGTAAGATGAGTGTGACACCCCAATCTAACCTCCAATAGGCTCGGGGCTAGAGACTAGCATCGAATAGTCATATCAAAAAAATGGCATGCATTAGACTAAACATCATATAGAAAAACATATATACCACTAACCAAAAAAAGGACACGCAACCATATTGGATATACATAAGTAGTTAAAATATATAATATGTATGTGTACCTCCTAATAGACCAGGATAAGAGATCCACTATGCCAGGTCATCACCAAAACAAACCCCACTAACTCCTAAGTCTTGTTGGATCCACCAAGATCTTTCTCAACAGTAAAAGTAATGACAAGCAACCAATATGTACATTGTATGAACCGACACAACATTTGTTGGCCTGAGGTCTATACTAGGGTTAGTATGAAATACCCAATATGATACGCCAAAAAAAAAATAGAAATATGACTGTAGGTTCGCATGTAAATAGGGTCAAACTATAAGACTTCCCAATCCAACTCACAGGAAACTCAACCTAGGAATCTGACTTCAAAAAAATTTCATACTCAAAGGTCACCCTATCCTATAGGGTGACTGGGTTAAAATCCAACTTCTCACTCAATTTCATCACTAGGACACCTAAATAGGTCTCACACCACATGGGAAGACACCTCCCTACCTTCGACCAAAAAATGGAAAGTTGAAGAAATCGATCTGAAAATGGGGAAATTCCTCACCACACAACATCATCACACCCCAAGTGGATCTAGAGAGATCCTCAACCAATGAAGGTAAACCCTTTCATAAACTACATCATCCACATGAAAATGATTAATGACATGCAATTTAATTATTTATAACTACCTACATTCCATAATTTCCTAAATAAGGCCCCACCCCACATTGTGATCACCAGAGCACACTATTAACAGTGACCAGTGCTCTCAACACCTCAAAGAGAATCCCACACCTCAAAAAACCCAAGGTAAAGGTTTTCCTCATCCAAAAAGCACATAAGGTCTGAACCCAATGTCTTGTATTCACTTTTGGGTTAAATTGGAACAATCTTTAAAAGAGTAACCATTGTTTTAACTCACTCCTCTCTAGAAATTGAACTACATGGGAAAAAACTAAAGTACCATGTGCTCTATAATACTTTAAATGTATAAAACATAAATGGAGGCCAGCCATCACCACCACCATGCCATATAATCTGAAACTATCATGGTATACCTATGCCACACTAGTACATTCTACTTGGATCTGGGGGTACTGACCCCGAACACTGATCTATTTATATCTAAAAACCACTATAGACACGAAGCCAACTCGTTAACCATGCTAGATATCTCATTCCATGCCTAGGGATGAGAATAGATATTAAGTGTACAATCATATTCCATTAAGTAAAAACATACACCTATAATAAGTGGGTTTCATGAACATCATATCTCTCACTTGGAGGTCCCACATCCTGTCCAATAGGAGAAAATTGACTAGATTTGATTCACAAACAGAGGATCACACCCTATTCCATAGGGGGATACCTGACCTTATCTACATCATTTTGTAGGAGGGAATAACTTGACCATATTAATTTAATGGTATACCTAACCATACCAAGGAAAAAAGGAATAGAGGATCATAACCTTGGATCATATATGGGATACTGACTCCACTAATGAATGGAATAACACACTCCTCAATATAGAACGTAGGCTTAGGGAAGCATATAAATCCATAACTGCACCAAAACCATTATATAGGCATAAAAACTAATGGTATGGTTAAAGGGACAGTTAAGGATGCTCCATAAATTCTACTCCATTTCCCATGGTCAAAACTAAAGATACTCCATGGAAGAGAATACATTTACCATAGGAATGAAGATTGATAGAAAAGGTTACCTCAACCAAGCAGAAAAGTTATAACTCCTCTATCCTCTGAACATAAGCTACATGAACCAATATCAAATCTAGGGTACATGTGTAAAATGATATATTAATCTATGTATCCTAAACATGTCTAAGTCCCACTAAACCACTCTTATATGAGGAGTATATCACTCATGACCAACCAAATACTGGAATCTGAAACCCTTCATCCTCCAAGAGGCCCAAAGCTACCAACAACTCTTAGAGGAAACAAATATCTAAAGACATGTGAGGGTCCCAATCTTGGAATTTTATTATGATATGGGGAGTCTACATCCCTTGCACCTCATATAATCTAGCATCCAAACCCTATCATTATTTACAAGGGATTAAACCCTACAACGAGCCTTGAATCATATCACCAACACCTATAATTTCATAGAGTATTCCACCTATGTTTTCAACATAAAATGATACTCATAATGAACTCTGTTTAGGTCCAGGATAGGATACAGTGAAATAATAATCACTAAAATAGAATAAAATTGAAGTTTAGTGAGTGTAATAGGGGTACATAGTGTGCACACCCCTATTCCTAGCCTTGGGTGTATACATCGGTACAACCAACTAGGTACATCCCCAATACAAGGGATGTCCATGTAAAACATGCAGTGTGAGATACACAGACAGTTATTCTTATACCCAACCCATCCCAAGTCATGTTTCCCAATATGGTGTTACTTGTATACACCATGTTCCATGCACGGGTGTCTGTACATATACATGGCCAAACCATAGGTCATGTGACCTTGGATCCCACCCAACATGTAGTTTTTTCTTATATGTAGTATGGACCATGTATTGAACCTAAGACATGACAACCTACTACATAGCATGTGTTCTTGAGATCACATATTGTGTAGTTCGAATTTCTTAGATGCAGAACTCCTATGATCTATGCAATTTTCCCAAATCACCTATGAATCAATCTAAAATTAATTGAATGAAAAACATTATGTATAATAAATCCTAAGATGAAAGGAAATAAAAAAATCAAAATGAGGTGAAATTAAAACTAAATATTACGAAATAATGTTATATCATCTTAGCTTCACAATTGTGTGCCTTTTATTCCTGATCCATGTTTACTACATCCTGATTTATGCTTCATTCATCCTAAGATGAAGATTTTTCCCATGATTTCATCCTATTGTTTCCACTTCATCAAAGGGGTATGGGAGTGAATCATTATCACACACATAAGGATATTGGGAAGAGTAAATAGGGTATTTCATAAACATAATTAATTAAAAATGGAAACCCCATTAAATTTTCCTGACCCTAGCCCAGAACCTGAACATATATTATACCTCACCAAAGTATAACCCCACATTTTGAAACCAACTAAGAAGTCATAATTCCAATATAGGGATTCATTTAGGATATATTAATGTTAAAACCCATGGGAATAATTAATCTTTATTTATTAAATATTAAATATTAAATACTCTAAATAAATCTTTAGACACTAAATCTCACCAAATTCTTACCCAAGGATAGACACCACATTCTAGAGTCAATATAACACTTAGAAAATTTTTACAAGGTTATTTGGTAGGTTTAAATTTACTTCTTACACTCTAAAAAGGCCTAGGGCTTTGAAAATCCAAAATTCACAATCTTTAACATGATAAGTCCCAAATCTTTACCAAGTTTATTAGTCTTTATTATAAGTGGGATAATGTTTTAAATCTGAGATAAATCCAAAACCATGATATGGTGTGTAAAATACATCATATTTTTTTTAGTGAAAATCATGACATGGGGAAGGTCTCTATAGTTTTTTAGTGAAAAATAGTGTATATGTTATGTGATAATGTTGTAATTGACCTCTTTTCCCTATTATTATCTATATTTATTGGTTGATCATCATAGGATGATTATTTGATGATTTTGTATGATGGAATAAATGGTTCATTATATTTTTCAAGGTTGTACATATTTAAATGTTTATAAAACATTTGGAATGATGAGACAATGAATTTTTATAAAACTTTAAATATTCAAGTAGAATAATTGAATCCTATAAAAAGATTCAATGAACATGATATGGGTGGTACATGATTCCTATCATAGAAATAGAAATGAAATAATCTCTTTTTAGCTCACATTTCTCTTTATCCTTTAATAACAGTTTTTATCATATTTCATATAAGAGAGAGTAATTTAAAAGCATTGGGATATTTGTATAGAATTTGGATGCACTAGAAGGAAGGATTACATTATCAACGTCCTAATTATTCCAATCAAGCTTAGTTGGAAGAATCTTGGATATATTACATCAATAGAGAAAAAATATACATTATTTATTTATTTCCTTTTATTCAAAAAAATAAAAATATTGTATGACATAAACTAATTTTGGTTCATGTTTTATACTTAATTTAGAAAAGAGTTTTCTCCCCCCAAACCTAACATTATGATCCATTTAATTATTTCATTTTTTTCTGATAAATTTTACTTTTCACAAGTTTGAACATTTTTATTCAGTTCCAAAATTTGAGGAAATAAATTCCTAGAATCTAATTTTTTTAGTGCATTATAATTGATATAATATTGATTTTTTTATTTTTACTTTAATAAGAATTAATAGATAGATTTCATTTATGTATATTTTATTATTGTGATTATTATTTCATCTTTAAAATTTAATAATGGTAATTTGAACTTTCATGTTGATCTCTATTTTTTTCAAATTTTAATCCAAATCATATTGATTGCTACATTTTTAAGATATTAAGAATATTTATGTTTCATATAATCCTATATTTTTTTATATTTTATATCTTTTTAGATTGATTCCAATTTTAATTTATAAAATGTAATCAAAAATCATTAAAAGAATTCTCATAAAAATCTCTCATTGATCATGATCTCTCATTTAAAAAGTTTTTTCTTTGAGAAACTACCTTAAATTTAAATATTTAGGATTTTTTAATCATTATTTTTTCTAATTTATATTACCTCGCCTATTATCATTCTTCTTGAATTAAAAATTCAATATTTTATTTTGTTAGATTTTTGTATTAGTTATTTTCTCTTATTTTCTTTGTTCTTTATCAACTTATACCATTTCTTAATAGACTAACAAAAAAATTTCAACACAACATTGAGAAAGGAAACATATAGGGAACTCCTTAACAATATAAGTTATAATTCTTTATAACATGATATTTAATGTATTTCTCATCTATATGGTGTAATTATAGGTTTTTGCTAATGATTTAATTTAAAATAATCACAACATCATTGAAATATAAATTGGAAATAAATAACATCTGTATTAATGGTGAAGAAATCAAATAATCTAGAATATTTTCTATTCTAAAATAATGATAATGTTCCTAACTTATATAGATTTTCTTTTTTTATCGGTTTTTTAAAATAATATTTCACTTGTAGGTAGAGATAAAGGGATATTCCATTTTAATTTTCCAGCATCTGTTTATATTAGTTAGAGTTAATTTTTAATTTTTTATAGTATTAAAAATAAAATTAGATTACTAAATTTATTTTTTATTGTTATTGATATTTTTATTATTTTCCTCATTATTTACATTGAAATTTTATGTTATTTTTATCATGTAATTTCATATATGTATATTAAAAATTCATTCATTGATTTTCATTGATAAAATTTTTAGATCAAAGCATATGGTTCCATCTATAATGTAATTGATACTGAAATATTGACTAGGTGGTATAGGAGAAGGTTCCTATGGGTCAAGGCCTATGGGATATATTTTAATGCGATTTAATGATCATTATTCATTTGGGTCATGTAATTGGTTTACCATTTCCTGACATTAAAATAGTGTTTTTCATTATTTAATAAAAATTTGTTGTGTCTCCAACTTTTGAAATATTAAAATCCCTAATATTTATTCTTTCATGAAAAAAATAACAATTATTCAATAATAGGTATTCATATATATATAGTTATATTAATTCATATCCCAATATTTTCCATGAAAACAAACATGTATTCATACATAAAAATCATTAATATGATTTTTTTCATAATATGCTAGATACAGTGAAATATA
Source organism: Viscum album (assembly GCA_963277665.1). Taxonomy (NCBI): domain Eukaryota; kingdom Viridiplantae; phylum Streptophyta; class Magnoliopsida; order Santalales; family Viscaceae; genus Viscum; species Viscum album. Next base: position 387,914,059 of record OY728148.1, on the reverse strand, counting down.
AGCTTCTATATTTCTCTTTATAACACTTATTACATATATTTTTAGTTATTATTGGGTATAGTGGTTTCCTAGGATAGAAAAGTAATTTGATGATATTTGTTTCATTTTTGAAGTTTTTTAGTCATACTAGACATAGCAAGATATGTGCCTTTATTTTCCATGTTATCAACATCATGGAATAAAACTCGTAAATTTTAGAATCATTCTTATTGAATTTTAGTATTGTTGAAATAATATTTGAATTTTAGTTTCCTTAGTTTTATTCATTCCATATATTATTTTTTTAATATAATGTTCTTTTATTATAGTCATATAAATCAATGGGATGATAATTATTTTATTTCTCTGATTAATTCCCCTGGATGGGTTCCAACATCTATTATTGAAAATTTTAAATAAGTAAAATTATGGTTTAAATAAAGAATCATATTCTTAATGATTCGCTGAAATAATATAATATGATCTTAATGATATTTAAGGGCGCACATGGGTTTATTTTTTTTATATCTATAAGTTTAACATATTTTAATTTTTGGATTTAAATATGAATACTTGAAATGAAAGGAAATATTCTCATTTACTATCTATTTTTTTGGACCTTAAGTTGTGTTTGGTTTTATAAAAGGAGTCCTACTTTTATTTTTAAAAATTTTGTCACGACCCGTCCTCGAGGCCCGTGTCGTGACTACCCCAAGCCCGCCTTCAATAGGACAGGGGCTGGCGACTAGCACCAAGGCATAAATCCTGGTAAAAGGTAAGGTATTTCCTTTGTAAAGTAAACCACAAACACTGTAGAGAAAGTAGGAAGAAGTAAACACTAAGTAAAAACTAGTACAACAGTAAGTGTGGAAAAGTAAGTGGGACAGTATACAAACCCAAACTGAAAGTAAAGTAAAACTGGAAAGGGAAAACAGCAACTGAAAAGTAAATCCGCAATGTCGAGTTGTCCACTAGAAATCTTACCTGAAGGGTGGGTACAGATAGCCTCCACTGCTCCTCGGTTCCAGCCGACCGCTCCGAGTAAGTCCCACCCAGAGGTCCACCTCCAGGTACTGTCCTGCTCCGCAAGCCTCAACCACGATCAGCGATGTCCGTCCTCTGCAACCAACACAACATAGTGCGGGCATAGCCCGTGCAGGGGTGAGTATAAGCTACTCAGTAGGGACCCCAATACTCCCGATGGTCTCCCAGATTCCACAAAGGATAATCCACAAAGGAAAGATACAATCACGAAGTAACATCCGACACTGCTTAGGTATATGCCCATACATATACCTAAGTCATCAATTCTCATTTGGCTCCAACATCTGAGCCCAAGTATAACCCAGTCCACACAGGAAAGAAAAACGTAAATCAACATAGGATAGTACAACACAATCCATAAAGGAAAGAAAAATAGGATTCAGCTCACACGGGTATACTTCTTCATATGATGATAAAGATGACCAGATATTGCCACTGATTCATCTGAGCTGTCAGACCCACAAAGGATCGATAGGTACTAACCCCCGCAATGACCCACAAAGGATCTGACCCACAAAGTATCGATAGGTAACTAACCCCCAGAATGACCCACAAAGGATCTGACCCACAAAGGATCAATAGGTAACTAACCCCCGCAATGACCCACAAAGGATCTGACCCACAAAGGATCGATAGGTAACTAACCCCCGCAAAGACCCACACAAGATCGGACCCACACAGGATCTGTAGGCGCTGGCCCACACAGGACCGCTGAGCGCTGACCCACACAGGATCGGACCCACACAGGATCAGTAGCACTGACCCACAAAGGATCACTGAGTGATGTAGTCATCGTCGTCGAATCCACTGAGGATCTTTGTACAGTTTTCATCGTCACAGTAGTAGTCGCAACCAACTCTAGGGTTCCCGCACACAGCAAGCTCGTTCGGGAGGGTCCGCTCCCCGAGCCGAGAGGCTGATACATCAACTGACACATAGTCCATAGTTTATGTATCCAAAAGTTCTTTATCGTCAACAGGAACTCAACGTCGTAGACGGCGCGTCAATCGGACGCTCGGTCTGAGAGTTATTGGCTTTTTTGTTCTAGGGGCCCGGTTGGTTTTTCAGTCAAAACCAACCCGACCGTACTCCACCTACGTCCAAAAATTGTGCGGAGTAAGCCAAAATATCCTTCTCACTTAGAGAAATCCATCAAAGTCGACGGTACGTCAATCGGACGTCCGAAGCTCAAGATATGAGCGTTTCCGCTCCGAGGGACCGGTTGGTTTCGTGTAAGAACCAACCCGGCCGAACCCAAAGTATTCTGAAACCTCCAACGTGATATACCAAAACGACCGTCTCGATCCAAGGATCTCATCTCCACTGACGGCGCATTGATCGGAGGCCCGTAGCTCAAGATACGGGAAAAAGTCCGAAAAGGTCCGAAAACGGGGGGTCTGGGCCCGCACCGACCCGGCCCAACCCCCCCTGGGTCGGCACGACCCGGCGGGGCGCGGCCCAGCCCGGCTGTCCGGCCAGGCAGCTCGACCGGCGCGCTGGCGCTGGCCAGGCGCCGCGCAAGGCAGCCCCCCCACCCCCCCGCACGCGGGGGCCGCTCCGTGACACCAGGATGCGGCTTAAGCCGCATCCCTCCTCCACGGTCCCTCGAGACCGCGGGACCGGCCGCACCGGCGTGGTGCGCCGGCGAGGGCTTCTGTGGACCACCGGATGTGCTCCAGTGGTCCGATTTTCACGCGGTCTTCGCCAGTGCTCGTCCCGGGACTCGTTCTTCACTGCAAATCCTTCAAAATTAACTTGTGGTTTCGTTTGTCGTCGCCCGCCAATCTGTGCATAACAAAGAAAAAGGGCGGTGGGTTTGGACTTGTTCATTGGTCCGCACCCACCACGTTAGTGGTTTTTAAAGTCTCACAACATTCATATTTAACAACTGGGGATATAAATCACAAAGATTTAAAAAGAAACAACACCTACCTCGTCGTAGTCGTCGGACGAGTTCTTCGCGGAATTGACCATCATGGAAGAAGAGGATTGTCGCGTCGCGGAAGGGCGTCGCGTCGTCTCGGTATACGGCGTCGCGTCGATGATCTCCGAGGTTTAAAGAAAAACATACAGATTTAATTTCATGAATTAAATCTGTGTTGAGGATAAAATCCACAAAGGAAAAATTAAAAGATCCACAATCTCCTACCTCAAGAAGTTGATCGAAGATTTGTCGCGGGGAAAGAATCGTCGCGGAAGAAGCATCACGGAAGGAGAATCGTCGGCGTTCTTCATCGCCTTTTGTCGAAGGCCGGCGTTCTTCACGTTCTTTGCGTTCTTCACGTTCTTCGCGTTCTTCGCGTTCTTCATGAAGAAAGATGAAGATCTTCTAGCTTCAGAGATTTCTCCAAATCCTCAAAACAAGACACCCCTCAAAAGACAAGTGTTGGTCTTATTTTTTAATCTCATGCCAACAATTGATTTCAAAGATAAGTAGCGAACAAATTAATTCATATAATTAATTGCAATGAATTAACCACCCAATTAATATGGGCGTTAAGAATTTAGAAAACGCGTCAATTGACTTTCATTTAAAAGGGGTTTTTGCGGGTGCGTTACTTAGAGGAAAAGAAACCGTGGGGCTCGTTCGGGCCCCACCTCACAAATATCCTACTAAGAGGGTAGGATATTTTGGGTTCCACCCTATCCGATTTAACTCAGCTTAAGTGGCTTTAAGTGGCTTTAAGTGAAATAAAATAAAGTCATCGCACCACTTTATTTTATTTTCTTCACTTAACCCCAAAAATTTAAAACCACACCCGAGCAAACGTAACTCCAGAAGAGGCGTTTCTAAGCAAATACCAGTGCTGCGATTCCATCGGTGCCCTCGGAATTCAATTCCGAGCACTGGTTCAAAAGTTAGAAAAACCCGCTCGTTCGTTCACTAAACGTACCCGATCCAAACTTCGGAAAATGATTACGAGCACACCGGGCCTCAGAATTACGTGGCGTCAGAAACTGCATTCTTGTAAAATTCGAAAGAAAATTAAGAAAAAAAATTTCCCTTGAAATTTACGGGTCTTTACATCACTCCCACCTCAGGGATTTACATCCCTGTAAAGATACATCATAAGATAGAAAAACAAATGTGGGTACTGATCACGCATCTGAGCCTCCCGCTCCCAAGTGCTCTCCTGGAGGTTCTCGTGCTGCCATCTGATGCGCACTAGAGGAATCGATCATCCACTTAGGACCCACTCTTGTCGATCCTTGATCTCCATCGGGACCTCCGCAATAGTCACCCCATCATCAACGTCCAGCTCCCCATGGTCAATGATATGCGTCGGGTCGTGTACGTATCTCCTCAGCTGAGATATGTGGAAGACGTCATGCTCCCAGTGTAACTGAGGTGGTAGAGCCAGGTGATAAGCTACCTCGCCGATCCTGCTAAGGACCTGGAATGGTCCGATGAAGCGTGGAGACAACTTGCCGCCTCGGCCAAATCTCCGTAATCCACATCAAGGTGAGACATGCAAGAAGACGTGGTCGCCATCCTCGAACTCTAGTGGCCTCTGCCTCCTATCAGTATAAGACTTCTACCGGCTCTGAGCTATCCTCATCTGCTCCTAGATGACCTGGACCTTCTTTGTCATGGCCCGGACCATCTCTGGTCCCATAAGTGCTAACTCCCCAGGGTCTGTCCAACACAAAGGAGATCTGCAAGGTCTGCTATACAACGCCTCGTATGGTGCCATCCCGATGGTGGAGTGGTAGCTGTTGTTGTATAAAAACTCCACCAAGGGTAGGTGGTCCTCCCAGCTGCGACCAAAGTCGACGACACATGCGCGGAGCATGTCCTCGAGATTCTGAATGGTCCTCTCCGTCTGACCATCCGTCTGAGGGTGAAAGGCTGTGCTCAGACGTAGCTACGTCCCAAACACCTCCTGCAACTCCTTCCAAAGACGGGAAGTAAAGCGAGCATCTCTATTGGAGACGATAGATGATGGCACACCGTGAAGCCATACAATCTCCTGAACGTAGAGATGCCTCAAGCTCTCCACTGATCCCTGCTCTCTGATGGGTAAGAAGTGAGCCGACTTTGTGAGTCGATCGACAATCACCCAAATGGAGTCGGGACCTCTGGAAGTGCATGGAAGTCCAGTCACGAAGTCCATAGATATCCCGTCCCACTTCCACTCCGGGGACCTCCAAGGGTTGTACCAAGCCTACTGGTACCTGATGCTCTGCCTTCACCTACTGGCAGGTGAGGCATAAAGAAACGAACTTTGCCATAGCCTTCTTCATGCCCGGCCACCAGTGCTGTCGTCTGAGGTCCTGGTACATCTTCTCCACTCTAGGATATACCGCCAAAGGAGAAGTGTAAAACTCTCTCAGCACTCCTCCCGTAAACCGACTGTTACTAAGGTACGTACTCTGAAAAGGATGTCGTGCTCTGCTCCAAATGAGAAACTATCAGGTGCCTATTCTGAGGATATCTGTGCACGCCGTGTCTCACAGTCAGCATCCCCACGCTGTGCCTTTCTGACCTACTGTAGTAGTGGAGGAGAGACTGTGAGAGACTGAAGGAAGGTTGTGCCACCTCTATCCATGAAGGATATCTACAAGGCGGCTAGCTGCTCTGTCGCCTCCTCAAGTAGCTGAATGCATGTCCTCCTGCTGAGAGCATCAGCTACCACGTTCCCCTTCCCAGGAGTATAGACTATCTCAAAGTCATATTCCTGGAGGAACTCGAGCCATCACCGATGTCACAGGTTCAGTTCCTTTTGAGAAAAGATGTACTTGAGACTCTGATGGTTAGAAAACATTGTAAAGCGCTCGCCCATCAGGTAGTGTCGCCATGTCTTCAGAGCGAAGACTACTGCTACTAACTCCAAGTCGTGGGTAGCGTACTTCTGCTCATGCGGCCTCAACTGACGTGATCCATAGGCTATCACAGCCCGCTACTACATTAGGAAACATCTGATTCCGGTCCCTGATGCATTGTAGTAGACTACGTACCCTACTCCCTCCTCAGGCAACATCAAGATAAGGGCACTGGTCAATCTCTGTCTCAACTCCTGAAAGCTCTACTGACATCTGTCTGATCACACAAAGGGTTTCCCCTTCTTCGTAAGAGGTGAGAGTGGTGCCGCAACTCTAGAGAAGTCTGTCACAAATCTACGATAGTATCCAGCTAGTCCCAAGAAACTCGGCACCTCCGTCATGCTCTTGGGTGCCTCCCAAGCTAGCACTGCCTCGATCTTCACAGGATCCACTGCAACTCCCTCCTCAGAGATGACATGCCCCAAGAAGTGGACCTCGCGTATCCAGAACTGACACTTTGAGAGATTTCCATAAAGCTGGTGCTCTCGGAGTGTGCCCAGTACAACTCACAAGTGATAGGCGTGCTTCTCCTCAGTCGTCGAGTATATCAAAATGTGGTCGATGAAGACCACGACAAATCGATCGAGGTATGGCTGAAAGATCTTGTTCATGATGCCCATGAACACTTCTGGAGCATTGGTTATGCCGAAAGGCATAACCAAGAACTCATATTGGCCATACCGACATCTGAAGGTCATCTTCTGCACGTCCTCATCCTGAACTCCGAGCTGATGATAGCCTGACCTGAGCTCTATCTTAGAGAACCACCGTGCTCCCTTGAGCTGATCGAAGAGGTCATGAATCCTCTGTAGCAGATACTTGTTCCTCACTGTCACCTGTTTCAGGCGACGATAGTCGACACAAAGTCGCAATCTCTCGTCCGCCTTCTTGGCAAACAATATCGGGGAATCCCAGGTTGAAACACTGGGTCGGATGAAACCCTTGCCCTGCAAGTCCTCCAACTGTACTCGTAGATCTCGAAGCTCAGCGGGGTCCATCCGATATGCTGGAGTGGATATCGGGGTTGTCCCAGGGTACAGATCAATATAAAAGTCTACCTCTCTGCGAGGAGGTAGTCCTGGAACGTCGTCGATAAAGACATCTGCATACTGATCCACCACTGCAGGAAAAATAGGACTCTGCATGTCAACTGTTCCTAGGATGAGGCTAGCCAACTGATGAGTGATGGGTTGTCCTCTCCTCTCCAGAATTACATCCTGTGCTGTAAAGGCTCCCTTCTCGCCGGTGTAGGTGAACCTGCTCTCGTCGGTGCGTACACATTGCACCTTGCGCCTAATACAGTCAATCTGTGCATGGACTATAGATAACCAATCCATGCCCAAGATGGCTTCGTAAGGCCTGGACTTCACTATAAGAAGATCCTAGCCGAAGCTCTAGCCTCCTAGAGTAAGCTCACACTACCGAAACCAGTGCGTGATCGTCGAGTCCGCTCCCGTAGGAGTCTCTAGATATAAGGATCGAGCCAACGGCTCTGTCGGAATCTCCGAGCTCCGAACAAGGGCAGTGGATATGAAAGAGTGACTCGCTCCTGTGTCTATAAGAACTGCATCAAGGGTGGAATAGACACAGATAGTACCTCGAATCATCTCGGGCACATCGTGGCCGTAGGCCTCCGCTGCCTGGAGTTGTGCTTGTCTCTGCCTGCCAGCTCTTTGTGGTCGGGGTGGACCTTCTGGTGGTGGTGGTGGTGGTGGTAGAGCCTCAAAGCGTCGCCCACCACCTGCTGCTCGGCCAGCTCCTCTGCCTCGTCCGCCTCCTCCCTGCGGACCGCCACGGTCGACCCTCTGCCTCTGCTTGGGTGGCCCCTCAACCATCTACTGCTCCTTAGCACGGTGGGTCGGGTAGTCACGAGCCATGTGGCCCTGCCCGCCGCATGTGTAGCACCGCATGTCTCTCAAAAGACTGGCTCCATGGTGTGTGCCCCGCACTGCTGAGCCAGTGTCCTGAGGTCGTATGCGTGAGGGTCTGTTCTTCCTGGACCCCTGAGTCATCCGTCGACTGCCTTCTGCAGAAGAATCTGCTACGTGCTGCCCCGCGGTAGGTCTCGCTACTGATGAAGGCTCAGCAAGGAAACTCTCGATCAAAAGGGCTCACTCCAGTACTCCTGCCTGAGTCGGAATGCTGAGTGAGATTAGTGATTCCCTGATCTCATGTCTCAATCCCTGATCAAAGGTTCGGTCCTATAATAATGGGTCTCGTATCATGTCTGTCGAGTAACGCGAGAGATCGGTAAATCTCGTCGAGTACTGGGCGACTGTCAAGCTGCCCTGCCGCAGCTGAAGAAGCTCATGGATGCGCACCGCATGGAGGTTGGCCGGGACGAACTCTGATCGAAAGAGGCCCTCAAATTCTGTCCAGATGAGAGATGCCTCATCGTGCACCTGGAGCATCAAGCTCCACCATCGGCCCGCTACTGCGTGTAGTGGGCTCGCTGAGAGGATCACCATGAGGTCTGCCGGTGTCCTCACTAGCCTGAAAACTCGTACAACTACCTCCAGCTAGTCCTCGGATGCCTGGGGGTCCGTCTACCCATGGAACCTAGGTGGTCGCTGGCACTGAAACTCATGCAGAGCTCCAAGGCGACGTGCATCGTCAGTGGCTGGGGCTGGAAGCATCGGTGGCTCGGTAGGTAGAGGTGTCGTCGGTGCCTCAGCTATCAAAGTGCCATGTACCGAGGCCTCGTCGCTTGGTGGGCTGTCGTCACGCTCAACTCTCGGAACCCTATTTGGCTGCCATCGTGGGGCCATCCTGAAAAGAAACAAGTGCACCATGGTCAGAACAGTATACCTGGTGAGCTGACATAAAGTAATCAAAAAGAAAACTTGAAGCACACATGCAATCAATGTTTTTGTGCATTAAGTCAGAAATCAGAAGTCAGGGTCCTGGTGTATAGATACGTCGGCCGCCACACCAATACTGGGCTCCCTGGACTGATAACCACACTCAATATTCTTAACACTATTGCTTCAAATAGAAGAAATATCAGAGTCTGCGGTAGAACCGAACTCCTCTGATACCAATTTGTCACGACCCGTCCTCGGGGCCCGTGTCGTGACTACCCCAAACCTGCCTTCCATAGGCTAGGGGCTGGCGACTAGCACCAAGGCATAAATCCTGATAAAAGGGAAGGCATTGCCTTTGTAAAGTAAACCACAAACATCGTAGAGAAAGCAGGAAGAAGTAAACATTAAGTAAAAACTGGTACAACAGTAAGTGCGGAAAAGTAAGTGGGCCAGTATACAAACCCAAACAGAAAGTAAAGTACAACTGGAAAGGGAAAACAGAAACTGAAAAGTAAAGCCGCAACTTCGAGCTGTCCACTGGAAATCCCACCTGAAGGGTGGGTACAGATAGCCTCCACTGCTCCTCGGGTCCAGCCGACCGCTCCGAGTACGTCTCGCCCAGTGGTCCACCTCCATGTACCATCCTGCTCCACAAGCCTCAACCACGATCAGCGTTGTTCGTTGTCTACAACCAGCACAACGTAGTCCGGGCATAGCCCATGCAGGGGTGACTATAAGCTACAAAGTAGGGACCCTGAGACCCCCGAAGGACTCCCAGATTCCACAAAGGATAATCCAAAAAGGAAAGATACAATCATGAAATAACATCCGACACTACTTAGGTATATGCCCATACATATACCTAAGTCATCAATTCTCGTTCGGCTCCAACATCCGAGCCCAAGTACAACCCAGTCCACATAGGAATGAAAAACGTAAATACACATAGGATAGTACAACACAATCCACAAAGGAAAGAAAAATAATATTCAGCTCACACACGTATACTTCTTCATATGACGATAAAGATGACCAGATATTTCCACTGATTCATCTAAGTCGTTGGACCCACAAAGGATCGATAGGTACTAACCCCGCAATGACCCACAAAGGATCTGACCCACAAAGGATTGATAGGTAACTAACCCCCGCAATGACCCACAAAGGATCGATAGGTAACTAACCCCCGCAATGACCCATAAAGGATCTGACCCACAAAGGATCGATAGGTAACTAACCCCCGCAAAGACCCACACAGGATCGGACCCACAGAGGATCTATAGGCGCTGGCCCACACAAGACCGCTGAGCACTGACCCACATAGGATTAGACCCACACAGGATCGGTAGCACTGACCCACAAAGGTTCTCTGAGTGCTGTAGTCATCGTCGTCGAATCCACTGAGGATCTCTGTACAGTCGTCGTCGTCACAGTAGCAGTCGCAGCCACCTCTAGGGTTCCCAGACACAGCAAGCTCATTTGGGAGGGTCTGCTCCCCGAGCCGAGAGGCTGATAAATCAACTGACACATAGTCCAGAGTTGATGTATCCAAAAGTTCCTTATCGTCAACGGGAACTCAACGTCGCAGACGGCGCGTCAATCAGACGCCCGGTCTGAGAGTTATTGGCTTTTTCGTCCCAGGGGCCCGGTTGGTTTTTAAGTCAAAACCAACCCGACCGTACTCCACCTGCGTCCAAACCTTGGGCGGAGTAAGCTAAAAGATCTGTCTCACTTAGAGGAATCCATCAAAGTCGAAGGTACATCAATCGAACGTCTGAAACTCAAGATATGAGCGTTTCCGCTCCGAGGGCCCGGTTAGTTTCGTGCACGAACCAACCCGGACGAACCCAAAGTATTCAGAAACATCGAGTGTGATATACAGAAACCACCGTATCAATCCAATGATTACATCGCTGCTAACGGCACGTCGATCGGAGGCCCGTAGCTCAAGATACGGGAAAAAGTCCGAAAAGGTCTGAAAACGGGGGGTCTGGGCCCGGACCGACCCGGCCCAACCCCCCTGGGTCGGGCCGAACCGGGTTGACCCGACCCGGGTCCGACCCGACCAGCGCAACCCGGCCCGGCAAGGAGCGGCCCAACCTGGCTGTCCGGCCGGCCGGGCGGCCCGGCCGGCGCGCTGGCGCTGGCCAGGCGTCGTGCAAGGCAGCCCCCCCCCCCCCCCCCCGCGCGGGGGCCGCTCCGTGACACCCGGACACGGCTTAAGCCGCATCCCTCCTCCGCGGTTCCACGCGGCCATGGGACGGGCCAGCGCCACCGCGGCGGGTCTTCCCTGTGGCGCGCCGGCGGGGGCTTCCGCGGACCAACGGACGCGCTCCGGTGGTCCGATTTGCGCGCGGTCTTCGCCAGTACTCGTCTTGGGACTCGTTCTTCACTGCAAAGCCTTCAAAATTAACTTGCAGTCCCATTTTTCATCGCCCACCAATCCGCGCATAATAAAAAAAAGGGCGGTGGGTTCAGACTTGTTCGTTGGTCCGCACCCACCGCGTTAGTGGTTTTTAAAGTCTCACGACATTCATATTTAACAACCGGGGATATAAATCACAAAGATTTAAAAAGGAACAACCCCTACCTCTTCATAGTCGTCGGACGAGTTCTTCTTGGAATTGACCATCACGGAAGAAGAGGATCGCCGCGTCGCGGAAGGGCGTCAAATCGTCGTGGTATACGGCGTCGCGTCGAAGATCTCCGAGGGTTAAAGAAAAACACACAGATTTAATTTCACGAATTAAATCCGTGTGGAGGATAAAATCCACAAAGGAAAAATTAAAAGATCTGCAATCTCCTACCTCAAGCATTTGATTGAAGATTTGTCGCAGGGAAAGAATCGTCATGGAAGAAGTGTCACTGAAGGAGAATCGTCGGCGTTCTTCGTCGCCTTTCGTTGAAGGTCGGCGTTCTTCGCGTTCTTCACATTCTTTGCGTTATTCGCGTTCGTTGCGAAGAAAGATGAAGATCTTCTAGCTTCAGAGATTTCTCCAAATCCTCAAAACAAGACACCCCTCAAAAGACAAGTGTTGGTCTTATTTTTTAATCTCATGCAAACAATTGATTTCAAAGATAAGTAACGAAAAAATTAATTCATAAAATTAATTGCAACGAATTAACTGCCCAATTAATAGGGGCGTTAAGAATTTAGAAAACGCTTCAGTTGACTTTCATTTAAAAGGGGTTTTCACGGGTGTGTTACTTAGAGGAAAAGAAATGGTGGGGCTCGTGCGGGCCCCACCTCACAAATATCCTACCAAGAGGATAGGATATTTTGGGTTCCACCCTATCCGCTTTAACTCAGATTAAGTGGATTTAAGTGGCTTTAAGTGAAATAAAATAAAGTCGTCGCACCACTTTATTTTATTTTCTTCACTTAACCACAAAAATTTAAAACCACACCCGAGCAAACACAACTCCGTAAGAGGCGTTTCTAAGAAAGTATCAGCGCTGCGATTCCATTGATGCCCTCAAAATTCGATTCCGAGCACCAGTTCAAAAGTTAGAAAAACCCGCTCATTCGTTCACTGAACGTACCTGATCCAAACTTTGGAAAATGATTCCGGGCACACCGGGCCTCGGAATTACGTGCCGTCAGAAACTGCGTTCTTGTAAAATTCCAAAGAAAATTAAGAAAAAAAAAAATTTCTTGAAATTTACAGGTCTTTACAAATTTCTTAACAAAGGTATTGGAAAATATTTTGTATAATAGGGTAAAATAAAATGGTATGTGATTTATCTCTTACATTTTCATTTTTTATGGTAAATATGGAAACATGTTTTTAAAAATCAATTAATTTCTTTTTTAATTTTATAGAATATGGTTTCTATTTACATAATTTAATAATTTTCCTAAAACATTTTCATAAAATAAATGAACATTTTAATAATTATAAAGTAATTTTATGTTTTTCATGTTCTTATTTTATGTTCATATGTTTTAACAAATTTTATGAGCTTCATAAATTTAGATAATGTTTGTTAACCCACTCACTTAATTTTGATTTAATCAAGAATTATCTGGATTTATTCATGTAATAACCCTTTATTTACAAATACATTATGATAAAATTTTTAGTTTCATAGAAAAATATTTTTAAGAACATTTTTATTTTGATATTTTATAAATTTTGAAATAATTAACTGTTTACTTCCAAAATGTTTTATCATGATTAAAAAATTTGATATCATTAAACTATTCTTATTAGGTTGTATTTATAGACATTATACCAATGTGATAAATTGAAAATGTGTATATAATTTTACTATATTTTTCCTTGATAATTATATATATTAATTCTAAATGTTTATTTTTTCAAGTATATTTGGTATAATATAGTTTTTGGAAGACTTTGGGGATGATTGGGAAGAAGTTGAAGATGAAAAAAGAAAATCATGGAATAATCAACATCCATTGTATTGTAATGAGTTAAAGGAATTAAATTTTGATATATCAATCAAACATTGTCTTAATGTATTAAAATAACATTGTAGTGGTTATGTATGAGTAAAATGAATTAAGTAGCTGGAAATAAACATTGTGTCCTGAATAAGACTCATTGCATCATGCATCACATGTAATGTTAAATAGTGTATAAAAATCATGTTTAAGGATGGACTATGGTTTAAATGAAGGTTCGATATCACAACCAATGAAATAGGATATAACTCTACTTATGTTACATCATAAGCATCATCCATTATGATGCAATACTTTTGGGGTAGATATTTTAAGTGTGTATCATGCATGAATTTTTTAGGATTTCATGCCATTATTTTAGGTTATTAAAATATGGAACACAATATATACCCATGTTATGACTCAACACATTCCACTTACATCATGATACATGTTTAATAGGAGAAATATAAAGAAGATTGTTGGTGAAAATATAGGTAAAATATTAATAAATCACCTATTATCACACAATAGGTAGAGTTATTCTATATTCTTTCTAATATTTTATATATTATATCATTTTTAAATTTAAAAAAAAAATTAGTCACTTTTGATTATTTTTACCATTTTAATAGATTCGGTATGAGGATAATATTGTTGTGGATGACTTGGATCAAGGTTTTCCATTCTAGTTTAATTTTTCCAATGATATTTCTTTCATTTATTGATTATATATTATTCTTTTATATTTTATATATCTCCTAATATATACCCTTTACTTGTGATTCATTCTCAGACCGTCATGGGTGAGTATTCTCTTAAGGGTTATTGAATTAAAATTAGAAGCGAAGTGATTTATTTTCAATGATTGATTATTCTTTTGGATGGTTTTTTATTAAGTATTACATTATATTGAATTATTATCTTATTCCTTATTCATTATTTGATAATAGTAAAGACTAAGGTAAGAAAATAAATTTAATAAATAAGGATTTTTACTAGGAGATTAGTCTTAATAATTCTTTTATAATAATGATTCAATATTAAAGCATATTCGTTTATGTAGTTTTTTGTTATAAATAATTAAAATATCTAGGATAATATTAATAAGTATCTATCTAATTAGAACTGATTATTATTTAGGAATATAATAATTAATAAAATTATTTATTACTATAAGAGGATGAAATCATAATTTGAATAAAACTCATCCTTTGAAATTGATTTATCATATATAGTTGTAAATAGAAAAAATAATTATTTTCTTGAGATTACTTTGTCTTTTATTTTATAATTAACTTTATATTATAAAAACTATGGATCAATAAATAATATTAATTAATGTTAGGATTTTTTATTTCACATTTTTTCTAATTGGTTCGACCTTGAACTTTCAAAAGATATACTATGTTATAGTAGTTTTAGTAAAGGGGTTGTTTTTAAATTTCTAAAATTTGACCTCCATCCTTGATAAGTGATGATGTCAAATAGTGGTTCAAGTTTTTTGTTCTCTTTCAGAAGATGAGGAACAAATCATAAAACTATATAGTTTATTTAGTAATAATTACTTGATCCAATCCATTAATATTCCATTTTTTTCTCTTCATTACCTTTTTCATTTCCATGAAGTATTGTATTTATATTTATTGTTCATAATTTTATGAAATAAACCCAACTCACTTATTCAAGGAGAATTGATACTTATAATCCCTTAGATTTTAACCCTGAGATTGAGAACTTATTCTCTAAACACCAATAATCAACAAGGGCATAATATGTTTTTCAAAGTGTGAATGATTATAAAATAGGATAGTTCATTAATAGAGTTCTGAAATCGTAATGGGAGAAGACAATTATTATAAATTCCTTGATATTTAAGAAATATCATTTCGGTCAGATCTTGAATCTAATATGAGTATTTATACCATTTCAAGGTGTCAAGGGTGTTTCTATAGGATGGGGATAAAGTCTTAAATGTTGGTTCGAGCTTTGGGGTTGAATGGTTTTTAAATTCAACTATAGGTGGTATATAGAAAATTTATGTAGGTGGGATGTAAATATTTTGTGTGATTTTATATGATTTAATGTCTGGGAATGTTTTTGGATTAATTTGGGTATATTTTTTAGTTATAGTGAATTTTTTAAATTTTTTAAACTCTTATAAATAAGTTTCATTTTATGATGTGCTGGAGACATCAATAATAAGGGACTCTATATATAAAAGTAACTTTGTAAAGGATTGGTAAAAATATAACTAAGTCATGAAAACAACTTGAGTAAAATTTACAATTATTTAAGGTACCTAATATATAAGAGTCATCTACTTGTGAAAAATGGTTTAATTGTTGGAAACCTTGTAATATACAAGAGTAAATCCATGGCGAAGTAATTATATAATAGTAACTTCTTAATACGTAATAATCACCCTCCCCCCTATATAGAAAAATCTAGAAAAAGTGTTGAGCTAACTATAATACATAATAGTAACCTTGTGGGATATATAAGGGTGACTTCGAGTACCATATGATGTGTGATTTGGATAATTTTTGGGGGTTACCTATGATACATAAGAGTCGTATATTTATATGTAATAATACCTTCCTAACATGTTAAGGTTATAAAATGGTAAAGTATTTAGAAACCCTGTGATATGTAAGGCTTATTTCCCTAATATATGTGGGTCCTAGTGTTTATGAATTTTTATGGGTGATATATAAAGTTCATCTTGGGTGATACTTAAGGGTCTTTAGAGGATATACATAATAGAATTAATGTTTTTAAAAAAATTAAAATAAGAAAACTTTTATAGATTTTCCTAAAATGATAATTAATTGATTTAATAAGTATAAAAGAGGTAATCAAAGGATTTTTTGTAAAAATGTCAGTTTTATGCCCCAGTTATCTATTATCATTCGTTTTTCTTCCTTATTAAAGGATTTTCACCAATTATTTCTTTTTATTTGATCCCTCCATTATAGGGAGTAGCTGCGGGAAAGGCTAGACACCCAAGGTTATTTATTTATTTTCCCTCCCAATGTCTCCATGTTTAATATTAGTTATGCCCTAAATCAATGATTTTGTTAGATTATATAATTTATTCTGATTAAAGATATATTATCTATAATTTCATAGAGAGTGGATTCCTCTTAATTTCATGTAAGTGTTTCCTAGTTATTTCTCTATTATAAAGTTTTTTATGCACTATGTCATAAATGTGTGTGGGTGATCGGGAGTGGAACCACTTGAGGTTTTTATTATTTGTAAGGGGTACATAGGGTTATTCTCATGTATAGAATGAAGGGTTTTGAACTGTTATGGTTTGTATTTCTATGTGGTGTGTATTTAGGGTTTGACATTCAATATATCATATATGGTAAAATGGTGATTAATGTGATTTGATCATTGATATAGTTCCTTAGTAATGGGAGAAGTGTGGCCCATATAGAAATGTGTGATGTTGATCACCATGAATAGGGAATTGATGGTTTATCAGTATGAGGTGGATTATATAGATCATTTATACAAGTGATTATATAGATTCATCAAGGTATGTTCATAGGTTATTAGTGATGTAACTCACCCTCGGGGATGTGTTTATTAGGGTCATGTGCACCTAGAATAGGGACCGTTATATTTTTTTACTTTTGGTTTCTTAGTGTTTCACTTTTTAGTTAAGTGGTATAGGGATGATGGTGTTCAAAATTATTATGGAGGATAGTACAACATAGTTTTCTATAGTTGTTGGTATGTGATACCACCAGATTGGAGTGGAAAATTCAGCATATATATAGTATATAGTGGGTCTTATGAGATAAACTTAAAAAAGGATGGGTATGGTCATTCCTTGGGAAATGTCAAGTTGTTATATCGGTGGTTAGTAAAGGGTTTAAAATACCATGGGTCTTGTGATATTTTATATAGATATATCATTGGGGAATCATAGTTAATTTTGGAATAGTGATTTCATATAAAATATAGTTGGTTGGAAGGTTTAGGTCACTTCCAATGTTATAGACTAAGGATGCATCATTCCAATCTATAACTAGAAGATGTAGGTAAAGACTCACTTTGGTATAGAAAATAATTAGTGGATTTAGTTGTATGGTATGTTTATTTTAATTTTGTATGGTTTTCATACACTATGATACATGTGAATATTGGATATGGATACCCTTGGTTATCAAATACTGAGTTCATACCCATACCATGCACAGGCCCTCTGTAATACATACAAACATTATGTCTCGAAAACTGATAAGGTTAAAGCTTCATCATATGGATCGTAGTGGATATTGATATCGAGATAGTGAATGGGATGGATGATATGGTTTTCATGATGAGTTGGACGGTTTCTCTATGTTGGAAGTATATATTGGTTACTTTTTACATTCACATATGTGATCGGACAACGGGTGATCATGTTCACTCCTATATAATTGTCATGGAATATTATTTTTTTATTAGGCTTATAAAATATATGTTTTGGATTATTGTTTTCTATTATTTGAAGTTTCTTATACTATTTTTTTAAATTTTTTTCTTTTTCATCTTTAGAGGGTATCATCTCCCCACTATCACCCCTTAGAGCCTCACTTATAATTAATAGTCTTTAGTATATAGGGAGTAACTCCTAAGGTTTAGTGTCACTATGGTCTAGTTACTTTAGATAAGTCTATGTTAGGATGTTATAAAGTGGTATTAGATCAATTTGGATACAGATTAGTTTTAGATAAGGGTATTCACAAGTGATATTAAAGGGATTATTGTTGTTATTTGGGTTATAGTAGATTGGAGGTTTAGGAAAGT
Organism: Viscum album; assembly: GCA_963277665.1. Classification (NCBI taxonomy): domain Eukaryota; kingdom Viridiplantae; phylum Streptophyta; class Magnoliopsida; order Santalales; family Viscaceae; genus Viscum; species Viscum album. The sequence continues at coordinate 387,896,197 of OY728148.1, read as the reverse complement.
GTTGAAACTCACTTATGGAAGTGGAACATGGGATTAATGTCATGTTATGATCTTGGCCAGCATAGGAATGGGAGAATTCTCGGTTATTAGTGAAACTGAGTTTTTTATTTGGGTTTATAGTTGAGTTATTAGATTTAGATCATGAATATTTGATGTTATTGATTTTTGTTTCATAATCTTGGACTCAAGAAGAAAAATTTGGTACTCATGAATCATTATAAGTATGTAAGTATTTTATGATATGTGTTTGTTCCTTGATATTTTCATTTGGATCATGGAATGGAATAGGGGTTTGGTTGTTTAAAGTGTCAACAACAACCTATATTATGTTTTCCCATATATATTATTGTAGGAATTATACTTAAATTGATATGGTATATAAATTCATGGGTGGTTGGATATAATAATACTACATATATATGGTTTTTGTGGTACCTAACCTTGACATGGGTATGTGGGGCCATAAAGTCGGATTATATGGGAATTCGGTATGGTATGGAAGTGTAAGAGCTAGTGGGTCATACTACCTATTATATATTTCCCTATTTATGATATATGGACTATTATATTTGTATTTATATTAGTATTTGGTTCTCATAGTGATTCCACCTAGATAACCTCCATTATAGTTCCAGGAGGGTGGATACATGGTTCTACCGAGGCATACACTATATGAGGTGTAACATCCCAAGCTTTTATGAAATATCTTCTTTAAAATTAACTTAAATTCATTAATATATTATGATACATTAAATAAATAGTTTATATTTTATTACACTAAAACACCAAGTTTACCATGTGTTACATGCAACATCAAGTTTATTTGATAACTTGTGTTACACACAATATTGTGTTTTACCAAACAATGATATACTATTAGTATTATTATTTAATGTGATAGTTTTCACCTAGCCATTGTAATGGATTGAATGAATGATATTAACTAAATTATGAAAATATAGTTTACACATGACTGTAAAATGAATTTATTGGCAACCAGTTAATTAGAAATGAAAATAAAGACCAATTAAATGTGAAGGAAATATTTTTATAAAAAAATATTTTTATGCCATAAAAGGTATCTTATCTTAATAAATTAAATTTATAATTATTAGTGAGATATATTAATTGATTTTATATAATATATATTTAAGAAAAAAATTAAATTCATACAACAAATTTGATAGGCATAAGATAAGAATAAATTCCATTTTCAGTATAAAAACTGTATTTTTTATAAAAGGCGGTTTCACCGCCTTTTAATGGAGTGGTTGTTTTAAAACTAAATTTTGAAACTTTTATAAATTTTATTTGACAAAACAAAATTCATTTTGGAAATTTTAATATCAAAATTTACTTAAGGTTAATTTTTGGTATTTTTCTAAGAAATTTCATTTTTTGATGAATAGTGAAAAATACTGAATTTTAATTGAAAACGGCCTTTTTATTCATATAATTTATAAGGTTAAATTATATTTTGAATTTTTTTTAAAGTTAAATTAGATAAATTATATATCTATTAACCTAATTTAGTTATTTTTAATCATTTTTATATCAAATTTTGATATAAAAATATATAATACTTTTGAAGATTTTCACTTTAAAAACTCACCTTATCGGCCCATCTATGAGATTAATTTTAAATTAAATTCTACCATTTCTATTAAGGGAATTTATAAAATAGTTTCCATGTTTGGAATCTTAATTATTTATAATAACTAATAATTTAAAATTATTTTTTTACCAAAAATATTAGTGAAAGAAATTAAAATTAATTGTAGTGATTAAGGTAGCACATGAGCCTCAACCCAGTTGGTGAGGACTCCTTAAGTGCATCCAAGAGACCCGGGATCAAATCCAGGTGGGGGGTAATTTTCGGGTACTATAGTAGGCATTGTAGTAGGTACTGTAGCAGGCACTATAGCAGGGACTGTGCAGAACTGTAGCAGGTACTGTAGCGGGAATTGTAGCTGGCACTGTTTGGCACTGTAGAAGCTGGGAATATGCCCCCATTTGGGCCTTCGGGACACCGATTTGGTCCTCGAGTCTTTTAAGGCCTTCGGTTCAGTAAGTACTTCAGGCCACCTCAAGGCCTTCAGTCCACCTTAATTGTAGATGCAAACTAGACAACCAAAAAGGAACAAGATTTAGATGGAGGAGGAGCAAGGAGCTTTCACCATAGCAGAAGCTAAATGGATTGTAATAATGAGTGGGTATGGCAGCTGCCATCGGTACAAGCCTGTTCATGCATGGGAAAGCCTAGCCGAACATCCATGCAAAGGTGGAGAGCTGATTTCACGATGAAGATGCTGGGGAGGATCAGTTCCAAGTAGTTAGTCTGGGTTGTATGTAATGTTTGAAGCCTACGGGCAATGAATTCCTCTAAGGCCTATGGTCCATGTAATACCTATGCCTACGGGCATTGTAAGGGTTCCACCTCACCCCTTAAAAGGTGGATTATCAAAAATCAATAAAAAATTAAGGCCTTCGGGCCATTGGAGGAATTTTAGTGATTAAGGTAAAAATGAGTTTACTTGGTAGTCAAAATTTAATATTAAGGATCAAAATGACCTAGAAACTTGTCCATGATCGCTTTTATGGTCATATTTTAACAATATAGACTATAGAATCTAATTTTTAAATTATTTTAGGGATATTATGTAATTTATACCTCCCAATAGTGTTTACCTTTTTGTATTTACACGAATGTCGCTCCTCCTCCACTATAAAAGAACGCTCAATCTCCCCACTTATTCACACCTATAAATCAAATTGGATCATAAAAATCATACCAAATAAACTAGAAAAATGTATATTATCAAACTAGATGCCTAAATTTTTTAATAAATCATACAAATGAAGTCCTTTGGTGCAAACTAAAAGGAGTTACCTGAAGAAGAGGTAACATCCTTTAATGACTAAATTTGTTTTATTTCATTCTCCATCCATTAAATTATTATTATTACATTATTATATAATAATATAATTATCCTCAATATACTGATATGTTTTTATTGTAAGTGTAAAAAATACTCCCACACACACTTCCATCAAATGAGATACGCAATAACCATTTGTGTGTATGGTGAACTACCATCTCGTGAACCGATGTCGTTCATTATTCCATTACCACCTCTCAAGGTTGGTAATAATGATGAAAATAATGTTTATATTTTATATTTATTATTTTTATAGCTTAATTATACTAATAGATTCATTATATCATATACACCCTTTTTATATTTCATACTGTAGGGGATACAATAATGTTTCGTATGTGTACAGCGAACTACTGCCTCACAAAGCAAGGCAAAGCCTTTTAACTATCATGTTACATAGAAGGTAATAAGGGTAAATATAATTATTTCATATGATATAAATAAAAAATTTATTAAATTCATGCCATAATTTTATTTCTATAAATATAATATATAATTTTTTTACCATTTCACACACTCAAAAAGTGATAACATTGATTGTGAACTTTTGGACTACTTCCCTCTCAAAGTGATGTGATTTATTTTACATCAAAATAATGATCATTAAAAAATGGGAACGTTACTCATGTGTACGTACAGACTACCATCTCGATGATCATAACTCTGGTTCATTTTTCATAACCATATTTCATGATTGGTTTTAAAATAATAATTGGTGTGTAAATATGATTATTATTTCATGATTATTATTCTGGATATTTTTAAATAATTACCTCTTCAGCCATAGTTGACCAAAAGAAGTCATTTTTTAAACATAAACCGAATATGGTCAAAACATCTCACGTAAACTTAATTGATTAAGTATTTATATATAAAATTATAATAAGTATAATAAAATTAATAATAAAATTTAAAAAGGTTCTCAAGAAATTAAATAATTAACATAAGTTTATTATTAAGTAAGAAAAAGACACACATGTCAATTTGAACTCACGTTAAGGCACTCTGTCTCAATATCCTTTCATTGAGGTGTATTTTCATGTTATAAACCCACATTCTTTTATGAGGCATATATATATATATCCCCTTTGACATATAATATCATGAATTTATTTATTCTCATATTATTTAATGTTTTTTATTATTTTATTCCTGCATGGGGCTTATAATTCAAATTTTTCAAAGTGGTATGGGACACTTTGATTTAAATATATCTTTGAAAATGTATAAATATTTAATTTCAAAATACTTTCATCTATTTCAATATTATATATATTATTTTATATGTATATTTATATGGATATAAATTATTATAAAGGATTTTTTATTTATATTCTTAATTTCATTAAAAGGTTTTTAAAAAGAATCTTTTTATGTGTTTTATACGATAGGTTTTTTAAGGAAAGAAAAAAAGAGGAATTTTAAATTCATACGTATATAGAGACAATGAATTTTCTGACATAATAAGAATTTTTTATTTCTCACTTCCTCTACAATAATTCATGTTTTTAAAATAAAAATTAACCCTTATTTCTATTTTGGGGTATTTTTTTATTGAAATGGGTTTTGAGAATGGATTGATTATTCCAATATCTTAAAATGCTTTATCATGATTGAAAATAAAATTTTATGAGTGACATATTTAAAATTTAATGATTTTATATGTTATTATTATGATAAGGTTCTAGGAAATTATGATGAGAGGTTATTTTATAAACCAATTATGGGTAGTTCTTTGATAAACCCATGATGGGTGGTTATGTGATAAACTTGTGATGGGTTGTTTCGTGGTAAACCAATGATGGGTGGGTCCATGATATACATTCAATGCATTGGGTATGAAATTAAACCATATGGTTAGTCAATTTTTAATAGTGAAATGTATGTAAGTTTACCACATGGTTATTCCATTTATAGGAATGGAAAGTATAATGATGTCCCAAGATACCATTATGTGTTATCTATTCTTGCTATTGGTTTTATGGTAATCTCATGATTATAAAAAGGGTATGAAATGAGATTATTTTTAAATTAAAGTATTTAATACTTCTTAAGTATTAAAACTATTAATTGATGATAAAGTTTTAATAGTTTTTAATGATTTTAAAGGACTAAAATTTTTCCTTATTTTTGTATCCCTTACTAATATTTTTGTTTGCATCCCACATTTTTAAATGTTTTCTATGGGATTTAAGAATTATAGGAGAATATAAGGAGTCAAGTTGAAATTTGAGAATATTTTCCATGAAATAAATCATGAATTATTTTAAAAGATTTATATTATATAAAAATGGATACTAATTGGAATTTAACACTTTTTATTATGTGGTTTTTTAATGTATGAGTTATATCCTAATTCTCTAAAACTCTAAACCCAAAAAGATACTTGAAGCGAAATAAAGTAAATTAATGAATAAAACTCAAGATTATGTAATGTTTAAGTCTAGGTCATTATATTTGGTATCAAAGGATGGTTTAGAAAACATTAGAGGTTAGGATAGTGTTAATATAATTCCATTAAAATATTTTACTTTATGGTCAAGTTGAAACGATATATAATTTTAATATTTCCATGTTGCTTCATCTAAACTGTGTCTATTTGGAATGGTTTTACATAGAGGAAATAAGAAAGTTGTAGGGTAAGGCACCAAGAGTAAAATATGTTTCCAAATCAGAATACCACGATGGTTGGAATTGGAATAAAATAGTTCATTGTAGTGATAGATCAGTTGACACAAGCTATAAATGGTTATGGTATCCATGCTAGAGAGGAACTCAGTATAACATGAAGGAACATGTTTATAGTAGAGAATTTTATGATACAAAATCCCCATTATTCAATGGATCATTTGACCTGGTGGTAGCCAAAGGATGGATCAATGCCCAAGAAAAGATATTCCAAGTCTTCAGATGTTTAGAATTTCAATTGGTAACTCATTCAATCTATCATTAATAAGGTGGAGTTTATTGATGGTGGTATTTGGTTAATAATACTATATATAAAAATGATCTTGATTCCATGGAATGGGAAAAATTAAGGATATTTTCTCTTAAAAATATTTACCTAAGGTTGTTCATATTGGGATGGAGAATAAAATATTGTAATTAAAGAAAAAGGATAATGATTCAGTTATCTTGTATGAATAAAACTTCACAATATTGTCCAAGTATTTTCTAGATATTATTTAAGACATTGATAGTAAAATTGATAGATTTTACTCAGGGATTCAACCAAGTCTATGAAGATCTTTGTCCACATGAGAATTTAAAATTTATGAGAAAGTTATTAGTTTTGCTGAAAAAAGTTGAGATATAGTTTTCTAACACATATGTGCCATGATATGAAATGAGTAATAAATTGACAAGGTGGAAGGAAATAGAGGATAAACCAACTAAGAATTTTATATGTAATACCAAAACTTTTTCTAAGTGTGGTAAAATAGATTTTGGGGAATGTATTTTTTATACTGGAAAGTGTTATCAGTGTGGTTATTTTGTTCACAAGGTTTATAACTATAAAGAAAAGTGTTTTAAATAATCCAAGAATGAGATATCTGATAGCCAGTCAACACAAATATTCTTTAGCTGTAATGAGTTGGGACGTTATTGTAATTTGTGTCCGAAGTTACTTACTTTGGGTGTAAATCATTATGATCAGAAGAACAAAAGGCATGGTAAAAAAATTTTCTACTTCGACTGTTGATGTTGGGCCATTTGGTTAAGTGGATATAACTATAGGTAGCTCATTATTTTTTGAAGTTTAGTCATAAGCCTAATTTCTTAGGCACCCCTCTTTTAATGTTTTAAATAATGTAAATACATTGGGATACATTTTTTGAGTTTGTATAGATGTTTAAGGTATATTTACATAAGCAAATATTATGTGTGTGTGTGTGTATATATATATATATATATTTGTGAATATAATATATTTTGGTTTATATAATACATTTATGTATAATATTTATATATAATATATATAAATAATTATATTTACATCGCTAATAAATATTTATACTTTTATATTTTTGTGAGTGTGTGTGTATATTTATGTATTTATATAATATTTATAGATATAATATAATTATAATATATATATTTATATAATTATTTTTATATACTTATATATGTGTGTGTGTAACAATAATATTATTAATTATTATTATTATTACATATCTTTTTTAAACTATAACAATTATATGTTGGTTTTATAAATATTATACGTTTATATATTTTATGATTTATATTATACATATATTATATTAAATGCATTTATATTATATATTTATATATGTAATTATATACATTTATATTATATAATTTATACACATATATATACACACAAAATTAAATAAATTCATATAATTGTAAAGATATAATATAATTAAATGATATACACATACTAAATTAATTTATAATTATTATGGTATAATAAAATATATATAAAATAATTATATAAATTATATAAATTTATATATAAAAAATTACTTATAATATAACATATATAATATATATATAATATATATATTTATATTTAATTTTAATTTTTTATATATTATATATATTTGTATAGATAATATAATATAAATGTATTTATATATATACAATAAAAATGTATTAAATATAAGATATGTATAATATAAATCATAACATAAATGTATTGTATTTATAAAACCATATATAAATTTTATATATTTGAATAAATATATTTACAATTACATTTATATTATGTATACCAATATTATATATGCATACATTTTTAATTATATATATAAATATTTATTTAAAGTATTTATATAATGTATTTATATAATGTATATATATATTTGTAATGAATTTAAATACATTTATATAATGTGCTTATGTAATATAAATATATACAGACATGCGTACACACACAAATAAATTATAAAATTTGAATTTAAATGAGATTTATTGAAAAAAAAAATAATTAGTTCTGTTAAAATACCCTCTAATCAAATGTATTAATGAAGGTTCATGATCCCCCTCTAATTTCTTGAATTATAGAGGGATGAAAATCCCCTCTAATGTCATAGATTATAGGGGGTTCACATCCCCCCCTAATTTCTTAAATTATAGGGGGTTTGCAACCCCCTCTACCGTCATAGATTAGAGGGTGTTAAAACCCCCCTATAAAGTCATAAATTATAGGGGGTTCACAACCCCCCCCCCTATAATTTCTTAAATTAGAAGGGGTTCAAAACCCCCTCTAATCTAATGGATTAGTGGTGGTTCATGAACCCCTCTAATTTCGTATATTATAGGGGATTCACAAACCCCTTTCTACTATCATACATTATAGGGGGTTCAAAACCCCCTATAATATCCAAAACAATATATATATATATATATATCACCTCTAAAATCCAACCGAACATATAGCATTACTAATTATTAAATTAGAAGTGGTTTTGACATAACTGCCTATAAAATATAAACAAATATTATAAAAACAATGGAAAATTTTAGACAGGGTTGTGAACCACATCTAAATTTGATGATTATAAGGGGTTGTGCATAACCCTCTCTAAAATTAATTTACAGGGGGTTGTGTATAACCCCTTCTAAAAAACTGTTGCTAATCTGCTGTATTTTTTATAGTGTGGAACAATAAGGGTTAGGCTTCCTCGTCTAAATCCTATTAGATATGGATGTGAATATGGTAAATGGGCTAGATGATATGGTTTTTATGATAGTACATGTGGTTCCTCAGTGTTTGTAAATTTATTTTGGTTACTTAATGCATGTATATATGTGATCAGCCTACAAGTGATCTTGTTGACTCTTATATGAATGGAATGTAATTTTATTTGTTTATTATGAATAACGAATGTTTTTTTTTGGATTATTATTTCAGATTATTCAAATTTTATTCCATTTTTATTGTATTGTTTTTATATTTTATCTTTATAGGGTAAAATCTCCCTACTATCACCCCTTAAACCCTCACTATTAGTCAATAACTTTTGGAATATTTTATCCCTCGCCTAAGGTTTAGTGGATCTTTGGTTTAGTTACTGGAGAGTGGGTTGTGTAAGGATGTTAAAATTATGAATTATGGACTTTATTTGGATTATGGATCCACTCCTAGTATCATGAGGTCCCCAATTCAGGATAATAACTTTAAGTTAAATCCAAGTTCTCAATAAATGATATAAAATGTTGGACAATTCAATGGACCATAAGGTAAAGATACTCACAGAAACCCCTCCAATTTTCAGGAAACCAACAATAATTTCAAGAATAATGAGGTTTCTAAAAACTTATACTATTGAGATAATTTATTTCTTTCTAAAGGGACAATATAAAGATTAGTTGAAAGTACTACTCTTCAGTTCATTAATTACATGGGAAAATATTTTAAGAAAATTGATGGAAATAAAATTCCCATTTTTTAAAACTATAAAACATAAAAATGAGATCCAAATTTTTTTACCACATGATAGATAATATACCTTTTAGGTATGTTAATGCTTCAAGGATCTAATAACTAAGTTCCCTTGCCATAGTTTATCCCTTTTTATATATAAAACCTTTTTACTTTTGTTTTCAACATAATACATGAGTCATTATTGATATAAAAACTAAATGAATATTGATGTGAAAGCCATGTTCTAAAGAATAAAATATTTTTGATGATTTGGAAAGTAATTTATCTTAGTGTGATGAGAAAGAGGCTCTCCATGAAGAGGTATTCACCAAGTAAATTAAACCACTAATTTGACACCCATAATGTCACTTTCTGATTTTTATTTTAGTGATAATTTTATTTATAATTTTTTTTAAAAATTTAGACTTCAAATTTTAAAATTATAAATAATTTTATAGAGTGCATGGTCTAGGTGGATGGCCTCAAAACCATGCGTATTGACTATTCAGGTCAGGTTTATAATGGGAATTAAAATTTTTATGGTTGATTCATGTACATATAACATCATGAAGTAATTCCATTTAAGGGGGAAGGGGTACTAGAATCTGCATAGCTAGAGCATGGTTCATCCAATCATGTATACCAATCATACAACCCTTTAAAAATTATAAAATTTAAAGTTATAAAAATTCCAATTAAAATGGGTTCATCTCCTTTCATATCCTCATTCAATTGGCCTCTTGTCTTGGAATATCTTCCTCTTATGATCTCATTTTCCATAACACTCTACATAGGTTCCCCATAAAATGGAGTGATTTATTCAAGGTTAATGGAATAATTTGTTTGTCACTCTTTTCCTCTCACCTTATTCTTATTTCTTTATTAATTATTTCATTTCTCTATGACCATGGATTCTATGGTTTCATTTCAAAAAAAATTTATTTATAGGTTTTCCATTTTTAGGTTTCTAAATCATCATCTAAGGTATTATTATATTACTTCCTCATGGTAGAATAACTCTTTCAAACATCATTTGTAACATTTCAAATAGGTATCTCTATGTATCTCTATGTATTTTTTGAACCATGAGTGCTTTAATGATTTTAACCATTATTTTCAATTAAAATAAATGTTATAGTAATTTTATATGATTATTCTATGGATTTATTATTTTTTCTCTTTAGTTATTTTGATATTAAGGGGGCTTTACTATATCTAAATGTCTAAGATATATTTTTATGGAAACCACACCTATATGGAATTTGTTAAAATTATAACCTTTGTTTTACATGATTTAATAAAGGCATATTTTATGAAATGATTTATTATGATTTCTAATGAATTAATATCCTTTTTTGTGAATATTTTAAAAGCGTAAATCCATTTTTGGATATCCTAAAGAATATTTTTGTTAATAAATCCCATTTTTAAATATATTTGTTTTCATTATGAAAAATGTTTTAGAAGAATTTAAAATGCACAATTTGATTCCATTTATTATATTTTAAAGATATATAAACTATTGTATATGTTTTAATAAATAAATCAAGCTAATTATCATTTAAACCCTTGAAGATAATCTTTTTTATGGTTTAGTCCATGTAAAAACGGAATTGTTATATGAAATGTAAAGTTGATAGATTGTTGAAATAGAAATATTGTTATTATATCATTGATGTTGTTATGGAAAGGGGTTTCTTCTATAAAGTTAGTGTTTGAAATGCATTAAAATAGATATATTATATTTTATGATATACCTTTAGTCATTTCCTAGGATATTCAGGTGATGCATATTATAGATTGTTATATCCAAATACCATATAATAATTGTGATGCCTCTATCATAAAATAATATATTATTATTATATCATGTGTGTGACTTTTTCCATGTATCTCACATGGTTTATCCCATTTATGAATCAATGGTTTGATTCATTTATTTCTATACATAATCATTCATAATGTTTAAACAATTATATCTCAACATAAATGTATTATTATTGCATATATCAGTTGTAAAGTGTTGGTAACTGATGCTTGACTCACTTAATTGAATGAATAGAACCTATATAAAGGTATGGTATCCCCTATTATGAAATTTATGATTTTACGAATCCATAGATTAACATTTATCCTCCTCCCTATTCACCCTTCATCTTTACAAATAAAGTTTTATCACACCTTGGTGTATGAGGTACTTCTCATTTTGAATGACGATTCTAGTGGTTAGTGTAAACCTTGTAGATTCAAGAGTCCATTTTTTGTCACTAGGTGATTGAAATCAATCAAAATATATCAAGTATCAACAGATATATATTTCATCTCATTTCAGGTATGCATGTTATATTTATGTTCTTCCTTCTACAAGTTGATTCATGATGATAGATTGATAACATTAATGGGTTTCTTAAACTACCAAGGTCATGTAATGAGAGAAAAAAACCCATCAGTTGTATCAGTTCATCAAAAAAACCACATGTTCTTTTACTAATTTTCTGAATAACATGTGTATCATAATCTACTTAAGTCCATATCATAGCATTTGATATGTCATTGTTGAATATTAGTCATCATATTTTTGAATCTCTCTACCAAAAATTACTATATAGGATAATTTAATATGTATTTAAATTTATATGGAATGATTGATGTGTATTATAAGGCACAATACAGATGAAACCCATGGTTTTGTTCTGTGTTGTAATCTATGATATAGGTGATGTAATAGGATATAACAGAAATCTGGGTTATGTAAAAATAGAGCATTGATTCATAGTTACAATAAATAATATATCATTAATGAGGGAAGTTCATTATAAGATGTTATGATCCCATACCTAAGATACTTTCCCATACATGTTTTTTTTATTTAGAGAAATAAACACTATTACATATGGGATACACAATACATAATTGTTTGTGAAATACTCTTACAAATAGTTTTGGGAGGAAACCCATATGTCAGTGCTTCTGGTATAACCAAAAAAACTTCAATCCTTGATCCACTAGAATTACACACATCATAAGTTTTCACATAAATAAAAACAGTATCAAAAATATACCTCTAGTGCTCCTCTCCCTCGACTGATTGTATCAAAAGTGGGAAGTCTTATAACCCTACCCACTACAAAAATTCAAGCTTACATACAACTTAAAAAATTCTCACAAACATTCAAATAAATATAAAAATCCAAAAATATAAGGACATAAAGAAATAAAAACACAAAAGGATTAACGTGATTCACATGAGTTGTTCTATATTCATGTGATAAACACTACAGCTTTCCTCCAATTCAATGGAAGTACAAATATTACATTTAACTGAAAATATTTTCAGTAAGATATAATTATAAATAATAAACTCTCTACAATATTTTATGTAAATAGGATGTACAATTTTAATCACTAATGCACTGTGTAGATTGATCTCCATTTATTTTTATATAAAACTCTATCAAGTCATTTAGGTTTCATTGTCTTCCTACTTTCATGGAAAAGTATCCCTATAAAATGTGACAAGTGATCTATAGTAACTCCATTAACATAAACTAATTAATTTGATAAAAACTTATAGATACTTCATTATAGAGTATTATTGAGTTTTAAAACAAATTATTCTTCCTGTGACTCCATCAGAATATATGAACTTTTGAGGTTCTTTCTACCACCTAAAGAGAATGAATTTTCAATGTCTTCACACTAATCCAATAACCTTCCACTGACTAATTTATGGTAAATGAAATTCAAATAACTTAACTCTTGATAATCTAAAACTAGGATTCACATACCAAAAATCTCCAACTTGAATACTTTTTTAAGTAAACACATATGGAAACTCTATAATACTTGAAAAACATTATACTATTTCATCCACAGAATGCATTGTTTCTCTAAACTTACTTCTATTTACCCAAACCCCACTAAGTATTGATGTTACCTCAAAATTTCTTGAACTAAATATTTATTGAAAAAATATATTGAATTATATCTTTCATCCATATTATATAGATCTAAAACTTTCTCCCCCACCATGTTTCTAATAAAATTTAAATTTAGGTCAACATTATTTGCTTGATCATGGAACACCATATTTTTTGCCAAGTGGATTTAACTTTGGCTATCAAATATTAGAACTCTTCATTTATGATTTCTTCTAAGTACCGTTTTTAAATGATTAAACAAAACAAACTCCTTCTCTTCTTCTATTGTACCTACATAAACAAATTCTTTTATACTCAATGTAATGGTATTCTATTTTCACAAAATCTATCTTGTCTCCATTCCTACATAGGTAAACATAAATTTATTTATGATATTCTAAGTATCTGAATTTCTAGTAAAGTCCACATCTACAAAACCATATAAAGGATCTTCTTACTAGAAAAAATGTGTGTCTTATATTCCCCTTAAGTAATCTATAACCCATTTAAAAACTTCCCAATGTTCCCTTCTGGTGTTTAACATAAAATGATTTAAAACTCCCACTACAAATTCTATTTCCATCAGAATATATAACATTGTATAAATAAAAATTATAATCACTAATGTATATAGAACATTCTCCTTATATCAGCAATATTATTTCATTATTGGTACCTATTATTAGGATAATTTTAAGTGTTTATCAAGTGGGTTAGAAACTAGCTTACATCCATCCATTCAAAACATTTCCATGACCTTCCCCTTGCAGTACTTTTGGCATAAAACTAAAGTTCTATATTTTTTATCTCTTTATTCCCTAATTATTAATATTTTATTAAATTTATTGAGATATTTTATCATGAAAATTTTGGATAACTTACCTCTTAAATATCTAAATATTTCTTTTATATAGTCAAACTAGAAACAAGTCATTGACATACCACATGATAAGTATAATGGTCACATCATCCCATTTCATTTGGTAACAATAGTGATATTAATTTCACTATTCAAAACTTATTCCAATAATAATGGGTTAAAATTCTAATTCCATTGACATGATACTTGCTTCATGCCATAAGTACTTTTATTCAACTTATATACCATGTTCTAGTCCCCATATTCCATGAAACCTACTAGCTTATTCATGTAAATTTTTTTATCCCAGTCACCATGAAGGATATTTGTATTTACATCTATCTATTCTAAGTATATATCTTTCAATTCCACTATACGAATTATTATTTGGATTTTTGAATGTTTATCTAAATGTAAAATTATTTATGAGAAATAAAAACCTTCCCTTTATTTCAATATCTTTAGAACCAGTCATTCTTTGTGGTGATTCTTTCTATAGGTATCCTCTTTAAATTGATAAACCCATTTATTATCAAGTATTATTTTCCCTTTTAAAGAATCAGTAAGATACCATGTTCTACTGGAATTCAATTAATACATCTCTTCATCCGTTATTGATTTCCTTTTTTGGGATTCACTGAGCAATGACACTTCTTCCAAAAATTTGAGTTCCCTTGTATCCATTATGTGTAGATTATTCAAATCAGCCCCAAATATCTAAATCATCCTTCTAATTATAGTTTATCTCCTAACCTAAATTGGTTTCACAATACTGCTTTATTCTACTTGAACTTTCAAAGAACAATCTTCTAGTGATCCCACTCTACCTTCAGTTACTCCTGAAATTTTTAGAATTTTTTTTGATGGTCATTATTCTTATCTTCCATTGCTTTCAGTAATCTCATATAATTTCTCTAGAATTTGTGATCTTACTAGATATTAACTTTTCTAAACCTGGACATTGATATCTGATTTATTTCCTTCAAATTACCTTTTCAACAAGTTCTAATACTTCTAAATAACATTATCATTAAAGAGAACATATCTACTCTAGATAATTTTTTTCTATAACTATCCCAAATCTAATATCCAAATTTTTCAACTCCATATCCAATGACGATACATGATTTGGAACTTTGTTTAAGAATATCAAGATACTTATAATCAACATAAACATATGGTATGCTTTCAAAGATGATAATGTGTCCAACTTATGTTTATTTTTTGAACCATAACTCCTCTAAATGTTTTATCCCAAATGTTGATGATAGGATTATATTTATGAGATATGTCATTGTGTTGAGGGAATCTTGAAAATATGACTTATAAATTCCTAACTGAAATCTCATTCTCTGAGATTTCTCAGTCAAATTATGATTTATCCTCTTAGATACACTATTCTTTTATGGATTTCTAGGTACTTTATTCTAATTTCTTATTCCATTCTTCTTACAGAAGTTCCGGAAGTTATATCTGGTGAACTCACCAACATTTTCAAGACATAGGTATTTCATTTTATAACCACACTCCCTTTCCACCAAGTCTATCCATTGAATAAAATCCATACACACATCAAAATTATGCTTCAAAAAATAAATCCAAACTTTTATTATAGAATAATAAAAAAAACTTACAATGTATAGATAATAAACATATTATTGAATGGTTGTAAGTCCCCAAAAATCTATGTAAATGAGTTCTAACTTTTAATATCTAGGATTTTTTCGATAAAAGATGAAAGAAACCCCCTCTTTGTTTCTCTATCACACAACTTTCACATTATCTAATGTTTATATGATCAAGATTTAGTATGATTTTTTTAATTATAACATTTATATTATTCCCAATGAGTTGAATGATCTTTCAATTCCAAAGTTATAAATATTTATATTTTATACTTCCAACTACAGAAATTCTATCTAAATTTTTGGTTAGGTAAATAATTACATCATTTACCCCTCTTGTAAACACCATGGATCCTTGGGTAAATTTATATACCTCATTGAAAAATTAATTTAAAAAACTATCCACATAAAGGTTTCTAAGGAAAATAATAATTTTCCATATACCAAAGATGTGCTTTACTTATATGAGATTCAAAATCATCCATTATTCATCTGTATGTTGAAATATCATTTTACAATAAATTCTAGGGATTTTTCATCTTCTATATTAACTTTCAAAAAATTAATATATATATATATATATAATTGATCATGAATCTTTGATCACCAATTGAATGGTAGGATTTTCCAGATTTAACCACCCAAGATTCTACGAGAGTATTTAAACATGGAAATAAATTATTAATACCTTCTATTAGACAGAAGGAATTTAAACGAATAGAATTTTATATACTTTCAATGTTCTCCTTGATAATTTTTTAATTATTCTTGATAATCCCTTTCTTACCACAACTCTATAATGTAAAAACAAGGATAGATGACTTACTCCAACTTATTTATCGATACTTGTCTTATAATGATTTGTTCTAATAGTCATAATTTCATTGAGGTGATAACCCTCATCCATTATAATTGAGTGCACTGATGGATGGTACTTCAACATATCTCCACTAGATCTCCTCATTCAGCATCAGGTTTTAAATATAATAAAACACCAAGACTATTTTTCTATTATAATTACTAACTGCAGTCGCCATCATATTCCATCTCTCTGGATGTGAAGATAATGATATTACCACCCAAAAATAAATTTTAATGGCTACCTTTACTGATTTAAGCTAGTCGTAGATCATATTAAATTCATTTATATTTTATTACACTTTTATTTGTTCTAAAACCTTAATTTGAACAATTTACAAAATATAAATTTTCGTTAAGTGTCATTGGTTTTTTATATATATCCATCGATGCCTTCATAAATTTCATTGTAGTTTTATTTTCCTAGAGGGTTAAGGAAATATTTCTTTATAAATACATCCTCAGCAATGCTAGTACCTTCCTATGAAACCACTCCCATTCCACTTTCTCCATTTTCTTATAATGTTCCACTGATATCATAATATCCAGGTCCTTAGGAATTAAATGGTTCTCTAAATATATTCATTAAATGCCAAAATTTGTTCTATAAAATTTATCTACTAGAAAATTTCCTTAATTTTGTACCATAATATCTACTAATAGTAAATATCATAGAAAATAAAATCACATTAAGGAAAGGGAGAAATAAATTTAAGCTTCATTTAGTGTGAACAACCACACTTTAATACCACTTATTTGAGCATTTCATTCAACCATTGTAACATCAATACTTGATATATCAGAAGTACACACACTATAATTTCATGTGAAAATCAATGTAGTAAAAAACCAAAAAAATGATGACATCCTCACTCAACTGAGTTTATAAAAAGTAGGAAGTCTTAGAACCATACCTATCACACAAAGTTGAGCTTGAACATAGCTAAATTAAATCTCAAAAAATTCAATGTAAAAAAAATAAACAATGGAATAACATAAAGTAGGAAAATGCACAAAAGGTTTAATGTGCTTTGGATGAGTTTTCCTATGTGAACTGGAGAAACACTATAGCTTTATTTCAATTCACTAGAAGCAAAAATAATATATTCAACTAAAAAAATATTTAGTAAGATATAATTAAAGAGGATTGAATCTCTATAATACTATACATAAATAGGATATACTTTCCATATCACTAATGCACTATACAGATCCATCCCCACTATATTCTATAAAAAATTCCATTTGATCATATAGGTTTCACCACCTTCCAACATTCATATAAAAATGTCTATATGGAATGTGACTGGTGATCTCTAGTAACTTCATTAACCTTTATTGTTTTCTTTATTAAACACATATAGATACTTAATTCTAGATTATTATTTAGTATACATAATATTTTGTACCTCTTATGACTCCATTAAAAGATAATAAGTTCTAATGGTCTTGTTGCTACCAGAGGAGAATAAGCATCAATTGTCTGAACAATAAGCCAAGAAACTTCCACTAACCAATTTTTAGTAGATAAAATTTAAATGAATTAACTTATTATTATCTTAAACTAAGATTCACATCCAAATATATGGGTCATACAATATAAATGTTTTCCTTTACTTGATAAAAACTCTTACATATGGGTAACTCCATGAATAAGGCTTACTTCCTTTTCAGAAAAAGTGTTTCTCGACACGTAAGGGTACTTTTTATTCTATCATAACTTAAGATTGACAACTCTCCTTTATCAATCATAAAATATCATATAATACAACATGAAAAATTTTAATATTTTGGCTAAATAATATTATATTTTATAAAATGTTTATAAAAGATAGGTGTTAAGCATTATAAATGGGGTATTTTCATACCTAAAGTAAATATGAAATGTTCATATTAATATCACATGTTTAGAAAATAAATAAAAAATTTATTTATTTATTTATTCCCTTTAATATTTATGTTCATAAATTATTTATAAAATGTAAATATTATGTATATTTTAGTTTATGTGATAAATTGATTCATATAAACTTTCATGTCATGAATTACATTCTAGGTATGAAAAAATAATATTTATTTTTCATATACCTTGACCTCATTTTATAATTAAAGTTATTATCATTAATTTAGTAATTTAATATAGTTTAAACATGTTAGGAATTAAACTTATAATGAATTTGAATCTCTCTTGAGTAAATTATCCCTATATAGTGGGACTTTAGTATGGACTTCCCACTAAATAAGAGGTTTATTCCTTATTCTATAATGGTGGTAGTTGGATATTTTTTGATATAATATTACTCATGTAAAGATTAAAAAGTTCATATAATTTTAATCCTTCACATTAAAAGTTCATGTGCCTTAAGTATAATATTTTTTAGGATATGTGTGAATATGTTTAACTTCTATTTTTGGGTGAGTAACTCAAATTGTCGGTTGCGTAAATAGTTAATCATTTATATAGAATGAATATATTAATTTGGTATATGGAATAGGTATTATAAAAAATCATTAGACATGTGAATACATAAAGGAATAAAACATAAGATAATAAATATTTAATGGGATGTAATATTTATGAATTTAACATGCATATAATGTATATTAAACTAATAATACTTCAAAATTAATCTCTTAAATACTAAGTGTTGGATTCCTTCCAAACCAAAAAATATTTTAAGGCCTCGATCATCTAATTGGGTAGGTTCATTTTAATTTTGGGTACCCATAGATTATATTATGTAAGGAATAGTGGAAATGGATAACCTCAATATTTTGGTAACAAACTATTGTTGTAAGATTTGGGTTATAATTAGCTACTAAACCCTAATAATTATGATTACATAGGAATAAAGTTTAGTTTATTTTTATATGATTGATTTAAGAAAAGGGTTTTCCACTTAACTATCCAATAATCATATTTGATATGATTATCATGACAACCTATATAAATAACTAATATTTGAGAGGAAAACTATAACAGACTCAAAACCTAGTGAAATATAGATCTTGTTTCACAAAAAGGGTGTGAATTGTGAGTTCATCATTTTAGTGGGAGTAATTTCATTAAAATTCGTTGATAAAAAGATATAAAATATGATACTCACCCATAGATATGTATTTTTTTAGATTATGGGAAATATGATGTCTATCATTTTGAGATCTCTTATAGGAATGACTTATAAAACTATTCTAGATTGGTATCTAAGGTTGAGAATTGTTCTCAAATAAAATAATTCTAACCATATAAATTTGAATTTTATAGAGATCAATTTCTACAACTTTGACTAATGGGTATTAGATATTGGGTATGCATCACACGTATTTGATAATAAAAATAGACTTGGAAATATGATGGAATTAAAGATTGGTGAATTAGATATATTTGTTGGAAATGTTGAAAGATATTTTATATTAGTGGTCAGAATGTATGATCTAAATCTACCAAGTGAATTAGTACAGAATTGGAAAATTTTATCACATTCCTACTGTAAATAGAAATTTTTTTATAATGTTTGGATAATATATGATTTTAATTAATTATTAAGAATGGTATTTGATCAATATATATGAATTAAATGTTTTATAAAATCAAGAATATGGTAAATGGAATATAAATTATTGATATGGATGATACTTTTTTATAATATTTAGAATAAGAAGGTCAAGGATGATTCTAATCCCACTTACCTTTGGCATTGTCACCTTGGACATATAAATGATAAATGAATTCAAAGACTCCATATAGATGGATTGTTGGAATAATTCTATTATGAATCATTTGATTATTAATTTCCTTGTTTATTAGAAAAAATGACAAAATAACCTTTTAGTGGAAAATGTGAAAGAGCTGGTGGGTTATTGGATCTTATACATAGTGATTTATGTAGACTAATGAGTATACAAGAAAGTGGTGTGATTGAGTAATTTGAAACCTTTAATGATGAATTTAATTATTATGGTTATGTGTTTCTGATGATATAGAAGTATGAAATTTTAAAAAGTTCAAATTGTTTCAAAATTATGTACATAATGAACTAGGAAAATTTATTAAGATTCACTAATAATATTAGGGTGATGATTAGTTGATCCAAGAATTAACTGATTATTTGGGAGATTGTGTAATTGTTCCATCACTAAATCATATTGGAAAACCATATTGGAATGGTGTGTCTGAGAAAAGGAATCATACCCTCTTGTATAAGGGTCAATCAGTGATAAGTCAGCATGACCGTACTATTTAATTTTAGGGATATTCTTTATCGACTAATACATTTCACATTAAATTTGTTTTATCTAAATTAATATTAAAGACATCATATGATATGAAGTATGATAAACATCCTAGTTTTCCTTTTTGGAGTATTTGGGGTTGTGAAGAACTTATATTATGATTTTATTTTAATAAACTAGACCTTATGTATGATAAATTCTTTTTTTGTTATCCCAAAGAAATAATTGGATATTATTTCTAGGATCCTACTGAACACAAAATGTTTTTGGATTAATATGGTGTCTTCCTAGAGAAATATCACTTTAATTAATGAGTAAATGAGATGAAATTTAAACTTGGAGAATATCATGACTAAAAAAATCTAAAATAGAAGTTGAGTTGGTCCTATAAATATTTTTGGAAGAACAATCTGATCATGTCACATAAGAACCTTTAAGGTATTTTAGGATTAATTAAGATATTGATAAATATATATTTCTTATGGAAAATGATGATTAATTAATGTTCATAGGTGATGAACCTACTACCTACTGAGATTCTAATGTGATTTATTATTTTTAGAAATAATTAAAATCCATGGAATTAAAAATAGGCTCCATGTACATTAACTAACTTAGGAACTTGGTGGATGAAATTGAAGTGGTGATATATATATGGTTAAAATGGGTTTTTAACAATAAATATGAATTTTATGGTAGATAATATACATATTACTATTTCCAAGTGGTAAAGGGTTATAAAAAAATTCATGACATTGAGTGTTAATAGAAATTTTCACTAGTTATGATCATAAAATTCATTTATATATTTCTTGTCATATTAGATCATTATGATTATGAGATATATCAAATGGATGTAAAAAACCTCTTTCTTTTATAGGAATTTAGTCTTCGATGTTTATATAATAAATTATAAAGGTTCTAAAGTTACAAAATTAGTTTTCTAAGTTATAAAAGATATAGTGGTCCATTTATGGATTAACAAAATCTTCTTGGAGTTAAAATATCTAGTTTGGTGGTTTTATAAAAACGTGGATGATTCTTGTGAATACAAGATGATTAGTGGGAGTGTAGTGGTGTTTATGATATTATGTGTGGATGATATACACCATATCAAAAATGTTTTCATGACTATAAACTATATAAATATATGCTTGGGAAAAATTTTCTCAATGAAATAAATGGGTGAAGAAACCTACATATTGGGCATGAAGATATATAGAGATATATCTAAGAGGATACTTAGACTGAGTCAAAAAAACATATATTGGTAAAGTATTGAAGTTTTTTATCATGGAGAACTATAATAAGGGATCTTTACTATTGTTTCGTTTCATAAATACTTGTAATATTTTAGATCCTTTTAAAGAGTTATAATGGATGGATATAATTCATTTTGCATCCTATATAGGATCAATCTTGTATGACATGTTATGAACCTGACCTGGTGTCTCTTATTCTCTGATTATAACAGGTATATATCAATCTAATCCTTGTGAAAGTCACTATATTATTGTAAATCACATCCTTAAGTACTAAAAAATAAGTAAGGATGTGTTTATGGACTTTGGGGGAGACATTGAGCTCATTATAAGTGGTCACACTAATGCTTGTTTCTAATATTATGGAGATAATATGATATCTCAATATGGTTTCATGTTTTTCATAAATGTTTGATCTATTAGTTGGAATTTTTCTATAAAATACACTAAATTGAACTCAACAACAAAGGTAGAGTACATTGATATATCTAATGTTGTGAAGGATGTTGTTTAGATCAATAAGTTCATCACTAATCATAGGGTGGTTCCTATCATTGAGGGAGTAATTAAGATTTATTCTAGAAATAATGGAGTTATTTCTCAGGGCAAGGAGCCTGAAACACTAAAGTATTGAAAAAATACTTCTCAAGTACTATTCTATTTAAGATAATTTTGATTGGGGTGATGTAGAGATCTATTATGTGAATACAAATGAAAATTTAGAAGATCCTTTAACAAAACCATTAGTATAGCAAAATCTTGAGGGTCATGTTGAATATATTGGTATAATATACATGATAGATTGGATGTAATGTTTTTAAAATGTATCATTATTTTATAATAAAGGAAATTTTCATTTATCATTCATTCATGTGTGATATAATTTATATTACATGAATAGTACTATGATAATATACCCTTAAAGACTAACATTGAGTTGTCCTTAATAAATGATCATCATGGAGTATAATGGGTTTTTATAATATTATAATATTATAAATAGTTGAATATTTAACTCGATACAAAGAGTTTTATACAATATAAAAGTAATTAAATAATGAGATAATAATTTGAGGCTTAATATTTAGACTGGATCACCAAATCATATCACTTGGAATTTCAAATGGTCATTGATATACTTAGGGATGTATTATTTTTATTAATCCCTATTACATGAGGTTATTAAGATATCTATAATGATAACCATCATTGTTTTATACCTTTATTATGAAATACTTGAATCTTAACTAATCAAGGGGTGGTTTGGTATGTTTCTTATCATGTTATCGGTTGGATCTCAATCGAGATGGGATTTGTACACTCATATCATGAGTTAAATACATTGGGGACATTGATTTAATTTTCCTAAATCAATGAAAGTGAATTCTTAGTTGAGTAAAATATGATGTACTCGACTTCTTGGATGAGGGATGTGTGATGTAATATTCTAATAGATAAATGAAACGTGATGTATTCATTCACCCGGTCAGTCTATTTTAGAGAATCCTAGATGTTTGAGATGACTTATATTATATTTAAATATTCCATGTCTATTGGTTACTCGATTTCATGGAAAAGGGTATTATATTGGTATTTATACATTGTATACAATACATTTTTTATGGATATATTCATATTTATATATGATAATGTATGATTGAGATTACATCATACCCCTTTATAGATTGAGTAGCGTTGATTTTTTCTATAAGCTCATTTTTTTCTTATATCTATATAATAAGGATTTTATATTTGTTTTCAACACTATATAGGATTATAGGGTCACATAGTTAGGCCTTATAAGAAGGACTAAATTTTAGAGAAAGTATTTTTTCAAAATGAAAAGAGTTTTACCAATTTTATCCAAAAGAGTTTGTATGGATTCAAAAGGAGTTATAAGGTTTTGAATAAATTCATTATGGGATTTTATTGCAAGTAGGGGATTATTGAAAATTCCCTAAAATTAGTATATCATATTATATGATATACCTTGAGTTGTGTCCTATGATTTACATGTGACTAATATTTAAAATTAAAATATTTTGATATCATATATAGTGACTAAATCCTCTTACACATGTAATTACATGATTTTAAAAATAAATATACACAAAACACATCCTAAGGATTCATATGTCTAGTATATTTGGAATACTAGATTCATAATATATAAAAATGAGACTAAAACACAAGATCATTATTTTATTTTCCATAATGAGCTTTTAAATCCCTTTGATCTACTAAAACTATATAGGATAACCTATGGAATATATATACAAAATTGGTGATCTAAAAATCATATTAAGGGAATAAACATGATAAATAAGAATATCATATGAATAAAATGACATATAATGATATAAAAAGTTTAAAGGTACATGAATGATCACATGGAGGCATGAAATAAGTATCCAAGAAACATAAGATTAAGGCATTATAGTAATGTGGAAACAACATAGAATATGGCATAAGTATTAGTTATGGAAAAATTCCAAGACAAATAACATGGTGGAAAGAGTCCCATAATGGATTAGGTTTACTCCATTATCTCATACATATCATCTCGTGAGACATAAACATTACCCAATGAATTGTATCTCTCTCTAGTAAAACCCATCATAACATGTACATTAATATGTGTTCTATGTAAGGAAATCATACATAAGGCATAAGCAACATAAAAACCCATGGTGAAAAGAGTCCCATAATGGATTAGGTTTTCTCCCTATTCCCATACATATCATCTCATGAGACATAAAAATTACACAATAAATTGGAGATCTATCAAGGAAAACCCATCATAACATGTACATGAATATGTGTTCCATGTAAGGAAATAATACATAAGGCATAAGAAAAATAAAACCCCATAAATAGAATATGTGTTACATAATCATGTATTATAACATAAACAAATGGAATATAATAATTAATTCCATGAAATAAGTTATGTGAATAATGAATTATAAGACATGAAAATTAATTCCATGTGAATTGAAGACATAAAAAAGGAGTGTAGAAATAATTTTAGAAATATTCCTTTCAAGTGGGGTTTTAAGAAAAAAGGAAAAGGAAACATTAAAGAGGGTAAGGGAATAATAATTTCAATAAATATATAAATGAACTAAAATGTTTTTATATAATAAAATGAGCTTTTTTACCATTTAATATTAAAAAAATAATTTATTGGTACTTGAAATGAGGTAATAAAGTAGAGAAGTTCCCTTTAATCGGTTTTTCTTGACAAATGAAATTAAGAAGGGAAATTTTAAAGCATGTATATACCCATAAAGTAAAAGTGAATTAAATTAGTTATATATGTTTAGGAGATATATATAGAATATAGAATAATTAAATAATAATAATATAGAGATAAATTGTGGAAGAGAGAGATAAATCATAACCCAAAGAAAATAGGGTGGTTTTGAGAGATCCCTTACCTTGTATCTGGATTCATTCTTCACTTTAACATAAACTCTTGAATAATAAAATTAGATTTATTAAATATATGATTGAGAAACATATTAAAATATATTTTATTTATTATCATGATTTTATGTTAGTTTGGAGTAATTTAATTGAGATACCATTTTTATTTCTATTGTTCCAAGGTCGTTCGTTTCCCAGTTCCAAAGTCGCTTTAGTTTGTGAATATTATTAATGCTCTTTTAAAATGAGTTTAGAACAATGGAAGTGAAATTAAATGATATTAATGCACTCCAAAAAATTTAAATATTACAAAATAACTATTTTTTGAAATAGGGATTATTCATTTAATATAAATTTTATCTTTATACAATTAGTTCATTTAAGCAGTTTTTCAACCATCATGAACTAACTTCATTTTATATAATTAAATGATTATTAAAAAATATAAAATAGAAAATAATTAATAATATACTTATTATCATCTTATTTAACCGTAATATTATTTCTATTAACATACTTTAATTTGGTTAAGAGAAATTAATTATGTTTTTTATAGAGGTGGTGAACCAACCATATTGTGAACAATGTTTTCATATTAGAATGAAAAGCTAAGAGGTTGTATAATTGATATTCCATTAAAACAATAACATAAAAGTATATTAATGAAACTATATTAATTATGTAGATTTTGACATAATTTTTTGAAAGATTAGTATGAATAAAAATAAAAAATCTTGGTGGAGGGTATTACCATCTCCCTTGAATGTCTCCTCTTGGGATTCCACTTAAGGCACCTTGGTATTGGTCTTTTAGGAGAAAAAATGATTCTATATAAATGGTGATAGGTGTGAGGATATATTTGGTTAGTGTTTGGGTAATATCCAAGGCTTATAATGTGTGATGAAAAGGGGTGGTGATGGCTGGTATTTATAAGGTGGGGAGAGGAGAGTTTTTTAATATAATATTCATTAGTTTGTTATTTTTGATGAAGACTATAAATAGTGATTAATCTTGTGGATAAATAAAAAAATTGAATTTTATTTTTAGATAATGAGTTCTTACATCATTTAATATGCAATAAATCATGTATTTTACTTTTAATGGTAAATGTGATATTTTGTTGCATTTCACTATTCATAAAAAATGAAACTATTTTTATAAAAATACTAAAAAAACACTCTAACCATTTTTTGAAATTTAGGTTATAAAAATGGAATCTATTTTTTGAAAACTATTTTATAAATATTAGAAAATTAAATTTTAAATAAAATCCCTCTTTATTTGAAAAGTACCAATTTTAACATTATGATAAATGTTTTGACCCATTGAAATATTATGTATGATCTCAAGAAATTATATTATCATTCTAATACATCTCAAAAAAATTTAAAAAAAATTCTTGAAAATAAATTTTATTTCAGATATTTTTATTTATTATAAAAATATAAATAAAATATATATGTTTTACAAAAATACAAACACTTATTTTATCATTTTAAAATGTGTATTTATTTATATCATGAAATAAATTTGATATATTTTTATTTTATAAATTAATATTATTTTTTTCAATTACATAGATGAGGTTACTATTCTTACAGTCGTGTTATTATTTCCAATGGCCATATTATTATTCCAACTATAAGATTACTATTCCAATAGTTGGATTTTTAATAGTCATATGGGTTCCTTACCTTCTATAAATAACTCATATTTCATTTATTATTCGTTAATTTTTTTTTACCTCAAGGTTATATATATTTTCATTTTTAAAAATAATATTTCATTTCTAATATTCTATTTCATTTCTACAGTGTTGTTTGTTAGTACGGTTATTTTGGGGGATTTTACATATCTGAATTTTCATATTTTAGTTATCTTATTTTTATTTTTTATCCCACTGGAAAACTTTCAATTCTTATAGATATATTTATTCTCTAAATGTAATGTAAAAATAAATATAATAAAATGTTTTTAGTTTTATCATGTAGTTAATGCACTTTATATAACACTAAATTACCAAATATGATTTATTTATAGAAGGAAAATTTTATTCATAGAATTATGGGTATGTTTCTTGACAAATCCGGAATGGTCATTTTTCCATATGATTGGTTATGGGGGGTTTAACATGGTTATTGTAGCAACCTAGCCCCAGATAGCCCAGAGCCATTGTCTACTATCAATTAAATTGGCATGATTATAAGGAATCAAGCCTGAATGACCGATCAGTTTAGTAGTCTTGGTAAACGAAATACATAAATGAGTAATTTATAAAAAATGAATATATTTATTACAACATAATTTTTTTCTTCTTTATAAATAAATAACTCTGAGGATAACTCTAATACATCTATTAAATATTTAAATATCTTTCATAGTAAACTTATTGGATTCTTGTGGAAAGAAACATAATAAGGGTGAGCTGAAATGCTTGGTAAGGGAAAAAATATAGTGGAAGAAATAATGAATCAATGATAATAGTCAATATGAAAAGGTAAATAACTGAACACACATGTCATGTAATCAATAAACTAAATATAAGAATGTAAGATAATGTAAATGTAACAATTTATCATAAATTCTATATAAATAACTAGATAAGGAAAAATAAATATAGAAAGCTACGAAACTGAACCACATGCCATATAGATAAATGAAAATGAAATGTATCCATATATATGTTGATGAGAAATCTCATGGATAAATAATGACTTAATTATCAATAAATTCAATGATTATTTCTTATACACCATGTTTCCCAGGAATATAATACCTTTACCATCAAAATATAGTTTAACCATTCCAATTTCCACAACTAATTCATCCCTTGAGACTACTGATGCATTGTGGGGCTTTCATTCACTGGTACCCAACCTGTGTATTTCATGTGCAAAGAATTCCTAATATATCAAATAAATAATTTTCCTTATCAAATATCCATATTTAATGAAGTATATAGATTTATCAATATTTCCCCAAATAATCAAATAAATGTAAAAGTAGAATCCGAATGTAAAATGGTATACATTTTAGGCAACAGTAATATCCATGTTGAATGAAATATATAATTTAGGGGAAATTCAATGTTCAATATTCATAGAAGATTTAATATTTAAAGGGGACTAAAAAATAAATCAAGGAATTGATTTTGAATACTATCCTTGAATAAATAAATAATAAACCATCCAGAGGGAGAATAAGGATGGTATCAATACAACAAACCCAAGTAGAGTAAAATAGAGGGTCTTTGTTATTGATGAAATAAAATATTAACTTTTAAAAATATTATTGAGGAAAATATTCTTTTCTTTTGAAAAACCTTTTTAAATTATTTTTCTTTTAAAAATAAACCTTTTAAACTTGAAAAGGAGGCTTCAAATAAATGACATAGGATGAATCCATACATGTCATATGAGGTAAAAAGAATATTCCTTTTATACAGCAAAAGGTTAGAAAATGCCTCATTAGGAAAGTGAAAATAATATTCCTTTGAAACATAGGTAAAAGAAAAAAAGGGTAAAAATTTATTTACCAAATAATTTTAAAAACATTTTTGAAAACCATTTTAATAAAACATGGTTTTTTGAATAAAACAAGTTCTCCGACTAAAGAGAGATATAAAGTCAGGTTTTCTAAAAAAATTAAAAACACCTTAGTACCAAAGAGTGGGAAAATGGTACTAATATGTAAAAATGGTAATTAATAACCTTATAATATCGAAATGGATTATATAAAAAATGTTTATATAGTTTCCTCTAATGGAAATTCCATTTAAAGATCACTGGGATTAGTCTTCAAGAAAATAACCATTAAACATTCCAAAGTGTCTCATACCACTTTAAAACATTTTTAAATAATAAACGTCAGGAAAGGATAATAGTAAATTAAAGTATTAAATACCATTAATATAAGTAATTCATGATATAATATATCAATATGGCAATAATCACATCGTATATAAGAAATTAGGTGCACAATAATTAAGTATGCCTCATAAAATGAAAAAGACACAAGATTCCATTACCTTCGGTTTATTTTCAGTTGAACATCCTCTAAATTCCTATATAATAAAATTATGTTAATTTTATACTTTCTTCAGAACCTTTTTCATGTTTATAATTACTTTTATTTCACTTATTACCATTTTGTGTACAACTAATTAAACAATTAATTTTATGTCCAGTGTTTTTGACCAAATTTGGTTTATGTGTCAAAACAACTATTGTTGGTCAACTATGGTCAAATGGGTCATTATATAACATCTCCAAAATGATAAAAATGAAATAATTATCATATTTTTACATCAATTATACTTTTAAAATCAATCATTAAATATGTTTATGAAAAATTAATTGACGTTACAATCATAGAGACGGTAGGTCATACGTACGCATGAGTAATGTTGCCATTTTTCAATGGTCGGTATGGAAAAAAGGTAAGTAACACAGTATCATTACATAATGATAATTATATAATAAATAACATATTATTTAATCATACATACTTACATAAATAATTTTGTTATATAAAAGGAATCACATCATGTTGAGTAGGTGGTAGTCCACACGTCCACGAATGACGTTATCTCTTTTAAAGTGTGTGAAGAGGTAATAAAGAAAAGGATATATATATATACATAAAGGTAATTATTTCATTAATACCATATATATGTTTTTTATTTATCATATGTTTAATTATTTCCATTAATTTATATATTCCATGTATCGTGTGAACGAATCACATCGCTTTGAGGGGCGGTAGTCCACACTTCCTTAAACAATATTATCATATTTACAAAACATGGAAAGAATAATTTTATGTTATAAATAAAAATTAAATAACTTTATAACATTATAAATAACATATATATCATATATAAATATATTTTATATCATAATGGCCACCATAAGAGGCGGTAATGGAAAATTGAACAATCATCGTTTCACGAGACAGTAATTCGTCGTTCATTGAAACATTATGTTTGTTACCCATTAGATTGTGTTTTGTGTAAGTTTAGGTATAAATATAATCATAAAAAAATACTATTATATTTATTATACTGGTTTTTTTACACAATAATAGGATAAGGATATTTTAGGGTTTAGACAATGGAAATAAAACTAGATAGATTGAGAAAAGACATTACCTTTTAAACAGGTAACTTCTTTTGGTTTAACAAAAAGGAATACATAGAAGTTATTATGCCCAAATGTAGGATTATATTTATATGGGAGGGATTTTGGTATAACATTTGGTTATATATTTTCTCAATTTAAGAGGTCTTATAGGTGTGAGGAATGGGTAGAGGTGGTGTCCTTTTATAGGGACGGAAAAGGGCTCACTTGGTATTCTTGAAAACAAGTTAGGTGTGCACATGTTCTTACCTAATAAAAGTCATAAAAAACCTCCCAAACTCATGAATGGAAGTTTAATGGCCTGAATATTTCCATAAAATTGGTCTTGTACAATTTTCTAGGTCATTTGGTCCCTTAAACTTAAGGTTTTTGTCCATTTTTATGCCTAATTACACCTTAATCACTATAATAAATTTTAATCACTTTCCCTAATAATTTTTTGTCAAAAATTAATTTGATATTATTAGACCACAAATACTATCTTGATTAAAATTTTGTATGTAAGATTTTTAAAATATAAATCATAGAAGCGGCAAAATTAAGATTAATGCTAATCTTGTAGACTAACGAATTAACTAGTTTTAGTAGAAAAATTTTCAAAAGATTGTTTTGTTTTTATATTCAATTTAAAAGATATATGATTATAATAAAATAAATTATATTAATATATGTATAATTTATCCAATTTGAATTTTTAAAAAAATATAATATAATTTAACATTAATAATTATTTAAATGAAAAGGCAGTTTTTAACAAAAACGATGTGTTTTTCACTATTCACTAAAAAATTAAGTTTCTTAGAAAAATCCCAAAAAATAATACTAATATAATTTTAACATTATAAATTAAAACCTATGTTTATTTTATTAAATTAAATTCATAAAAGTGTCAAAATTAACATTTAAAATAGGTTTTCCATTAAAAAGAGGTAAAAATGCCTTAATAAAAATATAAATTTTATGTAAAATATTGGGTTTTCTCTTATCTTATGCTTAAAAAATATATTGGATGAATATAAAAAATAATTTATTACATTTATTACATTAAAATCACTCACTAATTGTAATTATTTTAATCTATTTGGGTAAAATAACTTTGTGAGCAAAAAAATAGTTTTCTATAAAAATATCATTTTAATATTCAATTGGTTCTTACATTCATTTATAATTTATTTGTAACCAATTAAATAGTTGTATAAACCATATATTTTTATAAGTTAGTTAATACTATTCATAATTTCTACTTTATATTAAATAATAATGTTTTGATTATAGATTGTTTCTTAGTAAGAATCGGTATTGTGTATAGCACAACCCATCGAAGAAGGCCACTTTTACATGTAATGAAAGATATAGAGGAAGGTAATTTATGAATATTATGTGTGTTAACTCAATGTTGTGTTAATTTAAATCTAACTCAGCGTTTCATGTGTTGAAATATATAGAATATATTTTAAATATTAAATATATTATAAAGTATACGGATATTTGATTACCTTGTGCGCTTATTGTCTCGTGTCATACACGCTATTGAACACAAGGTTATTACATAAGTTTTTTTGGGGAATTACAATCTCTCCACCTTATTTAAATTTCATCCTCTCAATTTAAAATCAATCATGGTGATAGATTGTTTGATACTTCTTATGTTTGAAATCCCACATTGTGAGAAGAGTTCATAAGTAATCCTCTATAAAAGAGAGAATGGAAAGTACAGAGGTCACATGGAATACTATGTAAATAGGTCTCTAAGTAGGAGAACATCAGTGGAAAGTATAGATACATACTTGGAGGAAAGGAATAAATATTTATAGGGAGTGAATGAGGTCATCAATCACAAATAAGTTAATGATCAAGGGAATGTTTAGGGCCTTAAATCCATAAATTTTTGATAATTTATAAGGCCATCAGTTCAATAAAAATTAATGTATTTGGACCACATTTACTTCTAAGTCATTTAACCGATGTTAGTTAATCCTTTTACTGACAAATAATATAACAAAATATTCTTACATGATAGGTTTCAATCTCATATGAACAATACTAACTTTTGGTTTTATTTTGACCAAATTATAATTCATCTGTTTACTCCCAAAAATGGATTTTTTTTCTGAATCACTAAAAGATACTTTTAAATGATCTTATATCCTATAAAAGAGTTAAAAGTATAACTTTTTTTCCTTAACTATCATTCAAAACTAATATGATTTAATATATTGTTTTTTATCCCTCAAAAGTGTTACTACTGATTCTTCATTAATATTTATTCATTAAATTATTTAACTAAATACAATGAATATTAACGAGGAGATTATGTAGGTTAGTGGTTGGCATGAAACCCTTATAATCCTTCAGTCATGGGTTCAAGACCCACGACCTTTCTATATTGGTTGGTTGTAACCCTGATTATAGGTTTTCCTTTTCTAAAACCATATTAATATAATTTTTAGATATAAATATGATGGACATCTTTGAAATTATGTTTATCTCTAAATATAATTTTAACTGAGGTTTTCAATAAAACCTCAATACATAAATACCTCATCCATTTTATTTCCACATAGGTCCTTCCTTGGTCTAGGGTTTATCTATAATATGATTAGTTAGATTTCTAAATCATGATATCCCATATTCAATCTAAAACTCCTTTGGTTTAACCTAGGTTACTTATTTTGTATCCAAATCCTTCATAATGGTTTGTAAAGAAAAAGTGTATTATCCTATGCATATCCCTTGGGAGTGTCAAACCAGGTGCACAGTAAGCCCTGTTGTCATGTATCAGGTTACCTCGAGTCAAGCCTGGAACACCTTGTCTGAGTTGTTACTCTTAGGTACATCTGTATCAGAACCACTTCCACTTATAGTATCTAGATAGGGATGTATTTATAATAAGACCCACATAATCTATATTGAACCAAAATTATAGGGTTTTCATCTATACTCTTCAAATTCTACCTTAGGGTTATGTTCTCTAATATAGGTTTTCTAAAATCTAGTTCTCAAGGTTTTTACTAAACCTTACATGATACCAACTGTAGAAACCCATCCCCAGATATCCCAAATATAGTGTCTACTATCAATTACATTGGCATGATTACAAGGAATCAATCCCTAAAGGACATATCAATTTAGTAGTCAAGGTAAACCAAATACATAAATGAGTAATGTATTACAAATGAATACATTGATTACAACATAATTTTTTTCTTCTTTCTAAATAAATAAATTCTAGGATAATTCTAATCTATAAAGTAAATCCCTTCATATCTTTCATAGTAATATTCCTAGATTCCTGGAGAAAGAAACATAATAAGGGTGAGCTCAAATGCTCAATAAGGGAAAAAATATAGCATAAGCAATAATGAATCAATAAGAATATTCAATATGGCAAGGTAAATAACTGAACACACATGCCATGTAATCAATAAACTGAATGTAAGAACATAATCAATATTTAAAGGTAATAACTAAACACACATTACATGTAAATAATTAGATAAGGAAAAATAAATATGGAAATCTAAGAAATTAAAACACATTCTATATAGATAAATGAAAATGAAATGTATCCATAGATATGTTGAAGAAAAATCTCATGGATAAATAATAACTAAATTCTCAATAAATTCAATTATTAATTCTCATACATCATGTTTCCCAGAAACATGATACCTTTACTATCAAAAGATAGTTTAACCATTCTAATTTCTGCAATTAATTCATCCAATGAGACTAATGATCCATCATGGGGCTTTCATTCACCAGTCCCAAACCCATGTATTGAATGTCCAAAGCATTCCTCATATATCATGTCACGACCCGTCCTCGGGGCCCGTGCCGTGACTACCCCAAGCCCGCCTTCCATAGGCCAGGGGCTGGCCACTAGCACCAAGGCGAAAATCCCGGTAAAAAGGGAAGGCATTTCCTTTGTAAAGTAAACAAGCACCACAGAGTAAGCAAGCGGAAAAGTAAACACTAAGTAAAAACAGAGTACAAATGAAGTGCGGAAAACTAAATGGGCCAGTATACAAACCCAACTGAAAGTAAAGTACAACTCGAAAGGGAAAACAGCAACTGTAAAGTAAAAGCTGCTACACCGAGCTGTCCACTGGAAATCCCACCTGAAGGGTGGGTACAGATAGATCCAATGCTCCTCGGGTCCCGCCGTCCGCTCCGAGCACGTCCCGCCCAGTGGTCCACCTCCAGGTACCGTCCTGCTCTGCAAGCCTCAGCCACGATCAACGTTGTCCGTCGTCTGCAACCAACACAACGTAGTGCGGGCATAGCTCGTGCAGGGGTGAGTATAACGATACTCAGTAGGGACCCCGAGACCCTCAAGGTCTCACTAAAACCAACAAAGATAACCACAAGAAGATCTCAACAGATAACCTCTACTTAGATATATGCCCATACATATACCTAAGTTATCAAGTAACCCATCTCAATCATGAGGCAAACACAAGGTCAAAAGTCTCAGCTCAAACCAGGATTTTCATCATCGAAACCGTAACTGCTGAAGAGCTCCGTCTCTGGAGTGTACAGTGGTCCTGTCACAACTCCGAGGTACTTCCCACTAACTTAAGACTGCTGTAGTACTCCACCTATCGAGTAATGCGGGCCATCCGCTACCACCAAGCGCTCCCATGTGCCGCTACAACCAAGCGCACCTCTGACGTGGGTCTGCCGCTATAACCAAGCGCTCTCATGTGCCGCTACAACCAAGCGCACCTCTGTCGTGGGTCTGCCGCTACAACCAAGAACTCTCATGTGCCGCTACAACCAAGCGCACCTCTTTCGTGGGTCTGCCGCTACAACCAAGCGCTCCCATGTGCCGCTACAACCAAGCGCACCTCTGTCGTGGGTCTGCCGCTACAACCAAGCGCTCTCATGTGCCGCTACAACCAAGTGCACCTCTGTCGTGGGTCTGCCGCTACAACCAAGCGCTCCCATGTGCCGCTACAACCAAGCGCACCTCTGTCACACACCGAGTCGTTCGATCAGTAGTCGTCGGGTCTCAGTCAGCTACACGGTCTCTGTGCTCCGCCCGCTCGTCTCCGGGAGGGTCCGCTCCACGAGCTACTGGTCGATACTCCAAGTATCACAAACTCCCGCAAAGAAGTATCTCTAAGGACCACCTCGTCATAGGGGTCTCAACGCAACAGACGGCGCGTCAATCGGACACCCGGTCTGTGAGTTATTAGCTTTTTCGTCCCAGGGGCCCGGTTGGTTTCGGGAGCGAACCAATCCGGCCGTAACTCAACTATACCCCGAACACTCACAGGGTATACTCATAGGGACCGTTTTTCAACGTGATCACCAATGCCGCTGACGGTTCGTCAAACGGACGTCTGGTCTGAAAGATATCAGCTTTTCTGTTCCAGGGGCCCGGTTGGATTTCAGTGCGATCCAACCCGGCCACTATCCATCTGCATCCAAAACTCGGGCGGAGGATGCCAAAAGTTCCGTCTCATCAAGAGGAACTCAACGCAAAAGACGGCGCGTCAATCGGACGCCCGGTCTGAGAGTTATTGGTTTTTTCATCCCAGGGGCCCGGTTGGTTTTTAAGGCAAAACCAACCCGACCGTACTCCACTTGCGTCCAAACCTCGGGCGGAGTGAGCCAAAAGATCCGTCTCACTAAGAGGAAACTAACAAACCTGACGGCACGTCAATCGGACGTCCGTATCTCAAGATATGAGCGTTTCCGCTCCGAGGGCCCGGTTGGTTTCGTGTACGAACCAACCCGGCCGAACCCAAAGTATTCCGAAACTTTGAGTGCGATAAACCGAAACGACCAACTCGCTCCAAGGATTGTGTTGCCGCTGACGGTGAGTCGTTTGGAGGCCCGTAGCTCAAGTTACGGGCGTTTGAACGAAAGTCGTCCGAAGACGGGGGGGTCCGGGCCCGGGCCGACCCGGCCTGACCCCCCCTGGTAGGCCCGAACCGGGTCGGGTCCGACCCGGTTGGCCCGGCCCGGCTCGGCTCGGCCGAGCGGCCGACGTGGGGGAAAGCCGCCGCCACGTGTGACACCCCCGCGGCACCCGCGGGGTGTCGGCCAGACAGCCGGACGCGCCGCGTGACAACCCCGCGACACACGCGGGGTGTCGCCCTGGACACCCGCGGGGTGCCGCGTGACAACCCCGCGGCACCCGCGGGGTGTCGCCCTGGACACCCGCGGGGTGCCGCGTGACAACCCCGCGGCACCCGCGGGGTGCCGCGCTGGACACCCGCGGGGTGCCGCCGCGCCGGCGACCCGCGCCGCCACCGGCTTCCGCGGGCCGCCGGAGTCGCTCTGGTGGCCCGTTTTCCTTCCCGTCTGCGCCGTTGTTCCTCCCGGGTTCCGTTCTTTACTGCGGGATCATCAAACATCCGTTGCGGCACGTTCCGTCGTCGCCCGCTAAATCCGCACAAAATGAAGAACGGCGGAGGGTCGTCGGGCCGTGTTCGTTTGGCCCGCACCCTCCGCGTTAGAGATAATCAACGAGAGAAAATAAAATGTTCAACACATGAACCAAAAATTTTAATAAAATAAAATTGTTTCTTTGATTCCGGTTCTTTAATTTTTAAAGAACGTTCACGGAAATAAATAAAAAAGGGGGGTAAATCCCAAAATAAATCCCTACCTCGTTGATCGTCGTGCGCGGGCGTTCTTCGCGGAAAAGCTCGTCACGGAAGAGGGGGATCGTCGCGTCGTCGCGGGAAGGCGTCGCGTCGTCGCGGAATCCGGCGTTGAGTCGGCGAGCTCAACGGACCAAGAACAACAGATTTAAATTATAAATAATTAAATCTGTGTTTAAAACCAAAAGAAAAGAACCTTGTGAGGAAATCCGAAATCACTCACCTCAACGGTCGGTGATCGGAGATCGGAGCGGGGAAGAACGTCTCGGACGGAAGCGTCGTCGATTTCCGGGTTCGGCGTTTTTCGCGTTCTTCACGTTCTTCGCGTTCTTCGCAAGGGAGAAGAAGATACAAGGGTCCTCTCAAATCTTCTCAATGCGCAAGTAACCAGAGGTCGAGCGTTGGCCTTATTTTATTATTACGCCAACGAATTTGAAAACTGGTTAAGAAACGATCCATCAATTCGTTGAATTAATTCAACGAAAGAAACAGCCCATTTAATTCACGAAATAAACCGCCCAATTAAATGGTCTATTAAGATTTTAAGAAATGCGTCAGTTGACTTTCATTAAGACGGATTTTCGCGGGTGCGTTTCCTAGCGGAAAGAAACGGCGGGGCTCGTGCGGGCCCCACCTCGCAAATATCCTACCAAGGGGGTAGGATATTTCTGGATAGCATCCTATCCGGTTCAACTCAGTTCAAGCCGCCTTTATGTGGCTTCAAGTGGCTTCCAAGCGGCTTAAGTGAAATAAAATAAAGTTGTCGCAAAATTATTTTATTTCTTAACTTTAAGCTCGAAAATTAAAAACCACACCCGAGCAAACGCAACTCCGTAAGAGGCGTTTCTAAGCGAATACCGGCGCTTCGATTTCATCGGTGCCCTCAGAATTCGATTCCGGGCACCAGTTCAAAAGTTAGAAAAACCCGCTCGTCCGTTCACTGAACGTAGCTGAGCCAAACTTCGGAAAATGATTCCGAGCACACCAGGCCTCGGAATCAGGCGCCGTCAGAAACTGCGTTCTTGTAAAATTCCAAAGAAAATTAATAAAAAAATTTCCTTGAAATTTACGGGTCTTTACATTACTCCCACCACAGGGCTTTACGTCCCCGTAAAGCTTCAACACAAACTAGGGATACAAAGGCGGTACTGAGCACGCATCTGAGCCTTCCGCTCCCATGTGCTCACCTGGACCTTCTCTGTCGTGGCCCGGACCACCTCTAGTCCCACTAGAGCTGCCATGATTTCTTCCTTGCTGATAAGAGAAATCTGGTCTCATCCCCTGGATGAACCACGTTCTTCGCCTAATACGGTCAATCCCGACATGGATGATACTAATCCATACCAAGGATGACGTCGTAAGGCCTCGACGCTACTACCAAGAGATCCAACCGTTACTCTCGCCTCCAAGGGTTGAGTCACACTGTCGGCATCAGTGTGTGGTAACTGGGTCTCCTCCAGTAGATGTCTCACAAGTGAGGGTCAAGTCAATAGTCAAAACTGGAACCTCTTAGTAACAACACAAGAGAGGACAGGGAAGTAAATGCCACAAGAAAAGGTGTCTTTTATTACTGCAGCTCAAGTACAAAGACACAAAGCATCTACAAACATACATCAACAAAACTAGAAGCAACATGAACAAAAGTCTCCAGGTCTGGAGCTAGTCCCGCTCCTGTCCATCTGCTCCCGGAGCCCCATGATCGTAGGCCTCAACTGCCTGAAGATGAGCTCTCCCATGTCCTCTTGTCCCCTGCGGTCGGGGTGGACCGCCTGGTGGTGGTGGTGGCAGAGCCTCAAAGCGTCGCCCACCACCTGCTGCTCGTCCAGCTCCTCTGCCTCGTCCGCCTCCTCCCTGCGGACCGCCACGGTCGACCCTCTGCCTCTGCCTGGGTGGCCCCTCCACCGTCTTCTGCTCCTCGGTACGGCGGGTATAGGTACCGCCGGTGCCTCAGCTGTCAAAGGGCCCTGTAACGAGTCCTCGACGCTCGGTGGGCTGTCATCACGCTCCACTCTCGGAATCCTATCTGGCTGTCGTCGTGGGGCCATCCTGAAAGAAACAGGTGCGCCACGGTCAGGACAGTATACCTAGTGAGCTGACACAAGTAATTACAAGGAAAACTTGAAACACACATGCAATCAATGTTTCGTGAATTAAGTCGGAAATCAGAAGTCAAGGTCCTGGTGTACGGATACGTCGGTCGCCGCACCAACACTGGACTCCCTGGACTGATAACCACACCCAATACGCTAAACACTATTGCTTCACATAGAAGAAAGATCAGAGTCCCCGGTAGAACCGACCAGCTCTGATACCAATTTGTCACGACCCGTCCTAGGGGCCCGTTCCGTGACTACCCCAAGCCCGCCTTCCATAGGCCAGGGGCTGGCGACTAGCACCAAGGCGAAAATCCCTGTAAAAAGGGAAGGCATTGCCTTTGTAAAGTAAACAAGCACCACAGAGTAAGCAAGCGGAAAAGTAAACACTAAGTAAAAACAGAGTACAAATTAAGTGCAGAAAAGTAAATGGGCCAGTATACAAACCCAACTGAAAGTAAAGTACAACTCGAAAGGGAAAACAGCAACTTTAAAGTAAAAGTCGCTACACCGAGCTGTCCACTGGAAATCCCACCTGAAGGGTGGGTACAGATAGCTCCAATGCTCCTCGGGTCCCGCCGTCCGCTCCGAGCACGTCCCGCCTAGTGGTCCACCTCCAGGTATCGTCCTGCTCTGCAATCCTCAGCCACGATCAACGTTGTCTGTCGTCTGCAACCAACACAACGTAGTGCGGGCATAGCCTGTGCAGGGGTGAGTATAACGATACTCAGTAGGGACCCCGAGACCCTCAAGGTATCACTAAAACCAACAAAGATAACCACAAGAATATCTCAACAGATAACCTCTACTTAGATATATGCCCATACATATACCTAAGTTATCAAGTAACCCATCTCAATCATGAGGCAAACACAAGGTCAAAAGTCTCAACTCAAACCAGGATTTTCATCATCGAAACCGTAACTGCTGAAGAGCTCCGTCTCTGGAGTGTACAGTGGTCCGGTCACAACTCCGAGGTACTGCCCACTAACTTAAGACTGCTGTAGTACTCCACCTATCGAGTAATGCGGGCCAGCCGCTACCACCAAGCGCTCTCATGTGCTGCTACAACCAAGCGCACCTCTGACGTGGGTCTGTCGCTACAACCAAGCGCTCCCATGTGCCTCTACAACCAAGCGCACCTCTGTCGTGGGTCTGCCGCTACAACCAAGCGCTCCCATGTGCCGCTACAACCAAGCGCACCTCTGTCGTGGGTCTGCCGCTACAACCAAGTGCTCCCATGTGCCGCTACAACCAAGCGCACCTCTGTCGTGGGTCTGCCGCTACAATCAAGCGCTCCCATGTGCCGCTACAACCAAGCGCACCTCTTTCGTGGGTCTGCCGCTACAACCAAACGCTCCCATGTGCCTCTACAACCAAGCGCACCTCTGTCACACACCGAGTCGTTCGATCAGCAGTCGTCGGGTCTCAGTCAGCTAAACGGTCTCCGTGCTCCGCCTGCTCGTCTCCGGGAGGGTCCGCTCCACGAGCTACTGGTCGATACTCCAAGTATCACAAAGTCCCGCAAGGAAGTATCTGGAAGGACCACCTCGGCATAGGGGTCTCAACACAACAGACGGCGCGTCAATCGGACGCCCGGTCTATGAGTTATTAGCCTTTTCGTCCTAGGGGCCCGGTTGGTTTCGTGAGCGAACCAATCCGGTCGTAACTCAACTATACCCCGAACACTCACAGGGTATACTCATAGGGACCGTTTTTCAACGTGATCACCAATTCCGCTGACGGTTCGTCAAACGGACGTCTGGTCTGAAAGATATCAGCTTTTCCGTTCCAGGGGCCCGGTTGGATTTCAGTGCGATCCAACCCGGCCACTATCCATCTGCATCCAAAACTCGGGCGGAGGATGCCAAAAGTTCTGTCTAATCAAGAGGAACTCAACGCAAAAGACGGCGCGTCAATTGGACGCCCGGTCTGAGAGTTATTGGCTTTTTCGTCCCAGGGGCCCGGTTGGTTTTTAAGGCAAAACCAACCCGACCGTACTCCACTTGCATCCCAACCTCGGGCGGAGTGAGCCAAAAGATCCGTCTCACTAAGAGGAAACTAACAAAGCTGACGGCACGTCAATCGGACGTCCCTAGCTCAAGATATGAGTGTTTCCGCTCCGAGGGCCCGGTTGGTTTCGTGTACGAACCAACCCGGCCGAACCCAAAGTATTCCGAAACTTTGAGTGTGATAAACCGAAACGACCGACTCGCTCCAAGGATTGTGTTTCCGCTGACGGCGAGTCGTTTGGAGGCCCGTAGCTCATGTTACGGGCGTTTGAACGAAAGTCGTCCGAAGACGGGGGGGTCCGGGCCCGGGCCGACCCGGCCTGACCCCCCCCCCTGGTTGGCCCGAACCGGGTCGGGTCCGACCCGGTTGGCCCGGTCCGGCTCGGCTCGGCCGAGCGGTCGAGCGGCCGACGCGGGGGAAAGCCGCCGCCACACGTGACACCCCCGCGGCACCCGCGGGGTGTCGGCCAGACAGCCGGACGCGCCGCGTGACAACCCCGCGACACCCATGGGGTGCCGCCCTGGACACCCGCGGGGTGCCGTGTGACAACCCCGCGGCACCCGCGGGGTGTCGCCCTGGACACCCGCGGCACCCGCGGGGTGTCGCGCTGGACACCCGCGGCACCCGCGGGGTGTCGCGCTGGACACCCGCGGCACCCGCGGGGTGCCGCGCTGGACACCGGCGGGGTGCCGCGCTGGACACCCGCGGCACCCGCGGGGTGTCGCGCTGGACACCCGCGGGGTGCCGCCGCCTCCGGCCGCCGGCGCCGCCGCGCCGATGACCCGCGCCGCCACCGGCTTCCACGGGCCGCCGGAGTCGCTCTGGTGGCCCGTTTTCCTTCCCGTCTGCGTCGTTGTTCCTCCCGGGTTCCGTTCTTTACTGCAGGATCATCAAACATCCGTTGCGGCACGTTCCGTCGTCGCCCGCCAAATCC
This sequence comes from Viscum album, assembly GCA_963277665.1. Lineage (NCBI taxonomy): Eukaryota > Viridiplantae > Streptophyta > Magnoliopsida > Santalales > Viscaceae > Viscum > Viscum album. Next base: position 387,853,886 of record OY728148.1, on the reverse strand, counting down.
GCACAAAACGAAGAACGGCGGAGGGTCGTCGGGCCGTGTTCGTTTGGCCCGCACCCTCCGCGTTAGAGATAATCAACGGGAGAAAATAAAATGTTCAACACATGAACCAACAATTTTAATAAAATAAAATTGTTTCTTTGATTCCGGTTCTTTAATTTTTAAAGAACGTTCATGGAAATAAATAAAAAAGGGGGGTAAATCCCAAAATAAATCCCTACCTCGTTGATCGTCGTGCGCGGGTATTGTTCGCGGAAAAGCTCGTCGCGGAAGAGGAGGATCGTCGCGTCGTCGCGGGAAGGCGTCGCGTCGTCGCGGAATCCGGCGTTGAGTCGGCGAGCTCAACGGACCAAGAACAACAGATTTAAATTATAAATAATTAAATCTGTGTTTAAAACCAAAAGAAAAGAACCTTGCGAGGAAATCCGAAATCACTCACCTCAACAGTCGGTGATCGGAGATCGGAGCGGGGAAGAACGTCTCGGACGGAAGCGTCGTCGATTTCCGGGTTCGGCGTTCTTCGCGTTCTTCGCGTTCTTCGCGTTCTTCGCGTTCTTCGCAAGGGAGAAGAAGATACAAGGGTCCTCTCAAATCTTCTCAATGCGCAAGTAACCAGAGGTCGAGCGTTGGCCTTATTTTATTATTACGCCAACGAATTTGAAAACTGGTTAAGAAACGATCCATCAATTCGTTGAATTAATTCAATGAAAGAAACAGCCCATTTAATTCACGAAATAAACCGCCCAATAAAATGGTCTGTTAAGATTTTAAGAAACGCGTCAGTTGACTTTCATTAAGACGGGTTTTCGCGGGTGCGTTTCCTAGCGGAAAGAAACGGCGGGGCTCGTGCGGGCCCCACCTCGCAAATATCCTACCAAGGGGGTAGGATATTTCTGGATAGCATCCTATCCGGTTCAACTCAGTTCAAGCCGCCTTTAAGTGTCTTCAAGTGGCTTCCAAGCGGCTTAAGTGAAATAAAATAAAGTTGTCGCAAAATTATTTTATTTCTTAACTTTAAGCCCGAAAATTAAAAACCACACCCGAGCAAACGCAACTCCGGAAGAGGCGTTTCTAAGCGAATATCGGCGCTTCGATTTCATCGGTGCCCTCAGAATTCGATTCCGGGCACCGGTTCAAAAGTTAGAAAAACCCGCTTGTCCGTTCACTAAATGTACCCGAGCCAAACTTTGGAAAATGATTCCGGGCACACCGGGCCTCGGAATCAGGCGCCGTCAGAAACTGCGTTCTTGTAAAATTCCAAAGAAAATTAAGAAAAAAATTTCCTTGAAATTTACGGGTCTTTACATATCAAATAAATAATGTGCCTTATCAGATATCTGTATTGAACAAAGTATACTAATTTTTCAATATTTCCCCAAATAATCAAATAAATTTCAATGTATACATCGTATGTAAAATGGTATAAGGTTTAGAAAACAGTAATATTCATGATGAATGAAATATATAATTTAGGTAAAATTCAATTTTCAATGTTCATAAGATATTGAATATTTCAAGGGGGCTAACAAATAAATCAAGGAAGTGAATGTGAATACTATCCTTGGAAAAATAAATAATAAACCATCTAGAGTAAGAATAAGGATGGTGTAAATACAACAAACCCAAGTGGAGTAAAATAGAGGTCTGCTGCTATTAATGAAATAAAATATTAACTTTTAAAAATATTATTGAGGAAAATATCCTATGATTTTGAAAAAAAAATTGAAAATATTTTTCTTTTAAAAATAAACCTTTTAAACTTGAAAATTAGGATTCAAATAAATAATGGTGGATGAATTCTTACATGTTGTACGAGGTAAATAGAATATTCCTTTTGTATGGAAAACGTTAGAAAATTCCTCGTTAGGAAAGAGACAATAATATTCCCTTGAAACTTAGATAAAAGAAAAAAATGGTAAAAATTTATATACCAAACCATTTTAAAATAACTGAAAAACATTTTAAGAAAACATGGTTTCTTGGAATAAAATAGGTTCTATGACTAAAGATAGATATAAAGTTGTGTTTTCTGAAAAAACATTTTCTAAAAAAACCTAAGTACCAAAGAGTGTAAAAATGGTAATAACGCTTGAAAATGGTCTTGAATAACTAGATAATAGTGAAAGGGATTATTGAAAAAATGGTTATATAATTTCCTCTAATGAAAATTCCATTGAAATATCACTAGGATTAGTCTTGAGGAAAATAACCTTTAAACATTCCAAAGTGTCCCACACCACTTTGAAACATTTTTAAATCATAAACCTCACGAAAGGATAATAATAAATGAATGTATCAAATACCATGAAGATAAGGAATTCATGATATAATATATAAATTTGGAAATAATCAAACTATATATAAGAAATTATGTGCACAATAATAAAGTATGCCTCATGAAATGAAAATGAGACAAAAATCCATTACCTTGTGTTTCCTTTCAGGTGAACATTCTTTAAATTCCTATATAATAAACTTATATTAATTTTATACTTTCTTTATAAAAATTTTCATGTTTATAATTACTTTTATTTCACTTATTACCATTTTTTATACAACTACTTAAAAAATTAAGTTTACGTCGGGTGTTTTTTGACCAAATTCAGTTTTTGTGTCAAAACAACTATTGTTGGTCAACTATGATCAAAGGGATCATTATATAACATATCCAGAATGATAAAATTGTCATAATTATCATATTTTTAAATCAATTATACTTTTAAAATCAATCATTAAATATGTTTATGAAAAATGAATTAATGTTACAATCATGGAGAGGTTAGGTCGTACGTACGCATGAGTAACATTGTAATTTTTCAATGGTCATTATGGAAAGAAGGTAAGTAACACCATATCATTCCATAATTATAATTATATAAAAAATACCATATTATTTAATCATACATAATTATATAAATAATTCTATGATGTAAAAGTAATCACATCATGTCGAGGAATCGGTAGTCCACACGTCCACGATCGATGTTATCTCTTTTAAAGGTAGTGAAGGGGTAATAAAGAAAATGATATATATATATATATATATATATATCTAGAAAATTCATTATTTCCTGAATATCATATAGATTTTTTTTATGTATCATATGTTTAATTATTTCCATTCATTTATACATTCTGTGTATTATGCGAATGAATCACATCGCTTTGAGGGGGTGGTAGTCCACACTTCCTCAAACAAGATTATCGTATTTACACAACTTCGAAAGCATAAATGTATATTATAAATAAAAATTACATAAGGTTAAAACATTATAAATAAAATATAAATCATATATAAATATCTTTTACATCATAATGGTCACCATAAGTGGCGTAATGGAAAATTGAACAATCGTCGTTTCTTGAGACAGTAATTCACCGTTCACAGAAACATTATGTTCGTTACCCATTAGATGCTATTGTGTGTAAGTGTAGGTAGAAATATCAGAATAAAAACATCCTAGTATACTGATTATACTTGTTTTGTTACACAATAATAGAATAAGGATATTTTAGGTGTTAGAGAATGAAAATGAAACTAGAGAGATTGAGAAATGACATTACATTTTAATCGGGTAACTTCTTTTGGTTTAACCAAAAGGAATACATGGAAAGTATTATGCCCAAAGGTAGGATTCTAGGTAGTGTGGATATTTGGAGTCTATTTGGGCAGATATTGTCTAAAATTAAGAGGTTTTATATGTCTGAGGAATGGGCAGAGGTGGTGGCCTTTTATAGGGAAGGAAAAGTACTCACTTAGTATTCTTGAAAAGAAGTTAGGTGTGCACATATTTTTACCTAATAAACATCATAATAAACCACCAAAACTCATTAATTTAAGTTTAATGTCCTAAATATTGGTTTTTTATAGGTTTCTAGTTCATTTTTTCCCTTAAACTTAAAGTTTTATTCTATTTTTTAACCTAATTACACCTTAATCACTGTAATTAATTTTAATCACATTCACTAATAGGTTTTTGTCAAAAATTAAGTTGATGTTATTAGAAAAAATATATTATATTTACTAAAATGTTTTATGTTGGATTTTAAAAATTCAAATCAAAGAATCAATAAAATTAAGATCACTACTAATCTCACAGACAGACGGATTAATTGGTTTTAGTAGAAAAATGTTCAAAAGATTGTTATGTTATTATATTCAATTTAAAATAGATATTGATTATAATGAACTGAATTATATTAATAGGTTTATAATTGATCTAATGTGACTTTAAAACAAATTTATAATATAATTTAACAATAATTATTATTTAAATGAAATGGCAGTTTTTAACTAAAACACATTATTTTCCACTATTCACTAAAAAATGAAGTTTCTCAAAAAAAATCCCAAAAAATAATCCTAATATAATTTTGACATTATAAATTCAAAAATTTTGTTTATTTTATCAAATTAAATTTATAAAAGTGTCAAAAATAATATTTAAAATAGGTTCTCTATTAAAAGGTGATAAAAATGCCTTAATAAAAATATATGTTTTTATGTAAAATATTGGGTTTTCTCTTATATTATGCTTAAAAAATCTATTGGATGAATATAAAAAATAATTTATTGAATATGTAACATATTTATTACATTAAAATCACTCACTAATTGTAATTATTTTAATCTATTAGGGTAAAACAACTTTTTGAGCATAAAAATAATTTTCTATAATAAAATCCTTTTAATATTCAATTATTTCTTATATTCATTTATAATTTATTTTTAACCAATTTAATAGTTGTCTAAACCATATATTTTCATAATTTAGTTAATAATATTCATAATGGCTAGTTTATATTAAATAATAATGTTTTAATTATAGATTGTTTATTGGTAAGACTTCGTATTGCATATAGCGCAAGCCATTTAAGAAGGTCGCTTTTGTGTGTAATGCAAGAAATAGGGGAAGGTCGTTGTTGTATATGATGTATGCTAACTCAATTTCGTGTGAATTTCAATCTAACTCGGTGTTTCATGCATCAAAATATATAGAATATATTTTAAATATTAAATATATTATAAAGTATATGAATATTTTATTACCTTACACGCTTGTTGTCGTGTGTCACACACGCTATTGAACATAAGGTTCTTGCTTAAGTTTTTTTGCGGCATCATATTTTTTCAATTATTTTCCTTGAGTTTACTATATTTTTCTTTAACAAAAACTCCCAACAGTTCCCACATCCATAACTGAGTACATACATTCTTTCCAAAGGCAGGTGGTCCTTTGGGGTTTCAGAACTAATGATTCTTAGTAACTCACATTGATTGATAGAATGAGAGGTCAGGATCATCACACTATTTTATAGAGAATTGTTTCCTACTTTAGGAATTTCTTGCAGATTTAAGATGTTTTCATGAAATCCTTCTTGGTCTACAATACAATACTAGTTAACCCTATGTTAATAACTCAATTAAGACCATGTATTGATGGGAACAATTGTTTGAATATCATGGGTTATCCATCATTCTCTTATTAATTTATGATTCTTTAGTTTATAACCATGTTTGGTTACATCAAATTTTATTTCTATTTAGGTTGGTGGTTGGTATCTTAGATATGGGATTGAAAATCTATAAGGTATCCTACGTTTCCTATGATAATAATAATCAAAACCCATGTATTTTGATTGAAATAGTTCAAGTTCATGTGACTGGGCCGATCTATGCAATCTAACGTTATGCGATAAGGACATAAATATAGGGCTCATGTCTCAAAGAGACGTCATATGTATCATGTTAAGACAAAATTCAGATTCTATGTAGCTATTTTCTATTTCATGAAATATGTAACAACAAAGGCTTATGGTGGGGATTATGTATATAATACTTCCCTAAATTTTCTCATTGAGAGTATGTCCCTTTGAGTGAAGATGAGATGTAGTAAAATTTACATCCCAATTAAGGTCTTGCATTGAGATAATTCTCATCATGTTATTGGTAAAATCATCTCCAGTCTTTATTCCCACATGATTCATGCTTAGTGTGAGAAATAAGAGATAGTAGGAGATCAAACACATTTCATGAGATCATATTCATATGGGGATTACACATTACTGTTTCCCTTTGATAAGTATGACTACCGGTATCATAGAGGATATGGTTTGAATCTCAGGCCCTAGTAATGTGTCCTATATATCCTATTTATAATGTCAATCAGATTCAACATAGTTTGATTCATCCCAAACCTGTTGATGGGAATAGTTGGGGCGTATACTTAAAATGATGCTCGTGTATGATCCCACTTCTCATCTAATGATGGAAGATGAAGGATGGTAGACTTGGGGGAGAATTTAGACCCATAATTCATGAATATTTGTGATATGGAGGGACTTATACTGAGGTGGATACCCATTTTATCTTGTGCCTTAGGAATGAGTCCTATGTATCCATGTTATATCAAGAATCCAAGTTATTATAGTTTATTTAACCCCTAACCTATTGATGGGTTGGGGTCAGAGATCCCACTTTGAGTAATTATGATTATCCCTAAGGTTTTAGGAATTCTAGGGAATTTAACTAGGATGGATTCTCTAATTTCATACTCATTATCTATATTCTAATAGATAAATAGAGATTGAGACTAAAAAAGGTTTGGTGGATATGCTTGGTATAACATGGAGGAATCATCTGCAATCATGGTACAAATTGGTTCGTATGAGTGTATAACCCTAAACCATTAAGGAAAATCCCTTATAAAGGGGGTATATAGATGAAGGTTCCTGAATGGGGTTCCATGTGGTATAAGTCCGAGTGTGTCTATCAAAAGAAGTAGATATGTCTGTTGGACATGTCTTGATTGTCTGTTGGACTTATTCTGACTGTCTACCCAACATATTTAGGGTTTTAGCCTAACATAGAATACATGTCTAAGGATGCCTTCCTACCATGTCCAAGATGCTTCGCATTATCGAAGTTGACATGTCTGAGATGCTTCACATGATCAACTGAGTTGGCTGGGATGACTTCTCATGATCAACGTAACTTTTCCATATGTTGTCACATGATCAACTATCTTGTCCATGATATCTTAATATGATCATAGTAACTTGTCCATTATGTCTTCATATGATCAAGGCAGACATGTCTAGGTTCTTTCACATGATCAACTAACTTGTCCAGGATGTCTTCATATGATCAAATTGCATTGTCCATAGACTGTTCCATGATCAAAGTGACTTTTCAAAGATGTCTTTGCATAATCAAAAAAGAAATGTTCAGTGTATTTTGCATTATCAAATAACTATTCTTAGATGCCTTCGCATAATCAAAGTATAATTTTCTAAGATGATCCATATGATTAGCTAAATTTCCTTAGATGTATTCGGATGATTGAATCATACGTGTCTAGTGTCTTTTCATGATCAAAGTAGAAATGTTTGGGGTATTCCACATGACAATGCAGACATGTTGATAATCTATCACGTGATCAACTTGAATTTTCCTTGGTATATTGCATGAAAATTATAACATGTAAATAGAAAATCTCATGGTAATTATAAAATTTTAAGGTAATACCATGGAAATTGTAACATATTAATAAGTTTTCATGAGATCAACTTGGATTTTCAATAGGCAACCGCACAATAATATTGACATTTCAATAAGCTATTGCATAAGAAATATGAATTTTCCAAGGCTTGTATTTCGATCAAATTGACACATCCAAGGCCACCTAAGGAAATTGTGAGACTAATGAAGAATATTGGGATCTCACAACCCTAAATTAATCAAGAGGTGGGGTCTTGTGAACATGTTTATGATCTTTCACCTATAAAAGTGTTGGAGTTGTATGTCCAAAAGGATTATACCTCAAGGCTTCATGGAAAATATGTTGGAAGGGAGGACGAGTATGTGGCTAAGGGTTATTCCAAGACTGTGAATTTGACGGCCTTCATGGTGGGAGGAGGGCTTGTACTTGGGTCCTTGTGCATGTCAAGTCCACTCACACATCAAAGGGATACTTGATGATGCCTTTGCATGATGCTTGATTCCTCGTGAAATTTTCATTACCTAAAGGGGGTCTTGCGATGGGGTTGTGAAAACATGTCGAGAATCTATGGGGTTTATTCATGTCAAGGAAGCCATGTTAGGGGATTAATTTAAGAACCACAAGAAAAAGGGTCCACAACATCATGAGATTGAGGATTTTCATGTCCATAGGTGCTCGTTTGAGCCTCACACGCACACTGATTTTCATGGGGAGGACACCGTGTGTGCTATACGAGGAGATGGAGAGTTTGTGTGATCAAGTAATGGGATTCTCTCAAAATTATTGGGTGAAGTCGAGTGTCTCAGCAACATTGAGCTAGTGGTGGGGGAGTGCGATGGATGAGCAGTTGAGCAGGAGGTTGAATACGATCGTGGGATTGTGATCGAACGGACCCGATTGATGTGGTCAAATAGTGGAGTTTCTATCCATATTTTTAATAGATGATTAGTAACTCACTCAACCTCTTCCAACATTGGTTTCTCAGAAAAAATATCCACACTTAATTGAAAAATGCATATCCACCAGCAACCAGAAGGGAGTATAGAATTCTACACCCAAATTTCACCAGCATCACCTTTTGTCAGCCCATTATCCTACTGTGTGGCCACCCTATAGTACATATATGCCCCTATTGCATGGGAACTTATCAATTCACCCTCTTATACCTGTGCTAGCCATTTGGGATTCCTCCCTGGGTGTGGTTGAGGAAAATCCCACATGAGTTTGGGTCAAGCTGGTTAGGTTGGTTAGCCCTGGTTGGCCCATATTTTTTGGAAAAGTGTAGAATAATATATACTTATAATAATAATTATTAAAATGAATAAAACAAAGACCAAAATCATATGACCTTATAAGGATAATACCAAGACAATATTCTTCAAGATTATACCTTCGAGTCCTTTTGCAAAGCATATAAATTATTTTCTCAGTCTTCACACATATGAAGTCTTTGAAGGAAAATTTCACATAAAACATTTATGGGTGTCAAAAAAATGCATCCACTAATACACACATTTTCTTTAACAGCATGGAAAATGGACTTTAACAGCACTAAAAAACATTGTTAATCAAAGTGATGATAAAGGGGGTTCTTTATCCGCACTAAAAAAAGTGCTGATAAAGAATCCCCTTTATTAGTGTTATATTTAGTGCTGATAAAGGGATACCCACCTATAGTATGATGTTTATATAATATCACACCTAGTAGAATAAAACCTGCAATTTAAACACATCACACCCAAAATCAAACTTCAATTTAAATATAACACCAGAAGAAAACTTACTATATACATTTAATTGACATCATGAATACAAAATTGTCCACCCATGGTATATACAAAAATAAACACTACTATTTACATTTCAAACAAAATGTTTTATATTATTACATTTATAATTGTCCAACAAACATTATAAAACATTAATATTTCATCTTTTGAAATCTATGATCCCCTCTCAAAAATCTCCACCCATGATATCAGTTGTTGAACAAATCATCTCAACCTGAGAAAAAGATTCCACCTATATAAGAAAACAAATATTATGTTAGTAATACTATAAAGAAATAAAGTAAACATTAATATGAAAGAACATATTAAATGTTAATAATTAATAAAAATGAAACATTTGGAGTTATACCGATCACACCATGCATCCTATTGGGTTGGGGTTGATTTCTACACGTTAAAAATGAGTTATGAATAGTTTTCATAAAATATCAAAACAATATGAATGTTTTTGATCAGTTTTGAGTATGTCACTTATTATTTTACTAAAATTAATTTCAATTTTAAATAATGACACATTTGGAGTTATATAGGCCACACTGTGTGCTGTATTGAGGTATGGATGATTCCTACACATCACAAATGACTTATATATCGTTGTTCGGGAGTATTAAAACAATACAAATATGTTTTCCTGGTTTTTTGTATGTTAGTTGTGTTTATTGAAAAACATTTCCCAGAAATTTCCGAGTCTGTCATGACCCGTCCTCGGGACCCGTGCCGTGACTACCCCAAGCCCTCCTCCCATAGGCCAGGGGCTGGCAACTAGCACCAAGGTGTAAATCCCGACAAAAGGGGAAGGCATTTCCTTAATAAAGTAAACAAAAACCATAGAGTAAGCAAGCAGAATTAAACACTGGGTACAAAAGAAAGTGTTGAAAGGTAAATGGGCCAGAATACAAACCCAACTAAAAAGTAAATCTACAACTGAAGGTGAAGTACAACTCAAAGAACTACAGTTGAAAGGTCAGAAGCCGCTCCTGGATCATCCTCTGGCTTTCTACCTAAAGGGTAGGTACAGATCTCCTCCTCAGCACTCCACATCTGTCTGTCTCCTCCGAGTACCGACTCATCGTGAATTCCACCTCTGGGCACCATCTCAACATGATATCCACCTTCGGGCACCAACTTGTCGTAATATCCTCCTCCTGGTACTGTCTATCTCTACAAGCCTCAACCTCGATCTATGATGTCCGTCGTCTGCAACCAACACAACATAGTGCAGGCGAAGCCCGTGCAGGGGTGAGTATACGATACTCAGTAGGGACCCCTAGACCACCGAAGGTCTCCCAGAATACACAAAGGATAATCCAAAATGGAAAGATTCAATCACGAAGTAACATCCAACACTACTTAGGTATATGCCCATACATATACCTAAGTCATAAATTCTAGTTCGGCTCCAACTTTCGAGCGCAAGTTCGATCACGTCCACACAGGATAGAACAACCCAATCCACACAAGAAATCACAACCCAGTCTACATAGGAAAGCAAGTCAATCATTTCGAAGATAATGATTGAAAGTCAAGACTCATCTCACACAGGTGTACATCATTTGTAAAGCAAAAGGGGATGATCAGATGTAGTTACTGATTCATCTAGCTGGGACCCACGTAGGATATAAGTACTGTAGTCGTCACCGCCGAACCCACGGAGGATTCCAGTACGGTTTTCATCGTCGTTGAACCCACAGATGATTCCAGTAAAAAATTCTTCATCGTCGAACCCATAGTTGTTGGGGAACTCCTCCTCTATAGAGTACAGTGGGCCTGCCGCTACAACCAAGTGCTTCCCACTAACCTTGAACTGTTATAGTACTCCACCTGTCAAGTACTATGAGTCTGCTACTATAACCAAGCGCTTACCACCATGGGTCTGCCGCTACAACCAAGCGCTCCCCCTCATCGCCTATAGAGGTACTCCTTCTGTTGAGTACTGTGGGTCTGCCGCTACAACCAAGCGCTCCTCCGCCGTGGGTCTGCCGCTACAACCAAGCGCTCCCCACTGGGCTATCAGAAACACTCTGAGTCGATCGATCAATAGTCATCAAGTCTCAGCCATCTCTAGGGTTTCCGCACATAGCATGCTTGTTCCGAGAGGGTCTGCTCCATGAGCCAAGAGGTCGATACATCAACTATCACGTAGACCAGATTTGATGTATACCAAGGTTTCATCTCATTGATAGGAACACAACGCAACAGACTGCGCGTAAATCGAACACCCGGTCTAAGAGTTATTAGCATTTTCATCCCAGGGGCGCGATTGGTTTCGTGTACGAACCAAACCGACCATATCTCAACTATACCCCGAACTCACATAGGTTATACTCATAGGGACGTTTTCCCAATGTGATCACCAACGCCACTGACGGTTCGTCAAACGGACGTCCGGTCTGAAAGTTAACGGCTTTTCCGTTCTAGGGGCCCGGTTGGATTTTGGGTACAATCCAACCTGTCCATACTCCAACTGCGTCCATACCTCAAGAGGAGTAATCCAAATGGTACGTCTCACTAATAGGAATCCAAAAAAGCCGACGACACGTCAATCGGACGTCCGGAGCTCAAGTTATAGGTTTTTCCGCTCCTAGGGCCCGGTTGGTCTCATGTTCGAACCAACCCGGCCGTACCCAAAGTTCTACAAAACCTTGAGTGTAATATACTGAAATGACCATATCAATCCAAGGATCGCATATCAACTGACGGTGCATCGATCAGAGGTTCGTAACCCAAGTTATGGGCATTTGAACAAAACTGCCCGAAAATAGGGGGTTCGGGCCCAGTCCGACCCGGCTCGATACACCCTGGGTCGACCCGAACCGGGTCGACCGGACCCGGGTCAGGTCCAGACTGGCCCGGCGGTCGGTTAGGCCCAGCGGGCGGCCCAGACCGGCCTGTGCGGCCCGGCCCGGCCTGGGCGGCCGGTTGACCTGGCGCGGGCAAGGCCCACCTGGCCAGCTCGGCGCTGGCCGAGCTGTCGTGGAGGGGGGGGGGGGGCGCTGCCCCCCGGTTTTAAAATGGAGGCCCCCACGTGGGGGCCGCTCCTTTTTCCAGCTGGGGGTTACGACCCCCGGCCTTCTCCGAATGGCCGGCCCAGCTGGCCGCCCGGTGCTCCTACCGCGGGACCCCGCGGTCCCGCCCCTCCGACGCGCCGGTGGCCGGCGGTTCCGGCCGCCGCTCCCTGCTTCGTCGTGGCCAAAGGCCACGGCCTTGGTCCGACCGGCGCAGCACGGCGGTGTGACGCCCCTCCACCGCGGCCCCACTCCGGTCGCAGTCTCTTCGAGGTTCTCCGGCGCGGCGCGACGGCGCCGCGCTTCTTCGACGCATTCCTCCACGTTTCCGCGCGGTGCCATTGCACCGCGTCACCTTCTTTCGAGACGCAATGAACACAACAACAAAGGGGTAGGAGGGTCGGTCGTGTTCGTGCGGTCCGACCTCCTCCCATTAAATTGATAATAGGCAGCCCAAAGAAAAAATGACAATGAACGACAAAGAAAATTCACGAACAAACCAACCCCTACCTCAACAATGGTGACGGAGGTCGGCATCGTGGTTGACAGCGTCGGCGTACGTCCAAGGTGGATGTTGTCTCACACCAGCTGTGAAGAGGAGAGAACGACAGGTCAAGCACTCCTTGCGGTGACAGAGTTCTTCATCGAGGTCTTGACGTTCTTCACGTTCTCCAACGAAGAAGACAGGTTCTATCTCCTCCAATTCCCCACACAACCAACCAACCCCAAATAAAATAAGACTCTTCTTATTTTATTACCCAACCCATGCATTTCCAAAATTCAAAAGTTGAATTAACTTAACTTAATTAATCTTGAGCTTGTCAAAATTAAATGAAGTAAAGTTGGCATCATCAAAGAGAGGGTGTGTCACATAATTAAAGTGTGGGTTTTAGAGATGTTATGGAATTTGAAGGGATGGGGCTCGTGTGGGCCCCACCTCACCATTAACCTCAATGGGTGGTTAGTTCAACCCAACCTCCATCCTTAGTATTTAACCACTTTAAAGAAATAAAATTAGTAGCACAAATTTTTATTTCTCTGTAGTCTTAATCTACAAAAATTAAACAACTCTTCCCGAGCAAACGCAACTTTGGAAAAGGTCTTTTTAGGTAATTACCGACAATGCGGTTTCATCGGTGCCCTCAGATTTTGATTCCGAGCACTGGTTCAAAAGATAGAAAAACCTGCTTGTTCGTTCACTGAACGTACCCGAGAAAAACATAGGAAAATGATTTCGGGCACATAGGGCCTTAGAATCAGGTGCCGTCAGAAACTGCATACTCGTAAAATCCCAAAAAAAATTAAGAAAAAATTTCCCTTGAAATTTATGGGTCTTTACATTACTTCCACCTCATATCTTTACGTCCCCATAAAGATACATCACAAACTAGGGAAACAAATGAGGGTACTGAGCACGCATCTGAGCCTCCCGCTCCCAAGTGCTCTCCTGGAGTTTCCCGTGCTGCCACCTGATCCGCACTAGAGGAATCGACCGCCCACGTAGGACCCACTCCTGTCGATCCTCGATCTCCATCAGGACCTCTGCAAAAGTTTCCCCATCGTCAAGGTCCAGCTCCCCATGGTCGATGATATGCATCGGGTCGTGCACGTATCTCCTCGGCTGAGATATGTGGAAGACGCCGTGCACCCGGTGCAACTGAGGTGGTAGATCCAGGCAGTAAGCTACCTTGCCTAAACTAATGAGAACCTGGAATGGTCCGATGAAGTTCGGAGATAACTTGCGGCCCCGACCAAATCTCTATAATCCATGTCGAGGTAAGACCCGCAAGAAGACGTGTTCGCCATCCTCGAACTCTAGTTGTCTCCGCCTCCTATAAGCATAATCCTTTGTTGGCTCTGAGCTGTCCTCATCCACTCCTGGATGACTTGGACCTTCTCTGGTCCTACAAGAGCTTCTAATATTTCTTCTTTGCCGATAAGAGAAATTCGGTCTCATACCCAGGATGAACCAGGTTCTTTTCCAAATACTGTCAATCCCTACATAGATGATACTAATCCATAACAAGGATGACTTCATAAGGCCTCGACGCTACTACCAAGAGATCCAACCGTTACTCTCACCTATAAGGGTTGAGTCACACTGTCGGCATCAGTGTGTGGTCACTGGGTTTCATCCAGTAGGAATCTCAAAAGTGAGGTTCAAGTCAACAGTTTAAACTGGAACCTCTTAGAAACAACATAAAGAGAGGATAGGAAAGTAAATTCCACAAAGAAAGGTGTATTTTATTACTAAAGCTCTAAGTACAAGACACAAATCATCCACAAAAAAACATCAACAAAGCTAGAAGCAACAAGAACAAAAGTCTCCATGTCTAGAGCTAGTCCTGCTCCTGTCCATCTGCTCTCGGAGCTCCATGATCGTAGGCCTCAGATGTCTGAAGCTGAGCTCTCCCCTATCCACCAGTTCCCTGCAGTCGGGGTGGTCTTCATAGTGGTGGTGGTGGTAGGGCCTCAAAGTGTTGCCCACCACCTGCTGCATGGCCAGCTCCCCTACCTCAGTCTCCTACTCCTTGAGATCTGCCCCGACCAAACCTCTGCCTCTACCTGGGAGGTCCTTCATTTATCTGTTGTTCATCTGTATGGCGGGTTGATAGTAACGTGCCATGTGACCAACTCTGCCATAGGGGTAACAATGTCCGCTCCTGGTAAGTTGTTCTCCACCACGGGTGCCTTGCACACACGATCCTGTGTCATGCGGTTCATCACCTGTAGGTCTGGTCCTCTTGGACCTCTGTGTCATCTGTCTACTTCTCGTTGCAAAATACTCTGTCGCATGTCGGCTAGTGGTGGGTCTTTCTGCTGGAGACTGCTCAGCAAGGAAACTCTCCACTAAGAGGGCTCGCTCCAACACCCCTGTCTGTGTCGGGATGCTATGAGAAACAACTGAAGCTCTAATCTCTCGCCTGATCCCCTGCTCAAAGGTTCTGGCCTTGAAGAACATGTCCCATACCATATCTGTAGAGTAATGTGAGAGATCGGTAAACCTCACTGAATACTATGCCACTGTCATGCTACCTTGCTGAAGATGAAGTAGCTCCTGTATGCGCACCGGTTGAAGGGTTGCTGGTACAAACTCTAGCCGGAACAGGCTCTCGAAGTCTGCCCACATAATGGATGCCTCATCGTGCACCTGGAGCATCAAGATCCACCATCAGCCTGCTGCCGTATGCAGGAGGCTCACTGCAAGGATCACCATGAGGTCAGCTGGTGTCCCCACTAACCTGAAAACTCGAACTACAACCTCCAGTCAATCCTCGGCTGCCTGAGGGTTTGTCTCCCCACGGAACCAGGGTGGTATCTGATGCTAAAACTCATGCAGTGCACTAAGGCGAAGTGCACTCTCAGCAGCTGGGGCTGGTGGCATCGGTGGTTCGACAGGTAGAGGTATCGCTGGTGCCTCCGCTGTAATGGGGCCCTGCACCGAGGCCTCATCGCTTGGTGGGCTATCGTCTCGCACAAAGCTCTGAACCCTAGCTGGATGTCGTCATGGGGCCATCCTGAAAAAAAAAACAGGTGCGCCATAGTCAAAACAGTATACCTGGTGAGATAACACAAAGTAATCACAAAGAAAACTTTTGAAACACACATGCAATCAGTGTTTTCTTGCATTGAGTCGGAAATCAGAAGTCAGGGTCCTAGTGTACGGATACGTCAACCGCCGCACCAACACTAGACTCCCTGGACTGATAACCACACTCAATTACTTTAACACTATTACTTCACATAGAATAAATATCAAATTCCTGAGTTATGTGGTAGAACCGAACTCCTCGGATACCAATTTGTCATGACCCATCCTCGGGACCCATTCCGTGAATACCCTAAGCCCGCCTCCCATAGGCCAAGGGCTGGCGACTAGAACCAAGGTGTAAATCCTGACAAAAGGGGAAGTCATTACCTTAATAAAGTAAACAAACACCATAGAGTAAGCAAGAAGAAGTAAACACTAGGTACAAAAGAAAGTGTTTAAAGGTAAATGGGCCAGAATACAAACCCAACTGAAAAGTATAGCTACAACTAAAAGTAAAGTAGAAATCAAAGAACAACAATTGAAATGTGACAAGTCGCTCCTAGATCGTCCTCCGGCTTCCTACCTGAATGGTAGGTACAGATCTCCTCCTCAGCACTTCACGTCCGTCTTTCACTTCCGAGTACCGACTCATCGTGAAGTCCGCCTCTGGGCACCGTCTCAATGTGATATCCACCTCTGGGCACCGACTTGTCGTCAGATCCTCTTCCAGGTACCGTACATCTCTACAAGCCTCAACCTCGATCTGTGATGTTCGTTGTCTGCAACCAACACAACGTAGTGCGGGCGAAGCCCGTGCAGGGGTGAGTATACGATACTCAGTAGGGACCCCGAGACCCCCGAAGGTCTCCCAGAATCCACAAAGGATAATCCACAATGGAAAGATTCAATCACGAAGTAACATCCAACACTACTTAGGTATATGACCATACATATACCTAAGTCATCAATTCCAGTTCGGCTCCAACTTTCGAGCCCAAGTTCGATCGCGTCCACACAGGATAGTACAACCCAATCCACACAGGAAAGCACAACCCAATCCATATAGGAAATAAAGTCAATCATATCGAAGATAATGATTGAAAGTCAAGACTCAGCTTACACAGGTGTACATCATTTGTAAAGAAAAAGGGGATGATCAGATGTAGTTACTGATTCATCTAGATGGGACCCATGTACGATACAAGTACTATAGTCGTCACCGCCAAACCCATGGAGGATTCTAGTACGGTTGTCCTTGTCGTCAATCCCACGGAGGATTTCAGTACGAAAGTCTTCACCGTCGAACCCATAGTTGCTAGGGAACTCCTTCTCTATCAACTACAGTGGGTCTGCCACTACAACCAAGTGCTTCCCACTAACTTTGGACTGCTATAGTACTCCACCTGTCGAGTACTGTGGGCCTACTTCTATAACCAAGTGTTTCCCACCATGGGTCTGCCGCTACAACTAAGCACTCCCCCTTATAACCTACAGAGGTACTCCTTCTATTGAGTACCGCGGGTCTGCCGCTACAACCAAGCACTCCTCCGTTGTGGGTTTGCTGCTATAACCAAGGGATCCCCACTGGGCTATCCGAAACACTCTGAGTCGATCGATCAACAGTCGTCATGTCTCAGCTAGCTCTAGGGTTTCCGCACACAGCACGCTCGTTTCGGGAGAGTCCGCTCCACAGGCCAAAAGTTCGATACATCAACTGTCACATAGACCAGAGTTTATGTATCCCAAGGTTCAATCTCATCGATAGGAACACAACACGACAGACGACGCATGAATCGAACGCCCGGTCTGAGAGTTATTAGTCTTTTCGTCCCAGGGGCCCGGTTGGTTTTGTGTATGAACCAAACCGACCGTATCTCAATTGTACCCTGAACTCACATAGGGTATACTCATAGGGTCCATTTCTCAACGTGATCACCAACGCCACTGACGGTTCGTCAAACGGACGTCCGGTCTGAAAGTTAACGGCTTTTCCGTTCCAGGGGCCCGGTTGGATTTCGGGTACAATCCAACCCGGACATACTCCAACTGCATCCAAACCTCAAGAGTAGTAATCCAAAAGGTCTGTCTCACTAAGAGGAATCCAACAAAGTCGACGCCAAGTCAATCGGACGTCCGGAGCTCAAGTTATAGGCATTTCCGCTCCGAGGGCCCGGTTGGTCTCGTGTTCGAACCAACCCAGCCATACCCAAAGTTCTCCGAAACCTTGAGTGTAATATATTTAAATGGCCGTCTCGATCCAAGGATCGCATCTCAACTAACGGTGTGTCGAATAGAGTATTGTAGCCCAAGTTATGGGCGTTTGTACGAAACTGCCTGAAAATAGGGGGTTCGGGCCCGGTCCGACCCGGCCCGATACCCCCTGGGTCGGCCCGAACCGGGTGGACCCGACATGGGTCGGGTCCAGCCAGGCCCGGTGGTCGGCTGAGGGCAGCGGGCGGCACGGCCTGGGCGGCCGGTTGACCTGGCGCGGGCGCAGCCCGCCTGGCCAGCTCGACGCTGGCCGAGTTGTCGTGGAAGGGGGGGGGTGCTGCCCCCCCCCCCCTGTTTTGAAATGGCGGCCCCCATGTGGGGGCCGATCCATTTTCCAACTGAGGGTTACGACCCCCGGTCTTCTCTGAATGGTTGGCCCGGCTGGCCGGTCGGTGCCGCTACCGCGGGACCCCGCGGTGCCGCCCCTCCGACGCACCGGAGGTTCCGGCCGCTGCTGCCTGCTCCGCCGCGGCCAAAGGGTGCGGCCTTGGTCCAACCGGTGCGGTGCGGTGCGTCGTGCCCCTTCGCCGCGGCCCCACCCAGGCCGCGGTCTCTTTGAGGTTCTCCGGCGCGGCGCGACGGCGCCGCGCCCCTTTGTCGCGGCCTCAACGGCACGGCGCGACGGCGTCGTGCTTCTTCGATGCATTCCTCCAAGTTTCTACATGGTGCCGTTGCACCGTTCCACCTTCTTTCGAACTGCAACGAACACAACAAAAAAGGGGGAGGAGGGTCGGTCGTGTCCGTGCGGTCCGACCTCCTCCCGTTAAATTGATAACAGGCAGCCCAAAGAAAAAATGACGATGAACGACAAAGAAAATTCACGAAAAAGACAACCCCTACCTCAACAATGGTGACGGAGGTCGGCGTCGCGGTTGACGGCGTCAGCGTACGTCCAAGGTGGATGGTGTCTCACACCGGTTGCAGAGAGGAGATAACGGCACGTCAATCACTCCTTGTGGTGACGGCGTTCTTCGTCGAGGTCTTGACGTTCTTCGCTTTCTCCAACGACGAAGATAGGTTCTATCTCCTCCAATTCCCCACACAACCTTCCAACCCCAAATAAAATAAGACACTTCTTATTTTATTACCCAACCCATGCATTTCCAAAATTCAAAAGTTAAATTAACTTAACTTAATTAATCTTGAGCTTGTCAAAATTAAATGAAGTAAAGTTTGCATCATTAATGAGAGGGTGTGTCGCATAATTAAAGTGGGGGGTTTTAGAGATGTTAGGGAAGTTGAAGGGATGGGGCTCGTGTGGGACCCACCTCACTATTAACCTCAATGGGTGGTTAGTTCCACCCAACCTCCATCCTTAGGATTTAACCACTTTAAAGAAATAAAATTAGTAGCACAAATTTTTATTTCTCTGTAGTCTTAATCCACAAAAATTAAAAAACTCTTCCCGAGAAAATGAAACTCTGGAAAAGGTCTTTTTAAGCAATTATCGGCGTTGTGGTTTCATCGGTGCCCTCATATTTCGATTCCGAGCGCCTGTTCAAAAGATATAAAAACATGCTCATTTGTTCACTGAATGTACCCAAGAAAAACTTTGGAAAATGATTCCGGGCACACCGGGCCTCAGAATCAGGTTCTGTAAAAAAATGCGTACTCGTAAAATCCCAAAGAAAATTAAGGAAAAGTTTCCCTTTAAATTTAAGGGTCTTTACATTACTACCACCTCAGAGCTTTACGTCCTCATAAAGATACATCACAGACTAGGGAAACAAATGAGGGTACTGAGCATGCATCTGAGCCTCCCGCTCCCAAGTGTTCTCTTGGAGGTTCCTGTGCTTCCACATGATGCGCACTAGAGGAATCGATCGCCCACATAGGACCCGCTTTTGTCGATCCTCGATCTCCACCGGGACCTCCGCAAAAGTCTCCCCATCATCAAGGTCCAGCTCCCCATGGTCGATGATATGCATCAGGTCGTTCACATATCTTCTCAGTTGAGATACATGGAAGACGTCGTGCACCTGATTCAACTGAAGTGGTAGAGATAGGTGGTAAGCCAGCTCTCCTACCCTGATGAGAACCTAGAATGGTCCGATGAAGCACGGAGATAACTTGCGGCCCTGGCCAAATCTCCGTAATCCATGTTGTGGTGAGACCCGCAAGAAGACGTGGTCACCATCCTCGAACTCTAGTTGTCTTCGCCTCCTATCAGCATAAGCCTTTATTGGCTTTGTGCTGTACTCATCCACTCCTGGATGACTTGGACCTTCTCTGGTCCTACAAGAGCTGCTAATATTTCTTCTTTTCCGATAAGAGAAATCTGGTCTCATCCCCAGTATGAACCACGTTCTTTGCCTAATACAGTAAATCCCGACATGGATGATACTAATCCATACCAAGGATGGCGTCGTAAGGCCTCGATGCTATTACCAAGAGATCCGACCGTTACTCTCGCCTACAAGGGTTGAGTCACACTATCGGCATCAGTGTGTGGTCACTGGGTTTCCTCCAGTAGGAATCTCAAAAGTGAGGTTCAATTCAACAGTTTAAAGCGGAACCTATTAATAACAACATAAAGAGAGGTGAGGAAAGTAAATGCCACAAAGAAAGGTGTCTTTTATTTCTGCAGCTCTAAGTACAAGACACAAATCATCCGCAAACAAACATCAACAATGCTATAAGCAACAAGAACAAAAGTCTCCATGTCTAGAGCTAGCCCCACTTTTGTCCATCTTCTCCCGGAGCTCCATGATTGTAGGCCTCAGATGCCTGAATCTGAGCTCTCCCTTGTCCACTCGTTCCCTGTGGTTGGGGTGGTCTTCCTGGTGGTGGTGGTGGTAGGGCCTCAAAGTGTCGCCCACCACCCGTTGCATGGCCAGCTCCCCTGCCTCAGTCTCCTACTCCTTGAGATCCACCCCGATTGAACCTCTGCCTCTGCCTGGGATGGCCTTTGTTTATCCACTGGTCATCTGTATGGCGGGTCAGACAGTCACGTGCCATGTGACCAACCCCGCCGCAGGAGTAACAATGTCCGCTCCTGGTAAGTATTTCTCCACCCCGGGTTCCTCGCACACACGATCATGTGTCATGCGGTCGATCACCTGTAGGTCTGGTCCTCTTGGACCTCTACGTCATCTGTCTACTACCCACTGCAGAAGACTTTGTCGCATGCCGGCTAGTGGTGGGTCCTGCTGCTGGAGACTGCTCAGCAAGGAAACTCTCCACTAAGAGGGCTCATTCCAACACCCCTGTCTGCATTGGGATGTTGTGAGAAACAACTGAAGATCTAATCTCTTGCCTGAGCCCCTACTCGAAGGTTCAGGCCCTGAAAAACGGGTCTCGTACCATATCTGTAGAGTAATGAGAGATATCGGTGAACCTCGATGAATACTGCGCCACTGTCATGCTACCCTGCTGAAGATGAAGTATCTCCTATATGCGCACCGCTCGAAGGGTGGCTGGTACAAACTCTTCCCGGAATAGGCTCTCAAAGTCTGCCCATAGAAGGGATGCCTCGTCTTGCACCTAGAGAATCAATCCCCACCATCTGTCTGTTGCCGCATGCAGAAGGCTCGCTGTAAGGATCACCATGAGGTCATCTGGTGTCCCCACTAACCTGAAAACTTGAACTACAACCTCCATCCAATCCTCGGCTGCCTGAGGGTCTGTCTCCCCGCAGAACCTGGGTGGTCTCAGATGCTGAAACTTGTGCAGTTCACTAAGGCGATGTGCACTCTCAGTGGCTGGGGCTGGTGGAATCGGTGGCTCGGTGGGTAGAGGTACCGTCGGTGCCTCCGCTGTAATGGGGCCCTGTACCGAGGCCTCATCGCTAGGAGGGATATCGTCTCGCACAAAGCTCTGAACCCTAGCTGGATACCGTCGTGAGGCCATCCTAAAAGGAAACAGGTTAGCCACAGTCAAAACAATATACCTGGTGAGCTGATAGAAAGAAATCACAAAGAAAACTTTTGAAACACACATGCAATCAGTTTTTTCGTTCACTGAGTCGAAAATCAGAAGTCAGGGTCCTAGTGTACAGATACGTCAGTCGCCGCACCAACACTGGACTCCCTGGACTGATAACCACACTCAATACCTTTAACACTATTGATTCACATAAAAGAAAGATCAGAGTCCTGAGTTCTATGGTAGAACCGAACTCCTCTGATACCAATTTGTCACGACCCGTCCTCGGGACCCGTGTCGTGACTACCCCAAGCCCGCCTCCCATAAGCCAGGGGCTGGCGACTAGCACCAAGGAGTAAATCCTGACAAAAGGGGAAGGAATTGCCTTAATAAAGTAAACAAACACCACAGAGTAAGCAAGCAGAAGTAAACACTTGGTACAAAAGAAAGTGTTGAAAAGTAAATGGGTCAGAATACAAACCCAACTGAAAAGTACAGCTACAACTGAAAGTAAAGTAAAACTCAAAGAACAACAGCTGAAAGGTGACAAGCCGCTCCTCGATCGTCCTCCAGCTTCCTACCTGAAGGGTAGGTACAAATCTCCTCCTCAGGACTCCACATCTGTCTGTCTCCTCCGGGTACCGACTCGTCGTGAAGTCCGCCTCCGGGCACCGTCTCGACGTGATATCCACCTCCGGACATTGACTTGTCATGAGATCCTCCTCTGGGTACCGTCCATCTCTACAAGCCTTAGCCTCAATCTGTGATGTCTGTCGTCTACAACAAACACAACGTAGTGTGGGCAAAGCCCGTGAAAGGGTGAGTATACGATACTCAGTAGGGACCCTGAGACCCCCGAAGGTCTCCCAGAATCCACAAAGGATACTCCACAATGGAAAGATTCAATCACGAAGTAACATCCAACACTACTTAGGTATATGACCATATATATACCTAAGTCATCAATTCCATTTCCTCTCCAACTTCCGAGACCAAGTTCGATCACGTCCATACCGGATAGTACAACCCAATCCACACAGGAAAGCACGACCCAATCCACATAGGAATGCAAGTCAATCATATCGAAGATAATGATTGAATGTCAAGACTCAGCTCACACAGGTGTACATCATTTGTAAAGAAAAAGAGGATGATTAGATGTAGTTACTGATTCATCTAGCTGGGACCCACGTAGGATACAAGTACTGTAGTCGTCACTGCCAAACCCATGGAGGATTCTAGTACGGTTGTCGTCGTCGTCGAACCCATGGAGGATTCCAGTACAAAAGTCTTCACCGTCGAATCCATAGCTGCTGGAGAACTCCTCCTCTATCGAGTACAGTGGGTCTGCCGCTACAACCAAGTGCTTCCCACTAATCATGGACTGTTGTAGTACTCCACCTGTCGAGTACTATGGGCCTGCTGCTATAACCAAGCGCTTCCCACCATGGGTCTGCCGCTACAACCAAGAACTCCCCCTCAGAGCCTACAGAGGTACTCCTTTTGTTGAGTATCGCGGGTCTTCCACTACAACCAAGCGTTCATCTGCCATAGGTCTGCCGCTATAACCAAGCGCTCCCCACTGGGCTATCCGAAACACTCCGAGTCGATCGATCAGTAGTCGTCAAGTCTCAGCCATCTCTAGGGATTCCGCACACAGCACGCTCATTCCGGGAGGGTCTGCTCCGCGATCCAAGAGTTCAATACATCAACTATCACGTAGACCAGAGTTAATATATCCCAAGTTTCTATCTCGTCGATAGGAACACAACGTGACATACGGCGCGTGAATCGAACGCCCGGTCTGAGAGTTATTAGCCTTTTTATCCCAGGGGCCCGGTTGGTTTCGTGTACAAACCAAACTGACTGTATCTCAAATATACCCCGAACTCACATAGGGTATACTCATAGGGACCATTTCTCAACGTGATCACCAATGCTGCTGACATTTCGTCAAACACACGTTCGGTCTGAAAGTTAACGACTTTTCTGTTCCAGGGGCCCGGTTGGATTTCAGGTACAATCTAACCCAGCCATACTCCAACTGCATCCAAACCTCAATAGGAGTAATCCAAAAGGTCCATATCACTAACAGGAATCCAACAAAGTTGACGGCATGTCAGTCGGATGTTCAGATCTCAAGTCATAGGCGTTTCTGCTCCGAGAGCCCAGTTGGTCTCGTGTTCAAACCAACCCGGACATACTAAAAGTTCTATCAAACCTTGATTGTAATATACCAAAACGACCATCTCGATCCAAGGATCTCATCACAAATGATGGTGCATCGATCGGAGGTTCGTAGCCCAAGTTATGGGTGTTTGAACGAAACTGCCCGAAAATAGGGGGTTCGGGCCTGGTCCGACCCAACCTGATACCCCCTGGGTCGGCCCAGTCCAGTGGGAGGCCCAGCCCGGTGGGCATGGTCCGGCCCTGCCGGTGCGGCCCAGTCCAGCCTGGGTGTCTGGTTAGCCTGGCGCGGGCACGACCCGCGTGGCCAGCTTAGCGCTGGCCGAGCTATCGTGGAAGGGGGGGCGTGCCGCCCCCCCCTATTTTGAAATGGCGGCACCATGTGGGGTCTTCTCCTTTTGACAGCCGGGGGTTACGACCCCCGACCTTCTCCGAATGGCCGGCCTGGCTGGTCGGCCGGTGCCGCCACTGCAGGACCCCGCGGTCCCACCCCTCCAACACACCGGTGGTCGGCGTTTCCGGCCGCCGCTCCCTTCTCTACCGCGGACAAAGGTCACGGCCTTGGTCTGACAGGTGTGGTACGATGGCGCCGTGCTTTTTCGACGCATTCCTCCAAGTTTCTGCGCGGTGTCATTGCACCGCACCACCTTCTTTCGAGCCGCAACGAACACAACAACAAAGGGGGAGGAGGGTCGACCGTGTTCGTGCGGTCTGACCTCCTCCCGTTAAATTTATAACAGGCGGCCCAAAGAAAAAATGACAAGGAATGGAAAAGAAAATTCATGAACAAACCAACCCCTACCTTAACAATGGTGACAGAGGTTGGCGTCATGGTTGACGGTGTCGGTATACGTTCAAGGTGGATGGTGTCTCACACTGGCTTTAGAGAGGAGAGAATGACACCTCAAGCACTCCTTGCGGTGACGGCGTTCTTCGTCGAGGTCTTGATGTTCTTCATGTTCTCCAACGAAGAAGACAAGTTCTATCTCCTCCAATTCCCCACACAATCAACCAACCCCTAATAAAATAAGACTCTTCTTATTTTATTACCCAACCCATGCATTTCCAAAATTCAAAAGTTGAATTAACTTAACTTAATTAATCTTGATCTTCTCAAAATTAAATGAAGTAAAGTTGTCATCATTAATGAGAGGGTGTGTCACATAATTAAAGTGGTGGTTTTAGAGTTGTTAGGGAATTTGAAGGGATGGGGCTCGTGTGGGACCCACCACACTATTAACCTCACATGGGTGGTTAGTTCCACCCAACCTCCATCCTTAGGATTTAACCACTTTAAAGAAATAAAATTAGTAGTACAATTTTTTATTTCTCTGTAGTCTTAATCCACAAAAATTAAACAACTCTTCCAGAGAAAACGCAACTCTAGAAAAGGTCTTTTTATGCAATTACCAGTGCTGCGGTTTCATCGGTTCCCTCGGATTAAGATTCCGAGAACCAGTTAAAAAGATAGAAAAACCTGCTCGTTCGTTCACTGAACGTACCCGAGAAAAACTTCGGAAAATGATTCCGGGCGCACCGGGCCTCAAAATCAGGTGCTGTCAAAAACAGTGTACTCGTAAAATCCCACAAAAAATTAAGAAAAAAAATTCCCTTGAAATTTACGGGTCTTTACATTACTCCCACCTCAGATCTTTACATCCC
The DNA here is from genome assembly GCA_963277665.1 of Viscum album. Classification (NCBI taxonomy): domain Eukaryota; kingdom Viridiplantae; phylum Streptophyta; class Magnoliopsida; order Santalales; family Viscaceae; genus Viscum; species Viscum album. Next base: position 387,828,076 of record OY728148.1, on the reverse strand, counting down.
CATAAAGATACATCACAAACTAGGGAAACAAATGAGGGTACTGAGCACACATATGAGTCTCCCGCTCCCATGTGCTCTTCTGGAGGTTCCCATGCTGCCACCTGATGCGCACTAGAGGAATCGACCGCCCACGTAGGACCCACTCCTGTCGATCCTCAATCTCTACCGGGACCTCCGTAAAAGTCATCGCATTGTCAAGGTCCATCTCCCCATGGTCAATTATATGCATCGGGTCGTGCACGTATCTCCTCGGTTGAGATACGTGGAAGACTTCATGCACCCGGTGCAACTAAGGTGGTAGATCCAGGCGGTAAGCCACTTCGCCTACCCTGCTGAGAACCTGGAATGGTCCGATGAAGCATAAAGATAACTTTTCGCCCCAGCCAAATCTCCATAATCCATGTCGAGGTGAGACCCGCAAGAAGACGTGGTCGCCATCCTTGAACTCTAGTGGTTTCCGCCTCTTATCAGCATAAGCCTTTTTTGGCTCTAAGATGTCCCCATCCACTCCTGGATGACTTGGACCTTCTATGGTCCTAAAAGAGATGATAATATTTCTTCTTTGCTAATAATAGAAATCTGGTCTCATCCCTAGGATGAACCATGTTCTTTTCCTAATATAGTCAATCCCGACATGGATGATTCTAATCCATACCAAGGATGACGTTGTAAGGCCTCTACTCTACTACCAAGAGATCCAACCATTACTCTCTCCAACAAGGGTTGAGTCACACTGTCGGCATCAGTGTGTGGTCACTGGGTTTCCTCCAGTAGGAATCTCAAAAGTGAGGGTCAAGTCAACAGTTTAAACCCGAACCTCTTAGTAACAACATAAAGAGAGGACAGAAAAGTAAATGCCACAAATAAAGGTGTCTTTTATTACTACAGCTCTAAGTAAAAGACACAAAGCATCTACAAACAAACATCAACAAAGCTATAAGCAACATGAAAAAAAGTATCCATGTCTGGAGCTGGTACCGCTCATGTCCATCTACTCCCAGAGCTCCATGATCATAGGCCTCAGATGCCTAAAGCTGAGCTCTCCCCTGTCCACTCGTTCTCTGCAGTCGGGGTGGTCTTCCTGGTGGTGGTGGTGGTAGGGCCTCAAAGCGTCTCCCACCACCCGCAGCACGGCCATCTCCCCTGCCTCGGTCTCCTGCTCCTTGAGATCCGCCCCGATCGAACCTTTACCTCTTCTTGGGAGGTCCTTCGTTTATCCATTGGTCATCTGTATGGCGGTTCGGACAGTCACGTGCCATGTGACCAACCCCGCCGCATGAGTAACATTGTTCGCTCCTGGTAAGTCGTTCTCCACCCCGGGTGCCTCGCACACACGATCCTATGTCATGCGGTCGATCACCTATAGGTCTGGTCCTCTTGGACCTCTGCGTCATCTATATACTGCCCGCTACAGAAGACTATGCCGCATGCTGTCTAGTGCTGGGTCCTGCTGCTGGAGACAGCTCAGCAAGGAAACTCTCCACTAAGAGGGCTCTCTCAAACACCCCTGTCTGCGTTGGGATGCTGTGAGAAACAACTGAAGCTCTAATCTCTTGCATGATCCCCTGCTCAAAGGTTCGGGCCCTGAAGAACGGGTCTCGTACCATATCTGTAGAGTAACATGAGAGATCGATGAATCTCGCTGAATAATGCACCACTGTCATTCTACCCTACTAAAGATGAAGTATCTCCTGTATGTGCACCGCTCGAAGGGTGGCTGGTACAAACTCTGCCCGAAATAGGCTCTCGAAGTTTTCCCACAGAAGGGATGCCTCGTCGTGCACCCGGAGCATCAACCTCCACCATCTTCCTGCTTCTGCGTGTAGGAGGCTCGCTGCAGGGTTCACCATGAGGTCATATGGTGTCCCCACTAACCTGAAAACTCGAATTACAGCCTCCAGCCAATCCTCTGCTGCATGAGGTTCTGTCTCCCTATGGAACCTGGGCGGTCTCTGATGCTGAAACTCGTGCAGTGCACTAAGGTGACGTGCACTCTCAGTGGCTGGGGCTGGTGGCATCGGTGGCTCGGCGGGTAGAGGTACCACTGGTGCCTCCGCTGTAATGGGGCCCTACACCAAGGCCTCATCGCTCAGTGGGTTGTTGTCTCGCACAAAGCTCTGAACCCCAACTGGCTGCTATCATGGGGTCGTCCTGAAAGGAAACAGTTGCGCCACGGTCAAAACTATATACCTGGTGAGCTGACACAAGGTAATTATAAATAATGTTTTTGAAACATACATGCAATCAGTGTTTTCGTGCACTGAGTCAAAAATCAGAAGTCAGGGTCCTAGTGTACGGATACATCGGCTGCCACACCAACACTGGACTCCCTAGACTGATAACCACACTCAATACCTTTAACACTATGGCTTCACATAGAAGAAAGATCAGAGACCTGAGTTTTGTTGTAGAACCGAACTCCTCTAATACCAATTTGTCACGACTCATCCTCAGGACCCGTTTCGTGACTACCCCAAGCCCGGCTCCCATAGGCCAGGGGCTGGAGACTAGCACCAAGGAATAAATCCCGAAAAAAGGGGGAGGCATTGCCTTAATAAAGTAAACAAACACCACAGAGTAAGCAAGCAGAAGTAAACACTGGGTACAAAAGAAAGTGTTGAAAGGTAAATGGGCCAGAATACAAACCCAACTGAAAAGTACAACTACAACTGAAAGTAAAGTAAAACTCAAAGAACAACAGCTGAAAGGTGACAAGCCGCTCCTGGATCATCCTCCAGCTTCCTAACTAAAGTGTAGGTACAGATCTCCTCCTCATAATTCAATGTCTGTCCGTCTCCTCCAGGTACCGACTCGACGTGAAGTCCGCCTCCAGGCACCATCTCGACGTGATATCCACCCCCGGGCACCGACTTGTCGTGAGATTCTCCTCTGGGTACCGTCCAGTTCTACAAGCCTCAACCTTGATCTGTGATTTCCGTTGTCTGCAACCAACACAACGTAGTGCGGGAGAAGCCCATGCAGGGGTGAGTATACGATACACAGTAGGGACCCCAAGACCCCCAAAGGTCTCCCAGAATCCAAAAAGGATAATCCACAATGGAAAGATTCAATCACCAAGTAACATCAAACACTACTTAGGTATATGCCCATACATATACCTAAGTCATCAATTCCAGTTCAGCTTCAAATTTTGAGCCCAAGTTTAATCACGTCCACACAGGATAGTACAACCCAATCCACACAGGAAAGCACAACCCAATCCACATAGGAAAGCAAGTCAATCATATCGAAGATAATGATTGAAAGTCAAGACTCAGCTCACATAGGTGAACATCATTTGTAAAGCAAAAGGGGATGATCATATTTAGTTACTGATTCATCTAGCTAGGACCCATGTAGGATACAAGTACTGTAGTCATCACCGTCGAACCCATGAAGGATTCCAGTATAGTTGTCATCGTCGTCGAACCCACGGAGGATTCCAGTATGAAATTCTTCATAGTCGAACGCATAGCTGCTGGGGAACTCCTCCTCTATCGAGTACAGTGGGCATGCCGCTACAACCAAGCGCTTCCCACTAACCTTGGACAGTTGTAGTACTCCACATGTCAAGTACTGTGGGTCTGCTGCTACAACCAAGTGCTTCCCACCATGGGTCTGCCACTACAACCAAGCGCTCCCCCTCATAGCCTACATAGGTACTCCTTCTGTTGAGTACCGCGAGTCTGCCACTACAACCAAGTGCTCCTCTGCAGTGGGTTTTCCACTACAACCAAGCGCTCCCCACTGGGCTATCCGAAACACTCTGAGTTGATCGATCAGTAGTCGTCAAGTCTCATCCAGCTCTAGGGTTTCCGAACACAGCACGCTCGTTCTGGGAGGGTCCGCTCGATGAGCCAAGAGGTCGATACATCAACTTTCACATAGACCAGAGTTGATGTATCCCAAGGTTCCATCTCATCTATAGGAACACAACACGACAGACGGTGCGTGAATCGAACGCTCAGTCTGAGAGTTATTACCCTTTTCGTCCCAGGGGCCCGGTTGGTTTTGTGTATGAACCAAACCAACTGTATCTCAACTGTACCCCAACTCATATATGGTATCCTCATAGGGACCGTTTCTCAATGTGATCACCAACGCCGCTGACGGTTCGTCAAACGGACGTCCGGTCTGAAAGTTAACTGCTTTTCCGTTCCAGGGGCCCGGTTGGATTTCGGGTACAATCCAACCCAGCCATACTCCAACTACGTCCAAAACACAAGATAAATAATCCAAAAGTTCCTTCTCACTAAGAGGAATCCAACAAAGTCAATGGCACGTCAATCGGACGTTCAAAGCTCAAGTTATAGGCATTTCCGCTCTGAGGGCCCGGTTGGTCTCATGTTCGAACCAACCTGGTCATACCCAAAGTTCTCTAAAACATTGAGTTTAATATATCTAAACGACTGTCTCGATCCAAGGATCGCATCGCAATTGACGGTGAATCGATCGGAGGTTCGTAGCCCAAGTTATGGGTGTTTGAACGAAAATGCCTGAAAATAGGGGGTTCAGGCTCGGTCCGACCCGGCCCGATACCCCCTGGGCGGCCCGAACAGGGTCAACCCGACCCGGGTTGGGTCTGGCCTAGCCCAGCGGTGGCCCGGCCCGGCCTGCGCGGCCGGTTGACATGGCGTGGGCGCGGTACGCATGGCTAGCTCGGCACTGGCTGAGCTGTCGCAAAGGGGGGGGGGGGGGGGCGCTGCCCCCCCCCCCATTGTGAAATGGCGGCCCCCACATGGGGGCCGCTCCTTTTTCCAGCCAGGGGTTACGACCCAGGGACTTCTCCGAATGGCCGTCTTAGCTGGCCGGCCGGTGCCGTCGTCGCGGGACCCCGCGGTCCCACTCCTCCAGCGTGCCAGTGGCCGGCGGTTCCGGCCGCCACTCCCTGCTCCGCCATGGCCTTGGTCCGACCAGCGCGGCATTACGGCGCTGCGCCCCTTCGCTGCGGTATCTTCGAGGTTCTCTGGCATGGCGTGACGGCATCGTGATTCTTCGACATATTCCTCTAAGTTTTCTCACAGTGTCGTTGCACCGCGCCACCTTCTTTCGAGCCGCAACGAACACAACAACAAAGGAGGAGGAGGGTCAGCCATGTTCGTGTGGTCCGACCTACTCCCGTTAAATTGATAACAGGCGGACCAAAGAAAAATTGACGATGAACGAAAAAGAAAATTTATGAACAAACCAACCCCTACCTCAAAAATGGTGACGGAGGTCAGGGTTGCGGTTGACGATGTCGGCATACGTACAAGGTGGATGGTGTCTCACACCGGCTGCAGAGAGGAGAGAACGGTATGTCAAGCACTCCTTGCGGTGACGACATTCTTCATTGAGGTCTTGACGTTCTTCAGATTCTCCAACAAAGAAGACAGGTTCTATCTCCTCCAATTCCCACACAACCAACCAACCCCAAATAAAATAAGACTCTTCTTATTTTATTACCCAACCCATGAATTTACAAAATTCAAAATTTGAATTAACTTAACTTAATTAATCTTGAGCTTGTCAAAATTAAATTAAGTAAAGTTGACATCATTAATGAGAGGGTGTCTCACATAATTAAAGTGGGGGTTTTAGAGATGTTAGGGAATTTGAAGCGATGGGGCTCGTGTGGGACCCACCTCACTATTAACCTCACATGGTTGGTTAGTTCCACCCAACCTCTATCCTTAGGAAACCCCATATTGACTGTATTAGGCATAAAGGTTGTGGTTAATCTACAACGTTGTGATGGGTTTTCCTTGGTCGGTGAAAAGGAAACCCTAGGCAGCACAGGATAAACTCATGCACAGGAGGGTGCGGTTGATCACTCTTGAGTCAGTCAACCTTACCCTCATGGCAGCGGTAGTTTTGAGTTTCTGTTCTAATCAGGAAATTGAGGCCTCTTGAGTTCGAGGATGATGACCACGTCCTTATACAGGTCTCACCTCGACGAGGTTTACGGAGATGTGGCCAAGGCAGAAAGTTATCTCCGAGGTTCAACAGACCTTTCTAGGTCCTCAGCAAGGTAGGTTGGGTGGTTTACCGCTCAAACTTTCCACCTCAGTTGCACCGGGTTCATGAAATCATCCACGTACCTCGGATGAGGATATACGTGCAAGATCCTTCACACATCATCGACCTCAGGGAGTTGGGCGTCGATGACAGGGAGACATGCATGGAGGTTCCAGTGGAGATCGAGGATCGACAGGAGCAGGTGCTATGTGAATGGTCAATTCCTCAGGTGCGCTTTCACTGGCAGCACGGGAACCTCCAGGAGAGTACATGAGAGTAGAAGGCACAGATGCGTGCTTAGTACCACTTTTGTTTCCCTATTTTGTGTTATAGCTTTACAGGGACGTAAAGCCCTAAGGTGGGAGTAATGTAAAGACCCAGAAATTTCAGGGAAATTTTTTTCTTAATTTCTTTGGAATTTTACGAGTCCGTAGTTTCTAACAGCACCTGATTCTGAGGCCCGGTGTGCAAGGAATCAATTTCTGAAGTTTAGCTTGGGTACGTTCAGTGAACGAACGAGCGGGTTTTTTTAACTTTTGAACCGGTGCTCAGAATCGAAATCTGAGGGCACCGATGAACTTGCAGCGCTGGTAATTGCTTAAGGGGATCTTAAGTGCAGTTGCGTTTTGTCGCATGAGGTGGTTAATTTGTGGGGTTTAGTTGAATTAAATAAAATTTGTCATGCACAAATTTTATTCATGGAAAGTGGTTATTTTCAACAAAGGGGGGGTTAGATGTGGGGCCCACACCCACCTAACCTTCCATGGGAGAGTTTAGTGTGGTAGGTCCCACACGAGACCCTAACTCCTCAACTCCCCCATAACCCCCTTGACCTCCCCATAACTCGCCCCCTTGTTTAAATGCATGGAAACTCCTCAAATTTATTGTAGTTGAGCCTCTCCACCTCCCAAGATTAATGAGGCCGACTAGGATAATTAATAACCTTATTAATTTATTTTTCCCACCTCTTGACTTCTTTTGAATTGATTGGAGATCTTTTAAAAGAGGGAAGCTTTATGATATTTTTGGGTTGGTTGATACTTTGGGAGGATTTAAGGAGAGTTCCCTTCATCCACGAAGAAACGAATTCCTCCCTCGATGAAGAACGGTTCTCCATCCTCTTCTTCCTTCGCAACAAGAGAGGATATGTCACTTCCTCAGGTGCACACCGATGACGACAGAAGCGAAGAACACCAGCAACCATCGTCATCTTCATCTCCTCCCTTGGGACAACGTCGACGAGCTGACGTCCACCCTCTTGCGATATCGTCAACAAACGATGAATGACACGAGTTAGGGAATTAATTTGAGAGTGATATATTTTCCCATGGATGTTTCCTTTTAAAACAAAGAACAGGGATCAACTCAATATTAATTTTATCCGCGAAAGAATTTTTTTGCGGGTTTGGAATATTTGATTCCTGGGGAAAACGTAGGGGAAATTTGTTAATTCTATTTTGAGCTATATTTATCTCACGTGCTTGAGTGTTTGATAGTATGATGTTAGTATAATTTATACTTGAATTAATTATACCCTCTTCAATATTAAAATCATGTGTTTTAAATAACAACCAATTGATAACACCTAACACGGAGGGTGTGGGCCGAACAAACATGGCCCAATAACCCTCCGTAGATTGTTGTTGGTGGGCGGAATGACGGTGATGGTGAGACGGGACCGCAATGACGTTTCAAAGTTGTCGCAGTGAAGAGAAGGTCCCGGGAGGACTGCTGGCGAAGATGGCAGGCGAAACGGACCACCGGAGCGCGTCCGGTGGTCTGAAAAAGGCGGCGGGGGTGCGCCGCACCGGCGCCGGTGACCGGCGGCGGCGGCGCGCTGCCGAAGAAAACCGCCACGACTGAGCCGCGGCGACAGCGCGCCGCCGGAGAAAACCGTCGCTGCCGAGCCGCGGCGATAGAGGGAGAACCAGAACAGCAGAATTCATTCCGGATTGGGCATCGCGGAATTAAGTCGCACCAGTTTCGTTCAACTGGGGGGGTTGCAACCCCCTGCTCCGCGCTGGCCATGCGGGTTGCGCCCGTGCCGGGCCAACTGGCTGCGCTCGTTGGACCGGTCGCACCGGGCCAGATCACCCGCGACGGGCCGGGCCGGCACTACACTAGCCATGCTGGGCCACGCCATAATGGGCCAGACCCGGATTCGGGTCGGGTCAACCCGGTTCGGGCCGACCCAGGGGGTATTGGGTCGGGTCAGACCGGGCCCGAACCCCCTATTCTCGGGCAGTTTCGTTCAAGCGCCCATAACATGGGCTAAGAACCTCTGATCAATTCACCATCAGTTGCGATGGGATCCTTAGATCGAGACGGTAGTTTCGGTATACTACAATCAAGGTTTCGGAGAACTTTGGGTACAACAGGGTTGGTTCGAACACAAAACCAACCGGGCCCTCAGAGCGGAAATGCCTATAACTTGAGCTCCGGACGTCTGATTGACGTGTAGTTGACTTTGTTGGATTACTCTTAGTGAGACAGACCTTTTGGCTTACTCCGCTCGAGGTTTGGACGCAGTTGGAGTATGGTCGGGTTGGGTTGTACCTGAAATCCAACCGGGCCCCTGGAACGGAAAAGCCGATAACTTTCAGACCGGATGTCCGTTTCACGAACCGTCAACGGCGTTGGTGATCACATTGAGAAATGGTCCCTATGAGTATACCCTATGTGAGTTCGGGGTACATTTGAGATAAGGTCGGGTTGGTTCGTACACGAAACCAACCGGGCCCCTAGGATGAAAAGGCTAATAACTCACAGACTGGGCGTCCGATTGACGCGCCGTCTGTTGCGTTGAGACCCCTATGACGAGGCGGTACTTTGAGATACTTCTTCATGGGACTTTGTGATACTTGGAGTATCAACCTGTAGCTCGTGGAGCGAACCCTCATGGAGATGAGCATACGGAGTACGGAGACCATGTAGCTGGCTAAGACCTTATGACTGCTTGTCTGATTTTATTCGGAGTGACTTGCATAGCCCAATGGGGAGCACTACTTCGTGAGGTGGCAGACCCATGGTGGAGGAGCACTAATTTGTGAGGTGGCAGACCCATAGCAGAGGAGCACTAATTTGTGAGGTGGCTGACCTATGGTACTTGACAGGAGGAGTACCTCAGCATTCTTAGGTTAGTGAGCAGTACCTCAGAGTCATGACAGGATCACTGTACTCGTCAGAGACAGAGCTCTTCAGCAGTTACGGTTTCGATAATGAAAATCTTGGTTTGAGATGAGTTAATGACCTTTGTGTTTTCCTCATGATTGAGATGGGTTACTATATAACTTATGTATATGTATGGGCATATACCTAAGTAGTGGTTATCCATCGACTTCATATCTGTGTGATAGCTCATGGCTGAGATGGGTTACTTGGTAACTTAGGTATAAGTATGGGCTTATACCTAAGTAAGGGTTATATGTTGAGAACTTTCCTTGTGATTATCCATGTTGGATTTAGTGAGACCTTGAGGGTCTCGGGGTTCCTACTGAGTATCGTATACTCACCCCTACACGGGCTTTTCCCGCACCTCGTTGTGTTGGTTTCAGACGACGGACATCACTGATTGTGGCTGAGGCTTGTAGAGCTGGATGGTACCCAGAGGTGGATCTCATGACGATTCGGTACCCGGAGGTGGATCTCACGACGAGTCAGTACCCGGAGGAGACGAACGGACGTGGATTACTGAGGGGGACATCTGTACCTACCCTTCAAGTAGGAAACCAGAGGACGATCTAGGAGCTGCTTGTCACCTTTCAGCTGTTTTCCTTTGATTTGTACTTTACTTTCAGTTCTAGTTGTACCTTTCTTTTGGGCTTGTATTTCCGGCCCCTTGTACTTTCAGCATGTTTGTTATACTGCTTTACTTAGTGTAGCTTCTGCTTTTACTCTGGTTGTGTGTTTGTTTTCATTTCATAAAGGCAATGCCTTCCCTTTTTATCGGGATTTACGCCTTTGGTGCTAGTCACCAGCCCTTGTCCTATGGGGGCGGGCTTGGGGTAGTCACGGCATGGGCCCCGAGGATGGGTCATGACATTTATTTACTAAAATATAATTTCAAATAGAAAATATGAATTATGAGTCATATCGATCGCATCATGCATCGATTTGATGTGATACTACTTCATACATGTCATAAATAACTTATGAATCATTTTCCTAAATTATCAACATAATAGGATGTTGTTTTCTTGGTTTTCAGTGAGTGACATGTTTTGAACTAAAATGTCAATTTTAAACTGATAGCAAACAATTTTAGTCATAACGATCATATTTTGCATTTGGTTTAGGTGTGGTTGACTCTTACACATCACAAATGACCCTTGTATTTTTTTACTAATGTATCAAAACAATATGAATGTGTTTTCTCAATTTTCAGTATGTCACTTGTTTTTACTTAAATTAATGTCAGTTAAAAAAAGATAATTTGGGTAATATTGGCCACATCATGCATAGTGTTGAGGTGAGATTGATCCCTACACATCAAAAATCACTAATAGATTGTTTTCCTAAAATATCAAAACAATCTAAATGTGTTTACTCGGTTTTCAGTATGTCACTTGTTGTTTTTACTTAAATTAATGTCAATTTTCAATAAAAAACAACACTTTTAATCATATCGGTCACACCGTGTGTCGGATCGAGATGTGGTTGACTCCTACACATCAAAAATTACTCATGGATCATTGTTCTAAAGTATAAAAATAATATGAATGTGTTTACTCAGTTTTCAGTATGTCACTTTTTTTACTTAAATTAATGTCAATTTTAAATAAAAAGAGACACTTTGAATAATACTGGCCACACCATGCGTTGTATTGAGTCGTAGCTGATCCCTACACATTAAAAATCACTAATATATCATTTTCAAAAAATATAAAAATAATATGAATACATTTTCTTGGTTTTCAGTATGTCACTAATTATTTTTACTTAAATAAATGTCAATTTTAAATAAAAGGAGACACTTTTGGTCATACCGATCATATAGTTTGTCAGATTGATTTGTGGTTGACTTCTACAAATCAAAAATTACTCATGGATTATTTTCCTAAAGTATAAAAACAATCCAGATGTTTTTGCTCAGTTTTCAATATGTCACTTGTTTTTACTTAAATTAATGTTAGTTTTAAATAAAAAGATACACTTTGAGTTATACTGGTCACACCGTGCATCTTATTGAGATGTGGATGGTCCCTACATGTCAAAAATAAGTAATATATCATTTTTTAAAAATATAAAAACAATCTGAATTCATTTTATTGATTTTTAGTATGTCACTTTTTGTTTTTACATAAATTAATGTCAATTTTAAATAAAAAGAGAAACTTTTAGTCATAGCGGTCACACCGTGAATTTAATTGAGGTTCGGTTGACTCCAACACATCAAAAATGACTCATGGATCTTTTTCCTAAAGTATCAAAACAATATGAATGTTTTTTCCCAATTTTCAGTATGTCACTTGTTTTTATATAAATTAATGTTAGTTTTAAATAAAAAGAGATAATTTGAGTAATACCGGCCACACAATGCATCATATTGAGGCATAACTGATCTCTATACATCAAAAATCACTAATAGATCATTTTCCAAAAATATCAAAACAATCTGAATGCATTTTCTTAATTTTCAGTATGTTGCTTATTGTTTTTACTTAAATTAATGTCAATTTTTAATAAAAAGAGACACTTTTAGTCATATCGATCACACCGTGTTTCGGATTAAGGTGAGTTTTACTCCTACATGTCAAAAATGACTCGTGTATCTTTTTCTTAAATTATAAAAATAATCATAATGCATTTTCTTGGTTTTTAATATGTCACTTATTTTTACTTATATTAATGTCAGTTTTAAATAAAAAGAGACACTTTGAGTTATACTGGTCACACCATGTTTCATATTGAGGTGTGTATGATCCCTACATGTCCCAAATCACTAATAGATAATTTTCCTAAAATTTCAAAATAATCTGAATGCATTTTCTCAGGTTTCAGTATGTCACTAGTTGTTTTTACTTAAATTAATGTCGATTTTAAATAAAAATAGACACTTTTATCCATATCGGTTACACTGTGCATCATATTGAGGTGTGGTTGACTCCTACACATCAAAAATTACTCATGGATCTTTTTACTAAAGTATAAAAACAATCTGAATGTGTTTTCTTGGTTTTCAGTATGTCACTTGTTTTTACTTAAATTGGTGTATGTTTTAAATAATAATAGACACATTGAGTTATATCGGCCACACCGTAAGTCATATTAAGGTTAGGATGATTCCTACACATCCAAAAATACTTATAAATATTTTTTATATAGTATCAAAACAATATGAATATGTTTAATCAGTTTTCAGTATGTCAGTTTTGTTTTTCTACTAAAATGTCATTTCAAACTGGAAACACACATTATGAGTCATACTAGTCAAACTGTGTGTCAGTTTGATGTGACAATAGTTCATACACATCAAAAATGACTTATTAATCGATTTCCTAAATTATTAAGATAATTGGAGCACATTTTCTTGGGTTTCAGTGAGTGACGCGTTTTGAACTAAAATGTCAATTTTAAACCGATAAGAGACACTTTTAGTCCTAACGGTCACACCGTGTGTTGGATTGAGGTGTGGTTGACTCTTACACGTCACAATTGAATCTTGAATCATTTTAGTAAAGTATAAAAACAATATGAATGTGTTTTATTGGTTTTTAGTATGTTACTTTTTCTTTTTGCTCAATTTAATGTCAATTTAATATAAATATACACACTTAATGTCATATTGGACACATTGTGCATTAGATTGAGGTGTGGTTGATTTGTACACATCAAAAATGACTCATGGATCATTTTCCTAAAATATCAAAAAAAATCTGAATGTGTTTGCTCAGTTTTTAGTATGTCACTTGTTCTTTTTACTAAAAGTAATGTCAATTTTAAATAAAAGTCACTTTGAGTGATACCGGTCACTTGTTATTTTTTCTCAATTTTTGAGTAGGTCAGTTGATATGATACCAACTATATTAACCCAAACATTTCATACATATATATCACATCTAAGTTGATTAACATTCCTTACATAACATAATGAACCATGCCATAATTTTTTTGGTCAAGTTCTTTTGGAAACATGAAAACAAAATGAACTGTTTCATAAGAGTCTCTGATTAAGTTATTCTTTACTAGAAACCTTTTTATATATATCATTTATAAAAACATTATTAATAACATAAGTATATGAAATATAATAAAGGGTGGTCATAGGGTGTTCATATATTCTCAATAAGTTTAAACAAGGGATATATCAATGATCATATAAGGATAACATGAGCATAAAGATGTAAGAAGGTGATATTAACATAAGAAATTCATACCCTGTATATCATAGATCATAATCATGAGTCATGGATCAAATCAAAATATTTCATAAGACATGAATCTTAAAGGATCAAAGAATATTATAAACTAAAATCACACACTTATAGTCACATCTTCATGTTATTTGTACCCATTATTTCATCAGGTATTCTACCCATTCATTTCTAAGCACATCTATATTGTCTTGTGAATATGAGTCTTTGTGATAGTCATAGTAGTATTGGAAAATTATACATATACAAATGATTAATAAAACTTTTAAATGAAATAGTAATTATCTTTGAAAATACCTCTTAAAGGATTTTGTTTTGTTCATGGAATATGATCTCTCTCATAAATTTACAAACATAATAACCACAATATTTTCCATTGGTTTGTTTCAAACACTACAGAAATATTGATGAGAATAAGTAATTTTTTTTTGATATGTTTTTGGATATTGAAATATTATTATATATAACATGATATTTATCTAGTCATAGTACTTATATTCATTCTTATCCTTATCCCCTGGCCTCATTTCTTTTTTCAGATGATATTGATGCACCGCCCTATCATAATGAAATCCTCAATAAAAGATAATATAAACTATATAAATTGATGTTTAGTTCTAAAATGTTGGATTTAGTGTATTAAAAATTGACAAATTCCATCATGTGTGGATGGTTTTTTGGATATCCATTCATTGAATCCATGAAATAAATCTTTGGAGTATCTAAATTTACCGCAACAAGCATTCAATGTTGCCTGAAAACACAAAAAGGGATAAGTAATAAAAGAAATGAAAATATATTTGATGTGATTAAATTTTAGAGTTTTACCCCTGCATCTTTAGTATTAAAAAGATTCTATTATCCTATATTTTTATTTCAAATGATTTGATCATACCTTTCACTATTTCAACCTCCTTTTTTGCCTTTATTTTCATTTGTTCTGTAGAGGAGATATGAGGACTAACGAGTCCTAATTTTATTTCATGGGAAATCCCTTAAATTGTTTTTCATATATACACCTTCAAAAAATATTACATATATTTAGTCATAATTAACACAGTATATCAGCTTTTGGAAAATTAAATCATGAAAACATACCTCATGAATAGATTTATAACTCAGATGCCTAGCCAATCATAGTAGAGGATTTCAGTTTCACTCTCAATACCAATGAAGTCTTGATCTTCCACTCCATACATATTTTCTTAAAATTCAATTATGTTTTTTCCACCATATTTTAACTTTTTATCCACATGATCCTTGAATTATAGTAAATGTAGATATAGAATGGGTGGGGTAACGGTAGTTCTAATCGATCTCTTCGATTGGTTGGTTGATCCTTTAGATGGTTTTGAGATAGTATTTTGTTTCATCCCCTTATCTTTTTTTGTCTATACTTGCATTCATCAGTTCATACCATTTTTCAATAATTTTTAAAGGTTTATCTTGAAATAGAAATTGGAAATTAATACCTCTTTGTTGAAATGTTTTCTACCAGATTTGACGGACATGTGATGAATGTTCCAACAGCTTTTTTGACCATATTAATATCATTCTAATGAATTGGAATAGGTTGATCGGTGCTTATCTCATGGTATATACTAATCTACACTCGCACATTCCCTTTTGTAAGTGGTCTAGTGTGTAGCGTGTCATTTTGAATATTGAACACTATAGCCTTCGCTATATGGTGATGGGTCGGTGTTTCTAGATATAAATCATAGTCATTATCACCCTATAGAATATCAGTATAGGAAAGGTATTAGTGTCTATCTGATTTACATTTCATATAAACATTTATTAGAACATTGATTACCTATTCTAAGACATCTCTTTGAGGGGAATGGATAGCCTCATAGTTGGTGGGGGGTGGGGTGGGATCTCCATATGCGGGTTGTTCTTAAGTTGATTCTTCTCTTTACCTCTCCACCATTAAAGTTTACATAATCTCTATATGGTACTGGAATTGTCTTTCAAGGGTATATATTCTTTCTCTTATATATTTTATTAATTCACTTTAATTATCCTTATGTTTTTTTCTCAAAATATGTTTGGGGTGACACCCCAAAACCCGCACCTCTAATGCGGACATAATGTTCTAGCTGCTTCAAGGCCATTGATAGTATGTGTTCATCTGGTATAGGTGTTTCTGATTCTTGTTACTATTTCATATATAAAATATATGAAAATAAGTGATAATTGTTGAGTAATAGTGATTTAAAGAAAAACAAATTTTTATTATGTAATAATTACACATGTTTTCAACACTTTTTGTGTGTTTTAATATATTAGAATTTTGTCTTTATTTACACATGCCTCCTTACACATCACATGGAATTGGATGGAAGTGTATTTGTATTTTGAGTCATCAATATGAATATAAATAGAGGAACATAATTATGGTGTTTTTTCATGTCACATAAAATAATTACAGTCGATTTAAAATACGTACTATTTTTTTTCAAGTAAACCATACCCCATCCTTGCTTTACAGCATGGGTACACTGGTTTTTCTGCTCATTCCTTATTTTTAGAACTCAGTTACTATTTCATAAATAAAAAATTGTCAATCAAAGTGATGAATACACATATCTTCAAACAACATATTACTATCCACAATGTACCTGAAAAGATGAATATGCACGACGTCTAGTAAATGCATCCCATGCTTCTTGAGTTATCAGGTGTGCATAGATAACCGGTGGGTATGGATTTATTTTCCCTTCATTGTCTTTATGATAATGTCTTGTTAGAATTGTGCAAAATCCCCTAATAATCCTTCCGAAAATCATTAATTCATACTTCTTGTGGGAGTCATCTACTATAAATGCACTCTAAAATGCATGATGAAGAGTAAGTCGATGTTTTATTATTTTGTTTTTTATTAAAAAAAAAAGAAATGATATCATAATGTTACCATAATCTCTTCCCACATCAAAGTCTTCATCTCATAAAATACATGGTTCCATGAATCTATGTCAATTGACATGCATTGTTGAGTGATGATTCCAATATAACTACTGAACATGTCCTTGTTGGGTTTAACATGCTGACCCCTTGCATTCCATCCCACCTCGAATTTGACTCCTTTGATTTTTACCATAATTATTTTTGCTAATACCTTCAAACTATGATGCTCATATTTTCTCTGCGATGTTGGTCCTTTGTCACCTACAATTTCCATAGAATCAATATCCTCAATATGTTCCTCTAGAGCAGTAGCATCTGCATGTGTAGATGGTCATTGTACCTCTGCACTGGGAGCAGCCATAGGTTGAGAAACCTATTGTTCCTCTGGAATGGGAGCACTATCACATGTGAAAAGGTCACTCTTCTGCACTGTAAGTTGTAGTAGGTTAAGATCCATGTTATTCCTCATTATTAGGATCACTGGAATGTGCAGAAGGTCGCTCCTCTACACTAAGAGAAGTATTAGGTTGAGAGACCTTCTATTCCTTGAGAATGCGAGCACCATCACGTGCAGAAGGTCGCTCTTCTGAACTATAAGAAACAGACGGTTTAGAGACCAATTATTCCTCGGTATTGGGAGAACTAGTATGTGACTAAGTCATTGTATGAAGAAGTAGTTTAACATTTAATTTATAATACATAAATAAAGCAGAAAACAGATAATAACACGAGGTAACGCGATGTATATTATAAAAAAATGTAACCTGATTATTGAACTCTCTTTTTCTTTTTTAAAGTCTCAAGGGATTTAACCCCTCTATCAATGATCAAAATACCTTAATTGTGGTCTCCTATGACATACAAAACACCATCTACATTGGGAATGATATGAAATGATTATGACGTCCTAATGAAAGGGTCATCATTAGTTGAATTTTCATCTAACCCTTCAGTGGTTTTGGTCGATAACAGAATAATTTACCACTTTAGGATTGTAGGATATAGAGCATAAAATATTTTTACTACATTTGATTCCATTATAAATGGTTCTTCTTTATACCCTTCCTTACTGAAATCAACTTTCACGAATACCAATTCATCTATTTTAACACCACTTTTGTTATCAACCCACTTTCATTGAAAAATCGGCACTTGGAATGTTAGATAATACAACTCCCATATATTTTTTATGATGCCAAAGTATGAAATATTTGCATAAATTGGATTTATGTCCTTAATAATAGAAACATGCATTGCTTCATCCATGAGTGTAACTCCACTATTTTTCATGGTATTTTCTTTATCATGCTCATTTGTATAGAACGTATAACCATTAATTACATAACCATTGTAAGATAATACATACATACTGGGTCCTCCAGTTATCCATCGAAGTCGTTCTGAAATTGAATTCAGATTTTCATCTGACTCCTTTAAAATATGATCCCAAAACCATCCTATAAACTTTTGATTTTCTGTATTTGATATCCATTTTTCAGCCCTTTATGGATTCGAATGCTGAAGAATTTCTTTGTGCATTTCAACATATATAGAAACCTCCAAACTATTGTGCAAAATGTAAAGGTGGTTCAGCTCTTGATCTGTAATATTGATTGTGACAATATCTATTCAAGAAACTCCTCCACTCGCAAGCCTCCCAATGTGACATGATTTCAGTAGACTAATTCTTTCTACACCGGACAGGTATTCAGTACAAAATTCAATGGCTTCCTCAATAATATATCACTCCATAATACAACCCTTTGTACGACTTCAATTTTTGACATACCCTTTAAAAATATTCATATATCATTAAATGGGGTACATCTATCTATATTGTGCAGGACAACATAGTTGAATCTCTCTCACCAATTGAACCATCAAATGAACCATCATATCAAAGAATGTTGGTGGGAAGAAAATTTACAATTCACATAATATGATGGAAATTTCTCTTTCCATACTCAAAAATTTTTCTAGGTCTATAACTTTAATGCATATAGCTTTGAATAATAAACAAATCTTGGTTAATGTGTGATGGAAATTATTGGAAATAATGCAATGTAAATATATAGGTATTATATCTTGCATCAAAACATATCATCCATGTGATTTCAGACCCTTTAACTTTAAAACGGTCATTGACATGATGTTCTGTATATTCTATGAATACCCCTATGGAACCTTTACGTCATTCAAGAAGTTTAAAAAATGATATCTCTCCTACCTGGAAAGAGTGTAAGAAGATGGAGGAATAAAATTTCATTTTTCACCCTTCACTAACACCAACTCTTCTCATATTACCATGTAAACCATGTCTATCCTAGCCTTAATTACATCCTTTGTTTTGTCAGGTGCATTTATCAACATGTTGATGACACTATCACATATATTTTTTCAACATGCATATTATCAAGAAAGTTTTAGACATACAAACAATTTCAGTATGGTAATTAAAAAAAACTGAACTCTTTTTCCAACTAGTTTTTGTAAGGTTTTTTGAAAATGGTTTACCAAAATTAGTGACCACATATTTTACTTTCTCAAATATTTGATCACCTATTAGTAGAGATGGTGTGGTATGTTCTTCTAAACTATTATCGAATGATTTCATCCATGATCGGTACTTATGTCATCGGGGTAGAAATATGTGATGTCCTAGAAACATGGTTTTAGATCAATGTTTCAACCTAATTGATTGTGTACCTTGTTTGCAGACAGGACACACTTGAGTTTATTTAAGGATATATCCTGAAAAAATTCCACAAGAAGGAAATTCACTTATAATCCCATACAATATGTCTCTCAATGTGAAATATTTATTTCTGTAAGCATCATACAACATAACACATAAATCCCACAATAATTTCAAATCATCAATCAATGGAGCCAAATAAACATTAATATCATTACCATGTTGTTTTGGTCCTGATATAAGCATATATAGCATGATGTGTTTTCATTTCATGCATAATCACGATGGAAAGTTATAATTTACCAACAGAATTGTCCATGTACTATGAGTGCTACTTTAAAAACCAAAAAGATTCACTCCATCAATAGATAATTCAAGATGAAGGTTTCTTGGATCTTTTCAAAAATTAGGATACTCGTGATCGATTCTCCTACACTTAGGAGAGTTTGTTGGGTGACATATTTTTTCATATTTATTTCTTCTGTTTGTGTGCCACATCAATTACTCCGAAGTCTACTCACTTCCATATAGGTGCCTAAACCTTAGAAAGATTAGGAAGTACCATAAAAATTTCATAGGACCGGATTCATCTTTCTTGTATCAAGAAAAAACACACATTGGGAATTCTCTAAGTAATTTTTGTTCCTTGATAAACAGTATACAGTCATTCAGACAAGAGTGTATTCTTTTAGAGATCATACCCATTGAGAATAGCATTCGTTTGGTGTCGTATGTTCGGCTCAGGAGCTAATTATCTTCTAGGAGCATGTCATTCAAGAGATCAAGTAATTTTCTAAAACTGACATCCCTCCATCTGTTTCCTTCTTTAAAATTATACATCTTCAGTATGGAAGACAATTCTCTATATTTAGTGAAACCATCATACAATTGCGTCTTCTCACAACTCTTTAATTTCTCAAACAATTTTGGGAAACCACAATGTTCATCTTCAACTATCCTTTTCATTTCCTCAATATGATCTTCATCATCATTCATATCTATAATCATGACCTCAATATGGTCTTTTTCACTGTCCACGCTTGTAATCATATCAATTGATCCATAAAATGTGGTGTTATGCCAGCCATTAGTGACATTTGCTTTTTTTCCCCATGTTTATTCCAATATTTATAACTTCGATCTATTTTGTGACAGATCAAGTGTTCTTCCAACTCCTATGTACTAAATTTTCTTTAATAAAAACATCATAAACACAACAAAAGGATTTTAGAAGGGCCATATGCATGATATTTTGCAAACTTGATGAACTCTTTCACTCCATCTTTATACTCTTTTTGTCAAACAGTTGGCATTCATCCATTATTTATTCATATTTATCCTATTTGATTTGGTAATATTAATATTTAAAAAAATAAATAGACAAAATATTAATATAAAAATTAACCAAGGATAAAAAAATTATATACTTTAAGTCTCCTTTAAAAACTATTTATAAAATCATAGTTGAAATCCCATTAAAAAACCAACCATTTACACAAATTCCTCTTTAAAATAACACACCCTTTTTAAAATAAACCAATCAGATTCAAACACTCTTTCTAAAAATCCAAATTCCTTTTTTATAAATCACTCAAGGAAACTTTATGTCCCAATAATATTAATCATTTAAAATGAGCAAAAACCCTCTATATTTTACAAATTTTCATTTAAAACTTCTCACACCCCTTGTTAAAATGAAACCATTATTACATGCGCTTTCAAAACATTCACATCCCTTTATGAAATCCAATCTGGTATGTTGAAAAACACTTAGCATGCAACCTAAATCCATTCAAAGTGTTTAAATCATTTTAAAGATATTTAAAACCAAAAAAAGGTATCTTGAACACATTTAATTTTTTGATAAACATTTGAAAACACTTATCATTTTCAAAGTGCCACTTAGGTATTTTCACAAAGACATAAATCCCAATAGAGACACTTTATAAAAGATACCTGAATCAAAAGTAACCAACATTTTATAAAATATAAAGCTATAAAAGGTTTATCACATCTCTCATGAATAAATAGTATGAATCATATATTTTACTCACGTAATACTATTGAGGAGTGAATAAGTGATAGATATATACATAAGTGTCACTTGGACATGACATTTTTTAACAGTAAGTCACATCTCTTCAAAGTGGGAAACCATCTTCCACTTGATTCTTGAATCATGTACTACCTAATCTTGATCAATCCATTATTCCTATTCATCTCATCAACACAACATCTCATGTAACCACTTCACCACTCTGAATTAATCACAACATCATATTACCTCTTTCATATAAACTATGTCACCTCATGCCAACCATAACAAACCAAATGAAACACCAAAACTCATCACCACTTATAATTCTCTACAACAACCAAAAAACTTATCTCCCTCCTATACCATCAACCATAACACCCTAATCTCACAAACACAATATTTAATCCATTACTCTAGCCAAAAAATCATATATTCACCACTTACATATCAACAATCACAACTTATTGGGATTATTAAGGAAACCGACCACCACAACTATTCATAACACATTCCAACACCAAAACCAACCACAATAATTACTAACTGATACTACACAACCCACAATAAAGTTAACACAACCAAACACAACAAACCTAATAATAAAACACAACAACCAATCCCCCTTTTATAATTATTTTTATAATCATTAAGTGTGTTCAATACAACATCATCACCAAATTCTAGATTTCTAAATAGATTTCTCAATACCTTCTTTAAAAGATTAACCTTTTATAGAAAGTGACTATATTAATTCAATAAGATAAATAGAACATAATCAATATATGATGAAATATCACTAACATTGATCACTTCACACAAATTTCAATGAATTTTCATAGAAATTATAGACATACACTTAATAAAGAGTAAAATTCATATTAAGTAGTCTTTAGATTATCAAATTATAGTTTTGGGAAAATATGTTACCAAAAAAATATATCAACACCTTATGGAAGAAATGATAAAATGTAACATTAAAATAAACACCCAAAATTATTTAAAATAACATACTTTGTAATTCAAAAATATCACTAAAACATTCTTCTAGATTATAAAATGAAATATTCACATGCTTAAATTTCACGCTTTATGCTTGACATGCTCTAAATAACATGCATTAAACATTTCACTACCATAGAGATGTACCACCATATTACTTAAAGGGTGACATACACATTCTTGCATACTTAGGTGAAACATGATCAACACATAACCATGATTGAGAAAATATACACTAGTGATTTCATAACAATTCATGAAAACATCTTAACTTTAGACATCCTTCTAAAAACATATAATCTATATCTTACTCTTTTTATGTCATGTACTCATTAATATTTCAATTAAACAACATTTGTAATGGAATTTATAATTCAATAGTTAACACATAAATATTTTAGTATCCCAAAACCTTTGTTATGCTTGATAAGGGAATGAAACAAGTTCATTCATGAAAAAGTACTCTAAATTACATGGGTTGTAACTAAGAGAACTCAAAAGGAAATGTGTAAGGGTACTCAAGAAGAAATGCAGAAGGGAACTCAAAATGTAGGAAGATTTAAAGAAAATACCCAAGCTTCGCGAGGAGGTGGAGGAGAGCTTCACAACGGTAAGGCGAAGGTGGGCTAGCGTGGCGGCTGAGTAGGGATTCACGGAAGCGACGACAAGTAGGGCGAGCAGTCGGTGGAAGTAGTGGAGGAGGAGGAGGAGGAGGAGGCAGTGGAGGAGGAGGAGGAGGATTCGCAGTGGCGGTGAGGAGGAGTGCTGGAAGTAAGGAGGGGGAAGATGAGGAGGAGACAGATTTGTGGTGGCAGGGTAAGGCTTTTACGATATTTTGAGGCGTGCGAAGGAAGGAGGAGACTGTTAGGTTTTTTTATAAAATAGGGGGAACATTTATCAGCTCTAGATAAAAATCACTGACAAAGGAAGGTTTTATCAATGCTAAATTAGAAAGCGCTGATAAAGACACACTTTATCAGTGCTAAAAAATTGCTGATAAAATTATAGTGATAATAAACTATTTATAATTTTATATATATTTATAAAATTATATGTATAATAAATATAAATTTATTTATTTATAATAATAACTATAAATAAATATATATTTCTTTATATAATAAATATGTATTTCTTTATAATTAAAATATATATGTAATAAATCTATATTTATAATAAATATATAATTATTTCATAAGTATTTTATAATTATTTAAATAAATAAATATTTATATTTAAATAATTATAAAATTATAATAAATATATTTATTAAATAAATATATATAATTAAAAAATATATTTTTTAAAATATATACAAATATTTATAAATAAATATATTAATTATATATTGTTATAAATATAAATATATATATTCTGATGAAATTAAAATAAATATATTAACTATATTTTTTTTAATTTCATGATTATTTAAATAAATATATATTTATATTTAAATAATTATAAAATTATAATAAATATATTTATTATATTTATAATTTTAATTGTAAATAAATATATATTTATTTAAATAATTATAGAATTATAAAATATACATATAATTAATATATTCATTTTAATTTGATAAGTATTTATATATATATATATATATGTATATTTATTTATTTATATTTACGACTATAAATAAATAAATATTTATTTATAATTATACTTATAAATATAATAAATATATTTACTATAATTTTATAATTATTTACATATATAAATATATTATATACTTATAAATATAAATATTTTTATATATGTATAAATATTTGTATATATGCATATATGTATTTATATATATATATTCATTAAAGACATATTTTTTTAATATATATAAATATATATAATTATAACTATAAATAAATATATTTAAAAGGTATTTTTATATAATTATAAATATAATAATTATATATATTTATCATTTAATTAAAAAAATATTGTAATTTTATAATTATTTAAATATATATATATAGTTATATATATAAATATATTTCAAAAAGTATTTATATATAACTAAATATTTATAATTATAAATATAAAAAATACATTTATTATTTAAATATATTTATCGTGATTTTAAGTGTTTATGAGAACATAATAGCTTCATCAGAACATGAATCATATACACTGAATAAATTATAGATCCTAAAAAACAGGCCATCGTATATATGTCCAACATAAATAGTAATGAGGATGTAATGTATAAATGAACATTCATGATGAATGCATAGCATATATATGAACATCAATTATATTCACACATCAATTGACCAATTCATTAAAAACATATATTTATTTAAATATAAATATATATTTATTTTATAAACATATAAATATAATAAATATAATTATAAATATATATATTTAAAAAGTATTTATTTATATATATAAAAAGTACATATATATAATTATAAATATATAAATATAATAAATATAATAAATATATTTATTATTTTATTGAAATTTAATATATATATATATATTTGAATTATTAAAATATATATATTAATTAGAAACATGCATTTTTTATTTAATGTATACAAATAAACATTATTTTTGAATATAAACATACTAATTTTATATAAATTAATAATATTTTTTATAAAAAACTTTTATCATTGCTTTTAGCTAGTGCTAATAATGGTCCCCCTTTTATCAGCACTTTCTTCTTAGCGTTGATAAATATAGAGCATCCCTTGCCCAGATCTGTGGTAGTGCCCCCACCCCTTAGAAATAGATTCATTCATAATGGATAGAATTTGGTTCTAAGGTAACCATAGATCACTTTATCACATATCTGAACATCTGAATAGATTTGATACTTATCCTCACGATAGGATTTTTCTATAGTGTGTTGATTGAGGAATTTCTGGTTCTATCAAGAGAAGGCCTCTGACCATGAGTGATTGACTTTACATGACATCATACGAATCATCACAGATGCATATCCTTCACATAATACCAATTAAACATTACCATTTGGATTTTAACTTATGAATCATAACATATTTCTCTTGATAATTTTTGCTGAATGTTTCTTACATGAGATTCTTCATTGGTGTATCTTCTTCGACCATCTTGGTATCACCTAGTCGAAAAGGGTAATTTGGATGGAAAAGAACTTGTGGTTAGATCCGAAGTAAGGTACTTGGATATATCTCTGTACCACTATGCATATCAAACTAATGTATAGGGAATATAGTTTTGTGGATGAATAACTCTAGGATAAATGTCCGTATATAGATCTATCTCATACGTAGGAAGGTGAATTTCAATTCCCTATGATGAAACCCTGGGTAGGGACCCATGTCTTGGTGGAGATGTGCACAGATCACCCATAATACTCATCCTTTGTGTAATGACAAATAGATCCAAATGCATGGATTTGAGCACTTAACTTACAATATATTTTTCTTGATAAATGATCATGAATGTCTCCTGATATGAGATTCCTCGTTGGTGTACCTACTGCAATTGTCTTAAGATCACCTAATTTATAAAGATAATTCAGATAATATATATGTCCTGGGGAGAGAATGCTCTAACATCTTCCTAATTCAAGGGACTTAGAATGCATAGATTTATTTTTTCTAAGTCCATATGGTGGTACCCACAAACTTTTTATCTCTTTGTTTATATTGACCAATTTTTTTTAAGCTTCATATGGAGAAAGACTCAGTGGGAATGGACTTGGATTTGGCTTAGGTATCCTACTTATGGGTTTTTGAGCTGATAATTTTTATGCCTCATCAATTTTATAAATTATAAATATTTCCTTGATCACACAAAGTGTGTATCCAGCGAGTAGAGACTCAAATTTTTTCTAGGATTCCCTTAATTAGTATTCAACCTTGTGGGCATTATTTCTCTTTTAGACTTAGAAACTAGACCATTAGTGTTTTTTATTTTAGGGTCTTCTAGATCATAACTTCATTGTTTTTTAGTTTATGAACTTCCATCCCATACCTTATATTAGTGTACTTTGGGTTCTTTCATCTCAGACCTTTTATTATTATAATTTAGGGTACTTTTACTCGGGCCTTTTATTGTTTTAGTTTATACTCTTTTAGCTTAGACCTTCTGTTTTTATAGTTTAAAGTCTTTTAGCTCAGACCTTCTATTGTTGTAGTTTAATGTCTTCTAGATCAACCCTTCTATTACTATATTTTAATGTCTTTTAGCTCAGGCCTTATATTATTGTAGTTTAATGTCTTCTAGACCAGACCTTCTATTTTTTAGTTTAGGGAAATTTAGTTTAGACTTTCTATCATTGTAGTTTAAGGTCTTATATATCAGACCTTCTATTGGTAGTGAACGATGGGTATTCATGAAGGGTTTGAGAACCATGCATATTTGATGGGATTCAGAAGAATGAGTGTCCATAAAGATTTTTGATGCCCTTATTTGTTAATCGATATTATGAATAATGTATGTTCATGAAGGGTTCTGGAACCCTGTGTTCTTATATAATTCATGAGGGATGAATATCCATGACATATCGTGACACCCTATATCATTACCTTAAATGGTGGTGGTGGGTGGGGAAATATTAGGGATATTGATTCCACTTGGATTATTGTAATATGGGTTGTGTAAATCATTTTTCCAAGAGATTGAATCAATGAATCATGGAATGGAACATACATACTAGGGGTGACCCAAAATACCCTAAGTTTATGAGTTCCACTACAGTGTCATCGAGGATCATGAGGATTGGATATCCTTTCTTGTAATGACGATATGCCTCTAATTGGTAGTTCAAATCCCTTATGAATGAGTCCATAGGGATTACATGCACAGACAAGTAGATTTTCTCTCCACTCTTTTCTAAGGGTCATAGAATATTGGTGAAGATTCAAACATCTGAAAGATGAAGTTAGATATAGAGGAAAGGGATTATCCATGAAGGGTTCTGGAACCCAAAGGTAGTTTAGATTTTGGATTGGGAGGCACGGGCCCTTCTCCATGTGGTTTAGAGTCTCATGGTGTGGGTCATCAAAATGTTTTAGAATGGAGTGTTTCATTTCTAATTTGAGAAAGGGTACAATGAATGGTGATGTAACGTTGAGGATGTCAAATTCTCTTGAATATTTTGGTTATGGGGATCATAAATAGTGGTCAAGGAATATCTGAGTTAACTAGAGGTGGAAAATGGTGGGTATAGGTCAACCATTAATAATGGAACAAACCTATAATGATGAACTTGATCAGGAAAATAACTCATGGGTTTAAGGGGGGACTACCTAGGATTTTATGGTCTGTTCGGAGGAGCCAATTCCTATTACAAGTCTGATATGGGGAAGATCCAAGTGTAAAGAAGCCCAAGGTCCATGGGCTTCTAAGAGAAGAATATCAAATAAGGGAACTGTTTGTGTCAACTCATAATTTAAAGTAACAAAGGTGGTTTATGAAAAGTGTAATATTTAATAAGGGGTCAATCTCCCTAAAAGTTGTGTCACCACCTAGTGAACATGTTATCACTATAAAGATAGGTAAAAAATCATTACTCTAACTTTTTCCAAGACCAAGGGATCTAGTGAGCATGGATTGAATTTTAATAGTACTATAATTTTGACCCTATGAGATTTATTCCTCATTCATTTACACTCTAAATTTTTCCTAAAATCTGGAGATTAAGAGTTTATAAAGCGGAGACTTGACTTTTCTCAGAAAACCATTTACAAGTTTTCAACCTGATAAGTTTTAAGTCTCTTTTACTAGTAGTTTTAGGGTCCTTAAATTCATACAATCAACTGATGAATATTAAGGTCATACAACTTTTATCAATTTTTATATTGTTTAAGTTCATGATGCATGTGGAACTTTTCCTTATAGTTTAATTTCATGTGGTAAGTATGTTGGAACCGTCATGAATTTTTAAAATATATATATGGGGACACTTTATATTGGTCAGAGGAATCTAGATTTAAGGAAAACCTTTTATTTATACATAGGATTATTTATGGGTAGCCATATGTCATATCCCTTCTTGTTAAGATTTTATTTCATGCGAAATTAATCTTTATGTATATCTGACTTGTTCACAAGAATAGAGATCTTGTATGACTCTCCCCTCTTTAAAAAAAAGGAATGTGATTCTTTTAATGATGGGTTTCCCAAGATTTCCCTCGACATACCATAAGGTCAATAATCATGACATAATTAACTTCTTATAAGGAGATATATCTATGTAGATGTGATTCATATGCAGGTGAAATAGGTTACTATCTCATAGTGATTGGGTCTTTACATAAGGTTTATACCCCAGAATAGAAGGGTACAAGGATACAATGCCATAATCTATCTTTGACAATGGGTATGGTGCATAGATGTGTAACATATAGGGAATTAGAATCCAATTTAATAGTTGGGTTACAAAATTTGTAAATCATAAACCAATAATGTATAAGTTAACTGGAGTTGGGAACCGTTGAGTACAGGTAAACCATTGGTAATAGAGTGAACCTATAATGTTCCACATGGTTAACATAATAACTTCTGGGTTTATGGAGGGCCTTCTTGGGATCTGATGGTCCATTCAGATGATCCATTCCATATTACTAGTATTCTATGGTGAAGATCTAGGTGAAAGGAAGTCCAAGGTCCATGGGGTACCAAAAGAAGGATATCAACTCAAGGAACTGGTTATGTCAGCTCAGACCTCAAAGATATGAAGTCAGTTCCTAGAAAATGTAAGATTCAAGAAGGTTTTGAGTACCCTAAAGGTTATTCCAGCATGTCTTGAACATATTTAAAGTAGAAGGAATAAAACACATTATTCTTGGATACAAAACCATCAGAGGAGATGATCTATTCAATGTGAAGACCTTTTATCATGCATTTTAACATCTTATGACTAGGAAATATTTCTTGTAGTTAACATCATGTGTTGAGGATATAGATTTGTTATTAAATTTAAAGTCTTGCTTCTATGACATGGTCCCTAATTTAAGATTTTTCTCGATTGTGTCAACCAGGTCAGCTTTCTATATTACCTAAGATCACATGATCTACGCTCGGTGTGAGAAACAAGGGGTAACTGGGAAATCAACTGATTTGCATAAGAGTGGGTCTCAAGTAGCTTTCTACATAGTTCCAGCCCATATACATTTAGGGGTTCATTTTATATGTTGTGGAAAAACCCATGGTTGAAAATTCAGGTGTCACTACATATCTTGTGATGATAGGAATCAAGTTGTGCATAGTTATTATATAAAATATCAATGCATAGGGTTAACCTATACGCAGAGAGGGGGGAATTTTCATGTTGATTATTTTAGTCGGACCTGGGATTGGATAACTAGGAATTAATATGTATCCAGTAATGATAGGAATCAAGAAATGAATAGTTCTTGAATAGGAAACTCTCTACATAGTTCTGACCTATACGTAGAGGGGGGAATTTTTCCCATTGATTATTGTAGCTGGGACCAATATTGGAGATTTGGGAATCCCTATGTATCTTATGACGACAGGAATCAAGACACATATATTTATTGAGAAACCATTTAGTTTAAAATTACGTGGAAAGGATATAAGCTTCCTCACAGGAAAAGTGAATATTGTGACTGGGTATAAGAATGGAAATATAAGCATCATTGTATATCCTATGATGAAAGGAATTAATCCACACATAGTTCTTGAATTGGAAACTCTCTACATACGTCTAACCCATATAAGAGGGAGAATTTCTCTCATCGATTGTTGTAGTTGGGCCTAAGATTGGCGATCTGGGCATCACTATGTATCATGTGATGATAGGATTCAAGTCACACATAGTTCATGAGAAACCATGTAGTTTAACTTCATGTGGAAATAATATAGGCTCCCCAATGTGAAAATGTATTATTCTGACTGGGACCAAGAATTGAGATCCTAACGTCACTATGTATCATGTGATAATAGGAATCGGGCCGCACATAGTTATTGAACTGGAAACTCTCTATATAGGTATGACCTATATGTAGAGGGGGAATTATTCTCATTTATTGTTGTAGTTGGGCATATGATTTGAGATCTGTGAATTACTATGTATCCTTTTATGATAGGAATCATGCCACATGTAGTTCTTGAAATATATGTGTGGAAGAAGACCAGCACTAAGGGTAGTGGACCTCTCAGGTGAGGTCCACAGTAATGATCCATTATGTTTCATGAAAGATACATCAATCGTGTAGTTTAACATCATGTTGAGAGGATTCATGGTGTATCTTTTAAGGTCTTTAATTTAATAACATTTTAACCCTATCTTGTGATGATATGTCTAGATCATGTAGGGAAACCTTTACGAAAATTCCTAATCCCATGTTAGTTATGATCAGTGTGAGAAATAATGAATATAAAAGGTTCTTTTTACAATATGGAGGCAAATAGATAAATGAAAGGGTAATTTTATATCATGATTTTGTTGGGAAAGATATAGGATCTTTTCTTCCCTACATATCTTATTGGAGTGAGAATCAAGTTATACATAGTTCTGGAAAACTGTGTAGTTTAGTGTCATGCAATAAGGACATCAGTCGTGCATTTTAATGTCATGCGATAAGAAAAAAAGGTGACTCAATATAAAAAAATAAAAATATTGAAACATAGATGAAAAATAATGTTCTATGCATCACTATGTATCATATTATGGTAGTAATCAAGACACATTTAGTTATGGAATTGGACATCATTCGTACAGTTTAACATCATTTAGTAAGGAATAAGGTTACCCGATGTGGAAATAAAGGCTTGACCATTGTCGTGTAGTCTGATGTCTTGTGACGATGATGAATATATTATGTATATACCTAGAATTAGAGATCTAGGTTTCACTACATATCTTGTTCTAGCGGGAATCAAAAAAAACATAGTTATTGGATGGGAGATTCCCTATGTGGATCTAACTCTCACATAAGAATAGAAAAACTTCATTAGTATTTTGCATATATATTGATCATCTGTAATGAATCATTGGTGATAATATTCCTCCTATGTATTTTAACATAATTTGGTAAGGATTTATTCTATGCAGTTTAACGTCATGTGGTAAGTACAAAAGACATTGTGCAGTTTAAAGTCTTGTTGATAGGACTGTTTCTGTATAGTTTATCATCATGTGGTCAGGACATGTTTTTCAATTTAATGTCATGTGATCAGGAAAATTTACTTGAATTTTAACCTCATGTTGTGATTATTTATTATCATGATATGGATTTATTCTCCTAGCTATTTTATATAAACCTCAGCGGTCTTTGGGTAATCCTAGGTGATGCGTAACCACATCAAGGTTCTATCTGATAATTTCTATATAATCCCAATTAAACACATATATATGTTGATTTATAAATGAAACATACATATATTGCTCCACAAGATTCATGGAAACACTAATCAATATAGTATTTGGGTGTTCTTCTATTCCAAAATTTATCTACTTTATTTCATCAATGGTGGTGGATACACCTTCCTCAAATATGGGAGGGGTGTTCCTGAGATCATCCTCCCCTTCTTACAACTATGAGTATGTGGAAGAATTTCTAGGTGAGTTAGGAAATATGAGGTTATCTCTATCTCTTTCGGGATAAGTGAGTCCATGGGAAGAGACATTATCATCCTTTACTACCAGATTCATAATAGAGATATTCTAAAGTTGGTTTTCTTTTATGTTGTCACTGAGAATATGAGGATCCCGGGCATCTAGGATTAATAATACTACCTCAATCAGGTTTATGGGTAGAATATAATCAATATGAATTATATGGATACATGAAATTATGATGGAATAATATCTACATGATAGACCTTGTCTACAGAAACTTCTATCCCAAACTTCTATGAGCTTTAAAGGGTCGTGATGATTGTCTCTCTGAGTTATCTTGAAAGAAGGAGAGCATATGGGATTATATAACTTCCACATGATGTTGATAACATATTTTAGAGATTAATATGTTACACAGTTTACCATCCTATGATTGGGACATGTTCTGTGCATTTTAATGTCATGTGAATCGGACATTGTCGAGCAGTTTCATGTCATGTGACTAGGACATATCATAAATTTTAGCATCATGTGACTAAGATGTGTTCTATGTCATTTAATGTCATGCAGCTAGAAAATTTTTGTTCAGTTTAATGTCATACAACTAGTACATGGCCATACAGTTTAACATCATGATCCTAGGATAGTGCCCTAGCAGTTTAGCATCATGCGACTAGGACATATTTTTTCATAACCTATCAGGAGGGTGGGTTTCTCTTTTTTGATAGAGTTTGTATGAATCTTATGTATATTTCAGGTGTCTTAGGATATTCTAACTCTATCAATCCTTAATTTACATGTTTCTATTACCAATATTCAAATCTAAATCAATTCTCTATTATGTTCTTGAGATGTCAGTGGTAGGGGTGGTAATCATCATTTTCTATCAACCACACATCACCTAGATTCCTCATTTGTGGGAGTTTTAATCATTCATTCTCCATGGAATAATCAAAGTAACTAGGGACATGCTTTGATTGTAATGAATATGCCTTTTTATTTTTTTTCATCAATATATTATCAACCACACTGCTTCTTCCATGTGCTACATATACCTTTGTTGGCATGGGAATATGGATAAGTTTGGATTTTATGGTGAAAATCCCAAATCTTCATTAGTTTGAGGGTAGGTTGTAAGGAATTTGGGGTCTTAGATAACATAGATACTCCCCACTGATTAAAGGATCCCAAATCTCATGGAGGATTTGTGGAAAATTTTGAGGTTGGGTAGTTTAGAGAATACCCTCAATGAGAATTTTGAAAATATGGAAATTCCCTCATCCCTATGGGCTAGGGAAAGGTGGAACAATATCTATATTTCACTTGATGAGTGGATGATAAATATGAAAATTCCCCCAACCCTGTGGGCTGGGGCACTTCACTTTAAGGCAGGCTCTCATAAAAAGTTGTGGGTATATATTTCTAGGGTAGAGATTCTAGGATCATTCCCAGAGTTGTTTATCAGATATACTTATTCTCTCATTGGAGTTGAGTGATATGTTCCTCCACATAAATTTCCTTTTCATCCTCAACAGGTCTATTGGAATGATCCCTGACAATACCCATTCCTATGTCAATTGTAGGGTGAGAATATAATGATGGGATTCCCAACATGGACCCTAGATACTGAATCCACTATTGCCATTTTCCATATGACCCATTTTAATTACCCTCTAAAACATCATCATGGTTGGTAACACCTTCTGTAGATGCCTAAAATAAACTGTCAAACCCTTCTTTTTCTATGATAGAGGCATAAAGTAGGCCAATATGTTGTGAATTAGATGAATATAGGAAGGTATCATTATACTTTTCAAGAATTTTCTCATCTGGATCCAATGATAATTCTTTATATTCTATTGATATCGTATTGAATGAGACAAAAGCAGGTTGGTTCTCCTCAATGGAGTATCTCATTTGATTAGTCAGTTCCTGGTATACCATTTTTTGGAATAGTTTCCACTATATCGTTTAAGGGGTTCAGTTCTCATGGTACCTTGTGATGGGTCCATTACTATATTTAAGATGACCCCAGGGTAAAATATGATAAAAATTCCCATAGCCCTATAGGTTTGGGTGATCCCTATGATTCCACAGTCACCAAGGCTAGTTGTTATGAAGTCAAAAGCTCCTATATAGTGATGATTAGGGATTTATTTTGGTACAATTTTAATATACACTAGCGGGCCTTAGTAATATTGGAAGTATTAGGTATATAATCCTTCTTTAAATCTATATTATTTGGATACCCCTAGTAGGACCTCCTACTAGATGCCCCAACTCAAATAGTTGGTGTAGGCACAACTTCTTTCACAGATCCTTGTGAAGTCATGGTAAGATGTTAATAATGATGATCATAATGAATGGGATACCTAAGTGATATATCTTGAGTGATTTATTTGACATGGTGGTTGTACTCATCCACCTACCTAAGTTAGGAAAGGTATGTGTTGATGTTCTCTAGGGAAAATATCCCAAAGTAGTTGAATATGAAAACAAGGGACACTTCCTCTCATGTGAACTATCATGGAAAAGATAGACTATGAGGATTAATCCTCTAAAGGATTTCACAT
Organism: Viscum album; assembly: GCA_963277665.1. Classification (NCBI taxonomy): domain Eukaryota; kingdom Viridiplantae; phylum Streptophyta; class Magnoliopsida; order Santalales; family Viscaceae; genus Viscum; species Viscum album. The sequence goes on along the minus strand of OY728148.1, from coordinate 387,793,965 downwards.
GATTATTCCAAAGCTGGTATATATTTGTTAATGTGGTACTCTAGGGATAAGATATTCACCAAATGGCACTTGAGGAATTGCATTGGTGATAGTGTATGTCGAGGCCTCAGGGCCAAAGAAGCATGTCCAAGGATCTTGAAATATGTTGGAAAATTTGATGATGTAATAGTGATTTTAAGGAATATAGTAAGTCTTGAAGAATGAAACAAGAAAATTATTAGTGCAACATAATATATAGGAGTACATATTTTATCAATTTTTTTCAAAGTTAAAGGATAAAGAGCTAGTCCCTTCCCCTTTTTTTATTTCAAAGTTTAGTACAATAAAAAACATATTTGATTCACCATTTTTTTAAATGAAAAATTCAGAAAAAAATGACTCAAAAGAGAACTAAACAATCTATACTTTTTGAATTGTGAAAGGGATGGCACAGTTAAAGGTTTCTACATCGGGTTCACTATTTTGTATTCAGAAAAATCAAAAATGGTAATTTGTAGAGAAACTTGGTTGTGGGGGGTGAATGTGGTTGTAAAATCATTTTAATCAAGTTTACCATATTTTTATTTAACAAAAACTGCCAATAGTTCCCACATCCATAACTGAGTACAGAATTTCTTTCCAAAGGAAGGTGGTCCTTTGGGGTTTCAGACCCAATGATGTTTAGGAACTCACATTAGTCGATAGGATGAGTGGTTGGTCTCATCACACCCTTTAGGGGGAAATTTTTCCCTACTATGGGACTCTATTAGGATTTAATATGTTTTCATGAAATCCTTCCCAGTCCCTGATACAGAACTGGTAACCCCTATGTTAATAACTCGATTAATACCATGTATTGATAAGAACAACTATGTACATATCATGGGTTCTTCATCACTGTCTTATTCATTTATGATGATTTAGTTTATAACCATGTTTAGTAACTCTAGAATTTATTTCCATCCAGGGTGGTAGTCAGTGTCTCAGATATGGGATTGAAACTTTATGAGGCATCCTATGAGAACAGGAATCAAAACTCATGTATTTATCTTGGTATAGTTTAAAGTCATGTGATTGTACCAATACATAAAGTTTAACATCATAAAGTAATGATGTAAATATAGGGATTGGTTCTTGAAGATAAATCCCATGTATCTTCTTAATATAGGAATCAGATTCTATGTAGTTCTTTTCTGTGCCGTGAAATATGTGACAATAGAGGCATGGGGAGGGGCTTATTCATATAATACTTCTATGAATTGCATCATCAAGAGTATGGCCTTTTTATTGAAGATGATATGTAATTATACCTATATCCTAGTGAAGATAACATATTGGTATTATTCTAATCATGTTATTGGTGTAATAATTTCTAGTCTCTAAGCCTGCATGAGTCATGCTCAGTGTAAGAAACAAGAGATAGTGGGAGATCAAACACATTGCATGAGAGAATATTCATATAGGGCTTACACATTAAAGTTTACCTTTAAAGAGTATGACTATCTTTCTCAAGAAGGATATGTTGTGGATATTAGTCATTATGAAGGAATCATGTGTATCCTATTTATAATAGGAATTAGAGTCTTTATGGTTTGATTCATCCCTAACCCACTGATGGGTGTTGTTAGGGACTACACTTAACATGATGCTTTTGTATGATCCTAATTCTCATCCACTAATGGATGATGAAGGATGGTATACTTGGGGGATAATTTAGTCCTATATGTCTGGAATATTTGTGATATAGAGAAACTTACACTGGGGTGGATTCCTATTTGAGTATGGGACTTAGAAAGGTGTCATATGTATCTTGGTTATAGCAGGAATCAGGGTTCTCATAGTTTAGTTACCCCTTAACCCGTTGATGGGATGAGGTGGATGATCCCACTTGAAAACATTGTGGTTATACCTAAGGTTTTAGGAATTATAGGGTCTTATACTAGGATAGATGCCCAATTTTCATACTCATTCTCTATATTTTGGTAGATAAAGGGTGATGGTGACCATGAAAGGTCTGTTGGATATGCTTGGTATAACATGGAAAACCCTTCCATGAGCATGGAATAAATAAGGTCACATGACTGCCTAACCCTAACCCATTTAAAACACTCTATTATAAATGGGGAATACGGTTGAAGGTTCCAAACTGGGGGTCCATATGGTAGAATTTGAAGTGTGTCTGTCAGAAGAAGTTGACATGTCTATCGTACATTTCTTGATTGTTTGTTGGACATGTACTAACTATTTTTCCCAAAATATTTGGGGTGTCATCCTAACATGGAAGAAACAAATAAATATTTATACTTGAAATGTCTAATATTCATTTCATTATCTAAGTTTACATGTCTAAGATTCTTTTCATGATCAACTGAGTTATCTGGGACGTCTTCACATGATCAAAAGACTTTTCCATATGATGTCACATGATCAACCTTTCTTGTCTAGGATATCTTTGTATTATCACAATGAATTATTCGATGTGTATTCTCATGATCAAGGAATAAACTTATGGTGTCTTTTACATGATCAAATATATTTTCGGATATGTATTCACATGATCAAAGTGCATTGTCCATGGATTTTCACATGATCAAAGTGACTTGTTCGGGATGTCTTCTCATAATCAAAATGGACATGTTCACTTTATTTAACATGATCAGCTGACATATCTTAGATTCCTTTTCATGATCAAATCATACATTTCCAATATGATTTATATGATCAAATGAATTTTCTTCGATGTCTTTGTATGATCGAAGTGGACATGTCCAGTGTATTTGCATGATCAAAGCGTACATGTATGAGGTATTCCATATGACAATTCTGACATGTTGGTAATCTATATCATGATAAACATGACTTTTACCTCAATATATAACATGAAAATTATGACATATCAATAGGAAATCACATAATAATGCTAACATGTTAAGGTACTCTAGCATGGAAATGCTGACATGTCACTAAATTTTCATGGGATCAACCTAGCTTGTTTATAAGAAATCGCATAATAATTTCAACATGTCAATGATTTTTCACACAAGAAATATGAATTATCCAAGGCATATCTTTTAATCAAAGTGACAATTACAAGGGATCCCAAGTACATCATGAGACTAGTGAATAATCTTGCAATCGATTAACCTTAAATTAATCACACGGTGGGATATTTCTAACATGTTTATAGTCTCACACTTATCCAAGTTTTGGAGATATATGTCTAAAGGTATTATGCCTCAAGGATCTATTGACTGTAACACCCCGACCCCAGAATCACAGAGCTGGTTCATTACTTATTACATTGGAGTGATTAAAAGTAATGAAATCCTGAAGGAATGGTCAGCTTAGTAGTCTTAAAGAAACTAGATACATACATATAACTCATATTACATTGGGAAAGTCAACAAAAATATAGTACATAACAAAAAACAATAAACCGCATCCATGAGAACTCAATAAATGGTCTCATATTAATAACCTGTTGAAGGTAAAAAAATTAAAGGGGTGAGCTCAAATGATCAGTAAGGTGAAGCTTGAATAAAAAATAATTGAATCATAATCAAATTTTCATAGTCAATATGGTATGGTGAACAAATAAAAAACACACTCCATTAATAAATTACGAATGAAATTTCATCCATAGATTTTGTCATAGTGAAAACCTCATGAATAGTAATAACTAAAAATAAATAAAGAGAATTATTATTAATTGGATGTCATGTATCTGGAATATGATACCATTATACCATTGAAACAGTTTAAGTCTATGGGTAAATACTTGTCTGATTCTGTTTTGGAAACAAACTCAAAGGGTTTGTCGCTAACTGACTTGTATTATGAGACTTGTTGATGCATAGAGGGGATATAGAGAGCCCCTACCAACACTAAAAGTCAAAATAAATATTTATACATAGATTTCATACAAGTACAATATGCCTTCTCAATATCCGTATAGAGTATAGGATACTTATTCATCAATATTTCCATAATTAAAACAGCATTCCCAATAAACACCGTATGTAAAATTGTATACGGTTTAATACAATAATCATATCCATGAAACCAAAATATGGATATATAATATATTTACAATTTCAAATGAAAAATTATATCCAAGGGGTAGTAGGTCCACCACATAAGAATGATTAGGTGAACAAAACCAAGTAAATCACAATGAAATGGAAACCAAAACAAAGTCCCTTAGAAAATTGTAATCAGACAAGTTAATAATCATAAATTGAATCATTAAATATGATGAATAAAAATAGAATCATGATATTATATATCAAATGGAACTAAACATATATCAAATACAATAAATAAGTGGTGAACAATGTAAATCTCACAAAAATAAATGTGAGATGAGAAACCCCTTACCTTATGTCTGAATGGGTACTTTGATTGATCTTAATGACCTGAATAATCAAATTTATATTAATTAATTAATAATTTCAAAACCTCCTATACATTTAATTTATTTATTGTGACATTATTAGGTTCATTCATTTCCTTTTTTATGGGTTTAAGAGGTTCAATTTTATTTTTTTGGAAGCATTTTTTTCTTTGGTTTTCATGATCGATTTACTTGTATTCATGAATGGAAGTTCATTTGAAATGTGGTTAAACATACATAATTGTTAATATATATTATTAGTGAAATTATAGAGATATAAATGATTTTATAATGATTTTGGTTATATACCATGAGGATGACTTATTAGATAAAAATTAATGATAAATGCTTGGATTAACTTAGTGGTTTTGTGCACAATGAACTTGTTTTGTATTATTATTTTATATTATAAAAGTGTAAGTATTCCATAACATTGAATAGGATAAAATACATATATTATGATCTGGTTCAACCATTAAAAAGTCTTTATGACCATTCTTGAATATAGTAATAGAAATTGAAAACTCATCGTCCTTGAATGTGATAAATTAACACATCTTAGATGGTGTTTTCGTTTTTAGTATAAGAGGGGGGGGGGGGAAAGAGATATGATGATGAAATATTACATTAGAAAAATTAAATTAAATTTAATTTATGTTAAAATAATTATCATAGAATTTAGATGAGTGGATGTGAGGAGAGAACAAAAAAAAGAATGGGACTTGTAAAAGAAGTTGAAAGAAAAAGGAATAGAGGTTCACCTCTTGAGTACTCCTCCTTGAGAATCTCCTTAAGACCCTTGTTTTTTGCCTTTTGGTGAGACCAGATGGTCTTGGACGTGGGGGAGGGCTTGGGAAGTGCATTTGGTAGAAATTAGGCAAGGATAAAAGCTTGAGTGGTGTGAGAGGAAGAGGTGGTGAGGGGTGGTTATATAGTGGAGGGGTGGAGGGTTTTCTTAATATTTTAATCATTAGTTTATTATTTTTCCCTAAGATAAGAAATGGTGATGATTACATGAACAAGAATAGTAATAAGTGCATGTGAGTTATAACTAAGTGTGCTTACCTCAAGAGGACATCATCCATGATTCAATAAATTGTGTATTTAGTATTTATCATAATTTATCATATTTTACTATTCACCAAAAATTCAAGTATTTCAAAAAAAAATCTAAAAAATTCACTCTAACCATTTTTCGATGTGTAGAATACAAAAATTAACTCCATTTTTACAAAATAATTTTCTAAATATGATAAATTTAATTCTTAATTAAAATCATTACTTAATCAAAAAATATCAACACTTAAAATATCTATCTTCATTTTTAAGGTACCTAAATTTATTTATACTTTCATGGGTAAGGTTACCATTCATAAAGGTCATATTAATATTCATAAGGGTAAGTTACTATTAATAAGGGTATGTTACTATTCATAAGGGTAAGTTACTATTCACCAAAAATTAACTTGATTCTATTAGACTCCAAATATCACCCTGATCACAACCACATATGTCTGTTTTTAGAAATTCAAAACACTTAAGTGGAAAATTTAAGTTTAATGGCTAGGTTATGACTATCTAATAAATAACCAAGTTTTGTTTCAAAGAGACTCAGTGTTTTATGCAATATAAGCTATCTAATGAAATGAAAGTATTTAAGAGAAACATACCATCAAATGTCTGGGGTATTATATTTTTCCCACCTTTTGAAATTTCATCCTAGAAATGTTTCATGTATAAATACCTTTAAAAAGATGTGGGTGGTTCTTCATAACTTCCTTAGGTTACCACATTGCTTCCTCCATTTTATAATTTCCCAAAAGAACCTTTACTAGTTGAGTTGTCTGATTTCTCAATACCTTCTCCCTTGTGTCTAGAATCTCGATAGGCTCTTTAGAGTATGAAAAATTAGGTTCCAACTCTATTTCTCCATAGGTGAGTACATGCATTGGGTCTGGCATGTTTTTATTTAACAACAACATGTGGAACACGTTATGAAATTTGGAGAGACTTGGTGGCATTTCTAAAAGGTAAGCTACAGCTCCAATTCATTCTAGAATTTTGAATGGTCCAATGTATCTGAGGCTCAGTTTCCCTTTTTTACCGAACCTTAAGACACCCTTAAAAAGAGATAATTCTATAAAGACATGATCTTTTTCCTGAAATTCCAAATCCTTTCTTTGGATGTTAGCATAACTCTTTTTCCTACTTTTGGAAACTTTAATATGGGCCTGAATTTTCTTTACCTTTGAATTTGTCTCTTCGATAAGTTCTGGGCTGATAAGTTTCCTCTTGCAAACTTCATCCCAGCAAGTTGGAGTTTGACACCTCTTTCCATATAATGCTTTATATGGCGCCATTTGAATGCTATGATGGAAACTATTATTGTATTAAAATTCCACCAAATGCAAGTATTGATATCACATACCTTAAATGTCAAGAGAGAATGATCTCAACATCTCTTATAATGTTTGATTAGTCCTTTCAGACTATCTGTTGGTTTCGGGGTGATAAGAAGTACTCATATGAAGCTCAGTATCCAAATCCTTCTAGAGAATTTTCCAGAATTTTGATGTAAATCAGGAATCTCAATTAGACACAATCGATAGAGGTGCACCATGAATTCTTAAAACTTCATTAATACAGAGTCTTTTCAGGATCTCAATTGGTAAATCCTCTCTTATAGAAAGGAAATGTGATTATTTTGTAATACGGTCAACAATTACCCATATTTCACCATTCCTTATAGGTTTCCTTGGTAGTCCTGTGAAAAAATCCATCATAATGTCATCACACTTCCACATAGTAATAGGTAGAGTTTTCATGAACCCTCTAGGATGTTGTCTCTCAGCCTTCACTTTTTGACAAACCAGACATCTTAACACGTAGTCAACAATTTATCTCTTTATGTTATCCCACCAAAAATGTTCCTTTATATCTCTACACATATTAGTGCTACTAGTTTGTATAGAGAAATTTGAGATATGATCATCGTCTAATAGTTCCCTTTTTAGCCTAAGTACTGATAGAATGCATAACCTCTTCCCAAATTTCAGAACTCCATCCTCATACACGAAGTCTGCCGATCTTTCATCCTTAATAGATTTATTTTTCTTTTGTATATTTTCATTAATAGATTGAGAGATTTTTATCATCTCTAGTAAATATGATTTATCAATCATTTTAAAGGGTAAATATGTTTCCCCTTTCGTAATAATTCCCATACCCATATTTAGTAGATCTATGAATATAGGATCTCTCTCAATCATCATTTGGGTCAGAATTCCATGATCTTTCCTACTTAATTCATCTTCCACTGAATTTTTACTTCCTAGGTGGTAGTGTATTGAACAATCATAACCTTTGAGTAACTCAAGTCATCTCCTTTTTCTCATGTTAAGTTATTTCTGTGAAAAAATGTATTTCAAACTCTTGTGATCAATATATATCTCACTTCTTTCACCATATAGATATTGTCTCCATATTTTTAGAGAAAAAATTATGGTTGCTAACTCAAGATCATGGGTTGGGTAATTTTTCTCATGAGTCTTCAACTGACATGATGTATAAGAAATAACATTGTTATTTTTCATAAGGACGCAACCCAGTCCATTCTTTGATGCATCACTGTATAACACAAATACATCATTTCCATATGGAAGAGTCAAAATTGGATAATTGACTAATATTCTTTTCAATTATTCGAATCTATTTGTACATTCTTTCATCCATACAAACTTAACCCCTTTACATGTGATTTTGGTTAGTGGGTTAGCCAGTCGGGCGAAATTCTGAACGAAACGCTAATAGTAACCTGCTAAGCCAATAAAACTATGTACCTAAGTTATCTTTATTGGAATGTTCCATTCTTGTATTTCCTTTGTACTCACAGGATAAACTATGATTCCATCCTTAGAGACGGTATTTCCAAGAAAAGAAAAAAATTGAAGCCAAAATCCTCACTTTCTAAACTTCTCATATAATTCATTTCTTCTAAGAGTTTTTAGAATAATCCACAAGTGATTCTTATAGTCTTTGTATATTTTGGAGTACACTAGGATATCATCGATAAATACCGCACAAAATTCATCAAGATATTCCATGAAAACCCTATTCATTAGATCCATGAAAACTGAGGGTAAATTAGTCATTCCAAAAGGAATTACTATGAACTTGTAATACCCATACCAAGTTCGAAATGTTTTCTTTAGAATATCTTCCTTCCTCTCACATAGCTGATGATATCCAGATCAAAGGTCAGTCTTCAAAAAATATTTGGATACATGAAGTTGATCAAATAAATCTTCAATGCATGGTAGAGGATACTTGTTCTTTATTTTATTATCATTTATTTCCCTATAATCAATGCATAGCCTCATGGATCCATCTTTCTTATTGACAAAGAGGATAGGTGCTCCCCAAAGAGAAACACTAGGTTGAATAAATCCTTTGTCACTCAATTCCTCTAGTTGTTTCCTTGGATTCACTAATTCCGCAGTGGCCATTCTATTGGGAGTATTTGATATAGGTCTTCCACCAGAAATTAAATCAATAGAGAACTCAACTTCCCACTCTGGAGGATGTCTAGGTAAATCCTATGGAAATACATCAATGTATTCTTAAACAATAGGTATGTCTTTTTTTTGAATATTTCTTTCCTCACTCATAGATATTGTGTTCTTTTTCTCCCTAAGAATTGCATTCATTAGATCTACTGGGGGTGGATCTAGATAAGAATCAGATGGCGAGGCTTCTTATCTAAATATAAGAGATTATATACCATTCTAAAAAATTGTAACTTCCTTATTCTTGCAATAGATATCTGCATCTTATTTGACATCCAATTCATACCAAAAATTATATCAAAGTCGATTGTGGGTATGATGATAAGGTTAGAAACTAAATCATGTTTATGTATCATGAGGGGGACTGATTGACACATATTTATTACAATGATACATCCCCTAGGATTTTTGACTGACAACTCCTTTATTAAATCAAATTGAACATGTCTAATTTTCTTAGAAAACTAGGAATATATAAATGATTGTGATGATCTAGAATCAAATAAATAATTAGCTAAGTTTGAGGAAACAATTAAAGTACCTACCACCACATCATTAGGAACTTCAACTTCTGCAGTTGTAATTGCATAAGATTTCCCTTACTCTCATGGCATTTTCTGAGGCAAGTTTCCTTGGTGATTAGGACACTCATTTGAAAATTGTATCATCTCGCTACAATTTTAGCATTGAACATCATTGACTTGTCTCTTCCCCTTGCGTTTACTAGATCGATGACCCTTTTCTCCACACTTATAGAAAACTCACATGCCTTTCAAGCATTTCTTAGTATTATTCTTTTCATAGTTCTCACATAATGGAAATTGCATCATTACCTTCTTCCTCATTGGTTCTTCAGATTTTCCATGGTTATTAGAATGCCTCTTATTATCTTGATTTCCCTTGAACAAATTTGATCTAGAAAATTCCTTCTCTGTATTGATGGAACTTAATACAATTTCATCATATGATGAAAATGATTGAGAAGTTAATTAACTTTGAATACTTTTCTTAAGACCTTCAAATAAATGATTAATTTTGTCTTACAAATCATGTACATAATCTATAGCATATCTGGAAAATCTTGTGAAGGTAGTCTTATACTCTGCAACACTCTCTTCTTCTATTTTCTTTAGGCTAAGGAATTTACTCTTCATTTCAGTTTATTGTTCATAAGGGAAATATTGGTTGAAGAATATTTCCTTGAAAGTTCTCTATTCCATATCTTTAATTTCTTCTTCCTCTTTGGTATTCTAGATCAAGGACCACCATTGATCAGAATCACCCTTAAGGAAATATACTTCAAGTACTACCATTTCATTTTCAATGCATCTTAATTCTAGAAATATCTTTTCAAGAGACTTGATATACTACTTATCTACCACCGGATTAGTATTCCCACTAAAATATGGGGGCTTCTGCCATATGAAATGATCCAATACAGTTGTATCATGGTTATTCAACACAACCTAAGTATGTTTTCCCAATATGGTCATGATCTGATTTTCTCCAACACTGATTGTGTTGACTTGATCAGTGGGGAAATCCTTACATTATCCATGGGTATTGATTCCCCTTCTTCCATTAGGCGATATCACTAAACAATGGCATAAACTAAATTAGGTCATAGTTCATAATTTCTAACTAGAAAACACTTAAGATAATATGAAAATTTATTCTTAACTAATCTCATAATCATAAACTTTTTTATATTTACTTTAAATCCATCATAATTGTTTGTAAAAAATGTGAATTATCCTAAGAATATCCCCTGGAAATGTCAAACCAGGTGTGTAGTAAGGCCCGTTGTCATGTACCAGGATACCCTGAGTCAAGCCTGAAACTCCTTTTCGGAGTTGTTACTCCTAAGTACATATGTTCCAGAACCACATCCACTTGTAGTATTAATACATGGAAGTATTTTCTAGTAAGACCCACATAATCCCTAATTTAAAAAAATTATAGGATATTCTTATATGATTATATTCAAAGTATAAATTAGGGATATTTCCTCTAAACTATGTTTCCTAAATCTATTTTCCATAGTTGCTAATAACTTCCTTTGATACCAACTATAACACCCTGACCATAGAAGCCCAGATCCAGTGCATTAATTATTACATTTTCATGATTAAAGGATTTAAATCTTGAATGAACAATCAGTTTATTAGTCTTGAAGAAACTAGATACATACATGTAACTCATATTACATTGGTAAAGGTAACAAAATATAGAAAAAAACAAAAACTAATAAAATTCGTCCATGAGAACTCAAAAAATGGTCTCCTCTTCATAACCTGTTGAAGGTAAACTAATGAAAGGGGTGATCTAAAATTCTCAGTAAGTGTTACAAATAGTGGAATATTGAATAAAAAATAATTGAATCATAATCAAATTGGCATAGTCAATATGGAATGGTGAACAAATGAAAAACACATGCCATTAATAAAATGCGAATGAAACTGAATCCATAGATTTTGTCATAGTGAAAACATCATGGATAATAATAACTGAAAATGAATAAAGAGAATTCTTATTAGTTGGACATCATGTATCTATCACATGATACCACTATACCATCGAAAGGGTTTATGTTTGTGGGTAGATACCTGTCTGATTCTGTTTTGGAAACAAACTCGAAGGGTTTGTCGCCAACTGATTAGTCTCATGAGACCTGTCGATGCATTGAGGGGATATAACAGGCCATTCCCATCACTAAAAGTCCAAATAATTATTTATACACAGATTTAGTTTAAGTAAAATATTCCTTCTCAATATACATATAGAGTAGAGGATATGGATTCACTAATATTTCTATAGTTAAAACAACATTCCAAATAAACACCATATGTTAAAGGGTATACAAATTAAAATAATAATCATATACATGAAACTAGAATATAGATATATTATATTTTTACAATTTAAAATGAAAAAATATCTCAAAGGGGTAGTAGGTACACCACATAATAATGATTACGTGCACAAAACCAAGTAAATCACAATGAAATGGAACCCGAAAAAAGTCCCTTCCAACATTTTAATCAATCGAGTTAATAATAATCAAGTTAATAAATAAATACCATGAACATAAATATAATAATGATATTATATAACAAATTTAAGTAAAAATACACCACATACAAGAAATAATTGGAAAACAATGGAAATATGATGGAAATATAAGTGAGATGAGAAACCCCTTATCTTATGTTTGAATGTGTTCTTTGTTGATCTTAATGACCTGAATAATCAAATTTATCTTCAGTAATTAATAATTCCATAACCTCCCCTATATTTAATTTAATTATTATAACCTTATTAGGTTCATTAATTTCTTTTTTTATGGGTTTCATAGGTTCAGTTTTATTGTTTTGGAAGCATTTTCTTCCTTGGTTTTCATGATCGGTTTACTTGTATTCATGAATAGAAGTTCGTTTGAAATGTGGTTATACATAAATAATTTTTAATATATATTATTATTATTGAAATTAAAAATATATAAATTATATTATAATTATTTTGGTTATATACCATAAGGATGACTTGTTAGATAAAAGTTAATGATAAACGCTTGGATTAACTTGGCGGTTTTGTGCACAATAAACTTGTTTTGTATTATTATTTTATATTATGAATTTGTTAGGATTAAAAAACATTTAATAAGATAAAATACATATATTATGATCTGGTTAAACCATTAAAAAGTTTTCACGACCATTCTTAAAGATAGTAATAGAAATTTAAAACTTGTCGTCCTTGAATGTGATAAATTAACACATATAATATGGTGTTTTAATTTTTAGTATAATAGGAAGGGGAAAAGAGAGATGATGATAAAATATTCTCTTAGCATAATAAAATTAGATTTCATGTAATGTTCTATAATTATAATAGAATTTTAATCAGGGGAGGTGATGAGATAGCAATAAAATAATGGGACTTGTAAAAGAAGTTGAAAAAAAGGAAGAGAGGTTCACCTCTTGAGTACTCCTCCTTGGGAATCTCTTTAAGGCCCTTGTTTTTAGCCTTTTGGTGAGACCAGTAGGTCTTGGACGTGGGGGGGTCTTGGGAATTTTATTTCGTCAACTCAGGAAATGATAAAATCTTGAGTGGTGTGAGAGGAAGAGGGAGTGAGGGGTGGTTTATATAGTGGAGGGGAGGAGGGTTTTCTTAATATTTTAATCATTAGTTTATTATTTTTCCCTAAGATAAGAAATAGTGATGATTAAATGACCAAGAATATTAATAATTTCATGTTAGTTCTAACCAATTGTTCTTTCCTTAGTAGGATATCATCTATGACTCAATAAATCATGTATTTGGCATTTATCAAAATTTATCATATTTTTCTATTCACCAAAAATTCATTTATTTCAGAAAAATCCAAAAAATTCACCCAAAACAGTTTTCAACATGTATAATCCAAAAAAACTCCATTTTTCTAAAATAATTTTCTAAATATGATAAATTTAATTGTTAATTAAAATCATTATTTAATCAAAAAATACCAACACTTAAAATATTCATCTTGATTTTTAAGGTGCCTAAATTTATTTATACTTTTGTGGGTAAGATTACCATTAATAAGGGTTATATTAATATTCATAAGGGTAAGGTACTATTCATAAGGGTATGTTACTATTCATAAGGGTAAGTTACTATTCACTGAAAATTAACTTTATTCTATCAGACTCCAAATATGACCCTGATCGCAACTGTGTATGTCCGTTTTTCGAAATTCAAAACACATAAATGGAAAATTTATGTTTAATGGCTAGGTTATGACTATCTTCTAAATAACCAAGTGTTGTTTCAAATAGAATAAGTGCTTAATGCAATATATTCTATCAAATGAATTGAAATTATTCAAGAGAAACATACCATAAAATGTTTGGGGTGTTATATGGACGATATTTTGTAAGGGGGGAGGATTGCATGGATGAGGTTTATACCAGAACTGTATGTGTGGGGACCTGAATGGTGAGAGGAGGGTGTGTCCTCAGGTCCATGTGCATTTCAAGTACATGAACACATCAAAGGGAGCTTGAATTTCATCTCCTGATGCTTAATTTCTCGTGAAATTCACATGACCTAAAGGGGGTCTTAAAATGGAGTTCTTCAAACGTGATGAGAATCTGTGGGGGGTGTATGTTAAGGCATCCATGTTTGAGTCTGTATACAATCATCTCAAGATAGGGTGTTTTTGGTATCATGGGGATGAATATTTTTATGTCCACTAGAACTCATCCAAGCCTCACTCACGCACTACATGACAGAGTTTCCATGCTTACCATGTGACCTCATGATCAACATGAGATTGTATTATCTTCAAGAGATCATGCAAGAGACTTCGTTAACACATATAGGGGCTACATGTTGGGTTGTGAGGGGGGTCATGTCTGAGAGTTCTTATTGAGGCTTCACCTCTAAATTTATGCTCAAAAAATGGGAGAGCATTCCCATGGGTTTGCCTGAGTACTTTACATAACAAAGATCTCTCGTGAGGGTTAAATTATCATTTTTTCATGTTATTCCAGAAAAATCATGTGAGTAAATCTTGTTTTGGAAATAACGAAAGATCTCATGATTACCTGGGGGAATTATTTCAAAGACCATAAATGATACCCTCTGTTTCTATACTATCATTCTCTTCTGGTCCCCCACCTCTCTCTCATGTGTTTTTATGAGGGGAGGTAGGTTTTATATAGGCCAAGTATGGCCATCGTTGATGCCTCTTTTCACAGGGAGGATGTCGTGTGTGCTAGAAGAGGTGATGGAGAGTTCTTGAGATCAATTAATGGTAGGATTCCACAACCAAAGGATGCATTCCACTTCATGTGAAGACTCAGTGATGTTTACCTTGCTTCACTTGACTATCATCATCTCACTGCATGGTCTTTGGGAATTCTCATGATAGATTCTCATGGTTCAAATGAATGGAATCATGTGATGGAATCTTGTGGTTCAATCCTTTGAATAATCTCATACATGAAAATGAAGTTTCATGCATGAATTAGACATCAATAGAGTCTTGGATACCTTGTCTTGATCATTAGAGAATTTTTTTCATAGATAGTTGGGTGATGTTAGGTGTCTAGGAAGTGTTTAACCAATGGAATGAGAGTGTGGAGGATGAGAGGTGGGTTGAACATAATCACGTGATCATGTTCATATATCCCTGATTGATGTGATCAAATGATGAAGGTTTTATCCATATTTTTGATGGATGAACAGTATTTCACTCAACCAAATCCCATATCTATTTCTTGGCTGAAATCCTTGGGCTTAATAATCTGATACAAATCCATTGGCTTCTAAAAGTGAGTACTGAGGTCTGCTCCTGAATATCATAGGCACTGCCCTATGTCATCCCACTATCATGCTATGCTACCACCCTATGAATAGGCTCTTCCTCTCTTTCAAGGGTTTTTTCCAGTGAACCCTCTTCCTTATGTGCTAGTCGGCTAGGCTGGCTCCTTAGGCATGGTTGAGGTGACTCCTGCATGAGCTTGCATCGAGCAGGCTAGGCTCATTAGCCCTAGTTGGCCCATATTTTTTGGAAAATGGGAAATTAATAAATATTTAGAATAATACTCTAAGTAATATGAATTAAAAAAAAGAACAAAATAATATTCCCCTATAAGGAAAATCCTAAGACCATATTCTTCAAGAATCTACCTTCGGGTCCTTTTTCAAATCATATCAGTGTTTTTTTTCATAGTATTAACACTTCTGAAGTCTTTTACTAAAAAGTGAATATCACATAATTATGGGTATCAATAAGGTCATTACATAATATAGGGAATGTGATTACTCTATCATATCTTATGATAGGATCATGATATCATATGCATGGATTTTTTCATGTCTCCCACATGGTTTCCTTCAGTTATGAATCAATGGGTTGATTAATTTATGGCTACACATAATCATTTGAAATATTCAAATGATTATATCTCAATAGGAATATGTTATTGTAACATATATCAGTTTTCAAGTGTAGTAATTTTACAATTGATACTCTTCATTGAATGAAGAGACCATATATAATGGGATGGGATCTCTATATTGGAAACATAAGATTCTTCCAAATCATATCCAAAGTTCTCTCTCCCTACATATTTATTATTCCTCTCTATAGATAAGGTATTAATACACCTTTGGTGTATGGAGAACCTCTCTTTACGAATGAGGATTATATTGGATGGTGTCAACCTTATGGATGTGAGAGTCCATTGTTTATCTCTATATTATTATAATCAAGAAAAATCCATCAAAGATCAACAGAGATGGAGCTCATTATATTTCAGGTGTTCCTATTATATTTATTTTGTTCATTATTCATGTTGATTCATGATGATAGAACATGCACCATAATTTATTTATTCTAAAACCAAGATCTTGTGATGATTAACCAAAACACACCAGGTTGATTAGGGTTTAGGGTTTTTATGATTGTTACTTATTTATTTCTATATTATTGTGTATTATTTTTTTATTTTTTTACCTCCAATCGCATATTAGGTGAGTTTTGGTTAGATAATTGGTAAATTTGGGGAAAATTACTCCATTATCCATTATTATATTGTTTCTACTAGCACTTGGTTAGTAATTTCTTTTATTTAGAAGATTATTCCACTTAGTGAAACTCAAACTAGTAAAATTCATTTTTAATGTGGTTGGATTGCATCAAGAATTACTATTTATATAGATTCTATTTTTTCATATATTATCTCTGAGGATCATAGGCGTTCTCATGATGGTTCCTTTAATTATATTCTATTTTATTTTTTGGATAATCCTTATTTTTAACTAGGTTATTAGGGAACCCTTACATATCCCGAAATCCTAGAATACATGTCCCAAAATCCCCAACACACAGGGGCATAAGAGTGTCCCAAAATACAACAATCCATTCTACTTTCTTGATATCCATCCACACCTTCTCATATTCATCCACAACCCATCAATCACCTCCTCAAGTTGTTCATGATTTGTAATACATTCACTACTGTCAATGATTGGACACACCATTATTTCTCCCTCGATGATCTCCCTATGTCCAATTGACTTTCTAGAGACTTCATTTTTATTGTACTACACTTCAGGAGGTCAAATTTTGCTCCATTATATATCCTAAAGGCCTAATATATGATTTCCTAGTGGTCCTACATCCTAAATACCCAATGGTTGTTAAAATTATTTTTATTGTCATATTAATGTTATTATTTTTTATTATTCTTAATTTCTTTTATATTTTTACAAAATATGATTTTTGTAGAATCATGAAGTTGGTAATTTCGTATATTTTGAAGGAAATGGTTATTTTAAAGTTGTTGTGGTTACTTTTAAAGTGAACTTGTATATTTATTATTTATTCTATACAAATTATTAGTATTTTTCCTAAATTATTATTCTTATTTACTTGTAATTCATTTAAATATGTCAGATTCTTATTAAAACTAAATAAACATTAACATTTTAATATATGACATAAAGTACCATTATCATGAATTTCTATATTGTTTTTTTATCATAAAATAAAAATAGAATATTTTCATTGTTTTATTTTAAATTTATCATGGATTTGGATATTTTTTAAATGTATTACATATAGAATTTTGTATAATATCATTGTTCATTATCACTCACACCCTATATACACACTCTATGTGTATATATACTTAATTTTTAGTGATTTAGTTTTAGGTAAAGAACCACTTGGAAATAGTTGTTGATCCTTGGATTTTAGGTATATGGGATATGAAGGTAGTAGGTGAAGCTTGTTCACTTTTAATAAGGATATGGTTGTTGATTCTCTATTTTGGTTATATATTTTGGTTCATCTTTGTACATCAACACTATAACCTTTTATCTCTTTCATTATCATTATGGTAATATTTTGTTTTATTGTACAAAATTTTAGTTTATTATGATATTGGGATGACTTGTTTATAGATTGTGGGATTTTTCTTTAGTTGTTATGATATGTATAATCTATATTTATTTCAAAAAATTATTTATTCCACATAAATGATTCTCTGAAATATGAAATGGTCATATTGAACTTTTTGGTATAGGTTCTCTTTTGTTTCATGTTTATTAGGATAAATCATTCCCATTTGAGAAAGGTTTGATGCCTTAACACTAGTTTCAATCATGTGGTAGTTAGGAATGTACATTGGGCCTTTTTTGGGATAAATTGGGTATTCAATTAGGATATCATAGGTTGGTTCATTAAAAAATGATATTATAGTTCAATTTAGATATATTTTATTTAGAAATTCAATATAAACAAGATATGGGATTTTATAGATCAAGGTATAGGTATGAGTAAGTTTTAATCCAAAACTTTGGGTATTTAACCATGAGTTCCATAGGAATTTGGGATGTATATGTGTTGAATTCATGTTTTATTTTTTTTAGATATTTTGATTTATTTTACCTTAATTTTGTTTTATGTTAAGATTTAATGAGTTTCTTTTAGAAACTCCAAGATTTTGAGTGAAAATAGATTAAAATATAGGGGTCCATGGTTACTGGACATAGTCTAGAAAACTATGTGTGAACCATGAAACCAGTACTAGGAAACATCCAGTACACATTTCATAGTTTTCACATGATTTTCAAGGTTGTGCAGCCAAACTATGAATAGAATTAAACCTTTTAAACATTTTTATGTTTTAGTTCCTGGTGATTCTAAATTTCCTTTACTATTGCCTTTTTAAGGTGAATTGGATTTAATTTCATGAGGTATTGGTTACTTTAAATTAGGTTGGGTTTAGTATTTCAAATTGAAATATTTGGTTAATAGTTTTATAAAATTTAAAATTCAAAATCACAAAGGGTTTTATAAATTTTTCTTTGAATTAAATCTAAGGTTTTTAATATTGAATGGAACCTAAAGTTGGTTTTCATTACTTTAAACTATTTAAAAGTATATTCAAGACATCAATGGATTTTTTTCAATGAAAATTTAAATACTATCAGATAAATGTTTTTATATGATGAATTATTTTTCTATATGTTATAAAATGTGTAAAAAATTACTTATATTAATTTTATAAAAAAAAGGTTCCATGGTTTTATCATTTAATGGTTTTGATAAAGTGGGGTTTATTTTTATGATGTGTGATTTTTATTTTGGTGGTTTACTTTTGTTTAAAACTTTTATAAGAAAAAGGTTGGTATTATTTAAGTATAAATTATGTTTTCATGAAGTTTTGGTATTTTTTAGGTTTTATTTTGTGTAATTTTGAATCTAGAGGTATATGTTTTCATGTTTTTTATTTTGTATAATTTTAGAATATTATATTGAAACAAATTCGTATGTATTATCAATAGGGAGATATAGAGGATTATCTATAATTAAACCCTCCAGTTGATCAAAATTTATATGGGTCTAATATCCCATCTTCTCTAGTTATAGAATTCAGTGTCCCTTTATATCATGTTCAACATAGATATTGGATTTGGGATTTTCAATTTGAATTGTTATATATTATGAGGGGATACATATTCTCATTAATTGAACGAGTGGTTATAGAATATTAATAGTATCATCAATATTATAAAAAATTTTAAGTGTATTAAGATCAAATTCTCTATGTTTACAGTTAAAGGTTCAAGTTAAAAGTGGTGGGACTCTATTTTTTTAGACTAGGATATAGTAGGGTCATTTATGTGGCGGTTTTGAGGAATATTTCATTCAATGATATTATCTTTAAAATATAAAAGTGGATAATTTGATGTTAATTTATTTCCTTGAGTATAGTGATCATAATATAATGGATTACTCTTATTTCTTCACTGAGCTAACACTATATTTACCAGATTTAATCTCAGATGATACCTTAAAGACTCAGTTCTTTAAAATGGGTACATATCCTAGACTTAAGCATGTGGTGTTTTTGTTAATAAAAACTTATTATGTAGAGGTAGGGAATTAGGTGGTTAGATTTGAGGTAATTATGGTGAGAGTACTAAATATGGGTAATGTTTCCTCTATACTCAAGAGAAATGTAGGGAATTATAGTGGTGAAAAGAAGAAGAAAATTGATTCTGGTCAAATTAAAGGTGTCATTAAGAGGTAATCCCATTTTATCTATTTGTATCCATTTAATAATAAATATTTGGTATGACACAAGTGTTGTAATCCTTGGATGAAGAAGACTTTATGTTAATAATATTCTAAAATCTATCGTGGTAATGTCTGATGGGTCATTTGAAAATATTTTGTAAAGGAGAATTATATAAGAAAATTGGATCCATATTTGTCCCTAAAAAGGATCCACATGTTTAACTTGTGTATATATATAGATGCTGGATAGGGAAAATAAGCCTATAAAATTATATGTAAATATATTGGAATCTTAACATATTCCTTTCATTTTATAAAGATATTTTCTCATTCTATGTTATGAGTTTTTATATATAATTTTTCATAAGTTATTTTACAATTAGGAAATTTAATTTATTTATAATAGAATCATTGTGTATATAATTTTATTGGGATATATGGATGAATTTTTATGCTCAATGTTATTTCATAGCATTATTGAATCTTTAATGAAATTTTTTGGGAAAATACCTTTAACCAATTGGTTTTATTAATGTCTTATAATAGTAGTTTCATGCTAGGGTGGTAAAAGAACTTAATAAGTTAAATAATTTTTTGAGTCTTATATATGATCATTAAATTTGGATAATTGACTCTAAATGTCAATGTATTGGAATAAATATAAATAGTATGGTGACCATCATAGAATGATATCCTTCTTCTAGTGGTGTCAATGGTCCTAGGTATCACTGTATATTTCTTCTTTCTTTGAGAAGGTAGTGGTGTAAGATAACAATTTTTTATATTATAATTACATTTATATAATTCTATATATACCATATTATAAACATGGGTACTGATAATCAAGTAAAGGTAATGAGTGGTCAATTATGATTTCATTTCTTCTTTTTTCAATAAGTGAAGGTGTTTTCCCAAATCTTTCCCTACCTAGAGAAGTATCAATAAATCTCTCAATCTCAATGTAAGTAATGATATCAATTCATCATGGGTAGTCTAGTACTAAGTATTATATGATTTTTTATTCATTAAATACCTCTAAATTTAATAAGGATGTCTATTTTATACCACGGGTCATAAAATATATTCTAGGAGTTGTAAGTAAATCAACGCATGGAATTACATCCTTTAACTAATTATCATCTATAATAGGAATTTTTCTTAAGGATTCTAATATATTATATTATCAAGCTATGTTAACACATTTCTTTGTAAATAATATTTCTCTTGGTAATTAATTCCTTTAGTGGTTTTGTGATTCAGTCCAAAATATTTGATTATTGTCTACAATAAGGAAGTTAAACCTCATCTATCCTGCATTCAATAATTACCATAAATACTTTTTAGTGGTATAAAGTGAGATTATGGGGAGAATTATGACATTAATGATGTGACTTTCCAGATCATATTTTAGTGTTTGTTTTCTTTATACATTATTTTTAAAATTACAGTAAAATTTAGAAAAAATTATAGAATTTTTCTGACTATATGGTCTAGGTGCATGTTCTCCAAACCATGAATGCCAACTATACAAGTCAAGTTTATGAGGGTTAATAGTGGTTTTAAAGTTGATGAATGTTCCTGGGAGACCGTGTAGTCAATCTATGCAAATGAGGGAAATTGGGGAAGTAGTATGTTTATTTTTGAATCATGAATTGGATGACCATGCATACCAACCATGTATCCATTTATAAGTTATAAAATTTTAAGAATTAGAAAACCAATTTTAAAGGGGGTATCTTCTTTTACTCATCTCATTAAATATAATTCCTCTATAATAATATTACTCTCTTCTCTTATCATTATTATTTCCTATCTATTGGGATTCCCAATAAAGTATAGTGATTTATTTAATATTAGTGATTCAGATATTCTTCCTCTCTTCTCCTCACAACTTTTTCTTCTTTCGTTCTTCAAGATTTTATGTCATAATGTCCATTGTGTCTAGAGTTTCATCATGAATGAAATTTATTTAAGGGTTTTCCATTTATTGGATTATAATCATCATCTAATGGATTCCCTTTCTTTCTCATGGTGGAATGACTCTTTTACACATATTTTACATAATTGAAGGTTGATGGATCTATGTATATACCTTTATTTATGGATCCATGAGTGATTTTATGTTTTCAACCCTTGTTTTCAATTGAAATAAAAATTATAATAATTTTTTATGATGATGTAAAGGATTTATAATTTTTTTTCTAAAATTCTTCTTATTTTAAAGAATTTTTCTTATTTTTAAAGGTCTAAGACCAATTTTAATGGAAATAACACCCACAAGGTGTTCATAAAAATGCTAAATTTGGTTTTTAATGATTTAATTAAGGTATATTTTATAAAATAATTTATTATTATTTACAATGAATTAGTATAATGTTTTTATGAATGTAATAAAATGTTAAAGACATGTTTTTTCAAGAATATTTCCATTTGTAATTCCCATTTATAGTTATATTTGTTATTATTGTAAAAAATGTTTTAAATGAATTTCAAATACATAATTTGATGCCATTTATTATATTTTAAGGTATATACATTACTTGATATGTCTCTGTAAATGGATTTATTATATTATCATTTAAACCCATAAAGATAATACCCTTTATGGTTTAGTCCATGTAAAAATGGAGTTTTTATATGAAATATAAAGTTTATGGATTGTTGAAATAAAAAATATTATTATTATAACATTATTTTATTATGAAAAGAGGATGATTCAATAAAGGGTGGTCAGAG
This sequence comes from Viscum album, assembly GCA_963277665.1. Taxonomy (NCBI): domain Eukaryota; kingdom Viridiplantae; phylum Streptophyta; class Magnoliopsida; order Santalales; family Viscaceae; genus Viscum; species Viscum album. The sequence goes on along the minus strand of OY728148.1, from coordinate 387,771,212 downwards.
TTGAGGGTGTGTTATGACAATAAATTATTTATTTCTATATTATTATGTTTTGATTTGTATTTTCTTACCCCTATTTACTTGTCATCAGAATCCATGGGTAGCTAGGTAGAAAATATGTGGATGAGTACACCACTTTCCATGGTGAGACCCTTTATAGTGGCCCATAGTTAGGTATTTTCTATATCTAGGAAAGTTTTACTCTCAATCATGATAGAAACAGTAAAACTAGGTGTTAAGGTGGTTGGATAACATCTATAATTTCAATTTAGACAAGTTATACTATTTTTTATTTGATATTTCTTCCATGGGTCCTAAGTGTTCCCATGATGGTTTTTATGATTACCGTTATGAATATATTATTTATATTATATGTTATTATTATTACATTATTTTATATTTTTATAAAGTATATTTTTTTTAAAAGACTAAAGTTTTTACTTTTATATATTTTGAAGAAAAAAATATCATTAAAGTTATGGTAGTTACTTTTAAAGTGAACATGTTTTTCATTTTTTATTCTATAAAAACTATTTTTATTTTTCTTAAAATATTTCTCTTATTTTAATTTGATATCATCTAAATATTTGAGATACATATTAAAAAAATGAAACTTCATGTTTTAATATATGACCTAAAGTATAATTATCTTAAAGTTCCATTTTTTTCATCATAAAATCTAAAGAGAATATTTTCTTAGTTTTATTTCAAACTTGAATGTCATGGTTTATTTTTTAAATGTTATATATGAAGAATTTAGATGAAAAATAAATGGAATTATTTCTCACACCCAGCATTAAAAATCTATGTGTACATAGAAATGATATTGTTTATGTAGGTATAAATATCAATTGATCCTAAGGTTATTGGTTTGGGTGTTATATAGGTGGTAGGGGAAGTTAGTTCACTTGTCACATAGAGATAATTATAGAGTCTCTATTTTGTTCATGTATGGTTCATCTTTTACATATTGCCAGTTTAACCTTCCATTTCTCTCATTACACTTAAAGTTATATTTTGAGTTATTATATAAAATTATAGTTATTATGATATCAGTATAACTAGATTATAGATTGATAGATTTTCATTTATCTTTTTATACAATTTTTGTTTTCTCTATATTTCAAAGACTATTTATTTCACATTCTTAATCCTATGATGTATAGAGTGATTGTGGAAAACTTATAGGGGAATTCTATTTTGTTTTATTTTTCTATAATGTAATTGTTTCAATTTGAGCATAGTTTGATACCCCAACACTAGTTACCAACTTGGGGTTATCTAGAATGCACATCGTTCTTTTTAGTAGGAAATATCATGTATCAAATTACGATAAGACAAGTTTTTTTGTTATAAAATATCACCAAAGAACATTTTAGATTTAATTTATTTTTTAATATAAGGTAGATAGAAAAATTATATTGATATTTCAAGGTGTGGGTATGTTTAAGTGTTTGGGTAATAATTTTTATATTAAACCATTAGTTTCTATGATAATTTGGGATATATATATATTGAATTTGAGATTTATTTCTTTTTTAAGATATTTTAATTTAGATAACTAAAATTTTATTTTATATAAAGGTTTAATGAGTTGTTTTTAGAAAATCAAATATTTTAAGTGATAATTGAAGAAAATACAAGGGTGTATGGTTATTTTTTAGAGTTTAGAAAACCAAGTAATTGGTTTTGGGAAACTTCCAATAGACTTTCCACGATTAATTCATGGTTTTTTAGGTTGTGTATCCAAAACATGAATAACAATAAACTTTAAAAAAAATTATTTTTTGATTCCTTATGATTTGAAATTGCTTTTACTATTTCTAATTTTTTATTTGAGGTGAAATAAACTGTGTTTTAGGTGATATATATAGTTTTAAAGTAGATTAGGTTTAGTATTTTATATTGAAATATTTAGTAAATAGTTTTCCAAAATTTAAAATTCTTTATCATAAGGGGTTTTATAAAAATTTATATGAATTATATCTATTATTTTGAAGTATGAATGATTCTTAAAGTTGATATTAAATTCAAGGTATCAATGGATATTTTCAAGGGAACTTTATAAAAATTTTGGTTAAATGTTTTGATATTAAAAACTAGTTTTAGTATATATTATAAAACATGTAAAAAAGTGCTTAAGTTAATTTCATAAAATTATATTTAATGGTTTTAACATTTAATAGTTTTTATAAAAGAAATTTTTCTTATATTATATGTGAGTTTTATTTTGGTTGATTTATTATATTCAATGTTTTGATAAAAAAATGATGAGTATTATTTTAATATAAATGAGACTTTTATAAGGATTAAGAATTATCTTGTTTTTTATGTTTTATTTTTTGTAATCTTGAATATCAATGTATATTTTGATCTTGTTTTTTATTTTGTATTATTTAAGAATATACCCCCTAAAAAAGTCTCTATGTATTCTCAATAGGGAGTTTAGGGTAATTATCTATAAGTGAACTCTATTATTGACCAAAGTTTTTCTAGGCCTGATGTTCCTTCAGCTCAAGTTATGGAAGTTATTTTCCCTTCTTATCTAAGTCAACATGGATATTGGATTCAATATTTCAAAATTTGAATTATTCTATCTTTTATGGGGTGAAATATTCACATGAATCGAATGAGTGGATAAAGAATATTATAAGGATATTTAATCTTCTCAACATTATAGATTCTTTTAATCTCAAATTCTCCATGTTTATGTTTGAAGGACTAAGTTGGAAGTGGTAGGAGTATATTATTCATACTATTACAAAGGAGGATAATTCATTATAAGTTTTTAAGGAATTTTTTATTCAATACTATTATATTAAAACTGTAAAATTGTTTAAGGCGATGGAGTTATATTTCCTTGATCTGAGTGATCAGATAGTAATGTAGTTTGTTTGTTTTTTTGCTGAGCTGACACTATATTTACCTGAGTTAATCTCAAATGATACCTTTAAGGATAAGTGTTTTTAAATTAGTATCCATCTAACTCTATTATAAGGTTTCTATATTTTTAATAACCCATTATGTGAATATAGTGAAGTAGGTGGTTAAAGTTAAGGTAATTATATAAGAGTTCCTAGGATGGGTAATATTCCCTCTATACTTGGGAGCAGTGAAAGAAAATCCAGTAAAGAAAATAAGAATAATGTTGAGTTATGTCAATTTTATGGTTTTATTAAGATTCTATACCATTTCATCTCTTTGTATCCCTTCAAGAGTAAATCTTTAGTGTGCCATCTATGTGGTAAGTTTGGGCATAAGAAGACTTCATGACAAGAATATCCTAAAACAAGTAATAGTCGTGTCAAGTTGATTCATTTTAAAATTTTATGTAAAGTTAAATCATGTAAGAAATATAGATCCATATATATCTCTTTAAATTATCCTTAGGTTCAACCTAAAGAGATGTAGATGTTTTCTTGGAGCATAAGCCTGTTGAATTAGATAATGATATGTTGGTAGCTTTAGGTATTCCTTTTATTTTATAAAGTTATTTCCCTATTCCATATTACATATTTTTTAATAACTTAGGTAATGATAGAATACATAATTTTCATATTTATTAGTATTCATGAGATTTATAGTTATATTCATTATAATAATATTAAGTAAATTCATTCTTTAAATAAGAAAATAAATAGTTTAATTAAATTATTTTCTTATAATGATTTATTTAAAAGTATAATTTTAAAATTATAGAATTTTAATTTAACAAAAATTATTTCATTTTTTAATTTATCATGTAACAATTATCACAAGATTAATTTTTGAGAATTTTCTAAAAAAAATTTAAATAAATTGGGAAAAATATTTATTTTTACTGAAAATTGTATTTTATTTCAAATATTTATGAAGTCAAATTATATTTTGGATTATTTTTAAATTTTAATCAGTTCCTTATGATTTAAAATAATAAAATTATAGTTTTTTAAATGAACTTTATACTTTAATTTAGTATAAAAACATTTCATACTTAAAATATGTATTTTTCTAAAAAACCATTATTCATTGTGTTTTTTCAATTTAATTTTAAATTCAATTCTACAAATTATATGATTTAATTTTTGAAAAAATGATTCAATATTTTTAATCATTGGTTCCAAATTTGGTAAATGGTTCTCTTTTATTTTTGGTTAATATGAATAGTAACCTTAGTAATTTCTGTTACCACGGTGAAGGGTAAATCGAGTAATTAAAGTTAAAAATAATATGATAATGATTATAGAATGATCCTAACACTTTAATTAATTTTATTGTAGAATTATATATCATTCATAATCATCCAAAATTTTGATATATAACCTTTTTCCATTTGGACATGATTTTGATCATTATAATATTTAAGTGATTATAAAGCCAAAAACCTCACACTCTTGATTTTAATAACTATAGTATTTTTGAAAATGGTATAAAAAGAGGATATTATCAATGATAAATATTAATTTTAAAAATAATTATTTATTTTCATCATGGTAGTTTATTTTTAATTTTTAGTGAATAAATAATTACCTTAAAAACTTACTCAACCCTAATGCAATAATTATTCAATTAATAGAAAAATAAATTAAATTATTTTAATATCATTATAATTAATATAATTATAATTAATATTTTTAATTTTAATTTTTTTCTAGATAAAAAGTACATATTATAGAGGTTTGGAAACATAGGATCTGAATTCCAGTTTTTCCCTGTAGTTTTAAAAGTCAAATTAAATGAATTGTTCTAAAATTGACATTAATGTTATTTTATAATAAAAAATATTTTATTAAATGATTTAAATTTATTAAAAATATTATCATCAAAAATTCAATGGAATATATCTTATTAAATCCAAAATATTCAATTTATGGGATTTTTTCTTTTATAGTAACAATATTAACCACTTAAGAGTAAAAACCATTGATATCATCGTAATTGTTAAAAGGGGTTAACGAAGGGTTGAAACAAAAATATAAGGGTAAAAATATGATCTAAACTTGTACAAATTTTATTCTATGAGATGATTTTTAATCATACTAATTATATCTTTTAATTTTATCAATTTGGATCCATTTGATCATCAAAATTAATTTATATTAATTTAATATTTAAATAAATTTCAAGAGTTCCTCTCCCCTCTCTTATAAAAGGGAACATCTTTTTCCCATTTCTTGACCCTTAAAAAATATTTTAGTTAATAAAATACCTACCAAAATAAATTAATTACATACATCCACATCTTATAAGACTTATTTTGGGTAAAATATCAACCTTATAGGTCATAAGGTGTAAAGAAATAGAGGTTGTCCAAAGAAGAGCTTGCCTGAATGGACCTATGGCCTCCATTTTTATTGGCTTTTTGATAACCCTCTTTCAAGGGATAATGGGGAACCCTTACAAGGCCCATAGGCTCAAAGATTACATGGCCCGTAGGCTTTAGAAGATTACATGACCCGGAGGTCTTTAAGGAATTCAACCAGACTATCTACAAGGAACTGCCCCTCCCCAGCATATGTATCCTTATCGTAGCTCTCCACCTTTGCATGACCGTCTGGATATACTTCCCCTATAAGCACAGGATGGTACCGATGTCATAGTCATACCCTCTCATTCTGAAAATCCATTTGGCTCTGCTCTGGTGAGTGCACCTGCTCTGAACCCTCTTATGGGGATGGTACTTTTTTGTAGTGTGTATGGGGCCTGCATTCATATGGCTCGAAGGCCTTTGGGTGGCCCTAAGAACTTAAAGTGGCCCAAAGGCCTTGAGAATCAACTGGATCGAAGGCCTTGGGTGTCCCGAAAGCCTTGCAGGACCTAAGGACCAAACCGGTGGCCCGAAGGCCCAGATGGATGAATAGTTCTGGCTTCTACAATACTGAATAGTGACTAGTACAGTACTGCTACAGTAACCTATAAATATGCCTCCACCTGGCCCGAAGGCCCAAATGGGAAAGGAATTCATCATTTGTGTGTACAGCCGACTACCACCTCTCAGATTGATGTAATTTTTTTCCATCACCACCTATCACCAATGATTATAATAATGAAATTAATATTTATATATTATATTAATGACATATATATCATTCTAAAAATATAATATATCATTTTATTTCTCACCTTCCCATTCACTGAAAAACTATTATGTCGTTTGTGCGTATGTGAAGACTACCACCTCCACGAAGCGATGTGATTTGTTCTTCATAACCACATCACATGGATTTTATATAAGTATATTTAAAGAATTAATATAGTATTTATGATATTAATATAATTATATAAGGTTAAAATAATACTTAACTTCTTTCTATAAAGATCATTGAAAATGGAAATGTGGCTTATGCATACGTACGACCTATTGTCTCCATAATTGTAACATAGTTCATTTTTCATAACCATAATTCATTTTTGGATTTTAAAGTATAATTTATGTATAAAAGTTATAATTATTTCATGATTATTATTATTTATATGATTTAATAATTATCTCTTTAACCATATTCAACCAACCGAAGTCATTTTGGGTATATGGACTGAATATCATCAAAACGTTTGACATTAACATGAATGGTTAAGTAATTATATATAATATTGAATTAAATAATATAAAAGGAATAATAAAATTTAAAAAGGTTCTTAATCAATTAAATAAATTAACATAATTTTTTTATTAAGGAAGATGAATAACATACATGATGATTCAAACTTGAGGTAAAGGACACTTTAATTTAAAACTGCAATTTTTAAATGTTTTAAAGAATTATTTTCAAAATATTTCTCTTCCATATCCATGTTATTATAAATTTTTTAAGTAAAATTATTCTTTAATATTAAATGAATAATAAAGACATTTTTTTAATATATTTTTATTTAAAATTTTTTTAAAAAGAGAAATCTTCTTAAGGTTTTACATAAGGGGATTTTTTTAAAAAAAATCATCTTTTATAGTTTTCCTTTCAATTATTTTTTTCCAGTCCTATGTTTTTAAAAATATACTATTAATGTATTTATATAGATAAAAAATAATTTTAAATTACATTTTATGTTTCTTTTGACTTTATTGTAAAGGTTTTCAAAAGGAATATTTTTACATAATATTTTAACTTTCTTTACAAAGGACAAAATAAATGTTCTTTTTTAATGTATATGGAGATAATGAATTTTCCAATCATTGTAACCATTATTTTATTTTTGAATTCCTTTAAAATATATAATTTTTTCTTCAAATAAAAACCCACTTTCAATTTCTATGTATTTTAGTATTGAAAATGGGTTTTGAAAACGAAAGGGTAGTTTGATATCTGAAAGTGTTTTTTATATAGGTTTAAAAGAGTTTTTCAAAGTTTGAATGATGAAAAGTAGAAGTATAAAATGTTTTATTAATGATATGGTAATTGAGAATTATATATGAGAAACATGTGAGCTTAATACATCTTATACGATGCTTTGATCCCCATTATAGCTCATGAAAAATGGGTGATCCTGATATATATTATACGATGGGTGCACCCAGATATCCCTATAATGCATTGGGTAATGTTCCTTTTATTAAATAGGAAATAATAAGGGAGTTATTAGAAGGATTATCATATGTATTTAACTTGTCTTCATTTATTTCTAAAATAGATTTAAAATAGGTTATGAATATGATGCTCTAAGTTACTAAAAAGGGTTTTTATTTTCTTCTTATGGGCTTTAATGGTTTTATTTAAGAATTTTTTTTTGTTTTTTTTTTCATATGGAAATTATTTATTTCATTCACTCAATGAAATTTGAGATAAAGGTAAAAATTTATGGGTTTTTATGTTTTTCACTAGAATAATGGATTTCTTATTTTTATGTCTCTTATTGAGCTTTTTGTGCTTATCCCATATTTTAAAATGTTTTTCATATGGTTTTAAGGATGAGTAGGGACAAGTATGAGGTTGAGATAAATTTTTTTAATATATTTCATAAAAATAAAACATTTTTATTTTTAAAAATTTTATATTTTAGGAAAAAGGATACTAATTAGAAGTGTGCAATTTTTAATGTAATATTTTTTATGTAAGGGTGATGACCTAATTATATAAAACTCAAAACCTAAAATATATTAGAGAATAAAATAAAATGAATTCTTGTATAAATATATAATAATTTTTATTTTTTAAGGTTAGATACTTATAGTTGATATCAAAGAAAATGTTTGGATAACTTTAGTGGTTTGGATAATGATAACAGAATGCCCTTAAAATATTTTACCTAATGGTTAAGTAGAAATGATATAGAATTTGAATAATACCATGTCACTTCATCTAAAATATTCTTGTTTATAATGGTTTTCCATAGAGGAAATAGGGAATATATGGTGATAAGGAACCAATAGGTAAATATTATTCCAAATTAGAAACTCAAAATAGTTGGAATTGAAACTAATTAGTTTACTACTATGATGGATCAATTTATATAGGTGATAAATAATGGTGCAATCCATGATAGAGAGAATTTATATCTACCATAGAGGAACATGGATATAGTGGATCATAAATCCTCCATCTTATAGTGGATCTTCTGACATAATATTACCTCAAGGATGGATTAATGCTTTGGAAAATATATTAAAATTCATGTGGTGTTTATAAGGTCAAAAGGTGACTTTTTTCATTAATCATTTTGAAGGTGAAGAAGATTTATGGTGGTATTTTCTTAAGAATACCGAAGAGAAATATGATATTGATTCCATGGAATGAAAAATATTTTTCATAAAAAATACTTCCCTAAGATTTTTCAACTTAGGATAGAGAAACCATTCTTGGAACTAAAAAAATATGAAGATTCAGCAGACACATATGAATTCAACTTTACAAGATTTTCTAGGTATATAATGGAGTTTATTCAGGAAATTAATAGTAAAATTAATAGACTTTACTCCTGATTGAAACTAGGTTTATGAATAGATTTGGACTCATGATAATTTTAATTTTATGAGAAAGTTATTTATTGTGCTGATAAAGTTGAGATATATTTTTCCAACACTTATGTTCCTTGAGATGAAAAGAGTAAGAAAAAGTCAATGTGTCGGGAAATGGATAAGAAACCATCTAATAATTATAGAGGTAATATACCAATATATTCCAGGTGTGGTAAACAATATTTTAAGGAGTTTTTTATAGGATCTGGAAAGTGTTTCTGATGTGGTAAATTTAGTCACAGGGCTTGTATTTGTACATAAAAGAGTCTTGAATAATCAAATAATGGGGTAACTGATAGTCACCTAAAGTTAATATGTTTTAAATACAATGAGTTAGGTCATTATGATGACATGTGTATGAAGTTAGTTTCATAGGATGGAAATCATCAAGATCAGAAATAGAAAGGTGAGGAAAATTCATTTTATACTACAATAGTTAATATTGGTCCATCTAATGATGTGGTGATAGGTATGATACTTTTTTATTCAAATTATTAAAATGCCCTATTTAACTCCAGATATTTTCATTCCTTAATTTCTAAAAAAAATTCAAGTAAATTTGGAATAGCACCTCATGAAAGTAAAATAGAACTTTTAGTGAAAATGCTAGAATTAAATATTAAATCAATATAGATTTATATGAATCTTATTATTGTTATTGGTGTTATAGTATTTCCTGTAAATCTTGTTGAAATTCCCATAGTATATTTTGGTATTATTTTTAGTATAGATTAAATTTAATTTTATCTTGATAAGCTAGATTTCATATCCAATAATTTTTTTTCAATGATTTCATACTTTTTATAACCAACCAAGAAGATGAAAAAATGATTCGGGGTAGCAGTGAAATTTACCATGATCATGTTGTTGAAAATAAATAAATTGTTCAAATTAGTGATTTTTTGGTAACGAATGAACACATATATGTTTTTTAAAATATTTTCCTATATTTATACCTGATCGAGAAGTTGAATTTTCTATTGACTTAGTGCATGATACTAAGCCAATTTCAAATCCCCTTATCAAATGGAAAAAAATATAACTTTTGTAATTGAAAAATAAATTATAGGAGTTTCTAGATAAAGTCTTCATTAATCTTAGCACTCACTATTGGGTGATCGTGACTTATTTATTAAAAATAAATATGGTTTAGTGAGACTTTGAATTGATTATAGATCCTTGAATAATATAATTGTTAATAATAATTATCCTTTGCATCATATCGATAATTTTTTTGATCATCTCTAGGGAGCACAATACTTTTCAAAGATTGATCTTAGGTTGGGGTACCATCAGTTAAAATTTAAGGAGTAATATATTCTTAAGTCAACATTTTGTATAAGATATTGGTATTATGATATCGTAGTTGTTCCCTTTGGGTTTTCTGATGCACTAAATATATTTATTGATCTTATGAATAGATTTTTCGACAAGTTCTTTAATAATTTTTTGGTTGTGTTTGTTGATGACATATTAGTATATTCTAAAATTCATATGGATCACAAAATACACCTGATAATTTTTTTTCAAACCGTAAAATAAAAGAAACTATATTGAACATTTATTAAGTGTGAATTTTGGTTTCTATATATTTAATTTCATGGGAATGTTATTTATATAGATGTAATAATAGTTGAATCTACTTAAAATAATTTTGTAAAGGAATGTACAAGACCAAAAAATTTCATAGAGATTCATAGTTTTCTAGGTTTGGTGGGTTACTACTAGAATTTTGTTGAAAAAAATTATCAATTGTCTATCCCATTGACTAAGTTAACTCAAAAATGAGTTAAATTCATATGGAATAAAGAATTTTATTATTGTTTTTAAGAACTAAAAATATGATTGGTGTATGCTCTAGTTTTTTCCTTTCCTTATAAATATGGTGAATATTTCATCTACAGTGACACTTAATTGAAGGGACTTGGTTGTGTTCTAAGGCAGAATGTTCCAGAAATTGCTTATGATTTGTGGTAATAGAAAAAGAATGATTTAAATTATCCTTCACAAGATCTGGAATTAGTTACTATGTTTTTTTCCTTAAAAAATTTGAGTCATTATTTATATGAACTAAAATTTTAAATATATATTGATCACAAAAATTTTAATTATATATTTACTCATAAAGAGTTTAACATGAGGTATAGAATATGGAAAGAAATGATCAAGGATTATGATTTCATGATTCATTATTATCATGGAAAAATAAACAAAGTAGTTAATGCTTTGAGTTATAAAAATAATTTTGTATTAACCATGTCATGCTTGGAACATTACCCTTTGGTTAATTATTCAATGAATTTTTTCCTATAATTTATGGATACAAGAATATCCCGTGTTTTATTTCAGGTGTCAGTAACATCATCTCTATCAGAAAGAATTAAACAAGCTTATAAGGAAGAATGTGAGTTATAAGAAAAGGTATAATTGGTTATTAAAGCTAAGTAACCTAAATTTAATGTTGAAAAAGAATTTTTTTTTATATTTGGAAAGATATTTTATATTCCTTGTGATTCTTAGTTGAAGAGAGAATTATTGTGTAATGCTTATATTTCCCTATTTTCTATTAATCTTGGAAGAACAAAGATGTATAGAGACCTTTGAGAGTACTACTGGTGGGATGGAATGAGAATAAATATTTTTGAATTGGCCATGAAATTTTTGACTTTTCAAAAGGTTAAATAATAATGTAAATTAAAGAAATGGATGCTTCATCATTTTCTATTTCTATAGTGGAAATGGGAAAATATATCCATGGATTTCATAGTGGTATTTCCAAATACTTCTCGAGGTAATAATTTGATTTTAGTTATTGTTGATCAATTAAAAAAATCTGCACATCTATTTCCCATTCAAGATACAATGTCTTTAGATTGACTTTATTTATTGTATATCAAGTAGATATATAGGTCACATGAAGTTCCTATATCTATTTTATCTGATCATGATCCCATATTCACCTTTATTTTTATGAAAGGAATTCAAATGTCAGTGGGTACTAAATTAAATTGTAGATGATATTTTCATACTCAATTTGATAGACTGTTTGAGTGAACGATTCAGACCTTGGAAGAAATGCGTCAGGATTTTTCCGTGGATTATCATGGAGTTTGGGATCATCATCTTTATTTGGTAGATTTTTCTTATAATAAAAGTTTTATTCCAGTATACATATGGTACCTTTTGAAGCTTTATATGGAAATAGGTGTTAGACTAAAACTTATTGGGATGAAGTAGAAGAAATTAAGTCGATGGGACCAAAGTTGGTTAAATAAATGGTTGAGAAGATAGATATTATTTAATAGTATATGGGGATGACTCAAAGTTTGCAGAAAAGTTATGTGGATAATCAAAGGAAATATATTTATTTCAATGTAGGTGATCATGTTTTTATTAAAGTATCTCTATGGAAAAATGTAATGCATTTTGATAAAAAGAGAAAGTTGGGTCCATAGTTCATTAGACCATATGAAATCCAAGAGAAATTTGGATCAGCTTATAATAGAGTATCTATGCATCTGATTTTTTCCTAGGTATATAATGTATTTTATGTTTCGAAATTAAGAAAATATGTGCTAGATTGATATCATGTTTTGAGCCCTAAAGTAGTTCAGTTAGAAGATAATATTTCTTATAGGCAAAATCTAGTTTAAATTTTTGAACATAGAGCTAAAGAATTATGAAATAAAGTAATTATCCAAGTTTAGGTTTTGGTTTAAGAATCAATATGGGGATCTGAAATGCTATGAGTTAAGATATCCCCACTTGTTTGATAAGTGAATAAAATTATGGGGATGAAATTTCCAAAATGAATGAAGTATGTAACAAACCAGGTAATTATATAATAAGTCATTTTCATATTTATTAAAATTCATGAGATATATTGTAATATTAATTATAATAATATGAAGTGAATTCTTTTTTTAAATAAAAAAGAAATAGTTTTATTAAACTATTTTCTTATAAAATTTTATTTAAGAGTAGAATTTTAAAATTATATAATTTTAAATTTAAAAAATTATTTTATTTTTTGAATTCATCATTTTAAAATTATCTTAGGATTAATTTTTTAGAATTTTATGAAAAAAATATATTTTTTAATGAATAGCGAAAAATACTAATTTCTATTAAAAATTATATTTTCTTTTCGATTATTTTCATTGTAAAATTATATTTTGGATTATTTTTTAATTTTATTTTGTTAATTTTGATTTAAAATAATCCAATAATTATTTTTTAAATAAACTTTATGCTTAAATTTAGTTCAAAAACATTTTATACTTAAAATAGGTATTTTTCTAAAAACCCATTTTTCATCACATTTTACAAGTTTAATTTTAAATTAATGTCTACCAATTATGTGTTTTGCATTTTTAAAAATGGATTCCATATTTTTAATTATTTTTTCCAAATTTGGTAAATAGGTTCCATTTATTTTTTATCAACATGAATAGTAACCTTAGTAATTTTTGTTATCACGGTAAAGGGTAAATAGGGCAATTAAGGTTAAAAATAAAATGATAAGGACTAAATAATGACCCTAAAACTTTCATTAATTTTATTTTATGTGTATAAATAATCCAAAATCATCCAAAATTATAATATATTTCCTTTTTCATTTTTACATGATTTTTACCTTTATAATATTTAAGTGGATATAAAGCCAATAATGTCACACTCTTGATTTTAATAACTAATACTTTTTAACATATATATAAAAAGAGGATATTTTTGTTATAAATATTAATTTAAAATCAAAATTATTTATTATCATCATGGAAATTTATTTTTAATATTTAGTGAAAAAATAATTACATTAAAACCTTACGTAATGCTAATAAAGTAATTATTTAATTAATAGAAAAAAACTATTTTAAAAAATATTAAAATTAGTATAATTTGAATTAATATTGGTTTTTAATTATTTTTTAGATAAAAAATACATATTATAGAGTTTTTTATTCATTGTATCTAAATTCCATTGTTTTATTATAGTTTTAAAAGTCAAATTAACTAAATAGTTCAAAAATAGACATTAATGTTATTTTTTTAATAAACAGTATTTTACCAAATGATTTAAAATTCATAAAAATCTTAACTTCATCAAAGTTAATTATATATGATTTATTACATCAACCATGGTATATTTTTGATCCGTTTGTTATTTTATAGTAACTATATTAACCCCTTAAGAGTAAAAAACATTGATATCGTTGTAATTGTCAAAAGGGTTAACGATGGGTTAAAACAAAAAGGTAAATGTAAATATATGTTCTAAACTTGTCCAAATTTTATTTTATGAAATTATTTAGAATAATAATCATCTTTTATTATAATATTATCAATTTTGATCCATTAAGAAATCAAAATTAATTTATATTGATTTAATATTTTATGAAATTCCAATAGTGCCCCTCCCCTCTCTTATAAAAGGGAACCTCTTCTTCTCATTTATTCACCCTTAAAAACCTTTTTATCAGAAACTAAATGCTCAAATACATTCCTTAAATTTCTATGAATATCTATAGTACTTGGTTATGTAATAATATCAACCTTATAGGTACTATGGTGTAAAGAAAAAGTGGTTGTCTGAAGAAGATATATAGGTCTTAACCAGGCATTTTTGTATTATTTATTCTTCTATCACATTAAAATATTATTAAACCATGATGAAATAATATCACGATTATATTAAATATACTTATTTTTTATTATGTTAATGTCACAACCTATATCCATCTCCTCTTCCTTCAAATGGGAAAGGAATTCATTATTCGTGTGTATGGCGGACTACTGCCTTGCAAACCAATGTAATTCATTTCCCATCACCATATCTTACAGATAGTTATAATGATGGAATTAATATTTATATATTATATTAATGACATACTTACCATTTTTAAAATATAATATATCATTTAATTTATTACATTCTCATTCACTAAAAAATGATGATGTCGTTCTTGTGTACGTGTGTACTACCACCTCCACGAAGCGATGTTATTCATTCTTTGTCACCGAATCGCATAGATTATATATATAAGTATATTTAGAGAAATAAAATGGTATTCATGATATTATTATCATTATATAAATATGAAATAATAATTGACTAATTTCTATAATGATCATTGAAAAATGAAAACATTACTCATGCATATGTATGGCCTACCATATCCATGATTGTAACATAGTTAAATTTTCATAACCATATCTCATGGTAGGTTTAAAAATCATAATTTATTTATAAAAGTGATAATTATTTATTATTATTATTCTGTTGATTATGGAATTATGATCTCTTTAACCATAGTTAACCTACTAAAGTCATTTTGGACTTATGAATTGAATATCATAAAAATGTCTGATATAAACTTAAATGGTTAAGTAATTGTATATAACAAGGTATTAAATAAAATAAAATTAATAATTAACATGAAAAATATTTTTTAGAAATTAAATAAATTAACATAATTTTTTATTTAGGAAGATAAAGCACATATATGACTAGTCAGACTCGAGGTAAGGGACACTTTAACTTAAAACCTCATTTTAAGTGTTTTAAAGATTTATTTTCAAAATATTTCTCTTTAATTTCAATATTATTCTAAATGTTTTAATAAATAATATTACTTAATATTTAATGGATTATAAATTTCATTTTTTCCATATTTTACATTCTTTACAAATGATTGAAAAATATAAATCTTGTTAAGGTTTTACATAAGGGAATTTCTTTTAAAAAATCATCTTTTAAAGTTTACTTTCTAACAAGTTTTCATCCATGCCTATGTTTTTAAAAATATTACATTAATTATTTTGTGTTAAAATAAAATTATTTTAAGGGAAATTTTAAATTTCTTTTTACTTTCATCCAAAGTTTTTTAAAATTAATAATTTTAAGGAATTTTTTGACTTTCTTTACAAAGTAAAAAAGAAATGTTATTTTTTAATCTATATGGTGAAAATGACTTTTCCAACTACTATAAATGTTATTTTATTTTTTCCTTACTTTACAAGACTTTGTGTTTTATTCAAAGAAAAAATTACTTTACCTTTTTATGGGTATTTTGGTATTGAAACTGGGGTTTGAAAAGAAAAGGGTATTTTGATATCTGAAAGTGTTTTACATATAGTTTTAAAATATTTTTTTCAAAATTTGATGATTAAAAGTGATAGAATAAAATTTTTTATTCATGATATGGTATTTGATCATTGTATATGAGAAATGGGTGAGCCCGGTGCATCTTATAAAATAGGTTGATCCCCATTATAACTCATGAATAATGGGTGATCCTGATATAGTTTATAATATGGGTGCACCAAGATAACACTCTAATTTATTGGGAATGTTCCATGTATTAAATAAGTAAGAGGTGGGAGATATCGAAGGGTTTCTCCTATATATTTAACTAGAATCTAGTTATTTCTAAAATGGGTTTAAAACAGGTTATAAATATGATGATCTAAGTTTCCAACAGGGTTTTTATTTTCTAGATATAGGGTTTTCTTTTGGAAAACAATGTGTGTGTTTTTCATAGAAAAATTATTCATTTAATTTTATCAAAAAAATTGACAAAAAGGTAAATATTTTATGGATTTTTATTTTTTTCACTAGACTAATGTATTTCTTCTTTTTAGGTCCCTTTATAATATTTTTGTGCTCATTCCATGTTTTAAAATGTTTTTCATATGGTTTTAAGTATTATTAGGGACAACAATGAGGTCAAGATAAAAATTGTGAAGATATATCATGAAAAGAATACATTTTTATTTTTAAAAGTTTTATATTATGGTAAAATTGTTACTAAGTAGAATTTTCCACATTGTGATGTAATATTTTTCTAAGGTTTATGGCCTAATTCTCTAAAACTATGAACCTAAAATATCTTTGTTAATGTGATAAAATTAATTCTTGTATGAAGATATAATAATTTGTATTATGTCTTATGTTGAATTCCTAATAAATTTATTCTCAGCTTACTCTTAAATAGCCTCATTGGGTTCACTCCTTTAACTATAGAATGAATGATACTAGAAGAACAATCCAATGTAATAATATAATCTAGTTTATCATAAATATATGATTTCCCACTTAGTTACCCAAGTTTCCCAAGACATAAAATAAATTATGGTGAAGAAAATAATAAATCAAGATGTCAATAATTAACAATATAACATAACAATTAATACCTTGTATCACCTTAAAAAACATCAGGAAAACAGAAATTTTCACTTTCATATAATAATAAAACTATAATAAATATCATTCCACATTGTACACAAGTTAACAAAAATAATACCACAAAGAGCCTTAAAACCAGGGGTGTTATATGTGCCATAAAAACCATTTATCAAGCTCCAAATGGGACCTTAGAACATAATTAGAATACTAAAACAAGAAATTATCCTTTTTAAATCATTTAAATATCAAAAATTCTATTGAAATTTTATATCAATCAACACATGACTTTCCCAACTCATAAATATCTTGTAATATAACAAGTGACCCAAAAACTCAAGGGTAGTTTACTATATACCAAACAAACCCTTATATTGAAAAAAAACTTTCTTGGAAACATATATCACCCTTTTAAAAAAAATTAGGATACAAAATACTACTTTGGTTTTTAATTTACTTGTCAAAGGCATCCTAAAAAATTTATCAAACACTTATTATGCATGAAAATAGACATATATATATATATCCCTTCAAATCCCATGGAAACCCCTTGATATCAAATTAAAAATTTAGGAAAAATATTAGAATAATTTGATAACCACAATAAGGGTACTAGATTTAGGTATAATCTATTTAAAAAATATTTTATAAAACTCATAAACCCAATGATATATCAAATAAAAGGAATTTTATAAAAACAACTACATTGGGTTGATAGAACCATCTTTCCTTCGATTTAGGAGGGAAGATAATGACATGATGAGGACTATACAAGACTTAAACAATAAAATTCACATTAATAAACCAAAATACATTTTATATTTTTCCTCCATGAATGTTAGGGTTATATAAATAAGAGAAAGGGGTATAAGAAATAGAAAATGTGAGAATATAAGAGTAATAATAAAGAGATGATAATGGATTTACCTTATAGATTCCACTTAGAGATTAATAGGGAAGGGTATGTAACTAATTAGGGGGAGGATATCATTTAGGGATCTTGTTATCCACTTTATAGAATGAGAAGTGGAGTTTCTCATTTAAATTTTTTAAAAGAAAAACAAATTTTTAAAATTCTAGGCACTGTATATAGTTTGGTTGTACAGTTAGGTAAACCATACACCAACTAGGAATCATCCATTAGAATAAAGTTGCAGCACCCACATGATTAGGCTTTAAGTTTTCCTTAACCATGCACCATCCATGTATAGTCTACTAGAAAAGGAATTTATACATTTCACTATTAAGGAGCATAATTGCTCTTAACCATGAGCTAACCATATGACCTATATTATTTTCAAAAAAATCAAAATAAAAAAACCAAACTTTAATAATTTTAAGAAAAAAATTAGATAAAATAATACTCAAGAATAACATTAGTGTCTCACAAAGTACAAGGAATGTGTGGTTAATTATTATTTTTATACTTATTTTTTCAATAAGTAAAGTTTTTTCCAAACCCATCCATATATAGTGGAGGATCAAAGAATATATTAGCCTCAATTTAGGTAATATTATTATTTTATCAAGGGTAATATAGTTTTGAGTCTTCTATAATTTTTCATACAGGAATAACCTCTTAATTTGAAAAGGAAATCTAGTTTATATCTTTAATCATAAAAGTTCTTAATAAATATTTAAGAAGTCAAATTAATGCCATTCCATCCCTTAACTAATGATATTTTTGGATAGTAATTTCTCCTAAGGATCCTAATGTAAAATATTAGTATTCTATGTTAATTCCTTTTATTATAAATAATTTTGGTTTTGGAAATTATTTCTTTTAGCAGTGTAGTTTGCTCCTCCTGAAGATTAGAGTTTCATCTTTAAAGAAAAATTTTAACATCATTTATCCTTTGATAAATAATTATATATATAATTTATATGATCATAAAGTGATGTGGTTGGGAGAATTATATAACCCACGATGTCACTTTATAGAATTTATTTTAATTTTAATTTGTTTTATACTTTATTTTAGAATTTAGAGTTAAAATTTGAAAATTTAAAATAATTTTCCTAACTCATGGTTCAGTTTCACAGTCTCATAACCATGCATGTCAACTGTGGAAGTCCGGTTTATGAGGATTAGTGATGGTTTCACAATATACATGTGGTATTAGAAAACCATATAGTAAAACTATACAAATGAGAGAAAAATGAGGTGATGGAATATTTATGGTCGGAGAATGGTTTAGATGACCTTGCATATTTACCATGTATCCCTTTAAAGGTGTAACATTTTATGTTTTAAATATCTAATTTATATATGGTACCCTCCTTTCCTCTCCCAATTTGGTCATCCTAATCCCCATTCCTCTCCCTATATTCTCTTATCATTCCCATTACCTCTCTATGGTGGTTACCCATTAGATAGAGTGGTTTATTCTAGGTTAATGTCCAGATATTTTTCATATCTTCTCCTCTCACCTTATTCTTCTCTCTTTCTTCAATCTTGCATCTTCCTATGGACAATGAAGCTAGAGTTTTATATTGGATGAATTTTATTTTGTGGTTTTCTATTTTTAATGTTTATAAATCATCATAATAGGGATTCTCATTCTCCCTTATGTTAGAATAACTATTTCATGCATTTTTTATGTCATTTTAGATAGGTGATTGTGTGTATATCCCTTTATTTATGGAACCGTGAGTTCTTCTATGTTTTTAACACTTATTTTAAATTAAAATAAATTCTATAATAATTATCTATAGTGATTATATGGATTTATAATTGTTTCTCTCAAATTCATATTATTTTAAATGGATTTTCCTATATCTAAATTTCTAATACCAATTTCCATGTAAACAACACCCACAATATTTTCACTAAAATGACAACCTTAGTTTCTCATGATTTAATCAAGTTATCTTTTATAAAGTTATTTATTATTATTTATAATGAAGTAATATAATTTTTTTTATAAAGTTTTTAAAAGGATATATCCATGTTTGTTTATATTAAAGGATATTTATGTTAGTAATGACCATTTGTAGTTTTATTTTTTATCATTGAGTAAAAAAATTAGATCAATTTAAAATGCATAGTTTGATAAATTTTTCTTATATTTTAATGGTATATACCCTATTAGATATATTTTGATAAACATATTGATTTTATTATCAATTTAATCCTTGAATATAAGACTCTTTATTATTTAGTATGTCTAAAAATTGAATTGTTATATGAAATATAAATTTTTGGATTGTTAAAATATAAATATTTATCTTATATCATTGATGTGGATATAAAAATGGGTCTATTATATGAAGGGTGGTCAGAGGTGAGGGTGTGTTATGATTATTACATATTTATTTATATATTATTATGTATTTATTTTTATTTTATCATCTCCATTTTCATTTCATGTGAATTCATTCATAACTTGGTGGGAAATCTATGTATGAGTTATCCCCTAGCAATGAAGAGACTCTATCAAATGTCCCCTAATTATAAATTTAAACAATATAGGCGAATTTTCTATTATTTATGATAGGAAGATTATAATCAAGTGTTAAGGAAGATATATTTCATTATGAATTCCAATGTAGATGGATTTTACTATTTTTTGTGTCATATATTGTCTCCTTGGATCCTATGTTCCCCTGATCACCATGGGTTGGGGCTTAGGAATTGGATTAGGATAGCTCGAGTTGTATCTATATATTTTATGTGTTCTAAATCACTTGGGATTTATTATGACTTATGTATTGTATTATGATAGCTTATATTGTTTTATTATTTCTTTTATAGTATCCCAAGTGTAAATGATGTCTAAAAAATTAGAATCACTACTTGATATTTAATGTAATAGATCACCACCTAAGACACAAAAAATACTTTCATATGAAATGTATGTAGGTCCATACCATTATCAAGGTTTTTAGGAAAGTAATAAGTATAATAAAATTGGATAAGTAAACTTTAGGTGGGTATAATTGTCCCCAACCATACTTTTAAAACTAATTTGGTTAACAAATTTATATGGTAAACCAAAACCAAGGTTGTAAATAATAAGGATAGGAACTCAACATGAATTGTGCCCAAGGTATTATAGGTTTCACCTAATGAAACCAAAAACCTTGAAACATTGTAAAACAATTCCAATCTTTGATACAACAAGTGATGCATCAACAGTACTCTCAAATGAAACAATTAAAACCATAATTTTAAGAATAAAAATCCAATTTTGATTAATTGGAAACAAAATACTTTAATAAAAGTAACCAATGTCTTGAACAAGTTGTGATGCAATGAGAAATCATGAAACCCTATTAAAAATTTAAAAAACTTCTCTTTATAATATCAATAATCACTTGGGGAATATTGCTTAAAAACATTCCAGGATTCTACTTAGTACTTTACTGAGTGACACTAAAGTTCAAAGTAAGGAAAAAAGGTTGTGATTTTGGGAAGAAAAAGAGATCTAAAAGAGAAGAAATATGAAAAGGATAAGTAAATTGAAAAGGATAAATAATTAATAAATTTAAAAAGAACCAACTATGGATGTAATTAAAGGATATATAGTGTAATAAAAAAATACTGGAAAATATTCTTCAAAGACATATAAATCAAAAACATACTATAAACATATTCTCTTTCTAGAGTGGATGCACCAAGGGAAGATTTAAGATCAATATAAAAAGTTTATGGATTGAAATATCTATATATAAATATATTATTAACTAAGGAAATATATAAAATATAAATATACAACAAGTTACTAAAATATTTTTTATCTAACAAAGTGAAATTAAAGGATTTGGGAGTGATCTCTTCAAGTGAAGGGTGCTCAGTTGTAGTTCAAAGGAATCTCCCACCTAAACTTCAAGATCTGAGTATCTTCTCTATTTCATGAACTATTGAATTTAGTACCTTAAAAAATCCATTTTTGGTATATTTTTATATGTAAATATCATATCACTAAATGTTTTCAATAAGATTGAGATGATTAATCCAAATCCCACAATAGTTACTCTTCAACTGGCAGACTATCCCATCAAGTACCTGATCAGAATTCTCAAGTACATATTAGTAAAGGTGGGGAAATTTATTATTCCTATTGATTTTATTATATTATGGATGGAATAATAAATAATGGTATTAATCATCATTGATTAACCTTTCTTACACAATGGAAAATAACTCATTAATGTAAATCAAGGATAGTTAATATTCTATTTTAGAGAGGAACAAGTGTAATTCAACTTGATGAAAGAATTGAATCATAAAGATGATTCTAAAGATTTATATCAAATTATCACTACCAAATAGGAAAACAGACTACTAGAGATGAAATTATAGGATAATATAGATATGGGGGATCTTATCAATGTGAAAGTAGATAGAAAACTCAAGGACAAAAGAAAAGAACTTGAACATGTAGAAAGATTTACTATAGTGGAATACCTTTCAGGGGAATTAATTTTAGAATTAATCCCCTAGATTTTTAATCCACTAAATCTATAGTTAAATCAAATCCTAAGAAACATGATATATCCATTATTTTAACAATTAGAGAACCCACTAGTGGTTGTGAGTTTTTGAATTATTAATGGAATAAGAACACTTCTTGATTGAATTTTTGAATAAAATAAAGGAAAATTCATGGATGATTACCAACATCAAAGGTCTAATTTCTTCCATTTTCACTCATTAATTTATATTTGAAAAGGAAGGAATCTAATAAGGAAACCCCAAATGTGGATGAAACCTTCGATGAAAATAAGTAGTAAAGAACAAAGTCTTGAAATTATTGGATTTAAAGATCATCTACCCAATTTTAAAAATTAATAGGTGATACCACTCTAAGTTATACTAAATAAATGATGGATGACCATGGTAAATAAAAACTATGAGTTAATCTCCACCCAAATGATAAAGGGTTAGAGAGTTTTTTTTGGGTATAGAAAACTAAAATATGTAACAAGGAAGGATTTCTCTCCACTTTAATTTATCAACCAAATTCTGAATGGTTAGATAGAAATGAATATTAATTCTTTATTGATGTATATTATAGTTATAAAACAAAATTAGAGGCATTGAAAGAATAAAGAAAAATAACCATCACATGCCCTAATAGAACTATCTCCTACTGATATATGTCATATAATATATGTAATATACCCATAAACTTTGAGTAGTTCATGGAAAACATATTTAATGGAATATAAAAGTAATTATCATATTTTTTCATGGATTACTTTTTCATGTATAGACATTTATTAAAGATATTTTCCAAAAAAAACGACTTTGTGTTAGAATAATATAAAGAGGCATCTATTGTATTAAATTGGGAGAATTATAATTTCATGTTGAATTATTAAATGGTGCTTATCTATTAGATTTTTAAGTATTGTATAAGTTTTATCAGATTAATATCAAGGTGATACAACAAATTTTTAAACCTATGATAGAAATGTAGATCAGGATATTTTTGGTACATTCGGGTTTTTAATAGATATTTTTCAAATATTTCATTTAAATTTCTTACCCTCTAACCTATATATTATCAAAGGATGTAAAATTATCATGTAAAAAGATTTATAAAGAAGTATTCATGGATATTAAGTAAATTTTAATAAATATACTAATCATGTTTCCCATAAATTGGGAGGGACCATTTTATTAGATGCGTGTTACAAGTGACTATGTAGTTGGGGAAATTCTTGAGTAAAAAATGAACATTATTTTTTGGTTAGTCTACTATGCAAGTAGAACTCTTATAAAAAAATTAACTACACTATAATATATAAGGAAATACTTATTTTGGTATTATCTTTTAAAAAGTTTAAAGATATTATCGTTTTATCTAAAGTGGTGGTCTACATAAATCATGAAGCACATAAATACTTGTTGAAAAAAATAGATACAAATCCCCAAATGATCTGGTGTTACCTTATTAGTTTAATATATAAATAAAATAAAAGAAGGGATTAGATAAAATAATCACTAAACACCTTTCAAGGATGAATTTTCCCTAGATTAGTGGAAATAAATAATGAATTACCAGATGAAAAAAAAATCATAATAGAGCTCACAATATTACCGTGGTTTGTTGAAATTGATAATTACTTGGAGACTCATATAATATACACTAAATTCACATTCATACTGGGAAAATATGTCTTATATGAATTTATAACTAATTTTAGGAATATAATCATGATTTAAAGTAATGCAATCACTACCAAAAAACTAGTATTCCTTAACGTCACCCTTTATCAGTGCTAAAAAAGTGCATATTGTATTCCTCAGTGCCACCGTTTATCAATTATGCCAATTATTTTTAATTAATAAATTTTTTTTAAATTTCATTTATTCTTTTAAAAAACTTATTAATTTATTTTTAATTTAATGCATATTGTATTTATAAATAATTTTTAAATTTGAATTCGCTTAAATTAATTATTATTAGTCTATTAATGGCATATTTTTAAATGAAGACAATATTATAAAAAAATATTTACTTGATTTTTTAACATGGGTATTCTATATTTATAAATAAAATTTAAATATTTTAATTTTTAATTGGGAAATTAAAATAGTTATGTTAGAGAAATAAGTAGTTAAAAATAATAGGGTAGAGTTAAGGTTGTGAATTTAAAAAATAAACAGATAGAGGTTAGAGTTAGAGTTTTGTAAAAAATAAATGGGTCAAGGTCTGTACATCACAAATTTTGTGGGTATCCAACTCATTATCATCTTTATTTATAATTAAATCATTTATAATAGACTTTTGGAGTAAATTTACTAGTTAATTGAACTCATATTTCTTATATCATTTCTGAAATTTCTTGTGATTAAAATACATGATTATAAATCCCCTGATGTGGTGTGGTATTTTTTAAAAGATATTGGAAATCATATTTTTTAAAATTTTAATTTTTTTATTGATTTAAAATAATAATTTCATGTGTTATTTGTAAATTTTAAATACATACATCTTTTTGGGGGGGATTTTTATTTAAAATTTCATTTTCTTAAATTTTTTGATGCTTCAGTTGTGAAACATGTTAATTTAAATTGTTTGCATGAATTTTACATTAATTTAATGATTTAATGTATTGACATTATTTAATTGTCAATTGCATGTTTTAAATACTGGATTTTTTGTGTGTTGGGCGTTATTGATTCGTGTAGCCTGTGATGATCTTTTTGTGTACACATATGTCCATGTGTGTGTGTGTATATTGTATATATGTATTTATTTATTTATAAACACACATAAAAGAGAATATTTTATAAATGCATTCAAAACTGATCTTATAAATATATATTAATATTCAAATAAATATAATAATATATAAATATAACTATATATATATATGGATATATGGATATATATATTAATATAACTAAATATGTATATATTAATATAAATAAATATATATATTAATATAACTAAATATAACTAAATATATGTTAATATATATATATATTAATATACAAGTAAATATAACTAAATATATATATAAATAAAAAGATATATTAATAAATGAAGAGTAAAACAATATGGTGGAGTGGTAAAGTCTTAGGCGCGTAGGCAAAAAGTCCTGAGTTTGAATCCTGGGGGAGGCAGATCATGCGCACAGGTGAGGAATAATGCCTAGTGCTGTTAAAGGGGTTGGGGGCATTGTTAAAGGCTGGTGTAGTGGCTGGGGCATGCAGGATACAATTGGGGGGTGGGGCACTGTTGAAGGGGGGCTTCAAGTGTTGTTGAAGCCCCTCTAAAATATTTTTTTTACTTTTTTTATGTTTTTTAACTTTTATCATCACTTTTAAAAAAGAACTTATAAAGGATCCCTTTTATTGGCACTTTTTTAACAATGATAAAAGGGGCCTTTATCAGCACTTTTCTGAGCACTGATAAAAGAGACCCCCATCTTTAGCTCGATTAACAGTGCTTTTTTAGTGCTAATAATGCCCTTTTCTAGTGCTGATAAAGGCCATATTTGTATTAGTGAATAATTGGTTAATTCATCAGTGTGTGTCCATAATGAAGGGGAGAGTGTATTAGAATTTTTCACTCCTCATCAATAGAGGACTTCATAGTCAAAAACACATAGCAATTAAGATAATTCAAAGTGGATTATTTTTTCCAAAATTATATCAAGATTATAGAATATTTGTTTTATCTTTTGAACACATTTAAAAAACTTGAAATATTAGAAAAAGAGATGAGTTACTTTAGTTTCTCATAATGGAGGATAAATTTTTTTATGTTTGTGGGATTAAATTCATGGGTCTTACCAAATTATTTTTTCTAAAAATATATCTAGGTGTGTATAGCATATGTGTGAAAATGGGTTTAAGAAGAATCCACCTTAGTTAATATGGTAAATATAGTCACTAAATATTTTAAGAAGAATGTATTTTTCTAGTTTTTAAGTTCCTATGCTATTAATAAATGATTGAGCAACACACATTAAAAAATATTTGTTAAGTGGATTTATAGAGAAGTTTGGAGTCTGGTATAATATACATAATTTGCACCACCCTCAAAGAATTTTACAAGTGAAGCTCTTAAACCATAAGTTAATGAAGATTTTGTAGAATATAGACAATGAAATCCAAAAAAGATTGGTCAATGGAAATCAGTGATGTATTTCGGTCCAATTGAATATCCTACAAGACACCAATGAGTTTTTATACTTTTTTACTTAGTGTATGGGAAACCATGACACCTTCTAGTGGAGCACTCCCACAAGTCCTATTACATGGTCAAAGTAGTAAATTGAAGATAATATGAATCAATAAAGTAAATAATATTATAGTTGGATGAGTTAAAATAAATTGGGAGAGGAACCTTTCAAAAATTCACTACTCATAAAGACAAAACAAATAAGTGGTATTATCTACATATTCAATGAAAGGATCAATACTATGGAAATAAGGAATTACTTTTCAACTCTATTTTGATATTTTTTCAAGGAAGATCAAATCAATATGGTTTATACCCTTTATGATGGTGAGAAATTTTCCACATGGAGTAATGAAATTTCAAAGGAATAATGAGCCTCCTTTTAAGATTAATGAGAAATTCCTTAGGAACTACATAAAACATTCTCAAGTAGGGTATTCCCTCTCTTTTTGATCTGATTAAAGAAACTAAAGAATATCAAACTTTAAAATTTAAATAAATCACTTTCTTGGAGGGAACTCATGTATAATTTCTTTTTAATTTTGTAATTTTCCATTCATTCTAGGAGTGTGATAGTATTTTTAGGATAGATGGGTCATTTTAGTGACTTTGGGAGAGATGTATAAAAAACTACACAAAATCCTCTAAAACTCTCTTATAATGAAAATAAATTTAGTACATAAGTTTTGAAAGAATTTGGATACACTTGTTAATGGGAAATACAAATTTCCAAAATCTCTCACAAATGATAGTGCAATGTAATTTATCATGATGTAAGGATTTTTCCCTCATAAATTATTTTTATTGGAATCCTTAATCATGATGTGCCAATAGAATTAAACTAAAATGGTGGAAAACAATGGTGATATAATTATTTCAATCCACAATCCATAAGTGGTACATTACAACTCCAAATTCATTAGCACATGAAAATTTTCATAAGTTTCTCATCATGCCATAATAGGACTATGTGATTGCTTTAGAAAAGTAGAGGATGAACTAAGGTAAATCCTATCACACAAAAATCAATACCCCTAACACCAAAATTATTTAAATTCCAAGGAAAAAACTATTAGAGACACTACAATATAAAGGAATTTTATTATGAATTAAGATTCTTGGCAGCTAGGATTTTGAAAATTTATGGTTACAAAAAAAATAACATCATGGTGAAACACCCCTCATTCCACTATAATAATAATAATTTTTATAAATACTAGGAGTAAACCCTAGGTTTTTTTTATGACATTCAACCATAACTCATCTATAGTCCATCATCTCATATATCCTTGATCCTTGTTTCACCTCCACCTCTTTCCCACAAAACGTTTTTTATCCATTCTACACCCCTCCCAACTAGATTCTTGGATAACTAACACCCCAATTCTCAAATGCTACCACTTTCATCTTTTTTTTCACCTAGAAAAATTACAAATTAATGAAATATTTAAAAATAATTTAAAAAACTCTATCTTACCACCAAAAACTATTCATTTCAACTTATTTATTATTCTCCATAGAAATTTACCTGCTACCCATCCTCTAAGGAAGTAGGGAGCAGAAATAACTACCAAAAACCTTGTATGATCCCCTAAGAAACTGAGAAGTAACTTACCTTAAACATATTGTGATTCATCTAACCACACATAAACCTAGTTAAACCAAAAAATACCCATTTATAAATCCTATTAGATTTAAGATTATATCCATAGTTATATTCATTGTTGCTTCAGTTTCAAAATTAAACAACATAAGAAACAATTGAGAAAAATAGTATCCAAAAAGATACAAGAAATCCAAATTATTGACTTATAAACAATAGAGTTCATCAATATTTAGGAATAAATCATAAAGGACCTCTATTTAATTAACTTATATAATATACTTAATAGGTGTAAGGATACATACTGCAAGCTCACCCTTGAGTTACTCGCCACTATTGAGTATGATTATGAGGATTTATGATTCTGATTGGGTGGGAAATTTTGGAATATATCTTTGGAAGACTCTAGTGTGGGATTTTAAACATATAAAAAATGATATTTTAAGTCATGGGATTATTAAAAAATGATCATGGAGCCATAGAAAGAATTAGTAGCATGAAATGGGATGAAATTTCCACTGACACTTCCATTACTCATGGCCTAGCAAGGGAGAAGAGTGCTCATATTAAGGGCCAAATTTTTTGGATTATTCACTAGGAAATAACCCTTTCCTATATATCTAAGGGTGAAATTTGGGGAATCTTTGGTCAGTTAAATTTTATTATTTAATACAAAATGATCACTAGGTTGACTATTAATATTTCCAAGAAATTATCCCATAATTTTATGGGCTAGGTGAAGAAAGTAATAGGAATTATCATGGGTATAAATTTTATTACTCATCTTTCTAAGAATCTTGGAACCTTCTATGACACTTTCTTCTCTTGGAATGTTATATATAATTGGATACCCTTTCTTAGTAAATATGGTATTGCTACAAAAAAAGTGAAATTGATATTCATGGTGTAATGAATATTTTCTTAGAAAGAAAAAGTACTCAGATAATGAGGACCAATCACATGTGACCTCTCACGCTCAACCTAATCACACACCCTAAGCCCAACATAACCATACTCTAACATCCCCTACCTCATCCTCCCAGCATAAAATGTATTGGTTCATATAGGATGTTCTAGTGTATATCATATATAATTGAGTCAATATAGGAACCAAAAATAATATTTTATTTAATCCACCACCCCACCCCATCCCACATAGGACACTAGTATTAACACCACTACTATATTTAGATCACCATTCTTGTCATGAACTAGAGTCGACCCTGAACCGATCACCTAGGAAAGTCTGCGACAAGTCCCAAGAGGCATTCCCGATACTCCTGGGATGGATACAAGCACTGAGGTAATCAATAGAGTACATAAGGGAACATTTTTTCCCAAATATAAATAATTAAACAAATAGTAGAATGAAATGGAGAGCCCAAAATAAATTTACATAAAAATTGAACTGAACATTATTTATACAAGAAACTGAAATTATAACTAAAAAAACTCAAATGAAAAAACATGATAACCAACTAGCTCCATGTGAAACCTCTGGTCACTCTCCAACATAATGATCACATTTCACCCAAGGAGATCAAACTCAATCCAAAACTTGCACAAGGAATAAAAACAGAAGAAGACAATAGGCGTGAGTATTAAAACTTAGTAGGTTAGCCAGATATTATATTCCCAATTCACATTCTTTAAAATAAAAGAAACATCAATTTTAAGTTTTAAATACAATATTTAAAGGTATTTTTTTCAAATGATGTCCCATTTTATAAAAAATTTACCAGACAAAAACTTGCATGTTTTATAAACAAGAATGCTAGTAACAATTTTCAAAGAGGTGAAACATAAAAATGAAACTAGTTTTCAAGAGAGATGCTTTAAAGAATGTAAAATTTTAAATAAATCACACACACTACTGAATTTACCAACCAAACACAATGTTTTATGATGGTGAGTACAAAATAGACAATGAGCACAAGTCACAGGAACACCCCTAGGCACTAGTTAGTTGTGAGCCCCAGGTACCTCGTATCTCAGTGAAAATAACCATAATAAATATATATTCCCATGAATATGAGCCACTAGTAGGGATAATACCCATAAACTAGTGTTCCCACAACAACATCATCATTATAGTTTAGTTATTTTTTTTATCATCAAACTTGATACGTGAAACAGGGGACAAACCCCACTGGATCACTAGCATACTAGTACACGTCCGCCCACCTAGATTCTTGGGATTCCATTTAGTGATAAGTTAAGTTACAGATGTTATCAAATATAATTTTCACATCAAAATTACATTCCCAAACCATAAACACACAAATATCTCACAAACATTCTTTACATTTCTTTTATGGATCAATAAACCTCTAAAAAATTTCATAAAACAATTTCAAGGAGTGTATTGAGGCTTTACACATAAAACTCATTCAAAAACAATATTTTAAGTATAAAAACACAAAAAATATATACCCAAACATATTATTCAGCCCTTAAAACATTTAATAAAATCATTTCATGGACCATAAAACAATCCCAATTGATGCAACATGGTATATACATGTAAAACACTCATTCTTCATTTTTAGGAAAGTCCAAAAGGACCTTTAAAAATTTTATCAAAACTAACATTTGAAAAAGGTATGAATTTAAATTTTATTAAGTATGTGTATACACACTATTTATAGCAGAAAACCACATTAATAAATTCCTTAAAATACTCAAGTTACAAATTCAAAACACAACCATTTTCATAAAGATGTGAAAAGGGCCATTTTCCGACAACTCGGGCCAAAAAAATTTGTAAACCAAAACCCATTTGTTTGTAAAACCAAATACACATTAGAAATCAATAAAAGGAACCAAAAATATCATTTTACATTCTTCAAATGCATTTATAAATCAAAAAAAAAATTAAATCACGCTTAACGCATAAAATCCAACTGGGCAATTTACGAACACATGACATGAACTTTTAAACAAAACAATTTATTTTAAGGACTTGACAAGGAAAAAAACACCAATTGCATGCCATATTTTATTCAAGATACTATAAAATGTTCAAAATACCATAAAATAGGTTCTATACCTCACAAAATAGTTTTAAAAGATATCTAAACATTTAAAAAAACACTTGGTGTGCACTTTTATGACAAAACAACACTACCTTTCCCAAAACAAGGATTAAACAACCATTTTACACACCAAGAAAATTATCCAAAGGATTAAAAACAATAATAAACATATATATAAGGTTATAAAAATAATAAAATTATGAAACTTAAATGATTAAGTCATGTGAAATGGATATCCTACCTCAAATCCTTGGCATAATGGAAACACACACCTGATATCACCATCTGAGGGTTTATAAACCCTAAACCTATGAAGAACATCCCCAAACAAACAAAACCACCATAAAAATAATGTTATAATAAAACCCTATGTTTATCATGACTATAAGAGAATATAAAACCAATAAATAATGAAAGGAGGAAGAAGAGGGAGGAGAAATGAGAAGGAATCTCACCTTGGAAACTAGAAAACTCTTCGTCTTCCCTTAGATCTACACGCATAGAGGAAAGGTAATGGCTTGAAACTCCTTGGAGAGGATCCTAAGTTCTGGAAGAATTATAGGAAGAATATTTGTTTCAAAAATAGAACTAATTTAATGATTTATGAATGAGAAAAAATGACTTTGTAAAATCTAGACGATTTGAGAACCATTGATAATATTTGCCCTAATCCATGACAAGATGAGATCCAAAGAGATAAAATGGAACATGGAGGTTCTCCTAGAGTTATTGGTCTCGATTGGGAGGTGGAATCACCGAAAATTATAAAAAAAATTAATAATATATAAAATAAAAAAAATATTTTTTTAAAAAACTGGAAATGGGCCCTCGGGTTGGCCCAATACCTGAATAAATAAGCCAAATTCACCTTGATTATGAATTTATAAGGAGTCCAAAAGGATATGGTAGTTTTAATATGTTAGTTTAGGCCAATTGGAAATTTTAATGAGTGAAAATATTGAAAAATGAAGGGGTTATAAATGAAATAAAATTGGTTTTTAAATCTGGAAATGGGCTCACGGTTGGCCCAAATCATGAAGTAACCACCCTTTTCTCCAAAACCCCCAAACAAGCTATGGGGCACCAATAGTAGGATGATTATAAATATATGGAAAGTTAAAAACTCAAAATTAATCTCACCCAAACCCCAATAAAAGGATCAGTATTTCCAATTCACCGGATCAAAACCAATACATGAAAAGAAAAAAAACCAGGTGTGACAATTCTCCCCACCATTAAAAGTTTTCACCCCTGGAAAGCCATAACACTTTATAGCTGATAGAAAAACACCTAAGGATTACTTATCAACATGATACATCCTCTAAATCCAATTAAATATCATTCACCATCAACAGAACTTATTCCTCTCCCTCAAACAAAACACAAACTCACAACCACATCCTGAGAATCAACGGAAAGATCAAGCCACCACCTCCACAACCAAGACAAGAACCAGATTATTCGGTCTTATCCCAATGAACCCAATGATCACCTAAAACAATTTTCACTCATGAAAGATAATGACTTTTGGGGGGAGGCCAGAACGGGCTCCCCACCATTAAATTGCAACTACCATCTGAGAAATCCCTAAAGGAAAGATCTTTGAGACCCATAGTGGGTATCCCTGCCACTAGAGACCAACTAGAAATGAAAAAAAAGGAATTAAATATGAACTATAATTGGTCCTCACCCACACAGGCCCACTAAAACTCTCCCACAATAACCTCCAAACCCAATTTATAAGGGTTACAACATGAACATCTAAACCACTCACTCCTGAATAGAGGAGACAAGAACTGGGCCAACACTTTCTACATGAATTCAGACCCCCACCACTCATGGAGGGTGGGGAAGGGGACCCAATCATTAGTCTACTAAAACCACAAAAGAAAAAAAGAGCTACCCAACATTATCCACCTATGAATAGGTAACACCAAGATTATACCCAATTTACACAGGCAGTCCACACAGGGTCATTGATCGGAAACCCGAATCCATGAAGGCATAACCATAGACACTGTGGAAGGGGTAAGTCCACCATGCTCATTGTGACAAGAATAAATTCACAGTGATGAGGAGTCACAATATAAATATAGAAACTACCTTACCACAATGGTAGAGGAAGGATCCTAATCGATCTCCCCACACCTCTAGCGATTTCCTGACTACATGAAAAGCTCCACTCTAAGTCCTATGGATTTAGCCCGGATGTTTGAAGCATCTTTTGTTCCACAGTCAAGAGCTAAAAATCAAATTATCTCATTAAATGTACTAGCTCAAACAAAACGCCAATACCCAATAGAGACAGAGGGATATTGTAACATCCCAGGAAAATAAAGAATATGAAATTTTCATATTTATTAATATTTTTAAATTAAATATTAATTTTAAAGGGGATGTTATATTCAAGGGTTTACTTGACATGCAACAATGAGTTTCCCCAAAATCTTATGATGCACACAATGTTGAATCATACTCAAAAATAATAATATATTATTATTTTAAATGGTAGTTAACGCCTAGTCATTTTATTAGCGAGAATGAAGATAACTAACTAATATATGATTATACATGTTTTTTAAATGTTTTTACATTTATCCAATAATAGTTAGAGGCTTAAAATGTGAATGAATCCAATTTTAAGCACAAATACTCTCATATTCTTTAAAAGGTCAATTTACCGCCTTTACATGGAGAACCCTCTTTAAATCTAGTTTTGGTCACTTTTATATGTTCTATTTGACAAAATAAAATTCTTTTTTACAATAGGGGCATAAAAATTTACTTTGGGTAATTTTTTGGTATTTTTCTGATAAAATTCATTTTTGATAAATAGTAAAAAATACTATATTTTAATTCAAAACCACCTTTTAATATAATTTATTTATATGGATAGATTATCTTTTTAATTGGTTTTAAAGTGTAATTAGATTATATTTTTACCATGTAATCCAATTCTGTTCATTGGAAGAAATTTCACTTTGAAATTGGGCATAAATAAGTGTCAATCTTTTGATAGATATTGTTTCTTAAAAACATGCTATTTGTTTTGATGACGGAAATTAATTTTAAATTAATTAATGCAACTTCAATGTTATAAATTTTGTAGAATAGAGATAATTTTTTATTTCAGAATATAAAATATATCTTAGGATGAATTTTTGGTATTTTTCTAAAAAACTTCAATTTTTTATGAATAGTGAAACCACTAAGTAGTAGTTAAAAACTGAATTTTTCATTTAAATGAAATTTTACCACTTCTGTGAATTGAATTTCAAAAATACTACATACATAGTTTTTATTATTAAGTAAAATTTGGTTCAAGAAGATGAAAAAAAATTGTTGAATAGTAACTTTTGACTTTTATTTACCGTGATTAAAGGTAAATAGGGTAATTCAAGGTAAAAAGAAAATTATAATAATAAACAATTACCTTAACACGTGTCCTAACCTTATTGGATGAGTCATGGAAGACCATGGGTATATTTGTGTCGATTTTGAGACCCCATGTAGCCTCTTGGAAGTGATAATGACACTTTAGATTAATTAAGTTAAAGTAAAGACAAAAATGACACAAACAAATATCTTTTAGTAAATTAATTTTCACATGGGGTTATATAAGTTATATTTTCGACTATAAATATGAATTGGAAATCTAAAAACAATTCCTACATCATGGTATTTTTTTATAATTTTTAGACATAAAATAAATAAAATTATTTGTGACACAAAAATGATGCAGTATTTACCCCATTAATAAATGATTTAAATAAATAAGATTATAAATATTAAAATAACATCCAAAACCTATCCAATTCTTATTGGATGAATTTAGTTCGACCATGAGTCGTATTATCTTAGACCTTAATTATTTTTGGACCTTTAGAAACCGAAAATAATTATATAATAAAATAATATTTTCACACTTTCCTAAAGAACCCCTCCACCCCCTTATAAAAAGATCTCACTTATAACCCATTCCCCACACATCTAAAGCTCCTTGTCTCATCCAACCCCTGCCCAAATAATCTCTCAAGATCCCTATATTCCTCCTATAATCCTTACCTTAGGAAGAAGATACTTCAATAAGTCTTTTTCGTTCAAACCAAAGGGAGTTACCCGAATTAAAGGTAATGGTTTCTCTTAAATTCTTTTCTTTTATTTTACTTCTCCAACCCCTAAACTATTTTTATTCCTTTATTTTATAACAAAACTAGTATCCTAAATATAATAGGATGTTGTTATGATAATTATTCTAACTACACATACACACACCTCTATCTAATGGGTAAAGAACATATTGTTTCTGTGGATGACAAACTAACGCCTCACGAAACGATGATTGTTCAATTATATCCTACCGCCTCTTATGGTGGTCGTTATTATGGCACTGTATTTATATATAATATATATTATGTTTATGTTTCCTTTATTCTTATGTATTTTTAATTTATATCATACCTTTATGGTTTCTATTATGAGTAAACGTGATAATTTCATTTGAGGAAGTGCGGACTACCACCCCCTCAAAGTGATATGAGTCGTTCATACCATACGTGGGAAGTATAAAGGATGGAGTTATTGAAATTATATATGATATTATATTGGAATTATAATATAACTATTTATAATTAATTTTTCATTAAATTAAAATATTAAGTAGAAATAAAAGTAGTGTTCATGCGTACGTATGGCTTATCATCTACATGAACGGTGCATTTCATTTCTTATCTCCAAATGTTATGTGCTGTTATAAATAAATATATATATTGGATATATGTGATATATATCAAATATAAATCATGAATATAATTTTGGAGATAATGGACTCTTGACCACATAGACAACTTGTAATTATAAGGTGTTTATTTTTTGACTCAAGTACAAAATATCCACAAAATGGCCATTATTAACTTAAATGATTACATAATGTTTATAACATGGTAATAAGTGATATATAAAGAATAATAAACTTTAAAAAGGTTTATTAATCAATTATAAATTTACTTAAGTTTATTATTCAGGAAGAACAAGGAACAAACACATCAAGTCATACACGAGGTAAGGGATTTCTTATCTCACTTTCAATTCCATGAGATTTCCATTGTTCGCCACTTATTTATTTAATGTGGTGTATTGGGTACTTACATTTGATATATATTATCATTATTATCTTTATATTCATGGTATTATATGATTAATTTGGTGTTTATTAACTTTTTTTCATATGACTCGATTGATTACAACGTGGTAAAGGATTTTCATCTCACTTTTTATTCCTGTGAGATTCCTACTATATTTTCCATTATTTCCTTTTTTGTGGTGTATTTACTACCCAAGATTGTATTCATTGTTTAATATACTTCAATTTATGGGTATTTACATCTTTATTTTATGATCCTTCTTTCATGAGTTGTATGTTTCGTAAGTTACCAAATCATTAAGAGAACCTTTTAACCCAATTTCCATTCCTTGGGTTAATCTTCTAATTCTTAATTATGTCATGATATGATTATGTGTGGAATCACTATTTATTTATTTATGTTTTAATTTACACTCCCCTTTATGTGGATATACATTTAAAACACATAATTACTCCCTTGATAAATTCTCAAGTCATTGATATGAACTTGATAAGAGCAATTTTAACTCAATTTCCATTCATTGAGTTAAACATCCAAGTCATTGGTTTTTTCTTAAAAATAATATGTGTGAATGTTATTTGATTAATTTACACTAAATATCCAATAATATTGAGTGTATTTATATTTTTAAAAAATTATTATGTAATTGATTTATCTGTAATCTAAGGATACAATTTTTATAAGGGATTTCATCTCAATTTACATTCCATTGAGACTTCATCCACTACTAGAAAATGATCCTATACCCACTGTTCAAAGTCGTAGGTATAGATCCCAAAACCATGGGTATAGGCTATACCCACGGTTTGGGGAACCGTGGTCATTGGTGGCATCGGTATAGGTCCATGACCTATACCCACGGTTTAGAAAAATCGTGGGTATAGGTTTTTCCACCGTGTCATAACTCTATACCCATGGTTTGGAAACCGTGGGTATATAATATTTTACAAAATAGCAGCCCACGGGATTTGATCTTGTGACTACTACTCTATTCATGAGTGACCTTACCACTACCCCATCACCGTATATATGTATGTATGTATATTTTTTATTAAATATATTTATTTAAACTGTGGGTATAGAGGAATAAGATGTGGGTATATAACTCCCGCCAAATTTTTTTTTGTTCCCACGAAAAAAATAAATTTCCCGCTCACACGCGGGAAACCTATACCCACGGTTTGTCAAAATCGTGGGTATAGGTTTTTTTATCCGATGATTATACCCACGGTTTTGGGGAAAACTGTGGGTATAGGTCACCATATCCCTATAGTTTTGGGCAAACCGTGGGTATAGGAATTTTTTGATACCATATACCCACGGTTTGGAGAAAACTGTGGGTATAGGGTAGTCTATGCCCATGGCTTAGGGAAACCGTGGGAATAGGCTATCAAAAAATTCCTATACCCATGGTTTTCCCAAAACCGTGGGGATAGGGTGAACTATACCCACAGTTTTCCCCAAAACCGTGGGTATAGGTCCATTTTCCAGTAGTGATTGTTGTTATGAACCAATTCACTCTTATGTAGTGTATATACTATCCTTTGGCATATTATATCATGAATCTCTTTATTCTCATGATATTATAATGTTCTAATTAAATGTTATTCCTCAATTATTTGTATTCAAGTGTCTCTCATTTTGTTAAAAACTCTTTAACTAAAATATCATTTTAAATGTTTTATAGATTTATTCTTCTAAATATTTATCATTAATGTCCATGTTTTCAAAATGGTTTTTAGGATTTATTTATATGGGAATTAATGTTTTAAAATGATAATTCATTTAAAATCTTTAAAGTGGTATGGGACACTTTGATTCAAAAATCTCTTTATTAAATGTTTTAAATGGTTTTGAAAATTATTTGATAAATCATTGTTTACTTCAATATCTTGATTTGATATATTGTGATTGGAATGTGGAAATGGTATCTTTCCTTTATGCTTGTGTTATGTGTTATGAATATGTTATGGTTATTGGGCATTGTTTACGTATACATGTGGTTCTGTGATAAACCTAGGGTGGGTGAGCCCGAGATAGCTCTCCAATGCATTGGGTAACATGAAGGAGGTAAACGTTAATGTTTCTCCTAAGAGATTTAGGGAATATACTGTGATGGATATTCCAAATGTGACTCCCTATGTATCTGTGATAGATACAATGTAAGTATGTTATGAATGCCATAAGTTACCTTTATGATTTATGATTTCTGTATGTTATTCATAAATCTTATGATTTCATGAGGTATGTTATGATTGAAAAGTATGGTTTCATTGATTTGTATGTATTTATGGGATAATGTTTCTTTTCATTATTTTATAACCCATACAGAGCTTTTTATTCTCATACCATGTTTTGAAATGTTTTTCACAGGACATAAAGATGAATAGGGTCAAGGATGAGATCAATGAAAAGTCATGTTGTCTAAAACATAGAACTAGACATGTCTCTTTTTTCAAGAGTTTTTATTTTATGAAAAAATGATACTAGGTAGTAGTGTCTATAAGTAATATTCAAGTTGTTATGAAATACTTATGGCCTAATTCTCTAAAACTCTAAACCTGAAAGGATCCTCAATGTGAATTCTTGACATAATTCATGATTATGTAATGTTTAAGGTCGGGTCCTTATAGTTGGTATTAGAGGTCGGTTTAGATAACTTTAGAGTTTAGGGTGTTAT
Organism: Viscum album; assembly: GCA_963277665.1. Taxonomy (NCBI): domain Eukaryota; kingdom Viridiplantae; phylum Streptophyta; class Magnoliopsida; order Santalales; family Viscaceae; genus Viscum; species Viscum album. The sequence continues at coordinate 387,731,995 of OY728148.1, read as the reverse complement.
TGAATCATAAGTGACATAACCATAATGGTTATCATATTAGAAAGAGTCATAGTTGTTTTAGAGATGATAAATGGTTATTACATTTTGGGGTGAAAAATGAAAGGTATTAGATAACCTTTAAGGATGAAATATGTTATGGTTATTTTTGAGGAATTTGTCTCTTTTTTTGAATGTTATGAAATTTTATAGTTTTTGAAAAAGGATAACACGCAGACTGTGTGACAACCCATCGTGTTGGACAAAGCTGTGGGAATCAAACCGACAACCAAAGTTTGATTGGGATTTATCACCTACCACTGGACTACGTGAAGTCCCTGGTTAGTATGACTAATTATTTTTAGTTAAATAATTTTATGGATAAAGAATATGTTTATTTGGGATCATATGTTTTTTCAAATAGACAACCTTAGTATAAAAAATGATTTGGTGATTAAGTAATAAAGGTTATTTTGGAAATCATTCTCTCTCTTGGGAACACTATATGATTAAGGAAAATAAAATACTATGGGATTTAATTTTTGGAGTAATGATTGAAATATTATTTTGAAAGAATAAATGTTTATATTTTTGGATATATTTTGATTTGGGTTATTTATGGAAATGATTAATCTATCATAGAGAATATGTGATTTAGTTAATTACACTTCAGTATGAGACTTTAAGAGTAGTCGATTTTATTTGGAGATAAATGTTACGATTTATCTTGGAAGACTATATGAATAAATCCTTATGAGATTTGGGTTTCAATATTAGTTTGGATTATATTAAAGAATGTTATGGACAGTTTTTTATTGAATGGTCTTTGTTTAAATTTGGATATTGTTTGAAAAAATTTTGAGATTAAGAGTAGTTTTTCTTTTTATAAAGGATTACCCTTTTGGGGGATTATATGATCTCGTACTAACCATTTTGGTTTTACTTTATTAATAAAGACAAAATAAATATATAGTTATTCTTTTGTGGATTATGTGATTCTCTAGAAGATGATTCTTGTGCTTTTGATGTGACCAAGTCTTTTTGAATGCTAATTGTTTGGAGAAAATATTAATTTTTGGTAGAAACTTATTAAAGGATGAAATTATACTTGAAGGTAAGTATATTTCCTTATGTTCTTATTCTATGTAATAAATGAATTCCTCAAAATTATGAAAAGGAACATAAAATGAAAATGTTTTTGGTTTACGTTTCCTACTGGGTAATCAAATACTGTTTAACACATCATAAGTTTGTGATTTCATGGTGGTTAACTTTCTCCTAATCATGTTTTCTATCACTCCACATCAGAACTTGACACTTAGTTTCTCTTCCATATCTATGTTTTCATGGAATCCTAGTATGGGTTATCTCAGGTGACCTTTGTACATATCTTTCTTTCTTTTAAAATTATATTTTTATTTACTCTTTTTCCAATGTGGGACTTTTAATGAAGTTTCCAAGCCAAATTTTAAAATTGCGAGGATGCAATTTCCAAAAGGCGGGAAGGATGTAACATCCCAAGAAAATAAAGAATATGACATTTTCATATTTATTAATATTTTTAAATTAAATATTAATTTTAAAGGGTATTTTATATTCAAGGACATACTTGAAATGCAACAATGAGTTTCTCTGAAGTCTTATGTTGCACACAATGTTGAATCATACAGAAAAATAATAATATATTATTATTTTAAATGGTAGTTAATGCCTAGTCATTTTATTAGCGGGAATGAATAGAACTAACTAATATATTATTATACATGTTTGTTAAATTTTTTAACATTTATCCAATAATAGTTAGAGGCTTAAAATGTGAATGAATCCAATTTTAAGCCCAAATACTCTAATATTTTTTAAAAGGTTGATTTGCTACCTTTTAATGGAGAACCCTCTTTAAATATATTTCTGGTAACTTTTATATGTTCTATTTGACAAAATAAAATTCTTCTTTATAATTGGGATATCAAAATTTACTTTGGGTAATTTTTTGGAATCTTTCTGATAAAATTCATTTTTTGATGAATAGTGAAAAATAATGTATTTTAATTCAAAACTGCCTTTTAATATAATTTATTTATATGGTTAGATTATCTTTCTAATTGGTTTTAAAGTGTAATTAGATTATATTTTTACCATTTAATCCAACGCTGGTCATTGTATGAAATTTCACTTTGAAATTGGGCATAAACAAGTGTTAATCTTTTGATAGATATTGTTTCTTAAAAACATGCTATTTGTTTTGACAACGGGAATTAATTTTAAATTAATTAATGCAAATTAAATGTTTTTAATTTTGTAAAATAGACATCATTCTCAATTTCATAATATCAAATATATCTTAGGATGATGTTTTGGTATTTTTCTAAAAAAACTTCAATTTTTTATGAATAGTAAAACCACTAAGTAGTAGTTAAAAACTGACTTTTTCATTTAAATAAAATTTTATCGGTTATGTGAATTGAATTTTGAAAATACAATATACATGGTTGTTATTATTAAGTAAAATTTGGTTCAATAATATAAAAATAATTTTTTTTGGGAATAATAACTTTTGACTTTTATTTACCAAGGTTAAAGGTAAATAGGGTAATTCAAGGTAAAAATAATAATAAAATAATAAACAATTACATTAACACATGTCATAACCTTATTATATGAGTCATGTCCAACCATGGGTATCTTTGGGTCGATTTTGGGACCCCATGGAGCCACTTTGAAGTGATAATGACACTTTAGATTAATTAATTTAAAGTAAAGACAAAAATGACACAAACAAATATCTTTTAGTAAATTAATTTTTACATGGTGTTATATAAGTTATATTTTAGACTATAAATATGAATTGGAAATATAAAAAAAATTATACATCATGGTATTTTTTTTATAATTTTTAAACATCAAATAAATAAAATTATTTATGACACAAAAGTGATGCAGTATTTACCTCATTAATAAATGATTTAAATAAATAAGATTATAAATATTAAAATAACATTCAAAACCTGTCCAATTATTATTGTATTAATTTAGTTTGACCATGATTCATCTTACCTTTAACTTAATGAGTTTTGTACCTTTAGAAACAGAAAATCATTATATAATAAAATAATATTTTCACACTTTCCTAAAGAAACCCTCCTCCCCCTTATAAAAATCCCTCACTTATAACCCATTCCTCACACCTCTCAAGCCTCTTGTCTCATACAACCCCTACCCAAATACTATCTAAATATCCCTCTATTTCTCCTAGAATCCTTACCTTATATATAAGATACTTTGAGAATTCATTTTCGTTCAAACCAAAGGGAGTTACCCAAATTAAAGGTAACAGTTTCTCTTTAAATTATTTTCTTTTATTTTACTTCTCCAACCCCTAAACTCTTTTTATTCCTTTATTTTATAAAAACACCAGTATAATCAATATAATATGATGTTTTTATGAGAATTATTAGAACTAAACTTACACACACCTCCATCTAATGGGTAAAGAACATATTGTTTCTGTGGATGGAAAACTAACACCTCACGAAATGATGATTGTTTAATTATATCCTACCACCTCTTATGGTGGACATTATGATGGAACTATATTTATATATGATATATATTATGTTTATATTTTCTTTATTCTTTAGTATTTTTAATTTATAGCATGCCTTTATGGTTTCCATTATGAGAAAACATGATAATTTCATTTGAGGAAGTGCGGACTACCGCCCCCTCAAAGTGATATGACTCGTTCATACTATACCTGGGACGTATAAAGTATGGAGTTATTGAAATTATATATGATATTATACTGGAATTATAATATAACTATTTTTCATTAATTTTTCATTAAATTAAAATACAAAGTAGAAATGAAAGTAGCGTTCATGCGTACGTACGACTTACTGTCTCCATGAACGGTGAATTTCATTTCTTATCTCCAAATGTTATGTACTATTATAAATACACATATATACTGGATATATATGATATATATGATATCTAAATCATGAATATAATTTTGGAGATAATGTAATCTTGACCACATGGACAACTTGCAATTATAAAGTGTTCATTTTTTACTCAAGTACAAAATATCGACAAAACGAACATTATTAACTTAAATGATTACATAATTTTTATAACATGGTAATCAGTGATATAAAAGGAATAATAAACTTTAAAATGGTTCTTAATCAATTATAAATTAACTTAAGTTTATTATTCATGAAGAATAAGGAACAAACAATTCAAGTCGGACACGAGGTAAGGGATTTCTTATCTCACTTTCAATTCCATGAGATTTCCATTATTTACCACTTATTTATTGCATTTGGTGTATTGGTTACTTCTATTTGATATATATTATCATGATTCTCTTTATATTCATGTTATTATATGATTCATTTGGTGGTTATTAACGTTTTTTCATAAGAATTGATTGATTACAACGTTGTAAGGGATTTTCATCTCACTTTTTATCCCCCTAAGATTCTTGCTATATTTGCCACTATTTCCTTTTTTGTGGTGTATGTACTGCCCAATATTTTTTTCATTGTGTAATATACTTCAATTTATTGGTATTTACATCTTTATTTTATGACCCTTCTTTCATGGGTTGTATGTTTCGTAAGTTACCAAATCGGTAAGGGAACCTTTTAACCCAATTTTCATTCCTTGGGTTAATCTTCTAATTCTTAATTATGTCATGCTATGATTATGTGTGGAATCACTATTTATTTATTTATGTTTTAATTTACACTCCACTTTGTGTGGATATACATTTGATACACATAATAATTCCATTTATAAATTCTCAAGTCATTGATATGAACTTGATAAGAGTAATTTTAACTCAATTTTCATTCATTGAGTTAAACATCCAAGTCATTGGTTTTTTATTAAAAATAATATGTGTGAATGTTATTTGATTGATTTAAACTGAATATCCAATCATATTGAGTTAATTTATATTTTTCACACATTATTATGTAATTTATTTATCCGTAATCTAAGGATACAGTTTTTATAAAGGATTTCGTCTCAATTTACATTCTATTGAGACTTCATTGTTGTTATGAACCAATTCACTCTTATGTAGTGTATATACTGTCCTTTGGCATATTATATCATGAATAACTTTATTCTCATAATATTATAATGTTAAAATTAAATTTTATTCCTCAATTATTTTTATTCAAGCGTCTCTCATTTTGTTAAAAACTCTTTAACTAAAATATCATTTTAAATGTTTTAAAGATTTATTATTATAAATATTTATCATTAATTTACATGTTTTAAAAATGTTTTTTTGGATTTATTTATATGGACATTAATATTTTCAAATGATAATTCATTTAAAAGTTTCAAAGTGGTATGCGACACTTTGATTCAAAAATATCTTTATTAAATGTTTGAAATGGTTTTGAAAATGATTTGATAAAGAATTGTTTATTTAAATATCTTGATTTGATATATTGTGATTGGAATGTGGAAATGTTATCATTCCTTTATGCTTGTGTTATGTGTTATTAATATGTTATGGTTATTAGGAATTTTTTACGTATACGGGTGGTTCTGTGATAAACCTAGGGCGGGTGAGCCCGAGATAGCTCTCCAATGCATTGGGTAACGTAATAGAGGTAAACGTTAATGTTTCTCCTAAGATATTTAGGGAATATAGTGTGATGGGTATTACAAATGTGACTCCCTATATATTTTTTATAGCTACAATGTAAGTATGTTTTGAATTCCATAAGTTACCTTCATGATTTATGATTTTTTTATGTTATTCATAAATATTATGATTTCATGAGTTATGTTGTGATTGAAAGGTATGGTTTCATTGATTTGTATTTATTGATGGGATAATGTTTCTTTTCATTATTTTATAACCCTTACTGAGATTTTAATGCTCATCCCATGTTTTGAAATGTTTTTCATAGGACCAAAAGATGAATAAGGTCAAGGATGAGATCAAGGAAAATTCATATTGTCTAAAACATGGAACTATACATGTCTCTTTTTTTCAAGAGTTTTTATTTTATGAAAAATGGATATTGGGTAGTAGTGTCTACATGTAATATTTAAGTTGTTATGTAATAGTTATGGTCTAATTATCTAAAACTCTAAACTTGAAAAGATCCTCAATGTGAATTCTTGACATAATTCAAGATTATGTAATGTTTAAGACCGGGTCCTTATTGATACACACCACCATTATAACTTACATAGAATGAGGAGTGAAATGAACAAGGAATACGGTGAAACACACCAAGCATCACCAAACACAACCGCTATAACCGAGAGAATCATCATAATAGGAAGGAACTATAAATTGAGCCCAAAGAGCTCTCTATTTAAAAAAAATGGGATGAGGAATTATTTGGAGAGGTGGATCTAGCTTGTGAGACATGAGAACGAATCTTAATGTTGATCAACTAGAAATATTTCAAACAGAGAACTATATGAGGCCACATCACAACATTCAACACATATTTAGAAACCCACTGAACATTACTCCAAAACTGACCACCAACAAGATCCCATCTCAAGACACAACTAGAGTATGACTTCTAGATCAAAAGAAATCATACTGAATAAACAACTCTTCTAATACATAGGAAAAAACTAGCCATGTAACCATTGTTTTATAAACAAATTCCACAATTTTCCAGCTCAAAAAACTTTTTAAAACAAACTAACTTTGTGGATTTCCACATTCACCAATGGTGCTTCGTCAAGTCTTACTCACATGCACATTTCCATGCCACCCTAGGCGCCCAAACACCATTCCATATAGGCCATACTTCCAAATATCAATAAAACCATGCATGTGAGCACCCATGAAAACACAAAAGTCTAAAACAAATGAACATCATTCCAAAAATCATGTACCTTCTAAGGGAACACTAACCACCAAGTCAAAAACCCTTTTCATATTTCACAAAAAAAACACTTCATCAAGAACCATTTTCTTAAAAACCTACCCCTTTTAATTTTTAACAAATTTTAAAACAACCAAGATACTCCAAACAACCCCTTACCATTTTCTAAAATTCAGCAAGGTATCTTTTCATAATCTAATGTCCATTGAGACCAATACCCTTTCTCGAAAAACACTAACCAATCTAAACCAATTTTAAAAACCAATCTATCATATTCAAACACTTTTCAACACCCCAAAACACTCCATTTAAAACAAAGATTCAGAATCACCTTAAAATGATTCACACTTTAAAAAACTTTTATTTTAACAAGCCACATATTTAGATTAAGGGAAATACAATCTCATTAAATCATTTCTACTTCCTCCCAAAACTTTGTTTCACAAAAATCAAAAACTTCAAAAACCATTCTTATATTTAATTTTTGAAAACCCCTTTTCCACTTTTCAAAAACCAACCATTCCTTTAAAAAACCATTTTTAAAATTATCACACAAGAATTTTTAAAACAAAAAAAAATAGAATTCAAGAAAGGTACAAGAGATCCACAAAATGGAACTAGTGTTGGTGGGGGACTTGATCATATGGTTGGCGGACATATTTCAAATGAAAAACCAACATGGAGAGACATATTAGGAACATTCCCCAGCTTCACATGGCTTGACAGACCCTAAAATCTCACAGAGGCCACTAGTCAGACTCCCCTTATCATATCCCAGCACCAAACAATCAACAAGAACAAAGAACACTAATGAAATCGAACTTCCTGTGGAAACCTGAGGATCAGAATGAGAAAGAGTTCGCAATGCTCTTCCCGAAATTACCCCTAAAGTCCCCAAAATCCTACTCCATCTACCTTGACATACCCAAAATAACAAAGTCACTCTAAAAATAAAGGTTTGTTAAGATCTTACCTCCTTTGATACCATTTTTTCACGAACCATCCTGAGTCGACCCTGAACCGGTCACCTAGGCCAGCCTGCGACAAGTCCCGAGAGGTGTTCTTGATCCTCATGGGATGGTGAGAAGCACTGAGGGCATCAATAGAGTACACAAGGGAATTATTTCACCCAAAAATAAACAATCAAATAGACAGTAAAAAGAAATGGAGAGCCCAAAATACATTTACATAAAAATTGAACTGAACATTATTTCTACAAGAAACTGAAATTACAACTAAACCAACAACTCAATTGACCAAACCAAATAATCAACTAACTCCATGTGGCACCTATGGTCACTCTCCAACACAATGATCACACTTCGCCCAAGGCGATCGAACTCAAGCTGAAACCTGTACAAGGGATAAAAATAGAAGAAGACTATAGGTGTGAGTATTAAAACTCAGTAGGTTAGTCCAATATTCTATTCCCAATGTACATCCTCTAAAATAAAAGAAACATCAATTTTATGTTTTAAATACATGATATAAAGGTATGTCTTCCAAATGAGGTAAAATTCTATAAAAAATTTACCAGACAAAAACTTTCATCTTTTATAAACAAGAATGATAGTAAAAAATTTCAAAGAGGTGCAACTACAAAATGAAACTAGTTTTCTAGAGGCATGATTTAAGGAACTCTGTAAGTGCATCCAAGTAACCAGGGATCAAATCCAGGTGGAGGTAGAATTTTCGGGTACTGTAGCAATACTGTAGCAGTACTGTAGCAGGTATTGTAGCAGCATTGTAGCAGGTACTGTAGCAGGAACTGTGCAGTACTGTAGAAGGTACTGTAGTGGGAACTATAGCAGGCACTGTTTGGCACTGTATCAGCTGGGAATATGCCCTCGTTTGGGCCTTTGGGCCATCGATTTGGTCCCTAAGTCCTGTAAGGCCTTCGGGCCACCCAGGCCTTTGGATCAGTAAGGCCTTTGGGCCACCTCAAGGCCTTCAGGCCACCTTAAGTGCAGATGCAAACCCGACAACCAACAAGGAACAAGCTCTATAAGGAGGATGATCAAGGAGCTTTCACCACAGTAGAAGCCAAATGGATTTCAAGAATGAGAGGGTATGGAACCTGTCATCAGGACAAGCCTGTGCATGCACGGGAATGCCTAGCCAAACGGCCATGTGAAGGTGGAGAGCTGATTTCACGATGAAGATGCTAGGGAGGATCAGTTCCAAGTATTTATTCTGGGTTGTATGTAATTTTTGAAGCCTACGGGCATTAATTCCTCTAAAGGCCTATGGTCCATGTAATACTTATACCTACGGGCCTTGTAAGGGTTCCACCTCACCCCTTGAAAGGTGGATTATCAAAAATCAATAAAAATAAAGGCCTTCGGGCCATTGTAGGTAAAATTTTAAATAAATCACACACACTGTTGAATTTACCAACCAAACACACTATATACTGATGGTGAGTACAATATAGCCAATGACCACAAGTCACGGGAACACCCCTAGGCACTAGTTAGTTGTGAGCCCTAGATACCTCGTATCTCAGTGAAAGTAAACATAATAAATATCTGTTTTTGTGCACACAAGCCACTAGTAGGGATAATACCCCTAACCTAGTGGTCCACCAATAACATCATCATCATATTTTATTTAGTGTTGTCATCATAAAACTTTCTATGTGAAACAGGGTCCAAACCCCACAGGATCACTAGCATACTAGTACACGTCTACCCACCTGGATACATGGGATTCCCTTTAGTGCTCAATCAAGTTACACATATTATAAAATACACTTTTCACATCAAAATTAAATTCCCAAAACATAAATGCACAAGCATCCCACAAAAATTCTTCACATTTATTTCATGGATCAATAAACCACTAAAATTTTTCGTAAAACAATTTCAAGGAGTGTATTGAGGCTTTACAAATAAAATTCATTTAAAAACACTTTTTAAGTATAAACACACCAAAAAACCATACCCAACCATATTTTTCATCCCTAACAACATTTAATAAAATCATTTCATAGACCATAAAACAATCCCAATTGACGCAACATGGTATATACATGTAAAACACTCATTATTTATTTTAAGGAAAGGCCAAATGAACCTTTAAACATTTTCTCAAAAATAACATTTGACAAAGGTATTCATTTAAATTTTATTAAGGAGGTGTATACACACCATTTACAGAAGCAAACTCCATTCATAAATAATTTAAAACACTCAGGTTACATATTCAAAACACAACCATTTTCATAAGGATGTGAAACTGTCCATTTTCTGGCAACTCGAGCCAAAACATGTTGTAATCCAAAACTCATTTGTTTGTAAAACCAAATCCAAATTTGAAAGACATAAAAGGACCCAAAAATACCATTTTTCATTCTTATAATTCATTTATAAATTCAAACAAATAATTTTTAAATCACTCTTAACACATAAAATCCAACCGGGAAATTTACCGAACACATGATATACGCTTTTTAAAAAAAATATTTTAAGCACTTCAAAAGTAATAAAACGCCAATTGCATGCCATATTTTATTAAAGCTTCTGTAAAATGTTCAAAATAACATAAACCAGGTTCTAAACCTCAAACAAAAATTGCAAAAGATATTAGAACATTTAAAAAAACACTTGGTGTGAACTTTTATGACAAAACAACACTACCTTTCACAAAACAAGGCTTAAAAAACCATTTGGCATCCAAGAGACCCAGGTTCAAAACTGGGTCGAGGTGAATTTCTAGGAACTATAGTAGTTACTATAGCTGCTAATATAGAAGTTATTGTTCGTTACTATAGCAGCTGGAACTATTCACCTGATTTGGACCTTCGGGCCACCAGTTTGGACCTACAGGTCTCAAGGGCCTTCGGGCCACAAGGTATTCGGGCCATAAAGACCATGGAGTAACCCAGTTCACACAGAACATGCCCCAAAAGAGGATCAGATCAACAAGAGTAGTAGCCACCAGATGTAGAGCTAACCGGATTGGAAGAATGAGAGGGTATGGCAGCCACCATCAGGACCAGGCACCATGCAGCTTTGTACGGGGCAATGCTGGCCGATCAGCAATGCAAGGTGGGGAGATAGGTGATCAATGAAATAGAATCTGGGGAGGGGAAGTTCAAGTGGGTTGGGCCTACGGGTCATGTATTGGGCATGGTATTCCTCTGGGCCTTTGGGTCATGTATATCGAGTCAGTCGGGCCTTGTGCCTTGGGCCTACAGGTCATGTACAGGTTCCCCTTCAACCCTTAAAAGAGGGATTATCCATAATAAAAATAAAAAATAAGGCCTTCGGGGCCATTCAGGCTAAGAAAATGATGAAACTTAAATGATAAAGGTATGTGTAAGGGATATCCTACCTCAAATCCTTGGCGTAATGGAAATGCACACTCAATATCACCATCTGAGGGTTTATAAACCCTAAACCTATGACAACCAGACCCAAACGAACAAAACCCCCATAAAAAATAATTTTATAACATAACCCTCGGTCTATCATGACTAGAGGATAATATAAAACTAATAAATAATGAAATGAGAAAGAAGAGGGAGGAGAAATGAGAAGAAATCTCACCTTGGAAACCCGAAAACTCTTCGTATTCCTTTAGATCTGCATCCATAGAGAAAATGGAATGGATTAAAACTCCTTTTATATTATCCTAAGGTCTGTAATAACTAGGGGAATAATATTTGTTTCAAAAGGAGAATGAATTTAATGTTTTATGAATGAGACAAAATACCTTTGGCAAATCTGGACGATTTGAGAACCATTGAAAATATTTTCCCTAATCCATGACAAGATGAGATCCAAAGAGATAAAATAGAACATGGGGGTGCTACTAGGGTTCTTAGCCTAGATTGGGAGGTTTAATCACCAAAAATTATTAAAAAAATGAATAAGATATAAAAGACACAAATTATTTTTTTAAAACTGGAAATGGGCCCTCATGCTGTCCCAATACCTAAATAAATAACCCAAATTCACCTTTCTCATAAATTTATAATGGGTCCAAAAGGATATTTTAGTTTTAATGTGTAAGTGGAGGACAAGTGGGAAGTTTAATGAGTGAAAAATGTTTAAAAATGAAGGATTTATAAAAGAAACAAATTTTATTTTTAAATCTGGAAATGGGCTCACAGTTGGCCCAAATCGTGAAGTAACCACCCTTTTCTCCAAAACTCCCAAACAAGCTATTGGGCACCAATGGTAGAATGGTTATAAATATATAGCAATTCAAAACTCAAAATTAATATCACCCAAAACCCAAGAAAATTAATTGTATTTCCAATTAACTGGATTAAAACCAAGACATGAAAAGAAAAAAAACGGGTGTGACAATTCCCCTAATTCCACACTATCCTTATTCAGGAATTGTTCTCATTTCTATCCCACCCACCCACCTGCATCCATAAATAATATCACAAAACCCCTTCCACAAAGTTAGTTCCTTGTATCGGACCTCTCCTACCATTTCTATCACATTTCATTCAATTTTGTATATATTTGTAGCTGTCTAGTCCAGGTGACGAATTAATCTCGATATCCAGTTTGAGGTTAAGGGGAAGAAGAGTGATTTATTCCCTAACATAGCATTTATAGATATTTCCACAATATGAAATACCTCTATCTTGATTAGGTACATTCCATCAGTGGATTAGAAACCAACCATATATTTCAGTACTGGGTAGATCATAGGTATGGATATTGAGATATCACCCATTTAAAAGTCCAATAATAAAACCAATGCCCTTATATCCAATTTACCTACTACTAAAGAACTATGAACAAAGCATGATCCCACTATAGGTTAGGCCCCGTTATTTAAGGCCACAATATCACCTCTAACCATTGTGTTTTCCACCACCACCATAGCCTTGGTTTAGCATGACACTTAACAGTTGCCTTCAGTATAGGTTGTTGATGCTAGTTTTCTAATGAGAAAAAATGGGTCAGTCATTGGTGGGAGTATTATCTTTAAGAGTTATAATTATCCAATATATCACCACTAGATAATTTTAAATATGGGGATAGTGGGTATTATAAGGTAAACACTCGATAATACTATGATATCCCTCTCTCCCATTTTTGTTTTTTTTTTGTCAATCTTTTAGTTTTTTTACTCATGTTTTTTTACTTACCATGTATTTCTTATCTTTTTGAACTTATTATCGATAATTATATGTATCCTTTGTTAAAATACATGGAATATGAAACATTTTTGAATATAAATACACATTGATCTATATTGATATATATTACACTAGATTACCATTTTTAAAAGTGTAGGGATTTTTTATATAGGAATCAAAAGACACAAAACTTCAATAAATACAAGGAAATAAAATAAAATAAATATCATTTATTGATCAAGGAAAATAAATTTTCTTAAATTAATAAGAATATCAATTTATTTTTTATTTTTGAATTCATTCAATTTATAAACATTCATGCTTAATTGATTATCATCTATCTCACCTTAGTTAAATATTATGAATAATTTTTGATTTATGTGGGGATGGATATTGGGGTCCACTTAAATTTTTACCCCTTGTTTATCTAGGAGAAACCAACATTTTAGAGAAATATTTTATCATGATGTAAAGTTTTGAATAATTGTATTCATAAATTTTAAATAAATGGGTAAAAACTATTGAATGTTACATGATCATTCCAATTTTAAATTATTTTTAAAGTTATTATTGATATGATGTCTATTATTTATTTTAATTATTTTAAATTTTCATTAACTAGAATTATTATTATTTTTAATTCTATTAAATTATTGAAAAAATAATAATTTTAATTTGTGTGAGTTCCTCTAAAACCATTTGACATATTACTTATAGTACCCCTTTCATGAGAGATTCTGAGTATATGAATCACTACTATAAATTTTTTTTAAAACATTTTTCAAAACATAAATATTTTTAACCAAATTAAAATGATTGGGACCATATTTGATTGATTTATAACCTATTTAATCTTGATACCTACCTTATGTACAATATATTTTTAATCCCATTGAGACCATGAGTTTTTTTATAAGAAGAAAAATTAAAAGACAATTTATCCTTTCTTACCTAACTCTTTGGTAATATTGTATGATTCTGATTAATATTAAAGTGGGAGTATGGGTTGATTCATAGAATGTTACAAGTTTTTGTTATGTAATATAAAGATATAGGAACCTTATCTTAATTATTAGGAATAATGGTTCACAATATGTTTGTGATTATGCTTTTATAGATCCTATATTATTTAAAAAATAAAGTGAATAACTAAATTACCTTGGATTGACATTTGGTTAGGAACTTTCACCCTTATTATTCTAAATATTAAAAATCATTTCAGGATGAGATTGATGGCGGGGATATAGTTTCTAATTTATTTTCATTTAAAAGGGTGTTAGATTTATTTTGTATACAAATTTCTTTGAAAACAAATATATGAAGCACTTAAGAAAAAGTGGAAATTTCATCACTATTTTGGATGTCCAAGTTGTAAACCAATGAAAAAAATTGGAAAAAATAGAGTGTTGGTTTTTTATCTTTATAGAGATAAGAGGGAGTATACTTCTTTTAACATGATTAAATATCATGCATTATAATTTAAGAATTTTTTTTCTTTGTTGAGCCTATATTTTAAATTTTATATTATAAATAACCAACCTTAAACCTCAAATAAAACCTTTCAAAGGTTATATTGATTAGTGTGGGTTGATTTCTAAGTGGATATTAAGATAAATTATAAGATATAGATAAGTTTCATATAATTTATATTGGTTATAACTCTAATAAAATTATCTTAAGTAATGAATTAATTGAATTTACAATAAGTTATATCATAAGTTTTATCAATATTAATGAAAGTCTTAATAATGTTAGTGAAATATGAGAAAAGTTTTAAATTATATTTATATGGGAGGAATTATTGGATCATTATTTATTAGATTATTTTTATGCTTTTAAAATTCTTAGTTATGAATTTATTTTTATAGATATAATGAATTTAATATTTCTCTTACTAAATTATGAATTCTAATTTATTTTATTTTAATATTTTTCGTGGGGATGAGAAACTGTTCAAGTTTGGGGTAATTTTATAACTACAAAATGCTCATATAATTTTTTTATGTTTTTAGTTTATAATTGAAAATATTATTTCTCAATCCTTGTTTTTTTAATTATTTTTATAAAAATTTATTTTTTGGAAGTATTAAGAGATGATTAAAAATAAATAGAATATAGAATAAGGAAATCACATCGAAATCAACATCACTTATGGTGTGATGAGTTAAAGGAATTAAATTATAAAATCCCAATTAAACTATGTAATAATGCATTAAAATCACATTTAAATGATTATATATGTGTAAAAATTATGGATCCACTAGAAAACCCCATTGTTTCATGAGTAAGTCTCTTTGAATCAGGAAGAAAATGTAAGATTAAAGAGTGAAGAAGAATTAAAGTGCAAGGATAGACTTCAGCATCAAGGAAGGTTCTGTGACGGAACCAAATCACCCATTAAGGCATAACAAGTAATGTTACTCCATAATATTTATAGTAGTTTATATATTATAGTGTTTTTTAATTATAAAAAATAGTTTCCAATTTTAATGATGTTTTCCATTATTAAGAGAGATAGTATGAGGATAATATTTTTTTAGATGACTTGGATCAATATTTTCTATGCTAGTTGAATTTTATCAATTCTATTTTATGATTTTCTTAATTATTTATTCTTATTATATATTTTCTACATATCATAAGATAAAATCTTCACCTATGATTATTTCTCTATCATCTATGAGTGAGTAGTCATTTAAGAGAGAGTGAATTAAGAGTATAAGGATGGTGTTTTATTTTAAATGATTTTTTGGTGGATAGATTAATTTATTATAAGGCTATAACCTTAAACATTACTTAATCTTGAGTTACTTCAAGAATACACATTGAGGATCTTTTCGGGTTTAGAGTTTTAGAGAATTAGATCATAAATCATGCATTACATTCCACATTTAAACAAAGTTGTTACATAAAAGATATTACTCATTTTTCCCATCAACGGAAACATATTTAAAATAAAACATGGATTCTTTCTTGACACTTCCTTGACACTATCATCACATCATGTACCTTTCCCTTAACCTGTGAAAAACATTTCAAAAACTTGGGATGAGCATAAAAATCTCAGTAAGGGATAAAAGTAAGAAATGAAAACATTAGTCCATGTATAAAATAATACTTTACTCATAAAATATAATCATTTTAACATACCTCATAAAATCATGAATAAATCATAGAAATAATAAGACATAAAGGTAACTTGAGGCATTCATAAAATTCTTACGTAGGGAGTAACCCTCATGGTTATGTTTAGAATACTCATAACAGTATATTCCCTAAATCTCTTCAGAGAAACCTTAAAGTTTAACCCCTTCGCATTACCCAATACATTGGAGTTCTATATCGGGCTCACCTGCCCTTAGTTTATCATGGAACCACCCGTCTTCATAACAATTCCCAAGAACCATAACATAATCGTATCACATAAAACATGTATAAAGTAAATATAACATTTCCACATTTCAATCAAAAGATATCAATACAACACATTTATATAATAAAAACATTATGAAAACCATTTTCAATACCAAAAATAAAATAAAAGTAAAACATGGTATTTATTTTTTATTTTAAATAAAATTATGGCTTGTAGAGGAAGTCGAAAATCAAATAATGGTCACGGCGGCAGAGAAGTCGGCGTCGCCGCATACGTACGACAAAAAAAATTCCTTTTATCGTTTAGTAAAAAGCTTCATATAAAAAATATTCCTTTTGAATAGATGTAAAGGTCAAAGGGTTTTATACATCGTATAAAAGAAAGTTGTGTATAAAACAAAATATGCCTCAATGAAAAGAGATTGAGACGAAGTCCCATACCTCAGGTCCGACTTGACTCGATCGTTATTTAACGCCCTGAATAATAAACTTGAGTTAATTTCTACTTGATTAAGAACCTTTTTCAAGTTAATTATTCCTTTTATATCACTTATTACCATGTTATGAACACTATGTAATTATTTAATTTAATAATGGTTGTTTTGTCGATCATTGGTACTTGAGACAAAAATAAACTCTTTATAATTACAAGTTGTTCATGTGGTAAAATATACATTATATCCAGAATTATATTCATGATGTAAATATCATATATATAATATATATCCAGTATATACATGCATTTATAATATTACATAACATTTAGAGGTAAGAAATGAAATGCATCGTTCATGGAGACGGTAAGTCGTACGTACGCATGAACGCTACTTTCATTTCTATTTCCTATTTAATGGAATTGAATCATAATTATATAAAGGTATATTATAATTTGAGTATAATATCATATATAATATCATTAACTCCATCCTTTATATGTCCCATATATGGCATTAACAAATCAAATCACTTTTAGGGGGAGGTAGTCCGCACTTCCTAAAATGAAGATATCGCTTTTACCCATAATGGAAACCATAAAGGTATGACATAAATGAAAAATACATAAGCTTAAGGAAAACATAAACATATTATATATCATATATAAATATAGTGACATATTAATGGCCAACTTTTAAGGATTTAGAAGAATATTGAACAATCATCGTTTCGTGAGGTAGAAATTCACCATCCACGGAAACAGTATGCTCTTTAACCATTAGATGTAGGTGTGTGTAATTGTAGCTCAAATAAATCTTATAACAAAATCCTAGTATATTTAAGATACTTTTTTTGTTAAAAAATAAATGAATAAAAAGAGTTTAGGGGGTTGGAGAAGCAAAATAAAATAAAAGAACATTAGATAAGTCTTTACCTTTAAATTGGGTAACTCCTCTTGGTTTGTACCAAAAGGGTTTCTTGAAGAGATTTCTGCCTAAGGTAAGGCTTCTATGATGAATAGAGGGATTTGGAGAGATAAAATGATCATATATTGGCTAATCCAATTTCTTGATAGGTGTGTGTAAATAGGTAGAGGTGGGGGCCTTTTATAAGAGGAGAGGAGGGGCACTCTTGGAATGTTATAAAATGTTACTTTATATTGAAATGTGTTTCGGATTTAAAAGGTCCCAAATTGATATATTTATAGGATAAGGTGATAAGGGTTCGAAATATACTCATCCAATAGGTATTTGACAAGTTTAAGTATTACATTTTACATTATCTTTTCATTTTATTTAAATCATTCATTAATGAGATAATCGCTGCATCATCATGATGTCATAAATAATTTAATTTATATAATGTATAAAAATTATAAAAAAATACTATGATATAGAAAATATTTTTATATTTACAATTAATATTTATAGTCTAAGATATCACTTACACAGACAAAACTAAAAATGTTTTACTCAGGTGATACATTCTTCAGTGATATTCTCCTTTCTTTAAAAATAAAATGATAAAGTGTCACTTTCACCCAAAAGTGATTCCATGGGGTCTCTAAGTTTGGAACAAGGAATCCCATGGTATTCCATGACACAAAAAGTAACATTAGGACACATTTTAGGGTCATTTGTTATTATTATTGTATTATTTTATTATCCTTAACTACCCGATAACTAATTAATCAAGATAATTAAAGATAATTACCGTCGTTGCTATTCATAATGTCCAAAAACAAAAGAGTCTTAATTACATAATTTGTACCTTATGATTCCAAATATGGAATCAATTTTACCAAATTACAAACATATAAATTGCAATAATTAATTTAAAAATAATTCTCGTTGTCAAAACAAATAGCGGGTTTTTTTGAACAATATCTATGAAAAGTTTGGCACTTGTTTGTGCCCAATTCCAAAGTGAAATTAATTATAATGAAAACCATTGTATTAAATGGTAAAAACATATTATAATTACACTTTAAACCCAATTAAAAATATAATCTAACCATATAATTAAATTATATGAAAAAACATTTTTGATGTAAAATACCGTATTTTTCACTATTCATTAAAAAATGAACATTGTGAGAAAAATACCAAAAATTTATCCAAAGTAAATTTCAATGTCCCAATAATAAATAATAAGTTTATTTTGACAAATAGAGCTTATAAAATTGTCAAAATATAGATTTAAAAATGGTTCTCTATCAAAAGGTGGTAAAACAATCTGTTAAAAATATTAGAGAATTCTATGCTTAAGATTGGATTTATTCTCATTTTAAGCCTCTAAAACACTATCTAATTCACAAAGAGACATAGATCAGAATATATATTATTCATTACTTACTTGGGATGTTACATTTATATTAAGTGTTATATTTTGAAAAAAATATTATCTTATTTATTATTCATTATTTTATAAAATTATTGAGTAAGGGAGGAAAACCAATGTGATAGTGAAGGATTTTGACTATGATATTTATACTAATACTTCTTTTCCAACAAATATTAGAACTTAATATTACTTAGTTTAAGTAGGTTCTTTTGGTCATGAATAATTGAAAGAGTTAGGATAATATTATGTGAAAATTATCTAATAATAATTGATTAACCTTTAGGAATCTTATGATTGATCAATTCCATTCTATCCACAAGTGTATGAAATCATAAATTTTTAGAACCCATAATTTTAAATTAATCCATTTTCTCTTCTTTCCAATAGAAAAATTAATCATTTTATTGAGTTTTATTTATCTGGATTATTTTCATTGAATTTAAATTCTGAAACTTTAGGAAAAATGAATAATAATGACTATAGGTTGGGATTTATAACATGATTTTTTTTCTCAGTGGTTCGACCTCAAGCTTCCAAAATCTATATTGCATTCTAGTAGTTTTGGTAAAGGGGACATGATTTATTTTCTAAACTTTGACCTCTGACTTTAGGAAGTGATGAAACCCAGGGGAAGATTAAAATTATTTAAAGTTTATATAAGTGGTAATTTAACCACCCAAGTATCTAAAAATGAAATTATATGACATGGATTATTTTTTTACTATACTTTTGTGATAATTTTATCTTATAAATTTTATTTATTTTGTGTAATGTAAGTAATTATTACATATGTTACATTGCATGAGGTGGGACCAAGTATTTAAAAGTATGACTTCTAAGTTTCCTATAATCATATTTTAGTGTTCCTTTCCACCCATACTCTATATCCATTACTCCTCAATTCTATAAAGGATTGAAAACCTTATATTTGAGTCAATTTTAGCATATTTATAGTTATCAATTCAATAAAACTTATTCTACATAAAATATAATATAATATTTTCTAATTTAGAGTAGATTTTATTATTGGTTAGTTCACAAAACATTAAACCACTTGTAAAGTAATCATTCCATATTCCATGTGAATAGTTATATCCTTTACATTTCTTTTAGCATGAAGTTTTAGTAGAAAATTTGGTGCTACATTAAATTTTCTTTTTTTACAAGATTTTATTATTGTATCCCCTATTTAAAGAAATCAATAAATAACCATTATATAATAATTGGATTTATTAATAGCTACCCTTTCTCAATGCATATTTATTACTAAGAAATGTTAATTTTTATAAGTATGGAATAAGCACTGATATAATACTCCTTTATCATCACTTTTTTATATAGTTCTTAGAAAGGGTTGCTCAATTTAACCATATTTATTCCCCTTATTCTTCCTCCACCCACTCTAGTGTTTTGAACTATTTTATTTTCTATGGGATTTTTAATTTTATTCATCAAATAAACATAAAAAACCTTTTCATATGATTCATATTTTTTTTAATACTAGTGAGGTTTTTTTAATCCAAATCATGTTGTGTTTTTTAGTTTCTCTTTGTTCTTCAGAATTGTTCTTTAGTGTTCTTTATTCTGGTCAATCTGGTATATGTATATATATGTATATAAATCATATATACATACATACATACATACATACATACATATTTAGAATTATATATATGTATATATATATATATTCTATTTACTTTATTTATATATGTTATATATGTTTTATTTATAATATGTGTGTGTGTTATATACTATTTATATATATAAATGATGATATATTTATATATACATATTCATAGTGTTTATTCGTGATTATTATCTATCCAATATTTTGATATATGTTTTTTATATATTTATATAATTGTATATTGTTTTTATAATATACGTATATATATAAACTATATATTTATGTTTGTAGAAAATATATATATGTATATGCATTATAGTGTGTGTGTGTGTGTGTGTGTTCACAGTGTTTATATAGATATTTATTATTTATATAACATTTTTATATATGTTATATATATGTATATATAATTATATATCATTTTTTAGCATATATATATTTATGCATTGTATATTATGTTTATATGTGTGAGTGTGTTTAATGTTTATGTATATATATTATTTATTGAATATATTTTTATAATTTTTATATAAATAGATAAATAAATTTATATATATATGATTATGTTTTATTATATATAAAAATGTATTTTAGTTGTATATATATATATTATTTTTATGATTTTTTGACTAAAATATGATAAATATGAATAAAAAATGGATGGATGTTGATCGTATGACCAGAGAGTATGAGGAAGGCATCAAAGTTTTTTTTAAATTTAAAATAGACTATGTGAATGACCCTTCTTGAATCATGTTTCCATGTTTAAGTTGTTATAATGTAAAGTGAATTGCTCTAACTAAATTAAAAGAACATTTTATCTATTATGTAATTTATTGAAGTTTTAAATATTGGACCAAACATGAAGAAGAAATAAGTGTCTCTAGCAATTGGAATGTCAATACATTTTATGAATCATCATATATTGGTACAAGTTTATATAATAATGTAGATTATATTGAGTAAATGATGATGTGGTTGGAGATGTACTTAGTGATTATTTGAAAATGTTTTAAAAATTAAATAAATGTATATAGATTCTGTTATTTGATAATTTTATGAAATATAAAATGTTATTAGCGGTACTAAAAAACTATAACTTGAAATTATGTGGGCGAAGTGGTGTTATTTTCATAGGGATTCTTTAATTTTTTAAGTATATTCTTTTAGATAACAATGATATTCCTTTTTGAACATATGAGTCTAAAAAAATCTATGTTCTAAGTATGTGATATAAAAATATACATGTCTACCCTAATAAATAAATATTATTTAAAAAATATAATAGATTCCTATAGAAATTTCTCAAGTGTGATGCATATCAATACAAGAAAAAAATCAAGTCTGTAAATATTTTTGTGGAATTTTCCAATCATTCCTATATTTTGATGAATGTATAGAATTTTAGAGACTATGTTTCATTTTATTTTTAATGTAAATAGAATAATTTAGGATGGTAAACTACAACACCCAAAATATTCTCCTAAATGGAAGAAATTTATCATGAGTATATTGAATTTATAAATAATTCATGAAGCATCCATATTGAATTATTTATGAATGAAATTAATCCCCATTGTGTATATGGAAACACTCATAACACTTGGCTATTTATGTTGGTAAATTATAATTTACCAGCATATTTATACATTAAGTACATTTATATTATGTTTTTATTTTTAATTTTAGGATCAAAACACATGGTAATGATATTAAAATTTACTTAGATCTGCTTATTGAAGATTTGAAATTTATGTGTGATATAGGTGTTGTGGTGTATGATGCTCACAAGAAAAAAAATTGTCTATATCAATATTTTTTAGTATAATAAATGAATCTCCTAATTATGGTAGTTTTTAGAGAATAACATTAAATTATTGTTTGGCCATCCTATGTGTGAAGAATTTATACACTCACTTAGGTTAAAACATAATATAATGACTATTTTCCTCACACATCAAAGGTTTTTACCTCAAAAATATCATCATCTATCATTTATAAAAACATTCAATGAGAACTCAAAATAAGTTAAATTATTTCATCAATGGTTTAAAGAAAACAACTACTTGATAAGGTAAAGGATTTTTTCAATTTTTTTAAGAAAATATTCTCTAAAAAACATCTAAATAGTGGGTAGGAAAATGAGATCAATTTTTCGGAAATGACTTACTAGAAGAGTTTATATATTATAAATTTTATAAAAAAACATGTATATTGATAAAAATATATGTGATAGTGTAATAAAAACGTTACTAAATACATGTGGGAAGTCCAAATATGGAATCAATTCAAGTTTAGACATGATTGAAATCAGAATTGGGGAAGAGTAATTTCTAGTGAATGAGGGGATGTGAAATTTTCTTCTTCTAGTGGATCACACTCTATATTTTCAAGAGAGATTTCAATTTTTTAACTTTTAAAATGGTGTAATTGTCCCAGAAGGCTATTCATAAAATATAAATAAATTATATCAATGAGTTACTAAAAGTTAAAAGGATAAAAATTAACAATGTTTTCATGTTTCTATACAAGATTTTATACTCATTACAATATGATACATATTTATAAAATTTGTTTGAAAAACAATAAATAATATATGTTTCTTTTTCAAATCAATATCTAGAAAATTTATTAATATAATTAAGTTTCCAAAAATGGGAAAATAAAATTTTTTTAGTTTATATGAACTAGATATATTCTTCCCACCATCATTATACAACATTATGTTTTACTTAATGGTTCATTTAATTAGGTAGAACCAATATTGGTGTAAAAAACTAGTCTGGGCTGATCCAACACATCACTCAAACCATTCTTCCACTACGCCGGAATATTTCTATCAATCTCAGCTGACTGGAAATTATTATCTAGTTATCACGAATGATCATTGGTAATGGTTTCACTTATAATAACAATATAAAATAAACAATCAATGAAAACAAATAATAAAACAACAAACATTTTATAACAAATAAACATCCATTCAAAATAAACAACTAAAATAAATACATAGTGGAATTGGGTACCATATAGACTAAAAGTCTAATAAAAAATCCCAAAGGAAAATAATATGGAACCTGAATAAATCTTTAACCACCACTAGTGTCCCCCGGTCACTCATCACATCTCATTGTCTATCCATGGAAAAATATAAATCTAAATATCATAAATAGAACTGGGAACCTAAAATCGAAACATAAGAGAGAAATATGCACCTAAGGTTGGGGCATATACAGGGTGTGATCTAAATGTCCCCAATGGGATCTCACAAAGGATTCATTTTTAATCCCATCATAATACAATTCATAATGTTCTGGTTTTAACATAAGATAGAAAATAATTTATTTCACATGATTAATAAAAAAAATTGCAATAACATTCCACTTACATATTTTTTTAACAACCATCCTATTTATAAAATAAAATAATGATCGTTAAATAGTTTAATTAATCATTTCAAGACAAGGTAATATAGCCTATAAAACCATAGAAAATAAACCAAATCACTATTTATCCCTCTTTTTAAGCATTTCTTGATAACTCTATTTTCATAAATAGCCTCATTGAAATCTATTTCTTAAAACCTATTTAATAAATAACTAAGCCATTTCCTTTTCAAAATACACTTTTCAAACCATTTAAAAAGATAGTTTGAAAATAAAATAAAACACACTCAAGATAATACACAATTAAGGATAGCCACCAATCTATAAAGGAATCATAATAAAAAAGAAAACCTAAATCTTTTGTATATAATCAAAAAAACAAT
Organism: Viscum album; assembly: GCA_963277665.1. Taxonomy (NCBI): domain Eukaryota; kingdom Viridiplantae; phylum Streptophyta; class Magnoliopsida; order Santalales; family Viscaceae; genus Viscum; species Viscum album. The sequence continues at coordinate 387,707,483 of OY728148.1, read as the reverse complement.
GGGAATATAAGAAAGATAAGAAATGGAATCCTCTAATGTGTCTTGAGAAGGACCTAAGTGTCATGAGAAATGTCTGAACACTCACTTGTTTGGATCCTAAACCTAAAATGTGGAACCTAGGTTGATATTATCAAACATGTAATGTCCTGATTGTCTTATAGAACTAATTAGGCTCCATCAAGATTAGGGATCTCAAAATAAATTCTTGGGGACTTCTATAACATCATGGTTCCATGGAAACCTTCATTATAGTTCATGTTATCTAATCAGGTCCTTACTCTAGGTAGAACATTCTCTACACTAAGGATTTCACTTATCCTAATCCCTACTAGTCTATATGACTCCCATTATATTTCAAAAATGAGGGTGCTAAACTAATAAATAATATATCATCACACAAATACAATTCAAGCATTTTAAAATAAATCTCACCTCACCTCATACACCCTTAAAAGAAAAAACCCTATTTTCCTTTTCTAAATCCATGTATAATCATTCCATAATAAGATACATCAATATAAAACATCCCCTATGGGGTTACAATCCAACATAGGCATAAAAGTAATCACACAAAGCTCAAAGATAATTTCAAACATTTTATAAAACAACCAACTCTTTAAAATTTTCAACTTGGATTTCACAAATGTACTTAAGAAGCTAATCCATTTCCACATGATTTGAAAACCACACTTTAAATTTCATTTGAAAAAAATTATCAAAACACTATTTAAAAACATTTAGAAACCCAACCATTTCTATAAATCACTTTGTAAAATAATAAACCCATTTATTTTCAAAATCAATTGATACCCATAACCCCTTTTCTAAAACTCCAATTCCCTTTTTAAAACATTTAAGGAGACCATGAGATCCAGTAATCTCAAAACCATTTATTGAGAATTAAGTTCATCTCCAATAATTTTATGAAATCTGACTTTAAAACATTCTATGCCTACTTTAAAAATAAAATTTATTTCAAATACCCCTTTAAAACATTTAACTAATTTTAGAAAAGTCAATGAATAATTTTAAATAACATTTGGCATGCGACATAATTCTATTTCATGATTTTAAACCATTTGAAAGAAATTTAAAACCCAAAAATTCATATTATAGACTTATAATTTCATAAGAAAAAATTTAAAAGAATTTAGGTAATTCATATCATTAGTTAAAAGTGATTTTAAAATAAATTCCTACCTCATTTAAACAGAATCGCTACCAAAAGTCATTGCCTTCCATAGAGAATACACAATCGATCCAATCAAAATAATTATCAACCTCAGACAAACCAAAGCTTGATAATTATAACCTAATTGAACCTTAATCCTAACATTAATGGTGAATAGGATTTGAGAGAGTGAGACAAATCAATATAGTGGGTAAGGGAAGAATATGGGATAAGAAAAGATGAAGGTAAGAAGGATTATTTTCTTGAAATCTTATCAAGAAGGAGATCCAAATAAAAAGATGAAGAGGGGAGAAATCTCCCATGCACACCCCACTTTTAGCTGAGTAAAGAGAATAAAATTGTATTTAAAGGAATAAAAATCAATGGGGGAAGTGTAATTTCACCACTTAGATGAAATATAAGCATGCATCATGGTATGGCCATATGGTTTTTCAAACTATAAACCAACTATGCAAATTGAACTATCTAAGAAAAACAACCTCACATGGTTTGGTTGCATGGTTTCTAAATCATGTTCCAAATTTTCAAAAATCACTATCAAAATCTATAGAACTATCACATTATTTCCACACTGTTTCTCCTAACTATGAATAATTCAAGTGTTATCCTCTAGACCCAATGATAACTCACATGGTTTTTGTTGTATTTTTCATCATTTGGATTTAATTTTACTCTACCTATACATACCAATCATTTACTATAAAAAATTAATTGACAAATTATCTCTATAAGCATAACTTTATGGTTTCCCCAAAACTATTCATATAAACTATACATGGAATTAAAAATTCAAAAAAAAACATAAACATTTTACCCAGAATTATCCAAAACTTAAACTAAACCAAGAAAAAGATAAAATAATGTGAAATATAAGGTAATAGAGACATGTGGGTGGCATAATTCTCTCCATTGTGTCACTTTCTACCCCCATAAATTCCTAGATCAAAGTAGTAGATAACATAAAAATAATCCAAATAATTTCTAGGATGAATTATGAAATATGGACTTAAAGAGAGAAAGGCTACCAATCAAAAATAGAAATTAAAATCCAAATATAGACCATCATTTGAAAAGATGAATCCTTAAACAACATCATGAAACCTCATATAGGCTCAATCCTAAAATAATATTCAACTATGACCATTAAACAAGTAACTCAAATAAATGGAAACTAGACTTAGGTCTCTCCATCATTTTGAATTACTCTAAATAGAGGAAATTATGATGAACTCTCCTATAATGAGAGAATATAAAACCACTAAGGTTAAAAAAATAAATAGAGAAAAAATCATATTCCACTAACCAAGGACATCCAAAAATCCAACTCAACTCTAGAAAAATGGAACCACCTAAAAAAATACAAAAGAACCAAAAACTGAGAATTATCCAAAATCACCAGATCAATACATCAAAACAATCCAAAACAATAAAACCCAAAAAAACCACATGATTCTTTAGACTAAAAGTCCAAAGGTCACATGACTAAGTTACCAAAATCATCGTATCACAGAATATCTAAAGTACATAGAATCTAAGGAAATTACCCAATCAAGAAATTGTCATGGGATCCAGCCTTAAATAAAAAATAAATATAAAAAGGGGAAGACTAGGACCACATGCCTAGGTCATCATCACATAGTAAACTCAACTAGATTTAAACCAACACTAGCTAGTGTATAATCACACATATCTTTATTCCCATCCTAGTCACCCAAAACACACACCAAAGGTCATCCCATTCCCAAACTAATGAATCAAAAAACATGAATTTTCCTCACCACCAGGCCCAAATCACTAAATACATCCACAAAATGCACATTAACAAAATAAATGAATATTCCTAAACAATCATTACTCAAACAAAATGTAACCAAAATGGTAACCCTAGGGTCACATCAAACAAAAATCACCTCAATGCTATAAATTTCTAACTCACTGAACATGAATCATCAAAATAAACCATCACCCAAAAACCCAAGGAGATCAATCATCATCAATTCAAAAAAATAGTTATCCAAGTCTCACATAGACTAGTATCTCAAAAAACCAATGGCTACCAACACATCATGTTATCCAAGGGATACAATGATGATTTAAAATATATATAGAGTATAGAAAAGAGTTAATAATAAATAAGGAACCATATCTATAGATGAACACTCTAGTTTTAATTGATTCCCTTTTCAGGATTCATACTCTATATAAAATAAAACATGAAACCAGCCTTGTAATTTTTCACAAATCACATCAAATAGTCTCAACCCACATAAAGGTAAGAAATCTAAAAGCATGACTCAATCAAGGAAACCACATGCCAAAAACTCTTTTATTTAAAAACCACAAAATTCTTGAAGTAATCAAAACACATTTTCTAAAAAAACACATACTTCTAAAAGTATCTATTCATTTAAAAACATTTTACGTTATTTAAAATCCCAATTTCCCAAGGGAATTCAAAAAAATAACTCAACTTTAAAAACCAATAATTTATTTACAAAAAAATAACTGCACTTGAAATTCTCAAAGATAATTCTTTAAAACATTAAAAAACACTTTAATACCTTTTTAAAACGTCTTAAAACCATTTACCACTTCATTTTCATTAAATGAAAATAATCACTTTTCGAAATAACCTTAAGAGGGTTCAAAATACCTTTACACTTAACCCACCAACCAATTTTAAAGCTAACAAATTTTTAAAACCTTCCAATAAAAATCAATTACACCTTATAAACTGGCCTAAATGATTCATCTCAACCCCATATCATTTTCATGAAATCAAAACCATTTTATAAAAATTCCCCAATAGATTCAATACCTATTACACTCAAACCAACACCCAATTCTAAAACCAAAATGTTTCTTAGTTTTATATTAAAATCAACCAATTTAAAACAAAAATATAACTAAAAGTTTTTTAGAAAACCTATTAAATTTTTTAAATAAGACTAAAGGAATAAATTTCCAATTAAAAAATCATTTTTCTATAAAACCCTCTATTTTTCACCAAAAATACAAATTTACAAAAAAAACATTCCAAAAATGAGGCATTCTATAAATTCAAACCAAATTTCAATTAACATCACAAACAAATTGAAAGACCCACATGATTTATTTTCCATTGCTGGAAATTCATCAAGAGAAATATAAAAAATAATTAAAACTATATTCAAAACAATACTCAACTCAGATGCATGGTTTGATGGGAAATGGTCTAGTCATTTAACAATTCTCATAATGTTTTCACGATTGAGTTTTTTTCACTACTCGATTTATCAAGACATGAAAACCAACCTCACTCCACTAATTTACCATTCATTACCATACAAATACACTAAAATAACCCCCAAGGAAACTCAAACCATTCCATAAGGATAAAAACATAATGAATAGTAATTAAAATTAAATTTTGATTTCAAAGTTCAAACCCCACTCCCCATGAAAACTCCTACATCTTCGTGAAGGGTGGTGATCTAGAACCCACTCATGACTAACCTCATGAGTTTTTATGAAAATCCTAACCCAAATTTAATATGACACGCTAAAATAAAAATAGGGTGATATCAATGACCTGTGTCCCTACTAAGAAACCTAGGATCTAATACCATTTGTAATGAACTGGCTTAGGATGACCCAACAGGTCCCCCAACCTAATATTCCACAAGGCTTGAAGGGTTTTCTTGGTCCCCAAAGGCTTGAAACTAGTTACTAGTTATAAATAATGGTCATTGTGAATTTCTTCACCCTCAATAAAAATATAAAATAAACATTAAGTTTTAAAATGACAAAATAAAAAACATGGAATGAAAAATAAATATATATCCAAAATTAAAAAAATGAAAAAAAAAATACATTGAAAAAGTGGTTACACTAAACATCCAAGGCCAAAAATCCAATAAAAATTGAAAAGGAAAATAATATGGAACCCAAATAGCTCCCAAACCACCACTAGTGACCCCTAGTCACTCATCACATCCCATTATCTATCCATTGAACAATATAAACCTTAGGATTAGAAATAGAACTGTGCACCTAAAATAGAAACATAAGAGCTACATAGGCACCTATAGATAGTGAATATGTAGGGTGTGAGATAAAAATTCCTAGTAGGATCTCACCAAGGATTCTCTACGAGTCCATTCATAATACTATTCATAAATTCATAGTCTGTAAATAATATATAAAATAGGTTTTTACACATGATTGATAAAACTAGTGCAATAACAAGACACTTACTTTTTTTCTAATAATAAACCTTTTATAAAATAAAAAAAGGATGGTTAAACATTTTAATTAATAATTTAAAAAATAAATAAATTAGTCCTTTGAAACCATATAAAACATACCAAATCATTGTTTATCCCACTTTCTAAGAATTTTATAGAAACTCTATTTTCATAAAAAACCCTTATTGAAATATTTTTCTTAAAACATATTCAAGAAATAACCAAGACATTTACTTTTCAAAAAAAACATTCCAAATGATTTTGAAATATATTTTTAATGTAAAATAAAATGCTTTCAATATGACAAAAAATCATGAATAGGCATCAAAGAATCATAATAAAAGAGAAAAACCAGAAAAAGGTCTATATAATCAAATGAACTAAGGGGATACAAATAATCCATGAAATGGAATCCACTAAAGTTTCTTTAAAAGAACCCAAGTATCATGGGAAATTTCCTAGGACATACATATATAGATTTTGAATAACAATGAGGAACTTATGTTAACACTAATGAACCTATCATGTCTCTATAGTACTGTAAAACTAAATAGACTCCATAAATATTATGGATATCAAAATAAATAAATGGTTTATTATATTATTCCATGAGTCCATATAAAATATCTTGTTATCTCACTCAATCTAATCGGGTCCTTTCCCTAGATAATACACACTCTATATAAGGTATTTCACTTATCTGGATCCCTATTAGTCTCATATAACTCCTATGAAATTTCAATAGTATAGTTGAGAAACTAATAAAACAATATATCATCACATAAATACAATTTTAAGCATTTTAAAATAAATCACACCCTACCTTATACACCCTCACAAGAAATAACCATTTTTTTCTACCTCCATGTATAATAATTTTATAATAAAATGCATCAATATAAATCATATATCATAGGGTCATAATCCATAATATGAATAATAATAATCACATATGTCATAAATAGGGCATCTCATATTTTAAAAAATAACCTAATCTTTAAAAGTTCCAACTGAGATTTCATAAAAGTGCTTATAAAGCCTAGCCATTTTGACATCATTTGAAAAACACACTTTAGATGTACTTTGAAAAACATTTATCAAACAAATATTGAAACCCCATTTGGAAACACAACTATTTCCAAAAATCACTTTTTAAAATGATAAATCCATTTCTTTTAGAAATAAATCAGTACCAAGAACCCCTTTCATAAAACTTTGATTCCATTTTGAAAACGTTTTAATCCACCACTAATCCTAATGGTCTCAAAAACATTTAAAGATAATGATGTTAACCTCCATTTTTTTTAAAAAAAATGTTCCATTAAAACATTGCATGCCTTATTTAAAATCGATGTCAAACATACTTTTGAAACATCTAATTTTTTTTATAAAATCCACTTAGTCATTTTAACAAACACTTGGCATGAAATATAATTTCATGCCAATTTTTTAAACCATTATCAAACCATTTAAAACAAAAAAAGGAAAACTATAGGCTTATAATTTCATAATAAATATGTAAAATATTTCAATCAATTTATAACATGTATAATAAGGTAGTTATAATGAAACACCTACCTCATTCAAGTGTAATCATATTCAAAACTCACCGCCTTCCATGGTGAACACACAACTGAGCCAAGAGATGTCCTCCACAACCTTAGAAAACCCAAATCTCTATCATTAGAACATACTTGAACACTAATCCTCGCTATAACAGTAATTAGGGTTCATGAAAGTGATATAAATCTTGAGAGTGAAATATAATAAGATAGGGGAAGAAGAGAGGAAGAGATAAATGCATACCCACTTGAAATCTGAGGAAGAAGGAGCTCCAATTAAAAGTAATAATAAAGGATAAATATCTCATGTATACCACATTTTCAACCAAGAAAATATGAAGAAGAGGGGGAAGAATAAAAACCCAATGGGGGGTTGTAATTTCACCACTTTAATGAAATGGTTTTATGCCACATGGTTTGGTTGTATGGTTTTTCAAGATGTGAACAAACGGTATAGATAAAACTACCTGATAAAAATAAACTTTCATGTTTTGCACACATGGTTTCCAAACCATATTCTAATAATTCCAAACTCATTTTCAAAATCTTTGTACTTGTCAAATGGTTTCTCTTAATGGTTTTCATGTTGTGATATAACCCCAATACCCAAAGATGACTCACACGGTTCCCCTATATTTCACATGTTTTTAACAGAATCATGTACTACCCATGGAAAAAAATTGTTCACTATAAAAAATGAAATGAAAAACTACTTGTATAAGGGTAAATTTATTTTTTCCCCCAAAATATGAGTTTAAACCATATATAGAAGTAAAAATTCCAAAAACTTAAAAATTTAACCCAAAATTATCAAAAACTAGAGCTAAAATAAGAAAAATATTAAATAATATTAAATATAAGGTTATGATGACATGTGGGTGTCACAATTATGGTATCATAAATTTTAGATATATTCACCTTATTAAATATTATATGGATATGTTGATAGGGTAAATCAAAAAAAATCCATCTAGAATGTTTGATTATGAATTAATTTTTTGAATTGTGTACTAAATATATTTCTAAAATGGATAGATTAGTCTTCCAAAATCACATCATGACAAGTGAATTTAAGTTAAGGGAATTTCAAGAAGAGATATTTTTATAATATCCATTACATATTGATAACTAAACTATATATTTTTCATAATAATTTATATGTTTTACTATATGTTCAAACTCATAAGAACATTATTATATATTTAAATACAATAAGGTATGAAGGTTGGATATCAAATGAAAATATATAATAGTTTATTAATTTTTTGTATGATTAAATTTATAAATAATTATCTAAAACTATATTTTTGAATAATATTGTTAGCTAGGTACATAAGATATGTTGATGGGAATGTCAATCCTCAACCAATAATTTTATATTCCAACTTCATCTTTGAAAAAACTTGGAATTATTTTTTTATACGATCTGAGGAGGTGAGTTTTAAGGTAAATTATAAGTGATTTTAATTTATTTTATATGACATATAAAAATTAGTAATTTTTATGTGTTAATTTAAAAAAATAGAAAGTAAATTAAAATAATAATCGAAATAGATTAGATTCATTATACATGTACGGTAAATCAATTATGGGGAATTCTACACTTGAAAAAAATTGGTACATACTTTGGATTTGTAATAAAAAATTCAATTATAAAAATTATTGATGCAACTACATTGATATGTATATTGATTAATAATATCCCCCTGATACTTCAATCCCATGTCATGTTGTGTGGAAGGGGGATTGTGTTAATTATAAGTCTCATTATATGCCTGAAAACACTCAAAAAGTATGGGATGACTGTGTAGGTATGATAAAAGTATATTTATTTATATTTATATTTTAAAATATAATAACATCTAAATTTTTATTTATCTATTTTAAACATAATATGAGTCATATAACAGAGATTAAAATGAAGTACCTTTGGTGGTTTTGTATCAAGAAGTATAGATATGTTAGAGGGGTGGAATTTTGAGTCTCTCCAATAGATTACTTTAACAAAGGAAAATAATAGAAGCATAATGATCAGGAATATCAAGTGTTATAAAATAGTATTTGAAAATAAAATGAAGTAATATTTGAATAAAACACATTATTAATGAAATATAATGATATATAAATTCAATAAAATAAATTAGTGAACCAACTACTATATATAGAGATGTAAACACCGAGTTCTGAGGGTTTTTTTTCTTCTTAAAAGTCCAACATACCGACATTACTTGGTTTTTTAACTTTTTTTTATAATTTCTATATAGTAAAAATAATTTATAATTTATTTATTTTAAAATATTTTAGGTTGAAACTATTTATGACCCGTATCTATCAATACTCATGTATCGAATCATTGTTAGAGGTATGGTTTACAATATTCAATCTAATACCCTTCATAATACACTATTACTAGTAAGTCATGTGAGAGTAGGGATTGAGGTAGGTCATGATCCAAGAGCAAAGTTACTTGATCCCATTGATGATTTTGATGTTCAAATGGTCAAAAAATCTATTAGAGCATTCATAGCATGGTCAAACTATCTCATTAACACACCAGATAAGAAAAGAGATTTTCATTTCCAACTTTTATTATACTCAATATTTATTATGACAAAAAAATTCATAAACTATTTTATGTAATTATGGAAGGTAAAATAAAAAACTATGTCAATAAATTCAAAAAGGATCAACTATTACATTATGAATTCAATTTTTAAACCCTGATTGTGCTCCATAATTAACCATGACATGACTAGTGACATTAAAGGCTATATAAAATTAATATTTTAAAAAGGTTAGTTCTTATCAATTTGATTGTGAAAAATACATACATGAATAAGAGTCTATTTAATTTATTATTCTTCCCAATTTAAATGAAAATTTTCAACACAATTGATTAGGAGCCTCCATCATAAATGTATATATAAGGTGTTTTTTCTAATTTTTTGTTTCTAAATATTAATGATAATGTTGTACTTTTTGTTCCAAATATTTATATTATAATTATTTAGTGACTGGACAAGTTGAAAATATTTTTTGAATTATAAGTCCTTATCTTCGTTTTATAAAATAAATAACAATGAATGAATATAAAATTATAATTAGAGAAGAAAAAATTTTAAGAGTGATTGAAGTAAGGGAAATAGACGATAAGTTATTTTTAATACCTATTATCTAAGGGTAAAACTATATGCACTATGTTATAATAATTTTTTCTTAATATTTATCATTCATTAATATTTAATCTTATTCTAGGATACATTTTATGATGATTTGATAAATCCAGTTGATCCAAAAATATATTTTTTAAAACCAATTCTTAGATATCTGACTAATAAACGACACATGATGTAGCTTTGTAGTATGTAATCATTATATTTTCAATATTTTATATTATTTAAAATGTATGTTATATAATATGTGTTAAATATAATGTTTTATTAGGTAATTCAGTGTTAATATATAGATAAATAAAGGGTTTAAAGAAAAATGAACACAATGAAGACATTAATGGACTATTATAGATGAAAATATATTATGGCTTATATACTAACAATTTAGTATTGAGTCATATATAATAATAAATTTCTTATAATTATCAATGTTCATTCAATTTAAAAAATAACCAAATGGATACGATTATGGATATTATGTTTTTCAATTTATGAAAGATGATATAGCCTATAGAACAACTAAAATTCCCTTAAAGGTATCTATTATATGTGACTATTTTGAATATATACACTTTTATTTTAAATATTTATTAACCATTTTTCAATTGCATATCAACCATACCATGGATCCTCACTCCCACAAATTTTATATCTCTATCTCTCTCTCTCTCTATACATTGGATTCTCCCCTTTATAGGATTTTTTGTGTGCATACTAGATGGTGATAGTATTTATTTACTTCTCCAAGACTCTTATTTTCTTCTTTTTCATGGTGTTGTTCCTTGTTCCTTGATTTTCCACTTGGTTTCCCCATTATCTCTCATAATTCCTTTAGTTCTATGTTTTAATAATGTTGAGAAATTGATCGTGTGTTATAGTTTCCTTATATTATAGAATTATTGTTATAGAACTCACATTTGGTCAAGTTTGGTGATGATTATGGTGGTTTTGAATTTGATAGTGGTTGAGTCCAATGTAGTATTTCATGGTTTGGGGAGTTTTTTTCTCTATGATGTGGTACTCATTATTTTCTTATCTACTATTTTTTCTATCCCATAATTCCATACCCCATATTTGGACATACATGATAGTGTTTTTGATGAATAGGGTATTAGAGAGTTAGGTTTATATTTAAGTTCTTTGGTTTGTTTCTCTTTTGTTTTTTTAATCGGTTTTTTCCTCTATAATTGTAGATCTCTATTGAGGCCCTAGTTCAGCTCAACCTATTTTATTTCTTCCAAATCTATTTCTCTATGACCAATTTAAATCTATTTGATGTATTTAATGGGATTTTTTGGATTTTTTGGTCAAGTGTTTAAATATGTTATATAAGGTGTGACCATCATTGATTTTGTTTCTTCCTTAGAGTTTCAGTTTTTCTCTGGTGGTGGTAGTGTATGGTTTTCTTATTTACCAGTGGTCATGTAAATATAGTGGTGTGATACATTAATAAACATCTATTTAGTCTCAAGTGGTTTGGAAATTGTTGTTGGTTTTTTTTGGTGATGTTGGTTGTTAAAATGGCCTGCAATATTAGTAATAAATCACTTAAAGGGGAGTTGAATCAATAAATTCATTTAAATTTATCATTTTAATTAGAAATAAACTTTGATATCTATTAAAGTGAATAAATATTTTTTTAGCACACATGAAAAATAATAAACACAATAGGTACAAAAAATATTTACATGTTTCTCCATTCAAAATAAGTAACTACAACCATGGTATGATCTTATAAATCTTGTGATCACACAATCCAATTGAATCATCATGTTGGATACAACGAGAAGATTTTTTCCTTGAACTTGTGATAAAAAAAATTAACTTTACTTGTATAAAGTTCTTCTATGAAGCAACAATATAGAAAATCTATTTTCTAATAATTATAGGGTCTTCAACTAAGTTATACTTCCATTGAGTTGTCATTGTGATACTTATTCTATTATTTACTCTTCTTACTCTTCCTCTTTCATTTTCATGGTTGAAAGTAATATTCTCTAACATTAATTATTTTATCTATCTTATTCTTCACACTATATTAGATCAATAATCATGAAAGGTACCAATTATATTTTATCTTACATAATAAGATATTTTTCTTAAAGTTCAAATTTTAATTTCAATTTTAATTTCGAACTCTAAACTTCCTTCAACTACTTCCCATATTCCCTTAAAATTATTCAATCCTTGGATCTATCCATGTCATTAATAAATTACATATAAATTATTTCATGATAAACCGGTTCCTCTAATTACTTCTATATCTCTTTTTAACATGATAAAAAATTATGGGCTAAGAATTTGTTTCTTTTCTCTAATTTTTCAAGATCATAGTGTGATACCATGTATTACAATTTGATCCATCTACCACACCAAAATATCATAGATCTTAATTTTCATGTATTTTCATCAAATCATGCCACCATCCAATAAATTACACTTCACTCCATACAACAATGTAGCCTTCTCAATACAGTAGAACCCTTATTACATAATTCACACATAAATTTTTAGAAAAATAAAAATTCTTTCACTTTAGTTAAAAAAACCTTACATGTTGAATATAAAATCCTTAGATGTAGAAAATATTACATTTTTTAGACTTTACCAATTTTCAACTCAACGCCTCAAAAATTTTACATATAGAAAATATTACCTATAGAAAAACATTATATATGAAAAACATTATGTATGGAGGAATTTACTAATTTTTTTATAGTATTATTAGAGTAAAATATTACATGAATAATATAAAACATTAAATATTGAATAATTTTCCAAAATTTTGACCCATAATTCTTAGAGGAACCCTTAAGTATCAATTTGAGGAATCTTTCACACTAAAGTATATACCATTTTCAAACTACTTAAATATATTCTAAATTCTAGATAATTCACCTTCTTCAAATATTCTAATGTTTTAAACTAAGCATGAATCATAAACTATTCTCAAAAAAAATTGAGGTTTATTACTTGGAATGGTCATCATAGTATCACTAAGTTTAACTTATAAGTACATATTCTAGAATATATTTAACTTTAGAAATACCCAAACATTCCTAGACACCTTAAATCATCTTCATTTTCCCCATCTATGACCCAAATACCTTCATCTTCTAAGTTTATATCAACTTAACATTTGTAGACCATCAATAAACTTCAAAAAATGCTTCTTGGTTATATTTTATGTATACTTATTTCAAAAAAAGTTCTTCTAGACTTCATTGTTGTATATTCTTTCATTATTAATTCATATTTTTAAGTGTATCATTTATAAATATGAATTATGAATATAGAAATCAGAATCAATTTTCTTCTAACTTAACTCCTTCCATGTTCCTATAATTATTCCAAACCTTGGAATTGAATTCACCTCAAATGAAACACGATCTAATACTTAAGTTTGAACATGATTTATGTGTTGAAAATATAAGAAATATATGTACTTAATTTTTCCCCAATTCTAATTATTCTATTTATAACTTTAGAGAACTACCCTGGGTCTCAACAACCTCCCCAATATCACCACCTCTATTTATCTTCAATATATTCTTCATTAATTATTTCAACAATATTATTCTATGTATTATTTTGGAAACCATTGAATGTAAATCACTTTTAAAACTCCTCATAATTATAAATGAATCATAATTCTATAATTATAATCCTATGATAGTTAAATCAGTGTAATAAACAAGTACATTGAACAATAAAATCATTTTTTCAATTAAAGTGAATTACATTCACTTATTCACAACACTTGAAACCAAATAATATCAACTTTTCTTCCACTTTAAAAAAAATATTCTTTAAACCCAAGTATGAAAAATTACTACATAAATGATCACCAAACATGTTAGAATAGGTCATAACTAATACAACCAAATGCTAACTTCGTAGATTAAACCCTCAAAAAAGTAAACCTAAATATATACTCCCCCAAAATTAGATACCCCCTCCCCCCATTAGGTAAAAAACATATCATTGGATTCTCCTCCTATTTTTTCCCCTCATTTTTAAATACATAAATGGATAAAAACAAAGGGATTTATATTGTTTTTATCCCCCTTAGAAAACAAATATCCAATGAACAAGTGAGATAAGGGATAGATTCACCATACCTTATCCTTACGAGGAATTTGGTTGAAATACAATCATCAAACTCAATCTATAAAATGATTCCATTGATAAAAAAATTAGTGAAATTATCTATAATACTCTCCTTGGTAGGAAGAAAACTCCAACTTAAGAACTCCTTCAACCGTTATCTCTTTAATAAAGTGATATTTTATGACAATGTTCTTTGATTGATAATGTTGAACTATATTTCCTGATAAATTGATGGCACTTTAATTATCATAACCCATTAATAATGAAAACATCACATCCACCGTGAGATCTTACAATTGATTCTTCATTCATATCAATTGGATTATTTATTTATTTATTTATAGAAACATATTTAACTTTATAAGTACTCAAGGTCATCGAATTTTTCTTCTTTTTTTTCAACATACACATCTTTCTCCCAAAATGAAAATTCTATCTGATATTGATCATTTATCATTTATATTTCTAGTCCAACCTAAATATGTATATATAAAGAGATCAAGAATTCTATTATTGTAATATTTCAATCCATAGTCCATCATGACTTCAATATACTGTGAAATTCAATTTACAGTAATGAAATGATATTACTTTGATACATTTTTATATCTGGCACAAAATAAAATATCATAAACTATATATGGTCTTGAAGATGTCAAGTAAAGAAAACTCCAAATTAGCTTCATGTATTACCATAAATCAACTTCCTTTCTTTTTAATACTTTAAAATCATGGTTCCTATATAAATCATAGTATAAATTGGTTACAAATCCTTTATTTTTAAATTATTTAGAAGTTCTTTAGCATGATTTTCTTGAGAAATAAATATATTATCTTCCTATTAAGAAACATATAATCCCAAAAAGTGCCACATTTCTCCAAGAATATACATATAAAACATCTTTTTAGTCTCCAAATAAAAAAACTTGCACACAAATTGTTCATTTTCATCAATTATAATATCATCAACATAGATAATAAAAATAATTGATACAGCTTTATAATATTTAATATAGAGATTGTTGTCCACTCTTCTCATATTAAACTTCAGAAACTTCAAAAAAAGTGTCGAACTTAAAATAACAAGATATTGGGTCTTGTTTTAACTCATATAAATCCTTACTTAACCTAAAAACATATCCTTAATGTAAACATCATCTTCCAAATATATATTGAGAAAGGTACACTTAAAATCCATTTGAAAGATCTTGTATCACCTTTATTATACAATAAAAAGAATTATCATAATGGTATAAAGCTTATACATAAGTGAAAATTTCTTATAAAAATCAATCCCTTTAACCTGTAAGTTACCTTTTCACAAAAAATCTCTCCATTTTCTTTGTTGCTTCTCCTCTTTCATCTATCTTGTTATAAAACATCCACTTTTTTCTAATATCATTATTTTTTTTTCTTGGTTACCAAATCCAAAGTATATTTATTCTCAATCATATTTAAATTCCCATACATATCATTAATACACTCTTGATGCTCCAAAACCTCTTTCACACCTTTTTGTTCAACCAGAGAAAACAACGAGTTATGTGTTACTTTCCTCAAAGTTTTCCTAGTTTAAACTTATTCTTGTTTTCCTCCAATAATATGTTGGATATATACCTACTTAAATATAATTGGATGAATTGATAAATATTATTATTCATTGCTATAAATTTATGGATAAATATCTTAAACATTCACTTATTCTAAATTCACATTATTTATCAAAAACTTCACTATACTTCTCAAGAAAACATCTTCATTGGCTTCACTTTTTAAACCTTATTCTTGATATATTATTTCATTATATGAGTATTCCAACACCATTACATCAATATTATCCAAAATATTACCATCTAATTTATTATAACAATGATAACCTATTCCAAGTATAGGTAAACTAAGGAATATACTATCAACTCTTATCTACTCGAACCTCCCAAATTTTTTCACCTTTCACTTTGATAATACAATGGATATCAAACACCCATAAGTATTTTAATCTTGGATAATTATAATAATACATATAGAATGGTAAAATATCTAAATTTGGTCGATAAAAATAAAGGTTTTGAATATGAAATGATGTAATAATTTCTTATCTCTATAAATATATAGAAGTATTATGCTCAATCAACATAGTATAAGACAACTCCACTAAATTATATTCATCCACTCAATGAGGCCATTTTGTTAGAGGGTGTATGGTGAACTTAGTTCATGATAAATATCATGATTCTCAATATTCACTTTAAATTTTACACAACTATATTCAGCATTTTTTCTATTTAGGTCTTCATTAAGGATATACCACACTCTTCATCACTTCTTCTAGATTTCTTAAAAATCTTCAGAGCCTTCGACTAATGATTCATAAAAATAATGCACATGATATGAGTGAATTTATCTATAAAATAAATAAAATGATTATATTTTTTTAATATTTTGTAACATGATGATATTTTAGAACATATTTCTCTTTAAATAAATTTAATTTATTTTATAGCTTGTGTTACATGAAACAATGAGTTTAAATGAACTAAGATATACTATTAAAATATTATTATTTAAATTTTATAGTTATAACCTAGAAATTAAATTGAAATGAATAAATAGGATTAACTACATTATAAAATCTATATAAATTTCATATTCAATAAAAATTTATTGGATATTCTTTAATAAATAAGCACTCTATTTTTAGTAGTTATTTTATTCCTCAAAAACAAATATATTTTCTTAAAAAAATATTTATATAAAATTTTATGAGTGAATATTATAATTAATTTCTAAAAAAATTATATAATTTATTTTATCCAAATAATATACTTTTTGAAATCATTACATCAAAATTATCTTAGGGTGAAATTTTGGGATTTTTCTAAAGAGATGGATTTTTCAATGAAAAGTGAAAAAAAAAATATATTTTTATAAAACTATCATTTCTTTTAATTAAAAAGGCCTCATAATTTTTTGAATTTGATACTAAATTGATATAAAAATCATTTAGTTATAAATAATCAAATTAATAATATATTAATCAAAAATATACTTGATTTTTTTATAAATTCATTTTTGGGATTAAAACGCATTTTTTAAAAAACTCTTTTTTCATTCTATTTTGCATATTTATATTAAAAGTAATTTATTTAAATTATAGTAACATAATTTTATGAATTTTTTTTTATTTTTTGATTTATAAACTCAAATTTATCTTAGTATGATTATTTGATATTTTTCAGAAGAAATTAAATTTTTGGTGAATAGTAAAAAATACAATTTTTATGAAATACGGTATCTTTTATGATATCGCCAAGACATAAATATGATATAAAAATTTATCAGACCCATTTAATGAATAATTAATAATAATATACTAAAAATATAATATTAAATTTAAAAAAAAAAATAACTATAATTTATTTCATGATAAATATGAAAATCATTTTCAGTGCTAACACAGCGCTTGTGCGTCCCTAGAAAAGTAAAATTTGTTTTCTTAATTATATAAATACAGAATTAAAAAAGTATTTTAACAAAAAAATTAGTCAATATTATTTAGAAATTATTATTTGGATTTATATTTTGCAATTTTGGACTTATAAAATAAGAATCTTATCCAAATGTTTGTGCAATACTTGAGTTGGGCTAGAGAATTCAAAATAACATATTCAATAAGTTTTTATGACATAAATGTGAGTAAATAAACATATTTAATGAAAATAAGGTTTTATTTTGAATTTAATACATTTATTTTTATAATGTTAATTTATTTTTAATTTTTAGTGATTGAGTAATTACCTTAAATTTTTACACAATGCCAACACTGTATTTATTCAATTAATAGAAAAATAAAACAAATGATTTTAAAAATATTAAAAGTAAAAAAACTTGGATAAATTTTTATGTTCCATGAATTTTTTATATAAATATAATATATTTCGGTTTTTTAAAGGTTTTTATTCTAATTACATTTCCATCGTGTTTCTTTCAAAGTCAAATTATGTGAATAGTTCTTAAATGACATTAATAGTATTCTGTGTTAAATATATTTTATTAATTTATTTAAAAATCATAAAAAAGCATGAAATAGAACAATTAGGATGATAAATGGTCTAAAATTTCATCTCTTGTCCATTTTTTATCCAATTTTTACCTTATAAGTAAAATTATAAACCTTTAATTCTAAAAAGACATTACTATAGTTAAGATGAAAATTGGTTAACCAAGGGGTTAAACCAGAATATAAGGTTTAAAATGGTATCTAAACATATAAATATTTGATTTTATAATTATATTAACACTCTATATTCCTTATATTCAAATATATGTCATTTTTTATCCATTTTACATTATGTAGATGCATATTGTACAATAATATTTCATGTATTTCCTAAAATGACATTAATGATATTTTATAATAAATAATATTTTATTAAATTATTTAGAATTTATAAAAATCCTATATTCAACCAAGTTATTGGGATATGGTTTAAAATATAACCCATGATCCATTTAAGTGTCACGAACCTTTTTGTGGTAAATTTCTTAACCCCTAAAGTGTAAAACACATTGATATTATGGTAATTATCAAAAGGGTTAACGGGGTTAAAATAAAGAGATAAGGTTGAAAACATCTCCTAAACTTACCAAATTTTTATTGTGTGAGATTATTTATACTCATAATCATCTTATATTAAATTTAAATCAATTTTAACAATTTTAAATGAAAATTAATCTATATTAATTTAATACTTTAAGAAACTCCAAGAATACCCCTCCTATCACTTATAAAAGGGAACATATTCACCTCTATCCCTCACATATTTTGAGCCTTATAGATCATAAAATCCCTGAAATAATACATCCCTAGATTCCTTAACCAAATCCTATAACTTACGGTCTTTCCTAAATACCATCTCGTCAAGGTTTAATGTATAATCTAAAAGAGGATTATCAATGAACAGGTATAACTATTAACCATGTGTTTTCAATTTTATTTCTTCATATACCTCCTATAAATCCATGGTATTAATTATAAAATAATTAATTCATTATCTTAAATACAATAAATTTTTATTATTATTATGTAACGTCTATTTTCTACCTTTCTTCTATCCTACAAAAAGTGAAAACATTACTCGTATGTATACACGGCTTACCATCTCCACGTAGTGGTGTAGTTCATTCTTCATCGCCACTTTACTTGGACGGTTATAATGATGTATTTAATAAATATATATTTTATTTATGATATTACTGTTATTCTATAAATGTGAATTATTTACCTTTATTTCATCCCATTCGTTGAAAAATGGAAATAGCATTCATGCGTATGTACGGTCTACCGTCTCCATGAATAGTGTAATTCATTTTTTTATTTATACCTTTTATATATGGATATAAATATATATATATAATGAATATATATATATATATTATATTTATATCATGTTTAAATTTATTTATATGATGTAACCATGAGAAATATGCAAGGACCAGAACTACCAAACCAAAACTTATATGAAAAACAAAGCGTTTATCACCCAGAACTTTAATTTTAATAAAAAATTATTAATAATAAAATGGTAAAATTTTATAATTAAATCATATATGGTATAATATATATATTATTGTTCTATAATATATTTATAATAAATCTATATTTATTATATAGGATGTTCTAAAACATACAAACCAATTCAAATCTGAGGTAAAGGTTCTTCTTCTAAATATTGTCTCATTGAGGCATATTTGATTTTATGAACCTATTTGTTTTTATGGGGTATATATACTTTCCTATTTAAATTTTACATAATTTATCATTATTAATTCATTTTATTTAAAGTTACAACTCAAATTATTTATATCATGTGTCTTGCAATTCAAAAGTTACCAAAGCGATGAGGGTTTATTTCACATTCTCATCATTATTTGGTATTTTTTATGTTTATGTATCCATAGAATAGAATTATATGATATTTATATATTAAAAAAATATTTTATAATCCTATATTAATTTATAAAAAATAAAAAATTTCCTTTCATTTTCTACTTTTTAACTACTCAAGAGATAAAATGAATGTTTTTAAGGAAAATAAGCAGTGTTTTATATTCGATCAAGAATATTTTTCTTCCATATCTATATTATCATTAAAATATTTTCAATAATTTTTTTAATATTTTTATATGATTTTTTAAATCCATTTTTAACCATGTTTCACTTTCTATAAAAAATCAAACAAATATACTTTTTTTTAATGTGGTAATTTTTTGACTTTTTATTGAAAATGTGAAAGGAATATTTGATTTAACATAATAATAATATATAGAAGTTCACACCATCATGACCACTCAATTATTTTAATATTATTTTATAATTTTATAATTTTATTTTAATAAAAAAAAATTTCCTTAATATTTGAAAAAAATAGATTTTAATATGTGATTTAAAAGTGAAAGAGTTATTTTCCTCAAGAATGTTTTTAATAAATTTGTTATGATATTTATATTCATCAATGAAAACATAAATTTATATTAATTATTCTCCAATGGGTATATGTTGTAATTATATCATCATTATTCTTTATCTGTATGGTTTATGATCATTTTTATTGGGGAAAGTATTTTCATTCAATATTTTTTCAATATGGACAATTATTGATTATAAGGCATGATAATTAAGTTGTATTGTTTATTCATATAATTAATGAATTTGAATTATTATGTGATGAGTGGGTACTATAATTAAATTTCCCCTTGATGAATCAGTATGTCTCGTGAGACAAACTAGTTTGGTTATTTGGTCTTGGCCTTATCCATTTATGTAGGATTTCTTAGCATGGGGCCTTAACTGTATGTTTATGATGTATTGGAATAAGGCCTCGATAGTAAGTTTAATATGTACAAAATTACACATTCCATGATTAGTTGATCATTATTTATTCTTACCATATTGTTCTTATGATCAAATTATTTATTAAATAGAAGGAATTTTTAGTTATTTATCTTATCATGTTGATTGTGTATTATTTATTCTATGATAGATTCTGATGTATGCATACCCTTACTGATCAATTGAGCTCACCCATTTCTTATTTTTCCTTTACCCTTGATTACAATAAGTGTATTATGATTGATATTCAATGATATTATAGAGGTAATTATTATGTTCTCAATGAAAATACTATGTTGTATTTTATGGTTTCAAATGTGATGTTAGATTTAAGCATGTATCTAGTTTTAAAAGACTATCCAACTATTTAGTCCATTGGGATGTGATATCTTGTATCTAGTAACAATATAATAAAGTAACCACAAACTATGGGCTACTCAGGTAGGGTTATTTATAATTGGTATCATAGGAAGTTTAGTAGAAACCTTGGGAACTAGATTTAGGAAAATATAGATTAGAGAACATAACTTTATGAAAGACTTTAATGAAATTCACTAAAGACACTGAGCTTATGATTCATATGAGGATATTTTAGTATTTTTTGGTACTATAATGGTTTAATAAGTATTTAGTTGATAATACATTTAAAGGAATATATTCCCCTTCTGAGGTTTTATGTGAAGGAAGTACCTTGGAGACATTTATTGAGTTTTAATAAATGGTTGAGGTATATATAACCCTTATGTGTAAATTTTGTTTTGTTGAGAAGTTTATTTTGGGAATAATTCTTTTATATTTTATAGAAATAAGTTTAAAATTATTGATAACATTTAGGGTTAATATGATAATTTATGTTAAGATAATAATATTAAATTAAGATTATTTGATTTTGTGGAAAAAATAACTTGTATAGAAAACCTTAGTGGTTAAAAATTGATTTGATGACTAATGTTATTTTTGATGATGTTCGTCACATTTTTGGGAACTCTATAGGAATTATATTAATATAGTTTTATAAAATAGATAAAACACTAGATGGGTGATAACCCATCACATCTGGAAAGGCCATGGTGCTTAAACCCACAACCAAAGGGTGATAAGGGTCTAGCACCTACCACTAGCCTACATGACTTCTTAGTTAGTATGACATTTTTTTACTTAAATTATAATATGTATGAATATGAATTTGATTTTGGGATGCATATTATAGGATCAAATCTATTTGAATTTTTGGGATTATGAGGTGATTAATGATCTTCCGATAGTTGTTTTATTGGGTTTAGGTATACATATGATTTAGGTTTAATGTAAATGGTTATCTAGGAAGAATTTTATTAAATTTTTATAGGTGTAATATGAAAGGCATGAGATAATATTTGAGGTTAAAACTTTATTTAATGTTTATTTTATTGAGGTTATTTTGGATATATGGTGATTTATTTATAGAATTATCTATGTTAAACCTTTGGTTTTATTATTGAATTTTGGATATTAATGTGTTGTTTCTTTATATGAAGGTTTATTGATTTTGGGCATTATCGTACATTTTTCTAACCATTTTTGTTTTAGTAAAGTAAATAGAAATATATTGTTATCCTTTTATGGATTATTTAATCCATTAGAAGTATATTTTAGTACTTCATTCATAAAAATATTATCTTGAATACTCATCATTTGGAGAAAAATATGATATTATGGTATAAATTGATTAAAGGGTGAAATTCTACTTGTCGATTAAGTATATTCCCTTAATTTCTTGGTCTAAATAGATAATGTAATTTCACAAATATAAGAAAAATAACTTGAAACAAAAATATTTTATTCTATTATATTCATTTTTTATGAATCAATTCTCTTTTTCACACCTCATTGATTTATGGTTTTGTGGTCATTAATTTTCTCATGATTGTTCACTTTCTTGTGATCAATGTTCTCTGTCACTCTCCATCATTATTTGGACATAAAATTTTTCCTCCACGTCTATATTTTCAATTACCACTAATTTTCTTCTATTTGGAAACCTATTTATGTGTTATTCTATAACAACTTTTTATTTTCCTTTTCCCTCTTTTTAAATGGAAGTTGTCTTACCCCTCTTTACGATGTGGATCTTTAAAAAATGTTGAACCTTTGATAATCGAGATAAAATTATGAGGCTGTAATATATTTAAGGGGGTTATAATGTAATTTCCTAATATTTTAGAATATATTTCTCTTTAAATAAATTTAATTTCTTTAATATATTGTGTTACATTCCACACAAAGTTTAAATGAACCACAATATACTATTAAAATTTTATTATTTAAATGTTACAATTATCACCTAGCCATTAAATTAGTGGGTATGAATAGGATTAAAAATATTATGAAATATATAAAAATTTAATACTCAATACAGATGTGTTGATTATTTATTAATAAATAAGCACTCAATTTTTAGTAGTCATTTTATTCATCAAAAAAAATATGTTTTCTTCAAAAATGATTTTTATTACTTTTTGAGAGAGAATATTATAATTAATTTCTGAAATATTTAGAAATTTTATTTTATATAAATAATTTAATTTTTTTAAATCATTATATCAAAATTATATTAGGGTGATATTTTTTAATTTTCCTAGAATGATTCATCTTTCATTGAATAGTGAAAAATACCGATTTTTGAAAAAACTGTCTTTTATTTTTATTGAAAAAATCCCCATAATGTTCCGAATTTTATCCCAAATTAATATTATTGTCATTTATTTTTAAATAATATAATTAATTACATATGAATAAAAAAATACACTTGATTTCATTATAAGTTTATTTTTTGGCTTAAAAACCCATTTTTCTAAAAACTATTTTTTGTTTTGTTTTATGCATTTATATTAAAATTAATTTCTAAAACTTATAGGAATTAAATTTGATGAAATGAAATTTATTTTTTTATTTTTAAATTCAAATTAATCCTATTATGAATATTTGATATTTTTTGAAGAAGTTAAATTTTTTATGAATAGTAAAAATATATAGTTTTTATGAAATACGGTATAATTTATGATATCTCCAAGATATAAATATGATATAAAAAATTATTAAAATTATATAAAAAATAATTTATGATTATATAATAAAATTTTAATATAAAATTAATTCAAAACATATAAATTATAATTTATTTTATGATAAATATGAAAATCATTTTTAGTGTCGGTGTAGTGCTTGCGCAGCACTGGAAAAGTCAAATTTGATATCCTATTGATAAAAATGGATAATTTAAAAGTATTTAAAAAAATATTCAATATTATGTATAAATTATGATTTATATTTATCTTTTTAAATTTGGAATTGTTTTACAAGAATATTATACAAATTCTTATGTAATGTTTGCACAAGGCTAAAAAAGTCAAAATAACATATTAAATACATTTTAATGACATAAATGTGAATAAATACAAATATTGGACAAATATAAAGGTTTTTATTGAAATTAATAAATTTATTTTTATGATGGTAAATTATTTTTAATTTTTAGTGATTTAATAATTACTTTAAATTCTTACACAACACCGACACAATATTTATTAAATTAATATGAAAATAAAATAAATTATTTTAAAAATACTAAAAGTAATTGAATTTTGATTAATTATTGTGTTCCGTAAATTTTTTAAATAAATATAACATATTATATATTTTTTATAGGTTTAGATACAAATTTAATTTCTATCATGTTATTTTCAAAGTCAAATTATGTGAATAGTTATTTAAACGACATTAATAATATTTTATGTTAAATCTATTTTATTAAATTATTTAAAAAAAACATGAAAGAAGAAAATTTGGATAATAAATGGTCTAAAATTTTACCCATTTTACATTTACGATCCAATTTTTACCTTATAAGTAAAATTATAACCCTTTAATATTTAAAAAGTCATTACCATGATTGAGATTAAAATTGGTTAACCAAGGGGTTAAACCAAAATATAAGGTTTAAAATGATATCTAAAACTATAAAATTTTGGTTGGATGAATATATTAATACCATATATTTCTTATATTATAATAAATGTCATTTTTGAACCATTTTATATGAGGTAGACACACACTATATTATAATATTTCATGTATTTCCAAAAATGACATTTATGATATTTTATAATGAAAAATATTTTATTAAATGATTAAGATTCATAAAAATACTATATTCATCTAATTTAATGTTATATGGTTTAAAATATCAAACATTATCCATGTATTATTCACTTATCTTTTTATGGTAACTTTCTTGACCCCTAAAGAGTAAAAAACATTGATATTGTGGTAATTATCAAAAGGGGTGATGGGGGTTAAAAAAAGAGATAAGTTTGAAAACATCGCCTAAACTTATCCAAATTTTACTAAATTATAGGATTTATAATCATACTAATCTCATATTAAATTTATATTAATATGGATCAATTTTTCAATGAAAATTAATTTATATCAATTTAATACATTAAGAAATTCCAATAATTTCTCTCCCCTCACTTATGATAGGGAAAATCTTCTCCTCTATTCCTAACACCCTATGATCCTTCTATATTGGACAATAACTACCATAATACCTTACTATATTCATTAACTACATTATAGAGTTGATTTTTTTTCAAAATAACATCCCTTCAAGGCTTAAGGTGTAATCCAAAAGAGGATTCTCAACTTAGAGGTATAACTCTTAACCAAGCATTTTCAATTTTAATTTTTCTTCTACCTCCACTAAGTCTATGGTATTCATTATAAAATAATTATTTAATCATCTTAAATATAATTAATTTTTATTATTATGATGTAACAACCATTATCCGCCTTATTTTTAATCTATGAAAAGAAAAAATATCACTCCTGCATACGTACGACTTACCATCTCCACATAGCGGTGCAATTCATTTTTCATCACCACTTTAATTGGATAGTTATAATGATGGATTTAAAAAATATATATTTTATTTATGATATTTATATTATTCTATAAAGGTGAAAATTTTACCTTTCTTTCATTCCATCCATCAAAAAATGGAAACAGTGTTCATATGTACGTACGGCATACCATCTCCATGAATGATGTAATTAATTTTTCTATCTCCAAATTTTATGAATAACTCTAAATATATATATATATAATGAATATATATAATATTTTTATTATTGTTAAAATTATATATATGATTTAACCAAGATAAATACACAAGGATCAAAACTACAAAATCAAAACTTATATGAAAAACGAAGCATTTATCACCCGGTGTAGTGATTTTAATAAAGAATTGTTAATAAACAAGTGGAAAAATATTATAAGTAAATAATATATGGTATAATATATATTATTAAGGTTATGTAATATATTTATAATAAATATATATTTATAATAAATATATATTTAATATATTGGATTTTCAAACATGTACGAAGTAAGTCAGGCCTAAGGTAAGGGTTTTTCGTCTCAATACTGTTTCGTTGAGGCACATTTTATGTTATGCACCTATTTATGTTTATGGGGTGTATATAATACCCCATTTAAATTTTATATCATTTATAATTCTTAATTAATTCTATTTAAAGTTACAACTCAAATTATTTATTTCATGGGGCTTACAATTTAAAAGTTACCAAAGCGGTAAGGGTTTATTTTACATTCTCATCATTATTAAAGATTGTTTATACTTGAGTCTCTATTGGGATAATTATATAATCATTCTATATTAAACCAAATATATTTTTTTATCCTATGATCATTTATAAAAATTACATTTTTTTCATTTTCCTCTTTTTATGTACTCAAGATACATAAATAAGGTTTTTATATAAAACCGACCTTGTTTTATAGTTGGTTGGGAATATTTTTCTTCTATGTCCATATTTTCATTAAAAAAAATTCAAGAATATTTTTAAAATTATAATATGATTTTATAAAGTCATTTTTAATAAATTTTTAATTTTTATAAAAATATTTCAAAAGAATATTCTTTTCATTTTCTAAATGATGTGTTTTTTTGACTTTTTATCGAAAATCTGAAAGGAATATTTGTTTAACATACTCACCATGTGAAAAAATTACCACTGTATTGAACACTCAATGATTTTAATCTTATTTTATAAGTTTATAGGGTTCTTTCTAGACAAAATATTTTCTATAATATTTAGAGATTTTTTTATATTTTAATATGTAATTTATAAATGAAAAGCGTATTTTCCTCAAGAATTTTTTTAATGAACTTTTTATGGTATTTATATTCATTGATGATAATAACCCTTTATCCTAATTATAATATATTAGGTATATTCTTTAATGATACAATCCTTATTCTTTATTTGGATGTTTTATGATTAGTTTGACTAGGGAAGGTATTGAAAATCCATATTTAGTTTTTATAATAAATATAGTTATTGATTATAAGGCATGTTGATTAAGTTTTATTTTTTATTCATATAATGAATGCATTAGAATTATTAAGTGATGTGTGGGGTCTGAAATTACATATCCCCTTGATGCATCGATAGGTCTCATGAGGAAAAATAGTTTGGGTATTTGGATGAGGCCTTACCCATTTATATAAGATGTCTTTCCATGAGGCACTGATGGTATTTTTAGGATGTATTGGAAAGAGGAATCAATGGTGAGTTTAAGTTGTCTAGTATTATTCATTCCATCATTATAAAATTAGTATTTATGTCTATGTGATTATTCAAATAGTTATGATATCCATGGATATATTTTAAGATCATGTCACTATTTATATGGAATTATTTGATCATCATTTATTCCTAACATATTATTCTTATGTTCAAATTATTGATCAAATGAAAAAAAAAATCAATTATTTACCTTTCCATATTGATTGTTCCTTATTTATTATATGATATATTTTGTTGTAAACATACCCCTATTGAGCATATGAGTTCACCCCTTTCTTATTTTTTCTTTCCTCAGGATGCCAGGAAGTGTGTTATGATTAATATGAAAGGGTATTATAAAGGGAATAATTATGTTCCCAAATAAAATACTATGTTGTATTTTATGTTATTTGAGGGTTCCTAAATAAAAATGGCCAAGTATTATTTATTGAAAAGAAAATAATTACATAATTCTAAAGAATAGTGTTTTACAACAATCTCTTTCATAATGAGAAATAAAATGAGAAGGAATGTCATCCAACAAAGTGATATCCATATTGATTCCTTTTTGGGAGAGACCATCTGCTACATAATTTGCCTCTTGGTAGGCATGTGTAATAATGAAGTTGAGTTCAGATATAGAGTTTATATATTCCATCCATCGAGTAGTAAGATTACAGAAAGATGAAATATACCATTTCTGATGGTTTGAAAAATGGTAATGGAATCACTTTCACACCATAAATTTTTTCAACCTTCAGATCTTGTAAAAGAGACCGCATTGATGACTCTAAGCATTTCATCTTCAAGTGATTATGGCAGTCTGCATGAGCCATAGAAGTAGCCAAGAATAATTCTATTCATTACTTTGTGATGTGATCTCTTTTATTTAGTACCAATTTAATAAATTAACCCCCATATCTAGGCTACTAGGGTTATGGTATTTATATATTTCATCCTCATAGGCCCATAAATATATGAATGGATGATATTTAACATGTGATATGTTAGAATATATACTTTCTTGTGTGGATAATTAAAAATATTCCCCTTTTGTAATGTAGAGTACATCAAATTTATCTCTATATTTATAATAGTAACATCACAAATATTATTTCCTTATGTATTCTTTCTCGTGTTTTTTGATCAATATGACCAAGCCTTTGATTAAATAATTGATTTTACTCCTTTAATATTAGGTAGCATAAATTTTAAGCATCACCAAAATAAAACAAGTTTACCCATGTACATTTTTCTTCTTTTCATACACATCCACATTTCAACCTATTCACCAAGATCCCACATTTCCAAAAAACTATTTCATTTACTTCATTATAGAGAAAACATGAACTTAATAAATTAGGTTTCAACCCATCAAAATATAATGTGTTCTCGAAATTCAACTAATTTTTTCAATCATTTATGATTAATCTCCTTTGATTTTAGGTGACCAATTATTTTCAAAAGTCATTGATCCTTCCTATCACTTATCAACATCATTCAAGATCAGTAAATATCCTATCATGTGTAGATAACATCCACTATCCAAAATCCGTGGACAATATTTTTTTGATGCTTTGAGTGAAACTTCAATAACCAATGCCTTTTGTTTTCATTTTTATTTATTATTAAGAATCATTTGATTACTAAAATTCATACTCATTTGGTCATATAAAATTGTAACACATTCTTCAATAAAGTTACTCAACTAGTCAAAAATTTCATAAGCTTAATCCAATGGTTGTAAATTGATCTCAAACTTTAGTTTAAATTTTATATTGCTTCTGAATTTTCTTTCTTTGAGTGGATTTAATAACCCTCAAACATTGTCTCCTAAATCTTATAGGATCATAAAAATATTTTAAATTAAATGAATATCTCATTTTTGGGAGACCACAACCTCTAAAATTTTATTAGTATTAATAAAATATATACTTTCCTCTAGAAATTGTTTGTCATCCATATTTTTACACCCACACTTATTTTATCTTTTTTACAAAAACAATTGGATCCTGTTTTTAGAATAAAATTCTTATAGACTCCCAATATTTTACTATTCAGCTGATAATTATTCTTTAAATTTTAAAATTTATCATTTTTAGTAGTTTCAATTTCAAATTAGTGTTCTTATAATTTCTGTATTTTTTAGAATCGTCTAATTTTACCATAAATTTAATATTCTTCACTTGTGAATTTGAATTAGAGTTTTCACAAAAAATTAAAAAAATCCTTTTATAAATATGAATATGATATCTTTTAGCCTAATTAGATTTAATAATTCTATGAAACTTCAACTCATTCCACAATCTTCTCTTTTGATATTTATCTAACTTTTTTTTATAGAATTTTTAAAGTTGAATTTAAATTTTTTTCAATTCCTTTTTAGCCTCTATCAACTTTTTTTTTAATTTTAAAGATCTATATCCTTTTAATTAACCTTATTTTCTATTTAAAATTTCAAATTCTTCTCTATAACAAGAAAAAATTTCAATTTATCAATCTCATTTAATAACTTTGACTCTTTTTTAGCATAAATAAAATCATTTTTCTTGAATATTGATTGTATTTATCTAAATTTTTATTCTCCTTATCTAATTTTGAGATATTTAAAAGACATTACTTGAGTTATAATTTCAACATAAACACTATTTCTACTTTTTCTTCACTTTTAGAAATGATACTTTTATTTCTAGTGAACTCTTCCTCATTCATTTTTATAATAATAAATTTCTCATCAACTTTACTTGATTTTTCAACTTCCACTTCATCCTTAC
Organism: Viscum album; assembly: GCA_963277665.1. Lineage (NCBI taxonomy): Eukaryota > Viridiplantae > Streptophyta > Magnoliopsida > Santalales > Viscaceae > Viscum > Viscum album. Next base: position 387,676,915 of record OY728148.1, on the reverse strand, counting down.
AACTATAATTATCATAAAAAAATTGATAGGAAATTTCCCTATTATGGGTTTAGAAAAATTATTAACTTTCCCCTTTGAAGAAAACTTTCACATGTAAAATTTTATAGCTTTCTTATTTGAGTAACTCCCTGTCCACTCATCCACGCCTTCAAAATATTCTTATCTTTTCAAATTTGGACAATTTACTGAAAAATGTCCAATAGCTCCACACTTGAAACAATTTACCAATATATTTCCTCATAAATTTCCTTTTTCTCTTCTCACACTACTTGAAAGTAATGACAATATTTTTTTAAATTTCACTTTGAAATTTTCTTCTACATCGTAATTCTATTCTTATATAACTTCTTATTTCCTACTCTTGTCTTATTATAAACATTTAAAGGAAATTTCCCTATCATTTTTTCTTATTATTGAAAAAAATCCCTATTTTATTTCATAATTAATCATAATTTCACATCCCTATTTGAGTTGTATTCATTTTTTTAGACTTTGGGGTGGTTCTTTTTGGGTTTAGGATGTATTGGTTGGTGATCGGTGGTTTAAAAAGGGTTTCTGGATTTTCTTGGTGAAAATGGGATAGATCATTATATAATCCAATCCATATTGATCCTAGGAATCACTTGTGTACCAAGTTTAGTAACAACATGCTCAGTTTAGGGTGTGGTCTCATGTATGGGGCATGGGGAGCCTCCCTATATTCCAAAACTAGTTTTCCCTTTACTACACCACGGTTCAGGGTATGGTGCGTCCAAAATAGATAATGATTTTTCACCATATTATGGTTATTAATCATTTCAATATCCTTGGTGAGGCATTATTGAGACCACCATGGGTTTGGTGAACACCCAACATTCCATGGAATCACCAGTTTTAGAATTTTTAATGGATGAATCAGCTGCATGATATTTCAAAGGAGGTTAGGCCCACTAATTTGGGAATATATGACCATTAAGTAAGGATGATTAATGGATTTTGGCATGTTTTTTCCTCTATTAAACATCTCTAATTCATTCCATTTCTAGGATTTTGGATTCAAATGATTATGATGAGATCATTGATCAGTCTATCTTTATTCATTTTATTACCTAGGATGATTCCATCCCTTTAGGCACTATTTTTTTACCATACTATGAGATTTATTTAAGGGAGATAAAGACCAATTATTCTTTGATATTTTAAAATTTATTAAAGAATAGTTTTGGATATTCTATTACATATATATTGATCTCATTCTCATGGATTGTGTATTCCATGCAATTGTTGGAAATACCAAGTGTTTTGAGGTAGGTGGTATCATGAAATTTTTTTCTCTATGAAGATTTCTTACTTTCCCATTTTAAAATAGTTTTTAAATTATTATAGGCATGATTTATGATTTTTTTAAATCTTCATATTTTGGATATTTATATGAAATATAATTTTCCCTTAGTTTATTGATAAAATTTTATTTCAAAGCATTCTATATTTTAAAGTTTCTTTTTCAAATCATGTTGTAATTTGATTAAAAATGATTTCAGATCATGAAATGTGAAATTTAATGGCCTCCAATTATAAGAGGTTAATGTTGATTGCTTTTAATTGATTGGAATTATCATTGTAATTGATAGAGCACATGGGAATTCAGGGTACTTAGGAGGGGGAAATTTTGGGACAAGAATACTCAGCATGGTTTGTTTTGTCTAGAATGGGTCTTTGATTATAACTCTAAATAAATTCTGTATTTCATGACATTGTTAGGGGTTCACTTATTACTGTGTTCTCCCATCCCAAGTCTTATTGATCTAGGTATTTATGTCTGAAATAGTCAGGACCATTCACTAAGGTGTGAGGATCATAGATAGCTTATACCTAAACTACCCTAGGATATATTTTCATGTTTCTACTCATTGATGACTATTGAAATGGTTGCCTTTGAAATGTAATAGATATCTTTGAAATGTACTTTGAAGTAAAAATAGTTTATCTAAAAGTTATCTAAAAATTGACTTGTTTATAAATGCTTTATGAACTATTTGAAATGTTTAGATTTCCATGATTTATAGTAAAATGTTAAAGGTTATATTTCATGCCTTGGTTTTTATTAAAATGGGTATAATTTTTTTATTTTAAAAAGACTTATTTTGAAAGAATCAGTGGGATCCTATTGGGGATATTTTTTGCACAACCTCCACATACTCATGGGTGTTTGTAGATATTTTTTTATCTGATGTAGGTAAAGGAAATGAATTTTATTGGGGTGGTGAGTATCAGTGATAGTGGGGTGTGGGAATTTGGTGGTTACATGGTAGTATGTTTTCCCTTATATCACATTAAGATGGGTTTTTGTTGATCTCATCTGTTTTTTTTTCACATTTTTGGTTTGGCACATGTATTACCTTATACTATATCTTATATTACCTTGATTTATATTGTCATTTTTTCATTATTTTATATATTCTACCTGTTTTTTGTTTTAATTTATTTGGGATAAATCATTCTCAAATTTATTTCTCGATGTTCGGTCTCTTTTTACTTACTTGGGGGGGTTCAAAATTCTCTTCGGGCCTTTCCATGGGCTAGATTAGGTGTCTAGTTTAGGGATTATCCACATCATTTTATGATAAATTAGTATTAAATTAGGGTTATTTATACTTGATATTTGAGTTTTGGGGTGGTTTGTTAAATCAGAGATAGGATTTTCAGGACTTAGGGGGTAGATTATGAGTGAGTTACTGGACATCTCTCATCTCAACGAGCCTTGATATACAATGGAATATTGGTAATTATATCTATCATGTTGATTTTTGATCTAATACTAATTTCTTATCTATGTTATCTTGATTAAAACTAAATTTAATCACTTATTTTATAGTCTTTATTATTTCTTTGATATGGAACCATTCTACCTAGAAGGATACTTAGAGTTCCATAAGTGGGTGATGCATATGATGTTTCACAAGGAAACCCTCCAGTCGATTAGAATCATGTCAAGGTAGTAGTTTGAGAAGTCCATTAAATAGACCAGGGTGCTTTCCCCACCCCATTTAAAGTTAAAAAAGTGAAACCAGGTACTATATGAGATAAATATTAAGCTTAAGTTTTTTTCACTAGAAAACACTATCCTTCAAAGGAAAAAAATGGTCCTTAAGTCATAGGATTGGGTGAGGAAGACCAAGAATATTTTTTGACTTCCTATAAACTCTATATTCTGTTAAAGTGAATTATTCAAATTTTAAGCTCAATGGCCCTATAAAGAGATGGTGGGACATGATATTTTATGAAAAAAACATGATGTTTTGGAGTGGAAGGAATTCTAAACTATCTTTTTTAGTAGTTTTTTCCTAAATCATTAATGATGGATAAATACATAGAGTTACTCACCCTTTAATAAGGTGATTATACTATAAAGAAATATATTGACCTCTTTGTTTAACTAGTTTATTTTACTTTCTAGAGTGTATCAAGTGATAATTTCAAGCCTTAAAGGTTTCATATAGGAATGTGATCAGATATTCGATCCTAGGTTTATATGTTAAATATTACCTCTTATATTGAATTAGTGGATATATATTTAATAAAAGATATTGATCTGGAAGGATAGTTAGGGTTAGTTGGAATTTATATTCCTTCTAGTGATAGTTTTAGTGTATCATATGGAAAGAAGAGGAAGTGGAATGAGACAAGTAAAGGTGGTGGAAGTGGCTCCCAGTATCAGACTTACACCTCACCTCCAATAGTAATTATTGGTGGTCCTCTGAATTTATACCAATGTAGAAATATGGGACATATGAAACAAGATTTCCATACACCTCTAAATATTTATAACTCATGTTGATGATAAGGTCATTTTTAGAATTTCTTTTAGGATCATTACACTCCATGTTATGGTACAAGCTCATCAGCACTTAAAGAGTTTGTGGTGGGGTCAAATGCTTTGAAGACTACTAGTTTTTAGTGATATGATTATGAAATGAATCAGTTGTATGTAGTGGAGGATTCTTGGGTGGAAGTTGATATAGGAACTATAACTATGGGAAGTAATATCTTTATTGGTTTATCTTCCATGAATTCTTTATATAATATTAGTGCCTTTAATTAATTTATATCTACTAGATTCATGAAAAATGTAATACTTACAACATATCTCATATCATTTTCTATGTAGTTGAAAATGTATCGTATAAAGAATAACGAGAAAGGTTTTTAATGTCCCTTGTGTTATATTTTGATATCATAAGTTTATATAGTTTGGTATTTTCTACTTATAAACACAGATCTATTTGATGTTATCCTTAGAGTGGATTAATTTGTTTCCCATAAAGTAGATATTTATTTTTATCATCAATGGGTTGTATTTGTTGTCTCTAATGGTAACTCTCAGGTGTTCTAGTGAGATTGGATTCTGAGATCTTTTCTAGTAGGACCTCCTTTACTAGAATTTGGAAAGTTGATTTCTTATTTCACAGTTGAACTTGGGAATGAACTAACACATTGTGATATTACTTTGGTGATTAAGTAATTTCATGAAGTCTTTCAAAATAATTTATCTGGTCTTCCAATAGATAGGGAAGTTTATTTCAAAATAAGTTTAGTGTTAGGAACTCAACCAATGTCCATTCCTTTATATTGTATGGATCTAGTGGAATTAAAGGAATTGAAGCTTCAGTTTCATGATTTGAAATCTAAAGGCTTCATTTTTCCAAGTGTATCACCTTGGGAATCCCCTATTATTTTTTCTAAAAAGTTTGATGTAACTCTAAATTCTTTTCAATTATAGAAATATTAATCATGTTATGATTAAGAAAAAGTTTTATTTTCCCCATATCAATGACCTGTAAAATCAATTAAAGGGAGAAAATGGTTCTTAAAAATAGACCTTCAGTGGGTGTATCATCAACTCAGAGTTAAGTAATTGGATATTCTAAACAAAACCTTCAGGAGTAGGTATATCCAATTTGAATATCTTTTGATTTAATTTGGTCTAACTAATTTTATAACTATTTACATGGCCCTAATGAATCAAATTTCCCACCAGTGCTATATTCCATTGTTATGGTATTTGTGGATAATATTATAGTTTACTCAAAATCTAAGGAAGAAAATGAGAATCACTTGAAATATATTTTGGGAATTTTGAGGATCTCTACTTTCCTGCTAAATTATTGAAGTGTCGTATCTGAATTCAATAATTTAAGTTATTAGTACATGTGGTTTCCAAAAATGGAATATCAATTGATCATGAGAAAGTGGAAGTTTTCTTATCATTATAATATTCATGAGATGTCTTTGATATTTGAATATTCTTGAGTTTAGAAGTATATTTTCATTATTTTATGAAATATTTTTAAAAAATTGCATATTCATTGACTTCTCATACCAAGAAACAAGAAAAAATTATATAGGATTCAAATTATCATACTTCATTTGATGAATTGATGTGATATTTGACCTCAAAACCTATTATAATTTTACCAAAAGTAGTAAAGGGATATGTGGTGTTCTTTTAGGATTTATTTGCTCATTTGGGATGTGTTCTTATACAGGAAAATCATGTAGTGGTGTATGGATCTCATCAACTTTATCTCTATGGAAAAAACTACCCCACCCATGATCTAAAACTTACAGTGGTTATGCATGATCTCAGGGGTTGGTGACATTAGCTCTTTGGGGAAAGGTTAGCTATCTATTCTAACCATAATAGTTTAAGTTACATATTTTATTAGAGGGACATGAACCATAGACAATGGAGATGGGTGGAGTATCTTCATTATTTTAACTTTGAACTTTCTTAAACCCTAGGAAAGGGAAATGTTGTTGAATATGGTTTGAGTAGAAAGTTACCTAGTCAGACATTGATGGAATAAAAATATGAATAGAATCTTATGGGATTATTTTCTTGGATTCACCTAGATGTTATTGAAGAAGAGACTAGTATATTTTTTGGATAGTGATCAGTTGATATCATCTCTTATGAAGTTTATTTTTTAGGATAAATGGTGGGATAAAGATTTTAAGAGTATCAGAAACACTTTATATGGTGGGGAGACCATTTTTGAGTGGTCTTTCTTTCCTAGAAGGACTTATTTATTTCAAAAACTGGTTTTTATTCCTTCATATGGGAGGAATTTAGTGATGGAAAGTTTTCATTTTTATCAATGGGTAGTTCATCTTAGTATAATAAATATGTACTATGACATCGAGTACTAGTTTTGGTGTCCATGTTTGAAATATGACATAGCTAATTTTGTATCTTAATTCCATAAATGTCAGTAAATTAATGTTGAACACCAAAACCTTATGAATTCCCTCATCATCTTCTGATGACTACATGGAAATGGGACAGTGTGTCTATAGATTTAATCATTGGGTTACCATAAAATCTCTGAGGAAATAATGTTATATGGGTGTTGATTCATTGACTAACTGAGTTGGATAATTTAATTTCTATTAGAGACACCACCAATGTTGAGGACTTGGGAAAGTAGTATGTTTAGAATATTGTGAGGTTATACATAGTATCATCTAATATTATTCTATATAGGGATACCTGGTTTACCTCTTAGTTTTGGAAAGTCATCTAGGAGGTTATGGTTTTTAAGGTTAATTTTAGTGAGACTTATTATCCTCAGACATATGGATAGATGGAGTAAGAAATTTAAATTCTAGAATATATGTTTCATGGTTGTGTTTTGGACTTTGTGGGTTTATGGGATAGATATTTGTGATTGTTCAAGTATTATTATAATAAAAATTATCATTAATCCTTTATAATGGATTCCTTTGAGGCTTTATATGTCCACTATTTTAAATCACAACTTTTTTTGTTAGAGGTGGGTGAATCTTCTCTTGTTGGACCAAGCCTTGTCCAAGATACATTAGAAAAGGTCTATATGATTTTTCAGAGATTAGTGACTACTCAGATATAGTTCAAATATTATGTTGATTTTTGACATCATCCTTTGCAATTTTTGGTGCGTGACTAGGTGTTCTTGAAAGTTTCACCTCATTTGGGCCACTATTGACTTGGGAAGCAGGGAAAGTTAGCATCGATATATGTGATACCTTTTAAGATCACTGAATAGATTGGAAAGGTATCTTATCAGTTAGCTTTATCATATCAGTTGAATTTAATAAATTATTTTTTTCATGTATCTAAATTTAAAAAGTATCATATTGATCCCTCTAATATTTTGAACTGGTAAGAGCTTGATTTGGAACAAAAAATGTATGTACTTAAATGATCGATTCTGATTTTTGATTCTAGGAAAAATATCTTGTGTGGGAAGTATATTTAATTGGTCCTCGTTTTATGGAAGCACAAAATGGATTCACATGAGGCATGGGAATGCTAATCGATGATGATGGAGAAGTTAACTCATCTCTTTATGAAACAACCATCTTTAAATTGAATTTTTGGGATTAAAAAGTGATATTATGGGGAGATTGTAGCATCTAGGTTTGAGGTATGCTCCATTTTCAAGATTTGGGATAGTTCTTTTTGGGTTTAGGATGTGTTGGTTAGTTACTAGTGGATTAAAAATATGTTTTGGATTTTCTTGGAAAAAAAGAGCTAGACCACATCATGGTCCAAGACATGTTGAGCTTAAGAATCTCCTATGTACTGTAAGAAGGAACAAATTTCCCAGTGCAGGTTTTGGTCTTAGGCATGGTATATAAAGATTATCTATGTGGACCATGGCTAGTTTGGCCTCTACCACATCATGATGTAGGGCATGGGGAGTCAAAAATGGCCAACGCTTCTACACCACACTATGGTCAGTCAATGTTTTGGGGTTATCATTATGGATTCATCGAGAACACCACAGGCATGGTAAATACCCACTATTCCATGGTGTTACTAATTTCAGAATTTTGAATGTCTGAATTGACCACCATATATTTTGGATGAGGTTATTCTCATTGATTAGGGCACATGCGATCATTAAGGATGGATGATTAATGCATTTTGGATCATTTTTTCCTCTTTTAAACCTCTCTTATTCATTATATTTCTAGGGGTTTTGTTTAATATGATTCTAGGGAGATCATTGTTTGACCTATCATCATTCATGTTATTTCCTAGGGTAATCTCAACCATTTAGGACCTATTTCTATTCGAAATTACTGGGTGTTAGTCTAAGGGAGATAAATACATGTTCTTATTTGATTTTTATGCATTTATTAGGAAATATTTTTGGATCTTCTCTCGCTTTTTTAGATACCACTTTCTCATGGCTTGTGGATTTTGTGAAATTGTTGAAAATACCAAGTGTTTTGAGGTAGGTGTTTCATGAAAGGTATATTTAGATAAACCATGATTGAAAACTCATTTTAAAATTGTTTTTAAATAGTTAAAGGCATGATTTGTGATTTTTTAAATGATCATGTTTTGAATATTTGCATGAAATTGAATTCCCTCTTAGTTTATTGATAAAAGGTTATTTAAAATAATTTTGTATTTTGATGAAAAAAATTTTCAAAAAATTATTTTAAATCATGGTATATGAAATTTAACATCCTCCATGTATAGGTAAAGAATATTGATTGCTTTAAATTTATTGGCCTTGGTATAGGTAGGGAACATGGGAACCTTGGGAGCTTGGAAGGGGGTAGTTTAGGGAAAAGTACGCTGGAATGGTTTTCTTTTTATATAATGGATATATAATTACAACTCTAACTTAACATTAGATTTCAAGACACTGTTAAGGGGTCCACTTATCAGGGTGTTCTCTCATCTCGAGCCCCATTAATCTAGGTACTTGTGGATATAATAGTCATAACCATTCACTGAGGTGTGAGGATCCTATATATCCTAAACCTAAAATACTCTATTATAAGTTTCCATGTCACTAATCATTGATGACTTTTGAAATGGTTGGATTTGAAATAAAATGGGTCTCTTTAAAATGTACTTTTAAGGGAAGGGGGTTTATCTAAAATATATTTGAAATCTAACTTGTTTAAAGATTATTTATAAACTATTTTAAAAGGTTAGATTTCCATGATTTACAATAAAATTTGAAAATATATATTTCATTTCTTGGTTTTTCTTAAAATGTTCATAATTAGTTTGTTTTAAAAAGGCTACTTATAAAACACTTGATGGGATCCTATTGTGATTGTTTTTATCACACATTGTACATACCATTAAGTGTATGTAGATCTTATTTTCTTTAACATAAGTAAATTCAAGGAATCACATGGTGGTGGAGGGTATCCATTATAGTGGGGTGTGGGATTTTGGTGGTCACATTGAAGGATATTTTCCCTCATATCAAATGGAGATGGGTTGTTTTTAGTCTTAACTAATTTTTTTCTCTATTTTAGTTTGGAACTTGTATTAACTTGTACTCTTTTTATTCCATTTTATATATTTATATTGTTATGTTATATATTTTTTATATATGTAAAATTCTATTGTTTGTTCATATTTTTATGGGATAAATCATTCTAGAAGGTAGTTCTTTATTCCCAAGCACTTTTTTTCAGCCCATCGGGATTGAGAATTCCCTTTGGGCCTACCACAGGATATCTTAGGTGACTGGTTCAGGTGACCCAGATCAATTCATGACATAGAATGTTGTGTAAATAATCCAATGGAAGTTTTAAAATATCATAGATTTCAAGAACCAGGAAAATTGCATAAAACCTGTCTAGATAAATATGAAATATCTTATTAATAACTATAGAATCATCAAAAAACTCACTAAAACCTTTGATGGTGCTCACAATTACATTAACTTGAGTGAATAATTCACCAAATATTTCATCATCATTTATTTTGAGATCGTTGTATTTCAATCTATAACTTTATGGCCTGGATTTCTTCAATTTTATATTACCTTCATAGATATTTTCCAATTTATCATAGATTCCTTTCACTATTTTCATCCATTTAGCTTTTAGAAACTCTTTTCTAGAAAGAGATGTAAAAAAAGAATTTTGATCATAACCATCATTCTCCAAATTCTTTATATCAACTATTTTCATAGAAGAACCTTCGAAATAAGGAATTAAAACATATTTATTTATAACCAAAAACATCTAAATGGTTAATAAAAAATATGGAAGCATCTGATCATTCCACATATTATAATTTTTTCTATTAAAATTTGTAATACCTTTTTTTCACTAAAATGATGTTATCTATGTTCACTGTAAAAATTCAGATCCCAACTCTTCTTACATGAAGAACAACTTTTCACTTCAAAATCCAAATAGTTGATTTTATTTTAAGGAAACATGATTACTTTAATACCACTTGAAAAGGACTCACAAAATCAGTGGTAATTCACTAATAAGTGGTTGAATTGAGGAATTCATTTCCCTTTTAAGTTTCTTTATAAAAAAACTTTTAAACTAATTAAATTTAATTACTGGATCTTTTTCTTTAACACTAAATTATAAATATAATAGTTACGGTAGATTTTTACACTTTTCACCATTCAAAACAAGTAGTTACATCCTTGGTATGATCTGGTAAAATATGTGATCACACGTTCCACCAGAATCATCATGTTGAATACATCGAGTAGGGTTTACCCTCAAATTTATGATACATAAAAATTCCTCAAAACTTGTGTAAATTTCTCCCACACAAACAAAGATATATAATCTATTTTTAAACCACAATAGATTATTAAAACAAGTTATAATTCCATTGATTTTTCATTATGCTTCTTATTATTACCCTTTCTCTCCTTCTTCTTCCTATTCAACTTAAACAGAAGCAAGTTCTCTTCTATACATTTCATTATCTTATCTATATTATTCATTACACTATCTCACATAAATAATCATTCAAGGACCTTTTTCACTTTTATCTTACATAGAAATATACTTTTCTTCAAGTTATAATTTTATTTTCAAATTAAAATTTGAACTCCCAAAATCCTTTAACTAGTTCTCACTTTCTATTTAACTTCTTAATCTCTTGGATCAGTCTAGGTAATCACAGTATGAATTCATACATTACAGTTTCATTAAATATTTGTTCTAAATTTTTCTATATTTTTTATCCCTTTTTGGTGTGAAAAAACTTTTTCACAATGCAAGACTTTTTTTCTTTTCTATATCTTTTCATAATCTCAGTGTGATGCTATGCATTACCATGCAATACACTAACCACATAAAAACAAAATAGATCTTAATTTTCATGACTTCACATCATGTATTGAAAATATATTTCATATAACACTCTATTTCATAAAATTATAAGGCCTTATCAACACGGTGTGACTATCTCTCAAATTAAAAAGGTATCTTTAATATTCCTTTCATACATGGAATACATAGTAGTGTGAGTATGATCTTCATGGAACTATATTTAATCCACAAGTCACACTTCAATTTTTATTAAATTAAAAAATCCATACGCATTAGGAAAAAAACCTTACATATTGAATATAAAATAATTAAGTATTGAAACCCTTAAGTTATAAATAATTTTCCTATTTTCATCTCAACACCTCAAAAATATTATATATAGAAAATATTACATATGGAAAAAAAACCTTTTGTATAAAGGAATTTAGATATTTTCAAATAGTAACCCGTATATAATGAATATAAAAACTATATGTATTTTGAACTCTTCCAAATTTCTAAATAATTTTTCTTAGAGTAACCCTTATGTATCAATCAGAATACTCTTACTCACTAAGGATTTTACCATTTTTTGACTACTTCTACATCTTCTCACTTCCAAATACTTCACCTTATTCAAATATTATAACTTCTAAGATTAATATGAATCCTAAAATATTCTAAAATAAACATGAAGTTTATTAATTTGAATTATTATCATAGCATCATCATGTTTAACTTTTAGATCCACCTTCCTGGACATATTTAACTTCAAACTTCTTAAAACATTCCTAACCACCTTAAGTCATCTAAAATTACTTTATATATTAAATAAATAACTTTATATTATAGATTTACTTCAAATTAGTATCCATAACTCATAGAAAACTTTCAAAATTAATTATAGGATATCTTTAATGTATACTTCTTCCATAAATGGTGTTTCTGAACTTTATCTATAGGTATATATTTATCCTTAGTTATTCTTCTATATGTATATATTATATAAGTATAAATTTCATATGAAACTTCTAGAATCACTTTTCCTCCAACTTAAATCCCTCCACATTTCTTTAATCACTCCAAAACCTTATAATGAACTTCACCTCAAATGAAAATCCATGTTACACTTAAGCTTCAACATGATCTATATATTGAAAACAAAAGACAATACAAGAAACATATCTAGTTTAATCTTATCTAATTATAATTATTTTATTTATAGACTAATAAAACTCTAGTGGGTCTCAAAAACCTCCCCCTGGTTATAACCACTCTATATATTCACCATCTTCATCATTATTAGTCTCAAAAATCCCCCACCCCATTTGGATTTTTTTAGAAACCATTGAACATAAATCACTTTTCAAACTCAACACACTTATAAATTAATCATTATTCAATAATTTTAATCCTTCATAGGTTAAATATATGTAGTAAATAATAACAATGAATAATAAATTCATGTTTTCCATTAAAGTGGATTACATCCACTTCTTCATAGAATTTGAAACCAATTGAGATCAAATTTTATTCTACTTCACACAACAGTTCTTTTAACATGTGTGTAAAAATTTCCAACATACATTCTTGCTAAACATATTAGAACATGTCACAAATCACACAACCACATATTGAATTCATAAATTACCCCTTTAAAAATCTCTCTAAATATATTATCCTCATAAATAGTAAATCTATCCCCATTATGATAAACACCTATATTTGTATTAACCTATTTTTTTCTCATCTTTTATAAATACATAAAGGGGTAATCATAAAGAAATTTATATTGTTTTTATACCCATTAGAAAAGAAAATATTCAAATAAAAAGTGATATAATGGATGAATTCATTATACCTTATCCTTAAGAGGAATTAAGTTGAACTCCCATCATCAACCTCAATATATGAAATGATTCCTTTGGTAAAATCTTAGTGAACATATTATAAATCTTCTCTTTGGTATGAACAAGCTCTAGATTAAGAACTCCATGATTCAGTAACTCCTTAATAAAGTGGTATTTTATAAAAATGTACTTTTATTAAGAATACTAAATAAAATTTCTCAATAAATTGATAACAATTTGATTATCACAACCCACTAACAATGGAAATATCACATACACCATGATATCTTCCAATTGAGTCTTCATCCACATCAATTGGGTTATTGATTAAGTTGTAATAACATATTCTTCTTTATAAGTACTCAAGGTCATCAAAAATTACTTATTTTTATTTCAACATACACACATTTATCACGAAAAAAAACCCATCATATATTGATCTTTTTTCATCATTATTTCATGACCAATCTATATCTTTATATTCAAAGAGGTCAGGATTTCCATTACTATAATATTTCAATCCATAATACATTATACCTTTAATATACCTAAGAATTATCTTTCTGGTGATTAAATGAGATTCATTCTTTGAAATTTGATATCTAACACATAATGTACCAACATAAACTATATTTGGTATTAAAGTTTTAAATTAAATAAAACTAACAATTAATTTCCTAAATTCTATTGAATCAAATTCATTTACTTTTTCATCATTCAAAATATTTTTTTTCACAAAAAATAGGGTATAAATTGTCACTGAATCCTCAATAAAAAAATTCATAAGTTATTAGGCATATTTCTCTTGAGAAATAAAGAAATGATCTTATTCTTGAGAAACTTGTGAGACCAAAAGAAACCTCATTTCACCAAAAATGGACATCACTAATATTTTTTTCATCTTAAAATCAGACTCCTTACACACACATTCTTTATTTCCAATAAACATAATATCATCAACATAGAAAATAATAATAATTGATACCTATTTAGATGATCCTGTAAGGGGAATTATCTCATTAGGTTTTCCCTATCTCCACCTCTCCTCACTCTGACTCAGGTCATCTTTAAATCACATACTCATCGCTCCTTCTAGGCACTTTCATTTTGGTGGATCTAGAGGAGGATTTGTCTTTATGGACGTGGATGGAGTGATATTTCTAACCTTTTTTCAGCCTATTCTCACTCTACCCTTTCCTTGCTAGGTAGGGTTTCATCTGGTGGTGTGGTGAAATCGGCGATTGTTGTTCCAACTTCTCCTAGCCATGGGTTGGCGTGTAGTTCAATGTCATATAAGAGTGTGCGTTGTGGTTCGAGGTGGTCTTTGGGTAATTATGTGAAGGTGGTGATGGTATCTAGTTCTGGTTTGTAGAAAGGTATCACGGTTGGCTTGAGGGTTCTGGTTTTTTTCTCCTTGTTGTCATGTCCTGTTATGCTATTAGTGATTATGTTTTGGGTAATCTTCATTTTTTGGTTTTGGTTTTTCTATTCGTGATGGATTCTAGAGTTTGTATGTGAGTTTTTCTTGATGTTTTAATTGCGGAGGCTTTTTCTGGGTTGAGAAGGTTCGTTCTGGTTTTGGTTCGGTGGCATCATTGATGTTGCAATAGCAGCTTGGATGAGTTGCTTCAGGAACTCCTCATGGAATTTTTGAATTTGAGTGAAGGATCATGTGAAGTCGTAATCATGATGGTTTTCTATATTCATGATTTGGATGTGGATGTGATTGTTCCTTATGTTTGTTTTTTGTAGAGGAACTGGCGGTGCCTTTGGTTTTGGTGGTGTGGTTCAAATTTCTTTTTTGTATGATTTTATTGAATCATCCCTATGGTCTTAAGAGGATATAGAATCGATTTATTATGATGTGGGGAAGTTTAGTTTGGTATTTTTTTTGTTTGAATTTTGTGTGTTCGCTTATAGAACTGTGGCCTTGGTCCATGAGACATTGCATCCAGTTTACTTGATAAAGACTTATTCAGAAGAGGTTCAGAGCAGGAAGTGTTCTCCTTATCACCACTATCCAGAATTAGAAGTTTGAGAGGGTATGGAATTTCCTATCAGTAATGTTCCCATGCATCCTTATTGCATCCAGTTTACTTGATATCCTAGCAGCGATGGGAAGGGGGATGCTAATCTAATTATTTTTATTACTAGGGTGGATATTTTCCTTACTCATGAATTTGATTGTTTTTTGTCTTGATGATCTTGGCCCGTGGAGGCATGGTTGTGTTTTAAGTCTTTGATGTCTTTATAGTTTCCTACTTTTTATTTAAAAGTTATTCTGAAATAAAAATTTAACTTTCAGTTATTCATACCTCTTTGAAATCTTTGATGTAGATATTATTTTCTACTCTTCCCTTATTGAACTTTAGTAACTTCAAGAATGTTTCTAACTTGGAATACCAAAATCTTGGGGATTTTTTTAACCCATATAGATCCTTACTCAAACTTCAAACATATCATTCTTCTTATTCACTAATAAATCATTATTTTTCTCAATTTATACTTCCTATTACAACTATCCATTGAGAAAGTATGGATTAAAATCTATTTGGAATATATTGTATCTCATTTGTGTCATAATATCAAGAAATATCCTAATGTTATCATTCTTGAGAATTAGTGAAAATTTTATATCAAAATCAATTTCTTCAACCTATGAGTACTTTTTTTACACAATTTTTTCCTTGTTCCTTCTCACTTCTCCTCTTTCATTCAGCATGTTACAAAACACCCACTTTGTTCTAATAACATTATTGTTTGTGGTATTAGGTACCAAATCCCAAGTATCAATATTCTTAATATAAAATAATTATAAATTTATAACAATAAAACAATATTGATTCTCTAAATCATCTTCCATATCTCTAAGTTCAACCTAAGAAAAAAATTAGGTATGTTTTATTGTCTTCAATGCTATCTTATTTTGAACCATATTTCCTTATTCTATAATGATATTTTGGACCTAAAACTACTTTATCATCATTTTATGAATTGAAAAATAATTTTTTTAATAATTATAAATTAATAAATAAACATCTTCAATATGAACCTCTTATGGATTCTCATTATTTTTGGAATCTTCACCATCCTTCTCAAAATAATATCTTCATTGTCTTCACCTATATAACTTGCTTCTTAATGTGTTATCTAATTATTTGAGTGTAAAAAAACCTTTAAATAATCAGTATTCATGATCTTCCCAATATATTTATTATAAAATAGATATCCTCTTCTATTTTAAGAATAAGCAAGGGAGATACCATCAACTCCTCTCTGGTCAAACTTCCCAAGGTTTCATTTTTTTACATTGATAATACAAGGGTTTCTAAACACCCTTAATTATATTATACTTGTGAAATTATTATATTAAATATAATATGGTGAAATATAATAATTTTTTCAATAAAAAATAATATTGAATATGAAACATTTAACTTTTTTTATTTACATAATGAGAAGTATCATGCTCAATCAATATAGTATAAGCCATCTCCACCAAACTCATGTTATTACACTCAATCATACCTTTTTTGTGGATTTTATGGTGCACTAAGTTCATGATTAATAACATTATTATCAATATACTCTTCATATTTTATACTATTATATTCATCATCATTAATAGTATATTCTTCTTTAAGGATAAACCACACTCCTCAGTATTTCTTCTAAAATTTTTAATCATATTCAGAGCCTCTAACTTGTGCTTCATAAATATAATTAATATGATGTGAGTGAGGTAATATATAACAAAAATAAAAAAAATATCTTTATTTTTATATTTCTTCCTCATAGGCCAATAAATATTTGAAAAAATGACCATTAATGGGTGATATGTTTGAATCTCTACTTTATCATGTAAAGAATTAATAATCTTCCTCTTTTTTCATATTGAGCACATCAAATTTATATATATCTATATATATTTATATATCTTATTCATATAAACATCATGAAAATTATTTTAGGTAATCAGTATCATGTTATTTTGAATAATATAACCAAGAATTTGATTCCATAATTGATTTTCCTTCTTTAAGATTTGGTGGCATGAATTTACAGTATCACCAGCCTAAAATTAGTTTACCATTGTTTTTTTATTCCTATAAATACACATCCATATTTAAACCTATTAAACCAAAACCCATATTTTTGGAACACTAATTCATTTCCTTCATTGCAAAACTGATATACACTTAATAAATTATTTTTCATCCCATCAATATATAACGTGTTCCATAACTTGAACTTATCTTTTCCAATTATTATAGATATAACACCTTTTATTTATATGAATAATAATTTCAAAAGGTCACTAAGAATTCATTGAAATTATAAACATCCTTTAATAGCTTTAAATCTCCTATCATGTCTGAAGAATATACACTATCAAAAATCCATGGACATTTTTTTCATAATGCTTTGAGTGTAACTTCAATATATAATGTTATTTATTTCCTTTTTATTTATTATTATGAGTATTTTGAGTATTAAAATTAATAATCATCTGTGTGGGTATAATGGTGATACATTATTCATCAAATTTAACCATTCATTTATATCTTTCACAATTTCATTCAATAGTTGGAACTTATTCTCAACCTTCAGTTCCAAATTTTTATATTTATTCTAAACTTTCCTTCTTAGAGTAGGTTGAATCCCCATCAAAAATTTTCTACTTAATCTTCTAGGATCATATAAATATTGGTAAATAAACCAAAATCTCCATGAAATTTTATCAAAACCTCTATAATTTCATCATAATCCATAAAATTCATACTTTCCTCTAAAAACTAATTATTGTTCAGATATTGACACCAAATCCATTTCCATATTTTGACCATAAATATTGTCTCCTTTCTGAAAAACAAAATTTTTATATACACTAAACACTTTACTCCTCACTCTATACTCCTATTAATTTTTAAATCCACTATTTATATTAGTTTTAATTTTCAAATTAGTGCTCCCAGAATTTATAAATTTTTTAGAATCATCTTGTTTTTTCATGAATTTGAATTTCTTTACTTGTGACTTTGAATCAGAATATTAACCCAAAATTCCAATATATTTTTCAACCTTGAATGTGATATTTATATTCTTACTTTAATTTTATCATTATATTAAACTTCAACTCTTTCCAAAAATCTTCTCTTTCATGCTTACTCCAACTTCCACTATATGATTTTTAAAGTAGAATTTGAAATTTTTCAATTCATTTTCAGCTTTTATCAATGTTTTCTGAAAATTTTCAAGCTCCTTATCCTTTTAATTAACCTTATATTCTATTTAAAATTTAAAATTATTCTCTTCAGTGAGTAACTTTTTTAATTAATCAATCCCATTTATCAACTTTGACCCCTTTTAAGCATGAATATAATCCTTATTACTTGAGGTTTGAATGGAATTCTTTAAATATTTATTCACCTACTAAAAATTTATATCTTTTAAATAAATCCTTCATTTATCACTTAAACATGAACTTAGTTTTTTTTATTCCCCACTTTCAATAATTCTACTTTCATCGCTAGTGAACTCTTCCTTATTCACTTTTGTAATCATCAATTTTTCATCAGCTTCATTGGAAGTCTCAAGTTTCTATTCATCCTCACTGCTATCATCATTGTCAATATTAGATAACAAATTTTTCCATTTTTTTATAAAAAAATGTACCTTTCCCTTTTGAATAAAACTTTGAATGATCAAATTTTGTAGATTTCTTCTTTTAGGAACTCCTTGGCCTCTCATATTTATCTTCACAATATTCTTCTCCTTCTAATATTGGATAATTTACTAAAAAATATAAAATATATCCACACTTGAAAAACTTAAGTGGTATATTTACCTAATAATTTACTTTACCATTTCTCACACTTCTTAAAATTAATGACATGAGTTTATCAAATTTCACTTTGACATCTTCTTCTTCATCAGAATCCTCTTCTTCCAAAACTTATTTTTTCCTACTATTCTCTTATTTAAATTATATAAATGAAATTAACGTATCATCATTTTCTTTTATTATTAAATTCACTTACCTTCTATATTTCATAAATAATCATAATTTTTTCATATCATTCAATATAAATTAACCCAAAACATTATCTTCAAGTATTAAGACCTTTCCATCAAACATGACTAGAAAAATACATAATATCTTCTTGAAAACCTTAGAATCCTCCAATTTCTCACAAAAAGACTTTTTTAATGCTCACAGTTTCATTAAATTGAGTAAATAATTCATCATTTTTTTCATCCTCATTTATTTTGAGATATTTTAATTTCAATATACAAAGTTATAACTTTGGTTTCTTCGTTTTTTCATTACCTTCATAGATATTTTCCAATTTATCTTAGATTCCCTTTTTAGTTTTCATTCTATAAATTTGAGAAAAAAATTCAAAAATAGATGATAAGATAGTATTTCAAGATAGTTCATCAGTCTCCAAATTATTTCTATCAATAGTTATCATAATAGCTCCATCATGAGTAAGAAACCATTAGTAATTGTCTCTAAATCGTCCAAACTAATTGATAACAAATATGACAAAATCTTATCTTTATATATATATATATATATATATATATATAATTTTCACATAAAAATTAGTAATTCCCTTGTTGATCACTAAATTTTTATTTTTCATGTTCATAATATAAATTTAGAGCCCAAATATTCTTACATATAGGAACACATTTCACTTCAAACTCAAAATAGTTGATCATCCTTGAAGGAAACCTAATTTCTATGATACCACTTAAAAGGGACATGTATGGTTATTGAGAATTCACTAAGAGTGATGGAGAATCATTGAATTAATTTTCCTTTTAGGTTTCCTTATAAGCAACCTTTAACATCTATTATATTGAATTAATAAATATATATCACACACACCAAAGCATAAACATGGTGAGCACAGTATATTTTTACAAGGTTCACTAATCAAAAATGAGTCTATATATCCTTAGTATGATTAGATAAAACCCATGATCACATGATTCATTATAATACTCATATTGAATATAATGAGTAGGTTTTATCTGTAATAATTAGTGTTAGTTTTTTTATTTATTTAATATAATTTTTTAATAATTTTAATTTTTAGTTGTTTCAAAAAAATGGACTAGAAATTTTAATTTTTAGAAGTACTTCCCTCGGTGCATAGTTTTTCCATAGTCACTAAATTATTTGGTAAATGGTGTAGATGAACCTTATATAGGGGATACTATTAAGCATATTTGGTGAACATTATTTGGCTTAAACCATTCTAGTACCCTTATATAGGAGGTTTTTCAATTCATTTTGAATGTGTGTGGTTTGTGCACATGGGTAATGTATAGTTAATGAAGCCCTAAGGGAAACCCTAAGGCTTAACTTTATATATTTATTTGTATAAGGATGATGTCATGTGGTTTCTACATGTTTAGTAGAAATCATGAAAGGAAACCATGCATAGTTCTGGGTCCTTAACAGTGCCACCAGTACAATTGGTGCATGGTTTTACAAACCATATGGTCTACCTATATTTCATTTAAAGGTAAAATTACCTGAAATAACCAATTAAATTTAAAGTTTCCACTATTCCTATCCTATATATCCTATTTTTTTATCATATTATATCCCTGGGTATAATTTCTTCTCCCATTCTCTTCGATTTTTTCTTCCTCTCCTTAGATTTCAAGTATTTTTTCAAGGTAATCTTTTATCTTCCTCTTTCTTTCTCTTCTTCCATATTTGATTTCATATTTTCCTAGGTTCACTCTTTATCTAGTAACCATAAATCATGGTTCAATATAGGGTTCATATTTTGGATAGTTATAGCCTAATTTTTTCTTATCTAGGACCCATATGGGGTGTTTCTTTGTTTCTTTGAGTGTTCACCACACAAGGTGATGTGTTTCAACATCATTATAGATATTTTGAGGTGGTTATTTCTTTTATTTTCCTTAATTTTTCAATGTATTAAATTCTTGTATTTTATAAATCCATTTTTAATTTAATTATAGTTGTACATGATATTCTGGATGAAGTTATAAATTATTTTTTATAAATTCCAAACATGGCATAAAGGACTTTCTCATGGATTTTATGTATGAATTTAAATTAAATTTTTTAATATTACTAGTGTAATTTATATTTTACAAGTGTTCTTTTTTTTGAATGGTTTTGATGGTAAATAAAAGTATTCGTCCTTTTTTAATTTAAAAAAGGGAAAAATTCATGTTTTAAAGTAATTACTTTAGATTTTAAAAGGTTTCTGTGTATTAGAGATCTCAAAATTGTTTCAAAAGAATGGTTTTTAAAGAAAATGGGAAAGTACTAGGCATCCCAAGTTATTTTTCATGTGAAGTCCTATTTATAACTTTATAATAATATTTTTATTCATGTGATACCCTCTTTGATTTACACTATGTATTTTCATCCTATATGGTTTTATTATTGTTATATATGATGATTGGATGAATGATGTGAAAGGGGTTGTTCTATGTGAGGGTGATATATGTGGGGGAGAGTTGTTTTTCATGCCTTTTTTATTGATCTTGGCTGGTTTTTTACTCATATACACTCTATATTGGTAATGGGAACCCAAGAACTAAGGGGGAAATATAGATTTATACTACCCTAGTTGGTACACACGCTACTAGGGGCCCCTCTCGCATGAGATGGGGCTAGGTGGTGAGTGTCATCCTAATGATTTCAGTGTGGGAATGTTGTGTGCCTTGTGTATTTTTTAGAACACAATATAGGTTAGTAGTTGGTCCCATATAATTATTAAATTTATGATAATCTCATTTTAGAACCTTGGGATTTTCCCATGACACTTATTCATTAATTAGTAATTATATATATAGGATTTCTATTTATTGATTTCTTATATCCCCTTATACTTGAGTTTCTTGTAGCACCATCTATAATTAATAATGTTTTTTATATTACTTCTTGATCTTGGGGTGTTATTTTATATTATACATATTTTCTTTAATTGAGTGTGTTTCTAAAACTGGTTATGAAAAGTTTTTTGAATAAATTAAATAATTTTTATTTAAATTTTATAAATGTTTTAAAATGAGGCTTTATTAGTTTTTCATAAAATTAAATATTCATGATTTTTGTTTCAAAAGTGGTTTGATTTGGTTATCTTTAAAAATAAAGGTTTCACTCTTCATGGTAAGAATATATGATTTTATTCTCATTATGATTGTGAGATGGAAAACCTAATTTTGTATTGTATTTAAAACTAGGATTCATGACCTTTTCTATTAAAGGAATTGAATATTATTCTTGGTGATATACCACTGGTTTTTTTAGCTCACACCTTGTATACACAGTTGTGTATGTGTTTATGTAGCTCTTATATCTGGTATATAGGTTATAGGTTTCACTTTAAATTTAGTTATTATTCTATTGGGTCAGTGATTGGTGATTAGGGATGTGGAGGGAAATTTCGGGTTGTATATAGATACTCGGGCTTTTGGTTCGAGTTTTGTTTTATATTTATTATCAATTTATTGGCCAAGAAAAAAAATTATATTCAATTTATTTATTGTTTCTTGTTATACATATACTATGTATGATATTTTACATTTATGTAAATGATTTGGATCACTCTTGTTTTTTTTTTGACTCATTAGTTTACTTATTTGTTTAGTTCTATTTATTTGATGTTACATGGATGTCTAAGGTATTAATGTTCTATGTTGAATTTTCAATAAATTTTACTCTACTTAATAACTCTAAGTTGAGGGTGAAACCATACCCAAGTTGTTTACTTTTATACCCATGTAGTATTTAGCAACCTGTGGGTATTGGGAATTCCCTTTGGGCCCAATGGTGGAATGTTCGGATGATGTGTCGGATCATCCTAGACCACTTTGTTACGAATTGGTATCAGATCCTAGGTTCAGGGAAATTGTATTAGTTTTTTAGGATTCTACATTAATATTTGGGACGTGTCATGGTAATTTAGATATAAGGATGTCAAACTCAAGAGGTAAGTGAAAGGGAGGACATCACGAGATATTTTTCATTCAGAACCCCAATTTACCATGGGAATGTGGGGTTTTAGTCATTTATCTTTATTTTTCCTTGATTATTGGATGTATTTTGATGTAAAATAATGATATTTTAATTTATAATTAGTTTGAAAGGTTATTTTTAGAGTCTAATTATATTTTGGTGTGAAAATAAAGTTAAACTGGGGCTATGTAGTTAGAATGCATAGTCTTTCAAACCATGTGGAGCCCATGAAGATAGTTTTAAAAACGTAACATATCATTTTACATAGTTACCACACAGGTTGACAAGTTTTACACCCAAACTATAAATATATTTTCATCCATTTGGAATTGATTTTTTGATCCCTCCTAGTTCTGAACAACCCCTAGAGTTGTAACTACCTATTTGGGATGGATTTAAGAGGTTATTGATGATATTTTGAGGTGTTTTAGTTGAAATTTGTTTGAACTTTGTATTATGTTTTGTTATGTTATGAATGTGTTTAATGTTTTGGTGGTCTGTTTAAGTGAAAAGGTAAAATTTTATAAAATTTTTAATTTTAAAAACTTGTTTTGGAGTTTTGTTTTGAAATAGATATCTTAGTTTTATATGAGGTGTTTTTTAAAATGGTTTATTTTATTATGGTAATTAACAGATTTTTTAAAATGAAAGTGGAGTTTTGTGTAAATTGATTTAAATTTTATTATGAGATAAATGGGTTTAAAACACTTAATGTAGATGCAAAATGTTTTCAAATTTTAATAAAATTTTGAGATTATTTTGTTTAGTTTTAAAGTTAAGTGGTGTGTTTTTACACAATTTATTTGTTTTTAAGGTAGTGATTTGTTTTTTAATTGTGTTCCTTGGTAAAAATGGGTTCTAAATCCCTTATTTGGGGTTATTAATTTTAAATGAAATGATTTTTGGGATAAATTAATGGTGTGTTTTTTATTAAAAAGGGGTTTATGTTTTGGGATTTATACCTTGGTTGACAGTGGGAATATTTTGTTAAAACCTTTTAAGGAATGGCCTTAATAAGTATAATCTCTATGTTATTTTAGTATTCCTCCTATAATGGTTAAGAAATAAAGTATAATTCTTACATTTGGGTTGACTCGTAAGGTAAAACCTCTCATTACTTAGATGGTTTCCTCCAATTATATAATTTACCCAAACTCTAAATGTAGTGATGGTATTGTTATTTTATCTCCTCTTAGACTCTATTTAGGAATTATTAAATATTCCTTAGTGGTTTGTAGTCCTATTCTTTAGTTATTCATTTTTGATTCTTCAGATCTGATTCTTTAATAGAGGGTATTTTAGGTATTTGAGAGTTCATTTTTATTGTATCTTCCTAGATTATTCTATAAATTCTGTAAGTTAATTTATAAGAATAATTCTCAGTTTTAATATTAGATTTTGATTATTTTAAATATTGTGCTATCCTTTCTTTGGTTTTTGATCTAATAAAAAATTATCAAGTTAATGCATGTTGAATTTTTAGTGCCACTTTGTTTATCCTTGTGAATGTTGGTTGATTATGGTTACAATCATGATTGGTCAAGGTAGATTTTATTTCTTGATATGTGTGTGATATGGATTGGTGTAATTCTACTCTTGGTGATTATGTTTGTATTCTTGGTTTTTTAAAGTTTATTCTTGATGGTTTGAACATGGGAGTCCATGAACTGGTAATTAGGACTCAGGTTTCCTTTCAGTGAGCACCTAAGGGTGCAGGTTTTTTTCTGAGGGTTCACCATGAGATGGTACCCCATAATTGAGGTCTTATTTTACCCATGTTTAGTGATGACCTATGGTGAGTTCCCATGTTGTTTTTTATTATGGATTAGTTTTGGTTATTTTTCCTTTCTCATTTCGGTTAGGATTGTGTTGATGGATTCATTGACAGTCTTAATGAAATAATTATGTTTTGTGTATGTATGGATGATCTTGGGGTGTTTTATTTAGAGTTTCACTTAGATTATTCTTGGAGTGGTCAACCATGGTTAGTGGATGGGGCTTCTTTTTGGTGATGTCCTTCCCTTAGCATTGTTTCCTTTCATTTTACCTCTTTAGAATAATTCTAAATAGTAAGGAAACCCCAATGGATCTCCAACCTATTGAGTCTTATATTTATATGGTTTTGGTTTGATCTATGTTGAGGTTGGTTGGTGTTGTTTAGGGATTTGAGTTCTATTGTTTAGATTTTTGGTTGGATGATCTTGAGATGATAGACTATGTTTGGTGGTTTTCTCCTTGTTTAGTAGATTTTTTGTGTCTGGATACCTTTTATTTTTAATAAAGGGATTTTTAGGGAAATAAAGTTTTATGGAAGGGATATTGTAACACCCTGTGTTACTTTTGTCTTATTTAATTAATTTTATTTTGGGGTAATTTTAATTTTATAAGTTTCTGAATTTTTTGGGCTTTAAATTTTAATTTTTTTAATTTCTTCTCTTTGCTCACAGTTTGTAAAAGATTATTGCATGGTTTGGTAAACCATGTAGATAACCCTTACATAGGTGTTATTTATTAAAAATGTTAGTGTGTACAAATTGGCTCAATTTCTGTTGGTACCCTTATATAGTAGGTTTTTTGTTTCATTTTTAGCATGCACAGTTTGTGTGAATGGGTAATATATGACTAGTTCAGGTACTAGGGGAAATCATACAGATTAAATTTCCATGTGAGTGTTCATAACATTTAAGTAATGCTATTTGCACATGGTTAGTGAAAACATTTCAAGGAAATCATGTATCATGTATCATGTATAGTTGGCACATGCTTTGGAAAAACCTATATCCAAACAATGTAGTTTTCCTATATTTCATTTAAAGGTGAAATTAACTAAAATTCCCTCTTGAATTTGAAGTCTCCTTTCCTCCTATCCTCTACCCTCTATTTGATAAAGCCTCTTGTATCCCTATGGAGAATTTATTTTCCCTTTCACTTAGATTTTTCACTTCCTCTCTTTGGATTTCAAGTGTTTTTCAAGGTAATATACTCTCTTCTTTTTCGTTTCTCATCTTCCTTCTTTTCTTTCCTATTTTCCTAGGTTCTCCCTTTATCATGGAACCCTAAATCATAGTTCAATCTAAGGTTTGAGTTTTATAATTTTCTAAATAATTATTTTATTATCTATGATTCGTAGAGTATGTTTCCATGTTTTTTTAGCATTCCCCATAGAAGGGGATTCATTGTCACATCATTTTGAATATTTTGAGGTAGGTGTTTCTCTATTTTTCCTTTATTTTTCAATTTGTGGTTCATGGGTTTTAGAGATCCATTTTTAATTTAAGAATAGTGTACATGATTTTTTATATAAAGGTATAAATTGCTTCTTATAAATTCTAAACTTGGAATAAATTATTTTTATGTATGGATTTTGAATTAAATGTTTTAACATTACAAGTGTTATTGAAACATACCAAGGGTATTTTAAATTAATTTGATGGAAAATTAAGGGATTCGGCCTTGTTTTGACTTTCATAATAGAAAGCACCATGTTTTTTAAGAATTAATTTGGTTTTTAAAAGGTGTGTGTGGCTTAGATATCTCAATATTTTTTTTAAAAGAATGGTTTTTAGATACAATAGGAAAGGAATCAACATACCGAGTTTGTTTTCATATGAAGCCTTATTTGAAACTTTGTAATGAATGGTTTGATTCATGTGAGACCCTCTTTAATATACCTTATTTTTTTCAACCTTTATAAGTTTCTTATTATTATATATTATGATTAGATGAATGGTGTGAAAAGGTTCATTCTATGAAAGGATGATGGAGATGAGTTATTTTTATTGTTTGTACCTTATGTATTGATATTATCTTTTTGTTACTCAACTCCACTCTAGATTGGTCAAACGAACATAGGAAATAAGAAATAGATCATGATTTTTGTTACTCTTGTTGGTACACATGTTGTTAAGGTCCCCTCTAGCATGATATAAGGTTAAGTGGGGAGTTTCATCTTGAAGGATACTGATATGGTCCAGTTAGGTGACTTGTGTATCTTTTAAGACACAATGTAGGTTGGCAGTTGGTCCTATGTGATTGGTAAAGTTTATAATTTTCTCTCTTTAGGACCTAGAGAGTTTCCTATGACACTTATTAATTAATTTATGGTTTTATGTAGGGAATTTCTATTTCAATATTTTTTATATCCCTAAATTCTTGATTGGATAGTGTAACCATCTATGATTAATAATTATTTTTATATTTCTTATTGATCTTGTGGTTTCTTGCTATATTGTTTTTCTTTTCTTTAGTTAGGTGTGTTTGTAAATCTGGTTCTCAAAGCAGTTTTGACAAGTGTTTTGAAAAAAGTAATGGTGTTTGGTTTAAATTTTTGAAATGTTTTAAAAATATGTATTTTTGGTTTTTCATAACATCAAAGATTCATGTTTTAGGTTTCATAAGTGGTTTCATTTGTTTTTCCTTAAAAATAAATGTTTCTCTCTTCATGGTACAAATATGTGATTTTTTCATTATGTTTGTGAAAGGTAAAACCTTATTGTGTACTATATTTCAAACTAGCATTCATTTCTTATTTTATTAAAGGAATTTTAAAGACTCCTTTGTGAGATATTATAGGGAATATTAGCTCAAACCCTACATAGACACTCATGTACATGTTTATATAGGTTTCAAGTTTCAATTTCAATTTATTTGTCATTATATTGGTCCATAAATTGGTGATTTGGTATGTGGAGGGAAATTTTGGGTTATATGGAGGTACTCTAGCTTTTGGTTTAGGGTTTTTTTTATATTTTTTATCAATGTATTGTCCAATATGGATTTCCTTTATATATATTCATTTTATTTTACTATTTATTTCTATGAATATTATCTGGATGATTTTTTATGTTTATTTAAATTAGTTAGATAAATATTTTTGGTTTTGTCTCATTGGTCTTCTTATTTATTTAGTTTTATTTATTTGATTTTACATGTATTTAAAAGTTATATATATTTCATTCTAGATTTTAAATAAATGGTATGATGTTTAATAACTTTGATTATAGGGTGAAACTATTCCAAAATTGTGTCCTTTTATTCTTAGACACTAGTTGTTAGACCGTGGGGATAATGAATTCCCTTCAGTCCTAGCGGAGGGCTAGATCAGGTGATGTTTCGGGTTAGCCCAAGCCTATTCTTTACATTATCCTTGGACACATAATACATAAAAATGTCTCTCAACTTGTGTGAAGTTATCCTACAAAAAAAGATATAGAATCTATTTTAAATGATAAAAAATTCTTCAACTAGGTTATACTTCTATTAAGTTATCATTGTGCTTCATATTATTATACTTCCTCTTCTTAATATTCCTCTTATACTTAAATAAAAAAAGTAATTTTTTATACCTTTATTCATTTTCTCTATCTTCTTTTTTACACTCTCTTGAATCAATGATCATTCAATGCCTTTATTAACTTTTATCTTACATGAAAAGAGGCTTTTCTTTAAGTTGATATTTTAATTTCAATTTCAAATTAAACTCCCAACTTCCTTCAATTACATCTCAACTTCTCTTCAACTTATTTAATCCTTGGATATATCCAAGTTGTCAGGGTGTGAATTTATACGTTGTGGAATGATAACCTAGTTCTTTTAACTATTTCTAAATTTTTTATCCCTTTTTTATATGAAACAAAATTCATGATTCAAGACTTATCTTCCTTTATTCATGTCTTCATGATCATATCATGATACTATAAATTGTATCATGACCCATATAACCACTTCAAGATAGAACATAACTTAATATTCACAAATTCGAATAATGGTGTGGCACAATCCTACATATCATAATCCATTACATACAATGATGTGGCCTTCTCAACTTGGCATAGATATCTCTCAAATCATAGAGGCAACTGCAATACACTTTTCATCCATGTATTTCATCATGGCATGAAAATAATCTTTATAGTGTAACCCCTATTTGAAAAGTCACACTTTAATTTTTGGAAAAGTAAAAAAACCTTACACATTAGAGAAAGAAACTTATGAATTGAATGTAAAATCTTTAAGTATTGAAAACCATGAATTTTAATGAATTTATCAATTTTTATCTCAACACCTCAAAACCTTATTCATGAAAAGTATTATGTATAGAAAAACATTTCATATGAAAAACCTTACATATGGAGGAATTTTAAAAGAAATTACAGTTTTTTCTGAGAAAAATCTTATGTACTTAATATAAAAACATTACATATTGAGGAATTATCCAAATTTATAACCCATTTATCTTATATTAACCTTGATTTATTAATCTAGAAACCATTATGCACTAAGTATTTTACCCTTTTCAAACTACTTCTATGTATTCTAACTTTTAGATATTTCACCTTCTTCAAATATTCTAACTTCTAGACTCTATATGAATCACGAATGATTCTTAAACAATCATGATATTTTTTTACTTTGAATGATTAGAATATAATCATTAAGTTTAACTTAAAAATTCACCTTTTGGAACATATTTAACTTCAAAATTATTTAAACATTCTTATCCAAATTAAATCATTTTTACTTCCTTTATCTGTGACACAACTACCTTTATATTCCAGATGCACTTCAACTCAATATTCACATCTCATTAAGAATATTATAATATTATTTTTAGGTTATCTTTACGGTATTATTCTTCTATAAATAGTTCTTTTATACTTTATATTGATATATGTTTGTATCTTAAGTACTACTTTCGTAAGTGTATCTTCTATAATTATGAATTCCAAATTTAGCTTCCAGAATCACTTTTCCTCTAACTTAACTTCGTCCATGTTTCTTAAATCACTCCAAAACCTTGGAATGAACTTCAGATCAAATGAAACACCATGTAACACTTGAGTTAGAACATTATTTATCTATTGAAAATAATATAAATCACAAGAACCATATTTACTTTATCTATTTTCCAATTCTTCTTTTTTTTTAACCTCAGTAAACTCCCATAGGTATCAATAACCTCCCTAAGGTCACAAAAACTATTGATATTTATCATATTATTCATTATTGGTATCAATAGTCTATTAATGTCAAATATTTTTATGATTTTTTTGTGATGGTGGTTTATGGTGTTTCATACTTGGTGATGAAAATGGTTGTTGGCTCATTGATTTGCTCAGTGATTCTTCATTGATGATGAAGATGTCAATTTGGTGAAATTTTCTCTATATGGTGACTCATATTGATATTTACTTATCGTATTCTCAATAATGGTTTTTAAAGAGTTTTATTTGGGTTCTTTATTTTTTATTTTTATTTGTTTATACAATTCAAGGTGGAATCAATGAAGTTTTATGGTTTTTATGATGGTATAGTCCACTTTAGAAATGTTGGTGGTCAACAACACAATGTTTCTGGTGAGAAAACAGTCTCTCTAACAACAATGAGATGTGTGTTATTTATAGAGATAAGATTGAGGTGGTGAAATGGTTATAGGCTTGAGGTAGGTCATGTTGGTAAATGGGTTCTAGGTGTTTCTCATTTACCCACTTGACAACACATCCTCCATCTTGAAATATAATTTTTTTATGTAGATTTAAGTTTTGATTTTTTTATGTCTATTTGAATTTGGATGTTAGTTGTTTTTAGTATCATGTAAGGTTACCACTCAAAAAAATAATACTTGTTAAAAAATTAAAAAATGACCTGAAAGATATGCATTTAGAAATTAATAGGTAAGTTATATTATGTTGCAATATTTATAAAATTATTAAAAAATTATTTATTTACAACTAATTTATTTTAATTTCTTATCTAAATATTTAGGTCAAGGTAAAGTAAAAACCCTAGATTACAAAATAAATTTCACTAAATATGATAGTTAAGGTTGAGTGAAAAATAAATAATTTAGTTTCATATAAAGAAATTATCCATTGATTTTGGGTTGTAATAAGGATATCTGATGCAATATTCTTATTAAATCCAAAAAGTAAGGTATGGGGATACATTTAATCAAAATAATCTAAAATATTGTTTCTTTTCTCATCTTTTAATATCATATTTAGTGAAATTTATTTTATTTCCATGCAATAGAAGTGTGTATTTTAAATTTAAAAGTGATATTTTATTTCAAAATGTGCATTTTATGCTCAAAACTAAGAAAACAAGACTGGGTTATTTTGAAAATATAGGAAAATTATCAATGATTCATTAGTGACCTTTTGGAATAAACCACTCATCATTCTGATTTACGATATCAAAATAACCTAAAGTGTATTTTTCCATTATAAATGTTAAAGACATTCAAAACCTGTATTACATGATCAAAATCAAGTAAATGATATAGGATATTAATGAAACTATAATAAAATTATATATGATTAATTTTTTACCTATAGGAATGAACTTAATGTCATTATGACATTATTTTTAGTTTAAATGACTAAAATTGCATGCATTCAATTTATAAGGTTATATTTTAGTTCAAAATATGTGTCACGTGCTCAAAAACTAATCAAATGCACTTAAACTATCATGAAACATTAAAAAACATATCATTGATTTATTTTTTACATGTATAAGTGAAGAAAACATCATTTCAATGTGTATTGTGTTTAGTGTGATTGAAAGTACATATTTCAATCTAAAAAGGATATTTTACTTCAAAACTTATGTCACATGCTCAAAACCAATAAAAAAATTGGATTATCATGAAACTCTAGGACAATGATACTTGATTCATTTTTAACCTATATAAATAAACTACACATCATTTTGACTTATGGTAAAGTAAAAATGATCTAAATTATTTTTTTTTTGTTTTAGGTATTAATGAAGTTCAAAATACACGTCACATACTCAAAAATGAGAAAACAGACTCAAATTATCATGAAACTATAATAAAATGATTTATAATTTATTTTTAATATATAATAATAAAACAAATTTCATTATTACAACACACCTTGCGGATGTAATGATGGAAAGTTCTTGTTTTCAATTTAAAAGTGATATTTTAGTTCAAAACATACATCATATGCTCAAAATTGATAAAATTCACTCAATTTGTCATAATAACCTATTAAAATTATCATTGATTCATTTTTGAAATGTAATAATGAACCAATAATCATTCTTATGGATGGTGTGGTTGGTATAAATAGAAGTGTTTTTTTCAATTTAAAACTGATATTTTAGTTTAAAACATGTATCATATGTTGAAAGTTAAGAAAAAATGCTCATATTATCATGAAAATTATGGTAGAAATCGATGATTAAATTGTGTTCAGGAAGAAAAAAACACACATAATTTTGACACATTATGTGATTAGAATGACTAAAAGGTTGTTTTTTCAATTTAGAAGTGATGTTTTATTTTAAATCATGTGTCACATTCTCAAAACTGAGAAAATGATCTCTTATTTCCATAAAACTCTTGTAAATTTATATTTAATTCTTATGTGACTTGTAAGAATTAATATCATGTCATTATGATGTTTGGTGTGATTTTAATGGACTAAAGTGTTTTTTTAATTTTAAATGTTAAATAAATTCAAAATTCTCATCACATACTCAAAACTGAGAAAATATACTTGGATTATCATGAAACTCTATGTCAATGATCATTGATTCATTTGTGACATATAGTAATAAACCAAATTTTATTCTTACATTTGGTGTGTCCAAAATTATCTAATGTATATTTTTTCATTTCTAAATTATTTTAAATTTATTAAGAGTAATTAATAAATCACATAATAGTTATTTACTCATTTTAATTAGAGGTTAATTTATCTAATGGGTTAAAATTAAACTAATTTTTTATTCATCTTCAAGGTCCTATGAATGTGTTTTGTTATATAATTATTGTAATAATAACCAATAGTTTTAATATACAAATATATTGTTAAATAATAATATTTATTTATTATTTGTATTCTATCAATCTGGTATGCATCATGTTGATTCTTGTGATGATTTTACTATGTATATGGATTCTTTTTTGATTTTAGGTTTTTATAGAATAAAATAGAGGTTGTGGTAATCTATGGAGTCCTTTCTTAGTGAAACCTTTCTCAATTCTTAAAATCCATTTTTAGTGTTGATATGGTGGAATTCTGTTCTAGTGAGTTTTGCACAAAACTAGAAAAAACTTATCCTTATTTCTATAGATTTTTGAATTCATAATATTATATCATTTTTTGAAACCTCATTTTAATTAAAACCTTATTTCTATGATAAAAAATGAATCCATAATTTCCATCACAAACCTTGTGATCTCACGTTACGCTGACCAAAAAGATGCCACCCATCGAAGACTTGTATGCCCGTCAAGTCCCCAACGTCACATTGAACCACACCCATCGAAACTACATCTTCACTAAAAAACCTAGTGACCTATAAACCTTCCCCAAGAATCACAAAAGAATAATTTTACCAAAAATAGCACCACAAGAACACTAAAACACCACATCTATCTTCACCAAAGCAACTAAACTTTGCATCCCAAGAACACCCAAATGGAGTTTCATCATCACATGCATGCATGCATTCATATATAATTATAAATAATATATGTAATGTTAAAAAAATAACATGGTAAATTTTTAGTATAAATAAATAATAAATACATACATACATATATATATATATGCATATATTCTAATGTAAATTAAAAATCTTAAAAATAAATAATGTATATATAATGTGTGTGTGGGTGTGGGTGTGGGTGTTGGTGTGGGTGTGGATGTGGGTGTGTATATAATTATAAATAATATAAAGTGCCCAAAAAATATAAATTGTCAGTAAATAAATTGTGTGTGTAATATAAATATATATACTAATTATTATTTATTAATGTACATTTATTTTTATTTACTATCATTATAAATTTATTATTGTTGTTTTAATTTTTTTAAGTTTTTATAAACTTATATTAATATATAATTATTTTTAAAATAAACATTGTATGTTACAATTTTTATGTTAAAACATTATAAATATGTGTGTGTGAATATATAAATATGTTATTATAATAATAAATTTTATTATAATTTAAATATATAAATCATGCTCATGATGGTCGTGTTGTAAAATTATACACTCCAATTACTAGAGGGTTGATTAATTTTTTTTATCCCACTTTTAGGTGAAATTTCCATTAGAATTTTACTATTGAAAATTTTAGTTTATTTTTTTTCAAAAAATGAACTAATAAACCCCCAAACTTACCCTTCCACTGTATATGTTTTTGATCTAATTCGTGACATAAAGTTGGTTATTTTCATCCATCCAAATTTTTAATTTTCATATCAAAATTTTTAAACATTACCAACCTCACATATATAAAAAACATAGGTGTCACACCCCCCCCCCCCCCCCCACACACACACACACTATAAATTGACTATCCAATTATAAGGGATACAAATTTTTTCCAAAATATATTTACCCATACTAGTATTCCACTGGCATACCAAATTTTTTAAATTCCCACTGGGACTGGAGGGTCAATTTTCACATTAGGATGAGAACACATAAAAAAATGAAACCTGATGCTTAGTAATCACAAAAGGGTATGTTTTTAAAAAAATGTTAAATATAAATAGAACTACTACAAAAATGACTTTTAGAGACCACCACCATACCACTTTTGGCGGTTGCAGTAGCCCCATTTCTAAAGGTTAATAGTGACCACTTTTGGTAGTCTTTATAGGAGTCCAGAGATCAACCACACGACAGTCATGGGGTAAGTATTTAGCAACCTCCATTGTAATTATCTAATACTTACAGAAGAAAAATCATATTATCAATTGTCTATGATGGTCTCTAGACTCCATCTTTTTAAAAAAAATTACTAATCTGATGCTACCATACTGAATAAAAAACCAAAAAAATCATGAAATAGAAAACCAGATATATAACATCAAAAACTACTGACCAAAAGCATATAGTTTACATTATTGATCTTCCTTCAAATGAAATCATCGTGATATCATCCCATAAAAATAACTATAAATATATGCCATCTAGAATAAAAAATCACAAAATAAAAAAAAAGAACAAAATAAAGAACCATTATTCAGATAACTTTAGACCTTTCAATCTCCTTTCTCAGTCAAACTTCAAATATAATTCAAAAAACAATTAAAAAAATCAAATATAAATAGGATATTTTCTATCTATAAAAAACACATGATGTTTTATGAGAAATCTTATAATATTTTTTTCCAAGAGAAGATTCAGGAGGTAAATATTTAGTGGATTATGGAATTACACCAGCAATACATTCTTCTAGGAAACCTACAAACATAAAACCTATAAAAAACACAAGACATTCCAACTAAATATTATTCTTATCAAGACCATCAAATTATAGGTGAACCATATATTTTTTCACTAAGATTATGGTGAAAGATTCATGTAACAACATTTTTTAGAGTAGATCAATGCCATGGCTGTCCAAATTCGGAATAGTTTATGACAAACTCTATGGATTCCATTGAGGATACACATGCCAATTCATAATCCTTCTCACTCTAGGACACAAATCATCATTTTGGGTTCTAATGGCATGAATATGTATATAATTTGTTGAAACTCTAAATCTCAAGGAAAGAGTTCTTTCTTTGTGACCAGATCAGCAAGTACATAGCCCACTGACTTCATGTCTACTACCATTGAGTAATGTGTAACACCCAAAATAACTTCATGTTCTTGCTACCATAATGTCAATATCTCATGCGTGTATTTCTTTATTGGAATATTGAATTCTCTATCCAGTACAAGATTTACTAATCAATTATTTCTTTCACTATTGGTATGTGACTCATTTGTACCTTGTTTAGGTTGTTGAATAATTTTTTAGACTGCAAATTCTCCCTCTAAATAAAAAATTTCAAATCATAAATCTCATTATGATGGTAGAACATTCCCTTGATTCTGTTGACTATTGGCCTATTATTTTATCTAATACTCTTCCTAATCTCATCAATAGGTGATTTTTATAAGATTTGTAGCTATTGTTAATTCTATTATTTCTTCAAATCAATTGCAGTTTATACCTGGAAGGAAAGTGCATGATTGTTTATACACTACCTCTAAATGTGTAAATATATTATGGAGAATATCCAAAACTGGAAACATTTATTTAAATATTGGAATCTCTAAATATTTGTACACTCTAATTCATGATTTCATTTTTGAAGTACTTGGAAATTTTGGTTTCTCAACTAGGTTTATCAATCTTATTTGGGCCCACAAAATAGATTAAGACTCTTAATGGGTCTACCAAAGGATAATTTGGTTATAAATATAGATTAATATAAGGTATCCTCTATCATCTATTTTATTTATAATTTTCATGGATTACCTTAGAAAATGCCTCCTTAAAGCTGTGGATCCTGGTGTTTTATCACCAATTAAGGATACTAAGAAGATAAGGGAACCCCCACCCACTTTTTTATACTGATTACATTCTCATCAAGGGGATTTTCTAATATTTATTATGGTGGGTAATTTCATGTTTCCAGGTGAAGATAAATTTCTTAATTCATTGGAGTTGGAATTATATATCTTATTTTTAGATACAAGGTTTACCCCTTTATATAGGAAGAGTCAATGAATGTTATCTTCAAGTGATTTTCAACAAAATTATTTAGCAGATAGCCTATTGGAAAGGTAAGTATCTATCAAAATAAGGTTCTTTTTTTCTTATAAACTCTATAGTTACTTTCATGTTTTTATATAAATTTCACATATACAAATGGATAAGAGAAATTTGTAAGGGGATTATAAAATACAGTCATGACTTCATTTGGACTGATTCTATCTGTGAAAAGAAAAGTTACAATGTCATAAAAAATATTTTAAACCCATAGAGTTTAGTGGACATAGAATTAAAAAATTAAGCTTCTTCAATGAGACTCTCATTTCCAACTACCTCTATCATATTCTATAGTAACCAAATGATTCCTTTACCTTTAGGAATGAATGGTTTATTGAGAGGATTCTAAGAAGAAAGTTTTTCTACATGGGATATTCTATTTAGATGACTATTAGAGGATATTACAAGTCCATTATTCCATAGGATAAATGGGTTAAATCAAGGTAGTATCATATGAATTTTTAGACCACAAATTGGATCGACAAACTCATTATCTCCACATGGAAAATTCCACCAGAGTTGGAAGATCTGTCTATTGATGATGTGATTGATCATCCTAATCAGATTAAAGATCTTATCTCCATGGATTATAATAGGTAGATATAAATTTATGTCTTTAATGACTATGATCACTTATTATAGATTCCATATCAGTTGGGAAGACTCGGTACTAAGATATTGTATACCTATATTTCTGGAAATCTAGTAAGGCCTCCTTGATGGTTTGAAAAATTCAAAAAGAACCTCATCATGTTATCAAGATTTATTTTAATATGGAGGATATAGAATAATATAATTCCTATATATGATCGAATTTATTTATCTGGTCTTCATGCTGCCACATCATGCTTCCTCTTTATGAAGGTTAAGGATGGTTGTTATCATATCTTTTTTCAATGTGAATTTACAAAAGTTATTTGGAAATTTATCTGCATCCATTTTCTTTGTGAGTTACAGCTCAGAAAATACCTACCCTCATTTATGTGTTCTCTCATGGAACTATACTTGAGTCCCCAAGTGACTAATATTCTCCTTACACACTACCTTAGTTACCAATTCTACTCATAGATACTTTATAAAACTTTACTCAAATATTAAAATACTATTGATTCTCGCATACTAAAAGGTTCATGACCAAAATATTTATAGGCAGGTTAAAAGGTTCATAACCAAAATCATATTAAAAATTCAAAACATTTCTTTAATAATTGCATGTAACATAAAAATAACTAGAAAGTACCTCCTTCAGGGGATTAATTGAAATTTTAGAAGTATTTTCTTGATAATGGAAGGCTACTCAGGATAGTTCATTCCCATATCCAATCAAAAATTACTTCCTTCAACATGAAATTTCAACATCCCTCTTATTCAGTATCATTTCACAATGATGATGTTAACACAGAGAAAAGGTACTTAAAATGGACTAATAAACATATTCGTGAAGTGACTCTTACCATTTTTTGTGTCACTCATACATTCAATATAGGTCCATTAAATCTCCACAATAGTATGTATCAATTTCCCACTTTGAGGCCACTACCTAAAACACTAAATCTTCCCTCTTAAAGTCCAAACCATAGAAACTAAATACAAAACATAATTAATAATAGTATTATTAAATACCTATTTATATATCATTACTCTAATTAATTATAGGAAGATCTCCATGTTAATGCCTTATATGATACAACCTAAATATATAAAGAGAGGACCCTCTTTAACCTACATCATATCCAAGTCCATAAACAATGAATTTTCTAACATATAATTATTGCATAATGTCTTTAATCAGTTCGAACAGCTGAAGCATATGCTTTAGATGATATGAAAACAATGGAACAATTAAAAAACACAATACAATGTCACTATAAATGATTTACCAATTAAAAAAGTATAAACATGTTTCCTGTATTTTATAATCACAAAAAATTCCCCACCATTTATCTCATGGAATGAATATATAGAAATTGATACTGAATAAAAACTATAGATCAAACCTAGGGATAAGAAAAAACCTCAAATTCCATGCTAGTTAGTTTTGATGGTTCCTTTCCCAGATCTATAAATAAATATTTATTTCCTCTTCCATATAACAGGAATGATACAAAAAAATAGAATTTCAAGAACTTATAAAAAATCAAACAATAAGGTACTATTTGACCACATTAAAATAATAAGAGGATAATATTTTATTATTTCCATATAGAATATGTTTATAATGAAAAAAATTATTTTATGGGTGATCGATTATTATGAGGATTTAGTAAAATCATGAATATATAATGAAAACATAAATGAGAAAACCAGAATGATAATACATCATAACTCTCTACATGATTTCACATTAAAGATAATGTCCTGGAATATAAAGTATATAAATAGGTTAGAATAAATGTCAGACCAAACAAAGTCCTGATACAAAGAATATACCAAGAGTAATTAGTTATATTCAAAAGATAATCAATAATCATCCACAAATATAGCATTTTTGTAGTGGGAACCATTCTAGATTACATAAAAAACATAATTGATTTTCCATAGAGACCTATCAATTTCAAGTGTCCCTATATGTACCTAAAAATCAATAAAAGAAAAATTTTATATCTATCAAGATGTCTATGTCGTGTGTGAGTATAAAATACTTGGTATGGAAATAATAGTGGTGTCTCCACTAAATAGTAAAAACATTGGTGTATGCATGTATGTGTCTATACATTTAAATAAATAAAACAATACAATTCCATAGTCAATAAGTAGAGAAATAGTATGTTAACAAATGTCAAGAGTATAAGATCAATTGTAAAGAAATATATATAATCATAACAAATTTAAATAGTTATATCTATACCTAGAGGGTCCATACCTATACTACCTACTTTGGGTCCATACCTAAAATCAAGGATGGGAAGGGAAGATATAATCATCAGACCAAACCAACAACTTAAGAATATGGAATTATTTCACATTTTTATCGGGAATAAAAAACCTCAACCACCATGCCAATAGTCAAGGTTAAATTTTTTCCTTCAAGATCCTCCCCAACAAGTTTTCATAGCATGGAAAAGGATAAAATAACCAACTATGTATCCTTTTTTCTTTCAAATCGATTGATGGAAAAAAAATCGAACCTATGTAAAAAAACAAAAAAGAACACTTTAGAAGCAAGGATTCCCAAAAAATTATGGTTTAAAAAAATAAATTTATAGATGTAACTTCAATGCCAGACATGAAACTAACTAGAACATACAAGGAGATGCAACATGTATATTACTTGAAAGAAGAAGGTTCATTAAAATGGTCCATATTGACTACCGGATAGAGAAGAGTTAGTTGTATTCCCCATGAAAACAGTCTCTTGAATGTATTGTAAAATGTATAAGCAATGAATTTTTATCAACAAAAATAAAATCTCACATTCCTATAATTTTAATGTGCAATTACATTACCATCTATATACACTAGATTCCAGGAAGAAGAATAAATATATAAAACCCTACCTTTTTTGATCTATTCTATAAATTTGATGGGTTTCTGATACGTCATCCTGATATAAGATGTGTGTTGAGTTAACAACATTTTTGGAAAATGACAGTAGAATCCGACCTGAGAATGAAAAAAAATGGATGACACCAAAATTGTATATGGAATTTTAAATTCTTAAATAATAATTATCAACAGTGAATTGCCTTTGCTAACCTTTTGAGTTTCAATAATATAATTACAACATACTTGATCAACTAGTACAACATTAAATGATGGACATAGGAACATTAAGTAGAGAAAAACAAAATTTCACAACAAATATGCACATATGGCATATCTACTATAAAAAATATGGCTTGAAAAGAAATAACAATATACTGTAACACCAAAGGTACATAAACAAATGACTTTTTTAAGTTTCCAAAAACCATAATCAGTTAAAAAACACACCCATAACATGGACCTTCCCCAATCTTTTCAGTGCATGCACAAACAAAAAAAATCATGGACTAGGAAATGAACTCACCAACAATATTCTACTCAAAACATCAAGATTTATCATGATGGTATGTAAAGATATAGACTTTATTCCCATGAGTGGTGAGTTCTTGAGAATCATCAATAGTTAATGTTTCTTCCTTTCCTGTAATTTAAAAACCATTTAAATGAATTTAAATATAAATATAAAATTCATGAATCCCCAAGCATCAAATATAGTGGGAATAAAAAAATGTATTGTTAGTTGCAATCAGAAAATTCACTGAAAATTTCAAATATATATATTCTTAAAATAATACTCCATGAATTATAAATGAAAATAAATTTTACTCATCATACAAGGATGCATCCTAAAAATAGAACATCATGAATTATAAATTTTATCATAAATAATGTATAATTTTCAAGAGATTAAGAGAAATTTGATCTAGTAGAATCATCTAAATGATTGCAGTGAGTAAAATTAGATGCTGATAAATAATCACAAAATGATTGTAGTGTGTAAAATTAGCAGAATATAATGAATGAAATTTAAAATTCAAAACCACAATGATGCTCTGCAAATAGGGATTCCTATTTCAAGAATAGAGAAAATGGGGGAGGAAAATACCATAAAAATTGGGTGTGATCATAGTGGTGGAATTTTCCTGGATCAATGGCAGCTGCAAGCGAGAGCAAGATCAGTAGCTGGCAGCGAGCGGGGTCATCAGGATCAGCATACAGCTCCAAACAGTGGTGAAAAGAGGTGGTGGTGACAGTGGGAAGAGGGTGAGGGACCTGTGGGAGAGGGTGTGCAATCAGGTTAGGGTGTGGTGGGGGGGTCGACAACAGGCTCCAGAGGTTTGGTCATGAGAGACGGTAACGGGGGTCGGGTAGAGGGTGAGGAAGTAGCACAATCAGGGGAGAGGGCATTTTGGGGGGTACGATGGGGGGAGGGGTGAAGTAGGGTTTTTTGTGGGAAAAAAGTACAGTGACTGCCTTAGGTGGTCGCTATTGCACACCATTAGCGACCGCTTTAGACAGTCGCCCCTATGGAGGGACGCAAAAGCTCAATTTTGTCGTAGCGTGTGGTAGCATTGGGTTATATATTATCATTATAAAAATATTATAATAATTTTAGTTGTGATAGTTATTACAATTATAACTATTTTTATATATTTATATTTATTATAATAATAAAAATATGTGTGTGTGTGTGTGAAAATTGTATATATATATATATATATATACATATTTTATATTTACATATATAAATGATTTTATAAGAAAAATGTTTATATTATAAAATAAATATCCATAATAAATTTTTTATATAATTACATTGTTATATTTTTATATATTTATATTAATTTATATTTAATATATAATTTTTTATATTTTTATACATTTATATATATATATATGAACACACACATTATATATACATTGTTTAGTTTTTATATTTTATATTTACATGAGAATATATAAATTTATATATATAAGTATATAAATATACATAATAATTTTTAAATATATTTAAACATATATAAGTACATAAAAAGTTAGCACGGTTTATAAAAAAACACTACAAATTTATATTGTATGTATGTATATATATAAGTGTGTGTGTGTGTCTAAATACATTATATATTTATGTATAAATTTATAAATATTTATTTATTTATTCATTTATTTATTTATTTATTTATATACATTATTTATATATATAAAAACATAACACATTTTTACTCATGCATGCACATATATTTTTTACTTATGTACGTATATATGTTTTCATGTGTTTGTGTGATATGTATATATTTATTTTTTTAATTTATTTTTAAATATTTGTACATATATTAATTATTAAATATATGTGTAGTTGGGGTTTGTCTTAGTGATAAGCACCCCATAATACTACATGAAAAATGGGGGTTCAAAACCCATTGGGTGTAGGGTACTGTAGCAGTACTATAACAGTATTGTAGCAGCGGTGGTACTGTTGATCGGTGGGTACTGTAGTGGCAGTAGGACACTGTAGTGGCGGCGGGTGCTGTAGCAGTCAGGTTACTATTCACATAATGGGCCTTGGGCCAAAAATTTGGGTCTACGGGCTATGTAATGGGCTACATGCCCACTAGGACTTTGGGCTATGTAATGGGTCTCCCTCTACCCAGTTAAAAGAGGTCTTTGATTTTCTTTAATAATAAAATGAGGCTTCGGCCCCAACCTTTAAAAAAATTAATTTTTAAATATATGTATACTTTTTAAATAATTGTATTAATATATGTGTGTGTGTGTGTTCATATGTATGTATATACTTATAATTAAATAAAAATATAGCAAATTCTTATAACTAATCAGTCTGCCTTTCTTTAAGATCATGTTATACTATTTTCCACTCACTTTCTCATTGAGCTTTTGATATAACCATTGGGTTTTCTCTTTACGGCCTTCTTATGTTAGAAAATGATAGTTCTTTTGGTGGGTTGGGACATTTTTTTCATTTATATTTCCTTTGTAGAGGTTTTTATTTACTATAATGATTGGATGTCATGTTCAATTAGCATTTCTTGTCACAGTTACCTTATAATGGGGTGTAATGATCAAATTGAGGCATCTGTGGGCTTTGATTTTGTTAGGGATTTTTCAGTTTTGTTAGCTTCATTTTATTTTGAAGTTTTTATTTTTCTTTCCTAGTGTGTTTTTGGTGTATGTTATTTTGTTTTAGGTTTGGGGTTTGAGGTTTGAGGTTTGAGTTTCTAGTGTATCTTATTATGGGTGCACTTGTGGTCATTTCTAGTGTTTGGGTGTTTTCTAGTTTTTTTTGTTGTCATCACAGTTTTTTTAGGGACTATAAAGGCTTTGGTTATTGTGGTGGACATTGGGATTTTTTTCAGTTGTTGTAATTTTTATTGGTTTTGTGGAGGATTGATCTTATATGTGGGATTTTGGATCTATAATGGGTATTAGAAGTGGGGTTTATTTAGGTAAAATTCTTATATGTTTCAACT
This sequence comes from Viscum album, assembly GCA_963277665.1. NCBI lineage: Eukaryota > Viridiplantae > Streptophyta > Magnoliopsida > Santalales > Viscaceae > Viscum > Viscum album. The sequence goes on along the minus strand of OY728148.1, from coordinate 387,633,400 downwards.
TATATGATGCAGAACCACTAGTGGTACTTTTTTTAGTGGATGAGATGGCATGTAGAGATTATGTTGCGGAAATTATTGTGTTAATTAACAAGTTTCTTAGATATTGTTCCTATATTGTGGTTTATGGTTAAGCAGTTGTCATTGGATATGTGGTTGAGTCTGAGTAGGATTGTTCCTCTAGTTTCTCAAGGGATACAATATTTGAGCTTATTGGTTTTAGGTTTTTTCTAAAATTTGGAATCTGGAGTTTTAGGTAGTAAGTCATTATGGTGAAGATGGCCAGAGGTTGGGCCTATTTGGGGTGTGTTCATCCCCCATTTTTTATGTTTGTTTTGGATCTAAAAATGGTTCGATCTACCCCCCATACCTCTCTTTCTATATATATAGTGTAAATTTTTAGTGCAAGTTTACATTGTCAATTTTCAATGAAAAAATTACACTGTAAATCTCCGGTGAAAAATTTACAATACACTAAATCTTAAGCACAAATTTACATTATATACGTGTATATATTTATATTTATGTATAATTAAATATGTATATTTTTAAATAATTTTATTAATAAGTGTGTGTTTTTGTGTTATGATTATATTGATATAAATTTATATATTTATTATGATCCCTCCCATAGATATGATCATGGTTTCATGCAATCCTAGCCAAATCTCTCTTCAATCTCTTAGTTCTCCATCCATATTCTTCTAAGAAGGCGCTAGCCCCCTTTGAAGAATAGAAATCAACTCATTATAAACTAGGATCTAAAGGCTATTGTAATCCCTTTAAGGTATGAGATATTTGGTTATTTTTATCATGATCTCCATCAAGCATACTCTATTGAAGAGTAAAAGATAGATATTACTAGTGTTAAGGTTATTTTTTATGTTTTTCATATTATTTCAAGCTGAATCTATTGAAGATATATTAGACACTTAATGGGTTTTTTCAATTCCAATGTTCATATGATGAACACCCAAAACTCATTAGTGGTATCTGGTCTAGATTCCTCAATCGATCAACATTTTGATCTACTAGTTTTTTGAAGAACCTTGATATCATAAATCATTTGAATCCATATCATAAAAAAATACATTGAGATGTTTTTTTATTCATAGCATATGACTATCTTATATCATATGATATGATATATCTAAATCCTATGCACTAGTGGAAATATATATTTTGACGCTGGTTTATAATTGATGTTTATGTAGGAGACATTATAAATAATATTTTTGATGTCGATTTTAATAAAACTTATGTCTAAACATTAACTAAAATGTAAATTTAAGGGGTTTTTCAATGTTAGTTTATAAAAAACCAACATTGAAAATACTTTTACACATCAATTTTAATGAAAAATTGATGTGTAATGGGTAGCATGGATATTTTCACATCGGTTTTTAGTAAAACCTATGTTGAAAGTGTTATTATTTAACATGGAAAAAATTATAAAAAGATTTTTAATGCCGATTTTTACAAAAAATGGACATTGAAAATCACTTTTGATGTCAGTTATTACATAAAACCGATGTTGAAAATCCAACTCAAAAAACTATCATATGAATTTTGACATTTTTTATCTAATAACGAGCATAAAAAGTGTTTTTCAACGTTTTTTATTACATAAAATCAATTTTAAAAGTCCACCTAAAAAAATTGTTGAGACTTTTAACGTCAGTTAAAACATAAAACTGATATTGAAAGTCTCAATGATTACATTCAATTTTAGTTTTTTTAAAAACCAATGTTGAAAGTTTAATTTTTTGAAAAAAAAATAAATGATTATATCCCCCAAAATCTAGAAACATGTAAAAAAGATACAAAAAAGAAACATAGAATATACAGCAGAGTAAATACCTATAAAAACAAACATAATTTAAAAACTGAAATTAGGTAGAGTGTTATACTAATTGCACCCATATTCTTCCCCATATCTATTAGAATATTTTTTTCATACATGAAAGATAAATATATAAATATATAATTTTAGTCAACTAATAGTCACTATAAGAAATCAATGTAATTATCATATGCCATTCACATTAGAGAAGTTAGACTGCTCTATTTGAGGGACATATCTGTCATTAAAATTGTGCAACAAATTTTTCTGCATTAAATAATTTATTATTATATAAAATACAAATCCATAGTTTAATGTAATTAAAATCCAAAATGAGACAACACTTTTCATATATAGATTATATGTAATAACAATTTGTATACAATGCCTAAAAATTGTTAATATAAACCATATATCACGTGTCATAAGAGAGAAAAAAAGTAATAATCACATAGTTACAGAATATATTTAAATGAAAAAATATTGACTAAATTTGAAATTATAATTTTATTTATGAAATAATACATATATATGTATTTTCTCTTTCTGGACACATTTCATTCTCTAACATATGTTAGATAACAATATTAGTTCTGAAAAAAAATATGTTAATCAAAATAAATAGTTGACCTTCATTATAATATGTATTGATAAAAATAGAGATATGCTCTAAACTAATATTAGTTCTCAAATAATATTCTTATCAATACATATAGTTCACATTAATACAAATTAGTTATGCATAGTACATATCAGTTCTGAACTAAAATACATACATTCAGTAAGTAATATTAATTTAAAACTATAAATTGTATTTTTTTTATGCAAGAAATAAAATGTTATTTATGGTATATATATTGATCACAATATATATATATATATATATATATATATTCACTGTACATACATTACCTATCATGTTGTTAGAAAAGATAGGTCAAACGGAAAACCAATCAAATCATAAAATCAGTAGAATAAAAACTTTTCACTTGATGAACATTTTCTACATTCCAAGTGAAGAAAATGGAGATGAAGATAGTATTATTTGTAATCCCTCATGTTCTGATTATCATAAATAAAAAAATAAAAATTAACAATGCATTTGTCAAAGAAGATTCCAATGAAAACAAACAAGTAAATAATATTCTTCTTACAATTTAAAGGAAATAAAAGGAATAATAATTATAAATTATTGAAGATTCATCATCATCAAATCCTTTAAATAAAGACCCTACAACAAGTAGATGGAATAAACATTGAACATAAATGTTCAATAAAACCACTAACACAATATTAGGGTTACAAGAGAGGAAGAACTATAGAACTTAGAAGCTGAATTAAATAAGGTTGAAAAAATTAGGTTTTTGGTAATGGAAGATAATGAGGACTAAAACCTATGATTTAAGTTATGAAGGAAGAGTTATATATTTATACAGATGTTGAAATTTGAAAGTGGTGAGATCTATTTCGATTGGAGGTGTACGATGAAACTATGGTTATGAAAAATTAACTTGAAAATATAAACACACACACACACATATATATATATATAATGTAAACATATATCATCTAATAAAATATATTTTCCAATAATTTCATGTAGTTTAATTTATTTGGATTTGTATTGACAATTGATCACTGTTAAACCTTTTCCTTGACCTTATATTAATATATCAATTATAAAAACATGTATAAAAAATAATAATTAAGAATAAATAACTTATAAAAAGGAATAAAATGTACTTATTTAATAATTTTCTACATGATTTATATACTTCACCTAAATCACTAACTTAAGGAAAAGAACAACCCTATAAAATCAAACACAATATACCAACTAAAAGCATAAAACAATTTGTATAAATACTCATTTATTTAAATTTAATTAAAAGATACATGCCTAAAACCTCTGAAAGCTATAAAATAAAATAAAATATACAAACTTTAAGAAAAAAATGATTTTATAATTACTCATTTTTTAAACTTTAAATAAAAGAGACATACCTAAAAATTTAAAGGCTTTTGTAGTGTGGAGATTTTTTTATAAATCCATAACCCTTTATACAGTAAATAACCCTATAAAAATAAACAAAATATACCAACTTAAAGTAGAAAATGATTATCTAAATACTCATTTTTCTAACTTTTATTAAAATATATATACCTAATAATTCAAATCGTAATCATACATAATATATATTTTACAAACAAAATAAGAATATGGGTAAGTTCTTCATTCATATACAACTTGGTATCAGTGAAAATTTATAGTAACAATGAATGTTATAAGATTAAAAAAATAGAATATTTTGATATAAAACCTAAAATAATTGATATAACTAACCTTATCAAATTCATTCATTGAACCAGTTGTGATTATCTCATACATGAATCTTAAAAAATAATAACCATATTCCACATTTCCTTTCTGATGATGAAACTATGGTTATAAAACATGAAATTAAAAATAAAAACTAGCATATATATATATAAAAACCAAATATTATCAAATATAAAATATATTTACCATCACTTTCATTTATTGGATTTTATTTTCCTACTTTATCGATAAGTGATATTTGTTAAACTTTTTCCATGACCTACATTTTCATATATATTGACTAAAAATATGTATAAATAATAATAATTAAAAACAAACTTTAAAAAAAGGAATAAAACTTACTTGTTTAACAAGTTTATAAATTTTTTACAAAAACCACCTAATAAATAGAGAAACCAATATAATTTTCATTATTTTGGGTAAAATACACCTAACACACAATGACCAATATGATATAAAAAGTTCACAATTAATAAAATTATAATAAATATTACTTCATAATCATCTTAGTGTTCTTACCCATCGAGGAATGGAAAAAACTAGCACCCAATATCTGTATTTGATAATCTCTTGTATATATATATATATATGAAACTCTATCATGAGTTTTTAGATATTTCATATTCATTGAAATGAATTTTTGATCTATAATACCGTAAACACTAGTGGTCTCTTTCTTAATAAGAAGCATGTATAGAAGCCTAATTAAATAACTAATATAGTAAATTTCTTAAAATCATCTTTATTTAAAGAAATAAAAATGTAAACATAAATTTACTTACATGTAAAACAACTGTAAAATAGAAATTATGAGCTCATCAAAAATAACTAGATCATTGATATCCTTTTTTAATATTATTAGTGGATAGTCCCTTCCACATATATCAAACACCATATGAAACTCATAAATATTATCCAAGGAGGAAGAAATCTTGGAAAATATTTTTATCCCATCAGAAATCTCAGAAGTATTCAAAGTTTTTAGTGCCTGAACCTTTTGTTTCTTTTATACTAATTATTTTGATATTGTATACTCCTGTATAAATTAAATTTCATAAAACATTATAAGTAATTTTTATTAAAATTTAAATAATATTTTAAAAACAATTCATACCTCATATGTCAGATAATAAATAAGGATTGTCATCCAATGTAAAAAAATGAATCATACAATCTCCAACTCTGGTAACCTCCTCGTTAGGTAATGTAAGTAGACTAGTTGGATCAATAATATCATGTACTAATATTCTTACCTGACCTAACTGCATAGGTCGGTGATGTATATAATCCAAAAATATATATATAACTCTATGTGCTATAATATATATATATATGGGGATCTCCAACATACAACTCATAGTATATGGTCAGGTCTGAACGAGGTGGAGGATCCAAGTAGGCAGTCCAGGTAGGCTGTATAGGAGTTTTATGTTGTGTAGGCTATATAAGCTATACAAGTTGGGCAGGCTGTGACTTTCTCAACAATTGTTCAAAAATAGCCTACTCGGCTAATTGAATTTGATCAACCATATACTTTTTTAGGTCTTTCAACTCAGATTTTAAGGAATATATTTCTAGGTCTCTTGATTTCTTACTTTTATGACCAAAAAATTTCCTCAAACAAACACCTGTCTCATATCTTATTACGCATCCATGGTGTTATATCTTTCCTAAAGAAGTATCTTGGATTTCCATCCTACCCTTAGGGATAAAATTATTTTGTGTTTCTTTCTCCTGAATTTCATCCTGAAATAAAAAATTGAAATAGTATATTAGTGTAAATTTAAAAAATAAAAACAATCATGGAAAATAAAAAATAATTTCTTACAGTTTTATCAGCTACTTTCTTATATTTCACTATAAGATACTTTTTATATTTTTTATTCTTACACTTTTCAATTTTTCATGGAAAGTGAGGGGGAGATGGAGGACCAAATAGTACCTCTTATGAACCACTAATATATTGAGCTCTTAATGAATCAAACTTTTCTTCAATCATTTTATCCTCTAATAATTGATACCCTTCACATGAAAAAGTATGAGGGTATACGTTCTACAACTAGATCTCTTAATGATATCTCCTAGAGGCTTTTTATATAAAAATAAACTAATAAGTAATCAGTTAATATACAAGAAACATTACAATATAAAATATTTATCATACCATAAATGCTTCATCATGTCAGCTAGTGAAAAATTTCTTCCATGTATCTTCATCTAAAAACTCATACTTTAGGCATGGTTTTTCATTTTGTGACTTCACAAAAACATAATTTTTTGTCAATTTTGTTTTAAAATATCTTCATAAAATCATAGCTAAAGATATAAATCTTTTCTTAATTTCTTTTATTTATTCAAAATTAAATGTCATCTGTAATTTAATAAATTAAATATTAGTAAGTTAAAATATATAATATTAAAAAAATGAGATAAAAATAAATTAATTGATAAATATTTACCATTATGGACTCCCATAGTTTTTCTTTCACCAATTTATCGATAGACTTCTAATCAGGATATAAAATTTTAATCCTGCAATGACTCTACATGGCGATATAACTGGTAAATTGAATTGAATTTGGGCCAATTGGGTTATTATTATCATCAAAATTAATATATAATCTCTGGTATCCATGAGAAAGTGAAAATTTTGGAAAACATGTAATCATGTGTTTACCAACTCTATAAATATATTTCTATGTAAAAGAAGGAGAATTTTCCTCTATGGGAGGTGCATTAGTAGTCCTATAATTACTTTTTTAAAATTAAAAGATTGATTTCATTAAATATTTATATTAATGAATATTTAATAATATGAAAAAAAAATACATATACCTCAGTAAATGTTATTTTTTCTTTTTGTATGTCATTGAAGTAAAAAAATGTAATTAAATTTTATGTACCTACATATTATTAGAAAAGTGAATATTTAAAAATAATGACTACAAAAATATGTAAGTAAAAAAATAGTGTCATACAAGTGTAAGTTTCAAAAAAAATGATGTCATGTTTCTTAACCATAAAATATTCAAGTTATACTATTAAATATAAAAATAAATTCTAAAATTATAAAAGCATTTACAAATTATATATCATAGCTATAAAAAAGTTTTTTCATATGCATAAATTTAACAAAAACATAATGATGTATGTTTGGTTCTTCAATTAAAATATGTTTAACAATAACTATTGAATATAAAATTTAACACAAAAAAATATAAAAAAAATAAATATATATATTATTAAACATCCAATAATTGATAAAAAATAGATTTTTTTTACACTTTTAAATTTCAAAAAATAAATAAAATATAAATATTTACCTGGATAATTAGGAGAGTGATTTAGTGTTTTCCCATATCCCTTTAGTAAGATCATTTTATACAGTATGGACTATGTCTGCATTATAGTCATTATTATCATCTATAAATCACATAATAGATGAATAAACATCATATAAATTCATAACATCATCATCATACCCATATCCCAAATAAATTCTTTTCTATGGAAAAAAGATGGACTAATAATCATTCAATGGATCAATGACTTAAAATATTTTCTTTTTATGTGTTTTCATGATAAACAGTTCCTATTTGTAACCAAATATTTTCAAATCAACCAATTTAAACCCATAATAATCATTTTTCACACCTCTATTACTATCAATCCAATTACACTTAAACACCATGACTCAAAATTTTGTGTAAACAATTTCCCATATATCCTCAAGAACTCTAAAATAAATAGTTGATATAGAAATTTTTTTTCTATATTTTTCACTCAATAAATGAATTTCATTAGCAACAACCATTACCCCACTATTTTTAATGGTTCTCTTTTCATCCTGATTTTTTGTGTAAAATGTGTACCCATTAATATAAAAACCGGACCATGTGACCACATTAAGAGATGGCCCACATACTAATCATTTTAATGTTTCTGATGTATATATATCTATGATGAATTTCTCTTTAAAAAATGAAAAAAATGTCTTTTTATACTCAATCATCAACCAATTTCCATTTATTTTTGGATATCATTCCTTTAATTTAGAAATATGTGATGATATATATGGTTGAACCTTATTTGTGTTGTTAAAAATGTACAAATATGTCTTCATCACTTCATCACATGGAATGAACTTTACCTTTAAGCCTTTAATCCCTCTACCTTAACTATAAATCATCATATGTAAAAATATAGGGAGACCAATATGCTTCACTTCATACAAATAAACAATACATAACTCAATCACCTATCATGATACATATTTTTAAACAATAAAGGCCTTCAATTGATAATTATTTTTAACATATTCCTTCAAAATTTTCATATATATTTCAAAAGGATACATCCAAAATAACTAAACATTCCCATATATTCTTATCTCACACACCAGATGAATCACCAGATGAACGATTATATCAAAAAATATAGGTGGTAAATACATATTTAGTTGAAAATTTATAAAAAAAACTTCATTATACAACACATCTAACAAATTTGGATCAACAACTTTACTACAAATGGATTTGAAAAAATTAAATAACCTGATGATAGTCTTTATGATAGGTGTCAATAATATTCCATGCAATATAATCAGTGGCATTTTTTGAATCAATACATGGAAGTCATGAGATTTAATACCTATTAATTTAAAATCCTTCAATGACACAAAATTTTTCACATTTTGAATAATATCCATGGGGTACTTTAATACCATGAAGACAATGAAAAAATTAATCTTCTCACTCTTTATTAATGCGTGAAAAGCTGTAGGTAAATATATTCATTTTCCTTTCATAGTGAGAGCTAACTCCAAATGTATTCTCATTGATATCAAGTCCAATCTAGCATGTGATCCATCTTTTTTCTTTATTATTATATATAAAAAAGTTCCAATCAAACTGTTATATATTTTTTTATCAACACACATAATGTCAATGTTATGTTTTATCTCTAAAAATTTCCAATAAGGTAGCTCAAAAAAGACAAACTATTTCTTCTATATATTTTTTTTATGCACATAACTTCCTTTATTTAAAAATGTTAAATCAGTATTTTTTACCATGCCATAATATTCTTCAAATGAAAATGGTTTTGGAGGAATATTATATTCCTTTAAACCATTAAATATTTTTTTTCAATCCATGATAAGGATGATAAATTCAAAAAAAATATTATATGACCCGTGTACATTGTCTTTCTTCTATTTTTCAATTGATAATATGAAGTATATTCTTAAAAATTTGGATATTATTTATGTCCCTTAACACTATATCCAGATAAGTTTCCATATACAGGAAATTCATTAATAGTGAACATTTTCATAGCATGAAAAATAAAATAATCTTTCTTATATTCATAAAAAAACTATAACACCTTTCTCTTATATAAGTTCCAAATAATCAGTCATTGGTGAAAGATACACATAAATATCTTTTTCTTACTGTTTTAGTCCAGAAATCATCAAACTCATCATAACATATTTTTTCTTCATACATATCTGTGGGGAAAAGTTGTAAACTATCAAAAAAAATATGCCATGAAATATGTTGGCTACTTAGGATCTAATATGGATTTATTTCATCTATTAAAAGTCCCATTATGATATTTCTTTAGTAAATCTCTTCTTTTATGGTGAATCAGCAAGGTGATGTAAGTTACCATTGGATATGTTCTTATTTTTATTCCATCTTAACCTTTTTTCATCAATTGAATTTATAAAAAAAATATTCTTAAAATGATTAATTATTTAAAGTTACCAAATTTATTTAGCAGGAGGTTTGATTCTGGTACTTGATAATGAATCAGAGTTAAATTATTGGAATTATTGAAATGAATTATTTAAAAAAATTATTGGAAGATCCCAAATTGATTTATTAAGAGGTTAGATTTTACTACCTAAGAATGAATCAGAGTTTAATTTTTTATCCATATTATAGCGTTATGTACCACATTTATGTCAATTTGATAAATGTTCATATTCCTTTCTATAAAACACCCAATCATTGGGGAAAACATGTATCTTTTTATAACTCAATTCCATTAGGAATAATATTTTATTTTCCTCATAATTAGAATATGGAAGTCTGTTTCCTTATAGAAGTATACCTTTTAAAAGTTCAAGAAACTCATAGAATCTTTTATCATTCCACCCATTTCTTTATTTCAAGTTAACTAATCTTAGAATTGCTGATAAAATTGTATATTTAGTGAAACCTGAGGATAATGGTTTCTTATAATCTCCATACAATAATTCAATAGTTTTTTTTCTATGATTTCAATACCTACATAATGAATTAATTCTTCAATATGATCCTCTGTCTCATTCTAAATATTTTCATCAATATTAGATGTTGAATTTTCTGTTATTTCACCATACCGGATTCAACATGTATAATTATGGTCAAAAACGTAACAAATTATATGATCTTTGATATTTCTTGAATTTAACTTTCTCATATTCAAACACTTCATTCATAGATAAAAAAATACTATGTTTTGAAGATTTCATTTAGAAAATTCTAATAAATTATCAACTCCTTTTTCATATTCATCAATGGTTCTTCATAAATTTATAAAATCACATTCCATTAAATATTAAAGATCAAAATATAAAAGATTAATATATTATAAAATATAAACATTTAAAAATATATATAAATAGATAAATTTTAAACATAAAAACATATCTTTGTGGAATATTGATGTTCTATTTCGAAATCGGTGATAGGGTGAACACTACAAGATTGAAGAAACGCGTTTTCAACAATGAATAATAAAAAAGAGAAAACAAAAACCTTCAATTGTGGTTTTCAGTCAACTAGAATAGGGTTTTCAAGAACTAAATATCTTCATGGATCATGAAAAAACAATTAAGTACAAAATATTGATGATCAATTATAGTGAAAATATGATTAAAATTGACTAAAATTGGATTCGAAGATTTTTAGGTGGATGATGGTTCCATGGTCAGCCAAAATAAGTTTTTTAGGAAAAAATATATTAGTGGATCATAAAAAAATCCAAATGAGGAAAGATAGAGCATCAATGATAGTAATAAGATGATTAAGTATGATTAAAATTAATAAAATCAAGATTGATGAACGATGGGTGGTGTCGATGCCTTTGAAGGTCAGAAAAAAAATATTGATTTAGAGAATATGGAATGAGGGTTCGGGCAGGGTGTGTTTTTTAAATTGTTTCAACGTTGTTTTTTAACAAAACTTAAGTTGAAAAGTTTTTTTAAATTAGGATTTGATGTCAGTTTTTGAAAAAACCAACACTAAAATATTTTATTTTTTGACTTTTAATCTTGGTTTTTAAATAAATATACATTAAAAGTTTCTATGTATCACCTTTAATGTCAATTTTATATAAAACCAATGTTAAAAAACATAAACATAAACTTTTAACGTCAGTTTCTTTAAAAAATAATGCTAAAACATTTTGCATAGAAATTTTAATGTCAGGTTATAGAAAACCAAAATTATAACTACAACGTTAAATTATATATTTATACTAGTGAGGGATTTGAACTGCATCATAGAATATGATATATGATAATGAAAAATATGACTGATTCCCAAATTTCATAAAAATATAAAATCATAATGTATTTTTGATATCAAGGTTATCATTAAATATGATTAGATCATTACAATATCATTAATCATAAGTGAAAATATCAACCACATATTATGATTAGGTTATATCATAAGATATGATTTATATGAATGTATACCTTTACATATCAATCATATATTATGACATATGATTATATTATAAATTGTAAAATATGTTATAGGGGAAATATTAAAAAAACTGCTAGATTTTCTTATGGTTTATAAAATTTTTATAAATGATAAGTATTAGGCCATATAAAATTATATCTTTTATTCCAAAATTAAATATATAAAATTCATATTTGTTTCTCATGTTTTGAAAAATAAATAAATAGTTTTTTTATTTTTTTATTCCTTTAGAATATTCATATTTATAAAATTTAAATATTTCATATGTGAAATTTGTGTGATAAATGGATTCAAGTAGATTTTTATGTCATACATTTCATTCTAGGTATGACAACGTAATATTTTATTATCATCTACCTTGACCTTGGTTTCTAATTTAAGTTATTATCTTGAATTTAATTGTTAAATATAGTTTGTGCATACTAGGTTTTAGAGTTATGGTTAATTAGATTCTCTCGTCAGTAAAGTATCCCCAAAGAGATGGACTTTGGGATAGACTTCCCACTGATCTAGTGGTTTATGACTTGTTCTAGAAAAGTTGGGATTGACTATTTATCACTTCAATCTTACTAATGTTAAGATTTTAAATCCCATATAATTTTAAACTTTTACATGAAGAGTTTATATACCATATGCATGTGATGTATTTGAATATGTATGAATATGTTTGGATTCTATATTTGGGTTATAAACACATTTTGTGGGTTGTGTAAAGAGTTACACATTAATATAGTGTGAACATATTAATTTGGTGGGTGGAATAGGGATTTCAAAACTAAATCATTAGAAGAATGCATACAATAAAACATGAGATAATAAAGATTGAATACGATGAAATAATTATGAATTTAATATGTATATGATGTATATTAATTTGTTGATACTTTTAAAAGAAAACGCCTCAAATACTAAGTGTGAGATTTCCTCAAAAGTGGTACTTTTCAAGACCTCAGTTATCTAACTGAGTAGGTCATGCTAAATATGGGTGCCCTGGATTATCTTATGTAAGGAAATAAAGTAATGGGTGGACATAATAGTATTGGGTGTCTATTCTTAGTGTTTTCTTTGTGTTACACTAGCTAGGAGACATTAATATGGTTAAATTACAGGAAGAATAGAGTTGAGCGAATCCATATTATGGATTTGGATAAAGATTTATCCACTCACCTATCCAAGAATAACAACTATAATGATTGGAATTATTTTTTACCTAAATAGCTAAGTGGTGGGAGAAATTCTAAAGTGGACCAAAACTTAGTGAAATATGGTCCTTGTCTCACAAAATTAATGTGATGTACGGATCATAATTTTTTAATGGGAGTATTTTTATTAAAATTCCTTGATCAAAAGATATAAAATGTAATACTCAACCATACATATGTATTTTATATATATTGTGGCATACATATATTAATCACATTGAGAGCACTTATAGGGATAACCTATAAAATAGTTCAAAATTTGTATCTAAGGTTGAGAAATTTCTCAATAAAAATAATTATAAGAAGTTGAATGTAAATATTATAGATATTAATTTCTCTAACTCTGACTCATGGGTATTAGATACTGGGTGTTGATGTGAGTTGAAAATTTCACTTTTATTTCTATTATTCTTTGAAAATACCCCCTAATTTAACTAAAAAACGAGAAGCTAATTGGATTTTTGGTTACTTTGAGAATCTAGACTTTAATGGATAAATAGATCAATTAATTACTTTAAATGATTTATTCTTTTTTTAGATAATTTAAGATATTTCCATATATTTTGAAGAAAATTGAAATTATAAATTTATTTTTATTTTTAACTATGATTTTTAAAATTTTAAATATAAAATTTGCATTATTGTGATTTTAAAATAATGAAATTGAATTTATTTTATGTTTTTTAAATAATTGATATTTAAAAAAGAATATGGATTTGGAAAAAATGATACATTGAATATTAATTAGGTTTTTCAGAAAATATTATTTAAACTGATACTGATTTTGATTAATTTGGATTAAATTTAATTGATTTTTGAGTTTGGGAAATTTAATTTTGAATTAGAAAATTCATGCACAAAAAAAATATTTGTATTTGTGTGTTTTGTAGGAAAGAATCAAAAAATTTAAAGGTATGAATCTATCATTCTCTCCATGCATCTTGTGGCCGATCTAAACACCAAGAAAATTAATAAAGACAAGGATCAACTATAAGTTTGTGATCAACCACAACTAAGAATTTTGGTAAACTATTGGATTGGCCGAGCCCATAAATAGTGTTCACGAGTGTGATATTTGGAAAATACATTTATCAATCACATGAAAAAATAGATCAAACACACTTCCATATACCACAACTAAATTTTTGGAAAAGGGATAGAGCTACCACATGGAAAAATGAAGTGGTTGAACCTATTTCCATAGATCCACCATGAAAACCCATCAACTACTTGGGAAAAAATTTAACAACAGATGGAATTATTATGAATAATTTTTATCAACTGCACAACCTCTTCTATCAACCACACCTAAATAAAGATTGACCATAAGATTGAAGAAGAAACCTTTCAGAGAGATTGAACCTAATACTGAAGAAGACCCCAAGATATTCCTACCAAATCCAAGGCCAATGATATCAAATCAAAACTGATCAAGTTTCCTTGAACCAAATATTCCACCTCTAGTATAATGGACTTATCATTTTACACATATTATTACATGATTTTAATCATAATTAACCATTAAATACAAACCAAGGAATATAAATTCTAGCATCTTTGTAAGATTAGATACATAATTAAAAAACATGAAACCAAAATAAAACATCTTTTATTTAATATTCATAAAGATATATTAACTTCATTTTATGCCTTACATATTCATAGGATAACCTGGGGAATACATGAACAAAAGGATGAGCTAAAAATCCAGTAAGGGAATAAATATAAGAATAAAGAATATCACGTGGGTTAGAAGGAATAACATGATGATATAAAAAGTCATGGAATATGAATAAACATATGGAATAATAACATATAGAACATGGTATTATGTAATCATGGAATCATGGTAATGTGGAAGAAATATAAAACATGACATAAGCATGAGTTAAGGCTCATTGCACGTGGAGGAGCACGAGCCAAGGCTAACCACCAACACCGTTCCACATGACGTCTCATGAGACTAAACATTAACCAATGCATTGAATTGATATTTGGTATCACCCATTATAACATTTTCATGAATATGTGTGCCATATAAAGTATCATATATAAGCAATAAACATAATCATTTCCCAAGGAAAGAAGTGGTCATCGTAATCATTTCATAAAAATAACAAATGGGTGTATCATAAAAACGTACATGAAAGAATAGATTTAAATCATAAATGAAAATTCATAAGTGTAAAATTAATAGATCATGATAATTGATTTCAAACTGGAGTGAAAACATGTAAAAATAGTATTTAAGAAACTTTATAAATAAAATACTTTAGTACGGTTTAAGGGATAATTTTCAAGATTATTTAAAATGGAAAAAGAATAATTGTTTGTATAAATCCATAAATGAAATAAGATATAATTCCACATTAAAATTAGTGATTTTATAAAAATAATGGTGGATTAAAATATATTTTTTAGTGCACTTGAAAAAGGGTAAGAAATTGGGAAGTTCCCTTTAATCGGGCTTACTTATCGGGAAGAATTGTTAAGGAAATGTTTTTAAAACATGTATTTCCCCATCAAATAAAGATGAACTAATATAGATACATGGTTTTGGAAAATATAAATAGAATTTATAATAATTATATAAAAATAAAGAATAATTACATTGGGTAAATAGAGTGAAAAAAATAACCTGAATGAAAAATGGAGGTTCAGAAAGAATCTCTTACCTTAGGTTCGAAAGTGTTCTACACTTGATATTACTTTCTTGGATAATAAAATTAAATCCATTAATTAATTAATTATAAACTTATTCAAAATTAATTTGATTTAGTTTAATTTTATTGATTTTATTTATGTCCCTTTTGATGTGTTATAAGATACAATTTCATTGTTTGGGAGTGTTTGTTTCCTTGGTCTTCATGATTGGTTTACTTATATACATGTATGGAAAATCATGTAAAATGAGAATAGTTGTCCAAAATTAAAATTATATGTTACTAATTAACATAAATAATAATAAATTTATATATAATTCATTTCTTATTTGGGGTGAGTATGAATCATTAGATAAGATGTTAGTGATAATTGTTAAGATTATTTTGGTGGTTTTTTATCGTTAAGAAATAGTTTTGTTTTATTAATTAATATCATGTATATATAATGGTTATATAACATTACATAGGATGTAATACATATGTTATAATATTTTTTAACCATAAAAATGATTTTATGTCCATCCTTGAAGGTGGTAAAGGAAATTTAAAACTCGTCGTCCTTGAATGTGATAAATTGACACATCACGAACGATGTATTCATTTTTATAACAAAGGGGGAGAGGGAAATAAATAATGATGGGTTGTTCCATTAACACAAAAAAATCCATTATATAAAATATAATGGAGTTATTATGCCACTTGTAAAATTGTAGGTGAGGAGATAATAAGAAATTAAATGAAATTTGAAAATAAATTAAAAGAAAAGGAAAGAGGTTTTTACCTCTTGAATTTTCCTCCTTCAGAACCTCCTTGAGGCACTTGAGTTTGATCTTTTATTTATCCCAAAGGCTTCTGAACGTGTAGGAGACACTTGGGAATAGTTTTGGGAAGAATTTGGAAAATATTAAAGGATTTAGAGGTGTGAGATGAAGAGGTGGTGAGGGGTGGTATTTATAGTGGAGGAGAGGGGTGTTTTTTTATTATTTTACTCATTAGTTTATTATTTTGGCTCAAAAATATGAATATTATGGATTATCATGAATAAATAAAGTAACTAGTGCATATGAGTTTGAAAAAATTTCCACTTACATCATCCATGACTCAACCATGACTCAATCATGACTCAAAAGTTCATTTATTTACCTTATACCATAAATTATCATATTTCACTATTCACCAAAAATTCAACTATTTTAAAAAAAATTCCAAAAATTCACCCTAACTATTTTTAGATCTGTATAATTAAAAAATGAACTCTCTATTTTATTAAAATAATTTTCTAAATATTATAAATTTAATTTTTAAATAAAATCATCATTTATTTGAAAAATACCAATTTTAAAATTATAACTGATTTTATAACACTTAGAAAATTAATTAAAGTCTTAGAAAATTATGTTATAATAATAATGAAATAATATATAAATTTATGAATACATTTTATGAAAATAAATTTTATTTTAAATTATTAAATTAATCATAAAATTGTAATTAAATATTTATAACTGACAAAAATATCAACACTTAATTTATCATTTCTCAAACATTTATTTACTTATTCCAAGATATAGATATATAATATTTTCATTTATAAGATGAATATATTTTATTTATAATTTCATAGGTGAGGTTACTATTCTATTTTTCGGATTACTATTCTTTAGGGTCACATTACTATTCCAAAGGTCAAGTTAATATTCCCTTGGTTTAGGTTCCTTAATTTCTAAAAATACCTCATATTTCCTTAATTAATCATTTATAAAGTTTTTATTGTGTTATCTAAGTGATTTTATGTGATTTATACTATATAGAATAATTATAATAAGGGAATATTTAATTGATAGAATTCAGGTTCCTTACATTCTTCCCCTTATGAAATTTCACCCTCAAAATTTCATTTTACAAACTAAGGGGGGAACATGTGAAGGTACTTTTCCTTTATCACTTCAATGAGGTCTTTAGTATTTCTTGTTGTAATTTCCTTCAAGGATAAAATTTTCGTGTGTCACAACGTTACCGCATGATATTTTCAAAATCATCTACTTCTTTTATCCAAATACAACTTAAGCATTTTGGATTGTATTGATAAATCATTGAAATTTTATTTCTAATATATAATTTTGGAACATCTTCTTGAACTTGTTTTTTATAAAATTATATTACTAATTACTCTTCAAATATTTCAAAATAGTGTTTTGTTAAATCATTTTTGATATTTTCCAAAATCCATAAATCTATAATTAGATACATATAGGATGCTCGGAGGTCTCCCACTTCTACAGAATCTAGAAAATAATTGAGTGATTCAAGTGTTTACAAAAAGGAGAATAATTTGAAAGTACCTTGATGGTACTTCCCATGCTTATCATGGTAATAAAGTTGATAGTGCAAGATTATCCAATAGATGATACTTGATCCTTGAAAGAATTGGGCAATGGTAGAGGTATTGGATGCCTCATAAAATTTTTTCCACGTTACTTGGATATTAGAAAAAGTTTTAAAGTTATCTAATCATGACTTCAGTATAATCTTTGTAAGTAGTTCTTCAGGAAGAGAGATAAGAGTTTTTCATGATTATCCTCCTTCCATATTTTAACTAAGAAAAATAAAATACAATTAGTTTGCTTGAATACTTATCCAATAATAATATAAAAATAAAAATTTTAACATAAAAGGATAAAATTATACAAGTAAAGTATATACTATCTTTTGATTCCCTAAGTTTCAATCTAGGTTATCCATGGAGATATAATTATCCCTAAGGTTATTACTAAAGTTATCTAGTACAAATCTCCAAAAATAATTATACCTTTCTCTAATACCAACTATAATGGCCCTATCCTTTTACAAATATTATTACATGATTTTAAGCACAATTAACCATTAAATGCAAACTAAGGATCATAAAGTCTAGTGTATTTGGAATATTAGATACATAATTAAACAACATGAAACCAAAATAAAACATATTTTATTTAATATTCATAAATAGATCCTAAATTCCTTTGATCCCTTACATATGAATAGGATAACCTAAGGAATAAATGAACAAAGAGATGAGCTAAAAAGCCCAGTAAGGGAATAAACATGAGAATAAAGCATAGCACATGGGTTAGAAGGAATAACATGATGACATAAAAAGGTATGGAACATGAATAAGAATATGTAATAATAATATATAGAACATGGGATCATGGAATCATGGAATCATGGTAATGTGGCAGTAACATAAAACATGACATAAGCATGATTCAAGGCTCATTGCATATGGCGGAGCTCAAGTCAAGGCTAACCACCAAGACTATTGCACATGGTGTCTCATGAGACTAAACATTACCTAATGTATTGGAGCACTATATGGTCACACCCATCATAACATGTTCATGAATATGTGTTTCACATGAAGTAACATACATAACTATTGTAAAATAGACCAATACTCACAATTTTAAAAAAATCGTGGGTATAGGTTTGATGGGAAAAAATTACAGTAAATACCTATACCCACAGTTTTTGGAGAACCATGGGTATATGTTTCGTGGGAAAACAAATTTAGGAAATACCTATACCTATGGTTCTAAAAAACCATGGGTAAAGGTTGGGATATACCCATGGTTTTTTTAAACCATGGCACTAGGTTTTGCAGAGAAAAAAATCGACATATACCCACGGTTTGACAAAACCATGGGTATAGGTTGACCCATTATTTTTTCATAAAAATAAAAATAATAATAAATATTTATATATATAAATATAAATATATATTGTATATAAGAACATAAAATGTATGATAGAGTAGTTTTAAGGTCACGGGACTATAAGGGGAAGGTGCTGGGATCAAATCCCAACATGTGTTTTTTAATAAATGACTTATACCCACAGTTTGGTCAAATCGTGGGTATAGGTATTCACACACAAAATGCATATACCAAGGGTTTAAAAAATTTTGGTATAGTTCTATACCAATGGAAAGACTCCAAATGGTTCCTAGAACTATGGGTATATCCTATACCCAAATTTTTTTGGGATATACTCATGGTTTTGAACTGTGGGTATTGGTAAAAATTCTAGTAGTGATTATTTCCCATGGAAAAAAGTGGGCATCATAATCATGTCATAAAACATAAAAAATGGGTGTATCATAAAAGTGTACATAAAAAAATGTATTTAAATCATACATTTACATTCATAAGATAAAAAAATTCATATATCATGATAAGTGATGTAAAATGAAGTGAAACAAGTAAAAATAGTGTTTAAGAAACTTTAGAAATAAAACAATTTATTGCGGTTTAAGGGATAATTTTCAAGATTCTTTAAAATTAAAAATACATAATTGTTTTTATAAAACTATAAATGAACCAAGATTGTGTTTCATGTTAAAATGATTAATTTTAGAAAAATAATGGTGTATTAAAACATATTGTGGAGTGCACTTGAAAAGGGGTAGGAAATTGGGAGGTTCCCTTTAATCGGGCTTACTTATCAGGAAGAATTGAGAAGGGGATGTTTTTAAAACATGTATTTTCCCATAAAATAAGGATTAACTAATATGAATACATGTGTTTGTAATATATTCATAGAATTTAGAATAATTATATAAAAATAAATAATATTTACATTGGGTTAAAGAGAGAGAAAGCGTAACCAGAAAGAAAAATGGAGGTTCAAAAAAATCCATTACTTTATGTTTGAAAGTGTTCTGAATTTGATCTTAATGTCCTTGATAATAAAATAAAATCAATTAATTAATTAATTAATAACCTTTTATAAATTTATTTTATTTATTATAATTTTATTAAGTTCATTTATGGCTCTTTTGATGAGTTATAAGATACAATTTCATCATTTGGGAGTGTTTGTTTCCTTGGTTTTCATGATCGGTTTACTTGTATGCATGTATGGAAAATAATACAAAATGAGAATTATTGTACAGAATTAAAATTATATGTTATTAATGAACATATAAAATATTAAATGGTTATATAAGTCATTTGGTTATTTTAGGTGAGGATGAATCATTAGATAAGATGTTAGTGAACATCATTAATATTATTTTGGCGGTTTTTTTATCATCGCGAAATGGTTTTGTTTTATTAATTAATATCATGTATATATAAGGGTTCCATAACATTAAATAGGATTCAATACATATATTATAATCTATTTTAACCATAAAAATATTACCAGCCTTGAAGGCAGTAAATAAAATTGAAAACTCATCATCCTTGAATATGATAAATTAACACATCACGGATGATGTATTTATTTTTATAACAAAATGGGAGGGGAAAGAAATAATGATGATTTTTTACATTAACACAATAAAATTATAGTATATAAAAGACACTATATTTATTATTCCACTTGTACAAGGAGAGTTTAGGAGATAATAATAAAAGAAAAGAAATTTGAAAAGAAATTTGAAAAGAAATTAAAAGAAAGGGAAAGAGGTTTTTACCTCTTGAATTTTCCTACTTGAAAACCTCCTTGATGCACTTGATTTTGGTATTTTATTGATAAAAAAGGATCTTGGATGAGGGGGAATACTTTGGAATATTTTTTGGTATAATTTGGACAAGATTCAAGGCTTTAGAGGTGTGAGGTGAAGAGGTAGTGAGGGGTGGTATTTATAGTAGAGGAGAGGGGAGTTTTTTTATTATTTTTCTCATTAGTTTATTATTTTGGTTCAAGACTATAAATATTGAGAATTATTATGACTAAATACAGTAACTAGTGAATTTTATTTCGAACTAATGGCCAATTACATCATCCATGACTCAAAAATTTATTTATTTACTCGTATTTCACTATTCACCAAAAAATTCAACTATTTTAGAAAAATCCAAAAAATTCACCCTTACCATTTTTTGATGTTTATAATTCAAAAATGAACTTAATTTTATGAAAATAAATTACTAAATATGATAAATTTAATTTTTAAATAAAATCATCATTTATTTGAAAAATACCAATTTTAAAATTATAACAAATTTTATAACACTTTAAAAATTAATTAAGGTCTTATAAAATTATGTTATAATCATAATAAAAAATATATAATTTTATTAATACATTTTATGAAAATAAATTTTCTTTTAAATTATTAAATTAATCATAAAATTGTAATTAAATATTTATAACTTACAAAAATACCAACACTTAGTTTATCATTTCTAAAACATTTATTTACCTATTCCAAGATATAGATATATCATATTTTCATTTATAATATAGATAAATTTTATTTATAATTTCATAGGTGAGGTTACTATTCTATTTTTAGGATTACTATTCTTAAGGGTCACATTACTATTCTAAATGTCAAGTTACTATTCTCTGGTTTAGGTTCCTTAATTTCTAGAAATACCTCTTATTTCATTAATTAATCATTTATAAAGTTTTTATTGTGTTCTCTAAGTTATTTTATGTGATTTATTCTATATGGAATAATTATAATAAAGGAATATTTCATTGATATAATTCAAGGTTGTTACAACTAGTTTTCACATAGCCTCCATCGAAGAAGCACGTCATTAAGAAGGTGGTGGATAAAGAAGAGCCACTAATGATTTTTGTGCCTAATTTGAAGAACTGAGACAACTGATGTCGCACCACCATGTGCTAAGAGGAGGAACAAACCTATGATTCTCAACAAGGGTAAATAAGTCGGAATATCATGTTGGTTATGGATCTTAGTAGGGATGAAGCAGACAAAGGCTGGTTTTTGATGAATATAGAGCATGGAAGAGGAAAAACATTCTGCAAGCAGTGAATAAAATATGACCATGCTGAAACCAATACCATATGTGTACCACCTATAGAATCTTGGAGATTAAACTTGAGCTCAACTTTTGAGGGATAATAATAAATTCAAGGCTTCCACTCTATTATGGATGAAGAAGAACGATGTTGCATGCCTGTCTTCTAGCTGAAGTTTCACTGGCACACTAAAGAACTTTGGTCATGCACCCTATAGAAATTGAAGTCGAGCACCATCGATGCACACTGAGATCCTTGAGTCACCCCCCACCCCTTCTGTTTCATGATGAATATGACCATGAAACCTAAGCTATTGCAGAAATTACATTGAGATCATGATGCCATAGGAGAAGACCGGCTCTACAAATACCTATTAAGATTCAAAATAGGACTAGATAATTTTGATTTATGTGTTTGTACCTATGTATGTATGATTAAAAATAGTGGGGACCTCATACACCCCCAATGAACTGATTGTATCTTTTAATATATTTGTGCACCAACTTCTTACTGAAATGCCTCAATGCACTATTTAAAGGCTATGAAATTGACAAAGTGGATTAACCTAGAGAAACATCTAACTCGCCATTGTTGAAAAAAACTCATTGAAGATTTTTAATATGAATTATGAGAATGAAAAAGCTCACTAGAAGGATGAGAAAGTTAAAAACTTGATGATGAGGTGGGGAATAACTTGAGTTGAAGACACCTAAAATGAATAAAATCATAAAACAAAAAAAACTAATAATGATGAAATTAAATATGAAATTGGTAACATATAACCTCATTCCAAGCCATTACAAGCACTATCCAGACCCAATTCCAATGTTTATGCCCAACATATGAGGCCCACTCCTGCTTCGTTGAAGCAAAGTAAATGATATAAGTCCATAAACCCACCATTTTAATCATCTCTCCAACTCCTCACATGAAACTAAAGAAATAATTATCTTCCAATTATCTTTAAATCAATAGAGCACTCTCACCCTGATTATTCGTAAAGAAGTACGCGCACATTTATGGTAAGAATATGCTCTCAACCAAATCAATCACTACCCTTGGTCATGAAAAATGGAGGAAATATGAGTAAATAGGGGTACACTAGAGCCTACTTCACTAATTTTTTAGGAGATAAATAATTTATAAAGATTATAAATAATTCTACACCTCTCATTTTATAAAGTACTATGCACATTCTGATTGCATATTAGGTTTTTCTGTATTTATTTCTACATTTTAACTCTAATTTTACTCTATTCTCTATTCATTGGGATCTTCTTCCTCAATTTATTCACGTTTCTTACTCTTGTGAAATCCTAGTGATCTCAACCTCTGTGATCATGGAGAACTAACCCATTATGGGTGGTATGATGGGAATCACATAGGTGGTATTGAATTTTTGAATTTAATTCTCAATATATCTCCTCTCTGGTTCTAATATTATAGTGATAGTGGAGTGTGGAGGAGTTGATTGTTATTATAAAATCCATTCAAGTTTTCTCACTCTTCCAACTATTTCACTTCAATGTCTCCCTCTATTTAGGTCGTAATTTATACCAGTGGAGTCATGTAGTTCAAAAAGAAGAATAGTACGTGATTTATTCCAAGTGTGTGAGTGATTTCATTCACTCTATTGAGTAATATTCTTACCCAATCATCAAGGATAACACGTTGAATTACTAGTCTTATTAAGGATCTATCGAGCATATTAGTGGTTTCATACTAAATGAAAATAGTGTATAATGATATATCTAATTTGAATTCATCCTTAGGGCCATTTACAATTCTCATATTCATTTTTTGTGAACGTTCATTTTCATATTGTCCTTTTTTTAATTCATAAAAGAACCAACCTCATTTTCTATCCTACTTTCAAAATTAATAAAACAAAAAAAATGTGTAAGTGTTAGAATAAATGAAACTCCAATTTACCACTCCTTGAGAGATGACCCTAGTCATCCACTAGGTTGTATTGGGAGTATAGAAAAATTTTGTTTGATTATAGTCCATAACATCCATGCAATCAGGTGTGTATTACACATTTTTTATGATAAAAACATACTCATAGATGGGTGTTATTTGAATAAGGGGGAAGTGGGTCTTCATTTTGGTAATGGAGCATGTGTTTATACATTAGAAATTGGAACTTATGATCTAAATATACCCAGTGGATTAGTTCTAAAATTAGAGAACTTGTATTATGTTCCCACTATTAATATAAATTTTATTTCCATATCTTGTTTGTACAATATGGGATTTTCATTCATTATTCAAAACAAGATTTTTTTTATATATAATGAGGAATTTTTTATGCAATAAATAATATAATAAATGGTTTATAAATTCTAGATATAGATAATCACATTTATAATTTTATAAATAATAAGATTAGGGTTGATTATAATCTCACCTTACATTGGTATTGTCACCTTGAACATATAAATTAGAATCACATCCAAAGAATATATAGAGGTGAATTATTAGACTTGTTCGATTATGAATCATTTGATACATGAAAATATTGTTTATTAGACAATATTTAAAAATTAATTTTTAATGGAAAAGGTGAAAGAGCTAGTGGTTTGTTGGATATCATATATAGTGATGTATATGGACCAATGAGTTCATAGTAAAGTGTTAGGTTATAGATACTTTATTACTTTTACTACTGACTTTAGTCAGTATAGTAATGTGTATCTGATGAGTCACTATAATACCTCAAAACACCCTGAGAGGGGAGGGGTAAATTAGGGTGTCAAATTTTTCTTTATAGTTATATGGATCTTTTCCCCATGTTGGTAGGAACTCATGAAATCTTTAAAATGTAATTATGCAATCATCCAACACATGTATGTTTAAAAGGAAACTCAACAAAATAGTTTTACTCAGTTCATCATTAAGGTCTAGTCTAAGGATCATGCACCAATAGTGTGACAGTCATACCAAAATTCACTAAGCTTCACTAGATGATATAGATTATAATTTTTTGTTCATGGTAACTATGTTCCAGTATCTCTACCTTTACATGAATTTTAGGGATAACACATTGTCTCCCTCAGATCACTTTCATTAACTCACCCTTTCTCACTGCTTTGGGTGAATAATTTCTCAGTTTATCAACTTGAAGGTCACTACTATATCTGAGAACATGATGATAATTTTTTTCATCGTGGATGTATTATTATAATAATTCAATTCATTCCCAAAACTTTTCCTAAGTTCAACTACGATCACATAAGTGTCTTTCATTAAACACCTTTTTTTCTCGTGAAACCCATTTCTTTTTCCACAAAACTACCAACTTTCATGAAACTACCAACATTCAAAAAACTTATATCTTTCACAAAACTTATATCTTTATCATAACACATTCACTTAAATCCATTTTCACAAATTAGTTTGCAACCATTATTTTTTTGAAACCTATTTTCATGTAAATTTTATGATTCATGTAAGAACTACGTTCAAGTAAATATTTCAAAAAATCATAGTGATAATACCTCCTACAAATACTTTGATCCTTAAAATTATGAGAAGTTTATTATTTATAGGAAAAAATCACCCTTTTGTAAAACTCCACAACTTTCACAAAACTACCTGAAATTTTTGAAACTTTATTATGCTTAGAAAACACATCACCCTTAATTCACCAATGTCAACCTGTCTTTAAAAATCTCATAAAACTTCATATTTTATGAACCTTTTGAATTATCCTTCTTTCATGAAATTTTTAAACTTTAAAGAAACCATTACTTTGACACATAACCACTATTTTGTTTCTAATAACATGACTTTCATGAAACCTTTACATTTCTATTGATTTTTAGAGCCAAAAATTTGTAAAAAACTAGAGAACTATCCCACCTTCAAAACTAAAGCCACCTACATAGATAAGATCATTTGGCTTGTAAACTCCTTGATAAAACCAATTTTAATTGACACCAAACACAAAATAATATCAATTTACTACTGTTAATACCCTTGGGTCCAAAAAACACAAGTATGAAACCTTTAAAAGTTTTACAGAGTTTCATAACAAAGTATAAAATCAACTTAGAAAAAATAATATGATTCTCTAGTCGGATTAGGGTGGTGAATACTATTGAATGTGCACTAAAAAATACCACTATGTTGTAGTGGTGTATGTGATGTTGTGATCGACAACCATTATCATTTTTATTGTGCATGTGATACATGTGAGTGTAATGTCCCTCCTATGTGATTTCATCAGTTATGAATCAAAGAGTTAGTTGGTTTATGTCTGGAACACCTCATTCATTAAAGTGTTCAATGAATGAACTCCAAACATGATGTAATGTTTAGGTTCCATGGTATGGAACCTAATACGATGTGTTATAGATGAAACTCTTCATTTAATGAAGAGAACCAGGATACTTATATAAGGATGTGATCCTTCTCTAGTTTGGGTAGTGAAGTCTGTGTGGTGGTTGTGAATAGTTTTCAAACAATTTAAAGCTCTCTTTCATTCATGAACTTTTTCATCACTTGGAAATGGTCATAGAACCCATTAAATCATATAGGAGTCCTTATGAATCATTCATGGATCCATTGGCTAGTGTTAAATCCTCATAGTTAGGAGTAATTTGTATTTTTCTCCTGGTGATCATCATTAAGATAACTTCATCAAAGAATAAGGATGAAATCTGATGATGTTTGGGCATTTCAAGTATGACATTTTATGCTCTAATTTTTTAATATGTTTACATGTTTAATTTCTTGGAGATAGATCTATCTGTGTTTGGGTTCAGTTCCACAACCTAGGATCATAATATGATCTATAAAAACCCAGTGATGGTATCAAATATAATTTATTCAAGGATTAAATGTGTTTAATTCATGATTTCAAAAAAAATCACTATCACCACAACATATTGGTGACCATGGTGGTTCTTGGATGGGATTCTCCAGGAACAATGACTGGATCTACAGGGTAGGATCCCCCATGGTTCTTTAAAATCCCAATATCAATGGCACTACATCATAGTGAAAGGAGTGTGCACCTTTGAGTTATCATTGTGTAAAGGTAAGACCACTTACCTTTATGTGAGACGTCTCTTGATGATGACCTACACCACGTGTGATGAAAAGGATTATTTGGATGTTTTAACAAGCCACTTTACCCTAGATTACCTTTATGAAAAAGGTATGTATAAAGGTAATATGTTGGTTACCTTTACTTGAAGGATGAAAAACGGCCAGATATTGGGCACCATGATGTATTGTAATCCATGGTGAAGCTTAAAATGTTTAAAAATAGTTTTTTTAAAATTTTATATAAATGGTTTATAAAATGTTCTTAAATCATTAAAAATGGTGTTTTGGGATATTTTAATTAATAAAAAATTATAAATTAATTAATTATAAATTTTTTATAATTAATTAAATTTTTTCAAAACATTTAAAATATTCCTAAATATTAAATATTAACATTAAAATACATTTTAACAATATTATATGACATGCCTTTCAATCTTAAAATAAAAAGTTTTATTTATAAATCATAAAGTGTAATTTATAAAATGTTTATAATTTACAAAATAGTCCAAAAAATAAAAGTGATTATATTTATAATTATGAAATATTCATAATTAATTAAATTTGAAGTTTTCAAATTAAAGGGGCCTTCTTTTAAAATTATTTCGACCACATCAAAAAAATTTGATCAAAATGTTTAAATAATTAAATATGTATGTGATTTTAGATTATGTAAAAGGCTTACATTATAGAAATTGAATTATAAAATTTTTACCCGATGATTAGGACATACCCCTTTTTATTAATAAAAGGAAAAGAAGAGACAACAAGAAGAAAGATGGGGTTATACACGCACACATTCTCTCATACCCAAGGAGAACCAAAGTAAAGAAGAACTCAAATATCAAAGTCACATGGATAAGAAGAATCATAGTCATCATCCCATTCTGAATCATAATCAAGAGGGCCATGGGACCTTGTAACCATGGTTGGCTTTAGTTATGAGTAATCCTTCCTCGATCTCGCTAATTATAAAATTTTTATAATTTATGAAATATCATATAAATTCAATATGATTATGATATAAAAATTTCATATTGGTTTATAATGTAAAGTTTTTATATTCATGTTTTAGCTAATTTATAAAATGTTTATAGTTAGCTTAGATTTATGAATAGTTCATAAATGTCTCGTTTTTTTAAAATAAATAAAATTTTTATTTATTTATTAAATTACTTTCATATTAATTTTTAGTAAATTTTTTAATAAATGTGAATATTGTATATTCTTTATGTTTAATTGTTAAAATTATTCTAGGAGTTTGAGTCATGCACTTCATGCTAGGTACGACTCTATAAAATTTATTTTTCATTTACCTTAACCTCAGTTTGTTTTTTGGAGTTATAATCTTGAAAATAGTTGTTGAATATAGTTTTTTCATATTAGGTGTTAGAGATATCATGAATTGAATTCTCTATTGAGTAAATTCTTCTCAAGTAGAGGGACTTGGTACCATACCACCAATCTTCCTAGAGGTTATGCCTTTTATAAGTTAATAAAGTAATAAATGACTTAGATCGTATTATTGGGTAGGTTATGCTAAATTTAGATGCCATTGGATTGTCATTTGTTAGCCTTTTTTGATGTTTTCTTTGGGTTACACTAGTCGGGAGACCCTAATAGGATTAGGTTACCAAAGGAATATATTTGAGTGAATATATATAATGGATTTGGATAAATTTATTTACTTTGTTATCCAAGATTCATAATTGTTATGATTGGTATGATTCCCAACCTAAATAGCTAAGTAATGGGAGAAACACTAAAACAAATTAGAACTTTGTGAAATATAGATATTTGATCAAAAAATGGATATGATGTTTGGGATCATCAATTTTAGTGGGAGTAATTTCATTTAAAGTCCTTAATGAAAATATATAATTCATGTTACTCACCTATAGATATGTCTTTGTTATATATCATATCATACTTAATGAAAATCATTTTTAGATATTTAATAGGTATAACTTATAAAATAGTTAAAGGTTGGTATCTAGGATTGAGAAGTGTTCTCAATGATAAATATCAAAAGTACCTGAATGTGAATGTTATAGAGATTAATTACACCATCACTTAATCATGGTTATTAGATATCGAGTGTGTGTCACACATTTGTGCTGAAAAAAACAAAATCAGATATAGGAGGGAATTAATGAAGGGTAAAGTAGATATTTGAGTCAGTAATGGAGTAAGAGTTTCTTTATTATAATTCGACACTTATGATCTGAGTCTACCCAGTGAATTAATCTTAGAATTGAAAAACTTTTATTATGTTCCCCCTATAAAAAAGAATTTTATTTTTGTATCATACTTGGACGAGACAGGATTTTCATTCATTATTAAGGATAGGAGTTTTTCAACATATAATAATTAAATTTTTATGGAATTGGTAATATAGTGAATGGATTATATATTTTATACATGGATAATATTGTTCATAACATTCAGAATAAGAAGGTCAAGGTTTATTCAAATCCCACCTAACTTTATCATTGTTTCCTTGGATATATAAATGAGAAACATGCTCAAAGACTCCATAGAGATGGATTGTTGTACTCATTATATTATGAATCATTTGATACATGTGAATCTTGTTTATTATAAAAAATGACCAAATAACATTTTGGGTTAAAAGGTAAAAGGGAAATTAAACTACTGGATTACATACATAGTAATGTATGTAGACCAATGAGTACTCAAGAAAGTGGTATTTTTAGGTACTTCATTAATTTTAATGGTGAATTTAGTCAGTATGGTTATGTGTTTTTAATGAAGCTCAAGTATAAAACTTATAAAAATATCAAAGAGTTTCAGAATCAAGTATAGAATCAACTAGTAAAGAGTATTAATATTCTGTAATTAGATTAGGGTGGTTAATACTTGAGCTAGGAATTCACTAATCATCTATGGAATTGTGGAATTATTATGTAACTCACTCCTATTGGAACACCACAATGTAATGGTATGTCTAAAAGGAGGAATAATACACTATTAGACATGGTTATATTATTTATGAATCAATGTGATATTTTTATTTCATTCTGAGGTTACACTCTGTAAACTATTTCATTCTTACTAAACCGCATTCCATCTAAAGTAGTCATGAAGACACCATATGAGATACAGATCGAGAAACATCCCAAAATTTCTTTCATGAGGATTTGGGGTTGTTAAGAACTTGTATAATGATTTTATTTTGATAATCTTAGCTCCAAATTAGGTGAGTTCTTATTTATTAGTTATCCCAAAGAACTATAGGATATTATTTCTACCACCCTACCAAACACAAAGTGTTTGTGGATCAAACTAGTATATTAATTTAGAATTAATATATAAGTAAAAGAGTTAGTGGGAGAAAAATTGAACTTGGAGGAGTTCAATATTAATAAACAGGAATTGTTCCTGAGTTGGAGGTTGAGTTAATTCTATAAATAGTTATGGAAGAAGAACTGACTCAAGTTATAAAAGAAACTCAAAGGTCTGGTAAGATTCATCAGGAACCTGAGATATGGATTTATCATGGATAATAGTGATGAGGTAACATTCATGGTAGATGAAATTTAATCCTACCAAGAGGTCATTGAGAGTTCTTATTTTGATAAATGGTTAAAATCTATGCAATATGAGATAGACTCCAAGTACACTAACCATGTTTGAAACTTAGTAGATGCACCTAAAAGGGTTAGATTCATAACATGCAAGTGGGTTTTCCATAATAAAACTGACATGGATGGTAGAGTCTCTACCTATAAACCATGTATGGTGGGAAAAGGTTACAAAAAAATTCATGGTATTGACTATGAAGAAATATTTTCACCTATTTTGATGATAAAGTCCATTCGGATTTTACTTTCCATAATAGCTCATTGTGATTATGAGATATATCAAATATATGTAAAAACTTCTTTTCTTAATGGAAATTTATCAAACGATATATATATATGATATATCTATATGGTTTTGAAATTGTAAATTAGGCTACAAAAATATTCAAGTTGTAAAGGTCCATTTATAGACTAAAGCAAGATTCTCAAAGTTGGAATATTTGGTTTGATGATGCCATAAAAAAATTAGTTTTATAAAAAAATTAAATGATTCCTATGTATATAAGTGGGTTAGTGGGCGTGTATTGGTGTTTCTGATATTGTATGTAGATGAAATAATACTTAATGGAAATGATTTCTGAAACTTCACTCTATAAAGGTGTGGCTAGGTAAATATTTCTCAATGAAATACATGGGCGAAGCTACCTACATACTTGGTATGAAGATCTGTAGAGATAGATCTAATAGGTTACTTAGGCTAATTCAAAATACATATATTGGTAAAGTTATAAAGTGGTTTATCATGGATAACTTTAATAAGGGGTCTCTACCATTGTTTCATGGAAAAACTCTTAGGAATATTTATGATCCTTATAAAGGGTTGGAAAGGATGGATAGGATTACCTATGTGTCCTCCATAGAATCTATCATGTATTCCATATTTTTTACTCAAGCCTATGTCTTTTATACTTTTATCATAATAGGTATATACCAATCCAATCCTAATGAGAGTCATTAGACTATTGTGAATAAAACTCTTAATTACTTTAGAAGAACTAAAGATAAGTTCTTGGTCTTTGGAGGAGAGGATAAAATTTGTATAAAGGGTTACATAGATACTAGTTTACAATATGAAAAAGATGATCTAATATATCAATTGGGATTCATGATTTACCTAAATAGTTGATCTATTAGTTATAATAGTTCCTAGAAAGCCTACATTGTAGAATTGACAACATAGTTAAAGTATATCATTGCATTAGATGTTTTGAAGGAATTTTTTTGGATCAAGAAGTTAATTTTTGAACTTGGAGTGGTTCATAGCATCAATAGAGAAATAGAGTTATATTTTAACAAAAATGGGTATATTTCTCAAGATAAGGAACACTATTCTCACCAAAGGAATATAAAATCATTCTCAAATACCATATCATACTGTAGATAATTGAGAGGGGTGATGTAAAGATCAATTGGGTGGTTATAGAGGAGAATATAACAGATCTATTGATGAAACTATTACTAAATCAAAAACATGAGGTTCATGTAGAATTTATAGGTGTATGACACATGAGAGATTGGATGTAATAGTAGTAAATGAATCATATTATTATAATAAATTAAATCTCTAATTATCATTCATTCATTTGTCTTGCAATTTATTTTACATGAATGGTTAAATGAAAATATCCCCTAAAAATATGAATTTAATTGTCCTTAATCGATGATCCTTACAGGGTATTATGGGTTGTAAAGATATGATACAATTAACATGAATATAATATTATATTTATTGCAAATAGTGTTATATAAAATATTAAGATTGGATTCATGAGGTAATAAATAGATACTTATTACTTGGATTAATCAACTAAAGTATATCCCATGGAATGTCATACTATAATCGATATACTTAAGGGTGTATTACTATAATCAATCATTCTTACCTAAGGTTGGTGAGATACCTATAATGATAACCTTCATACTTGGATACCATATTTATGCAAGTTTGAAAATAACTTAGCAAATATGGGGGTGTTCGGGTATGTTGTTAATCATATAATCAGTTGGAGCATAACCAAGATGGGATTTCTCCACTTGTATGATAAGTTAAATATATTTGTCCCTTGATTGAATCAAACTAAGAAAATGCATGTACATGGTTAGTTGTATCAAATATGATGTGATCAACTACTTGGATGAGTGACATGTGATACACTCATCAGATAAATAAATGACATGTGATGTATTCATCGACTTGGTTAGTCTTTTTTGGAGAATCAATAAATTATGAGTTGGCTATACTAGATTGGAATGTTCCATGTCTAGTGTTTAATCGATGTCATGGAAAAAAATTATTATATAGGTATAAATATGATTCATATAATATATATTGTGGTGGATATGTACATATATAGATATGAGTATGTTTGATGAAGATCACACCATACCCCTTAGAAGATTGAGTAGTACTGATTCTTTCCTAGATGCAAATCTTTTCTTACATCTATGAAACAAGGATTTCATATTTTTTTTCAATGTTATTAAATCCTATAGGGTCACACAATTAGGACCTTGTATAAGGATTAAGTTTTGGAAAAACTATTTGTTTCAAAATGGAGAGTTTTATAAAACTATATCCAAAAGAGTTTGGATGGATTCACAAAGAGTTATAAAGTTATGAATAAATCCCTTATAGGATTTTAGTGAAAGTGGGAGATTACTGGATGTGCACTAAAATGGTCACCACTACATCATGGTGGTTCATGTGATGTCATAGTTGAAAACCACACTCAATTTTAGTATGCATGTGATGTATGAAGGTGTTTCATCCCTCCTGTATGCTTTCATCAGTTACAAACCAAAGAGTTGGTTCATTTATGGTTGTTTCACCTAATTCATTGAAGTATTAAATGAATGAACAAACAAAAAAATTTGTAACATTCAAGTTCTATGATATTTCACTTGATACCTTACGTTATGTCCAACTCTCTTCATTCAATAAAGAGTGTCGAGGATGCCTAGATAAGTATGTGATCCTTCTCCTGTTTGTGTAATGAAGTGTGTGTGATAGATTTGAATTTTTCACAATCCAGTTTAATCTATCTTTCATTCCTAAAGCTCTTCTATTGCTTGGTGAAGGTTCTAGTACCCCTCTGGGCATACTAGAGTCCTCATAAAGCGTTTTTTGATCCATTAACTATCCCCCCTGGGGGTAGGAGGCATTCGTCTGTCGATCCTCACGATTGAAACCAAGCTAACTCCATCAAAGAACAGGGGTGGAATATTCTAATGTTCAGGAGTTTCAGGTATGATGGTTTATGTTCTATTTTTTAAATATGTTTACATTTTTGATTCCTTGTAGATATATTTTTCTATGTTTGGGTTTAATTTCACTATTTAGGGTCATAAGATGATCCAACAAAACCCATAAAATACTTGAGATAATAATTCACTAATCATATAAGAGATTATGGAATTGTTCCATAACTCACTCCTCCTAAAACAAAACAATGGAATGGTGTATTTAAGAGGAGTACTCATACCATTTTAGACATGGTTTGGTCGATAATGAGTCAGTGTGACCTTCCTATTTCATTTTGGGGTTATTGTCTGGAGACTATTGGATTCCTACTTAACCTCATTCCATTTAAATTTATCATGAAGACACCATATGAGATATATACTAGGGAAAGTCTAAAAATTTCTTTTATAAATTTTTAGGGTTGTGAAGAACTCATGTGATGATTTTATTCTAATAATATTATCCCCAAATTAGATAAAAACTTATTTGTTAGTTATCTCAAAGAAACTATATGATATTATTTATATAATCCTACTGAACACAAAGTGTTTTTTTGCCTAAATTGGTGTATTTATTGAGAAGAAATTTATAATTCTATGTGTGGGTGGGTAGAAAGTTGAACTTGTAGAAGATCAAGACCAAAAAACAGAAAGTGTTCCTAAGATAGAAGTTGAGATGGTTCTACAAAGATTTGTGGAATAACAATCCAATCGAGTTATATAAAGACCTCAAAGGTCTAGTAGTATTTATTAAGATATTGAAAGATATTGATTTCTTATAGAAAATGATGATGAATTAATGTTAATTAGAGATAAAATGACTACCCACTGGGAGGATATCAAGAGTTATTATTCTAAGAAACAATTAAAAGACATAGAGTATAAAATGAGATCTATGTACACTAATCATGTTTGGAACTTGGTGGATTAACCTAAAGGGGTAAGACCCATATGGTGAAATTGGTTTTTTTATAAGAAAACATACATGTATCATAGAGTGTTTACATATAGATAATGTCTGGTGGTGAAGGGTTATAATAAAATTCATGTTATTTACTATGAAGAAACATTTTCACTTGTTTGGGTGATAAAGTTCATTCAGATATTTCTTTTCATAACAACTCGCTTTTATTATAAGATATATCAAATGGGTGTCAAAAATTATTTTCTTGATTAGAATTTATTCAAGGATATTTATATGATACAACCCAAAGGTTTTTAAGTGCTAAGTGTATCTGCTAATATATGAAAGTTACAACATTCCATTGATGTATTGAAGCAAGCTTCTCGAACTAGGAATATCTAGTTTGATGATGCAATCAAAGATTTTATCTTCATAAAAAATATAGATAATGATTGTATATACAAGTGGTTTAGTGGGAGTGTTGTAATATTTATGATATTGTATGTGGATGACATTCATCTTATCTGAAATGCCATCCCAAATGTACACACTACAAAGGTATGGTTGGGAAAATTCTCCTCTATAAAATACATGGGTGAATTAGCCTACATACTGGGTATCAAGATCAATAGACATAAATCTAAGTGGATACTCGAACTCTTTTAGGATACATACATTGGTAAAGTGTTAAAATGGTTTAACATGAAGAACTCAAAAGGGGTATTTACCAATGTTTTTTGGAAAAAAATATTAGGAAGATTCAATATTATTCTAATGAGTAAGAAAGGATTGATAGAATTGCCTATGTGTTTTTCATAGGATCTGTCATGTATGTCATGTTATGCACTCACTTTGGTTTCACATATGATCTTAGAATAACTAATAGATATCAATACAATCTCTATGAGAGTCACGGGAATGTTGTTAAGAATATATTGAAGTACTGGAGAAGGACTAAGGACATGTTCTCAATCTTTATAGGAGAGGAAGAGTTATATGTAAAAGGTTGCATTGATGTAATTTTGTAATCTGATAGAGATGACATGAGATCTCAATTTGGTTTCATGTTTTTCCTAAATGATGGTTTTATCAGTTAAAATGGTTATAAAAATACACTATGGAAGACTTGATAATAGAGGAAGAGTACATTACTTCATCAAATGTTATTAAGGGATCTGTTTGGATCAGGAAGTTCATTTCTAAACTTGGGGTGGTTCTTAGCACTGATGGATCAATGGAGATTTATTGTGACAGTAATGGATCCATTTCTCAGGCCAAGGAACCCCGGTCTCACCAAAGGACTAATCTCATTTTCAAAAATACCATCTCTTATGAGAGATTGTTAAGAGGGGAAATGTTAGGATTTTTTCGGTAGCTACAAAGGAAAATGTAACATATCTTTTGATGAATCCATTACCAAATAAACAACATGAGGTTTATGTTAAATAACCTGGTATATGATACATAATAGATTAAATGTAATGGTTGAATAATTTATCATGATTTTATAAATAAATAAAACCTTCATTTATCATTCATTCACGTGTGCTGCATTTATTTTTACATGAATAGTGGAATGATAATATCCCTATAAAGTATGAATTTTAATTGTCCATAATCTATGATTTTCTTATAGTATTATGAGTTATGATGATATATTACTATTATCTTGAGTAAAATCTTATACTTGATACAAAATTTATATTTGAGATACAAATAATAGACTCATACAGTAATAAGCTGAGATTTATTACTTAGAATGGCCCACCAAAGTATATCTCATGGAATTTTATATAGTCATTAATATACTTAGGGGTGTGTGCTTATTATCAATCCCCATTACTGGAGGTTAGTGAGATACTCAGCATGATAACCTTTATACTTTGATACCTTTCTTATTCAAGTCTTGAGGCTTAAATAATATGGGGGTGGTTGGGTGTGTTGATAATCACATCATCGGTTGGAGCTTAACCAATATGGGATTTTTCCACTCATATGATGAGTTAAGACATCCAGTACCTTGATTTAATTAGAATAAGGAAATATGTGGTTTTACTTAGTTGAGTCACATATGATGTGTACATCTACTTGGATAGTGGATATGTAATGACCTCATCCACTAAATGAATGACATGTGATGTATCAATAAACTTTGTCAGTTTATTTTAGAGAGTAATGAATGTATTAGATGGCCTATACTAGATTAACATCTTCCATGTCTAGTGGTCACTCGATTTAATGGAAAAGGGGTTATATAGGTATACATATGATGTATATGATAAATCTTGTGGTGGACATGTTCATGTGGAGATATGAGTATGTTTTATTGAGATCACACCAAACACTTTAGTATATTGAATAGCATTGATTATTTTCTAGAGGCCTTTCTTTGATTATATTTATGAAATTGGGATTTCATATTTTTTTTCAGTGCTACTAAGGCCCATAGAGTCATAAAATTAGGATTTTGGATAAGGATTAAATTTTGGAAAAAAATTTTGTTCTAAAATTAAGAGAGTTTGAAAAACCATATCCAAAAGAATTTTATATGGATTCACAAAGATTTGTGAAGTTTTTCATAGATTTATCATAAATTTTAGTGCAAGTGGGATATTGTTGGATGCTTAATAATAGGGGATATCATATTTTATGATATTTAAAGGACCAAACATGATTTGTATGATCACTTGGAGAGAGTGAGGTAAATCAGTGATCATTTATTTTTATGTTTTATTATGTAAGAAACAACCTTCACTTACAATTAGTGAGAATAAACTATGCTCGAAAACATCAAACAAGCACAACCATAGGAACACAAGTATTTATAAGTTTCTATAATAAATAATATTATCTAGTCCTTTTCATTATTTTTAAGTAATCTAAGACCACACAAACTACTAGAAAATAATATTTTTTTGATTAAATAAAGTAGGAAATATCCTTTCACTTACATAGCACTTTAGTCAATCAAAAGTTCATGTTATCCTTGCACAAATAAAAGATATAAAAATGTTTTGTAATGACTCTAAGAACCTTCACCAATAGGCTTCGATATGTTGTCATTGTAATGCTTAAACTTTATTCACACTTTCCCTTCTTGTAAGTACTTCTTCCCCTTCATTTTTCTACACAGTAGTGAGCAAGACCCTCCTTCAAATCGGTATCAGTTCATCCAGTAAGTTCTTCCAGACAGTTAGTCTATTAAGAACATCTGAAGCATTTTTCTAGTATTCTCCATCTTGTGCCTTCTGTAGACTTATACAAATCTAACACCATGTTCGTCTGATTGCTTCAGCACACTATTTGTTCTTCTTCAACTTGTTCACTTGATTATCGTTGTACAGTGATTTTCTAATACCAATAGATAGAACACTTTTTATGATTCCTATCAAACTAATGCATATTCACACTATTCGTATAATTTTCTCTTCAATTCAACAATTCTTTTCCCAGCTACCAAAAATCCACACTTCTTCTTGGCGCACCAACCCCCTTTATATAGGTAGTGTTCCTTCACATTTTTAGGGTGAGCCACAAACATCAAACTCAAACTCATGCTCAAATATTTGAATGTAACACTCAGAAACTCTCTTTATTAGACCTCATTAAAATATATTAAATGTTAGGAACTTTCCTTGATCCATCATCAATAAACTTCATCAAACCTTCCTAAAAACTCAGCAAGAATCATGATATTTACTTCATAATTATTGAAATGATGATGGATCAACTCAGTATCATCACTTTTAATATATTTACAAACATTTTGTAAATCTATTCAAACCTTCTATTCAATACACCTTCAAAACATTATTCCTACTGATGAAACTCTAACCAATGTTCCTGCACAACTTCATAGGAAGATCTCAGAAGTCATTTGAGAGACCCTTCCTTCATCCGATGACCTATACCAGAGACCTTCAACCATTTTCCTCACTTATAAATATATGAATGATGAAATACATTCAGGAAAATTTGATAGATGACTTTATAGAACTCCATTGAATTCCCTTTTATCTTGAGATTCCATAACCATTCCTTTGTTTGGTGGATTTGAAAAAGATCCATTTGGTGACCTCAATCTGATGACTTTGAGATTCTATGTTAGATGAAACAATGCACATCCATCTATCTAATGAACTTATATGAGTTTTATCAGCTTAACTACATTCACTCTAACTATGATGTTAAATATTCATAAACTTCTGATCGATAACACTTTGTACTGTCACAACATCATATCTTCATAACCTACAATCTTTAAAATTTTCCTAGCTGAACCTTTGGCTGATAACATCTGTCTGGTGATACCCACAGAACATCGTAGCATGATCTTTGTAAACATGAACATTATTCTCCCCATTTTGACTCAAGATAAGATCATGAGATATTTCAGTACTCGTGATGTTAAGAACTTTAGGAATAGTGAAGCATCATATGATTTTATTATCAAAAATATCAGTCTAATATACCTTGCAAGCATAGTAAACATTCATCGCCACACTCTGGCTGAAAAAGTTCATTCACTAGACTTGGTCTGAAAAAGTTGATCTATTGGACTCAATTCGATCAACTTAGTAGGAAATATCAACAAGGTAAAGTGTTTTTTGTTAGACAACAAAAGACAACACTTTGAGAAATCATTTTCCTTCAATTTCTTTAAAACACCTCAAAAACCTCTTGGCCTCAACAGATATCCCCCTCTATCATAGTCAGCAATATGCATATGATGATAATTGGGATCAAGGATATGTTTCTAACCAACATAACCTTGAGCAGGATCTTTATACTACATTATCACCAGCATAGTATAGATCCGATACATGAGATTACGATTTCAAGTGCATGGAAATCCCACATTATCCTACACAGTTTATTCAATGATGAATCAATAAGATTGAGTTGTTAAATAGATAAAAATGCATGATTGTATGAAGAGTTCAAAAAATTATGAATATTCATTGAAGTATTAAATGAATGGAATCTCTAGTGGGTAGATATGCATTTTTCTCTATGAGATGGCAGTCGATGCTCCAAGCATTATGACTCTCTTCATTAAATAAAGATTATATAAAATGGATGTGATCTATAAATACCCGGACTTAAAAATTATATATTTTATTGACCTTAGATTAGAATTTACTTTATTTAATTTACAAATATATTTTAGGTTTATAGTTTTAAAGAATTAGAAAAAACTCACATACATTACAAGTGGACACTTCTATACAGTATCCATTTTTTCATAAAACAAAAGTATTTAAAATAAAACATGATTTATTTTCTTGATAAATCTTCACAATTTTCTTCATGACTTTATCTTTTTTCTTTCTATCCCTTAAACCCTATGAAAAAAAATTAAAACTTATGATGAGTACAAAAGCTCGGTAAGGGACATAAAAAGAAAGAAATAAATCATTAGTCTGTAAATAATTATAAAAATCCCATTTTTCAAGATAAATATTTTCTTACCCAAGAAATCATCTTTTCTTCCCTAAAAATTCATAAAACATTTCATAACAGAACAAAAATTAAAAAATAAAAACTCATAAATTTTTTATTAAAAAATTCACAAAGTTATAACTTTCACCCATAAAACATGATCTCTTAGCTTACCTTATGAAATCATAAGTTTCCTATAGAATCCATAGAACTCATTCATAAATCATACAGGCAATTTGTGGGATCATTTTCATATCATTCTTACATATCCATCATCTCTCACGGCTACATAGGGAGTAACTATTATAGTTACATTTGAAATAACCATCATAGTATATTCCATAATCTCTTAAGAGAAACCTAATCGGTTAACTTCGTCTCTTTTCCTAATGAATTAGAGAGTTATAATGGGTTCAACCACCCTCGGTTTATAATAGAACCACCCATACTCATAAAAAATGACCAAGAACCATAAAATAATCATAACACATAAATATTTCATAAAAAACATTCTTCAGGAAAATAACCTTTCCATTTTGAAATAACTTTTCTTTTTAAAAGTCACTCACTTAAAAATGAAAAAATATATATTTGAAAATAAAATTATAAACTTGTATAGAAAGATTAAAAATTTTAAGGCTTCATGAAAGTGGTAAAAGTTTCTCATGCTGTATAAAAAATATTCCTTTTGAAAAAAGAATCATTAAAAGATTATATTTAAAAAAAAGAAAGTTCTTTACCTTGATCTCAACTCATTACGTACAATATATATCTTCTTGAATAATAAACTTAGGTTAATTTATACATTCTTAAAAACATTTTCAAGTTTATTATTACTTTAATATCACTTATTACCATGTTATATACATTTACTGAATTATTTAAGTTCTCGTCGGATGTTTTGATGATATTTGATTCAAAAGAGAAAAATGACTTCGTTCGGTTGACTATAGTCAAATATTTCATTATTCCATAACCTCTAGAATAATATTCATGACATAATTATCATTATTATATATAAATTATATTTTTAAATCAAATCATTAAGTATGGTTAGGAAAACTGAACAACACTATAATCATGGAGACGGTAGGTCATATATACACATGAGTGGCGTTTTCATTTTTCAATGATCATTATAGAAATAAGGTAAGTATCATTTTATATTTCCATAATGATAATAATATCATATATATCATATTATTTATTTAAATATACTTATATATATCATCCATATGATATGATGATGAAAACTAATCGCATCGCTTCGTGAAGGTGATAGTTCACACGTACACACGAATGACATTATCATTTTTCAGTATATGGAATGCAAAGAATGAAAGTGATACATTATCTTTTCAAAATAATAAATATGTCATGAATATCATATATAAACATTAATTACATCATTAAAATCAGTCTTGAGAGATGGATAAGAAAAACAAATTACATCGATTTGTGAGGTGGTAGTCCACTGTACACACTGTAACACCTCAAGCTTCCACGGTACGCTTCTCTTTGAATAATACAATAGCTTGAGTTGTATGCAACTCTGAGTTCTAGTACACCATGACTAATCAAACTAAACATTTAAAAAGTAATTATGAATAGTAATACCCACTTTTTGAAATTTTATAAATTTTATTTTTCAAAATGGAATTTATTTTTGGATTCAGAATATCAAAATTATATTAGGGTGAATTTTTGGTATTTTTCTGAAAATTTTCAATTTTTGATGAATAGTGAAAACACTGAATTATTGTTTAAAACTGACTTTTTATTAAAATAATTATTTTTTAAATTTATATTTATTTTAAATTAAAAGTACATACATAATACTTATATTAGTTCAATATAATTCATTGGATTCATTTTATAAAAATATTAGATATATAAAATTTTATTGAACTTTTTTAATGTCTTTAACCCACCTTCTAGGAACATTTACAAATTTGCATAAAACATAATTTCACCACTTCTATGAATTTAATTTTAAAATTCCGACACACACGGTTGTAATTAGTATCTAAAATGTGGTTTAATAGGATGAAAATATTTTTTGGTGAATAGAAACTGTTGAATTTTATTTACCACGGTTAAAAATAAGTAGGGTAATTAAAGGTAAAAATAATATTATAATAATATCAAATTACCCCAAAACATGTCCTAATTATATTGGATAAGTTTATTTAGACCAAAATCAACCTTATGAAAATTATGATCCTTTTTTATCCACTTGTATTAGATTAGGACATTTATTATATTTTATTTAAAGAAGTGTTAAAAGTGTTAAATTCAAATTTTATTAACTAAAACATTTTTAATATAGGGTTACACATAAGATAAATTTGATTATAAATTTTCATTAGAAATTTAAAAATATTTTATACATCATGGTATTTTATTTATAATTTTTAGACATTAAAAAAATAAATTTATTTATGACACAATGATGATGCATTACTTACCTTATTAATAAAAGAATAAAATAATTGATGTTATAAATATTAAAAAAAATGTAAATTTAAACTTTTTATATCATACATGAATTTTATAGGTGAATATAAAATTTTAGGGTTGATTAAATTTATTTTTTTTAAGTAATCAAGTTGTTATAAATTTCACAAAAACCAAATACTAAATAGTGTCAAAATTGACATAAATGAGTTTTTAAAACAAATACTATTTTTTAAAATGATATAATATTACTAAAAAACTAAGGTTCATCAAAAGGAATTAGATAATGTTATATACTTCATTAATGAACCACTTGAAGTTTGCTTGTCATTTTATAGTAACTATATTAACCATGTAGTATAAAAATACAAGAAGACGTGGCAAAAGTTAAACTATTTAACTAAGAGTTAAATCTAAAATATAAGGTTATTATGGTGGAATAAACTTGTATAAAACCTTTTTTATGAGAGTATTTAGACCCATAACCACATTAGTCTCGAAATAAATCCATTTGGAATTATTAGAAACCGAAAATAATTTTATAATAAAATAATATTTCAAGATCTTTCTAAAGTGCCCTTCACCTCTCTTATAAATGGGTACTTCCCCTTCTCTCAAATTCACACCTACAAATCCATTTGTCTTAGAAAAAACCTACTCAAATATCCTCCCAACTACCCTCACTTAAACCTAGAGGCCTTACTTTGATCATAAATCCAATCTAAGGAGACATTTTGTCCAAATCAAAAGGAAGCACATGAAGAAGCGGTAATTATTTCATCACCTCTTTCAAAGTTCTTTTCTTCTTCCACTTCCTCTTTATTTGTTGTTTCCATAATAAAATAATAACTCTATTAACTTATACATACTGATATGTTATTATAAATATGGTACAACCATATTCATTATTCTATCCATCCTATGAATGACAAAGTCACCATACGTGCATACGTACGGCTTACTGTCTCCACGTCGTGGTGTAGTTTTTTATTCAACACTTCATTTTTTGGATGAGTATAATAATGAGTATAATTGATTTAAATAATAAATATAAAATTTTAATTATTATTTACACCATCCAATCACATACTATTTCACCATCAATAGAATGATATTGTCTCTCGTGCGTACGTACGGCTTACCGTCTCCACGACACGATGAGATTGTGTTCCCCATCGTAACCATTCAAGAATAATTTTCATTTGATGATTAAAAATAATATTTAAGAACTTAATATAATTATGGATATTAATCAAATACATCCTATCCATAACAAAAATTACCTACGTAACAAAACATATGAAGGGAAATGAATCTGTTAACACCCAGA
The DNA here is from genome assembly GCA_963277665.1 of Viscum album. Lineage (NCBI taxonomy): Eukaryota > Viridiplantae > Streptophyta > Magnoliopsida > Santalales > Viscaceae > Viscum > Viscum album. Next base: position 387,588,799 of record OY728148.1, on the reverse strand, counting down.
ATAATGATACTACTAAAATATTATTAACAAAGCAATATTAGAGGATCATATATGATATCATATTTATGTATGTGGTTCTTTTATAATTTAATAACAATTATTTAACCATTATAAATGAGTTTCATGTACCCTCAACTAAGGAAAAGTACAAGGTAATCGTTAATTTTACATTCTCTTTATTATCCGAGATTGTTTATACGTAAGTATCTACTGGGACTTCTTTATCATTCATATCTGTATTTCTTAAAAATGTATTTCAAAACATTTTTACTATTTACTAGACTATGGGTTAAATTCATTTATACCCTAATTTTACTTCTTATAAATTGTTTTGAAATGAATATTTTCGCTGCTTTCCAAACAAAATACTTTATGACCTTTTTAAAAAATTAAGGAAAGAATGTTTTTTTAACTTTTACAATGGGTGTGGATATTTTCCACCATTATAACACCTTCAAAGATTCCCTTACAAGTTTATAAGAAAATTTTCAAAATAAATGTTTTCTTTTATAATTACGTAACTTTTAAATTATTTCAAAGTAGAAAGAGATATTTCACACAAATAGTTTTTGGATTGTTTTCATCTATGTCAACATCCTTTGTTGGATTTTATGTTTGTTTGAAGTTGATTTATTATGATGCAATATTTCATATTGTATTGGATTTTTTGAGATATGTTTGACTATGGATGTTCTATTTTTATACCATTCATGGTTTATGGTTAAATTATTAACATTTCGTATGATAGTTTTAATACGAATGTTTATGTTATGTTTCACCCTTTTCATTAAGGAATGCATTGGACGTAGTAAGTGACGGGTGGGTCCCACAATATCCCCTTGATGCATTAGTAGGTATCATGAGAAAAACCAGTGTCTTGGCACAAGGTCTTAACAAAATTTATTTTTAGGGTCTTGGCATGAGGCCTTCACTTTGTGGTTAAGATATTCGGTATTATGCATTCCATCATTATGAAATTAGCTATTGATATTACATGTGATTATTAGACAAGTAGAATATCCATGTGAATAATTAAATGGAATTATTTTATTTATATTTTCCATATTATTATGAATTTTAAGTTTAAAAGGCTTTTTTTTAGTCTTATACATTTCCTTAAATATTTATTCTTATTTATGATAGATTCTGCTATATTGTTATCCTTACTGAGCATCTGAGCTCACCCCTTTCTTATGTTTTATTTTTACTGGGATGCGAAGAAGTATATTATGATTGACCTATAGGGATAGGATAAGGGATATGAGTTTGTTCAAAGGAGACACAGTGTTGTTTTTTTTATTTTATAATTTAATGTAAAAATTATGTATGTATCTAGTATTTCCAAGGCTTCTAAAATGATCAGTCTTTCAGGAATTGATCTCTTGTGATCATGTCAATGTTATGTAATAATGCACCGACTCTGGGTAATTGGGTTTGGGGAATTACAATTGGTATCATAATAAGTTTAGTACAAACCTTGTAAACTAGATTTAGAAAAACTCTAATTATAGAACATTAACCTAAGATAGACTTTGAGGACTAGTATAGAAGAACATCCAAAAAAAATTGGTAATGTAGATATTATGTGGGTTTTCCAAGAAATAAATTCTTCTCTGGATACTACAAGTTGAAGTGGTTTTGGCATAGATATACCTAGGAGTTAAAACTCCAACAAGGAGTTTTGGGCTTAACCTGGGGTATCCTGGTACACGACAACGGTTCTTACTGAGCACCTGGTTTGACACTCCTAGGGAATATTCTTAAGATAATTCAAATTTTCTTTACAAACCATTATGATGGATTAATGAGTAAATAATTCCCCAAATAAAAAAATTTTATGATTATGGATTATATGCACAAACTGTTCAATTTATGTTAAGTTTAGAATTATACATTTTGATTCATGAACTAATCTAGTGTGTGACATTATTTAGAAATAGAACCTAGTGGAAGTAATGGAAACCGTATCAATGCACATAATACATGTAGGTATTGACCTCATATTCAAGATAATTATAATGTAGTTGGTGATGCAACTGGTGCTAAATAGCTTATAACCATACTGGGACAACTCACTCAGGTTATGAATAATAACCTTACCCGTATGGAGTACACTAATCCACAATACGGAGGATCAATGTTAGACCGATTCATGAGGAAACAACCACCAACATTAAATGGGGCTACAAATCCATTTGTATCTAAGTAATGGAAAAGTTCCCTAGAAAAAATATTTCATGATTTGGGGAGTAGCGAAAGGGAAAAAGTTGTCATGGCATTTTATCGCCTCACAGGAGATACAGATCAATGGTGGTCATTAATTAAAAACCCAAAAGAGGATGAAGAAGTGTCAAATATGGAATAGTGGGAGTTTAAATATATTTTCTTAGAAAAATACTTTTCTCGTGAACATCGAGCTAATATGGAAAGGCAATTTCTGAGTCTGAGGAAAAAAGGATGATAAGAATGTCACAGAGTATGAGGAGAACTTTAAAAGGTTAGCAAGGCATGTTGTAGATTATATATGTAACCCAAGAAGTAATATTGATCAATTCTTTGATGGGTTAAAAACATTTCTTTGTCAAGCATTAGTCTCACAATCCTTCTCACCATACAAATATAGAGTCTCATGTGCTATCAAGAAAGAAAATTAATTCTCTAAGTCTTATGACTTTAAAGAGAAGCAAGAGAATAAAAGATTTTTTAAACATTCTAAAAAAGAAAAGAAGGGAAAGAAGGGAATATTTGACTTTCTATCCTTCAGTAATTGTGGGAAGAAACACCTTGGTACATGCCTAAAGGGGATGGGAGTTTGTTAAAAGTTTGGAGAAAAAGGCCACCAAGCTCGTGATTTCAAGGGAAAGAAAGAGGATTTCAATGTTCAATGATACAATTTTAAAGAGATAGGGCATTATTCAAATGAATTTTCTAAGCGTCAAGGAAAATTACCATAGAAAAGGCCAAGAGAGAAAGGCCAAGCTTATGCGATCAAAACTGCTAAGGTTGAAGCTCTAAATGATGTGGTGGTAGGTACTTTAATCGTTTCTTCAAAATTAGAAAATGCATTATTTGATTCTAGATCATCGTATTCTTTCATATCTTCCTAGTTTTCCAAGAAAATTAGATATTTCTATTTTGACTTAACAAGGGATTTTTCAGTCAAAACTCCTAAGGTAAGTATCATAGCAACAAAGTTTTGTCAATCAGTTATTATTATGGAATATAGATGTGATTTATCTGCTGATATTATTGTTATACCCATAATTGAATTTGATATAATCCTCGGTATGTATTGTCTTTCAGACCATGATGTGAAAATTTATTGTAAGAAGGAGGATACAATTTTTGATAATGATAGAGGAATCCCTTATCTTTATAGCATAAACATCACCATATGATTCTCATCTAGGTCCACCCCCAATATCTCTACTAAATTCAATTATTGGGGAGGAAGATAGTGAAATAATAATGGGTGAGGAAAGGAATGTTCAAATAGAGGATGTACCTATTGTTTAAGAATTTGTTGATTTGTTTCCAGAGGATTTACCTAGACATCCTCCAAAATGGGAAATTGAGTTTTCCATTGACTTAATTTCTGGTTCAATGCCCATATCAAATACCCCTTATAGAATGGTCACTGTGGAATTAGTGGAACTAAAGAAACAACTAGAGGGATTGAGTAATAAAGGATTTATTCTCCCTAGTGTTTCTCCATGGGGATCCCCTATTCCTTTTTTTAAGAAGAAAGATGGATCCATGAGGTTGTGCATTGACTATAGGGAGATTAATGCTATAACAATAAAGAAAAAGTATCTCCTACATCATATTGATGATTTATTTGATCAACTTCATGGAGCTAAATATTTTTCATGTATTGACCTTCGATCTGGATATCATCAGTTGTGCATAAATAAGGAAGACATTCCATAGAGAGCATTTTGAACCAGGTATGGACATTAAAAGTTTATAGTAATGCCTTTTGGACAGACTAATGCACCCTCTGTTTTTATATATCTAATGAATAGAGTTTTCAAGGAATATATTGATGACTTTATGGTGGTATTTACTAATGATATCTTGGTATACTCTAAATTCTATGAAGATCATGAAAATCACTTATGCACTATTTTGAAGACTCTTAGAAGAAATAAATTATATGGGAAGTTTAGAAAGTGTGAATTCTGGCTTCAGGAAATTTATTTTCTTGTCCATATTGTCTCTAAGGATGGAATATTTGTTAATCCTTCTAAGACAAGGGAAATCCAATAATGGCCAGAACTGAAGAGTATAACTGAGTTACTCATTTTTATTGGTTTAGCAGGTTATTATCGGCATTTTGTCTAGAATTTTGCCTGATTTTCTAACCCATTAACCAAGATCGCACATAAAAAGGTTAAATTTGTTTGGAAAAAAGAGTGTGAAGAATATTTTTAAGAATTTAAAATAAGATTAGTAAATGATCCTATCTTGACTCTACCATCAAGGAATGATGGTTTTGTTATTTATAGTGATTCTTCAAAGAAATGACTTGGTTGTGTCCTTATGTAGAATGATATAGTTATTGTCTATGTGTCCCAGCAGCTAAAAATTCATGAACAAAAACATCCCACTAATGATCTTGAGTTAGCAGCTATAATATTTGCTATGAAGATATAGAGACACTATCTCTATGGTGAAAAATGTGATATATATACTGATCATAAGAGTTTGAAGTATATTTTCTCATAGAAAGAACTCAAAATGAGGAAAATAAGATGGCTCTAATTACTCAAGGATTATGATTGCACAATAAACTACCACCCAGGGAAGGAAAATAAGGTGGCATATGCTTTGAGTAAAAAGGATCATGGGGTTCTGAACAAGATGAGTGTTGAAAGAGATCCTATGTTTATTAATCTAGTAAAGATGGATATGGGAATAATCATGAAATGTGAAACATTGGTACTTTTTCAAATGGTTTCCAAACCATCTTTACTAGAAAGGATAAAAAAGTTCTTAGACTGATAATGAGGAGTTTCAAAAGAAAATTAAATTTGTGAATGATGGGAGATTGATTAACTTTGTATATGAAGATGGAATTTTGAAATTTGGGAAGAGGCTTTGTGTTCCCGATATAACTGATCTAAAAAAGGAATTTTTAGATGATTCTCATAGCTCCAATTTCTCTATACACCCTAGTATCACTAAGATGTATAGAGATTTGAAGAAACAATTTTTTGTGGGACAACATGAAGAGGGAGATTATTGATTATGTGTCAAGATGTATGGTCTGTCCATAGGTGAAGGATAGAATACAAAATCCTAGAGTATTAATACAACCTCTTCCCATACCTAAGTGGAAATGGGATGATATTATTATGGACTTTGTCATGGGGATACCAAGGACTCCTAGAAGGAATGATGAAATATGGGTCATTGTTGATCGTCTTACCAACTCAGCACATTTTCTTTCTATAAGAGAAGATTTACCACTTGAACGTTTAGAAATACTATATATTAATGAAGTTGTAAGACTTCATGCTGTACCCATATCTATTGTTTTTTATCGTGATCCCCGTTTTACATCAAGATTCTGGAAAAGTCTTCAGAAAGCCCTGGATACTGAACTTCTTTTGAGCACTTCCTACCACCCTCAAACTGATGGACAATCAGAATGGATTATTCAAACCTTATAAGACATGTTGAGATCTTTCTCACTTTAATTTCAAGGTATGTGGGATCAATATTTACATCTGGTAGAATTTTCCTATAAAAATAGATTTCATTCAAGTATTCAGATGGCACCATATGAAGCGTTATATGGAAAGAGATGTCGCACGCCAACTTTTTGGGATGATGTTAGTGAAAGAAAACTTGTATACTAAGAACTTTTTTAGGAAACAATGGAAAAGCTGAAGATTATCCAAATCCACATCAAAGAAGCTCAAAGTAGGCAAAAGAGTTATGCTGATAATCGAAGGAAAGATTTAAAATTTCATGGAGGAGATCATGTTTTCTTGAAGGTATCTCCATAGAAGGGTGTTATACGATTTAGTAATAAGGGTAAATTAAGTCTCAGGTACATTGGACCTTTCAAAATTCTAGAACGAATTAGATTTTTAGCTTACTATTTGGAAATGTCGTCAAGTCTCTTCAAATTTCATGATGTGTTCCATGTATCACTATTGAGAAAATAAATGTATGACCCAACGCATGTACTCACCTATAAAGAAATAAGACTGGAATTTGATCTCTCTTATTATTAAGATCCTATTAGAATTCTTGATACTATAGAACAGATTTTGAGAAACTAGACGACTCTTCTGGTAAAAGTTCTTTGGAGAAACCATAAAATGGAAGAGGCAGCGTGGGAACTTGAGGAACTTATGATGAAGAACCACCCAAATCTTTTTATGCAGTAATATTATAGAAATTTAGAGGACAAAATTATTCGAAGGAGGGAAGAATGTAACACCCCAATCTTCCACGGTACGTTTCTCTTTGAATAATACAATCGTTTGCATTGTACACAGCTCCGAGTTCTAGCACACCACGACTAATCAAACTAGTCGTTTAAAAAGAAATTATGACTAGTAATACCCACTTTTTTAAATTTTATAAATTTTATTTTTCAAAATAGACTTTATTTTTGGATTCGTAATATCAAAATTAGCTTAAGGTGAATATTTTTTTATTTTTTTTGAAAACTTTTAATTTTTGATGAATAGTGAAAAACACATCATTAATGGTTAAAACCGACTTTTTATTTAAATAATTATTTTTAAAATTTAAATATATTTTAAAGTAAAAATATTTACATAATTCTTATTTTATCCTAATTTAATTCATTGGAATTATTTTATAATAAGATTAGATATATAAAATTTTATTGAACTTTTTTAACGTCTTTAACCCACCTTCTAAGCACATTTTCAAATTTGCATAAAACGTAATTTTACCACTTATGTGAATTAAATTTTAAAAATATGACACACAAAATTGTAATCAGTAAGTAAAATTTGGTTCAATGGGATGAAAATAATTTTTGGTGAATAGTAATTGTTGAATTTTATTTACCACGGTTAAAAGTAAATAGGGTAATTAAAGGTAAAAATAATATTATAATAATATCAAATTACCCCAAAACATGTCCTAATTCTATTGGATAAGTGTATTTCGACCAAAATAAACCTTAGGAAAAAAACATGATCCTTTTTTATCCACATGGATTATATTAGGACATTTATTATATTTTATTTAAAGAAGTGTTAAAAGTGTTAAATTCAAATTTTATTAACTAAACCATTTTTAATATAGGGTTATACATAAGATAAATTTGACTATAAATATTCATTATAAATCTAAAAATATTTCACACCTCATGGTATTTTATTTATAATTTTTAGACATTAAATAATTATATTTATTTATGACACAATGATGATGCAGTAATTACCTTATTAATGAAAGATTAAAATAATCGATGTTATAAATATTAAAATAAATGTAAATTGAAACTTTTGATGTCATACACTAATTTTATAGGTGAATATGACATGTTAGGATTGATTAAATGTACTTTTTTCAAAGTAATCAAGTTGTTATGACTTTCAAAAAAACCAAATACTAAATAGTGTCAAAATTGACATAAATGAATTTTTTTAAAAAAAACTATTTTATTAAATGATATAATATTACTAAAAATATACAGTTCGTCCAAAGGACTTATATAATTTTAGATATGTCATTAATTAATCACTTGAGATTCTCTTGTCATTTTATAGTAACTATATTAACCATGTGGTATAAAAATACAAGAAGGCATGGCAAAAGTTAAACTATTTAACTAAGAGTTAAATCTAAAAGATAAGATTAATATGGTGACATAAACTTGTTTAATACCTTTTGTTAGAGAGGATTTTGACCCGTAACCACATTAGACTCTACATAAATCCATTTGGACCTATTAAAAATCAAAAATAATTTTATAATAAAATAATATTTCAAACTCTTCCTAAAGTGCCCCTCACCTCTCTTATAAAAGGGTACTTCCCCTTCTCTCAAATTCACACCTCAAAATCCATTTATCACGACCAAAAACTAATCAAATATACTTATAAATACCCTCACTTAAACCTAGAGTTCTTACTTTGATCATAAATTCAACCTAAGGATCCCTTTTGTTCAAATCAAAAGGAAGCACCCGTAGAAGAGGTAATTATTTCACCACCTCTTTCAAAGTTTTTTTCTTCTTGCACTTCCTCTTTCTCTGTTGTTTCCATACTAAAATAATAAATCCAGTACCTTATACATACTGATATTTTATTATGAAAATGTTACAACCATATTCATTATTCTATCCATCCTATGAATGACAAATTCACCATATGTGCATGCGTACGGCTTACAGTCTCCACGTCATGGTGTAGTTTTTCATTCAACACTTAATTATTTGGATGAGTATAATAATGAGTATAATTTATGTAAATAATAAATATAAAATTTTAATGATTATTTATACCATCCAATCACATACAATTTTACCATCAATAGAATGATATTGTCGCTCATGCGTAGGTATGGATTACCGTCTCGACGACGTGATGAGATTTCGTTCCCCATTGTAACCATTCAAGAATAATTTTCATTTAATTATTAAAAATAATATTTAAGAACTTAATATCATTCTATATATGAATCAAATACATCCTATCCATAACGACAATGACTTACATAACAAAACATATGAAGGGAAATGAATCAGTTGACACCCAAACAATGATACTACTGAAATATTATTAAAAAAACAATATTAGAGGATCATATATGATATCATATTTATTTATTTGGTTCTTATATAATTTAATAACAATTATTTAACCATTATATAGAAGTTTAACTTACCCTCGACTAAGGAAAAGTACAAGGTAAGGGTTAATTTTACAATCTATTTATTATCTAAGGTTGTTTATACGTAATTATCTAGTGGGACTTCTTTATCATCTGCATTTGTGTTTCTTAAAAATGTATTTCAAAACATTTTTGCTATTTCCCAGACTATGGGTTAAATTCATTTATACCCTCTTTTTAATTTTTATAAAATGTTTTGAAATGAATCTTTCCATCATTTTCCAAACAAGGTACTTTATGGCCTTTTCGAAAAATTAAGGAAAGAATGTTTTTTTAAGTTTTACGGCGGGTGCGGCTATTTTCTGCCGTTAAAACACCTTCAAAGATTCCCTTACAAGATTATAAAAAAAATTAAAATAAATGTTTTATTTTATAATTATGCAGCTTTTAAATGATTTCAAAGTAGAAAGAGATATTTCACTCAAATAGTTTTTTGGATTGTTTTCATCTATGTCAACATCCTTTGTTGGATTTTATGTTTGTTTGAAGTTTATTTATTATGATGCAATATTCCATATTGTATTTATAGTTTTGTGATATTTTTTAATGTGGATATGCTATTTTTATACCATTCATGGTTTATGTTTAAAGTATTAACATTTCGTACGCTAGTTTTAATACGAATGTTTGTGTGATGTTCCAACTTTTTCATGTGAGGAATGAATTGGACATAGTAAGTGATGGGTAGGGCCCACTATAGCCCCTAGATGCATCAGTAGGTATCATGATACAAACTAGTGTCTTGGAATAATGCCTTAAAAAATTTATTTTTAGGGTCTTAGCATGAGGCCTTGACTTTGTGGTTAAGATATACGGAATTATGCATTCCATCATTATGAAATTAGCTATTGACATTACATGTGATTATTCAACTAGTAAAACATCCATGTGAATAAGTAAATGGAATTGTTTGATTTATCTTTGCCATATTATTCTGAATTTTAAGTTTAAAAGGCTTGTGTTTTAGTCTTATACATTTCCCTAAATGCTTATGCTTATTTATGAAAGTTTCTGCTATATTGTTATCCATACTGAGCATCTGAGCTCACCCCTTTCTTATGTTTTATTTTTCCTAGGATGTGAAGAAGTATATTATAATTGACATGCAGGGATATGAGTGTGTTAAAAGGAGACCCAATTCTTTTCATTTTATAATGTAATGTAAAACTTATGTATTTATCTTATATATCTAAGGCTATTAAACTGATCGGTCTTCTGGGACTTGATCTATTGTGATCATGCCATAGTTATGTAATAATGCACTAAATATGGATAATTGGGTTTGGGGCATTATAGTTGGTATCAGAGAAGTTTAGTACAAACCTTAGAAACTAGATTTAGAAAAACTCTAATTAGAGAAGATCACCCTAAGATAGACTTTGAGGATTAGTAGAGAAGAACATCCAAAAAATTTGGTAATGTAGATATTATGTGGGTTTTCCGAGAAATACATACCTGTCTGGATACTAAAAGTGGATTTGGTTTTGGCACAGATGTACCTAGGATTTAAAACTCCGACAAGGAGTTTCGGGCTTGACCCAGTGTATCCTGGTACACGACAATAGGTCTTACTGTGAACCTGGTTTGACACTCCTAGGGTATATGCTTAGGATAATTCACATTTTATTTACAAACCATTATGATGGGTTAAGAAGTAAATAATTACCCAAAGAAAAGATTTTTATTATTATAGATTTTATGCACAAACTGTTCAATTTATGTTAAGTTTGGAATTATGCATTGTGATTCATAAACTAATCTAGTGCATTACATTGTTTAGAAATGGCACCTAGTAGAAGGAATGGAAACCATATCAACGCACATAATCCATGTAGGTATTGACTTCCTATTCAAGATAATTATAGTGGAGCTGTTGATGAAACGGGTGATGAACATCTTATAACCATATTGGGACAACTCACTCAGGTTACGAATAATAACATTACCCATATGGAGCACCCTGATCCACAAGACGGAGGATCAATGTTAGACTTCTTCATGAGGCAACGACCACCAACATTCAATGGGACTATAAATCCATTTGTAGCTAAGAAATGGATAAGTTCCTTAGAAAAAATATTTCATGCTTTGAGGAGTAGCAAAAGGGAAGAAGTTTTCATGGTAGTTTATCAACTCATAGGAGATGTAGATCAATGGTGGGCATTAATTCAAAACAAAAAGGAGTATTAAGAAGTGTAAAATATGGAATAGAGGGAGTTTAAAGATCTTTTCTTGGAAAAATACTTTCCTCATTAACATCGAGCTAATATGGAAATGTAATTTATGAGTCTGAGGAAAAAGGAGGATGAGAATGTCGCAAAGTATGAGGCAAACTTTACAAGGTTATCAAGGAATGCTATAGATTATATACCTAACCTAAGAAGTAATATTGGCCAATTATTTGATGGGTTAAAACCATTTCTCCATCAAGCATTAGTCTCCCAATCCTTCTTATCGTATGAAGATATAGTCTCATGTGCTATCAAGACAGAAAAAGAATTCTCTAAGTCTTATGAATTTAAAGCGAAGAAAGAGAATAAGAGATCTACTGAACAATTTTAAAAATAAAATAAGGGAAAAAAGGGAAAATTTGAGTTTCCATCCTATAGTAATTGTGTTAATAAATACCCTAGTGCATGCCTAAAGGGGATGGGAGTTTGTTACATATGTGTAGAAAAAGGACACCAAGCTCATGATTGCAAGGGGAAGAAAAAAGATTTCAATTTTCAATGATACAATTGTAAAGAGATGGGAAATTATTCAAATGAATTTCCTAAGCATCAAGGAAACTTACCACAGAAAAGGCCAAGGGATAAAGTCTAAGCTTATGCGATCACAACTATTGAGTTTGAAGCTTTGAATGACGTGGTGTCAGGTACTTTAATCATTTTCTCAAAATTAGATAATTCATTATTTGATTCTGGATCATCACATTCTTTCATATATTCCCAGTTTTCCAAGAAAATTAGATATTTTCAATTTGACTTAACAAGGGATTTTTCAGTCAAAACTCCTAAGGGAAGTTCCATAGGGAAAAAAATTTGTAAATCAGTTATCATTATGGCATATAGATGTGCTTTATCTTCTAATATTATTGTCATACCCATGATTGAATTTGATATAATCCTCAGTATGGATTGGATTTTGAACCATGATGTGAAAATTTATCATAAGAATAAGGAGGTTACAATTTTTTATAACGATAAGGAATCCCTTATCTTTAGAGTAGAAACATCACTATTTGATTCTCATCTAGATCCACCCCCAGTAGCTTTACTAAATAAAATTATTGGGGAGGAAGAGAGTGAAATAACTATGGGTGAGGAAAGAAATGTTCAAATATATTATGTACCTATTGTTCAAGAATTTTTTGGTGTGTTTCCAGAGGATTTACTTAGACATACTCGAGAACGCGAAATTGAGTTTTCTATTGAATTAATTCCTAGTTCAAGGCCCATATCAAAGACCCCTAATAGAATTTCCATTGTGGAATTAGGGTAATTTAAGAAATGACTAAAGGAATTGAGTAGTAATGGATTTATTCACCCTAGTGTTTCTCCATGGGGAGCCCTTATTCTTTTTGTTAAAAAGAAATATGGATCTATGATGTTGTGCATTAACTATAGAGAGATCAATTCTATAACAATAAATAACAAGTATCTCCTACCTCACATTGATGATTTATTTGATCAACTTCATAGAGGTCAATATTTTTCAAAGATTGACCTTCGATATGGATATCATCAGTTGTGTGTGAATAAGGAAGACATTCCAAAGACAGCATTTCGAACCAGTTATGGACATTACGAGTTTACAGTAATTCCTTTTGGACTGATTAATGCACCCTCTATTTTCATGGATCTAATGAATATATTTTTCAAGGAATATCTTGATGACTTTGTGGTGGTATTTATTGATGATATCTTGGTATACTTAAAAAGCTATGAAGATCATGAAAATCACTTGCGCACTATTCTGAAGACTCTTAGAAGAAATGAATTATATGGTAAGTTTAGCAAGTGTGAATTCTAGCTTCAAGAAATTTTTTTTTTTTGGACATATTGTCTCTAAGGATAGAATCTATGTTGATCCTTTGAAGACAAGGGAAATCCAAGAATGGCCAAAACCAATGAGTATAACTAAGGTATGCAGTTTTATTGGTTTAGCTGGTTATTATTGGCATTTTGTCCAGAATTTTGCTTGGTTGGTTAACCCATTAACCAAGCTCACACGTAAAGGGGTCAAATTTTTTTGAATAAAAGAGTGTGAATAATTTTTTGAAGAATTGAATAGAAAATTAGTCAATGATCCTATCTTGAATCTACCACTGGGGAATGATGGGTTTGTTATTTATAGTGATTCTTCAAAGAACAGACTTGGTTGTGTCCTTATGCAGAATGATAGAGTTATTTCCTATACATCGCGGAAGCTAAAAATTCATGAACAAAACTATCTCACCCATGATCTTGAGTTAGCAGCTGTAATATTTGCTCTAAAGATATGGCGACACTATCTCTATAGTGAAAAATGTGAGATATATAATGATCACAAGAGTTTGAAGTATATTTTCTCATAGAAAGAACTCAACATGAGGTAAAGGTGATGGCTTGAATTACTCAAGGATTATGATTTCACAATACACTACCACCCGGGGAAGGAAAATAAGGTGGCAGGTGCTTTGAGCAGAAATAATCATGGGGTTCTGAACAAGATAAGAGTTGAAAGGGATCCTATTTTCATAGATCTAGTAAAGATGGATATGGGAATAATCATGGAAGGTGAAACATCAATACTTTTTCAAATGGTTTCCAAACCATATTTACTAGAAAGGATAAAAATTTCTCAGACTGATGATCAGAAGTTTCAAAAGAAAATTAAAGTTGTGAATGATGGGAGATTGATTGACATCGTATATGAAGATGGAATTTTGAAATTTGGGAAGAGGCTTTGTGTTCCTGATATACCTGATCTAAAAAGGGAATTGTTGGATGATGCTCATAGCTCAAATTTCTCTATACACCCTGATAGAACTAAGATGTATATATATTTGAAGGAACATTTTTGGTGGGATAACATGAAGAGGTATATTTCTGATTATGTGTCAAGATATATGGTTTGTAAACAGGTGAAGGCTGGAAGACAACATCCTATAGGATTCATGCAACCTCTTCCCATACCTAAGTGGAAATGGGATGATATTATGATGTACTTTGTCATGGGGATACCAAAGACTCTTAGAAGGGATGATGAAATATTGTCATTATTGATCGTCTTACCAAGTTAGCACATTTTCTTACTATAAGAGAAGACTTACCACTAGAACATTTAGCAAGACTATATATTAATAAAGTTGTAAGACTTCATGTTGTACCCATATCGATTGTTTCTGATTGTAATCCCAGTTTTACATCAAGATTCTGGATAATTCTTCAGATATCCTTGGATCCTGAACTTTGTTTGAGCACTGCCTACCACCCTCAAAGTGATGAACAATCAGAACGGACTATTAAAACCATATAATACATGTTAATATCTTTATTACTTGACTTTCAAGGTATGTGGGGTCAATATTTACCTCTAGTAGAATTTTACTATAACAATAGCTTTCATTCAAGTATTTAGATGGCACCATATGAAGTGTTGTATGGAAAGAGATGTCGCACACCAACTTGTTGGGATGATGTTGGTGAAAGAAAACTCATAGGCCCAAAACTTGTTGAGGAAACAATGGAAAAGTTGAATATTATCCAAACCCACATCAAAGCATCTCAAAGTAGGAAAAAGAGCTATGCCAATAACTGAAGGAATGATTTAGAATTTCAAGGAGGAGATTATGTTTTCTTGAAGGTATCTCTATGGAAGGGTGTTATATGATTTGGTAATAAGGGTAAATTAAGTCCCAGGTACATTGGACCTTTCAAAATTCTAGAATGAATTGGAGTTGTAGCATACTGTTTGGAAATGCTGCCAAGTCTCTTCAAAGTTCATGATGTGTTCCATGTATCACTATTGAGAAAATACATGTCTGACCCAACGCATGTACTCACCTATGAAGAAATAGAATTGTAACCTGATATGTCTTATTGTGAAGAGTCTATTAGAATTCTTGATACCAGATAACAAGTTTTTAGAAAATAGACGACTCATCTGGTAAAAGTTCTTTGGAGAAACCATAAAATGGAAGAGGTGACGTGGGAACCTGACGAACTGTGATGAAGAACCACCCAAATCTTTTTATGCAGTAATATTATAGAAATTTCGAAGATGAAATTATTTTAAGGAGTGAAGAATTTAATACCTCAAACTTCCACATACGGTACACTTCTCTTTGAATAATACAATAGCTTGCATTGTACGCAGCTCTGAGTTCTAGTACACCACGATTAATCAAACTAACTGTTTAAAAAGCAATTATGAACAGTAATACCCACTTTTTGAAATTTTATAAATTTTATTTTTCAAAATAGACTTCATTTTTGGATTCATAATATCAAAATTATCTTAGTGTGAATTTTTGGCATGTTTCTGAAAACTTTCGATTTTTGATGAATAGTGAAAAACACTACATTATTGTTTAAAACCGAATTTTTATTTAAATAACTATTTTTTAAATTTAAATTTATTTTAAAGACAAAATAGATACATAATACTTATATTAGTCCCATGTAATTACTTGGAGTCATTTTATAATAATATTAGATATATAAAATTTTATTTAACTTTTTTAACGTCTTTCACCCACCTTCTAGGCACATTTGGAAAGTTGCATAAAACGTAATTTTACCACATTTGTGAATTGAATTTCAAAAATCTAACACACATGGTTGTAATCATTATGTAAAATTTGGTTCAATATGATGAAAATAATTTTTGGTGAATAGTAACTGTTGAATTTTATTTACCATGGTTAAAAGTAAATAGGGTATTTAAAGGTAAAAATAATATTATAATAATATAAAATTACCCCAGCACATGTCCTAATTCTATTGGATGATTTTATTTCGACCAAAATCAACCTTAGTAAAAAAATATGATCATTTTTTATCCACTTGGATTAGATTATGACATTTATTATATTTTATTTAAAGAAGTGTTAAAAATGTTAAATTAAAATTTTATTAACTAAACCATTTTTAATATAGGGTTATACATAAGATAAATTCGACTATAAATATTCATTATAAATCTAAAAATATTCTATACATCATGGTATTTTATTTATAATTTTTAGACATTAAATAATTATATTTATTTATGACACAATGATGATGCGGTAATTACCTTATTAATGAAAGATTAAAATAATTTATGTTATAAATATTAAAATAAATTTAAATTGAAACTTTTTATGCCATCCACGAATTTTTTAGTTGAATATTACATTTTAGAGTTGATTAAATGTATTTTTTTTTAAGTAATAAAGTTGTTATGACTTCCAAAAAATCAAATACTAAATAGTGTCAAAAATTGATATAAATGGGTTTTTAAAACAAATATTATTTTATTAAATTATATAATATTCTTAAAAATATAAGGTTCATCCAAATGACTTAGATAATTTTATATATATCATTAATTAACCACTTTAGGTTCTCTTTCCATTTTATAGTAACTATATTAACCATGTAGTATAAAAATACAAGAAGACATGGAAAAAGTTAAACTATTTAACTAAGAGTTAAATCTAAAAGATAAGGTTAATATAGTGACCTAAACTTGTCTAGTAACTTTTTTATGAGATTATTTCTACTCATACCCATCGTATACTCTAAATAAATCCATTTGGACCTATTAGAAACAGAAAATAATTTTATAATAAAATAATATTTCAAACTCTTCCTAAAGTGCCCCTCGCCTCTCTTATAAAAGGGTACTTACCCTTCTCTCAAATTCACACATCCAAATACATTTATCTTGGACAAAACCTACTCAAATATCCTCAAAACTACCCTCACTTAAACCTAATGTCCTTACTTTTATCAGAAAGCCAACTTAAGGAACCCTTTTATTCAAATCAAAAGGAAGCACCTGTAGAAGAGGTAATTATTTCATCATCTCTTTCAAAGTTCTTTTCTTCTTACACTTCCTATTTCTTTGTGGTTTACATACTAAAATAATAAATCCAATACCTTCTATATACTGAGATGTTATTATGAATATAGTACAACTATATTCATTATTCTATCCATCCTATTAATGACAAAGTCACCATACGTGCGTACGTAAGGATTACCGTCTCCACGTCGTGGTGTAGTTTGTTATTCAACACTTCATTATTTTGATGAGTATAATAATGATTATAATTTATGTAAATAATTAATATAACATGTTAATGATTATTCATACCATCCAATCACATATGATTTCACCATCAATATAATGATATTTTCGCTCGTGCATACGTACGGCTTGCCATCTCCACGACGCAATGAGATTTCGTTCCCCATCCTAACCATTCAAGAATAATTTTCATTTGATGATTAAAAATAATATTTAAGAACTTAATATAATTCTATATATGAATCAAATACATCTTATACATAACAAAAATGACTTACGTAACAAAACATATGAAGGGAAATGAATCTGTTAACACCCAAAATAATGATACTACTAAAATATTATTAACAAATCAATATTATAGGATCATATATGATATCATATTTATGTATTTTGTTCCTATATAATTTAATAATAATTATTTAACCATAATACAGGAGGTTAGCGTACCCTCGACTAAGGAAAAGTACAAGGTAAGGGTTAATTTTATAATCTCTTTATTATTTAAGGTTGTTTATACATAAGTATCTACTGGGGCTTCTTTTCCATCCACATATGTGTTTCTTAAAAATGTATTTCAAAACATTTTTACTATTTCCTAGACTATGGTTTAAATTCATTTATAACCTCTTTTTACTTTTTATAAAAAAAAATGAAAGTAATCTTTCTGCCATTTTCCAAATAAGGTACTTTATAACCTTTTCGACAAATTAAGGAAAGAATATTTTTTAAAACTTTTACAGCAGGTGAGGCTATTTTCCACTGTTATAACACCTTCAAATATTCCCTTACAATCTTATAAGAAAATTTTCAAAATAAATGTTTTCTTTTATAATTACGCGACTTTTAAATAATTTCAAAGTAGAAAGAGATATTTCACTCAAATAGTTTTTAGATTGTTTTCATATATGTCAGCATCCTTTTTTGGATTTTATGTCTATTTGAAGTTGATTTAATATGATTCAATATTCCATATTGTATTTAAGGTTTTGTGATATGTTTTACTATGGATGTGCTATTTTTATACCATTCATGGTTTATGGTTAAATTATTAACATTTCATATGCTAGTTTTAATATGAATGTTTATGTTATGTTTCAACCTTTTCATGTGAGGAATGCATTGGATGTAGTAAGTAATAGGAGGAGCCCGCTATAGCCCCTCGATGCATTGGTAGGTATCATGAGACAAACTAGTGTCTTGGCACAAGTCTTTAACAAAATTTATTTTTAGGTTCCTGGCATGAGGCCTTGATTTTGTGGTTAAGATGTCCGGCATTATACATTCCATCATTATGAAATTAGCTATTGATATTACATGTGATTATTCGATTAGTAGAATATCCATGTGAATAAGTAAATGGAATTATTTGATTTATCTTTTCCATATTATGTTGAAGTTTAAGTTTAAAAGGCTTGTGTTTTAGTCTTATACATTGCTCTAAATGTTTATGCTTATTTATGATAGTTTCCGCTATATTGTTATCCTTACTGAGCATCAGAGCTCACCCCTTTCTTATGTTTTATTTTTTCCAGGATGTGAAGAAGTATATTATGATTGACATGTAGGGATAGGATAAGGGATATGAGTGTGTTCAAAGGAGACACAATGTTGTTGTTTTTTATTTTATAATGTAATGTAAAACTTATGTATGTATCTATTATTTCCAAGGATATTAAACTGATCGGTCTTTCAGGACTTGATCTCTTGTGATCATACCAATGTTATGAAATAAGGCACCGACTCTGGGTAACTAGGGTCGGGGTGTTACAGTTGGTATCATAGGATGTTTAGTACAAACCTTGAAAACTAGATTTAGAAAAACTCTGATTAGAGAAGATTACCCTAAGATAGACTTTGAGGATTAGTATAGAAGAACATCCAAAAAAATTGTTAATGTAGATATTATGTGGGTTTCCAAGAAATACATACATGTATAGATACTACAAGTGGATGTAGTTCTAGCATAGATGTACCTAGGAGTGAAGACTCTGACAAGGAGTTTCAGGCTTGACCTGGGGTATCCTGGTACACAAAAACGGGTCTTACTACACACCTGGTTTGACACTCCTGGGGTATATTCTTAGGATAATTCACATTTTCTTTACAAACCATTATGATGGATTCATGAGTAAATAATTCCCCAAAGAAAACATTTTTATGATTAAAGATTATATGCATAAACTGGTCAATTTATGTTAAGTTTGAAATTATGCATTGCGATTCATGAACTAATCTAGTGTATACTATTGTTTAGAAGTGGCACCAAGTGGAAGGAATGGAAATTGAATCAACGCACGTAATTCATGTAGGGATTGACCTTATATTCAATATAATTATAGTGGAGTTGTTGATGCAACTAGTGTTGAACATCTTATAACCATAATGGAACAACTTTCTCAGGTTATGAATAATAACCTTACCCATATAGAGCACCCTGATCCAAAACGTGGAGGATCAATGTTAGATCGCATCATTATTCAAGAACCACCAACATTCAATAGGACTAAAAATCCATTTGTAGCTGAGAAATGGATAAGTTTCTTAGAAAAAATATTTCATGCTTTGGGGAGTAGTGAAAGGGAAAAAGTTATCATGGCATTTTATCACCTCACAGGAGATGCAGATCAATGGTGGTCATTAATTAAAAACACAAAGGATGATGAAGAAGTGTCAAATATGGAATGGATGGAGTTTAAAGATCTTTTCTTGGAAAAATACTTTCCTCGTGAACATCGAGTTGATGTGGAAATGTAATTTCTGTGTCTGAGGAAAAATTAGGATGATAATCTCACAAAGTATGAGGCAAACTTTACAAGGTTATCAAGGAATGCTTCAGATTATATATGTAAACCAAGAAGTAAGATTTACTGATTCTTTTATGGGCTAAAACCATTTCTCTATTTAGAATTATCTCATAATCCTTCTCATTGTACAAAGATATAGTATCATGTGCTATCAAGACAGAAAAGGAATTCTCTAAGTCTTATGACTTTAAAGCGAAGCAAGAGAAGAAGAGATCTGTTGAACACTCTGAAAAAGGAAATAAGGTAAAGAAGGTAAAAGTTGACTTTACATCCTATAGTAATTGTGGGAAGAAACACCCTAGTACAGGCCTAATGGGGATGGTAGTTTGTTATAAGTGTGGAGAAAAAAGGCCACCAAGTTCGTGATTGCAAGGGGAAGAAAGAAGATGTAAATGTTCAATACTACAATTGTAAAGAGATGGGGAATTATTCAAATGAATGTCCTACGCGTCAAGGAAAATTTCCATAGAAAAGGCCAAGGAAGCAAGGCCAAGCTCATACAATCACAACTGTTGAGGTTAAAGATTTGAATGACATGGTGGTAGGTACTTTAATCATTTTTTCAAAACTAGCCAATGAATTATTTGATTCTGGATTATCCATTCTTTCATATCTTCCCAGTTTTCCAAAAAATATATATATATTTCCAATTTGACTTAACAAGGGTGTTTTCAGTCAAAACTCCTAAGGAAAGTGTCATAACAACAAAGTTTTTTCAATCAGTTACCATTATGGAATATAGACGTGTTTTATCTTCTGATCTTATTGTCATAACCATGATTTAATTTGATATAATCCTCGGTATGGATTGGATTTTGGACCATGATGCAAAAATTTATTGTAAAAAAGAGGTTACAATTTTTTATGGTGATAAGTAATCCCTTATCTTTAGAGAAGAAACATCACCATATGATTCTCATCTAGATCTACCCCCAATAGCTCTACTAAATTCAATTATTAGGGGGGAAGAGAGTGAAATAATTATGGGTGATTAAAGGAATGTTCAAATAGAGGATGTACCTATTGTTCAAGAATTTGTTTATGTGTTTCCAGAGGATTTACCTAGACATCCTCTAGAACAGGAAATTGAGTTTTCTATTGACTTAATTCCTAGTTCAAGGACCATGTCGAAGACCCCTTATAGAATGGACATTGTGTAATTAGTGTAACTGAAGAAAAAACTAGAGGAATTGAGTAATAAAGAATTTATTCTCCCTAGTGTTTCTCTATGGGGATCCCATGTTCTATTTGTTAAGAAGAATGATGGATCTATGAGGTTGTGCATTGACTACAGGGAGATCAATGTTATAACAATAAAGAACAAGTATCCTCTACCTCACATTGATGATTTATTTGATCAACTTCATGGAGCTCAATATTTTTCAAATATTGACCTTTGATCTGGATATCATCAGTTGTGGGTGAAGAAGGAATACATTCCAAATATAGCATTTTGAACTAGGTATGGCCATTATGAGTTTACAGTAATGTCTTTTGAACTGACTAAGACACCTTCTGTTTTCATGGATCTAATGAATAGAGTTTTCAAGGAATATCTTGATGAATTTGTGGTGGTATTTATTGATGATATCTTGGTATACTCTAAAATCTATGAAGATCATGAAAATCACTTGTGCACTATTCTGAAGACTCTTAGAAGAAATGAATTATATGGAAAGTTTATCAAGTGTGACACTAGTAGAAAATTGAGCAGTCATGGAGGAAGGATTCAAGAGACTGCCATTTAGCGGTCTCTATTGACACCATTAGTGACCGCTAAATGGGGGTCACTACATTTTTTATGCTCCGATGCTAAAATCCCTCTCCCACTCCCTCTCTTTCATTCTCCTTACCCCACGTGACCTCGTGACCCCCCAACCCCGACCTCGCCCCGTCATCCTCTGTCTCACTACTGTCGAATGCTTTTAGCCCATCATGAATCATCGTCTCTTTTTTTCACCCTCTCACGCATGACCCCTTGACCCCGCTCCCCCATCCTCTATCCCGCTGTCGTCAGACCCTTCTGACCCCATCACCCCCCCCCCCCATCGTCGAGTTCTCCTACCTCTGTCGAGCCTCCCGCCCCTATCAAACTCTTTCGTTGAGCTCTGCCACCTCCGTTGAGCCCTCCCGCCCCTGTCAAGCTCTTCCAAGCCCTCTCTCCCCTCTCAAGCTCTGCTATCAAGCCCTCCCCCCCATGTTGTCGAGCCCCAGTATCAAAGAATCATGCCCCATGTTCAGGTGTGATCTCTTGCGTTCATATATTTCCAATTCTATGAATTTCAGAATTTTTTTCCATCAAAATTTTCTTCTCATTGATTCAAATGTTTGATGTTTTCGATTTATTTTGATATTATCATGTGTTTTTGCCTTTTCTCATATGTTATAGTTTTCTTTCTTCCTTGTTAGTTTCTGGGATATATAAACCAAATGGGAATTTGAATGGCTATGTGGGATACAACATCTAAATATATAGAAGAAGACAATAGACAATTAATTTTCTAAAATATGGAATATGAAATCCCTTTACATATGGAATCAAAACAACTTTCTAAGAAACCCTTATTTTGAGAACTATTAGTAGAGTTCCTTATCTATGTCGCATGCTTGGTGTTGATCCTATTCAAATCTTCAGCTGACTCCATGTTACCCACTTCCACTACCTAATTCATTCAATGATTCCTAGGGATGTATAATTGTGTTTATTTATGTATAAAAATCTTGATAACATTTTTCATTGCTTCCTACATCTTGGTTGTAGAGAAATACCCACAAAATCCAATGCTTAGTCATCATTGCATTACACATGGGAAGGTAGAATCACATTTTGAAGTTTGCGTACGTGGCCCAATGCCTTATTTCAACTTTAATTGACCTTAAACTAATGATTTTTATTGTTTTTTATCCTGTTAAATATGTATGGATAACTTAAAAAGAATTTTATGATTTAGTAATGAAAGTTGTGAAATCCATCCAAAGTCGCGAGCTCAAGAAAGTATGTAAAAAACTAAAATGTTCTCATTAGTATCTGGATTTTGGTAATGATTCAATTTGACTATGTTGTTTTTGATTGGTTATTTGTAGGGAGGAAGTTGTGGAATTTATGGTGTCAACTACCTAGAGTGGGTTATGAGCATAGAGGTATGCTTCAGTGTTAGTCTCATGGACCATACTGTGTTCCATTTCATGAAATGTTTTGCTGTGTTTTGCAAGCATTCAATGCTCATGGACTATATTGTGTTCTTCTATATGACTCATTAGGTATGAATTATTATTATTGTTATTATGATTTTCATTTTTTTCAACTTATTTCCTTCACAATATAACTTTTCATAATTTACTAACTGCTCATCTAGTTTCATTTCAAACAGAACTGTTCATGGGAAATGGCACTACGTTTGGTTAGGTTAAAGGAGGAAATGATACATCATTCCACCACTTTGTTGGATGAATATGAAATTTTATGGAGATATGATTCCAAAAAAAGTAATATTTAATGACACGTCAAGGGGTGTTATTATGGTTTCCTCGGTACTATAAGGGAGCGAAAAAAGAAAAATATTCCCCTTGCCTTTTTTATTTTAACACAGGGATATATTTATCTTTAAACAATATCGTTTATAAAGTAACCAAATAGAACGTTATTATTTATTCATTCCATTCAATTCCATTTAATTCCATTCCACATCATTCCAAATTCACTTCATTTAATTCCATTCTCAATCATTCTATAAACCAAACATAGAATTCATTTGGTTTCTTTACTATTTTATTTTAGGTTTTGATGCTGTATAATTCATCATATAGCATGCAGAGGTATCTATTGAATTTTTAGAGGATAAAAATATTCCTGAGGTTCATTAATGAGCAGTAAGTGATGTGTTTACTCTTTATTTATTTTTTTAATGTTGTGCAGTTCTTTGTCATCTCATTCCCTTCCTCTTCAGATTTTGAAGACATTACCTAAGACAACAAATTTTTTGCGAAGTAAGTTCCATGTAACTTTTAAGTTGTGGTGCCAATACAAGTGGTTGTTGGTATCTTGTATGCTACTCTTTGTGCAGAAATTGTCAGCTTTTGATGGGTTATTCCAAAGGAAATGGACATGTTTAAAGATTTTGGATTGACTATATATTCATGGGATGATTTTTTACAATTGGTAGTCTTCATTTCTTCCATATCCATTCAACAAGCATGATATTTAACATTGAAAAAAAACTTGATATGATTATTTAATTGGTTTCTCTAGTTATACATGTATTTATTATAATTTTTTCATTTCTTCTTGCATGCATACAAAGAAAAAATATGGGCTCATCAAGGGATTTATCCACACCGATAACTTCTTATGGATTTTATGTTACTTCTTTTTTTCATGTTGGAGTTGTCTTAATTTGATGATTTCTGCTAAAAAAACTCAAACAAACTAACGTTGAAGGTTTGACGTCCTTTAAAAAGGTGTGTTCGGGGGTCAAAACCAACCAAATAGCCTCTGAATGAGCTGAAACCAAACAACAACAACCATAAAGTGAATTGTGAGATGGTCGAGCTGACGGAATGTCAATCGGAGATGTCATTTTCTCAGGATGACCGAAAATACACTTTTAGTGTCATAAAACACCAAAATGTGCATTTAATGGTCAATTCAATATCAAACAACCTTGGAATGACCTGAAAAATTAGGAAAAATGCCTTATTATTATTCATGTTGTGTATGAGCATACAGAATGTCAATCGGACGTGCAGTCTACCCAAAGCGACTGAATATGTGGTATTTAAAGGTTCGACGCCCTTTAAAAGCACGTGGGGGGTAAAAACAAGCTGAACAACCACCGAATATGGTGAAATCATATAATAACAACAATAGAGTAGATTGTGAAAGGATAGATCATATGGTATGTCAATCAAAGTTGTCATTTGGTCGGGATGACAGGAAACACACTTTTAGTATCATAGAACACCAAAACATGCGTTTAACATTAAGATATATAACAAATGACTTTGGAATTAATTAAAATCATAGTAAAACAATCTAATTATTATTCTTTATGTGTATGACCAGAAGAGACATCAATCGGATGTGTGGTCTGCCCAGAATTACAAAATATGTGATTTTTAAAGGTTTGACGTCCTTTAAAAAGGTGTGTTTGGGCGTCAAAACCAACCAAACAACCTTCAAATGAACTGATATTAGACAAAAACAACCATATAGTGTATTATGAGATGTTCGAGTAGAAGTAACATCTGTAACAACCCAATCTTTTTGAGTAGTATATTAACTTACTCTTAATGATTTAATAAGATGTTAATGGTTAATGTAGAAAGAGGATTCGATGGCTTCATCCAGTAGACTCAAACCTTATGAAGCCCACTTATCAGAGCTTGGGAAGGAGGTAGCATCTGTGGGCTTTGCTTTGGACCATGTCCAAGCCGAACTCCAGTGTGTCAAGCTTGAACGGAAATGCCTACGGGAGAAGTTCAAGTTAGTAGAGATTACTACTAGGGCAATGTTATCTGAGCCTCCCTCAGATTCTCTCACCATAGCACACCTTACACTTAGGTCATATGCCGGTGTTATAAGGGGTTATGTGATGATACCCTAGCTTCTTTGTGTAATCCTTTGGGATGAATGAATTAATATTTCTTCCTTTATCGATGTTTGTGAAATTTCAAGTGTCCGGATAATTTTAGGATGTATTTTATTGATGAATTTTGAAAAAAGGATATTTTAAAATATTTATGTAAACCCTAAATAATTAATGATGTGTAATGATTTTCAAAAAATGGTCTTCTACAAAAGTGTTCAGTGAGGAATTTGGAGTCTAATAAGATCAACTTAATTTTTGATGAATAGTAAATTGTGAATAGTGATTTTACGCTTAGGATTAGTAATGTGACCAAATGGATTAGTAATTTCACTCAAAAAAAGTTTTAATATAATTTAGACACCTACATTTAAGTAATGTGATTCAATAAAATGGGTAAATAACGGTTTTATAAATTATTAGCCAAGTATTAGTTTTTTTGGATGAATAGTGTTTTTTAATTAAAATTTAATTAAAAATTATTAGAAAATTATTTTTATAAAAAGGACTTTATTTTTGAACTCAGAGCATCGATATTATGTTATGGTAATTTTTGGGGATTTTTCTGAAAAAAACGAATTCTCAATTAATAGTGTTTTTATTTAAAAATTAAATTAAAAATATTTAGAAAATTATTTTTATAAAATGGAGTTCATAAATGTAATTAGAGAATCGATATTTGGTTAAGGTGAAATTTTGGGATTTTTCTGAGAAAGATGAATTTTTCAGTGAATAGTAAAAATGCAGTTTTAGGGTTTCAGTATGTTTAATGACATCATAACTGTGTCATGATGATGTCATGAGATATTTTAAGGGTTGGCCGGCCAAGGGTGATGAATTATTGTTTTGGGGGCCCCATGTGGCCTAACTCCGTGATAAATGCCAAGGGAGAGCACGTGGTTTTGAGAAAAGCACTTGTGAGGTGTCCCTTGGCCATTAATGCCTTGTCCCCTCACTTTCCCTATAAATACCCACCCTTTCCTCATTTAGTTTTCACTCCCAACTCTCCCCAAACGAAGTTCTAGTCTCCTTACCTCCCAAGGAGTCCTCCCAAGGTGCCCCCCAAGCCCTCAAGGTCCAAACCATTGAGTTTTAAGAGTTACGTTTTAAGGTAAGGGATCTGACCTCTCTCTTTCTGTTCATGTAATCTCTTTTATGCCATTCCTTTTATGATCCATGTTCTTATGTGAGAGAATGTTCTTTTATATTCCTCTTACTGCCCTTTTCATTTTTATATGATGAGAGATCCCCTCTTACTCTCATCATTTCGTTTTATGAAAGTTTAAGTGACGCTGTTAGGCTGCCGAATTTTGAAGGGATTTTTTCACCCTTCTCATTTTTCAAGTTCGATTTTCATGTCAAGTCTTTCAATTTCCTTTTTATTATGTTGGGGTATGATCTCTATATCTATCATACTGATCTCTTATGATCATACAATGAGAGACCCTATTTTATCTTGTCAAATCTTTTTTTTTATTAAAGTTTAAGTGACGTCGTTAGGCTGCCGAATTTTCATAAGAGAAATCTTATTTTTGTCTCACTTCCATGTTTTTCATTTCATATGGTATATCTTTCAAATTTCATTACCATGTTCTTAAATCCATTATATTCTATCCCCCTACTGTTTTATGGATCATTTATGAGTGGGTGACCTATGTTCCCTCTCTTTTCAATGTTTTCTAAAACCTTGTAACTTAGCTGTTATGCTGCAGAATTTTCGTCTCAAAATGCCTCTCTCTTTTCTCAAAATTATTTTATGTTATAAAGTGAATACTCAAAGCTCTTATTTCTACAAGGGTATTCACATATATATCAAAATTTTCTATTTTAAATTCTGAGATTTACATACATGAAACCCGCTTCCCCTTTCTGTGGGTTTAAAGTGACATAAAGATCATGTCTTTAAAGCAGTTTTTAAAACGTTATGATTATGAAATGAAACCCATTTCTTTTATGCTATATGGGTTGTTTATGAAATGATTGATGATGATATATGTGGCTCACATGATAATAAAGGCATGTCAAGGGTGCGCCCAGATAGCGCTCCAATGCATTGGGTAAAGACTTAATCTCTAGAGATGACTTTTAGACTGATACCTTGGTGAATAACCTTGGTAATTTTTAATGACACCTTGGGGATAGACCTTGGTGAAACGAAATGATTGTCAATATTGAATGTTGCAGCCACATTTTCAAGTTATGAAAAATGTTATTTTTATTATGATGTATCTCATGATTTCTTTCTCATGCCTTAAAGTTCTTTTCATGTCCTTATTGAAGTATCTCAAGTTCACATGTAAAATGTTTATCTTGTTTCCCTTACTGGGCCTTCTGCTCACCCTTTCTTTTGATGTATGTCCCCAAGTTATGAGATGCAGTAATGAACCTAGGATAAACTTAAGGAGAAGCCTTTCAAGTGTTTAAGAAGAATGTTTTATGTTCTTTTCTTGTATTATGTTCCTTGTTTCCAAGACACTAAACCTTAAAGATCCTCAGTTCCATGTAATGAAATGAAAGTTATGTTATAAAAAGACGGGATGCTATAGTTGGTATCAAAGGATGGTTTAGTTATTTTTGGAAATTAGGATATAAAAACTTTAGGAAGAACCCTATAGAAAAGTTTAAATATAGGAAAACTTCCTGGTATTTTGGTAAGTATTGAGTAAGTGGTTTATCAAACAAATACATCCCTGTCTGGATACGAGCAGGTAGAGGCGGCTCTGGCACAGATGTACATAGGGGTAAAACCCGAAAACACTGCTTTGAGCTAGACTCGAATGGGAACTGGTGCACGATAACAGGTCTTGCTGCACTCTTGGTTACGACACTCCTGGGGGATATGTTTGGTTAATCACAAGCTTTTTATGAATCATTATGAAGGAATTATAGAGAAGTGTAATTTTCTAAGAATGAAGTCTTAGTTAAAAGATTCATAAATGAAATAAGTTTCTCACTAAGGTTTTATTCTTTTAGAAAATGGAAGGCAATAGAAGGAACTGTGTCGATGGTGACCGCAATGCACCATGTGCTGACAGCCCTCCGATGGAAGCCGGAATGAAAACATTCATGCGAATGATGAACCAACTGACTCAAGTTATGAGTAATAACTTGAATCAAGATGAGAGGCCGACCTCACCATGAAGGGAACAACATTCTGTTGAGTCCTTCATGCGTCAATGACCACCATAATTCAGTGGATCTACTGACCCTTTGGTTGCGGAACAATGGATAAGCTCCATTGAAAAGATCTTTTCTGTACTCCTTTGTTGGGAACAAGAAAAAGTCACCCTTGTTGTTTATCGCCTAGAGGGAGAAGCTGATCAGTGGTGGTCACTGGTCAAAAACACGAAGCCTAGAGGAGAGATGGAAGCTATGGAGTGGGAATAATTCTGGGGAATATTCTTTAATAAGTATTTCCCTCGTTCCATGAGAACAAGAATGGAGAAAGAGTTTCTCGAGCTGAAGCAGAAGAAGAACGAATCTGTCGGAAGCTATGAGATGAACTTCACCCAACTTTCACGATATACCTCTAGCTTTGTCATGGATCCAAGTGGTAAGGTTGATAGATTTTTCGGTGGACTGAGACCTCATCTGCGGAAGAATTTAGCCAACCGAGACTACGATAGCTACGAGGAGATCGTGCGGAGTGCAATGAAAGTCGAGCTAGAGTTTGGTGAGACACAGTGGTCTCATAAATCCAATGAAAAGAAGAGATCGTTGGAGCCTATTTTAGGGAAGACTTTTGATCAGGGAAGAGGTGGAAAGAAAATGCAACTTACCACATGCAATAAATATGGGAAGAAGCATCCGGGGAACTGCTTGGTCGAAAGTGGCAAGTGATACAAGTGCGGAAGAGGAGGCCATATTGCTTGGAATTATCATAGTGAGGTGAAGCCTCAACTCCCCAACACTAACGACAGAGGAAAGATGGTTCTGACCTTACCCGAAGTCCATTGCTTCAAGTGTGGACAGCTTGGGCACTATGCTAATCTCTGTCCAAATCCAAGGGCAGTGGAGGGGAATCACCATCAACCTCAGCAAAGGCTAGGGGAGCAAGGTCGTGCTTTTTCTATCACAACAACTGAAGTTGAAGCTCCGAATGATGTGGTAGTAGGTACTCTTTTTGTCCTCTCAAAACTAGCAACTAATTTGTTTGATTCTGGTTCTACACATTCCTTTATTTCCTCCAAGTTTGCAAAGAATATAGAATCAATTCCGGAATTTCTTGAGGTAGAGTTGTCAGTCAAGACTCTAAGTGGGATTATCTATGCATCAACAGTGTTTAGAGACTCTAGTGTTTAATTTAGTGAGCACAATCTTATCGCAAATCTATTAGTCATTCCCATGTTGGAATTCGACGTTATATTAGGGATGGACTGGCTCTCAAAGTATAATGCTAAGATCAAATGCAGAAGTAAGGAAATATCAGTAGTCTTGAATAAACAACCTACAGTTATCTTCCAAGGAGAGATATCCCAAACTGATCCCTATCTAGAAGCACCTCCTATAGCTTTCTTTATGGATTTAATCGGTGATGATGAAGAAGGAAAAGGGAGCATACCAATGGAAGATGTTCCAATTGTTCAGGAATATATGGATGTATTTCCTGAGGAGTTACCTGGACCTCCCCCCAAAAGAGAGGTAGAGTTATCCATTGAACTCGTACCTGGGTCTCAACCGATATCAAAGACTCCGTATAGAATGGAAAATGTGGATCTAGAAGAGTTAAAGAAACAACTCCAAGACTTGTTTGAGAAGGGGTTTATCCATCTAAGTGTGTCTCCTTGGGGGCACCAGTTCTCTTTGTGAAGAAGAAGGATAGATCAATGCGGCTATGCATTGATTATAGAGAACTGAATGGGATCACAATGAAGAACAGATACCCTCTTCCAAGAATTGATGATTTATTTGACCAACTTTGTGGGGCTCAATTCTTCTCTAAGATTGACCTTTGATCTGGTTATCATCAACTGAGGGTGAAGAAAGAAGATATTCCAAAGACTGCCTTCCGATCAAGATATGGTCATTATGAGTTTACCGTTATGCCCTTCGGTTTTACTAATGCTCCTTCTATTTTCATGGATTTGATGAATAGAGTCTTTAAGGACTACCTTGATAACTTTTTGGTAGTTTTTATTGACGATATTTTGATATATTCAAAAAGTCATGAGGAGCATGAAGATCATCTGAGGGTTATTTTGAAAACTCTACGGAAGGATAGGCTCTTTGGAAAGTTCAGCAAGTGTGAGTTTTGGTTACAACAAGTGGCTTTCTTGGGGCACATCGTAACCAATGAAGGAATCTCAGTTGACCCTGCAAAGACAATGGTTGTGGAGGAGTGGCCTCAACCCACAATAGTAACTGAGATTCGTAGTTTCCTTGGTTTAGCGGGATATTATAGGAGGTTTGTGAAAAACTTTTCATGGCTTTCTAACCCACTAACCAAGTTGACTCGAAAAGGGGTTAAGTTCATCTGGACAAAGGAATGTGAGGAAAGTTTCCAAGAGTTGAAGAAGAGATTGGTTACTGCACCTGTGTTAACACTACCCTCTATCAGAGAAGGATTTGTTATTTTTAGCGATGCATCTCTAAAAGGGCTTGGGTGTGTCCTCATGAAAAATGACAAGGTAATTGCTTATGCATCTCGACAGTTGAAGATTCATGAGCAGAATTATCCTACGCATGATCTAGAGCTAGCGGCAGTTGTTTTTGCTCTAAAGATATGGAGGCACTATCTTTATGGGGAGAAATGTGATATATACACTGACCACCAAAGTCTAAAGTATATTTTCACACAGAAAGAATTGAACATGAGACAAAGGAGATGGTTGGAGCTTATTAAAGACTATGATTGTTCAATTCATTATCACCCTGGAAGAGAAAACAAAGTCACGGATGCGTTAAGCAGGAAAGATCTTGTTGTTCTAGAAACAATGAGGATCCTAGGAGATCCCTTGATTAAAGATCTAGTAAAACTGGACATGGGAATTATAAGGAAAGGGAAGTCATCAACCCTATCCCAAATGATTTCTCAACCTTCATTACTAGAGAAGATCAAGAAGGCTCAAAAAGAAGATCCTTTGCTGCAGGAGAAGTTTGAGGCTGTAAAGGATGGGAAGTTCCCTGATTTCAATATTGATCAAGAAGGTGTATTGAAATTTCGTACAAGACTATGTGTTCCATCTATTCCGGAGATAAAGAAAGAACTGATGGATGAAGCTCATAGCTCTACTTTCTCTATACATCCGGGAAGCACTAAGATGTATAGAGACCTTCGTGATCATTATTGGTGGGATAACATGAAGAGGGAGATTGTTGATTACACTACAAGGTGCCTGGTGTGTCAGCAAGTAAAGGCGGAACGACAACTTCCTAAGTGGGTATTACAACCGCTAACCATACCAGTATGGAAGTGGGATAATATCACTATGGACTTTGTAACTGGTCTCCCGAAAACATCCAAAGGAAACAATGCGATATGGGTTATTGTGGACCGTCTCACCAAGACAGCCCATTTTATCTCTATTCGGGAAGATTTCTCTCTGGATCAGCTTGCCAAGATATATGTGAAGGAAGTGGTAAGGCTGCATGGGGTACCACTATCCATCGTGTCTGATCATGACCCAAGATTCACATCAAAATTTTGGAGAAGTCTTCAACATGCTCTAAATACTGAATTGAATTTTAGTACGGCCTATCATCCTCAAACGGATGGCCAATCTGAAAGGACTATTCAGACACTCGAAGACATGCTGAAATTATGCTCAATGGAATTTAAAGGTGGATGGGATAAACACCTCTCATTAGTTGAGTTCTCCTATAACAACAGCTTCCATTCGAGTATTCAGATGGCACCCTATGAAGCTCTGTATGGAAAGCGATGTAGAACTCCTACTTGTTGGGATGAAACTGGTGAGAGAAAGCTTCTTGGGCCTAATCTTGTGCAAGAGATGACAGAACAGGTTCATGCCATCCAACAACACATAAAGGCTGCTCAGAGTCGGCAGAAGAGCTATGCTGACAATCGTCGAAGGGACTTGGAGTTTGGTGTTTGTGACAAAGTCTTCCTTCGAATTTCTCCATGGAAGAGAGTCATGCGGTTTGGGAAGAAAGGGAAGCTCAGCCCTAGGTACATTGGCCCCTATGAAATCCTTGATTGCATAGGAGCAGTGTCCTATCGTCTAGAACTTCCACCGAACCTATCTCAAGTTCACAATGTCTTCCATGTATCTCTCTTGAGGAAGTACATACCCGACCCTTCACATGTACTGAACCCAGAGGTGGTACAACTGGAACATGGCCTCTCTTATGAGGAGCAGCCAGTGGAGATCTTGGACCATAGAGACAAGGTTCTACGAAACAAGACTACCCACCTTGTGAAAGTGTTGTGGAGGAATCATAAATATGAAGAAGCGACTTGGGAGCTTGAGGAAACGATGAAGCAAAAGTACCCTCACCTTTTCGACTAGGCCTCAAGTCTAAAATTTCGGGGATGAAATTTCTTAAGGGGGGAAGAATGTAACGACCCAATCTTTTTGAGTAGTATATTAACTTACTCTTAATGATTTAATAAGATGTTAATGGTTAATGCAGAAAGAGGATTCGATGGCTTCATCCAGTAGACTCGAACCTTATGAAGCCCACTTATCAGAGCTTGGGAAGGAGGTAGCATCTGTGGGCTTTGCTTTGGACCAAGCCCAAGCCGAACTCCAGCGTGTCAAGCTTGAACGGAAACGCCTGCGGGGGAAGTTCAAGTTAGTAGAGATTACTACTAGGGCAATGTTATCTGATCCTCCCTCAGATTCTCTCACCATAGCACACCTTATACTTAGGTCATATGCCGGTGTTATAAGGGGTTATGTGATGAGACCCTAGCTTATTTGTGTAATCCTTTGGGATGAATGAATTGATATTTCTTCCTTTATCGATGTTTGTGAAATTTCAAGTGTCCGGATAATTTTACGATGTATTTTATTGATGAATTTTGAAAAAAGGATATTTTAAAATATTTATGTAAACCCTAAATAATTAATGATGTGTAATGATTTTCAAAAAATGGTCTTCTACAAAAGTGTTCAGTAAGGAATTTGGAGTCTAATAAGATCAACTTAATTTTTGATGAATAGTAAATTATGAATAGTGATTTTACGCTTAGGATTAGTAATGTGACCAAATGGATTAGTAATTTCACTCAAAGAAAGTTTTAATATAATTTAGACACCTAGATTTAAGTAATGTGATTCAATAAAATGGGTAAATAACGGTTTCATAAATTATTAGTCAAGTATTAGTTTTTTTGGATGAATAGTGTTTTTTAATTAAAAATTTAATTAAAAATAATTAGAAAATTATTTTTATAAAAAGGACTTTATTTTTGAACTCAGAGCATTGATATTATGTTATGGTAATTTTTAGGGATTTTTCTGAAAAAAACGAATTCTCGATGAATAGTGTTTTTATTTAAAAATTAAATTAAAAATATTTAGAAAATTATTTTTATAAAATTGAGTTCATAAATGTAATTAGAGCATCGATATTTGGTTAAGGTGAAATTTTGGGATTTTTCTGAGAAAGATGAATTTTTCAGTGAATAGTAAAAATGCAGTTGTAGGGTTTTGGTATGTTTAATGACATCGTAACTGTGTCATGATGATGTCATGAGATATTTTAAGGGTTTTCCAGCCAAGGGTGATGAATTATTGTTTTGGGGGGACCATGTGGCCTAACTCCATGATAAATGCCAAGGGAGAGCACGTGGTTTTGAGAAAAGCACTTGTGAGGTGTCCATTGGCCATTAATGCCATGTCCCCTCACTTTCCCTATAAATACCCACCCTTTCCTCCTTTATTTTTCACTACCAACTCTCCCCCAACGAAGTTATGGTCTCCTTACCTCCCAAGGAGTCCTCTCAAGGTTCCCCCAAGCCCTCAAGGTCCAAACCATTGAGTTTTAAGAGTTACGTTTTAAGGTAAGGGATCCGACCTCTCTCTTTCTTTTCATGTAATCTCTTTTATGCCATTCCTTTTATGATCCATGTTATTATGTGAGATAATGTTCTTTTATATTCCTCTTACTTCCCTTTTCATTTTTATATGATGAGAGATCCCCTCTTACTCTTATCATTTCGTTTTATGAAAGTTTAAGTGACGCCGTTAGGCTGCTGAATTTTGAAGGGATTCTTTCATCCTTCTCATTTTTCAAGTTCGATTTTCATGTCAAGTCTTTCAAGTTCCTTTTTATTATGTTGGGGTATGATCTCTATATCTATCATACTGATCTCTTATGATCATACGATGAGATACCCTATTTGATCTTGTCAAATCTTTTTTTTATTAAAGTTTAAGTGACGTCGTTAGGCTGCCGAATTTTCATAAGAGAAATCTTATTTTTGTCTCACTTCCATGTTTTTCATTTCATATGGTATATCTTTCAAATTTCATTACCATGTTCTTAAATACCTTATATTATGTCCCCCTACTGTTTTATGGATCATTTATGAGTGGGTGACCTATGTTCCCTCTCTTTTCAATGTTTTCTAAAACCTTGTAACGTAGCCGTTATGCTGCAGAATTTTCGTCTCAAAATGCCTCTCTCTTTTCTCAAAATTATTTTATATTATAAATTGAATACTCAAAGCTCTTATTTATACAAGGGTATTCACATATATATCAAAATGTTCTATTTTAAATTCTGGGATTTACATACATGAAACCCGCTTCCCCTTTCTGTGGGTTTAAAGTGACATAAAGATCATGTCTTTAAAGCAGTTTTTAAAACGTTATGATATATGAAATGAAACCCATTTCTTTTATGATATATGGGTTGTTTATGAAATTATTGATGATGATATATGTGGCTCACATGATAATAAATACATGTCAAGGGTGTGCCCAGATAGCGCTTCAATGCATTGGGTAAAGACTTAATCTATAGAGATGACTTTTAGACTGATACCTTGGTGAATAACCTTGGTAATTTTTAATGACACCTTGGGGATGGACATTGGTGAAACGAAATGATTGTCAATATTGAATGTTGCATCCACATTTTCAAGTTATGAAAAATGTTATTTTTATTATGATGTATCTCATGATTTCTTTCTCATGCCTTAAAGTTCTTTTCATGTCCTTATTGAAGTATCTCAAGTTCACATGTAAAATGTTTCTCTTGTTTCCTTTACTGGGCCTTCTGCTCACCCTTTCTTTTGATGTATGTCCCCAGGTTATGAGATGCAGTAATGAACCTAGGATGAACTTAAGGAGAAGCCTTTCAAGTGTTTAAGAAGAATGTTTTATGTTCTTTTCTTTTATTATGTTCCTTGTTTCCAAGACACTAAACCTTAAAGATCCTCTATTCCGTGTAATGAAATGAAAGTTATGTTATAAAAAGACGGGATGATATAACATCAATTGAAGAATTAATTTTCCCATGATGACCGAAAACACACTTTTAGTGTCATAAAACACCAAAATGTGCGTTTAACAGTCAATTCAATATCAAACGACCTAGTAATGGCCTGAAAATGTTGGAAGACCATATTATTATTATTCATATTTTTTACGAGTAGATATAACATCAATCAGATGTGCGGTCTACCTAGAATGACCGAATATGCAGTATTTAAAGGTTCAACGCCCTTTACAAAGGTGCGTCGGGTGGTCAAAACCAACCGAACGAACTCAAAATGCCATAAAATCAGAACACAACAACTGTGGAGTGAATTTTGAAATGGTCAAATAGATGGTACATCAATCAGAGGTTTTGTTTGACCATATTGATGAAAAATGCATGTTTGGTGTCATAAAACACCAAAACGGGTGTTTAATGGTCATTTTCATAAAAAACGACCTCATAATGACTTGAAATCATAGAAAAACTATCTTATTATTATTCTTGATATGTGTGAGGAGAAGACATGTGAATCGGACATGCAGTGTGCATGGTATGACTGAGCATGTGGATTTTAAAGATTTGACGCCCTTTAAAAAGGTGCATTGGGTGGTCAAAACCAACTGAATGAACTCAAAATGCCATGAAATCGGAAAAAAACTATGACTGGGTGAATTTTGAAATGTTCGAGTGGAAGGTACGTCAATCAAATGTGTCATTTGTCTGCAATGTCGGAAAATTCACTTTTAGTGTCGCAAAACACCAAAATGGGCATTACAGTCAGATCTATATAAAACGACCTTAGAATGACATGAAATCATAGGAAAACTATCTAATTATTATTTTTGAGGTGTGCGAGGAGATGGAACATCAATCGGACATGTGGTGTGCGTGGAATGACCGAATATGTGGTATTTAAAGGTTCAATGCCCTTTAAAAAGGTGCGTCGGGTGGTCAAAACCAACCAAACGAACTCAGAATGTCATTAAATTATACCAAAATAACCATGGAGTGAATTGTAAAATTGTTAAATAGACGGTACGTCAATCAGAGGTTTCATTTGACCGCAATGATGAAAAATGCATGTTTGGTGTCATAAAACAAAAAAACAAACATTTAACGGTTAGATGCATAGAAAACATGCTCATAATGACTTGAAATCATAGTAAAATAATATAATTATTATTCTTTATGTGTATGAGGAGAGTGCACATCAATCGGATGTGCGGTGTGCATGGTACGGTTGAATATGTGGGTTTTAAGTGTTTTATGCGCTTCAAAAAGGTGCATGGGGTGGTCAAAACCAGTTGAATGACCTTTCAATGCCATGAAATCAGATGACAACAACCAGTGAGTAAATTTTGAAATAGTCGGGTAGATGGTACGTCAATTGGAGGTGTCATGTGACCGCAGTGACGGAAAACACCAATCTGGTTCCATAAAACACTAAAACAAACGTTTAATGGTCATATGAAAATAAAACGTGCTTAGA
Source organism: Viscum album (assembly GCA_963277665.1). Lineage (NCBI taxonomy): Eukaryota > Viridiplantae > Streptophyta > Magnoliopsida > Santalales > Viscaceae > Viscum > Viscum album. The sequence goes on along the minus strand of OY728148.1, from coordinate 387,551,357 downwards.
ATGACTTGAAATCGTAGGGAAACAATATAATTATTATTCTTAATGTGTACAAGGATATGGCACATCAATCGGACGTGCGGTTTTCATGGTACAACTGAATATGTGATTTTTAAGTGTTTGGCGCGCTTTAAAAATGTGCATCGGGTGGTTGAAACTGGTCGAACGACCTCGTAATTCCATGAAATCAGACGAAAACAACCGATGAGTGAATTTTGAAATGTTCGGGAAGAAATTACATCAATCGGAGGTGTCGTGTGGCTGTAGTGACATAAAATGCCAATTTGGTGCCATAAAACACCAAAATGAACATTTAACGGCCAGATGTATAGAAAACATGCTCAGAATGACTTGAAATCATAGGAAAATAGTCTAATTATTATTATTGATATGTACTATGAGACGACATGTCAATCGGATGTGCAGTTTTCACGGTACGACTGAATATGTGGTTTTTAAGTGTTTGGCACGCTTCAAAAAGGTGCGTCGGGTGGTCAAAACCAATAGAACGACATCGCAATGCCATAATATTATATGAAAACAACCGGTGAGTGAATTTTGAAATGATTGGGCAGATGGTAGGTCAATCAGAGGTGTCGTGTGACAGTGGTGACGGATTACGTCAATTTGGTGCCATAAAACACCCAAACAAACATCTAATAGTCAGATGCATAGAAAACATGCTCTGAATGACTTAATATCACAGGGAAACAATCTAATTATTATTTTTGATATGTATGAGGAGACGACATGTTAATCGTACGTGAGGTTTGCGCGGTACGACTGAATATGTGATTTTTAAGTGTTTGGTGTGCTTCAAAAAGGTGCATTGGGTGGTCAAAACCAATTGAACGACCTCACAATGCCATGAAATTAGACGAAAACAACCGGTGAGTTAATTTTAAAATGGTCAGGTAGACAGTACGTTAATCGAAGGTGTCGTGTGACCACGGTGACGGAAAACACCAATCTGGTGCCATAAAACACCAAAACAAACGTTTAGTGGTCAGATGAATAGAAAATGTTCTCAGAATGACTTGAAATCACAGGGAAACAATATAATTATTTTTTTTGATGTGTAAAATGAGACGGAATGTTAATCAGATGTGCAGTTTTCACGGGAAAACTGAATATGTGGTTTTTAAGTGTTTGTCGCGCTTCAAAAAGGTGTGTCGGGTGGTCAAAACTATCCGAACGACCTCAGAATTACATGAAATCAGAAAATAACAACCAGAAAGTGAATTTTAAAATCGCCGAGTAGACGAAACGTCAATCGGAGGTGTCATTTGACCTCGGTGACCGAAAACGTACTTCTGGTTCCATAAACCAAAACAAGTGTTTAATGTTCAAATGCATAGTGAACGACATAATAATTACTTGAATTCATAATAAAAAAGTCTAATTATTATTCTTGATGTGTACGAGGAGACGGCACATCAATCAGACCTGCAGTTTGCGTGGTACGGCTGAATATGTGTTTTTTAGGTGTTTGGCGCGCTTGAGAAAGATGCATGGTGTGGTCAAAACTGGCCAAATGACCTCAGAATGATATTAAATTAAATGACAACAATTGGTGAGTGAATTTTTAAATGGTCAGTTAGATGACACGTCAATCAGAGGTGTCGTGGGACTACGGTGACTGAAAACGTACTTCTGGGGGCTATAAACGACCAAAATAGGTGTTTAACAGTCAAATGCATAACAAACAACATCAGAATGACTTTAAATCATAGGAAAACTGTCTAATTATTTTTCCTGATGTGTATGGTTAGACGACATGTCAATCATATGTGTGGTTTTCACGGTATGGATGAATATGTGTTTTTTAAGCGTTTGGCGCACTTGAGAAAGGTGTGTGGGGTGGTCAAAATTAGTCGAATGATCTCAGAATGCCATAAAATCAGACAAAAACAACCGGTGAGTGAATTTTAAAATATTTGGGTAGACGATACATCAATTGGAGGTGTCGTGTGACCGCGGTGACTGAAAATGCACTTTTGGTGCCATAAACGACCAAAACACACGTTTAACGGTCAAATTTATACCAAACGATATCGTAATGACTTGAAATAATATGAAAACAATATAATTATTATTCATGACATGTACAAGGAGACGGAACATCAATCGAATGTGTGGTTTGCGCGGTACGACTGAATATGTGTTTTTTAGGTGTTTGGCACGCTTGAGAAAGGTGCGTAGGGTGGTCAAAACCGACCGAATGACCTCGGAATGCTATGAAATCAGATGAAAACAATCGGTGAATGAATTTTGAAATGTTCAAGTAGAATACACATCAATAAAAGGTTTCGTGTGACCATGGTGACTGAAAATGCACTTCTGGTTCCATAAACAACCAAAAAAGACATTTAACGGTCAAATGCATACCGAACGACATTGGAATGACTTAAAATCATAGGAAAATAGTCTAATTATTTTTCATGATGTGTACGGTCACACGGCATGTCAATCGGATGTGTGATTTGCGTGGCATTATTGAATATACATTTTTGAAGCGTTTGACGTGCTTGAGAAAGGTGCATGGGTGGTCAAAACCAACTGAATGACCTAAAAATGCCATGAAATCAGATTAAAATAACCAGAAAGTGAATTTTAAAATGTTTGGGTAGATGATACGTCAATCGGAGGTGTCGTGTGACCGCGGTGACATAAAACGTACTTCTAGTGCCATAAACGACCAAAACACACGTTTAACGGTCAAATGCATACCAAACAACATCAGAATGACTTGAAATCACAGGACAATATTCTATTTATTATTCGTGATGTGTATGAGGATACGACATGTCAATAGGACATGCAGTTTGCACGGTACGGCTGAATATGTGTTTTTTAGGCGTTTGGTGTGTTTGAGAAAGGTGCGTAGGGTGGTCAAAACTGGCCGAACAACCTCAGAAAGCCATGAAATCAGACGAAAAAAACAAGAGAGTGAATTTTGACATGGTCGGGTAGACAACACATCAATCAGAGGTGTTGTGTGACCACGGAGACTGAAAATGAACTTCTGGTGCCATAAACGACCAAAACACGCGTTTAACGGTCAAATGCAAACCGAATGATATCAGAATGACTTGAAATCATAGAACAACATTCTAATTATTATTTTTGATGTTTACGAGGATACGGAACGTAAATTAGACGTGCGGTTTGTGCGGTAAGGCTGAATATGTGTTTTTTAGGTGTTGACGCGCTTGAGAAAGGTGTGTGGGGTGGTCAAAACCTACCGAAGGACCACGGAATGCCATGAAATCAGATAATAACAACTAACGAGTGAATTGTGAAATAGTCGAGCAGACGACACATCAATCAGAGGTGTTGTGTGATTGTGATGACCGAAAACATACTTCCAGTGCCATAAATGATCAAAACACACGTTTAACGGTCAAATTCATACCGAACGACATCGAAATGAATTTAAATCATAGGAAAACATTCTAATTATTACTCGTGACGTGTACGAGAAGACGGCATGTCAATCATACGTGCGATTTGCGCGGTACGGCTGAATACATATTTTTTAGATGTTTGCGCGCTTGAGAAATGTGTGTGGGTTGGTCAAAACCGGCCAAGAAACCTCAGAATGCCATGAAATTAAATGAAAACAACTGAAGAGTGAATTGTAAAATGGTCGGGTAGACGACACGTCAATCAGAGGTGTTGTGTGACCGCAATGACCGAAAATGCACTACTGGTGCCATAAACGACCAAAACACGCATTTAAATATCAAATGAATACCGAACAACATTGGAATGACTTGAAATCATAGGAAAATAGTCTAATTATTATCTGTGATATGTAATAGGAGATGACACATCAATCGGATGCGCATTTTGCGCAGTACGGCTGAATATGTGTTTTTTAAGTGTTTGGTGTGCTTGAAAAAGGTGTGTGGAGTGGTCAAAACCAGCCGAAAGACCTCAGAATGCCATGAAATCAAACAACAATAACCGGTGAGTGAATTTTAAAATGGTCAGGCAGACGACACATCAATCAGAGGTGTCATTTGACCGCGGTGACCGAAAATGCACTTCTCGTGCCATAAATGACCAAAAAAAGTTTAACAATCAAATACATAAAGAACAACATCTTAATGACTTTAAATCATATTAAAACATTCTAATTATTATTCATTGCATGTATAATAAAACGACACATCAATCGGACGTGCGGTTTTCACGGTACGACTGAATATGTGTTTTTTAGGTGTTGGCGTGCTTGAGAAAGGTGCGTGGGGTGGTCAAAACCGGCTGAACGACCTCGGAATGCCATGAAATCGGATGAAAACAACCAGCGAGTGAATTTTAAAATGTTCGGGTAGAAGACACGTTAATCAGAGGTGTCATGTGACCGTAGTGACCGAAAATGCACTTTCGGTGCCAGAAACGACCAAAACACGTGTTTAACTATCAAATGCATAACGAACGACATCATAATGACTTGAAATCATAGGAAATAGTCTAATTATTATTAATGACATGTATGAGAAGACAACGCATCAATCAGATGCGCAGTTTTTGTGGTACGGCTGAATATGTGTTTTTTAAGTGTTTGGCGTGCTTGAAAAAAGGTGTGTGGGGTGGTCAAAACTGGCTAAACGACTTCGAAATGCCATGAAATCAGACGACAACAACTGGAAAGTGAATTTTGAAATGGTCAAGTAGACGACACATCAATCAAAGGTGTTGTGTGACCGTAGTGACTAAAAATGCACTTCATGTGCCATAAACGACCAAAACACGCATTTAACGGTCAAATGCATACCGAACAACATCAGAATGACTTGAAATTATAGGACAATAGTATAATTATTATTCATTATGTGTGCTAGAATAAGAAACATAAATCGGAAATGTGGTCTGATTAGAACCATATAATTAACGATTTTAAATTTTTAAAAAGGTATTCGAAATTATTAATATATTTTCAAAATAAAATACTTTCGATCTGTTACAGTAAGCTTGAATTGAAATATATATTATTGCATTTCAATTATTTGTTTGGATGTTTTTTTTGGTATTAATTTTTTTATTAAATTTTTTCATGCAGTTATATTCGATGATGGATGTGGAAGTTTGGAAGATGATGAGATGAAGAGATTTACATGTGTATGAGTTTAGATATTTTGGGATTTTTTTTGTGATTTTGAAATATAGGGTATTTTATTGTATTTCTAACATTTTTTAAAATAAAAAATAAAAAATCCTATAGATACCGCCATTTTTTGGTCTCTATAGGTGATTTCAGCAGCACCTATAGTGTCCTCCATTTGGCGGTTGTTGTAGCCAAATCCAAACTGGGCTATAGCGTCCGCCATTTGGCAGATGCTATCGGTGCCTCCAAAATCACCTATAGAGACTTCCATTTGGCAGTCTCTATAGGCCATGTTGGATCGTCTATAGAATCCACCAAATGGCGGATGCTCTTAGCAACAACAACAGGCCTAAAGTGTCATCCATTTGGCGGATACTAAGTAGCCTCTATTGACCTTTATCGACGGCTTTTGGTGGTCGCTAAAGGTCTTCATTCTACTAGTGTGAATTCTGGCTTCAGGAAATTTATTTTCTTGGCCATATTTTCTCTAAGTATGGAATATCTATTGATCCTTCTAAGACAAGGGAAATCCAAGAATGACCAGTAACGATGATTATAACTGAGGTACACAGTTTTATTGGTTTAGCAGGTTATTATCAGTGTTTTGTCCATAATTTTTCCTGATTGGATAACCCATTAACCAAGCCCACATGTAAAGGGGTTAAATTTGTTTGGAAAAAAGATTGTGAAGAATGTTTTGAAGAATTGAAGAGAAGATTAGTCAATGCTCCTATCTTGACTCTACCATCGGAGAATGATGGGTTTGTTATTTATAGTGATGCTTAAAAGAAATTACTTGGTTGTGTCCTTATGTAGAATGATATAGTTATTTTCTATGTGTCACAACAGCTAAAAATTCATGAAAAAAACTATCCCACTCATGATCTTGAGTTATCAGCTGTAATCTTTACTCTGAAGATATGGAGACACTATCTCTATGGTGAAAAATGTGAGATATATACTGATCACAAGAGTTTGAAGTATATTTTCTCACAGAAATAACTCAACATAAGGAAAAGTAAATGGATCTAACTACTCAAGGTTTATGATTGCACAATATACTACCACCCGGGGAAGGCAGATAAGGTGGCAGATGCTTTGAGCTGAAAGGATCATGGGGTTCTAAACAAGATGAGAGTTGAAAAGGATCTTATGTTCATAGATCTAGTAAAGATGGATATGGGAATAATCATGGAAGGTGAAATATCGATACTTTTTCAAATGATTGCCAAACCATCTTTACTAGAAAGGATAAAAAGTTCTCAGACTGATGATGAAGAGTTTCAAAAGAAAAGTAAAGCTATGAATGATGAAATATTGATTGAATTCGTCTATGAAGATGGAATTTTAAAATTTGGGAAGAGGCTTTGTGTTCCCGATATACCTGATCTAAAAAGGGAATTGTTGGATGATTCTCATAGCTCTAATTTCTCTATACACCCTGGTAGCACTAAGATGTATAGAGATTTGAAGGAACATTTTTGGTGGGATAATATGAAGAGGGAGATTGCTGATTATGTGTCAAGATGTATGGTTTGTCAACTGGTGAAGGCTAGAAGACAACATCCTAGAGGATTCATGCAACCTCTTCCCATACCTAAGTGGAAATGGGATGATATTACGATGGACTTTGTCATGGGGCTACCAAAGACTCTTAGAAGGAATGATGAAATATGGGTCATTGTTGATTTTTTTACCAAGTCATCACATTTTCTTTCTATAAGAGAAGATTTACCACTTGAACATTTAACAAGACTATATATTAATTAAGTTTTAAGACTTAATGGTGTACCCATATCGATTGTTTCTGATCGTGATCCCCATTTTACATCAAGATTCTGAAAAATTCTTTAAAAATCCTTGGATACTGAACTTCGTTTGAGCACTGCCTACCACACTCAATCTGATGGACAATCAGAATGGACTATTAAAACCTTAGAAGACATGTTGAGATCTTACTCACTTGACTTTCAAGGTATATGGGATCAATATTTACCTCTGGTATAATTTTCCTATAACAATATCTTCTATTCAAGTATTCATATGGTACTATATGAAGCATTATATGGAAATATATGTCGCACACCAACTTGTTGGGATGATATTGGTGAAAGAAAACTCATAAGCCCAGAACTTGTTGAGGAAACAATAGAAAAGGTGAAGATTATCCAAACCCACATCAAAGCAGCTCAAAGTAGGTAAAAAAGCTATGTCGATAACTGAAGGAAGGATTTGGAATTTCAAGTAGGAGATCATGTTTTCTTGAAATTATCTCCATGGAAGGGTGTTATATGATTCGCTGAGAAGGGTAAATTAAGTCCTAGGTACATCAGACCTTTCGAAATTCTAGAATGAATTGGAGTTGTAGATTACCATTTGTCAATGCCACCAAGTCTATTAAAATTTCATGATGTGTTCCATGTATCACTATTGATAAAATACATGTCTGACCCAAAGCATGTACTCACCTATGAAGAAATAGAGCTGCAACCCGATTTATCTTATTATGAAGATCCTATTAGAATTCTTCATACCAGAGAACAAGTTTTGAGAAACCAGACAACTCATCTGGTAAAAGTTCTTTGGAGAAACCATAAAATAGAAGAGGAAATGTGGGAACCTGAGGAACTTATGATAAAGAACCACCCAAATCTTTTTATGCAGTAATATTCTAGAAATTTTGAAAAAGAAATTATTTGAAGGAGGGAAGAATGTAACACCCCAAGCTTCCACGGTATGATTCTCTTTTAATAATACAATAGTTTTTGTTGTACGCAGCCCCAAGTTCTAGCACACCACGACTAATCAAACTAGTCATTTAAAAAAAAGTTATGAATATTAATACCCACTTTTTTAAAATTTTATAAATTTTATTTTTAAAAATGGACTTTTTTTGGATTCAGAATATCAAAATTAGCTTAGGGTGAATTTTTGGTATTTTTCTGAAAACTTTTAATTTTTGATAAATAGTGAAAAACACTGCATTATTGTTTAAAACTGACTTTTTATTTTAATAATTATTTTTTAAATTTAAATTTATTTTAAAATAAAAATAGATACATAATATTTATATTAGTCTAATGTAATTCATTTGAGTCATTTTATAATAAGATTAGATATATAAAATTTTATTGAACTTTTTTAACGTCTTTAACCCACCTTCTAGGCACATTTGAAAATTTGCATAAAACGTAATTTTACCGCTGCTGTGAATTGAATTTCAAAAATACGACACACGCAATTTTAATCAATAAGTAAAATTTTGTTCAATAGGATGAAAATAATTTTTGGTGAATAGTAACTGTTGAATTTTATTTACCACAGTTAAAAGTAAATAGGGTAATTAAAGGTAAAAATAATATTATAATAATATCAAATTACCCCAACACATGTCCTAATTCTATTGGATAAATGTATTTAGACCAAAATCTACCTTAAGAAAAAAAATTATGATCCTTTTTTATCCACTTGGATTAGATTAGGACATTTATTATATTTTATTTAAAGAAGTGTTAAAAGTGTTAAATTCAAATTTTATTAACTAAACCATTTTTAATATAGGGTTATGCATAAGATAAATTTGACTATAAATATTTATTAGAAATATAAAAATATTTCATACATCATGGTATTTTATTTATAATTTTTAGACATTAAATGATTATATTTATTTATGACACAATGATGATGCAGTAATTACCTTATTAATGAAAGATTAAAATAATTGATGTTATAAATATTAAAATAAATTTAATTTTAAACTTTTGATGTCATCCAAAAATTTTCTAGGTGAATATGACATGTTAAGGTTGATTAAATATATTTTTTTCGAAGTAATCAAGTTTTTATGACTTTCACAACAACCAAATACTAAATAGTGTCAAAATTGACATAAATGGGTTTTTAAAGCAAATACTATTTTATTAAATGATATAATATTCCAAAAAATATAAGTTTCGTCCAAAGGACTTGGATAATGTTAGATATGTCATTAATGAACCACTTGAGTTTCGCTTGACATTTTATAGTAACTATATTAACCATGTAGTATAAAAATACAAGAAGACATGGAAAAAGTTAAACTATTTAACTAAGAGTTAAATCTAAAAGATAAGGTTAATATGGTGACCTAAACATTTCTAAAACCTTTTGTATGAGATGATTTTGACCCATACCCACCTTATCCTCTAAATAAATCTATTTTGACCTATTAGAAATCGAAAATAATTTTATAATAAAATAATATTTCAAGTTCTTCCTAAAGTGGCCCTCACCTCTCTTATAAAATGGTACTTCCCCTTCTCTCAAATGCACACCTCCAAAGCCATTTGGCTCGGCCAAACCCTACTCAAATCTCCTCCCAACTACCCTCACTTCAACCTAGAGGACTTACTTTGATCAGAAAGCCAACCTAAAGAGCCCTTTTGTTCAAATTAAAAGGAAGCACTTGAAGAAGAGGTAATTATTTCATCACCTCTTACAAAGTTCTTTTCTTCTTCCACTTACTCTTTATTTGTTGTTTCCATACTAAAATAATAACTCCAGTGCCTTCTACATACTGAGATGTTATTATAAATATGGTACAACCATATTCATTATTCTATCCATCCTATGAATGAAAAAGTCACCATACGTGCGTACGTACGGCTTACCGTCTCCATGTCGTGATGTAGTTTGTTATTCAACACTTCATTATTTGGATGAGTATAATAATGAGTATAATTTATTTAAATAATAAATATAACATGTTAATGATTATTTATACTATACAATCACATATTATTTCACCATCAATAGAATGGTATTGTTTCTCGTGCGTACGTACGGCTTACCATCTCCACGACGCAATGAGATTTCATTTCTCATCGTAACCATTCAAGAATAATTTTCATTTGATGATTAAAAATAATATTTAAGAAATTAATATCATTTTGGATATGAATTGAATGCATCCTATCCATAACGAAATTGACCTACATAACAAAGCAATATTATAGGATTATATATGATATCATATTTATGTATGTAGTTCTTGTATAATTTAATAATAATGATTTATCCATTATACAGGAGGTTAACGTACCCTCGGCTAAGGAAAATTACAAGGTAAGGGTTAATTTTAAAACCTTTTTATTATCCGAGTTTGTTTATAATTAATTATCTACTGAGACTTCTTTATCATCCACATTCGTGTTTCTTTAAAATGTATTTCAAAGCATTTTTACTATTTCCTAGACTATGGGTTAAAGTCATTTATACCATCATTTGACTTTTTATTAAATGTTTTGAAAGGAATCTTTTCATCGTTTTCCAAACAAGGTACTTTATTACTTTTTCAACAAATTAAGGAAAGAATGTTTTTTTTTTACTTTTACGGTGGGTGCGGCTATTTTCCGCCGTTATAACACCTTCAAAGCTTCCCTTACAAGCTTATAAGAAAATTTTCAAAATAAATGTTTTCTTTATAATTACGTGAATTTTAAATGATTTCAAAGTATAAAGAGATATTTCACTCAAATGGTTTTTGGATTGTTTTCATCTATGCCAACATCCTTTAGTGGATTTTATATTTGTTTGAAGTTGATTTATTATGATGAAATCTTCCATATTGTATTGAAGGTTTTTTGATATGTTTGACTATGGATGTGATATTTTTATACCATTCATGGTTTATGGTTAAAGTATTAACATTCCTTAATCTAGTTTTAATACGAATGTTTATGTTATGTTTCAACCTTTTCATGTGAGGATTGTATTGGACGTAGTAAGTGATGCGCAGGGCCCGCTATAGCCCCTCGATGCATCGGTAGGTCTCATGAGACAAACTAGAGTCTTGGCACAAGGTCTTGACAGAATTTATTTTTAGTGTCTTGGCATGAGGCCTTGACTTTGTGGTTAAGATGTCCAGCATTATTCATTCCATCATTATGAAATTAGCTATTGATATTACATGTGATTATTCAACAAGTAGAATATCCATGTGAATAAGTAAATGGAATTATTTGATTTATCTTTTCCATATTATACTGAAATTTAAGTTTAAAAGGCTTGTGTTTTAGTCTTATACATTGTATTAAATGTTTATGCTTATTTATGATAGTTTCCGCTATATTTTTATCCTTACTGAGCATCTGATCTCACCTCTTTCTTATGTTTTATTTTTCCCAGGATGCGAAGAAGTGTATTATGATTGACCTGCAGGGATAGGCTAAGGGATATGAGTGTGTTCAAAGTAGACACAATATTGTTTTTTTCATTTTATAATGTAATTTAAAACTTATGTATGTATATAGTATTTCTATGGCTTCTAAACTGATCGGTCTTTCAGGACTTGATCTCTTGTGATCATGTCAAAGTTACGTAATAATGCATCGACTCTGGGTAACTGGGGTCGGGGTGTTACACACATGAATAATGAATTCTTTTCTTATTTGATGGAAGTAGAGATAGATATAGGTCATGCAACTAACATAATAACATCTCAGTATATGGATGATACTAGAGTTATTATTTTAGCATGGTTGAAGAAGGTTTTAGGGATGAAAAATAAGAATAAAACTAAACATGCAAATAAAAATTATACATCTTCTTTGGAAATCCCCATTTGTTAACACCTTAAGAATAGAAAGGATGGTATTCTGCCTAAACCAAGACCTCCAAAATGTGGGGAGAGATTATATGGAAGGATTTTGGCTGGGCTTGGCCAAACCCAATGAGTTTTTAAGTGTGAATAAATGGGAAGAAGGGGCGTCCATTTATAATTGAGGTGAGGGTCACTTTTGGAATTTCTCAAAATATTAAATTCATTTTCTATCTAAATACCACCAAAAAACCATTATTTCAAAGATAAGATAAGATAAGGTTGTAATTTCATCAACCAATAGATTTTAGATAAGTTTTAGACATATTTTAAACCTTATCATTTTGATTAACCCTTAGTTAACCTATTTTAATTTTACTATGATAACAAATTTTTTAATATTAAAAGATTGCAATGTTTACTTACATGGTGTCAATTAGACCATAAATGACCAATTTATGACAATTTTGGACATATCATAATAAATTTGTATTTTTTAAAATATTTTTATAAATTTTAAATAATTTAATAATTTATCAATCCCATAAAATATCATTATTGACATTTTTGATACTATTCACTACTTTGAATTTTAAAATCATCAAGAAAACATGAAAAATTTGAACCAACTATTTAATTGCATCCCTAACATGTCAATGTCATTTAAAAAATTTGTTGATCACATTAATTATCTCAAATTATGTTTAGTTTGATATTTTTAATAACATTTATTTGACATTTCTATTGATAAAATAATTATTGCATTAGTGTTGTGTAAGCATTCAAGGTGGTTATTTATTCACTAAAAAATTAAAAATAAATTTCCATCAATACTAGAAATTAAGCCTTTACCAATGGTTTCAAACCGTTGGTAAAGGATGAAAAACCATTGGTATACTATATACCAACGGTTTGGAAAACCGTTGGCAAGTAAGGCGTGGCAGTAGCCCATTACCAACGGTTTTTGTAAAACCATTGGGAAAGGTAGTTTGTAAAGAGCATTGCCAACAATTTTATAAACCATTGGCATTACTGGAGGAACACATCACTATACCAATAGTTTACTAAAACCATTGGGAAAGGTGGTTTGTAAAGATTATTTCCAATGGTTTTACAAACCGTTGGCATTGCTGGAGTATTTCAATGTTTTACCAACAGTTTACTAAAACCGTTGGTAAAAATATGTACAGCATTATACCAACAGTTTAGTAAGCCATTGGTATGGTGTATTACCAGAATTTGATAGCACCTAAAATCCTCCACTTCACACTCAACTACACACCTGCATACACTCTTAACAGCAACAAAAACACCTGATATAGCACACAAAAGCACATAAAAACATGATACTACTATAACCATGGAATGTACCACAATTATAATCATGTATATGAACTCAATTACCCTATGCAATACAGAATTCATAATTGAATTCTCAATTGAATACATGAAGAATGAATTATGTAATGAATTCTGAATTATGAATCAATAACACAAACAAAATTAATTATGTTGAATACAGAATTCTGAATTATATATAACACATATAAAATATGACATACAAGGGGTTGGGGGTGTCTCGGGGGTGGGGGTGTCCAGGTGTGAGGGAAAAAACCTACATGTTATAGGAATCACATGGGATGTTTACTCATGGTCTTGGTTTGAGTATCTTAAAACCAACAAAAAAACTTGGGTAGAGTGGCAAGGATCATGATACCCATAAGATAGAAAATGGTAGTGCTCATGTGCTTAGACCTAGGATGAGTTATAGGAAGCACATGGGATGTTTATATTCCTATAATGATTATGTATCCATGTATAAATGGTTCCTAATGTGTTAGTGGGAAACATTGGCCAATCTCGACATATGATATGGGTTACTGGAATAGCCTACATGTTTTTTATAGATTTTTCAATTAGAATAAGGGGGTATGTGGCTAATTGTAATTTTCTCTCTTGGGTGTGATGTGAGATGAATCCCCATCTTGGGTAGTGGGTATGAATATTCAATTAAGTCTTTGGTATTGGGTTCCCAAAGGGACTATGGTTTGGTCCTAGAACCCACTGTTTGGGGATGGGATTGAGGTGATCCATAGGGCCATGGTGTCACCATATGTATTCCTCACCATTGGGGTATTTTTATGAGGCTTTGAAACTTATTTTTCAAGAATCTATGTGTATCCTTGTTGACCAATTTGTTATATGGTATGCTTGAGTGTTCATAGGTTTTATATGAAATCACTATATGATATTTATTTATTGTATGTTATTGTATAGAATGAACGACCCGTGATTGATAATTAGAACATGAGTGTTGGTGCATGTTCATGATGGGATGTCAAGACTCATTCCTAATATAATTCATGTTTTTCTATATATACTATGACCCATTGTGTTTCAATCTATGCCTTGTGAATATTTTCTTCTAATAAATTATGACCAATAGACCATATTTTATTTTTTATCCCTTAATTTCAAGAATCTATGTGTATCCTTATGAAGATTTTTCGTATGTCAGTTGTTGTTTTCACTTAAAATGTTGTTCGTTTCAAACAAAAGTGAGACACTTTAAGTGATACCAGTCACACTGTGCCTCGGATTGAGGTGGGGTTGACTCATACCCATCACAAATGATTCATGGATCGTTCGGCATGCATTTGACCGTTAAATGCATGTTTTGGCCATTTATGACACGCAGAGTGTGTTTTCGCCTAGCACGGTCACACGACACCTCCGATTGACGTACCGTCTATTCGAACATTTCACAATTCACCCACCCTTTGTTGTCGTCTGATTTCATGGCATTCTGAGGTCGTTTTTCCAATTTCGATCACCCCACCATTAGTGTAAAAACACTTATTAATGTCGGTTTTTATTGATTTTTGACGTCGGTTATAAACCGATGTCTTTAAAGGCGACGTTAAAAATATGGTTTTCACGTCGGTTTTTCAAAAACAGACGCCAAAAATAATTTTCTTATGAGTTTCGGTGTCGGTTTTATAGAAAACTGATGCCGAAACTTCATTTAGACATGCTTTTCGGCATCGGTTTTTTATAAAACCGATGCCGAAAACCGATTCGACTGGATTTTCAGCGTTGGTTTTATAGAAAAATGACGTCGAAACTTCATTTAGACATGCTTTTTGGTGTTGGTTTTTTATAAAACCAACGCCGAAAACTGATTCGACTGGAATTTCGGCATCAGTTTTATAGAAAATCGACGCCGAAAATCGGGTCTTCGGCATCGGTGTTCAGGAAAACCGACGCCGAAACTCCATCCAACCAGTTTATGGCGTCGGTTTTATCTAAAACCGACGCCATAAGTCAATTTTTTTTAAAAAAAAACTTTCGACATCGGTTTTTAAAATAACCGACTCCATAAATAAAAAAAATTATAAAATAATTACAATTTCACTTCCAAAAAAATCAAAACCCCTGAAAAAAAACACATTATACAAAAACAATCAAATATTATTTTTGCAGAGGCACTTGAGAGAACTCAAAGTAAAGTAGAATTAAAATACACGTACCTGAAATATATTGCATGCTCATTGTTGGTTATTGTTGAAGCATTCATTTGATTATTAGTAGGTTCAAACACCTAATATATCATAAGAGTTAGTTTTTTAAACCCATATATATTATTATTTATAAATATTAGAATATACATACCTCAAATCTTAATCAGACTTAACAAAAATTTTGAAAATGTAGATTGAATATGGATCATATCATATTGGGAATAAGACTGTGAATCATTTAATTCCTACAATAATATTGAATGATATGAAATTAATAAATAGAAAAAAGTGGCAAAAAATATATAAAAAAATTAATACAACTAACCTTATGAAAGTCAGTAGTTTCCCCAGTTGTGATTATCTCATACATGAATTGTAGAATATAATAACTACATTCAACATGTCCATTTTGACGATGAAACTACAGTTATAAAACATTTAACTAATAATAAAAGCCAATATATAACAAAAATATAAAAACTAATTACCTGTACGTCCACATATTTGATTTTCGTTGGTTTCTTTACTAACATGTTTTCCTTTGTAAAATGTTTCCATGAACTGCATTTTTTTATATAAGAACTAATAAAACTTGTGTAAATAATGAAAATTAAACATAACAAACTTATAAAAATAAAAAACAACTTACCTGTTTAATAAGTTGGAAAATGGTTTACACACTTTTCCTAATAAAGAGAAAAACCAATATAAGGTGCATTCATTTGGGAAAAATACGTCTAACATCCAATGCCCCCTACAATACAAAAATTTCACAATTAATGACATTATAATGATCATTAGTTCAAAATTATGTTGATGTTCTTACTTATCAAGAAATGGCAAAAACCATCACTGAATATCGGTTTGTGATAATCTCTTGGATATATATTGAACTCTTTCATCATTCTTCACATGTTTGACTTCCAAGGAAATGTACTCTGGATATATAAAGTTGTAAATTCTTATAGATTCATTTTGTAAAATAATCCTATGTAGATACCTAATTTAAAAATAAAATATAGTTATTCAATGACATAACAATATTTTATTAAAGAAATATAAATTCAAACATCAATTTACTTACATGGAAAACAACTACACCACATTCAGTCCGATCTCTTCAAAATTAACTAAATTCATGATATCTTCTTTCAGTATTCTCAATTGATAATTTCTTCCACATATATTGGGCGTCATCCGAAACTCATAGATAAAATTCAAGGAATAAGAGGACTCAGATAATCTTTTCAACCCATAAGAAATATCAGAAGTATCTACATCCGACTGTTCCTGAACATTTTTTTGCATTTGTACAGTTTCTTTTGCTTTCAGATATTCCTATATAAGTTAAATGTCATAAAACATTATAAGTAATTTGGAATCATTTGTAATTAATATTTAAAAAAACGCATACCTCATGTGAAATATAACAAATAAGGGTAGTTGTCCAAAGTAAAAAATGGCTCATACATTCCCCAACACTGGTGATCTCCACAGTAGGAAATGGTAGTAGATAAGTAGGATCTATAATAACAAGTACTGATACTCTAACCTGACCCATCTGCATAGGTTGATGATGTACCGAGTCCCCCAAAAAATACACCTGTCCTAACACAATAATATGTACTTGAGGATCGCCCGCAAACAACTCACAATATAAGGCTTGATCTGAGGGAGGAAGTGGAGGCTCAAAGTTATCAGGTGGGGCAGGGTAGTCTGGGTGAGCAGGCTGAGAAGGCAGAAAAATTAAAAGGGTATATTAGTGTTTAAAATTTATAACATAGAAAAATTAATTAAAAATTAAATAAAATAATATACCTCAAAAGGTTGCGCAGACGGGGCAGGGTAAGCAGATGGGGCAGGGTAGTCCGGGTGAGTAGGCTGAGAATTTTGAAAATTGAAAAAGTTATATTAGTGTTTATAATTTATAAAATAGAAAAATTGATGACAAGTAAATAATATACCTCGGAAGGCTGCCCAAACGGGGCTAGGTAAGCAGATGAGGCAGGGTAGTCCGGGTGAGTAGGTTGAAAATGTTGAAAAACGAAAAAGTTATATCAGTGTTTATAATTTATAAAAAAGAAAAATTGATGACAAGTAAATAATATACTTATAAAGGCTGCGCAGATTGTGACTGTCTTGCCAAGTGTTCTAATAAAGCCTTTTGTACTGCTGCTTGAATTTGATCACCCATAGACCGTTCATATCCTACAGATCTTATTTTAAGGATTCGATTTCTGGGTCTCTTGATTGCTTACTCTTACCAAAAAACCTTCTGAATACTAACACCCGCCTGATATCCTCTAACACGGTCGGGGTGTTCTGCCTTTCCCAAAGCAGTGGCTAGGATATCCATCCTACCCTCGGGGATAAAAGATCCTTGTGTCTCTTTCTCCTGAAGTTCATCCTGAAATGAAAAATAAAAAAGTTATATTAGTGTTTATAAATTATAAAATAGAAAAATTGTTAACAAATAAATAATATTTACTTACAATTCTATCAGCCACTTGATGAGCTTCCTCTGTAAGATATTGTTCTTTTTTTTTCTTCTTGCTTGCTTCCATTTCTCATGGCCAGTGGGAGGAGATGGAGGACCATACTAAACCTCTTCTAAACCACTACTTGTTCGAGCTCTTAATGCTTCAAATTTTTCTTCAATCATTTTATGATCCAAATACGAGTACCCTCCATGTGATAAAGTATGAGGGTATACGTTTTTCAACTGGATCTCCTGATAAGATCTCCTGGAGGCTTGTTACATAAAAATAAACTACTAAGTAATAAGGAAAATATAGCATAAATTTTAAAATATAAAACAATTACAGTACCTGAAATTTCTCTTCCTGACGACTGTCAACAAATCGCTTCCATGTTTCTTCATCTATATATGGATACTTAAGACATGGGCTTTCAAACCTTATCTTTCCAAAAACATAATTTTTTGTCAGTTTGGTTTTAAAATCTCTCCATCGAACCGCCGCTAAAGAGAGATTTTTTTTCCTAATTTCTTTGGTTTCCTCAAAATTGAATGTCATCTATAATTGAATAAATTAAATATGTCATTTAAACTATATAATATTAAAAAAAGAGATAAAATAAATAAATAAAGATATTTTACAGTCATGGCCTCCAAAAGTTGTTGCTTCATCGTCATGTCCACTGACTTCCAATCAGGATATAAAATACTAATCCTGCAACGGCTCTACATCGCTATATAACTGACAAACTGAACTGAATTTGGGCCAACTGCATTATTATCATCATCAAAATGGATGTGTACTTTGTTATCATCACGATCAAGTGATAGTTTTGGTAAACGTGTAATACCACGTTTACCAACTTGAGAAATTGATTTTTGAGTAGAAACAGGAGAAGTCTGCTCCGCCGAGGATGCATCAGTAGTCCTGCAATTTTTTTTATAAATTAACGGTTTTATTTCAGTAAATAAGTATATTACTGAATATTTAATAATATTTCAAAATAGATATACCTCGGTAACTGCTGCTCTCTATCTGTATCTGACATTTCTACTAGAAAGTGTAATGAAATTTTGTGTACCTGCATATCATTAGAAAAAAGAATAATTAGAAAAAAATAAAACAAAAATAAGTAAGTAAAAAAAGAGGCATGCATTTGTAAGTTTCAAAAATGGAAACAAAATATAAATATTTACCAGAAAAATTAGGAGACTAATTTATTGTTTTCCCACATGCCTTCATCATGATCAGTACGTACTGCATGCACTATGTCTGTCTTATACGCATTGTAATCATATTGAAATTGCATAATAGATGAATAAGGTTTATGTAAATCACTATCATTAGAATCATCTTCATCACCCAAATGATATCTTTTTCCTTGCAAAACAACTGAACACTGATCATTTGAGGGATCAATGAGATAAAATACTTGTTTTTCATGTGTCTCCATGATAAATGGTTCCTCATTGTAATTAAATCTTTTCAAATCAACCAGTTTAAACCCATATTCATCATGTTTCACACCACTATTACTATCAACCCAATTACACTTAAAAATAGTGACTCGAAATTTAATATAATCAATTTCCCATATGTCTTCAATAACTCCAAAATATGACGTTGATGCAGAAATTGGGTTTTTATCTTTGGCACTCAAAAAATGCACTGCTTCAGAGAAAACCATCACACCACTATTTTGAATGGTACTCTTGTCATCCAGGTTTTTTGTGTAAAATGTGTAGCCATTGATATCAAAACCAAACCATGTGATCACATTAAGAGATGGTCCCCCTGCTAAACACTTCAATGTTTCTAATGCAGATATATCTTGGGTGACTTTCTCTTTAAACCATGAAAAAAATGACTTCTTATGCTCAATCATCAACCACTTTTCATTTATTTTCTAATATTGTAACTTTAATTCAGCAATATGTGAGGATATATATGATTGAACCTCATTTGTGTTGTTCAAAATGTATAAATGTGCCTGCATCACTTCATCACGTGGAATGAACTTTACCTTTAAGCCTCAAACCCCTCTACCTTCACTATCAACTCTCATATATCGAGATACAGGGAGACCAATATGCTTTACCTCATTCAAATAATCAGTACAGAACTCAATCACCTATTCTGATACATATTTTTGAACAATAGAGGCCTCTGGTTGATAAGGATTTTTAACATATCCTTTCAAAATTTTCATATATTTTTCAAAAGGATGCATCCATCTTAAATAAACAGGCCCACATATTCTTATCTCACACACCAAATGAATCAGAAGATGAACCATTATATCAAAAATGTGGGTGGGAAATACATTTCTAGTTGACAAAGAATAATAGTTTCTTCATTCTCCAACACATCTAACAAATTTGGATCAACGACTTTGCTACAAATGGATTTGAAGAAATTACATAACCTGATGATAGTCTTTCTGACAGTTGTCGGCAATATACCATGCACTACTACTGGTAGAAGTTGTTGCATCAACACATGACAATCATGATATTTCATACCTATTAATTTACAATCCTTCAATGACACCAAATTATTCACATTTGAAGAAAACCCACTCGGTACTTTAATACCATGAAGACATTGACAAAAATTTATCTTTTCAATCTTGCTTAATGTGTGACAAGCTGGAGGTAAATATGTTCTGTTTCCTTTCACAGTGGGAGATAACCCCAAACATATTCTCATTAATATCAAGTCCAATCTAGCATGAAATCCATCTTTTGTCTTTCCTTTTATGTCTAACAAAGTTCCAATCAAACTGTCACATATGTTTTTCTCAACATGCATAACATCAATGTTATGTTTTATCTCTAAAAATCTCCAATAAGGTAGTTCGAAAAAAAATAGACTGCTTCTTCCAGATATGTTTTTAAAATCCAGAACTTCTTCTCTTTCCAAATGTTGAATCAATATCTCTCACCCTGCCATAGTATTCTTCAACTGACAATGGTCGAGGGGGAAGGTTGTATTCTTGTAAACCGTTAAATTATTTTTTCAATCTACGATAAGGATGATCAATTTGCAAAAATCTTCGATGTCCCATGTACACTGTCTTTCTTCCATTCTTAAGTTGATAATATGAAGTTTGTTCTTCACAAATTGGACATGATTTATGTCCCTTAACACTATATCCATATAAGTTTCCATATACAGGAAAGTCGTTTATAGTTAACATTATCATAGCACGTAAAAGAAAATACTCTTTCTTGTATGTATCGAAAACATTAACACCTTCCTCCCATAGCAGTTTCAAATCATCA
Organism: Viscum album; assembly: GCA_963277665.1. NCBI lineage: Eukaryota > Viridiplantae > Streptophyta > Magnoliopsida > Santalales > Viscaceae > Viscum > Viscum album. The sequence goes on along the minus strand of OY728148.1, from coordinate 387,530,385 downwards.
ATCAATGGTGAAAGATACACATCTATATCATTTCCCAGTTGTTTTGGTCCAGAAATCATCAAGCTCATCATAACATATTTTTTCTTCATACATAGATGTGGGGACAAGTTGTAAACTACCAGCAAAACAGGCCATGAACTATGTTGGCTACTGAGGCTCCGATATAGATTCATTCCATCAGTACACAATCCCATTCTAAGATTTCTAACTTCACTTCCAAAATCATGAAATTTTTTATCAAAACACTTCCACTGTGGTGAATCGTTAGGGTGACTTAAGTTACCATCAGATATGCGCTCATCTAAATGCCATATTAACCTTTTTTCATCAATTGAATTTGCAAATAGACGCTTCAAACAAGGAATTATTGGAAGGTACCAAATTGATTTAGCAGGAGTTTTGATTCTGGTACCTAAAAATAAATCAGAATTGAATTATCATAATTGTATACAAAAAATATTGGATGATATCATTGGAGTGTACCAAATTGATTTTGCATGACGTTAGATGACATCACCTGAGAATGAATCTAAGTTGACTTTACAATCTATCTTATAGCGTGATGTCACACATGTAGGACAACTTGATAAATATTCATTTTCTTTCCTATACAGTACACAATCATTGGGGAAAGCATGTATCTTTTTATACCCCAATCCCATTGGCCATAATATTTTCTTCACCTCATAATTAAAATCTGGAAGCCTATTGCCTTCTGAAAGTAGCTCTTTTAAAAGCTCAAGTAAACTGGAGAAACTTTTATCAGTCCACCCATTTTTTTCTTTTAAGTTAACTAATCTCAAAACTGCTGATAACACTGTATATTTACTGCAACCTGGGAATAATGGTTTCTCAAAATCTCCATACAATCGTTCAACAGGTGGTGTTTTTTTTTATGGTTTCAACACCTAAATCATGAATTAATTCTTCAATACGATCCTCTGCCTCATTGTGAATATCGTCATCAACATTGGATGTTGAATTTTCAGTTGTTTCACCATGCCAGATCCAACGTGTATAATTAAAGATAAAACTATAACAAATGAGATGATCCTTGATTTCTCTGGAGTTTAACTTTCTCATATTTACACACTTCACACATGGACAGAAAATCAAATCACTATTTTGAAGATGTCGTTTAGCGAATTCCAAAAAATTATCAACTCCTTTTTCATATTCACTAGTGGTTCTTCGTAGATGAATCCAATTATGATCCATAAAACACCTAATATCACAATAAATTTGATGAATATATTAAAACATATAAACATTTAAATATCTATCAAATAATTTGTAAACAAAAACACATTTAAGAATTGAATATTGCATTAATTTAAAGGATGCAGTATGTGTATTGGATGAAATTTGATAGCAGTCAATGTAAAAATATACAATTTGTTGACAGGATATTTAAGAATGTTTGTTGAAAGAATATTTAACCATGTCCTAACACATTTAAAATAAAATATAAACTAATAATTAAAGAAAATCAATAACAAAATTGAATGATAAATTATTTACCTACAAAATTAAAAAAAAACTTACAAAATTTAAAGTTCAACCCGAATGGAGATCCTCAATCCAAACTGCGTTCGGTATAATGAATTCTAAAAACAAACACTACAAAATCTATAACAACAATTATAATACAAAATCAAAAATAATGCTAAACAAAAACTAAAATCAAACCAACATTGAAAGTCGTGTAATTTAGGGTTATGGAAGAATATATAAACAATGGAAGATAAAACAAGAGATAAAAACCAAGAACGGCAAACCAAAAAATGTGAAAACCGAACAAAACCGTCAACAATGTCCTCCCAAGATCAGAAATAAAGCTTCGAAGGTCGTTGGGAGTCGAAGGAGCCGCAGTGGGTTTTGATTTTGACGATCCAACAGAATGAGGTTTTCACCACCCTGATAAATTATAAAAGATTTTCAGCATCATTTTTTAACAAAACTGACGCCTAAAATTAAAAAAAACATTCGGCGTCAGTTTTGAGAATAACCGACGCCGAAAATCAATTTTTTTTATGTTTCGGCGTCAATTTCTTCAAAAACTGACGCCGAAACATCTATATATGGCGTCGATTTTAAAAAAAACCGACACCGAATGTTTTTTTTTAATTTTCGGGGTCGGTTTTTCTGAAAACCGATGTGAAATCATTTTTTTTCATATTCCGCGTCGGTTTTTAGAAAACCGACGCAGAAAATCATGCCGAATATTTTTTTTTATTATTGGCATCAGTTTTACTAAAAACTGACGCCATAAATTTTCCTCACATACTATTGGCGTTAGTTTATGAAAAACCGATGTTATTACATCGACGTTAAATATCGTATTTCCACTAGTGCATGCATGCTTTTCAAGCGCGCCAAACACCTAAAAACACATATTCATTCGTTCGCACAAACCGCGCGTCCGAATGATGTTCTGTAACCTCTTACACCTCAAAAATAATAATTAGGGTGTTTTCATGTGATTTCAAGTCATTCTGATGTTGTTCGGCATGTATTTGACCGTTAAACGCATGTTTTGGCCATTTATGACACACAGAGTGCGTTTTCGGCCAGTGCGGTCACACGACATCTCCGATTGACGTTCTGTCTGGCTGACCATTTCACAATTCACCCATGATTTATTTTCGTCTGATTTCATGGCATTATGAGGTCGTTTGGCTGGTTTCGACCACCCCACGCACGCTTTTCAAGCGCGCCGAACACCTAAAAAACACATATTCACCCGTGTCGCGCAAACCGCACGTCCGAATGACATGTCGTCTCCTCGTACACCTCACGAATAATAATTAGGGTGTTTTCGTGTGATTTCAAGTCATTATGATGTCGTTCAGCATGCATTTGACCATTAAACGCATGTTTTGGCAATTTACGACACACAGAGTGCGTTTTCGGCCAGTGCTGTCACACGACACCTCCAATTGATGTGACGTCAAGCCGACCATTTTACAATTCACCCACCCTTTATTTTCGTCTGATTTCATGGCATTACGAGGTCATTAGGCTGATTTCGACCACCCCACGCACGCTTTTCAAACACGCCAAACACCTAAGAAACACATATTCAGTCGTGTCGTGCAAACCGTGCATCTGAATGATGTGATGTCTCCTCGTACACCTCAAGAATAATAATTAGGGTGTTTTCGTGTGATTTCAAGTCATTCCGATGTCGTTCGGCATGCATTTGACTGTTAAACGCATGTTTTGGCCATTTATGACACGCGGAGTGTGTTTTCGGCCAACGCGGTCACACGACACATCCGATTGACGTGTTGTCTGGCCGACCATTTCAAAATTCACCCACCCTTTTTTTTTGTCCGATTTCATGGAATTCCGAGGTCGTTCGGCCGGTTTCGACCACCCCACGCACGCTTTTCAAGCTCGCCAAACACCTAAAAACACATATCCAGTCGTGTCGCGCAAACTGCGCTTCCGAATGATGTGTTGTCTCCTTGTACACCTCAAGAATAATAATTAGGGTGTTTCCATGTGATTTCAAGTCATTATGATGGTGTTCGGCATGCATTTGATCGTTAAACGCATGTTTTGGCCATTTACGACACGCAGAGTGCGTTTTCGGCCAGCACGGTCGCACAACACCTCCGATTGATGTACCGTCTAGCCGAACATTTCAAAATTCACCCACCCTTTGTTGTCTTCCGATTTCATGGCATTCTGAGGTCGTTCGTCCGGTTTCGACCACCCCATGCACGCTTTTCAAGCGCGCCAAACACCTAAAAAACACATATTCAGTTGTGTCGTGTAAACCACGTGTCTGAATGACGTTTCGTCTCCTCATACACCTCACTAATAATAATTAGGGTGTTTTGTGTGATTTCAAGTCATTATGATGTCGTTCGGCATGCATTTGACTGTTAAACACGTGTTTTGGCCATTTACGACATGCGGAGTGCATTTTCGGCCAGCGCGGTCACACGACACCTCTGATTGATGTGCCGTCTGGCCGACCATTTCACAATTCACCCACCCTTTTTTGTCGTCCGATTTCATGGCATTCCGATGTCGTTCGGCCAGTTTCAACCACCCCACGCACGCTTTTCAAGTGCGTCAGACACCTAAAAACACATATTCAGTCGTGCCGCGCAAACCGTGCATATGAATGACATTTAGTATCCTCGTACACCTTATGAATAATAATTAGGGTTTTTTTTTGTGATTTCAAGTCATTATGATGTCGTTCAGCATGCATTTGACCGTTAAACGCTTGTTTTGGCCATTTACGACACGCGGAGTGCGTTTTCGACCAGCGCGATCACACGACACCTCCGATTGATGTACCGTCTAGCCGAACATTTTACAATTCACCCACCCTTTGTTTTTTTCCGATTTCATGGAATTACAAGGTCATTCGTCCGGTTTCGACTGCCCCACGCATGCTTTTCAAGCGCGCCAAACACCTAAAAAACACATATTCAGCCATGCCACGCAAACCACGCATCCGAATGATGTGTCATCTCCTCGTACACCTCAAAAATAATAATTAGGGTGTTTTCGTGTGATTTCAAGTCATTTTGATGTCGTTCGGCATGCATTTGACCGTTAAACGCATGTTTTGGCCATTTACGACACGCGAAGTGTGTTTTCGGCCAGCGCGGTCATACGACACCTCCGATTGACATGTAGTCTGGCCGAACATTTCACAATTCACCCAAGCTTTGTTTTCATCTGATTTAATGGAATTCCAAGGTCGTTCGGCCGTATTAAACCACCCCATGCACGCTTTTCAACCGCGCCAAACACCTAAAAAACACATATTCAGTCGTGGCGCGCAAACCGTGCATCCGAATGATGTGTCGTCTCCTCTTACACCTCATGAATAATAATTAGGGTGTCTTCATGTGATTTAAAGTCATTTAGATGTCGTTCGGCATGCATTTGACTTTTAAACGCATGTTTTGGCCATTTACGACACGTGGAGTGCGTTTTCAGACAGTGCGGTCACACGACACCTCTGATTGACGTGACGTCTGGCCAACCATTTAAAATTTCACCCACACTTTGTTTTCGTCTTATTTCATGGCATTCCGAGGTCATTCGGCCAGTTTTGACCACCCCACGCACGCTTTTCAAGCGCACCAAACACCTAAAAAAACATATTCAGTCGTGTCGTGCAAACCGTGCGTCTGAATGACGTGTTGTCTCCTCGTACACCTCATGAATAATAATTAGGGTGTTTTTGTGTGATTTCAAGTCATTTTGATATCGTTGGGTATGCATTTGACCGTTAAACGCATGTTTTGGCCATTTACAACACGCGGAGTGCGTTTTCGGCCACCGCTGTCAAACGACACCTCTGATTGACATTCCATTTGGCCAACCATTTCACAATTCACCCACCCTTTGTTTTAGTCTGATTTCATGGAATTTCTAGGTCGTTCGATTGGTTTTCTATATGCCAGTTGTTTTTACTTAAAAGCATATCCATTTTAAACAAAAGAAAGACACTTTGAGTGGTATTGGCCACACCGTTCCTCAGATTGAGGTGGGGTTAACTCGTACACATCACAAATGACCCATGGATCCTCGTACATGTCACTTGATCATTTTGAGTGCCCTCAAGTACGGATTGAAGATCCGGTTGAGTCTAATCATCTCCTTGCTTCCTCTTTTCAATTAAGATTTGCACACTTCTCTCATCTTCTTTCAAAGATCTAAAACCCTCTTTTCCATTGGGATTTAGGATGAATCTTGAAGAGAGCTTAGATTGGAATCTGGGGTCCAGGGAGGAGGGTTGGGGGGCTGTCCGGGGGGCTGTCCGGGGTCCAGGGAGGATGGTGGGGGGGCTGTCCGAGGGGGTTGTCCGGGGTCCAAGGAGAAGGGTGGGGGGCTGTCCGGGGTCCAAGGAGAAGGGTGGGGGGCTGTCCGGGGTCCAAGGAGAAGGGTGGGTAATGTATCTAAAACTCTGTCTAGGTATCATACATCAAATTCTGACAGGACTACGAACCACCACGGAGTGTTATCCTAGAGCAGGGCCAAATCACGGCATTATCGTGGCGTGACCGCTGCATGTTGGCCCGATCCAGCGACATCCGCGGGGAAGCATCTTCCAGCTAGGATTCCAAATAAATACTTCGTAGTTGTCCTTCACATTATAGAAACCGATCTTATGTTATAAAAAAACAGACTCTTGATTCGGGATTGTGGTATGATAAAGATATATATTTTATATTAGTTGTTTTTAAAAGTGGTACTAGGTAGTTGAAACTGCTAATTGAGAGTCAAATTGTCACACCCTAAACTATCACTGTGAGTTTTCCAACATTTTACTTTACCAATTCCAATTACATAATATATGCAGCACCAACTTATGTTTTATGAACCAATAAATTAAAGGGAAAGAAACTCCTCACAATAACCCATAAAATATCATATAGAATCACTCACCTCCAAGCCATTATAACGTCATTAGGCTTCCATATTTGGTCGAAAATAAAGAGGTATACTGAATTCAAAAATATCCATACCAGAGTGAAAACTAGGTTCAAAAATAAAGAGTTACACAGAATTCAAAAATGTAATGGATCAATCTGTCCCTGATCACCATCACCATCACCACTTTCATCATCGGTTTCATCCTCGCCACCATCTCTGTCCTCGTCCTCGTCCTCGTCATTGTCCCCATGCTCATCGTCGGCCCCATCCTCACCCTCGGCCCCATCCTCACCCTCGGCCCCATCCTCATCCTCACCCTCATTCTCTTCAGCAGCCTCATCATCACCAGGAACATCATCATCTCAACCACCACTAGAACTTCCGCCTGGTGCATTGGATAATGCACCCATCAATGACATAAATGTCTAAAAAGCCGCGCTGGCCGCTGGTGGAAGTGATAAAGATAAAGCATTCATCAGTTTCATAAATTCTTTGTCCCTCGTTTGAACTTGTAATTCCAACTCTATGACCCTTTTATCAGACTGTCTTGCATTCTCCTTGACCTGTTCCAAATCGGTGGTACTAGAATGGATACTTGTAGAGGACCAATACCTCATCGGGACTATATTCTTACCTTGTCGGCAGTGTACTCGACCAGAGTGCTCATCTCCCAAAACCTGATATAAATGATCGTGTGGCCCTAAATTGTCAGGCTCCTGGGCATCAAGGGCATCTAAAGCATCCTGTTAAAAATATTAATAGATTATTAAATTTCAAAATAGATATTAAACTTTGAAATAAACAAATTAAAACTTACAATCTTTTCTTGTATCGGTTCATTAACCGCAGTTCCATATTTTTTCCTTCTACTCGAGCAAAACAATTTTTCTCAAGGGATATGTCCTTCAATATTCAATTTGTGCTTCTGTAATGACATTGAAATAGTATAAAGTGCAAGTATAATCATATATTCAATATTCAATAAATCACATAATTTAAGTAGGAAACAATAAAAAGGGCAAGTCCTAAAGAAAAATTATAAACAACTATATCGTATCAGCTGCCTCTCATGATCTGACATAGTCGTGCGCCCCAAAGTGTGGAGCTATTGCTTTGAATCAATGTTTTTTTTTTGTTTTTTCAGAATATTCCTAAATAATGTTTAATAATAAATTAGATAATATTAATGAAAAATATGAAAATTGTCATTTAAATACCTCAAATGGGATTAATACCTTAAATTTGGCAGTCACCCAATGGGTAATCATTTGGTGATATTGCTCTATCAGGAAGTCATCCACGATAGGTAATGTATCCAACTCCATGCCCACTCTATCACACCAGCCAATATACAGCTCATGCTTATAATCTCTCCAAAGCTCTCCTAGCTCCTTTAAACGTGATGTTCGTGCACCTTCGCCATCAGGGAAGTTATACTGAAGCTGACACCCAATAGATTAATTCATATAAATACAAAAAATACTACATTAAATCCAATAGATTTTTTACCCATATTTGTGTCCACACATTATCCTTGACTTTGTGTGGTAGATGTCTTCAAGAGAGAGGGGTGACCGGAATGATGTTGGAGTATTTGGCTAGCGTCACCAAAAAATCCCGACATTCCTGCCCAGATTTATCAATCATCTGTCCATTATCATTGTATTCAACCATCAACTGATTCTGGCAGTTCCATACCGCACGCAAGCGAGTACACCCCCTCCCCCGCCTCCTATCAGTAGATGAATCTGTTATTAAAGAAAAAAAATATCAGTACAAGTTATAATAAAAATAAATTTTAGTATAAAAATTTGTTAGAGTTATATAAATATACCTGTGGTAGTCGGATCAATGGGCATCACTGGATGTGCAAAAGCTGAAGGAATATCCTATACAGGTGGAGTGTCCCTTAGTGTACGCTCCTCAGCCACATACTGTGTCGGATCAGGAGTCAAAGAATGTGGAATATAATAGCTCGGAGATAATGAACCAGAAGAAAAAGATGATGGCACAGACGTCTGGCCAACTGGTAGTGTAAACATCAGAGGCCTAAATATCCCGTGTGTCCCTAAAGACACACCAGGATCAAAAATGGGGCGTAGAAGATACGTCTATGGTAGGAGCATAATCCAATCAGGTACGACCAGTGGATCATCTAAATCTCTCACCGCGAGCCCTCGTACCACCAGCCTCAGTACCGGGACCACCAGATGGTCGTCTGACTCTGACACCACCCCCCCCCCCTTCTACCACCAGCCTCTGTACTGGGAGCAATATCGGGCTCCTCGTCGGATATCTCTCGTCTAGGGGGTGGATCCTGAAAAAAAGTTTAACACAAAAGTAAACACATGATATTATAAGTTATTGAAATATATATATTTGAAATAAAATACTCACAACATGGATGAGTGGAGGAATTCTCATCTGTGTCATGCGACGATTATTTTCTGTCATCTTTTTCCATCGCCTCTATTCAATGGGTGTCATTTCCTGCAATGAAAACACATATGTAAGTAATTAGAAACATATAACTAATGTGTAACCCAAAAAACAAAATATGGGTTCTTCCATTTAACCATGTAGTCTTGAATTTCAGGGATGAAAGTGTTTTGAATGAGCTAATTACTACCTACTCTATAGTATGGCCAACACATCATGTGGGCATACCCATAAAACAAAGCCATATGTAAATGGGACGTTTTCAGCACCCCATTTGGCCAAACACACTTTTCACCATAAGGGATTGGCCATGTATATTTACATGGCTAACCAAGTCATGTACTGTGTGTACATTCCCATGTAAATTCCCAGGACACTGGATTATCGTAGACACCATGTCAACTGTTATACACACCATGTGAACCCTTATACCATATTGTCATTATTACAACCATTAATAACAACTTATTAAACAACATCACATGTCAAAGATAATCAAATTGAACATAAATCAATAATAATATTGGATATATCAAGTAAAATGTAGTCATACTATCTTACATCCTAAATGACCACCCACAACCATGATTAATGACCACAAAGCTCCCCTTTCGGCCAAATCAAAAGTGAAAACAAAAACACATAATTGCAGAAAACAACTTCATTTTGTGTGAAGAATAATAATCTCATGGTCCTCTTGATATTTGAACCACGCAATCATGATTTTTGAGATTAACTTGTATCCATGAAACCATATGAGAAACACGATTCAATACATGTGTTTTTCTGATTTTCCCAAGCATTTTGAGGAACCCCAAATCAGTGAAAATGGTCATTGTGTTTTAAAAAGGTGATGGAATAACTCATGTATGATGTTGAAGGCAGAATGATTAATGGTTATATTAGGAAAACTAATATTCATTAATATTGTGAATTTGACATTCTGTGAATTAGTTTCATGAAGAAGGAAGAAGTACTACATGGGAAAAGGAGAGGTCTCACCGAGAGTTCCCTTTGTAGATATTTTATTCATAAAGAACATTGGATTGTATGGTTAAGTATTTATTATTTCTTCTGTGAAGAATAATTAGGGACCACATTCTATTTTGCAAAGTTCAAGAAGATACTTCATATGTTCTATTGTGCAAAGGATAAGTGAACAGTGTGTCATTTTATATATATATAGATTTTGATAGAAACATGATACATACTTGTTATGTAATACACATAGTGTACAAAAATTAAGATGAATAAGATCTTCATGTTTGACATGATCTTAATGAAAGGAGTGATTTTCATGAAATACTATGAATAAATATTACAAACAATTTCTTATGAGATCATATACATGAAGTTGTAATATTTGAAGCATTGAGATTAAAAAACTATGAATCTTTAAAATTGGAACACAAGAAAGAAACACCATGCCCTTATAAATGTATATGTGTAATGAAAACATTAATTGGACAATGTGTACACCGATGTAGTGATTTGAGTACACAATTCGTGGATTTAGTGATTTGAGTACACAATTCGTGGAGTAGTGAATCATAAAATTTTTCAAAAAAACCTAGAAATAGGGAATAACGATATCCTTGATAATAGAAGGATATCCTTGAGAAGAGGTGGAAGGATATCCTTGAGAAGAGGTGAAAGGAGTCTAACCTGGCAGCTGATCTGATGGAAGAGGTGCACCTGTGTTGGGGCTTCTCAAGGGCTTCTGGGAGTCGGGAATCGCTTCTGGGAGAGCCGTGCAATGCTTCTGGAATCGAGGGGGGGTCGCCTGTGTTTGTCGAATTTGGGGCATCGTTTTCCCAGCAGTTATTAAAAACCGTTGGGAAATCATTGTTTTCCCAACAGTTTGATGAAACCGTTGGGAAAACTCCCTCGAAATCCATCTTTGCCAACGATTTATGCAAACCGTTGGTAAAACTCCCTCGAAATCCATCTTTACCAACGGTTTATGCAAACCCCTTTGAAGAACGAGAATCCTCCCGTTACAAATGATGATTTAAAGGTCGGTGTAATCCCTCAGGGGCAAGAGACATTTAGCTCCTGCTATCATGATCTCCATCAAACGCACTCTGTTGAAGAGTAAAAGATGGAGTCTATTGCTGTTAAGGAATGCCGTATTTTGTTCGTTGTATTCTTGAATGTTGAATCTGTTGAAGATAGATTGGGCACTTTATGGATTTGTTTTCTCTACCAATGTTCATACAATGAACACCCAAAACCCATCATATATGTAGTTACATTAATATATATGTATGTACGTAAGAATGTATGTATATACTTGGATTAATATGTATGTATGCATGAATGTATTCATGCGTTTGTATTAATACACACACGCACACATACAAATGTGTGTGTGTGTGAATGTATATTTGTAAATACTTGTATCAATATGTAAGTATATATGTATTTATGTATGCACAAGTGTAAAAATAGGTTTTCATGTTTTTTTATGTGTTTTTAATGCCGGTTTAAAAGTGACGGTATTGTTAATGATGTAGTAAACATATTTTAATATTGGTTTTAATAATTGATATTAAAAAATCTTTACAATGTATGTTATTATGAAAATCCAATGTGAAATGCAATTTTTTATTTTATACTTTGATTTTCTGCGTCGGTTTTTCAATGGCCGGTGTGCATTTGTTATTTAAATAATGTGAAAAAAAAAATGTGAACTCTATCTCAATGCTAGGATGTTTCATTAAATCATCATTTTTGAACTTTGCTCTCATTGTTATTGTTATCACCACATCTCTCATCGTTGGCACCACACTCGGAGAAAATACGTAGTGAATGGAGGGAACAATGAAAATTTGAAAGTGGAAATGAAAAATTGGGAACAGCGGCATAGATTTATACGAAGTGGGAGGGGAGCAAAGCGATGTGAAAAAAAATAAGAAAATAAGATATATCTTGGTAAGATAAAAATGCAATTTATTCGTTTTAATTTTTTTTTTTAAGTGAATGAAGGTGGAATGTGTGAGACATTTGGACTCCTTGTTTATTTCCATGTGTAATAGCATGTGATGTGCTCAGCAACATAGATGAATGACGTGATGTCTTCATCCAAATTGGACAGTTTATTTTAAAGAATCATAAATTTATGAGATGACCTATACTAGATTTACTTGTTTCATATATAATGGTCACTTGATGTCATGCAGAACCATATGGTTAAATATCAAACCAACCCCAATAAATAAATATTTTCTTTAGAAAAAATGATCCGAGACGGAAAAAAATGTTACTGTACAAGAAATACCAGAAGAGATTTCTACAAAATTTGGTTCCATCGGGGAAGCAGAGGCATCGACTTTATTTCTACTCCTGAACTGCCAATCTCTGGAGATGATCCAAGAACACTTCAAAGCTAACGTCGTCCGTGAACAGGATATCTCCTCCGGGGACCGGCCCATCCGAACTGCTGTACGTGGCGGAAGGATTTAGCTTCGCAAGCAGAAAACGGGCCTGCACACAACAAAGGATTTTTTTTGTTTTCATTTTCTGACAACATTTTCTAATACATTATTCGAAGAATGATAACTGAAAATGATGTTTCTTGTGCCAAACTCATCGAGGGTTTTATCAACTGAGGCACTCAAAAACTACATGAATGCAGCATGACAGATACGAGTTACCTGAGAGCCATGCTGGTCACAAATGACTACACGAGGCACTGGGAACCTTTCCCTGACGATTGAATTAACATCGCCTCGCGGCGCCTGCAACAACTGGGCAAATGCCTGCACAAACCACATTGTGAATTGAGGCAATAATGTCCATCACGAATCGTAAAAACTAACATAACAGCCATCATCGTAACAGGAATGTTTAACATTATAACAAAATGGCCTGCTGATATTATGTAATAGTGCTCTTCAGAACAACAATTGATACTATCATGGATCCAATCACTTATGAGACAACAAATGTATTGAAAGTTTGTTAAAAGATACAAAGAAATGGAATCATCTGTCAACACACCCCATTGGGATATAAACCTCAAAAACATTCTCTCAGAATCTCTATACAACACGGCAATTAAAAATGCATGTGAGAAATTCATGTTGTTAGTTGTGTATTTAGCATGAAGGTATGTCCAAGTTCATTCTGTTTGACTAGGTCCGTCCTATACCCTTATCCCATGAGATTGAATTTTGTATCTCCTGCATATCTCAAGTCTTTTATCTCTTATCACACTTTATAAATAGAGTCATCCTCACTCAAGAGACGGCTTTTTTGATACCTTAACTCTAACATGGTATCAGAGCATAGGAAACTCTAGAACTTCTTTTTAGGTAAGTTCTATCATTTGTTGTCATTGTTCATCTTATGGCTGCTATGGCCACCTGTCCGTCTTCCACACCTGAAACAACACCCATGCCAATGCTCACAACATCCACATGACTTGCAGATGCGTGCCTCAATTCCTCCAACTTCACTATGTGGCGGAAAACCATGATCATCTCCTTAAAGACGATGGGTCGTTATTCTCATATTGTCAATGCTCCACCAGATTCTATGGATCCCACACTCACTGCTTGGGAGCTCCAGGATAACATTTTTGCCCTTCTCCTCAATTCCATGGACAAATCTGTCAAACACACAGCCAAAGATGTGACTACTGTTCAGGAGCTTTGAGACTCCTCACTTCTCAAATTCTCCAAGACAAATAATGTCTCGTGTATCATACCTCTTTCAGCAACTCTCTGCTCTTCGGCAGGGCCCAAATTTGATTTTTCTGTGTTATAATGAATGGAAGATCACTGCAAACGAGATCTACAACTCATGACCAATTCATCGGACTCCAGACAAAATGCAAACCCATGTTTACTCTTCAGCATGGCCTGAATCCAGATTTTGCTACTATCGTGACAGAGATGTCTCTTAGCCCCACGTTGCATCCCTCGTGGGTGAACAGTCGTCTTATTCAGGCCAGCCGACCACCCACCACTACCGCTTTTGTTGACTTTTCATGGCACAGTGCATTTGCATCCCATGGTACTCTAGCTACGACAACTTTTACCCATACGCTTGAAGAGACCAAGGCTTGGGCTGGCTACAAGCAATGTTTGATGGGATTCAGGCTCTTGAAGAGAATCACACTTGTGATACGGCCACTCTTCCACCAGGTTAACAAGCAGTTGGTTGCAAGTTGGTATATATTGTACATGTTAATGCAGATGGTTGCCTCAATAGGCTCAAATCCCGGCTGGTTGCCAAGGGATATGAACAGACATATGAAATTAATTACTTGAATACTTTTTCTCCAGTGACAAGTGGTGTTTGCTTGCCTCCTTACACTCGCTTTATCTACGTTTGACTTTTTCATCAGCTAGATGTTAAAAACACCTTCCTCCATGGTTTTCTAGATGAGGAAGACTGTGGAGCAACCACCCAGATTAGATGACCAGGGGTGACTACCAAGGTTCGTCATCATCAATCATCTTTGTACGACTTCAAACAGTCTCAGCGGACGTGTTTTGGCCATTTTTGTACGGCTGTGACAAGCTCAAGGAGAGAGAGAGCTGGAACGCTGTTGGCTGGACGTTGGTTGACAATCAGGAAGGTGACGTTGGAGCAGTTGGAACAGAGCAGCAGGTCTGTTTTTCGGGAACAGCTGGACAGGACGCAAGACTTGATGGACGCATCGAGGAAAACAGGAGCCAGGGTACTTGAGGCAGCTATGCGAGCTACAGGCGATGATGCAGGAGTACCAAACATCTTCAGAAATCTTGGCTAAATTGCGAGCGGAGGACGTGAGGTAGCGTCGTGAGGACCTGCTGTTCATGAGGACACAGTTAAGAGAACTCTCTGAGCTGTCTAAACAACAAGGTAATACTGGCTCTTTGGAACCTCCAGTTGCAGGAGAGACGAGCCCGAGCGAACTGCCTGCCGCACAGGTGCAGCACAGTGTGGGAAAACTGCTTTGCTTTCTACTTTCTGCAACAAGTTAATTCACTACACTTCTCCTGGCATAAATCATGAAGAACAAAGCCAAGTGAGAGGACTTGAAGAATTTTCCTAGGCAAGTCGGGTTACCTATTTTCGATTCTGGTTCTGCAGAGAAAGTTGCTGCAGATGCAGGAGGAGTTGCTGAAGATCTAGATGGCTATGAGCGGAGTGCTTTTGCTGGAAGCTGTGAGTCTCATGTTTGGCCAGCAGCAAGAGCAACATCTATGAGCTGGTTAGAAATCTGTGGAGGTTCCACCGAGAATCCGTTACGGAATGACAGCAGTCGCTGTGTAATGTTGTTCTTGGCTGCCGTGGTGCTGCAGATAAACATTTTTGAAGTTTGTCTGCTGAAATCCAACTTTAACCGCAAGCAAAATACAATGAAACATGATTCAGGAGTTGTCTCCTTAGTGTCGTGCTCCCAAGATCCAATATATCAAGTTGGAGTTGCTTGGCTCCTTTCAATTTTCCTCATGTTAGCGGGTTATACACAAACATATATGTTTGATGGTGTGTGGTTCTATGGGAGAGGTAAACAAATTACAGCTTGCTACGAAGGAAGGTGGGCCTTGGTTTCAGTTCCCTTGGGGCTTTGATGCTGCTGGTGGAGAAGGTGTGCATACTGAATTTGAGCTGCTGAATCTTGAGGAAACTATTGGTTCAGCAAAAGAAATTTTGGTGGCAGAAGCTGAATGTAACACCCCGAGATTTTATGATATATTTCTCACTAAATAAATTTGATTTCTTTGATAACTTGTTTTACACGCAGCACCGAAGTTAAGCGAACCGCGTTATACTATTAAAATATTATTATTTAATGTGACAATTATCATCTGGTCGTTGAATTAGCAAATATGAATAGGGTTAACTAAATTATGAAAAAAATATTGTTTACATATGTATAAAATAAATTCATTAGTTGTCAAATGGTTAGAAATGAAAATAAAAGCGTTTTAAGGTAAATAGAGATGTTTTTCTGAAAAACAGTTTTTATACGCACTTATTACAAAAAAAAAATCTGTCACTTTTACAAATTTTATTTGATAAAAAGATATCATTTTTGAAATTAACATATCAAAATTAGTTGAGGTGAAATTTTGTGATTTTTCTAAAAATATTGATTTTACAATGAAAATTGAAAAATAATGATTTTTATTGAAAAGTGTCTTAGTTTCAAACATTTACAAAGCTTAATTTTGTTTTAAAATGGTTTCAAAGTAATATTAGTTCATTTATATTATGAATAATCCAATTAAGGCCATTAGAATCAATATTATGATTGATTTTGGTATAAAAACTTATTATACTTCAGACATTTTTTTTCTGAAAAACCATTTTTTATCGTGTTTTGCTGGTTTAATTTTAAATTTAATTATACCACTTCTGAGGATTGAATTTAATAAAATTGATTTCATATTTTGAATCAACAAAATTAATATAATGTAATAGGATCAACTTAATTTTTGATAATTATGAATAGTAACCATGTCACCGAGATAAGGGTAAAAGGGGGTTAAAACTTTGGGATAAACTATTAAAATTTCACTAACACTTACCTTTATCCTATTGGATGAGTGGAGTTACACCATTCTCATCCAAGTTTAGAAAATATGGTCACTTTGTGTCATTTTTATTTCATTATGACCTTTATATTATTTTAAGAAAAGGATAAATACAAAATGTCACTCTTGACTCTAATATCTCTAATATTTTGTCATAAGGATAAAAGGATGTTATGTTCGGTTCTAAATGTTTATTTGAAAGATGAATTAATTGTTTTTACCATGGTAATTTATTTCTAACTTTTAGTGATTGAATAATTACCTTAAATGTTTACGCAGTGTCGAAGCAACATTTATTCAATTAATAGAAAAATAAAAATGATTTTAAAAATACTAAAACTGATACAATTTGAGTGAATTATTGTATTCCATGAAAATATAACATAATAGTGATGTTTTAAAAGTTTATACTCGAATCTCATTGTTATCTTGATGACATTAAAGTAAAATTAAATAAATAACTCCAAGAATGACATTAATGATATTTTATAATAAACAATATTTTATTAAATTATTTAAAATTCATAAAAATCGTATCTTCAGCCAAGTGAATGGAATATGGTTGAAAATATCAACCATGATCCATTTATGAAACACTTGTCTTTTTATAGGGTTAACGGGGGGTGAAAACATCACCTAAACTTTTCAAATTTTATTAGATGAGGGGATTTCGACTTATCCTCATCCTATCTTCGATATATCAATTTAGCGTCACTAGTCCATAAAAATTAATTTATATTGATTTAATACTTACAGAAATTTCAAGAGTGTCGCACTCCACTTATAAAAGGGCACATCTTCTCTCTTCCTTACACTTTTTGAGCCTTCTAGCTCAGCCAAACTCTATCATAATACCTTCTTAGCTTCCTTCGCCACGTCCTAGAGTTTCTGGTCTTGCCAAAAGATCACCCTTTCAAGGCTTAAGGTACCAAAAGAGATTTCTCAACAAAGAGGCATAACTTGGAGTACTTTCAATTTTATTTCATCTTCTATCTCCTCTAAAATTTATGGTATCCATTCAAAATAATGACTTCGGTATCTCCAATATACCGAATTGTTAATATGATGATAGAACAATCATTATTCACCTATTTTCCATCATATGGGAAAAGAAAACATCGTTTGTGCGTACATGTGGACTAACACCTCCACGAAACGATGCATTTCATTTTTCATCACCACTTTACATTGATGGATATAATGATGGACTCACTAAATATATATGATATCTATGATATTATTGTGGTTCTAGAAAGGTTAATTATTATTTATCTTTCTTTCCTTCCATCCATCAAAAAATGGAAACATGACTCGTGCATACGTACAGACTATCGTCTCCAAGAAGTGATGAGATTCATTTTTCATCCCCATTTTATATGAATAGTTATAAAAGTGTATATAATGATTACTTATGCCACACATGACATGATTAGCATTATGTATAAGATGGAACCATGATCAAAGTACAAGGACCAGGACTGTCGAACCGAAACATACATAAAAAATAAAGAAGTTATCACCCGAAATAGTGATTTTAATAAAAAAATGTTAATAAACAGATAAGATTTTATAAATAAATCATATATTGTATGATATATATGAGTATGGTTCTAAAACACATGTATAATAAATCTACATTTATTATACAGGAGGTTCGAACACGTCTGAAGCAAGGCAAGACTTGAGGTAAGGGAATTATGTTTCAATCTCATTTCAATCGGGATTGTTTATGCATGAATTTCCATTGAGAAAATTAAATGATCTTTATCTGATAAACCCCTTTGGTTTTTCTTCTCCTCTGGTTATTCATGGATTTTTCAAGTAATAGTCACATTTTTCTCTCTTTAATACTTAAAATGATTGAGAAAATGTTTTTAATAAAAACATACTTGATTTTCCTCTGGTCAGAAATCTTTTTCTTCTATGTCCATATTTTCTTTAAAATGTTTTCAAGAATGTTTTTACTATTCTCTTATGATTGTTTAAAGCCATTTTTATCTAGGTTTTACTTTCTATAAAAATGTTTCAAAGGAATCTTTTTGTCGTTTTCTGAATGATGTACTTTTGGCTTTTTACCTAAAATGTGAATGAAATCTTCGTTTTAATGTACACGGCTTGAGCAGAATTGATCACCGTCATGCCCGCTCAATGTTTTGAAACTTACTTTACAAGCTTTCATGGTTCTTTTCAAAGAAAATGTTTTCCTTAATATTTTAGAAATAATTGGATTTTAAATAAGTGATTTCAAAATGAAAAAGGTATTTTCCTCAAAAAAATATTTTGGTGATCTTTTAAAAAAAATTCATCTATGATAACATCCTTTGATGTTAATTATGTTTTACTGTGGATATGATCCAATTATACCATCCTTATTATTTTTTAGGATGGTTTATGATTATGATGATGAGATTTTTATGAAATCCATTTATTTTTCACGGGTTATGCTATGATGAAATGATGAAATGATGAAATGTCTAGAAACTTGTTTCCTTTCCACAAGTTATGATATGATGATACGATGAATGTTTTATGATCTTGTGGCCCACATGTTTATGGCTTTCATTCTGTAACGAGTGAGCCTACGATTATATAGTCCTCCAATGCATTGGATAAAGCTTTATATCTCATGAGATGATTATGGGAAACGAGTTGATGTGCTCAATTCACTGTGGGAAACAGGTAGGGATGTCTAATCCACTATGGGAAACAGGTGATGATGTCTGATACGTTATGATATGAGAAACATGTGTCGATGCTCAATCCACTATGATTTGATGGTCTCGATAATTAACCTTGACATATGAAATGTTTTCTATATCTATGATGGTGCCACACTTTTATGACATATTTTTATGCTTATGATTTGAACTTGTTGTTCATGATTGATTAATAATGATTTCTCACTCTTATGATTCATGTCTTCCAAATGCTAAATTTTTTTGTCATGACTCGTGATTATGATGCATGATAAATAGGGTGTGAACTTTGTAAGTTATGATCATGATCTCATATCCTTATGCTTATCTTATGCTTGCATATGATCATCAATTGATATTTCTCTTGTTTACTCTTAATGGGCATCTGAGCTCGTCTTTTTTTATGTTCCATTTCCCCAGGTAATGAAGATAGGTTTTAAGTAGGGTATGTCAAGAATGGTACAAAGTGAGAAGAACTTTATGAGAAATGATGAAGAATGTACCTAAATAATATGTGTATGGAACTAGTCTCCAAATACACTAAACTTTTATGATTCTAGCGTGAATCGTAAAGTTATGTATTGAATATTCATCTAAAATGATTTAATATTTAGGTACGAAAAGCTTGGGTCGCCTCACTGAAGCTACTGTTTTTCCAAAGGATGTTTTTTCCAAGCAATGATAATCATGTTAAAATTTCAAGTGTTAAGCCTATTGCAGTATCTGCAACTGTGAAAGCTCAATTTTTAGTGCAAGGTTTAAGTTTAATCAGCGACAAGGTTACTTGGGGCGCCGAAGGGTGAATACTTGGTTCAGGGAATTACACGTGAGTTAATCAAGGGTGCTGATATTGACATGGGTGCTGATATTGTTGTTTTTATGATCATTGCAATGACTAAAGCTCAAGTGGAAAGTGTTTATTATGGCAAGCATGGTGCAGTTGCAGTTTTTCTATTTGGAGCATCTGTTGTTTCATCCTCCATGTCTCCAGGATTTGTCAACCGACTAGCACAGCGCTTTCAAAATGCAAGGAAGGATCTAAAATTAGTTGATACTCCCGCTTCTGATGGTGTTCAGAGAGCAGCCTTGGGAACTCTTATGATAATGTTTTTTCGGTACAGAGGAAGCTCGTCTGAGTTGTTCAACAATTATGTTTGGTGGAAGTGTTGTGAAGATGGTCTATCAACTACTTGCTGTACTTACAGCTTCAGCAGCCAAAGCAGTGGTTTTGGGGGCTCATTTTTGGCCTCCATATGAGTTTATTGTATGAAAATAACACTAACAGCATAGATAAATCTTGGATGTTTGGAAATCGTATACCCACGGTTGAAGCTGCTGTTGCAAGGGCGTGTTTGGAAAATGGGTTGACATTTATTCCAACACCAGCACAGCAGCCTAAAGAGGAGGCAGTAGAGAGCGGCCGGAGTTGGTCCGGAAAGTTGCAGTCCTTGCGGGAAAAAGTACGGGAACCTGTTCCACCTACATTGACTGGTGAGGTGGGGAGATTGGAGAAGTTTGGCGTGGATGGGACATTACATAAAAAGCTTACTGCTGAAGGTAATTTAACAGACCTGCATTGGGCAGTTACTGGATCTGCCGAGCATCATCAAGGAGTATCGGTTCCAGAGAATGCTTCACCATATTATTTAGCTGCAGCAAATTGGAAGCAAGAAGGTGCTGAGGAGTTAAACAAGCCACCTAACCTTGCCGTAAGGGGAGCTCATAAGTTAGTTGGAAGGACATCTACTCAGGCTGCGGTACAGCCCCTTGAACCCACCAACAACCTGAAAATCAAAGACGGCCTAGGAAATTCTGGGGCTTGGTCATGCTTGCAAATTAAAACTCTGTTTGCTTATCAGACTTACCTCCAGCATTATCAAAAAGGTTGTACGGCAGGATTCTTCTTCGGAAACAGGGCTGGTGTAGGTGTAGGTGTAGGTGTAGGTGTAGGTCGAACGGTTGCAGGGTTAATTTTGGATTATGGGCACCATGGGAGGAAGAAAGCATTGTGGAATTTCGTTCGTCCAGTGGTGCTGTTTGAAGTATGTGTTTGGAGGCGGTTACCAAGCTATCAATAAGCAGGGATTGTATATGAAGGAATATCGAAGATAAGCTGTCATTGCGAGGTCAGTGATCTGCAGCAGTCTTTCCCTAAAGAAAAACCTGGAAGTGGTTGCATGAATACTTGGGCCACCGCCAATGCCACCACCAGGGGCTGCCGCTCCAATGTGGAAGAAAGGGCTTTCAATCCAGTACTAAAGCAGCCGAGCGGTGTTTTTGGAGCTCCACCTTGAGGACAAGGTGGTTGTTCAGCACGGGTGAAATTGTTAGGATGTGGGGCTGCGAACTGTTATGTGAGTGGGATTGAGTGCTGTTTGTGTGGCTGTTGTGCGTGTATGTGGCTGTGGCTAGTGGTGTATGTGTGTGTTGTAGTAAGGGTAGTTTTGAATTTTGCCCATTATTAGTTGTTAGAGCTGATAGAGGCTGTTAGTTGTGGCAGGTAGGGAGTCATTGCCTGGGTGGTTGGTTGTCAGGTTAGAGTACTAATAAGGGAGAAGACTGTGTGGTGGGGGGATCTATCATTTGGATTTCAGCAAGGGTATTGGGGGCTTGGATGTTGGGACATTCCGGCTGTGCTTTTGGAGAGTGGTCTTCTCCTGGAATTCCTCTATCTATTCTCCTCTCTTCTACTGTTTTTCAGTTCCTCTTCCGTATGCTGTAATCTCTAATATTGTTGAGCAGAATAGTAATATACAGCCTGATTGTTTTGATCCATTCAAAGTCCACATTGATTATGCAGGTTGTTGATCCATTCAAAGTCCACCTTTGGATATAATGTAATCTCATCTCCCAACAAAGTAAGAAGCATGCCATCATATTCCGCCCTAGTGTTAAGCCAAAGTATCAGACCATCAGAAATCCTATGGGTGCGGCAACGCATGACATCGGTTATCCTGTCCAGAAACCCACACATAAATGGTGTAACAATCAAACAACAATTAAGATAGTCACTGCTGTTTTCAGAACCGGGCCGTCCATTGAATTGGTGAGAGAAGTGGTTTAAGGTCAGACTGGTCAGATCGGTTAAGCCGGGTGATCGAACCACTTATTATTTTATTAATTTTTAATACTGCATTATTTTTTATCATGTATTTTTATTAATTATAATATTTTTTATTATCGTGCAATTATTTTAATGATATTAAATTAATTATTTTTTCATCAATTAAATGGGGTCGATTACAAGATTCAAACGTCGCCAATTAGCTCTATTGAAAATTATATTTTCATTGAAAGCATTTAGAACAAGATCTTGAATGATTTGTTTAACATCTCTTTTAGGTCCACCTTTACTTCTTTTAAGTGAATTTATCATTAAGTTTTCCTTATTAACAAGTACATCTCTAAGTCTACTTCTAACATGACCAAATCATCTAAATCTAGTCTCAGTCATCTTCTCGTCAATCGAGCGTGGGCTCTCAATCTCACATCCATAACATTATTATACAATCCTTTGCTAAGATGACATTTCATATATTATGTCTTATCCAACCTAAAACGGAAACCTTTCGATTCTAAATTCTCACTCCATAACTCTTTTAAATTGATAGCCTCTTTGGATTCTGAAACAAGAATCATATCATCCGCAAAAAACATGAAATTAGGCATCTCATCTAAAATATGTTTTGTAAGTTCATTTAAGACCAAAGCAAAAAAATGTATGGGTTTAAAGTCAAACTTTGATGCAGTCCTATCGAGTCCTATCGAGTCCTATCGAGACAGGGAAGTCAGTAGCATCACCTAATGGAGTTTTAACTCGAGTCATACTCCTTTTATACATGTCTTGGATGGGTTCGATATACGTCATCTGCACCCCTTTTCTTTCAAGAGCTTTCCATAAAACCTCTCTAGGAACTTTATCAAATGTCTTTTGCAAATCAATAAAAACTATATGCAAATCTTGAGCTTTTTGTCGATAATACTCTATCAGACCTCTAATCAAATAAATTGATTCTGTAGTTAAACGTTCAGGTATAAAACCGAATTAATTACCCGAAACTTCAATTTCCCTTCAAATCCTCCGTTCAATCACTCACTTCAAAAGTTTCATTGTATGATTCATAAATTTAATCCCTCTATAATTCTCACAACTTAAAATGTCTCTTATTTTTATACAGAGGTACTAGAAAACATTTCCTCCATTTTACCAGGCATTTTCTTAGA
The DNA here is from genome assembly GCA_963277665.1 of Viscum album. Lineage (NCBI taxonomy): Eukaryota > Viridiplantae > Streptophyta > Magnoliopsida > Santalales > Viscaceae > Viscum > Viscum album. The sequence continues at coordinate 387,507,080 of OY728148.1, read as the reverse complement.
TTTCATAATATCATTAAATAACCTAGTGACCCAATTAATACCCCGACTCCCATGAATATTTTCACACTTCAATGCAAATGTTATCTAGCCCAACTGTTTTACCATTTTTCATCCTTCTTAAAGCATCTTTAACCTCAAAAGGATGAACTTTTCAATAATAGATGCAATTGAGTTCCTCACTACTAATACTTAGATTATCTAAATCTAATCCACACGTCTACTCTTCATTGAGGAGATCATTAAAGTAGCATCCCCGTCTTTTCTTAATTTCCTCATTCCTAAATAATATACGTCTTTCACCTTTTATGCGCCGAACTTGATCTAAATCTCTACATACATACATAAAATAAAATAAAAATTCTAAATTCCCAAAAAAACAACCGATATTTAGATTTCCCACCCAACGGAAAATTTTAGGAAAACTACCCCTCCCAACCAAAAAAAATTAATTTTTTCAACATTTCAAAGCCGCTCGGTTCGGTCTACTTCCAACCGGAACTGGACACCTCAACCAGGAAAATCCCCGGTTCGAAGCGGCCCAAAACAGCCCGATTCTCCGAACGGCTATCCACACTTGACCGGACCAGTGGAGGCACCATCCGATGGTCCAACCAGTCGAACCGTCCGGTCCGGTCTGGTTCTTAAAACAATGATCACCTTGTTCAAGAGAATTATGAGAAGAACCTCATCTTGGACCACAAACGAACCAGGGAGCAACTAAACAAACTGTTCAACAAAAGGGTTCTAGGAACAAGAGTAAAACATTTATATAACAAGCTAGCCATAATAAATATACATATTCCAGGTTTAGGGAGTGTTGGAGTAGTTAAATATTCAGTATGTGGGTGCGTCCATTTTCATTGTATTTGACTAGGTCCACCCTATACCCTTATCCTGTGAATTTGAATTTTGTATCACCAGACTATCTAAAGTCTGATCTCTTATCACACTATAAAGGATCTCAGCCACACTCAAGAGATGATTTTCTGATACCTGAACTCACACATGTTATTTGAGCTATATTCTCAAACTTATGAGGAAGTATTCAACAGCGTTGTACTTTATTAATTGGACATGTTATGGTAAATTTTGGATAATGGGTGTGTGTGTACAGGTATACAAATTCATGTTATTCAACATATTTTTGAACCTAAGAGGAAAAATTCAAGAATTTTAGATGAATAATAGTTGTGTGTGTTTGTGTGTCATTATATTCCACTCTTTCACAGTAAGAAGAAAATTGTTTTCCCCGCATTTCATAAAAGGAAAGCCAACCTGATGTTCAGGCTGGTTATGGTAACCGGCCTTTCGCCATTGAGCAATCGTTGCCCCATGGAATATGACAACAGTGAAATAAGAGTCCAGGAGTAAAATTCTGTCGCCAGCAATAGCAGCCACATCAAGAAGGGCAGGTTCCGGGCTCGAATGAAATGAATAAGAAATTAATGAAGGTTGAATCATCACAACTGAATTGGCCACATTTTCCCTGTTCAAGATCATTCTGAAGTATGCAGTTTCATCTGGGCTGTTATTAAAAACCTGAAACACATAGATGCAGGCCCAATATGACACAAATAAAATATTATAAATAGGCAGAGCAGATAGTGGGATGCTGCTAAAAGGGAAAAATTACACACCTGGACAAATTGAGAACGGCGTAAATGAAACATAAATTGAGGAAATATTGAAAACCGTGGAGATAAGCTAAAAGAAGAAGGGCTATCCTTTTGATAGTCCCCAAACCGAGAACATAAATGTATCAATGATCTATCCAGCCATCTTATCGGATCAAACTCAGCCTGCATTGCACCATATAACCATTGAGTGTGAAAATAACATTTATAGAAGATATGAAATCACTGTGATAGATATACATACAAAGGAAACTACTGATTCAAAGTACAGAGACAGTTACATGAAGCAGATGAAATCATCGTGAAACATAATAATACAAACGCAACTATCGAGGGGCCAGCTAAAGGGCAACATGCAATGTACGATACTCTTTTAAGTGTTCAGCAGCAGAGCCACAGCATCCCGAAGGAGAAACAGGCTGCAGGGGAGGAGAGTTCATTGTACATGACTAGATCAAGAAGAGCAAGAATGAGGGAATTCAGGTCCCATGAAGCTCGATCAGGGTTGAGAAAGAGTCTGTGAGCTGGCCAGATGTGTCAATTTTTTGTTTTTCAAAGGACGTGATCCTTACTCCTCGGTCACTCGGGCCGAGGCTTGTCTCATAATTCAAGAAAACCCCAGACAACTTGAAGCCCACTGTCATGCAAATCTAAGAGAGTCATGACTCAGTATTGTTACATTTTCCTCTGGGAGTCCAAGTTGCACCTAACTTGGAATGAGTTCAACCGGGCTCTATTCGACCGCCATGGTATGCAGGAAGGAAATCCTCAGATACAGTTTAGGAATCTAAATCAGACAGACAAAGTAGAGGAATATATTGAGAACTTTGAGATGCTTGCACTCTGCATCTCAGACCCCACTAAATCCTGGTACATGAGCCAATTTCTGTGATGATTAAGGTCAAAGATTTTGGGAAAAGTTTTGGCCCATGAACCTACCGATAAATTCAAAATGTTGACTTCGGCCAAGAAAGTAGAAAATATAAGAACCCGGCCTTAAACATTACATAATATTGAATTAAATGAATAATTCACATTGAGGATCTTTTCAGGTTTAGAGTTTTAGATAATTAGGCCATAACTATTACATAACAACTTGAATATTACAAGTAGACACTACTACTCAGTATCCATTTTTTTCATAAAATAAAAACTCTTAAAAAGAAACATGTCTAGTTTCATATTTTAGACAGCATGACTTTTCCTTGATCTCATCCTTGACCCTATTCATCTTTAAGTCCTGTGGAAAACATTTCAAAAAAAACTTAGGATGAGCATAAAAAGCTCAATAAGGGTTATAAAATATCGAAGGAAAACATTAGCCCATCAATAAATACAAATCAATGAAACTATATTTTTCAATCATAACATACTTTACGAAATCAAAAGATTTATGAATAACACACACAAATCATAAATCATAAAGGTTACTTATGGCACCCATATAAAACTTACATTATAGTTATCACAGCTACGTAGGGAGTTACACTTGGAATACTCATCACAGTATATTCCCTAAATCTCTTAAGAGAAACATCACGTTTACCTCTGTCACGTTACCCAATGCATTGGAGAGTTATCTCGGGCTCACCCGCCCTAGATTTATCACGAAACCACCCGTATACGTAAACAATGCCCAATAACCATAACATAATCATAACATATGACACATGTATAAAGGAAAGATAACATTTCCACATTCCAATATATCAAATCAAGATATTGAAATAAACAATGTTTTATCAAATCATTTTCAAAACCATTTAAAAAGAGATTTTTGAATCAAAATGTCTCATACCACTTTGAAACTTTTAAATGAATTATCATTTGAAAACATTAATGTCCATATAAATAAATCCTAAAACCCATGTTGAAAACATGAACATTAATGAGAAATATTTAGAAGAATAAATCTTTAAAACATTTAAAACGATATTTTAGTTAAATAGTTTTTAACAAAAAGAGAGACGCTTGAATACAAATAAATGAAGAATAAATTTTAATCAAAACATTATAATATCATGAGAATAAAGGGATTCATGATATAATATTTTAAAGGACAGTATATACACCATATAAGAGTGAATTGGTGCATAACAACAATGAAGTCTCAATGGAAATGTAAATTGAGATAAAATCCCTTATAAAGATGGTATTCTTAAATTAAGGATAAATCAATCACATAATTATGTGTGACAAATATAAATACACCCAATATAAGTGGATATTAAGTGTAAAACAATCAGAGGTCATTCACACATATTCATAGGATGACATATTCAAGAAGTACAAGTTGAACCCGAAGAATTGAAATTGGGTTAAGAGGTTCCCTTGTAAAAATTCAACAGTCTAACGGAATCACTTTAAAATTCAGAAAATGAGTTGATGAGATAAAAAAGGGAATCTCATAACTTGGATATAAAGTTTACATCAATAAAGATATAGAAGAACATATCCCAACATAATAAGATGTAAATTAAAAGACATAATAAAAAGAAGTCGTTTATAAAGAGGAGGGTGAATGATTCCCTTACCGATTTGGTAATTTACAAAACATACGCCACATGAAAGAAGGATCATACAATGAAGATGTAAATACTCATAAATGAAAGTATATTACATAAATAGTACAATCATGAGCAGTACATACACCACACAAAAGGAAATAGTGGCAAATATAGCATAAATCTCACGAGAATAAAAAGTGAGACGAAACCCTTTACTACGTTATAATCAACTGAATCGTATGACCAAAAGTTAATAACCCCCAAATGAATCACAGAATACCATGAATATAATGAAATCATGATAATATATATCAAATGGCAGTACACAATACACCACATGCAATGAATAAGTGGCGAACAATGGAAATCTCACGGAATTAAAAGTGAGATAAGAAAATCTCTTACCTCGTGTCCGACTTGACTCGATCGTTCTTTAATTTCCAGAATAATAAACTAAAGTTAATTTCTATTTACTTAAGAACCTTTTTCAAGTTTATTATTCCTTTTATATCACTTATTACCATGTTATAAACATTATGTAATCATTTAAGTTAATAACGTCCATTTTGTCGATATTTGGTACTTAAGTCAAAAATCGACTTCTTATAATCACATGTTGTTCATGTGGTCAATGGTTCATTATATCCAGAATGATATTCATGATTTGGATATCATATATATCATATATATCCAGTATATACATGTATTTATAATAGTACATAACATTTGGAGGTAAGAAATGAAATGCATCGTTCATGGAGACGGTAAGTCGTACGTACGCATGAACGTTAATTTCATTTCTATTTCTTATTTTAACGAAATTAAAACATAATGATACATAGGTATATTATAATTACAGTATAATATCAGATATAATATCATTAACTTCATCCTTTATACATCTCATATAAGGCATTAACGAGTCACATCACTTTGAGGAAGCGGTAGTCCGCACTTCCTCAAATGAGATTATCGTATTTACCCACCATGGAAACCAAAAGGTGTGCTATAAATGGGAAGTACAGAAGCATAAGGAAATCATAAACATAATATATATATCATATATAAATACAGCGCCATCATAATGGCCACCATGAGAGGCGGTAAGAGGTAATTGAACAATCGTCTCGTGAGGCGTTAGTTTGTCATCCACAGAAACATTATGTATTCACCCATTAGATGGAGGTGTGTGTAAGTGTAGTTCGAATACTTCTCATAACAACATCCTAGTATATTGAGGATACTGGTGTTGTTACAAAAGAAAGGAATAAAAAGAGTTTAGGGGTTGGAGAAGTAAAATAAAAGAAAACAATTTAAGAGAAATCGTTACCTTTAATTTGGGTAACTCCCTTTGGTTTGAACCAAAGGACTTCTTGAAGTGCCTTCTGCCTAAGGTAAGGCTTCTAGGTAGAGGAGAGGGATGTAGGGAGCTTAATTGGGCAGAGTTTGGACGATCCAAATGGCTTGAGAGGTGTGAGGAATTGGTTAGAAGTGGTCACCTTTTATAAGGGAGAGGAGGGGCTCTTTAGGAAAGTGTGAAAATATTATTTTATTATATAATGATATTCGATTTCTAAAAGTCCAAAAATCATTAAAGTCGAAGATGAAATGACTCATATTCGAAATAAAATCATTCAATCAGAATTGGACATGTTTTGGATAATATTTTAATCATTATAATCTTATTTATTTAAATCATTTATAAATGAGGTAAATACTGCATCATTATTGTGTCATGAATAATTTAAATTATTTGATATCTAAAAATTATAAAAAAAATATCATGATGTAGGAAATCTTATTAGCTTTCCAAAGAATATTTACAGACAAAAATATTCCTTATATAAACACCATATAAAAATTAATTTACTAAACGTTTTTTGTTTATGTCATTTTTGACTTTACTTTAAATTAATTAATCTAAAGTGTCATTATCATTTATAAGTGGCTTCATGGGGTCCCAAAATCGACCCAAAGATGCCCATGGTCGGCCATGACTCAACCAATAAGGTTAGGACAAGTGTTAAGGTAATTGTGAATTATTATAATATTCTTTTTACCTTGAATTACCCTATTTACCTTTAATCGCGGTAAAAAAAAGTCAAAAGTTATTATTCATCAAAAATTATTTTCATCTTAATGAAGCACATTTTACTTCTTGATAACAACCATGTATGTCGGATTTTTTGAAATTCAATTCACAGAAGTGGTAAAATTTCATTTAAATGAAAAAATCCGTTTTTTTAACTAGCACTAAGTGGTTTCACTATTCATCAAAAATTGAAGTTTTTCAGAAAAATACCAAAAATTCAACCTAAACTATATTTGATATTCTGAATTCAAAAATGATGTCTATTTTTCCAAATTCAAAACATAGAAGTGGCATTAATTAATTTTAGAATTAATTCCCGTTATCAAAATAAATAGCGTGTTTATAAGAAACAATAACTATCAAAAGATTGATACTTGTTTATGTCTAATTTCAAAGTGAAATTAATTCCAATGACCAACATTAGATTAAATGGTAAAAATATATTTTAATTTCACTTTAAAACCAATTAAAAAGATAATCTAACCATATAAATAAATTAGATTAAAACATAGTTTTGAATTAAAATACAATATTTACACTATTCATTAAAAAATGAACTTTATCATAAAAATTCCAAAAAATTACACAAAGTAAATTTTGATGTCCTCATTCTAAAGAAGGATTTTATTTGGTCAAATAGAATGTATTAGAGTGATCAAAATTAGATTTAAAGAGGTTTCTCCATTAAAAGGCGGTAAATCGGCCTTTTAATGTAAATTATACTTAAAATTAGATTCATTCACATTTTAAGCCTCTAACTTTTATTGGATAAATGTAAATACATTTAACAAACATGTATAATCATATTGTAGTTAGTTTTGTTCATTCACGCCAATACAAACGGTTAGGAGTTAACTGCCATTTAAAATAATAATATTATATTATTAGTATGCAACGTAAGATTTCAAAGAAACTCGTTGTTGCGTATTGGGTACGTTATCGAACATAGCATCCCATTTAATGTAAAATTAATATTTAATTCACAATTATTAATAAATATGAAAAGTGTCTTATTCTTTATTTATCTAGAATGTTACATCCTTCCCCCCTTTTGAGAATTGCGTCCTCGCAATTTTAAAACTGAGCTTAGAAACTTCATTAAAAGTCTCACATCGGAAGAGTCAATAAAACTATCACTTTAAAATAAAGAAAGAGAAGTACAAAGGTTACCCGAGACAACAGATACTAGGATTCCATGAAAACATGGATATGAAAGAGGGAACAAACGGTCAAGTTCTGATGGAGAGTGGTAGAAAACATGATTAGGAGAAAGTTAACCACCAGAAAATCACAAACATGTGATGGGTTCAACGGTTCTTGATTCCCCAGTAGGAAAAGTTAACAGACAAAGTTTTTGTTTTAAGTTACTTTTCATTGAGGAATCTATTTATGAGCTTAACTAAAAACATAAGGAAACACAATTACTTTTCATGTAGACTTTTATCCTCCACTAGATTTCTAACACAAACTCATATTTCCTCCATACGATGAGTATTCAGGATGACTTGTTTACATTAAAAGTGTTATAATCAACTTCGAGAGAATCAAATAATCCACAAAAGATGAACTATATATTTCCCTTGTCTTTAGATATTAACTAAAACCAAAACGTTTAATACAAGATCAGATAATCCCCCAAAAGGATAAACTTTTACATAAAGAAAAACTACTCTTAATCTCCAAAATTTGTCTAACAAAACCCAAAGTTCAACAAAGACCATTCAATAAACAGTTATCCTTAAAATTCTTCAAAGTAATCCAAACTAAGATTGAAACCCAAATCTCTGAAGGATTTAATCACAGTCTTCCAAGGTAAATCTTAACATTTATCTCCAAATAACATCAGTTACTCTTAAAGTCTCATACTGAGAAGTAATTAACCTAATCACATATCCTCCATGATAGGTTAATCATTTTCATAGATAACCCAAAATCAACTTATTGTTAATTCATAAGATCATCTCTAACTAAAAAGAATTAGTCATACTAACCAGGGACTTCACGTAGTCCAGTGGTAGGCGATAAATACCAGTCGCACTTTGGTTGTGGGTTCGATTCTCACAGCTTCGTCCGACGCGACGGGTTGTCACACGGTTTGCGTGTTGTCCCTTTTCAAAAACTACATAATTTTATAACATTCCCAAAAAGAGATAAATTCATCAAAAATAACCATAACATATTTTAACCACAAAGGTCATCTAATAACTTTCGTTTTGCATCCCAAAATGTATTAACCGGTAATTGCCTCAAATTCAAGGATCATATAAACCCAAATGGTTCTTTATAACTATATCTACAAAATAGAAGATAATTATTCCTTGAATAAAATTTTCATATATCAAACACCAGGGTTACACATACTATAAAAAGTCTTTTAATGTAATCCCATCATCAGAAGAGCCTTAATACTTTTAAGCATTTCACCATCCCAAATTCTACCATAACTCTTGAATCCCTTATATGTTGAATTCTTACTCATTCAACATTCTTCTTGATCCATTAACCATTCCTTTCTAACTTATTCTGAAATACTTCTTTCCTACAAACAAAATCATGAATCATATCCTAAGATTTCAATAATAGGAAATCATATGTTAAGAAATAATCCATACCTTTCATTGGTCATTGTTAGTTTCTTCATCCTCGGTCGGAATGGCATTAGGTATTGGTAAACGAATATTTGTACGATCCTGGTGATCCCATTCCCGAAACTTCTTCATAGGACATTTGTTTGCATAATGACCATACTCACCACATTTAAAACATTCAATTGATCCTTCAGAAAGAACTTCTTTCCCTTTCCTAGAGTCAACTAAATGCTTCCTTTTTCCATGGCAGGTTCTTGCTTTATGACTTTCATTTCCACATCTATAGCATCTTTTTGTCCCTTTGAAACATTTTTCTATGTGTTTCTTTCCACATCTTTGACACATAGGTTTTTTAACATACTTACCTTTATGATTATTACCTGAACATCCGTAGGGATTTGTTTCTCGCATATATGATGTCTTATAAAAATCACTAAGGTTCAGGTGGTCAATCATGACTCCAGATAGTTGGTTGAAAATAACCACAAGAGTTCTCATTGCAACTCCCATATCATTCAGCTGCTCGTTCAGAAAACCGTCATAGTTTTCTTCACATCCACTGTTACTTTGGTGCCTGCTAGATCCAGCCATTTACTAAAACCAAAAAGGTCAGTGTGAGTATATCAGTAAAATCATCATATAATATCTTATGAGGAGGGTAAACACTAAGATATACTTATTCATGTTATCTTAAACTCATTCACTTTATAAAAATAACTATGACTCTTTCTAAAATCCTAACCATTATGGTAATGTCACTTATGCTTAAATTGTACCATAACCTCTAAAGTTATCTAAACCGACCTCTGATACCAACTATAAGGACCCGGCCTTAAACATTACATAATATTGAATTAAATGAATAATTCACATTGAGGATCTTTTCAGGTTAAGAGTTTTAGAGAATTAGGTCATAACTATTACATAACAACTTGAATATTACAAATAGACACTACTACTCAGTGTCCATTTTTTTCATAAAATAAAAACTCTTAAAAATAAACATGTCTAGTTCCATATTTTAAACAACATGACTTTTTCTTGATCCCATCCTTGACCATATTCATCTTTAAGTCCTGTGGAAAACATTTCAAAAAAAACTTGAGATGAACATAAAAAGCTCAATAAGGGTTATAAAATAACGAAGGAAAACATTAGCCCATCAATAAATACAAATCAATGAAACTATATTTTTCAATCATAACATACCTTACGAAATCATAAGATTTATGAATAACACACACAAATCATAAATCATAAAGGTTACTTATGGCACCCATATAAAACTTACATTGTAGCTATCACACCTACATAGGGAGTTACACTTGGAAAACTCATCACAGTATATTCCCTAAATCTCTTAGGAGAAACATCGCGTTTACTTCTGTCACGTTACCCAATGCATTGGAGAGCTATCTCGGGCTCACCCGCCCTAGGTTTATCACGGAATCACCCGTATACGTAAACAATGCCCAATAACCATAACATAATCATAACATATGACACATGTATAAAAGAAAGATAACATTTCCACATTCCAATATATCAAATCAAAATATTGAAATAAACAATGTTTTATCAAATCATTTTCAAAACCAATTAAAAAGAGATTTTTTAATCAAAGTGTCTCATACCACTTTGAAGCTTTTAAATGAATTATCATTTGAAAACATTAATGTCCATATAAATAAATCCTAAAACTCATGTTGAAAACATGGGCATTAATGAGAAATATTTAGAAGAATAAATCTTTAAAACATTTAAAACGATATTTTAGTTAAAGAGTTTTTAACAAAAAGAGAGACGCTTAAATACAAATAATTGAAGAATAAATTTTAATCAGAACATTATAATATCATGAGAATAAAGGGATTCAAGATATAATATTTCAAATGACAGTATATACACCATATAAGAGTGAATTGGTGCATAACAATGAAGTCTCAATGGAAATGTAAATTGAGATAAAATCCCTTATAAAGATGGTATCCTTAAATTAAGGATAAATCAATCACATAATTATGTGTGACAAATATAAATACACCCAATATAAGTGGATATTAAGTGTAAAACAATCAGAGGTCATTCACACATATTCATAGGATAACATATTCAAGAAGTACAAGTTGAACCTGAAGAATTGAAATTGGGTTAAGAGGTTCCCTTGTAAAAATTCGACAGCCTAACAAGCGTCACTTTAAAATTCAGAAAATGAGTTGATGAGATAAAAAAGGGAATCTCATAACTTGGATATAAAATTTACATCAATAAAGATATAGAAGAACATATCCCAACATAATAAGATGTAAATTAAAAGACATAATAAAAAGAAGTCTTTTATAAAGAGGATGGTGAATGGTTCCCTTACCGATTTGGTAATTTACAAAACATACGCCACATGAAAGAAGGATCATACAATGAAGATGTAAATACTCATAAATGAAAGTATATTACATAAATAGTACAATCATGGGCAATACATACACCACACAAAAGAAAATAGTGGCAAATATAGCATTATCTCACGGGAATAAAAAGTGAGACGAAACTCTTTACCACGTTGTAATCAAGTGAGTCGTATGACCAAAAGTTAATAACCACCAAATGAATCACAGAATACCATTAATATAATGAGAATCATGATAATATATATCAAATGGCAGTACACAATACACCACATGCAATGAATAAGTGGCGAACAATGGAAATCTCATGGAATTAAAAGTGAGATAAGAAAATCTCTTACCTCATGTCCGACTTGACTCGATCGTTCTTTAATTTCCTGAATAATAAACTAAAGTTAATTTCTATTTGCTTAAGAACTTTTTTCAAGTTTATTATTCCTTTTATATCACTTATTACCATGTTATAAACATTATGTAATCATTTAAGTTAATAACGTCCATTTTGTCAATATTTGGTACTTGAGTCAAAAATGGGCTTCTTATAATCAAATGTTGTTCATGTGGTCAATGGTTCATTATATCCAGAATGATATTCATGATTTGGATATCATATATATCCAGTATATACATGTATTTATAATAGTACATAACATTTGAAGGTAAGAAATGAAATGCACCGTTCATGGAGACGGTAAATCGTACGTACGCATGAACGCTACTTTCATTTCTATTTCTTTTTTTAATGGAATTAAAACATAATGATACATAGGTATATTATAATTACAGTATAATATCATATATAATATCATTAACTCCATCCTTTATACATCCCATATAAGGCATTAACGAGTCACATCACTTTGAGGGGGTGGTAGTCCGCACTTCCTCAAATGAGATTATCGTATTTACCCACCATGGAAACCAAAAGGTGTGCTATAAATGGGAAGTACAGAAGCATAAGAAAATCATAAACATAATATATATATCATATATAAATACAGTGTCATCATAATGGCCACCATGAGAGGCGGTAAAAGGTAATTGAACAATCATCGTCTCGTGAGGCGTTAGTTTGTCATCCACAGAAACATTATGTATTCACCCATTAGATGGAGGTGTGTGTAAGTGTAGTTCGAATACTTCTCATAACAACATCCTAGTATATTGAGGATACTGGTGTTGTTACAAAAGAAAAGAATAAAAAGAGTTTAGGGGTTAGAGAAGTAAAATAAAAGAAAACAATTTAAGAGAAATCATTACCTTTAATTTGGGTAACTCCCTTTGGTTTGAACCAAAGGACTTCTTGAAGTGCCTTCTGCCTAAGGTAAGGTTTCTAGGTAGAGGAGAGGGATGTAGGGAGCTTAATTGGGCAAAGTTTGGACGATCCAAATGGCTTGAGAGGTGTGAGGAATTGGTTAGAAGTGGTCACCTTTTATAAGGGAGAGGAGGGGCTTTTTAGGAAAGTGTGAAAATATTATTTTATTATATAATGATATTCGGTTTCTAAAGGTCCAAAAATCATTAAAGTCGAAGATGAGAAGACTCATATTCGAAATAAAATCATTCAATCAGAATTGGACATGTTTTGGATAATATTTTAATCATTATAATCTTATTTATTTAAATCATTTATTAATGAGGTAAATACTGCATCATTATTGTGTTATGAATAATTTAAATTATTTGATATCTAAAAATTATAAAAAAAATATCATGATGTAGGAAATCTTATTAGCTTTCCAAAGAATATTTACAGACAAAAAGATTCCTTATATAACACCATATAAAAATTAATTTACTAAACGATTTTTGTTCATGTCATTTTTGACTTCACTTTAAATTAATTAATCTAAAGTGTCATTATCATTTATAAGTGGCTCTATGGGGTCCCAAAATCGACCCAAAGATGCCCATGGTCGGCCATGACTCAACCAATAAGGTTAGGACAAGTGTTAAGGTAATTTTGAATTATTATAATATTCTTTTTACCTTGAATTACCCTATTTACCTTTAATCGCGGTAAAAAAAAGTCAAAAGTTACTATTCATCAAAAATTATTTTCATCTTAATGAACCACATTTTACTTCTTGATAACAACCATGTATGTCGGATTTTTGAAATTCAATTCACAGAAGTGGTAAATTTTCATTTAAATGAAAAAGTCCGTTTTTTTAACTAGCACTAAGTGGTTTCAATATTCATCAAAAATTGAAGTTTTTCAGAAAAATACCAAAAATTCAACCTAAGCTATATTTGATATTCTGAATTCAAAAATGATGTCTATTTTGCCAAATTCAAAACATAGAAGTGGCATTAATTAATTTTAGAATTAATTCTCGTTATCAAAACAAATAGCGTGTTTTTAAGAAACAATAACTATCAAAAGATTGATACTTGTTTATATCTAATTTCAAAGTGAAATTAATTCAAATGACCAACATTAGATTAAATGGTAAAAATATATTTTAATTTCACTTTAAAACCAATTAAAAAGATAATCTAACCATATAAATAAATTAGATTAAAACATAGTTTTGAATTAAAATACAATATTTACACTATTCATTAAAAAATGAACTTTATCATAAAAATTCCAAAAATTTACACAAAGTAAATTTTGATGTCCCCATTCTAAAGAAGGATTTTATTTGGTCAAATAGAATGTATTAGAGTGACCAAAATTAGATTTAAAGAGGTTTCTCTATTAAAAGGCGGTAAATAGGTCTTTTAATGTAAATTATACTTAAAATTAGATTCATTCACATTTTAAGTCTCTTAACTTTTATTGGATAAATGTAAATACATTTAACAAACATGTATAATCATATTGTAGTTAGTTTTGTTCATTCCCGCCAATACAATGGCTAGGAGTTAACTGCCATTTAAAATAATAATATTATATTATTAGTATGCAACGTAAGATTTCAAAGAAACCCGTTGTTGAGTATTGGGTACGCTATCGAACATAGCATCCCCTTTAATGTAAAATTAATATTTAATTCACAATTATTAATAAATATGAAAAGTGTCTTATTCTTTATTTATTTGGGATGTTACAGAAAGACTCTAACTCTTGAAGGTGTGGTGCGATTACCCAAATCGAACTGTTAACCAAGTTGTTAGCTATAAAAAAAAACCCCAGTTGGCACCAAAGTCATTTCCATCTGAAGTTGTGATGAATATAGAAAAATCAACAGAGGAGGTGGATAGGAGAAAACCAGTGGTAACTGGGAAGTGGAGAGGCAAAAGGGGAATCCCAAAGGAGGACTTTGAAGAAAGGAGGTCAAAGGGATTGTGCTACACGTGAGGGCAGTGGGGCCACTCACAATTATTCTTCAAAAAACCTATGAAAGACTCTAAATTTGAAGGTGACTCCTACCAAACCATATGGAATTAGACAAAGGAACGATAGGAGAGTCCTATCCCAGGGAGTTTGCAGTGAACTAACTTTAAGCTTTGGGGAGTGAGAAATGGAAATTGAAGCTTACATAATAGATACTAAGGGGTCAAATCTTATCATGGGAAATAAGTGGGTGTAGAAGTTGAGTCCTGTGTTGTGGACTAGAGAAAAATTAAAATGACTTTCCATTGGATGGGCGGGGAGTTGCAGTGATGGGAAATGCAGACCCGCTAGCAAGGTTGGCTGCACTGCAACAAGTGGTGGACAAAAGAATGGTAAAGATTCAAGGTTTGGAGCTTGAGAGTAAAATGAACGAAGTGCCTAAGCAATAACACTTGTCCCTTGTGCGGTAGGGAGAATTGGGAGAATTGGGAGAATTGGGGGACGTTTTGGCAAAGTTTGAGGTGGTTTTCCAGGATCCCAAAGGATTGCCACCAAGAAGGGGGCTGATCATGACATTAATCTGAAGGGACAAAACCAGTGAGCATTAGGTCATATAGGCTCTCTTATGACCTGAAGGATGAAGTTGAAAAGAAGATACCAGAGATGCTCGGCGTGGGGATAATCAGAAACAAAAACAGCCCTTACTCCAGTCCAATCATACTTGTCAAGAAGATGGAAGCTGGGGGATGCATGTGGAAAATAGAAGGTTGAACAAACTCATCATTCCATATAAATACTCTATCTCTATAATCAAGGAGTTGTTGGGTGAACTAACAGATTCTAAATATATTAAAAAGTTAGATATGAATTCTAATTTCTATCAGATCATGATGCAGGAAAGTGATATCTGCTAGAACTTTCAAGACTCATAAGGGGCATTATGAGTAAAAAAACAGGGGGGGCATTGTGAGTGACTGGTCATGTCATGCGGACTTTGGAACCCCCCTGCCACTTTTCAATCAACGATGAACATAGTTTTCAGGCCTTTTTTGAGAAAGTGTGTTTGTTTTTTTTTTTATGATATCTTGGTATACAACAAAGGATGCAAAAAAACATTTAAAACACCTATATGTTATGTTACAATTAATGATTGATCACCAGCTTCATGTTAACAGGAAAAAATGTGTTCAGGGTAGAAGGCCAGTAAATTACCTTTGCCGCATCATATAATGCGATGGAATATCAGTGAAACTGGAAAAATTATATTGTGCAAAGGATCGGTCAGTGCCTAATGATGTAAAGGTTTGCTTTACCTGATTTTTCGTAGGAGTTTATCATTGAATGTGATGCTTCAGTTATGGGGATTGGGACTGTACTAATGCAAAATCAGAAACCTATCTCATTTTATAGCAAAGCTCTAACCAATAGAAATCTATCCAAATTGGTGCTATGAAAAGGAAGTTACGGCCCTAGTCCATGTACTAATGCAAAAAGAGAAACTTGGCGAGGAATCAATCCCCGTTCATCGGTTTGTGAACCCATGTGGATGGAAACAAAGGAAGAAGTGCAGAAAGATGCTGAGCTAGTCCATCTTTGTTGCCATGCAACAGGGAAAAAGACCAAAAGAGGATTTGTGCACAGGGACGGGCTGCTTTTCTTCCTTTGCCCAAGCTGCTAAAACTTGTAAGAGAATTGCCCAACGACTTTATTGGGTGGGCATGACCAAGGCAGTCCAGAAATTTATTAAGAGTGAAATTTTTCAGAAAAACAAGAATGAGGCTTTGACAAAACTGGATTACTTCAGCCACTGCTGATTCCTCAGCAAATATAGGAAAAAATCTCCACAGATTTTATCTTGAGATTGAAAAGTCCCAAGGATACGATGTCATAATGGTTGTTGACAGATTATCAAAGTACGCTCATTCTGTGCCTCTTAAGCCCCCATACTCTGCTAAGTCGGTGGCTAGAGCATTTATCAGAGAAATTGTGAGAATTCATGACATCCCAAGATCCATTGTGAGTGATAGACCCAATGTTAACCAGTTTATTTTGGAAATAACTCTTCTGGCTACAAGGAACACAGCTTAAGATGATCTCAACATACCATCTGCAGAAGGAACTCTTCCAGCTACAAGGAACACAGCTTAAGATGAGCTCAACATACCATCCACAGAAGGATGGACAAACTGAAATAATGACAAGAAGCCTAGAAACCTATCTCGGATGTTTTGCAGGGGAACAACCAAAATCATGGGTAAACTGGTTGGCCTTGGCCAAGTTCAGCCACAAGACTTGAGTGAATTCTGCAACAGACATGTCCGTGTGTGGTTGAAAACCCCCTACTTTGTAATATACCAGTGGAGAGACGTGGGTCAGGTCTATAGCCAAGATTTTGATAGACAGAGACACGACTCTTAAAAGGCTGCAAGCTAATCCCCTTTGGATTCAACAGTTCATGAAGAAATATAGGAACAAACACAGTAGAAAAGTGGAAAATCAGGAGGGAAATTTGGTGTTAGTTAAATAAAATTCCACAACACGAACTCCAATTCCTTGGCTGCTAGGTATTATGATCCTTTCAAGGTACTTCAAAATATTGGGACAGTTGCTTAAAAGCTCCTATTAGCCGAAACTTCGAAGATACACACTGTTTTTCACATCTCCTAACTAAAGAAATCTAAAGGTTCTTTACCATTAGAGGAGTCGCCTGCTAATTTTTGCTTCGACCCAAAAGATGCTTTTGTCCCTGAAGTTATTCTTGCCACCAGGAAGGAGGTCATTGACAGCATGTGAAAGGGCCCAAGAACCAGATGTCCCAATGGAGCATTGGCTGGACCAGAATACAAGGGGGAAGCACCTGTTTGGAGGGTATATTCCAGAAGGCCATGTGGGCAGAAAGTTGCTACGGGAGCCTCTAACAGAATGGAGGAGAGAGAAGACAAAAGGGGAAGAGGGAAACACGGGAGGAGGCAAAAAAGAGGAACTCTTGGCTCAGCTTCAGCTTGGGGCTTCTGGCTCTGGGAGTTAGAGGTACTCTCTTCTATCTCTGTCTTCTACTTCCTCTGTTTCCATTTCTGTCACTGCTGTGTGATTTGGATTTGGCTGGGAAAACGGGGCATCTGGATATCACCGGTTCCGACGCCAGGAAATTTCACTGGAACATGGAGACACGCAGTGGATGGAAACCTAGGATAGAACAAAAAGATGCTAAAATAAAAAATAAAAAAATGGGAGGTCAGCTGGAAAACACGACCAATTCCATCGCTAGTATTCAGAAGGGGCAGGCAGAACTCACAGCGATGCTATCCCGATATATCGTTCATCAGAAATAAAGACCTTTGGGAGACGAAGAGCGTCTGGATTCTGGCGTAACAGGAGGATTGGGCTCAAAAACCAATGAACGATCTACCTCAAAAGGCAGTGAAGGTGGCACCGAAGCAGATCATCAAGAATTCATCTTAGACTTGAAATCCATGGCCAGCCAATTAGAGCTCCCTTCATTAAATGGCGATGACCCACAAGAATGGATGTTCCAAGTTGAACAATTCTTCTCTCTACAAAATACACATACCGAGTTGCGATTGTGCATGTGGCAGATTTGCATGGAGGGCAACGCCACTGGCTCGAGGTTTTGCTGCGAATTTACTCGACTCGAACTTGGGACCGATTCCGGGAAGAACTGCTGGCACGGTTTTGTACTCTAGAGATGCATAATCCATATGAAGCGATGGTGGGGATCAGACAGAAGGGATCAGTCGCCGACTTCATCGGGGAGTTCGAAACTCACTCAGCACTTCTCCCAGGACAGTCGGAACAACATTGTGTGGGTTTGTTTCTGAATGGGCTTAAAAATGAGATAAGGGATTGGGTTCGGGTCCATAACCCACAAACCTGATTGGTGGTGATGTGTGTAGCCCGTAGCGTGAAGGTGGAAGTCCACAAAACAGCGTTGAAACCCAACCAAGTCTTCAGGTATCGATGAGGTTCAAGTTATCAATTCAATCCTGGACCTGAGCACTCTCCGCCGAAGCTGAGGAGTTTTGACAGAAGCACTTCCTTGAGCAAGGCGGTGAGGAGTGATGGAAAATCCCCAATCGATGGAGACAAAGGTACTCGATGCATGAATGGGAAGAACGGCGGCACAAGGGTCTGTGTTTCCAATGTGGCCGGTAGTTTGGAACACTCCATAAGTACCCTGATCCAAAACTTAAGGTTATGGTATTAGGAGAAGGTGAATCGGATATGTGAAACGTTACATGATGATGATTTTGTTGATGCACAGGAGGGGGAGTGTACGAAAATCGATTCTGCTGGATTTTTGGAGCTTAAGGGAGTTCTTGGCAATTCAAGTAAGGAACTTCAAACAATGAAACTGTCAAAGGCTCTTCATCACATTCCAGTTATGTTTCTGTTAGATAGTGGAGCAACAAACAATTTTGTATCTCCAAAATTGATCTCTGCCAGGGGTCTGCAGGTGGAATGCATGCCGGGTGGTTTGGGAATAAAATTGGGTGATCGGTGCCAAACTGTTATTCAGGGAAAATGTTTCAATCTATAGGTTGACATTGAAGATTTTGGTTGCCGGAGTGATGCATGGGCGATGGATATAGGAGGCCTTGATGCGATTCTTGGAGTAGCTCAGTTGCGGTCTCTTGGTGAAATTATAGCTAATTTTGATAAGATGTATATCCAAATCCAGGTAGGCAACAAAATCACAGACCTCTGAGGAAGTAGTGGGAAGCCGAATCACACACTGCAAAGTGTGTTGGGGTCAAGTTCAGTGGTTATACCAAAAAACAGTTGTCGTTCCTCTGCTAGTCAAACAGACAACAATAGCAGCCAGGCGTTATCATCAACCCAGCTATCAGCTCTGCCAACATGTTCCAAACCAGTTTTCACCAGTTTTCACCAGTTTTTCAAGAACGGAAGGGGCTACCTTTGAAAAGAAGTTATGATCATGCCATTACTCTATGGCCTGGACAGGGCCCAGTGTCAGTATGACCGTACTGCTACCCGCATTATCACAAGGATGAGATCCAAAGGCAAGTCCACGAACTATTGCAAAATGGGGTTATCCGCTCCAGAACCAGCGCTTTCTCTAGCCCGGTCATCTTAGTAAAAAAGAGGATTCATCATGGCAAATGTGCGTTGATTATAGAGCATTGAACAAAGTGACAGTCTTAGTTAAGTTTCCCAAACCTGTAGCAGAGTAATTAGATGAATTGCACGATTCTCAAGTCATTACAAAGTTTGACCTCAAATCCGGGTATCACCAAAATCAGAATGAAGGAAGATGATGTGGAAAAAACTGCTTTTGGAACACATAATGGGCATTACGGGTTCCTCATCATGCCATTCGGCCTTAACAATGCCCCCATTCCAAGCAACTATGATTGAAATTTTCAAGCCTCACCTCCGAAAAAATATCTTGGTCTTCTTCAACAATATATTGATTTTCAGCCCATCATGAAAGTGACACTTGGAAGATATTGCAGTGGCTTTAACCATATTGCAGCACAATAATTTTACTGCCTACCGCAAAATGTGTCAATTTGGAAAAACTTCCGTGGAATATTTTGGTCATGTCATTTCTGGAAAAGGAGTTTCTATGGATCCCACTAAAATCAAAGTTGTACGTGACTGGCCTACTCCTCGAAATGTTAAGGGCATGCAGAGCTTTTTGAGCTTAACGAGATATTACCGAAAGTCCATCCAGGATCATGGCAAGGCAGCACAGGCCTTAACTGAACACAATGAAGGATGGTTTTTCATGGGATGAAGCTGCTCAAACAGCTCTTAATTCACTCAAACAGAAAACCACTACAACTCCCGTATTGGCTCTACCAAATTTCACTCAAATTTTCGCTATAGAATGAGATGCTTTGGGGTCAGGAATTGGTGCCATACTTATGCAAGAAGGTCGACCTATAGCATATTTTAGTAAAGCCGTGTCTGCTGCCTTTCAACAGAAATCTCCCTCCGAACGAAAGATGATGGCCCTGGTGTTATCTATTCAACATCGGCGTCCTTGTTGGGACGGCCTTTTTGAAGCAGCAGATGCACTTTCCAGAATCCATAACGAAGCAGATTTACATTTAATCAAAACTTCCCCTGCATGGCTCCATGGTCCAACTTTGACAGCAGATCTCCTGCAAGAAACTCGATTAGTAAAAATTGTTTCCGATTTGCAAAAAGATCCAACAACTCATCCTGGGTACTCCTGGCCTTGGGGAATTTTATCCTTCAAAGGTAAATCGGTTATTCCAGCTTCATCTCCTTGGATACCCACATTATTACAAGAATTTCATGCTACACCGGAAGGGGGGCACTCCGGTTACATGCGAACTTACAAACATTTGTCCAGTAATATTCATTGGATAGGCATGAAAAAGAGAGTTCAAACTTTTGTGTGGGGATGTGATATTTGCCAAAAGCAAAAGCATTCAACTCTCACTCCCAGCGGCTTACTGCAACCTTTGGAGATTCCTGATCGAATTTGGACAGATCTATGAATGGATTTCATTACCGGCTTACCTCAATCTAAGGGCTATGAAGCTATCTTTGTGGTGGTTGACCAGCTGTCCAAGTAAATCCACTTTATTCTGCTTAAACATCCATACACAGCACGGATCATAGCTGAGTTGTTCTTCAAAGAAGTGGTCCATTTACACAGCATACATTTCTCTATTGTTAGTGATCAGAATCCTCTGTTCATGAGAAAATGTTGGCAAGAATTATTTTGCATGCAAGGCACTGCATTGAAGATGAGATCCGCAAACTACCCTAAAACGGATGGTAAAACAGAGGTAATTAATCGTTGTCACAGGACTTATTTACATTGTTTTGCAACGGAACCACCCAAAACATGGTCCACCAGGGTACCTTGGGCTGAACTGTGGTACAATACCTTGTTTCACAGTTCCACTAATACTACCCCATTGGAGTCAGTCTATGGGCAGAAACCTCCATCCCTCTTGTGTTTTATTCCTGGTGAAACACAGGTAGAGGCAGTCAGCCACGAATTAATGGACCAAGATGAAGCATTGCGTCAATTAAAATTTCAACTCCTTAAAGCACGGGATCAAATGCGCCAACAGGCCAATAAACACCACCGCAATGTAGTTTTTGAGGCCGGTGAATGGGTATTTTTGAAGCTGCGACCTCCTCGACAACATTCAGTCGCTCCTCGGATTAATCAAAAGCTTGCTCCATGATATTTTGGACCGTTCAAGATTATTAAAAAATGGGATCCATGTCCTATCAATTACAGCTAACTGAAACCTCTCGTATGCACCCTGCTTTTCACATCTCCCAACTTAAAAAGGCCGTTGGCACCAAGCCGGCCTCCCCAACCTTTTACCAAGGGCAGGGAAATGGATTTCCCTGATGAAGCAACCTAAGAGGATTTTGGTTTTATTAAAAAACAATTCCATTCGGTTCAACTTGAGGACAACATGGCATTTGAGCAGGCGGGTATTGTTAGGAAACCTGACTCTCCATTTCAACCTTTCCGCACTCTTCACTTGGGCTACCCAAACCAACTAATTTCTACGCATATTCCAAGGGAAAACCAGTTGTCTAGTGAAATGCCACATCACTTCCAGTGATGCGGAAGTTACGCGGCCTGACTGTGTCTGTTGCTGGGGGAAGCAGCAGTTGACGGTTAGACGGGGCGGTCACCTATATCCATTAGCTGGGAAAAGGGAATAAGGCAGTTGTGTTGGAATGGGGTAGGAAGGCAACCTTGGCTCCAGAGCTCAGCTTGGAGAGAATTCTTCTCCAACATTTTCTCTATTCTGTTACACTGTAATTTAAATATTTACGGTTCTGTGGGCTTGAAAGCCTATGTTACTTTTTTTTTTTTTTGACTGGTCTGCCATGATTGTTGAGAAGAGGTAAGAGATATTACTTTACAAATAATATTGTCATGGAGAACAAAGTAAGAAGCAAAATGGTTCCTGGGAGGCATTCAAGATAAACTTGCAATCAAAATTTGTGTCACGGGAAGATTCGCATAAGACTGCATGTAAATTAAGTGCTATAACATTTTGAAAGGAACAAAAATCCTCAAGTAGAAAGTTTTGACAGCATGCACTATTCTGAAATGTGGCCTGCAAAATTTATACCAGCTCAGGAAATAGTGATTAACCCAAATAAGTAAAGTGGATTACAGTGTTTCTGAATTCAATTTTATGAATTTCCATATATAATCACTAAGCGAAACTTCACAAGATGGCAAGCACCTACAACGTTTCCTTTTTTGCAAAACTTCATATATTGGAAAAGGTAGAAAACTACCTCAGTTTCCATTTTGAAGGACACGAGGCGTGCCATGACAACAGCAGCTGCTTCTTGATCAAATCCAGAAATTAAATCCTATAGGCACAACTCAAAGCAGATTTATCAACTCATTGAAAATATCAACAGATGCAATTCCTTAAAAGCAGGCCAGACTTATCAGATTCGGGCCAAGCTGTCACGTTAAGAATATGTATAAAACTTTGGCCCAAGGCCACTTTGAGACCCTTTTTTTAAGCCAGAAACCCAATCCATTTAAAATATACCGACCCGAAACACAGTCCATTTGGCTACTAGCCTGAAATCCAAAATAGAACGGGCTTATTCGGTCTGGACCGAAAACCCAGCTTGAGCCCAAGCCAAAATGAGCAAAAACATAAAAATAAAGATAAATGGATAGAAAGTGAGATGCTTTCATGGTCCAAAATATAAGAAAAAGTAATGCACTTAATTATATTTTTCCACAACTGATCTTCATTAACCATGATAGAAAATATAAATCAGAATTTGAATCAAAATTAGTTTTTAAAATACGTAATAATTTTTGATAAATTCAATGTGTTCACCCACTTTTGACCAATTTTCTTAATTATTGTCAAACTGTTATTTTTTATTATATTGTAGACCGGAGGTAGTACATAAAAAAATGAAAAACATATAATAAAAATAGATTTTAAAATACTAAATAAATAGTATTAGCATTTCTAAAAAAATGTTATTATATCATATTGCTATCAGGCATTTAAAAGTAACTCATTTATTTATTTGGACCAAAAAAAATAGGCTCCATGATACAAATTTTATGGAATGGGCCTGTTGATTTGGGTGGGTCCCTAGGCCATGTACAGGTCTACTTAAAGACGTTGTCATCTCTCTCTCAAGTGACTCATATATGACCATCTGCTTCATGACAACACCTCCAACCCCAACAAATTACAATAAGGAAAAGGAAAAAAATGTAAAAGGAAGACTTAAATTTTCCAAGATAACTTTCCAGAACCATTCCCCCGACCCCCTTTCCCTTTTTCTATCATAATGTACGGCAAGTGATGGATGATAGACAGCACTAAGGAAGAGATCTTTCACTATTTTTTAAAAAAACTAAAAAATATTACACCATACACAGACTGATTTAATTTTTATAAGAAAAATAATAATTCATTTCTTTTAAATGAAAATAAATAAAATCATTTTTGAAATAATACATAAAATAATTATGGATTTTTACAAATTAATAGATTAATAATTCTTATTTATAATTAGTAAAATTTTCAAATGCCGTCAGATCTGTGTTGTATGTTTTAAAGTCTCATGTTACCATGCTAGATACATATCAAAACTGATACTTGCACCACTACTGGTGTTTCTTGGTTAAGAAATGCTTATAGCATACAAACCTGTTCAGTTATTGATTGATATGTTGACAAATAGTTAAGCATCAAGTTATTTATACAATATATTTATTATAAACAGAAGTGTATCCTAGAGTTATGGCCTTCTTTCTCTCTCAACATGTCTCATTTAGACATGTAAAAATAAAGATAATTTTTTTTTGACATAGAAATATTTTTCTTAACTGCTTGTCATTGCCGTGCAGCAGTGAATTAACAATTTAAAACATTGCTGCAAAAGACAATAATTGAGTTTACCTGAACGCTTCCAGGACCTGTAACCCATCTCCTGGAAAGTGTTGTCACACGGACTCTCATTTGACCACTACTATGCTGATAACTACAGCAAAAGATCTGTAATGAGTAAGAAGTGGCCCCATCCTAAACAAGCCCAACAATCAACCAATCATTTAGTGAAGTATGAGACAGAAGCACATACTAAGTTACAAATTGGAAGTAGAATTGATTGTTAGCAGATTGGCCAACGACATCAGGGATTTCTTTCTTTGTGATTTCAAACATTAAACATAAAGATGTAGCCTTGTCAAGGCCACACATCTTCCAAGCACTGGTGCCCCCTTGACCAACCATAGTGTCAGAGCACAACGGGCCTTTCTGCACCAAGTAAACAAACATCAGAAATGCATCATTATTAAAGGTGCATAGGGGTCGGGCATATCGGGTTTGGGCTGCCCGTTTTTTTTTATTTTTTTTAAAAAGCCTGAAGACCAGACCGTTTAAAATATCTCAGCCCGAAGCCCAGCCTGATAATTAATCAGGCTTTAAAATATTATTATATGAAAAGAAAAAATTAGCAATAAATCCATCCAGTATTACTTGTTTACTTTTTAGTACAATTTTTTTTAACATATCCAAAAAATGCAGTTACAATTTTTTTTAAAAAAAAATTACCCTTAAAACCATATAATTAAAAAATAAGGAAAAACTAGTTTTGTCAATACTTTTAATTAATTTTCTATAGAAAATCACGTTTTCTGAATTTTTTAATTAATTTAAACATAGCATACGTTTTGTGTTCGTTTTCTATTTGAAATATTGAATTTGGTGTGAGTTTGATATTACGGAGTGTGTTTTTTTAAATGTTTTTTGTATCATAACATTATTTGATTATATTTTTGTGTGAATGCATATACAGTATCTGTTTATTTTTGTAATTTTATTCGACAAAATAACAAAACAATTGTTTTGTGATTTTTTTACTTTGAAAAATAGAGTATGTGTTATGACACAAAAGCAAAACACAGAACATATGTTTTGTCTTATTTATCAACTGCTTTGAATAAAAAAATTATATTTTTTTCATTTTTATTACAATTTTCATATAAAATTAAGGACAAAATATGTATGTGTCATGTTATAAAATTAAGGACAAAATATGTATGTGTCATCTTATAGATTTTTTTTATTAATAATTTGTTTTCTTAATAAATGAATTGACAAAAGATATGTGGTTTTATTTTGTTAGTTTTTTGCAACAAAACAAGTTTTATGCAGTTTTTATTACAATTTTAATATAAAACTAAGAATAGAACATTTGCTCTATTCTTTTAATATTGTAATGTTTTCAATCCATTGAATTTAAATAAAGGTAACTGTTTATTAATTGTTGATTTTGATGATTTTAAAATTAAAATTTTAAAATGTAGTGATCAGGGTTCAGAATTTGATTTTAACTTGAATGAATCATCTTATATAATTTATAAAATTAAAAGGTTTATAAAGTTTTTATAAACAATTATTGAATTTTAGATTTTGTCCAACTATTATTAAATTATGTTGTAAGTTTAAATTATTTTTGTATAATAACATTATTTGATTATATTTTTTTGAGTTGTTTTTTGTTAATGATTTGCAACAAAATATATTCTTTTGTATTTTTTATTATAATTTTAATATAAAATTAAGAACATAACGATCTATCTGTATTTTTTATTGACTTTAAAAAATAGTGTATATGATATTTCACAAAAACAGAACATGGAACAATTATAGCACAAAACAATTAGTATATGTTATTTATTAAGTTTTTTAATAAAAATATTACTTTTTCTGCAATTTTTATTATAATTTTCATATAAAATTAAAGACAGAACAATTGTTTTGTTTTCTTTTCTTGAATTTTTAAAAATAGTCTGTTATTTCACAAAAATAGAGCACAAAACAATTGGTTTTAGTTGTCTATTGACTTTTTTTTAGAAAATATATTATGTTTTATGTATTTTTTTAGTATAGATTTCAACAAAATTATGGACAGAACAGCTGTTTAATGTTCTTCTATTTACTTTTTTAAAATATACTGTGTTATTTCACAAAAACAAAGCACAAAACATATGTTCTATGATTTATTGACATTTTTTAATAAAAAACATCATGTTTTTTTACATTTCACACAAAAAAAATTACATAAAATTAACGACAGAATGATGGTTTTGCATTCTTTATTGGATTTTAATTAATCATTTAATATATCATTAAATAAGATAACAGAACATGTGTTTTGTGATTGTATTTTGTTAGATTTTTGTAAAAAAACATGTTTTTCTAGTTTTATTACAATTTTCAAATATATTAAATGATGGGATATTTGTTCTGTGTTTCTAAATGATTTTTTTTAATTAATCATGTATTTTATACTTGTAACAAATGACAGAAAACATGATATGTTTTTTTTATTGATTTTTTAATTGTTTATTTTTAATAATAGAACACATGTTTGGTAATTATTTTTAGCATATTTTTTACAATAAAACAAGTTTCCTATGTTTTTTATTTAAAATTTCATACAAAATTAAAAAAAAACATTTAATGTGTTTTTGAGTTTTTAAATTAATCATTTGTTATATCATTAAATAAAATGATAAAACATATGTTTTGTGATTTTATTTAGCTAGTTTTTTGCAACATAACATGTTTTTTATGGTTTTTATTACAAGCTTCGTATAAATAGACAAAAACATTTGTTGTGTGTTTTTGATAGAAAACCAAGTCAAGGGTAATTTGGACATTGTTGGGAGGATATTGGTTATTAGAAGAGAGAGAATATGGTTAGCATTTTTGTTTAGTTGGGACCACGAAGGATTGATTATAAGAAGGGTGGGAGGGGGTAAGAGCGAGGTAGGAGTGGAATATTTTGGGGCTTCAACCGTTGGCTTGGATTCGGCCGTAGGCTTGGGCGAGGGAGCTCTCCCTCCTCTCAAAGTGTTTTCGTTCTTCTCCTCGTCTCTCCTTCCTCCATTTTCCCAGTAATCCTCTGTTTCGCTTATTAATTCAATACAAGGAGTCATCTGTCTCTATCATTTGGTCCGACCTGCCGTTGCCTCCTTATTACTCAAAGGAGGCGCACCGCCAAAACTCCTTGTTGTTCTTCTTCTTCACCTGGCGGAGCGTTTCTGACACACCGACCTGTTGTGCCGTTTCCATCTGCTTTGACGACTCCTTCCATCGACTCACACCTCCACAACATGCGTCAAAGCTTCCTCACAACAGACCACTCGTCCGCAGTTCCCAGCCCTACCTTTTCGAGACGGTACACATGGATTTTTTGCGGCCAGCAAAACCGCACACCATCCCCTAGGTGTTTTGCGGGAGCACGCCGACTCCACCGACGCGCTCTACTTTTATTCCTCTACCGGCTCGCAGACGTTTGCAATATCACCTGCAGTGGACGTTTGAGCAATCACTTGCAGCGGACCTTTGCGCCCACTCTGTCGACGCACTCGACGCGACACATTCTGCTCATCGGTTGAGCCATCACCTGTTTGCTCGACAGCAACGCATCCAGGTGGTTCTCATCCAGCAAACGTCTTCTTCACTCCTAAATCTGCAGCATCACCCACTGTGGATTTTTTTTATCACCTTAGGACGTGGTACGCGTACCGCTGGATTTCTCCTTCCCCGCAACGGCAAATTCGTTTTATGTTGCTATGTTCGCATTGCCTGTTGCAACCTCTTCTTAGACGTTGCGTCCATTTCCTCCAGTCGACAGACACGGCCAGATCATCTTCACTCTCTCCGCGTCCACTGCTGCTTCCCTCTCTCTCCAATGGAGACACGCCATCAAAACCACCTTGACAGTGTAGAACAACATTTGGGGTGGCTGGAGTCTACTCTCTCAACTATGACCGCCTCCCTGGAGGTCCTCAAAATAACACAGCAAACTTTGGAGCAGGAGGGGAAGGGCGAACTTCCGCAAGGCGCTCATGTCTGACTAGGCCGAATTTCGCAAGGAGCTAGCGCGAGACCAGACTGAACTTCATCGCTCACTCTCTGCTTTATTGCACAAGCTGGAGAAAGCTCCTCGGCTTGGTGAGGCGCGCCCTTCCCCAGCCACAGACCCCTCCTCTTCACAAGCGGCCACAGTTAGCGACTTCTAGCAGCATATGAAGGACAATTGAAAGCACCCGAATGGGGTTGTTGCGTGAGCCACACCTAACTACATGGGGGTTGACACACATCTTGCATCATGGCATGTAGAACTTCCCATGTTTGATGGCAGACCCACGAGGCCGGATCGCACAAGCTGAGATGTATTTTCGGATTCAACAGACCATCAAGGGTGCAAAGTTGGCTCTGACTCAAATAAGTATGGAAGACCTTGCGATTCATTGGTTTACAATTATGGATGAGGTGCATCCGACTCTAACGTGGACATTGTTAGAAGACGAGTTGATTAACCGTTTTAGCGGCTTGGAAATTCAGAATCTGTACAAAGAGCTTGCACCACTCCAACAGCAGGGATCAGTCCCGGAATATAATGAGCAGTTTGAGTATCTGGCGTATTTACTACCCCTTTAGCCTGAACTCCGATATATCGGTTATTTTCTGCATGGCCTGTACGACAACATTCGAAGTTGGGTTCGCATTCACGACCCAGCGACCCGACTCCACGCCATGCGGTTAGCTCGACATATGGAGCTTGCTATCATGGGAGGCGACGGCTCTCAATGCCACGAAGGTGCGTCACGAAAATTCACCCAAGTCTGAGAGTTTGAATCAGAGCAACCACCAAACCGCTCGGGGCCATGCCAACCAGACAAGACCTTTCTCCTTCTAAGAAGACACGAAGTGGTTGTTGGGACGGGTGTTTGCCGCAAGGCTCCACCTCACACCAACTCTGATGGGCGTGGCATTCGCCACCTGACGACCCAGGAGTGGGAGGACCGACGATGTAAGGGCCTATGTTTCCAGTGCGGGGTGCCCTTTTAAGCCCATGCACAAGTGTTTCAATCCACATTTGTGGGTGCTGCTGCTGGGAGACGGCGATGACGGCACTAACGAAGGGACAACCGAGTGGGGCATGACAACAACCCCTAACACCATAGATCCAGTTCCCCACATTCAGCCTTGAGTACAAGGCTGATTTCGAGGGGTGGGCAGTGATAGAAAAACCCAAGTCAAGGGTAATTTGGACATTGTTGGGGGGATATTAGTTGTTAGAAGAGAGAGAATATGGTTAGTATTTTTGCTTAGTTGGGACCAAAAGGGATTGATTATCAGGGGGTAAGAGTGAGGTAGGAGTGAAATATTTCGGGACTTCGGCCGTTGGCTTGGATTCGGCCGTAGGCTTTGGGCGAGGGAGCTCTACCTCCTCTCAAAGTGTTTCCGTTTTTCTCCCCGTCACTCCCTCCATTTTCCCTGTAATCATGTGCTTCGATTATTAATTCAATACAAAAAGTCCTCTGGCTTTATCAGTTTTTCTTGAGCTTTTTAATAGAATATATTAATTCGTCGATCTTTTTCTATTTTAAAGAAAGAACATATGTTCTGTGATTGTTTTTTAGTTTTTTACAAAAAAAAACAAGTTTATTTCAGTTTTTATTACGAATTTCATTTAAAATTATGAACAAAACAAATGTTCTTTGTTTTTAGTATTGTAATGATTCTCATTTACTGATTTTTAAAAAAATGTTTGTTTTTCACCTGTTAACTTCAATGATTTTAAAATCAAAAAAATGAAAATAAAGCAATGAAGATTTAAAATTAGAATTTAATTTGAATGAATCGTATTTTATAATTTTTTAAATTGAAAAGTTTATGATTTTTGTAACCATTTGTGCATTTTAAATAATGTTTCCCTAATTTTATGTTGTCAATAAATTATTATTTTTTTATCCAAAACTTTATTTGGATTTTTTAGGATTTTTTTGAACAGAGGTTCTTTCAGTTTTCACTAAAAGTACACGGGTTTTTTAGTAAACAAATTTTGAGAGTAATGCTGCAAAAGTTGAGGCTTTTTGGAATAAAATTCCCATCAATTTGAATTTAATGATTAATTTCCATCATAATAGTAACTTGAAAATATTAAATACTTTAAATTATATTTTCTTTTAAAAATAATATTATATTAGATTATTACAGGGAGGGGCAAGACATGGATCATATCATCAATTGTGACCCAGGCCTGGCTTAAATATTAATCATGCATTTAAAAATGAGTTATTTATTATTTGAGCCAAAAAAAATCTAGTCAAATAACAATAACAACAAACAAGTCTAAAACTCGATTAAATGGGATCGGTTAAATGGAACAAACGACGTCAATTAGCTCTGTTGAAGATCATATTTTCATTGAAACCATTTAGAACAAGATTATCTTGAATGATTTGTTCAAGATTCCTTTTAGGCCTACCTTTACTACTTATTTTAATAAGTGAATTTGTCAGTAAGTTTACCTTATTAACAAGTGCATCACTAAGTCTTTTTCTAACACGTCCAAACCATTTTAATCTGAACTCAGTCATCTTCTCATCAATTGGAGTCACTTCAATTTTCTTTTAAATACATTCATTTCTAATATTATTCATCTTATCATGTCTTCATATTCATCTTAACATTTTCATTTCTACTACCCTTATTTTTTGTTCAAGGCATCTCGTTAAAGTTCAACACTCACTGCCATATAGAATAGTTGATCTAATAACAGTCCTATAAAATATACCCATCAATTTCAAAGAAACTTTACGATCACAAAGCACCCCTTTCACCATTTTATCCATCCAGTTTGAATGCTATGTGAGACACCTGAATTAATATCTCCATCACATTGCAGAAAAAAGTCTAAATATCAAAAAACGGTCAAATTCTAAAATAACATGGGCTCCAAATCTCATATTCAAAACATTACTATACAATCCCTTGCAAAAATGACACTTCATATATTCTCCCGACTAAGCCGAAAACCTTTTGATTCTAAAGTCTCCAAAAAAATCGGGTCCAAAAATACAATTTTTTCAGCACAAGCCTATAGGGCCGAGAGGGTAACCAAACCCATATACAGGCCTAATCATTATATTATACCTTTTCTAGAGATGCACAAGGACCAATAATGCCTTGAACTTTGATGTCCTTTGAGCAGCTCATCTCAAATATCCCACTGCAACCAGAGTAGAAAAAATGAGAATGAATATCAGGATGCCCAAATAGCATGTGCATATTTTAGGAAAACTTACAGGCCAATGAGATTTACAAATTAAGAAGATTGCTCCACGATTTTAGGAAGAGTTGTTAAAGGCTTGATAAAATTAACATCATAGCAGCAAAATTATGTATAAAGAGGCAGAAAGAAACATACACACAAGCAAATTCATCGAGCATGCATACTCTTGGCAACAGTTTTTATGATAAAAATATTATTCACCGCAATACATGGACCAAAGAAAACAACCAAAAGCATCTTGTGTAAAACATATCTATCCCACACTTACTTAGATGATAATCCAAGGTCAGAGTCACCGGACTGGAACACACGTCTAAGAGAGTCCTTAAACACAGAATGACCAAAACTTTCTGCAAGCACTGCAAGTCCTCCAGTTTTCTCAATTGCCACTTTTACTTCAGCAAGTCCAACCTGGAATGGAAAAAAAATCAAATGAAGGGGAGCAATATTCAAGCAACATGTGCAAGCCTAATGTAAAGAAGCACAGCTGAAGAACAAAACCAAAGGAAAGCTTTCCATTGCATCCAAAAAGAAGGCAGCAAATAAAAGGCAAGGAAAAAAAGAAAGTGTTGATAAAAGATAGTTTCAAGAAATAATACAAACTAATTAGCATATTGTGCATCTAAATTGAAAAAATGGTATTTTATACTTAATAAGGAGCTAGAAAAATAATATTTCAAATTTAATAAGGAAACAATACCAGGACATGCATAACAAACATGAGAATTGGTCCCATGTATACATCAGTAGCTTAAAATCTTAAAATGTTCATGATTTTTCACAAAAAGTTCATAATCAGGAGCTCCTTTAAAATATTAATAA
Source organism: Viscum album (assembly GCA_963277665.1). Lineage (NCBI taxonomy): Eukaryota > Viridiplantae > Streptophyta > Magnoliopsida > Santalales > Viscaceae > Viscum > Viscum album. The sequence continues at coordinate 387,474,604 of OY728148.1, read as the reverse complement.
TCCATCATATGACATGCCACTACTCAATCCATCATTCACTTATAAACTAAAACATCATAATACCAGCAAATGAAATATATGCTTTAGCATCCACCCCTATTGAACCAATGAAAGCGAAATAATGAACTGGAATGGCACCCAACTGAACCCACCAACATATTGGGCATATATGTAAGGACAAGGAAACAGGAAACGCATGCATGAAAATAAAAATATTTAAAATATTACCTGGTCAAGGGCACAAGCAAATAGATCGAGTACATGACCTTGATGTACAAGCTGCTTTGAAAGTCCCTCAAAGAACTTCACAGCTTTATGGAAAAAAGGGGCAGAATCTTTATCCAGATCCTTGTGTGAACGTATAGGCTCGGATAAGTTTTTTGATACAATCTGCACACAGAACACAAAGAATGCAACAACTAATCAGAATCACAACTCATTTGTAACAAGCAAAATCATTATAAGAATAATTAATTTTCCAGCACTAAAAAAATTTACCAATCAACCAAGAGTAACTGGTGAACCCTGAAGCAGAATTACAACTCTATGGCATGCAAAATGTTCAAGTGGGATGCTTCTTAAGAAAAAACATGGATGGTTATTTAACCGATGTAAAATTAAAACTGTCACAGCCTGTGAATGGAACACCAGTTTAAGATATGCTGAACCATATCTGATAGTCTAGATTCAGAAAGCAAATCCAGGAAACAAATGCAACAAAGACGAATGATTTAGCACAATTTCGCTGAGCCCTTCATTTTGCCTATTTGACAAAAGGCAGGAGGACGTTTATATGAATACCACACACTTATACAGTTAATAATTCTGCCGAAGCTGATTATAAAATTTTCACTTAAATTGGAAAAATATGGAAGAGAAAAGGGAAGAGGAGCCACTTTCTCATTCTTTTTTAAATTAATTTGATTAAGAACAGATAGAAGACTTCCATTCGTATGAGTGTGCAATTACGGCTCAACCCAGGCCCGGGCTATGCCTGAACAAATTTTGCCGAAATACCTCAGGCCAGGGCTTAGGCAGGCCCATTTCAAGCCTTCGATTTTTTTTAATGAATTAAATGTAATTAAAGGTGGGGGCAATTAGGAGGGGAAGGCGTATTTTGATATTTATAGGCTTCTCGTACAGCTCCACCTTTCATAAAATCTGATGTAGGAATGCTTTATTTTTTTCATTTTTTAAGATAATTCGACAGTCCCCTTCCCACCCATGCAGCAGGGCCATGGAAGGCAAGTTCGCATGCATACAATATCTAGTAAGGCATGATATGTATCATGTACATAACAAAAAAAACCTAAATAAATAAAGTAGGATACAACAAGGAATATGGTCTCGTCAAAAGAGTTGTCAAAATGCACCCATTGATGTCACCTGCCGGTGCTCTCTCTCTCTCTTTCTGTGATAGGAAAGACAGTCTAGATTATACGGTGATAATGATTCTGCCCTTACCATGCCTCCCACTCTCACTCCTTCCCCTTCTTAAATTCTCAATACCATGACCAGATGAAGTGACTAGCAATTATCCCCACCTTAACTTATTTATGTGAATTTTGAAGTGATTTTAGCACAAGTTCACCATAAAATGTATGGATCCCAGATAAATGAATCCTTAAGTCAACAAAGGCGCAAGCTTTAAAAAGAAAAAATCCCGCAAAAAAATAAGATGAATTCCAATAAAAAAAAACTTATAGATGCATAAATATATACGTATGAATATAATTCGTTGTATCCCATCGTACTTTTTTTTTTGTATCCCATCCATCATACCTTTATCCTAATTCATAGGGAAATGACCATATTAGGTACATATGGTACCTTAAAATTGTATCCATGCCAATGCTTCTTAGCATGTGTGTGCGTGTGTGCGTGTGTGCATGCACATATAATATTGAGACTCAAGCACATCACATCCAGCTACACTGTGAAGTACCAGCTTTTTGTTGAAGATGTTTAGGAATGGATGCAAAAACTACATGAGAACCATTTTATTGCACTTCTTACTCACTAAAAAAACACTGTAGAATGAAGCAAAAACGCTTGTGGGAAGCGATGCTGTGGATCTTAATTAAGGCAAACATCAGCAACATGAAGGCAAAATTCCATTTTCAAAGTAGCCCCCCCCCCAAAAAAAAAAAACATTCCATGTCCAAATACATGCACGAGTAAAAATGAAACTAAAACTTACAGCACCAGGACCTTCTGTTGCCGGCCCACCAACAAACGCCATGATTCTAGCCCCAGAACCAGGCACACACACTCCAAGCAAAGTCGCAGCAATGGTCAGAGCAGTGCTGGTGCACCTTGGTGCTCTCTGATCAGGTGGCACGGGCCAGGAGTCCTTCTGAAGCTCTTCCAGAACCTTATCATTGGAAAACGAAAATCACACAGAAAATTCAACCACACGAAGATTAAAAAACATGTATGTTCCTTCCCGAAGGTAATAATTTAAACGAGCCCTGAACCCAAGGCAAGTGCGGAAATTACCGAATTCAGCGCAAACTCGCACTCGGATGCCGGCACCAAAAACCGCGAAATGCTCTCCGCAGAGAGCCCGTCCCTTTGGCCGGCGATTACCCCAACACTGGGTCTCGGCTTTTTGGCGAAGAAACTCAAATGCTCGAGAAGCTGATCTTTGGACTCGTCTTTTGAACCCCGGAAGACGTAGGTCTTCGGGATTTGTCCAAAACCAAGCTCATGAACGTGCACGTAGGTCCCGAAGGTGATCAGCCCGACGAGAGAATTGTCGGGAAGGAGATCAAAGGCCTGCGACAACGCGGATTTCAGGAAGGCAATTTCCTCCTCTATCATGCAGGTGTCTACGACGAACATGTAAACGGGGGAGGTGGCAGCCGCTGCGGAGGGAGGGTCGTCCGAGGTCTGATACTCGATGGTGGTGTACTGAGCGAAGAGCTCGGCGGGAAGGTTCTCCTCGGATATGGAAGCGTAGTGAGAGGGGAAGTGGTTACGCTGGAAGCAGAAGGGGCAGATCCAGATCTTGGCGGAGAAATCGACGATGGAAAAGGGGTTGAGTACTGATCGGCATGTGCGGCAGCGAAGAGGCGCGTAGGGAAGGAGCGGCATGGCGGGGAAGGATTTGAGTGGAGAGTAGATGGCGGAGACGGGAACGATGTAATTGGTGCACTCCTGTCTGGTCCCCGCAATTACGTTCCAGGGCATCCGCACGCCGTCCTGCGCTTCCAGGTCCAGGAATTCAGCCATTGTTGGAGCTCTGCTCCTGGATCGCCGATCTTCGCTACTGGCTGCTTCCCGTTCTCCGGTGATCGAGTTCCACTGGAGACGCGATCACGCTGCGTTGCAGAATGGTTTGTTATTATTTACCACCCTGGCGCAATTTTTTTCCCACCTGCATTTTGTTAGAAAAAAATGTAATGTATCAAATTTTTCAGATATCTCTCCCCTTGGTTGAAGGGTTCGATCCTGTAATGTCCACGGGGTCTTATTTTTTTTGTTCTCCCTTTGGGTGGTTGTCCATAAAACCCCTAAGCTTCTTGAGGTACATAAACATTTAATTTTTGTCAAATCTTGTATTTTATTCCAGTTATGAATGTTTGAAAGTGTGTGGGGAGAGTCGGGGGTTTGTTTTGAATGTGTGTCGGAGGGTTTGAGGCTCAAAAGTATGAAAATTAGGATTTCAGGCCGAGGCGTGCGGTTGGTCTTAACAGTGTGTCCAAACCACACGATGGGTGAGAGTTTCACAATATCGTTTGCACGGTTGGCGTACGGCCTATCGAACCATGCGAGGTATTTAGGAAAATCATGCGAAACGAGCACTAAATTGCAAATATGGTTGCACAGTTGATACATGGTTTACCAAATCGTGTGGGGTGCAGTTCCCTATGCGGTGAGAATTGCATGGTTGACACACAATTTAACAAACCATACAACCAAATTGTGATATCTTACAAGTCACTTACAAATTGAAAATTCACCAAAATATCCTCAATTTTATATCCACCCTCGTCTGATCAAAGAGCGCTCCCAATTGGGGTCTCCTCATTCCTCCTTTCTCTTGAGGATTTTTCTTTCGATCTTCCATCGTTTCAAGTGTCGTTTGTTTTGAGAGTGAGCTAGCGGTAAGGCTAATGCTTTGTCTTCACCCTTTTTCAGTTTCTCTCACCACCTAATAGCCATGCGCCGATTTCGACTATTTGTTTCATGTCCTAAGATTTTCTTCTAGTTAGTTTTCTTCCATTTGTAGGGATGCCCAAACCCAACCCAACCTAATCGACCTGACCAGGTTGGGTCAAGTTACACATGATATATGGATGGGTCAAGTTGATTTTGATCGAGTTTGGTCAGGTCACGAGTTGGCAAAATAATGAACCAATCAGGCCAACCGACTCAACTAATCCCTAATTTATTTCCTTCGGGAGTCAAGCACTCTGCTTCCCTCTTGTCCCCTCTCAATCCTATAAATGTTTTTGACATTACATATAATGTTTATTGAATATAATAGCTACCTGTAATGTTTTGTTTGTTGGTCGACCTATAAAATGTTCAAATAAAATACTTATAATGTCTAAATAAATTCAAAAAATGTTTATTTAATTTGTTTATTTGAATTTGTTACCTAATAGTAATGTTTATTGATTTTTTTGTATGCATGTTTGTTTGAATTTATGTATTGTGTGTTGGTTGATACAACTTATAAGTCATTTTATAGGTTATGCCTAATTTATTTGGACATTACATGTATTGTTTTGTTGGGTGATAGGAATGGCTTAAGTGCTTCACGTGATGATGTATTTCTTGGTTTTTTAAGTAAAATGCTTTACAATTTTGAACTGAAGTTAATGGGGATTATTGGTATGTTTCTACCTGGAAGATTTTAAATGTTCTAGATTTGTTTAGTTTTAATTTAAGCAATAATTTTACATTTTTTTGTTATTCTTTCTTGTGACTTTTCTTAACTTGGTCTGATAGACCCGACCCGACCTACATTTGGTTAGGCTGGGTCATTATGAAAAAATGTTTATGACCCGACCAAACCTAACCCAACAACCACTTTTGATTAGGACGGGTGAAATTTTTTCCCAAATCCAACCCATGGACACCCTTAGTTGTTTGAGCTCGAATTAGTGGTCGATACTTGACGGGTAAACTTCGATGAGCCTAATGTAGGTGGCCCTTGAACTATCCCTTAAAGTCTTGCTTGTTTTCCAATGCATGTGGTGTGTGGCGGCGTTGACCTACTGTACGCTGGACCTAAATCATAAAATAAATTTAGATATGCTCCATTGATAGTGGGAATTTAGGATTCAGGCCATGATGACCTGTGAAAAATGGAAGGACCCAACGTTCGATCACTAAGTGTGGTGAACCTAAATTTAAAAAGAAAGGGAATTTAAGAGGCGGCCCAAGGAGAGTCTAGGACTGAAAGGTGACCAGGGTAGAGATGATATGACAACTTATATCTTTAATACACCTTAATTCATGATTTATTACATAAAGATACACTTAATGCAATCCCAAAAGATCGTGAGGCCTAGTGTCTTTGGGTAATTAGATACATAACACAATAACTTGAAACATATGCACACCAATGTTATTTTAAAATCCAAAAAATGCCCTATATTTCATCGATCATATAATATTGCACAAGATAATCTAGGGATGTACATAAGAAAACGGTGAGCTGTAAATCTCAGTAAGAGAATAATCAAAGCATAACATGATGAAAACAATACATGTGAGTCAAGAGGCATATCAAGGTGACATCAAATGAGTGAGAATCATAAACTTGAACATCGAAGCATGATATAAGATGATAACATCAAGGCAACACATGGATGTGACAACAACATAAAACATAACATCATAAACATAAGTCATGGCTAACCATCGAGACATCATTACATGCTGTGCTTAAAATAACCTCTCATGCACCATACATTATGTCTCGTGAGATAAAAAAATTACCCATTGTGTTGGAGTGTTATATAATTTTGGGCACACCCATCATATTCATATCATGTACATGCATTAGTGTGTCACATGGATTATACAACATAAGAACACCTTTCATCACTTTTAATCCCACGATTAAGGAGTGCATGTTACATACATGGAAGTCCTCAATCAATGAAGGATATGTACATTTAGGTGAATACCCTTGAGTGGAAATGAGTATGGGTATTTTCTAAATAAATGTCTGATATAGAAAATCACAAGATAATTTCAGCATTATAGAAAATGCACATAAAGATTCATGTAAGAGTTTAATGAGAGTGAACAGTGGTCTATCATTACTTAGAAATCATAAGGACAATAAAATGTATGTTAAAAAATACATTCCAATGTGAAAAATTAGAAATCAAATGGCATAATTCAAAAAAAGTGCTTGAATAAAGAGGAAAAGATAATTTTCTTACCTTGAGAGGCCGCTTCTAAAAGCTTGGGAGGAGCCGCTTAAGAGCTTGAGAACGCATTGTAAGGGATTTAGAGAGGGAGAGGGAGAGTAAATTCAATCTCAATGAGTTTTTAGTGAAGAAAAGTGATAGGTTGGGTGGGTATTTATAGCAAAGGAGAGGAGAATTCTTTATTAATTTATAAACTTAGGTTTTGGACTCTATATAATAAAATAACCAAAACCATAATATTTCCCATGGGTTTTCCCATGGTTTATTCCAAACAAGAGTGGTTTTCAATATTTTATAAGGATAAGAACTAAAAATATTAAAATAATATCATTGGTGATGTGTAAGCGAGTCATGTTCATAAAGAATCGATTTTAAAACCTTAAAATATAATATAGATTTTTGAGGATTATCAAAGGTTTATAAAATTAATCAAACAACTTAAAAACATATTATTTTAAGGGAGAAATATATTTTTGGTTGTGTATTCCATTTATAGTATTTATTACATCCCTTTTGGGCTATTATGATGTCATAATACATACCATATATTTATACTATGTTTAATTTTTATAAAAAAAATCAATTGTCTTAGAAAATTATGAAAAATTCACCATTGACTAATTTTGACATGCTAATTTCAAAGATGATATTTATTTTAACAAAATAATTTTCTAAATACACAACTTTATGCTTTTAAATAACAATCATTATTTACTATAAAATACTAGTTTTCACAACAATAACAATTTTATAACCCTCATAATGTAAGAACCCATGTTTTTTCGGATTGTAGTTTAGAACAAAAATTTGAACTATTGCTTTCAGATGCTTAGGAGGGGTAAAATGGTTCTTTTACCTGAGCATATGATCTCATATAATTTTTTTGACCACTCTGTTGGTCCCAGAATAGGGTGTTTACCCTAGTACAAGAGTTTGGTGGAAATCTGAGCCATTCGAATTTTGGCAAAATAATTAACATTTAATATTTATTAATTAAATATTAATTTAATCGCGCAGGTTTGTTTGGAGATAAATTTTGAACAGAGTGTCGGATTGAGATTTTGTCTCTACTTTTGAGTCTGAAATGAGGAGTTTAGCCTAGGTGATGTATAAACTAGAGTCGGGCATCGGGGCCGGCCCGAGCCCCCTTTTTCTTTTTCTTTCTTTTTCTTCTTTTATTTTACTTCCTCTTCTTCCCTCCTCCTTCTTGAACACACCTAATGTGTGGATCCTCCTTGGCCATGACCTAAGATATAAAAGGGATAGGTAGATAGAGTGATAGAGGGAAGGTAAGAGAGGTACCGTTGCGAAGCTCTCGATGCACTGGTGTGACGTGCGGCAACCGTCACTACTGGAAATCTGACCTTTCCCAACGCTTCTATACCAATGGTTCGTAAAAACCGTTGGTATAGGTTCTCTTTCCCAATGGTTTGGCTAAACCGTTGGAAAATCTCACTTTGAGGCCACCTTTCCCAACGGTTTGTCCAAACCGTTGGGAAAGCCCACATTTTGGCCACCATTCCCAACGGTTTTGGAAAACCGTTGGGAAAAGTCCACTTTGTGGACATCTTTCCCAACGGTTTGGCCAAAACCGTTGGGAAAGGGTATACCTATCCCAACGGTTTTCCAAAACCGTTGGGAAAACCGTTGGTATAGGCCTATACCAACGGTTTTGACAACCGTTGGTATATATCCTTTGATTTTTTATCATTTCTTCTTACCCAGAACATTATATAAATCAAAATTTAAAATCATTATGAGAATACATATATATATTTATGTAATTATATTCACAAAAGTCATGTTAGGTTAGTGGTTAAGTCGTTGAATAATAAACTAGGGGTCCTGGGATCAAATCCCAGCGAATGTTTTTTTTTGAAATACATTTACCAACGGTTCCATAACCGTTGGTATAGATTTTCATATTAATTATACCAATGGTTTCCAAAACCGTTGGGAAACCCAAGTTACACGGCATGTGTTCCAGGGAATCACACCGTGTGTTCTTCCCATTTGGGGAAGATGAAGTTTTCTTAAGTACACTCCATGTACTATGAGTACACGTCATGTGGTGGTACATGGACGTGTGTCCGGTCGTGTGAAAAAGAACACATAATGTTGGTTTTTAGACAATACATATTGTGTACTTTAAAGTACACACCATGTACTTTTACACAGGAAGACCCCATGTTGTTTTGGCCATGTATAAGTACATATCTAGAGGTAGGGATAAGAGTACACGCTGCTCTAAAAGTACACGCCGTGTACTTTTTCCAGCTTAGAGGTTTTAGGTATTTTGTGCCATGGAGGTCAAAATTTGGCATGTGAGTAGTCCATTCTGAGCGTTTTTTCATGTAGATCATAATGGTGAAACTTGTGAAGCATTTTTATGACTTCTAATGGGTTTTTTTGGTGTTTATATATAAATGGATATGTTCTTCCTCTAGTTATTGAATTTAGTCGTCACCCGAGAGTGAGACTTGGCGTGGATGATAGGTTGGGTCACTACCACAAAACTGGGTTTCCACAACGCCACATTTTATCAGCGCTTTTTTTAATAGCGTAAAGGGGGGGGGGGGTTATCAGTGTTTTTTCCTAGCGCTGATAAAGTTTATATTTAAAAAAAATCATAAAAAATAATATATTGTTATATAAGTATATTTATATTGATATAAATATAATATATATTTTTTAAATGAGTTTTAGATAAGTATAAATAGACTATTACATTTAATATATAATAAATTTAGTAAAAATGGTTTTAAAATATTTTAAAAATATTATTAATTAATAATTTTCTAATTATCATCGATTAATAATCATTTAATAACAATTTGAAGGCACAAAAAATCAAAAATAATAATAAAAGATCTAAAATAAGTTGAAAATGTAACTTAAACTTCAAACAACCATAACTTTTGATCCAGATGTCTGTTTGAGCTATACAGTATATCAAATCGAAGCTTGAAACGATATCTACACGTTAGTGATCCAAGATAACCATTTTTCACATTTTTCGAGTCAAAAAAAGGCCCAAAAGGTCTCCAAAACTGAGTTTTTAGTCGGGATACCCCGATTTTTTAACATTCAAACAAGTATAACTTCTGATCTGGATGTCTGCTATGCCTATATCATATATCATATCGAAGATTATTTCATTTTCTTTGATTTTACTGGTTGTGGAGTTGAAATAGATTTATGGATTAGAAGTTATGATCATTTTAACATTCTATGGCTTTTCAAATACACATATATATGTATTTATTCGTAAATATATGTGTGTGTGTGTGTATCTGTGTATGTGTGTTGTATATTTGTATGTATGTATGTATTTATTTATTTATAAACACACATAAAAAAACATATTTTATAAATCTATTTAAAACTAATCTTATAAATATATATTAATATACAAATAAATATACGGATAAAAAATTATAACTAAAAATATATATATAAATAAATATAAATATAAATTAATATACGAATAAATATATATATACTAATATATGAATAAATATATATGTATTAATATAACTAAATATATTTATATTAATATGAATCTATATTAATATACGAATAAATATAAGTATATATATATATAAATAAATATAAATATATATTAATATACGAATATATATATATATATATTAATATATGAATAAATATATATGTATTAATATAACTAAATATATTTATATTAATACGAATCTATATTAATATACGAATAAATATAACTGTATATATATAAATAAATATTAATATATATTAATATATGAATAAATAAATATATATTAATATATGAATATATATATATATTAATATATGAATAAATATATATGTATTAATATAAATAAATATATTTATATTAATATGAATATATATTAATATACGAATAAATATAACTAAATATATATATATATATCATTAAATAGAGAAAAAAACTAAATAACTTAATGGTAAAGGTGAAAGCACACAAGGGGGGAGGTCTCGAGTTAGAGTTCGGGTGGAAGCAGGGAGGAGTGCGTAGACATGTGGGGGATGCACGGGCAAGGGCAGTGCACGGGAGAGTTGGAGGGGGTCCGCCTAGTGCTGATGGGGGGGGGGGGGTCAAGCACTATTAAAAGCTCCCCCCACATTATATATTCTTTTTAATTTTTTTAATTTTTTTTGACTTTTATCAGCGCTGGTAAAATGTATCTTTTATCAGCACTCAAAAAAAGCGCTGATAAAAGACATTTTTATCAGTGCTGATAAAAGGGGTCTTTATCAATGCTTTTCTGAGCGCTGATAAAAGGGACCCCCCATTTATCTTTTCATCGATTAACAATGCTTTTTTAGCGTTGTTAATGCACTTTTTTAACGCTGATAAATGCCATATTTGTAGTAGTGGGTGTTTGAACCATCCTAGTTGAGATATTGATATAAGATGAGCTGTAAGCTATCTCCCGTGACCTTTGATTTTGAGGACACTCCCCTAGAGAGATGTGCCCTTCTGGCCTATGAGGCCGTGAGACCAGATGCTTCCAAGGATCCCCTGAGGGATGACTTTGCTTATGTGATGATATAGGGAGTCCCTTGTAGGATCCTTTTACTCATGTATCGTTTCGAGGATTCCCATTGTAGGATGCCTCCTTTGCTTAATTTGCCCTCAATTGTATATCGGGTTTGGGTAGAGATGGTGTTCAGATGTCACCTAGAACCTGTGCCAAACTAGTAAGCCCGTGAGGCTTTGGTTGCAGTGTTGGGTTGGGCGTTCGGGCCACCCTCACTTCTTATTGTGTTCACTTGTTTATTACTGATGCAGTGATGTTCACTAGAGGTTCATCCTAGTTGGTGGTTGTCGAGCTTGACGCGAGGTGTTTTTCTTTCTTTTGGGAAGCCCAAACATTCTTCCTGGGATCCGTGTTTCTTATTGGGATGACCATATATGCTTACCTGGTATTCAGCTTCTGAGCCATGTTATTTTTGATATTTTACTGGTACCTAGAGGTATTACCTGGGACTTGTATGTTGAGCCTAAATGTATATATATATTGTGATATATTTTGTTGGGATGTCCAAAGGTACTTCCTGGTATCTGGCTGTTGAGCCTTACATGTTGACTTTTACACCTTGAGTGATACTTGGATTCCCGTGGTAGGAATGCATTAGACGAACTCATGGGATAGATGATATATGATGAGGATGATTATGCTCTCCTTGATGTGGGATTGGCCCAAGTTTGAGATGGCATGGCCATCGAGATTGAGTGATGCTGATCACTGGTTGGGCTTGACTTGGATTTTCTTGAGTGGTTTTGACTATAGGATTGGGCATCATGGATGTCAGTATGAGGCAGTTGACTGTCATGTTGGGCATGGCCTGGGATACTTGGATAGTGAGGACATCAGATTTGAATGACATGGTTGCAGGGGCATGAGGTTCCAGTGATGTTGTGGCTTGGGTTCTTATTTGGTAATTACCACTCACCCATGATGGTCAAAGAGCTGATTGATTCGTGTGCACACAGGTTGACTTTGTGATGAGGTGGTTTTGACCACTCGTGTGAGTAGAGGACCCCGATAGTTGTGGTTTAGGTATTTGATGTTTGGGGGTGCTTATCGTAGGAAGCCACATGGGAGGTGAGGAGCCTTCAGTTGATAGTGATGAGGCTATCGGGTTGGGGGATGAGGCTCATCGTGATTGAGGTCGTGGGCTGAGACTTTTATTTGAGGGCATACATAATTTTTCCTATGGTTGTCATGCCATGGGCCGATGTGATCTTTCGAGCAGGGTTCCATGGGACTGAGATACTATTGTTTGGGCGTGCCTTCGGGACGTCGGTACTTGATACACGAGGTGTTAGGAGGTACGTGGTGTCGGGCTATGTGATTGAGGTGGAACCTAAGGGTTCACCTGAGATTTGTGACTACAGAAGTACCTTAGACCATGGGTCAAGGACTCTCTTCACTTCTGAGATTCCAACATTGGCCAAAATAAGCATATGTAGATCAGTATTACAGACCCAAGGATCAACTACAAGTTGGTTATCTTATTGTTCATTTTCACCTACGCATGAATGTCATATCTATATATGTATGTATAAGTATGGGACTATACAAGAATACAACTATAGATATAGAAATCCATGGTGGCACTTGCCCAATTGATAGGGATTACAGACCCTGAGTTTGAATGTGGTTTCACGTTGGATTTACTTCCTTTGGTTGTGCTTCAGTTAGGCTGAGCACTTTGCTTTTGCATATACTTTTAACAGCACAGTTGTAGGGTGCTTGTCAGGGTGGCCTATTGAGATTCTTTCTCACCCCTGCACATAAACCTCGGTGTACGTGTAGACCTTAGGTCTACTTTTTAGGTTGAGCATGAGTTCTATGGTGTATAGGGCTGATTCCCAATGTTTAATGATTGAGCGGAGTTGCTCATGTGGTTCTACTGGTCGGGCTGCTGCAGTTTGATAGTGTCTAGAGACTAGGTACATGGTCTGGCTCAAAGTTAGTAGTAGAGCCCTATTATTTTACTTTCAGTTTCTTTTATACTGTTGTATTTGTATCATTGGGCCAGTGGGTGACCAGTGTTGTATTGTATTGCATGGTTGTTTGGGATTTTACAACATATTTACTATTACATCTTGTTCTATTTCAGTTGTTTACTGCTTCCGCACTCTGTTTACTTTCTATTGTGTACGATACTTAGTTATTTAAATTGTTTTGATACTCTAATATGAGGGAATAGTATCCCCACTATCACCTCCTAGGCCCTTGCTGCTGGTTGGTAGCCTCTGGTGTACGGGGAGGTGCGCTTGAGGCTTAGTAACCCATCAACTTGGAGCACTAGTTTAGTGGATTTCGGGTCGGGATGTTACAAAGTGGTATCAAAGGGGTTCTTTTCCTGGTCTTTACTATTTGGTATATGGCATATAGGAGTATTAAGAATGTGTTGGAACCTATGATGGATATCAAACTGGTGCGTCGAGAACACTTATTCTGATAGGAAGTTCTAGTTTCCAGGGTTTGAGATTGTTGTTCTGATATGCGATGTTATAATTGTATATGATTTTCACCTTGAGAGATACACATGTTGTGTGGATGTTATGATTTACTGTGGATCTCTGGATCTTGTACATTGGCAAGATGCTAGAGATATATTTTGACTATTGTCCAGTAAAGGCAAGAGGCATCTCATGCATCATTTTTGGCATGTAACATTCACATCATATGGGCCCGCTAGTGTGTGATTTTACTAACAATAGAGGCCTAATAAGTTGGGTATGCTTACATGCATCTTTCCTTTTGATGGAAGGTTATGTGGATCTACATTGAGGCATTTTTTGTGAGGTTGATGACTCAGTCCTCGTGAACGGAAGGTGCAGTGACCTAGTAGGTCGATATGGCATGCGATGCCCTTTTATTGTGACCCTTTTAGGGTGTTGTTTTTCAGGTCTATGGTTATCTAGTCGGATTGCTGAGTACAATGTCGATGAATACCAAGACTTTTCTTTTGAACTGGACCTCTAGGGGATATTTCCATATAAGGATACCCAATGAGTGTCAGTTCAGTTTCTCTTCTGCATTGGTTGTGACCTCCAGGGAGCAGTTCCTTCTGAGGATTCTTAGAGAGGATCAGGGCCTTTGTAGGCCGTGTTTTTAGTTTCAAACCTTGTTTTCTTATGAAATTTGGTGTTTTCTATGGGCCTTTGGTCTCAAAGTATTCTTTGGAGATGATGATAAGGGTATTCCTATGGTGGGGAGTACCAGATTGGTTGTAGTTAAATGTCTTCCGTGTAGGAGACAGTTGTTGATGCTATAAGGCTAGTCGTTGGACAGTCCAAATAGCTTGGTTGTGTAGATGATATGATTGAGATAATGGTTTCTGGTCCTTTCACCAGGATTCTTGGGTATGAGATGGTTTATGGTGGGGAGTTTGTAAGAAACTGTGTTTTTTCGAACTGCAGTTTTGAGCAGAAATTTGAACTTTTGCTTTCAGATGCTCAGGAGGGGTAAAATGGTATTTTTACCTAATCAGATGATCTCAAATAATTTTTTTGATAACTTTTTTGATCCCAGAATAGGTTTTTTACCCTAGGACATGAGTTTGGTAGAAATTCAAGTTGTTCAAATTTTGGCGGAATAATTAATATTTAATATCTATTAATTAAATATTAATTTAATTGTGTAGGTTTGTTTAGATATAAATCTTGAATGGAGTGTCAGATTGATATTTAATCTCCACCGTTAAGTTTAGAACATGGAGTTTATCCTAAGAGAGGCATAAACTTGAATCAGGTGTTGGGGTCGGCCTGGGCCCCCTTTTTTTCTTTCCTTTTCTTTTTTTCTTCTCCTTCCCCTTCTTTCCTCCTCCTTCTTGTGCACGCCTCCTATGGGAATCCTCCTTGATCATGACCTAAGATAGAAAAAGGAGTGTTATATAGAGTGAGATAGGTAAGAGAAGTGAGGTACCGTTGCAAATCTCTCGACGTGCTGGTGTGACGTGTGACAACCGTGGACGGTGTAATTGAGCGAAGCTTCGGCGGTTTCTGCCCGAAGGTAGACCCATTTAGGTTTTTTCCATATATCCCCTTTTAATTTTTTGTTTCAAGTTTTTATATCCATATATTTATTGCTTGTGGCCTCTTGAGGCCCAATCTGTTGTTTTAGGGGTGAAAACGGGGGTTTTGGGTGATTTGAGGGTTTTCCCGTCGGGAAACCCGGGTTACACGACGTGTGTTACAAGGGAGCGTGCCATGTGTTCTTCTCATTTGGGGAATAATAAGTTTTCTTAATTACACGTTTTGTACTCTGAGTACACTCCATGTGGCGATAAATGGATGTGTGTCTGACCGTGTGAAAAAGAACACAGAATGTTAGTTTTTAGAAAGTACACATCGTGTAATTTAAAGTACACACCGTGTACTTTTACACAGGCAGACCCCATATTATTCTGGCCATGTATAAGTATACAACAAGGGGTAGGGATAAGATTACACATCATGTACTCCAAAATTACACGCCATGTACTTTTTCCAACTTAGAGGTTTTGGGTATTTTGTGCCCTGTAAGTCAGAATTTAGCATGCGAGTAGTCCATTCTGAGCATTTTTTCACATAGATCATGATGGTGAAACCTGTGGAGAATTTTTATAACTCCTAATAGGTGTTTTGGGGTTTATATATAAATTGATATGTTCTTACTCTAATTATTGAATTTATTTGTCACCTGAGAGTGAGACTTGGCATGGATGTTAAGTTGGGTGTTTGAACTATCCTAGTTGAGATCTTGATCTGAGATGAGATCTGAGATATCTCCTGCGACCTTTGATTTTGAGGACGATCCCCTTGAGAGATGTTCCCTTCTGGACTATGAGGTTGTGATACTAGATGCTTTCAAGGATCCCCTAAGGGATGCCTTTGCTTATGTGTTTATATAGGGAGTCCCTTGTAGTATCCCTGTACTCATGTATTGTTTCAAGTATTCCTGTTGTAGGATGCCTCCTTTGCTTGACCAACCCTGATTTGTACATCGGGTTTGGGTAGAGATGGTGTTTGGGTGTCACTTAGAACCTGTGCCGAACTGGTAATCTCGTGAGGCTGTGGCTGTAGTTTTGGGTTGGGTGTTCGGGCCACCCTCACTCTTTGTTGTGTTCACTTGTTTATTAATGATATAGTGATGTTCACCAGAGGTGCTTCCTGGTTGGTGGATGTCGAGCCTGATGTGAGGTGTCTTTCTTTCTTTTGGGATGCCTAGATGTTCTTCTTGGGATCTGTGTTGCTTATTAGGATGGCCAGATGTGTTTACCTGGCATCCGACTTCTGAGCCATGTTATTTTTGATATTTCACTAGTACCTAGAGGTATTACCTGAGACTTAGATATTGAGACTGGATGCGTGTGTATATATATATTGTGATATATTTTTTTGGGATGTACATAAGTATTTCCTGGTATCCAGATGTTGAGCCTTACATGTTTACTTTCACACCTTGAGTGATACTTGAATTCCCATAGTAGGAATGCCTTGGACATACTCGTGGGCTAGATGATATATGATGAGGATGATTATTCTCTCCTCTATGTGGGTTTGGACCGAGTTTGGGATGACATGTCCATCGGGATTGAGTGATGCTGATCATTGGTTGAGCTTGGCTCGGATTTTCTTGAGTGGTTTTGACCACAATATTGGGCATCGTGGATGTCAGTATGAGGAAGTTGACTATCAGGTTGGGAATGACCTGAGATACTTGGATGGTGAGGCCATCAGATTTGAGCGACATGGTCGCAGGGGCACGAGGTGCCAGAGATGGTGTGGCTTGGGTTCTTATTTGGTGATTACCTCTCACCCGTGATGGCCAAAGAGAAAATTGAGTTGTGTGCACACAGGTTGACTCCATGATGAGGTAGTTTTGACCACTCATGTGGGTAGAGGCCCCCGATAGTTACGGTTTAGGTATTTGAGGTTTGGAGGTGCTTGTCGTAGGAATACACATAGGAGGCAAGGATCCTTCAGTTGATAGTGATAAGGCTATCGAGTTTGGGGCTGAGGCTCGTTGTGATTTAGGTTGTGGGCTGAGACGTTTATTTGAGGATAGACATCATTGTTCCTCCAGTTTTCATGCCATGGGATGATGTGAGCTTTCAAGTAGGGGTCCATGGGACCAGGATACTATTGTTTGGGTGTGCGTTCAGGACGTTGGTACTTGAGACACGAGGTTTCAGGAGGCATGTGGTGCCAGGATGTGTGATTGAGGTGGAACCTGAGGGTTCACCCGGGCTTTGTGACTACAGGAGTACCTTGGACCATGGGTCAAGGACTCTATTTGCTTCTAAAATTTTGGCATTGGATGAAGCTGGTATTTTTCGATCGAGATTATATACCCAATGATTGATTGTAAGTTGGTTATCATGTTTTTCAGTTTCACTTACACATGAATATCATATTTATGTATGTATGTATAGGTATGAGACTATACAGACATATATACCTATATATATAGACATCCATGGTGGTACTTTACCAGTTGACAGGGATTACGGACCCTGAGTTCAATTGTGGTTTCATGTTGGATTTACTTTCTTTGGTTGTGCTTCATCTAGGCTATGCACATTGCTTTTGCATGCACTTTTAGCAGCACAGTTGTAGGTTGCTTTTCGGGGTGGCCTACTGAGATTCTTTCTCACCCCTTCATGTGAACCTTAGCATATGTGTAATCTATATGTATACTTTTTAGGTTGAGAATGAGTTATATGGTGTATATGGATGAGTCCCAGTGTTTCATGATTGAGCAGAGCTCCTCGTGTGGTTCTACTGATCGGGATGCTGCAGTTTGATGGTGCCTGGAGACCGGGTACATGATCTAGCTCGGAGTTAGTAGTAGAGTCTCGTTATTTTACTTTCAATTTCTTTTATACTATTTTATATATATCATTATCCCAATGGGTGACTATTTTTGTATTGTATTTCATGGTTGTTCGGGATTTTACAAAATCTTTACTATTACAACTTGTTCTATTTCAGTTGTTTACTGCTTCCACACTCTATTTACTTTACACTTTGCATGATGCTTAGTTATTTACATTCTTTGCCTACTCTGATATGAGGTCATAGTCTCCCCACCATCACCTCCTAGTCCCTCGCTGCTGGTCGACAACCTATGGTGTACGGGGAGGCGCACTTGAGGCCTAGTAACCCATCGGCTCAGAGCACCAGTTTAATGGCTTCCAGGTCGGGACGCTACATGTAAAGATTACAGTGGACTTCATTAAATTATATTTTAATTTGTATATAAATATATATTATTTAATAGTGATATTATATTAAAATAATATTTATTTCAAAATTCTTGAATTTATAAAAAAGTGTGTTGAAACCATATATTTTCCAAAAATACAATTTTGGTGTCTTCGTTTCAAAATCTAATTTTCATCAACTTATTTATAATTGGTATATAAAGTAATAATGAAAATGGATAACCATAATAATTATTTTATTACAAATAAAACAAAAAAATCACACTACTATGGTTTAGATACATAACCATTTATTACACCAATGTATGCCCTAAGGGTAAGGTATGTGACAATGACACTTTCTTGGGGTGGTTTGATGAATATGGTTTGAGTTGTAATTCTCCTGTAAATAGTTTTTTTCATGTTTCAATTTTTTAATTTCAGTTTGGGCTTGGTTAAGGGAAAATCTCATTGATTCCATCTCCCTCATAAGCTCTGATAATTGGTCTTTATAAGATGCAATCCTACTAGTCAAGGGCATCACTTCTTCTGTTTATATCAATTAGGATTTATCATAACCCTTAATATATACTATTCTTAATGATAAATATACAATTACTATATTATCAATGGTTAAGATGCTTGATGGTATTTTAAATCTGACCGTCTATATTTTATAATGATCCAAAATAACCAAATTAGTGCATGTGTTTTCTATAACTACATTACTTAATAAGGAATTTATTCATTCAAAAAGGGAATTTAATTTATAAAAGTTTGTGTCATTATATTCTTCCCCCCTTCAGAAAATATTCCCTCAAAATTTCATTTCATACACTAAAATAGATGAGTTTACTTCTGTTTCATCTCCTATTCTGGTTCCTATGCTGCTTCCTCAATCTTGTGGTTTCTCCATGACACTTTGACTGAGTGAGTTTTATAACAACCCATATCTTTCATACACTTTATTTCATGATTTATTATATAAATATACACTTAATACAACCCTATAAGATCATGAGGCCTAGTGTAATTGAGTAACTAGGTACATATCATAACAACTTGAAATAAAAATAAAAATATGTAAACTAAAACTCAATAACATGACCTTAAGTTTTCTTGATCTTCTAAAATTGTACAGGATAACCTGGAGATGTACATAAGAAATGGGTGAGATATAGAGACCAATAAGGGAATAATCAAATCATAACATGAAGAAAGTAATACACACGAGTCAATAGACATGTCAAGGTGATGAAAGATGGGTGAGAATCATAAACTTTAATATCAAAGCATGATATAAGATGATAACATAAAGAAAATATGGGAATGTGGCAACAACATAAAACATGAAATCATAAACATAAGTCAAGGATAAATGCTAAGACGTCATAAAATAGTGTGCTTAGGATAGCCTCTTGTGCACCATAAATGGTATCTCATGGGATAAAACATTACCCAATGCATTAAAGGGCTATATAATTCCAAGCCAACTCATCACATTCATACCATGTATATGTATAAGTGTGCCATATCAATCATACAACATAAGAACATCATTCACCACTTTTAATACCATGATCAAGGAGTGTGGGTTACATAAATGGAAGTCCCAAATCAATGAAGGATAGGTAAATCTAGTTGAATACCTTTGAGTAAAAATGGGGATGGGTATTCACTACACAAATGCTTGACATAGAAATTCATAGGATAATTTCGGCAGCATAAATGGGGTACATAAAGATTCATGAAAGTTTTTAATGAGAGTGAAATAGGTCTATAATCACTCATAAAACACGTGGAAAGTAAGAGGGATCTGTGAAAACACATCCCAACATGAAAAATTGGAAATTAAATACATAATATAAAGAATAGGCTTACATAAAGGGAAGAAGTATAGGGTCCCTTACCTTGAGAAGATGCTTCTAAAAGCTTGGGAGGAGATTTTTAAGAGCTTGGGGGAACCTTGTGAGGTCTATAGAGAGGTAAGGGCATAGTAAATTTATGATCCAAGGGTTTTTAGTGAATATTAAAGGGATGTTGGGTCAGTTTTTATAGCGAAAGAGAGGAGAATTATTTATTATTTTCTAAACTTGGGTTTTGGGATCTATATGATAAATTAATACAAACCACAAACAATACCATGGTTTATTATCATGTTTTTTCCAAAGAGAAGTGGATTTCATTATTTTATAAGGCTAAAAATCAAACTCCTTAAAATAATACCCATGGTGATGTGGAAGTGAGTCATGTTTATAAAGAATTGATTTTAAAACCTTAAAATATAATATAGGTTTTGGAGGATTCATTAAGGGTTTATAAAATTATTAAAATAACTTAAAAAATAAATTATTTTAAAGGGTAAATATAATTTTGTTCTTGGATACTTTTTATAGTATTTATTACATCACTTTTAGGATTTTATGACGTCATAATACATACCATATAATTATACTGTATTTAATTTTTTACCCAAAAATTCAGTTGTCTCAAAAAATTATAAAAAATTCATTGTTGAATAATTTTGACATAGTGATTTAAAAATTAATATTTATTTTATCAAAATAATTCTCTAAATATTATAATTTACACATTTAAATAAAGAATATCCATTTATTGAAAAATACCAGTTTTTTTTACAATAACAATTTTCCAACCTTAATAAAAATTAATTTTGACTTTGTAAAATTATATTATCATTTATATATAATAAATATTATTTAGTAAAAATATTTTATTAAAATATCATCTATTTAAAACATTATTTAATTAATCAAAAAGAGTGTCTTTATTAAAACTACATATTTTCCAAAAATACAATTTGTGTTTTATCATATCGAAATATATTTTTTTCAAACTTATTATTTAATCATTATAAAGGAATAATAAAAGATAAATATAATACTTAATTTATAAAAAAATATAAAATTCATAATTTTAGGGTCTAGATAAAAATCCCTTTATTACATTAGTGAAATCCCTAAGGGTAAGGTGTGCGATGGTGATATTTTCTTGGGGTGGTTCAACGAATATGGTTTGAGCCATGATCTCAATGAGCATGAACTTCTCCTATAAACATTTTTACTCATGCTTTAGTTGTTGAACCTAGGATTGGGATTGGTCAAGGTAAAATCTTAGTGGTGTTATCTCCCTCAAAATATCTAATAAATGGGGTTTATAGTGTATGATCATTATGGCATCCTGCCTTTTTATTACATAACTTTTCATTACATTTTACAAACATAGGATCTTTAAAGTCTAGTGTCTTGGAAATTTAGAACATAAAACATGAAAAAATTAAACATAATATAATACACTTGTATGGATTCATAATAAGTTCATACTAAGTACAATTATTTCATCTCATAACCTGAATACATACATCAAAGGAAAGTGTGAGCAGAAGACCCAATAAGGAAAGCAAGGGAATCGATTTACTTGTGATATCAATAAGAACTTGATGAAAAAAAATAAAGACATGAGCAATGGAAGTAGAGGAATAACATAATGAAAACAAATTTAATCATAACTTGAATATGTGGATAAAAAATTTAATTTATACATTCGTGAACATATCACCAAGGTTCATCCCCAAGGTGTCATAAAAATTACCAAGGTTATTCACCAAGGTATCGTGAAACTTTCCATCTCTAGAGATTAAATTCTTTACCCAATGCATTGGATCACTATCAGGGCGCACCCTAAATATTTATTTTTCATGTGATAAACATATATCATAATAATACATTCCATAAATAACCCAAATAGAATAAAAGAAATGGGTTTCATATCAAAATCGTGACATTTTTTAAAAAGTGCTTAAAAATAAGATCATTATGTCATTTATAACCCATGGAAAGGGAGTGAGGGTTATATGTATGTAAATTCTAGAATAAAATAGATAAATTTTATGTCTTTATTAATACCTATTGAAATTAAAATATATTTGGGCATTCACATAAATAAAACAAGAGAATTTCATGGGAAAAAGAGAGAGATTTTGAGATGAAAATTTTACAGCATAACAGCTATACAACATGGTTTTAGAAAATATCGAAAAGAGAGGGTACAAGGGTCAAACAATAATAAATAAATCATAATATAGTATGGTTACAAAATAAAAATAATTAATATCATGGTATGGATATTTGAATGAAATACCACATGAAAAGAAAACTTGAAAGAAAAGAGAAGATGTGATTTCCTTTACGAAAAATTCGGCAGCCTAACGACGTCACTTAAAATTCAGAAAAATAAGTTGATGAGAGTGGAAAGGGTCTCTCATCATTTTTACATAAAATTAACAGCAATGAGGAAATATAATAACATAACCCAACATAATAATATGGAAACTAGAAGATATAACATAAATAAAGTCATGACTTAAAAGAGGAGGGTGAGAGGTCCCCTTACCTTGAAAAGTAACTTAGAAAGCTTGAAGGTTGGGACCTTGGGGGATTGAGGGAACCTTGGGAGGACTCCTTGGGAGGTAAAAAGACCAGATATTCTTTTATGAGGATTTTTGAATGAAATTAATGAGGGAATGGCTTGGTATTTATAACAAAAGTGAGGGAATATTTAATTAATTTCCAAGGGACACCTCATCGATGGTATTTAAAAAACCATGGGATTGCCCATTGTATTTTACCATGGTATTGGCCACTTGGGACACCTCATAGAATATATTACTATTCACAAGTTGACCAGAATTATTACATCATTATCACATCATTAATGATGTCATTAAACACTCGAAACTCAAAACTGTATTTTCACTATTCACCGAAAAACAAAACATTTTATAAAAATATCATAAATTCACCACGACCTAATATCGATGATCTGAATTCAAAAATGAACTCCATTTTATAAAAATAATTTTCTAAATATTTTTAATTTAATTTTTAAATAAAATCATTATTTATTCAAAAAAACAACTCTAAAACTATAACTTGTTTTGTAACACCTTGAAAAAGTAATCAAGGTCCCATAAAATTTTCGTATAACCATAAGAAAATAAAGTAACAATTTATGATTACATTTTATGAAAATAAATTTTTATTTTAAATTATTAAATTAATTATAAAATTGTAAATAAAATATTTATGACCTACAAAAATACCAAAACTTATACTGTGATCGTTTTTTCACTTTTAAGATGTCTAAACTGTATTTATACATTCATGGGTGAAGTTTCTATTTTTTGTCCGATTTACTATTCATTACTATTCATAAGCGTGTGTTACTATTCATACTTTACTATTCACTAAAAATCAAGTTTATCTTATTAGACTCTAAATTTTTTACTGACTACAACTATAAAAGACCATTTTTTGAAAATCATTTCACATTATTAATTATTTAAAGTTTACATGAATATTTTAAAATACATTTTTTCCAAAATTCATCAATAAAATTCATCCATTTGAAAATCACAAATTTTAACATAATAATAAATGAAAATTTTATTTATACCAAGGGATTACAAAAAGTATACAAGGCCTTGTTACATAGCCCCTTATAACACCTACCTAGAACCTAAGTGTAAGGTGTGCTATGGTGATAGAATCTTGGGGCGGGTCAGACAACATTGCCCGAGTGGTGATTTATATCATATTTAATTTCTCCCATATGTGATTTTGTTCAAGCTTAACATGTTGAAGCTCAGCTTGGGCTTGGTCCAGAGCAAAGCCTAGAGATGCTGCCTCCTTCCCAAGCTCTGACAGATGGGCTTCATACAACCCGAGTCTATTGGATGAGGCCATCGACTCTTCTTTCTGTATTAATTAACCAAGATCACTTTTATTTATAAACAATAATTGTAACGTTAAGAGTTTAGTTTCTAATGGTCATATTGACCAACGGTCATATAAAAGTCAAAACCCAACAGTCTCATTTAATTATACTCACTTCATTAATTAAAGGATATAGTTTTGTTGAGTATAAAATAACACACAAATTTAGGAAATAAATATTATTAAAAAGTTCGGGTCATTACAATCATACTGATCGAGACCATCACTTTGGATGTGTTAATTGGATTTATCACAAACCTATATATATAATAATCACACAATCACTGTATAATGATGCATGTGTTTTCTATAATTTCATTTCTTAATAAGGAATTTACTCATTTAAAAAGTGAATTTCATTTATAAAGGTTCAGGTCATTAAATTACCCCCTTGATAAATTTCACCTTCTAAATTTCATTCATACACTAAAATAGGTGAGATTACTTTTGTTTCATCACCTCTTCTGGTTCCCAAGTCGCTTCCTCAAACTTGTGGTTCTGCCACAACACTTTGACTAGGTGATTTGACTTTTTTCATAGAACTTTGTATTTATGATCTAAGATCTTCAATGAATGCTCATAATATGAAATATCGTTTTCTAATGGTACCACCTTTGGATTCAATATATATGACAGGTCTGGTATGTACTTCCTCAAGAGGGATACATGGAACACATCAAGTACTTGAGATAGGTTAGGTGGGAGTGCTATTTGATAGTTCACTACTTTGATGCGATCAAGGATCTCGAAGGGTCTCATGTATCTTGGACTAAGATTTCTCTTACTCCTAAACCTCATGATTTTTTTCCTTGGTGATATATGAAAAAACACTTTATCTATGACCTCAAACTTCAGGTCTCATCGATAATTGTCTGCATAGATTTTTTGTCAAGTTTATGTGGATTTCATATGACACTGAATGGTTTTAACCTTCTCTATCATATCTTGGATAATATCAGGTCTCATAAACTTACACTCTTTAAATTCACCCAGAAATATTGGATTCTGACACCTCTTCCCATAAATATCCTCATAAAATTCCATTTGAATGCTACGATGAAAACTATTGTTATACGAGAAATACACTAGGGGAAGGTGTTGATCCCAACATCCTTGGAAATCCATTGAACATGATCTCAAAATATTATCTAGATTTTGAATGGTTATTTTAGACTAATCATCCATCTGAGGGTGATAATGTAACATCTACAACCTGGAAGCCACTTAACCAGTACCCCGAGTTGGGTCACCACATGACCTCAAGAACGCCTCCCCATACACCAGAGGATTTTGACTAGTAGAGAGGGTATAATAGGTCATATGAAGATACTATTACATCTTAATCAGAGTAATCCACAACTAATAAAGTATGAAATAAAGGAATCAATAAATAATAAACAATAAACATGTATTACCAAACACTTCCTAGAACTGGGTACAATCCCACAACCAAATAGTAAATATGCTATGCCATGTCATACAGTGCCAAGCGTAAGGAAAACCCAAAATAAAGGCAAACAAAAGAATCCCTAAAATGGGTCCTAACTCCAAGTTTTGATCCCTTATCCATGCATATCCCATGTCCAAATCAACCATCTAGCATAGGGCCCTTGCCCTTGTCTTGACCTGCAACCATGAAATTTGCTCGGGTACCCAATGGAGACTCGAGCAGGGTGTGAGTAAAAATCAGTAGGCCACCACCAATAGTGTCTACAAAATATCCATTATATATAGGCAATGTATGAAATTTCAAATGAATAATGAGATAAATAAGAGATAAACCGTGTGCCATTAGTTACTTTAATCACTTTCATCATTTATTCTATGGGTTATGCATTTTCATCAAATATACTCCAGCCAATGTCAGACACATAAATAATGCATAAGGGGAAGAATTGTGTTTCCTACATAACTAGGGAAAACATTTCACAAAACAATACATAACACTTACCTCAGATCCTTGGTCTAGGTAGTCTCATCACATGTAACTGTTAGGGGCATAGAGCCTCAGTCTGACTCCCTAACATGTGCATTAAAGGGGGTGGGGTTTAAAGCCATAGTCTAACCCGAACCATGGGCATAGATCCTCAAGTCCAATACCCCAAACATACCAACAATCCATTCTCACATGCTCCTCTAATCATTTACCACATATATCTATTCACAAAACATACTCATTGAGCACACAAACTATTTACAATTCATAGTTCATTCAATACATAAATCATCTTCATGCTTTTAACCCATTATCCAATTTTCCCTTTCATATCCTAAACCATTAATACATTCCTCATTCACATGCCTTAATTCATTTTCACATTTCCATGACAACCCATATTCCATTTAACACACTCATTCCAATTCATTTAACCCATTCAAATTATACTAAACACCCCCTTATGCCAAGTTAATAAATGGACACAATTACCATTAATTTAATTTCATAACCCAAGCTAGTCAACACATTTATCATTGGATCTATGTTATAAAAATTTAATTATACACTTAACATTTTAATTTCCATGTTCAAGAAGCAGCACACCCCATGGGTGGCCCTTGACCCGATCCAAATCAACCTCAATGCATTACACATGGATTGTGAAGGGTTCAATTAACCATCTACCCAAAAAAATTATCATTTATACCAAGTAAAACCAAATATAAAACATAATAATACTCACGCACAACCACATACTCATAAATCAACATCAAGAGTATAGGATATAACTTATATACTACTTACCTCGATTTCAAAGACAACTACACACTCAACCTTAATCTTTTATTTGAATTCAAGAACCATTCGAATCCACAACCTAAGATCCACTGGGAAAAAGGATTTTAAGGCTTTATAAGAAGAAGAGAAACTACACAATCCCTAATCTGGAGAAAGTAAGAAATAAGAGTGTTAGACTCACCCAGAGCTTTGATTCATAACCAACGACACTCCAAATGACCTAGAAATGAGGGAGATAAATCCTTAGGAAGCTTGGGGTGATTTGGTTCATCACTAGGGTTTCTGGAGGAAGAATGGAATAGAAAATATGGTGAGGGTTCATAAATCCCAAGGTAAAAAATAGTAAAAACCCACTTTTAAAGGGGCACACAGTTTGGATTCACGATTGGCCAAACCACGTGCAAACCATGCGCCACCCTCTATCCAAAAAGGGGGCCAAGTCGCACGGTTTCTTGGGGAGACCGCACGATTTGGAAACCCATTCAGTGACCATGTAGGATGGATCTGTCTAAACTCACATAGTTTGGCCTCCCCCCTTTCATGGTTTCTTAAACCGTGCACCCCTCCTTCAGGCAAGCATAGTCGGGGTGCACAATTACTACTAATTGTGTGCCAACCATGTAACATGCACTAGATGACCACTTTCCCCCTCTTTCATGACCCAAACTCCTAGGAAAACCCCGATCCTCCACATAGACTCGGGAAACATTTCATTAACCATCTTAAAGGTATTTAAACCATAATTTTAAATAATAACATACCTCAAAGAAGTTAGGGATCTTACAAACTCCCCACCTTATAATGGATCATCCCTGAGATGCTTTTCCCAAGCATCACTAAGCTTCAAAAGTAAAGAGATTAGGCCACTAGGACCACATATCCATCTCTCTCTCCCAAGTTTATTCCTAAAAATTACCATGCTACCACAAAAATCGAACCAAAGGCACAATATTTCCCCGCAATACTTTCTCACTATGATCCAAAATATGAACCGAATACTCCTCAAAGGATGCATCGACCTCAAGCTCGACATCATTAACGTCAATCACACGAGTTGGGTTAGGGTGATACTATCGAAGCTGCAACACATGAAAAATATCATGCATACCACTATATCACTATGGAAGATCTAATAAGTACATCATCAATATAATCCTCTATAATCTCAAATGGTCCCATGTACTTGGGCACCAACTTACCCTGTTTCTGAATCTGATGGTCACCCAACCTAGGTGACACTCAAAGAAACACATGATCACCCACCATAAAATCAAGAGGTCGATGACGTCGATCAATATACAAATTTTATCTACTCTAATCCGTATACATACATTTCTGAATCAATTGGACCTGTTACGATGTCTCCTACATGAGTCTCAGTCCCAAAAAATCTGATTTCCCTGCCTTTATCCAACATAATAGAGATCTACATGGACTAATATAGAGCACCTCATATAGTTCATCTAAATCATTGCCCTGTAACTATTATTATAGGTGAACTCAACAAGTGCCAAGTGATTCTTCCAATATCCACCAAAATCTAGGACACATTCCCTCAACATGTCCTCCAACACTTGAATAACACACTCTGACTGACCATCTCTCTACGGGTGTAAATCCATACTCAAAAACACCTGGGTATCAAGCTCCTTCTATAACCCCTTCTAGAAGTGAGAAGTAAAATGTGGGTCACAATATGAAACTACAGTTCATGTCACTCCATGAAACTATACTATCTCTAAAACATACAACTCACACAATTGGTCAATGGTGAAGGTCTCTCATATTGGCAATAAATGTGCCACCTTGGTCAACTAATACACAACTACCCATATCACATCATTCTTCCAAGGCATCCTTGGAAGCCCCACAATAAAATCTATTGTCATATCATCCCATTTACATTTTATAATGGGAAACAACTGTAAAAAACCACCCGATCACTAATGCTTGGCCTTCACCTACTGACAGGTGTAACATCACATCACGAATACTATAAATTCCTTTTTCATCCCTGACAACCAATACTACCTACGAAGATCACAATAAATTTTGGCCAAACTAGGATGAAACACCCACTTTGATGCATAAAACTCATGCATCAACTATTCTCACACACATGTAGGTATGAAAAAATGACTACGAACATAAATGATCTTATTATCACCAACAGTACAATTAAAAGGTGAATCTCCACCTTCAAGACTTTCCCTCAAATAAAAACACTATATATCCTCATACTGCCTCTCCTTGATCTGAATTAGAAGGGTGGAATCAACTACCAAGGATACAAGGGTCATCTGCCATTTTTCATCCTGAACCTCGAGGTGTATCTCATAAAACAATGTTATCATCATCCACTCAGAACTGGATTCCCAAACTACCTGGTTTGAGTCTTCCAACTCAAATCATCCACCACACTATTTCCTTTTCCTAGCATGCAAGACAAATCAAAATCGAAGGACTGCATGTACTGAACCCATCTTCATTGTCGAAGATTAAAATCGCACTGGGTGAAGATGTACTTAGGGATTTTATGATCTATATACATATTAAAACTTTCTACCAATAGGTAATTCCACCAACACCATAAATCATAAACCACCACAACCAATTCCAAATCATGTGTAGGGTAATTTCATTCATGAGGCCTCAACTATCATGACCCATACTCCACAACCTGATCATATGACATCAACACCACCCCAATACCAACATTGGATGTATCTAAAAATAATATATACTCCTTACCCAGCTCAGGTAGGATCAAAATAGGTGTGGCACTTAGCCTCTTCTTTAACTCATGGAAAGCATTCTCACATGCCCCAGACCATTCAAACTTGACGTCCTTCTTGGTTATGCCTGAGATTGGTTCTTCCAAATGATAAAAGTCTTTATAAACCTTCATCAATAGCTCGTAAAACCCAGAAAACTTTGGACATAAAAAGAATTATTGGGATGATCCTAAGATAAAATATCTTTCACTTTCTCTGGGTCCACAAAACACCTTACTTAAAGATGATATGACTCAATAAACGTACCTTATCAATCTAGAAATGACACTTGTATAGCTTGGCATATAGCCTATGCTCTCTTAGTATACTTAGGATGATGTTAAGATGTTTGGCATGATCATTATGAGTCTTGGAGTACACCAAGATGTCATCTACAAAGACAACTACAAACTAATCCTAGTATAGGTGAAATATTTGGTTCATTTGAGCCATAAAAACTACTGGTGCGTTGGTCAACCTGAATGGCATCAAAACAAACTCATATAAACCATAACTGATCCTAAAGTAAGTTAACAATATATCAGAAGGTCTCACCCTCAACCGATGATACCTCGATCTAAATAAAATCTTGAAAAAAATAGAATCACCTATCAAATAGTCAAAAAGATCATCGATTCATAGAATAGGGTAGCATTTCTTAACCTTTATCTAGTTTAGCCTTTGATAATCGATGCAAAACCGCAACGATCCACCAGCCTTCTTGAAAAATAAAACTAGAGATCCCCAAGGTGACGTACTCGGATGAATAAACCCTTTATTCTATAATTCCTCCAACCAAGTTTTAAGTTTCTGGAGTAATATCAGTGTCATTCTATATAGTGGAATAGAAATTGGTTTTGCTTATGACTACAACTCTATCGTGAACTCAACATCTCTCTCAAGTGGTAGCCCCAAGAAGTCATCAGGAAACACATCCTGAAACTAATCCACCACAGGATTAAAGAAAATCTATTATACTCCCCCATCATCAAGCATAAGACAAGCCACTTGGGTTTTGAGTTCACCCAACTACTAACAAACTAGCCCTGTATAGCCTACTCAGATATCCCATTCCCCAGAGTGAACATAAGTATTTCCCTCTAGGTATGTGAACGTTACCCCACAGTTGTAACTATCAATATGGAATTTATATAACACCAGCCAATACATCCCCAATATCATATCAAAACTTGAAATTTCAATCATAAACAAGTCCCACATAAATGGTACCTACCAACCTCAAGGGCACACTCCTAACATTGCTATATATTTTCTGCTCGCACCCCTAACAGTGTATCAATCTACATGACCCCACACATATGTTCTAATTTTAGGACTAACACAATCAAAAATTGGGAAGATATAAAATAATGTAAGGCACATGTATCAAATAAATCCCTAAAAAGTGTGTAATCTACAAGAATCGTACCTCAAACTGTTGATGGTCTGGCCTTTCCACCTCCAGGTGCTGGCTGAACTGCATGAAGCTGGCTTACCCCTCTACTCTGGGATCCAACCTGAGTTCCTGGTACTACACTACCCTACTAATATGGGTGCTCTCTTCCCGGAGTACATGTTCGCCACCTCGACCGATATGACCAGTATAACTCTAACTACTTACTTGGTATGGGGAAACCGACCCCCTACCTGCACTCTGCATCAGCCTCGATCCTCCATCCATTACCAACTATCAAGAGTTCCTATAGAACATTTGCACATACCCTATCCTTCCGCACACTTGACACTCAACCGATGGTCATGGGCACTGACCATGCATGTGTCCCGACCTGCCATACTGATAGAACAACACTTGGTCACCACCCTGAGAGGCTGTTCTTCTTCTCTAACTACTTTGTACACCACCTCCCTGGTGAAGACTATCAAAATGATGCTTACTACACTCGGAATTCACACCACTAGACCATCCAACTAGAACCACATGCCCACTACCAGAAGCCTCCTTTAATTCCCCTCTTGAAATAAAGGTCTAATCCATTATCTCAGCAAACCGATTTAAATGAAATATATTCACCTGGGACTTGATCTCATGTCTAAGTTTGTCTTGGAAACGTATTACCATAGTGTCCTCCCTGCCAATGTTGGGACAAAGAATTACAAGTCTGTGAAGAGACTAACATAATCCATCACTGACATAGTCCCTTGGGTCAGCCTCATAAACTCCACATCCTTCTACTGTCTTAAGGTCTACATATAGAAATGTTTCAGAATATTTTCCTAGAAGTATTTCCATAACTTACCATCAACCTACTGAGTTTGAACCTAAATATCCCACCAGTACTTCACCGGTCCTTACAAAATATAAGATGCTAACTTGACTATATTCTTAGGGGGAGTCTTCAAGTGGTCCAAAATCACCTGGATGAACTATATCCAGAACTCTACTACCTCGCATCCACCCTATCTAGAAAATATAGTAGGGTGCTACAACTGAGGCTCTATGGTTAGATCAAACATACTCAGCATGACCCGCCCTGGGTCTCATTCCATCATCTGCATAAAAGGGGAAAAGTTCTCATGGAACTACTCCCCCTCAATTATTGTAGACCAATGGGGTTTCTTACTCCACTATAGGGGGAGAGTTCTTGGAGATATCCTCATGTCTCCCAACTGGCACACTTCATCATGGTGGAATTTCTCTACAAGGCCAAACACACATCTTAGAACACGCAACATAAAACTTCCACAGTTTGCACAAAAGAGGGCTCTCTAGTAGCCATGAACAACTCATTTCAGATACAATATCCTAATGGATGTAGTAACATATCTATCACTACCCTCAACCATACCCACCATGATCCATGGTCATCCTAGGTAAACCAACTTACATAGTTGCAATCATTCATTAGACACCCATTTTAACCACTTCCACTCTCACAACACAAATCTTTCTTGTTTATAAACCCTTTTATCTTTTAAAAATCATCACAACCTGATTTTAATACATTTATAACTCATCATGAGGCACTATTTCTTAACCATTTCATTACATTATTCCCATTTACCCATTTGTATCATCTTAATTTGACACTTTTTCTTCCAAATTGCAAGTAAAGAGAAATTTTTTTATCTCTTACATTCTGTATGTATTTCTCATGTGTGCATACCATGATGCATGTCACATATATCTCTAGGTTCCTAAAATGATGCATGTATGCACATCCTTATACCATTACTACCATGAAAAATCATCATGAAATAGTCACATCACACAATAAGTGCATCACCCAATGGTAAAATATCATTTAACTGTAACACATCAAGAACAACAATCCCACCCTAGGTTACTTGGCTTTTCTCTCATACATGGGTTAGATAATACCATATAAGATCTCATTTCCAAGTCCCAACACTTCTTAGTCTCCCATATACCATTACAAAATAGTAATAAATAGAAAAGAAAACCTACTTTGATACCACTTTTTAGCGACCCCAACCTGGAAGCCACTAAACTGGTGCCCCAAGCTTAGTTTCCACATGACCTCAGACGCGTCTCCCTATATACCAGAGGCTTTAGACTAGCAGTAAGGGTCTAATAGTTTACATGGATAGACTATATCCTCTTAATCAGAGTAAGACTAAACTTAGTGATTTCTGGCTTCATTCACTAGTGATGGAATGATTTCTACAGTTGAAAAAATAAAGGGATTATTCAGTCACAAGTTGACCAGATGACAAATATGGTCAACTAATTTCAACCAGAACCAGACATTTTGAGTTAAGTGTGTGAATAAGGGAAAATAATATTGAATCCAGCTAGTTGACTTCCCCTTACTCATACATTTATTTCTCTCATTGCTTAGCTCACATTTCTTGTCTGTTTACCTTCTTTTTGTGTTTTATTGCACTCATCCACTTTTAAATTCACTCACTACATCACCACCACCATTGTTTCACCACCGTTTGTTTTGTGTGTTTTTTTTGTTGGCCACTAAGCACAAAATTAGTCATCCTTGTGGTTTGACCCTATCTTACCACTATACTAAGTTGTAAGCAGGAAATATAAATTTTAAATTTGTCGCTCGTGCTCAACGACATACGATGTGAAAATTTTGGAACCATTTATGAGGAGTCTAAGTCTGATCATTTTAAAAAAACAAAACAAAAAAATTAACATAAAAAAATACAAAAAACATTCAAAAATAAAAAACTGTCAAAAAAACTTCAAAAAAAAACTTCAAAAAAATTGTGAAACTGTTACTACATTAAAACTAGGTCTAGGTTTGAAACCTTAGATACTACCATTACTAAGATATAAAAGCACCTAAAATAATTTAAAAATAACAAAAAGAAAGTAAAAAATTGAAGACAATAGAGCTGAAAACCAAAACACAAACCAACCTAAAAATGTTAACCAACCCAGAAATGAGATTTTTGAGAGGCACAATTTGAGAGAATTATTACTGCCTTCTATGTCTAGAAACCCTTCCCGTATTAGGCTCTCACCTAGGTCTCAAAACTATGAAATCAAGTAGTCCATTTTGATTTAGCTTCCTAACTTCTATGTAATTCCTAGTGAATACTCCCTTGACTTCATTAGAGATTTATATTGTAGTGTCCAACATCTGCCACTTAGGGGCCTTAGTGAGGAAGAGATGAAGTTGAGAGTTTTTTCCTTCTGCCTCAAGGGAAATTCTAGATCCTGGTTCCAATAGTTATAGTAAGAGTTTTTTTTCACCTCGGATCAAGTGTACGATGCTTTCACCATGAAATTCTATCATAGGAGGTTGACATCTAAGATTAGACATAAGATCACTAGCTTCTTGCAAGATGAGGGTGGGTTGTTTCATGAAGCCTAGGATAGGTTTATAGGTTTATTTAGGCAGTTTCCAAATCACTAATTTACCCCCCAATTTCTCATGGAAACCTCCTACAACAACCTCACCCATTACCACTAAACCTTGGTGGACCAGTCTACTGGAGGGGACTTTAGCGATAGGACAATTGAGGAGCTCAAACAGATCTTCAACACCTTAGCACAAAACTCCTAGAATAAGTGATCTAGAAGAAGAACCATTATTAGGAAAGAACTCACTCCTACTCCACAAGTTGAATCCCAAGATGTTGGGTTCTTTAATGAGAACCCCCATAACACACTTAGGGATAAATGTCACCACTATAGAATGTATGGGCACTCACAGACTTATTTTCCAAACTTTGACATGCCTGTCCAAGATCATGAGAGTGATAGTTTTTTTGGATACAATCCTAGGATGTAGCCTAGGGAAGATCCATTTTCCAACACCTACAATATGGGGTATATGAACCATCTAAACTTTTCTTGGAGGGAGCAGGTATTCATTCGACCTGCTGCCCCTCCTGGATTCCAACAGCCTCCTAGGCAGTAGTCCCAACCCCAACCCAAGGCTGAGTCTTCCAATTCAAAGGATGAGGTGAGTTATATTTTCCATCAGTTTATAAGAAGGTTTGATGAAAAAATACTAAAAATTATTTTGATAAAATTCAAATGGTTGCAAGAATGAAGAATCTAGAAATTCAAATGGGGAAGTTGGCTAGGGATACTAGTAATAGAGAAAAAGGTAGGATTCCCAATACCACAAAAGCCAACCTTGAAGAAAATTAAATGGATATGATCATCAGAAGTGGTCTCCAAACCCATTGAGAGCCTAGTAAGGAACCCCAAACTGCTCAAAATAAAAATCTAGATGAATCTGAAAATTTTAATATAGAAAATGATGAATCTGGAAAATTGAACAACAACACTGGAACCCCTTTGGTTACTGCTTTTCCAATTGAAAAACCAAAGTAAAATGCCTTAAAAAACAAAGATAATAAAGTTAAGAAAATTCTTGAAGGAGAGTCTGTAGGGATACCCCAAATTGTGAGAAAATTTTCCCTATAATTTATTTTCCTAAAATAATTAAAAAACTAACCCATGATTCTGAACTACTAAAATTTCTCAAAGTTGTTAAGAAATTGAACATTGATATCCCATTCCTCAAATCTCTCATTCAAATCCCATCATACTTAAAATCACTCAAGAAAATCTGTTCAAAAAAAAAAAAGACCCTAGAAAAAATTTCCACCTATATTTTAATAGAGGAGTGTAGTGTAGTATTTCAAAATAAGATACCTCCTAAACTTCAGGACCTAGAGATCTTTGTCATCCCCTACAATTTTGGGGATAGAGGTGGTAAGTTCAACTATTTGTGTGACCTTGGTGCTATCATTAACCCAATTCCTCTGTCAAATTTTCAACACTTGATATTAGGAGTCCCTTAGCCCACCATTGTTGTGTTATAGCTTTCTTATAGATCAATTACTCATCTAGTGGGCATGGTTGATGATTTTCTAGTGGGAGTAGGTAAACTCTTCTTACCTACCAAATTTATCATTCTTGATATTGAGCGTGACCAAGAGGTTCCTATCATCCTTGGTAGGCCCTTCCTGGCCATAGGGGGAGCTGTGATAGATGTATCTAAGGGTAAGTCAATTTTCAATTTGGGTGAACAAAAAGAGGAATTCAATGTTTTCAAGAAAATAAAAGAACCCACCCACCCAATATTTCCCAAATATGAGATGATAGTTGCTTAGGGTATTATTGATGAGGAGGAAGTGAAGTATCTACAAATGATAGAGGAGATCAATGGTGAACTTGAGATCCCTGCTGCAACTTGTATAGGGATCAGCTTAGGTAAGGAGAGAGAGTCCGTAGATGAGTATGGGAGAGAGTTTTTGGGGAATCTAGATGAGTTTTCTATAGAACACATTCTCACCCCCAAGAGAAGAGTCTAATTTTGAGGATTTTTTTTTCTATAAGTTTTAGTGACGAGGAGGAAGCCTTCTTTACTACCTTCTTTAAGAGATAGCATGATGACCTTGGCCCACCCAGACCTAAGTGTCTTCCCTCAAATGAGTCACCACCCATTCTTGAACTCAAACCCCTCCCTATACATCTCAAATATTCCTTTTTAGGAGAGAGTTCCACCCTTCTTATGATAATTTCATCCAATCTAGAGGGCAACTGAGAGAAAAAACTACTAAGTTTTTTGAAGAAGTAATAATTTGTCATGGGTTGGACAATTGATGATATCAAGGGGATAATCCTAGAATTTCATATGAAAAAAATTAACATGGAACCTAAGTGTAATCCTGGATTGGAATCCTAAAGGATACTTAACCCAAACATGAAGGAAGTGGTTAGAGAAGAAGTGATTAGGTTGCTTGATGCTGGGATAATTTTTCCCATTTTTGATAGCCCTTGGGTAAGTCTGGTTTAGGTTGTCCCTAAAAAGAGTGGAGTGATAGTGGTCACCAATGAGAAGAATAAACAAATCCAAACAAGGGAAGTGAACAAATGAAGATTATTTTTAGACTATATAAAGTTTAATGTTGCCATAAGAAAGGACTACTTTTCCATGCCATTCTTGGACCAAATTATAGAGAGGTTGGTAGGCAATGAGTATTTCTGTTTTTTGATGGTTTTTCTAGTTACAACCAAATTTCTATTTCTCCTAAGGATCAAGAAAAAACCATTTTCACTTGTCTATTTGGGACATTCACCTACCGACAGATAGTATTTGGCTTGTGTGGTGCTCCTGCCACTTTTCAAAGATGCATGATGGACATATTCTAAGATATGATTAAAAGAACAATTTAGGTTTTCATGGATGATTTTTCTATTGTGAGAATCAATTTTGAGAAATACCTAGAGAATCTTAAAGTTGTGCTGGAGAGGTTCCAAGAGACCAATCTGGTCTTAAACTGGGAAAAGTGCCAATTCATGGCTATTGAGGGCATAGTCTTGGGTCACAAAGTTTCTAATAGGGGATGGAGGTCAATAGTGCTAAAGTTGAGGTTATCCAAAAGCTTCCCCCACTTGAAAATGTTGAAGGAATTAGAAGTTTTTTTTGGGTCATTTTGGGTTTTACATGAGTTTCATTAATGATTTTTATAATATTACTAGACCCCTATGATCCCTGCTAGTTAAGGACACACCATTTGTTTTTGATGAGAAGTGCATGGAATCATTTAATCTACTTAAGGAGAATCTAACAACCTCACCTGTAATCACCGCCCCTATCTGACAACTTCCTTTTGAGGTAATGTGTGATGCAAGTGATCTAGCTATAGGAGTTGTTTTGGGGAACAAAAATAAAAGGAAACTGCATGTCATATATTATGACATCAAGCTTCTGGATGATGCCTACAAGAATTATTCCACTACTAAAAAGGAACTGTATTCTATGATGTTTTATTTGGAAAAGTTCAGGTAGTACTTGATAAAATCTAGAGTTATCATTTTCACAAACCATGCTTCCCTCAAGTACTTTCTAGTTAAGAAGACCAAATTTATGAGATATACCTTATAGTTACAGGAGTTTGACTTGGTCATTAAGGATAATAAATGAGTTGAAAATGTAGTGGCAGATCACTTTTCTAGGCTTCCAAACACCCAAAGTGAGGAACCAAGAGAGATCAATACTTCATTTCCTGATGAATAGTTGTTTACTGCTTCTGTGCATCAGTCTACTTGGTTTGCAGACTATGCCAACTTTATGGCAGTTGGTGTCATGCCCAAGGACCTCTCACATAACCAAAAAAAGAGGTTCATCTTTGAATTGAAATATTATTTTTGAGATGACCCTCTTCTCTTTAGGAGGTGTTCTGATGGTATTTTGAGGAGATGTGTGACTGAGGAGAAGATGTTTTCCATACTTGAGAGCTATCATTCATCACCTTGGGGTGGCCAACATGGATGATATATGAATGATCAAAAGGTTTTATAGGTTGGTTTCTACTGGCCTACTATGTTCAAGGATTCTAGGAGTTTGGTCATAGACTGTTAAAAGTGTAAAATGCTAGGAAATGTAGGAAGAAAGAAGGACATTCCTTAAAAAGGAATTTCGGAGGTTGAAATATTTGATTTATGTGGATTGGACTTCATATAACCATTCCCATACTCTTATGGGAATGAGTACATTTTGGTTGTTGTGGACTATGTTTCCAAATGGGTTGAGGCAGTAGCTCTTCCCAACAATTCTACTGTTTGTGTGGTCAATTTTATCAAGAAATGTTTTCCCAGGTTTGGTGTACCTAGGGAATTCATCAATCACAATGATACTCATTTCAAAAATTATAAATTTAAGAGTTTGATGAAAAAATATGGATGAACACATAGGATAGGTACCACCCACCACCCACAGTCTAGTGGGAAGGTAGAAGTTTCAAATAGAGAGCTTAAGTAAATTTTAGAGAAGATAGTTTCTAGATATAGGAAATATTGGTTAGTGAAGCTAGATGAGGCTCTTTGGGCCTAAATAACTACCTATAATACTCCCATAGGTATGTCACCATACAAGATTCTTTTTGAGAAAACATGTCATCTACCTGTTGAGTTGCAGAAAAAAATATTATTGGGTAGTGAAGGCCCTAAGCTTTGATTTCAAGTCTGCTGGTGAGAGAAGGCTATTAGATCTGAGTGAGATGGAGGAGATTATAATAGAGTCCTATGATAATGCTGATATTTACAAAGAGAGAATAAAGGCCTTTCATGATTCAATAATTCAAAATTTGAATTTTAAAGTTGGTTAGAGGGTCCTGATTTTTAATTATAAATTGAAACTTTTTCCAGGTAAATTGAAGACCAAGTGGTCAGGACCCTTTACCATTGTGAGAGTCTTGGTTAATGGATCTGTGGAGCTGATTGGAGAGGAAAAATTAACATTTTTGGTCAATGGTCAAAGAATAAAACATTTCTTTAAAGGGTAGCCAAAGGGATTGGCTACCATCTCAAAGTTAGAAGAATGACATATCATAAGTCTAACTAAGGACTATAAACTCAGTATTTCATGGGAACTAACCCATGGTTGCTTAGTTGTTTTCCTCTTATTTATGTTTTTCAATAAAGTTAACTCTTGATTCTTGTTCTCTATTACATTCTCTTGTCAGTATGAAGGTACCTCATGACCTGCTACTGCTTGAGAGTATATTGCTGCTAGAAACTCGACATAGGAAAACCAAGGGAGAAATCCACTGCATCATTTGGATAAAAATTATTTAACTAAATCCTTGGTTTTATTTTTATTAACTTAAAATTCCGGATTCTTATGTTCACTTTCTGAACTTGTAGGTACTATAAGGGAGTATTTACTTAGTGATATAAAAGAGGACATCTTTAATGAGCATTAAATGTTAAAGCTCCAATATTCCAAGTAAGTGTTTTTCTGATTTTCTAGTTTTATTTGCTGCTCATTTTTAACTATCTGATGCTTTAACTTAAGTGTAGGGGAGTCCCCTTGATTTCCTTTGAATTTTTGAGAATTTTATTTTATGTGGGTTCTTAGTTGCTTTAATCTAGAGAGTTGAAAACTAATTTGAACTGAATAGTGAAGTTTTCTTACACCCACTGCATTCACTTTGATTACAACTGCTACTGAGTATTCATTGAATGACATGCTACTTCTAGGATTTTTAATAAAAAAAGAATCACTTTTTTGTTTACTTTTGTATATATGTTTTTGTTTCTTTTCTTTTCTTTTCGATGTGGAAATTATTCTATTTGAACCCTCATGTCACCCCTAAAAATTTGTTTTAAAACTTTAAATATTGTCTTCAACCTTAGGATCCAACATTGAGGACAATGTTGTGTTTAAGTGTGGGTGAGAGGGTTCATTCTGTTGGTCATTTCAAATTCCTCCTTGAAGTAAAAAAATGGTCAAAACTTTTTCAATTTTTTTTCAAAATCTTTCAAAAAAATTAAATTCATTCATAACTTGAGGGTCATTTGAGGTTTGGTTGGCACTTCAATTCTATCCTATTTAGTGGATGACTACTTGCTGGATGTTGAGAGTTGAACATAGTCAAAAACTATTAAGGATGGATGATTGCTAATGGAGCTATTCACTATCTTATGGAATTTCAGTTTAGGAACGAAGGAAGGGAGTGTGATAGGATAGTTCTTGTGAAACTAGGATCATGAATTTAGGTAACTAGAAATTTTCACTAGAAACTAGGGGACTCACATTTTTATAAAACAAAATATTCAATCACTTTAGGAATTCAACTCAAATGATTATTATTTAAGTCTTTTTAAATTAGAGTAAAATGGGAAAATGAGATCCCATAATGAGTATCTGAAACAAAGTTCACTAGCTATGTTTCTATGAATACATAAAATCCAATTTTAATTTGAATAAGTGTTATGCAAAGTGATCTTCACATGGAATACGGATGGAAAAAATTAGAATAAAGTTCCCTTTTCAAAAATGAACTCATTAAGTTGAGGTGAATTTTGAACCCAAATGAATAAGGGATCAATTTACTTAGTTAAAATTCATTTGAGTTGAATCAATAAAGTGAAAAAATTAATGGACTTTAATTTTTAGAACCTAGGAGAATGCGATAATTGAAGGTGCCTTTGGTTAAGGTACTAATTCCATTTGATCTAACCTGTCACCACTCCTTGAATTAGAATGAGTTCATATAGAAGTCATGACAC
Organism: Viscum album; assembly: GCA_963277665.1. Lineage (NCBI taxonomy): Eukaryota > Viridiplantae > Streptophyta > Magnoliopsida > Santalales > Viscaceae > Viscum > Viscum album. Next base: position 387,433,703 of record OY728148.1, on the reverse strand, counting down.
ACTTGATAGTGTATGAGTTTGTGAGACCCTTGATTTCTAGTGAGTTTTTGAAACTAGATATGACCACTTTTGAGCACACTTTTGAAAATCCTGACCTACAATTTGGTCTTGTTCCTCCATTTGTTACAGTTTATTCATGCACTTTTTTAATAGAATCCCACAGATCATATTTTCGTTTTAAAGTCAAAATCATGCATTTGTTTGAGGACATACAAAGTTTTAAGTGTGGGGGAGTTTGATGTGGATGTTTTTTAGTATAATTTTCTGCATCATTTATTTGTTTGTTAGATTATTTTAAATTTAAAAACATTGTATTTTAATTAATAATCATCAATTGTTGTGTTTTTTGTTCATAACTTGTAAAAAAATAATTTTTGTGTAAACCATGTATTGCTAGTGATTACTTTTGTCATTTTAAATAATTCTTAAATTAAATAATTCTTTTGAATTTAACTTTAATTTTATTTTCTTTTGTTTTTAATTAAATTATAATTTGTCATTCTTTTTATTCTTTCATTTTTTTCATTACTTTTAGTTTAAAAAATAATTAGTTTATTAATTCTTTTAATTTATTAATTATTTTTGTAATTAATTTTCAATTTAATAATGTTCAATCCATTAGATTAATTTTTTATTATTAATTTTTAGTTTTAATTGAAAATAAATAGATTTTTCACTTTAGTTTTTGAATCTTTTAATATTTAAATTTATTTTAACAATTAAATTTAATTATTTAATTATTTTAATATTTAATTTTACCTTGATTCTTTAATTTGATTAATTAATTAATTTATTAATGTGTTAATTAGGTTATATAAACCCATTTATACTTATTAAATTAATTATGAATAAACTGTTACGTGTAATTAATCATTCATTGTATAATTAATATTATTTTGTTTTAACTTTTTCTTAAGAAGTTTATTTTTTTTATTTCTTTTTTCATTTTATTTTATTATTAATTTATCTTTAGTTTAATTTATTTGTTGTTACTGCTTTGTTGTGTTATGCATTTTTCACTGAAGTCTCACGTCGGTGACTTGTCTCACCGACAACTCCTATGGGTGACTCAAATGAGTCACCGATGTGCCTTCCCTCCCCCCATCTACGAGTCACCGACAGAACCTATCAGTGACTTAAACGAGTCACCGAAACCCCCACTTTATGAGTTACCAACACCCTTATTTTAAGAGTCATCAATGCTCCACTTCCACTATCTCACCGATGCTGTGTTGGTGAGTCATTTATCTACCAACGTTGTCCCTCCTCTCTTTTTTCCTATCGATGCACTCGACCTCCTCTCTTCCTAATCTACTAACACCACCCATTCCTCCTGACCTACCAAAAGACCCCCCTCACTCGATCTACCGACACTGTTCCACTGCACCAGTGTCTTACTGTCACCTCCTCCATCTCACAACAGCAAGCACATAAATCCAGTATCAACACAAAAATGCAAGCAATGGAACATGAATAAAAATCAAATCAACAACAGAAAATTGGAATATGAAGAAATCAATGAAGCAATAGAAGATTCAAACCAAATTCATAGAAAGAACAAGCTAAATTGAAGAACAAACTTAATCATCGATCTAAGTTCAACTTTTCAAAACAAAAAATCCAATTTCCCCAAAACCACAGACCAGATCGAGTTCCAATAATCCGTGGGTGAGGAAGCATCCATCACTGAGCGATTCAATCAGAGCCATCTTTGATCACCGTACAATGCTGAAGAACCACCGAAGCTGCTTGAATCTTCCCTCCTCCACCTCAAACTCACCAGAAACCATCAGACGAACCCCTTACGCCACTGCGGAGCACCCCCATCCTCTACGCCTTACGCTGCCACCATGTGTGTCACCCCCTACCTCTCATCCTCTGCCGAACCCACCTCCTCGCAGCGCCGACCACTAACTTTAACCTAGCCACCTCTCTATCCTGGATCACCGCTAGTCGCTACCTCCACCACGAGCCAAGCACCCAACCCCCCTTTCCCCCTGTTCAGTCTGCCCGAACCCCTCCCCTCATTTTCATTTTTTTTCATTTCTTTATTTTATTTTATTTTATTTTATTTTTATCTTATAATATATATATATATATATATATTGTAACATATATAATAATAATAATGTATATAACTAATATAATATAATTATTTACATAATAAATATATATTTTTTATTTACATTTTAATAATATTTTTTTAAAACATTTTATTTATGTATTTATTTCATTGTACATATTTTTTTAGTTAGTTACATAATATATATATACATATATAATAGTAATGTAAATATTTTTATATATCTAATATATATAATAATAGTAATAATAATAATAGTTTCTTAATAGTTTATCAATAGTATTAAGTTTTTTTTAATAATACTTGTATATATTATATTTATAATTCCTTAATTTTTTATTTCTATTTATTATAATTATCTATATTATAATATAAAATATAATAATAATAACATGTATATTTAAATATTTATATTTAATTATTTTTTAATTCTATTTGTTTTCTGTTTCAGGGGAAGGGATCGTGGCTCTTGGAGCACATTTTTTTTTCATTATGTTAGAGAGAATCTGTTTCAGTCAATTGCGGGGTGGAAGTAGCATGGTGAAGGCACCACGTAGAGGCTAGGGAAGTCATAAACATGATTTTAGAGAGTTCCACAAGGTGAGGAGCAGAACAGAATTAGGGACTTGACCACACTAAGATGAGGACTTAGACATCCATCAATGGGAGACTTCTAACTGGGGAAAGATCACACCTCCTCCATCTTCCACATCTGACCCAATCCATTGACTATACTCACTTACACTTCTGAGACTCATCAATTCCTTCAAAATCCAGTACCATTCACTCATCACTTGACCACCAAATAGCATAGAGAGGCAACAAACCATTATTTAATTCCAGAGTCTTAGGGTAGGTGATCGGGAGAGCACATCATCACCATCCACAGGAGCAAATCACAATAGATCACACTAGTGGAGATTGTTAGAGATCAAGAAGGGAGATGTAAATTTTTTTCTTGCTCTGTTTTTCTACATTTTACTTCAAGCATGAAATTTATTATGTTTGAATATACTTATATGTTGAACTTAGCTATACTTGGATAATTTCCTTCGAGGGGAGTTAGCTGAGCTAGTTAAATTTGTTCTTCCCTGGTTCACACATACATTCTTCAACTGGATAGTTTCTCTCTATCACATTTTTTTGGACAATTATATTTTCAAAGCGTTAAGATTAAGTGAAAACATCTTGATTAAATATGAATTCAAACTATCTTTTATCTGAGGAATCCACTAAAAAGTGAATCAAGCTCAGTGATTTCTATCTTCATTCACTAGTGATGGAATGATTTTTACAATTCAAAAACTGAAGGGATTATTCAGTCACAAGTTGACCAGATAACAAAATCGGGTCAACTACTTTCAACCCAAACCAGACATTTCAGGTTAAGTGCGTAAATAAGGGAAAACAATATTGAAGCCATACATTTGACTTACCCTTTATCATCCATTGTTTTCTCTCACTACTTATCTTCTATTTCTTATCTGACTTCTTTTTGTGTCTGCTTGTACTCATCCACTTTCACATTCACTTACAATTTCACTCACTACATCATCACCACCATTGTTTCACCACTGTTTTTTTGTATATTTTTGTTTTTGTTTTGTTTTATTTTTGTTGGTCACTAAGAACAAAATTAGTCATCCCTATTGTTCGACCCTATCTTATCACTATATTAAGTTTTAAGTAGGAAATATAAATTTTAAATTTGTCACTCGTGCTTAACGATGTGCAACGTGCAAATTTTGACGTCGTCCTTATCATGAGGATGACAAAGTTTACATTTATAAAACCCAAGATATAGCATAGTGGATAACCTCAAGGTCACTCTCAAGGAAGTAGTGTCGAGAACCTAGGTGGTCTTTCTAAAAATATTTTTGTATTTTTTTTACATTTTGAAAAAAAAACAAAACAAAAGAAAATAGTGATGAAAAACACAGAAGGGAGGAGTGAAGTAGCGAATGAAATGAATAGTGGAAACTAATCAAACACAAAATAAACAGAACAAAAACATAGAATAAGAAAAATGAAAGTGGGAAACAGACATAACAATCAGTATAACAAGGCCGAACCTAGGGAACTCTACCCTTGATTCCCTTTCACCGATCAAATTAAAAATTAATCTACATATTTCAACCTCACTCAATGCATAGCCAATGATTTGGATCACACACCTATCTCACTTAAAATTGAACACTCGAACACAAAATTTCATTAGTTCTCGATCATCCCTCAATATTGAAATCTAAATTTCCCAGCAAATTCATTCTATAAAGAAATTCTCACAAGCCAGAATGATTCTGTTGAGATCATCAAATTGAATATCCCATATCAAATTATTAGTTGAGAAAATGAGAGAGGAAGGGGAGAATAGGTGAGATAAGAAAGTATAAAATTGATTCTATGTACGGTTTCACTTTCTCTAGCCAACTTAATAGAAACAATCTGATAAGGTAAAAAATAAGATGCAAAACATCACAATGAAGAATGAATATCTAGATCGCATCGAGTTTCATAACTTGGATTGGGCCCCGCAAGTTAGATCTCCATTTTTGGAGATACGAGATCATAATAACGAGATGAATGGAGGAGGAATGAAAAACATAGAACAAGCACACAATTCAATCCAATAAACAAGTAGCGCATGTATTTACAAAGAACAAAATAAAAAACCACAAAAATAGAGCACAAAGAAGTGGGGGATGATGGTGGAGAAGGAGATGGATGAAAAGGGTCTCATCTCTAGGTTGAAGATGATCCCCAGTCCATGAGATATGGGATGGAGTGGTGAATGGTTCATGTAGTGTCCGACACTGCGAGGAGGTGGGTTCGGTGGAGGATGAGAGGCATGGGTGACGCGCACGATGACGACGCAATGTTCAGGGTATGGGAGTACTTTACGGTGGTGCAAGGGGTTCAGTTGATGGTTGATAGTGAGTTTGAGGCAGAGGAGGGAAGATTCGAGTGGATTTGGTGGTTCTATGGCATTGCACAGTGAGCAACGATGATTCTAATTGAATCGATAGATGACAGATGCTTCCTCACCCATGGATGATCATAACTCGATCTGGTTTGTGGTTTTAGAGAAATTGGATTTTTCATTTCAAAAAGTTGAACTTAGATCCATGCTTAATTCTATTATTTAATTTTACTTATTCTTGCTATGAATTTGATTTGAATCTACTGTTGCTTCATTGATTTATTCATATTCCAATTTTTTGTTGTTGGTTTGATTTCTGTTTGTGTTCTACTTCTTGTGTTTTTATGCTGCTGCTGGATTTATGTGCTTGCTGATATGAGATGAAGGAGGTTACAATGAGACATTGGTGGAGTGGAACTGTGTCAGCAGATCGAGTGGGGAGGGGGGGGGGGGTACGTCGATAGGTCGGGAGTAATGGGTGGTGTCAGTAGATCAGGAGGAGAGGAGGTTGAGTGTGTCAGTAGGACAAAAGGGAGGAGGGACAACGTCGGTAGATAAATGACTCAACGATGTAGTGTCGATGAGATAAGGGAAGTGGGGTGTTAGTGACTCATAAAATAAGGGTGTTGGTGACTCATAAAATGGGGGTTTCGGTGACTCACGAATGTGGGGAGGGAAGGCACATTAGTGTCTCATTTGAGTAACCGATAGGAGCTGTTGAGGAGACAAGTCACCGACATGAGACGTCAATGAGACCTGCACAACTAAAAAAAGTAGCAACAACAAATAAATTAAACTAAAAATAAATTAAAAATAAACTAAAATGAAAAAATAAATAAAAATTAAACTTCTTAAAAAAAAGTTAAAACAAAATAATATTAATTATACAATGATTGATTAATTGCACGTAACAGTTTATTCACAATTAATTTAATAAGTATAAATGGGTTTATATAACTTAATTAACACATTAATAAATTAATGAATTAATAAAATTAAACAATCAAGGTAAAATTAAATATTAAAAGAATTAAATAATTAAATTTAATTGTTAAAATTAATTTAAATATTTAAAGAGTCAAAAAATAAAGTGAAAAATCTATTTATTTTCAATTAAAACTAAAAATTAATTAAATCAATGAACTAAAAATTAAGCTAATGAATTGAACATTATTAAATTTGAAATTAATTACAAAAATAATTAATAATATATTTTTTTAAAAGTAAAAGTAATGAAAAAAATGAAAGAAGAAAAATAATGACAAATTATAATTTAATTAAAAACAAAACAAAATAAAATTAAAGTTAAATTCAAAAGAATGATTTAATTTGATAATTATTTAAAATGATAAAATTAATCACTAAAAATACATGGTTTACACAAAAATTATTATTTTACTAGTTATGAACAAAAAACACAATAATTGGTAATTATTAATTAAAATAAAATGTTTTGAAATTTAAAATACATTAAAAAACAAAGAAATGATGTGGAAAATTATACTAAAAAGTAAACACATCAAAGACACAACTGATAAAGTACAAGATAAAGGAAAATATAAATAATAAAAAATAAACATGAATTACCAAACACTTCCTAGAACTGGGTATAAACCCACAACCAAATAGTAAATATGCTATGTCATGTCATACAATTCCAAATGTAAGGAAAATAAAAAATAAAGGCAAACAGAAGAATCCCCAAAATGGGTCCTGATTCTAAATCCATATCCCTCATCCATGCACATCCCATGCCCAAATCAACCATCTAGCATAGGGCCCTTTCACTTGTCATGACCTACAACCATGAAATATGCTCGGGTACCCAATGGGGGCCTGAGCAGGGTGTGAATAAAACTCAATAGGACACCACCAATGGTGTTTACAAAATATCCTATCTAAATAGGCAGTTTATGCAAGTAAAAATGAAAAATGAGATAAACAATATATAAACCATGTGCCATTAGTTAACAAGGCTCGCTTTAGTCACTTTCATCATTTATTCTATGGGTTATGCATTTTAATCAGATACACTTCAACCAATGTTGATCACATAAACAATGAATAAGGGGAAGAATCATGTTTCCTACATCACTAAGTAAAACATTTCACAAAAAATAAATAACACTTACCTCGGAGCCTCGACCTAGGTAGTCTCATCACATGAAACCGTTAGGGTCATAGAGCCTCAGTCCAACTCCTTAACCCATTCATTAAATGGGGTAGGGTTTGGAGACTCAGTCTAACCTGATTTGTGGGCATAGATCTTCAAGTAGAATACCCCCACACATACCACCAATCCATGTACACATGCTTATTTAATCATTTACCACATATACCCATTCACAAAACATAATCATTGAGCATACAAACCATTTACAATTCATAGTTCATTTAATACATAAATCATCTTAATGACTTAACCCATTATCCCATTTTACCTTTCATATCCTAACCCATTAACAAATTCCTCATTCTCATGACTTAATTAATTTACACATTTACATGATAACCCATAATTCATTTAACACATTCATTCCAATTCATTTAACCAATTCACAATATATCAAACACCCCCTTATGCCATGTTAACAAATGTAAACAATTACTATTAGCTTTATTTCATAACCCAAGCTACATGTAAACAAATTTACCATGGGATATATGTCATAACAATTCAATTATACACTTAACATTTCAATTTCCATGTTCAAGAAGTGGCACACCCCATGGGTGGCCCTTGACCCAATTCAAATCAACCTCAACGTATCAAACAGGGATCGTGAGGGGTTCAATTAACCATCTACCCAAACAATTTATCATTTATACCAAGTAAAACCAAACATAAAACACAATTAAACTCATTAAAAACCTCATACTCATAAATAAACATCAATACTATGAGATATAACTTGTAGACCGCCTACCTCAATTCCAAATACAAAAACATGCTCAACCTTAGCCTTTGATTCAAATTAGAGCACCCTTCGAAGCCCCAACCAAATATCCATTGAAAAAAGAGGGTTTTAGGGATTCAAAATAATAAGAGAAACTACATAAGCCCTAATAAATATAAAGCAAGTAATTAAAGTGTTAAAATAAACCAAATATTTAATTCACAACCAACGACTCTCCAAACAGCTTAGAAACGAGGGAGATAGATCCTCAGGAAGCTTGAGGAGATTTGGTTTGTCACTTGGGGTGCTGAAGAAATAATGGAGGAGAAAATTAGGTAAGGGTCCATAAATCCTAAGGGGGGAAAAGGTAAAAACACACTTTTAAATGGGTTTATAGTTTGGTCGCACAGTTGACCAAACCATGTGCCAACCATGAACCCCCATCTGTCCAAAAGGGGGGACAAGTCTCATGGTTTCCTAGGGAGCCCACACAGTTTGGAAACCTGTGCGGTGACCATGCAGGGTGACTCTATCAAAACCCACAAAGTTTGGCCTACCCTGTAGAGACCCGTAGCCTGACGTACATGGACATTACATTACATTTGCGGAATACTTAGTACATAACAAAAACACACACACAAGGATCGTAATAGTTTAGTGTCTTTGGAAACTCGGAACATAATCTTCTAATCCTAGTGAAAGATCTTCAATATCTCCCATAAAGATCTTCCATTTTTTTTATACCTAAAACCTTTCTTTATATCCTGGGGAAAAGAAAACATAAAAGGGTGAGCTCAAATGCTCAGTAAGGGTAAACAAAAGAAATATCAATCACATCATATACATAAGAACATAGCTTTTGGAAATCTTAACCTGCAAAAGAGAGCATAATTTCATAACATGGGATAAATCATAGTAGTGAAATGAAATCATAACTTAAAACATTACTCATTGTGGCATACACACATAATCATATAGAATCATTTCTTGTTAGTTAAGACTCATTGCCAAGACTATCTTAGTGGACAAAGTCCCTTTCTGAATCGAGTAATCCTCGTTTCAGTCCTGTTTCACTGAACCGGTATAACCTACCATTCCAGCCATGTCTATCTCATGAGATATAAAATCTTTACCCAATGCATTGGAGGGAGATATAGGTCCCACCCATCTCTTAATGAATCCTTTCTTATGTGTGCCACAAAATCATAAATCATACATCATTGTATAACCCATGTAATAAAAATGGGATTCTTAAACAGCATGACATCATAAAACCATTCATATAAGATAAAGGAATTCATAAACATAATTCCATCACAACATAGTCAAATCAATGTAAAAATATGGATAGAAACAGAACCCTTTATTATCTTATATGGAAAATAATTTTGATAAAACACTTGAATTGAATTCTTGAGGAAAATATCCTTTCTTCTTCAAAATCAATTTCTTTTCACAAAACATCATGCAATTTTAAAAGAAAGAGATTTTATTGAAAATAGTCATGAAATATTTTAGAGGAAGCTTCATGAAAATAAGGCTTTGTAAAACAGTAGAAATCCGTTCGTGCCGTATTAAGTTAAAAAAAACATTCTTCGTACTTTTGTCGGAAAAGTCAAAAAGTACCTCGTACGAAAAACGACAAAAGATTCCTTTCATATCCTTTACTAAAAACTCATAGAAGGGTAAAATTGGATTTAAAAAATTGTAGGTGGATGGAAATAATATTACATATTGAGGGAACATGGATGTGGATGATAAAATACACCCCAGTAAATACTTACGAATAAACAATCTCGGATAAAAATGAGATTGTGATATTTCCCTTACCTTAGGTCCGACTTGCTTTGTAAGTGTCCGAACCTCCTATAAAATGATTTAAATCATGTTATTGACTTATTACAGAATCATATTCATTGTTATGATATCATATATGGTTCACTTATGACATTATATTACCCGTTCTTTTGTAAATTCCATGTTAAAGAAGCGTTTTGGGTAAAATCGTTTCATTTATCGTAGGTGTTTTGACTTGTTGTTCTTGACATAATTATTACTTATATCATGATTTACTTACTTCCAGAATATAAAATATGATTTATATATCATATATATTCAGTATATATATATATATAATAGGTAGATAAATAAAATGAAAAACACCGTTCATGGAGACGGTAGTCCGTACGTACGCATGAACGCTGTTTTCCTTTCCTTATTGTCTTGAAATGGAAGTAAGTAGATGACATACATATGTATATATATACATAAATCCAGTAGATTTATAATGTCATATATTTCATTATTATTTCTTATATATACATCATAATCATTCTTAAATGGTTAACATGGAGAATGAATCTCATCGCGTCGTGGAGACGGTATTCCGTACGTACGCACGAGCGATGATATCATTTCTATAAATATTGAATTGAATTGGAGTGGATTATACAATATATCAGAATCAATATGATGTTGTAATAACTATGTATAGTTATTCTTTACACCATTATACCCATCCATGTAAGGTGGTGGTGGAAAATAGATTACACCACGGCGTGGAGACGGTATTCCGTACGTACGCACGCGCGGTGATTTCTTTTTCCGTAGGATGGATAGATGGTGAAATAGGGTTGTTTCATACTTATAATAACATATCAGTATATGATTGATACTGATGTTATTAATTCATAATGAAACAACCTAATAAGAAGAAGTGGAAGAAGAAATAAAGATGAAAGAATTGGTAACGGTAATTACCTCTTCTTTGAAGCGCCTTTTGGAGACCTCCTCTTAGGGAACTAAAATTGGTCTTTGAGTAAGACCAGAACCTCTAGGATGTTGCTAGGGAAGTGGAGAAGAGATTTTGGCAGGGGTTGGCCGAGCTTGAGTGCTCAAATTGGTGTGAGGAGGAGGGGGAGGAGGTGTCCTTTTATAGGGGAGGAGAGGGGCACCTTAGGAATATCTCAAAATATTATTTTATATTAAAGTCAAAATCGGTTTATAATGGTTCCAAAGGGTCTTATTTTGAAGCTAAAGTGGGGATGGGTCGAAATCCTATCAACCAATAGAATTTAGACAAGTTTAGGGTATTATTTTAACCTTATCAATTAGATTTAACTCTAAGTTAAATAATTTAACTTTTACCGTGTCTTTTTGTTTTCTTTCACTATATGGTTAATAAACTTACTCTAACATGCCAAAAGAACCCCAAATTGTATATTATTAATACATATATCCTTATCTAAGTCATTTGGCCGAACCTTATATTTTTAGGAATAAAATAACAATTAATAATATAATATTTGATTTAAAAACTATTTTGTGTCAATTTTGACACTATTTGATATATGATTTTTGTGAAAGTCATAACAGAATTATATGTTCGAAACAAGTTGCTTAAATCAACACTAATATATCATAGTAACCTAGAAAATTAGTGGAATTCATAAAAAGTCTTAAATTACATTTATTTTGGTGTTTATAACATCAATTATGTCAATATTTCATTAAAAAGATAATTACTGCATCATCGTTGTGTCATAAATAAATTAAATTATTTGATGTCTAAAAATTACAAATAAAATACCATTATGTAGGAAAGCTTTTTAGCTTTCTAATTAATATTTATAGTCTAATTTATCTTATGTATAACCCCATATTAAAAATGATTTACTTATTAAACTTTGATTTTAACTATTTTAACCCTTCTTTAAATAAATTAATAATAAATGTCCTAATCTAATCCAAGTGGGCCTAAATGGTCATATTTTATTCCTAAGTTTGTTTTTGGTCGAATTACACTTGTCCAATAGAATTAGGACATGTGTTAGGGTAATATTAATATCATATTTACCCTTAGTTACCCTATTTACTATTAACCGTGGTAAAAAAAAAGTAAAAAGTTACTATTCACCAAAAAATTATTTTCATCTCATTGAACCACATTTTAGTCCTTGATATTAACCGTGTCTCTCGGATTTTCGAAATTCCATTCACAGAAGCGGTAAAATTAAGTTTTATGCAAAATTCAGTTTTTAACCTACCACTTAGTAGTTTCACTATTCATCAAAAATTGATGTTTTTCAGAACAATGCCAAAATTTCATCCCAAGCTATATTTCATATTCCGAATTCAAAAATGAAGTCTATTTTACCAAATTCATAACATAAAAGTTGCATTAATTAATTTTATAATTAAATCCCGCTGTTAAAACAAATAGCGTGTTTTTAAGAAACAATATCTATCAAAAGATTGACACTTGTTTATGTCTAGTTTAAATGTGAAATTACATCCAATGACCAACATTGTATTAAATTGTAAAAATATATTCTAAATATACTTTAAAACCACTCAAATTAATGATTTATCACTATTAATTATTTTGATTAAAAAAGTTGTTTTTAATTATAATTTAGTAATTTTCACTATTAATTAGAATATGAAAGTTATCCGAAAAGTACCAAAATTTCGCCTTAGGCTAAATTCGATACTCCGAATCCAAAAATGAAGTCCATTTTGAGAGTTAAAATTTCTAAAATTTAAAAAGTGGTTATTACTATTCATAACGGCTAGTTTTAATAATATTTTAATAGCATATCATTGTTTCGTGAAACTCAGGATTACGTACCACACACGCTATCGAGGAAGGTTACGATTGCGTGTAATGCAAGGCAAGTCAAGGATGCGTGTTGTGCAAGCTCCTTTTGGTGTAGCGTATAACACAAGACATTAGTAGAATAAAAAGAATATTTTTCATAAAATCTCGGGCTGTTACATTCTACCCCCCTTAAAATGAATTTCGCCCTCGAAATTCGTCGGGGTTATAAATGGTTTACTATTCGATAGTTTCTTTAATAGAAACCCACATCGTAAAAGGGAATACCAAAACTTGGCTTTAAAAACTAAAGTATGAAATGTAACGATTACCCAAATAAACTAATCATTGGGTTTCCACATAGGTGAAAATATGGATATGGAAGAGAAATCTAACCATCATGTTCTGATTGAGAGTGGTAGAGAACATGGCTATGGAAAAGCCAGTAATCACAAATCCATAAATTTGTGACGATCTAAGGTATCATCTGATTAATCAGATATAAGGTCACTAAGACAACATTTTTTTTTGGTTTTCAAGATCGTTTCCCTAAAGTTGAAGAATTTGAATTAGAATAAATACTTACTTTATTTTGGTACAATCTCACTGTTGTTCGTGCCTTTAACAATTTCCACTTCATCTCTTAAATAAATGAAGTTGAATTTGTTATTCGTGAAGTGTTAGCAGATCATGTGATAGAATGACGGGTCATTCCATCTGTTTCAAACAAAAGGTTAGCAAAATTATATGCATAAGTCGATCTATAGTGAGATTAATCATATATGGTTCCTAAAATGGACTTATACTTCATATATCATACTGCTTAATATAATAAAACCAGTTTCTACTAAACAGGGACTTCCTGTAGGTCAGTGGTAGGCGATAAAGGCCAGTCGTACTTCGGTTGTGGGTTCGATTCCTACAGCCTTGTCCGAAGCGATGGGCTGTCGCCCGTCCTGCAGGTTTTCCTTTTTATAAAACTATATTACTATAACATCCCATCAATAATATCGAAAAAAAAACTTCTATCCTTAAACAATACTAACTTATGTCCAACATAATCCAGTCTAATCTTTAGGCTTATACATAATACTGCAGTCCACTCTCATAACATATTGAAAACGATTACCAGAGATTTAATACCATCGTTGATCCCCATATATCATAAGATATGTTTTGTTGGTCACATTCTAAACATTCAAAGTCCTTAATCATGTATTCTCTTGAATACCTTAGTGAAAACATGAATGCAGTTAAAAGTTAACACTTTCCACATACCAAAATCCTCAAAATTCTATATACTCAAACCATGATATCACTTAGTCCTTATATCAATCATGAGCTCATGAATACTGTCAAACATTTCATTTTTTTCCTTATCCCTTCATTATGGGCATATTATCTACTTTCCAAAATATTTGAATCACTTTTCATGGTTACCGGTACCTTAAAATTATTGAAAACCACAATAGACCAATACATAAATATTTAAATACACCATAAAAGTACCTCAACAACATTATTCCTGAATACCAATACATAAAAACTTCAGTCCATCCACTTCAATGATTGTCCTGGAAGAAGTTCTTCCTTGATTTAGAAGTAACTTTTTAGGTCAGGGCATTGAGTTGGGTAATGCCCATGTTCTCCACAAATAAGACATTGAACTCCATAACAGTCTGTCACTCTATGACCCTTTTCTCCACACAGATAACATCGGTCCCTCCATTTGAGGTATTCCTCAAGGTTCTTCTTCCCTTCTTTAGAAATCTCAATCTTCCTTTCATTATGATCCTCAACATGCGAACATGCATAATAGTCTATCTTCCTCTTCTTTGATGAATTAGGAATACCACTAAATTTCACCTTATATATCGCGATGACTGATTCGGCATAATCACAACATCTTTCTCTCTAGGAATTACACAATTTTGTTTCTCATAGTCACCAATTTGTCCATTGGATTTAATGTTAACCGAATTCCTTTTGGTTCCCTCCATTAACTAAAACACAAAAATAATTTTGTGAGAGGCAAAAATCATGCTAGAGAAACCAATCTAGTAAAGGGGAAGTATCCTCAATATCTAACTTCTTAGGTTAAATTCTATGATCGTTACCGTAGTTCTAGGACTGTATCTTATACGTATACTTATCCTTAGGGACATCCCTAGACATACCTTAGAAATATCTCTAGGGATCTCACTAACGTTTTCGCATCCTAGTTTCCAAAGGTTGACTAAACCTTTCCTCTGATACCAACTGTAGAGACCCGTAGCCTGACGTACATGGACATTACATTACATTTGCGGAATACTTAGTACATAACAAAAACACACACACAAGGATCGTAATAGTTTAGTGTCTTTGGAAACTCGGAACATAATCTTCTAATCCTAGTGAAAGATCTTCAATATCTCCCATAAAGATCTTCCATTTTTTTTATACCTAAAACCTTTCTTTATATCCTGGGGAAAAGAAAACATAAAAGGGTGAGCTCAAATGCTCAGTAAGGGTAAACAAAAGAAATATCAATCACATCATATACATAAGAACATAGCTTTTGGAAATCTTAACCTGCAAAAGAGAGCATAATTTCATAACATGGGATAAATCATAGTAGTGAAATGAAATCATAACTTAAAACATTACTCATTGTGGCATACACACATAATCATAGAGAATCATTTCTTGTTAGTCAAGACTCATTGCCAAGACTATCTTAGTGGACAAAGTCCCTTTCTGAATCGAGTAATCCTCGTTTCAGTCCTGTTTCACTGAACCGGTATAACCTACCATTCCAGCCATGTCTATCTCATGAGATATAAAATCTTTACCCAATGCATTGGAGGGAGATATAGGTCCCACCCATCTCTTAATGAATCCTTTCTTATGTGTGCCACAAAATCATAAATCATACATCATTGCATAACCCATGTAATAAAAATGGGATTCTTAAACAGCATGACATCATAAAACCATTCATATAAGATAAAGGAATTCATAAACATAATTCCATCACAACATAGTCAAATCAATGTAAAAATATGGATAGAAACAGAACCCTTTATTATCTTATATGGAAAATAATTTTGATAAAACACTTGAATTGAATTCTTGAGGAAAATATCCTTTCTTCTTCAAAATCAATTTCTTTTCACAAAACATCATGCAATTTTAAAAGAAAGAGATTTTATTGAAAATAGTCATGAAATATTTTAGAGGAAGCTTCATGAAAATAAGGCTTTGTAAAACAGTAGAAATCCGTTCGTGCCGTATTAAGTTAAAAAAAACATTCTTCGTACTTTTGTCGGAAAAGTCAAAAAGTACCTCGTACGAAAAACGACAAAAGATTCCTTTCATATCCTTTACTAAAAACTCATAGAAGGGTAAAATTGGATTTAAACAATTGTAGGTGGATGGAAATAATATTACATATTGAGGGAACATGGATGTGGATGATAAAATACACCCCAGTAAATACTTACGAATAAACAATCTCGGATAAAAATGAGATTGTGATATTTCCCTTACCTTAGGTCCGACTTGCTTTGTAAGTGTCCGAACCTCCTGTACAATGATTTAAATCATGTTATTGACTTATTACAGAATCATATTCATTGTTATGATATCATATATGGTTCACTTATGACATTATATTACCCGTTCTTTTGTAAATTCCATGTTAAAGAAGCGTTTTGGGTAAAATCGTTTCATTTATCGTAGGTGTTTTGACTTGTTGTTCTTGACATAATTATTACTTATATCATGATTTACTTACTTCCAGAATATAAAATATGATTTATATATCATATATATTCAGTATATATATATATATAATAGGTATATAAATAAAATGAAAAACACCGTTCATGGAGACGGTAGTCCGTACGTACGCATGAACGCTGTTTTCCTTTCCTTATTGTCTTGAAATGGAAGTAAGTAGATGACATACATATGTATATATATACATAAATCCAGTAGATTTATAATGTCATATATTTCATTATTATTTCTTATATATACATCATAATCATTCTTAAATGGTTAACATGGAGAATGAATCTCATCGCGTCGTGGAGACGGTATTCCGTACGTACGCACGAGCGATGATATCATTTCTATAAATATTGAATTGAATTGGAGTGGATTATACAATATATCAGAATCAATATGATGTTGTAATAACTATGTATAGTTATTCTTTACACCATTATACCCATCCATGTAAGGTGGTGGTGGAAAATAGATTACACCACGGCGTGGAGACGGTATTCCGTACGTACGCACGCGCGGTGATTTCTTTTTCCGTAGGATGGATAGATGGTGAAATAGGGTTGTTTCATACTTATAATAACATATCAGTATATGATTGATACTGATGTTATTAATTCATAATGAAACAACCTAATAAGAAGAAGTGGAAGAAGAAATAAAGATGAAAGAATTGGTAACGGTAATTACCTCTTCTTTGAAGCGCCTTTTGGAGACCTCCTCTTAGGGAACTAAAATTGGTCTTTGAGTAAGACCAGAACCTCTAGGATGTTGCTAGGGAAGTGGAGAAGAGATTTTGGCAGGGGTTGGCCGAGCTTGAGTGCTCAAATTGGTGTGAGGAGGAGGGGGAGGAGGTGTCCTTTTATAGGGGAGGAGAGGGGCACCTTAGGAATATCTCAAAATATTATTTTATATTAAAGTAAAAATCGGTTTATAATGGTTCCAAAGGGTCTTATTTCGAAGCTAAAGTGGGGATGGGTCGAAATCCTATCAACCAATAGAATTTAGACAAGTTTAGGGTATTATTTTAACCTTATCAATTAGATTTAACTCTAAGTTAAATAATTTAACTTTTACCGTGTCTTTTTGTTTTCTTTCACTATATGGTTAATAAACTTACTCTAACATGCCAAACGAACCCCAAATTGTATATTATTAATACATATATCCTTATCTAAGTCATTTGGCCGAACCTTAGATTTTTAGGAATAAAATAACAATTAATAATATAATATTTGATTTAAAAACTATTTTGTGTCAATTTTGACACTATTTGATATATGATTTTTGTGAAAGTCATAACAGAATTATATGTTCGAAAAAAGTTGCTTAAATCAACACTAATATATCATAGTAACCTAGAAAATTAGTGGAATTCATAAAAAGTCTTAAATTACATTTATTTTGGTGTTTATAACATCAATTATGTCAATATTTCATTAACAAGATAATTACTGCATCATCGTTGTGTCATAAATAAATTAAATTATTTGATGTCTAAAAATTACAAATAAAATACCATTATGTAGGAAAGCTTTTTAGCTTTCTAATGAATATTTATAGTCTAATTTATCTTATGTATAACCCCATATTAAAAATGATTTACTTATTAAACTTTGATTTTAACTATTTTAACCCTTCTTTAAATAAATTAATAATAAATGTCCTAATCTAATCCAAGTGGGGCTAAATGGTCATATTTTATTCCTAAGTTTGTTTTTGGTCGAATTACACTTGTCCAATAGAATTAGGACATGTGTTAGGGTAATATTAATATCATATTTACCCTTAGTTACCCTATTTACTATTAACCGTGGTAAAAAAAAAGTAAAAAGTTACTATTCACCAAAAAATTATTTTCATCTCATTGAACCACATTTTAGTCCTTGATATTAACCGTGTCTCTCGGATTTTCGAAATTCCATTCACAGAAGCGGTAAAATTAAGTTTTATGCAAAATTCAGTTTTTAACCTACCACTTAGTAGTTTCACTATTCATCAAAAATTGATGTTTTTCAGAACAATGCCAAAATTTCATCCCAAGCTATATTTCATATTCCGAATTCAAAAATGAAGTCTATTTTACCAAATTCATAACATAAAAGTTGCATTAATTAATTTTATAATTAAATCCCGCTGTTAAAACAAATAGCGTGTTTTTAAGAAACAATATCTATCAAAAGATTGACACTTGTTTATGTCTAGTTTAAATGTGAAATTACATCCAATGACCAACATTGTATTAAATTGTAAAAATATATTCTAAATATACTTTAAAACCACTCAAATTAATGATTTATCACTATTAATTATTTTGATTAAAAAAGTTGTTTTTAATTATAATTTAGTAATTTTCACTATTCATTAGAATATGAAAGTTATCCGAAAAGTACCAAAATTTCGCCTTAGGCTAAATTCGATACTCCGAATCCAAAAATGAAGTCCATTTTGAGAGTTAAAATTTCTAAAATTTAAAAAGTGGTTATTACTATTCATAACGGCTAGTTTTAATAATATTTTAATAGCATATCATTGTTTCGTGAAACTCAGGATTACGTACCACACACGCTATCGAGGAAGGTTACGATTGCGTGTAATGCAAGGCAAGTCAAGGATGCGTGTTGTGCAAGCTCCTTTTGGTGTAGCGTATAACACAAGACATTAGTAGAATAAAAAGAATATTTTTCATAAAATCTCGGGCTGTTACATACCCCTTGCACAATTTCTTAAACTATGCACCCCTCCTCCATGAAAGCATGATTGAGGCGCACAGTTACTACTAACCATGCACCGACCATGCAACATGCACTAGATGACCACTTTCCCCTTATTTATTTCCCAAACCCCTAAGACGCCCCGATCCTTCTCATAGACTTGGGAAACATTTGATTAACCATTTTAAAGGTATTTAAACCTGAATTTTAAACAAAAACATACCTCAAAGAAGTATGGGATCTTAAAAACAAGTAGTGTTGAAGATTAGTTTTGTATCCAATTCTTACTGGAGGATTCTCCAAAACCTCAAGGTAAATCTCAGATTCAATGGATAGTATCAATACTTATAATCTTACCACTTATCTTATATATATCTTGGTGAGTTGGTCAAGATATAAATATTTCTTGATAGCAATAAAATGAATTGACTTAGTAAGGTAATCAACTACCAACCAGATAGAATTATTTCCTTTAGGGGTCCTGGGGAGTCCTACAATGAAATACATGGTTATTTTTTCCAATTTTCATAATAGTATGGACAATAGTTGCATCATACCCTTAGACTTTTGTCGTTCAACCTTTCCTTGTTGGCATACCAAGAATCATGATACAAATTCTACAATATCTCTCTTCATGTTACCCTAATAAATTTTTTTATTCAAATATATATACATATTAGTGCTTCCTAGATTAATAGAGAAGTATGATCTATGCACATCATCCAAAAGTTCACTCTTCAATTTTGGTTTTGATGGGACACTAATCGGGGTTCTAAACCTTACAACTTTATCTTTAGAAAAGTTGAACTCCAAAATATTCACTAAATTTTTCTATATCACCTCATCATCCTTTTTTTCCTCCTTGATTCTCCCAAGAATAAATGGTTTAGTAGTTATTTGATAAAGGTATGATGAATAACCTTTTATTATTCCCATATACATCCTCTATATGTCCAATAAGATTGGATACCTTGTGATTCTCATCATAGATAGGGTTACAAGATCATTTCTACTCAGAGAATCTTCCACTTTTCCCTACCAACCTAGTATGGTAATGGATTGAAAATTAATAATCCTTGATCACCTATAAGCACATTTGTTGTCTCATATTGATCTCATTTTGTGTTAATATATTCTTGATGCTTTTATGATCCATATAAATGTCACACTTCTTCCCACAGAGATAATGTTTCCAAATCTTCAGTGCAAAGATCACTATAACTAATTATATATCATGTTTTGGGTATTTCTTTTCATGTATATTAATTTATTGGAGGTATAGGCTATCACTTTTTCACCTGAAATGAGTATACAACCCAAGCCTTTTTTTGGACCCATCACTTTGGATCACAAATACTTCCCCACTAGTGGGTAATGTGGGCACAAGTGCAGTGATTAGCCTCTTATTCATCTCTTTAAATCTTTCTTAGCATTTATCATTTCATACAAACTTCACCCCCCTTTTTATTTATCTTGTTTATTAGAATTGAAAATCATGAGAAGTTTCTCACAAATCAACGATAACACCCAGATAATCCAAGGAAACTATAGATTTCCACCACAGAGGTTGGTATGGGCCATCCTTCAAATGACTCAATTTTTTATGTATCCATAGATATCCCTTTTATGGTGATAACATGCCATAATAATGTTACTTTATCCATATAAAACTCACATTTACTGTACTTTTCATATGTTTTTTCTTTTCGTAAGGTCTTCAGTACAATATTCAAATGCTTCTCATGATCCTCCTTGTTTTTAAAATAGATAAGAGTATCATCTATAAAGAGTATCATGGGTTTTTCAAGGTAATATATAAATACTATATTCATCAAGTCTATAAATATTGTTGGAGAATTAGTGAGTCCAAATGGAATTGATATAAACTCTTAGTACTCGTAAATTGTACAAAAAATAGTCTTGGTGATATAATCCTTCAATATTACTTGATAATATCTTGACTAAAGACCCACCTTATAGAAGTACTTGGTTTCACATAGTTGATCGAACAAGTCATAAATCCATGTAAGATGATACATGTCCTTTATCATTATTTTTTTAAGCTCATGATAATCAATGCATAGGCGCATTGACCCATAATTCTTCCTGATTAATATGACCTATGCACCCCACAATGAAGTACTTGGGAATATAAACCATTTATCTATATTCTCATATAGTTTATTCTTCAGATACTCAATTTTATCAATGGTCATTATATATATATTCTTTGATATTGTCAAAGATCCAGGTATAAGTTTGATTGAGAACTCAACCTCTTAACTATGAGGAAAACCAGAAAATTCTTCAGTAAAAACACCAGCAAATTCCCTTATAATGGGAATGTCACCAAGGATGATCTTTTCATTAGTCTAAATAGTTTGAGCTAGATACACTTTATTATAAGGAAATAATATTCATGCTTGATATGATTATACCAAAAGATATTCATTCTCCTCCTTGCACTTTTATAAAATCAGATGATGATTTTCAATATAGAGGGTGATTTCCTTCTCTTGACAATTTATGCTGGATCTATATAAGGAAATGCAATACATGCCCATAATATAATCAAATTATTCTAAATGGAGCATCGATAAGTTTTTTGGGAAATTCAACCCACAAATTTTTATAGGGGAGGAGTTATATTCTTAGGATGAAATAATTGCCTCATTTTCTGTTTTCACCGATAAATATACTCCCATGTTTTGCGGTGGTGTTTAAATAGTTCTACTAAACTTGAATGATATGAATTAATTCATAGAACTAGAATAAAATAGTACATTCACTATACTTTAATGAATAACTAGTGTACCTATCACCACTTTGTTTTTGTGATCCACCTCCATAGTTTTGATGGTATAAGCTTTCCCTTGTTCTCTAGTTCTTAAGGGTTGTTTTTGTCGGTTGTCGTCGATAACCCTTATCTTAGTGCATTGATTCACATAGTGTACTTATTCCTTGACATTGAAACATTATAAATTAGGATAAGGGTTTATTGTATCATTCCTCTCTTCCATCACATTGGTGGGTTTCTCCCATCATCAATTACTAGCTAGGTGCCCTTCTTTCCTACACCTAAAGTATTTACTTACCCAATTAAGGTAATTTTTAGGATTCTTATTCCCACACTTTTAAAAAGTGTGATGTTGGAATTTATTTCCCCAATGATATTTCTCCATAAAACCTCTAGAATTAAAATTCATTCTCTAATTCTTATCTCCAGACCTGTGATACCCTTGGAATTTGTTGATCTTCATTTTGAATTTGAGGGCACATCCGACAATTTACTCATAACTATCAAAGTCTCAAATTACTAAATCTTTTAATATACTCAGATTTATCCCACCAAATAAGAATTCAACTTTACATTTGGGGTTAGTGAAAAAGTTAGAGGTGTACTGTGCAAGTCTTTTGAAGCTCTCCTCACACACCCTAATTAATTTATTGTCCTTTTTCTTGAGTCTAAGGAAATCCATCACTATTTTAAGTTATAGTGTGTGATAAAAATATTTATTAAAAAATATTTTTTTGGAATTTTTTTCCCATCACTTTGATCTCTTCCACAGACTTCATATTTTTTATCAACATCCACCATTGACTAACTTCTCCCTCCATATAATAAACAACCAGTATGACTTTCTCCTTTTAAGTGCATTGAATGATGAATATATTTTCAATGGATTTGATCTATTGTTTTATTATTAATGGATCATAAGATCCACTGAAAGTCATAGGCCTTCATCACATAAAGGTATCAATTACAAATTTTTCATTCTTGTGGGGATTTGAGTCTTCCCCCTAATTAAATTTTCTATTAAAGACTTGAGTTAATTGAAAATTTTTTTCCATTAAATTCCCAACTCGTGCTCCCATCGGGTTGGGCATCTCATTTGGGTAGTCAACACATTGCTCGTCACACTGGTTGTTGACTATATTCCTCCCATTTCTATCCATTAAATAAAATAAAGGGAATATTATGGATAAAATATTTAAACTATTAAACACATAAATGGGAAACCATAAACATTAAAGGGATAAGTCATAAATGACATATATTCCTTAACATATGAATTTCTAGGTTTGAATACAAGTTATCCATGATATATTTCCTAACATAAAGTAATGTGGGAATTTTATCACATTAATAATGGTTCGTAATGATCTTGCGAGTTTAACAAGGAATATCCCCTAAGAGTGTCAAAATAGGTAGAAACAAGACCTTTTTGTAATGCACCAGGAGACGATCAAGTCTAGCTAAATGCACCGTTTTTAGGTTTATTACTCCTAGGTACAACTTTTCCCGATCCACATCCACTTATAGTATCCAAACAATGATGCATTTTCTTAGAAACCACTTAATATATAATTTATCAAATTTTAGGGATGCTTTAACATGTTTAGTCTTATCTCAAAGTATTTTACTAGAGTTTTCTAATCTTAATCCTCACAAATAACTATACTTTTCTTTGATACCAACTATGACAACCCACATATTTCATACACTTTATTTTGTGATTTATTTTATAAGGATACAATTAATAAAACCCTATAAGATCACGAGGCTTAGTGTCTTTGGTTAATCAGAAACATATCATAAAAGCTTTAAATATAAATGAAAATATATAAACTAAAACTCTATAACATGCCCTTAAATTTTCTTAACCTTTTAAAACTACACAGGATAACCTTGGGACATACATAAGAAAGTGGTGGGATATAATTATCAATAGAGGAATAATCAAAGAATAACATGAAGAAATTAATACATGTGAGTCAATAGGAATGTCAAGGTAATATAAGAGGGGTGATAATCATAAACTTTAACATATAATCATGATATAAGATGATAAGATAAAGGTAACATGAGAATGTGACAACTACATAAAACATGGAATCATAAAAATAAGTCAAGCCTAACCACTAATATATCATTGTTGGGCAGAGAAAAACGGGAGTGATGGCAAGAGGGGGGGTGAATTGCCTTTAAAAAAAAAGATTAACAATTTAAAATCAAAGTTGAAAGTGCAGCGGAAAATAAAAGAGGCAATCACACAAGAAATTGTTAACGGAGTTCGGCCAAAACCCAGCCTACGTCTCCGCTCCCAACTCAACCGTTGAGAGATTCCTACCGCTTGCTTTTCAATGGTTTTAGCAAGAAACCCACTAGGCTTTGAGGTAGCACTAGGACCTATTACATCTTTCTTTTGGTGGTTAAGCAAGAACCCACTTGCTTTTAATGGTTTAGCAAGAACCCACTATCCTTCTTACAGGTGAAGGATAGCTCACCTATGTCTCAAGCTATTTAAAGGAAAGCTTGGTAACCTTTTCACACCTTAGTGGTGATGTGAAACCCAAAAGAAAGAGGGGATGAGAAAGAGTTTGGGGTTTGTAGGCACAAACCCAATTTGAAATCTCAAAAAGATAAAAAAAATAAAAACCGTTTATGAGAAGAAGCCTTGGGAGCCTTTGAATGATTGGAGATGTTGAAGGCTGCTTCCAAGATTCTTTGGTGGAGCTCCTTGGATGTGGAATTGGATGGAGCACTTGGGGTTCCTTGAGGTGGCTCACCGGAGGATTGCCGAATGATCAACAAAGTGTCCTTGGGCTTGGTTTAAGTTCCGGTTTGTGTCCGGGGCTTGCTCAGCCTTTATTTATAGGCATGGAACCCATTGGGGGCCTTCGGAGCCGTTGGAGAGGTCTTCAGAGCCGTTGGAGGCCAAAAGAGGGTTGACTGGTCAAAGCCAACGGCTAGTTTGACTGGGCTACCGGCTGGCCGGTGCAGGTCCACTGGCTGGCCGGTGCCTTGGCAGAGGAGAAGAATTTGGTCCAGGCTCCACCGGCTGACCGGTGGAGGAGCCACCGGCTGGCCGGTGGGGAGACAGTAGCTCACACTATTCATCTGGGTGCCACCGACTGGCCGGTGACAGAGCCACCGGCTGACCGGTGGAACCTGGCAGTGGGCAATGCCTCTGCCAGGTCCACCGGCTGGCCGGTGCTATCACACCGGTTGGCCGGTGGACTGAATTTCAGTCCACTTCTTGTCCATTCTTGGGCCAACTTCTTGGCAACCTTGTGCCTATCATTCAAAAACACTTCAAACAAAATTAGACACATAATAAGGTGATTGTGATCATGAAAATCAAACAACGAGGGGAACGAGAGGTACAACAATCTCCCCCTATTTTGATGATCACAATCACCAAAACAATTAAAGTAAAAACTTAAATTAAAGGCATGCTTTAATGAATAAAATGAAATGTAAAGCAAAGCATGATCAAAAAGGTTTCTCCCCCAATCAATCAAGAAATTTCTCCCCCTTTGTGATTATCAAAATAGAATGGGGCATAAAACTTGATTGAGGGAAAGTGTTTGAAAAACTAGATATGAGAATTGAAAGATCAATTGAGATTTTTGAAATTGAAATGAAAATTTGAATAACAGTTTGAATTGAAAGTTTTGAATCAAAATTGAAATGAAAATTTTTAACCAAAAATTGAATTGAAAGTTTTGAATCTAAGACAAGGTTTTGAAAATTCTCCCCCTAAATAAAAACAATGAATCACCAGGGAGAGGGATTTTGAAAAGAGACAATTTTAGGCCCGGAGAGACTCGCTAGAAGGGATTTTTCAATCCATACTTGTCTCATGGCGGGTCTTCTCCTATAGAACTCGTCCGAATAAAAAATAGATTTGGGTTGACTGTACCGGGCATTTTTGCAATCACACTCGTAAATGAGGTGCCCGGGTTTTTTACAATAATTACAAAATTTATAACTAGAGCTCCCCCTTACAAAAACAGTGGGTGCATGGGAGGAGGAAGCTATATTGGTGTATCCAAGTCCATTGGTGGTTCTAGATACTCGTTGAGAACCTAAGAGTTTGGAAAAATTTTGTTCACCTTGGGTGAACTTGGCTAGGGATTCCCTAAGGTCCTTAATGGTTGATTCCAAAGAATCAACATTGGGGAAATTTTGGATTTTTAGGGAGAGTTCCTCCTTCTCTTTGAGAAGTTGGTCTTTTTCGGAGGAAAGCTTTTTGAAATTCTTTTTCAAAGCAACAAATTTTGACGAGAGTTCGTGAAAACCATTTTCAAGTTGATCTCTAACATGTTGGAGTTCCTCATAAGACAAATGATTGAAAGAATTTGAAGAACTAGAGGATGATGAGGAAGAAGAGTCGGAAGATGATACCTCATGTTTTGCCATTAGGCATTTTGTACCTTGGTCGCTCGAGGAGAAGGAAGAGAAGGAGGAGCTATCACTCCATGTTGCCTTTGAAGCCTTCTTCTTCTTCTTCTTCTTGGCCCTTTTCTTGTGGAGTGGGCAATTGGGCACGAATTTTTCATCAGGTTCTTGCTTTTGAGCGGGTTCTTGCTTTTGAGCCATGCTAGTACCTTCATGGGTTAGCTCTAAATATTTCCAAATATCATGTGAAGTAGAGCAAGTAGAAATGCAATTAAAAACATTACGGTCAAGACCACAATGAAGAGCGTTCATGGATTTTCCATCAAGCTCAAAATAAGCAATGTCATTGGGGGTCCATTTAGACTCATCGGGAGAGGAGAGGGAAAATCCTTGCATAACAATTTTATAAATTGGATAACCAATACTTTTTAAAAAAGTGGTCATGCGGGTTTTCCAAAAAGAATAGTCGGTTCCATCAAACAATGGAGCACGACCCAATGAATGACCTTCGAGGGTTTGAGAAGAAGAAGCGGTAGAAGCCATCAAAAAGGATCTTTAATTTGAAACCGGTTAGGGTATTACTCAAATACGCCCTCTGATACCAATTGTTGGGCGGAGAAAAACGGGAGTGATGGCAAGAGGGGGGGGGGTGAATTGCCTTTAAAAAAAAAAGATTAACAATTTAAAATCAAAGTTGAAAGTGCAGCGGAAAATAAAAGAGGCAATCACACAAGAAATTGTTAACGGAGTTCGGCCAAAACCCGGCCTACGTCTCCGCTCCCAACTCAACCGTTGAGAGATTCCTACCGCTTGCTTTTCAATGGTTTTAGCAAGAAACCCACTAGGCTTTGAGGTAGCACTAGGACCTATTACAGCTTGCTTTTGGTGGTTAAGCAAGAACCCACTTGCTTTTAATGGTTTAGCAAGAACCCACTATCCTTCTTACAGGTGAAGGATAGCTCACCTATGTCTCAAGCTATTTAAAGGAAAGCTTGGTAACCTTTTCACACCTTAGTGGTGATGTGAAACCCAAAAGAAAGAGGGGATGAGAAAGAGTTTGGGGTTTGTAGGCACAAACCCAATTTGAAAGCTCAAAAAGATAAAAACAATAAAAACCGTTTATGAGAAGAAGCCTTGGGCACCTTTGAATGATTGGAGATGTTGAAGGCCGCTTCCAAGCTTCTTTGGTGGAGCTCCTTGGATGTGGAATTGGATGGAGCACTTGGGGTTCCTTGAGGTGGCTCACCGGAGGATTGCCGAATGATCAACAAAGTGTCCTTGGGCTTGGTTTAAGTTCCGGTTTATGTCCGGGGCTTGCTCAGCCTTTATTTATAGGCATGGAACTCATTGGGGGCCTTCGGAGCCGTTGGAGAGGTCTTCGGAGCCATTGGAGGCCAAAAGAGGGTTGACTGGTCAAAGCTAACGGCTAGTTTGACTGGGCTACCGGCTGGCCGGTGCAGGTCCACCGGCTGGCCGGTGCCTTGGCAGAGGAGAAGAATTTGGTCCAGGCTCCACCGGCTGACCGGTGGAGGAGCCACCGGCTGGCCGGTGGGGAGACAGTAGCTCACACTATTCATCTGGGTGCCACCGGATGGCCGGTGACAGAGCCACCGGCTGACCGGTGGAACCTGGCAGTGGGCAATGCCTCTGCCAGGTCCACCGGCTGGCCGGTGCTATCACACCGGTTGGCCGGTGGACTGAATTTCAGTCCACTTCTTGTCCATTCTTGGGCCAACTTCTTGGCAACCTTGTGCCTATCATTCAAAAACACTTCAAACAAAATTAGACACATAATAAGGTGATTGTGATCATGAAAATCAAACAACGAGGGGAACGAGAGGTACAACAATCTCCCCCTATTTTGATGATCACAATCACCAAAACAATTAAAGTAAAAACTTAAATTAAAGGCACGCTTTAATGAATAAAATGAAATGTAAAGCAAAGCATGATCAAAAAGGTTTCTCCCCCAATCAATCAAGAAATTTCTCCCCCTTTGTGATTATCAAAATAGAATGGGGCATAAAACTTGATTGAGGGAAAGTGTTTGAAAAACTAGATATGAGAACTGAAATATCAATTGAGATTTTTGAAATTGAAATGAAAATTTGAATAACAGTTTGAATTGAAAGTTTTGAATCAAAATTGAAATGAAAATTTTGAACCAAAAATTGAATTGAAAGTTTTGAATCTAAGACAAGGTTTTGAAAATTCTCCCCCTAAATAAAAACAATGAATCACCGGGGAGAGGGATTTTGAAAAGAGACAATTTTAGGCCCGGAGAGACTCGCTAGAAGGGATTTTTCAATCCATACTTGTCTCATGGCGGGTCTTCTCCTATAGAACTCGTCCGAATAAAAAATAGATTTGGGTTGACCGTACCGGGCATTTTTGCAATCACACTCGTAAATGAGGTGCCCGGGTTTTTTACAATAATTACAAAATTTATAACTAGAGCTCCCCCTTACAAAAACAGTGGGTGCATGGGAGGAGGAAGCTATATTGGTGTAGCCAAGTCCATTGGTGGTTCTAGATACTCGTTGAGAACCTAAGAGTTTGGAAAAATTTTGTTCACCTTGGGTGAACTTGGCTAGGGATTCCCTAAGGTCCTTAATGGTTGATTCCAAAGAATCAACATTGGGGAAATTTTGGATTTTTAGGGAGAGTTCCTCCTTCTCTTTGAGAAGTTGGTCTTTTTCGGAGGAAAGCTTTTTGAAATTCTTTTTCAAAGCAACAAATTTTGACGAGAGTTCGTGAAAACCATTTTCAAGTTGATCTCTAACATGTTGGAGTTCCTCATAAGACAAATGATTGAAAGAATTTGAAGAACTAGAGGATGATGAGGAAGAAGAGTCGGAAGATGATACCTCATGTTTTGCCATTAGGCATTTTGTACCTTGGTCGCTCGAGGAGAAGGAAGAGAAGGAGGAGCTATCACTCCATGTTGCCTTTGAAGCCTTCTTCTTTTTCTTCTTCTTGGCCCTTTTCTTGTGGAGTGGGCAATTGGGCACGAATTTTTCATCGGGTTCTTGCTTTTGAGCGGGTTCTTGCTTTTGAGCCATGCTAGTACCTTCATGGGTTAGCTCTAAATATTTCCAAATATCATGTGAAGTAGAGCAAGTAGAAATGCAATTAAAAACATTACGGTCAAGACCACAATGAAGAGCGTTCATGGCTTTGCCATCAAGCTCAAAATAAGCAATGTCATTGGGGGTCCATTTAGACTCATCGGGAGAGGAGAGGGAAAATCCTTGCATAACAATTTTATAAATTGGATAACCAATACTTTTTAAAAAAGTGGTCATGCGGGTTTTCCAAAAAGAATAGTCGGTTCCATCAAACAATGGAGCACGACCCAATGAATGACCTTCGAGGGTTTGAGAAGAAGAAGCGGTAGAAGCCATCAAAAAGGATCTTTAATTTGAAACCGGTTAGGGTATTACTCAAATACGCCCTCTGATACCAATTGTTGGGCGGAGAAAAACGGGAGTGATGGCAAGAGGGGGGGTGAATTGCCTTTTAAAAAAAAAGATTAACAATTTAAAATCAAAGTTGAAAGTGCAGCGGAAAATAAAAGAGGCAATCACACAAGAAATTGTTAACGGAGTTCGGCCAAAACCCGGCCTACGTCTCCGCTCCCAACTCAACCGTTGAGAGATTCCTACCGCTTGCTTTTCAATGGTTTTAGCAAGAAACCCACTAGGCTTTGAGGTAGCACTAGGACCTATTACAGCTTGCTTTTGGTGGTTAAGCAAGAACCCACTTGCTTTTAATGGTTTAGCAAGAACCCACTATCCTTCTTACAGGTGAAGGATAGCTCACCTATGTCTCAAGCTATTTAAAGGAAAGCTTGGTAACCTTTTCACACCTTAGTGGTGATGTGAAACCCAAAAGAAAGAGGGGATGAGAAAGAGTTTGGGGTTTGTAGGCACAAACCCAATTTGAAAGCTCAAAAAGATAAAAACAATAAAAACCGTTTATGAGAAGAAGCCTTGGGCGCCTTTGAATGATTGGAGATGTTGAAGGCCGCTTCCAAGCTTCTTTGGTGGAGCTCCTTGGATGTGGAATTGGATGGAGCACTTGGGGTTCCTTGAGGTGGCTCACCGGAGGATTGCCGAATGATCAACAAAGTGTCCTTGGGCTTGGTTTAAGTTCCGGTTTGTGTCCGGGGCTTGCTCAGCCTTTATTTATTGGCATGGAACCCATTGGGGGCCTTCGGAGCCGTTGGAGAGGTCTTCGGAGCCGTTGGAGGCCAAAAGAGGGTTAACTGGTCAAAGCCAACGGCTAGTTTGACTGGGCTACCGGCTGGCCGGTGCAGGTCCACCGGCTGGCCGGTGCCTTGGCAGAGGAAAAGAATTTGGTCCAGGCTCCACCGGCTGACCGGTGGAGGAGCCACCGGCTGGCCGGTGGGGAGACAGTAGCTCACACTATTCATCTGGGTGCCACCGGCTGGCCGGTGACAGAGCCACCGGCTGACCGGTGGAACCTGGCAGTGGGCAATGCCTCTGCCAGGTCCACCGGCTGGCCGGTGCTATCACACCGGTTGGCCGGTGGACTGAATTTCAGTCCACTTCTTGTCCATTCTTGGGCCAACTTCTTGGCAACCATGTGCCTATCATTCAAAAACACTTCAAACAAAATTAGACACATAATAAGGTGATTGTGATCATGAAAATCAAACAACGAGGGGAACGAGAGGTACAACAATCATAACATAGTGTGCTTAGGATAACCTACTATTCACTATACATGGTATCTCATGAGATAAAAACATTTCCCAATGCATTTAAGGGCTATATAATTTCAATCCCACCCTTCACTTTCATATCATGTACAAGCATAAGTGTGCCACATAGATCATACAACATAAGGTTACATTTTATCAATTTTAATCCCATTATTAAGAATTTAGATTTAAATAAATGTAATTACCCAATATATTAAAGATATATAAATCTATTTGAATACTCTTGAGCGGAAATGGTGACGAGTATTCACTACACAAATTCTTAGCATGAAAATTCATAGGATAATTTTAGTAGAATAATGGGGTACATAAAGATTCATGTAAGGGATTAATTAGAGTTAAAGGGGACTCTCATCACTTGTAAAACATAAGTACAATAAGAGGTATTTTTCAAAACATAACCCAACATGAAAAATTGGAAATCAAAGTCATAATATAAAGAAGGTTCCTAAATAAAGGGAAGAAGGAGATGATCTCTTACCTTGAAAGGGAGCTTCAAAAATATTAGGAGGAGATTATTAAGAGTTTGATGCAACCTTGGGAGGGAATTATAGATTAAATTTATGATTCAAGGGTTTTGAGTGAAGAAAAAAGGGAGGTTGGGTGATTTTTTATAGTAAAAGAGAGGAGAAATTTTTATTAATTTCTAAACTTAGGTTTTCGAATTTATATGATAAATTAATCCAATATACAAATAATACCATATTTTTTACCCATTATTTCTAACAAATAGGAGTGGATTTAATTATTTTATATGTCTAAGAACCCAAATCTATAAAATAACACCCTTGGTGATGTGGAAGTGAGTCATGTTTATAAATAATTGATTTTAAAACCACAAAATATAATATGGGTTTTGGTGGATTCATTAAGGGTTTATAAAATTAATCAAATAACTTAAAAAACACATTACTTTAAAAGGGAAATATAATTTTGGTCATGTATACTATTTATAGTATTTATTATATCACTTTTGGGCTTTTATGATGTCATAATACATACCATATAATTATACCGTATTTAATTTTTACCCAAAAATTTGACTCTCATAAAATTATGAAAAATTCACCATTAGATAATTTCAATGTGATTATTTAAAAAATAATATATATTTTATCAAAATAAGTCTCTAAATATTATAATTTAATCTTTTAAATAAAAAATCCCATTTTATTGAAAAATACTGGTTGTTTTACAATAATAATTTTCTGACCCTTATAAAAAATAATTTGGGATTTATAAAATTATATTATCATTTATATATAATAAATATTATTTAATAATAATATTTTATTAAAATATAATTTATTTCAAACATTATTAAATTAATTAGAAAGAGTGTCTTAACTGAAACTATATATTTTCCAAAAATAAAATTTATGTTTCAATGTATCGAAATCTATTTTTTTTAAAACTCATTATTTAATAATTATAAAGTAATAATAAAAGATAAATATAATCCTTAATTTATAGAAAAACATACAAATTAAAACTATTTAGGTCTAGATATATATCCCTTTATTAAACTAGTGAAATCTCTAAAGGTATGATGTGTGATGACGAGATTTTCTTAGGGTGGTTCGACGAACATGGTTTTGGACGTGATCTCGATGAGCATGAAATTATCCCGTAAATGATTTTTTCTCATGATTTAGTTATTGAAACTTGGATTGGGATTGATCAAGTTCAAATATCAGTGATTCTATCTACCTTGTAAGCTCCGATACATGGGATTTATAGGGTATGATCCTACTGACTGAGGCCATCACTTCCTTTGACTGTGTCAATTGGATTTAGCATAACCCTATATATATACTAAATATACGATCACTATATAATAAATATACTATCAATAGTTATGATGCTTAATGGTATTTTAAATTCAATCATATATAACTTATAATATTCTAATATAACCAAATTAGTGCATGTGTTTTCTATAATTTCATTTCTTAATAATGCATTTAATCATTTTAAAAGGGAATTTCATTTATAAAGGTTTGATTTGTTACAAGTTTTATTGTTTCATAGAAATTTGTATCTATGATATAATATATTCACTAATTGCTCTTCATATGAAAGATTATTCTCAAAGGGTACCACCTCTGGATTCGGTACATGTGAGGGGTCTGGTATGTACTTTCTCAAGAGGGATGCATGGAACACATCATGTACTTGTGATAGGTTATGTGGGAGTGCTAGTAGATAGGAAAAAGCTTCGATACGATCAAGGATCTCAAAGGGGTCGATGTATCTGAGAATAATCTTTCCATTCTTCTCAAACCTTATGACTTTCTTCCACTTCGACATACAAAAGACCACCTTATCTCCAACCTCAAGCTCTAGGTCTTGTTGATGATTGTCTGCATATATTTTCTATCAACTTTGTGTAAATTTCATATAAAATTAAATGTTTTGAACCTTCTCTACTATCTATTTAATAAGATCATTTCCCATAAGGTTTCTCTCTCCAAATTCATCCATACATGTTGGATTCTGACACCTCTTCCCATACAGAGCCTCATAAGGTTCCATTTAAATTTTATAATGTAAATTGTTGTTATATGAGAACTACACAAGGGGAAGGTGGTGATCCCAACATCCTTGTAAATCCATTGAACATGATATAAACATATCCTCTAGAGTTTTAATGGTTATTTTATATTGACCATCCTTCTGAGGTTGATAAGTAGTACTGAAAACCAGCTCTATATCCAACTCTTGCTAAAGTATTCTCTAGAACCTCAAGGTTAACCTTGAATCTTGATCAGTTATAATGGAGAGTGGTACTCCATGTAGTCCTACAACTTCCCTTATATATATCTTGGTGATTTTTCAATCGAGAAATATTCCTTGATAGTAATGAAATTCACTAACTTTTTAAGGTGATCGACCACCACCCAGATGGTGTTATTGCCTTTATATGTCTCGAGGAGTCCTATGAAGAAAAAATGGTTATGTTTTCCCATTTAAATACTGGTATGGGAATTTTTTTCATCATACCCTTTTCCTTTTTTCATTAAACATTTACTTTCTAGCATACTAAGCATCGATATACAAATTCTACAATACCCGTCTTCATGTTACCCCACTAGAAGTTTTGCTTTATATCACTATTCATTTTAGAAATTCATAGCTCAATAGAGAAGGATGATCTATTCACATCATACATAAGTACCCAATTTAGTTTTGGTTTTTATAGGATACATATCGGGGTTACAAACCTTATATCTAATTTTTAGAAAAAGTCGAACTCTATAATATTTGTTACCTTTCTCTGCAGCTCCTCATCATCTTATTGTGCCTCCTTAATCATCTTAAGAATGGATGGTTAAGTAGTTATTTGAGTAATATAGGATAAATATCCTTTTATTATTCCCATATACATAATTTTAATTTCCAATAAGATTATATCCCTTTCAATTCTCACTATGGATAGGGTTATGAGGTCCTTTATACTCATAGCATCTTCCACTTTGTTCACCTTCCTAAGATGGTAATGGATTGAATAATAACAATCCTTGATCAACTATAACCACAATTTTTAGTGCATATTGAGCTCATTTTTATATGAATATGTACTTGAGTCTTTTATGATCCATATATATTTCACACTTCTATCCATATAGATAATTTCATGAGATATTTAATGTAAATATTACTGCAGCCGATTCAAAATCATGGGTTGGATAGTTCTTATCATGGATCTTTAATTAGTGGGAGGCATAAGCTATAAATTTTTCATCTTTAATGAGTAAACAACCGAATCCATTTTTGGATGAATTATTGTAGACCAAAAATCCTTTCTTGATGATGGGTAATGTAAGCGCATGTGTAGTGATTAACCTCTTATTTTAATCTTTCAATATCTCCTCACATTCATCAGTCTAGAAAAACTTAACTCCCTTTTGATTTATCTTGGTAAGTATTCTTTAAAATCATTAAAAGTTTCTCACAAATATATTATAGTACCCAACTAATTAAAGGAAACTTCAAATCTTCATCACAAATGTTGGTTTGGGTTATCCTTCAATTGTCACTATTTTTAAAGTATCCACAAATATCCCTTTACAAGTGATAACATGCCCCAATAATGTTACTTTATCCATATAAAACTTTAATTTACTATACTTCACATATAAAATTTCCTTTAACAATGTCTTTAGTGTAGAAATAAAATTATCCTCATGTTCCTCCTTTATTTTGGAGCATATAAAAATATAATCTATAAAGACTACCATGATTTTTTCAAGGTAATATCTAAAAACTTTAGTCATTTAGTCCATGGAGATAGTTGGAGTATTATTGAGTCCAAATTATATCACTATGAACTTATAGTTCTTGTAACTTGTATGAAAATCAGTCTTGGGGATATCATCCTTCTTTACCTTTAATTTATATTATCCTAACTGAATATCCACCTTAGAAAAATTCCAGGCTCCATGTAGCCGATTGAACAAGTCATCAATCCATATTAGAGGATACTTTTTATTTATCATGATCTTATTGAGCTCATGATAATCAATAAAGAGGTGCATTTAACCATAATTATTCTTGAATAAAGGACCGTCACACCCCATGGTGAATCATTTAGGTGTATAAACCCTTTATCTAGATTATCCAATAGTTGTTTCTTTAGATATTCAAGTTCAATAGTGGCCATTCTATATAGAGTATTGGATATTGGAAAATATATGGGTATAATCTTGATTGATAACTCAAACTCATAACTTGTAGGAAGACTAAAAAATCTCCCAAGAAACACACCAACATATTCCCTTATAATGGGAATTTCATCAAGGAAGATATTTTCCTTAGTATTAATCATTTGAGATAGATACACTTTCTTATAAGGAAATAATATCTATACTTGAGATGATTATTACAAAGGATATTCATCCTACTCCTTGAACTTGTATATAATTAGAGTGTGATTTAGGATACAGAGGCTGATTTCCTTCTCTATACAATTTATATTGGCTCTATATAAGAAAAGCTAATCAATACCCATAATTTCATCGAATTTCTCTAAAGGGAGAATCACAAGATTTTTTGGGAAGTTTATCCAAAAAATATATATAGGGGAAGAGTTATATACTTGAGATGCAATAATTGACCCATTTTTTGTTTTCACCGATAACTCCACTTCCATATTTAGAGGTGACGTTTGAATAGTTCTACTAAACTTTCATGATATGAAAGAATGTGTAGAACCAAAATCAAATAGTATGTTTTCTATTATTTAATGAATAACTAATGTACCAATCACCACATCATTTTCAAGATCTAACTTAGCAGTTGTGATGGCATAATCCCTAACTTTCTCTCTAGTCCTTGGAATTTTCTATCCTTAGTTATCACCAACAACCCTTGGATTAGTACATTAATTCGTATAGTGTCCTTGTTACTTGCAGTTGAAACATTGGACAATAGGTTGAGGGTTGAATTGAGCATTCATTTATTCTATTATATTAGTGGGTTTCTTCTATCGGTATTAACTAGCTAGGTTTCCTTCCTTCCCACACCTAAATCATTTCCTTATCCCCTTCATGAAATTTCTAGGATACTTCTTCCCACACTTTTTACAAGTGGGATATTGGACTATTTTTCCACTATGATATTTCTCCATCGCTCCCCCAGAATTAAACTCCATTATCCACTTCCATATCCAGACCCATGAGACCCTTTAGATTCATTGTTCCCCATTTCAAATTTATGGTCACATTGGAAAATTTTCTTATAACTATCAAAATATCAAATTAAAAAATCTTTTCATAGACTCAAATTTATCCCACCAAAGAAGCAGTCAACTTTACTTTTGAGTTCAATGACAAACATATAGAAATAGAGTGCATGTATTATGATGTTCGCCTCATATTCCCTGATGTATTCATCATCATTTTGCTTGAGGATAAGGATACCCATCTCTATTTTAATTCAGAGAGTGTAAGGAAAATATTTATCAATTTTTTCCTATAATTATTTCCATTCCATCACTTTGATCACCTTGTCAAGATTCACATTTTTGATCACATCCACCATTGATCATCTTATCCCTTCATATGATAAAAAACCAACATAAACTTCTATTTATAATATAATTTAATTATGGAGAATATATTTTAAATATATTTGATTTATTTTTCTAAGATTAAGGGATCAAAATATCGACTAAAATTCAGATCCCTTTATCACATAAAGGTCTCAATCAAAACTTTATCTTTCTTAGGGGGATGTGTATTTTCCCCTAATTTAATTTTATATTAAAAAATTGAGTTAGTTAAGTAAGTATTGTCATAAATTTCTCAAATAATACCCCATAGGGTTTGAAATCTCATTTTATTAGTCATCATATTGCCCATAACCATGGTTGTTGACTCGATTCCTCTTATTTCCAGATATTGACTAAAATAAAGGGAAAAACTATGGATGCAAATTTTAAAAATATTAATCATATAAAATGGATACTATGAACATTTAAGGAATAACTCATAAATAACACACATTACTTAACCTATGAATTATATGTTTCAATCTAACTTATCCATGGTCTATTTCATAGCATAAAAATTTATGGGCATTTTTGTTCCCTTTATGATGGTTCGTAAGGAGCTTGTGAATTTACCAAACTATATCCCTTGGGAGCATAAAACTAGGTGTGTATAAATTCATCCTTTTCATGCATCAGGTGATTATTGAGTTAATATCCAATGCTGCCGTTTTGGGGTT
This sequence comes from Viscum album, assembly GCA_963277665.1. NCBI lineage: Eukaryota > Viridiplantae > Streptophyta > Magnoliopsida > Santalales > Viscaceae > Viscum > Viscum album. Next base: position 387,396,059 of record OY728148.1, on the reverse strand, counting down.
ATTACCCTTAGGTATAACTATTCCAGATCCAAATCCACTTGTAGTATCCATATAGGGATTTTTTTCTTGGAAGCCACTGAATATATACTTTACCATAATTAAATGATATTTTACTATGTTTAGTATTATCCCTAAGTCTTCTACTAAAGATTTATAATCCTAACCCCCAAAATAACTAGACCTTACTCTGATACCAACAATGACAACCTATATATTTAGTACAACTTAATTTATGATTTATTATATAAATATACACTTAATAAAATAAAAAATATATCTTGAGGAATATTGTATTTAGGTAATTAGATACATAGAATAATAACTTGAAACATGTTTACAACAAAATTATTTAAAAATCCAAAACATGCCCTCATCTTCCATCAATCTTCTAATACTGCATGGGATAACCTAGAGACGTACATAAGAAAGGGGTGTGCTATAAATCCTAATAAGGGGATAATCAAATCATAACATGATGAAATAAATACATTGGAGTAAACAAAAATATCAAGGTGATATTAAAGGGATGAGAATTATAAACTTGACCATCAAATCATGATATAAGATGATAACATCAAGGCAATATAGGAACGTGGCAACAACATAAAATATGACATCATAAGCAAAAGTCAAGGCTAGTTAATAAGATATCATAACATAACATGCTTAGGATAACCTCATATGCACCATACATGGTATCTCATGAGATAAAAACATTACCCAATTAATTGTAGTGCTATATAATTCTAGGTCCACCTGTTACGTTCATATCATGTACATGCATTAGCGTTCCACATAGATCATACAACATAAAAACACCTTTGATCACTTTTAATCACACAATTAAGGAGTTTGGGTTACATAAATGGAATTAATAAATAAATTAAGGATAATTACATATAGATGAATACCCTTGAGTGTAAATAAGGATGAGTATTCACTACATAAATGTTTGGCATGGAAAATCACAGGATAATTTCGGTAGCATAACAGGTGTACATAAAGATTCATAGAAGAGTTTAATGAGAGTGAAAAGTGGTATCTCATTACTTAAAAATACTAATTATAGTAAAAGGTATGTGTAAAAACGATTTAAATGTAAAAAATTATAAATAAAATGTCATAATACAAAGAAAGTGCTTTAATAAAGTGAGAGAGGAGAGAATCCCCTTACCTTGAGAGGGTGATTCTAAAATCTTGATATAAGCTTCTTAAGAAATTATGACCACATTGAGAGGGATTTATAGAGGTATATGGAGATAAAATTTGTGCACAATGGGTTTTTAGAGAATAGGAGTGGTATGTTGGGTGGGTATTTATAGCAAAATATAGGAAAATTCTTTATTAATTTCTAAACTTAGGTTTTGGACTCAATATAATAAAATAATCAAAACCACAAAAATTACCATGTTTTCCCCATGGTTTCTTCCAAATAGGAGTGTTTTTCCATATTTTATAAGGAAAAGATTATAATATGTTAAAATAATACTATTGGTGATGTGGAAGTGATTAATGTTCATAAAGAATTGATTTTAAAACTTTAAAATATAATATAGGTTTTGGAGGATTAATTAAAGGTTTATAAAATTAATCAAAAAACTTCAAAAACAAATTATTTTAAAATTTAAATATATATTTTTTCAATTTATTCCCTTTATATAATTTATTAAATCACTTTTGAGCTATTACGATGTCATAATACATACCCTATATTTATACCATATTTAATTTTTACCCAAAAATTCAAATGTATTAGAAAATTATGAAAAATTTAACATTGGATAATTTCAATGTGATGATTTCAAAAATAATATTTATTTTACCAAAATAATTTTCTAAATATGAGAATTTATAATTTTAAATAAAAATACTTATTTACTAGAAAATACTAGTTTTTACGACAATAACAATTTTTTACCCTTATAAAGATTAAATTAGACTTTATTAAAGTATATTATCATTTATATATAAATAAATTATTTAATAATAATATTATATGAAATTAATATTTATTTCAAAAATCTTGAATTTATAAAAAAGTGTGTAAAAACCATATATTTTCCAAAAATACAATTTTGGTTTCTTCATATCAAAATATAATTTCATAAACTCGTATATAATTATATATATAAAGTAATAATGAAAAGGGAAAACATAATCATTATTTTATTAAAAATAAATCATAAAAATTTATACTACTAGGGTCTAGATACATAATCCCTTATTTCACCAGCATAACCCCTAAGGGTAAAGTGTGTGATAATGGAACATTCTTGGGGTGGTTCAATAAGCATGGTTTGAGACGTGATATTAATAAGCTTGAAATTATCCCATAAATGATTTCATTCATGTTTCAATTTTTTAATTTCATATTGGGCTTGGTAAAGGGAAAATTTCAATGATTCCATCTCCCTAGGAAGCTCCGATAATTGGGATTCATAAGGTATGATCATACTTGTTAGGACTATCACTTCTTATATCTGTGTCAATTAAGATTTATCATAACCCTTAATATATACTAATCTTAATGATTACTATACCATAATTATATTATCAATGGTTAAGATGATTAATGGTATTTTAAATCTGGCTAACTATATTTTATAACATTCTAAAATAACTAAAGTGATGTATGTGTTTTCTATAACTACATTACTTAATAAGGCATTTATTCATTCAAAAAATGAATTTCATTTATAAAAGTTTGGGTCATTATAGATTAGGCCCCTAGATTAAATGTAATAACAAGTAAATTTGTTAAATGTGAAGGGATGGTTAATGAATGTGATTATTCCCAAAGTGTAAAAGGCTAGTGATGTGGTAAGTGTTGAATAATATAGAATTAAAACATTTAAAATTATGTTGGAATTGATGTTACTTGTTTTTCTTGGGTGGGGGTCTATAAACCTTGGTTATAGATGTTTATTATTGTGTTTCCTAGGTGGGGGTGTGTGCCCCCAGGTTTTTAAATGATAGTGCTTGTGTTTCCTAAGTGGTTATATGTGACCTCGAGCTTCCAGATGATACTGCTCGTGTTTCCTAGATAAGGGTGTGTGATCCAAAGTTTCTAGATGATGTTGGTTATTATTTCCCTACAGGGAGTTTATATCCATGATTTATATATGGTAATTTTTTGTTTCATAGTTGGGAGTGTCTTCCCCCTATTTCTTGATGGTCGGTTCTTGCTTCCTAGCGGGGAGTGTCTTCCCCAGAGTTCTAGGTGACTAGTTGATATGAAACCGGCAGATGACATTGACTTGATGGCATGTGTGAAGTTGGAGTTGTAAGGCCCAATGATACAAAGAAGATTAAACAGACTACAAGTGGAAAATCAAGCCCATCTCATTGCATTAAAAGGCCCAAACCCAAGGCACATGCATGGAAATGGAAAATGGGATTATTATAACTCTTATTTAAGCCCAAAGGAGATGTGTAAAGCTTCACATGGTTGCACAAATTTGGATGTCTTGACCACATGGAGGATTCTAGAAATGGAATCTTTGGACACCAAAGTCAAATCCGGTGGGCTATGTACTCAAAGTCAAATCTGGTGGGCTATAGTTGGAAAGTTGTGTGCTACTTTTCCAAAAGTCTTTGTTAGAATCTTTTTGACTTTTAAGGGGAAAAGGTAGGTTTAGACTTTATTACTTTAGGTTATTAGACCCTTGACTACTGTATCACACCTTGGCTATAAATAGCCACCCCATGGAATTGTATTTTTATTCAAGAATTAATTGATAACTTATGCTTTGTTTCTCTCCATTTTGTGAGGATTATCCTGGGTTTTCCCCTTTAATCTTGTGCATTCTTTCCTTGTCAATCTATAAGTTAGATTAGTGATCCAAGATCACAAAGCCCCCAATTCCGTGCCTCAACCCAAGTATGTTGTTGTGTGGATTGGCTATGACCCCCCTTGAGTGTGTTGTCTAAGTAGTAGGTCGCGCTCCTTTTAGCATTGATTGACTACTTGAATCCACTATCCGTACCCATCATCCGCCACATAGCCCCGAACCACATCCTTCATCTACCGCCCTATGCCGTGAAGATCGGGCCACCCCGTGTTTCTCACATCAGTTGGTATCAGAGCTCCGGTTGACACGGTAGACATTTATCCCTTCATTTACTTTAATTCTGTCAATTACCCTCCTTATCTTTCCATATTATTCACCCATTCAACAAAAAATACATTTTCTTGAAAGCCTCCCGAATTGTCCTAGTTTGTGTAAGCTTGGATTATTATAAATTGAGCCAAATTTTCATTCATCTTCTTTCTGCATTTAATTCTCTATATGTGATTTGTATCTGAAAAAAAATTCTCTCAAATCATCATTTTGTGCTTTTCAAAATTAAGAACATCCTTTATTTGAGAGATTTCGAGAAAAAAAAAGTCTTACTCTCCGTTCAATCATCTTGTGCTTTAAAACTCCAAGCACAACACTTTTTGAGGAGAATTGACCCAAAAAAAGCAGATACAATTACTTCTTTGTGCTTTACCTTATTAGCACTTTCCATTTCCATATATCACTTTTTACTTCATTTTACTTCATCCCTATTTTTTATTTGGCTCATATTGTTATTCATTTATCTTATCTTTCAAAATCGGGCAAAACCCAAGTACCACCTTTCTACCCCCCTTTCCACCCACCCTTTATCCATTTTTCTACCCTCTTTTCACCCTTTACCCTTTACCACTCAAACGAGTTGTGTTAAACCAGTCTCCAAAACAATATTGATTGGGGAAATATTGGTGGCAAGTGATCACCCGAAACAAGGTATTATAAGAGCTTGAAATTTGAATTGAGTGTTGAGAGTGGAGAGAAATAAGCAAAAAAATATCTTGTGTCTGTGAGTGTGTGAATCTTGTTGTGTGTGTGTGTGTGGGTACATCTTATATGTGTGAGTGTGTATCCTTGTGTGTGTGAGTGTGTATCCTTGTGCGTGTGAGTGTGTACATCTTGTGTGTGTGTGTGTGTGTAAATATCACATGTGTGAGTGAGTGTGTATCATTGTGAGTGTCCCCCCCTAGTGTGTGTTTAAGTTTGTGTAATATATCATGGTAGAAGATCGTGGGAAGAAAATTGCTCATGTTAGCGATGAAGGAAGTTGAATTAGATCTCCCGCATCTGAAGCTACGCAATTACAAATACAAGCTTTGGTGAACCACTTCGATAAGATTCTTGATCAGAAGTTGGAGGTGTTACATGAGAGGATTGATAACCTGGAGAATCAATCAAGCCCAAGGATGGTCCATGATAACCTGTGGTGAGCTCCGACACCCCGTCGCCCCCACATCATGGAGGAGGAGATGGAAGACCTGGATGGTGATTTAGAGGATATCCCACAAAGTAGGAGGTTGTACCAACAACCTAAAGGATGACAAAGGTGACAACATGATGATGACCTACTTGGCGGGATCAAGGTGAAGGTTCCTTCTTTTTAAGAGAAAAGAGATCCAAAATCATACTTGGAGTGGGATATGCGAATCGATCAGGTCTTTTCATGCCATGCATATTCCAAGGAGAAAAAGGTCAAACTTGCTTCCCTTGAATTTTTTGATTGTGCTTTAATTTGGCGGGATCAAGTTCAAAAGGAGAGGGATAGATATGGTGGACGTCCCATCAACACTTGGGAAGACATGAAGTTCACCATACAGACGCAGTTTGTTCCCACACATTACCATAGAGATCTCCACAAAAAACTTCAATGCCTCACCCAAGGGAGTAAGAGTGTAGAATACTACTACAAGGAGATAAAAACTGCTATGATTCGGGAAAATGTTGAGGAGGATCCAGAGGTAACCATGACATGGTTTTTACATGGGCTCAATCGGAAGATTTCCGATCAAGTGGAGATGTATCACCATGTGGAAATACATGATATGATCCATCAAGCCACCAAGATCGGGAAACAAATCAAAAGGAGGAGAAAAATGAGGAAACACGCTACCCCTTTCACGCCATATTTTCAAGCTCAGAATCCTCCTAAAATATGGGTGGATTATATTTCTAAAACTAGAAAGAGTGGTACACGTTTATGGGTTTATCATTTTGATTTCCTCTTTATATGGATTGAAAAATCCTGAATGATACTTTGGAATAGTTGTTGGTACACCCATGGATCAGGTGAAACCACATTTTCATCAGCCTCTTCTTGTTGATTCTTACAATGTCTACTCAGTTAAATTCTCTAAAACCAAAAAAAAAAAAATCCATTTAGTTATCACTCACTAGAAACTGAAGGCTTATAAAATAAAAAATCACCATAAATAACAATCATACAACTAGTATTTCCAAGAATTAAGCATTTTAACCATTTTTATAAATTATCAAACTTAAAAAGAACAATACAATCCTAGAGGGAAATCTCACTAATGATGCATGATATTAAACACTCATTGGATAAACCCATGATGATGATATTTCAACACCAAGAAGTGTATTAGAACAATTTTGTGCTAGTATTCCCTAGTAACATGAATTTCAACATAAAAATGATATTTCTTTTGGGCTATACATTTCAAGTTCTGACAACCTATCTCCCTACTACCATCCTAAGACACTGACATACCAACCAGGACTGATACCATTTGTAATATCCCACCCCAATTCATTGGTTTGAGAATAGGTGAAGTGCTACTAAACTTAGGTGACATACCCAATACACCAAAGGATGATAATAAATTCCAAGAGGGATTAAGAAAAACATTGGGGGGATGATTTTCCCCTTTAAAGTAAAACGATCAGAAAACATAGAATATAAACATCCAATCCTCCTATCTGATGCATGAGTATAAGTAATACAACCCAAATATAACAAAAAAAAGAAACAATATTAGAGTGATAATGAAAAAAAAGGAAAATTTACTAACAAAACCAAAGGACAACATGACTCAAAGGCATCCAAGTGACATGATCCTAAACACCACCCAAACAAGCTCCAATATCTAACATCTCCTATCATACCCACAATATAAAGATGCATCACTAGAGAAATATGATACCTACCCTTCCCTATATCCCAGTAAATGAAATCTAAAAATGAACCAAAGTTCCCAATCATGGGGTGAGTATAAACTCATTAGGCATTACCCAAAGACTCTCCAGCACACACCATTAGAACAATAAATTGTTAGAAAAATTTATATAAAATAGCTAAAAAGCAGGTAAACAATTTATATAAATCCATAAGTGAAATCCATGTGAGAAAAACCATAAAAAATCTCATTACCATATGTTAATACTTTGCATAACCATTCTCATGTTCACACACACAAACACACATACATACACTCAAGTTTGGTGTTACCATTGTCGGTGGTACTCCATGACCATAATATGTCATACCATTGAAATTGGAACTTCTGACCACAACCCATCCACTTTGAACACACACCAACCTAATTATTACAAATTACATGCCAATACATTTCACACAAAACAATTCTTCCTTTTAAAACATTTTATTAAACATTTTTCATGCATCAAAACAATTCCATAATTTTAAAACCATCATTTTAAAATTATGAGCAATGAGGGTTTTCCAAAATCCATCCAATTTTCCAAAATTCAAAAATTCACACCAAAATGGTTTACTTAAGGAAATTTCATAATGAAAACATATCAAATTTAAGAAAAACCATTTAATAAAACTAAGACTTCAAGTTCTATACAGTTGGATATGAGAGAGATTCCAACTACCTCTAAACAAATAGTGAAAATGAAGAACGACACTTAGAACTTCTAGATTCTGGCTCACAATACATTTCATTTAAAATATCCAATAAGATCCCATCAAAATTCAAATCATAATACATAGATATATACTTAATAGACTAGATCTATGAATTTGAGAGAGAGGATACAGATAAATATGAGAAGGAAAAGGAAGATTGAGGTAGGATAAGGACTTACCAACAATTCTAGATCTCCAACACACTTTGATTCACTCAAAAGTCACTTCTAGATCAAAGGGAATTGTCTTGGGAGCCTAGGGGAGGAAAGGAGTTTGAGGCCCTATAAGAAAAGGGAAATAATGAGGGTCTTGGTACCTTAATATGGATTAAAAATTTATTTGCGGAGCATTAACTACACATCACAATATTAGGTCACAAAGTTTGTCAAACTGTGCGCCAAATATGCATGTACTACTAGAAAATATCTAGACAACTGTATAATTTGTGTCACAAGGTTTGGAAAATCATGTGGTGCTACTCTCCCAAGGCTATACCCTTGCATGGTTAACTTGCATAATTTGAAAAACTGTACACTAACCATTATTTTCCACCTATATCCAAACACATGGTTTCCCCTTGCATGCATATAGTTTGGATAAACGATGCTCTAATAGTTCACCTTCTCTATGTCTTACATCACTACCTTACATAGTTTCATGAAGATAGTGCATGGTTACTACTAACTATTCTCAAATTGAGAATCTTCATAAACACTTCCAAAATATCCCAAAACCTTCTATAAACTCCCCAAACTTAACCTAAGCATTATATAACTTGAAAATACACAATTCAAGGGTAAATGAATAAAAACCAGGGGTGATAAAAGTTATGAAAAAGTAGTATTATAGATTTTGGTAAAGAGATAAGATAGATTTTGGTATTAGGCACAATTGGGGCTTCCATGGGTTGGTAGAGAAATAATGTTATTTAAACCAACTTGTGGTGAAGGTGGGGAACTACCCATTACAGATTCATTTATGGACCCTTGTGAATGACGCTATAATTATAAAGATATGGAGACCAGCTAGGAAACAAGTCTTGTGACCCCCTATGATCTAATGTAAGGACCATGAAAACTAACTAAACTTTTTTTATATGAGATGCACTAATTGAGGGGTAGAAAATTTAGGAGGTATTCATGCATCATTTTTGTAGGTTGCATTAAGTTCTAGTCTTAATTTGTGATTGTGATTTGTGTGTTTATTTTACTGACCTATATTGAGATGATGAACCCTTAATAATAATGTTACATTAAATTATAACATATTGATTCATGCCAATAACACATCCCATATTGGACTCATGAAATGAAGTATTTAGTTTTATTTGATAACACACTATAATAAATTTATGCTTAATAATTGATGAATATCAATTAAAAAATTGGTAATAGTTTCTTAGAAATTAAAATGTACTATTTTGAATCTATACTATGGTGTGATAACATGATTTTATTATTAGAAAAGAATGTCTAAATTTGTGTATATGATCTGTTAAGATTTACACTTGAAGGATTGATGCATGTTGACTAGATTACCTACAAGCATGTTATAACTTGGAAGTGTTATTTTAAAAGTAAATGATTATATATTTTCATGAATAATAAAGCATGTGTAAAAGATTTTTTCCATGATAAATATTAAAAAAAAACTATTTTCTAATCATGCCCTTATAAGCTATTGATTATGTTGTAAGATTTTAGGAAATAATTTTTTTACTAACATGTTTAAAAATATATCATTTATTAAAATGAACAAACATGAACTATTTAATATAGAAAACATGAAAAAGATTGTTAAATTCTATATGACGATTAATATGAAAGCATAATAAATTATGTGAATATTGATTCTTTTCATGCCATGTTAATCATGATAATTCATGAAGTATTAACATGGTTTAAAAATTCACTACATGATTGTATTTCACAAGATTTGAATTTTCTACATGATTTATCATGTTATGATTAATTAAATATGAATCATAAAAGGAAGACATGTGAAAAAAATATGATAAATGAAATGCATGATAAATATTTATTAAATAAATGATGTGGTTCAATATATATATTGTTAAAGGTGTGTAATAATTTTAAAATCATTGAAAAGTAACATTCCATGTTTATGAAATGTTTTCTTACAGATATATGTGTTTGGTTTTTTGTTTGTTGATTTATTTTCCTTAGATAATGCTTTGTGAAATCAAGCATTATGGAATGTTATTGATATAATTGAGAGGATTTGGTATGATATTATATGTAAATTCATAGTTGATCTATATATATGTGGGGATGAAATGATGGTTGGATTTAGGTGGAAGAAATTTATGGTGGTTATCCATTTATGGCTTGTTTGATAGCCTATATCTCTCTTACTTGCTAGCTGTTAGTCGATTATTTTCTAACCGATATTTATTTATTTTATAAAAATTATTTGATAAAATGCATAAGATTATGGAATTATGTTTTATAATTTTTATTTTATGTTTATTGATTCCATAATATACTATTAAATTGGGTTGTTTCTTGTTAAAATCTTATTATAATAGATTCACATGAATTAAAATAGAAATGAAAGGATGATGTCTATGAAATTAATGATGGTGACTAACTAAGTCTAGAACATGAAAGTTTAAATTATTAAAGACTTTGTGGAAGCCATGTTGTTTATTATTATAATTCATTGCTACTGTAATTATGATTTTACAACTTTATATTTTGAGATATATAGAACCCTTGATGTAAATCATGGACAAAACCTGATTTTGGGTGATTAATGTGATTTATGAGATATGTGCTAGCCATGTTTTTTCCTCCAAGAGTATCATGGGGATAATGTATGATGCGATATGACCACTTGTATATTGATGATGTATCAATCCCTAAACTAGGTTTTATATTCTACTTCTATTGTTTTTCAATAGGCATCATCTACTTTCGGTGATTCTCTTGGTCTTTAGTGTGAAACCAAATATGGTTTAGGGAGTGAGTTATTATATAGATTGATAAATAAATCCCTTAAATAATTTTAAAGTTAATTTTTAATGATAAATATTAAACTTTTATTTAATAATAAAATGGGTTCATTGATTTATGAAATTTTCTCACCACTAAAAATGGTCGTAGCACTTTAAAAGTTTAAAAATGGGATTTTTTTTTCAAACAAAAATAATTTTAAAAAAGTTGTGAAATATTTTAAGTGGATTTATAAATATATATATATATATATATAATTGTATCTAAGGTCCAATTTAAAATTAATAAAGGGGATTATGTGTTCATTTATATTTATATTAATAAACTCATTTCTTACAAAAAATTTACAAGTTTTACCTTTAAAGGGATTTGTTTTCAAGAAGTTTAAATGATTCTTAAAAAATATGTGGTTTATATTAAAACAAATTCTTCCTTATTGTTTTTTTGGTTTCATTAGTATCTAATATCTTTTTTGATAGGTATATTTCCATGGTTATTAAGTTTTGATATTTTCTTGTCTGGGTTTCATTTTTAATTATTAAGGATAATAATTATTTGATAGGTATCTGATATAAGAACCGATTTTTTCCCCAACCCTATTTTATATTTTTACTATGACTTGAGGGTTTTTATGGTCTTTTCATACTAATTTATAAGTTTATAAAAATGTAATTATTTTAAAATTTTCTTTACCCATACACATCCCCCTCTCTACATGTAGGTAAATGTGTTTACCTTCACTTAGTTGTATTCCCCTCCACCATGTAAAGGTAAAACCTCCTCATGTGTAGGTAGTTTCTAAGATACATAAAGGTGAGATCATTTTACCCTATCTATGTGTATGTTGGTTAGATCTCATGTGTAGGTAATTTATTCCTCATGTTAGGGTACACGTGAGATTATATGAGAGTTGTAATGAACTCCCAATTCTCATTGGCTTGAGAGTACAACAAGTCCTTACTACGCCTTAAACGACGTTCCCAAGCTGCAAAAGGCTGGAAATAAATGCCGAGGGCTTCGAGAAATGATTGGGGAATGATTTTCCCTTGAGAAAAAACCAACCAACCAAATGATCCACTATCAACAAACTACATGATGTATGTTAACAAAACAACCAACTTATACATTACCAAAATGGAACTACACTATTACACAATAAAACCCACAAACAAATACAACCAAAACAATATCAGAGTAATATGAGGAAGACTAAACAAAAGACCCAAAATAAGCAAAGAGTCACTCCACAGCTCCACACCAAGCTCCATGCTCCGAGCACCACCACATATCCCAAGCATCACCACGAACCACTAACAATGATATGTTTTACCTTTACCTGTATCTCGGAATACGGCATCTGAAAAAGCACCAAAGTTCCAAAGTAGGGGTGAGTATAAAACTCAGTAGGTTTTCCCCAATGACTTCCCTACTCACGCCACTAGGATAGAAAAGTTAGTAACATTTATATAAAATAGTTTATATAAAACAATTTACCTAAATAGTTTATAACCAAATATAAACAAGTTTCCAAAATCATTTATAACCAAAATCATACAAGTGTAATTGAAACCAATTTTTCCAACAAGTTATTTTTTCAGAAAAATAACTAAACAAGATTTAAAACCATTTATCAATATTCCTTTAACATACCCAATTCATTTCATACATCCAAAAAACCAACCCTAAATGTAACTTGGATCTCCCTATACTCATGAGTGGTGAGTCATCCTTTCACTAAGTCATCCCTAGTGAACCAATTGATGGGGGAGAGCCCTAACCCTTATCCATCCTGTTAATAATGGGGGAGACCCCTAACCCTTATCCATCTCACATGCACCCTTTGATGGGGGAGATACCTAACCCTTATCCACCCCATTAATGATGGGGGAGATCCCTAACCCTTATCCATCCCACATGCCCGTGAACACACACAACCATCATGTCAAAAACCAAGTGTGTTCAACCAATTCAAACCATTTCAATAAAACTGTACTTTTATTGAAAACCAAAGAATAAACCAATTTTAAAACATCCAATTCACTTAAATAAAACATTACCTTTTATTCAAAACATATAATACAATCCATGTGTCACAATTCCTGAAAAACCCCATTTTAAAATCTCTATTTTAAAATCAAGAACCAAAGCACTCATTCATAATCCCCAATTTTCTAGATTTCACAACCATCACTCAAGAAGGTTTCCAACAAGTGTTCAACAACCAAAATCACAATAAATTCAACACCACACATTCAATTTGAAAGCATTCCAATCAGTTCTACTAAGTGGAGTTAAGAAATAAGCCTCCTACCTCAAAGGTTTTGACGAAAACCACAACGAACGAAGAATGCACAAGAAAACTAGGTTGATTCTTCAAGAACCCACCTTAGATCTCTTTTCCTAACAAGACCACGACAAAATCTCATAATATTTGGCATCCAAACACTTAGATCTACCCATAATGGGTGTATATCTAAAAAATCAAGAGAAAAAGAGAAGTAGATCTAAGAAACTAATCAAGAACGATGACAAACGATCACATACCTCAAAAATCTAGCTTTGATTCGCTAAGGAAAGCCTTCATATCACCTCAAAAATTCTTGGTAGAGGTTATCCTACCTTCAAGGGAGAGTGATCCTGAGTTATGGCCGATTAGGAGAAAAAACAAGCCATTTAGATGCCAAAACCTATGAGATCCACTTTTTTAGGATCTCATTTAAGTGCCCACACGATTAGTTTGCACGGTTTGACAAACTATGCACTAACCATGCATTAGCCACTGCCTCAGAAGACCCTCTCACGGCCTCCTCGCATGATCTCCCAAACCGTGCTCCAACCATGTGGATCCACTGCCTCAAAAGTGTCATTATGCATGGTTTGGCCGCATGGTTTGACAAACCGTGTGCCGCCCGTGCGACTTCCCATTTTCCTCAAAACCTCATTCCAAGTTCTCCTAACTCTCTCATTAATCACCCTTAAATTTATAACCATTAAAAGCATTAATTAAGGGTTACATACTAGAAACCGGGGGTACTATAAGAGTCATCATCCTCATGTTAGTGTGGTTTGTGGCATGCGTTAAGGTAGGACTTCGACATGTAAAGGTAGTATTCTTCACTTCATGGTCCGAATCTCGTTCTCATGTAAGGGTAATATGGAAGTACCCTTATGCATGTCCTTCTACCTATGCTACTTGAGGGTAAAGTAAACATACCCTTACATGAGTTCATGTTTCTTGGGTAGTGGATTTGTGTCTTGGTGCTTGATGTTTCAATGATCGTGATTGATAGAGGGTGTGGTATGGAGCACCTATGAACCATGAAGAAGGGATCTATTCCCATTTTGGTTTATATGGTGGTCACCAAGGCAACATCCCCTATCCATTTCATGGCTGGGTTGTGTGAGGGGTCACCACGCTAAGGGTGAAATTCCTATTTACTAAGCATGGAATTTGAATCATTTACTAAAGGTAAACAAAAATACCACTATTCTATGTTAGTATATGTAGTGGAAATCAGTATTTGTGTGATATTATATGGTGTGAGAAGTTTTAAAGTAGGTATCATGACTTTACTATGTCATGGTGGGAGCCATGATCAGTTCAAAATGACCAAGGCTCTGTTCTTATGTCATGGAGGCTACCTGTAGTGGACTGGTCGAAGGCCGCTACATCTATTTTGGTCACCACTATTCCATAGTGGTGACCTGGACTCAGTCTAGCCTTCCCAAAATGGGGGGGGGGGGGTTGGATTTGATTATTTTATTCCCACTACTCCTACTTGGTAGGTTACATGCTTACCAAGGAGTTGATACTGTTTCAAGGTGCATTGATCCACCATAAAAAATAATTAATTTATTATTATATTAGGTGGGAGTTAATGAGTATTAAAATAAGGTTAAACTATGCCTACATGTATTCATTTTAATATTAATTTTTTACCCTCTTCTTCCTCTTTTTAGTCATTTTCTTTCTTTATCTCAACTCTGGATGATTAAATATTTTCCAAAGTGTTTCTTCATCCTTGAAGGATTCTAACTTCCTTTGATTTGAGGTATTACTTCATCTTTGATTAAAAGTGACTCTTCTATTATTTTATTTAATGTTCTTTTTAGGATGTTGGCAGAAATGTTGATGTTGGGTATAGTGGAGTGTGATTTATGGTTGATAGTGGATGTAATGTGGTAGGGCTAGTGGAATCCATTGACGGAATATTGAGAGATCGAATCAGTTTTCTTTTCCCAGTTTCATTCATCTCTAGTGAGGTGTGGGATTTCAATGATTTTATTTTATCTTTTATAATAAATGTGTTTATAATGATTTGAATTCCTCTAGAAACCTCATTGAACCCTTGGAAAACCTCTTGATTGTCACCCACCAAAATTGGATGACTGGAAATATCATTATTCACTCTCAATTTCTATCCCTTCAGAACGAGTGAAGGTAAACCTACTCATTTTATCGATTGACACAAACCATTATATTCCATAATACAATATTCTTTGTACCACTCTGAAAAAAATTGATAATCTAGATTACCTTAACCTGAGAGAGTGAGTTAGATTTAACTCTCTCCTTGGCCTCGATGGAGTTGAAATGGTATGGGGGATGGGTTGTGATTTAATTATTCATTTACTATTATTCTCTATCCTTGGGATCAATGGTGTAGATTTTTTTTGGGGATAGGGGCTATGATTTACTTGTGGTATTTTCTATACTACTCTTTTCTCAAGCCTTTGTTTGGTCTGAGGGAAGGGGTTCTTGAATGGTATTATTTTATTTAATATTTGATTGTGGATGATTTATTATTACACTATTGTGGTAATAAAATATATGGTTCATTGATATGATTATGTGATTCCATGTGAAATTATAATCCTTGGAATGAAATAGAAATAGGAGAATATGGAATGATGGTGTTAAAAAAAGGGAATAAAAATATGATTTCCTTATCATGTCATGCATTGATCATAAAAAATATGTGCTTCAATTTATATTAATATTATGGGAATTAGGAAATATTTTGGAAATGATGAAGAGGAAGGGAATATGTAAAGGAAATGATGATGTGAGAGAATGAGATATGTTTCCCCAATACCGTTGTTATTGAAGCAATGTTATTATGCTTAATTTTATACAGAATTATTACTGAATTTATTAATATTCACATGCTAAATTAAATGATTATATACTATTTCATATGTTGGCCATTATGTTTTGAAACTACTTATATAAATTTAGAATGAGATAGACAACGATTCTATGAAAATCAAGAATTAAGTTTAAGAATTATAGAATAACCCAAGAATGAGTTTGGATAAGGATAAAATCTAGAATCAAATATAAAGTGTTATAATGGAAAGAAACTTCTAAAAATAGAAAGGTAATAATAAACATGGGATTGTGGATATGTTCAATTAAAACTTTATGAAACCACCACATGTTAATTGTGTTAACAAAAGATGAATTCCATGTTATATTTCCCTTTACTGAACAAATATTATTAACATGTTGTTACATAGTGTTGGAATTACTATAATGGAATAAATGTGTAAATAGAAGGTAAAATAAGAATATAAATAAGGTAAACACAGTTAGTAATAAATAATTTCTAGAATTTATAAAATCATTAGTTTATGGATAACATAAGGGTAAGTATAAACAAGAAGATAACCTAAGATTAATATGAAAGGATTCCAGTGAAGAAAATTTAATGTGTTAAAAAATAGGTTTTTAATTAGAGATCTAAACTCCTTAGATAGATAATTAAGTTAATTATAGAGTTAAATAATTAATGGTAGATAATAATCAATCCTTGTAATAATATTTTGTAATGGAGATTAATGAATTAATTCAAACAAAGTAACATGTAAAAGATGGATGAGTAAGAATTATATCCTAGTGATTATATGATTCATGAAATTTTTATCTTTGATGGTGTGGTGTGTATCCTATAATTATATAGTTATTTATTAACTTATAAATTAATAGTATCCCATTATTACACCTTGCATAATTATTAACTCTGTTGTGCTTGTCTGTTATGGTTGTGTGATTTCTTGTTTGATTGTACATCATGTGATTATTTGTTTGCTTCTTGACTATCTGATGCTTGTCCATGTTTGATTGAAACTATAAATAGGTTGTAATTATAGAAATACAGGCTTTATATACATAGATATTATGTCTTTTAATATGAATATTCAATACATTACACAAACACATGCTTGATGACCATAATAGTTTAGTGTCTTTGGAGACTAGGTACACAATCTTCTTATCTTGTGAAAGATATTCAATGTTCCCCAAAAAGATATTACCATTTATTAATATTCATATACATACCATACATAAAATCTATCTTTATAACTTGGGGAAAGGAAACATAATAAAGGGTGATCTCAGATGCTCAATAAGGGTAAATAAGAGAAATATGTAAAAATAACGTGAGAATAAGGGTATAAGGATGTGAAAATAACATATGAAATCCATAACCCACATACCAAAGATCAAAATATTGAGTAATTAAACAAATATTGGAAGTTAATAAGACAAAAAAAATAATAAAAAAATCATGAGTCATGAGAGCATAAAATTGGCATAAGACATAGAATTTTGGCATACACATAAGCATAGAAAATTATTTCCTTAATAGTCAAGGATCATTTTTAAAATTTATCAGGACACTACATGGGTGGATACACCTCCTAGTAGGGACACACCACCATCCCTAGTGGTATCCATTTACTCATAGTGGAATGAGTTCACTCCCCAAACCATCATGGTGGTCAAGGTTCACTCCCAAGGCCATCATAGTGCACAAAGTCCCTTACTGAACTGAGTTCACTCCTTATTCTAGTCTTGTTTATCCTATGAGATATAAATCATTACCCAATGAATTATAGGTAGATATAGGATCCACCTATCTTTGGGTATAACATAACCACCATCTATGGTTATAACCTAACCACATTCCTTGGTTATAACATAACCACCATCCTTGGTTATAATGTAACCACTATCACATAATGAAAATAAAAAATATGTGTACCACAATATAATAAAACATTTATCATATCAGAACCCATTAAATGAAATGGGTTTCATAAAAATTTCATCATAAAATAACCTGCGAAAAAGAATCAGGTTTCATAATCGTTTCATCATTTCATCAAAGTATAACCCATGGAAAAAGAATCAGGTTTCATAATCATTTTATCATCGTTTAACCCATAAAATAGAAATGTGTTTCATAAAAATCTTTTCATTATAAACATAAACCATTTAGAGAAATAATAATAATATCATCCTTGTATCATATCCCCAGTAAATCATAAGAAACAGAAAAGGATGTCATCTTATATGAAAAATGATTTTAAAAGGAAACTAGGGACATTTATTGAGGAAAATAGCCTTTTTACTTTGAAACAAACTTTTTTTAAACTTAAAACATTTTCAAAACCCTTTTCTTTCAAAATAACTTTTTAAACTTATATAGGAAGCTTTAAAAATCATTTAAAACAATTTTTGAAGAAAATATCCTTTCTACTTTGAAAAAAACTCTTAAAGCACTTTTTTTGAAAATAATTTTATTTGAAAATAACCTTGAAAACATATAGATTAATCTTTAAAAAAATGAATGTGGGAAATTTCATTCATGTCGTACACATTAAAATAAATATTCCTTTCACATTTTTGGTAAAATCTAAATGGAAATTGTTTTTTAAAATGATATAAAGATAAATTTCAATTATTTTTTGTAAAAAAAGTAAAACATATGTAAAATTTTATTTAATAAATCCTTCTAATTATTTTAAAATATTTTTGGAAAAAAATTTTAGAATTTTTTTTTGAATAAAAAATGTTTTTGACCGAAGAGAGAAATAAAGATGATTTTTCTTAAAAAATTATTATCAATTATTTTTAGTAACAAAGAGTGAAAAATGGTTATATTAATTTAAAATATCATGAATAATAACATTAGAAGAAAATTAATGATAATTCTCTATATTTATATCATAATATTTCATCATTGGAAGAATAATCATAAAAAATCCCGATAAACGATGATATTTGTAACATAAAACTCTTACTAAATTGTTAACTTTGGAATCATAATTACTATGAAAGAATAATATTAAATGAAACTTATAATATAATTATGATATGTATATTAATGATATAAAATTTAAAAGGTTCAGTATATACATATCATAAAAGAATACAGGTGCATACCATAACATATGTCTCAAAGAAGGTAAATTGGGACAAAAATCCCTTACCACTTTGGTGAATTTGAAACCATAAACCCCATAAAATAGGTATCCTAAAATGGATATGTAATTACCCATAATTTTAATTATAACCATAATAAACTAAATTCATGGTTAATATATACACTATATAAAATAAACAGGTGGTGAGTATGACAAGTGTCTCATAGAGGTAAAAAGTGTAATGAAAATCCCTTACCATAAGTCTCAAATTCCTTCATACTCATTTGAAACTCCTATATAATAAATATAAGTTTATTATACATATATAAAATAACCAAAATTACATATCATACCATATATTATTTAATTATTACCACTTATTATATGTTTATTAATAATTCCTTATTAAAATTACATTTTGGGTAATAACAACATTGTTTTTCATATATGTTTTGATTTTTTATTTTCAGTACTATCAATTTTATCATAGTTAAATTATCTTAAGAATAATAATAATGAAATAATTATCATATTTATACATTAATTATAATTTTAATACTAATCAGGAAATATGGTTTTGATAAATGAAGTATGTTACAATCATGAAGATGGTAGGCTGTGCGTACGCATGAGTAACGTTTCCATTTTTCAATAATAATTATGAAACAAGGTAAGTAATATATTATATTTAAATAATTATAATAATATAATAATTAAAATTTTATTTATTTAAATATAGTTATACATATCATCAATGTGGTGTGGTGATGAAAAGAGAGTCACATCGCTTCATGAAGGCGATAATTCACACGTATACGACTGATGTTACTGTCTTTTAGTGAGTTAAAAGGTAATGAAAAATGATATA
The DNA here is from genome assembly GCA_963277665.1 of Viscum album. Taxonomy (NCBI): domain Eukaryota; kingdom Viridiplantae; phylum Streptophyta; class Magnoliopsida; order Santalales; family Viscaceae; genus Viscum; species Viscum album. Next base: position 387,376,271 of record OY728148.1, on the reverse strand, counting down.
TTATCATTTAATAATGATAAATATTTCATTAATATCATAATTATTTCATGTATATTGCATATATTTATCCATATTATCTTCCAAGTAAAGTGTTAGTAAAAAATGAATCACATCTCTTCGTGAGGCTATAGTCCGCCATACACACGAGCGACGTTATCATATCCCCAATGGAATAGAATGTAAAAAACGTATATATTATATAATGAATAAATAGGTATAATTATTTTATAAATATCATATATATAATTTATATCCATCATAATTCTAAACCATGATAGGTGGTAATGAACAAACAAATGACAACGGTTCGTGAGGTGGTAGTCCACCGTACATACAAACAATAATTTCATAACCCATTGGATGAAATTAGGGATTTTTTAGGTAATTAACTTAAAATAAAAAAATATAAGTATATTTAAGATACTTATTTTATTATATCATTATTTTTTAAAAACAATTTAAGGTGGTGGAGGAAGAAATAAAATAAAAACACTCATTGAAGAATATTACCTCTTCTTCGGGTATCCTCCTTAAGTTTGCACCAAAATCCTTATTAGGTTGGATTTATACCAAAAATAATGATTATAGAATTATAGGACAAAATATGGGAAGGTATTTAGGTAGGTATTGGCTAAAATAAACGGTTTTTAAGGTGTGAAGAAGAGAGGAGAAGAGGTGGCCTTTTATAATCGAGGAGTGACATTTTTGTAAATACCCAAAAGTATTCAATAATGGGAGGTCACTATCACATAATGTGGCTCTAAAATTAATAAATAATATAGGTTATGGATGATATAGTCTATAAAAATCTCTACCATAAAAAATACACATGTTTTAAACATGTCATTCCTTATACTTTATGCTTTACTCACTTTTATCATTTTAATTGTCACCATGGTAACTAGTTCTTTTTTAACCTAGGTAATTTATCCTTTAAGACTAAAATAAAAATAAAATTATTAGATAATTTAGAACTAATAATTCTAAATATTAAATCCAATTTATTAAATTAAAATCCTATGTGTCTGGAAATTTAATTTTAACACAAGCTCATGTAGCACACAAAACCCTATTCTAACCATAATCGCAATAATTAATTTTTAACTATTTTCACTAATCATTATTGAAAAAATTAATTTTAACATATTAGATAAAATAAATTATTTTTTAATACAAAAATTTAATCCATTTTTCAAAATTATATTCATAGAAGTGTAAAATTTTAATTTAAAATTAATCTCATAGATGTGATGAGAAAGTAAGTTTTCAAAGAAAAAAATGTTCAAAAGTTTACAAAGTTTTTATATAAAAATTCAATATGAAAATTATTTTAATGACCTAAATTGTATTAATAGATATATAATTTAACTAATTTTACTTTAAAATTATTTAAAATATAATTTAAATTTATAAACAATTTAAAAGAAAAGACAATTTTCAATTAGAATTCAGTATTTCCCACTATTTATCAAAAAATTAATCTTTTCAGAAAATTATCAAAAATTAACCATAAGATAATTTTGATATGATTATTTCAAAAATTAAGTTTATTTTTTGAAATATATTTTCTAAAATTGTCAAAAATTATTTTTAAAATAAGTGCATAAAAGGTGATAAAACAGCTTTTTTAAGAAAAATACAGATTTAAGCGTAAAATTGGATTTATTCTTATTTATTGTCTAAAAAACACATGAGATGAATGTTAAATGGTTGATTGAATATAAAAAATATAAATTTCATTAAAATCATTTAATAAAATTTATTTTCTTAATTTATTGAGGTAAAACATGTTTGTGTGCATAAAAATAGTTTTTTAGATAAAAGATTTTCTTTATTTTCAAATAGTTCATATTTTAATTTATAATTAATTAGTAACCAAAGGATTTGTTTTATATACTTGTGTAAACCATATATTTTCATAATTTAGTTAATCCTATTAATACCCGCTATTCTAACAGCAAACCGATAACTATTATAATAATATTTTAATAGTATGTCATATTTTTTAAACTAAGTGTTGCATGCAACGCAAGTTAAACTCAGTGTTGTGTGTAACACAGTCTAAAATTGATATTACATGTAACAAAAAATATATAAAATATTAAATTTATTCAAAAAATATATTTAAAAAAATATCAGGGTGTTATATTCTACCCCCTTAAAATGAATTTCGCCCTTGAAATTTGTCTCAATAATAAAAGGTTTAACACTTGAAAATTACTCCATATAAACCCACATCATAAAATGTGTTAGTAAAAAATCATATTGAAAAAGAGAAAGGGACGTGAAAAAGTCATCTGGAATAACACATACTATATTTCCATATAAGATAACATAGGTGGGAAGTGAAGATATGGACATTGAATAAAAACATAAATAATTATAGAGAGTAATAGAGATCATTAATCATAAGAAAGCGAGTGATATAGAGAAGGTTAATGACCAAAAAACCATAAACCAAAGAGGTGTGAAAAAGTTCATTAATATCATTAAAAATTATGATAGTAGGACAAAATTTTATTTCAATATCCTTTTCCTAATTTTGGGGAATTCCTTTTTCATTTAGACTGAGAACATATAAAAATTTACTTAATTGATATATTTTTATTTCATAAGAACAATTTCATAATTTGGTTATTACTTGATCAATTTACAATTCATCTCTTACTCTAAGAGATTTTTTTTTTCATTTCTAAATCACTAAATAAAATCCATAAAATAATGATAAGTTATTCCTTCTATCTATAGTTAAAAAAATATTAACACTGGTTATCCAATATGGATAAATCTTCATATAGTGAAGTAATAAATTAATATCTAAAACCACATCTAAAGTTAAACTTAAACCATTCCATAAATGGTTAACCTTACGACCCTTCCAAAATTAAACATTTATAAATAAGGTCACTAATTTTCTAAAAATCAACATTAATACTCTAAATATAATTAAGTAACTCATAATGGTCACATGATAAATATGTTAATACCTTGGTCATATATTCTTCTGAAGCTTGGTAATAACCATAATTACTATAAGACCTTAATGAAAACTTGTATTATTCTTCATTCCTTGAATAAAACCATATATTATTGAATATATTACTTAGATACAATAATGTTGTAAACTCTATCAATGATAACATAAACCACTTTATCAATAAATCCTTTATCAGTTCTGTGGTTATCAATATTATCCAATTTACTTTATCCATATCAATCATTTATTTATCCAAACTAAACACCATTTTATCAATCTCATGAACATATTAAGGTTTAAATTCCATTAATAAAGTGTTTTCCATAAAATAAAAACTTGTTATTAAATCAAATTTCTAGGTCATCAGTACTATTCAACATATTCTTACAAATCCTTAATGAAAAACTTATACTGAACAATACTTATATATTTCATGATTCATATAATATAATCCTTGAATTATAATATATTAATACTTCAATCATCCCACTTCCTTATCAATATATTAAATAGGATTCATAATCTTATTCCTTAATACCTGTTTCCTAAAATATGAAATATGAATCATTTATTAAGATTACTAAACCTCAATTTAATCACGTTTCTTATATTTAACATAAAAAATATAGTTAAAACATACCATACCCTTCATATGTCATTCATGGTCTCTTTATCATCAATAATATAACCATTACCCATACCACCATGCTGATTCTCTTCACGAGATTTCCCCTTAGGAAATCCATTTGTATAATGCTCATACTTTCCACATTTAAAACATTCAACCATCAATGATATCTTAGGGAGACCATTATTATCATCCATTTCATTAACCAAACTTTTAATTTTTCATTTATAGTTACTTTCTTTGTGTCCTTATTTTCCACATTCAAAACATATTTATGTTCTTCTAAGACATTACTTTGAGTGATTCTTCCCATATTCTCAACATATAAGAAGATGAATCTTCTTTCCTCCATGTTTACATTAACTGAACTCTTAGTGTACTCTATAATTCTCTTATTTTATGAGTTCAAGAGTTGGTTAAGGTGCACATTGTTAATCATGTTCCGTTATAATTGATTAGGTATAATTAAAATATCCTTTACTCCAGTAATCATCCCATTTATCTGATCATAATAAAATTGTCCATCACATTCAATGTTAACCCAGTTCCTTCTAGTTCCCACTATTGACTAAATCCAAAAAGAATAGTGTAAGTAATAATAATCATATTGGGGAACCAAATAATCAATAAAATCACTTATAAGATGTATAAATGATGAAACCTTATTTTTAATCTATAAAAATTTAGTATTATCATAGGTTATTCATAGTCATCATCTATTTAAATCCTTCACGATGGTTTATAAAGAGTTTGTGAATTTATATAGCATATCCCATGGGAGTGTCAAAATAGGTGTACATAAAGGCTCGTTTTAATGCACCAAGTGATGATCGAGTCCAAATCAATGCACCATTTTTAGAGTTATTACCCCTAGGTACCTCTAAGATAGAGACACATCCACATATAGTATTTAGACAGGGATACAATTTATTAAAAACCTCTTTATTTATACTTTACCAAAATTCTAGTACATTTTCCTATTCTTTTACTTATATTTATACTTATCCTTAGAGATATCCCTAGACATATCCTTAGAAATATCCCTAGGGATTTCACTAAAGTTTTCTCATCACAGTTTCTAAAGGTTAACTAAACCTTTCCTTTGATACCAAATGTAGCAACCCAGGCTTTACATACATAAATATTACATATTTTTAGATTAATATTCAATAAATCACACAAACGCAATCCTGATGACCATAATAGTTTAGTGTATTTGGATACTAGGTACACAATCTTCTTATTTAGAAAAATATCTTCAATATTTCCCACAAATATCTTCCCATTTAGTACTCTTCATTGAAATACCCTACATAAAAGCTTTCATCATAACCTGGGGAAATGAAACATAATAAAGGGTGATATCAAATTATTAGTAAGGGTAAATAAGAGAATTATGTAAAAATAACATGATAATAAGGGTATGAGGACATGATAATAACATATTAAAACTATACCTCATATATCAAAGATAAAAATATTAAGTCATGGAATAAAGATTAGAAGTTCCTAAGATAATAATCATAAGAAAATCAAAGAACATGATTCATGAGATCATAAAATTGGAACAATACATAGAATTGTGTCATAAACATACGCAAAAAAAATCATTTCCTTAGTAGTAAAGGATCACTGGAAAAACTTATCATGGCACTCCATGGGTGGATATACCTCCTGGGCGAGACACACCACCACCCCCAGTGGCATCCCTTTTCTTATAGTGAAATGAGTTCACTCCCCAAACCATAATGGTTGTTAAGTTTCACTCCCAAGGACACCATAGTGGACATAATCCCTTACTAAATTGAGTTTACTCCCCATTATAGTCCCCTCTATCTCATGAGATATAAATTTTTACCCAATACATTCGAGGGAGATATCGGTCCCACCCATCTTTGGTTATAACGTAACCACCGTACCTAGTTATAATGTAACCAACATCATTGGTTATAATGTAACCAACTTTACATAATGAAAATCAAACATATATGCTCTATAATATCATAAAACATTCATCATATCATAACCCATGAAATGAAATGAGTTTCAAAAAAATTTCATCATAACATAAACTATGGAAAAGAAACAGGTTTCATCATCATTTCATCATTTTATAAAAGCATAACCCATGGAAAAAGTGGGTTTACTAAGCACTTTATCATGGTTTAAACAATGTAAGAGAAATGTTTTTCATAAACATATTTTCATTATAAACATAAACTATTAAGAGAAAGAATAAGAATGGTATCCTTTGATCATATCCCTAGTAAAGCATAAGTAACATCAAAGGATGCCATCTTAGATGGAAAATGATTTTGAAATATTACTTTGGTGAATTTATTGAGTAAAATATCATTTAAACTTTGAAAAATTATTTTTTTTAAAACTTAAAAACATTTTCAAAATACTTTTCTTTGAAAAAAACTTTTTTAAACTTATACAGGAAGCTTTAAAAATAATTTAAAACATTTCTTGAGGAAAATATTATTTCAAATTTGAAAAAAAAATTAAAACATAAAATAATTTAAAATAATTTTCTTTGAAAATAACTTTGAAAACTTATAAAATAATATTCAAATAAAATGAAGGCAGGAAATTCCGTTCGTGCCATACACATTAAAACAAAGATTCCTTTAACATTTTTAGTAAAATCCAAATGAACATTATTTTTGAAAATGACAAGAAGATTCATTTAAAAAAAAGTGAAAAATTAAAACATGGGTAAAATTTTATTTAATAAATACTTTTGAGTATGTTAAAAAATTTTTGGAAACATTTTAAAAAAATATGGTTTTGAAAGAAAAAGGATTTTTGACCGAAGAGATAAATAAAGATATTTTTTCTTAAAAACACCTTATCAATTATTTTAAGTACCAAAGAGTTGTAAAATATTAATATTAATTTAAAATATAATTAATAAATAGAGTATAAGAAAATTAATTAGAATTAATTAGAGTTATATCATAATATTTCATCATTAGAAGAATAATCATAAACAATCCCGATAAACGATGAGATTTGTAACATAAAACTCTTACCAATTTAGTAACTTTGGAATCATACTTACCCTGAAAGAATAATATTAAATGAAACTTATAATATCATGAGAATAATTATATTCATGATATAATATTTAAAATGATAATTATAAACACCTCATAAAATAAGATAGGTGCATAACATAACAACTGTCTCAAAGAAGGTAAATTGAGACAAAAAACCCCTTACCACTTTGGTAACTTTGAAATAGTAAATCCCATGAAAGGGTTATAATAAAATGGATAGGTAATTAACCATAATTTTAAAGATAATAATCATAAAATACATTCATGGGCATTATATACACCACATAAAAGAAATAGGTGGTGAGTATGGAATGTGTCTCACAAAAGTGAAAAGTGAGACGAAATTCCCTTATCGTAAGTCTTTAATTATTTAATACCCATTAAAAACTCATTTATAACAAATATAATTTTATTATAAATATATTAAATAACCATATTTATATATATCATACCATATATTATTTAATTATGACAGTTTATTACCCATTTATTAACAATTATTTATTAAAATCACATTTCAGGTAATAATCACTTTGTTTTTCATATATGTTTTGATTTGTTGTTTTTGATCCTCTTAATTTGATCATGGTTACATTATCTATATAATAATAACAATTAAACAATTATATTATTTATACATAAATTATACTTTTAATACCAATCATGAAAGATGGTTTGAGAAATGGAGTACATTATGATAATGGAGACGGTAGGTCGTACGTACGCATGAGTAATGTTTCTATTTTTCAATAATCATTATGGAAAGGATTTAAGTAATATATTATCTTTAAAAATTATAATAATATAATAATTAAAATATTATTTCTTTAAATATACTTATACATATCATCCATGTGGTGTGGTGATGAAAAGAGAGTCACATCGCTTCGTGAAGGTGGTAGTCCACATGTACACGAACGGTGTTATCATCTTTCAATGAGTGGAAAGGTAAGATATAAAATGATATATTATAATTTAATAATGATAAATATGTAATTAATATCATAATTATGTTATGTATATCACCTATATGTATCCATATTATCTTCCAAGTAAAGTGTCAGTGAAAAACGAATCACATCGCTTCGCGGGGCTGTAGTTCGCCGTACACACGATCAACATTATCATATCCCATATAGAATGAAATTTAAAAAATTTATGTATGATATAAATAATAAATATGTATTATTATGTTATAAATTTTAGATATTGAATTTATATCCATCATCATAACCTACCATGAGAGGTGGTAATGGAAAAAATGAATGACATCGGTTTGAGAGGCTGTAGTCTGCCTTACACACGAATGATGATTTCGTAACCAATTTGATGAAAATGAAGTTTTTTATAGGTAATGTACTTAACATAAAAACATAAAATTATATTTAATATAATAATTTTATTATATAAAAATGGTTCAATAATAATTAAAGGATGTGGAGGAAGAAATAAAATAAAAACACTCGTTGAAGAACGTTATCTCTTATTCAGGTATCCTCTTAGGTTTGCACCCAAATACTTCTTATGTTGGATTTATTACCAAACTAAGGATTCAAGGATGAGATGAGGGAAGTTTATAAGGTATTTTTTAGGTATTTTTATAACTAAAATGGGTTTAAGGTGTGAATAATAGAGGATATGGGGTGACCTTTAATAGTTGAGGAGGAGTGACATTTTTATAAATACCCAAATGTATTCAATAATGGGAGGTCACTATCACCTAATGTGGATAAAAAAACAATAAATAATGGATTTTAGGGATTATATAGTCTATAAACACATAAAATATAAAAAAACATGTTTTAAACATGTTATTCCTTAGCCTTTAAGTTTTACTCAATTTTACCATTTTAATTTTCACGACGGTAACTAGTTTTTTTAACCTAGGTATTTTATCCTTTAAGCCTAAAATAGAAATATAATTATTATATAATTTATAAATAATTATTATAAATATGAAATAAAATTTATTAAATTAAAATTATATATGCGTGGAAAGTTAATTTTAACACAAGAGCATGTAACACGCAAAACCCTATTTTAACCATAATCGTGGTAATTAATTTTTAACTATTTACACTAATAATTATGGTAAAAAATTAAGTTTACCTTATTATATAATATAAATTATTTTTATTCTAAATATATAATCCATTTTTTGAAATTAAATTCATATAATTATCAGAATTTAATTTAAAATTAACCCCGCAGATGCAATGAGAATGTGAGTTTTCAAAGAAAAAAACGTTCAAAAGTTTACAAAGTTTTTATATAAAAATTAAATATTAAAATTATTACAATAACCTAAATTGGATTAATAAATATATAACTAAAAAATTTTTAATTTAAAAACACTTTAAAATATAATTTTACTTTATAAATAATTTAAAATAAAATACAGTTTTCAATTAAAATTCACTATTTTTCACCATTCATAAAAAATTAATCTTTCAGTAAATTATAAAAAATTTACCATAATATAATTTTGATATAATTATTTAAAAAATGAACTTTATTTTTTCAAATAAAGTTTATAAAAATTTAAAAAATTATTTTTAAAATAAGTGCGCAAAAAGGTGACAAAACTGCTTTTTAGAAAAATACAGTTTAAGCATAAAATTAGATTTATTCTTATCTCTTGTGTAGAAAATACATGAAATGAATGTTAAATAGTTAATTGAATATATATTATATAAATTTAATTAAAATAACTCATCAAAAATTATTTTCTTAATTTATTGAGGTAAAACACATTTGTGCGCATAAAAAATAGTTTTTCATAAAAAATATTTCTTTTATTTTCAAATAGTTTTTATTTTCATTTCTAAGTAATTGGTCACAAAAGTATTAATTTTATATACATGTGGAAAATATATATTTTCATAATTTAGTTAATCCTATTAATACCCACCATTCCAAAATCTAAGTGATAACTATTATAATAATATTTTAATAGTATGTCATGTTTCATTTAAACTCAATGTTGCATATAACACAAGATAAACTAGATATGCATGTAATACAAGCTAAACTCAATGTTTCATATAATGTAAAATATTGAAAAGATTAAATTAATTTGAATTTTTTTTTCAAAAAATATCAAGGTGTTACAGTAATGGATTAAGGTTAATATGTACACATTTCCTTAAGCTATGCTGGACTTAAGGATATATCATGTTTGGACCATAATGACTTGAGTTTATAACATGAGTCATAGAGGTGATGTGGTGAAACAAAAGGTTGTGATGATGATGTAGATTTGATGGGTTGAACAAAGTTTATGATGTGATGATTATGTGAATGTGATGGGATATGCAGGGTGTATGATGCGATGATGGTGTGGATATGATAGTTTTAACGCCCTAAAAATTAAAAGTAGGAACATTATATTCGATAGCGTGTGTGACATGCAACACCAAGCACATAAGGGAATATAGTATCCTAAGACTTTATAATATATTTAAATTTTAAATTAACACATTATATAGCTTTCAATGTACGTGGCACTGAGTTATCGTACATCTCATGCGACAAAAAATTTCTTCAATGGCTTGTGTTACATGTAAGACTGAGTTTTACCAAACAATAATATATTATTAAAATATTATTATTTAATATAATAAGTCTTAAACTAGCCATTAAATTAGTGGTTATAAATAGTATTAAATAACTTATAAAAATATATGGTTTATAAAAATATAAAATGAATTCATTGGTTTCTAATTAATTATAAATGAATATAAGAACCAATTGAATATAAAGAGAATGCTTTTATAGAAAACTATTTTTATGATCACAAAGCTGTTTTATCCTAATAAATTAAATTAATTTCAATTAGTGAGTGATATTTATGTAATATATATATATATATATTATATTCAATAAAATATTTTTTACACTCATACAATAGATTTTATAGGCATAAGATGAGAATAAACCCAATATTACACATAAAAACCTATATTTTTATTAAGGCACTTTTACCACCTTTTAATGAATAACCTATTTAAAATCCAATTTTTGGAACTTTTATAAATATTATATGTAAAAATAAATTTAATATTTGAAATATAAACATAAAAATTATCTTAGGGTGATTTTTTGGTATTTTTCTATGAAGTTTCAATTTTTAATGAATAGTGAAAAATAATGAATTTTAATTCAAAATTACTTTTTTGTTTAATTTATTTATAAGGTTAAATTATATTTTTAAATGGTTTTAAATTTTATTTATATTAATTTTTTATCAATTAATTAAATTTAGTTAATTTTAATTAATTTCACTTTGAAATTGGATATAAAAACTTAGCAAACTTTTGAACGTTTTAACTTTAAAAACCTGCATTGTCATCTCGTTTTCAGTATTAAATTTAAATTTATTTCTAAAAATTATGTGATTGGAATTTATAAAAATGGATTCCATATTTTGAATCATCATAATTTATAATTTATAATAATTTCAACTTAGTTTTTGACCAAAAGTATTAGTTAAAGTAATTAAGATTAATTACAATGATTAAGGCGAAATTAAGCTTAATAGGGGACTAAACCTTAAACTTAGGGGATAAAATGTCCTAATACTTGTCCAAAATCAATTTTATTATCACATTTAGACCCTATACTCCCTTTTATATACTTTGTTCCATTATTGGATCCACTTTCAATGGAAAAAATGTGGGTGGAATTCCCTTTCCAAAAATTTACAAGATTGTCACTCCTCCTCCACTATAAAAAATCCTCCTCTCCTCTCACTTCCTCACACCTATCAAGCCACTTTGGATTGACCAATATCTGACAAAATAACTCCTAAAAATATCTCCTCTCAACCTATAATCATCTCCTTGGTCATAAATCCATCCAAGTAATCCCTTTGGTGCAAACCAAAAGGAGTTACCCGAATAAGAGGTAACATTCTTCGTCAAGATCTTTAGTTTTATTTCCATTATCCACACCTTAAAATATTCTTATTAAATGATTATATAATGAAAAAAATATCATAAATATACTGATATGTTTTTATATTAATGGTTTGAACTAAACTTACACACACTTCTATCTAATGGGTAATGAACTTATCATTTATGTGTATGACGAACTACCGCCTCACAAAACAACATCGTTCATTTTTTCTTTACCACCTTTCATGGTTGGGAATTATAATGTAAACTCTATTTATATATGTTATATATGATATTTATAATTTCTTTATACTTCTTTAATTATTTTATAACACATACCCTTATGCTTTTCATTTTGTGTAAATACGATAACATCGTTTCTGGAAGTGTGGACTACCACCTCCTCAAAGCGATGTAATTCGTTTATGCTATACATAGAATGTATAAAATATGGTTTTAATAAACCTATGTAACATATATCAAACATATATTATACTTTAATTATAATATACATATAAATATATATCATTTTCTTTTCATTATTTTAACATGATAAAGAAATGAAAGTAGCGTTCATGCATACGTACGACCTACCATCTCCATGAATGATGCATTTAATTTATTATATCCAAATATTATAGATTATTATAAATAAATATATAACGAATATATATGATAATTACATCATGTTTTAAATCCTGGAGATTATGAAATCATGATCGACATAAGAATAATAACAAGTAACAATTCAAAACATACTTGAAAGACTAAACAATTAACACCCAAAATAGTGAAAATAATGAAATATTGTTAACAAATGGGTAATAAGATATTATAAGAAGATAATATATGATATTATAAATATTATTATGGTTCTGGTTCTGTTATTAATTAGTTACATGTTTAAAACCATTATACGGAAAGTTAAAGGATGTTCACCCAAAAAGGAAACACAAGGTAAGGGATTTCATCTCAATTTACATTCCATTGAGAATTATTTATTGTTATGAATCTAGTTTCTTTTATATGGTGTATATACTCACCTTTGACATGTTATATTATGAATATATTTATTCTAATGATATTATAAGTTTTATTTAATGTTATTCCTTCATGGATATTATGATTCAAATGTTTCAAAGTGGTATGGGACACTTTGTAATGTTTAAAGATTATTCTACTTGAGAAATTTTTTAATGATTATCTTTGAAATATCACTTCCTTTTGTGATTGTTAACTTTCTATTGAAATAATCACTTTATTTTTGTGCACCTAATTTCTTATATATAGTGTAAATACTACTACTTTTTCATATAATATCATGATTCATTCATTGTTCATGATATTTTGAGTTTCAATTTGAATTATTTCATCTAAGGGGGTTCGAGTTAAAAGTTACCAAGTGGAAAATAATTTCATAATATAATTTATTTTAATTGGGTTATATTATTTCCACATGGTTTTTTAATATTATATGATTATTTTTATAATTAATTTTACTATCTATTGATGCATTTCCACTTCTAGATGAATATTTATAGTTGATACACATAATCTACTCATTATTTGATTCTCACTCCAAAATTATAATCTTTTCAAGGCTTTACTTTACAATATCATTTTATTCAGAATTTTTTACACTTAAATTTCCATAAGAGTAAATTATTTGATCATTTTATAATAAACCCTTTCATTTTCTTATCCTTTTATTATTTATGACCATTATCAAGTATTAGTACCATTTTCTACTCTTTGGCACTCAAAGTGATTTAAAAAATGTTTTAAAAAAAACCCAACTTTATTTATATCTTTAGTTGGAGAACTTATTTTCTTCTAAAAACCCTATTTTCTAAAAATGTTTTCAAATTTTTTTTTAACCATTACAAAATAATTTATTAAATACATTTTTACCCTTTTTTTATTTTACCAATGTTTTCAATGGAATATTTTTTCGCTTTCTGAACAAGGAATTTTTATAACCTTTTTACCTTAAAAAATGAATGTTATTTTTACCTTGTATGATATTTATGGATTTACCCATCATCATTTATTTGAATATTCCTTTAAATGTTTAAAAGGTTACTTTTTAAGGAAAAGGTTTTCAAAAGTGATTTTCAAAGAAAATGTTTTTTCAAAATGTTTTTCAAAACAAAATAATATTTTCCTCAAGAATTTTTTTAAAATATATTTTTATAGTATTTTTATTCATCAATGACAAAAATCATTTATTTTAATTCACTTAGGATATGTTTTATTGATACCATACTTAATCTTCATCTAGATTATTTATTATTGATTGGTCCATGGATAATATTCACATTCACTTCCTTGATTCCTTTTAGTCCCCTTGAAAGATTTAATTTCCTATGATCATTTGGCATTGAATTTCACCTAAATATACATATCATTTTTATGGATATGATTATTTATTGAACCATATACAATTTTTCATTTAGTGTTTACTTTGGAATTTATTTTGTTTTTGGGGAAATATTGATAAATATTTATCCTTTATTCAATATAGATATTTGATAAGGCATATTGTTTTTTTGATACAAGGAATGTTTGGGACATGAAAGATACATATTGGGGACCGTTTAAGGTAATCCCTATGGGTTGGGAAATAATTAATGAAATCCCCTTGATGCATCGATAGTCTCATAAGATTAAATTAGTTAGCGAAAAACCCTTTGAGTTTGTTTCCAAGAAGAATAGGTGAGTTTCTACCCATAGATTTAAACTATCTTAGATGATAAAATGGTTCATGTTCCAGATACATACTATCCAATAATTAATCATTGTCTTCATTTTTATTAAGTTATTATTATCCATGAGATTTTTAATTGACATATATAAGGATGTATTTCATTCTCAGTTCATTGATTAAATTTCATGTGTTTTTAGTTACTTACCTTTCCATATTATTTATCCACTTCATTTTCATTTATTGACTTCATGGTATGTGTGTTAAATTATTTACCATGCCATAATTATTATGCTGATTGATTCATTATTGCTTCCGCTATACTTTACCCTTACTGAGAATTTGATCTCACCCTTATTTTGTTTCCCTTTCCTAGGAATACAAGAAGTATACTAAGAAATATATGCAAGGATATTCTAGATGTAATAAAGTTATCCTCGAAATAAAAAAAATATATTATAATTTTTGTATTTATTTGTAATACAAGACTCATGTGTTTATATGGTTTACCAAGAATACTAAAATATTTAGTCCTTAGAGATTTTCTTACTTGTAATCATGCTAATGTAATGATAGTAGACACCATCTCTAGGCTCTTTGGGGTCGTGTCACTACAATGGTTGCATGAGGTGAAGTTTTTGATGATGATATGCATGCATGAGGTGCAACTTGTGGTGATGATATGGTTGCATGGGGTGCAGGTCAGGGTGATAATATGGATGCATGAGGTGCAGGTTGTGGTGGCTATGATAGGATAATTGACATAGGTTGAGAACGAGGCTTGTTTTTTTTCCTTCTTGTTATGATATGAGATTTTGATAACATGACATATTTTATTCTTGATGTAATTAATTTATTGAGATGGATGTCGAGAGGTGATTTTCCTTGGCCCCTTAATTGTTATATGATTCCAAAACTCTTTTATCACTCTTATTTATTATGGATTTTTTAATCTAAATGATGGTTTCTAAGTAACACAGTTATAGTGTTTAGTATGTGGAGTATTACATTCTCATTAGCTTTATCCACATCATTATAATGTTTATATGTTTCACACATGCATATCCCAACTTATTTATTACACATAGAAATAGAATTTCTTAGATAAATGATCTTATTGAGTAATATCACGTGTTTACACCTCCATAGTTTGTCAAGTTGTTTTGTAGGAATAATCGATAGATATTTGGAGATGTTACAGTTTGAGTGGTTTGAGTGGAGACTAAGAGTTCTTCTTTCATTATTGCCGAATTGTATTCTTTTTCATGTTCATCTCGATTGTGTATAAGAATTGTAAACTCTTGAATTCTATATAAGGAGTTGATTGGGTGGATTTTTTTCCTAGGTTTGTGAGGTAAATGCCTCCTATTTAAAAAAAATAACCTCAGTGCTAGTCTCTAACCTAGAGCCTATTAGAGGTGGGCCTCAGGGGCCATACTCATCTCTACTGGGGCAGTTCGTGACATTAACTACACTATAAGAAAAAAAGTATTTAACATCAGTTTTTTTGACATTTATTGATGGTTTAAACCACCAATAAATGATTCTTGATTCTTTCAATAAACCATCGCAAATTGGTGTGTTGGGAATCTTTTCACAACAGTTTTTTCATGTTGCTTTTTTATTCAGTGGTTTTATTTATTTATTTATTATTATTTTAAATGTTTTTTAATTTTTTAGTTATACATATTTATTTATTTATTATTTATTAATTGTTTTCTATTATTTATCTCAGGTCCACCTCAACCTAGGCCCACCACACCCAAACCCACTCAAACTTGTCCTGTAAATTCAAGCATACATCTGCGTATAGGATGAGATTTGAACCCCTTACCTCTTGGTTATTCTAAAAACTTTTTACCACTCCCCCAAACTCTTAATGTGGTGATTAAAGAGACTTTAATGTACTACAAATAGATATATATAAATACATATATATGTGTGTGTGTATATATATATTCATAATTTATAAATATATACATATAAAAATATAATTACATATAAATATATATTCCGACATAATATATATAAATGTATATAAATATACATAAATATATATACATATGAATATAAATAAATTTACATAAATATATATAATACATATAATAAATACACACACATATATAATTAAATATAATTATGTATATAACTACACAATATATATATATATATATATAAATACATATAAATACATGTAAATGCATATGAATATATATATATATATATAAATATACATAGATACATATAAATATCTATAAATTTATATGAATATATATAAATGCATACATATTATTAAATATAATTATATAAACACATACACATGTGTCTGTGTATATATCCACCTAATATGCTTTAAAAAAATCCATGTAATGTATATAAATATTTATAAATATATATAAATATCTATAAATATATATATGTATATATATAAATACATATAAATATGCATAAATACGTATAAATATCTATAAATATATGTAATTATAATTAAATATACACAAATATATATTAATACACACACATATATAATTAAAGATAATTATATATAAACATAAATATAAATAAATATACATATTATATAAAAATACATATAATGATACATAAACACACACACACATATAAATATATATATAAACACATCCCCATAATATATAAAAATATATATAAATACACATAAATACATATAAATATCTATAAATATATATATATAACTATAAATAAATTTATATAAATATATATATATATACACATATATATAATTGAATATAATTATAAACATAAAAACATAAAAATATACATAAATAAAAATAAATATATATAAATATAAAAATATCTACATAATTATATATAAACACACACACATATATAATTAAATAGAATTATTTAAAAATAATATATATATATATATATGTATTATATGTGTGTGTATTTATATATAAATATATACATATATAAATAATTAATAATCAATAACTATTTCAAATTTTAAATAATAAATAATAAATAATTATAAATAATAAATAATAATTATTAAATAATAAATAATAAATAATTATTAATTATTAACATGTAATTAAAAATTTAATTAATTAATTAATAATTATTATTATTGATTATTATCAATTTAATGGTTGCTAAACTTTTTAAAAAAAATAAAAAAAATAAAATGTCAGATCTAGTGATAGTTTTAACCGCCAATAAAAAACCGCTATAAAATGGTGACAATTTTTAATAAACTATTGCTAAAAAAATACGAACAAAACTTTTAATGATAGTTTTGAAAATCATTGCTAAATACCATTTTTCTTATAGTGCTACAACATTGATCCCGACTTTACCTAAGTCAGATAAGGAATATACCTTATATTGTGATGCATCAGAAGTTAGGCTGGGAGGAGTCTTAATGTTGGATGGTCATGCGATCCCTTATGGATCCAGGAAGTTGAGGTTTCATGAGTAGAACTGCCCAACACATGACCTAGAGTTAATATAAGTGGTACATGCTTTGAGATGTTGGCAACATTACCTTTTAGGTGAGAGATTTGTGGTGTTTACTAACCAAAAAAACTAAAATATATTTTCTCATAGTGGGACCCAAGCCTTCAACACTAAAAATGGGTTTAGTATTTATGGTTTTTTGATTTCAAGATAGCATATACCCTTAGGAAGGATAACATTATTGAAAATGTGCTAAGAAAAAATACGCAGACTTAGGTGGTAGAGGAGTCTAGTTGTGAGTAACAGATGATAACCCTATTTGTTGAGATGTATATTGACATACAAAAGTACTAGGGTCAAGCGACCTGATATGAAAACACCATGAGAAAAAAATGATCAATTTTCTAAAAGAAGAGTAAAATATAGAATAAAGAACAAAAGAATAAGAATAAGAGCACAAGGTACATGATTTTCATGGTTCAGAAATGATCCCTACATCCATGAAGAGGAAAAAAATTTAACTATTTTTTAGAGCATGTCATATGGTATAATATCAGAGTTACAAAAACCCTATCTCAAAGTGAGATCATAAAGAAACATGGTTCTATAGTAAACCACATTTCAACAATGAAAAATTCAATAAGTAAGACCATTATTCTATAATACCAATTTTAGTAAGTCCACATAACTACAATATCTTGTTGGTGTTGCCGATCATCTCTCCTACAATAATCGTGTCAAATTCCACACAACTATAAACCCTATCGGTGTCGCTACCAGCTCTACTACATGAATTCAGTATTATTATAATTCCTAAAAAATTTGATTTGTGGGCCTTTGACTCCCAAACCCTTAGCCAGGGGGTGATGCCCCTTGTAACCCCTAGTAACCTTACCACGAAGGTTGAACCATGAGAGTTTTGGTATGGTGTATAGTATAGGAAGATAATAGTCAACCCAACTTTATCCAAAAGGATCAATCAACACCATTCTAACATGAAACTTACATATTTATCTATCACATCATCAGTCCTTGGTAGAGTGAATAGGTTTAAGCTACCAGATTTAGATTTTATGGTCGCGAGGGACAATATATATGGTGGGGAGCCCCCACCAGACTGTTCCCTTGATATAGATGATATTATTTACATACGAGGTCATGTTGTGGTCCTTATGATCATGAATGAGGAGTTGAAAAGGGACTCACATGCTTTGGGGTGGGAAGTGAATCTGGGGTTGACTAAGATATACCATGATATATGCATGCGGTATTAATAGTTTGGTATGAATAGATACATTTTGGGTTTTTTCACAAGGTTGTCCACCTTTTAGTTTGTAAAATAAGATCTCTAGTGACACACTATACTACTCTAATCACTACCCATTCCCGAGTAGAAACGAGATGATGCGACTATGAAATTTGTGAAAGGGTTTTTAGAGACACCCCGAGGTAGTGATTTAATATAGGTGATTTTTGATCAGTTGATTAAACTGGATCATTCCTTGATGATCTGGGATAACTCTTTAGTTGATGAGTTGGGTGAGCTCTATGTTTGAGAGATAATGAGTTTACATGGGGTGCATCAGAGCACTATCTCAAACAGGGATTCTCATTCTACTTCATGCTTCTAGAAAGGGTTTCAAAAGGTTCTTGGAATACAAGTACATTTAAGCACTACTTACCACCCCCTAAAAGATGGGAAGTCCAAGCATACTATTCATATTGTAGAGGAAATTATGAGATCATTCATCTTAGACTTTTTATCATCTTGAGAGAACCATTTTACATTATAAATTTCACTTATGATAATATTTATCAAGAATATATTCTGATAGATCCACTTGAGGCTCTGTATGGTAGGACATTTCTTTCAACTTCATATTGGCTAGAAGTGAGGGAGTTAGTGGTTCTGGGGATGAGTCTTATGCAGGATATTTTAGATTACATTCAATTAATCTGAAAGTGGTTAATGACCACTCAAAGTAGGCAGAGGTCATATGATAACTGATGAAATAATCCTCTAGAGTTTTAGTTGGGTGATAGATTATTATTGTGGATGTCACCTTGATTAAGACATAACCATGTTTAAAGGAAAGGGAATTTGGAACCCAAGTCTGTGGAGATATTCAAGACCATGGAGTGGATCAATACAGTGGAATACTGGTTAGCTCTTCCATAGTGGTTCAGTGTTATGCTTGATGTATTCCACGAATCACAAATCTAATAGTATTATATATATCCTTATTATATTATCGATACTAATGATATAAATTTTGGGGTTGGCATGTCTTTTGAGGAGTTTATAATTCGTATAGTGGATCAAATTAAGAAGACTATTAGGAATATGGTTCCTCTCATACAAGTGTTGTGGAAACATGAATGTATCCAGGAGGAGATGTGGGAGAGAGAGCCGGATATGTGAACTCAATGGTTATATTTATTCACCAATGAGTCTTAGTGATGTTTGAGAGTGCATATTAATGACGAACTGCTATATGGTATGGAATATATTAAACCCCAGACCTTCTTGAGGTACTGAACCATTTAATTTTTTTCCAAATATTATATTCTATTCCAATTATTAATGTTTGGAGGTGTTAGTGGGGATAAAATTTTCTCTAGAGGTAATCTGGAGGGTTAGAGGCCTAGAATTATGAAAATGGGGATTTTAGGATGGGCACATGGTTAATGTATTATTAGTTTTAACCATTCACTCAAATCATGAAATGGGTGAGGGGTCTCATAGGGCCATTTACATAGTTGTAACATGAAATATTAAACCATGTGGGGCATCCATGAAAATTGTATGAAGCCTGCAATAAATTATAGGAATGTATCCATGGTTGGTGCATGGTTTACCAAACTATATGGCCTAAATTTTTTGGGGTTTGTGTTCCCTAGATAGTGGGAATAAAACAATCGACATACAATTTTGAAAACCATGCAAACAAACCATGTATCCAAACTGTATAGTTTTCCTAGTCACTTAAAAATTAGGATTTTTTCAAAATTATCTTTCAATTTTTAACCCTCAAACCCCCAAAACCCCCAAACACTCATTCCCCTCATTTGACCATGAATATCTCCCAACCATGTCCTCCTCCTTTCTCATTTCTCTTGAGGATTTATCCTTAAATCCACTATCATTTCGAGTGTCGTTTATCGTAGAAGTGATATAGAGGTAAGGCTAACACTTTGTGTTTTCCCTTTTTTAGTTTCTATCACTACCTAAAATTATTACACTAATTTTGGCTATTTATCCCTTATTCCATGGTGTTCATCTGTTTCTTTGATTTCTACCATTTAGCCTCAAACTAATGGATGGTACTTTATAAGTGGATTCTAATAACGTAAGGTAGGTGATCCTTAAAATATCCCCTAAAATCTTGCTTGTTTTTCAGTGTATATGGTGTGTGGTCATGTTAATCTATTATGTTACAAACCTAAATCTTAAAATAAATTTAGACATAATTCTTTTCTAGTGGGAATTTATGATTTGGTTTATGATGAACCATTAAATAATGGCAGGGCCCAATATTTGGACACCAAGTGTGGTGTGCTTGAATTTAGAAAGGGGGTTTAAGAGGTGATCCGAGGGATTTATAGAACTAAAAGGCGGTCATGATAGATATGATTACCCTATATTGAATATAATAAAAAGTAAATTTTCTAAATGTGAAGGGTTAGTTAATGAATGTGATTATTCTCAAAGTATAAAAGGATAGTTATATGGTAAGTTTTGAATAATATGGAATTGAAATATTTAAAACTATGATCTCACCAATGTTACTTTTATTTATTAAGAGAGGGTGTGTAACCTTGGGTTTCCTATTGATGCTGCTTGTGTTTCTTGAGTAGGGGTGTGTGACCTTAGGTTTCTAGATGCTACTTCATGTGTTTCCTAAGTGGGAGTGTGTTACCCTAGGTTTACAGATGACGTTTCTTATGTTTTCTATGTGGGGGTGTGTTCCCCTGGGTTTCTAGATGATGTTAATTATTGTTTATTAGTGGGGAGTGTATGCTCCCAAGTTCAAAATGGATAGCTCTTATTTCTTGTCAGGGAGTGTTTAAACCTAGTTCTAGATGGATATTTCTTATTTCCTAGTATGGTGTGTCTTCCCCCCCGAGTTCAAGATGACACGTTCTTATTTCCCAGCAGGGAGTGTATGCCATTCCGAGTTCCAGATGGCATGTTTGGTTTCCTGGTGGGGTGCATGTACACCCCCAAGTTTTAAATGATGATACCCTATTTAGATACATATAAAATTTGAAGAAGTAGGTATGGTTGTTCATTAGTGTCACCTTAGACCTTGAGGATCGAAGATGAATTTTTTATCATGCTTTCCATTATCAAATTTCAAATTAACATGGACTTTTACTTAGAATGAATATGAACATCATTGGTGGCGGACCACTGAGTTATACTTATACCCTACTTGGTCTATCATTGTTACCTGAGTAGACCTCATGGTTATAGGTAAGGACAAGGGTAAAAGAATTATGATTGATGGTTGATCTATATTGTCTAGGATAGTGCATGGGTGATGGGACTGGGCTAGGAATTGGGACCAATTTTATAGTTTTTCTAGTTTTGTATACTTTGATAATTTTTGGGACCTTATTGTATATAATCCACCCAAAAAGGATATATTTTATATGTATGAATTATATGAAATTTATAGCATCTATTTTGTTACATTACAACTTATGCTTTATTTATTGGCAATTGTCGTGATGTTTGTTTCCACTGGTTATCTGATGCATGATATTGTTCTTATTTATGATGCTATTATACTATGATATGAGGGTATATTATCCTCATAAACACAACATGGACCCTCACTTATAGTCGACAACCTTTGGTTTATGGGGAGGTGAACCCAAGGTCTAGTAACCCTCTGTCTAGGTTACTATTTAGTAAACTAGGTTGAATCATTACATCATCACAGTGTGATTATCATGTCATACCATGGTTAGGTTTTTTAGGATCATGTATGTGGCATGAATACTTTCAATGTAACATGTACTCCCTCAGTCATATCAAATTAAAATATTTGACCAATCCATAAATGAGGGGGAAAGAGTAGATTGTGGTTGGGATCTCATGGATTCAATTAATATATACCTATCATGGAATGTCCATTTTCTATCACACCATGATATACTTAGTTTCCATTTTAAATATAAATTCAAGGTGTCCCTTGAATTCGTATTATTTTACCCTTATTCCTTCAAACCCTAGGTGGTTGTGGAAGTGTATTCAATGAGACTAGGCTTTGTGATTGATTTATAGGCCTTTTCTTTGTGTGACATCAATCCTAGAATAAAGATAACCCTCTTTCTCTCCCTTTTGTTTCTTGTTCTCTCTTGTTACTTATTTCCATGATATAAAATTTATGTTCCTAGTGATGGAAGATAGTGTGTCACATGGAAAATTAAGTATAACATGAGTATAAGTAAGAACAGTTTCCCTTATATTGGTTGTGTGTTATACTACCATTATATTCTATTATTTCTCTTATTATCTACCACCCAAGTTTATTGGGAAGCCGATACCCATATTGGCCTTGGGTTATGGGTGTTATTCCAACATTCAGATTACTTAGGATTCATATGATTGACTACTCCCTCACCATGATTTCTCTTCATATTGTTTACTTGGTATGTGAACATATCTAGGATATAGTAGATTATTAAATAGGATATGTACTCAGATGAGCTATAATATTTTTTTAAGTTATTACATGCATGTATATGCGGGCCTTGGTATCTTCAAGTTATAACATATAATTTTATCATGCTGCAATGGATTGTGATTATACATGTGTATTTATGCATGATATGCAATGACTTAATGTATAGTCTATACTTACATGATATGTAATGACTATTGGTTTTACTATGTGATGATTGAGAAGTACTGATGACGTGGTTTTGGTATGTGTGAACAGATGCTTGGGATGTGATAAGATTATGACGTGATTGTGATATTTCTGAACAAATGTGTAACATGACTTATGAAGGGGATGAGAAAACCATGATGTAAGACATTGGGGCGTGGGAGACTAGTTTAGTGGAAAAGTGGATGTGAGGTAACTTTCTTACATATATGTATTTTTTATCATGTTATGTATTTTTATGCATTACTTGATGATTAAGCCTTAGTGAGGCTAGGATATAGTTTACCTGCTTAGGTAACAAGTTGATTTCCTCTGTTTATTCACTAGGGATTTAGTATGTTTCTTTTAAATTTGCACAAGAGGTCTCAGGGAGGATCCTATTGAGTATACTAGTATGATCAGACCTATATATATAAATCTTTTTTTAATTCCATAATATTTGATTGGAAATCGAGTTGAGAGTTACTAGCTCTTAGTAATTTTTCAAGAGTTGTCACAATTCCTGGTCACTACCTAAGTATTATTTGTGGTATTTTAATTTTTTTCATTGTATGCCATTTCATGTATTAGGATGGTTTATTTATTATTATGGAGTTTATTGGTGATTTATTATTAATTTATTAGGATATATTGAGGGTAATGCCTCCCATATTTGTTTGATTTATACCCTTGATGCTAATTTCCACCCTATGGACTATTAAAGGTGGGCTTTGGGGGTTACTCCTATATTCACTGTGAGTCCAAGAAGGGTACCAGTGGGGGTGGGCTGTGTCAAAGTGGTATCAAAGCTTTTATTTTAAAGATAGGACGAAAATTTGGGAAATAAAATAGTGATAAATATATGATTTTTAGGGAAACAATGCCAATTATACTTGGTATGTGATATAGGAAAGGGAGAATAGTAAGGAAACGTGATTTTAGATCCCCCTATGATCCAATGCAAGGACCTTAAGTTTACTAAAAATATTAAATTAAGTGATGTTTATTTTAAGGTAGAGACCTGGGTAAGGACCATGCATCATGATTTCCTAAGTATATGTTTGAATTGGGTAGATAATGGGAATTAGGATGAATCTTAATTAATTAATCATAAATCATTCCATAATTATGGTTTAAGAGTCCCTAATATATTTCTATTTTATAGATATATCTTTGGGTTGATGTCCTTATGGGGTTCATGTAGACGACGTTCAATAATATGTACCAACAGATCACCATAGAGTTAATTTTGATGACAATTATGCCTAGAGGAAGACGATTTGAAATTTTTATCATCGATGTATATATAAGTATGAGGGATATGTTTTAAATTAGGATACCATGGCTTGGATAAAGGAGATAAATATTACTTTCATTATGATATATACTCATAAGTGTCATTGGATTACATTTATATTTACTATGCTACATGGGGATGCTTAAAAGTGGTGGTTTTGTTCCTTGAGGATAATGAAGAGTCAACACTCTCATAGGAGAAGTTCCAAAATTAATTTTAAGCTAAGTTTATTTCTTCAACCATGAAGGTGGATTTTCAGTAGGATATTATTACCCTCTTCCAATGGAATTTTAGTGTGTGGGAGTTAGGTATTTGGTATAAAAACCTCCCAAATAATGTTCCATACTTTCTATTAGATAAGGAGGCTAGAGATATTATTTGCATTTGGAGATCCAATTTCAAGTCACCCCATTTATTATTCCAATGTATCTTAAAGTGACAATTAAGGATGAGGATATTAAGAGGATGTTGCTAAGGATAAAATCATTACATGAGGGGAATTGTGAGGAATATCCATGGAGAATAGTTGCGTACATAGGTTCTTAGTTTCCTTGTCAACAAAATTTTTAGACAGCAGAGAGTTGGATTTATCCTTCTTCATCATATTTCACTAGGGTTAGTGGTTATCTAACCCTTAATAAAAGATCAAATATGGGTTTCTTTTCATGTGGAGGTCATGGTCATTATAGGATTGAGTGCCCAACTATCCTTAGCAGTCAATGTGGACCGGGTATTCCTCTTTAGGATAAGATGTTTTAATAGAACACTATGAGGTAGTAGTAGCAGTAGTGTGCTATAGGATATGATTAGTAGAGAGGGGAAAAGGCAGGCAGAGGATAGCCTCGTGATGTCCCTCATCCTCAAGTACATGGATCAAATCATAGTTTTGGGGGTGGTATCCATTAGGGCCATAGAAGTCATGGATTAGGACATGGTCATGTGAATGCCTTAGAGTTTTCAACACTATATGATCCATACATTATATGAGGTATCATCTATATATCTTTTACTTGGGTGTATGCCTTGTTTTATTTAGGAGCTGCATACTCCTTCATTGCACTAACCCTAGAACATTCTCTAGGACTTGAGGTGGAGTGGATTATAATTCCCTTGGAGTTGACTACACTAATTGGAGGTCATTCTAACTTGTATGATGTATGAAAATATTTTGAGATAATGTTAGGGAGAAATATCTCTTTGAGAGACTTTTTATGTTTGAGGGTACAACTATACAATATCATCCTTAACATATATTGGCTGTATTCAGTAAAATCTATTATTGATTACTCCAGGTGGTAAGTTACATTATTCAATGATGATAGAGATCATGTCATGTTTATTTGTGAAAAAGTTCCTTAGATGGGTTGGAGGCATACCAAACTCTTATATTTTATAATAATTGAGAATATGTTGAGTTTGGTAGAGGCTCAGTAAGTGGTGTATCACAAGGTTGTGGGAGAGTACCCTGATGCCTTTCCTAAAGAGGTTATGGTGTTACCCTCTCATTGTGATATGAAGTTTAGGATAGATATATAGTAGAGTGTCTCTAAAATATTAATGTATCTATATAATATGGTTCCTTTTGAGTTTTAGGAGCTATAAATTTATATTTATGATCTTCCATAAAGTGGATTTATTCAACCAAATATATCACCTTGGTATGCTTTAGTTTTATTTACTAATAAGGTAGATAACAAGATGAATTTGTGTATCAATTATCATCACTTGAACCAGGTGGATGTGAAGAATTGTTACCCTCTTCTAAGTATTGATTATTTATTCAATTAGATAAAGGGAGATAGATAGATCTCAAAGATAAATTTGTGATCAGGATATCATCAGATGTGGGTGAAGGATGGGGATATTCTGATGATTGCATCTGTATTTCGTCATGGGAATGATGAGTTTTTGGAAATGGCTTTAGGTATCATGAATACCCCAACTATGTTCATGGTAGAATTAAACTCCATGTTCTATGAGTTAATCAATCAATTTATGGTGGTGTTCATTGATGATATCCTTATGTATTCTGAGTCCAAGGAGGATAATACATAGCACATGTGAGTTATTTTGAAAGTTATATGGGGTCATAAGCTATTGGGAAGTTACAAAAGTGTATTTTTTTGTCTTATAAGGTTCATTTATTATGACTGTTGATGATGAAATACATGTGTCATGGGAGATTTCAAGGAAGGCATGGTCGATTTGAAGCAAATTCTGAAAAAAAGGCTAAAAAAATTTCACTTAATTGAATGGTTCATGAAGGTAAACAACTTCGTGAATGGATCCAGTTCACAAAAGTCACTAGAAGTATAAATATTGAGGTGTTGGACTCCACACAACATAAATTCCATTCACATAAGTCACTGACTACATAGATCTTGAGGTGGTAACCTCCACACATTGTAACCCCTGTTCATAGAACCCCATCACTTTGAGAAGTTCATAATCTTTCATGAAAGACTCCATTATTAATAAAATTGACCCCTTTACTCTACTAGGCCTATAAATACCTCCACATGTCTAAATTTTAGTGGTAAGTGACTTTCATCTTCTAAGAAAAGCTTTAAATCCACAAAACTCATAATCTTCACTAGTAAGTTAGGAGATAGATTTCAAAATATAGTTATCTTTCATGAAACCACCTCCCATGTATTTTTGAGAACCTCAAACCATGATGAAGATTACTTTCATGAAGGTCCATGGAATTCTCATACGAACAAATTACTTGGAAGATCTTGGGTTTTTATAAGATAATTATGCTCTATGAAACCAACCCCATGGGAACTGAGACTTCACCCCGAGGTAGGGTCACCTTGTTTCATGAAAAACGTTCTTTTGTGAGACCCCTAGACTTCACAAATCCCCTAAATTTTAGAAAACCCCAGCCTTCAAGAAACCCATCCTCTAGGCTTCTCCACAGTTCCTCCTTTCATCTAATACCCTTTTGTGAAAGTTGAGTGCCCAGTGCCCCTATACCAATCCAGAACTGGTTAAACTGCACCCCAAATCTTTGTGCGATTGGTACCACCAACCCTTATGTATTCCCAATTTGCTGTAAGTGTGTACTAAGTCACCAAATTACCCTTTCTCCTAATCATAGGTATCTATTGATTCCAAAATTGGGGACAGAGGAGTGAAAACGAAAGTGTCAAGGGGCTGCCTCGCGAAGACCGTTTGTAGAGCCCCCATGGCCCCGCGGCCGCCGCGAAGCAAGGAGGCGGGAGGCTCCGTGAGCCAATTGACATTCGCGAGCCCGCTGCGGAGCAAGGAGGTGGGATGCTCCATGAAATCCATTGATGTTTGCAAGCCCCCCATGGAGCAAGGAGGCGGGATTCTCCGCGAACCCCATTGACGTTCGCGATCCCGCTGCGGAGCAAGGAGGCAGGATACTCCGTGAACCCCATTGACATTCGTGAGCCCGCCGTAGAGTAAAATCCATCTTCATGCTAAGAAAGCCCTGTTTATCAGCACCTCTTTCCTATAAATACATGACTCCCCTCGAGCCTAGAGGATGGACCATCCGACCTTTCAACTACCTAGGTCCCGAATCACGAAGAACTCTCTACTCTATGAACCATGAGCTACGCAAGGTATTTTTGCATCAAAAAATGGCCCCCTTGCATTAATTGAACCCCTCTTCTGAGAGGTATGCCCTTCATGAAGCCCATGGGCCTTCACAAAGGAAGGAGATCCCCACGAGGACCCGGGTCATCGTGAAACACCCTCCAAACACACGCGACCCACATGCTAAGGCAGGGTCACTGTGCTTCGTGAAGCACATTGCTTCACCACACCATGCCTCGCGAGGCACCCTTACTTCACAAGGAATTGATTTATGAATGCCTTTCCACTTTGCGAAGCTCCTCACATATGAACCTATGCCACATGACTAGGATAAGAGACTTCACTTCGTGAAGCACATCCCTTTATGAAGCCCTTTCACTTCATGGTGCACCAGAGATTCACGAGGCTTCTACATATGAACACCTCTTCCCTACAACTCCTTTTACCATGCAGCCCTTCAGGTTTTCACAGAGAAATTTCAAAGTCCCTTGGATGATACTACCTGTTGCATTTCTTCTCCTCATGCTTCTTCGCATAGGCACGATAATGGATATTGCTTCTTCGCATAGCCATACTAACATGGAACCCTAACGGGATCACCTCTCGACACCCCCAATCACGACATTGTCGATGCCTTCCTTCCCCCAAGGGTGGCTGGGTATCGGTTATGTAATTCCTAGGGGTGGGGAGTGAACCCACCTCATCCGAGCTACAAGATGTTAAACTGCCAAGCACCATCATCCTCAACACATGACGTTAAACTGTGACCTCACCCCATGTATCCTATGCAGGGTCCCCCACCTTGGACATTATGCATGTCCACTCGTCTCAATGGGAGTGAAATATTCCTCAAATAGAATGAGATCCTATTTGTTGCAGCAGTGACTATCTGCGGGGAAGGGAAACATTATTGGTGTAATCCCCTAGCCTTTCTTGCAGGAGGTAGTACCCCTACTCCTCCTTTCTTTTTCGGTTCCAAAGGCCCGAAAAGGGCGTGGTGGGGAACGATGCTCCCCCTCTCATCTGTGCCAAGTCCCTCTCCCACTGGGCTTTTCCACCACCTGGGCCTCCACCTTAGAGTAAGTCCCAATCTCTATCACTTGGGCGGCTAATCACGCATAAGCCCTTGTTTCCTCTTTGGATGGCTAATCACGCATAAGCCCCTGTTTGATCTTTGGGCGACTAATCACACGTAAGACCCTATTTCCTCTTTGGGTGGCTAATCACGCGTAAGCCCCTATTTCTTCTTTGGCCAGCTAATCACGTGTAATCCCCAGTCTACTTCCCACATACACACCTTTAGCGACGTGATCTTTAGGTCTCTACTGGCTCTTGTTTCTCACACTGAGCATGACTCACGTGGGCTTAGAGTAAGCATCGGCTGTGACATCCTCTCTGGGCCACCTAGAGTGTAAGCCTCACACCGACACCTGAAATACATGGTCTTTGATCCTTGATAAGGTGAGGTATATAGGAAGCCTCCCTGAGGTTCAAGCCCAATACTCGGTCATTCCGACCATCTTCACGTCGGTTCACCAACACCCCGGGCTGCCTAGAGTATAATCCCCACACTGACACCTGAACTATGTGGTCTTTGATCCTTGCCAAGGCAAGGTACATAGGAAGCCTCCATGAGGTTCAATCCCACCATATATCTAGGCCCCAGGTCTTCCTTCATGTCGGTTCACCCCCGTCCTACATGAAATTAAACTATGAAAATCAATTAGCGGTAAGACGTTATCTCCCACGATCAGTGGTAAGCCGTTGTTTCCCCCAGTCAGCGGTAAGCCGTTGCACCCACCTGAACTACATGGACTTTGATCCTCGCCAAGGTGAGGTACATAAAAATCTTCCCTAAGGTTCAATCCCACCACCCATTGGTTCCATCCCCCTTCACGTTGGTTCACCAAACTCCTCCATGAACTACGAGGTCTTTGATCCTTGGCAAGGAATGGTACGTAGGAAGCCTCTATGAGGTTCAATCCCATCATCCATTTAGACCCCAGGTACTCCTTCGCATTGGTCCACTGACCCCCATCCCATAAGAACTACGTGGGTTTGATCTCTATATCCTAGGCAGGGTACATAGGAATATTCCATGAGGATCAACCCCATCCAGCGGTAAGCCGTTGTGACCCCACCCGATGGTAAGCCGTTGTGACCCTATATAGAGGTAAGCCGTTGTGACCTCAATTAGGGGTAAGACATTATGTCCCATAATCAACAGAAAGCCATTGTAATACCATTCGTTGGGACCCTCATCTTTGGTCCGTCCTAGTGGCGTCAGACCAACTTGGGCTGCTAATCATGCATGAGCCCCATACACATCATCGAGTTGTCGTTCTATGTGTACACCCCCAATTCAATTCCATTTCCTGGTCTTCCCTTTGAGCCTATGTGTTTCAAGAAGGTCAGGCCCCAACCCAGAGGTTCCATTTCCTCCGGGTCCAATACATGCGTCCATTCTCATGGGACACCTCCTTAGGCATCCCTTCAACCATACTGAACTACGTGGAATTTGATTCTCTGCCATAGGGATACATAGGAAGTCTCTTCAAGGCTCAAGACCAACACTACCGTCACCTTCATGGCGGTTTCATCCCATCCACCATCCACTTCATTCGAACACTCCATCATCTATCTTGAATCTTACCCGGGCCACCACATCCTGGTGAGGTCATGAAAACTCACCCCCCAACATCAGTGTCCCCTCCAGAGGTTGCACCCATCTGATCCACTTTAATCAGTGTTCTGATCAGTCTGATCCGTCTCTGCCAGATGTTAAACCTGTGACATACCTTGTGTTAAACATGGGAAGCTGAGGAAAACCTCATATATATGCCTATGGTATACTATTCCCCGCATTTGATGTGGGATGCCTCGGGCTTCCGCACCCTCGAGAAGCCCTATAATAAGGGGAAGAAACCCATACACGTTAGTGTTCCAGCGTCAAGACATGCCAGTGATATCAAACGTGACTACTCCCCTGACCAAAGGTTGTTGCCCTGACCGAACCCTTTGGAATGTCCTGACAGAAGTAGTGTAATTAATTGGTGTCCATGAAGATATGAAACTAGGAAGAGTTTCACAAACAATGCCTTAAATTTATAAGGGAGACCCGTACTAGGTGACGAGTTCCGAGGTGGAATCCATGGAAGGAAGAACCGACATCCCATCATCCCGATTTGATCAAGGAAAAAACGTCCCTAAATAAGCGATGGATGCCGCCTGCCTTTGGAAAGTGGGAATGCGGGGCAATGAAACCGCACCTTTCATCCTTGAACAAGACGGACGCGCGAGCCTCGATGAAAGCGTCAGAAATAGAAATGGTGAACCCAACGTGAAGTTATTATTCTTAATATAAAGATTAGTAGTGTTTGAGACATTAGTGGATTAGCGTGTCATCGGATCTAGTTATCCAGCACTGGGTCCCGCCAAGCACATAGTGGGCCTGGCATGAAACTCACCAGAAGTTGGGGCAGTAGAACGTTGGACGTCCTGGTCTATGACGTTGTCAGCGTTGATCCATCTTACCATACATGGAATATGGAATGTCGCTGGGACACTGGTCGTAGATTTACTTTTTTCTTTTATCACTGATGAGTTAATCTCTCTGCTTTCAGAAACCAAGATGCTGCTCCCAGAACTCGGTCACTGCCTACCCACTGACGCAGGGGCAGGGGCAGTACCAGCGCGACAATCTCACGTGATTCCGCCACTTCCGCAATAGCCTCTACACCCACGACCGTGGGGTGACCATGCCCTACACTACAAAATAAATATCTTTTTCCAATAGGGGTATATTTTTTGGTAAAAGTGAATTATCTGTTGGTAAAACGTTTTACCAACAAAAATTATCCTGTCACTAAACTGTTGGTAAAAACTCTGTCGCTAAATGTTATTGTGACAGATAAAATAATTCTGTTACAATTATAATAATACCAAAAGATAATATATATGTTGATCAAAATGATTAGCAACAGATTTCTGTGACAAATTTATTTGTTGGTAAAATTATTATCAAATTTCATAACCAATATCAATAATTAATATTTTTTTGTTTATTTTAATATTTATTTCTAAAATTTTATATTACATTTATTATATGTTTTAATTATCATACCGAAGACAATTTTCACACTTATTCAAGCTTATAAAAAGATTAATCATATTAATAATGAAATTTAATACAAAATGTATTAATACATACACAAGTTGATTGATGCATAAAAAGGTCATAAAAAACCCAAAAACCCAAGATCCACATATGTCGCTACTGCTGATGAAACCCCACCACACCCCCATTAAAATGAAAAAAGAGTGTCTCTTGACTTCAATCACCCAACACCCTACCAAAGATCTTTTTTCACCCCAAAGCAGGCAATTAGAATCAACAAATCAAGTCATATCCGGTACAGGAACCTCAAGTCACTGCTATGTCACACCCTTCAGCTCCAAGATCTACACCAAACACAACCAAAGAACATACCCAAAAATTAGTGAAAAATATCAAAATGAATGGAAAAAATAGAAATAATTGAAAATATAAAAAACATGATATTCATAGAGTGTACATTTTTCATTCATCATCTCTATTGACATCTCAACAAATAAAATCATCTCAATACAACTAAGGAACCGATTCTATGCCACATCCTTCAGCTCTAATATCCAAACCACACAACCAAAGATACTAACCACAAATATGTGAAAAATATATGCATGAATTGAAACTAAAATAAAAATTAATGAATGTATAAAAAATGAAAATATAAAATAACCTGCATTTGTGTTTAACTTCCTTTTGAATGTCAACAAAGGTAGTACCTGCAAAACAAGAAAATAAACATTCAAAGACACCATTTTATTTATTAAAAATACAGAATTAGAATTATTTTTGAAATAACAACTCGCAACGTACCCATGGTACCCATGATATTAGATTCTACTAGTCAAGGGGCCTGCTATTATCAATAACCCGGCTTACAACAATCATCTTCAAGAACAGGAAAACAAATTTGTAAACATCTAATTTGATAGTCAACTGGCCAGACCATGCTAAATAATGAGCACAACATTCATAGTTCCCCATCACAATTTCAGAAACATGGGTCTTATCTGTAGTTGGACCAGGCTTGGAAAGACTAAAATCAGAGAGCTTTGGATTGAATTCCTCATTCAGAAATATGTTCAATGCAATTAAATCATGGAATATTACTTGTGAGTAAATTAGTTCTAGTAAAATTATAATATGAGTATTATGAAACATGGATGAGTGAAGAATTGTACAATGAGCTTGAAAACATGTCCTGCACATGCCATGATGTACATCCATGTGCAAAATTGTACATAATTGAACAGAATTGTAGAGGCCATGTGTTCAAGCCATGATTACTTGAACACATGGACTATACATAATTCAACACATGGCCATGAGTAATGTGAAAATATATACAGGACTTTACAGGCCATGGCTATGTGACATGCCATGTGTCATGGGTAATATACCACGAGGTACAATATTATACAGGCGATGTGTTCATTTTTTGAAGAAGTTGACACATGGATTGAACATCAGCCTGGAAAATTTCAGCTCAAGAAAGCATGCACAATTCATATTGCTCCCTGCAATAAAATATCACCATTACACAAACATGGGTCATATCAATTTTTTTTAATCAATCTGAGACACAACTTGGTTACCCAAGTCATGCCCAAAGGAATTTATTAAACAAGATAAATGTTACAATACATGCACAAAGGTGTATCAAGATTACACCATTGTGAATTGAGGGAGATACATGACAAAATAGAAAAAACATCAAAAGAAGCACATGTTAACTTATCCAAGAATGAAAATGTAGCCTCCATAAGAGACATCAATTGGGTAGTGTGCAGTACTCGGGAGAGACATGTCGAGTCTTAAAATAAGCACACCAGCAGAGAAGAATCCCATTAACAATATCATACTCTCCTTGCACATCCCATCCCTGCAAGGAAAAGCGTTGGATCTCCCACAAGTTAGAGATAAAGCCTTATGATAGTAGAAAAGAAGTAGCAATTATGTGAAGCAAGATCCCCATATTATAAGTCAACAGGAGACCCTAACCCCTTCAGAAGAGTCCAAGCTTCATCAATTGAGTAAACATGCACTATTTGACTGACCAATGTCCAGATCCAAATCAAAGTTCCTAAATAAATAAAACAGTAGTCTCCCAAGGGAACATTAAGCTTTTGATTTCCAAGATGAAATCATCTAGACTATGAAAACTCAGAATTAATCATGTGTTGATCTAGAAACAAAAAGGTCTAGGTTGAAAAGGGGTCATCAAAATGCCAGAAAATCAGCACCCAAAAAGATATAAAAAATAATAACACATGATATAAAAATATCAACCAGTTATCACAATAAGAGGATAATCTAACCAGTGGAAACAACTATCATAAGATAATATAACTAGATACCACAACAATAATAAAATTATTCATCCCGACCATAAAAATATATATAATGAATACCAAAACAATTTCCATAACGTGTGATCTAAAAATAACCAATGAACACAACAATAGAAAAATAACTAGAAAGAGAATACCACTTCTATGATGATTGGAATTTTTCATGATTCCATCCACAAGAGGCATGCCACCCGAGGCAAGAAAAAACCTTGGAGGAAGAATCCAGATAATGAGATTAGGAAGAAACCAGCAAACACCAAGATATCAAGTGACAAAACTGTTAGAAATAATTTGGGTCCGTGGAGGCAATGTGAAGTGGTGTGAACTCAAGAAATTATTCCTAGGGGAGCAAGGATGTTACCATGAAAAATATAATTCTAAATGTTCTGTATAATGCATCCAAAAATGAGATGATGAGAACTCTAACTTTGGTTAAGGGCGCTATAGTACAAGTTGATGCTGTAACTGTCAAGTAGTGGTATCTCGTGCACTATGGAGTTGAAATTTGTTGAAAAATGAAGAGTGTTGCTGCCAGGAAGGAAGAGGAAGGTGATGCTACGACGACGGAATTTAAGAATAGTATCCATGTCCTAAGAAAGCTTGAGAAATGTCAACAGGATCGCAAGATTGAACAACATATTGAGGACCAATTTGCAGGCGGCCGCTAGTTAGCTGCCATCATCACGACCTGGTCAATGCGGTCGTGATGGTGGGTATATCCTTGAGGTAAAAGAGCTGGATTTCTACATGAAGAAGATAACGATGAAGAAGGGGAAGGGAGATGCTTAAATCTTGTTAACAATCTAGTCATTTCATAGTCATATATGAATTCTTTAGCTTTCTGGCATTATATCAGATGTTGTTATCTTCTAAATTGAAAATCATGGTGCCTCGATACATTTTTTTAAACAGAATACCTGTTGATTTTGGAGGTTACCTTGTTCAATTTTGATTCCATGTTGAAGTTGAACTAGAACTAATGGTTACAAAAAAAATACAAGTGACTGCATTAACAGATGATATCCAATGACCAGAACAAATGAAAAAAAACACATGATATAAAAATAAGAAGAATATTATCTAACATGTGACCAAAAACCATTTAGAACAGAGGGAGATAACCAAATAAAATAGTTGTCTAATAGGTCCCAAGGATGGGAATATTCATCATAATAGGTCCTTATCCTATTTAATAATATAGTAAAAAATATCTAGAATTTACCTTGACTCACAACTTGAGTACACATGGAATTAATACCTGTTCACTTTTAGCTTCCAAGTCATCACATTTTCTTCATCTTCTAAACAAATTAACCACCTGCACATGCTTCTAATTAACCCCAGTTTAGAAACCTCCAATTCATGTTGCTTGTCCATAATTCGCTTCATTCGATTTCAACTATAATTTGGTTAAGCAGACCAAGGATGATTCACCTCTTAAACAACATCCTAATTCAACATCATACAACTTTGGAATTTACAACATGAGCAGCCTTTTAAAACATCATCGGCTTCAGGACTCCAGATTCAGGCTCCGGTACATCCATTTTTTTTAAAGGAGACCCCTCCATGTCATTATTTCAAGGATATAGTCATGAGTTAAGCTGTGGATCCAAGAGAACCCATTATCTCGACATCCTGTAAATTCCGTAAGCCATAGAAACTGTTGCCATTTCTCCAATGACACCAAGGGCAGCCAAAACCTCACTCTATCCCCAGGCACCTAGAAAACCAAACACTGACGCTACCCTTTTCTTTGGCATTCCATTGATGCAGCATGGTGACTCGCTACCACCATGGAAACACAGCTTGCCTTCAAAGCTGCTCTCTTTAATTGCTATCTTGTGTTTCTTCAACGTCGTTCTCCCCTTTCCCGCAACTTCGCCGCCTACTTCACCATGAGCATCACCCATCTTCCCATCCAGAGCGGTTCTATAATCTCCGCCTTCCCAATATGTTGATCCAGAAATACTGTGACATCACTAGGACACACATAGACATAACAGTGACCTGTAATCTTTCCATCCTTATCTGAACTGAATATAATCAAGTTTCCATCATACCTGTGACCACCAATGTGTGAGCAGGCACTGATGAACACCTAATATTTTAATCCTATAACCTCAATTTTAGTTTTGAATTTCTCAGTAAGAGATGGTCCACAAAGACCACAACGCTGATCTCGATTACCATGGGCACACACAAAAACAAGTGAACCGATCAACACATCATGCACTAAGGGATCTTCAAATGAGCCTCAAAAAACCGATCCTTAAGATAAACTTCTATTGATTGCAACACATGAACATGAAATACTAGATCTTACTTGTCTCAAAAGCAATGAAAACTTGACCAGTACAAATCTCCAGATTACCAGACTCCAGCACAGGATAGATGACTACTGACGGTGGTGGCCTGCAATATAAAACAAGAATGTGAACCCCACTGAAGATCAAATCTCAATTATCAGCACTCAGATCTATTAAACCAACAAGAAATTGACAACCTGAACCTACTTGGATGAAACCCCAAATTTACAATATCTCATGGCCTCCTAGATTAGCAGTAAGAGAGATCTCTGGAACCAGTTTGAACTTCCCTAGCTGTAGCAGCTCCAACCCGAGCCCTACTCAAACTAGAACAGCTTCACTGCAATGCCCATCTTCATCTTTGATAAATCAGATGTAAAACATCACCTTCTCCACAACAAATTAGCCCCAAATCAATAATAACAACCAGCCCAAACTATTTATCTAGATCAGGAATTTAAAATGAAATCAAAACAACAATCAATGCCTTTGATCCCCATCTTTATAGAAGATAACTAAAAATATTCAACTCAAGCCATCTCACATAGATTCAAACTCAGAACAAACAAAAAATGAAATATGAAGTTATTCCAAACCAAGAAAATTATTCCTTTGAACGTCAACGAACAAGAGATGAAAAAAACCCAGACACTTTGATGGATTCTTACTAGAAGTAAAATTAAAATATTTTACCACTGATCTGTAACCTTTAAAAAGATAGAGAACACAACCCTTCGATCGTGTCCTGGACATTCTCGATGCTAAGGTTCTTGGAATCTCCATAGAAGCATGGAGCTTCATGTCACCTCCACTGATGGAAACCATGGAGGCAACGCTGGTCCTTTGTGCTTCATATTTACCCTTCAGAAAGGCCTTCATCATGGTTGGGGGAACGAGAACACAACCAGGCGGTGGCAGAGAAGGCCAACACCAATGCTAGTCTTCCGCTGTTTGCACCCCAGTCGGTCGTTTTAGGGTTTGAGTGGTATCGAATTGGGGAGGATTTTCCGGTAATTAGATGAGGCGTTAGTTTTTTCATTGATATTAATTTAATAATGATAATAAATAACTACATATTATATAAAAATATTTAATTTGTTTAAAAAATATATATAATTCATACGCATCCTTTTTTTTTAATTTGAAAATTTGGAGTTGGTATTGTTTTTAAATCATTTATGAATAAATGTATATTCTATATATTTATTTCATAAAACATTATTAAATTATTAATATTATAATTCAATGTATAAAAATGTTTTTTTATCGAAAAAATGTGTGTTAGTAGTAAGTAAATAATAAATAAATATTAAATAATTACTAAAATATTTATTATTATTGGATAATTTATTGCAACATATTTTTTTAATGTAAATTTTTTGTTAGTAATAATAATTCATATAATAGATTTATTTGTTGGTAAAAAAAATGTGGGTATTAATATAATAAAACAACAGATTTGACTGTTAGTAAGAAATGTGTTGGTATTAAGTGATTCATACCAACAGATATAGTTGATGGTAAAAACAATTGTCAGTACCTAAAAATAATATCAACAAGATTTGATATCTGTTGGAAATACTCATTTTTACCAACAGATGTGTTATCTTTCATTGAATTTCTATTGGTATAAGTCATTTTTTTTGTAGTTCTATCTCCTCCTCCGAGGTTATTTAGCGGAGGGTAATCAATGAACTCATACGCCGGTACGAGGAGGGGATTATTCCTACGTGGGATATGACCTGCCTGGATTTAGAGGCATATGCACCTCGTCGTCAACACCACCCCCAAGGGATACGCAGGGAGCCACTACTCCCCACTCCGACATATAACTATTTCAGGAGCCTATCCTCGGAACGCTTCGATGACTCCCTGCCCTACGCCGATGATGTAGGGGATGTCCGGGCCAACCCGGTTAGAGTCCCATTCTAGGGGCTCCCAGCAAGGGCTCCCACCAGGCCGCGTCAGCGCTACCGCCCGATCCCACTGGCTGAGGAGCAGGTAAGACATGTACCTGCACTATTGGTTTCTATCCATTTGACCCGAAGCCAGCATCGGGCGTAAGCCGAAGAGGACGTCCGCCAAGGGGCGTCAACGTCAGCGGCTACTATGGCTCGAGCCACCGCTGACGCATATCACCAACTCCCTGTATATGATGAATAGGGAAATTCATACGCCCGACCTAGATTGAGGCCCCATACACCCCACGGGCAGGCTGGGTTGACTCTCTTGGTCGCCGTTATAGGCAGTGGCCGCCGCAGACCAACCCGTAGCAATGCCACCTAGTACGGAGGTCCTCCCCATAACATTAACATGGAGAACACGGGCCTTCCCCGCTTCCAGGCTTGACATAGAGGTCTTCCCTGTGCCACCTTTAGTCCAAAAAAGGGTCCTCCCCATGACAGTGATGCTCACTAAGGAAGTCTCTCCCGTGCCCACTACACCGGATATGGAGTCATTCCTCCCGCCACAGACTATTAGTATGGGGATGTTGCACATCCGGTCACTCTTCAACATGGGGACCCTCCCTGTGTCCTTGTAGTAATTGGAGAAGGTCCTTCTCGCCTCATCAATCAGAAGAGTGAGGGCCGACTTCGCCTCACCAGCGCCCAACACGGAGGTCCTACCCATGTTCAGATCGACCAGTGCGAGGCCCCTCCTCATACTGATGTCATCAGAGGGAACAAGCATGGGGGTCCCACCCGTGCTCCTACAGGATCAAGAGGAGGTCATACCCACTCCACCACTTCCCATATAGGTTCTCCCCATATCCATTTTGATATATTCCCTGGTGCTCCTCACACCCAAGCTTTCTCGGGTGGAAGTCCACCCCGCCCCAGCACCAGTATGGCCGAAGGACCTCCTCGTGTCAGAAATATGCCCTATCCAAAAGAGCCATCCAAGTGCAGGAAGGCGGGTCATCACTGCCATAAGAAGGATTCAGGGAAGTTCCAGATAGAGATCAAACCAGTCCGCTTCTCAGACTCCGAAGCAGAATACGACTCAGCGCAGGAATCCTCCCCTCGCTCATCCAAGTCAAGGGCTGGGGAAGGAATGAGGCACATCATCCTAGTACTCCCGAAATGAGAGGATAATCGGATCCCCACCTCCCTACGAAGGTATATACAGGAGGATGAAAATTTAGAAACCCCACAGGTTATGGTCATGCAATCACCACCATCGTCACCAGAAGCACCCTCTACCTCGACTAGAGATCACGAAGAGCTATTCTAGGGACCAATGGCAGGAGATCAGCAGTGCAGACTTTCGCCAGTAGCCCTAGCCCCAGTGCCAGGAACTGCGGAAATCAGCCCATCCTACCACGCTGTGGTGGATGAGTCACTACACTCTTCGGAGGACAGCCTGAGATTCAGCGACTAGTCAGCCCGTTCACCATATTCCCCACCAGCCAGCCTGCCCTCCCAGCGGTCTGCCTCAGTACCGTTGCTAGTTTCTCAGCCACCCCCAGTTGACGAATGGGGCAATCAAGGGCCAGACCCTGAATTCGAGCCTAGGAGCTTATGGAATATCCTTGCAGTATACCACTTCCCCGAGATATTCTGGTCCGTGGTAGCACCAAATTTATGCACGCTAGAATCCATCACCCCAGAGGAATTTGAGTGTTTCCACCAAACCCTCTGGGCGACACACTTCTATATTCGTCATCAATGAGTGGTTTATCCCAAGATCCAAGCGCATTTTGAAGACATTGGCGAGCAATGCCGTCTAATTTATTTGGCCGCACTCCCTGTGGCCCAGCGCCCCAAGTCACCAGGCTGTCATAAGGACCTTCAACAACAATGCGTTCAGAGTTTCAAGGTACTCTAAAAGATTATCAAGGAGGCTTCCCACCACGTGAAAATCTGTGGCTGGGGGTAGTATGTTTCCCTCCTCTTCAGTCCTATCTGACGACAACCCGAATCTCTAGGAGATATCGAGGACATGACCTCAAGAATGGTCACGGTCAACAAGGACGATATAGTGGATGAGGAGAATGAGATGGATCTTCTTTATGGGGACATAACCCCTGAGGTCATCCCACCACTACTAGATCCATCGGGAAGAGTTACTCGCCAACAGAGGAATTTATTAGGTCTCCCTGCGCCCACTGAGGCATTGGTACTTAGCTGAAATCATGGTAAGGGTAAAGAACACCTCAGAGCTTCCAAACACTCCAACCTGTCCGCCTCAGTGTAGAAGACAGAGGAGAACCCTGAGAAGGCCGCATTGTACCAAAAAATTGTCGAATAGAAGAAGTTGGTCGATGACCTCCTCGCTGAACATGCTGCAAAGCGATGATCGGACTACGAAAATACTAGGCTAGGGCAGAAGGGGCAGGAACAAATTCCCCTCATTGAGCTGCCTCCAAGTGACCCTGACCATCATGCCCCCGCAGACAGGGTTGAGGCCGGAACTTATGGAAAGAGGGTGTTGTATGTCTCTCCAAACCCTCCGAAAAGGCGCGGAAATCCAAGGAACTCAGCTCGGGTTCCCCCAGCTGCCTCACAGGTCGCCCCACCAGCCACGCCACGAGCCGCTGAGCCACCATACCATGTTGAAGAACCCACCACCGTGCTCATGGTTAGTGATCCCCATCAATACAGGGACCCCCGTCCAGATGATCCAATGGAAACACTCATTTCCCACCTTGAGGCATTGGAAATGCAACATGTGACACTCCCACCTGATGGAAATCCATATCTAGCATGGGTGGATGATATGCCAGCACCCTCAGGTTTTGGAAATCTCACCTTCTCCCCCTTTAATGGGATGAGTGACCCACTGCAGCATCTGGATCACTTTGCTTCAAGGTGTGGGCCCATGTTTGAAACCCCGGTGCAGAAAGAGGCCGCCAAGATCCGGTGTTTTGTACAGACATTAGAAGGGACTGCATTCGTCTGGTATAGCCAACTCTCCATCAGGTCAATAATGGGATGAGAGGATCTCCACAGGGAGTTTCTGTACCAGTTCAGCTTCACCACGCAGAAGACAAGTATCACAGACCACTTAAAGTGAAAATAGAGGCTTGATAAGCGTGTCATGGACTTCATCGCCCAGTGGAAAGGGATAAAATATTACCTTTACATGCCACTGACTCAAGAGAAATTACTGACAATGTGTGTAGAAAATGTTAATATGGAACTGGTTCCCTTTCTGATCACCCAGAACTACCCTGGAGGTTTTCGAGACTTATCTGATAAGGCATAGTGCCTAGAAGAATCCCTGAAAAAAGCTAGCAAGGCACATCCATTACCTCCTGTAATTCCCATGAGGAGGAACGCCAGAGCTGAGCCCACCACGGTGGCCCAAATAGAGGCCCCCAAACAGCTGGAATTATTACCAGTGGAGTTGCGTCCCCAACCTCGCAGAGGCTCACCGCCACGAGCGCAGCCTCCAGCCCAACAATGACTGCCTCAAAATTGGCAGGTTCCCCCGTGTAATGCGCTACAAATGCCTAGGTGGGACAATCATGCCCCGCCTCCTCGACATGCTCCTCTAGCTTATCGTTAGGGCCAAGATCCAAGGCCCCCTTTTTCGGACAGAAGAAACCGGACCTACTTTTTTAGAGAAAATCAGGTCCCCGACTATTTCTGAAGTGCCTTGGAACAAGGGATTGTGCGTTTACCTGAGTGTATAAGGCCAGAAGAGGTGAACCTCACTGATCGCCCCAACTAGTACCCCTATCACTAGATCCTGGGGCACACTCTCAAGCAGTGATATGTGTTCAAAGACTGGCTCCAAGACCAGGTCGATAACAATATAGTCAGGTTGGCCCTGGACCCCGCACAAGTGGCATGCGTCGTTGTAAGGCCAGACAACAGCAGTGATAGCAAGGACGAGTGGCAGCAGGTTTGTAACTGCGGGTCCCATAATTATGACGATTGGATGGCTTGCAAAATGGTTGCCTATGCTCATGGTATCATCTGTGC
Organism: Viscum album; assembly: GCA_963277665.1. Classification (NCBI taxonomy): domain Eukaryota; kingdom Viridiplantae; phylum Streptophyta; class Magnoliopsida; order Santalales; family Viscaceae; genus Viscum; species Viscum album. Next base: position 387,333,120 of record OY728148.1, on the reverse strand, counting down.
ACACCTAAATTGGCCAGATCCTTTGGAATTTATGACCACCACATCTGCAATGTCATCTCAGCTGACCTATTCCCAGAAGAGAAAACACCGGTGACGTAAGGGAAAGCAACATGCCCCGCCAATGCCATCATCTTCCTATACTCTCAGCAACTTCATGCCCCCGAATATGGGGATTCCTACCAGAATCTGCCCAGTAGTGGATGAATCTTCGATTATAAGTCAAGGGTATGCTTCAGTTAACACCGTGGAGTTGGTAAACCCCTACAAGAATCCCGATGTTGGGGAATGCCAGACTAATCTCCCCAACATCCCCAGCCGACGCCAGTGTCGGCGGAGCTGCGACTATATGGTTCGTTGAGGAACATCAATTGGCACCTCCAGCCAGGCCATGCATGCCACTAAGACTAGACAGCAGTCCCAACACAGAGCTCATCATGAGTAGCCTCCTCATCTGGTGTCATCAGGCCTTCCTCCACCGCCGTTTGTGCTACTGGATCAGGCAGAGACACCTCGACCATGTCGTGACTAGCCACACCCTGATACAAGCCAATCTCAGTCGCCTAGCTCTCATCTGGTAGCCACTCTGCGGGCTTCGACTAGTGGGCAGCGGGATATGCCCAGCACTAGTCAGTCGCCGGTCCAGCCGGTAGGGCCCGCCATGCCTCCTATCATGGAGCGACCTCCTGCAAGTAGAATTTCACACCTGGCATGGAAGTATGATGTTATCAAGCACCTTGCCAGCATCCCAGCAAGGATTTCTATCCTCGAGGACCTTCACCTATTGGCAGATATGCGTGAGTCACTTACTGAGGCTTTATGAATCCCCCTTCAGTTTGAGATGGAGGTAGCAGCTGCAGAGGCCTTTCACGCTGAGGCAATCGAGAATGCTGAATGTTAGGACATCATCTCATTATATAGAGAAGATGGAGGTTCTCCTATACAGGGGCACATTCACCCATTTTATATCACCATCCAGTTCAACAGTGTGGAAGTTCGCCACTTCCATGTCAACACAGGCTCCAGGATCAACCTTATCCCAACACGGGCATTGCGGAAACTGGGGTTGTTGAGGACGAATTGACTCCCTCAGACCTAAAAATCCAAGGTTATGAAAGGAAAGAACAGACCCCAGTCAGTAAGATTCTTTTTAATACCCAGTTTGAAGGCCTAGTTTCCAGTACCAAGTTTATGGTTTTATCCCAGGACACCATGTACAATGCATTGATGGGTAGGCCGTGGCTCCACCTGCACACGACCGTCCCCTCATCGTATCACTAGTGCCTCAAGTACTCTCTTAATGGTCGAGTGGGTGTACTACAAGGTGACGCCTCTACTTTATCCTCTTGTGAATATCGCTATCTGGATGCTGACTATTACAAGATCAATGATAAACAAATTCAGGCAAGTGAGGTTGAGCCCATCACAGCTACGACCGACCCCCGGGTAGGCCTGAATGACGCCTATGTCTTCCCAATACATCGGTTGGAGGCCACAACCCCCGATATGGGGAAATGTTTTGCTGCATCTGGGACAAGGGGGAACCACATTCCCAGATCCAGGCAGCATCGTAAGATCACTTTGTATTCTTATATGAATCAGGCCTCAGTGATCCCTGAGCCCCCTACTCCCATAAGGTATCGGGATGTCCGACCCATGGAAAAAACAGTACATCATACTTGCTTGTTTTGATAGGATGGAATTAACTGGTTCAAGCCGATGTGCCACTATTGCTTTGATATTATCAAGCATGGCCCCTTGGGCCGAAGACTAAATGGGATCGGGTCGACAACCTTCATTGCTATGGTTTCAGCAGCACCAGAATCTCCCGATGCAGTGGCCACTACCGCTCAGGATGGCACCAGCCTCTCCTCGGGACCTATCAACTTAGAGAAATCTCCTCCCACCAGGGATCCCTTCTCCATAAGTGAAGAAGAGGACCTAGAGGATGATCCCATGCCTTTGAAGAGGGCGTTTCCACCACGATCGATGAGTTGGTACAAGTAAACCTCGGTAGCGAGGCAGATCCGAGACCTACATTAATCAGTGCCGCCATGCCCCTCGAGGAGCAGCAAAGATATGTAGACTTTTTGAAATAGCATCATGATGTTTTTTCCTGTATCTATGATGATATTCCAGGACTAGATCCTCAGGTATCCATCCACCGCCTTAGTCTCCTGAAAAATCATCACGGGTTCAAGCAACCTCCCAGAAAGATGCACCCTTATCACGGTGCCATGGTCGAGGCTGAAGTCGATAAGCTCATCAGAGTCAATTTCATTAAGGAGGTCCAGTACCCCAAATGGACAGCCAAAATTATACCAATCAGGAAAAAGAATGGGCAGATAAGGGTCTGTATCAACTTTCGAGACCTCAACCGTCAGTGCCTGAAGGATGATTTTCTCCTTCCAGTGATGGAGTTGCTGATCGATGCTATGACTGGATTCCAAGACCTTTCCTTCATGGATGGATATTCCGGATATAATTAGATCCGGATAGCCCCCGAGGATGAAGATTCTACAGCCTTCAGAGAACCACAAGGTACATTTTGTTACCAAGTCATGCCCTTCAGCTTAAAAAATGCAGGTTCCACCTATCAGCAGGCCATGCATCACATATTCAAGCCAATCCTCAAAACATTGGTGGAATGTTACGTAGATGATCTGGTGGTCAAATCTCGCCAGCGCTGGGACCATCTCAAGGACCTTGAGAAAGTGTTCGGCTTACTCCGTTCTCGCCACCTGAAGATGAACCCATTGGAGTGTGCCTTCGGGTTCGCCTCTGGGAAGTTCCTCAGCTTTGTTGTCAAATACCGGGGCATCAAGATTGACCCGAAGAAGATCAAGGCCATCAGTCAGATGTCTTCCCCGAGCAACATCCATGAACTTCAGGGCTTCTAAGGCCACTTGGCCTACATACGCCGATTCATTGCAAATCTGACTGGCAAGTGTAAGCCCTTTTATAGACTCATGAAGAAAGGAACCACCTAATAATGGGACGAAGAGTGCCAGACCGCGTTCGATGAAATCAAGCATTATCTTCTTCAGCCCCCGGTCTTGATGACACTTGTCTCTAGAAAGCCGCTGGTCCTTTATGTGATCACCCTAGAACAATATCTAAGTGCCTTTCTCGCCTATAAGAACAATGAGGGAAAAAATAACAGCCTCTAATACCTCAGATGCATGCTCCTCAATATGGATACTAGATACTCCCCCATTGAGAAAAGATGCCTTGCACTCGTATTCGCAGTATAGAAGTTGCGACATTACCTACAGCACCACGAGGTACAACTGGTGTCCCGAGTATACCCGCTGAAGTAAATCCTGAGTCATCCCATACTGACAGGAGGATTGGCACGGTGGGCGGTGATCCTCCAATAGTTTGACATCAGGTTGGTGCCTTAGAAGGATATCAAGGGGAAAAAATTGGTAGATTTCCTCACTGCTCATCCAACCTTGGTAGACCAGTCTCTAGACCTTGATTTTCCTAATGAGGCAATCCTCTCAATAGACCATGCCATCCTGTGTTAGCAGATGCATTTCGATGGCGCTTCCCAGAGCCCCATCGGCAGAAGGATCAATGACCCCAGACTCAACAGAGTGGGCCTGGGTATCATCTTCATTACCATAGCGCAAGTCATTCTGCCATATTCATTCATGTTGTCAGAAGCCCGCACCAACAATGAAGCAGATTATCAGGCTCTCATCACCAACCTCGAGCTGGCTCTCGAGATTGACGTGCCCTATCTGCATGTGAAAAGGGATTCTAAACTAGTCATAAAATATATCCACGGTGACTATGTTGTTAGGAAGCCAGAGCTCGTACCATTGTTGGAACGCACTCTCCAACTAATGGCCCAGTTTCCTTCTCGGTTGATGGTTACCCATGTCCCTTGGTCACAGAATGGTTGAACAGATGCTTTGGTCAGCTTAACAACATCACTTGTAGAGATTGAACAGGATAACCTGATTATCCACATGGCACATCTGAGAGTCATTGCTCCCGTTATTCCAGATGACGATGACATCCCGCAGGTAAGCCATCTTACCGCCAGCGCCTCCACGTTAGGACCCCCCAAGTCCCCTAGATGTAGTGATTGAATTGACTCTTGATTGGAGGATACCCTTGGTTGAATACCTCCAACACGGTAATCTCCCAGTAGATCGGGCTGAGCGTGAGAAAATACGATGCCGTGCATTACAGTTTACCATCCAGGATGGTCCCAGTCTTGAGTAGATCCTCTAAAAGAGCAGTTTCGATGGTGTTCTCCTCCATTTCATCCAATGAGTCGAGATTTCTCAGGTCATGCTAGAGGTTCATGCCAGTTCCTACAGTGCCCATCATACCGGGCCAAAGCTATCTCATGAGATTCAGAGACTGGGGTACTTTTTTCCCTCTATGATCCATGATTTCATCAAGTTCTCCAAGAGATGTCATGTGTACCAAATTCATGCTAACTTTATGCATCAGCTACTAGAGCCTCTCCACACTACCAAGTACTCTTGGCCCTTCGCAGTATGGGGACTAGATGTCGTGGGACCATATCCACCGGCGATAGCTCACCAATGTCGGTTCATCCTGACCGCTACAGATTTCTTTTCTAAGTGGGCATAGGAATTTCCACTCAAGGAGGTCAAGGCTCATTCTATCGTTGACTTTGTGAGCTCTAATATCATTTATCGATTTGGAGTTCCTCACACCATACTCACTGATAATGACACCAACTTTCGAGCAGCTGAGTTGAAGAAGTTGTACGCCAAGAACAAAATCCGCTCTAACCATACCTCTCACTATCATGCACAAGCAAATGGGTAGATCGAGGTGTTCAACAAGAACCTCTCTAACATTTTGCAGAAAATGATTGGTTAGAAAAAGAAGAGTTGGCCGGAAAATCTCCCCAACGCCCTCTGGTCTTATCGGACGATGAATCATAATTCCACACAGGTGACCCCATATTTCTTGGTATATGGAACAAAATCCGTCATGCCTATCGAGATTCAGTTGCCTTAATTACGCACAGTGGTCTACGATCAGTAGGTTCCAGATAAAGTAGCTGAAATTTTCCTAGTTGAGTTGGAAGCACTTAATGAAAATATGATTCATGCCCTGCACAATCTGGAAGGAATCAAAATAAGATAGTTAGAGCCTTCAACAAAAAGGTTTGCCTCATCTCTTTCCTGCAAGGTGATTTGGTTTTGGCCCTCTAGACCCCAATGATACATGGCAGGAAACCACCCAAGTTGGAACCCAAATGGGAAAGACCTTTCGTTATTCACAAGGTTTACCCCAATGGTGCGTACTCACTGGTGACCATGGATGGTGAGCGTATAACTCCTCCCACCAATGCCAAGTTCTTAAAGAAATACTTTCTCGAGTTTAGGGTCCCACACGACCATAAACTGTATTGTCCTGTATGACCTTAAACTACCTGGTCCCGCACGACCCTAAACTGCATGATGGTCCTACATGACCCTAAAATGCCTGGTCCCACATGAACCTAAACTTCCTGGTCCTACATGACCCTAAACTACCTAGTACTACATAACCCTAAACTGTTGGGTCCTATATGACCCTAAACTACTTCATACCTAACGATGTTAAACTGTTCATCGTCTTGCAATACGTTAAAATGTATGGGTCCTCCAGAACTATTTAAGGATTAATTCCCATCCTTATGGGATACGTAGGAATTCTTGGATGCTCGGTCCTGAGTCCAGACCCCAAAATATCATCTTTCACTATCCCCCCTGGGAGTAGACCTCTTGGAGGATCCTTACATGGCATAGTGAAGGCTTCTTCAGCCCCACTCATGTCAGGATTACGACGGTTGCACCATGTTCCCCCTCCCCGTTCTTGTATCCTCTCACGTCCTCACCGCATGATGTTAAATTTCATGGCATTTAAGAACTATGTATGGCTTTATTCCCATCCTCATGGGATACATAGGAACGCCCAGACATTTTGTCTGTTGGCCCAACCTGAACTTTAGAATTCCCCCCTCGGGTTAGAACATATGGTGGTACAGGATTTTTCCCCAATTTACGTCGAGCTCATCTTGATCCCGCCATACATCCCACTCCTCGGAGATTTCCATCACTCTCACCGCCTTTCTTAACAATAAAATGAATGGGCACATCTATGCTTCACCCACTCCTTTGATTGGGACTCTATCATCTTTCATGTTAAAAAGGACCCCCGACTGGCATGGATGTTCGGCCAAAGGGCTCTCCTACCACTTCAAGACAACGTCCTCGAGGATGTTGAGAAAAAAATTGATACAAGTCCCGTATTGAGAATATGGTCAGCAGTCGACGCTCATTTGTTGTTCCCATGTTAGGTAACACTATAAGGAAGTTGTGTTTCGAACATGGTCAGTGGCTATCCTTTTCCGTTGTCACCACCCCCGTAGATCCCAAACATTGAGTGTGGTGGTTCATCCTGCTCGCTGTATCTTTGAATTGCGACTCCTTTCAGGTGATGCTAGTTATCAGACCCTTCTATGATAGGGAAAGCCTAATACGACTCCTTATTTCCCACACCGAGCACTGCTCACGTGGGATTAAGAGCTGTGATGGGGTGGTAACCACACAAGAGGTCATATGGCTACAGTTGGATGGGATGCCCAGCCTCAGGTCTTTCGACCCCTTCAGGCCCCTCGCCCAAGTTCTCATTTAGGATTATGTGGTGCGGTGCAGAATCATGTCCTCATTCACGTCAGGCTATTTCGCCACGCCACATGTATCCCCTTGAGATATCCCTTCCTTCATTTATCATCCATTCCGTGAGCACATGACCTTCCATGCTCGACATGACCCGTCATTTGGGTTTCCATCACCCTCTATATCCAAAAGGTCCCCCAAATGGCATGGATGCTCGACCCAAGGGCTATCCTACCATTATGTTCTAATGCCCTTGAGGATTGTGAGTAACAATTTGATGCAAGTCCCGTGTTGTGAATATGGTCAACGGTCGATGATCAATTGATTGCCCCAAATTCTGGTCACACAAGGGTGAATATTGTGTTGTGAACCTGGTCAACAGTTGTCTTCAATCATCATTGCTTCTTTGTGGTCTTCTATAAGCACGATGATTCTCCCTTTATTTTCCATGCATATGACATTAAAATAGGCATATACTATTCGAGCTCTATGACCCTAAACTAATATCACCTTCGTTCTTACTATAAGATGTTAAACTGCAAGCTGGCCGGGACTTTCTGTCTGAGGCTTAGCCTTAGGCCCCTTGGCCTTCTCAGGCCCTAGGACCAATTTCTCACTTAGGGTTGTACAATGTGGTGTGGGATTATGTCCTCATCCACATCGGGTTACTCATCGTGCCGTACACCTCCTTTTTGTGGGGTATCTTACCCATTTGCGTCCTTACTGGATGACAGTAAACTGCACGTTACACTCTTCTAGAACTACATGTAGATTGATTCCCATACTCATGGGATACATAGAACCGCCCGAATGTCTAGTATTTGGGTCCAGCTTCATATTTTATAAATCTCCCTTTCACCTTGGCCCCTTGGCCTGAACTTTCCCAGGGAGAGGGGTATGTGGTGTGGTATGGGCTTATGTCCTCATTCATGTCGGCTCTTTAACAACCATGCCACGTGCCTCTTTCTATTAAGAAGTTCTCTATCCACTTGTTCTATACTTATCTTTTCAAATCGGCCACTCTTAAGTTGAGCCCCTCGACCCTCTTCGGTGATTCACCAATGTGCCCAAGAGTACTCTGGTTCAGCATCTAGAGTGTCAGATTTTACCTGAACATCACCCACCTTACAGGCTTCGTGTTCCCCTTCATTTAGGCTTCCATAATCTTTCACACCTGAAGGGACCCCCAAATGGCATGGATTCTAGGCCTAAGGGCTCTCCTACCATTACGGGCCAACGTCCTCGAGTGTTTCAAAAAAAAAATCAATACAAGTCCCATGTTTCAAATATGGTCAGCGATTGACGCTCATTTATTTGTCCCCATTTTAGGCTAACGCGATATGGATGCTGTGTTTTGAACACAGTCAACAGTTATCCCCCATCATCACACCAGCCCCCTTAAGCCCAAAATATCAGTCACATGATTCACATCATTTTCCACCCCATCATGTCCAAATGGAATTTTACATTCTTGGAACTATCCCTTAGTGTGAATTTACATGTTAGGGGGATAAAAACCATGGTAAAGGCATCATTTGGGGCTCTGCACTGATTTCCCTTTGGCGTGCATTATAGGTATTGTAAAAACATCTTCTTCCCTTGTTTCCCACACCGAGTTTGACTCACGTGGGCTTAGGGATTGGGTTGAGGTATGCACTAACTTGGAAGGATTTTTCTCTTCTATGGTCTGAGATCTAAGACCATAAACTAATATCTCTTTTAGAACTATGTACAACTTGATTCCCATTCCCATGTGATACGTAGGAATTCCTAGGCATCTTGTCTTTGGTTCCAGCTTGAGTTCTACTAATTTATCTCTTCTGTTCTTCCTTCAGGGATTTAACTCTTACAGGGCTGCGTGGCATGGTATGTGATTATGTCCTCATTCACATCAGGTTTACATTGGCCACACCAAGTACACCTCTTTCTAGGAGTTACTCCCCCATAATTCCTGTCCCACATGACATTAATCTGTATGTTGTCCCACATGACGTTAAAAGGAACCTTCGAGAACTACATAAAACTTGATTCCCATTCTTCTGGGATACGTAGGAACACCCAAACATCTCATCTTTGGGTCCAGTTCAATTGGGAGATAGTTTCTCCTACCCCTTATCCTCTAATATTTCCTGGCCCCTTAGACCAAAATTTCCTCCTCGGAATCGCGTGCAGTATGGTGTAGAACTCGTCCTCATTTACGTCGGGTATACTTTATCACGCCATGTGCATACCCTCTAGAACCTCGTCACTCCTGTATATGTCTGATCCATATGACTTTAAACTATGATGCTTAGTGCCACATGACTTCAAACTGTTGCATCTATCCTGCACAACATTAAAAATGCATGGTTGTTCCCATCACATGACCCTAAACCATGACATCATCATCCTGGCCGCACACTACTGGAAAACTAACCTTTACCAACGGTTTGGAACCGTTGGTATAGGCCTCTAAACCGTTTGTATAGCCTATACCAACGGTTTGGAGAACCGTAGCCAAGTAAGCCGTTGGGATAGGTCTATACCAACGGTTTTACAAAAACCGTTGGTATAGACCTATACCAACGGTTTTGGAAACTGTTGGTATAAGTAATATGAAATCTATACCAACAGTAATGGAACCGTTGGTATATAAATTCCAAAAATAAAACATCCGCTGGGATTTGATCCCAGGATCCCTCGTTTATAATTGAACGACTCAACCACTAACCTAACATGACTTTTGTGATCATAATTACATAAATATATATATGTATTCTCATAAATATTTTAAATTTTTATTTATATAATGTTCTCGGTACGAAGGTGTGATAAAAAATAAAAGTACCTATACCAACAATTTTAACAACCGTTGGTATTGGTCTTTAATTGTGATTTTCATTTCGTGAAGGATGCTGAATTTTGGCCCACTTTTCCCAACGGTTTGGACAAACCGTTGGGAAAGGTAGACCTATCCCAACGGTTTGGCCAAACCATTGGGAAAAGTGGCATATTTGGGGACCTTTCCCAATGGTTTGGCCAAACCATTGGGATAGGTCCACCTTTCCCAACGGTTTGTCCAAACCGTTGGGAAAAGTGGTATATTTGGGGACCTTTCCCAATGGTTTGGCCAAACCGTTGGGATAGGTCCACCTTTCCCAATGGTTTGTCCAAACCGTTGGGAAAAGTGTCCAATTTGAGGGCCTTTCCCAACGGTTTGGCCAAACCGTTGGGAAAAGTGGCCAATTTGGGGGACTTTCCCAATGGTTTGGCCAAACCGTTGGGAAAGGGGACCTATACCAACGGTTTTTGCAAACCGTTGGTATAGAAGCGTTGGGAAAGATCTAATTTCCAGTAGTGACATGATGAAAAACAGAACCGCACCATGATATCCTCACTCAAGGAGGCATCATGTTTGGTATCGGTCATACACCATACCATTTATCAACACATGCACATGGCTTGATTCTTGTGGTGATGCCTGGAGTTTCTATCCTAGGCCCGTAGCTTCACAAAAAAAACCATTCATCCTAAAGGACAAACAATATATATCAAATACCCCTTCCTTTGGTGCAAGGGCTAGACCCGCACAACCTCATTATCCCTAGAACTGGTATCCTACCGTTCCATCCTCAGAACTACATGCGGCTTGATCCCCATCCTCATGGGGTACTTAGGAATGTCTGTGCACCTTGTCTCAGGCTCAGCCTAACTTTCATTTTCGGTCCCTCAACCTGAAACCTCCCCCAAGAAGCGCACGGTGATCTGAACCAGGTCCTCATTCACATAAGGTTTTGTAATTACATCTCCGTGTGTCTACCATCCACGGTCCAAAATCTATGACCATAAACTAATACCACTCCTCATCCCGAATGACATTAAACTGTGCTCTCAGAACTATGTATGGATTTATTCCCATCCTCATGGGATACGTAGGAACGCCCAGGTATTTTTGTCTCTGGGTCCAGCCCAAGGAATCTACAAATCCTATCCTTTATTTTTCGGCCCCTTGGCCCGAACTCATTTGGGAACATGTGGTGTGACGAGTACCTCTTAGGTTCTTGTTCACGTCGGGTTTTTAAATAGTCGCACCATGTGCTTCCCATATCTTTTCACACTGTGGTCCGAGTTCTATGACCCAAAACTAAGATCTCCCCATGGGAACTGCAAATCACGTTTGGCTATTTATCCACCTTGCGCATAGTCCATTAAATCAATCCCCCCTTAATGGTCCACCCTAGGACCTTAGGTTGAAAGAGTGCGACCTCAAGAACCTTGTCCTTGGGAAGGGACTCAACTCCCCCTATCTGATACGTCTCATTGTTGTACTCAGATGCGTTTTGACAAAGAGACTGAAGTGTGGAATTTTCATGGGGAAATTCCCCTCATTTCATGTCCAAGATTCGTGAGATCGTTATTTGGATCCTCATCATCTTTTACATCTGAAAGGACCCCCTTCACAGCTTGGTCTCATGCTGCCTCAGATCACCTACCATTTCGAGACAACGTCCCTAAAGATCTAGGATAACATTTGTGAAAGGTCCCGTGTTTCGAACATGGTTAGCGGTCGACCCTCATTTGTTTGTCCCCATTCTAGGCTAACACGATATGGATACTGTGTTTTGAATATGGTCAATAGCTATCCCCTATCATCACGCCACCATCATTGTGGTCCAGATCTCGAGCATCATGATTCACACATTTCCACTTCCTTATGTTCAAGTAGAATTCCAACATACTCAGCTTTACTTCTTCGTGCATCTATGTGTGTTACATGGATGGGTCAACATCATTGGGATGACATTAACTGAGCATCCCTTTTCCCCTAACATGTTCTTTCCTGTGTCAGGAAAGTCCCACCACTACTTATTGTTTCCCACATCGAGTATGACTCATCCGGGCTTAGTAGTTTTGGTAGGATGTGTACTGGCACAACCATGCCCTTCCTCATCCCACATGATGTTAAAATACACTCTCAAAACTATGTTAGGCTTGATTCTCATACTTATGGGACACGTAGCGATGCCCAATAATTCCTCCTTGGGCCCAACCCCTGGGTCATTAACCCTTCTGGCCCCTCGACCCTGATCTTGGTCCAAGAAGTATGACCTTTAAACACTGTCCTCATCATATGACATTAAACTATGTGTCCATCGTCCTTATTGGTATGAAGTAAGACTATTGATAATTCCAGGTCCTTACCAGATAGGTCTTGTTTGGAATTATGTTTGATCCCAGATCAGACCAATGCGCCCAGCCAATGTGTCTCCACCATGGTGGCGTAATATCAAGAGTGTTGGATTCCAGTCGAACAACCCATCACTCCACACTCCACACTTTTCATACCCTTTTATTTAGACCCTTGTCATCTTTCACGTCTAAAGGAACCCCCCAACAGTATGGATTCTCGGCCTATGGCTCGCCTACTAACCTGGGCTAATGTTCTGTAAGACTAATGGATAACATTTCGAGTGAGACCCTATGTTTCAAACATGGTCAGGAGTAGGACCTCATTTGTTATCCCCATTTTAGGCTAACGTGATTAGGATACTGTGTTTAGAACATGGTCAATATTTATCCTTCATTGTCACGCCACCCCTACAATGTTATATGTTTTGGGTATCATGATTCACACATTCCACTCCCCTATGTTCAGATTAATTCCAACGCCCATGGCGTTACCCCATCCGTGCACAAGAACACACTGAAAAAATGGTAATTCGACTGTTCTGAGAGCTTCATTCTCTGGTCAGGTCTCCCCCATTTCTTTTCGGAAGTATGAATTGGTTGTCCAAACCATGATATACCTAGATCTTGGTTTACATTCCCATGTTTTAATGGAGTAATAAGGTGGTCATCCCTTGTTTCTCACATCAGGCCCGACCCACGTGAGCTTAGGGAATGATCACTGGAAGCTCCACAAATATGATGGGAATGCAACAAACCAATACAAATAACAGAACTCGTGCATGCATCTGGCATAAAACAATCAAAGCATGAAAGTAAATTTGAGGGTTTGTAATCACTACAGTACCCAAGGGTCGATCCCTCCCACGGAGGGATTAACACCATCAAAAGAAAGTTGCAACTCCGCCACCCTCTAGCTTGTGGCATCTAGGATTTTCTGCCGCCTATTCAGTTCCCACTCCTCCTCAGCAGTGATGGGGCACAATTCATTGGCCGTAGTCTGGGCCCACTCTACGTCAGTCCAGATAATGATCATCTCCTCAGAGGCTCACTTCATGCTCCCTTCGTCCTCTGCCAGCTGGGCCTTCAATCAAAATATTAGCTAAGATTGTGCATTGAGGAAGGATGAGTGCTCGTCCACCAGACTCTACAGCCTCTGGACCTCATTTTCAGCCTCCTAGAGCTTCTTGATGTTCACTGCTTTCCTCTGATGCCATCCCACACTAAGGCCATGGTCGTACTCCTGAATCTTCTCCGCCATAAGATCTCATAAGAGTAGGTGGGGACGCCAGACATCCACTCCCCCAACACATAGTTATCATAGTTACGAGTGAAGTCTGTCCATCTCATCCAGCCATAGTGCTTGGGGGGTGTTATTAATGAAGCTTGTAATTAGCTTCCATGATCGGCGACAGACTATTTTGATGTCCTCTTCATCAGAGGCTGTTTTGTCCAAGTCAGCATGGTTGGCAGGCTCATATGCGGGGAACGCCCTCAGGAACTCTTCAGCAAGGTCTTCGTCTGGCATTTGATAAGGCGTGGTGGGACCTGGGCTATCTGATTTATCCTCATCATTATATCCCACCTCAATAATATTAAGAACATCCCCACTGATGGTCCCTCCAGAGATCAGGAGTGCCGTAGTTCGTTTAGTCTGGATATCTACCTCCACGATCACCGAAATTCCCTGGGAAAAAGAGCCACCAGAAGTCCTGACCAACCTCGCTGCAGTGGACCATGCCAATCGAATAAATATACACACCAAGAAGGGGAGCATGAACGTTGGTTAACACGGTTAGGGGATGACAGTAACAAAATTGACAGAGGTAACTTATAGAGATCGAATTCCGGGTCTCGTTCTTGGGTTGATGTCGTCGGGACCCTAAGGCGTGGTCCCCCATATATTATTAGAAGATCTAAAAGCTCTGGAGGGGTCACCTCAGGTGTCGTGGCCCCGTTGGACATGAAAATTGATGCGACCGCAGGCGTGGATCCTGAAGGCCCCACATCTGCATCCACTGAGGGATGTGAACGGGTTATATGTATGAGACTCTCCTGCACAGTTCAAGTATTATCAAGGATTCTAGAACGACCTAAGAGCAGACCCTAAGGAAGGGGATTGGGATTTTACCTCAATGGAATCTACAAATTATTCAAGGTCTGAGTCTCAATTGCTGACTTTGGCCTCCTCCAATGGGCTCCCTCTACTGGCCACGTCCCCTAAGGAGGACTTGTCTGATTCTTCCAGTAGAGGGAAGCGCTCTCTTAGTTCAACGGTTGGAAACTGCAGTGGGGCCGTACAATCTAGCAACACCTTAAAACAATCTCTCATTGGGCGCGGGGCACCCCGAGAATGCACAAAGTCCTCCAGCTCTGCCAGGTATTTCTCCACCTCTGTTTGGGACACTGCAAATCAGGCCCTGATAAGGCCTATCCCGAGAAAATCCATCCCGAGATGGTTCAAGTATTTCCACATCTCAGACGGGTCAAGGAATTGCCGGTTGACTTCCCAGATGTCTCAATCCTCTGGGAATACAACGTTTTCTGGCATGTCTATATGGCATAACCGCTTCCCCAGAGCCTAGATGGATATCTGACAGAATCCTCTCGGTGGCCTCCCCTCTGGATAACCCTGTTCTTCTGGGACCACTGGGTTCTCTACCGCTGTTGGATCCACTGCCACTACCTCCCCCTCAATTAGTGCAGGCCTCTCCGCCACAACAACCCCGCCACCACGAGATTCCCTTTCTACCTTCCGACCTTGGATCTGAGGTTGGGAAGGCTCACCATCACTGACCTGAACGGTTGGCTGCTTTATCATCTCCCCCGTCTAGGCTGCCTCCTAGCTTTAGGAAAACTATTTTACCAACCCAAAATCAGCGGTAGGTGGAGGTAGCTCATTTTTCATCTTCCTATATTCTTGTGTGAACATGAGCCACATCTACCTCATCACACACAAGTATTCTTCTTGGAGCACCCCTAGATAGAATCATGAGGTCAGTTGCTGCATACATCGAAATTTTCGGGCAAATCGGTGCGGGGTGTACGACTCGTAGAGGGGCTCACGGTCCACCCTTGCCACTAGGAATCCACCTAGAAAGGCTAGAAGATAGGACTGGTGCTCTTCCATTCCTTGTACATCATCAGTAAAAGCACCCGTTGGCAATGGAAATGGGTGGAAGTTGAATTCCTCCACCTTCCACACCCAGTTTAGTGTTAACGGCGTGGTCAGCTTGGCCGGAAAGCTTCCCGCGACATTCAGTATTGATGGGTTGAAGTTCGATCCTAAAGGTGAGATAAGGTTCGGGTATTCATAACCCCCCCTAATATGCGCCACTATCCACCCATACAGGAGGTGGAATGGCCTGCATATCCTCTGTGGCCTCTTTCCCTCACTGATGTGCCACAAAATCTTGTATAACTTGGTGAGCATTGGGATCCCAAGGTTGAATTTCCCTCCTATCACCAACATGGATGCCATGATGAATGTTCTTGGTCGCACGCCCATGTTTGTATCCCTTACCGGCGGTATCCAACCATAGATAAGAGCTGCGATGAACTCCACCAGGCTGACTATCGGCTGGTGCTCGGTGCTAACACTAAATCCCCAGGTCTTCCACTAGCTATCCTCCAAGAGCTGCCAGTAGGATCGCTTCTTTCCCTATTGATCCCCCTTCAGGCAAGTCCGATGCCTCATTGGAAACTACCTATCTTCTGAGAATTTCAGAAACTGCTTGAACCACTATCTAAAGTGGACATCCCTCACTGCTTCTTTGTCCTCTCCTAGCACCAGCTCCATTAATGACATATCTAGTGGAGAAATATGCTCTGGATCCTCCCATGCACCCATAATAGGGAGGAATTCATCATACATATCCCCCAGTATCGGGACCCCTGAGATCTAGTGGACATCCCACAAGATGATACCAACCTCCCTGTAGTGTAAGTGGAAGGTATTAGTCCTCGATGACCACCTACTCAGCAACTATGGCATCAGCTGCTTCGACTGATAAATGTAAAATTGGGAGGCCCAAGTTGCCTCATACAGACCCACTCTCCTCAGCTCAGCCCCAAACTCTTCACATGAGGTACCTACCCAGTAGGCCCAGGCCCAATCATCTGTGAAGTTGCCGCCCTAGCGCATGTCCCACTCCTTTGACCATCCCTTCCCCAGGTTCCTCAAGGCTGCCTTCAAGATTGTCTGGTACAAAGGGAGAGACATCTCTGGCTATAATGCCTTACCGTCCACATTATTCAGGTGATTGTATAGGCAGTCCGTGATAACGGGTGTGAAGTCCTTCTGGGCATGGCCGTCAGCCGCCCTGAATGATCGGTGCTAGCACAACGTGCTCCTGAACCGGTAAGATGGATCATCCCGACTTCCTTTTGGGATGAAGACGTCACCCCTCATCATGAATCCATACATAGGAAACCTCTTACACATCGGTTAGTTTCTCTGGCTCTCCGATAGCAGATCCACCAATGAACCATGGTCAAAGTGGCTCCGAACTAACTCCCCTAAGCCTAAACTATTTTCCATATCCTCCCTTAGGGAAGAATCCATAAGGAACCCCCCTGTAAGCCTCCTGATGATCCATTCAGTATGAATTTTGGGTATTTCCTGTGTTCGGTTCGCGAAGCCCTTTCATAGAGCAATGTTGCGGAGCTCGTTTTCAAATAACGTGCACAGACCCTTGCCCGAACTTCAAGTGCAAGATCACAAAGCACTGTCATGGAGTCAAAGACTCTTTGTGTGTCATGGAGCATAAGACTCAATTCACGGAGAGAAATCAAGAAATACATGGAGATTCGAAAATCGAGAGTGCTAAATACTAAAATCACAAAGGAGAGAAAAGAAAAAAGGGAGGTCAAATCCTCTATTTATAAGCAGAAATATTCGGAGCTTCGAAGCATGTCTAACCAGTGGTGAGCTCCATGGAGTGATCAGCTGGCTCAACACTTCTCCACTTTGAGAGGCTCCTTCATGAGATAGCATCGCGAATGGCTGAGGGATTTTGGTGATTGACCCTCAGACTTTGACCCTTGATTTCTCCTCGGCTCCAAGTTTGAGGGGGGGGGGGATTGTTGATGCCAAAATTGGGGATGAAGGAGTGAAAATGAAATTGTCAAGGGGCTGCCTCACAAAGACCGTTCGTGGAGACCCCATGGCCCTGCAGCCGCCGCAGATCAATGAGGTGGGAGGCTCCACGAGCCAATTGACGTTCACAAGCCCACTGCAGAGCAAGGAGGTGGGATGATCTGCGAACCCAATTGATGTTCAAAATCCCACTACAGAGCAAGAAGGCAGGATGCTCTACGAACCCCATTGATGTTTGCGAGCCTGCCGCAGAGCAAGGATGCGGGATGCTTCGTGAACCCCATTGATGTTCGCGAGCCCACCGCGGAGCAAGGAGGCAGGATGCTCTGTGAACCCCATTAACATTCATGAGCCTGCCGCAGAGCAAAATCCATCTTCTCACTGAGTGAGCCCTACTTTGCAGTGCCTCTTGCCTATAAATATAGGTCTCCCCTCAAGACCATAGGATGGACCATCCGACCTTTCAACTTCCTATCTCCCGAATCGCGAAGCACTCTCTACTCTATGAACCATGAGCTATGCGAGGTATTTTTTCATCACAAAATGGCCCCCCTTACATTAATTGAACCACTCTTCTGAGAGGGATTCCCTTCATGAAGCCCATGGGCCTTCGTGAAGGAAGGAGATTCCCATGGGGACTCGGGTCATCATGAAGCATTTATGCTTCGTGAAACATCCTCCGAACACACACAACCCACATGCTAAGGCAGGGTCACTGTGCTTCGTGAAGCACATTGCTTCACAACACCATGCCTCGTGAGGCACCCTTGCTTCCCGAGGCATTTCTTCACGAATTCCTTTCTACTTCGCGAAGCTCCTCCCATATGAACCTATTCCATATTCCTAGTCTAGGAGACTTCACTTCGTGAAGCACATCACTTTACAAATACCTTCCACTTCATGGAGCACCAGAGCTTCACAAGGCTTCTACATATAAACACCTCTTCCCTGCAACTCCTTTTCCAGTGCAACCCTTTAGGTTTTAATGGAGCAATTTCAAAGTCCCTTAGATGATACTTCCTGTTGCATTGCTTCGTCTCATGCTTATTTGCATAGGCAAACTAACGACTATTTATTCTTCGCATAGCCACACTAACGTAGACCCCCAATGGGATCGCATATCGACACCCCCCAGTCACGGCATTGCCGATTCCTTCCTTCCCCCAAGGGTGGGCGGGTATTGGTTATGTAAGTCCTAGGGGTGGGGAGAGAACCCACCTCATCTGAGCTGCAGGACGTTAAACTGTCAAGCACCATCGTCCTCAACACATGACGTTAAACTGTGACCTCACCCCACGTATCCTATGAGGGGTCCCCCACCTTGGACATTCTGCACGTCCACTTGTCTCAATAGGAGTGAAATCTTACTCAAATGGAATGAGAACCTCTTTGCTGCGGCGACACCTGTCCGCGAGGAAGGGAAACCATCTTGGTGTAAGCCCCTAGCCTTTCTTGCAGGAGGTAGTACCCCTACTCCTCATTTCTTTTCCGGTGCCAGAGTCCAGCAAAGGGTGTGGTGGGGAATGGTTCTCCTCCTCTCATCCATGCCAAGTCCCTCTCCCGCTGGTCTTTTCCACCATCCAGGCCTCCACCCTGGAGTAAGTTCCAATCTCCATCACTTGGGAGGCTAATCACGTGTAAGCCCCTGTTTCCTCTTTGGGAAGATAATCACAAGTAAGCCCCTATTTCCTCTTTGGGCAACTAATCAGGCGTAATCCCCAATCTACTTCCCACAGATGCATATTTTGTGACGTTATCATCAGGTCTCTACTGCCTCTTGTTTCTCACATTGAGCATGACTCACGTGGGCTTAGAGTAAGCATTGACCGTGACATCCTCTCCGGGCCGCCTAGAGTGTAAGCCCCACACTGACACCTGAACTACGTAGTCTTTGATACTTGACAAGGCGAGGTACATAGGAAGCCTCCCTGAGGTCCAAGACCAACACCCGGTCATTCCGACCATCTTCACGTCAGTTCACCAACACCCCGGGCCACCTAGAGTGTAAGCCCCACACTTACACATGAACTACGTGGTCTTTGATCCTTTCTAAGGCATGGTACGTAGAAAGCTTCCATGAGGTTCAAGCCCACCATCTATCTGGGCCCCAGGTCATCCTTCACGTCAGTTCACCCTTGTCCTTCATGATGTTAAACTGTGAAACTCAATTAGCAGTAAGCTGTTATCTCCCCCGATCAACGGTAAGCTGTTGTTTCCCCCAGTCAGCGGTAAGCCGTTGCACCCACTTGAACTACGTGGACTTTGATCCTTTCCAAGGCAAGGTACAGAGGAAGCCTCCCTGAGGTTCAATCCCACCACCCATTGGTTCCAACTCCCTTCACATCGGTTCACCAAACTCCTCCATGAACTACGAGGTTTTTGATCCTTGCCAAGGAATGGTACGTAGGAAGCCTCCACGAGGTTCAATCCCATCATCTATTTTGACCCCAGGTCCTCCTTTGAATCGGTACACCGACCCCCATCCCATATGAACTACGTGGGTTTGATCTCTGTCTCCTATAAAGGGTACATAGGAATATTCCATGAGGATCAACCCCATCCAGCGGTAATCCGTTGTGACCCCACCCGGTGGTAAGCCATTGTGACCCTATCCAGTGGTAATTTGTTGTGACCTCAATCAGCGGTAAGACATTGCGTCCACTACTCAGTGTCAAACCATTGTAATCCCATTTGGTGGGATCCTCATCTTTGGTCCATCCGAGTGGCATTAGACCAACTTGGGCTTCTAACCATGCGTGAGCCCCATACACATCATTGGGTTGTCGTCCTATGTGTACGCCCCCAATTCAAGTCCATTTCCTGGTCTTCTCTTCGAGCCTATGTGTTTCGGGAAGTTCGGGCCCCAACCTAGAGGTTCCATTTCCTCCGGGTCCAATACATGTGTCCATTCTCACGGGCCACCTCCTTAGGCATCCCTTCAACCATACCGAACTATGCGGACTTTGATTCCCTGCCACGGGGATATGTAGGAAGTCTCTTCAAGGCTCAATACCAAAACTACCGTCACCTTCATGGTGGTTCCATCCCATACACCATCCACTTCATTCGAACACTCCATCATCCATCTTGATTCTTACCCGGGCCACCACATCCTGGTGAGGTCATGAAAACTCACCCCCAACATCAGTGTTCCCTCCAGAGGTTGCACCCATATGATCCACTTTAATCAGTGTTTTGATCAGTCAGATCCATATCTGCCAGACGTTAAACCTGTGACATACCCTATGTTAAACATGGGAAGCTAAAAAAACCTCAGATACATGCCTATGGAATACGATTTCCCACGTTTGATGTGGGATTCCTCGGGCTTCCACACCCTCGAGAAGCCCTATAATAAGGGGAAGAAACCCATAAGTGTCAGTGTTCCAACGTCAAGACACACCAGCAATGTCCAAAGTGACTACTCCCATGACCAAAGGTTTCTGCCCTGACTGGACCCTTTGGAATGTCCTGACAGAAGTAGTGTAATTAACTGGTGTCCATGAAGATATGGCTCCAGGAAGAGTTTCACGAACAACATCTTAAATCTATAAGGGAGACCCGTACTAGGTGATGAGTTCCAAGGAGAAATCCATGGAAGGAAGAACCGAAATCCCATCATCCCATTTCAATCAAGGAGAAAACGTCCCTAAATAAGTGACGGATGTCACCCGCCTTTGGAAAGCGGGAATGCGGGGCAACGAAACCACACCTTTCATCCTCGAACAATATGAACAAGTGCACCCCAACGAAAGCGTCAGAAACAATTCCCTAATGTTTTTTCTCCCAATCATAGGAACCCAAACATCAGGACTCCCAATTTCCACTCCTCCATGATAGTGTTTATACCATGCCCTACCCAAGGGTTCACAAGTAGTGGAAATGTAATCCATAAAGGTGGAATCATCAAGAGAAGTATATTACCTATCTCAGTGGAGAGTCCTTTTTATTAATCTTCCTATCACCTTGATACAGTCCCACTATAGGTATATACCCAACCATATCTGAGCTACATGAAATAAAACTGCCTAGATCCATATCATAGTCGTACACCATTAAACTATGAAACAATATCATCAACACATGATGTTAAATTTTAGCCTTATCCCATGTGATGAACATGAGATGCCCTATGTATAATCATCAGGGGATGAAACCACTATGGAAGTCTAATCTAGATCTAATCCCCTCACCCACATGAACTCTTACTCCAGACATCCCATATGTGTAATCCCTGCACCATCCCTCATTAATGATCCTTCCTCTACATGAGCATTCCTACCACATGATGTTAAACTGAATAGACCGGTCCTTTCACATGAACTTAAACTGTGGCATGGAACTACATGAGTTTTTTTTATCCCTGTCTCATAATAGGGTTTGTAGGACACCTCTCTAAGGTTCAATCTTGACATACCAAATCGTATGGGGAACCTCCATGGGGTTTAATCCTAATACCCCAACATTAACACCAAACTCCCAAGTGTGATCATCTCCCCCCTATGGACACACCTAACCACCCTCCTATCCCTATAAGATGTTAAAACTGTGACCCAACTATCCCCATAAGATGTTAAAACTATGATCTACCTATCCACACAAGATTTTAAACTTGTGACCAACCTGTCCCCATAAGACATTAAACCTATGACCCAATATATCCCCACAAGATTTTAAACTTATGACCAACCTATCCTCATAAGACATTAAACATGTGACCCATATGTCCCCATAAGATGTTAAACCTATGAATAACATGTCCCCATAAGATGTTAAACCTATGACCCATCTATCTTTGCAAGATGTTAAACCTATGACCCATCCCTGAATCTCTACACCATACAATAGTCATGGGATGCCTAAGGTTAAAATCCTCAGAAGACATACACCCATGGAATCAACCACCTCATGAATGACATGAGATGACTTAGGTTTTATGCCTAAAATTATCCATATGAGATGCCTCCAAATTCAAAAGGAGAATTATTTAAAGGTTCCCAACACACCAAATGTCTAGAAATTATTAGATGAACAATGTTATTATATACTCTAATTGAAGGTTGATACCCCATTGAGATAGAATCAACATAATTAAATATAACCCACCTCGATATGGAACTAGGAACAAGTTTCACAAACATGAATTAAATCTATGTGGGATACCTATAATAGGAAAAAATTTCCAAGGAGGAATCTATGGAATGAGGAACCAACATCCCATCATACCATTTCAATAAAGGATATGACATAAATTATTTAAGTGATGGAATCCACCCACCTTTGGAAAGTGGGAATGAAGGGCAACAAGTAGTGTGTCACCGCTAGGTAGAAAGGCAACATTCAGTCTTGGCTGTGAAAGTGTTGGAAGAAAAAAATAGTAAAATCAATGTGAAACTCTTCTCCTTATACTACGAGGACTAGTGATTCCAATGCACCATAAGATTTACATGTCATCAGATCCATATATTTGATGCCAGGTCCCACAAAAAAAGTGATGGGCCCAATATAAAACTCTCCCATGACTTGTGGTAGATAATGTTGGGTGTCCTTGGTCTGTGACATTATCAACATGAAATCATTTTTTACTTCATAAATAATGGAAAATGTTGGATAATTGGGGATTAATTTCACTATATTTGTATTTATGGATGATTCCATGTATTTTATAGGACTCAAGCTACAACATATCGATGACCTAATTCTAATAGGCACAGGGGTAGAGGAAATGTTGTTGCAGTAATCCCACAAGACTATATTACTACAAAAAAACCATTGAATCTTCAGCTATTTGGTACTCATGACCATATCACCCTTCTATCTCATCCAGAGGAGGGTGATTGATACCCTTGTTTTTTGATATGAGCAGGAATGGGTGATTCACACTAGGTATGTGGCCCACCAAGATCTCGAGACATCGGTGCCTCACCGACACTACTGCTCCTAAGGGACATATAGGGAGAAACCACCCCCATTGTAACACTCCAAGGTTCTGAAAATAAATTCATTTTATAATAAATACATTAAACACAACTTTTCATCTTCTATGTTTTGAATTTCAAAAAATGGCCATCTAGAGTTGTGATCAGTATGTCATTTGGAGTCTGATAGAACAAACTTGATTTTTGGTGAATAGTAACATACCCTTATGAATAGTAATATGACCCTTATGAATAATAAATAATGATAATATTTTATTTTCTTAAGGTAATAAGAAAATGAGATCTTAATTAATTTTTCAATGTGATATAAAACTAATTATACCTTCAAAATTGTTATTTTTTGAATTAAATATGATTTTATTTAAAAATTAAATTAATAATATTTAGAAAATTATTTTTGAAAAATGGAGTTCATTTTTGAATTCTACACATCAAAAAATTGTAGGGGTGATTTTTTGGTATTTTTATGAAATTCTTGAATTTTTGATGAATAGTGAAATACGGTAAAATACCGTATATACAAATTATTAGTTAAATACACTATTTATGACATCATAAGTGATATAAGGCCACTTGGTTCAAAATCACAAGCACTTATTACTATTATGGGTCACATGAAACAACACTATTGGTTGTCTTGATGGAAATAATAAAATAATGAATTAAATATTCAAAATTCACTCCTCTCCTCCACTATAACCCTCCCACTCCCTCTTCTCTTCACTCCTATAATCCTTGAATCTCCTCAAAGTTATTCCCAAATAGCCTTCCCTATTCACTACCCACGTCCTATATCTTCTGGTCTCACCAAAAGGCCAAAACCAAAGGCCTTAAGAAGGATCTCAAGGAGAAGAGATCAAGAGGTAAACATCCTTTTTGTTTTCTTTCTTTTATTTCATTTTATGTTATTATTTTTAATTTATTTTGAATTATGTTGGGATATTTCATTCCATATCCCCCTTACTGACTATATTATGTAAGTGTGATGAGATACCCACTTTCTCTCATCAAACTATTTTATGAAATTTTAAGCGACACTGTTAGACTGCCGAATTTTCATAAGGGATCTCTCAACTTTTCATTTATTTTGAAGTTCATCTATTTTATTTTTAACTCCTCACACCATCTATAAAAATTAACATGATAAATATAGTATCATATATATATTGGAATTATATCATGTGAATTGAAGAACCATCATCAATATTTTTACTCCCTTTTATTTTTATAAACGAAATCAACGTCTATGAGGTTCCAATTTATAACCTTCATGGACGACGAAGTTTCGTTCTTAAAATTATCCTTAATTAATGGTCATAAAACCATTTATATGGTTGAAAAATACTATAATATATTTATTATAACCTAATTAATATTCAGGAACCAGTATATGTACATATTATTAATTTATATGACAAAAATAGTTCATAATAATCCAAATACCGCCAAATAATCGAAGTGGTTATCATCTAATGATTCATCCTCATTCCATGTAAACAAATGATAGAAATGAACATTAAAAATTCTGTATGTTCATAAATAATATTTAATTTCAATTCTGAAGATTTAAGACCATTCCACATGAACTCCATTACTTAAAAACAAGTGAACTGTTTATGAAAATCAAGAAAATAAACACCCTAGAATGACATAATTCAATATAATAACTTATTAATAAAGAAATAAGTAAACTAAAAAGAATTATAATGAACTATATAAATTTCTAATAGGTTCTAAAATAATTTATTAATAAGTCTAATTTCATATTCTAGGACCTTAAGTTTAAGAGCGAAACACATACGGACTTAAGGTAAGGGTTTCTTCATCCCACTTCCATCTTTGTGAGATATTCCGTATTCACTACTATTACTTGTGTATGATGTATGTATACTTCCCATTGATGTTTAATATCATTAATATATTTATTATCATAGTATTAAATATATCATTTTATTATTATTAATTTTGGGTCATTCGAATTGATTGATTACAAAGTGGTAAGGGTTTTTCCACCCGAACTTCCATTTTCATTCAGGTTACTTTTAATATCTAATTACTTAAATTAAACTCTTGTGTATTATTATTTACTAATAAAAAATTATATTTTTGGGTTATATATATGTTTACCAACTAGAATATTTCCTTATTTTATGGATGGTTACACGTTTTAAAAGGAACTTTCGAAATTTTTTCCGAAATACAAGCCCGATCCAAGGGAATTTATCTAATTATTACATATTTTCAAGGGAACTATACAATATATTTTTGGAAACCATTATCTTTATAAAATAAATAAATTTATTATGAAAATACTATCTTACTTAACTTCTGGTTTCATAAAAATATTTTCCCAAAATAACTATTCTTTTCAAAGTAAAAGAGTATTTATCTCAAGATTTACTCAAAGATTTTATAAGAGTATCTTCATCTATTTCAACACTCTTGTTGATTATTATATTGGTGGTATTAGTATTCTATGTTATCATATACCATATTTAATTTAATTGTTTATGATTATTTTGTCTATGTATGTGCTATCTTAAAACCATTCACAGTGTTTATGCTTAATATTCAGGGAAAGTTATTTTCATTTCATATATTAATTTAAATATGAATATATATGTTGTTTATGTTTATCCCTATTCATATGAGGAATGAATTGGACATATTAAGTGTCAGGTTTGGCCCACTATATCCCCTTAGTGCATCGGTATGTCTCATGAGACAAACTACGGTCTTGACATAAGTCCTTGACAAAATGATTATTTATGGTCTTGGAACGAGGCCTTGACAATATGGTTATGTTGTCCCACATTATGCATTAACTTATTATGAAAATACTATTGATGGTTCATGTGGTTATTCTACTAGTATAATACCCATGATTATGTTTTATTATGTCATTATTTAATCATCTCATATTCCTGACATAATGTGCTCAAGTTTATCATTTGTAAAGGCATGTGTTTTCAATTATTCACCATACCTAATGTTTATGTTATGATATATTTCGCTGTATTTATTACCCTTATTGTGCATTTGAGATCACCCCTTTATTATGTTTCATTTTCTCAGGGTATGAATAATTTTATTATGATTGACATGCTGAAATAACCTAGGAGTTATGGAAGTTGTCTAAGGATTTTCTATATTGTTTTTCATTTCATGTTGTAATGTTGAACTTATGTATGTATCTTGTTTCCAATAATACTAAACTACTCAGTCCTTCGAGACACTTATTCCTTGTTTATATTCCAATGTAATCAAATAAGACACTAGCTCTGGGCAACTAGGATCGAGTCCTTACATCCATCCCAATGGATAACCACTTTAGGAGCCTTTCCCCAGAGTGCTCTGACATCTCACTCCCTTTGCCAAGGAGGTAGGGGATGTTTGAGTTGTACCCATCACGACCACCACTCCAGACTTTCCTAGGAGGGATCTCACTAGCCCAAATCAGTGCCAACATCGATTAGTCCCATTGTTCGATGAGTGGGTTAGATCCATCCATGCTCCACTAGCCCCAGTCCAGAACATTCAATGCTGGTACCGGGGGAAGACCCCAAACATTTTACAATATGAGGGATCTTTTTTAGCTCCAGTGGACCCTACCATCATCTAAGTATACCATCACATACCTATAATAGTTTAATGAATAACCATATTATCCCACCTAGTATCGTGACCCAAGCACCTCTCATGCAGGTTGGGTTGACTCTATCAGTCACTAGCACGACCAAAATCCATTATAGTCCATCATATGACAAGGAATACCAGTGAAGAGGTCCTCCTTCATCACTACTAACCAACACAGAGGTCCTCCCCATATTGAGAACATGACTTGATCTGAATAACTATCACAAGGAAGGAGGGATAACACCCATCACTGGGGTATCACTCATGAAAAAGGTCAAAACTCACATAGGGGGAACCCAAGTGACTCTCAGTAACCTATGCTCAGAAAATTCCCATTCCATCAGAGGTGGTAAATTGGGAATTGTTATTTCACCATCAACCTTTCAGGATTTGAAGTAAAAAATTACTCAATAATGGAACCTTCACATATACTAACATAGTCTTTGGAAGAATGTCATTGAATGAGGCTTATGATTTTGTAAAATGAGGTCCACAAGATCCCCAGATCCCTCCAAAGATACTTTCAAGTGGAGGACATTATGACCTCCTGCCAAGGACTCACAATGAAACTATCTCCATCACTATCAGTTTCCCACATATCTACCAATATGTAAGATGTTGGAGAAATTTCAGGGTCTAGGTTGATGCTATTAGATTATAGTGATCACTCTAGTGAGCCTTAAAGGGATGCTATTTCCCTCATGCATGAGGAGGTGGTAAACACCCCATCCTATATGAATATGATCTTGAAGATAACTCCACCTATAAGATACATTCCAACTTTTAGTGGATGTATGACCCACACAACACCCTCTATATTAGTAAATCAACAACAAATAAGATTTTCATCGATGTCTCCATGAGTATCTTATCCTTTTCTAATTGGGGATTGGGACAACCAGAAGTAGGACCCCCCATATGGTAATGAATAAGAGGACTTGTGGAGAATCCTGGATGTTGGATAAATATTTTTCATGTTTTTTCCAACTAAAGATCTGGGTTTTTTTATCCAAGAGTCCCTAATTGAGGACCAGGAAGTTTTTTTTCATCATAACATCTGGGAAACATTCCACAACATTCAAGACCATCATCTATCCTACTAAGGAATCCACCACCACCTCGATTCCATTTACCAATAGTTAAAGAGGGTTGATATCATAGTTCTTCCAGTGGATTAGCATCCTGAATCATAAAAATACCACTATAATCTCTATAAAATCTACATTATGATCCTCACTATGTTCCTTAGGTCATGAAATAAGCATGCCAAAATGTAAAAATCAAAGGCTGGGGGAAGTATGTTTCCTTCCATTTCATTCCTATCCTATGAAAATGATAGGACCATTAATCTGGACCATCCACCTAAAATGAAGGTTCATATTTGGATACCTCCATAGTTTATATCATCACCATCGAATTTACAGAGGATCAGAGAAACAAGACCATTGACACATGGCTTGATAGGGAAAACCATCTTCAAGGGATGACACAACACCAAGAAGACCTCTCAGTAGGTACCTACACTTGTTAGTAGAGATAAGAAATGGGCCTTAGGAGTACCCCTAATAATTTTTCCAATCCTCTCATAGATATATCAATAAAGGCAAGGGGAATTTTGAGCCTACTAATCCATCCAAGGTTGTTCCAAATGTTTATTCGGACCCCATGATAGCTGACTTGCTTCAGGATCTTGATGAATATAAAAATAACACTGCTGATATTATTACCGAGCATTTCTTGTACCTTGAAATTTTCATAAGGAACCTTGTCTATCCTTTAGGGGGGAACCCAGTCCTCCTTGATCATGCACCCTGATTTTTACTTGGTGGCCCAGTGCACCCAGTCAGGGCAGAAGTTGGGGGCTATGACAAATGACCAATATATGAGCCATCCACCCCACCTGAGCTGTGTGATTATTCACCTCAAGATCAAGGTCATGATTCTACCTAAGTTGATGAGCCTTTAAATGCATTTTTATCCACAAATCCTCACCATGATAACATGATAACTGCTCTTATCACCCATCTTGATGCTCTAGAAACGCGAAAGGTGGCAATTCCATCTAAATAAAATCCATAACTAGTATGGTTGGACCATTTTAGTACACCCCTAGAGTTTGGTAATCCCATATTCACCCTATTTAATGGGAATGACAATCCTCTACAGTATTTAGAAAATTTTCCCTCTAGGTAAAGTCTGATGTTGGAGACTCTAAAATAGCATGAATCCGCCAAACTCTGATGCTTTGTTCAGAACTTGGAAGGACCTACATTCTTTTGGTATAGTCATCTACCCATAGGGTTTATTTACAGTTGGGAGTACCTCTATAGAAATTTCCTCTACCAGTTAAGCTCCACCTCATGCAAGATAAGCATTGTCGACATCTTCAAATGCAGATATAAGCCTGATGAGAAATTCACCAACTTCTTCACCCAATGGAAGGGAATCACATATTTTCTTGACATCCCATTTTACTAGGAATAGATTCTTATGATGTGTGTGGATAACATCATATATGAGATAGTCCTTACCATCATCCATGTGAACTACCCAGGGGGTTTCAAGAGTTCTTCAAAAAATATCAGCGTCTAGAAGAAGCCTTGAAGTGGACCAAAAAACAGTCATGCCAATTACCCCTTCTAGCTCCTACGAGAAGGTCTGTGAAAAAATATACAACTACCACTATGCATTAAAATTATCCTAAGATGGTACACCTATTGGAACCTTTTCTAGATGATACTCATTGAGTGCATCCCCACTTGGCGCAACCTCTCCTGGTGCTTCCCCACTAGGAATAACCTCACCAAGCACTACTATCTTAATGAGAGAATGTGGCTCCATACCCCCTTCAAGTACATGTTCCTAAGATTCATTTTATAAAAAAAAAGAAAAATATCTATTCCTTCAAGGATGCATAGGTCCCGAGATATTTAATCTATGCCATGGAAAATGGATTCTTGAAGTTTCCAGTATGCTAGAGACCCTAGGAGGCTAAAATCACTCACCACACTGACCATTTTCCATATCATATAATATTTGGAAACACCATAATATAATGATTTGTTTTCAAATATTGTCTCTAGGACCAAGTAGATCATGAATTAGTCAAATTGGGAGATTTCTTGACACATGTGACACATGCTCCACTGATATCGATAGTGACAACAAAGGCTCTAGTGAATGGAAGCAAGTTACCAACCATGGGATGCATAAGTACAATGATTGGTTGGATCATAATAAATTTTTTCACACCCATGATATCATTCGTGCCTGCTTGAGCAAGACAGAAACTCTTGTGGTTACCAAACCTTCTCTAACCGTTTCCACCACATCAGTGTTGCAACCTTCTAGGTCTGGGAAGATAAGACATTGATAATATAAGAGAAATTAGATTCCCCCACCGATGCCAAAACCTACTCGCACCCTTAGTGACTTCATTCCTCTAGAATTGGGAGATGTAACCAATGTAATTCTAGTTCCAGATTATTCCACTGATGAGGAGAAATAATACACCTCTGTGAATGTTTTCAAACTAGTAGACCATTTCAAAATACCCAATAATGAGGAATTTAATGTGAACCACTAATTAACCTTTGATCGATGTTTATGAAGGATAGGTATAGGACATATAAGATGTTAGAATGATTAGGCTAGTGGTTAAAACTAGTATATTAATGATAATGAGAATTGGAAGCATGCCTTACGTAGAACTCATCAAGAAAAACCATCTCAGTCTGCTCTATTAGGTATGCCCCTACAACCGACTGTATTAGTTGACCATGCAACTTAACCACGACCATGCTGTGATCATCTACATCCATCTAGGGACTAACCTTAGTTTACTAGATCCCAACAGTTAATTATTTAGAGAATATTAGTTAACCAGTGGAAAAATATCTCCAGTACTAGATAGGCACTAGTGATTCAGCCAACAACATCTACTAAACCCTCTACTAAAGAGAGAACAACTTCAAGAAAAAATATCTGCCCAACATAGAAGTATGATGTTCTAAATAACCTTTATATAATAAACACAAGACTCTTAATTCTTGAGTCACTAAATCTATTAAAGGAAATTCATGAGGCCCTTTTCGATTCCTTGAGGAACCCCCTTTAGTTCAATATTGAGACAAAAACCATCTAGGTATACTATGCAGAAGAGAAAGAATGAGAGGAATGTCAAACCATTATCTTATTTTATAATAAGATGATGGTGTCACTATTCAGGGGCATATACATCCGCTGTATATCATAGGAAAATTAAATGGTGTAGAAATATGCCACTATCTAGTGGATACTGGCTCTAGGATGAACCTTATCCCAATGTAGATGCTCCATAAGCTGGGGCTTATAGAAGTAGATCTGAATCCATCCAACTTGAAAATTTAGGGATATGAAAGGAGTAAGCAGAAACTGCATGTAAAAATTAATTTGAAGACTCAGTTTTATGTCCAGGTATCAAGAACTGAATTTATGGTAGTCTCACATGATATTGCCTACAACACGTTTTTGGGAAGGCTATAGATTCATTTTCATACAACAATCCCCTCTTTATACCACCAATGCCACAAGTACTCTCTTAATGGTCGATTAGGGGTACTCTAGGGAAATGCGTCCACCTTTGACTCCTATAAACCCCACTATCTAGATGTTGGTTACTACAAAAATGAATTAAAACATGTCTATACCAATGGGATTGAGCATATCAATTCCCCTAATGATGTAATAACCACTATAGTCATTCTATGGGTATACTTGAAAGATAACTTTTTCCTCCTAATTAACCATTTAGAGACCACAAAACCATAGATGGGTGCTATTTTATCATCTCCAAGAAAAAGGAGTGATCACCCAACTGATACTGAAAGACCCTACTCCTATAAAATAATGATAGGTTTACCCCATGAAATCTGATCCACAAAATTCCTACATGTTCCACAAAGCAGGTCTAATTCGATGAATATTGACTCATCACTATTGCTTTGATATTAAGAATAGACCTAATATCTGTAAATTTAATAGATTTGGGTCAAAAGATTCTATTTCCACAATCTCTGTAAAATGATAACCCCTTATTGAGGATTCAATATCCTCCACTACGGACACTAATTATCCCCATGGGTCAGCTAGCTCGGAAGAGTAAAATCCTCCCTCTGACCCCCTATCTCAGATAATGAAGAAGATTTTGAAGACAACTCTCTAGCATTTGAAGAGGGTATCTCCACAACTATTGATGAGCTAACCCAAATGAACCTTGGTACTGAGAATAATCTGTGGATGAAACTAATCAGTGCGTCCATGTACCTAGAGGAATAGTGGTAATATATGGCCTTCCCAAAATATCACTGTGATGTATTCTCCTAGAGCTATGATCAGATTCCAGGGCTAGACCCTCTAGCCTTCGTTCATCATATTGGCCTCCCAGTGGGTCATCACAGTTTTAAACAATCTCCTAAAAAGATGCACCCCTCTCACGGTGCTATGTTCGAGGTTGAGGTTGATAAGATTATTAAATCCAATTTTTTTAAGGAGGGATAGTACCCTAGGTGGATAGATAAAATTTTCCTAGTTAGGAAGTAGAATTGACATATTAGAGTCTACATTTACTTTAAAGACCTCAACCACCATTGTCCAAAGGATTATTTTCCCCTTTTGGTGACAGAACTATTGATTGATGCTACATCTGGGTTCCAAGACTCTTTCTTTATAGACAGATACTTTGGGTATAATCAGATCTAGATGGACCTTGAGGATGAGGAGTTCATCACCTTTAGAGTACCCCACAAAAATTTCTACTACTAGGTGATTCTTTTTGGATTTAAGAATATTGGAGCCACTTACTGGCTAGATATACACCACATATTTAATCCAATTATCAATACACTGGTGGAATTTTATGTGGATGATCTAGTGATAAAATCCCACTAGCATGAGGACCATATCAGAGATGTTGATAAAGTGTTTAACTTTCTTTTCTCTATACATTTGAAGATAAACCCCCTGAAGTGTGCATTCAAGGTTACCTTTGGATTTTTTTTGACTTTGTCATAAAATATAGAGGTATCAAGGTTAACCTATAGAAAATCAAGGATATAAATCAAATGCATCCCCCAAGAAATATCCAAGAGTTATGAGGTCTCTAAGGATACTTAGCCTAAATAAACCGATTTATTGAAAACCCGACTAGCAAGTGTAATCCCTTTTCAAGGATCATGGAAAAAGGGGATATTTATGAGTGAGATGAGGAGTGATATAACTCCTTTGAGGATATGAATTAGCACATAATACATCCTCCAATTATGATTCCATCCATATTAGGAAAGCCTTTGGTCCATTACATACCTCTTTGGAATGGTCCCTCAATACCCTTCTATCTCATAAAAACAATGAGGTTAGGGAAAATAGTCTCTACCATCTCAGCTAAATGATCCTCGACACAGAGGTCAAATATTCCCCCATCAAGAATATTTGCCTCATGTTGGTATTTACAGTTCATAATTTGTGACATTATTTTAATCACCATGTGATATAAATGGTGTCCTATGTATACCTTATAAATTACATACTCAATGCCCCATGCTGACAGAACTATTGGTGCATTAGGAAATAATTATCTAGTAGTTTGACACCAAGTTTTTCCCACAAAAGGCTGTTAAAGGCCAAGCACTGGAAAAATTCCTGGCCATATATCCATCCCCTAAAGAAATTCCCATGGATATTGATTCTTCAGATGAATATATTCTCTCATTGGATCAGGCTATACCATGTTATAAGATTAACTTCAATGGTTCCTCTCTAAGCTTGACTAGTAGAAGGATCAATGACCCTAAGCTCAATGGGGTAGGCCTGATAATTGTTTTAATCACCCCAATATAGGTCTTATTTCCATACTCATTACCATTCTTAGAAGGTTTCACTAATAATGAGGTAGAATATTAGGCTCTTATCACTGGTCTCAAGTTCTCCTTCAAGATTGATGTCTCCTATTTACATGTGAAGGGATACTTCAAGATAGTTATAAAATAGGTTGAGGGTGAGTACACCACCAAAAAGTAAGAGTTTGTACCCCTTATAGAATGCACCCATCAACTAATAGCCCAGTTCCATTCCCAGCTAGGGGTGACCCATATTCCTCGGTCACAGAATGGTTGAGAAAATGATTTGGAAAGTTTAGTTGCATCACTCATAGAACACTATCAGGATGACCTGGTCATTTTTGTAGCACACTGAAGAGTCATCTCCCCCACCACCCCAGATGATGGAAAATTATAGGTGTATCAACTAGATAATAGTAATTCTACTCCAAGAACCTTGAATATTCATACAACCAAGGAAATTCAAAATTGGATTAATTCCTTTATCAAGTATCTACATCATGGAATTCTCCCTCCAGACCAAGCCGAGCATGAGAAAATTCACCAGTGTGCAACACATTTTACCCTCCAGAGTGGGCATAACCATGAGAAAACCCTCTATAAAAATGGGTTTGATGTGATTATTCTCTATTTTATCTAATGAAATAGGATACCTCAGCTCATATAGAAGATTTATTCTAGATCCTATAGAACCCGTCAAACAAAATTGAAGCTCTCCTACCAAATTTGGAGGTTGGGATATTTTTGGACCACTGTGGTTCATAACTGTATTAAGTTCTCCAATATGTGTCATGCATGTTAGATCCATGCTAACTTTGTGCATAAACCACCATATATTCTCCACACTAACAAATATTCTTATCCCTTTATAGTATGGGGACCCGATATTGTGGGACCCTAATCATCCGTAACAACTCGACAGTGAAGGTTCATTTTGAACACAATATTTTTCTTCTTCAAAATGGGTAGAAGTGATTCCCCTCAAGGAATAAAAAAATGGTCTATGATTGAGTTTGTGATCTCCCACATCATCCATAAGTTTGGGGTTCCTTACAATATTCTCACAGACAACAACACCAAATTCTTGGCTGGCAATCTAAAGAAACTGTATGCAAAGTAAAAAATCCATTCCAACCATACTTCCCACTACCACGCACAAGAAAATGAGAAGATTGAGGCATTAAAAAAGACCCACTCTAACATCTTTTAGAAAATAGTTGTCTAGAATAAAAAGAGTTGGCCCAAAAATATTCCCAATTCCATTTGGTCCTATTGGAAGATAACTTAAAATTTCACCCAGGTGACCCCATACTTCCTAGTGTATGGAATAGAGGAAGTCATACCCATTTAGGTTCAGTTTATATCACAATGAATGGATTTTCATGACTAGAAGATGCTAGAAAGAATGAAATAATTCTGTTTATATGACTTGGAATACCTTGAGGAAAATATGGTTCAAGACTTTCATAACTTAAAAAGGAACCATAACAAGATAATGATAACATTAAATAATAAGTTTCACCACTGATCCTTCCTCTAGGGAGACATGGTACTGGATCTCATAACGTTGATGATACCCAGTAAAAATACACTAAAGTTGGAGTCCAAATGGTAAGGACCTTACATTTTCCATAAGGTCCATTCCAATGGAGAATAATATTTAAGCATTGTAGATGAAGAGTGTATCACAGCTCCCACCAATGCCAATTTTCTCAAGTAGTACTTCATGTGAACCCATGGTCAAATCCATGTGACCTTAAACTATAAAAACCAGGGTATGAGCTCTACAACCTTAAACTAACAACATACCCTTTGGTCTAAGCCTTATGAACTTAAACTATTTGTAGTCCCCATAGTCTGAGTTTTATTAATTTAAACTGTAGACCCCGATGTCCTTAGTACACAATGTTAAAATGTATCCTTACCACATGTCATAAAAATGAGATTAATCATATGAAAAATATGTGATAACCATAAAAAAACAATATAGCATCCCGCCTTTTTATCACATAAAACTTTCATTACATTTTAAAAAACCGAGGATCTTTAAGGTTTAGTGTCTTGGAAACCAGGAACTTAAAACATGAAAACATAAAACATTATTCTTAAACACTTGAAAGGATTCTCCTCATGTTCATCCTAGGTTCATTACTGCATCTCATAACCTGGGGACATACATCAAAAGAAAGGGTGAGCAAAAGGCCCAGTAAGGGAAACAAGAGAAACATTTTACATGTGAACTTGAGATACTTCAATAAGGTCATGAAAAGAACTTTAAGGCATGAGAAAGAAATCATGATATATATCATAATAAAAATAAAATTTTTCATAACTTGAAGATGTGGCTACAACATTTAATATTGACAATATGAAATGAAGAACATGAAAGGAAGACAAAAATAATATTTCTCTTATGAAAATTCAGCAGCCTAACAGCGCCACTTAAACTTCAAAAAATGAATTGACGAGATCAAATAGGGTATCTAATCATGTGAACATAAAAGATCAGTATGATAGATATAGAGATAATACCCCAACATAATAAAAAGGAACTTTAAATACTTGACATGAAATTAGAACTTCAAAACGAGAAGGGTGAAAGAACACTTAAAAATTCGGTAGCCTAACAGCGCCACTTAAAACTTCAAAATACTGAATTGAAGAGATCAAATGGGGTCTCTCATCATATGATCATAAAATATCAATATGATAGATATAGATATCATACCCCAACATAATAAAAAGGAACTTGAAAGACTTGACATGAAAGTAGAACTTGAAAGCGAGAAGGGTGAAAGAACCACTTAAAAAATTCGCCAGCCTAACGACGCCACTTAAAACTTCAAAATACTGAATTGAAGAGATAAAATAGGGTCTCTAATCATATGAACATAAAAGATCAGTATGATAGATATAGAGATCATACACCAACATAATAAAAAGGAACTTTAAAGACTTGACATGAAAGTAAAACTTGAAAGCGAGAAGGGTGAACGAATCCCTTAAAAATTCGGCAGCCTAATGGCGCCACTTAAACATTATTAAAACGAATTGATGAGAGAAAGAGGGGGTCTCTCATCATATGAAAATAAAAAGTACAGTATAATGAATATAAAATAACATCCTCCAACATAAGAACATGGAGCATAAAACAAATGACATAAAAGAGACCACTTGAAAAGAAAGAGAGGGGTCGGATCCCTTACCTTAAAACGTAACTCTTAAAACTCAAAGGTTTGGACCTTGAGGGATTGGGGGCACCTTGGGAGGAATCCTTGGGAGGTAAGGAGACCATAAATTCGTTGATAATGATTTTGGAGTCCAAAGGATGATAGAATGGCTTGGTATTTATAGGGAAAGTGAGGGGACAAGGCATTAATGGCCAAGGGACACCTCATAAGTGGGTTTCTCAAAACCATGTGCTCTCCCAAGATATTTCCCATGAAGTTAGGACACATGGGGCCCCAAATACAATAATTCATCACCTTTGGTCGGCCAACCCATAAAATATCTCATGACATCATCATGACACAGTTATGATGTCATTAAACATACCGAAACCCTAAAACTATATTTTTACTATTCACTGAAAATTCAACTTTCTCAGAAAAATCCCAAAATTTCACCTTAACCAAATATCAATGCTCTGATTTCAAAAATGAACTACATTTTATAAAAATAATTTTATAAATATTTTTAATTTATTTTTTAAATAAATACACTATTCACCGAAAATTCATTTTTTTTCCAGAAAAATCCCCAAAATTTACCCTAACAAAATATCGATGCTCTGAGTTAAAAAATGAAATCCATTTTATAAAAATAATTTTCTAAATATTTTTAATTTAATTTTTAATTAAAAAAAACTATTCACCCGAAAAAACTAATACTTGAATAATATTTTATGAAACCGTTATTTAACCATTTTATTGAATCACATTACTTAATCAAGGTGCCTAGATTATATTAATACTTTCTTTAAGTGAGATTAATAATACATTTGGACACATTACTAATCCTAATCATAAAATCACTATTCATAATTTACTATTCATTAAAAGTTAAGTTGATCTTATTAGACTCCAAGTTTTGTACTGAACATAATTGTAGAAGACTATTTTTTGAAAATCATTACACATTTTTAATTATTTAAGGTTTACATAAACATTTTTAAAATATCCTTTTTCTAAAATTCATCAAAAATATTCATACTATATTTATCCGGTCATTTGAAAATTCATAAACTTCATCATAAGAAGAAATCGAAATTTTTATTTAAAACAAAGGATTACACAAGGTAGTTACGGTCTCCTTACATAGCCCCTTATCACACCAGTATAGGACCTAAGTGTAAGGTGTGCTAAGGTGAGAGAATATGAGGGAGGCTCGACCAACATCGCACGAGTAGTAATTTCCATCAGTTTGAACTTCTCGCAAAGTCGATTCTGTTCTAGCTTCACACGATGAAGTTCGGATTGGGTTTGGTCCAGAGCAAAGCCCAGTGGTGCTACCTCCTTCCCAAGTTCTGTTAGATGGGCTTCGATCAGTCCAAGACTACTGGGTGAGGCCATCAAATCTTCTTTCTATATTAATTAACCAAGATTACTTGTATTTAGAGACAATAATCAAAACGTTTAGTTTCCAGTGGTCATATTGACCAATGGTCATATAACAGTCAAAAACCCAACAGTCTAATTTTAATTATACTCATGTTATCCAATGAAACAGTTTTTTTGAGTATAAAAAATAAAATAAAATAACACATAAAATTCGGAAACAAGATTTATTCAAAATTTCGGATCGTTACAATCTTCCCCCCTTAAGAAATTGCGTCCTCGCAATTTTTTAAAATTGGGTTTTGAAATTTCATTGAACGTCCCACATCGGAAAAGGAGTCAGAAAAACTATTACTTTAAATGAAAGAAAGGGAAGTACAAAGGTCACTCGAGTTAACCCATACTAGGATTCCATGGAGGAAAACATGGATATGGAAGAAAAAACAAAGGGTCATGTTCTGGAGGAGAGTGATAGAAAACATGATTAGGAGAAAGTTAACCATAAGAAAATCCCAAACTTACGATGTGTGTAAACGGTGTTTGATTACCTAGTAGGAAACGTAACCCAACAACGTTTTTGTTTTACGTTCCTTTTCATAATTTTGAGGAATTCATTTACAACATAGAACAAAACATAAGGAAATATACCAACCTTTATGTAGAGTTTCATCCTTTAATAAGTTTCTACCAAAACTAATCTTTTCTCCAAACGATGAGAATTCAAAAACACTTGGTCTCATCAAAAGCACAAGAATCATCTTCTAGAGAATCACATAATTCACAAAATATTAACTATATATTTCTTCTATCTTTAAACATTATCCCAAAAATAGAAAGGGTAAGGTAAAACAACTCTTCAAAAAGAAAAAATCCCATAGGAAGGGAAACTTCTTTAAATCTTCAAAATTCCATGGTACTACCCAAAGTTCATCATAGACCATTCCGTAAATAACTGTCCTTAAAATTCCTCGAAATAACCCAAACTAATATTGAAACCCAAATACAAGAAGGACTTGATAACATAGTCTTCCAAGATAAACTTTATCGTTCATCTCAAAACAACATCAACCACTCCTAACATCTTATAACAAAAGTAAATAACCTAAACATATTTTCCCCAAATAGGTCAATCATTTCCATAAGTAACCTATAATACCATAAGTTCACCTTAAATTCATCGATTCTTCAAAATATAAGTCAACCTTACTCCTCAATGAAAATACCGTAGTAATATATTTAACTCGATCATATAGGGTCCCTAAAATAGTGAACGTCTTCCAAAACAATAATCATCTTTTAATCCCCTAATCATCTCTATCATATTAATACAACAATCATCGCATTTCCTATCACATTGGTTATTGGGACATGTTCTTCCATTTCCCACCATTAACTAAGAAGAGAAAGTATAATTAGAGGCTTAAATACTTAGCCAATAATCATGAAAAGGAACTTAAAGAATATAAGGATAACTTGTAGAAGAAAAGTATACCCTAGCTTGTGATCCCCTAGGTTCCCATCTAGGTTATCCATGATCATATATTCTTATGTGAATCTTTATTTTATTTTATCTTTGTTCCTTTAACAATGGTTCATACTAAGCTTATGAATTTACCAAAGCATATCCCCCGGGAGTGTTGTAACCAAGGGTGCAGCAAGGCCCGTTGTCGTGTACCAGTTCCTATTTGAGTCTAGCTCAAAGCGGTGTTTTCGGGTTTTACCTCTATGTACATCTGTGCTAGAGCCACCTCTACCTGCTCGTATCCAGACAGATATGTATTTTCTTGGCAACCCATTACTCAATACTCACCAAAATACCAGGAAGATTCCCTATATATAAAATTTTCTATAGGATTCTACCTAAAGTTTTCATATCCTAATTTCCACAAATAACTAAACCATCCTCTGATACCAACTATAGCATCCCTCCTTTTTATCACATAAAACTTTCATTACATTTTACAAAACCGAAGATCTTTAAGGTTTAGTGTCTTGGAAACCAGGAACTTAAAACATGAAAACATAAAACATTCTTCTTAAACACTTTAAAATCTTCTCCTCATGTTAATCCTAGGTTCATTACTGCATCTCATAACCTGGGTACATACATCAAAAGAAAGGGTGAGCAGAAGGCCCAGTAAGGGAAACAAGAGAAACATTTTACATGTGAACTTGAGATACTTCAATAAGGTCATGAAAAGAACTTTAAGGCATGTGAAAGAAATCATGAGATATATCATAATAAAAATAAAATTTTTCATAACTTAAAGATGTGGATAAAACATTTAATATTGAAAATAATTTCGTTTCACCAAGGTCCATCCCCAAGGTTTCATTAAAAATTACCAAGGTTATTCACCAAGGTATCAGTCTAAAAGGTCATCTCTAGAGATTAAGTATTTACCCAATGCATTGGAGCGCTATCTGGGCGCACCCTTGACATGTCTTTATTATCATGTGATCCACATATATCATCATCAATAATTTCATAAACAACCCATATAGTATAAAATAAATGGGTTTCATTTCATAATCATAACGTTTTAAAAACTGCTTTAAAGACATGATCTTTATGTCACTTTAAAACCCACGGAAGGGGAGAGAGGGTCTCATGTATGTAAATACCAGAATTTAAAATAGAAAATTTTTATATATATGTGAATAAACATGTATAAATAAGAGCTTTGAGTATTCAATTTATAACATAAAATAATTTTGAGAAAAGAGAGAGGCATTTTGAGACGAAAATTCTGCAGCATAACAG
This sequence comes from Viscum album, assembly GCA_963277665.1. NCBI lineage: Eukaryota > Viridiplantae > Streptophyta > Magnoliopsida > Santalales > Viscaceae > Viscum > Viscum album. The sequence goes on along the minus strand of OY728148.1, from coordinate 387,292,430 downwards.
CTATGTTTCGGGGTTTTAGAGAACATTGAAAAGAGAGGGGACATGGGTCACCCACTCATAAATGATCCATAAAACAGTAGAGGTACAGAATATTAAGGATATATGAACATGGTAATGAAATTTGAAATATGTACCATATGAAATGAAGAACATGAAAGGAAGACAAAAATAAGATTTCTCTTATGAAAATTCAGCAGCCTAACGGCGCCACTTAAACTTTAAAAAATGAATTGAAGAGATAAAATAGGGTCTATAATCATGTGAACATAAAATATAAGTATGATATATATAGATATCATACCCCAAAATAATAAAAAGGAACTTGAAAGACTTGACATGAAAGTAGAACTTCAAAACGGGAAGGGTGAAAGAACCACTTAAAAATTCGGCAGCCTAACGACGCCACTTAAAACTTCAAAATACTGAATTTAAGAGATCAAATGGGTTCTCTCATCATATAATCATAAAATATAAGTATGATAGATTTATAGATCATACCCCAAAATAATAAAAAGGAACTTTAAAGACTTGACATGAAAGTAGAACTTGAAAGCGAGAAGGGTGAAAGAACCACTTAAAAAATTCGGCAGCCTAACGGCGCCACTTAAAACTTCAAAATACTGAATTGAAGAGATAAAATAGGGTATCTAATCATATGAATATAAAAGATCAGTATGATATATATAGAGATAATACCCCAACATAATAAAAAGAAACTTTTAAGACTTGACATGAAAGTAGAACTTGAAAGCGAGAAGGGTGAACGAATCCCTTAAAAATTCGGCAGCCTAACGGCGCCACTTAAACATTCTTAAAACGAATTGATGAGAGAAAGAGGGGGTATCTCATCATATGAACATAAAAATGAAATTATAATGAATATAAAAGAACATCCTCCAACATAATAACATGGAACATAAAATAAATGACATAAAAGAGATCACTTGAAAAGAAAGAGAGGGGTCGGATCCCTTACCTTAAAACGTAACTCTTAAAACTCAAAGGTTTGGACCTTGAGGGCTTGGGGGCACCTTGGGAGGACTCCTTGGGTGGTAAGTAGACCATAACTTAGTTGAGAATGATTTTGGAGTCCAAAGGATGATAGAATGTCTTGGTATTTATAGTGAAAGTGAGGGGACAAGGCATTAATGGCCAAGGGATACCTCATAAGTGGGTTTCTCAAAACCATGTGCTCTCCCAAGATATTTCCCATGAAGTTAGGCCACATGGGGCCCCCAATACAATAATTCATCACCTTTGGTCGTCCAACCCATAAAATATCTCATGACATCATAATGACACAGTTATGATGTCATTAAACATACCGAAACCCTAAAACTGTATTTTTACCATTCACTGAAAATTCAACTTTATCAGAAAAATCCCAAAATTTCACCTTAACCAAATATCAATGCTCTGATTTCAAAAATAAACTCCATTTTATAAAAATAATTTTCTAAATATTTTTAATTTATTTTTTAAATAAATACACTATTCACCGAAAATTCATTTTGTTTCAGAAAAATCCCCAAAATTTACCTTAACATAATATCGATGCTCTGAGTTCAAAAATGAAATCCATTTTATAAAAATAATTTTCTAAATATTTTTAATTTAATTTTTAATTAAAGAACACTATTTACCCGAAAAAACTAATACTTGAATAATATTTTATGAAACCATTATTTAACCATTTTATTGAATCACATTACTTAATCAAGGTGCCTAGATTATATTAATACTTTCTTTAAGTGAGATTACTAATCCATTTGGACACATTACTAATCCTAATCATAAAATCACTATTCATAATTTACTATTCATCAAAATTTAAGTTGATCTTATTAGAATCTAAATTTCGTACTGAACATAATTGTAGAAGACCATTTTTTGAAAATCATTACACATTTTTAATTATTTAAGGTTTACATAAACATTTTTAAAATATCCTTTTTCTAAAATTCATCAAAAATATGCATACTATATTTATCCGGTCATTTGAAAATTCATAAACTTCATCATAAGAAGAAATCAAAATTTTTATTTAAAACAAAGGATTACACAAGGCAGTTAGGGTCTCCTTACATAGTCCCTTATCACACCAGCATATGACCTAAGTGTAAGGTGTGCTAAGGTGAGAGAATCTGAGGGAGGCTCGTCCAACATCGTACAAGTAGTAATTTCCATTAGTTTGAACTTCTCACAAAGGTGATTCCGTTCTAGATTCACACGATGAAGTTCGGCTTGGGTTTGGTCAAGAGCAAAGCCCAGTGGTGCTACCTCCTTCCCAAGTTCTGTTAGATGGGCTTCGATCAGTCCAAGACTACGGGGTGAGGCCATCGAATCTTCTTTCTATATTAATTAACCAAGATTACTTGTATTTAGAGACAATAATCAAAACGTTTAGTTTCCAGTGGTCATATTGACCAATGGTCATATAACAGTCAAAAACCCAACAGTCTCATTTTAATTATACTCATGTTATCCAATGAAACAATTTTTTGAGTATAAAAAATAAAATAAAATAACACATAAAATTTGGAAACAAGATTTATTCAAAATTTCGGGTCGTTACAAACAATTTCCTTAGCACATGATGATAAAATGTATCCTTACCCCATGTCATAAACATGGGATACCCCATGAAAACCATGGGAAGCCTCAATTCCTTTGTTAGAGAGGGTATCCTCCCACTTCTAGCTTTGGTATTCTACCACACCACATTCTAGAACTAGATTCATCTTGATTCCCATTCCCTTGGGATGTGTAGTGAAGACCATACCCCATGTATTTAGGCTCAATTACTAATTCATTATAAAAACTTCCCCTGAAGGGGGCGAGGGACTTATGTTCACCAAGTTTTAGCCATTTGATCCAATTACGGTCCAAGATTTACAAGCTTAAACCATGTGTAGTTTGTTTCAAGATATTTATGTGAAAAATGGGCTTGCAACACCCTATTTTCATGTCGGGTTTTACCTCTTTCATGCCAAATAAACTCTCTTTAAACAAAAATTACACTAGTCCAAGAATCATGACTTTTAATTGTTTGAAAATTACCCTTGGTCCTAGATACATGTCCTTAAACTATGTATCCAATGTCCTCATATATGATTCTTAAACTACAGAACAAATATCCCATAGATAGGCTAACCCCTCACAATTTCAGTATTGGTCTTCTATTATGTTGCATTCTAGAACTATGCGTGGCTTGATTTCTAATTTTATTGGATATGTAGGGATTCTTGCATCTAATATATTGGGACCATCCTCAGCACCAACCTTTTTTTGGGTTCTCCCACTAGTCCAAAAATTACCACCTTTAACTGTGTGCAACTCAGTTCAGGGTTTCTTTATCTGGTACAGAACCTCCTTGGCTCGTTCACGTCCAATTTTAACTCTTATGTAACACCAAATCAACCTTGAAGTACATGTACCCCTTTAGGTTCAAACATTATGACCTTAAACTATGTGTATTGTCCCATTGTACCCCCATCAAAATTATATATGGATTGATTCCCATTTTCATGGTATATGTAGCGATACCCAAATTTCATATCCTAGGTTCATACCCCACCTTAATTCTATCATGAGGTCATTCCTCCATTGAAATCATGACCTATACTTACTTGGGTGTAGTGTGTCTTAGAAGTGTGTTTGGAAAAGGGTATCCTTGAACCTCTTTTCATGTTAGTTTATCACTCTTTTTCACCCCACAAGCCCCTTTAGAACACCCTCACTTATAGTCTAAGATCTATTAACTTAAATTAGTAGCAACCATATTACATGATATATGACTCTAAACTTCAAATCTCAACATCCTAAGAACATGACATAAAATTATATCCTTACCCCATATAAAACTAGGATACATTATATGATAAATATGAGATAAACCAAACCAACATCCTCAACACAAAATGTTAAACTATATACTTACCCCATAAAAAACCAGGATGCCTCATATTATTAATATAAGATGAACCAAAAAACTGACTTCCTCAACACATGACGTTAAACTATAGCCTTACCCCATATAAAATAGAGATGAATCATATTAAAATATAAGATAACCAAGACCAACTTCCCCAGTTCATGACGTTAAACTACAGTCTTACCCTATGAAACAAACATAGGATAACCCATATGACTAATATGAGATGATTTAGTGTCCTCACTAAAGAGAACACTACCCCTCCAGTGTTGGTATCATACCATGTAACTTCCAGAACTACATGTGACTTGATCACCATCTCATGGGATATGTAGTGATGCCCATATCTCCTATCATGGGTCCAACCTTATATCAAATCATTTCAGGGTATTTTCTCTCTAGGATAGGTTTGATATTTTTTTACCCACACTTTCATCCAGCGTGCCTGAGTGCATGGTGGGATAATCCCCGGGGCACTCAATATTACCTCCAGGATGCTCCCCACTTCCATTTCCACACTCATGCTTTCCTCAATTTGGATAATCATCATCCTCCTGATCTAAACAGGCTCTTTAATGAAAATGGTGGTTATCCACATTAGCTACCTACCATCTTGGGCACATGCCTAGAATGATACTCAGTAACATATGGGATCTCCTATGTTTCAAACTTGGTAAATGGTCAATCCTACATTTTTCACCACATACTTGACTGGTGTAGGGGTAAAACCTATATTTCAAACATGTTCGATAGTTGTTCCTCACCTATATATCATTCTCATTTTACTATTCAAGTCTTGGAAGTCATAATCTCCCATTGTGGGACTTACTCAAGTTGGTCGCCTCTTCCCCTTATTGTGAGGTAACCCTAAAAATAATGGGGACTTTGTACTACTCCTTGTTTCTCACATCTAGCATGGGTAACATGGGATTAGGAGTTAGGGAGGAATTTTCCTAAGCAAGGCTAAGACACACAGGTGCCGCCCATTAATCTAAACTCTAAAATCTTAAACTAGGATCCCAATTCCAAGAATCAAAACTTTAAACCATGTGTAATTCACCTTGATAATGTGTCATGTGCCACTGGGCCTCCTTAGACCTCAATACACATTAGGTTTCCACTTTTTCATGCCACATATGTTCTTTTGAGGGACTCACCCATTGTTATAAACTCTATGACCTTAAACTATAACCCTAGGTACAAGAATCATGACATTAAACTATATGAAATTTGTATCGAATATGTTATTTATAACATTATTGGTCCTCCTTGGCCCTCAATTCACATCATGTAACCTTTCTTTCATGTTGTTCATATTCCTTGATGTACAAAATTTCTGGTCCAATAATTATGGCCTTAAACTATTTGAAACTTATTAATATGACTATTATTACTTAAAATTTCCTTAGGTTATAGGAATATACATCTTTTATGTTAAAAACCCATAAGAGAAACTTGATAACAATTCAAACCTCAACCCGACTGTTCATTTCCATGACCTGGAAAAAATAAAGGGTGTGAGTCAAAAAGTACAAAGCTAATGAGACCAATAATGGGCCCCAATAAAAACTTGGTTTTGCTCGCTGGACCCATCAGTTTAGGAAAAAGTTATAGACAAAATTTATCCCCCTTTTCCTCATAATCTTCTCTAGAAGTCCCCCCATTATGTTTCCTATTTTTGCATCCCACTACCCTAAAAAAGTGGTATTTTTTCACAATGGTTCACACATCTAGGCCACAAGATTCTAAACTGTACTATAAAAATCCTAATCACATGACATTAAAAACTATATGATGCATCATCCTCACTGTATGATGTTAAACTATGTGTACATCATCCTCACTGTATGTTGTTAAAATACATGTCCCTCATCCTTATCGCATGATGTAAAACTATGAAGAATCTTAGGCCCTTTACTGAGAATCACCTTTCCCCCTTTGATGCCAGTCACCTACCACATCATTCACATTCCTCAACCATTACTTGACATCCAAGATGATGATCCCCTTGGAAGAAAAGTCTAAAAATTTTTCAAATCAATATTCCAACCCCAATGCGCTCAAAGCCACAATGGAATTATTCCAAGATTTATGAAATCCATTCAAACATTACCTCAGTTCATCCCTATGCTACACATCTACCTTGATTTAGATTCCCATAATCTTTCGCATCTAAATGGCCCCCTTAATGGTAATGATGCTTGGACATACTAGCTCACCTACCATCTTGTGTATATGATCTGAAAGAATTATGAATATGTTTAGAGTTGGGTCCTATGTTTCAAATATGTTTAACTACTAACCCTCATTTGTTTGTCCCCATACCTGATGAAGTGATAATGGATCCTGCATTTAAAACATGGACAACATTCATTCTCTTTCTACCTATCACCCCTTTGTGTTCTAGATCCCAAGTGTCTCAATTCATGATTATCATCACCTCCTTATTGTTTGGGTGGAATTAAATTCCCCTATAGTTACCCCATTTGTAAACTAGAACATTCTAAGAAATAAAGTCATCTTCATAGAGAATCCTATCCTCCAACATAATTTTTTCAGTCAGGACCCTCCTAGTGGTCAATAAAAAAGTTCAGATCCTGAGTATTCAACCTTCATTTAACACTCTATTATAAATGATAAATATTATATTTTCCCCTTGTTTACTACATAGAGAATGAATACCATGGGATTATAGATTCATTGTTATTTTTCTTTTTGATATGGTTGAGATAGAGCAAAAAGAACACATTGAAGTATACGAGAAGTTTAGACAAATAATTCCAAAATTTTGGATGGGTCATCAACATGTTGGAGCCTCTCATTTATTTTAGGGTAAGGTAAAAATACCTAGGTATCAACCCCAGTGACTGAACATTCAATCTCATCCATTATGTATTCAGTAGCCTCTAGATTTTACTATCGCTCCACCATACCATCCACCTCCTTCTTAGCAGCAAAGAGAACTTATTCATATCCGATTCACACCCAATTCTATTAGGACTATAACTTAGACAACAAATAAGCTACCTCCATATCCTTATCCTCAGTTTCCTCTAATTGGGCCATCAATTCACCAATGATCATCACTCGAGTAGTGATGATGGTTGTATACTCTCACTCTTACCCTTTTATAGGGGGTGATATCCTATTCAACCAATTAGAGTGCCTAGGTGCCCATAACTTTCTTCTTCTGCTAGGTTATTTCAAAATCATACCACTTATAATGTTCTTATTCAATGAGAAAGTCCTAATACAGGGTATGGAGTTCACTAGAATCCACCCTTCTAGTACCTAGGATAATTAACAAATAGCAGGGAGATCCCACCCAGTTTGGAAGATCGGCCAGTGGAGTGCGAGTAATGAAATTACTCACACTCCTCCAATCCTTAAATCAGAAAACATAGATCTCATTAGAAAAATTGAAGCCATAATCCTTGAATTCCTCATGTTTCATAAGCTCGTGCTGAGGGAACACCACCAACACATTAGGGGAAAGGTCATTTATAGAAAATTCCTTGGGTGGGATAAGTCCCAAGTCTAAGAAAAACTCATCCTCACTGGATCCTTCACCTATAGTGGGAGCCCAAACAACCTCCTATGTCACCCCCAAGGAAGGTTCAACCATGATATCCTCTTCAAAATCCTCCTATAGTGGCATGGAATCTACCTCCTTCATTGATTATCATCTCTAGAAACCACCACTAACGATATTTCTTTGGTAGGCAGAATCATCATATCCCCCTCAACTATTCCTATTATTAGTAAGGTTTAAACCCCCTCCATTGAGGCCCCTTTCTTACTAGATCCATCCTGTGGCACCCCCATATTTTTTCCAACCACCACAACCTCCCCAACCATATCTTATGGGAAAAAAATTCCCACTGTAGGTGCCTCAACTTAAAGATCCACTGGCTCGAGTGTTGAAATGTGCAGCTAAGCTCAAAACATGGTTTGAACTGCCATTCAAAGTATGGGTTCATCCAAGCATGACTTATGAAGAGACAAAAAATGGGGTTTAAAATGAGATAATACTTATAAGAGTGGTATAATTCATCCAAGAACTTAGAAAGCTTAGAAAGGTTCATAGGTAATTTTACTGGTGATGACATTTCCTCAGTATTCGACACCCAAAATGTCAAGAGTTTCCCCATGGCTAGATGAACTAACTCTACCAAGAAGAAAGTAAATAGGTCAGTACAGTTTCATTCATGAATTATCAATCCCATATTAGGGAATAAGGGTTACCAGGTGGTGCTTCTGAAAATTGAGCTATCCCCCCAATTGTAGGCACCACTTCAACCAATGGTTGACTTCTAACAACCACAACATTGGGTATAAGCCCCACCTCCACCCCCTCAAGGGTTTGGGATCCCTCATCCTCTACTTGAGGCTCATTGTTAACCTTCCCATACTCTATTTTTGTTGATTCCTTCATAAGTGAAAAAGGATTTAGGTAGTAATCTTTGGAATTTTTTAATACCCAACACATAAAAGATTAGAGGATTTACCTAATCAATAGTGGGATCTCCATCACTAGGAGAGTATTTATATACATCAATTCCCCATAACTCCTCCTCTAACACCACTTACAGAGGAATGTTCATAGATATCTCACTTTATGAGAGATTCTAGGGATAAGTAATGCCTAGAAACACCTTCACTTGGCCATTTAGGGGATGCCTAGTGCCACGAGAGTAGACCAAGTCTTCCATATCCATTACGTAATGCACAACCTCATCTTGGGGGACAAAGAAATCTACCCTTTCATGACCAAACATGGCAAGGAATATTCCCTTTGGGTTGAGACACTGCAATATACCATGAAGAGTGGAGAGTTTTTATGGATTCCCCAAATATATCAGGTTTCAGGGAAAACAACATCACTAGGGACATCCAAGTGATGTAGTGTAATACCCCGAACCTCCTCGGTCTATTACTTTGAAAAAATTTGATGTTTGAGGTGTCCTGGGAGGAAATGGTGACTCATTTCAAGAGTTCTAAAAAAAATCAATTTTTCGAATAGTGAGTCACGATGGTGAGTCACTAACAGTAGCTCTTGTAATAGTGGGTCATCCACTGGTAGGTCACAATGGCAAGTCGCGGATGGTAGGTGGCGATGGAAGGTCATCCCAATGGTGATTCACATCGGTGAATTGCTGATGGTGAGTCACATAGGTGACTCACTAAAGGTGAGTCATGTCAGTGACTCGCTGAACATGAGTCACATCGGTGACTTGATAACAGAGAGTTGATGATGGTGGGTCACAATGGTGCATCACAATAGTAGTTCACCAAATAATGACTCACCGAATGATGACTCACGATCAGTAGCTCATCACCGGTAGATCACACCAGTGACTCATCCAGAAGTGAGTCATCCGCCGGTGACTCACCAACTGGTGAATCACCCACCAGTAGCTCACACTAGTGACTCACTAAATGGTGAGTCATTTCCACAGTTTTTCAAATTTTCAGTTTTCTCCAGTTTTTCTAGTTTCTTCCTTTAATGTTCCTTTAACGTAAATTGGGTTTAAAACTATGTTTAAGTGTTTTCAAATACATTTAAAAGGATATAAATTATATATATAATTTACTAAAACTTGATAGGATTTAAGTTATTCAAAACACATGGTCAAGATCCAATTTTAATGGGGAGTTCAAAATGGTTTCATATCCCTTGAGTCTCAGATCTTATCCTTTAAAGCTGGGCACATTTACTTTGTTCCTTATTTCTCCTTTCTCTTGATACCCAGGAATCCCAAAACCTTTCTTCCCTGAGTGATCATGAATTTTTGGTGATCCCCTTGGATCACGTCTCCCTGGAGGTTACTCCTTCTTGCACACCCCATATTTTAGTTCTAGGAGGACTTACTGATTGTTAGTTATTTCAGGTAGGGATCCCTTCATCTCTTTTAATTTGTGTATCTCGTAGGCTGGATGTATGAATGTTTTCTTGTGAAGATAAAAGAATTATAAATAAATAAATATAATCAAATATGTTTAAAATCAATATACATGGTATGGGGAAAAGTGATACATGCTTATGTTTTGTTGGTTACTGATATTAAGATCTGTGTAGGCTATATGCCTACTGAAAACCATGGACATTAGTGGTATTTTTTGCACAACTGTGATGGATTTTGGATGTTTATTGTTGATCCTATGTGAACGATCGTATGAATAAGAAAATTTTCAACCAAATACATTCAGTTAAATAAATGGATTCCTCAGGATTGAACTTGGTCTGTGATAACCCTTGAATTATCAAAGTGGAATTAAGGAATGAGTGTTTTCTAAATATGAACACACATTTCTTTATTAGTGTGGCTGTGTTCTGTGTGTGGATTTGTTCTGTATTATGAATTGTGTGGTTGTGTAGTGATGGGGTTGAGAGAACTGTAAAGACCCAAAATTTCCATGTAATTTTTTTAATTAAATGGTAATTTTACAAGTCCGCGAAAATTTACGGCGCGTGATTCCGAGGCCCAGTGTGCCCGAAATCAATTTCTGAAGTTTTGTTCGGGTACATTTAGAAAACATACAAGAGGGTTTTTATAACTTTTGAACTGGTGCTTGAAATTGAAATCCGAGGGCACCGTTGAACTCACAGTGATGGTATTCGCTTAAGGAGACTTTCACCTCGACGATAGTGGGTCAAGAATAAAAGATAATTTTTGGGTTTTTTGTGGAAAATAATAAAATAAAATAAACTACACTTTATTTTATTTTTGATCCACCATGTGGAAGTTGGAGGTGGGGTCCACCAGAACTAAACCTCCTCGTGGGAGTTGAAGTGTGGGGACCACCCGACCATAACCTCCCATGAGAGGTTATGGTGGTGGGGCCCACCCGAACCTAACCTCCCACGAGAGGTTACGGTGGTGGGGACCACCCGGACTAAACCCCCATTTTAATTATGGAAAACCTCTCAAATCCCCTCATTAATGAGGGGGAGCCTCTTGAACTCCTCTACCCAATTAATTCTACCAACGAACTTGCCATTAATGTGCCAAATTCTCCCCATAAATTAATTGATCACATCAATTAATTATTTTTAAACCTTTTTGAATTTTGTGACAATAATTAAATAATAGATAAACTTAATCTATTATTTTGTCTTGGCATATTCATCTTGGTGAAACTTGGGAGTGGAGGAAATAGGGAGAAAACTCTCCAATGAAGAACTTCCTCCACGAAGAACGCCGTCGAGGAGCATCTTCGACTTCTTCCTCGAAAGCACCTTGTGGAGGCAACCGACGTGGGACATCTTTGACGACCGACCTTCCCTCCTCATCATTGTCAATGAACCGACATACGAGCTTGGATTGGAAGTGTGTGGCGGATGCGACGAACAATGAAAACTCCATCTTCTTCCCCACGACTCCGTCGAAGAATAACGATCAAGGTATGGAATTTATTTAAATATGATAATATTCCTTTAATTCTTCCCATCTAAAACAAAGAATCATTGTGGATGATTTTCTTTGCGGGTTGGGATTTTTATTTTTTTGTGGGAAGATGTGGGGTATTTTTTTGATTTTTCTTTCATCTTCGTTTCTTGATAATTCTTTGAAATTCAAGAAAGAATTGAATCGCTTGTAACCACCCTAAATGAGGAGAGTGTGGGCCAAATCAACATGGTCCGACCCCTCCACTGTTCTTGTTTGTGATGTTCTTAAGAATGGCAATGAGGAGATGAGACGAAGAAGGCGACAGAGGCAATGACCACGCTACCCGCGACCTCCACAACCTATGCCGCCCCCGCGACGCTCCGGCACCCCGGGACGAACCGCACCGGCCGCCGGCCGCACCACCTGCGCGGAACCTGACGAGCCACGCCGCGCCCCGGATGAACCGGACCTCGGCCTCTACACGTCCCGCGCGCCCCGTGACTCCACCGTTCGCGCGCCCCGTGAACCCCGCGGCTCCGCGCGCCCTGCTGGCCGAACCGGCCCCGACCTCTCGGGCCGAGCCGCTCCCCTCATGGCGCCCGACCGAGCTGGCCTCCTGCACCTCTCGCGGTGCCCTGGCCGAACCAGCCCGCACCCTCGTGGCGCCTTTGCCGAACTGGACCGCGCCCTCATGGTGCCCTCCGGGCCGAACCACCCTCACGCCGAACTGCGGTCGATCCACACCCTCATGGCCGGTCCACAACCTCTCGACCCTTCGTGGCCCCTCACAGCCTGCTGGGCTGGGTCCAGCAGGCCAGGCTGAACCTAACGGGCTCGCTCGCCCAATGGGCCAGGCCAGACCCAATGGGTCAAGTCGGGTCGATCCGACCGGGTCGGACCAGACCTGGGCCCATTACGACCCGTTCACTTTCTTTTGGCCATATCTTTGGCACCGGACGTCCGTTTGACGAACCGTCAGTGATGCTGGTAATATTGGAGCATGGAAGTCCCTTTGAGTATACCCCGCTGGGGTTTGTGGTATAGTTTAGATACGTTCAGGTTGGATCATACACGAATCCAACCGGGCCCCCGGGACTAAAAGGATAATAACTCACAGACCGGGCGTCCGTTTGACGCGCCGTCATTTGCGTTGAGACCCCTATGGAATGGCGGACCTTCGAGATACTTCTTTGTGGGACTTTGTAGTATTTGGAGCATCGACCAATAGCTTGTGAAGCGGATCTTTCGAAGATGAGTGAGAATTTGTGCGGGAACCTAGTAGCTGGCTGAGACTTGACGACTATTGACCGATCGACTCAGAGTGACTCGTATGGCCCAATGGGAAGTGCCTGGTTGTGGCGGCAGACTCGCGGTACTTGACAGGAGGATTACCTCTGCAGGCTATGAGGGGGAGCGCCTGGTTGTGGAGGAAGAACTATGGTGTATAGAGCCTTTGTGTGATGCAGCATACCCACAATACTCAACAGGAGGAGTACCTCAGCAGTCCAAGGTTAGTGGGAAGCGCCTGGTTGTGGCAGCAGGCCCACTGTACTCGATAAAGGAGGAGTTGTCCAACAGCCGAGGGTTTTAAATGTAATACCCGTAGAATAAATCATGGTTTTAGTTGAGTCAGTAACTTTTGTGTATTTCCTCATGATTGAGATGGATTACTTGATAACTTAGGTATATGTATGGGCATATACCTAAGTGGGGTTATCTGTTGATTTCATACTTTTTGGTTTATCCTTGTTGGATTTTGTGATACCTTGAGGGTCTCAGGGTCCCTACTAAGTATCGTTATACTCACCCCTACACCGTCTATGCCCGTACCTCATTGTATTGGATGCAGAGGACAGACAACGCTGACTGAGGCTGAGAGTACCAGGACCGGATGGTACTTGGAGGTGGACCATACGACATGATGGTACACGGAGGAGACAGATGGACCTGGAGTGATGAGGAGGTGATTTGTACCTACCCTTCAAGTAGGAACCTCAGAGGATGACCCAACAATAGTTTTTATTTTCTTTAGTTGTACTTTCAGTTACTTGTACTTTACAGTTGGGCTTGTATTTTCGGCCCCTTTTACTTTTAGCACACTTTTGTTATACAGTTTTACTTAGTGTTTTGTTTCCATCTTGTCCTCTATTGTGTGTGTTTAATGGTTATAAAAGCAATTCCTTCCCAGTTTTAGGGAATTACGCCTTTGGTTCTAGTCGCCATCCCCTAGCTTATAGAAGGCGGGCTTGGGGTAGTCACGACACGGGCCCCGGGGGACGGGTCGTGACAAATTGGTATCAAAGGATTCGGTTCTACCACAGAACTTAAGACTCTGATATTTTTCTGTAAAGAAATAGTGTTAAGGGTAGTGAGGGTGGTTTTCATTTCAGGGAGTCTAGTGTTGGTGCGGCGGCCAACATATGCATACACTAGGACCCTGACTTCTGATTTCTGACTCAGTGCACGAAAACACCGATTGCGTGTATGTTTTCAAAAGTTTTCTTTAAGTCAGATCAACCAGGTTAGCTCACTAGGTATTACATTTTTGACAGTGTCACATCTGTTTCTTTCAGGATGCATCCACGTGCACGACCAACTATATTCCTGAGATTTTTATGCACAGATAGCCCACCGAGTGAAGAGGCCTCGGTGCATGGCCCTTTTCCAGCAGAGACACCAGCGGTACCACTCCCCATTGGTCCATCGATGCCACCAGCCCCAGCAGCAGAAGATGCACGCCGCTTGAGCGAATTTCACGATTTACAGTTCCAGAGGCCACCCAGGTTCAAGGGAGAGACAGAACCACAGGCGGATGAGGATTAGATGGAGGCTGTGGTGAGAGTTTTTCGACTGGTAGGGACACCGACTGATTTCATGGTGATTCTTGCTGCCAGCCTTCTACAGGAAGCATTAGGCAGATGGTGGAGCTTGATGCTCCAGGTTCATGATGAGATGATGCTACTCTGGGTAGACTTCAAGAGCCTGTTTCGGGCAGAGTTTGTTCCAGCGACTCTCCTCATAGTGCGCATACAAGAGCTACTTCATCTGCAGCAGGGCAACATGACTGTATCTATGTACTCAACGAGGTTCACTGACCTCTCATACTACTCCACTGATATGGTGCGAGACACATTCTTTAGGGCCCGTACCTTTGAGCAGGGACTCAGGTAGGATATTAGATATTCGATGGTCTCACCCAGCATTCTGACGTAGGTGGGGGTGCTAGAGAGAGCCCTCCTGGTGGAAAGTTTCCTTACTGAGCAGTCTCCAGTAGTGAGATCCACCACCAGTCGACATGCAGCGGAGTCTTCTGCAGCTGGAAGTAGACAGATGTCGTAGATGTCCAAGAGGACCAGACCTACAGGTGGATGACCTCATGAATCAGGATCGATTGTGCAGGGCACTAGAGATAGAGCCAAACATGCTAGAAGCAGGTAGTGTTACTCATGCGGCGGGTAGGGTCACATGGATCGCGACTATCTGACTTGCCATTCTGATGATCAACAGATGGTCAAAGGACTTCTCAGGTAGAGACAAATATTCAATCAAGGTGGTCCGTAGGGAGCAGGCGGACATGGAAGAGGATATGGCTGTACAACTGGCGGTGGGAGACGATTCGAGGTATTACTGCCACCACCACCAGGAGGTCCACCCCGACCACACAGAGCAGGTGGACAGGGGAGAGCACATCTCCAGGAAGCTGAGGCATACGATCATGGCACTCCGGAGATGATTCGAGGTACGATCTGTGTCTACTCCACCATAACTGCGGTACTTATAGACACAAGTGCCAGTCATTCTTTCATTGCCACTACCCTCATTCGGAGCTAGGAGATTCCAACGGAGCCGTTGGCTTGATCCTTACGTCTAGATACTCCTACGGGAGCGGTTTTGATGATTACGCACTGGTGCCAGCAGTGTGAGCTTACTCTAGGAGGTGAGAGCTTTGGCTAGGATCTTCTAGTAGTGGCATCGAGGCCTTACGACGTCATCTTGGGTATAGACTGGTTATCTATAGTCCATGCTCAAATAAAATGTATTAGGTGCAAAGTGATATGTGTCCGCATGGATGAGACCAGGTTTACCTTCATCGGTGAGAAGGGAGCCTTTGAAGTGAATGATGGACTTTCCCGAAGGAGAGTGAAGCTGATCACTCATCAGTTGGCTACCCTTACCCTCAGATAAGTTGATGTGGAGAGTATGAACTATCCTGTAGTGGTGGAATAGTACACGGATGCTTTCCCTAATGATGTCCCAGGTCTACCTCCTCGCAGAGAGGTGGAATTTTACATTGACTTGTACCCCGGGACGACACCGATATCTACACTAGCGTATCGTATGGCTCCCACGGAGCTTCGTGAGCTGTGGGTACAGCTAGAGGACTTTCTGGGAAAGGGATTCATCCGACCCAATGTTTCTCCCTGGGAATCCCCGATTCTGTTCGCCAAGAAGGCGGATGGGAGCTTGAGGATTTGTGTTGACTATCGGCTCCTGAACCAGGTGAACATGAAGAATAAATACCCACTCCTGAGTATTGATAACCTCTTTGACCAGTTGAAGGGAGCACAATGATTCTCGAAGGTAGATCTCAGATCAGGCTATCACCAACTCAGAGTTCGAGATGAGGATGTGCATAAGATGACCTTCAGATGTCGGTACATACACTACGAGTTCTTGGTTAGGCCTTTTGGCATAACCAATGCTCCAACAATGTTCATGGGACTCATGAACATGATTTTACAGCCATACCTGGATCTCTTTTTTGTAGTCTTCATTGACGACATTCTGATATACTCGACTACTAATGAGGATCATGCCTATCACTTGTGGGTAGTACTGGACACACTCTGAGAGCACCAGCTTTATGGTAAGCTCTCAAAGTACCAGTTATGGATCCGATAGGTTCACTTTCTGGGTCATGTCATCTCGGAGGCTGGAGTTGTAGTGGATCCAGAGAAGATTGAGGTGGTACTTTCTTGGGAGCCACCCAGGAGTGTGACAGAGGTATGAAGTTTCCTGGGTTTGGATGGTTACTACCGAAGATTTGTGCCATATTTCTCCAGAGTTGCAGCGCCACTATCATCCTTAACGAAGAAGGGGAAACCATTTGTGTGGTTGGAGATATGCCAGTAGAGATTTCAGGAGATGAGGCAGAGGTTGACTAGTGCCCCCATCTTGAGGCTTCTAGAGGAAGGTGTTGGGTACGTAGTCTACTACGACACATCATGGACCAGACTCAGATGTGTCCTGATGCAAGAGCAAGCAGTGTTCACTTATGGTTCACGAAAACTAAGACAACATGAGCAGAACTACGCTACCCATGAACTGGAGTTAGCAGCAGTGGTCTTCTCTTTAAAGATGTGGCGACACTATCTGATGGGTGAGTGTTTTACCATGTAATCTGATCACAAGAGTATCAGGTATATATTATCCCAGAAGGACCTGAACCTGAGACAACGACGTTGGCTTGAGTTCCTCCAGGACTATGACTTCGAAATAGTCTATACTTATGGAAAGGAGAATGTTGTTTCAGATTCACTCAGTAAGAGATCTGGTATACAGCTTCTAGGCGAGGCGACAGAGTAGCTGGATGCTTTACAGATATCATTTGTGGATAGAGATGGAGCAGCCTTCCTTCAGACTATTATAGTCACTCTCCCACTTCTTCAGCGAGTCAGGGAGGCGCAACATGGGGACACTGACTACGAGACATGACGTGCTCAGACATCCACATGTCAGGCACCTGATGGATTTTCTGAAGGTCGGGAGCACGTCATCCTCTTTAGATGACATACTATGGTACCCGTGCCACTTCGGGAGGAAGTTTTGAGGGAGTTCCACACATCCCCTCTAGAGGTACATCTAGGAGTGGAAAAGATGTACCAGGATCTCCGAAGACAACACTGGTGGATGATAATGAAGAAGGAAGTTGCTGAGTTTGTCTCTCGATGCATCACTTGTCAGTAAGTGAAGGCGGAGCATCATGTACCAGCAGGCTTGGTTCAGCCTTTAGAGGTCCCAGTGTGGAAGTGGGATAGGATATCCATGGATTTCGTGACAGGACTTCCACGTACATCCAGGGGTCATGAATCTATATTGGTGATCATCGACCAGCTCACCAAGTCGGACCACTTCCTACTGATCAGAGAGTAGGGTTCAATAGAGAGCTTGGGACGCCTCTATGTGTAGGATATTGTGCGACTACATGGAGTACCTTTGACGATTGTCTCCAATCATGACACATGCTTTACTTACCAACTATGGAAGGGGTTATAGGAATCTTTCAGGATGCAGCTTCGTTTGAGCACCGCCTTCCATCCTCAGATGGATGGTCAGACTGAGCGGACCATTTAGACCCTCAAGGACATGCTACATGCTTGTGTCCTCAACTTTGGTCATAGCTGGGAGGACCACTTACCTGTGGTGGAGTTTTCATACAACAATAGCTATCACTCCACCATAGGGATGGAACCTTTTGAGGCATTGTATGGGTGACTTTATAGATCACCTTTGTGTTGGACTGACCCAGGGGAGTCAGCACTGGTGGGACGAGAGATGGTACGGGCTACCACAGAGAAGGTGAAGATCATCCAGGAGCGGATGAAGACTGCACAGAGTAGGTAGTAGTCATATGCCGATAGGATATGAAGACCTCTGGAGTTCGAGGATAACGACCACGTCTTTCTACGGGTCTCACCTCGACAAGGTATATGGATATTTGGCCGAGGTGGCAAGTTACCTCCGAGATTCATTGGACCTTTTCAGGTCCTCAGTAGAGTCGGTGAGGTGGAATACCACTTATCTATTCCACCTCAGTTGCACCGGGTGTATGACGTCTTCCACGTATCCCAGCTGAGGTGATACGTGCACAACCCTACCCACATCATCGACCATAGAGAGATGGACATCGACGATGGGGTGAATTTTACGGAGGTTTCAGTAGTAATTAAGGATCAACATGATAAGGTCCTTCGTGGATGGTGGATACCTCTAGTGCGCGTTCATTGGTAGCACGAGAACCTCCAGGAGAGCACATGGGAGCAGGAGGCTCAGATGCATGCTCAGTACCCCCACTTGTTCCCTTAGTATGAGTTGTGGATTATGGGGAAGTAGATCCCTGAGGTGGAGAGAATGTGAAAACCCAAAATTTCCACGTAATTTTTTTAATTAAATGGTAATTTTACAAGTCTGTGAAAATTTACAGCGCGTGATTCCGAGGCCCGATGTTCCCGGAATCAATTTCTGAAGTTTTGTTCAGGTACGTTCAGTAAATGTACAAGTGGGTTTTTATAACTTTTGAACCGGTGATTGGAATTGAATCTGAGGGCACCGTTGAACTCGTAGTACCGGTATTCTCTTAAGGATACTTTCACCTCGATGATAGTGGGTAGAGAATAAACGATATATTTTTTGTTTTTTGTGGAAAATAATAAAATAAAATGAACTACACTTTATTTTATTTTTGAGCCACCATGTAGAAGTTGGAGGTGGGGTCCACCAGAACTAAACCTCCTTGTGGAAGTTGAAGTGTGGGGACCTCCTAACCATAACCTCCCATGAGAGGTTATGGTGGTGGGGCCCACCCGAACCTAACCTCCCACAAGAGGTTACGATGGTGGGGACCACCCAGACTAAACCCCCATTTTAATTATGGAAAACCTCTCAACTCCCATCATTAATGAGGGGGAGCCTCTTGACCTCCTCTACCCAATTAATTCTACCAATGCACTTGCCATTAATGTGCCAAATCCTCCCCATAAATTAATTGAGTACATCAATTAATTATTTTTAAACCTTTTTGAATTTTGTGCCAACAATTAAATAATAGATAAAATTAATCTATTATTTTGGCTTGGCATATTAATCTTGGTGGAACTTGAGAGAGGAGAAAATAGGGAGAAAGCTATCCAATGAATAACTTCCTCCACGAAGAATGCCGGTGAGGATCATCTTAGACTTCTTCCTCAGAAGCACCTTGCAGAGAAAATCGATGTGGGATGTCTTCGATGACCGACCTTCCCTCTTTATCATCATCAACGAACCGACGCATGATCTTGGATTGGAAGTGTGTGGTGGACGCGATGAATGACGACAAATATGTCTTCTTCTCCATGACTCCTTCGACAAACAACGATCAAGGTAGGGAATTTATTTGAATATGATAATATTCCTTTAATTATTCCCATGTAAAACAAAGAATAATTTTGGATGATTTTCCTAGCAGGTTGGGTTTTTTATTTTTTTACGGGAAGATGTGGGGTATTTGTTTGATTTTTCTTTCATCCTATTTTCTTGATAATTCTTTGAAATTCAAGAAAGAATTGAACCGCTTGCTTCCACCATAAACGTGGAGGGTGCTGGCCAAATCCACATGGCTGAACCCTCTGTTGTTCTTGTTTGTGATGTTCTTTGGAATGGAGACGAGGCGACGAGACGATGAAGGTGACAGAGGCAACGACCACGCTACCCGCGGCCTCCGAAACCTGCGCCGCCCCGGCGACGCTCCGGCACCCTGGGCCAAACTGCGCCGCCCGCTGGCCGCGCCACCCGTGCCGAACTGGTAAAGCCGCACCGCGCCCTGGCTGAACTGGACCCCGGCCTCCGCGCGTCCCGTGCGCCTTGTAGCTCCGCCATCCGCGTGCCCCGTGCACCCTGCGTTTCTGCACGCCCAGTGCTGCTGCTGGCTGAACCGACCTCAGCCTCCCGTGCCGAGCCGGCCTCCCGCGCCCCTCGCGGCGCCCGACCGATCTGGCCTCCCGCGCCCCTCGCGACGCCCCAACCGAACCAGCCCGCCCCCTGACGGCGCCCCGGCCGAACCAGACCGCACCCTCATGATGCCCTGACCGAACCAGACCGTGCTCTCACGGCACCCTCCGGGCCGAACCGCCCTCCTGCTGAACCGCGATCGGTCCGCGCCCTCACGTCGAACCGCGATCGGTCTGTGCCCTCACGGCCGCTTCGCGCCCTCTCGGCCCTCTACGGCCCCTCATGGCCCCTCGCGGCCTGCTGGGCTGGGTTCAGCGGGCCGGGTCAACCCGAACTAGGTCGACCCAGATTGGGTCAGGCCGGGTCGGTCTGACCGGGTCGAACCGGACCTGGGCCCATTATGACCCGTTCACTTTCTTTTGGCCATATCTTTGGAACCGGACGTCCGTTTGACGAACTGTCAGCAATGCTGGTAATTTTAAAGCATGACGATCCTTTTGAGTATACCCTGATGGGGTTTCGGGTACAGTTGAGATACAATTAGGTTGGATCGTGGACGAATCCAACTGGGCCCCCGAGACTAAAAGGCTAATAACTCACAGACCGAGCTTCCATTTGATATGCCATCAGTTGCGTTGAGACCCCTATGGCATGGAGAACCTTCAGGATAATTCTTCATGGGACTTTGTGGTAGTTGGAGCATTGACCAGTAGCTTGTGGAGAAAATCTTCTGAAGATGAGCGAGCATTTGTGTGGGAACCTAGTAGCTAGATGAGACTTGATGACTACCGACTGATCAACTCGGAGTGACTCATATGGCCTAGTGGGGAGCGCCTGGTTGTGGCAGCATACCCATGGTGGAGGAGCTCCTGGTTGTAGTTTCAGACCCGTGGTACTCGACAGGAGGAGTAACTTTGTAGGCTATGAGGGGGAGCGCCTGGTTGTGGCGGTAGACCTATGGTGGGGAGCACCTCTGTGTGACACAACAGACCCAAAATACTTGACAGGAGGAGTACCTCAGTAGTCCAAGGTTAGTGGGAAGCGCCTGGTTGTGGCGGAGGACCACTGTACTCGATAGAGGAGTTCTCCAACAGCCAAGGGTTAGAAATTTTTTACCCCTAGAATAAATTCTGGTTTGAGCTGAGTCAGTAACTTTTGTGTTTTTCCTCATGATTGAGATGGATTACTTGATAACTTAGGTATATGTATGCACATATACCTAAATGGGGTTATCTATTGATTTCATACTTTGTGGTTTATCCTTGTTGAATTTTGTGAGACCTTGAGGGTCTCAGGTTCCTTACTGAGTATCGTTATACTCACCCCTACACGGGCTATGCCCGCACCTCGTTGTGTTGGATGCAGACGATAGACCACACTGACTGAAGCTGAGAGTACCAGGACTGGACAGTACCTGGAGGTGGACCATATGGCGTGATGGTACACGAAGGATACAGACAGACCTGGAGTGCTGAGGAGGCAATCTATACCTACCCTTCAGGTAGGAACCTCGAAGGACGACCCATCAATAATTTTTCTTTTCTTTAGTTGTACTTATAGTTTCTTGTACTTTATAGTTGGGATTGTATTTCTGACCCCTTTTATTTTCATCACACTTTTGTTATATAGTTTTAATTATTGTTTTGTTTCCAGCTTGTGCTTTGTTGTGTGTGTTTACAGGTTATAAATGTAATTCCTTCGCAGTTTTAGGAAATTACACCTTTGGTGCTAGTCTCCATCCCCTGGCCTATGGAAGGCGGGCTTGGGGTAGTCACTACACAGGCCCCAGGGGATGGGTCCTGAAAAGAAAAACTATTTTTGGGGTGGTATGGGTGGTTTAATGGAATCCCATGTTGATGGATTGATTGATTTTAGAATGTATGGGCAGTATTCGAGCAGCATGGCTATAAGTTCAAGTTGTGCTATGTTTATGTTAATGGGTGTGGTGTTGTCATACAATAAGGATTTTAGGTTGGTTTTGATGAGGTGTGTTGTCAGGTTTGGCTATAAGTTGGGGGTTTTCTTGTTGAGAGGAAGGATAAGGTAGAATGACTTTGAATAATGATGATGGCAGTGGTTGGTATGGGTGTTAAAAAAAGTGGAAATATGAATTGATTTTCCTTAATATGGTTCTTTTTCCTTAGCATGGTTTATGCTGTGTGGATTGTTGCATGATATGGTTGGTAGTTTCCCATGCATGGATGAAATTAATAAATGGTTTCTTAATAAAGAATTATAATTGATTAAATGAGTTGATCGATGGGGGGGGGGTATGTTTGAGTTATGGCTTATTGTGGATGGATTTCATTTTTTAACTTTTGAAGTGACTATTGATGGTGTTAAATAATGTATTTATAGGTAGTAGTAGAGTTGGCATTATCATAGGGTGGTTTTTTGTTTGATTGAAAACCCATAGGTTGGGCTTGAGAGTTTGATACTATATATACATAGCTGTATTTTCCTTGTGTTTTCTACATGCACCCCACCCTCGTTGATCACTATGTGCCAAACCCCCCATTATCATGGGGGACAATGTATTTCCCAAAAATCCTAGTAGGAGGATGGAGGGATAACCACCCTCTCTTTTCTTCTCCCATTTCTAGGTAGTTATAACCCAATATTCTTTGGGAAGGTAGTGGTTTGTGAGGCCTAGGTGTGTGCATGCGAGTTTTGTTTTCCTAGGTGTCTTGAGGATGAGATGAGTTGTGGTTTCCTAGATGTCTTCAGGATGAGATGTGTTATGATTTCCCATGTGTCTTCAGGATGTGATGTGGTATGTGACCCAGGTTTCTGCGGGTGAGATGTGGTTGTGAGGCCCAAGTTTGTGCGGGTGAGATGTGATGAGCTTTGTTTTCCAGTTTGTGGGACTAGCTGTGAGTCCTAGGTGTGTGCGAGTGGGTTGTGACATGGTAATTTCAGAAGAGGTGGGAGCGACATGATGTTTTTCATTAGGGTGTGATAGCATCTAATTAGTGGGAAAGTGGTATGGAGTACCCTATCATTGATGTGCTTACTATATTACTTTACTTGACTTGTGTTACTTGGTGAGCATGCCTTGGTGAGGTGGGGATGGCTAAAATACCTTGTTAGGTGCTGTTTGTTATTCTATTCTCTCACGAGAGCATTAGTATTCTTCTTCTACTTTTGAACAAGAGACTTTGGTTTTTCATACTGATTATACTTGTATGCTTACTTTGTGTTATAAAACCCCTTTCATGTTTCTAGGAGGATTACGGGGACTGTGCTAGGCATTACTATATTGGACATTGGGACAACTATCTTGTCACTGCTTAACTTTTTTCTTTTGGTACTTACTTTGGAGTTTTATTATATTTCTATTAGTTTTACTTTAAACATGCATGTGGGATAGATTTTGGATTCATATATATATATATATATATATATATATATATATATATATATATATATTTCTTGGAGTTGTTTTTAGGTCGTACATATTATCTCCCGATCTTGGTTACTATAAAAGGGGTAATGAATCCCATTTTGTGAGATTTGTATACCCATGGTACTAGTCACCACCTCGGGGCCTATTAAAGGTGGGACTCGGAGTTCATTATCTCTCTTCCTTCATTTCCATCTTAAGAGGGGAATATTTGGAGGGAGGGGGTCATGAAATAATGGTATCAAAGGTTTATGGTTGAGAGATAGGATGGATTTTGGAGTTTGGCATAGTGAGGATTGCATGGGTTATTAGGGAAATAGTTTCAGGTGATCTTGGTGCATGACATAGGTCAGGGAAGACTGACTAGGAAATGAGATTTTAGGGCCCTTATGATCCTATGAAAGGACTCTATACCTACTGAATGACCAAGTAAGGCTACTCCATTTGTTAGGTAGAGACCCTAGGAAAGGTAAATGCATCATAATGACTTCTGTTCTTGTTTGAATTGGGAATTTTGGGGAAATTAAATAAATAATGGGTTGAAATGAATCTCAAATAAAATTCCATACTACTCGGGCTTAGGAATTCCTTGTTTAATTTTTATCTATGGAACTCAGTCATTGCTCGCATGTAGTATAGTAAGTGGAGGCTCAGTAGGCCAAACCAGTTGATCGACAAAGGGTTCAACTAGTGGAGAAGAATGACCAGTGGTAAAAGACGTAACATGATTTCTAGTGTCAGACATTGGGAAAGTACGAGGGTAGAATTTCGGACATAGAGATAGAGAGTTGGATTGAGAAGATTGTGATCACCTTCATCTTAATTCGGGCTCTGAAGGAGTACTGGGTTCCCTTGGAGGTGATCTAGGTGGGGGGAGCTACGTGTTAGTGGTGGATGATTTGTCTAGGGGAGAGGGAGGAGGCTGGCATTCTGTGGGTTTATTTTGAGAAGGAGTTTCGAGCCAAATTCCTTTCATCGAACATGAAGGATGAGAAGAGGTAGGAGATACTCTCTCTCCAACAAGGGAGTATGTCAGTACTAGAGTTGGGGATTAAGTTCAAGGATCTACTTCATTTTTCTCCAAATCTCTTTTCGGACAAGGAGTCTCATACGAGGCATTTAGAGGAGGCACTTCATACTTCTCTTCAGTACACGGTTACCCCCTTCACCTTTCCAACATACTTGGAAGTATAAAAGAAGTAAGAGGTAGTTGAGAGGATGCACTTTCAAGGAGGTATACCACAAGAAATGATTTGGTCTAGTTATTTTAAGGTAAAGGTTATCATTAATAGCTCTCAGGCGCTAGGGCCTTCTAAGTTTCGGTCGGCGGGGAGGCGACCTCAGTAGTTTCCATTTTGAACTTCTGGTCCTCGTGTCTTTCCTATGGGCTTAGGTATTAGCTTTTGGGGCCCACAGCGGAAGCCAGTGGGCCGAGGATTTTAAAATTTTCGTCGTCGGGATGACAGAACTTGTCGTCGCCGACGATCCGAGCCCTGAAAAGGTCCAAGGATCTCGTGTAAATTGTAAAGAGCACAAAAACTAAATTGAAAACGTACCCATTTCAAATTCGAATATGCGGTCGACTGCAACTAGTCGATGGTGATAGTCTCTTGAAGGATCCAAAACAAGAACCCTCTAGATCATCCACATACACTTCGAAACCCGCGAGAGCGTCGATCGTTGAATTCTGGGTACTAGCGCGGAGATTCGACGGTGCTTTCGACACCCTGACGATCACCGCATCAAGATTACTTCGATGCTTGAGAGAGATCTTGATCCAAGCTCCTTGGATCGAGAGATTCTCTCTATAGAGAGCATGAGGAGAGAGATGATCTAGATTTCACTCCATAGAATAAGTGAATAGTGAATTTCCCATCAAGGGAGAGATCCTCCTCTCTTATTTATAGTGGAATTGACAAAATACCCGGTAGGGTTCCCTGACCCCCGTTTATTTCAACGTCCACTAAATAAAAAATTTCAACGAACTAAACTTCGCCAATATTATTTATTATTTTTATCACATACTTTTAATATATATAAAATATATTATGTGATAAAACCCGAGCCATTTAAATCGACTTGTTGTCCCGATTAATATTAAACAAACCTTGAATATTAAAATAATATTCATTCGATTACTATTTTTCTCATATTTACTAAACTTGTAAATACATTAAATAAATTCAATCCTAAATATTCATAACTTTTATATTAATTAATTTATTTAATTCATCGATGATCGATAACTTGGACAATGCTCGGACCCTGTGGCGGGGCCCACTATGTCCATATACCTATTCAACTGAATAGGGTGGATTCTTGAATACACTATTGTGTGTGACCCTCCAGGCCCTTATCTCGATAGCAGTGAATAAAATCCACAAACCAAGAGTGAAGTCTAGCAACCCATCATGTCCCCTAAAGAGATAAGGATAGTCATAGCAATGACTACCATCCTACGAACACTAACTGTGTACTATAGTCTCTTTGTCATTAAATATATCATAAAGCATGACGCACACTTGTGTCATCGTCCTTATCTAGATTTATTATTTGTTGATCTATCCGGATGGATTTACCTTTGTACTGTTTTGGCCAAAGACTTATGAAGGCAACACCATCCTGATCAACCAGTCTTGAGATATACAACTTCCTAAACTTGGAAGTGACAAATCCTTTCTTAACCATTCAACCGATTTCATATCACCAACAACGCACCCAACACAAGATAATTCACCATGATTTCAATACCATGATTTTCACCTTGTATTAAAGTACGTAATAAAATTATATACATTGGTAATGGTCTCAAGTCAGGAGACCAATACACATATCCGTAGATATGAAGGACCAATGACACCCAAAACATGTGGTGTTCCTATTGGCGGGTCTGTCCACATGATCTCACCACTAGAGATCACCAAGTGAGAACTTCATGAGAAGAAGTCTCAATGATTATGAACCCCCAACACCTAATAGTCATACATCTACTATGTTCAATTAGTAATATGTATCTAGACTATAGAATATATATTTAAGATTAATGTTATAGTATCTCAAGGTTCTCATTATAACCTGGTATCTGCTATAAACTCTTGACATGAAAATTAACCTTTGTAAATTACCATTATTATAGTGGATGCAGAAAAGTCTACACTATAATGGTAAGATGACATCATGTATAACTAACTGTACACATGATATGATAATCAAAAGTACTGCATAGTTGGGTCTAGGACACCCACTATTTCAACACTCCCACTTGCACTAGAGCCAACTTGCTAACCAAACTTGTTAGCTACTCACATGATAAATGTCATGATTCTTTTGAGTGATGGCTTTAACTACTGGCCCTACCATGTTTTCACCACTTGGCATATCTACTATATATAACCTCATCTTCTTGAGTAAAACTTCTCAAGATAAGGTATCCCCGAGTATATCACTTTTGTCCATTGTCATAACTTGACAACTTGGCTAGTAAGAACATCATAATTTACATTATGATAATACTTTTCTCATTAGGTGTGAATCCAAGAACTAGAACAAATCATTGCGATTGATAACTTCTTCTTAGTTGACTTAGATGCAGCAACATACTTGGTATTTGTAGATATGGCTACCACTAGCTTTTATGAGATTGAATCACTCATCAACTTTGCTTAACTGTGATACTAGATCAAATTGATATAACGATTACTAGTTTGTGTCCCATCAAAAACTAGTATACCTTCTTCCCCATATACCATATAGATATCATTTGTACTTGTCTAAGTACACGATGATAGTTCTGACTTAATCACTTGCAGTGCTTCTAGAAATAATTGATATCTGCCTACAATAAATTATATCCTGGCAGTATCAATTATTGTACATATTATAGAATATGTGATTGATCCATCGCTAAAGAATATGGTATCAATTCACAACATTAATCTCTACCCATGCTCTGAACATGTTAACCTAGAGAGATTAATCCAAGTGACATTGGCAACAATTCTGAACTTTAATTATTTCAACTTGTATTTTTCAATAAAATGTCACTATATGTAAGATTGACTAGGACCAAGAAACCTATGGATATACCTTAACAGATCATGTTCCCTAGAACTCAGCTTGCAACTTTAAGTCAATCACTAGAGAATTACTTTTATCCTGTTCTTATCTAATAATAAGACCAGTATGTTTTCCATATGTTTCCGAAAATATTTCTCTTGGAAAACATTGGCGCTCCCACTAACCTTTGGTAGAAACAAGGAAAAGATTCATTTATAATGGATGCTCTAAGATCTTTTTTCTTAATTTAATCTAGAATTGGATTTTAGTAACTTGTAACCCTTATTGGTATCATTTGATGTCATCATCTCTTTCTAGTTGCGTCGTATAGACACCTTCCATGAAAGATGATCTTGACATCCAATGAACGATAAAATGATCTTAGAAGTTTAGCTATGACAAGTAAAATTCTAATGGATTTAGGCATACCTACTTGGTATAACCAATAGAACCTTATTGGTACTAGGCTTGTACCATCCATGTATCTTATCATTTGAATACCCACCGCAGTATTCAATTTATAAGCCCCATTGCAATTTGATACATGGAATCCATTATTTAATTTTAATTGAGCTTGTCAATCTTAGCTTATTTCCATATACTTCTTACTTGTAGGAATTATTATTCTTAATGAATAATTTATCACCAACCATGGTGAATATAAAACCATCACCATGTTTTCATTCTTCCTACGCAGTATGCGTCACTGGAATATGCCGATTCCACATGTACTTGTGGAACCTGTTTCTATGCCAACCATTTGTGCATCTCGATCATTGACTAAGTCCAAGTCAATTTAGCTCCCACTATCTTTAATAGAGATGTGCACTCTTCTACAGAAATGTAGTCTAATAATTTACTACATCTTTTGTATCTTAGGGATTTATGTAATATCCTAAGCAACTGTTAGGATAATTACTTAGATGCACCATATGTTCATCTTGATGCATGTTTGTTTATATCTTAACAAACATTTTGCATCCTAACACATGATCCATAACATAATGGATTTTCATCATACTATGACTCATATGATATCTATTTTTCATCTGATTTGACATATTGGTTATGGGTTTACGCCGTTATTTGTAAAGCACATCATGAAATATAATGGAAGTTACTATAGGTTATAACATTGATACTACTTACATCATAACTTTGATGTATAAAATGTACGTTTAGGAATTACTCCATGATAAATTTTATTAATCAATGTTTACATGTACAAATTCATCATTGATCCTCCTTATGAAAATCAATATGGTGATGTAGATAAGGTAACATGCGTTTAGGAATTACTCCACGCTACATTATCATGATCGATGAATGTTTGGTCAAGATATTATTCGGTATGACGATCCAAAGCAACTCATATCTTTTGAAAAAACTTATACTTCACTGGTAAATTCATTAATTACTTAAAGGAACCATATGAAGTATCTTTACCTATTTCTTTATTTGGAATAGTTCATACTCTCTTGTTGAACTATCCTTGGAAGCTTTGTGGCATACCTTTATTTCTAAATGTTTCTTTGTCTAAACTAAGGATGTAAATAATACCAAAGGTGTTTAGCTCTTCTGAGCCTAAATGCCATACTAGGTATATTCTTGACATCCACTTTTAGTTTTACTTGACAAGGAACTATATTGCCACAATTGGATAGGTCTTACATTTTTATATTCATCATGTATTTCCTTTTATTCAATTAGTAGTGAACTATTTCTTGAGTATGTTAACACAAAAAACATTCATTCCAAAACATGGAATAATGTCTCAACATATCCAAAAGGACACTTGCGATAATTTTTTTGGTTATACTCAAAAACTTTTCAATTTGAATCAATCACTTGGCAAATAGAAGTCATGTTTTTCTCAGCACTGACTTAGGAATCACCCTTTCTCAGCTTCTTAGAGAAGACACCTTAATCCTAGTAATGTTTCTCTACTTACTTGGTTACTGTATTTCAATACATATATGTGAAATGTATATTGTATTTAATACCCAATAAGTACATGAGAAACAATACTTTATTTGATGAATAATAACTAAACGAGAAGCTGGTACTTGCTTCTGGTATTTCAGTTTTTAAACATCCATGAATTTATTTCAATATGTGATGAAAATAACCTCCTGTTAAGTAACCATCCACTTTTATTTGAATGAAATGACGAAGGTTCCTTTGGTATAACTTTCCATAGGCCTTTTCTTCATGTCATTAAATTTATTCTCCATAATAATAAAGATGATGTTATATCTAATATTCTTATTACTTGGCGAATGTTACCTTAAAGGTAATGAAGTGCTTACTCTATACCATTTGTTTTTACCCTTAAACAAAACTAAAGTAATTGGGTGTAAAATATATAAGAATGGGATGACGTGAAAGATTGTGAAGTGTCTTTCACTTTACAGAAACCGAGTGCAACCATCACATTCAAATCTTGCTTTACTTTATCCATGGAAACTTCTTGGAGATGAGACTACATGTAACATCATACATGTCATGATGTAGCGACCGAAACATAAATCAGAAATTGATGATAGCATTATGAAAAACCCATCATATGCTTGATTCATGAGCCTCCTGTAAGTAGTTTTACACCCTCGCTTCCTGAGGTGGCTTAACAGGCTGGGACACAAGCAGCTTAAATTTCCATTATGGTAGTAATGTGCGCAAGCGCCTATACTACACTTGGAATTTTGTTCTTGTTTGAAAATTAACTATGTCCAATATTTATTACAGTTTTATTGTGGTATTACATGACATAATCTACAAATAAACTTTAGCAGATTTATACTTTTAATATTGATTACCAAATGTGACATTACTGATTATTTAATCATTAAATGTCTCCCACTAATTTTTCGAATTCTAGGAACCCACTATACTAGAATCAGAATAATCTTGACTATTCTAGTGGAAAGGATCCTTGAACCTCCCTCATATTCTAAAAGTTATGGCTATTCCACTATTCAGAGGGTCCAAGGTAGGCTTTTGGCTGGCCAACCGCATTAACTCACAGTTCCTTGATCTGTTGAGTGAAGTCCCAGCTTCAAAATCATTACTGATTTACTCAACGCTTGCCTCTAAAATTACAACAAGCTAGATAAGGATATTTCTTTGCTGCAATTTTAGTTAAGTCGACCCACCATCCTAATAAGAACTCCCCGGTAGTAAGATTCACCCTCATCTATGGCATGACCGACACCTCGAACACCCTGTTTTGTTCAAAATTAAATGATGGAAGGCTGTTTGTGATTTAATATTTTCTTTGAGGGTTTTATTGTTTTTATCTCGATGAATGTAATCTATTTCTATTAAACTTGTTCATCTATGTTGTCGCACTCACAACTGAAATTTAATAAAAAAAATATGCCGTGTCTTTATGCATTTTATTATCTATTATTTTATGTATTTTCCTGCTGTTCTAAAATGCATAAATGTTAAACTACTACCCTACTAGTCTTGAGCATCTAAACGACCTAAGGGCATCATACCTAAGTCAAGATTGACTCTTAATGCAACTTAACCCTTGTCTTGTATGTTCCTTTCACTTCTGGAATATCACCTTGTATTGGCGGGGTCCACGTTACGTCTTGGAGTACCACCTTGTCATGGTGGGGTCCACATCATTCGTCGTCTTCGTCCGTACTACAAAGATACTCGCGCGCAGGTGAGGGGAACTCAGGTATAAATGTACATCAGGTGAATTGGATATGAAAGTCCTTATACATTTTAACCAAAAATGAAAGACAATGCGCACACCCTCTATTTAATTAATTACAAGAATTGCATATAGTTAAAATAATTAATTAAATAAAAGGCAACATACACGGGTCGATGCTCAAGACCAGTAGGCGGGTAAAATAAAGCACGATAAAATTAAAATGCATTAATTAAGTATGAGGGTTAGTTTAATTAAATTAAATGAATTAATAAATTCAAATAATTTAATTAATCATAAGTATGCTAATTAATTTAATTTTTATGCCAAAATTAAATTAATTAATTAATTTAATTTCATTAAAAAATTAAATTAATTTATATATATGAGTATTATAATAATTAACTAAAAATAATTTTAATTAATTTAATTTAAATACTAAAATTAAATTAATTAAATTAATTAGTTTGGATTAATTTAAAAATTCAACCTTCGAAATGTCACTACATGGCCTGTGCGGGTCGGGCCAAACCCGCGTAGGACCCTAGTAGGTTGTGCAAGGCCAAACTGGGCCGGACTAATACGCATAAGCCCATTCCAGGTTTTGAAGATCGGCCCAAACCATTTCGGGGCCAACCTTTACCCTACGGAAATAATTGCAGGCAAAATAAAAGTACCTCCCGGGTCTTGACTGAGGGCGACGACTGGCCAGTGTGGCAGCAACCACTGCTATTTGGTGAAAGGTTGGCCGATGGTATACCTGCTGCTCCAGGGAGCTATTGGTTAGCCGGAGGGGTACTACTGCGACACGAGTGGGAAGGCGGGCAGCCTGCGCTGCCTGGTGTGGTGCTGAAGCGGGCGGGAGTCCGCATGAGAGAAGCCCGGCTACGCGGGGAAGACCGAAGGATCTGATGGGCTGCGGAGGAGGCCGGGCGAGGCGGACGGTGCCTTCTACAGAAGATGAGCAGCCGAAGGTCAGGGAAACGGCCTTGAGTAGGAGAAAGTGACGAGACCAAGAGGTGACTTGGGCATCGGTCTAGCGTTGGGTCACTACAGAGGGTGGGATGGACAGATAGCATCATGGGTGCCGGCCAGGGGAGCTGCAGGCAGCTTGGCCGTTCCAGGTGGGTGGAAGCTGCTCGAGTGCTGCTATAGGGATCCCGGGGTGCGGTTGGGTTCCAGGTCGATCCTGAAAGGGAGGGGTGAGCTCTGCAGGCAGACATGACATCCGAGGTGCCAGGTCGAGGAGGCCCGGGTCTTGCACTGATTGGGCGGTGCGCCTGCTGCGTGAAGCCCGACAGGAGGAGGAGGCCATGGACCAGGAGGCAGGCGACTACCTGTTGTGGGGCGGTCTGGCTCTGCTTATCCGCATAGAGGCTAGGTCAGTGGCCTTCGGTGGGAGCAAGGGATGCCAACTCCAGGAAGGCAGGCGCTGGGAGGGCTGGTCGGCTGCTAGGGAGGTGGGCTGCCTCGTTTCACGGCGTGGGGAGGAACTGGCTCTCTATGTGATGACCTGCACTCGAGGAGGATGGCGCCGCAACAAGGAAGGAGGAGCCCTGGTGCAATGTCCTGAGGAAGCCACGTAGGGGTCCGCTCGAACCCTTATTTTTTTTGCTTGCTTTATTAATCCACCGCCCAACCCCCTTTTTTTGATGGAAGTCTTTGTTTGTTTTTTTCTTCTTCCCTTCCTTTTAAAAGGAAGTCAAGTCCTCTTTTTTTTATTTGAGTCAAGTCTCTTTTTCCCATTTAACATTTTTCCACACCCAAAAATTATTAAGGCTAAATAGCCTCTTAAAATAAATAATAATAAAATTATTATAATAAAATAATAATTTATTATTATTATATCATTATAATAATAAAATAAATATTATTAAAATAATAAAATATTAAGCAAATTACTAAATTGTAATTTTTTTTTAATTTTCATAATTTTAATTATATCCGATGAACTAATCTAAACCTGATCGGTTCTTCGGAATGAATAAAACTTAATACCTGAGATCAAACCACGAATTTGATCCAATCTGAAAATTTAAATTGACCATAACTTGGTCATGAAGAATCAGATCGATGCACGGTTCAAACCATTGGGACCGTCTTTAAACCCTATACTTAATTTTAATGCAATTTTAATCTTCTAGACTCAGAAAATCTATGCGATTCCACTGATACCACTGTTAGGTTTCAGGGCCTGCCGCAAAAGCCGGTGGGCCAGGGATTTTAAAATTTTCATCGGTGGGATGATGAAACTTGTCATCACCGACGATCAGAGCCCCAGAAAGCTCTGAGGATCTCAGGTAAATTTTAAAGAGCACAAAAACTAAACTGAAAATGTACCCGTTTAAAATCCAAAGTCGCGATCGATTGCAACTAGTCGATGGCGATCATTGCTTGAAGGATCCAAAGCAGGAACCCTCTAGATCATCCACACATGCTTCAAAACCCACGGGAGTGTTGATCGTTGAATTATGGGTGCTAACACGGAGATTCAACGATGCTTTTGACTCCCCGACGATCACAATATCGAGATTCCTTCAATGCTTGAGAGAGATCTTGATCCAAGATCCTTGGATCGAGAGATTCTTTCTCTAGAGAGCGAGAGGAGAGAGATTCTCTAGATTCAACTCCATGGAATGAGTGAATAGTTAATTGACCATCAAGGGAGAAAGCCTTCTCTCTTATTTATAGTGGAATTGACAAAATACCCGGTAGGGTTCCCCATCCCCTGTTTATTTCAACTTCCACTAAATAAATAATTTTGACGAACTAAACTGCACCAATATTATTTATTATTTTTAGCACATACTTTAAATATATATAAAATATATTACGTGATAAAACTCAAGCTATTTAACTCGACTCACTATCCTGCTTAATATTAAACAAACCTTGAATATTAAAATAATATTCATTTGATTAATATTTTTCTCGTATTTACAAAACTTGTAAATACATTAAATAAATTCAATCCCAAATATTCATAACTTGAATATTAATGAATTTATTTAATTCATCGGTGATCTTTAACTTGGAAAATGCTTGGACCCCATGGCATGGCCCACTATGTCTATATACCTATTCAACTGAATAGGGTGGATTCTTGAATATTCTATTGTGTGTGACCCTCTAGGATCTTGTCTCGATAGCAGTGAATAAAATCCATAGACCAAGAGAAGAGTCTAGCAACCCATCATGGCCCCTAAAGTGACAAGGATAGTCATAGAAATGACTACCATCCTATGAACACTAACTGTGTACTATAATCTCTTTGTCATTAAATATCTCATCAAGTAGGATGCACACTTGTGTCATCGTCCTTATCTTGCTTTATTATTTGTTGATCTATCCGGATGGATTTACCTTTGTGCTGCTTTGGCCAAAGACTTATGAAGGTAGCACCATCTTGATCAACCAGGCCTGAGATATACAACTTCCTAAACTTGGAAGTGACAAATCCTTTCTTAACCATTCAAACAATGTCATATCACCAATGAATCACCCAACTCAAGCTACTTCACCACGATTTCAATACCATGGTTTTCGACTTGTATTAAAGTATGTAATCAAATGATATACATTGGTAATGGTCTCAAGTCAGGAGACCAATACACATGTCCATAGATAGGAACAACCAATGACACCCAAACCATGTGGTGTTTATATTGGTGGGTCTATCCTCATGATCTCACTAATAGAGATCACCAAGTGCAAACTTCATGATAATAAGTATCAATGCTTATGATCCCCTAGCACCTGATAGTCAAACATCTAATATGTCCAATTAGTAAGATGTATCTAGACTATAGAACATATATTTAAGATTAATGTTATAGTATCTCAAGGTTCTCATTATATCCTGATATCTACTATAACCTCTCGACATGACAATTAACCTTTGGACATTAACATTATTATAGTGGAGTAAAAAAGTATACACTATAATGGTAAGATGACATCATGTATAACTAACTGTACACATGATATGGTAATCAAAAGTACTGCATAGTTGGGTCTAGGGCACCAACTATTTGAACATTAGGTCCAATGTGTTTCATATATGGAGTTTGTGAGAATCTTCATAATCAGTGAATAGTTTCCATTCAAGCTTATTATGGTGGAGGTGGGTAGGTTCAATTCCTACCTCAACATTAGTTTCTGGTAGGGTAGTTAACGCAGTAGGGACATCAGCCTCACACTCCACTGAGGGGAGATAGAGAAGGTAGGGGACAACATCAGGGTGTTCCTTAGGGACCTCAACCCAGGCATGGTTGGGGAGTTATTTTTTAGTAGAGGGGAAGAGGGGATAGGCATGGTCAATTGCACACTGTAGAGGTAGCAGTGTTAGCAGGGCCAACGATCATTCGAGGTATGATCAGTTTGTTCAGTACTCTTTCTTGCACTTTGTTTTATTCAGGAGCTTCTAACTACTTTATTATACTCAGTCTATCCCATTCTCTAGGACTATACATATAGAGTCTTCCCATTACCCTGGTGTTGAGTATTTCAGTTGGAGGTTAGATAAGCTTGTTTGATGTGTGATGGTGATGTAGGCTGATTATAGTACCAAATCAATCTCATGGGGATATTTTTCTATTACAGATAAAACTATATGATGTTATCCTTGGCATTGACTGATTATACTCTATGAATTCTATTATCGACTTCTTCTAGAGTATAGTCGTGTTTTCAGATGTATATGGTCAATGTGTGGACTTCTTCAGTGATCGAAGCTGTTTGGTGGGCAGTCGGTGTGTGGAGCCTCTTCTTTCCTTATTGGCCGAGATATCAGTGGAATCAGTAGATGCTGAGATGAAGGAGATTCCCAACATTTCTTGGGAGTTCTTGGATATTTTTTCTGAGGAGTTTGTGACTCTACCCCCTAAACGTGATGTTGATTTTGGGATTGAATTATAGCCCATTACTTCTCTGATCTCGATAGCTCCTTATCATATGAAACCTTCAGAGCTACGGGAGTTGAGGATTCAGATTGATGACCTGATGAAGAAGAGATTTATCCATCCCAATGTGTTTCCATGGGGTGATCTAGTTTTGTTTCTGGAAAAGGTGTATGGTGGTATGAGTCTATTCATAGACTACCAGAGGTCGAATTAGGTAACATTCAAAAACCGTTACCCTCTCCCCAATATATATGATCTTTTCAACTAGATTAGGGGAGAAATTTGGTTCTCTAAGATTGATATGTGGTTTGGGTATCACTAGTTGAGGGTTATAAAAGGTGATATCCTGAAGACTTATTTTAGGTGAAGGTATGAGAACTTATAGTTCATGGTTATGACGTTCGGTGTTACAAATGAACAAGTTATTTTCATGGGGATCATGAAATCCATTTTCTATGAGTTCCTGGACCGTTTCATTATCATATTAATCAACAAAATCCTGATCTACTTGAAGTCAGAGGAGGAGCATAATTAGAATCTCAGGACTGTATTGGAGGTTCTTTGAAACCACTAGATCTACAGAAATCTTTCCAAGTGTAAGTTCTGGACATGATAAGTGCATTTCCTTGGACATGTGGTTTCTCAATAGGGTATAACAGTGGAACCATTGAATGTCGAGGTAGTTTTTTCTTGAGAAGTACCCAAGAATGTTGCAAATATTTACAGTTTTCTCAGTCTGATATGCTATTACCAGAGATTTATACTCTATTTCTCTTGAGTAGCAGCTAAATTGATGGCCTTGACTAGGAAAGACCAGTCCTTTGTGTGGAGTGAGCAATGCGAGAAAAAAATTTACTATCTAAAGGGGAATTTGGTCAGTGCTCAAGTGCTCCAGTTTCCATAGGAATAGGTGATGTTCGAGGTGTTTTGTGATTCTTCCCATTTGGGTTCGGGATGCGTGCTGATGAAATAGAGTGGAGTGATCTATTATGGGTCTAGGTAGTTATGTCTCCATGAATGTAACTATTCCACCCATGATCTAGAGTTTGCAGTGGTCATGTTTTCACTAAAGATGTGTTGGAATTACCTCATTGGGGAGCTCTTTGTGGTCTTCACGGATCACAAGAGCTCGAGGTATATCTTTTCCCAGTGAGATCTAAACTTGTGATAGTGGAGGTGGATGGAGTTTCTCTAGGACTATGAATTCAAAATCTCTTACACCTTAGGAAATGGAAATGTCATGGTCGATGCTTTGAGTAGGAATTCATAGAAGGAAGTAGTTCTAGAATCTGCAGACACTTGGAAGGTGATGGAGGAGTTGACATCCTTGAACTTATATTCACGGGATGATGGAAGTAGAGTATTCTTGTTTCAGATGATGGTGCAATATTCTCTAATATAATAGGTGGAGGAGTCTTAGTGGGGAGACTTGGAGGAAGAGGCAATGCATGATCGTTTTGACCATGGTGATACTCTAGAGGGATGGTTGGAAAATGGTCAGAATCAGATGTCGTTCCTTGGAATTCTATTTGTTCTAGTGTTGATGCATGAGGTAGTTCTCTATGAGTTTTATAGATTACCTTTATAGGTACACCATTGAGTTTCCAAGATTTACTGTGGCTTTAGGATATAGTTTTTGTGGCCTAGGATGAAGCGAGAAGTGGAAAAGTTTGTGGTAAGGTGCCTAGTGTGCCAGTAGGTGAAAGCTGAGCACCATGTTCTTGGTGGTTTAGTACAACCCTTAGATGTATCCAAGTATAAGTGGGATGACATATCAATGAATTTCTTCACAGGATTACCCACAGATCAAGGATTATACGATGCAATATGGGTAGTGGTGGACCGACCGACTAAATCATCTCACTTCTTAGAAATCATGGATTTGGGCGCATTAGATTCCTTGGCCAAGAGGTACGTGGATGAGGTGGTGAGGTTTCATGGAGTTATGAGATCAATTGTTTCAAATTGGGATACAAAATTTACCTCGTGATTCTAGAGGGTATGATAGCATAATTTTGGCACACTGTTACACCTCAGTACTACCTTCCACCCTTAGATAGATGGGATTACATAACAAAAAATATATATATTGGAGGACATGTTGCGAGCATGCATTTCGGACAGAGGTTGGGGAGACAACTGTTCTTGGTCCTGAGGTAGTGTAAATAACAACAGAAAAGGTTCATCTTGTCCATGAGAGGATGAAAGCAAAAACTGACCAAAATATGTCATATGATGATCGTAGTAGGAGGACCTTGGAGTTCGAGGTTGGGGACCACATGTTCTTGATGGTTTCCCCTCGATGTGGGCAATGAAGGTTTGACAAAGGAAGTAAAATTTCTCCCAGGTTCATAAAACCCTTCAAGGTGTTGGGACGAGTTGAAGAATTGGCATACCAGTTGGCATTACCACCACAGTTAGAGATGACCCATGATGTATTTCATGTCTCTCATCTTCATCAGTATCTTCATGATGACTCTCATTTCATTTTTTGGGGATAGTTGGATATCAAATACGAAATGATGTTCATAGAGCAACTAGTAGAGATCCAAGATCATCGGGAGAAGGTGCTTCATGGAAGGACCATTACATTGGTTTGTGTATTGTGGAGGCATGGTGTCCTAGAGGAGAGTACTTTGGAAAGGGAGACATAGTTGCATACCCAGTACCCAGAGTTGTTCTAAGTTTTTCCTTGTTGTGTTTCCCTTTTTAATGTAATGCTTGAACCTTGTTTGTTATGAGATGAGTTGTTTCCTTATTTCATGATTTGTGATAAAGTCCTAACATTGGAAAGGGGGAGACCATATTCCTAATTGAGATGCATTAATTGAGATGCACTTAAACCCATGTGGGGGCGTCAGAACTTCCTAGAGTATACAGTATCTTGACATGGAGGAAGGAATCTCCTGATTCATATGTTCGGACAATGTAGATTTTGGTGCTTATATGGTGTGTCTTTTGTTCAGTTGGGGTAGTAAATTTCGTAGTAGGTGTTCTTGGATGTTGAGATTTCACTCCAGCTTTCAAACAACAAAGGGTGGTTTATCATTGAATTTTGGTGTGCTTCATTGGTAGCAGTGTTTCAAGAATAGCGGGAACCTTGAGAAGTATATCATAGGGTAGTTTTTTAGAACCCTATTTTCCTTCTGGGTTAGCTTTGAATTATCAAGGATGAGAATAGTTTGAGAGGTATCTGATGTAATGGAATGAACCTACCCAGCCCATTACTTTGAAAAAATCTGGCATTTGAGGATTTCTGGGAGGCAACAGTGACACATTTCTAGATTTTTCCAAAAATCTAGTTTTTCTAACAGTGAGTCGCTATGGTGAGTCACTAACGGTAGCTCATCTGATGGTGGGTTATCCACCGGTATGTTGAAACAGTGAGTCATAAATGGTAGGTGGTGATGATAGGTCATCCCAATGGTGAGTCACATCGGTGAACTGTTGATGATGAGTCATTGAATATGGGTTGTGATGGTGTGTCATGATGGTATCTCACAGAACAGTGACTCACTAAATGATGAATCATTGAATGGTGAATCACTGAACTTTGAATCACCAAACAGTGACTCTCCATCGGTATCTCGTTACCTATAGCTCACATTGGTGAATTTTCCAGTAGAGATTCATCCACTGGTTACTCACCCACAGATAGATCACACTGGTGACTCACCCAATGGTGAGTTATTTCCATAGTTTATTTCCAATTTTCTCCAGTTTTTCTAGTTTCTCCCTTTAATGTTTCATTTGATGTAAATTGGGTTTAACACCATGTTTAAGTGTTTTCAAATCCGTTTCAAAGGGTATAAATTATATCTCCAATTTCCCAATTCTAGGGAGGATTCAACTTAGTCAAAATGCATGGTTAAGATCCTATTTTAATGGGGAGTTCAAAATGGTTTCATATCCCATGAGTCTCGGATCTAGTCCTTCAAAGACAGAAAACTTTAATTAATTCCTTATTTCTCCTTTCTCTTGATACCCGGGCATCCCAGAACCTTTATTCCCTAAGTGATAATGCATTTTTGGTGATCCCCTTGGATCATGTCTCCCTGGAGGTTCCTCCTACTGCTTGCGCACCCCCTGTTTTGGTGCTAGGAGGAGTTTCCGATTGTCTGTTCTTTTAAGCAGGGATACCTTTATCTTTTTTAATTTGTGTATCATGCGGGGTGGGTATATGAATGTTCTCTTATGAAGATAGAATAATTAAAAATAAATAAAGATAATAAAATCTATTTAATATCGATATATAGGGGATGGGGAAAATTGATTCATGCTTATGTTTTATTGGTTACTGATATTGTGATATGTGTAGGCTATATGCCTACTAAAAATCATGGTCGTTGGTGGTATTTGTTTGCACACATATGATGGATTGTGGATGTTTATTATTGATCCTCCATGAATGAATTTATGAATATGAAATTGGTTAATAAAATATATTTGGTTAAATAAATTTATGCCTCAGGATTGAACTTACTCTATGATAACCCCTGAATTATCAAAGTGGAATTAAAGAACGAGTGTTTCCTAAATCTAAATACACCTTTATTTGTTGGTGTGGATGTGTTCTGTGTGTGTATTTGTTATATATTATGCCTTGTGTGGTGTTGGGGTTAATAGCATGACTATTTTTGGGTTGGTATGGGTGGTGTAATGGAATCTCAGGTTGAGAGATTTACTGATTGTGGAATGGACGTTTAGTGTTCGAGCAGTGGGGCTGCAGGTTCGGGTTGTGCTATGTTTATGTTATTGGGTGTGGTGTTGTTATACAACAGGGATGTTCTTTTGGTTGTGATGAGGTGTGTTGCGAGGTTTGGTTGTAATTTGGGGGTTTTCTTGCTAAGAGGAAGGACATGGTAGAATGAATTTGAATAATGATGATGGTAGTGGTCAGTATAGGTGTTAAACCGAGTGGAAATACAAAGTGAGTTACCTTACCATTGTTATTTTTCATTATCATGGTTTATGCTGTGTGAGTTTTTGCATTATGTGGTTAGTAGTTTCCTAGGTAGGGATGGAGTGAATAAATGGTTCCTTAATAAATAATGATAACTGGTTAAATGAGTTCACTAGGGGGTATGTTTGAGTTGTGGTTTATTGTGGATGGATTTCATTTATCAACTTTCAAAGTGCCTATTAGTGGTGTTAAATAATTCATTTAGAGGTAGAAACAGAGGTGGAAGTATCATAGGTTGGTTGGTTTTTTGATTGAGAACCCATAGGATGGGCTTGAGTGTTTGATACTATATATACATACTCGTATTTTCCTTGTGTTTTCTATATGCACCCCACCCTCATTGAGAACTATGCACCAAACACCCCCATTTTCATGGGGGAGGGTGCCTTTCCCAAACATCATGGTGGGAGGATGGATGCATGTCCACCCACTCTTCCCTAATCCCTCTTCCTGGTGGTGATATCCCAAGATTCTTCAGGCATGTAGTGGTTTGTAAGGCCCTGGTGTGTGTGGGAAAGTTGTGTTTTCCCAAGTGTCTTTAGGATGAGATGAGTTGTGGTTTCCCATATGTATTTGGGATGAGATGTGTTGTGCTTTCCCAGGTGTCTTCGGGATGTGACGTGGTATGTGGACCAGGTTTCTATGGGCGGAACATGGTTTTGAGGCCTAGGTGTTTGCAGATGAGATGTGATGAGATTCGTATTCCTAGGTTGCGGGATGAGCTGTGAGGTCTAGATGTGTGCAGGAAAGTTGAAACATGGTACTTTCAAAAGAGGTGGGAGCACCAGGATATTTTTCATTAGGGTGTGAGAGCATCCAATCAATGGGAAAGTGGTGCGGGGTACCCTATCATCGATGTGATTACTATATTAATTTACTTGACTTGTGTTACTTGGCGAGCATGCCTTGGTGAGGTGGGGATGGCTAGGATACCTTGTTAGGTGCTGTTGGTTCTTCCGTTTTCTCACGGGAGCATTAGTATGATTCTCCTACTTGTACACAAGAGACTTTGGTTTTTCCTACTAAGTATGCTTATATGCTCACCCTACATTATAAAATTTCTTTCAAGTTTCTAGGAGGATTACAAGGATCGTGTTAGGAATTACTAACTCAAAATTTTGGACAACTTCCATGTAGCTGCTTAACTTTGTTCTTTTGGTACTTACATTAGAGTTTTATTGTATTTCTAGAAGTTTTACTTTAAACATGCATGTGGGATGGATTTTGGATTCTTATATATATATATATATATATATGTATTGGAGTTTTTTTTGAGGTTGATACATCTAATCTCCTGATATTGATTACTATAAAAAGGGAAATGCCTCCCATTTTGTGAGATTTGTATACCCTTGGTGTTGGTAACCATCTCGGGGCCTACTGGAGGCTGGACTCATGGGCCATTATCTCTCTTCCTTTATTTACATATTAGGAGGGAAATATTTAGAGGGTGGGGGTCATGACATGTAGTCTCTTCCTTAAACCTTATATGTGTTCCCTAAGAACAAATCTAAAGGGTCTGCCTTCCTCCCGAGTCTGCTTACCTAGGAGCATTAAGTCAGTTACTGCTCCCCTCTCTGAGGCTTCTGCCTGTGTGGAACCAGGCATCACCAGAGATCCTGCCACCACTCTACCTACTGGCTTGGATCCTCTATGGTAGTGTGCCTTGATCATTGATCACACCCACCCTCATGGTTGTAGGCCCCCTTCCCCATCCAACCAAGTAACCATTCTCCTCAACATATCACTAGGGTATGAGCTCTACCATATCATTACGTATTTATGGATGAACCCATAAGTGATAGTAGATAGAGGCAAATCATTTCTCCCTCTTCCATCCTCACACACAAACATTCACTGTATATATCTGAGTAACAATTGGTGGAGCTCAATGCATACCCTTGTATACACCTTTGGGGTGATCCATTGGAGGCACAAAAACTATCATGCAAAATGGTGTGGGGTATATGGATCACAAAACAAATTTTAGTCCATCCTATCCACATGTACCCCACTTAGAAATGAAAAGAGGTATTAATTATATTAAATGGTACCCATGTCATCATTAGT
This sequence comes from Viscum album, assembly GCA_963277665.1. Classification (NCBI taxonomy): domain Eukaryota; kingdom Viridiplantae; phylum Streptophyta; class Magnoliopsida; order Santalales; family Viscaceae; genus Viscum; species Viscum album. The sequence continues at coordinate 387,249,339 of OY728148.1, read as the reverse complement.
CAATTTTCCCATAATTAGAAGAAACAAATGAAAAATTAATCATTTCACCAGCCCGGTCCTCGCTATCATGTCCATTGAGCCCATGCTGAGTGGGAAACTTACGACAATGTTGAGGATTGATGGTTGGAAGTCCATACTGTGAGGAGATATTGGGTTTGTATATTCATATCCCCTTATGTGTGCAATTACCCAACCATAATGTAAGTTTAAGGGACCACACACATGGAAGGGTGTCTTCTGTTGGATGATTCGGTTCAATGACTTGTATAGCTTCATAAGCACTAGGACTGCTAGTTTGATTTGCTTCCCCACCACTTACATTGCTGTCATGATAAGGGTACTTGGTCCCACCCCCACGTGTGCATCCTAAACCAAGATTATCCACTAATATATCATCAATATAATAAATCCTACCAACTTGACCATAGGAGCCTCAAGATTCATGCTGTATCCCCACAACTTTCATTCACTCGCCTACAAGATTATATAATATGAGTCTCCTTACCTCATTTATTTTCCATTGTACATTAAATCTAAATCCCAGATAGTCCATTCATTAGTTAATTTAGAAAATACCCAAACCATTTCTTTAAATGGATGTCCTTTATCTATAGTTTTTGGTCACTCTCCCTATGGACCAAGAGAAGCAACACTCCTGCGATCACTGGCATATGCTCCTGGTATTCCCAGATTTCCTCAACCAAGAGGAACTCATCATACATATCCCCTTGGATAGGGATACCTATGATGTGGTATAGGTACCATAAACGAATTATGACCTCCCCATGATATAGGTGAAATGTTTTGGTCCTCAGTGACCACCTGATCAATATCTCTGGCACAATGTCCCGATGACGGTAGACATGGAACTGTGAGCACCATGTCACCTCATAGAGCCCAAACATCTTCAGACCCACCTCAAATTTTTGAGAGCACTGGAATACCCAATATTCCCATACCCATTCATCTGTGAAGTTTCAACCCTAGACCAGGTCCCAATCACCTGTCCACCCTTTTAGATGGTCCATCAAGCCCGCCTTAAGTATGATCTCATATTGAGGGGGAGACTCCTCCACCTCCAATGCCTCCCTGTTTACTTTTTTCACATGGTTCCATAGAGTATGAGTGGAAAGATAATTGTGGTACTTCACAATGTGGCCTCAAATAGCCCTATAAAACTAGTGCTATCCAAGCATGATCCTGAACTTGTAGGCGGTCTCATCCCGATCAACACTAGGGATAAATATGTCATCCCTCATCCTGAAACTATAAAACCATAGCCTTTTACACAATGGGTAGTCTTTATCAGCCGATATCAGAAAATTTGTGAGTATACCATGATCTGAATCACTCTAGATACACTATAAAATCATGATATTTCTATAAATCTCCCTTCATTGATCATCAAAATCTTCACCACCTTTAGATTCCATTTTATTCAAGACATATAAAACTTTTGGAACTGGTTTGAAAAGGCTGAGTTCATGAAACTTTCAAACACTTAGAGGTCTGTTTGTGGAATTTTAGTTAAAAAAAATTATTTTTTAGAGTAGTTAGGATTTAAATAAAAAAATTCTCATGAAGGTCTTGAGTTTTGTGAAAATAGATCATTGATCTATCTTTTAAAAAAATCTTGTGATACCATTAGGGACCCCAACCTATTTATAGGCACAAGGTTAGACTGAGTTTCACAAATAGAGATTTATAATCACCAATTTTATGAAATTTTCCCTTAGAATCCAACCCTAATCTCCCTCATCAGATCCAATTTTGAGGGGGTATTTTTTTGATACTGAAATACATGTGTCACAGAAGAGGTCGAGGAAGGAATAACCGGTTTGAAGAAAATTCAGGCCAAAATGGATTAAAAAACCACCTAAGGTCCTGGTTTGTGAAGGTAAAAATTTTCATGAATGGATCCAATTTGTATAATTCACTAGCTTGGTGGAGATTGAGGTGGTAACCTCCTCACAACATAACTCCCATTTTTATAAGTCACCAGCTATGAGGAGCTTGTGGCGGTAACCTCCGTGCAACATAACTCCCATTCATTAAACTCTATCACTTTAGGAAGCTCATAATCTTCTATGAAATCCTCTATTTTTCACAAAATCAATCCACTTTCCACCACTAGGGATATAAATACCTCCCCATGTCTAACTTTTAGGGGGACACAACCTTTCATCTTCTGAGAAAATCTCTAAATTTGAGAAACTTAGAAGCTTTACAAGTAAGAGAGGATATGGATTTCTAAATGTAGTCATATTTCATAAAACCACCTCCCATGGGTTTTTGAGAACCTCAACCCATGATAGAGATTAGTTTCATAAAGGTTCGTGGCCTTCACATAAGATGAAATCCCTTGGCGTATCTTGGGGTTTCAGAAGATAATTATCCTTCTTGAAACCAACCCCATGGTAATTGAGACTTCACCCCAAGGTAAGGTCACCCTATTTCATAAAACATGTTCTTTTTTGAGACCCATGAACTTTGTGAAGCCCCTAAATTTTTCAAAACCCTAGATGTTGTGAAACCCATCCTACAGGATTTTACATAGTGCCTCCTTTCAACCAATACCCTTTTATGAAAGTTGAGTTCCTAGGGCCCCTATACCAATACATAACCAGTTCAACCACACACTAAATAATTGTGAAACTAGTACCACCATCCCTTATGTCATCCTAATTTGCTTCAAGTGCATCCTGATTCACTACCTTACCTTTTATCTTAATCCTAGGTACCCTAATTCCTATTTCTCCTAAGCATTTACACCCTAACATTAGGACCCCCTATTTACACTCCTCCATGATAGTGTCTATTCCATGACCCACCTAGATGTACATGAGCAGTGGACACATTAAATATAAAGGTGGAATCACCAAGGGAAACATATTACCTATATTAGTAGAGAGTCCTTTTGTTAGATCATCCTCTCACCTTGACACTGCCCCCTCAGGATGTATCCCTAATCATGTTCAAGATGCATGACATAAAACTTCCTAGATCAACGTCCTATCTATACAACGTTAAACTGCACAACAACATCGTTAAAATATGACGTTAAACTATATCCTTACCTTTTACAATGAACATGACATGACCTATGTATAATCATCATGGGATGACACCACCATAGAAATTTACTCCAGGCCTGATCCCCTCACCCCCATAGAATTATACTCTAGGTATCCCATGTGTATAAACCCCACACCGTCCCTCATTGACCCTCCTTCCATGAAACAAGATTCTTTACTGCATGAAGTTAAACTAAATAAAATGGTAATATAACATGAACTTAAACCGTAACATCAAACTATGTGGGTTTTGATCCTCATCTCATAATAGGGTATGTTGGACACCTCCCTGAGGTTCAATCCCAATATACCAACCTGTTTGGAGAACCTCCCCAAGGTTCAATCCAAAACCCCAAACATTACCACCAAACCCTCAAGTGTTATAATATTCCCCCATGAGGACAAACCTAATCACCAACCTATCCTCTCAAGATATTAAACTTGTGACCCACCTATCCCCATAACAGGTTAAACCTATGAACCACCTATCCCCACAAGATGTTAAACCCGCGACCCAACTATTTCCACAAGATGTTAAACTTGCGACCAAAATATCCCCACAAGACATTAAAACTATGGCCCAACATTCCCCCACAAGATGTTAAACCTATGACCAAATTTTCCCCAAAATACATTAAACCTATGACCCATTTGTCCCCACAAGACATTAAACTTGTGAAAAACCTGTCCCCACAAGATGTTAAACCTGTAACCCATCCATCCCTATAAGATGTTAAACCTACGAACCAACCCTGAATCTCTACCCCATATAATAAACATTGGATGCCTGAGGTAAAAATATTCAGAATGATTACTCCACTAGAATCAACTACCTCATGAACAATACAAAATGACTTAGGTTCTGTACCCATGATACTTCATATGATATGTCTAAAAATTAAAAAGGGAAAAAATTTACGGGTTCCCAACACACACAACATCCAAAAATTCTCAAATATACCCAACATTTCTACCTACTTTGACTGAAGGTTCCTGCCCTATCGATATAGAAGCAACATAATTAACTGGAATCCACCTCATGATGGCACTGAGAATGAGTTTCACAAACACGACTTAATTATACGAGGGAGAACCAGACTAGGTGATGATTCTCAAGGAGTAATCCATGGAAGGAGTAACTAACATCCCATCATCTTGTTTTGATCAAGGAGAATAAATCAATAATTGAAGTTATGGAATCCAACAACCTTTGTTAAGAGAGAATATAGGGAAACAAGCAGCATGTCACCACTAGGTGGAAAGATGACGTGTAGCCCCAGCTACAAAATCATTAAAAATAAAGACATATTATGTCTCAAAAAGTAGTATCTATGGATCTACCCAATTACAGGGTGATTGTTTCTTAGGTATCCCCCAATAATATTATGGAGGTTCAGAGTTTCTTTAGTATTATAGGTTATTATAGGAGGTTTATGATAAAATTCTCTTAGATTGTGATTCCTTTGAAATCTTTGAACCAAAATTATTAGGCTTTTGTATGGATTTAATAGTTCCATACTACTTTTATGTATTTTAAAAAAAAATTGTATAGTTCTCCTTTTATTTATTTGTGAGAGGAGGGTGTTGTGTTTGAGATTTACTATGATAATTTTCATCTTGACCTGAGTTGTGCTATGATATATTAGATAGAAGTAAGCCCCTATGGGTCCTGAAAATCATAGCCTCATGAGCATAACTATTCTATCCATGATATTGATCTTGTTGAAGTTGTGTTTGTTCTAAATATGTGGACACATTACCTCATTGGTGAATGCTTTTTGGTATTTAAAAATTACAATAGTTTGAGGTATATCTTCTCCTAGTACAATTTGAATTTATGAAAATGGTGATGGAGGAAATTATTATAGAATTATGACTTTGAGATGTACTATAAACTAGATAAGGATAATTTCATGGATAACACATTGACCAAAAAGTTGCACGGTGATGTTATTCGTGAGTCTATAGATTCTTGTAGAGTGATGGATGAGATTACAATGATGCACCTTAATATGAGAGTAGTTAATGTTAGTGAGAATCTTTATCAAATGACCATGTAGTATTATTTCGTGCAATTAGTGGAGGAATCTCAGTTGGGGTATTTCAAGGTATAGGTTTTAATGGATCAATATTTTTATGGCGATTCCCCTAATGGATTGTCTAAGGATGATCAACATTGGTTATTATTCCAAGGGATGCTATTCATTCCTTTAGTGTTGTTCAATTTGGTTCTCCATGAGTTCCAAAGTTCACCTTTGGAGATATATTATATTGTGGATAAGATGTATTTTTTCCTTGAGGGGCTATTTTTTGTGGTATAGGATGAAGATATTGGTTACAGAGTTCATATCATGATGTTTAGTCTAAAAAAAGAGAAGTATGAGAATAATGTTCTTGGTGGGTTAATTTATCCATTTGATGTTACTTAGTGGATGTGGGAGGACATATCAATGGATTTCAAAATTAGTTTACCTAAAAAAGGGTAGATATGATTTTATCTGGGTGATTGTGGGATACTTGATGAATTCAAATCACTTATTACTAACTAAGGAGTCAATTGCAGTGGATGTTTTATTGAGACAATTTTAAAAGATATTGTGTAGCTTCATAGTGTTCTAAAGATGGTCATATATTATTATGACACCAATTTTACCTATTGAGTGTGATTTCAGAACTCATACATGACTCAACACTACTTTTAATTCACAGATGGATGAAAAAATAGAGAATATTATCTAGGAATTGGAAGAAATGTTTCATTTATGTGTTCTAGATTTTGGGGGATCATGAGTTAATCACTTACCCTTAATGAAGTTTTCTTATGATAATAATTATCACTATATAATTGGTATGACCTCATTTGAATCATTGTATGATTGACCATTTTGATCTCCATTGTTTTAGACATAGGCTAGAGAGTTAGCTATTCATAGATAGGAATTAGTGTGGAGCATGATAGAGAAGGTGTAGGTGATTCATGAGAAAATTAAGGCAACAAAGGATCAAAATAAAGCCTATTCTAATCATAAGAGGAGTCCTATAGAGTTTTGAATTACAGAAAATGAGTTTTTGAAGGTTTATCCTCATTTTTTCCATTAGAGGTTTGGTTATGGGAGAAAGACTTCTCCTTAATTTGTTGGGCCTTTTGAGATGTTAGAGTGCTTTGGTGCAGTTTCATGCTAGTTGGAATTTTCTATATAGATGGGTCAGATTCATGTTGTCCTCTATATATCAAAACTTCATCAATATCTTAATGATAATTTCTATTTCATTTACTAGGGAGATTTGGAAGTTAAAGATAACATGATGTTTGAGGAATAAATTTTTGAGATTTAGGACTGTTAGTAGAAGGTGTTGTATAGATGTTTTATTCCTTAAGTTTTTGTTCTATAGTGACACAATGGATTGGATAAGTGTACTTGAGAGCATGAGTCACCAATGCATTCCTGATATCTTGATTTGTTTGATGTTTTATTTTTTATATGATATCTATGAACCTTGGTTTATTTATGAGATGATTGATTATGTTATATGATTATGTATCTTATTTATTATGGTTATTTGGTTTTTCCCTTTTATAGTGATATCTATAAGAGGTATCATGTGTGGTGGTTATTTTTGACCCCTTAATTTTTTACTTATTGTGGTTTTGTATTCTCTAGGATAAGAATCATTTGAGAGGTATTTGATGCAATTACATGAATTTTCCCAAACCCTCCCCTTATCTATTCTTTAATGTTGAGAGATCCTGGGAACTATTTCATGGTAGTATTGTGGTTGAATGGAGGAATAAAATTCTAGAGTTATAGGTATCTATAGGAAAAGGTTGGTCATAGCTATAGTAATCCAACCCTTTATTCCTGAGTCTGATGATAAAAATACTTTCTTTAAACACTATATTAGATACAAAGTGAGATGACCCAAGCCAAACATATCTTTATTTTTCATCATCTCTTTAAGTTAAACATTACATCTCACAAATAAACACATAATCAAAAGAATATAAGGTTTAGTGTCTTTGAGGATCAGCTACATAAGTTACTTATTTTACGATAATTGTAAATATTTCTCTATAATTGAGCTACACTAGTCTCCCTTCTAATTTTCTCAAAAATTACACTCATCTTCATAACCTAGGGAAATGGAAACATAAGAATAGGTGAGCTAAAATTACCATTAAGGTTAACTATAAGTAATAAAAAATATCAAAAGTGTGTGTAAGATGAACATATGGGTATAATTGAGTAACATAGAAATACCATAGGAGAATCATACCCAAAAAATTTTAGATAAAAAATCACGAGTCATGGAATAAGGAAAAAGTCATGAATTAAATGAGTATGGAAAAATTAGTCAATAAACACAATCCATGAGAGCGTAACATCAGAATGAAGGTTCTGGGCATAGCATAAGTTCCATATGGGACATCCCCAACTCAATATTTTTTTTATAATTGATGTTTTATATAATATTTTCGTGATGATAAACATCGTGATCAACATAATTAAATAAAATAATATTGATTAGAGAAAAAACTAGAACCAAAGCACATGATCATCAAATATTATTGATAATTAATTTAAACAATTAAAGAATTACCTTGAAAATAATTCCTTCTTCATTTATGGACTTGAAAATGTCTCCACAATGTTCTATTTTTTTGTTTCATGAATAGAGTATATATTCCCTCTAGTGGTGATCCACATGTGTTCCAAAAACCTCCAAACATTACCATAGTAATCTATGGATATTAGAATGACATATCCTTACACTTGTGTCATTTTCCTTTGATCACCCAGAGAATTACTTCAAGGAAGAGTTCTCTTTGATATATCTAGACTCAAGAGTAGCGGTGGAGGAGGACTGATCTTTTTTCTTGAGAGCATTCTTAGATAAGGAGATATCTAGGGATTTGAGAGGATTATCTATGGACCCTGTTATGAAAAACCAAATGAATTGGCTCTCATGGATAAATATTACAATTGGGTTTATATATCGATAGGGTTAGAAAGTAACACTTTAATATGCACCCTTATTATTTTTCTTAATCCCTATGAAACCCCATGTTTATAATAATAATAATAATAATATTATTTATTTAAATGCACTAAAATAATTAATTAAATTAAATATTATTTATTTAAATAATATTTAATATGTATTATTTCTCAGAGGAGCTTTAAACTCATTTCAAAATTCCTCTACAATATTTATCAAATATTAAACAATGACTATTTATTTAATAAATAAAAATCATTGCATTATTTTTAAATAAATAAATAAATATTATATTCACTAAATAGAAAATAATTATTGATTAAATATTATTCTCACAAAATATTCTCTCAAATAAATGGTGATATAATATATGATATCAAGCATATATGAATAATTATTAAACCATGTGGGGGTTAATATTTATTCAAATTGTTAAATAATAAATAATAATATTATTTAACTGAGATTTTTGATACACTTAGTGTGTGACCCTCTAGGCCTCTTTCATAGTGGCATTAAGCTAAATATCCAAAATTCCAAGGTTATCATATAGAAACACACCAAAGCATCCATAGAGAAAGAAGTTAATGTCGTAATAAAATAAATCTTTATATAGATACTTACTATGTAATATATTCCCTTTATAGTGATATCTCTAATCAAGCAGGTTGTATGCCGATGCCATCAACCTATATAATCAATGTATCTTTCTCTGAAATTCTAGAAATTGAACTTTCCTATAGAACAACTTGGCCATGGATTTATTTAGGATATATAATTTCCATTAAAGGTACTAAAATATCAACTTCCATTAAAGAACATCAGGGAAAAATAATTTCTTCCATTATTTATCAACTTCAAGTGCATCCACGAGACCCAGGTTTGATTCTGGGTGGAGGCATATTTTCAGGTTACCATAGCAGTACTGTAATAGGTAATGTAGAAGGTACTATAGAAGGTACTATTCAGTACTGTAGTAGTTGGAACTATTCACCTTTGAGCCATTGGTTTGGGCCTGGAGCCCTTAATGCCTTCGGTCCAGTTAAGGATTTTAGGACACCTCAGGGATTTTAGGACACCTCAAGGACTTTGGGCCACATCATTCAGATCATGAAAGTGAATGTGAAACCAAACGGACCAAAGGAACTAGCTCCAGATGAGTACTTAGAGTAGGAAGTTTCACCTGAACAAATCTATCCATATATGGATGAATGTGAGGGTATAGAGATTTCCATAAGGACCAGACCTATACACCTCTACATTGGTATTTCTATCCAAATATATAATGCGAAGGTGGGAATTTGAATTCATGATCTAGATACTGGGGAGGGGAATTTTTCATGTAGTTATGTCTGGGATGAATTCCTATAAGACCTTTGGGTAACGTAATCCACTAATCCTATAGACCTTATAAGGGTTCCCCCTCATCCCTTGAAAGGGGGTTATAAAAAATAAATAAAAAGAAGGAATTTGGGACATTCCTAGGTATAAGGACCAATACACACATCCTCAAATAGGAACATCCAATGGCATATATAAATGTTTATTTCCTACCGGAGGGTCCCGTTCTCCTAATTTTCTACACTGGAAATTACCAAGGGAGTACACCATGATAAGGTGCCTCAAAGTCATATGAGTATCCTCCCCTGATATACTATATCATTTGTTTCCCTAAAATTATTTCATTTGGTTATAGAACATATATTTAAGAATACTGTTATGGAAATTTTGGGTTTTCATCATAGTAGGGAATTACAATAACCTTTCAGTGTGCTAGATACTCTTAGGACATTATCACATACTATGTCATGAATAATAAAAATCATGATGCGATAATGAGTTTATTTATTTTAAAAAAATGATTATAGATTATCATAAATTACATAGATGTTGGTTTTAGGGAGGCAACTACAAAATACCCCGACTTACACTAGAGCTAATTGCTAATAACCTTGAGTCTGATAGCTCTCACAAGATATACATTCTTCTGTTAAGATAGGCCTATAGTTTTTGAACACTTCTAAATCACAACTCCTCCATTGAGATAAAAAAAATATCTTAACTGAAAATTCAGATCATATTCATTTGTATAAAAACTAAGATCAATATAACCCCTGATGACTAGCTCCTAATCTCCTCCACACACCAGGAACATATCCTTAATTCTTCTCATATACTTAAGGATAGCCTTAATAGTAGAACAATGTTGTTCTCTTGGATTATCTTGATATCCTCTTACCATGATCAATGTGTAGGAAACATAAATTATGGTATATAAAATTTCATACATGATTGATCCTATCTCTGAAGTGTATGGGATATTACTTATTATCTCTTTCTCCTATTGCATTTGAGGACACATTTTATTAGTAAGATGTGTACCATTTGATACAGGAGCCAATCATAACTTGGATTGTTCCATAATAAATATATTTAGTATCTGGTCAATATATGTACCATGACTTAGTCTAAGCAACCTCTTGGATCTATCAAGAATAATCTTGATCCCTAGAATGTATGCTACTTCACCCAAGTCCTTTATGGGTACATTTTTTTAACTAGTTCTTAAAATTATATAAGACTAGTATGTCATTTCCAATAAGTAATATGTCATCAATATATACTACATGGATAATGAATGAATTCCCACTAATCTTCTTGTAAACACATGGCTCAATTTTCTTTAACAAAAACAAATTATTTTATATATTTATTGAATAAAATGTTCCATGAACTAGATGCTTACTTATATCCATAAATGGATCTCTGTAACTTGATTTTTTTAGCATCAACTGGAACCACAAACCCTTATGGTAGTGTCATATATATATATATATTCCTAAATGTTTCCATTAAGGAAAGTAATTTTTATGTCTATCTACCAAATTTCATATTCATGTTAAGCCACTATAGAAAGTATAACTATGATGTATTTAGACATGGAAAATAGTGAAATTTTTTCATCATAGTCAATTACTTAACACTGTTTAAACCCTTCAGACACTATCCTTAATTTATAGGTATTTAATTTACCTTCCATGTCTATTTTTATCTTGAATAACCATTTTGAACCTAAAATCTTTACATCAACAAGAACCCAAAATTCGTTTTGGTACATAAAATACATTTTAGAATTCATGGATTATTTCTATCTTTTAGCTTCTGATATCTCTACTACCTCTTTATAGGAGATAGGTTCATTATTTTCAAAAAATAATGAGTCACCATATTTGGTGACTAGAAAACCATATATCTCTAGTTCTCTTATCTCTCTAGTGATCCTATGTAGTACTTGTGTTTCAGGAACTACTTCTTCCATGGGGACCTATGGAATCTGTTCCTGTACCAATTCTTGTGTATCTTGAGCATCAACTTCATCAAAGTCAATCTTTCTCCCACTATACTTTTTAGGATTTTCTCCCTCTCAAGAAATATAAATTTTATAGAAACAATAAATTTCTTATCTAAGGGGTTGTATAGGTAGTATCCATTTGTTTTCTTAGGATACACTATAAAGATACACTTTCTGCCCCATGGTGCTAGTTTGTTTCATGATAAGGCCTTAACAAATTTCATGAAACCCCATACACTTATATGTGATAAAAATAGGTTCTTTCCAATCCATAAATCAAATGTAATTCAATTTTTAGCTTTATTTGGTACTCATTTTAATGTATATGCGATAGTTTGTAATGAATATTTCCAAAAGGATAATGAAAGATCTACATGAATCATCATCAACCTTACCATATCAAATAAGGTACAATTCCTCCTTTAATTAACACTATTCTTCTATGGTGTTTAAGTTGGAGTGAGTTGGTAAAGAATCCCAAAGTCCTGTATAAATTTAATAAACTCTTGGTTAAGATATTCACCACTTCAATCCGATCAAAGCTTATTTATCTTCTTTCCAAGTTGATTATATGCTTCATTATTTAATTATTTAAATTTATTAAAGGACTTGGACTTATTCATCATCAAGTAAACACATCCATATCTACTAAAGTCATCAATAAAAGTTATGAATTACAAATATCCACCTCTAGATTCCACTATAAATGTTTTACACACATCAGTGTGTACAAATCATAGAATCTCTGGGGCCCTTTCACCATGTCCACCGAATGGTGGTTTAGTCATTTTTCCTTATAAACAATCATGTAATTTTTAATTGGTTTTATATAAAAAGAGTCTAAATATCCATATTAATATTTCTTTTTCAAACACTTCTCATTTACATAACCAAGATGGTGATGGCATAACTGAGTGTTATATAAGTCATGCCAACATGATTTGTTATCAATTTACAATACTTATTTTTCTTAATTTAATACATAAATACTACTATTTAAATGTGTTATACCATAAAATATGTTGTATTTATAAAATAAACTACTTTTATTTTAAAATTTTAAAATAAAAACATCTGTATCTTGGATGGATATAGAAATTATGTTCTTTGTAACATTGGTATATAATAAAAATATCTTAAAACCAATATCATTCCTATTGGAAATGAAAGGTGGTAGTATCCAATGGATATAGGATCCAACCTCGCACGATTGAAATCTCAAAAATCCTTCTCTCCTCTAGAAATATTTTAGAATATACTTGGTTCCTGCATTTGGATATATATATGAGCACTGTAAGATGTATTTAATGCCCATTGTGTAGATATTTAAATATTACACTCGATAATGAATGAAACTTTCACTTCACCTTGATTCTGGGTGTAGTTCCCATCCCAGTGATCATGCTTACCACATAAAATACATACTTATTCATTCTCTATTCTCTACCTCTCAATTTTACTCTTCTTAGAAGGATGGTTCTTGGGAGATTTTGACTTCTTTTGAGTCATGGAAACCTTTTCCTTATTCTTCCTTTTATTATTAACCATAAGGCTGTGGTTTTTTTATTCCCAATGTCCTTTTCCACTTGGTGAATGAGAGTAAGAATCTCCTAAATACCCTTATCATTATTAATTATGTTATAATTAACAATAAAAATATAGAAGGACTTGGGTAGTGAGGAAAAAATGAGATCTCTGTGAAACTCATCTTGAGATTTAATCCCTAGGATGTCTAATCATTAAATGCATCCAAAAATATTGAATACATGAGGCCCAAATTGAACCTACTCTCTAATATTAGTTTTAAATAGATCATTTAAGATATCATATATCTCTTATCTCACCTTCTCTTAATAGATATACTAAAGGTGATACATCATGATATACAGATCCATGTCCTCATGTTACTTTAAAAGCTCATTTTTCATGGACGATATCATGAAACACAGAACATCTATAACATCATTCAAATGTTAACTCTTACTCACTATACTCTTTACTAGGCACTTTAATAATATGTTTTTTAACTAATACAATTTACTTACATGGAATAAGATAATGTGTAAGTGCCTTTGACATTATTTTAAATTATTAACGATGAGAATATTATCCTTATCAAGTATGGATCACAATGATATGTTTTAATTCATTTTTATTTTCATTTCTACAAAATAATATGAGCATAGTTTTATTATTTTATCTTATAAAATATAGACAAATAAATAATATTATATTTATTAATCTCCCAATATTTTATTGAAACCTAATATCCCTCACCATTGGATTTAGAATATATTGTTTCTTGGTCATTATAGTAGAGAGGATCCATATTTCCCTTTTCATCATCCTGACTTTAACCAGTCAATCAATTTGAATGGTTTTATATAGGCATTACAATTTACAACTACATTAAATAATAGTTCCTTGATCTATTGAGTGGATTCTCCAATCCTAAAATACTTAAATTGGATTTCCTTATAATTTTTCTATTAGTTACACGAATTATTTCTTTTGGATTCAACCCTTGATGTGGACTAAGTTAAGTTAACCCAAAACTTCAAGTTATAATTCCCCAATAATTGAAATCAACCCAACTTTGGTTGGTCAAGCACTTTGAAATATTGTTCGATTTTAACTTAATTAGTGGGAGGCTATACCAAATTAATATATACAATTGAAGGGTTTATCATTTTGCATAAATTTATAATTATTATCTTTATTACATTCTTGATAATATTAAGTGGATTTACTTAAGTGATTAACCATGTATTAGATAATGTTTACATATAATCCAATTTATTTTACTTCTATATCGAATTATTATTAATTTATTAATTCATGTGATCATGAAAAAATATCCACAATAAAATAACCATGAAACTTGATAGAAATAAAATAATAAAGTGGTATCATCATGATATTTTACCAATGGTTAGTTTATCTAGAATATGATAAACTAACCGTTTACCTAGGGTAAAAATACCTTGAACCATTTATGGTTCGTGTTGTAGATTTCCACCTATCTACCTATGTATCTATCATGGATTTTTTTCAACTAAGATCCAAAATTGAACCTCCTCCACTAGATTTGGATCTCCATCCATTACATTTGCTTTTAATCACTCACAGGATATGGGAACCAAATAAATTGTTAATGGGTTTACATAAAATAAACCATGGGAATGTAGACCTTTACATATTGAGAAGAGGGATGACACAAAATCCAATAATTTAATTTAATAATAAATTAAAATAAACCAATCAAATAAAAAGGTTTGTTCTATTCCCACGATCATCAATATACATGCAACAAATTATGCATTTAATAAAATTAGAATTCAATTTTAATTTTTATTATTTAATATAAATTTTTCTCTAATTAATTAATTATATTATTTAATTAATAATTTCTTTTATCTTAATTCACTTACAAAATTTATTCAAATTCTCATACATCATAATTTTAAAAAAATTAAATAAAATTATTTAAAATAAACTATCTAAAAAAATGTACCTTGGAGGCAACATAATGAGTACCCATCCAAACTACCCAAAGTGTATTATATTCATATACTTCTTACTCATGAGATATCTAATATACATGAGTTATCACATAATATCACAACATGTACTATCAACTTAATGAACACATGGAACACATGGTATTTATGTAGTGTATAATATTTCAGTTCATGTATAGTAATAAATTTATTAAGAATTATACATTATATGAAGTTTTGAACATTATGAAGAAAATTAATTAGACATTTAATATATATAAAATCCACCACAAGGAGTGTACTATCAACCTAATGACTACACAGAACACATGCTGATAAGTTTTAAGCAGTATAATAAATTAATTTTTAATTTTGTGTAATTTGATAATATACATGGTGTGTACAATCCAACTACATGACATGTATGTTCCTCACCGTCTATCCATGACACATTCCTAGGGACTCGGTGTTTAACTATTCCATAGAAATTAATGGAGTAAAAACATGTAAATGGGACACATGGCACATGATCTTTGATTTTAAATGCTCACTAATCATGTAGGCTGTGTAAGAAGATACATGACCCATTTATGACTTAAGAACTATATTTCATGTACAGAAGTTACAAGACATGTACTCTGGCTGAGTGTGTGCCAGGATGGCCTGGTCAACACATAGAGTTTAAAAAGATTCACCACATGTAATAAATTCTCACTACTTGAATTAATTATGAATTAATTCTTATTGTATTGAATACGAGTACATGGTGTGTACCAATGGGATACATGACTTTTACTCATGTATTAACTAGCTAGATTCTTCATAACCTCCAGACGATCTCTTCATATTTTTTTTTTATAAAATTAATCAATTTGATTATATTTGTGAGAAAGAAGAGGAAGAAGAACAAATATCATGATTTAGAATAAAGAATGATTAAAATCAAATTGAAAAATTAGTAACAAATTCATAAATCAATCAACGATCTATAAATAATTATAAATAATTATTTGACTGATATGACACCACTTTAATATTTTGGGTATAGTGGAAGCACCGGATGAGACATACCTAACTCATATATTTTGTTTTCACAATCAATGATTTATATGAGATTTACATGATGATAAATTTTATGATCAATTAAATTAAATCAAAGAATATTGATGAGAGAAAATGTTTAAACCAAATCACAAGATCATAATATATTATTTATAATTAATTTAAACATTTAAAGAATTAACTTGCGGGGAATTATTTCTTCATTGATGGATCTGATAACATATCCATGTTGTACCATCATTATGTTACAGGAATCAAGTATAGATTACCTCCAGTGGTGATCCACACATGTTCCACAAACCTCTAAATGTCATAATAGGAATATCTAGGTGCTAGCATGGAATATCTTAATAAATTCATCATTCCCCTTTGATCGCCCCAAGAATAACTTCAAAAAAAGGGTTCTCTTTGATCTATCTATACTTGAGAGTGGTGGTGGAGGAAGAACGCTCTCCATTCTTGAGAGAATTCTTAAAGATGAATATCTCTAGGACTTTGAGAGGATTATCTCTATATCTCCTTGTGCACAACCAAATGAATTGGCTCTCATAGAGAAATAATATAACTGGGTTTATATATCGCTAGGGTTAGAAAATATTAATTGTATATGTGCCCTTATTATTTTTCTTAATCCTTTAAAAATCCCATATTGATAATAATAATAATAATATTTTTTTTTATATTCTCTAAACTTGGGAATTAAATTAAATATTATTTATTCATATAATATTCAATATATATTATTTCTCACCATACATTTAAACTCAGTTTTCTATTCCTCCATAATATTCATCATACCTTGAATAAAGACTATTTAATAAATAAATATCACTGTATTATTCTCTAATAAATAAGTAAATAAATATTATATTCTCTAAATAGAAAATAAATATTTATTAAATATTTTTCTCACAAAATATTCTATCGAATAAATAGTGATGGAATATATGAGATCAAGCATACATGAATAATTATTAAACCACATGCAGGGATAATATTTATTCAACTTGTTAAATAATAAATAATAATAACATTTAATTGATATTCTGGATATACTTAATGTGTGACCCTCTAGGACTCTTTCTTAATAGTGTTAAGCTTAGATTACCAAAGTACAATGTTAGTGTCTAACAACATGTCAAGGAACCAATAGAGAAATAAATTAATGTACCAATGATATAAAGCCTCATACAGATGCTTACTGTGTAATATAATCTATTTAGAGTGATATCTCTAATAAATTATGTTGCATGCCGGTACCATTAACCTATATGATCAATGTCTCTTTCTTTAAATTTCCAAAAAT
The DNA here is from genome assembly GCA_963277665.1 of Viscum album. Lineage (NCBI taxonomy): Eukaryota > Viridiplantae > Streptophyta > Magnoliopsida > Santalales > Viscaceae > Viscum > Viscum album. The sequence goes on along the minus strand of OY728148.1, from coordinate 387,232,047 downwards.
TGAACTTTCCTGAATAACACCAAATCTATGGATTTATTTAGTCTATATAATTTGCATAAAATGAAATGAGATATAAACTTTCATTAAATAACCAAAGGGAAAAAAATCCTTTCTTACATTTTTCATTAATGAAATATTACTTGTGAGTCACCCAAAGTATACTACCTCATCGTGAACACATGTCATCACGTTTTTTATAAATAAACCAAAGTACATTAATCATAACATCCATTAACAATAATATTAAAGTCTAAGGACCAATACACCCAACCATAGATAGGAACATCTAGTGACACATATAAATGTGTATTTCCTACTAGTGGGTCCTGTTCTCATAATTTTTTACACTAGAAATTACCAAGGGTGTACACTATGAGAAAGAGACTAAAAGTACTATGAGTATCCACCCATGATAGAATATATAATTTTGTCCCTAAAATGATTTAATCTGGATATAGAACATATATTTAAGAATACCGTCATGACAGCTCTGAGTTCTCATCATAACAGATAACTACACTGACTTTTTAGTGTGACGACTACTCTTAGGAAATTATCACATATTATGTGATACATAAGAACAAACATGATATGATAAGGAATTAATTAATATTAAAAACAACTAATAAAAGTTATCATAAAGTAAAGATAAGTTGGTTCTAGGGCAACAAATCTAACATAATATACCTTATAAATGTGGCACAAAAATTAGCATAGGGAAACATCACCTTAGTAAATCATAAACTTTCACCCATTATTGTGAGCAATTATTTTTTTCCTAATTATACATGTATTATGAGATATAAAATTTTAACCAATGTATTGAAGATAGATATAGGACCCCACCCATCATTCATCCATACATACATGTGCCACTTGAAATCAATCATTCATTATATCATAAAAAACCCATGGGAAGAAAATGGTATCCATTTATCACATCAAAAATATCCCATGGAAATAAAATGGGTTTAATATAACTTTCAAATGTATTCACATAAGGAAATCATTCACAATTCTAGTAATAATTGTAACAAGATAAACCCATGAAAAATAGATGGGTATCTAAAGATATTTAGTAGCTTTCTAGGTAAATAACCTTCAATTAAGATTATGAGGTATATTATATTTACACCATATAATTAAAAGGTATATATTTTAGTCAATAATTTTCCCAATCAATTGGTGTATGAAATCTAGGTAAAAACACTTCAATCAGAAGAAAGAAATATAGAGTGTTCACAAAGGAAAAACATTGAAAAAAACTCATATTTACACACAACTAATGATTAATAAAGACAAAGGTAGTGACAAGTTATTCCACTAAAAGAGAATAAAATTACATAATTAATACAAAAAATAAGGTGGAGGGTATTATTTTAATAATATCATTGATCAATCATAAAATATTTCAAATTATTTCGATTTATATGAGACACATTTTTTAAGATCATTAGGAAAATAACATTTAAAATAAGAAACATTCTTGACCTATTTAAAAATATTTATATAAATTAAAATATTTTATAAAACCTGGGGAATAATAATTTATTTTATAAAACTTGAAAACATTGATAGTAAGTTTCATATAAAAAGAAAAATATGATATAAAATGTGTTAACATGGAAAATGTTAAAAAGAGATGCTTTTCACACTTTGATGAAAACAAACCATATATAAATCATTAAAAATTTATTTAAAAATTTTAAAGAAGGTAAAATTAGTATTAAATTACCTTAAAAAATTATAAATTCTTAGATAAGGAAAATTTTAAATGAATCTATTGAATATGGTCATAGAATAGGAGGATTCCCGACTGAAAAGAAGGGGCAAGTTCAATTTTATTACAATGGGTAAATAACGAGCCAAGGGGTAACATGGAATAGTAAGAAGGCATATAAAGCCATAAAAAATTATAGGAGGTTAAAATTATGTATGATTTAGAAATAAATAACATAAAAATTCCTTATAGGGAGTATCTTTCAATATATCCCTGATTTGAAATCGATATTGAAGAAGAAACCCTTATGCTAATGGTAACATAAGAATAAAAGGAACAAAAATATTTACCATGAAATAAAAATTAAAATACCATGAGATGAAAGATATTCATTATAATTTAAGGAGATAAGGTAGTGAGTACACCATATAAAATAAATGATGGTGCGTAATATCAAACATGTCTCATGGAATTGAAAATATTGACAAATAACCCTTACAAGTAACACAATCATTGAGGTATTTTTTTAATATAAGGTTATAAAGAAAAAATGTAAAACCAAAAAAATAATAAATAAATAAATCATATATTTTTCATTTATTATAATAAATAAAAATTGAAATGAAAGAGTTCAATAAGAAGTCTTGTAACTCAATGGAAGGAAACTGAGTTAGCAAAAACCCTTACAACATTGTAAAATTTTGAATCCAAAACCCTTAAAGTATATAATTTCAAATGAAATATTAAATGAAATTAATAATTATATGGTCATGATATTAAATATTAAATGGGTAGTAGATACACCATCCAAAATAAAACTTAGCGAATAATAAGAAATATGTCTTAAGGGGTGAAAATTTAGACAATAAAACCTTACCTTGTTTCCCTGCTTAATAAAATGTCATATAACCTCCTATAAAACAAAAATAACTATCTTAATATTCAATTTAATAAAATTATTAATATATATTAACTTTTATATACATAATTTATGATCATTTATTAATAATATATTAGTTATTTATAGCTTATTTTTATCACCAGGTGTTAGAAACTTTAATTGTTTCACACATGCTTTATGATGTCGATTTCAGTATCCATTCCTTGATACCATGTTCATTATTACTAGATTATTTAAATAAACATAATCAATAGATTATATTTATTTATAAATATCTTATCTTATTCCATAATGCTTCTAGTTATGTTGCATGAAAATGGAATCGATGTCGGCTTATTTCGATAATTTTAGCAATCAAAGATGATATTTTAATAATAAGTTAAATACATAATATAAACTTTTTAAAAACATAAATCAATAATTATTTAATTATTAACATATAATAATTTTATTATTTAATTTACCTTATCCATATGTGATAGATTCATATATCACTATTCATGTAGGTGGTTAAACTGACCCAAATAAGAACACAATATAACTTAATGGGTGAGTATGGTTAAGGAAGTGTATAATATAATTATAACTGAATAATAATGATATTATTTATATTTTTTTATTTGTTTAATATGATTTTGATTGGTTTATATAAATAATTAGAATTAATATGAAAACAAAAGACATTACCCCGTGGGGGGCGGTAGTCTGCACGGTTAACATCACCATTTCTCAATGAATGAGAGGGGATGAGGGCAGATAATAAATTATCTTTTGAGATTAATAATAAATAACATATATCATATTTATTCATCAATAACATCATTTAAATTTCCAATTATAGGAATTGATGAAAAACATAAGATGTCATTTCATAGAGGTGGTAGTCCGCACATACACATGATCAGCATTGTCCCATTTTTCTTAGTGGATGAGAACGAATAAATAATGGTTGTTATATCAATATAATAAAAATTAAATATAATAATTATACTGATTTAATTATATTACTATGTTTAGGATAGGTTTGGAAGATAAAGATTAATAATAAAAAGTTAAGGATTATGTAACACTCACGTTGGGACCTTTAACTTTCTCTTGAAAGACACCTTGGAAATGAAGGGATTAAGATAACTTATAGTGATCAGGGGATTTAATATGTGAAATTTACTTATGGGATAGTAAAATTGGGTAATTTTTTAAGGAAAATTATGTGGGAAAATGGAGTATTTAATGGGTGTAAGAGATCCCCTTTTATAAGGGAAGAAAATGACACTTTTGTGGATACCCATTATTTTTCAATATTATCATGACACTATTAAAGAGTCATTGGATAAAAAAATGTGAAATAATGGATTTTTTGGTGATATTTTTTCAATCAAGACTCAAAAAATAATTTACAAACATGTTTTAATTTTTTTTGAAGTCATCTATTTGTATATTTTTACTTTTACCCATTTATTTTTTTACCATTGTAACTTGTATTCACTCAAATAATTTCAAATTTAATAAAAATATAAAATAACCCACCCTAAAAAATTCTAATTCACTAAATATTAATTTATTACAAATTTAATCCAATATAATTATTAAATATTAGAAAATTAACTTTTAAATTAAAACATATGATGTATAGATTTTTTTTAGAAAAACGACTTCATGTTCATTAAGTGTTCCTAATATTATATAGTATTGATTAAAAATTAAATTATTGTTAATATATTAATATATATTTTTAAAAATAATATTATATCAATTATTCAATATATATTAATTTAATTTATTAGATAAATATTTCACAATATTAATAAAACAATTCTTTAAAAATATCAGTTTCATCATTATCATAGTAATTAACTTTAATAATAGAAATCTATTTTTTATGATTAAAAATAAAATTGAATTTATTAACTATTATATGTGTGTTTATCATAAATATTAAATATATTTTTTTATATTTAATTTCTAAAAGAGATAAAATCTAATTTCAACGTAAGCGTATGAAAATATTTTTTAGTGTGAAGTATTAATTGAGTTTCCAAAATGTTAAATATGTGTTTTATTAATTAAACATAGTATTTTTAAATGATGTATAATAAAAAGGTTTCATAAAATTTTAATTTATTCTCTCATTAATATAATTTCACAAAAGTGTCATTTTTTTAGCAAAATTAGTATTTTCACTATTCACCAAATAATCAATTATTTCAAAAAAATTCTAAAAATTTATACTAAGATAATTTTGAAATTATAAAACAAAAAATCATGTCAGTTTTATAAAATTATAATTATAAAAAATATATATTTATCATTTTAATGAAAATATAAGATAAAAAGATAAACTACTTTTATTGAAAAATAACCTTTTTACAAATTAAGTGTTCTTAATATTATTTCATACTAATTTATAATTTAAATAATGTTAATATATGTTAGAAATATTTTATACCATCATAATAATATTTATAAACATAATTTATTTGAATAAAATATACAAATTTTTAAAAAAATAGTTATTTGAAAAATAATCCTTTTAAGTCATATTAATTTTTAAATATAAGCGTTTTCAATTGATTACAATATTTTTATTTACCAGTGGTTTTATTTATATAATTATATTAATAGTATTAATATAATGTGTTATAATACATTGTTAGTTCAGTATTGTATGAGGAACAATCTATCAAATGTAGTATTAATTTAGAGTAAAATATTTTCCAAAATCTCAAAGTGTTAAAACCCCCCTTAAACAAATTGCGTTATCAAAATTTTAACTATCTTATAATAATTAGAATACAAAGGGTATCTAAAATGTATACATGACTCAAGAAATAATTTCTAATGAGGTATCCACCTCACTATACTTGGTAATACTTATAAAATGTTTATCCCAAATATGCTTATTTAGGAGTTCCTATGGATATACCTTTCACAACTTCTCTTTCGTGATCTGTTTCCAACCAAATACTAAAATAAAAAATGGTTATCAATAAAATAAAAGTAAATGATCATATGAATATGAAAACTCAATACAAATATTTCTTCATAAATTAATTCTTAATTTTATCCTTTAATACTTTCAGTCCAATCTAATTTTATTTAATTTAGGTTATCTCTTACTTCTTAGCCTAACACCAAAAAAATTATCCCCAAATTATCATGAAATTTCTTAAAATATTTTAAACCTATAAAATATTGAAATATACGACCTCAATGTTTGAATTAAAATATATCCATAAAATCTCATATCAATTAATATGAACCTTAACTCATGAATCTCTATGTTTTAATCTAAGTTCTCTATAGTCATTCCCTATTAGGTTTTCTAACCTAAAGATTTTCAAATCTTTTATAATGCTTCATAAAGAAAATTTGAATTCACCAAAGCATATCCCATGTGAATTTCAAACCATGTGTGTAGTTAGGTATCTTTTTCATGAACCAGGTGATGATTTTGTTAATACCCAATATTCCCCTTTTAGGGTTACTACCCCTAGGCACTTCTATGCAAGTGCCTACATACAATTGTAGTATCTAGAAATGATGTTATTGCTAAGAAAACCACACAATCTCTACTTTACTAAAATTTCAAGATGTTATCCTATAATTAGAATTATACCTTAGATTTATCCATTTATTTTTAACTAAAATTATGTTATCCTAATCTATAAAATAACTAAAATAATCCCAAAAAATAACTAAACTCTTCATTGATACCAACTATAACAACCCCGACCTGTACTACCGAATCCTGTGCTAAAATGAATTTCTTTAAACACTGAATTTGATAAAAATTAAGATAACTCAAGATAAACAAATTTTTTATTATCACCATAAGTTAAACACTTCATCTCATAAATAAACACACAATAACAAGAATATAAGGTTCAGTATCTTTGAGGATTAAATACATAAGTAACTTATTTTATGATATTGTGAATATTTCTCCATAATTGAGCCGTAATATAATCCCTTATAGCCTTATCACAAATTGTACTCATATTTAAAACCTAGGTAAATATAAATATATTAATGGGTGAGAATAAATTAATTTTAAAGGAAAATATAAGTAATAAAAATAAAATACCATAAGTGATAATGAGATGAGCATGTGGGTATAATTAAGGTACATGGAAATAACATAATAGAATCATAGCCAACAATGAACAGATCAAAAATCATGAGTCATGGAATAAGAAAAAAGGCATGAATTAAAAGAGTGTGGAAACATTAGTTAATAAACATTATTCATGGGATCATAACATCAATATACCTTAAAAATATGGCACAAACATTAGCATAGGGAAAAATCACCTTAGTGAGTCACACACTTTCACCCATGCTTGGAAGAAATTAAATTATTCCCTTGTATACATGTCTCATGATATATAAAATTTTAAACAATTTATTGGTGGGTGATATAGTACCCCATCCATTCTTAATCTATACTTACTTTACCACTTAAAATCAATTATTCATTATATCATAAAGAACCCATGGTAAGAAAACTGGTTTCATTCATCACATCCAAATGAAACCATGGAATTAAAATGGGTTTCATATATTTTTCAAATGTATTCATATATGTAAATCATTCATAATTCTATAAATAATCATAACATGATAAATATTTGTAAAATAAATGTGTATACAAATATATTTAGTAACTTTTTAGGTAAACCTCATTAAATTAAGATGATGAGGTATAGGGTATTTACACCACATATATAAAATATATATATTTTATTTAATAATTTCCCCAATAAATTTACATATGTAATCTAGGTGAAATCCCTTAAATTAGATGAATGAAATATAGAGTGTTCACATATGAAAAACATCAGAATAAAACTCATTTTTATACATAGTGGATGATCAGGAAAAACAAATACAATGATGAACCATTCCTCCTAAAATGAATAACATTACATAATTAATTTAGAGAAACAATGTGGATGATATCATTTAAATTATATCCTTTATCATGCATAAAATATATCAAATTATATTTATTTAGAAGAAAAACATTTTTTATGAGCATTAGGAAAATCTCATTGAAAATAAGAAACATTATTAGCCTTTTGAAAAAATTTATATAAATAGAAATATTTTATAAAAATATAAGGATAATAATTTATTTTATAAAACACAAAAACATAGATATAAATATTTCTATAAAAATAAAAATATGGTAGAAATATGTTTTCACATGGAAAACATTAAACAAATATTTTTTTGACACTTTGATAAAAACAACCCATATAAAAAATGTTAAAATATATTTAAATTTTTTAAAGAAGGTAAAATTAGTATAAAATAACCTTAATCAATTATTGAGGCTTATATAAGGACATTTGTAAAGGCATTCAATGAATACAACCATAGAAGAGGATTCCTGACCAAAAATAAGAGGTAGGGTTGGTTTCCTTAAAATGGGTAAATAATGAACCATGGGGGAAAATGAAATAGAGATAAGACATATAAAACCCACCAAAAAATAATAGGTGGATAAAATTATGGGGGATTTAGAAATAAAGAACATACAAATTCCCTAGATGGATTATATTTTAAAACAATGTCGATTTGAAATTGAGATTGAAGAAAAAACTATTGCGCTAATGGTAACATAAAAATAAAAGGAAAAAAGGGAGTTACCATGAAATAGAAATTAAAATATCATGATATGAAAAATATTCATTATAATTTAACTCAATAGGTTTGTGAGTACACCCTATAAAATAAATGATGGTGCATAATATCTAACATGTCTCATGGAATTGAAAATAGATACAAATAACCATTATATGTAACATAATCATTTAGGTGAAAATATTTTGAAAATTAGACTATAAGGAAGAATTTTAAAACCCCAAAAATAAGAATCAAATACATAATATAGTTTTAATTAGGTATAATAAATCAATCTTGGAATAATAGAGTTCCATAAGAGGGATTTTGACTCAATGAAAGGAAATTGAGTTAGTAAATACCCTTTCAATATTAGAAACATTCAAATAAAAATCCCTAAAAGGATATAATTTCAAATTAAATCTTAAATACCATGAATAATGAGAGTATCATGATAAAAAATAATAAGGGGGTATTATATACACCATCCAAAATAAGACATGGTGTATAATAAGAAATATGTCTCAAGGGGGGAAATTGAGACAAGAAACCCTTAACTTGTTTCTACACTTAATTTAATGTGGTATAAAATCCTATAAAAAAAATATTAATATTAAATTTCAAAAACTTATTCATATACATTAACTTTTATATAATTCATTTATGACCATTTATTATGAATATATTAGTTAGTTTTAGTTTATTTTTACCATTAGGTGTTAGTAACTTTAATTGTTTCATGCATGTTATATGATGTTGATTTTGGTATCCATTATCTGATAAAAATTTCTTATTTCATATATTAATTAAGGAATATAATATATAACTTATATTAATTTATAAATCTCTTATCTCATTTCATAAGTTTTTTGTTATGTTAAAATGGAATTAATGTCATCTTATATCGGTAATTTTAGTGATCAAGGATGATATTTTAATAATAAGTTTAATAAATAATATAAAATTTTAAAAACCATAAAACAATAATTATTTTATTACTAACTTATAAAAACTTTAATATTTAAGTTCCTATAGTTATTCATGATATAGTTTTATAACATCATTCATGTAGGTGGTTAAACTGACCCAAACAAGAACACGCTATAACTTAATGGGTGATTATGGTTAAGGAAGTGTATAAATTTCATTATAAAATAAGAATAAGAATATTATTTATATTATTTTTCAGCTTATGAATCATGTTTTAATTTTTTAGATAAATAATGAAAATAAATATGAAAAATGAAAAACATTACTTCGCGGAGGTGGTAGTCTTCCCATACATGTAGTTAATGTCATCATTTCTCAACGAATGAAACTAGATGAAGGTATATAAAAAATTAGATATCTAGATTCATAAATAAATTATATATATAATATTTATTCATCAATACCATTATTAAAACTATACATGAGAGGCAATGATGAAAAATAGAAGACACTATTTTGTGGAGGAGGTAGTCTGCACGTACGTACAATCAACATTATTTTCTTTTTTAATTAGATGAGAAGTAATAAATAATGGTTTTTAATTAATATAATAACACCTTATCATAATAATTATAATTATTTCATTATATTACTATGTTTTGTATTCTTTGGAAGATAAATATTAAGAACAAAAAGTTAAGGATTAAGTAATACTCACGCCATGACCTTGAACTTTCACTTAAAAGTTTCCTTGGATAATGAAGGGTTTAGGCTAAATTTTAGTGATCAGGGAATTTATGAAATGAAATTTAATTTTATTAGAGTAATTTTTTTAGGTTTTAAAGAAAACTTCTAATTTAAAGTGCATCATTGAAAAGGTGTAAGTGATCCTCTTTAATAAGTGAAGAAAATGGAACTTTTATGAACACCCATTATTTTCCAATATTAATATTACACTATTAAAGGTTAAATGACTCAAAAAGTGACAAATAATGGAGTTTGGGGTGATATAGGGTTTATACAACCTCAACCAAGAATTTATACACATTTTATAAGCATGTATGAAGTCATTTATTCTAATATTTTTACTTTTACTTTTTTTACCGTGGTAACTAGTTTTCACCCAAATAATTTATGATTTTATAAAACTATAAAATAAACCACCCTAATTTTTTTATCTTATTAAAATTAATTTATTACCCATTGAATCCACTCATGTTCTTAAATATTATAAAATTAACTTTAACATTAAAACATATAATGTATAGAAAAATTGGTTTTTGTAGAAAAATGACTTCATGTTCATTAAGTGTCCCTAACCTTATTTAGTATTGATTAAAAATTAAATTTGTGTTAAAATATTTATATATGAATTTAAAAATTATATTATATTCATTATTTAATATATATTAATTTAATTAATCATATAAAAATTACATCATATTAATAAAACAATTATTTTAAAATATTAGTTTCATCATTATCATGGTAATTAAATTTAATATTAGTAATATAATTTTTATAGATAAAAATAAAATTTAATTTATTAAATATTATTAACATTTTGATATCAAATATCAAATTTTTTTATTTTATTTAATTTCTAAAAGTGATAAAATCTAATTTCAATGTAGTCTCATAAAAACTGTTTTTAGTGCGAAATATTTCCTGAGTTTCCAAAATGTCATTCATGTGTTTATTTAATTCAATATAGTATTTTTAAATAATTTATAATAAAAATGTTTCATAAAATTTTAATTCATTATTTTATTAATATAATTTCATAAAATTGATATTTTTAACAAAATCAATATTTTCACTATTCACAGAAAAATCAATCATTTCAGAAAAATCCTAAAAATTCATACTATTGGTAATTTTGACATTAAAAAATAAAAAATTATGTTAATTTTTTATAATTATAATTCTAAAAAATTATATATTTATCCTTTGAAGAAAAATACAAAGTGTAAAGATAAACCGATTTTATTGAAAAATGGCCTTTTTATACATTAGGTATTCTTAATATTATTTCATACAATTTTTTAATTTTAAAAATGTTAATATATATTTGAAATATTATATATCATAATAATAATATTTATCAAATTAATTTATTAGGATAAAATAAAAAACACTTCTAATAAAATGTTATTTGAAAAAAATTATTTTAAATTATATTAGTTTCCAAATGTAGGTATTTTTAATTAATTACCATTTTTTATTTACTAGTGGTTTTATTATTATTATAAATTTATCCATAATATTAATATAATGTGTCATAAATCATTTTAGTTTGGTGTTTCTTGTGGAAAACATTATCGAATGTATTATTAATTCATAGAAAAATATATTCCAAAATCTCATCATGTTACATTCTCTCCGTTAATTAATTTGCATCCTCATAATATTAATTATCTTATAATAATAAGAACATCCAAGTTTATATAAAATATATAAATGACTAAATACATAATTTATAATGAGGTTTTCTTATCACTATCCTTGTTAAGAATAGAAAACTGTTCATCCTAAATATGCTTCTTTAGGAGTTCCTATAGACTTACCTTTCACAGCTTCATTTTCATTATCCTGTTTCCAACCAAACATTAAAACCCAAAATGGTTATCAATAAAATAAAATTAAATGATCACATGAATATGAAAAATCATTCATAAGAATAATTATCCAATGAAACCTTCATTTCAACCTCTAATACTTTCAGTTTAATTAACTTTTCTTTAAGTTAGGTTCTCTTATACTTATGAGCCTAATCCCAAAAAAAATTCTCCAAAAATTATCATGACCTTTATTATAATATTCTAAACCTATAAATCATTGAAATATATGTTCTAAAAGTTTTAATTACCCTTTATCCATAAAATTACATATCAATTAACATGTACCTTAACTCATGAATCTCTGTGTTTTAATCTAATTCATTCTCTATTAGGTTTTATAACCTAAATATTTTTAAATCCTTCGTAATAGTTTGTAGATAGAATGCGAATTGACCAAATAATATTCACCTAGAGTGTCAAACTAGGTGTTGAATTACACCTCTTTTCCATGCATTGAGCGTTGATTGATTTAATACACAATATGCCACTTTCAGGGTTATTACTACTAGTTACATCTATGCTAGATCCTGTATTTACTTATAGTATCTAGATAAGGATGGTATTTCCATGAAAACCACACAATCTGTACTTTACCAAAATTTCAAAATGCTATAATATAATTTAAATTATCCCTAGGGTTTTTCATAATAATCTCTTATCTTAATATTCAAAATAACTAAACTAATTCTTAAAAATAACTAAACCTTACTTTGATACCAACTATAACAACCCAGACCTCCACTCTCAAGTTTGATTCTAAAAAAAATTTCTTTAAACACAATCTTAGATACAAAGTGAGATGACCCAAGCTAAACATATCTTTATTTTTCTTTATCTAAATAAGTTAAAAATTATATCACATATATAAAAACACAATCATAAGAACATAAGGTTTAGTTTCTCTGAAGATAATCTATATAAAAACCTTATTTTATAATACTTGTGACTATTTCTCCATAATTGAGCCATAATTAAATCCCTTATAAACTTAGCAAAAATTACACACATCTTTATAACATGGGAAAATAGAAACATAATAAGGGGTGGGATAAAATTTTTAGTAAGGTTAGATATAATAAATAACAATCAATGATCATAAGTGAGTATAAGATGAGCATATGGATATAATCAAGTTACATGGAAATAACATAGGAGAATTATACCCAACAAAGAATAGATAAAAAATCACGAGTCATAGTATAAGGAAAAATACATGAATCAAAAGAGTGTGGAAACAATTGTCAATAAAAATGATCCTTGAGAGTGTAACAATATGATACCCTATAAATTTTTCACAAACATTAGTATAGTGAAACATCATCTTAGTTAGTCGCACACTTGCACCCATGCTTGTAAGAAATTAAATTGTGCCCATGTATACATGAATCATTAGATATAAACTTTTAATTAATTTATTGGAGGGTGATATATAAACCCACCAATAATTCATCCATAATTACATGTTTCACTTGAAATCAATCATTCATCATATCATAAATAACCCGTAGGAAAAAATGGGTTTCATTTATCACATCAAAAATAACCCATGGAAATAAAATGAGTTTCATATCCCTTTAAAATTTATTTACTTAATGAAATAATTTATAATCCCATAAATAATCATAACATGATAAAAACTATGGAAAATAACCGGTCATCAAAATATATTTAGTAACTTTATAGGAAAATACCCTTTAATTAAAATTATGAGGTATATGATATTTACACCATATAGATTAAAAGGTATACAATTTAGTCAATAATTTCCCCAATCAATTGATGTATAAAATCTATGTGAAAACCCTTAAATAAAAGGAAGGAAATATAGACTATTTTCAAATGAAAATCATTAGAATAAAACTCATATTTATACATAGTGGATCATTAGGCAAGACAAAAAAAGTGATGGATCATTACTCCAAAAGAGAAGAAAATTTCATAAGATATCCAAAAAAATAATTTGTATGGTATCATTTAAATAATATCCTTGACCATGCATAAAATATGCCAAATTACCTTGATTTATATGAAAAACATTTTTTTGGAGCATTAAGAAAATCGCATTGGAAATAAGAAACATTTTCGACCTTTTTGAAAAAATTTATATAAATAGAAATATTTTATAAAACTATTAGGATAATAATTTATTTTATAAAAAATGAAAACATGGATATTAAGTTTCATAGAAAAAAGACAAATATGATGGAAAGATGTGTTCACATGAAAAATGTTAAAAATTGATTCTTTTCACACTTTAATAAAAACAAACCATATAGAAAAATGTTAAAAATATATTGAAAATTATTAAATAAGGTAAAACAAGTATTAAATGAGCTTAATAAATTATTTAGGCTTATATAAGGACACTTTTTTAAGGAATATAATGAATTTGGTCATGAAAGAGGAAGATTACTAACCAAAAAATAAGAGGTAGGGTCAGTTTCCTTACAATGGGTAAATAATGAGGTAAGGGGGAAAATAAAATATTGGGAAGACATATAAAACCCCCAAAAAATCATAGGAGTATAAAATTATGTAGGGTTTTATAAAGAAATAATATAAAAATTTCTTTTGGGGATTATCCTTCAAAACAATATTGATTTGAAATTGAGATTGAAGAAGAAACCCTTGGTAATGGTAACATAATAATCAAATGAAAAAAAGATAGTTACCATGAAATAAACATTAAAATATCATGATATGAAAGATTTTAATTATAATTAAAGGAAATGGGGTAGTTATTACACCATATAAAATAAATTATGGTGCATAATACCAAACATGTATCATAGAATTGAAAACAAAGACAAATAACCATTACAAGTAGTATAAAAATTGAGGTAAAACATTTTAAAAATGTGGTTATAAGGAATAATTTTAAAACCTAAAATATAAGGAGGAAATAATTCATACAGTTTTCATTAGGTATAATAAATCAAAATTGGAACAATAGAGTTAAATAAGAATGATTGTAACTCAATAAAAGGAAATAGAGATAGAAAAAACTCTTACAATAATAGAAACTTTTGAATCAAAATTACTTGAAGGATATAATTTAAAATTAACTATTAAACAAAAATAATAATTAGAATATAATGATACAAAATTTTAAAGGTGTGGATACACCATACAAAAGAAAACATGATGTATAATAAGAAATATGTCTCAAGAGGGGAAATTGAGATAATAATGTAAAGAACCTGACCACAGTTGCCCAGAGCTGGTGCCTTATTCTATTACATTATCATATAAATAAGGAAGTTGTATCATGAAGTAAATAATGGTTTTTAGCATCATAAAACTAAATATATACATAATTTCAACATTAAAACTTGAAATTAAATACATTATAAAAAATCTATTGGAAACAATCTTATTCTTCTATATTATCTTTGCATGTCATTCATAAAATTCATATTGGAATAATGGGGAAAATAAAAATAATAAATGGGTGAGATCAGATGCTCAGTAAGGGTAAGTAATATAGTGGAAGCATAAATAATAAGATATGATGAATAACTAAAGAACACGTGCCATTAAAACAAAATCTTAAGCATAATTTGGCAGGAATAAAAGCTGAATAAATAATGACATAATAAAAAATAACCATGTATATTATACTAGTTGAATAATCACATGTAAAAACAATTACTAGCTTCATAATTATGTAATTCATAATGCCAGACATCGTAATCATACTGTCAAGGCCTCAACCAAGACACCATACATAATAGGTAGAAAAACCAGGTTAGTTTGTCTCATGAGACCTACCGATGCATCGAGGGGATATAGTGGACCCAACCCCTAACTTATTAAGTCCAATTAATTACTCATATAAATTAGGATTTCATAAACTATATATACATATGACATGTAAATAAATTTCCCCAAACCGTAAACATAATCACTAACCATTCCAAGTAGTATGATTAATAGTGTCAAGATAGATTATCCACAACCAAAATAATATTAATCCATTTAATAAAATATTTTGGATGATAAAAATAAGATATAAACCTCAATAAAACATAAAATTTATGAGAGGTGTTGAAATATATGAAAATAATCTAATAAAATCGTTGATAAATTCTTGAGAGAAATACTCTTTTTTACTTTGTAAAGAATAATTCTATTGGAAAATTCATTTTTATTTGTTATGATTTTTTGTATAAAACTAGTAATGAAAAAATATATTTTTTTAATGAAAAAATTACCTATTTTATAAAAATAATGGTATCTTAAAATAGATTATGGTTGGTACTTGAAAATGGGTAAGAAATCGAGACGTTCCCTTTAATCAGGCTTGTATATCCAGAAGAATTGAGAAGGGAACCTTGTTAAACATGTAATTATCATAAAATAAATATGAAATTATGAGGTTGTAATGTATACATATAATTTATAATAATTATATAAAAATAATTAATAATCACATTTTTTTATAAAGGAATAAATCATCACCTAAATGAAAATAAAGGTTAAGGAAGAAAACCCTTTCCCTATGTACGAATGTGTTCTACACTTGGACTTATCATCCAGTAAAATAAAATTAAATCCATTAATTAATTAATTAAGAACCTTATATTCATGTATTTTATTTATTATAATTTTACTAAGTTAATTTATGGCCTTTTTGATGAGTTATAATATATAATTTCATCACTCGGGAGTGTTGGTTTCCTTGGTTTTCATGATTGGTATACTTATATATGAGTATGTAAGTTCATTTTTAATGATTATAACTCTCAAAAATTGAATTTATATGATATTAATGAACATAAATAATTTTAATTGATATTTTTTCCATATATTAGGATGAATCATTAACGATAACCATTTATCTTAATTTTAGCAGTTTTTTGATCACAATGAACAAGTTTTGTTCTATTATTTAATATCATATATATATAATTGTTCCAGAACCTTAAATAATATATAATAAATATTTTATAATTTTTTTCAACCATAAATATTGTTTCATGACCATACATTAATAAAAAAATTAAATAATGAAAGTTCACCGTCCATGAAGGTTGTAAATCGACACCTCCCAGATGATGATTTCGTTTTTAAAATAAAAGAGAGAGAGTAAGGATATTGATGATGGATATTATATTAAAATTATATAATTATAGTATATATATTATACTAGAGTTATCATGATCATTTTTATATAGGAGGTGAGGATAGGATAGGAAAATAAAATAAATTGAAATGAAATTTAAAGAAAAGGGAAGAGGGTTTACCTCTTGAATTATCCTCCTTGAGAATCTCCTTAGGGAAAGGGGTTTTGGTATTTTGGAAGTACAAAGATCTCCTAGATGTGGGTGAGAGACTAGGTAAGAGTATTTGGTCAGAATTTAGATAATATTCGAGGCTTATAGGTGCGAGGAGAAGAGGTGGTGAGGGGTGGTTTTTATAGTAGAGGAGAGGGGCGATTTCTCATTATTTTATTCATTATTTAATTATTTTTCTCAAGATAAGAAATAGTATTGATTATTGTGAATAAATATAGTAATGATTGCATGTGATTTCTAAAAAATGGTTCTTACATCATCCAAACATCATACATGACTCTATAATTCATGTATTTAGCATTTATCATAAATTATCATATTTTACTATTCACAAAAAATTCAAGTATTTTGAAAAAATATAAAAAAGCTCACCCTAACCATTTTTTGATGTGTAAAATTAAAAAATAAACTCTATTTTATGAAAATAATTTTATAAATATGAGAAATTTAATTTTTAATTAAAATCATCATTTACTTGAAAAATACATTTTTTTAAATTAAAACTAATTTTATAACACCCTAAAAAATTAACTAAGGTATAATTAAATTATCCTAAAATCATAGAACCAAAAATATTGACTTATGGATAAATTTTATGAAAATTAATTTTCTTTTAAATCAATTTATTAATTATATAATTGTAATTAAATATTTATTACTCACAAAACACCAACACTTAATTATTAATTTTTAAATTTTTCACTCACCTATACCATTATATAATAATTTCATTTATAAGGTGCCTAAATTTTAGTTATACTTTCATGGGTGATGTTACTATTCATAAGGGTCATATTACTATTCATAAGGGTAACATTACTTTTCAAAAGGGCCAAGTTACTATTCACCAAAAAATTAAGTTGATCCTATAAGAATATAAAATTCTTACTAATCGCAACCATGAATGTCTATTTTTTAAAATTCAAATCACAAAAGAGAAAAAATTATGTTTCATGGCTAGGTTATAAATATCATGCTTAAATAATTATAATAACAAAGTATTGTTTCGCAGAGACTCAGCATTGTGTGCATTACATTCTATGTTAAATTTATTTGTAAATCCTTGGGGTGTTAAAGTCTCCCCTCCTTCAAAAATTTCATCCTCGAAATTCTAGAATGTTACCTCATAAAAATATTTGGGTAGTTCTTCATCATAAGTTCCTTAGGCTCCCATGCCACCTCTTCAATTTTATGATTTTTCCAAAGTACCTTTACCAGTCGAATCATCCAATTCCTCAAAAACTGTTCTTTAGTGTCCAAAATTTAGATAGGCTATTCAAAGTAAGATAAATCAGGTTCTAGATATATTCTCTCAGAAGTGAGGAGATGTGTTGGGTCTGGAATGTACTTTCTTAAAAAATATACACGGAACACATTGTGTATTTAATAAAGGCTAGGAGGCATCACCAAATGATAATCCACATCTCCAACTCTCTCCAAAATTTCAAAAGGACCAATGTACCTGGGGATCAGTTTCCCTTTATTCCCAAATATTATAACACCATTCCATAAAGATACTTTCAAGAAAACGTGATCTCATACTTGAAATTACAAATCCTTCCTTTGATTACTGGCATAAATCTTTTTCCTACTTTGAACTGCTTTGATATGGGTTTCAATAGTCTTTACCTTGGTTGTTGTTTCCTCCATAAGCTATGGTCCTATAAGCTTACTTTCACCAACTTCATCCCAATATGTTGGTGTATGACATCTATTTATATACAATGCTTTATATGGTTCCATTTTAATTCTAGAATGAAAACTATTGTTGTAGAAAAACTATACCAAAGGTAAATCACTACTACAAATATGGCCTTTATCAGCACTAGAAAAGTGCATTAACAACGCTAAAAAAAGCATTGTTAATCGAGACGAAGATAAAAGGAGATCTCTTTTATCAGTTCTCAGAAAAGAGCTAATAAAGTCCCCTTTTATCATGGTTAAAAAAAGTGATGATAAAAGGGGTCTTTTATCAGTGCTAAAAAAACGCGGATAAAAAGGTCTTTTATCTGCAATTTTTTAAGCACTGATAAAAGTAAAAAAATTTAAAAAAGTAAAAAATATATATAATGTGGGGGGGGGGGAGCTTTTAACAACACTTGACCCCCCTTTATCAGTGCTAGGTGGACCCCTCAAACTCTCCCACACGCTGCCCTTGCCCGCGCATCCTCCACATCCCTGTGTGACCCTCCCTGCTTCCACTCGAACTCGAACTCGAGACCTCCCCCCTTGCACGCCTACACCTTTACCACTAAGCTATTTAGTTTTTTCCCTATTTAATGATATATCTATTTATATATATATATAGTTATATTTATTCATATATTAATGTATATTAATATTAATATAAATATATTTAGTTATATTAATACATATATATTTATTCATATATTAATACATATATATTTATTCATATATTAATATATATATATATATATTTGTATATTAATATATATTAATATATATTAATATATATTTATATATATATAGGTATATTTACTAGTATATTAATATAGTTTCATATTAATATTAATATATTTAATTATATTAATACATATATATTTATTCATATATTAATATATATATATATATATATTTATTCATATATTAATATATATTTATATTTATTTATATATATATATACTTATATTTATTCATATATTAATACATATTCATATTAATATAAATATATTTAGTTATATTAATGCATATATATTTATTCATATATTAGTATATATATATTTATTTGTATATTAATTTATATTTATATTTATTTATATATATATATTTAGTTATAATTTTTTATCCATATATTTATTTGTATATTAATATATATTTATAAGATTAGTTTTAAATACATTTATAAAATATGTTTTTTTATGTGTGTTTATAAATAAATAAATAAATGCATACATACATATATAAAACATATATGCACACAGACAAACACACACTCACACACACACATATATATTTACGAATAAATACATATATATGTGTATTTGAAAATCCATAGAATGTTAAAACGATCATAAATTATAATCCAGAAGTCTGTTTCAAATCTAGAACCAGTAAAATTGAATAAAATGAAACAATATTCAATATGATATGTGGTACATGCCTAGTGGACATCCAGATCAGAAGTTATACCTATTTGAATGTTAAAAAATCAGGGTATCTTGACTAAAAAACCTGTTTTAGAGGCCTTCTGAGCCTTTTTTTCCTTGAAAAATGTGATCGAAGGTTTCCTTTGGTCCCTATCGCATAGATCTTGTCGCAAGCTTTGATTTGATATGTTTTAGAGCTCAAACGGACACCCGGATCAAAAGTTATGGTCGTTTGAAGTTTGAGTTACATTTTTAACTTATTTTAGATATTTTTTTTTTGATTTTTTGTGTCTTCAAATTGTTATTAAATGATTATTAATCATGATAATTAGCAAATTATTAATTAATAATATTTTTTAAAATATTTTAAAGCCATTTTCACTAAATTTATTATATATTAAATATAATAGTATATTTATACTTATCTAAAACATATTTAAAAAATATATATTATATTTATATCAATATAAATATACTTATATAACAATATAATATTTTTCATGATTTTTTTGAAATATAAACTTTATCAGTGCTAGGAAAAAGCACTGAGAAAACCTTCCCTTTATCAGAACTATTAAAAAAGTGCTGATAAAGGGGTCCCCTTTAACAACGCTAAAAAATGCACTGATAAATGGGGGGACTTTATCAGCGCTAAAAAAAATGACAAAGGGTCACTTTTAACAGTGCTTTTTTTAGCGCTGTTAAAAGTTCCCTTTATCAACGCTTTTTTTAGTGCTGATAAAGGGTGGCATAGCAGAAACCCAGTTTCAGGGTAGTGAATACTGATCCCATATACCTTGTAAATAAAGTGATCATGATATCAACATGTCTTCTAAAGTTTGGATCATCCTTTCCGACAGCCGTCAGTTTGAGGGTGATAAGAAATACTCAAATAAAGCTCATTATCCAAATATTTATGAATAATTTTATGAAATTTCAATATAAATCATGGATCACAATCATACCCAATTGAGAGAGGTGCTCCATGAAGTTTTACAACTTCATTGATATAGAGTCATGCAAGGCACTCTAGTGAAAAATCTTACCTTATAGTGAGTAAATGTGTAGATTTGGTAAGTCAATAAACAATTACCTATATCGTATCATTCTTTCTTGGAGTTTTGGGTAATCCAATGAAAAAATACATAGTGATTTCATCCCATTTCAACGTAGTAAAAGAAAGAGGTTACAAGAATCCTCTAAGATGTTGTCTTTTAGCCTTCACTTGTTGACAGACTAAACATCTTGATACATAATCAGAAATTTCCTACTTCATATTATTCCACCAAAAATGTTCCTTCAAATATCTATACATCTTAGTGCTACCAAGTTGTATAAGAAAATTCAAACTATGAGAATCATCCAATAACTCTCTTTTTATCTCGGGGATTGAGGGAACACATAACCTCCTCCCAAATTTCATAATTCCATCTTTATACATGAAGTTTTCCAACTTCCCATCATTCACAGCTTTAATTTTATTTTGAAGATTCTCTTCATCAAGTTGAGAAATTTTAATCCTTTATAATAAATATGGTTAGGAAACCAATTGAAAAGGTAGTGATGTTTCACCTTCTTTGATAATTTCCATATCCATCCTCACTAAATCCATATACATAATATCCTTACCAATTATCATTTTTTAGAACTACACGATCCTTACTTCTAAATGCATTAACTACCTTATTTTCCTTCCTTGGGTGATAATATATAGAAAAATCATAATCCTTAAGAAACTAGAGGAATATCCTTTGACTCATGTTGATTTATTTCTATGAAAAGATATATTTCAAGCTTTTGTGATATGTATATATCTCATATCATTCACCATAGAGATAATGTCTCCATATCTCTATCATAGGAAATAACTCTATCATTTCACATAAGGACACAACCAAGTCCTTTATTTTATGCATCATTATAAATAAAAAATATACCATTTCCTGATGGTAGAGTTGAGATTGGTTCATTCACTAATATCTTCTTCAACTATTCAAAATATTATCCACATTATTTTATCTATAAAAACTTAATCCATTTACGATTAAGATCGATTAATAGGTTAACTAATTGGGTAAAGTTATGAATGAAATACTAATAATAACTTGATAAACCAATAAAACTATATACCTTAGTTTTGTTCATTGGTGTATGCCAATCATAAGTTGCCTTTTTCTTCATAGGATCAACTAAGATTCCATCTCTAGAGATAATATGGTCAAGCAGAGAAACTGTTTGAATCCAGAATTCACATTTTCTAAACTTCCTATATAACTCATTCCTTCTAAGATTCTTTATAACAATGCACAAGTTATTCTCATTATCTTCGTAGATTTCAGATTATACCAAGATATCATCAATAAATACCATAAAAAAATCATCAAGAAATTATTTTAAAACCTTGTTCATTAGATCCATGAAAATAGAGGGTGCATTAGTCAGTCCAAAAGGAACTACTATAAACTCATAATGCCCATACCTAGTTCAAAATGCTATCTTTGAAATATCTTCATTCCTCACATGCAACTGATGATATCCAGATCAAAGTTCAATCTTTGAAAAGTATTTATCTCTTTGAATTTGATCAAATAAATCATCATTGAAACCCATGGGTAGTTTTTCTTTATGGTAATAACATTGATTTATATATAATCACTGCATAGAATCATGGATCCATCTTTCTTATTGAAAAAGAGAACATGGTATCCCCATAGAGAAACACTAGGGTGAATAAATCCTTTAACACTCAATTACTCTAGTTGTTTCTTCAGTTATACTAACTCCATAATGTCTATTCTATAAGGATTATTTGATATAGGTCTTGAACTGAGAATTAAATCAATAGAGAACTTAAATTATCACTCTATAGGATGTCCAGGTAAATCAACTGGAAATACATTGATATATTATTTCACAATAGGTACATCATCAATTTTAATATTTCTTTCCTCACCCATAGATACTGATTTCTCATCCTCCCCAAGAATTGCATTCAGTAGAGATCCTGGGGGTGGATCTAGATAATAATCAGATGAGGATGTTTCTTCTCTAAAGATAAGGGATTCTATATCATTCTCAAAAATTGTAACTTCCTTCTTATTAAAATATATTTTCCATCATAATTTTAAAACCAATCCATATCGAGTACTATATCAAAATTAATCATGGGTATGATTATAAGGTCAAAAACTAAAGAATTTTTATATGTCATAGAGGGGATATATCGACACATATTTGTTGCAATGATACTTCCCTTAAGATTTTTGACTAATAAATTATTTATTAAATCAAAAGGAAAATGTCTAATTTTCTTGAAAAACTGGGAATATATAAAAGAATGCGATTATACAGAATCAAATAAAGCATTTCATAAGTTTGAGGAAATGATTAAAGTACCTTCCACCACATCATTAGGAACTTAAATATTAGTAGTTTTGATCACATAAGCTTGTCCTTGATCCCTTGGCCTTCTTTGTGGAAATTTTCCTTAACACTTAAGAAAATCAGTTTCATAATGTACCATCTATTTGTAATTATAGCATTGAAAATTAGAAGCTTCTTTATTTTCTTTACAATCACGGTCTTGGTGGCCTTTCCTCCATATTTGTAACAAACACTCGTACCCTTCAGGCAAGTACTAGGGTGTTTCTTCCTACAATTATCATAATATAGAAAATAAATTCTTCCCTTATTACCTTTTTAATTATTTCATTTTCTAGAGTGTTTAACAACCCTATTTTTCTCTTTTATTCCTTTAAAGTCATAATATTTAGAGAATTATTTTTCTCTCTTGATATCACATGAGATTATATCTTCCTATGATGATAAATTTTGGGAGACTAGCACCCTTCAGAGAAATGGTTTTAAACTATCAAATAATCCATCAACCTTTCTCCTTGGATTACATATGTAGTCTTCAACATGAATTTATAATATTGTGAAGTTGGATTCATGCTTGAAATTTTTTTATCCTCTTTCTATATTAGACTCAAGAATTTCCTCTCCATATCCTCTCACTATTTGTGTGGAAAATATTTTTCTAAGAAAATTTCTTTAAAATCACTCCACTCCATATTTGAGTTTTCATCCTCCTATGTATTTTTAATTAATTACCACCATTGATCCACATCTCCTAAGAGATGATAAAATACCATGAAAAACTTCTCCCTTTCATTACTTCCCAAATTGATAAATATCTTCTCCAAGTAACTTATCCAGTATTCCACTATAAACAAGTTTTTAGTCCCATTGAATAAGAGAGGATGTTGTCACATAAATCGATCTAACATTTCTCCTCCATACTGTGGATCAAGATGATTCATATGGGTAAGGTTTTTGTTCATAACCTGAGTCAGATGTCCTAATATAGTTATAAGATGCTCAGTACCAGTCACAGATCTAATACTGAAATCATTATCTTTCATAGGAGGGAAATCCCTACATGAGATACATGTGTTCATGTGGTTTCCATCCCTTACACTAAGATCCATTTATAAATAATGGCATACACTATATTAGGTTATGAATCATAATTTATAATCTCAAAATATCAAAACACTTAACATAAATTGAAGTTTTATGCCTAGATAATATCATAATAATAAATATGGTTTACTTAGGGAGATATTTAATTTTAAATAATTCATAATTTTTTATAAAGAAAATATGAATTATCCTAATAATATCCCCTAGGAGAGTCAAACCAAGTGTGAAGTAAAGCCCATTTTCATGTACCGGGTTACCTTAAGTCAGGCCCAGGACACCTCATAAGAGTTTTACCCCTAGGTACATCTATTCCAGAACAAAATCCACTTGTAATATCTAGATAGAGATTTATTTCTCAGAAGACTCACGTAATATTTATTTCACCAAAAAATTTTGGATGTTCTTCTATGCTTATCCTAAAAGTCTATCTTAGGACTATGTTATATACTATATGTTTTCTAAATCTAGTTTCCAAGGTTTCTACTAAACTTACTATGATACCAACTGTAAAGAACTCAAACCCAATTTCCCAGATCTGATGACTTATTGTATTACATTGAAATATAAACAAGGAATTCATATTCTAAAGGAACAAATGGTTTAGTAGAATTGGAAAACTAGACACATACATAAGTTTAACAATACAAATTGAAATGAAATATATAATATAATATACATTGGAAAAACTCTGATTATTCTAGATTATATTTTCATTTCATTCATAAAATTATTCTTGGCATCATAGGGAATATAAACATAAGGAAGGGGTGAGATCAGATGCTCAGTAAGGGTAAGTAATACAGTGGAAGCATGGATAATAAGAAATGATGAATAACTAAAGAACATGTTCCATTAAAACAAAATCTTGAGCATAATATGGTAAGAATAAAAGATGAATAAATAATGAAATAAAAAAACACAACTATGGATATTTTAATAGTCTAATAATCACATGGAAAAATAATTACTATCATCACAACAAGGTAATTAATAATACCAGACATCATAATCATATCGCCAAGGCCTCATCAAAGACATAATACATAATGGGTAAAAACTCAGGCTAGTTTGTCTCATAAGACGTACCGATGCATTGATGGGATATAGAGGGACCCAACCATCACTTACTAAGTCAAATAAATTCCTCATATGAATGGGGATAACATAAGATACATATACATATGAAATGTAAATAACTTTCCCTAAATTGTAAATATAATCACTAACCATTCTGAGTAGTATGGTGAATAGTGTCAAGATAGCTCATCCAAAGTCAAAATGATCTTAAAACATTTAATAAAATATGGTGTATGAAAAAAATAAGATATAAACATCAATAAAACATAAAATTAATTATAGGTGTTGAAATAGATGAACATACTATAATAAAATCATTGATGAATTCTTGAGAGAAATACCTTTTTTTACTTTGCAAAGAAGAGTTCTTTTGGAAAATTCATTTTTATTTTTCATGATTTTTTGTATAAAACCCGTAACTAAAAAATAAAAAATTTCATTAAAAAAGTAATTATTTTATAAAAAAATGGTGTATTAAAATAGATTATGGTTTGTACTTGAAAATGGATAAGAAATTGAGATGTTTCCTTTAATCGGGCTTACGTATCTCAAATAATTGAGAAGGGAACCTTATGAAACATATAATTATCATAAAAGAAATATGAAATGAAGATATTGGAATTTATACACATAATTTAGAATAATTATATAAAAATAATGAAGAATCACATTGTTGTATAGTGGAAAAAATCATAACCTGAATGAAAATGATGGTCCGGGAAGAAAACCCTTACCTTATGTCCGGATGTGTTATGCACTTGACCTTATCATCCTGGATAATCAAATTAAATATATTAATTAATTAGTTAATAAACTTCTCTATATTTATTTTATTTATAATAATTTTATTAAGTTCATTTATATCCTTTTTATGAGTTATAATATACAATCTTATTGTTCAGGAGTGTTCCTTTCCTTGGTTTTCATGATCGGTATACTTGTATATGAGTATAAAAGTTCACGTGTAATGGGTAAAACTCTTTAGAATTTAATTTATATGATATTAATGAACAGTAATAAGTATAATTGGTATTATTTTTTTTCCATATATGAGGATGAATCATTAATGATAATCATTTATCTTAATTTTAGTGGTTTTTCAATCACAATGAACTAGTTTTGTTATATTATTTAATATCATATATATAAAATAGTTAAAGAAACTTAAATAATATATAATACATATTTTATAATCTGGTTAAACCATAAAAATTATTTCATGACCATCCTTGAAGGATAAATTAAAGAATGAAAGTTCGTCATCCATGAAGGTTGTAAATCAGCACCTCCTAGATGATGATTTTGTTTTTAAAATAAAAGAGAGAGAGAGTAGGGAGATTGATGATGGATATTACATTAACATGATATAATTATAGTATATATATGATACTAGAGTTATCATGATCATTTTGACCGAGGAGGCTAGGAGAGGATAGGAAAATAAAATAAATTGAAATGAAATTAAAAGAAAAATGAAGAGGGTTTACCTCTTGAATTATCCTCCCTGAGAACCTCCTTAGGGAAAGGGGTTTTGGTCTTTTGGAAATAACAAGAGATCATGGACATGTATAAGAGACTAAGAAAGAGTATTTTGGTATAATTTATACAATATTCAAGGCCTAGAGGTGTGGGTAGAAGAGGGATGAGTGGTGGTTTTTATAGTGGAGGAGAGGGGTGATTTCTAATTAATTTATTCATTATTTTATTATTTTTATAAAGACAAGAAATAATATTGATTATTGTGACTAAATAAAGTAATTATTTCATTTGAGTTCGAACCAATGGTTATTACATAATCCAAACATCATCCATGACTCTATAATTCATGTATTTAGCATTTATCGTAAATTATCGTATTAAACTATGCACAAAATTCAAGTATTTTAGTAAAATTTAAAAAATTCACCCTAACCATTTTTTTATGTGTATATTTCAAAAATGAACTCAATTTTATGAAAATAATTTTCCAAATATGAGAAATTTAATTTTTAATTAAAATCATCATTTACTTGAAAAATATAGTTTTTTAAAATTTAAAACTGATTTTATAACACCCTGAAAAATTAACTGAGGTCTAATTAAATTACCCTAAAATCATAGGAAAAAAATATTGATTTATGAATAAATTTTATGGATATGAATTTTCTTTAAAATCAATTTATTAATTATATAATTGTAATTAAATATTTATTACTCATAAAAATACCAACACTTAATTATTAATTTTTAAAATATTCACTTACTTATACCATTATATCATACTTCTATTTATAAGGTGCCTAAATTTTATTTATAATTTCATGGGAGATGTTACTATTCATAAGGGTCATATTACTTTTGCTAAGGGTAGCATTACTATTCAAAAGGATCAAGTTACTATTCACCAAAAAATTAAGTTGATCCTATAAGACTCTAAATTTCTTACTGATCGCAACTGTGTAAGTCCATTTTTCAAAATTCAAATCACATAAGTGGAAAAATTATGTTTTATGTCTAGGTTATAACTATCATGTTTAAATAATTATAATAACAAATTTTTATTTCATAGAGACTTAATGTTGTTGTAACATTCCAGTTCTGGAAGCCGTCCAGAGGTGCCCCATACCCGGTTGGTCACATGGCCTAAAGTGCATTTCTCCTAATGCTAGAGGCTGCCGACTAGGAGTGAGGGACTTGGGTGTGATAGTGGGGAAACTATTCCCTCATTGGAAGAGTAACACAATATAAGAGAAACATATAACAATAGAAAAAACAGTAATATTATCACACAAAAAGTAATAATAGAATACTGAAGAAATAAACAGCTAGAGCACATATATAATTATGCATGATACATATGTCTAGAAAAGTAGCTAAACAAGTCACAATGCTAAAATACAGTACTAAACCAAAGTACAATAAAAACAGTAAACAACTCCTCAGCATCGCAATCCTCAGCTTGACCCATGCTCTCCAGCTCCAAAGTAGTCATGTACCTGAAGTAGAAGGGAACTTTCCCTTATCTATACCTACAAAAATACGATCAGTTTGGTCCCAAAAGCATGACCCAAATAGGGTGTGAGACTAAATCCTAGTAGGAAACCACCAAGAGATCTGTTCCTAACAGTTAGTGAATATATATATGGTAGGAAATAACAAAAGAAGCAGTAAGCAAGGAAGTACTCAACAGTAAACAATTCCACAGTTTCAAAGCATTCAGTTCCACATAGCAAGTAAATAGATAATCACAAATAGGTAACCCTACAGAATGTACTCACAGCCTAATCCCCTCTGGTCCTACCTATAAAACACAAGCAACCTTCTGGGAAGTACACATAGTCTAACCCCTCTGGTTTAGCTTTAATATAGATTCTATGGGGAAGCACTCGCCATCAATTCCCCCTATAGTATTGTATCGGTAACTAAAAGGCGCTATAGGTAAGAAATTACATCTCATTCCCCCTGTGTCCCATTTCAAGAAACTACAAACACTCTAAGGAATCACTTACGTCAAAACCCCCTGTGGTCTCACATCATAACAAAAAATAGACACTCTGTATAATCCCTTACGTCCATTCTCCCTATGGTCTAATACACCAGGTTCTAATGGACCTGTGTAAGTCAAACAAGCATAGTAATGCAAAAAGACCCAAGTAAACCTCAAGAATTACTTGGCTAACCAATCTACAGTATAACAACAAGATAGATAATAATCACTCCATCATAACAATACTAGGCATGGAAAGTAAACAACAGCCTAACAGACAAAGCTAGACCAAATGGTCAAAACAAGCAAACATGGAAACAACCTCCATAGAATGGAAAATTAAACCCTATTCATAATAAATAACCCCTATCCAAAAAACCAAGGCATAGAAGGTAACAAAATAGCGCTAAAACCATAATCACACAATACCCCGTTCAAGGGTATTGGGCACTTTTGCACATATAACTCAAAGACTAACAATGGAAAGGCACAAACCACCTACCTCGGTGTTGTAGGATCGTTATACGTGAAAATAAAGCCTTGAATTTCCCAATAACACCATAGATCTACAAAAAAATATGAAATGTTCAACCGAGGATAACTCGAGAAAGAGGAGGAATTAGGAAATGAGGCTCTAAAAGAAAGAAGATCTTACCAATGTGATCCCAACACGATCAATGGCGGTCGATTCAGAGAACGGACGCTCGATCGGGGGCTCAGAGAAGATCCATGGCTGTATGGTCGCTCTTGGACAAGACAAACCTAGCAGAAGACAGTTCTTTCCATCAGACACGACCCCTGTGCGTTTAATGAAAAAAATAAAGTACATGTCATGTACTTTCCTTAACCGGCCCCCACATTAGGCGGTCTCCAGGTTACCACACACGGTCGTGTGCATGGCCCTGACACGACCAACACCCGGATACCTGCGGTAACCAAGTACACAACATGTACTCACAAAGTACACAACATGTAATTAAGAAATTTTCATAAAAACCTATTTTTCTCAAAAACAACTAGAAAAGAAAAACATACCTGAAAAGAAGATCTGGGTTCTTACAGTTGGGTGCATTACATTTTATGCTAAATTTATTTGTAAATCCTTGGGGTGTTACAAATAAAACCTTAACTTGTTTCCCCTCTTAATCAAATGTAATCAAAAAACTAGTAGAAAAAGAATATATATATTAATATTTAATTTAATAATATTAATTATCTTTTATATACTTCATTTATGATTAATTATTACTAATTTATTAGTTATAGTTTTTTATCATTAGTTGTTAGTAACATTAATTATTTCACACATTCTTTATGATATGGATTTTGGTATCCATTATTTGATACCAAGTTTATCATTCCTTGATTATTTAAGTAACTAGAATATATAACATATATTTATTTATAAATATATTATCTCATTCCATAATTTTTTTATTTATGTCGCATGAAAATGGAATCAATATTGGTTTATTTCATAAATTTTAGAAATAAAGGATGTTATTTTAATAATAACTTAAATAAATAATATAATTTTTTAAGGAACATAAAAAAATAATTATTTTATTACTAAATTATAATAATTTTTTATTTAAGTTCCTATAGTCATCCATGGTATAGTTTTATAGCGTCGTTCATGTAGGTGGTTAAAATAACCCAAAAAAGTACACACTATGAATCAATGAGTGAGCATGGTTAATGAAGTGTATAATATAATTATAATTGAATAATAATGATATTATTTATATTTTTTAATTTTTTGAAACATATTTTAAGTGTTTTAGATAAATAATTAAAATCAAGATGAAAAAACAAAAAACATTGCTTCGTGGAGGTGGTAGTCCGCCCGTACATATGATTAACATCATCATTTCTAAATGAAGAAGAGGGGATGAGGGTAGAAAATAATTATATTTTTATATTAATAAATAAATTATATATATCATATCTATTCATCAATCCCATCATTAAAAATATATATTAGAGGCGGTGATGAAAAATGGAAGACATTATTTCGTAGAGGCGGTAGTGTACACGTACGTTTGGTCAACGTTCATTTATTTTTCTAAGTGGATTAGAAAGAATAAATAATTATTATTCAATTAATATAATAACACTTTAGTATAACAATGATAATTAGTTCAATATATTACTAATGTGGCATAAAAAACACATGTTTTTCCACATCTTTTTAATTAATGGTTATTAATTTTAATTAATAATTTGTGCACTTTTTACTATATTTTAACACTTGTATTTTTATTAATAAATTTATAAATTTATTAATTTTTACCATAAATCATGTATTATAAGCTTTAAAATATTTGATTTATTTATTACTTTAATTTTATAGTTTAATGATTTTTTATTTAGATTGGCAGTTTCTGTCTGGAAATTTTAATAATATAACATTAATTAATTAATCAAGTCTGCATTTTCACTTAGATAATGAAGTTTTAATTTCACATTTCATGTATTAAATATTAATTAATTTAATTTAATAGAATCTAAATATTTGATGTCATTTAAGAATTCATTATTTATTAATTTAGTTTTATAAATGTTCTACTCTTGTTTAATTTCATGAACTAAATTAATTATCATAAATTGATTAATAAAATAATAGTTATCTGATTTCTTTAATTAATTTAATTTGAAATAGTAGTCTTTTATAAATAATTAAACTTTTTTTTATAATTATTTTAATCTAATATTAACTTTTAACAATTTAACTGTTTTTGAATTCAATTTTTAGTATAGTAATAATTTAAGTTATTCAAATTGAAGTTATTAATAATTTAACTTAAGTTTAATTGGTTTTATAAATTTATTAAAGTTTATGTTGTAATTAAATTTTCAATTGTTTAAATTAAGTATTAGTTTTTATTAATTATTTTGTTTTTATTTTATTTAAGTTTTAATTTATTTTATTTTCTATGTTTATTTTGCAGCTTCACAGTGTCACAACAAATATTTCATTTTACGGTGCCACCACACACGTTCTCACTATATCATTTGTGCCACCAGTTCTATTTACTCTCTCACCGCTTTGTCTTTACCACTGTCTCCTCTTTCTCAAGAACTCACAGCCACCGTAACCTCTCCATACAGTCTCACCGTAAAGTCTATAACCATTCCTATTTACTTTCTCACCGTTTTATGATACGGTGGCACCGTAAATATTGGCACCGATTTTCTTCATCTCACCTTCATAATGCCACAGTAAATGTCTCACCGCAAACCCATCCTGCCATCATTTCTTCCATCTACTGTCTCACTGCTTCCCTTGACACCGTAAATATTTGAATCATAACATCACACATTGGTTATAGTCCCTAACCTTTCCCACTTTCCACAGTCTTACAGTAACACCAGGCGTTGTTTCCCCCTTTACCTCCTTCACGGTCTCACAAACATCACTACCGGTGATTTACCCATCTTTTCCACCATATCTATCTTCCACCGAAAACAAAATTGAATCAATATTTTTTTACAAACTCAAGTGAATTATCAATTTCAAGAACCAATTCTACCCTAAACGCAACTCTTCACTCGACTTGAAAGAAAATCTGAACCGCTGCAATTTGAATGAAGAAGTCACTACCTTGTGAAGAGATCTGGTGAAAACTCGTATACATCATCGCAAAAATGAAGCAGAATAGGGGGAATCGAATTTCACTATCGATATAGGAGTTGAATCCATTTTTTTCATCGCTGGAGTGAGGCTGAGATGCTGGCCGGTGTTTTAAGGAGTCATCGCCTGGTCTCCGCTGATCAGAGGGATGTGCCTGCCGCCACTTGTTAGGAACTCCTTGCACCAGTCCTATCTATCATCACAGATGAAGCCAGGATGTCAAATTTTATCCTAATCTTATTTGTGGTTTAGTCCACCTACCAGAGTCTCTGCTATGGAGGAGGTTGAGCTTGCACCACCATTGCCTCCGTTGTGCTGGTGCTACACCACTGTGACGAAGCTGAAGCCACCTGATGGAGTCCGTCATCGTTAAGGAGCTGAAGCTGATGCCCAAGCTGAGAAAATTGGGCCACTGCAGGGATTGGGGAAGAAGAATGAAAAAGAAGAATAAGAAGTTAACTTAATAAAAATAAAAAAATAAAAAAATAATAACAATAAATACATAATTAAAATAATAATAATGAAAACTTAGAGCTTAATAAATAAATAACTAATAATAATAATAGAAAAATAATAATCATATAAAACTAATTAGATTAAATTTATTAAAAAACTAAAATATTAATTCTAAACTTATTAATAAAACTAAAATAAATAAATTTAACACTTTAATAAATATAGTAAATATAAATTAACTTGTTTATGAACAATATAATTATAAAATATAACAACTATTTATAATTTTATAAATTGTAATAATTAAAATTCAAAAAAACTAAACTCTAAAAATCTAATAATTACTAAAATTTTAATTTACTCTAATTAATGACTAATCACATTTATAAATTAATTATATAAAAAATAACATGTAATAACATTAAATAAAATAAGTTAGTTAACAAATAAAATAATAGCTGATAATTATTCAATAACATCTAATCATTATTTAATGAGAATTTTTATAAAAGTAAAATTTTTAACGTTGAAATATTTAGTTATTTTTATGCTCTAATTTTGTAGGTTCAATAGATGGACATACGTCCAGATTCACTTAACTAACTCAGCGAGAGTTAGTTGCGTGAGAAAAATTAGTGTGACGTGCCTCTCGCAAAAAAATGCACGTGTGCAGTGAAACAGGAAAATATGAGTCCAAGTCGGTGAAAATTGAGCAGTGACATGCAGTAGATGATCGAGGGTATAAAAACAGAGTTGCAACAAAAAATGAAGGGTGACTCTAATTCATTCCAAGAACACACAAGATTCGAGCGGGGTATTTCATTCAATCAACCACTTCCATTGAGAGCAGAGCAGAGAACCTAGAGCGAACCCTGGAGCACTTCTCAGAGAGCCATTCTTCGGAGTTCCAAGGGCTTGGAGTAGCAAAAATTGATGCTAGAAGATGGAGTTTTCTTTCTCTATTATCTTTCAATTATCTTCCTCTTTAATTGAATGATTTTAGTTTATGAAATAGAGATGATGTTAGGCTAAATACTTTCAGTTCGGGGTAAAAATTGAGTCTACTGGTTATCGTCCTTATCTATTCTCACTATCATTTTTAATGTGATCAAAATTGATCGGCGAGATCAGTTATGGTTTCATTCATTTGCAACTTACCACTTGCACTTAATCTTGAAATTCTAAATTCATTCGGTGATATTGATTGTGGATTAATTTTATTTTATATTTAAATTGAAAT
This sequence comes from Viscum album, assembly GCA_963277665.1. NCBI lineage: Eukaryota > Viridiplantae > Streptophyta > Magnoliopsida > Santalales > Viscaceae > Viscum > Viscum album. The sequence goes on along the minus strand of OY728148.1, from coordinate 387,197,488 downwards.
AAAAGACTACAGAACATACGACGAGTTTGTTCTGTAATCTCTTTCAAACCAGAATTTTCAAGTTGATTAATCTAGGAGTGGCGAACTCTAAGACTTTTCGAATTGAATGATTTATCTTCTGGAGAGGGAAATAAATCACTCCTTTTCAGTGGTATTAGTTGTAATCACTTTTGTGAGAAGGAATGTTTTCAAAATCAGTAGAGTTGATATTTTCCCCGGACATATTTCTCTAAGTTTGTTCACCTATCACCATTTTATTACTCTGTTACTTACTATTTTTAGCCCGTTTCTTGTTCAATATAGTTTAGAACAAAAACTAAAAAATATTTTATTACTTAATTATTCCTTATAATAGAAAAAATTAAAAAAATATTAAAAAAAATATAAAATCAACCCCACTGCTGACAACAGTGGGGAATTGTTTGTAAGTTTTTAGAAGAAAAGTGGATAAAATTTCCTTCCCTATGGGTTCGACCCTGCTTTCGACATATACTGTAGTTAGTAGGATTATAAATTTTAATCTTTGACTGGATTCAACGACAGTTTAGGTCAAGTTTTTGGAGGTCAAACTGCTGGCCGACGTTTGAAGGAGTCATCGCCTAGTCGCCACTGATCAGAGGGATGCGCCTACTACTGCTTGTTAGGAACTCCTCGAACCAATCCTATCTGTCGCCAAGGATGAAGCCAGGCCATCAGATTTTACCCTAATCTTCTTTGTGGTTTAGTCCACCTTCCAGAGTCACTGCTACGGAGGAGGTCGATCTTACGCCACCATTTCCTCCGCTGTTTTTGTGCTACACCACCATGACGAAGCTGAAGCCACCTACTGGAGTCCACCGTCGTCAGGGAGCTGAAGCTGATGCTCGGGCCAAGAAAATTTGGCCACCACAGGGATTAGGGAAGAAGACCGAAAAGAAGAAGAAGTTAACTTAATAAAAAAATAGAATAACAATAAAATACATAATTAAAATAATAATAATAAAATCTTAGAGCTTAATAAATAAATAACTAATAATAATAATAGATAAATAATAATCATATAAAAATAATTTGATTAAATTTATTAAAAAATTAAAATATTAATTCTAAACTTATTAATAAAACTAAAATAAATAAATTTAATACTTTAATAAATATAGTAAATATAAATTAACTTGTTTATGAACAATATAATTATAAAATATAACAACTATTTATAATTTTATAAATTATAATAATTAATATTCAAAAAAACTAAACTCTAATAATCTAATAATTACTAAACATTTAATTTAATATAATTAATGATTAATAACTTTCATAAATTAATTATATAAATAATAACCTATAATAAAATTTAATAAAATAAGTTAGTTAACAAATAAAATAATAGCTGATAATTATTCAATAACATCTAAGCATTCTTTAATGAAAATTTTTATAAAAGTAAAATTTTTAATGTTGAAATATTTAGTTATTTTTCTGCTCTAATTTTGCAGGTTCAATAAATGGAAATACATCCAAATTCACTTAACTAACTCAGCAGGAGTTAGTTATGTGAGAAAAATTAGTGTGACGTTCCTGTCGCGAAAAAATGCATGTGTGTGGTGAAACAGGAAAAGACGAGTCCAAGTCAGTGAAAATTGACCCGTGAAATGTAGTAGATGATGGAGGGTATAAAAACAGAGTTTCAACAGAAATTGAAGGGTGAATCTCATTCATTCAAAGAACACACTAGATTCGAGTTGGAAATTTCATTCGATCAACAACTTCCCTCGAGAGCCGAGCAGAGAACCTGGAGCGAACCCTGGAGCACTTCTCTGAGAGACATTCTTCAGAGTTCTGAGGGATTAGAGCAGCAGCAATTGATGCTAGTAGAGGGAGTTTTTTTCCTCTGTTATCTTTCAATTATATTCCTCTGTAATTTAATGATTTTAGTTTACGAAATAGAGATGATGTTAGGATAAATACTTTTAGTTCGTGGTAAAAATCAAGTCTATTGGTTATGATCCTTATCTCTTCCTACTATCATTTTTAATGTGATCAAAATTGATCGGTGAGATCAGTTCTGTTTGCATTCATTTTAAACTTACCACTTGAACTTAATCTTGAAATTCTACATTCATTCGGTGAAATTGATTATGGATTAATTTTCTTTTATATTTAAATTGAAATAAAAGACTACAGAATATACAGTGAGTTTGTTTTGTAATCTCTTTCAAACCCGAATTTTCAAGTTGATTAATCTAGGAGTGGATAACTCCAAGAATTGTTGACTTGAGTGATTTATCTTCTGGATAGAGAAATAAATCACTCATTTTCAGTGGTATTAGTTGTAATCACTTTTGTGAGAAGGAATTTTTTCAAAATTAGTAGAGTTGATATTTTCACCGGACATATTTCTCTAAGTTTGTTCACCTATCAAAATTTTATTACTCTATTATTTACTATTTTTAGCCTGTTTCTTATTCAATATAGTTTATAACAAAAACTAAAACATATTTTATTGCTTCATTATTCCTTATAATAGAAAAAATAACAAAAAGAATAAAAAATAGAAACTCAACCCTCTGCTGACAATAATGGGTAGTTTTTGTAAGTTTTTAGAACAAATGTGGTCAAAATTTCCTTCCCTGTGGGTTCAAACCTGCTTGCCACATATACTGTAGTTAGTAGGATTATAAATTTTAAACTTTGATTAGATTCAATGACGGTTTAGACCAAGTTTTTGGCATCTTTTCAGGGGAAGGTACGAGCCATTAATCAAAAAAAAACTAAAAAAAATCAAATATATAAATATCTAAAATAATTTGAAAAAATTAAAAAATTAAAAAAAAATATTTTACTTCTTGCTGAATCGTTACTACTGAGTACTTCCTGCTATTGTTTGTATGGGCACAAGAAACACTGCTATTAGATTAGAGCCAGTGAACCTAGAAATAGACAAACATCTCACTACTCCAACAAAGAAGAACAAAACTGAAATGAAAAACTTAGATAATAGAGTTCCTACACTTAACAAATACCAAAATCAACCAGAAATATTATATGAAAATCAAAGGCCTAGGATGAGGTAATTCCAACTCTCTCAAGTTTTAATTAATCCACCATCCATCATATTATCTACTAGGGACAGAAATTAAGGACTTAAACAATTAAAAATTTCACTACTGCCTTCTTTTAATGGGCTCTCAAATGAGGACTCTCTTGCCTTCATTAGAGACTTCTATAATATTGTGTAGAAATTACCTCTTCTAGGACTTGTAGAAAATGAACTTAAAATGAGAGTATTTCCCTTTTACCTTAAAGGGAATTCTAGAAATTGGTTTTTGAGTCTAGATGAGAACATATTTGAAAATTGGGATCAAGTGTATAACTCTTTCTTAATGAAATTCTATCCCCAAAGATTAAAAGGTGAACTTAGAACTAAAATCACTAGTTTTTATCAGGAGGATGGAGAAGATTTTCATGAAGCTTGGTATAGATTCAGGGATCTACTTAGGTAGTGTCCCTATCATCAACTCCCATCTCACCTTCTTATGGATACTTTCTATAAAGGGCTGTCCTCTTATGGACATAATCTAGTTAACCAAGCTACTGGGGATAATTACAATGATAAAACAGGTAAATAACTTAGAATTTTTTTTAATAATTTTTCACTAAATTCACAACATAAAAATTCAAGAAGAAAAAGAGTCAATAGACATGTTAACCCAAACACTGGTTCAATGAATGAAACTCAAGATCAACTTGCTGAAATAACCAACCAACTTAAATCCTTAATGAGACATAACTCAAAACAAACTTTTATACAAATTGGATTTCAAAATAACAACCAATCTTTAAGGGAGCAACATGTTTAGTGTGGTATGTTTGGGCATACTGAAAACTTTTGTCCTAATTTTGATATTCTATCTCAACAACAAGAGAATTCAAATTTTGTTAACTATGGTCCTAGAATGCCTCCTAAAGAAGATCAATTTTCAAATAATTACAACCAAGGCTATAGGAACCATACAAATCTGTCCTGGAAAGATGAAGGCTTAATCAAACAATCCACTACCCCTAATTACTCTAATCAATCAAGAAAATTTTTTTAGAATCAACAAAGGGGTGAGTATTCAAATGTACAAGGAAACAATGATAATAAAATGTCTTCTAAGCTTGATCTAATCTTAAATAAAATCGACTCTAAATAAGAAAGATTCATAACTTAGCTATCCAAACATCAAAATCAATATGAGTCAGATAAAATGAAAACTGATGTTAGAATGCAAAACATGGAAACACAACTTGGTCAACTTGATAGAGATTTTTCATCTAGGAAAAAAGGTAGAATTCCTAGTACCACTAAACTTAAGCCTAGAGAGAATTACATGACTATTTTCACTAGAAGTGGGCTTAATACTCAAAATGTTATTGAAAAACTCCCTAAAAATGCCCAAAATGAAAATCCGCTTCGATCTAGAAATTAAAATCTACTTTATACACATGCTGGAAATTCACATAAAAGTCATGAAAATGATCAAAATTTTAATTTTTCACCTGAAACTCAAGTTGAAACTTCATTTAAAAATCAAATGAATAGAGGAAAAGAAAAAGTTGAGTAAGAGGTGAGGGATATATCTACTGTCCTTAAAATTTTTCCCCACCCATCCCTTTCCCTGAGAAGCTGAAACCACAAAGTAACACCAGGGCTAAACTTCTTTAGTTCCTTGGTCTCCTTTCTAAACTTCAACTGAACATTACATTCATTCAAGATTTAATTCAAATCTCATCTTTTCTAAAATCTTTGAAGAATTTTTTTTCAAAAAAAAAACTCTTTAAGAATTTGCTACTTATAGCCTCACTGAAGAGTGCAGTGCTATACTCCAAAAGAAAATTCCACCTAAACTGAAAGACCCTGGTAGTTTTGTCATACCTCGCACACTAGGAAACTCTGATCAGCTCAAATGTTTGTGTGATTTAGGTGCTAGTATTAATCTGCTCCTATACTCACTATTTCAATAGTTGAGGTTAAGTGACCTTCAACCCACCACAGTCATACTGCAGTTAGCTAATAGATCTTTCACTCATCCTGTGGGTAGGGTAGATGATTTTCTAGTTGGGGTAGGGAAACTGTTTTTGCTTGTAGACTTTCTAGTCTTAGATATGAAGTGTGATCAAGAGGTTCCCATCATATTGAGTAGGACCTTCTTGGCCATAGGTGGTGATGTTATTGATGTTTCTAAGGGTCAATTAATTTTTAAAATTGGAGAAAAATAAGAATAGTTAAATGTGTTTAAAAATGTTAAAGGACCAAATTTTTCTAAAAACTGTTCAATGGTAGAGTCTTTAGAGAATGAGAACTCAATTGGAAACTCTGAAGAATATGAAAATCAATCCTTTGTTGAAGAAAATATTTGTGAAGATAAAAATCCTATTCAATCTATTTTAGAAATTAAAAATTCTGATCAAACACTAAATCTGGAAAATTTTCTAGCACTGGAAAACTATCCAGTTTCTGTTGTAGAAGAGTCCACTGTTTCTGAACTTAGGAGCTTTTTGAGTGAATTTGAAGGTGTTTCTGTTAACACCAACCTTGCTGAAAACTTTAATGATATTGAGGGAGAACTTATAATACAACTTGATGATTCTTATTTGATAATTTTTTTGAATTCTGATATGGAAAATCTGGATAGTGTACTGCCCACACTGGATAGTAACACTATTACTTCTAAATCTGAACATGAAATTGAAAATATTTTATCATTTGATACTCCATACAAGAGGTATGTTGAAGATATTGGTCCTACCAGGCCTAAGAGTATTTCTTCTAGTGTAGAACCAACCACTCTTGAGCTAAATCCAATCCCTGCTCATCTTAGATATTTATTTTTGGGTGAGAACTTTACTTTTCCTGTAATAATTTATACTGAACTAAATGAAAACCAAGAAGAAATATTGTTGAATTTTTTGAAAAAGTTTAATCTGTCATAGGCTGGACAATAGCTATATCAAGGGTATTATTCCCTCATTCTGTATGCATAAAATACCTATGGAGCCTAACCATAAGACTAGGGTAGAGTGTTAGAGAAGATTGAATCCAAACATGAAAGAAATTGGGAGAGAAGAAGTGATTAAGTTGATGGAAACTGGAATGATATATCCCATTTCTGATAGTGCTTGGGTCAACCCTGTCCAGGTTGTTCCCAAGAAGGGAGATTTCACTGTAGTTAAAAATGAAAAAAATGAAGAAGTCCAAGTTAGAAAAGACACAAAATGGAGAGTCTGTATAGATTATAGTAAGCTTAATGCAACCACTAGGAAGGACCATTTTCCAATGCCCTTCTTGGACAAAATTCTTGAGAGGCTTGCTGGAAATGAGTTTTTTTGTTTTCTGGATGGGTATTCTGGTTACAACCAGATTCTTGTAGCTCTAGAGGATCAGGAAAAGACCACTTCCACATGACCCTTTGGAACATTTGCCTACAGGAAGATTCCCTTTGGGTTTTGTGGAGCTCCAACCACCTTTCAAAGGTGTATGATTCCTATCTTTTCAGATATTATTGAGAGAATTATTGAGGTTTTCATGGATGATTTATCCATTGTGGGTAGTAATTTTGTCACTTGTCTAGGAAATCTTGAGTTAGTCTTAGAGAGATGCATTGAAACCAACTTTGTTCTTAATTGGGAGAAGTGTAAATTCATGGTCACATAAGGTATGGTGCTTGGTCATAAAGTTTAAAAGAGAGGTCTAGAAGTTGATACTGCTAAGATTGACGTTATTCAAAAATTTCCTCCTTCTGTAAATGTCAAAAGTGTTAGAAGTTTCCTAGGGCATGCCAGTTTCTACTGAAGATTCATAAAAGACTTTTCCAAAATAACTAAGCCCTTATTTTCCTTACAGGTTAAGGATTCACCTTTCATCTTTGATGAAAACTGTTTGAAATCATTTAATCTGCTTAAAGAGAAACTCACTACATCACCCATTATCACTACACATGACTAGAAACTACCTTTTGAGATTATGTGTGATGCTAGTGATATGGCTGTAGGTGATGTCCTTGGAAATATGAAATATAGGAAGTTACATGTGGTGTATTATTCTAGTAGACTGCTATATGAGGCCCAAAAAAATTATACCACCATTGAAAAAGAATTGTTAGCTGTTGTGTTTTCTCTAGAGAAGTTTAGAAAATATCTTTTAGGTTCAAAATTCATAATTTTCACTATTCATTCTGCCTTAAAGTACTTTCCGTCTAAGAAGGAAACTAAACCCAGGATGATTAGATGGATTCTATTGTTACAAGAATTTGATTTAGAGATTAGGGATAAATAGGGAGCTGAAAATTTAGCTGCTGACCACTTATCTAGGATTCCTCTTACTTAATCTCAATATAAAGGTCCTAGGGATATTAAATCTTCCTTTCCTGATGAGAGGCTACTTACTGTTTCAATCATACAATCTACTTGGTTTGATGATTTTTCCAACTTCCTTGCAGCAGGTGTCTTTCCCAAGAATATGTCTAATAACCAAAGAAATAAATTCATTTATGAACTTAAATATTATCTTTGGGATCTTTTCTATTTAGGATATGTGATGATGGTATCCTTAGGAGGTGTGTTCCTGAGAAAGAGATGTTGCCTATCTTATAAAATTGTCACTCTTCACCTTGGGGAAATCACCATGGTGGTGAAAGAACAGCTCAAAAAGTCTTATAATCTGGTTTCTATTGGTCCACTCTTTTTAAGGATGCTAGGAGCTTTTTGGTAGGCCGTGATAGATGTTAGAGGCTAGGAAATGTTGGTAGGAAGTAGGAGTTACCCCAAAAAGGAATTCTAGAAGATGAAATTTTTGATGTTTGGGGTTTAGATTTCATGTGTCCATTTCCATCATCTCATGGGAAATGAGTATATACTTATTGCTATAGATTATGTGTCAAAATGGGTTGAGTTAGTGGCACTGCCCAACAATCAAGCCAAATATGTAATAAAATTTGTGAAGAAGAACATATTTACAAGATTTTGAGTCCCAAGATATTTTATCACTAATAATGGAACACATTTTAAGAACTATAAATTTAAAGCTTCGATGGAAAAATATGGTTGTGTTCATAAAACTGGTACTCATTATCATCCATAGTCCAATAGATAGGTGTAAATTTCAAACAGGGAGCTGAAACAAATTCTTGAGAAAACTGTGTCTAACTCTAGGAAATACTGGTCTCTTAAATTGGATGAATCTTTATGGGATTATAGAACTTCTTTTAGGACCCCAATAGGTGTGTCTTCTTACTGGATATTGTTTAGGAAATGTAGTCATTTACCTTTGGAGTTGCAACATAAGTCTTATTGGGCAGTTAAGGCTCTAAACATTGATTTTAAGAGTGCTGGTGAGAGGAGGTTACTTGAGCCGAGTGAACTTGATGAGATTAGGAGAGAGAATTATGATAATTCAAGGATTTATAAAGAGAGGACTAAAATATTTCATGATTCTATCATTCAATCCAAATAATTCAAACCTGGACAGAAGGTCCCCCTCTTTAACTCTAGACTTAAATTCTTTCTTGGAAAGCTGAAGTCCAAGTGGTCTGGACCGTTTACTGTTGTAAGAGTTATAAAGAATGGAGTTGTTGAAATAGTTGGTGAAGAAAATAAACCCATTTTAGTTAATGGGTAGAGAGTGAAACTTTATTTTGAGGGATAGCCAAAGGGATTGGTTGCTTTCACTGTGCTTGAAAATTGATCTTGAATAAAGTCTGGCTGAAGACTTCAAAACTTAGTGCTGCATGGGAGGAAACCCATGGTTGTTGTTTTCTTTACCTTGTTTCATTTTTACCCTTGAATAATGTGTTACTTCTGTGATCTGTTTTTGGGAAGTCCTTGTTACTTTTTGTTCTTAGTCTCTTGTTCTATTTTAGAGTTATTAAGAAGCTGTTGCTGTGTCATTTAATGGAGTGGAATTCCCATGTTTAAAGACTAATGAAAAACTAGTTAGGTAAGTATATTACTGTTAAATTTATATTTCATAATTTGATCCTTATTACTTTCAATTTTTTTTGCATGTTTTTCATGAAATAATTACGCTCTATTTGTTACTGTTTTAAAAAATTCTACTATAAGAAATTCTGTTGCATGATTTGAACTCTATAAAATTATGCTGCATGTCTTGCTACTGAAATAAAAATTCTGTATATGTTTAAAATTATACTTGAATTGGAATGAAATTCTGTTTTATGTCACTGCTTAAATAAAAATTTATGCATGTTCCTATTTCTGTGAACTGGAATTCATTGTTTATAATCCCTCACTGTATGAAATTAAGCGTGTGTGTGTGTGTGGGGGGGGGGGGTACATGCTTGATGGTTGTTGTGTTTTTGTTGAATGTGCTTTGCTAAGGGGTGTTAGAAATGCTTGCCTTATGTATTATTTAACATCTAATTGAATTATATTTTATGAAATTACTTACACATAACTCTCTATGCACCCACAAGTTACGTGCTTGGTTTGAACTTTATTGGAAAATATCCATTGGACTGAATGTTAATGCATGTACTTGCTAATTAACTTGCTGATAAGTTATTCATTGTGGAAAACAATATTTTTGAATTTAAAATAGACCCTTAAAACATGTCATAAATCTACTAAATTGAAAATCTATTTCAAACCTTAATTTATTAATTGTTCTTTTCCACTTTAGAAGTCAACTTTGGGGAAAAAGTTGTATTTTAAGTATGGGGGAGGGGGTCGATTCTTGACTGTGCTTAATTGTAAGCCCATCAATTTCCACCGCAACTCTAAATTTCTTGTAAAAAATGGTTAAATTTTTTCAAAATTCTTGCATAATTTTAGGCATTACTCTCTTCTAAAATGAGTTTTTATATAGGAAAAGTACCTTTCCAGAAGTTAAGAATTGTTTTGATTATGATATTAGTGATAATGGATGATTGATGAGTGATCTATCTTAGTGATCTAATAGAAATCTTGGTTTGGGACTACTTCTAAGGGTGATGTGGGTTACCTGTTAGTGGAATTATGTATATAACCCTTGGAATTGGAAGTTTTATTTTGATCATAGGTGACTCATTTTTCTTTTAATTATAAAAATTAGTCATCTTAATGATACAAAGTAAATGGTTTTTATATAAATCTTTTTAAACTGGAGTAGTTTGGGCATCTGGGATCCCACGGTGAGTCTCTGAGACCCTAGATTCTAGGTGCATTTTTGTTTACTATAATCCCTCTGTACACTTTGAATAAGTGCATTGCACAATGCTTAGCACAATGATACAAGGCTTGGGAAAAATTAAATAAAGTGTCTAGGGTCAAAAATGAGTTCATTAAGGTGATGGGAATGATAAACGCCAAATGAAGAAGGGGTCAACTGGTTTTTATGGGAGTCATTTAGGTTGTATCATTGAAGTGATCACAAAAAAATTATTTATTTTTGGAACCTTGGTGAAAAAGTCAAATTATAAATTTCCTATTGTTAAGTTATTAATTCCACATAAATTTTACCTCTTTTCATTCTTAGAGTTATAATTTAAGACTGGATTGAAGTTAGTCACTAATTAGTATCACATACGAGGCATGAAATCTTCATTGTTTGATGGTTCATAGTTTTCAAGACTACCAGTGAGTTTTTGTTTTAGGAAAGATTCATATGAGCAATTTATTTTCTAAAATCCTATTGACATATTTTTGAAGTCCTCTGTTTAAAGTTATGGACATGTTACATCTTGAGAAATTTAATAATTTTTTTTCTATTTCTAAATGATAATAAAACATGAGATTGTTTGAGGAAAAATAATGATTAAGTGTGGGGGAATTTTATGTGGCCTTAAAAACGCATGTTTTTCCTCATCTTTTTAATTAATTGTTATTAATTTTAATTAATAATTTGTGCACTTTTTACTATATTTTAAAACTTGTATTTTTTAAATAATTTTATCAATTTATAAATTTTTATAATAAATCACGTATTATAAGTTTAAAATATTTGATTTATTTCTTACTTTAATTTTATAGTTTAATGATTTTTTATTTAGCTTGTTAGTTTCTGTCTGCAAATTTTAATAATCTAACATTAATTAATTAATCAAGTCTGCATTTTCACTTAGATAATGAAGTTTTAATTTAGAATTTCATGTATTAAATATTAATTAATTTAATTTAATAGAATCTAAATATTTGATGTCATTTAAAAATTCATTATTTATTAATTTAGTTTTATAAATTTTCTACTCTTGTTTAATTTCATCAACTTAATTAATTATCATAAATTTATTAATAAAATAATAGTTATCTGATTTATTTAATTAATTTAATTTTTAACACTAGTCTTTTATAAATAATTAAAATTTGTTTTATAATTGTTTTAATCTAATATTAACTTTTAATAATTTAACTGTTTCTAAATTTAATTTTTAGTATAGTAATAATTTAAGTTATGTGAATTGAAGTTATTAATAATTTAACTTAAGTTTAATTGGTTTTATAAATTTATTAAAGTTTATGTTGTACTTAAATTTTCAATTTTTTTAATTAAGTTTTAGTTTTTATTAATTATTTTGTTCTTATTATATTTAAGTTTTAATTTATTTTATTTTCTCTGTTTATTTTGCAGCGTCACAGTGTCACAACAACTATTTCATTTTACAGTGCCACCACGCACGGTCTCACTGTATCATTTGTGCCACCAGTTCCATTTACTGTCTCACCGCTTTGTCTTTGCCACCATCTCCTCTTTCTCATGGACTCACAGCCACCGTAACATCTCCATACGGTCTCACCGTAAACTCTATTACCATTTACTATTTATTGTCTCACCGTTTTATGATATGGTGGAACCGTAAATATTGGCACCAGTTTTCTTCATCTCACCTTCACAGTGCCACAGTAAATGTCTCACCGCAAACCCATCCTGCCACCATTTCTTCCATTTACTGTCTCACTAATTCCCTTGACACCGTAAATATTTGCATCCTAACATCACACACCAGTTCCAATCCCTGCCCTTTCCCACTTTTCATAGTCTTACGATAACACCAGGTACTGTTTCCCATTTCTCTGCTTCACGGTATCACAAACAGCACTACTGGTTCTTTACCCATCTTTGCCACCGTATCTATCTTCCACCACAAACACAATTGAATCAATATTTTTTTTACAAAATCAAGTAAATTATCAATTTCAAGAATCAATTATACCCTAAAGGCAACTCTTCACTTGACCTAGAAGCAAATATGAACTGTTGAAATTTGAATGAAGAGGTCACTACCTTGTGAAGAGATCTGGTGAAAACCCACATACATCGTCGCAGAACCGAAGAAGAAGAGGGGGAATCGAATGTCACTATCGATATAGGAGCTGAAGCCATTTTTTTCATCCCTGGAGTGAGGCCGAGCTGCTGGCCGATGTTTGAAGGAGTTATCGCATGGTCACCGCAAATCAGTGGGATGCGCCTGCCGCCGCTTGTTAGGAACTCCTCGCACCAGTCCTATCTGTCGCCATAGATTAAGCCAGGCCATCAGATTTTACCCTAATCTTCTTTATGGTTTAGTCCACCTTCCAGAGTCGCTGTTATGGAGGAGGTCAAGCTTGCACCATCGTTGCCTTCGCTGTGCTGGTGCTACACCGTCGTGACGAAGCTGAAGCCACATGCTAGAGTACGCTGTTGTTAGGGAGCTGAAGCTGATGCTCGAGCCGAGAAAATTGGGCCACCGTAGGGATTGAGAAAGAAGACTGAAAAAGAAGAATAATAAGTTAACTTAATAAAAATAAAAAAATAAAAAAATAAAAAAATAATAACAATAAAATACATAATTAAAATAATAATAATAAAAAATAGAGCTTAATAAATAAATAGCTAATAATAACAATAGATAAATAATAATCATATAAAACTAATTAGATTAAATTTATTAAAAAACTAAAATATGAATGGTAAAATTATTAATAAAACTAAAATAAATAAATTTAATTATTTAATGAATAAAGTAAATATAAATTAACTTGTTTATGAACAATATAATTATAAAATATAACAACTATTTATAATTTTATAAATTTTAATAATTAATATTCCAAAAAACTAAACTCTAATAATCTAATAATTACTAAAATTTTAATTTACTATAATTAATGATTAATAAACTTCATAAATTAATTATATAAATAATAACATGTCATAAAATTAAATAAAATAAGTTAGTTAACAAATAAAATAATAGCTAATAATTATTAAATAACATCTAAGAATTCTTTAATGAAACTTTTTATAAAAGTAAATTTTTTAACGTTGAAATATTTAGTTATTTTTCTGCTCTAATTTTGCAGGTTCAATAGACGGGCATACATCCATATTCACTTAACTAACTCAGTAGAAGTTAGTTATGTGAGAAAAATTAGGGTGACGTGCCTGTCGCAAAAAAACGCACGTGTGCAGTGAAACAGGAAAAGGCGAGTCCAAGTTGGTGAAAATTAAGTGGTCACATGCAGTAGATGATGGAGGGTATAAAAATAGAGTTGCAACATAAATTGAATGGTGACTCTCATTCATTCCACGAACAAACTAGATTCGAGTGGGGAATTTCATTTGATCAACCACTTCTGTCGAGAGCAGAGCAGAGAACCTAGAGTGAACCCTAGAGCACTTCTTGAAGAGCCATTCTTCGGAGTTCAAAGGGCTTGGAGCATTAGAAATTGATGCTAGCAGAGGGAGTTTTCTTCCTCTGTTCTCTTTAAATTCTCTTCCTATGTAATTGAATGATTTTAGTTTAGGAAATAGGGATGATGTTAGGCTAAATACTTTCACTTCGGGGTAAAAATCGAGTCTACTGGTTATCGTCCTTATCTCTTCTCACTATCATTTTTAATGTGATCAAAATTGATCGGCGAGATCAGTTCTGGTTATATTAATTTGCAACTTAACACTTGAACTTAATCTTGAAATTATACATTCATTTAGTGAGATTAATTGTGGATTAATTTTCTTTTACATTTAAATTGAAATAAAAGACTACAGAACATATGGAGAGTTTATTCTGTAATCTCTTTCAAACCATAATTTTCAGGTTGATTAATCTAGGAGTGGCGAACTCCAAGACTTGTCGAATTGAGTGATTTATCTTCTGGTGATGGAAATAAATCACTCCTTTTCAATGGTATTAGTTTTAATCACTTTTGTGAGAAGGAATATTTTCAAAATCAGTAGAGTTGATATTTTCCCCGGACATATTTCTCTAAGTTTGTTCACCTATCAGCATTTTATTACTCTGTTACTTACTGTTTTTAGCCTGTTTCTTGTTCAATATAGTTTAAAACAAAAAAATCAAAAAGATTTTATTGCTTAATTGTGTCTTATAATAGAAAAAATTAAAAAAATAGAAACTCAACCCCACACTGACAACAGTGGGGACTTTTTGTAAGTTTTTAGAAGAAAAGTGGTCAAAATTGCCTTCCCTATGGGTTTGACCCTTCTTTCCACATATACTGTAGTTAGTAGGATTATAAATTTTAAACTTTGATTGGATTCAATGATGGTTTAGGTCAATTACTATGGTTATGATATTTTTAGAAGAAAAATATTATGAAGAAATAGTTGAGTATTAAGTAATACCTATTTTTGTGACCTTGGAGTTTCTCTTGAATGTATCCTTGGAAATGAAGGGATTATGTGAAATTTTAGTGATAATTGGATTTAAAAAGTGTAAGTTAATTATGATATAGGAAAATTTTTCAGGGTTTCAAGGAATTTTTTAAGGGAAATTGGAGTATTGAAACAGTGAAAGTGATCCCTTTTTATGTGAGAAAAAGATATTTTTGTGAATATTCATTATTTTTCAATAATGTAAAGAAAATATTCATGGGTAAATTGCTAAAAAAGTGAAAAATTATAGAGTTTTGTGTGATATTGTAATGATAAATCCTCAACCAATCATTTTAATACTTGATTTAAACATTTTTGAATTCATTTATTCTTAGATTTTTTCTTTTACCCTTTTTGTTTTTACCATGATACCTAGATATAACCAAATAATTTAAGATTTAATAAAAATATAAAATAAATCACCATAATTTTTTATGATATTTATGTTAATTTATTTCCCATTTAATCCAATTAAATTCCTAAATATTATAAAATTAAATATTAAATTAAAACAAATAATGTATAGAAGAATAGTTTTTTAAAGAAAAATGACTTCATTTTCATTAAGTGTTCCTAACATTATTTAGTATTGTTTAATATTTAAATGTGTGTTAATATAATTATATAAGTGTTTAAAAATCATATTATTTTAAATTTTGAGATATATTAATTTAATTTGTTAGATAAAAATTACATGATGTTAATAAAACAATTCTTTAAAAATATCAATTTTATCATTATCACAACAATTAAATTTAATCTTAGTAATCTCACTTTTATGATTAAAAATGAAATTTATTTTATTTAATATTATGTAAATATTAATATCAAATATTAAATCCATTTTTTATATTTAATTTCTAAAATTTATAAAATCTAATTTTAGTGTAAGCGCATAAAAACAATTTTTGGTGTGAAATATTACACAAATTTCTAAAATGTTAAACTCGTGTTTTATAAATTAAACATGGTATTTTTAAATTATTTATATTAAAAATTTTCCATAAACTTTTAATTCATTATTTCATTAAGATAATTTCATAAAAGTGATAATTTTCAGTAAAATCAGTATTTTCACTATTCATAAATAATTAATTATTTCAGAAAAAACCCCAAAATTCATACTAAGATAACTTTGAAATTATAAATAAAAAAATTAATTTCATTTTATATTATTCTAATTATAAAAATTATATATTTATCTTTTTAATTAAAATAAAAAATATAAAGATAAATCGCTTTTATTGAAAAATGAGTTTTTACATATTAGGTGTTCTTAATATTATTTCACACCAATTTCTAATTTAAATGATGTTAATGTATATGAGAAATATTATAAATCATCATAATAATATTTATATTTTTAATTTATTAGGATAAAATACACAATAATTCTAAAAAAATAGTTATTTGAAAAATAATCCTTTCAAATCATATTAATTTCTAAATATAAATGTTTTTAACTAATTAATATCGTTTAGTTACCAGTAGTTTTATTTTTTTATAATTTTCTTAATAATAATAATATCACGTGTCATGGATTGTTTAAGTTGGGTGTTGTGTACAAAATAATATATCAAACACGATATTAATATTGAGAAAAATATATTCCAAAATCTTGGGGTGTTACAATGTCGTGGCTATAAGTGTCACATCATGTGTGGTTGGTTGAAAGATGTATTGTAACACAAGGATTATTCATGTTCTAAGGGTGTGACCTATGAGAGTCAAGACTCACACTATTTTGAGGAGTAATATGTGTCATGGTGTATAGGGAGGTCATTGTGACATGAGGGTTTCTTTTATGTTGTTTTTTTGGATATTTGGCAAAATATTTTGAGGATTGAGTCATAAGAAAACTTTATTAACTCTGACATTTTTCCTTTTCTATTTAGATAGTTTCTGAATAAGCTCACATTTTCATTAATTTTATTCTGTAATTCAATTTTTTAATCCCCGCCAATTTATGATTTTAAGGGTAATTCTCTTTTTTTGGGTATTAGGAATAATTTTATTTTTATTGAAAAAATGGATTAATTATTTATATTTATGTGACATCATTCAATTCTAGAATTAATTGGAAATCCATATTTTTGATTTGTTTTCTTATTACTGTAAGAATTAATTTTTATAGATTAGTGAATAATTTTAACTAACTACTCTAATGCATAAGTTTTTTTGGGAACTATATGTTGTATACATATCATATTTTTAATGAGCAGTGGTTGAAAATGGCAAAGTGCTAGATACAAAACATTTTTAGAGTGATTCATAAATTTTTTGGCTGATATGTAACATTTTTTGAAATTACATAGAATATTATCTTTTTCCAAATAGATACAGTCCCATACATAACATATTTTTATTTACTTATGAAGTGATAAATCATATATTTTTAAGTAAAAAAATTTATATGTAATATATTTTTTAAAGCCGCAAAAAGGATTAATATGGAATCAGTCTTTATGATATTTGAAGTAGGATTATATGTAACATTTTTTAAGCTAATACATAATTTTTTTAATAAGTACAGAGGGGATGTTTATGATTTTATAATCAATTAATTTTTTTATTGATCTTTACATGAGGTTTTATCTTTTTTTAATTAATGAATAAAGGTGTTCATGAAATAGAAGATTAAATAACACAGTGATGATCCTAATATGAAATATACCTTGAAGTAACTTGGGAGAGATTTGTGCTCCAAAGTAGGAAGTCATTTTTTGATAGAATTTCAGAGCTACTTCCATTTAAGATATTCCTACACTATAGTGATTTTATTCTTACTATAATAATAGAATATAAAGTAGTAGAAGAAGAATTGAATCATGATCTATTTTGTTGTGTTGTGACCAGTATCATGTGGTATTCAATAAATTTTTTTTACACATCTTTGGTGGAACACATTCTCTCATTTAAAGGCAAGATCAATACTTTATGATCATAAGGGTATTCAAAGATAATTAATAATATAATTCCAACTAGAAATCTGTGTAGAGCTTACTACTGCCAGTCCATTCATTTAAGGAAGAATCCAAAACTACCACTACCACATAAAAGATTTATGAAGATAAACACTACATTTATGGTGAAATTTTCCCATAAATCATCTGAAGCCCACTATTTCCCTCCATTTTTAAAAGATACTACTACTATTTGAATTATTTTTCATCATTGTAAAAGAATTCAATCCCAATCGATTATAGTTAGGTTTTTTGTTTCTTTTTATTTTTAATAGTTTTATGCATTATAATATAATAATATTCTATTATTCTCTATCTCTCTATCTCTATCTTATATTATGTTTTATATTTTGTGTTCTTCCACTATAATTTTTTCATCTCCATGGAAAAGGAGAATTAAATTATATTTTTTTTTGAAGGAAAATAATAGTGTTTCCATGAGTTCCCATGATTTGATGTTTTCACTTTTTTTATTCTAGGAATTTGGTGAAAGTTAAAATGATCAGGGTGAGTAGTTTCTTCATTTTCCTTATCATATTTTTTCTTCTTCCCCATTCATATATATTCTTTCCCTTCACTATTTAAGTCATTTATATAGTGGAGTTTGGCTTAGATAGTGTTGATTAGTTAATAGGTCTCCTAACTAATTTTCCAAATAGTATTATCTTATTTTAAGAGGTCTTGGTGTAGGGTAATAAAAATTAAAATAGGAATATGTAGTGCAATAGGACTTGATTACTACATTTAATGTAATAAAGATATATTTTTAAAGAACAAGGATAATATCACCGTGAACTCCCTAGGAAGACAACTTCTTTAACTAATTTCATTATGTCATTTCATTTTTGTTTTATTTTACATGGATTCATACATACACACACACACACATCATAAATTTTATAATACCCCTTCTATTATATTATTTTATTTTTTATTATATTTTAGTATTAAATAGTGACAATAGATAAATAGTGTCATGTGAGTGGCCTTCTCAAGAGATCGACCATAGGGTGCACATTGGGTTTCATTCTTAGAAAAAATAATAATTTATTGATTAAAGATTCATGAAAATATACATTATCAATTTGGTTTCATTTATAGAGAGTCCAATAGATTATACACATTATTTTTCACAAAAAAAAAACAAAAAAGAAAAAAATCTAAAAAATATAACTTTATTGCATATATTTATTTTATGAGGTAAAATATGTAATTTCATAATAATTATTTTTATTATTGGCCTATTAACCATTTTTATAAGTCTAATAGGAAAACATATTTGAGGAATAAAGTGAAACATAATTTCAAGAATCTTTAATAAGTGAGAAACCAAATGGAGATAGTTTCCACTTATTAAAAGTAAATCAAACCTTTATGGATGAAATAATAACTATAAAAATTGAACAATTAAATATTATTCCACCCATATTTATAGTTAAATAACTTTATAAGACTGAGATGAAGATACTTTAAGATCTATCATATGACCTAACTCAACTACTTATAGAGGAGATTTTTGAAGAATACATGCCAACTAATGTACACGTGGTAGATCAAGATGATTTGGATGAATATTGGTCTAATTTTGTAAGTAAAAAAATTCCATGTGATTATCCCATAACTAATAATTAAAAAATAATAAAACTCTAACTCCATCTAAAATTGGAAGAATACACCACTAAAGTGGTGGAATTTGAAGAAAAGTTAGAGGATATTGACTACCTTCTTCCAACTCTAACAACCCAACTCCAAGAAGAATTGATCAAAGAATAAGAATTAATAATCAAACTAATTCATAGAGATAATATTATTTTAAACACATTTTTATATTATTTTATTGAAAATTAATTGATTATTACCTCCCACTAATTTTAATTTTCAGATTTTGATAACACATGTGTGTCCTTGGAGGGTGATGATGATGAAGAAGATACACCCACTAGGACCTAGTTCCTAGTGATCTTGCCTAAATAAATCAAGTTTCAAGATTACCCACTTGAAGGGGAATATTTTTGTATTGATCTATATTATTTTAATTCTTTTCAAAATTATTTTTTATTAACTTTACCTTTGATGAAATTATGAATACAATAACAATTGATCCGGTCTTTAAAGTTAAGGAAGAGACCACATAAGTAGTGGTATTAGAAGTGGAGGACCCATACTTTTTCCTTCCCCCACTATGAAAATTTCACTCAATATGTTAATTTATCCAAAGAAATATTCCCATGGAATTATCTATAATAAGTGAAAGTCAAATGAAACTAAAAAATAAACTTTTTGTAGTTTATGAGAAATAAAACATATCCTCTTTTAGGTTGGGGATAAAAATCTGGAACTACCAATTGGAGGCCGTCAAAAACTATTACCCACTTAATGGTCCAATAAAATTTATACCCCTTTTCTTGTTTCCCTTAATATTTATTATTTATTTATTTTTCTATAAATAAAGTTATTCTATTATGTTTTTTTTCTTTCTTGTAGGTCTAAAGTGGAAACAACTAGGAGTTTAACTCATGGATGCCACTATTCCAAATAAACTAGGATGTATATTTTCCTCTATTTTGTTTTTTGACCTATAATTTAATTTTTTTTACATTAAATGAAGGGTATTTATAACTTATGTGTTTGGGGGGGATGTAATTTTTTTATGAATTTTTGTGCATTTCTTTTTCCCCTTGTTTTTAAATCCAGTTTGATTTAGATTTCTTGTTTTGTTTTCTTTTTAAATTTTTAGACTATTTTTAGGATTATTAAGCTTAATAGAATACTTTGGGAAATTCATACCATATTTATATTTTTGTAACATTTTTTAATTTGAACATATAAGGTATTAAATGATTATTATTATGTATTTTGTTCCATAATTTATAATATTTTCATTTAAGGAAGCCTGATTGATTATGGAACTCATGTACATCGGTATTTTAAAAAATTGTTATATTTTCCAACATTAGAGGTTTCTAAACCATTTTCACATCTTCTTTACATTTATATTTTTCTTGAGATTCCTGAGTAATGTTTTGAGATCTAACAACTTATTATTATTATCTATTTCAAAAAATATTAGTGTTCATAGAGTGCATTAAGTATGATTAAAGAACCATTTAAAAAATCACCATTTTACATTTAAATATTATTTTGGGTTTACTTTACATATGGAATTTATTAGGACCCTAGTGTCCATGAAATACCTTATTATTAATCAATATTACAATCCATATATCCCTTTCCAACTTTCTCTATAAGTTAAATTCCTTGTGGGATGATCAAAAGATACCTTATGTGATGATCATAAGAATCCTATGTGACAAGTAGAGAATTTATCCACCATTCCCTTAGGTTATGATCCTAATATTTTACTATTCCCTAAGTGATGATATCATGATGACTTTAGTGATAAGCCTAGGATGACTTATGTGATGAGCATAAGTTTCTTGGTTTGGTGAGAATCAAATGGATCAAGTAATGAGCATGATTTGTTTCATGTGATGAGAATGGGATTTATTAGGTGACAAGACTATGATTCCTTATGTTATGAGAATAAATTTTCTTGTGTTAAAAGCACTAGATGCCTCATGTGACGGTCAAGATTTTCCTCATGTGATGAGTATGAGATATATTTGGTGAAGGTCCTAAGATTCCATATGTGAAAAACATAATATTACCTAATGGACTATCTCAAGTAAGATAAAACATATGTATGAGATTCCAAAAAATTCCTGGAAGACTCATCTTCTCCAAAAAAATGTGTTCACCCTACTAAGGTAGTAAGTTAGGTAATTAAATTGTTTCCACCTTGAGATGGAACTGGAAACATGATTCACAAACATGTATTAAATCTACAAAGGAGACCTAGAATAGGAAATGAACTCTATATATGAAATTTATAACATCCCATTATCCCATTATGATCAAAGAGTTGACACCATCACCCTAGTGGTGGAAGGATTTCCGCCTTTGGAAAACAAGAATACAAGACCTAGATCGTGACTATCCATGATGTAGTCTGATGTTGCGATCCTGAGGAAAATCATCAAAAAAATAGTGAACCCAAAATAAATACATTCTGCTTTAATATTGAGATTATGTGTAGAATTTGTATTTATGATTGAATAGGATCACTAACACTGGTCATTTTATATGTCATCATTATCAAACATGTACTCACAAATTACTTCAAATGTATGTAGTATTCTAGTAAATTGACGTTCTAGAAAAGGTTCCCAAACCACTAGTAATAGGTGTGGGGGTAGGGGAGACACCCATGGTTCTACTGAAATCCACATGAACCTACATATGGTGATCCCACACACATATACCCAAGTGGTGACCACCATATATTCCATGACTCTTTAGTGATTTATCCATATTTTCTAATAAATATTATTCAGTGGAGGGTCATAAATGACCTTATCCATTTACATGTGGTGGAATGTATCATCATTACCTATTATATGGATCAAAGAACCTAAATCCCATGGAACCACCTGGAACCCTCAGTAATAGAGGGATTATAGGGGTAAATCTCCCTATTACCACTAATAACCACTTCAGTTGTCTATCCCTGAAGTAGACCAATGATGCCTTACCCTACACCAAGTAGGTAGGGGATATAAAAGATATAAAACTCACAACTACCACCAATGATTCCTTGAGGATAGATCCCACCACCTTATTTCACTATCAGCATAGGGTTTCCTAGACTGGAACCAAACATGTCAATCCTACTCCTATTTTGGATACCCTGGTATAGACTGTACGATGCCCACATCGGGGGTATAATTTCAATACTTCTCTATTAGAGTCCACACCTATAGATTCTATCACATCCCCTGCCATCCTAACCACTACACAAGGATATGCCTTTCTCATATTGGTATTGAGACCCTTTACACCCACTAGGTGCACTAGGTTGATTCTCTCATCTATTAGCATCACCACTAACTTCCTTAGAGGTCCTCCTCATGCGGAAGAAGTAAAACACCCTAAAGTTAGTCCCTAATGTGGAGGGGTTACCATATATCTCAAAGTTTATCCCTATGAAACCAAAAACAATTATCATGGGAAGGATCTCTGTGACTTAGAAAATATCACACTCAGGGAAATTCTACACCAAGTATGGATCTAGAACAAGGGGCACCAATGTAAGGCCACCATGATCTTTCAGAATCCAAAATATAGAGGATACATGGGATATATTTCAGAATTATACATTATAATTATAGGGAGGTACCCATTAGTTGAGGATGTCCATTCCTAAGGCTGAAATGTATAATGTTCTGAAGTCCCTCCATAGGTTCCTATATATGAAATACATTATATATTTTTTATAAGCATTGACCATTAAACCATCCTTATCATAATAAAAATGTATTACCTCTAATTATAAACTATAATTAGGAGATACATCAGGATCCAAACTTGAACTCTTGGATAAGGAGTAACATACAATCAAGCGATAAGAACTCAATGATCCCCCTTAACAAGAGGACACATACCCCCTATTATAAAATGATTCCACTGAATCCTGGTCCACATCAATATAATAAATCCTTATCCAAGGGAAGAGTGTATTTTCTAATAAAAACCTAACTTTAGGATGAAAAACCTCAAGGTGCACTATAATCATGTAGCCTAGGAGTTCAATAAGAAGTTTCACCTCCACTCATTCCTCAAGAGTGAATTAGTGCTGGCATTGAGAACACCAATGATACCCAGAGGAAATCCAACAAAGCTATATACTAAATGGGAACCACCCTTCACCATTCATAAGGTTTACTCCAATGGTGTATAATCATTAATCACCATGGATAGGGAGCACATCACACCTCCCACCAACATGAGGTTCTTCATGAAGTAATTCATGCAACTTCATGTTGGTCATGAAATTTAGCATGATCTGTAATAATTTAAACTATATTGAACTAATCCTTTTCATATGATCCTGAAATAAACGACATTTGGTCCCAAATGTAATACCTTAAACTACATAACACTTTTTTCTTAATTGAATGACCTTAAACTACATGAAACCTTAGTCCCAGTTGCACGAATTTAAATTTCACAATATATGGTCCATGTCACATGAATTAAAATTTTATGAAACATAGGTCCCATCTATTTGACCTAAATCCATGAATTTAAGGACATTTTATATGAAATTTAAACTATATAACTAGTTTAGAATCCTTGGCTAAGTGGATTAACTACCTTTGGTGTTTTTCTTTTACCAAACCATTCCCCAAGAACTACATGTGACTTGATTCCCATTTCATGGGATATATAGTGACAACTGAGTGCGTTAACTCAAGTCCAAACACTATTTACTTATTGCACACACCTTGTCTTGATGTTTAGTGACCCTTTTTCAGGTTTTCTTCACTCACCCAACATCACGATGATGCTCCTCTTATGATATGGTTCTGAAAATTTATTGTACTAATACACCCTTATGATGTGCTCAATGCATGGTGTTGTAGCGTTCAAAGTGTTGAACTCTACCCAAACATCCTTTTTAGTTTGTTTTTCAACTTTAAATATTCTTTCATTTGAATCCTCATCAACATTTTATTTCCAAATGGACTCCCTTATAGTAAAAAAATGATCTAAAGGCCTAACTTCTGTCCAAGGTACATATCCTAGGGGATTATGGGAAGTAACATGATATGTACAATATTTCAAACATGCTCAGAATTAAAACTTAATTTTATTCCCCCTCATTCATGATGATGTCAAAGTGGAATCCATGTTTAATTTTTTTTTTCAAAATTCACCCTCAAACCATTATTTACTCTTAAATTCATATCCTTAAAGTCACAATTTTATTTACCTATACCCTCTTTTGTTCAGGAGGAATTTTAATGTCATTATCAATAATCCCCTTATGAATCTGTGCATGTAGGAAGAGAAAATTGGTCTTGTGGGGTTCCAATTGGTTAGATACCCTTTTACAGGATAACATTCAATGGTCAAAAAAATATTCTGATCGTGATCTATTCACCCCTTTTGTGCACTCTCATGTGACATGGGTTATCTCCTTTTACTCCCTATTTCCCAAACTAAACATGACTCATGTGAGAATATGGGTTTTGGTGGATTGTTTCCCAACATGATCGAGGAATGTTGTGTTTATAAATATGGAGTCATATTAGTCCCAACTTCATGAATTTAAATTTCAAAAAATCCCCTTTTAGTCATAGCTGTATGAATTTTAACTACAAAACCCCCATTTTTGTCATAACAAAATGACATTAAATTTCAAAGCCCCTTATATTATGATATAAAAGAATTTTAAACTACATATAATTGGTCCATGTCACACAACCCCAAATTGTACAACATTTATTACCAACTGCATAACCTTAAACCACATAACATATCATCCTAATTGTAAAATGTTAAACTACATAATCAACAACCTTTCTACATGATGCAAAAATTTAATGGGTTTGGTCTTATATTTATTACCATAAACTATGTATCTAATATTTTTCTATATGACAGTTAAACTAAAATACTTCTCTAGATTCCTCTCTTGATAGGATTCCTTCCCTACTCCAGTGTTTTTTACCTATCACAACATTTTCTATAACTATGTTTGGATTGATTCCCACCTCATAAGATATGTATTAATGCCCAAATCTATTATCCTAATCCTAGTTGTGGACCTTATGTCTATGCCTCATTACTCTTGGTGAATGATTTTGAACTATAAAAAATTCTCTCCTCCAAAACTATGTGTGGCTTGATTCTCATTTATTGAGATACATAGTGATGCATAAATCACCTATCTTGAGTCCTATCATGGGTCACCCATTACCTCTACCTAGTCTTGGTTATTGATTAACCTATTTCATGTTTCCCCCATTTGTGTATTGAGACAGTGAAACATTCAAAAGGAGGTATTCTATGATACATGATCTTAATCATCATCACCATGGTCCAAGCATTATGACCATAAATCGTGGGTGCATTTAGGGGAGGTCTCATGTATTAACATTGGAATATCTATTCCAATTTGGGTTTTTTCCTTTCCTAATGCTATATAGGCTACATCCCCATGGTTTGAGTTGCATGAAACCTAAAATCATAGCAACCCTTGGTCCAACCATCATCAAATTAAACTATGTGCATCCTCCCATGGGATTTTTTTTAATTATCCATGGACTAACAAAATACTTTGGGTTCACCTTTACCCCATTTATATGAAGATCATCCCACCCCATTCATAGTTTCATGAAATTGAAAAGGAATAATCCACAGTCCATGATCCATGAACTTAAAATTAGAACCTTGATCCATGCACTAAGAAATTAAATTATATTCCTTTATCCACGAGGTTTATTTATATAAGCATGTGGGATCTTTAATTCATGTCAGGTTTGTATCTGTTTTCTTGATATACATGCTATCTCATTTTTTTCCAAGATAGAAAAATTTAAACTATAATACATCAGGGTCTAATATATTCCTCTCTGAGGCATGGTTGAACCTTTCACATGTATCTTATGGGTTCAACACTCCATCAGGATTGGAATTCCCTATCAATATAACCAATGAAGAAGGATGTATCCTAGGGTGATCTGACCTCCCCTTGATCATTTTATATTTCCTTCATCTCAAAAATTTATGTATTTAAGGTTTTAATTTTTCCATCGTTATTAAATTTCAAAACAAACCCCCTATAGTGATGGAATAAATTCCCCAAAGTCCTACCTCCCATCCAAGATACATGTCCTAGAGGAATCTTTCTTAGCAATAACTTGATAGGTCCTATGTTTCAAATACATGGATAGATATTGAAACTAATTTTGTTTCCCCCAATTATTGATTATATGGTAGTGGAATACATTTTTTGAAATTGTTCAATGGTTATAATTATCACATCCATGGCCTCTTTTTCAATTCATATCTTATAAGTTATTATTTACTCATTATTCCACCCCATTTTCTCAATAAAAGTTGCAACATCCTCAGTGTTACCCTCTCATACTTTTTACACATTGGTAGGATGAACTAGTATTGTGGAAGATTACCTAGCCTATCTCCCCCTCTCACTAGTTTCACTAGTGGTAGATATAGTATACTAACCCTAACAAATAAATTCCCCTTCCACTCTCATATGGCATGAGTAACCTTCCATTACACATTATCTATCACATAGAGAATTAATCACATAATCATAAAAGTTTAGATCCGTTATATTTATAATTATTAAGACTCCACATTTAACCAATACTACATAAATTTAAACTAGATATCACTTTATCCTCACTGAATGAAATTAAATTATGTGATCAATATCCTCACCATATGATATTAAATTTCATAAAACTATCCTCATCACATGATTTAAAACTGCATGATTTTTGGTCCTCACCTAATAGGACACCCCCTATGTGGCTTTGGTCTCTAACCATGCTCTTCCATTGGTGTTGGTCATCTTCCACACCCTATGAAAAACTACATGTGGATTAATTCCTTCTCTAGATAATACATAGTGATGCCCTGATTCCTTTTCCTATACCCAACCACACACTCTAACCTGATTTCATCCTAAAATTCAGGATACTCTTTCAACTCATGACAATACCCTTTCTCTTCTAGCTCTAGGATGATTCTCATTCCCTATATATGATCCATATCAACACAGAGGCCTCTTGAGAACTTTATGTGGCTTGATTCCTACTCCACGAGATATGTAGTGATGTTTGGATCTCCTATTCTAGAACCAACCACAAGTAACCCATAACTTCTATCTCATATTAACATGTGGTTCCCTCTCCAGGTTACCTTTTCCCATAAAACACCAATAAAATTCTACCTTTTAAGGGTATAGTCTAATAATCATGACCTTAAACTTCAAAATATTACCTTTGATATTCTCTATCTTAGAACCTAACCTTCCAATCCATGTCTTGTTTTTCCTTTTCTTATGAATACTACATCAAGAAACCATTATTACTCACCATATAATGTTAAACTACATGATCTTAGTCCTAGATTCATGACCTTAAAATGTGTATCACATGTTATAATCACCATGACCTTTAAACTATGTACACATTTCCATGAAACAAGCTATAATAGTGTTGGTATTTCCATTCAAACTTGTTTTTCCTTTCCCTAGGTAGATATATCATCTCACCCAATAGTCTAATTTTTATTACCTTAAACACCAACACACCCCATGGTCTGGGTTCCATGGCCTTAAATTGGTAACAACCCCATGGTATGAGCTATATGTCTATAAAATATAAAAATATAGGAATAAATCTATCCCCAAAGCATAGTAAAAATCTATTACCATGTCCTATGACAGGATCAGAACTTTTGATTGACTAGAAATCACACTAGACCACATGCCACTCTACTTGTATTGGCATGCTTATCGATGTGAACAATGCATGAAGGCATAACCCAAAGTGTTCGAACTCTACTTCATCATCAATTTTTAATCCCCATCAAACTTCCATTTCTGAATGAAATACACTATGGTGACAACATAGTTCCACATGGAATGCCTATGGTCCAAGGTATATGTCCTAGAGGACTCTTGGAAACAACATTTAATGGAAACCGTGTTTTAAATTAGGTCATCAGTCACTCTCCACTTGTTTCCCCCCATTTCTAGTAGTACAGCAGTTGATACTATATTTTAAAATAATGGTAAAAAATCATACATATCTTATTTTTCTCTCCCCTCTTGGTTCAAACCTTAAAAGATTCAATTTACCTTGAATCCACCTTTCTTTTATCAAGTGAATCTCTTACACCCTTGATGTTACCCCCTCGTACATCCTTTCACCTTAGTAAAAAACCGGTCTCATAGAATTCCACCTAAATAGTTTCCATGTTTTCATGGGTCTCCTTGATGATTGGTTTTATGTTTCAATATCCACCTTTTAGTCTTTTTTCGACACTTATGCAATATGGGTAGTGTTCCATTGCACCTTTTTTCTTACATTGAGCATGAATTATGTGATCTTAGGAGTTTTGGTTGGTTATTTCATTAATGTTATTTAGATTATTTGAAATTAAGAGCATGGATCCCTCATAAATCCTAACTACATGACTATGGACTAAACATCCTCTTTAGTTTTCACTATATGATGTTAAACTATGTGTTCAATGTTCTAGTCATATGATGTTAAACTACACAGTACCATCCTTATCAAATTATTTAAAACTACATGATGATTTTCCATTCCTTGTATTAGGGAGGATACTCCTACTAAGTCACCTCATTTTGACATTTTACTGACTAAATTTTTTTTTTATAAAAATAATGCATAAGAGACAAAGAACAAGGAATAGTAGAGCTATGAGGGTCTAAAGTGATAGAGAACAAGTTAATCCCCTTTAACGATGATGCTATAATCCATAGGAATATAACATAAACTCAAAAAATTAGTGATTTTAACATCCTAATTTCCTTTTGACATAATTAGATCTACAACCTTAATTCCATCCCTCCAGGTATGAAGAATCTCAATGTGTATGTACAACATATTATAATAATTACTAATTGTATAAAAATACTCCTATGGATTGGGATGATGCCCAAGATAGAATTAACTATAATAGAGGAATCTGATTCAATACATGAGAGAATTATGCTATAGGACCTACAAATAGAAAGTCCTATAAGCATGGCATGATCCTCTGACTGAATTAAATTTACTTCAATGTAGTGGGAAAATAAGAAAATAATGACTGAGACACCTGCATCAAGAATAAGGCTACCTCCATGCATGACCTCTTGGACATAGTACACCTTGGTGTTAAGTTTAAGGTCAATCCTAGGGGACTTCTAGTAGACCCATTTACCTTTCCCCCTTGATCTAGATAGACAAAAAACTATTCAATTGGTAAAATGAGTAAAAACATATTGTGGAAGTACAATTACTTTGTAATGAAAATAGAGGGATTTAATATCATAAAGTAGATGTGACTTTATTTATCCAGTTTTGGGTAAGAGATCCTAGTGGAGGGAATAGTTTGATGCATTCTAGATGACTGAACACCCATCCACGAATATAATACTTCACCCAATGTATTTCAATGAACCACCTACATGAGTGGTAAAATAGAAGAGAAATAAATTCTTCAATGAATCATGGAAGTAGGTAGTTCATCCAAGAAAGTTATAGATGTACCAGGCCCAGTTACCTTCCATAAATAGAAGAAATATAGATTCATAATTGGGGATGTTTTAGCATAAACATTTGGATGCTAAGTGAAATTTCATTTTCCCACCAGGGCATCCATACGTCATCGACCCCATCTATTTATGAGTTAGGCTTGCCCAAAAATACTTGGTGCTGAGAATTATGTGTGGATTGATTATTATACCATGGGATACCTAGTGAAATATGAATATATTATCCCATGCCCATATAAAAACCCATTATTCTTCTCTATATCATCTTGGTTCATAGTTCCTCCCTCTGGTTTTCCCATACCCTCTTGGCACCGAGGCGATACCTTTCTCTAAGGAGACGGTCCACACTACATGACAATAAAATATCTTAACCCCTATTTTTTCAGAGTTGTATAATCTTAAATTCCTTCCTTTTTGGTCCATGAATCATGATTTTAAACCATGTGAATTTTCCCTTAGGACCTTCTATATTAGTTATCCTAGATGAAATTGGGTATATCTAATCCCCATTGCTATATAGACTATCTCATGCCTCATAGTTCTTGTTTCACAAACATAAATGGCACACCATCAATATAAGCTATGAGAACTTAAACTATTAGACCCTTTTGGGTCAAAGCTATGTGATCATAAACTAAACATGATTACGGACACCTCATTCCCCTCCTCATCGTATGATTGGACCCTTTTCTTGTATCTCACATTAGTTGACATTTGTGTCTATACCATTAGCCTATATGATTTTCATCTGTTCAGTATGACCCATAGATATTATTAACATATGAAGACATAACCATAAGATTTATCAAAATATTCTTAAGTATCCCTATCCTTTATAGGAACACTTTGTGTTCCTTGATTTGGATCTACACCCACCTTCATTTTTGAATAAAATTCCACATGGTGACAACATATCTCCCCAAGATTGGACCGCCTCTTATCTAGGGTACACATCCTAGAGTAAATACTCTCAGACTTTTTGAAAATACCCCCTAAAGTGAAAACACAATTCCCCACAGACCCACCTCCAATCTAGGGTACACATACTAGAGGAACCATCCCCAACATTTTTAAACAGACTCCCCTATGGTGACAACATAGTGCCCCATGTCCCAACTCCCATTTAAGTTACATGACCTAGAATAAGACTCCCTATTGGTATGGTAGTGGTGGCCATGTTTCAAACTTGGTTAATAGTCATATTCAATCTATCTACCCATTTCATCTATTTCTTTAGGAATCTAAAGTCACAATTTACTTTTCTCTATTTCCCCTTTTCTCGAGAAGAATTCTAACACCCTTAGTGTATCACACCGTGCATCCTATACATTGATAAGGTAAATCACACTCTTTTAATCACAATATCCTTATTCTCTATCTCCATAGGTTTCCCTCATAGTTTTCAATGAAATATTCTGACCCTAAACCATTCACCCATATCGCACACTCTCGTGTGACATGAATGATCTTCTACTTATCTCTTGTTTCTCAGAACAATAATGACTCACTAGACTTATATATTTTATTTGACTATTTCATAAATGATATAGATATTAAGTGAACTTCAAGATGAATATTTTTCCGTGCTTTCCTCAAAATTTGATCCTCCTTTCCATCCTCCTCCTCGTTAGACCCAATTTTGAAGGGGGTATCTGTTGATGCTAAAAAATTATTCTAAAATGGATCAATAATAAAAAATGTGGGAAGAAGAGTAAAATATGACATAAATATTCCACATGATAGATCTATCACCAATTTTTGAAGATTATTTAAAAAAATTACCCATTCTAGTGACGTGGTGGTAAGAACCTCCCTCTAGTAGTCGACCATGGATTGTATCTGTTGCTAAAGAAAATAAATTTAAGATGATAAAATCATTTTTAGGGTACTATGATAACTTTTTGGACTCTTAAAAAACTTTATATGGAAAATCCTCATATCCATGGGTGTTTTAAATTTCTCATGCTTCAATTTGACTAACCATGGAGCCCAAATATAATTAAGAATCAAAATATGTGGTCATTAGAAGTTGGACTTCTATAAAAGTCACAGTCAAACTCTCATGAAAGACACATTACATGAGTCCATAACATGAGGTGATCTAAAAGTCAACAGTTTTGTGTGCACATAAATATTTCATTAATATGACCATCAAAATAAATTCAGGTGTAAATTATATAAGTTTATACAACTTGGAGCTGCTTGAGTCTATAATTTGTGACAACAGACAAGACCAAACTTCCATAAACGAGAAAAGTTTTCAAAAATGTTCCATAGGTTCTTCGATCCAACCATATTATGAGAGATTGAGGCATATAAATACCCCTTATATTAGAATTTGAAGTATTTTTACTTTGGCATTATGATGATTAATCTCCCATCTCATGCAACTTGGAATTCCAAATACTCATGTAAATTAGAAACTCCATAGATTCTGAAATGTGATAAACTCATGAAAATTACCATGTACAAGTCCTTTAAACTATTTTCTTATTCTTTATATGTTCTCTCATAAATACCTTCCATGATGAACAAAATTTTTGAAAATGGAAAAATTATCACACAAGTCTTAGTTTCACAAAAATCCTAACTTGTGTGAAACTCATACCATAGTTATCTACTTAAATTCCTCCTTCTATGAGACCTAATTTCATGAAATTTGAGGTATCATGTATTTTTCACCCATCTGATCTAGGTTAATTTTGTGAAATTTTTTTATGCATGATTAGTATCATTCAATTTCACCCCTGGGCCCTTTATACTAAGCATGGGTTGGGAATAATCCTTTCCTTTTGGTCCTAATCATAGGATCTCTCACCACTAGAACCTTTTCACTGAGAATGGAATTGGAAACATCAATGTATGTTATTTATAAGAATAGGCCTAGCAACACAACATATGTGTATGACCCTATATATCTTGATGATCCCATGAATCACCTCGATCCTCCAAATAGGTGTAAGTACCGAACGTATCCTCACATATTCCACTAGACAAGTTGAATTGGGAAGAACCAACTCATAATACCTACTCTATCCCACTATATCTCCCCCTTTTTAATAGAATCATACTTAATACATGATGTTAACTACACGTAGAGGTCCTATTACACAACCTTAAAAATTTCACCTCAAAATACATGGGTTTTGTTTCTTATTTTAACAAGATATGTAGTAAAAATACCTCAAGGTTCAATCCAAAATACACAAAAACATTTCCATCCTATCTCCTTTTCTAGAGATGGTAAAATATATAACTTCCTTGAAAGCACTAATACCTCAAGAGAATCCCTATTGGACTCTAAAACATGAGTGTCCCCACTGTAATTTAAAGATTAGCCTACCCTAATGTGATGATATTAATTGGATTCTTTCCCGTTGGATGTTAACCCATGCCATCCCTTACTTGATGAGTGTAAGTGGATTCATCCCTACTATATTTTAACCGGTTTAAGGCCTTATGTGACAAGTGTAAGTGGATCAGTCCCCATTGGATGTTAACATGTATCTGCCCTTACATGATGAGAATAAGTAGATTTTCCCCATTGGATGTTAACGTGTTCATATCCTTAGATTAAGAGAATAAGTGGATCTATCCACACTAGTCATTAACCTATTAATTCCCTTACATTATGACCATAAGAATATTCTTCCCCACTATATGTTAACTTGTTCCAACCCTTAACATGATGACTATAAGTGGATTCACCACCACTAGATATTAACCCATGATTTCCCTTACAAGATGAGAATAAGTTAAACCTTTCCTTATATGGGAAGCATAATACACTCTATTTTATAATTACTAGATGATACAACTACCCTAATTCACTATAAAACCACCTTCCTCATGCAATGAACATGATAATCCATAGGTGACAGGCCCGAGGCACCTTGGGTGAAAAGAATAAGATTCCTTGTATGATGAGTATAATATGGATCATGTGATGAGACTAATAAGACAATGTGATGAGCATGATATATCTCTTCCATTACCTTAGGTAATAAGACTAATATTCCACCCATCCCTATGTATTGAGCACAATAGGCCTTATCCGATAAACCTATGATGCCTTATGTGAAGAATTTAAGTTTCCTAGGGTGATAAGAACTAGAAACCTCACATGATGCACAAGAGTTTCCATGTGTTATAAGAATATGATTCCTTAGGTGATGAGATTAGTATTCCTTATTTGATGATAATAAACTGTTTAGTGTGATGGGAACCAGATGCCTCATGTGATGAGAATGATTTCCCTAATATGATGAGCATAATATTCCTTGGGTGACGATCCTATATTACCATATGTGAAAAACACAGGATTCCATCATGGCTCACCTTGAGGAAGATAAAATAGATTCCAAAGATACCCAAAAATTCCAAACATACTCATCCTCTCCAACAAAAGGTGTTCACCCTAATAAGGAAGAAACTGAAGTAATTAACCATTTTCCACCTTGTGATGACATCAGGAATGAGATTCATGAACATGTATTAAATTTTTAAGGGAGGCCTAGATTAGGTTACCAAATTTATGGAGGGAAGTTCTATAATCCTATCATGTTGTTTTGATCAAGGAGTTGACACCCTCACCCTACGAGAGATAGACCATCCACCTTTGAAAAAAATGAATATGGGACTCTGATCATGAACATCCATGGAATAGTCTGATGTAGCAGTCATGATAAAAAATGTTATAAAAAATGAAGAATGATAATATTTTTAAATAATACGGAAAACATCACTATGAACTCCTAAGGTCAACAAATTATTCTACCAACTTCTTTATTTTTTTTCGTTTTTATTTCTTTTTTATGCATTCATATATTTATATAAATATACATAATTAATTTTATAATAACTCACTATTATATTATAGTATTTTATAATATATTTTAGTAATAAATAATGATAATAGAATAATAGATCCAAGTGAGTGGCTTCCTCAAGAGATCAACCAAAGGGTGTAAACTATATTGCATTATTAGGAAAAATAAGAATTTATTAATTATATATAAATGAAAAATCCCTATTATCCATTGTTCCATGAAGGGTTCAGTTATTAAATGATGTGTAAAAGATCATATTTCATTGTTTTTTTCCTTTTGGGGTCATCATGGAATGATACACATGTTGCGTTGTGGTTGGGTTTCAAAATATCATGTATATGGTGCGACCACATTGGTTACAACATTTCCTCCTTCAGTCATATCGGGTTAAAATATTTGATTGAGCCTTAAATTAGGGGAAGAGGAGTGGATCATGGCATGGATATTATGAATTTTCTCAATCCATCCTTTTACTAGTGTGATAATGTCCTATCACACCATAATTTCCTTATTTTATAATTTTAATATAAATTCAAGGTGTCCCTAAAATTCCTTATATTTTCCCAAACTTCCTTCAAACACATGGTAGCTATGGGAGAGTCTTGGATGATCCCAATACTTATGAT
Source organism: Viscum album (assembly GCA_963277665.1). Classification (NCBI taxonomy): domain Eukaryota; kingdom Viridiplantae; phylum Streptophyta; class Magnoliopsida; order Santalales; family Viscaceae; genus Viscum; species Viscum album. Next base: position 387,162,293 of record OY728148.1, on the reverse strand, counting down.
CAATTTTTAGGTTTTATCTTTATATGAATTAAATCATTAAACCAAGGTAAATATATTTTCCTTCTTTTTTGTTTTTCTTCTCTCTCGTTACTTCTTTCAATGCTATGGTGGTTCTATTCCTCTAGGCTTGATGGTTTCTCATAAATGTTTATGAATAATTCATGGTAGATGATATCCATAGGAATGATGGGTTTCTCATGGGATTTGTGATTTAGTGTTCTCTATTCTTTTATTTCATTAAGAACTTTTTTTAATGCCCATGGAATCAAAATAAAAAGGAAAGAAGGAAATGATGCATGGTCACCTACCTACTGCACAACTATGAGGTGAGACCATACCACATATCCATTTACCCACAGTGTAACTCTAAGGAAAGCCCACACCACACCACTACTTACCATCCACATGAATCTAAGCTGGTCCTAAACCATGCCTCAGTCTACCTATTTTGCGGTCTAAATATGGGGTCTCTTTCATGACTGCCTGCACATTACTGGATCACCATATGATTTTAAGATAAATAACCTTAATTCCACCCACTTCCATGATGGAAATTTCCCATTTCATGATATATAGTAAAAGTGACATCGAATGTGGATGGAACCATGTTGTTTCACACTCCCAACCATGCGATTACTCATTATAGAAGGAAATTTACACATCCCTTTATTATAAATACATGGAGTTCCTATTTTAGGTGGAGGGAGATAGAAGCAAGAAATGGAGAGAAAAAAGGATTATAGAAATGAGATATCCCAGAGAATACATAGGTAATTCCCAAGAAAAATGTAGATCACACCCCATGAGGTTCCTTTTATGAGGGTTTATTTAAAATCATAGTATACATAGCCTACCCTATTTGTGGAATATTCACACATGTAGTGATTGTGCACTCATCCATATAGGAGATAACCCTGTGATCCCTCTATATATTAATTATTAAATGGATAATTCTCCTCCAAATATATCCTAATAAGATCATCATCCCTCATAAGGTCCCCAAGTATACTAGTCTTCTTCATGAAATACCCATGTGGGCTCACCTTCCTCACTAGAGAATCCACATAGCTCCTCAGAAGAATTTCCACCCTCATGGGGTCCCCAAGAAGACTATTCTCCTTTGTGAAGTTCCCAAGTGTTTTATACCTCCTCATTCCTATATACCATACAAACCAATTCCTATTGCACACCAACCATTTGGACTATATCCCCTTTGAGTTAACCAAAACGAATGGCCTATTTTAAGTATTATAACCCCTCCTTATACCGATACCTATGTGCATAGTATTTAAATTCCCCATAGACCTATTTTACTAAGGAAATCCTAAAGAGTCCAAGTAAATACCTCCTAAAAATCTAACAGACACACATAATTAGGATACTAGAAAAACTAGAGTTCCCCTTATTTGATCACAAATTCCCTTAATAAAAGTAACCTCCCATTTTACCTCCCTAACTGATAGGTACCCAATGATATTTTCAATCATGAATCCCCTTGACAATTAGAGACCTAATCATAAAAATGATGTTGAGAACTCTCTTAAATCAACATTCCTATCCTAGATCCAGATTCTAATCGATGATCTATGTAAGAAAGGGATTAATTCAAAGGTATAATACCCAAATGGTTCCCCTTGATGATTTCATCACTATGATCATCAAGGGAGTTAGGGAGAGAAAATGGGATTTAGGAAACACCCATGCCAACTGCACTCAAGAACTGGAAGGGCAACACCCATTCATGTGTAAGCCCCACTAATGTTCTACCAATCCCTAAGTAGCATTCTGGTCCTCTAATCAGGTGTAAAACCCAACTCTATCTGCCTTTAACTAAGTGAAAAATTAGGTTATGAATTAGGGAAAACACTTATGTGTAAGTCAGGGATCAAATTTATATTGTTTCACCATTTATGAAAAAATGTCTTAGTAATATGATGTAAAACTTCATGACAACATCTTAGTCACATGACATAAAAATACATGACAACATCCTAACCATACGATGTAAAATTTTCTAGTAGGGTCCTACCACGAAGCCTTAAAATGTTCAAATAGAACTACATGGTATTTGATTTTTATTAAGAAGGATATATATGATGACTCCCATAAGTTCAAAACCTATATCATCAACCCTCTAAATCCATCCTCATAGGGCCATATTCTTCATGAGATCATCTACATCCTTCCTCACTAAGCCATATCCTTAGTAGGCTTGGACATCCCAACTCACTGGTCCATATTCCCTATAAGATCACCATTTATTTTAACTAGGTTCATATTTCATTTGAATAATTCTTTCAATAGGCCATACTCCCTATAAAACTTTCCCCACTCAGAGGTCCATATTACTTATGTATATATATCACTAATTTTCCTTCATTATGACATGTTTCTGATGAAACCATGTCCTACTCAATGGGCCATACTCTTACTTTCCAAACCAAACCTATAACTCATAGTGATATATTCCTTGTGAAACCAATCAATCCTTACTGGTCCATATTCCCATTAAGGTTAACCAGAAAGGTCTAGTTATCACTAGTAGAAAATTGAGAATTTGTGGAGGGCTGTTTCGTGTGACCACCAAACGACGGTCATTGTATTTTTTTTCTCCTCCACTAAAATACCTCACACTCCCTCTTTTTCATTCACACTCCCGCATGCATCCTAGCTCCCCCATCCTCTATCCTTCCACCATTAAACCCTTTCATCCCCATCGCACCCCACTTTTGAGTTCTCCTGCCTCTGTTGATCTCTCTCACTTCCGTCGAGCCCTCCTGCCCCTTGGAAGCTACATTGTTGAGCTCTAACACCTCTGTCGACCCCTCCCGCCCCTATAAAGATCCACTTTTGAGCACTCCCACCTACATTTTTGAGCCCCAATTTCAAGGTCTCCCACCCTGTTGATCCCCCCGTTATGGATCCCCAAACATGTCGCCCCCCTTTACCTGCAGCCCCTCCAGGTGAGTTTGGAAACATTTATAATTTAGTAATTAATTAGTTTTAGTATATTATATTCTCTTATTTCTCAATTGATCTTGTTTAAATCACAAATTAGATCCAACTTGATGGTTTTTTCGGATTTTTTGGATTGGGATATTGGAGTGTTTATCAGGCACCACAGTTCGCTTTTCATCCTTGATTTTTGTTCGGTGGGTGTGTCTGTTACGTCCTTTTATCATCATCATATACATATTTTGATTCACCTATGATCTTCCTACCTAATTAAACATATTACAACACATTTTGGTCTACTAATATCACCCTCATGGAGGGTTTGGGTCATGTACAAGTAGTGTTTATCAGTCCCTACAATGGGTGTGTTCACTGTCTCTTTATTCTCCTAAGTGGAAAAGAGTTTTTATAATGGTTCACAACTAGAGGCCCTATGAGAAGTGACTTTCATACCCTATTTATCCTTCCTAGTAATGTATAACTTCTTAACTTTAGTAATTGAGGGTGTTATGATGAATTTTTGGATATTTATTGTCTACATTTCCATTTACTCGACTAATTTTCGAAGACAAGTAAATAAATATTTCCCTGGGAAATAATTTTAGTAATATTTTTCTTATTTTTTTGGACTTCCCTATTTCATTATGCAGTGTGTCTTATTCATATCTATACCATTTTAAAATATAGCGTATCATTTTAAATTTTATTAGAAATTATTTATGAAAAATAAATAAATATGTAATTCATAAATTTAAGTAAATATGGGGAGTAATAATAAGTGGTTCTATTGTAAAAAACACTCCAAAATTATTAATTTGACCGAATGATGAAATTAAAATTTACAAAATCATACTGCCTTGATTAGGGTATGTTTTTACTATGTGTTAGGTCCACTAGATTAAATACCCTGGGGGGGGGGAAATCAGGTTATGACAGATTAAAAACACTGCCCCTTTTGATCTTGTTTCTTCATTAAAAAAACATCCTTCTCTATTTATCTCATAGAAATATATGAACAAAAATTAAATCATGCATGAGACACAATGATTTACTTGGTTCACCCTCACTGGGATACATCCAAGGAGAAAACAATGACAATGTGACAATGTGCCAAATCCACTAAAAGAACACTGATATTTACAGTGGTTGGGAAAGATCACTTCTATGCCTAGGCTCACTACCTTTACAAGGTTTAGGGTATGCTCACTACATTCCCAAGTATCACTCCCTATATATCTTTATATGGATCACTGCTAGTAGAAATGATCATTTTATTCCTCTTCCTTCACTCACTAATCTTGTAATGGATCCACACACAATTTATGGACCTTTAGGTCCCTTTATTTTCATGAATTATGCATCCTCAACTATAGATAGATGCTTTGTTGAAGTTACACTTTTATCCACTTATGAATACCAATTTACCACAGATGTACGGGGAAAATTCCAAATTTCACGCAACCTTAGGTTGAATTGAACACTACTTTAAACATAGCGCACATGTGTTTTATTTATCATGGAAAAAACCACTTGCGCATTACTTCAAAATTTAACCACACAACCTTTTTATGCCCAACTCAATATTGGCGCACAACTCACTTCTAGAACAAAACTTCTAAGTAACTCTCTACTTGTACGCCCTCACCACTTATGCGACCAGAGCTCCAATTTTCTTTAAGTGTGAGATTATATAGAATTAGGGGGGTATCCATCTATTTATAGTCATTTTGACGACCCTTCATACAAGGCGTAAAACTTCTTCCCAAGCACACTAGTCTCACATTCGCACAAACTCATATTTTTCACATCTCCATAACTTGTGCGCCACTATTTCAATTTCTATATTTTGATGTTATGATCTTGAAACATGCATGAATCACAACTTTAAAATCCTCCTTGACACTATCACACAACTCCTTTTTCTAAAAACACTTTTCTCCATTCTCCAATTTTCAGACCAAAAAATTTGGAAAACACTAGAAAATGCCACCACCTTGTATATGTTCTTTTTGTACCACCTCCAGATCATCCATTAATTTTTTCATGGTTATTTTTCAACATATATTGTCAAAAATATCTCTCAAACTCGACAAATTATCATGGAAACCCTCTTTGTCAATAAATAAATCTACCCAAAAATGCTTCAATGTTACCTTGAGGGATTTTCCCAACAATACCCCCTTTGGATTTTCTAATTTTTTTTCAAAATAAAATTATTAACATTTTGAAACATCATTATAAATTATTCCATCATTATAACATTGTGATACATCATTATAGATTCTTCTATATTCCACCACCATTCAACTCTTGCGATTTAGATATAAATCAAAGACTTACTCAACACACACTCTAAGCTACATGAGCCATGATCCATGTGAGAAACAAAATTATAATGAAAATGTCATCAATGAGTCACTTTATTCCAAAACCTCTAAACTACTTTCATCATGAACTCCATATGTTGTGATATAAACCTTTTGTCGATCATTTTTAGCATCGTTAGATTTAATACTCCCCCTATCTCACTGTTTCACCTTTCAGCTTCTCCCCATGTCTTGACTAAGACATTTTATCCCTTTTATAGCCAAAATTTATCCCCATTTTTCATTGAACCGAAAGGTCACTTCAATAATTAAATTGAAGGTTACTTCATTGTGGTATGCAATAGGGTAAATAACACAGATCAGTGCATTACGAGAAAACACACCATACCACAGGGGGGGTCCAAAACCATAATTTTTCAAGTTTGGGGAGTCTAATAAACTACCAGATCCATTCGATTCCTTCAAAATTATTCTTTGGGTAAGGTCTATATTAGAATATCTGCAATATATAGATATGTGGGCACATAATCCAACTTCACAAGTCCTTGATTCACCTTCTACTTGATAAAATGATACTTGAATTTAATGTAATTTCTCCTTGAGTGATGGATTGGATTTTTGATCAAATTTATAGCACTTGAATTATCACAATGGATTTTGATCGGAGACTTCACTTCAACTCCCATATAATCAAGCTCCTACTTCATCCACAATAGTTGTGTGCAATATTGAGTAGCTTCAATATATTTATCTTCTACGATGCTCAATGAAATGAAATCTTGTTTCTTTATTAGCCAAGAAATACAAAATCCAAAAAGATATAATGTACCTCATGATGTTTATTTCTTTTCATCTTCTGAACTGGCTCAATCTGCATATGTTTATCCCCATAACTCTGGCTAAGATTTTTCATTATAAATTAAGCCAAAATCAATTATTCCATTGACATACCGAAGTATTATTTTCACTAAAATAATGTGAATTTCTTTAGGATTTCTTTTATACCATGCTTATTGACATGTGTAAAAAACAATATCCAGTTGTGTCACTATCAAGTACAAAAATATTACAATGATATGCCTATATTCAGTGACATTAACCACTTTTCCTTCATCATCCCATGACAATTTCATCTGGGTAGCCACTAGAGTCATCATATCCTTAGAATTATCCATTCCAAATCTTCTTAAAAACTACTTGGAATATTTATATTGATAAATAAATGTTCCATTATTTCCTTGTGTTACCTGTAAACTAAGGAAAAATTTTAGTTCACCAATCATTGACATTTCAAACTCTCTTTTTATGAATTTGAAAAACTGTCTACACTGCACTTCATATGATCCTTCAAATATTATTTCATAGACATATAATAACACCATCATACTTTTATTTCTATCATAGTTGATATATATTGTAATCAACTCTACCACACTGAAAACCGTGATTTTTCAGAAACTGATCTTGCCTTGAATACTATGCTCTTGGTGCTTGCTTTAAGCCATATAAATCATTCTTCAACCGAAAAACTTTGTTCTCAACTTCATGAATGAGAAAACCATCTGATTTCTCAATATAAACTTTTTCTTCCAGAACCCCATTCAGAAATACTGACTTGACATCCATCTGGAAAACTTTAAACTTTCTTTGCACCGCTATGGAAAAAAACAGTCTCATTGTATCCAACCTTGAAACATGTTAAAATGTATCATCAACATCGATACCCTCTACATGGGAGTACCCTTTACAAAATAGTTGTGCTTTTTTTAATCACAACGCCATATTCATTCATTTTTTTGCGAAAGAACCATTTTTCCCGATGAAATTATTATTTGTTGGCCTCAAAACAATCTCCCATGTCTGATTCTTTTCAATTTGGTCAAGCTCTTCATTCATAAACTAAACCCAATTCTAATCTTCATCTACTTCACTACATCATTTAGGATTTACCTATGAAAAGTACGATTCTTGCTATAGAGTCTTCATGCTCCTTGTCTTCCTTGGTGCTGTATGATCACTAATTATGTTCTATCTATCAATTTAAGCTCTTCTAATTAGTCTCTATATAGATACTATTTTTTTCTCATCCTTATCATTATCTGAATCCTCTTCTTGATGAGCCTATGGAACTAGAACATCCCTTGATCTACTTATCACTTCATCACTATCCTCCCAAGTCTGATCATGTATTTTCTGAATATTTGAGTCATTATCGAGAATAGTTACATCATTTCTTTCAACTACCTTTACTATCCTATTATTGTATCATTTATATGCTTTTTTTCTTTGAGTATCCAAGAAATTTACCTTCATCTCCATGGGATTTGAGCTTCCTATGTTTCTCCTAATTGATAATGAAACACTTACTTCTGAAGACTCAAAAGTACTTCAATGTTGGATTCTTCCCATACCAAAGCTCATATAGAGTCTTTTCCTATTTTGGACTCAATAACGCTCTATTTGATATGTGGACTGATTTCATGACTACTTATTTACAAAACTTATATAGAATGTATTTCCCAATGATCATCGTTCAAGAAATGTTGTTGATAATCCAATTTCTTCTCTTAACTACTCTATTATATTATGGAGTTATTACAAATGAAACTTGATTCCTTATCCCATGTTTCTCTAGATAATCTCCCACTTGGAAATTTGTGAACTATATTCCATTATTTGTTTGGATCCTCTGGATTGTTTTACCCAACATATTATCAACTTCTCTTAGATAAGTTTTTATGAAACTGAACACCTCATATTTCTAGGTGATGACTAAAACCCATTCTATTATACTAAAATCATCAATTAAGAGAATATAGTATCTCATACCATTAATATATCTTTATGAAATTGGTCTTCACACATCAATATGCGCTATCTCAAGCAATTTTTTTGACCTTTTCTTGTTTTCCTTATACGTCTTTCGAATTATCTTCCATTTTGACAAGAATCACACGTATGAGTACAATAATGTGATAATATATGGAGATCTCTAGCAACATCATATTTCACTAGATGTTTTAATGATGTTTGGCTAAAATGGACAAGATGTTTATGCCATAAATTGTTTTCTTCTTACTTGGACAAAAAACACATATCCTCTTATCCGCTCACAAGGTAGATATTCCCTCTTGTGTGCTTTCCCAATAAAACAACTTCACCATCTTTTACCTTGATGACACACAATTTCTTGGAAAATATGATGTCATGTCACGAGTCACATAGTTTACTAACACTAAGAAAATTGTGACTGATACCTTCAAAAACTAAGACATCTGCATGTCTCATCTCTTTTCCCCCAAAATTTTCTTTTCTAGAGCCAATAATTTTCAATCCTTCATAATTACCAAATATTATGATACCTTCTTTGTTGTACTAAATTTGGTCACTAGATCCTTATTTATTATCATATTCAAGGTGCATCCACTATCAATGATCCATATTACAGTGAGATCTGATGCTCTAAAAGAAATATCTACAACCACTGCCTGCTCATTTCTTTTCTTATTGATCCATGTTTTTGACTTCATACCCATTATGGATCTATGATATTTATATTCCTAAGTGTATGATGGACCAACTTCATATTGAAATATTGAAAACTGATTTTTCATTTTCAACTCACTTTACAGTTCATTGAATTGCTGTTTGTGAGTAATTTAGGTCTGCTTCTGCAAATTCCTCTGAATAGTTGATGTATAGTATCTAGCCATTGTCCAAATCCTCCACACCAATAATAATGGACCTTGAAATATGTTCTAGGGTATTTCACTATATTTTGATTCCATTTTTTTCTTATACCCTTCAGTATCCCTTGGCTATGGAACACACATTTTGTGCGTGTTTCATATTTTTACAGCAATAACACCCGATGCGAGGTGTATTCCTGTGTGTCACTTCTACACTAGTTATTTTCCTTTGGGTTCTCCGAATCTTATGATTCTTCTTAATACCCAAATAAGTTTTCAATCTTGTGGAAGGAGATTGTGGTATAACTTCAACCATGACTGCTTTCTACTTTTGATTAATCCCCATACCAGCCTTATCATTTCGATTTGACTAATGCTTCTATTCTGCTAGACCTTTATGGACCACATGCGTCTTCTCAATTGTATAAATGATATGATTTCCCAATGTCGTACTAATAGTAAATAATTTTTCTTGATCCCTAATATTTTTTAGAGACTTACGAACTCCTCTTTAAGTTCTTTGATAAACTTGATTTGATATCTTTAGGTTTTGGTCAAACTATCAATTTCTATTTTCTATTATTCAATTTTGATCTTGTACTCAAAAACCTTATTTAAGATCTCTGGAAATGAAGACCTCAGTTTTTCAATTTATTCATTCATCTCAGACTTATCTTCTCCCTACTTCCACATATAGAGTTTGGAATCATGAACCACTTTATTGGATTTCTTCATTTTGGATATCCAAACATCTATTTCTTCAAGATCACCTTCCAATTCAACCTGAAGGTCAACTCTTCCTTCAACTTCAACCTCTTCATTGTCACTTTATTCTTTTGTTATATTATTTCTAACAACTTTGACTATAGCATCAGTTTCACGATCCTTACAGTCCTCCAAATCTTATACCTCAAATTATTCTAAACTGTCATATTCTCTTGAAATCAGATTCATCTTTTTAATGAAATTTCTCTCAAAATTTCTCTTTCGTTTCATATAGGCTGAAGAATCATTCATGGGAATTTCAAATTCATCCTCTTCATCTTATTTAAAATTCTTCAGGCACCTTACTACAAGATGTCCAACCTTTCTACATCGAAAGCATACAAGTGGGAGTTTCCATTTGAACTTTCCTTTTCTTATTTAGAGATTTTAAGAGATGAATGACATCACCTCATCTGTCTCTTCATCTTCATGTCTATATTCAATGGAGAGATTCCTCATGGAATTGAATTCCACCTGTTTGGATTTCCCCTTTTCCACAACATCACTGTCATTATTTCTCATTTCATATGCTACAAGGGTACTGTGCAAGTTATCTAATGTCAGCTCCTATGGATCTTTATATTCCAATACTAAAACTTTTAGATTAAACCAATGTGGATGTTTCATTAAGATATGCTTAAAAATTTTTATATCTTAAATTAATTCTCCAAGACCACACATGTATTACAGTACAACATTCACCCTGTCAAATAATGCATCAAAAGATTCATTTGGGTTCATTCTCAAATCTTCATACTTATTCCAAAAAAACATGAAACTTTTAATCTATGACCTTTGAATATCTTTCATATATATTCAATATATTTTCCCACATATCATGTGATGTTTTACATGACACCACCTTTGTATAAATTTTATTGGACATGGCTCCCCCTAAAGAATTAATTCTTTTACCATCGACATCCAATTCTCTTTGATCAGCTTCTCACAAAGAACCACTGTCAATGTTGGTAAAAAACCATACACCAATGCTATAAATAAATCCATTCCCAAAGATCATAAGTAGTTCTACATCCTATTATGCTATAACTAAAAATTATTCCCATTGAAGATCGAAATCCCTTTGTGGTTGAGAAAATCAATTGAAACCCTTGAGAAAGAAATAATGAAATTAACCATTCCCTCTAATTCCAATCATTAGGTCTATTAGGTTAAATACCCTGAGGGGGGGAGGTGAATCAGGGTATGTTAGATTAAAACTACTACACCTTTTTATCTTATTTCTTTATTAAAAAAATACACTTCTCACTTTCTCCTATAAAAATATATGAACAGAAATTAAATCATGCATGAGAGATGGAGATTTACTTGGTTCATCCTCAGTGGTCTACGTCTAAGGAGAATACAACAACAATGTGATGATGTATCAAATCCATTAAAATCACAATGATATTTATAGGGTTTTTCTAGATCACTTCTATACCTATTCTCATTTCCTCTGTAAGGTTTAGGGTCTACTCACTGGATTCCCAAGGGTCATTACTTATGTCTCCTTCTCTGGATCACTGCTGGTGGAAAGGATCATCATCTTCCTCTTCATCCTCTCACTGCTCTTAGAAGGGATCCACACACATTTTATAGACTTGTATGTCCCTTTATTTTTATGATTTCTACATCTTCAACTATAGATAAATGCCCTTTTGGAGTTCCAATTTCATCCACTGATGAATACCACTTTACCATAGATTTACTGGGAAACTTCCAACTTTTACTCAACCTTAGGTTTACTTGCACACTAATTTAAACATGGAATGAAAGTGTTTCCTTTTCATGGAGAAACCCACTTTCGTGATAATCCACACTTTTGCGACACAACCTTTTTACAACCAAATCAATATTGGCGTTCAACTCACTTCTAGCACACAAATTCTAAGTAATTCTCTACTTGAATGCCATCACCACTTGCACAACCAGAGATCTGATTTTCTCTAAGTGTTGAGCTTATACAGAATTAGGAGGGTAGCCATCTATTTATAGGAATTTTGATGACCCTGGATGCAAGGTGCACAACTTCTTCTCACGTGTTCTAGTCTTACGTTTGCACAACCTCATCTTTTGCGCATCTCCATAACTTGCACGCTACTCTTTCCTTTTACATATTTTGATGTTATGATCTTGAAACATGCATGGCATGAAACTTTACAAGACTCATTGACACTGGCACAAAAATCCTTTCTCCAAAAACACTTTTATCCATTCTCTAATTTTCGAACCCAAAATTTTATCAAACACTGGAAAACAATTCCACCATGTATACATCATTTTTGTACCACCTCCAGATCATACATTCCTTTTTCATGGTTCTTTGTCAACATATATTTTCAACAATATATCTATAACTTGACAACTTTTCATGGAAATCCTCTTTTTCAAAAAACAAAATCAACCCAAAATGATTAAATGTTACCTTGAGTGATTTTTACCAACACTAAGGAACCATAAAGATCTCCACCCTCTCCCCACATGGATGATCAAGAACATTCATCCCCACCACCCCCCATACCCTCCCACCAACTCTGCAGTCTCTTTCTTTGAGACATCTCATCCCACACCCCACCAAGGATCATGTGTTATCCATGCTTTTAGGTCTACTATTTTCACACTGCCCAACCTCTATGGATTTCCTCCCCATCATCTAACAAATTATCTCCTTCTAAATCCACACCCCATTATCATCCACCACTTCTCTATGTGATTTAGTCCACCACTTTGGAACATTTTTTGACCTCTCATTCTTTTTTGAATCAATTATTTATAGAATTTATGTCTGTGAAGGTGCATAGAGACATATTCACAGTTAATTTGTGTAAGAGATTTCATTATAATATATATGTGTAAATTCTTTGATCAAAATAATTTGCAGGCTTTAAATTATGATATTAGAATAGGTTCTCACAATGTTGAATCTAATGTTCATTATTTTTCTTAATTTTGTTTTCATATATTATTTTATCATATTTGATATCTTTCCCAACTGTTTTGGTATCACTGAGTATTTTTTTAATATCCTTCAAAATTTTCCTCAGACTGTGGCCTCATTGGTTTGTAAATTTTAATGATATGAGTTTTTTTTAGAATTTAAATGGGACAATTAAATTATTTGTTTTCTATTAAATACAGATATGGATAAGAGTTGGATTAATATTTCAGATATGTTTTTTTTTGAAATATTATTATGAGATTAAGCGATTTATGGATTTCACAAGCATAATTAAAAGTGATTTAATTATATATCCATGAAGAAAATGTGAAAATATATATCTCTTCAAACGAGATAGTGTTAGAGAACATTTGTTTCTGAATGGGTTTTTGAAAAACTATAAGACATAGAGACATCATAGAGAAGAGTCTGTTTCATGTCACCAATCATAAAGTATTCATATGAATGTTGATTTGAGAAGAGTTGATATTATGAACATAATTCTCAATGATATGATGCATTAGTTTCAACCTAAAGATAGTAATGTCATAAATGATGATGTTGGAGGGAGTAATCACTTTTATTATGTAGATGGAGAATCATTGAAATTATTTGAAATTCTTGACAATGAACATACTGAATTATATAATGGATTCACTAAATTTAGTAAGTTTTCATTCATCATGTAATTTTTACACATAAAGGCCTTGAATTAGTGGACAGACACCTAATTTGACATGATGTTGTTATTTTTGAAGAAGGTACTCCCTATCGGAGAGAAGATTCCAGGGTCATTCTATCATGCTCACAAGTTGACTGATGACCATGGTTTTATATATGATACCATTGATGCATGTCACAATAATTTTATGTTGTTTAGAAAAGAGAATGTGTAATTCAATACTTGCACTATTTTCTATTGATCTAGGTGGGAGGACAATGAGATTAGTCAAGGTAGTAATATTATTCTTGGAAGGGTCTTGAATCAAGGGAAATAAGTTTCTACTAAGTAGATACATTATTTCCCACTGAAATCAAGACTGAAGAGATTCTTAATGTATTCTAAAATTGATAAATTGATGACTTTACATTCAGAAAGAAAAAAGAGGTTGATAAATTAACTCACTCGACAGATTCTTCGGCCTAGAAGGAGTTTGATAAAAAACACCCATACTTCTCCCAGGATGATCATAATATTTGATTGGGTTTGGCAGCAGACGGTTTTAAACCATTTAGGTCCATGGTTGGTATGAAAAATAGTACGTGGATAATGGTTTTGGTTCCATAAAACCTTCCCCCATGGGTATGTTTGAAGCAACCATTTTTATTATTTTCAGTTCTAATTGATGAACCGAGGGGAACTGATGATAAAATTGATGTTTATATGCATAATTTGATTGATGAGATGTAAGAATTTTGGGTAGATGGTGTAATGACTATTGAATCAAAAGCTAATGAAATATTTAGACTCTAGGAAACTTTTTTATGGATAATTAATGACTTCCCATCATATGCAAACTTATCAGGATAGAGTATAAAAGGATAATTTTCTCACCCTTTTTTTAATAAAATTAAGAAATATATATGGATTAAGAACTATCAAAAGTGGAAATATCTTGGTCATAAACACTTTCTTTCTCCATTGACTAGGTTTAGAAAAGATAGTGTGTCATTTGATGGGAATAGAGAGCATGAGCCATCACCACAAATATTGTCTGGGGTTCAATTTAGTGAATAACTTATTCAAGAAAACATCCATACAATGTATGAATTTCAGGATTAATTGGATCCTTAATTTCCATCTATTAATTCTATAAATAGATAGTGCATTCATAATTGGAAGAAGCAGAATATTTTTTTTGAATTTCCTTATTAGAAAGATAATATTTTAAGACATAATTTGGATGTGATGCACATTGAAAAAAATATATGTGATGATATATTGTGCACCATTTTAATCATAAAGGGGAAATCAAAAGAAAATACCAATACTTGATGTGATTTTCAAGAAATGGGATTGATAAAACCTTTAAATTTATAGCTGGGTGATGATAACCAGACATACATGCCTGATGCATAGTACACAATGAGTAAAAAAGAGAAATTTTTTTAATCAATTTTGAATACCATCAATGTCACGACCCGTTCTCGGGACCCGTGTCGTGACTACCCCAAGCCCGCCTTCCATAGGCCAGGGGTTGGCGACTAGCCCCAAAGGCGTAAATCTCGATAAAAAGGGGAAGGCATTGCCTTATAATGTAAACAAACACCACAGAGTAAGCCAGCAGAAGTAAACACTAAGTAAAACCGGGTACAATAGTAAGTGCGGAAAGTAAATGGGCCAGAATACAAACCCAAACTGAAAGTAAAGTACAATAGGAAAGAAAGTACAACAACTGAAAGTAAAGCAGCAACGTTGAGCCGTCCATTGGAAGTCCCACTTGAAGGATGGGTACAGATAGCCTCCTCAGCTCCTCGGGTCCAACCGTCCGCTCCGTGTACGTACCGCCCATTGGTCCACCTCCAGGTACCAACTTGCCCCACAAGCCTCAACCACGATCAGTGCTGTCCGTCGTCTGCATCCAACACAACGTAGTGAGGGCATAGCCCGTGCAGGGGTGAGTATACGCTATTCAGTAGGGATCGTGAGACCCCCGAAGGTCTCCCGGAATCCACAAAGGATAATCCACAAAGTAAAGATACAATCACGAAGTAACATCCAACACTACTTAGGTATATGCCCATACATATACCTAAGTCATCAATTCCAGTTCGGTTCCAACATCCAAGCCCAAGTTCAATCACATCCACACAGGATAGTACAACCCAATCCACATAGGAAATCACAACACAATCCACATAGGAAAGCAATTCAATCATATTGAAGATAATGATTGAAAGTCAAGACTCATCTCACACAGGTATACTTCCTCGTAAGGTGATAGAGATGATCATATGTAGCCACTGATTCATCTAAGCTGGGACCCACGTAGGATACTAAACCAGCTAAGCTATCAGACCCACATAGGATACAGACCAGCTACTCTGCCAGACCCAGGTAGGATACAAGAACATAGTCAAAAATTGCCGGACCCACGTAGGATACAAGAATAGTAGTACTGCCGGACCCACGTAGGATACAATAACAGTATTCATCGTCGTCGAACCCACAGAGGATTTCAGTACGGTCTTCATTGCTGCCGAACCCACGGAGGATTTCAGTGCAGTCGTCGTCGCTGCCGAACCCACGGAGGATTTCGGTGCAGTTATCATCGTCGTCGCAGTCGCAGCTAGCTCTAGGATTCCCGCACACAGCATGCTCATTTTCGGGAGGGTCCGCTCCATGAGCCAAGGAGTTGATACATCAACTGAAACTTAGTTCGGAGTTGATGTATCCCAAAGTTCCGTCTCGTCGATAGGAACTCAACACGACAGACGGCGCGTCAATCGGACACCCGGTCTGAGAGTTATCGGCTTTTTCGTCCCAGGGGCCCGGTTGGTTTTTAAGTCAAAAACAACCTGACCATACTCCAACTGCATCCAAACCTTGAGCGGAGTAAGCCAAAAGGTCCGTCTCACTGAGAGGAATCCAACAAAGTCGACGACGCGTCAATCGGACGTCCGGAGCTCAAGTTATAAGTGTTTCCGCTCCGAGGGCCTGGTTGGTTTTGTGCTCGAACCAACCCGGCCATACCCAAAGTTCTTAGAAACATTGAGTGTAATATACCTAAACAACTGTCTCGATCCAAGGATCACATCGCAACTGAAAGTGCATCTATTGGAGGTCCGTAGCCCAATATACGAGCGTTTGAACAGAACTGACCGGAAATAGGGGTTTTGGGCCCGGACCGACCCGACCCAAAACCCCCTGGGTCGGCCTGAACCGGGTCGACCCAAACCGGGTCCGGGTCTGGCCCATTAGGGCGCGGCCCGGACCGGCCTGGAAGGCCTAGCCCGGTGCGGCTGGTCCGACCTAGGCGGCCGGTTGGCCTGGCACGGGCGCGGCCCGCATGGCCAGCTCGGCGCTGGCCGAGCCGTCGCGCAAGGGGGGGGCGCGCTGCCCCCCTACTTTGAAACCGTGGCCACCACATGGGGGCCTCTCCTTTACCAGCTGGGGGTTACAACCCCCGGCTTTCTCAGAAACCAGCCGACCAAGCCGGCCGGTGTGTCACCGCGAGACCCCCTGTGGGTCTCGCCCTCCTTGCACCGGCGGCCGGCGGTTCCGGCCGCCGCTCCCTGCACCACCGCAGCCATAGGCCGTGGCCTTGTCCGACCGGCATGGCGTGATGGCTCCGCGCCCCTACGCCGTGTCCCCGCTCCGGCCGCGGCTTCTTCTTGGTTCTCCGGTGCGGCGCGATGGTGCCGCGGCTTCGTTCGGCCTCAACGGCGCGGCGCGACGGCGCCGCGCATCTTCGCCTGTTCCTCTTGCTACCACGCGATTCCGTTGCACCACACTTCCTTTGCTCGTGCCGTAAAAAGTACAACATCAAAGGGGGGAGGAGGGTCGGCCTTGTTCGTGCGGTCTAACCTCCTCCCATTATTACAATAACAGGCAGCTGAATATAAAAGTCGATGAACGGAAAAGAAAACATGAACAAAAATTAACCCCTACCTCAATGAAGTCGTCGAACGAGGTTCGTCGTAGAAATAAGACGTCGCGGAAGACGGCGTCACGGAAGGAGACTCCATAAAATTCATCGAAGTCACGGTACATGGCGTCGTGGTGAAGAGGATCGTCCGTGTCGCGGTATATGGCGTCACGTCGTCGATCTCTGAGGAATTAGCGTTCTTCGTCGGTGTCGGTGCGTTCTTCGCGTTCTTCAAGGAGGAAGATGAAGTTCTTCGTGGAACTCTCCCTGTAAACACAACAAATCATCCCCTAATGAAATAAGACTTTTTATTATTTAATTAACACACACAATCCAACATTCAATTTTAAATTCAAAAGAATTCACTCAAATAATTGAATTAATTGAAGAGCCTTAACAGTCCAATTAATGTGAGAGTTGACTTGACATTTAATAAGGGGGTGCAGGTGTGTTACAAAATAAAGGGGGTTTGAGGAAGTTGAAAAGGTGGGGATCGTGTGGGGCCTACCTCACTAATATACTATCAAGAGGGGTTAGGATATAGTGGGTCCCACCTCAACTTCCATAAGTAGGTTTAAACTACTTAGAACATAAAATAAAAATTGTTGTACAACTTTTATTTTATTCATTAGTTAACCCTTTTTTTTAAAAACCACACCCAAGAAAACGCAACTCCAGAAAAGGTGTTCCTAAGAAATTACCGTCGCTGCGGTTTCATTGGCGCCCTCAGATTTCGATTCCGAGCACCAGTTCAAAAGTTAGTAAAACCCGCTCGTTCGTTCACTGAACGTACCCGAGATAAACTTCAGAAATTGATTCTGGGCACATCGTGCCTCAGAATCAGGTGCCGTCAGAAACTGCGTTCTTGTAAAATCCCAAAGAAAATTAAGAAAAAATTTTCCTTGAATTTTACGGGTCTTTAAATTACTCCCACCTCAGGGATTTATGTCCCCGTACAGATACTTCATAAACTAGGGGAACAAATGTGGGTACTGTGCACACATCTGAGCCTCCCACTCCCAAGTTATCTCCTGGGGGTTCCCGTGCTGCCATTTGATGCGCACTAAAGGAATCGACCGCCCACGTAGGACCCGCTCCTGTCGATCCTCGATCTCCACCGAGACCTCCACAAAAGTCGCCCCATCGTCAATTTCCATCTCCCCATGGTTGATGATATGTGTCGGGTCGTGCACGTATCTCCTCAGCTGAGATACGTGGAAGACGTCGTGCACCCGATGCAACTGAGGTGGTAGAGCTAGGCGATAAGCCACCTCACCTATCCTGCTGAGTACCTGAAAAGGTCCTATGAAGCGCGAAGAAAACTTGCCTCCTCGGCCAAATCTCTGTAATCCACGTTGAGGTGATACCCGTAAGAAGACGTGGTCTCCATCCTCGAAATCTAGTGGTCTCCGCCTCCTGTCAGCATAAGACTTCTGCCGGCTCTGAGCTGTCCTCATCCGCTCCTGGATGACCTGGACCTTCTTTGTCATGGCCTGAACCATCTCTGATCCTACAAGTGCTGAATCCCCAGGGTCTGTCCATCACAGAGGTGTTCTACAAGGTCGGCCGTACAATGCCTCATAAGGTGCCATCCCGATGGTGGAGTGATAGCTGTTGTTTTATGCGAACTCCACCAAGGGAAGGTGGTCCTCCCAGCTGTGACCAAAGTCAAGGACACATGCACGGAGCATCTCCTCGAGAGTCTGAATGGTCCTCTCTGTCTGACCATCTGTTTGAGGGTGAAAGGTGGTGCTCAGACGTAGCTGCGTCTTGAATTCCTCCTGCAACCCCTTCCAAAGTTGGGAACTAAAGCGAGCATCTCGATCAGAGACGATAGATGATGGTACACCATGAAGCCGTATGATCTCCTGAATGTAGAGGTATCCCAAGCTCTCCACTGAGCCCTGCTCTCTGATGGGTAAGAAGTGGGCGGACTTGGTGAGTCAGTCGGAAATCACCCAAATGGAGTCGTGACCTCTGGAAGTACGTGGAAGTCCAGTCAAGAAGTCCATAGATATCCCGTCCCACTTCCACTCCGGGACCTCCAAGGGCTATACCAAGCCTGCTGGTACCAGGTGCTCCGCCTTCACCTGCTGGCAGGTGAGGCATCGAGAAATGAACTCTGCCACATCCTTCTTCATACCCGACCACCAGTGCTGACGTCTGAGATCCTGGTACATCTTCGCCACTCCTGGATGTACCACTAAAGGGGAAGTGTGAAACTCTCTCAGCACCTCCTCCTGTAAAGTAGTCGGTATCATGGTACGTCCTCTGAAAAGGATGACATGCTCTCCTCCCACAGAGAATCCATTTGGTGCCTGTCCTAAGGATATCTGTGCACGCCGTGTCTCACAGTCAATTTCTCCACGCTGTGCCTCTCTGACCCGCTGCAGAAGTGGAGGAGTGACTGTGAGTGACTGAAGAAAGGTTGCTCCATCTCTATCCACGAAGGATATCTGCAAAGCGGCTAGCTGCTCCGTCACCTCTCCAAGTAGCTGAATGCCCGTCCTCTTGCTGAGAGCATCAGCTACTACGTTCCCCTTTCCAGGAGTATATACTATCTCAAAGTCATAGTCCTGGAGGAACTCGAGCCATCACCGCTATCTCAGATTCAGGTCCTTCTACGAGAAGATGTACCTGAGACTCTGATGGTCAGAGTAGACTGTAAAGCTCTCACCCATTAGATAGTGTCACCACATCTTCAGAGCAAAGACCACTGCTGCCAACTCCAAGTCATGGGTAGCGTAGTTCTGCTCATGCTGCCTCAACTGTCGTGATCCATAGGCGATCATTGCTTGCTCCTGCATCAGGACACATTCGAGCCCAGTCCCTAATGCATCGCAGTAGACTATGTACCCTACTCCCTCATCCGGTAGCCTCAAGATAGGTGCACTGGTCAATCTCTGTCTCAGCTCCTGGAAGATCTACTGACATCTATCTGACCACACGAAGGGTTTCCCCTTCTTCGTCAAAGCTGAAAGTGGTTCCGTAACTCTGGAAAAGTCTGGCACAATCCTCCGGTAGTACCCAGCTAGACCCAAGAAACTCCATACCTCCGTCACGCTCCTGGGTGGATCCTAAGCTAGCACTTCCTCGATCTTCGCAGGATCCACCACAACTCCCGCCTCAGAGATGACGTGTCCCAAGAAGTGGACCTCACGTAACCAGAAATGACACTTCGAGAGCTTGCCATAAATCTGGTGCTCTCAGAGTGTGTCTAGTACAACCCACAAGTGGTAGGCATGCTCCTCCTCAGTGGTCGAGTATATCAATATGTCGTCGATGAAGACCATGACAAATCAATCGAGGTATGGATGAAAGATCCTGTTCATGAGACTCATGAACACCACTGGAGCATTGGTTACACCGAATGACATAACCAAGAACTCATAGTGGCCATACCGACATCTGAAGGCCGTATTCTGCATGTCCTCATCCCAAACTTTGAGCTGATGATAGCCTGATCTAAGGTCTATCTTCGAGAACCACCGTGCTCCCTTGAGCTGATCGAAGAGGTCGTCAATCCTCGGTAGAATATACTTGTTCCTCATGGTCACCTGGTTCAGGCGAAGATAGTCGACACATAGTCGCAAGCTCCCGTCCGGCTTCTTGGCGAACAATATCGGGGAAGCCCAGGGTGAAACACTGGGTCAGATGAATCCCTTGCCCTGCAAGTCCTCCAACTGTACCCGTAGCTCTCGAAGCTCAGCGGGGGCCATCCGATATGCTGGAGTGGATATCGGGGCTCTCTCGGGGTACATGTCAATATAAAAGTATACCTCTCTATGAGGAGGTAGTCCTGAAACATCATCAGGGAAAACATCCGCATACTGATCCACCACTATAGGAAAACTAGGACTCCGAACATCAACTGCTCCTAGGATGAGGCTAGCCAACTGATGAGTGATCGGCTGTACTCTCCTCTACGTGAGTCCATCCTACGCTGCTAAGGCTCCCTTCTCGCTGGTGAAGGTGAACCTGCTCCCATCGGTGCGAACATGACCGACCCTCCTCCCCCCTTTGATAACAATTTGTCACGACCCGTCCTCGGGACCCATGTCGCGACTACCCCAAGCCCGCCTTCCATAGGCCAGGGGCTGACGACTAGCACCAAAGGTGTAAATCCCGATAAAAAGGGGAAGACATTGCCTTATAAAGTAAACAAATACCATAGAGTAAGCTAGCATAAGTAAACACTAAGTAAAACTGGGTACAATAGTAAGTGCGGAAAGTAAATGGGCCAGAATACAAACCCAAACTGAAAGTAAAGTACAACTGGAAAGAAAGTACAACAACTCAAAGTAAAGCAGCAACATCGAGCAGTCCACTGGAAGTCCCACCTAAAGGGTGGGTACAGATAGCCTCCTCAGCTCCTCGGGTCCAGCCGTCCGCTCCGTGTACATCCCGCCCAGTCGTCCACCTCCAGGTACCGACTTGCTCCACAAGCCTCAACCACGATCAACGTTGTCCGTCGTCTGCATCCAACACAATGTAGTGCAGGCATAGCCCATGCAGGGGTGAGTATACACTACTCAGTAGGGACCCAAGACCCCCGAAGGTCTCCCAGAATCCACAAAGGATAATCCACAAAGGAAAGATACAATCACGAAGTAACATCCAACACTACTTAGGTATATTCCTGTACATATACCTAAGTCATCAATTCCAGTTCGGAACCAACATCTGAGCCCAAGTTCGATCACATCCACACAGGATAGTACAACCCAATCCACACAGGAAAGCACAACACAATCCACATACGAAAGCAAGTCAATCATATCGAAGATAATGATTGAAAGTCAAGACTCAGCTCACACAGGTATACTTCTTCGTAAGGTGATAGAGATGATCAGATGTAGCCACTGATTCATCTATGCTGGGACCCACGTAGGATACTAAACCAGCTAAGCTATCAGACCCACATAGGATACAGACCAGCTACTCTGCCAGACCCACATAGGATACAAGAACAGAGTCAAACACTGCCGGACCCACGTAGGATACAAGAACAATAGTCATCATCATCGAAACCACAGAGGATTTCAGTACGGTCTTCATTGATGCCGAACCCACGGAGGATTTTAGTGCAGTCGTCGTCGCTGCCGAACTCACAGAGGATTTCAGTGCAGTCGTCATCGTCGTCGCAGTCGCAGTCGCAGCCAGCTCTAGGGTTCCCGCACACAACATGCTCGTTTCCGGGAGGGTCCGCTCTACAATCCAATGGGATGATACATCAACTGGCACGTAGTCCGGAGTTGATGTATCCCAAAGTTCCGTCTCGTCAATAGGAACTCAACATGACAGACGGTGCGTCAATCGGATGCCCGATCTGAGAGTTATCGGTTTTTTCGTTCTAGGGGACCGGTTGGTTTTTAAGTCAAAACCAACCCGACCATACTCCAACTATGTCCAAACCTCGAGTGGAGTAAGCCAAAAGGTCCATCTCACTGAGAAGAATCCAACAAAGTCGATGGCACGTCAATCGAACGTCCGAAGCTCATGTTATAAGCGTTTCCGCTCCGAGGGCCCGGTTGGTTTCGTGCTCGAACCAACCCGGCCGTACCCAAAGTTCTCTGAAACCTTGAGTGTAATATACCGAAACGACCGTCTCGATCCAAGGATCGCATCACAACTAATGGTGCATCGATCGGAGGTCCGTAGTGCAGGCATAGCCCGTGAAGGGGTGAGTATACACTACTCAGTAGGGACCCTGAGACCCCCGAAGGTCTCCCAGAATCCACAAAGGATAATCCACAAAGGAAAGATACAATCATGAAGTAACATCCAACACTACTTAGGTATATGCCCATACATATACCTAAGTCATCAATTCCAGTTTAGCTCCAACATCCGAGCCCAAGTTCGATCACGTCCACACAGGATAGTACAACCCAATCCACACAGGAAAGCACAACACAATCCACATAGGAAAGCAAGTCAATCATATCGAAGATAATGATTGAAAGTCAAGAATCAGCTCACACATGTATACTTCTTCGTAAGGTGATAGAGATGATCAGATGTAGCCACTGATTCATCTAAGATGGGACCCATGTAGGATACTAAACCAGCTAAGCTGTCGGACCCACATAGGATACAGACCAGCTACTCTTCCAGACCCACGTAGGATACAAGAAAAGAGTCAAATACTGTCGGACCCATGTAGGATACAAGAACAGTAGTACTGCCGGAGCCACGTAGGATACAAGAGCAGTAGTCATCGCCGTCGAACCCACGAAGGTTTTCAGTACGGTCTTCATTGCTGCCGAACCCACGAAGGATTTCAGTGCAGTCGTCGTCGTTGCCGAACCCACGGAGGATTGTAGTGCAGTTGTCATCGTCGTCGCAGTCGCAACCAGCTCTAGGGTTCCCGCACACAACATGCTCGTTTCCGGGAGGGTCTGCTCCATGAGCCAAGGGGTCGATACATCAACTAACACGTAGTCTGGATTTGATGTATCCAAAAGTTCCGTCTTGTCGATAGGAACTCAGCAAGATAGACGACGCGTCAATCGGACGCCCGGTCTGAGAGTTATCGGCTTTTTCGTCCCAGGGGCCCTGTTGGTTTTTAAGTAAAAACCAATCCGACCATAATCAAACTGCATCCAAACCTCGAGCGGAGTAATCCAAAAGTTTCTTCTCACTGAGAGGAATCCAACAAAGTCGACGGCATGTCAATCGGATGTCCGGAGCTCAAGTTATAAGCGTTTCCGCTCCGAGGGCCCAATTGGTTTCGTGCTCGAACCAACCCGGTCATACCCAAAGTTCTCAGAAACCTTGAGTGCAATATACCGAAACGACCGTCTCAATCCAAGGATCGCATCTCAACTAACAGTGCATCGATCGGAGGTACGTAGACCAAGATAAAAGCATTTGAATGGAACTGACCGGAAATAGGGGTTTTGGGCCCGGACCGACTAGGCCCAAGACCCCATGGGTCGGCCCGAACCGGGTCGACCCGAACTGGGTCTGGTTCCGGCCCATTAGGGCGCGTCCCGGCCCGGTGGGCACGGCCCATCCCGGCCTGGGCCGCCCAGCCCAGTGCGGCCGGTCCGACCTGGGTGGCCGGTTGGCCTGGCGCGGGCGCAACCCGCATGGCTAGCTCGGCGTTGGCTGAGCCGTCGCGCAAAGGCGGGGCGCGTTGCCCCCCTGCTTTGAAACTGCGGCCCCCACATGGGGGTCTCTCCTTTGCCAGCCGGGGGTTACGACCCCTGGATTTCAAGGAAACCTACCGGCCAAGCTGGCCGGTGTGTCACCGCGGGACCCCCTGCGGGTCCCGCCCTCCTTGCATCGGCGGTCGGTGGTTCCGGCCGCCGCTCCCCGCACCACCGCGGCCATAGGTCACAGCCTTGTCCGACCGGCTCGGCACGATGGCGCCCCGCCCCTCCGCTGCGGCCTCGCTCTGGCCGCGACTTCTTCATGGTTCTCCGGCGCGGCGCGATGGCGCCGCGCATCTTCGCCCGTTCCTCTTGCTACCGCGCGGTGCCGTTGCACCGTGCTGCCTTTGCTCGTGCTGCAACAAGTACAACATCAAAGGGGAGAGGAGGGTTGGCCGTGTTCGTGCGGTCCGACCTCCTCCTGTTATTATGATAACAGGCGGCCCAATATAAAAGTCGATGAACGACAAAGAAAACACGAACAAAAATTAACCCCTACCTCGATGAAGTCGTCGAATGAGGTTCGTTGCAAAAATAAGACGTCGCGGAAGACGATGTTGCAGAAGGAGGCTCCGTAAGCGTCGTCGACGTCATGGTACATGGCGTCACGGTGAAGAGGATCATCAGCATTGCGGTACATGGCGTCGCATCGTCGATCTTCGAGGAATTAGCGTTCTTCGTCGGTGTTGGTGCGTTCTTCGCATTCTTCAAGGAGGAAGATGAAGTTCTTCGTGGAACTCTCCCTCTCAACACAACGAAGCAACCCCTAATGAAATAAGACTTTGTCTTATTTAATTAACACACACAAGCCAACATTCCATTTGAAATTCAAAAGAATTCATTCAATTAATTGAATTAATTGAAGAGTCTTAATCGTCCAATTAATGTGAGAGTTGACTTGGCATTTAATAAGGGGGTGCAGGTGTGTTACAAAATAAAGGGGGTTTGAGGAAGTTGAAAATGTGGGGCTCGTGTGGGGCCTACCTCACTAATATCCTATCAAGAGGGGTTAGGATATAGTGGGTCCCACCTCAACTTCCATAAGTAGGTTTAAACTACTTAGAACATAAAATAAAAATTGTTGTACAACTTTTATTTTATTCATTAGTTAACCCTTTTTAAAAAAAAACCACACCCGAGCTAACGCAACTCCAGAAAAGGTGTTCCTAAGAAATTACCGTCGCTGCGGTTTCATTTGTGCCCTCGGATTTTGATTCCGAGCATCGGTTCAAATGTTAGGAAAACCCACTCATTCGTTCACTGAACGTACCCAAGCTAAACTTTGGAAATTGATTCCGGGCACACTGGGCCTCGGAATCAGGTGCTGTCAGAAACTGAGTTCTTGTAAAATCCCAAAAAAAATTAAGAAAAAATTTCCCTTGAATTTTACGGGTATTTACAATCAAGGTGTGTGATGGTTATTGATCTAATATTTATAAGTGTGTCAACATGATGATCATGACATTACAGGGGTTGAAAAGTCATAATAATCATATCCTTATTCAATAGTTAATCCTAATTTCAATTCGTGATTTCTCACTTACCCAGGTTGTTGAGCCATTGATTGAAGTTTCTAATTTTTTAAACAAATCTATTCAAGGAATCACCACATTAGTGATTTGAAAAAGTATTAGGATAATATTTTTCTTGCACTATGTCACCTAGAGAAACTATTTCCACCATTTTTTTTTTGATTTTATGGTCTACTTGACCATGAATTTAACTGGTGAAGTCAATTCGGGAGGTCCTATGCAATTCGGATGGATGTATCTAATAAATAAATACTCAAATACATTGAAATGGTATGTGTGCAACAAATATCATCCAAAAACATCAATTTCCAAGGGATATTTGATGGATGAGTGCACTAATTTTTATGCTTTATATATTTATGAGGTTGAAACAAAGTTAGATAAACCCTCCCAGTATGAAGAGGGTCCAATTGTATAAGGTATAACGTTTGATATTCATAATGATGAGTGGGTTCAAGAACATAGATTTGTGTTTTTCAACACCCCATCCATCATTCCATTGATAAAGTAAGCTGTATAGTTGATCAATTATGCCTTATGTTTCTATATTTATTTTATTACTTAGATTTTATTGTGTTGTGATTTAGGATTCATATTACTGAGTTGAAACATGAAAAGCCCCGTGTAACTAACCATAAAATCCAAAACATAATTTCAACACATTTCATGAGTGGTTCAAGACTCACATATGTATAAATAATTGATTTAATATTTTTATAGTGTAACTGGGTTGTATTTTCACAACCATTTATCCTTTGAATTATGATAAATTCACAGATTCACAAGATTCATGATTTAAGTACTCATACTATGAGTGAAGAACTCAACCAAATGGCAAATGGACTATTTATTACAGCTCGTTTCTATAAGTGTTTGAAAGATAACAGATTCTGATTCTATATTAGTGATGTTGATGTGAACTGAGCCATAAGGAACAGGGGTGTTGGTTGTTCATTTGTTGATATAGGTTATTATTATGGATTGCTGAGGGATATTATTGAGGTTATTTATGGACGTGGATTAAATAAAATATTGTTATGGTCTGATTGGTTCAATCTTTTTCGTGGAAATTAAGTTGATCAATTTCAATTTATGTAGGTAAACTTTAACAATATTCTATTTAAAGATGACCGAGTAAGAAACGATCTCTTCATTACTGACATCGCAAGAAGAATAAGTTTACTTTATTGGTATTGATTATAATTATAAAGTTGGGGTGAAAATGTCTAGAAGAGGGGTTTTTATGATTGACTAAGAAGAACTATAGTTTTCACCTTTCCAGATCAAACACTTGACTAAAAAAATATATATTTAGGTGAAGAAGATATACAATGGTTCAGAGAGACAATTGAAGGAGATACAATTGACTTTCATGATCAATGAAAGGTTTTAATTTTTTTCCCAGTTAATGTTTGTAATTTTTTTATGAATTATATATATAAAAATTGCTTTATTTAACTATATATATATATTTTATTAATGTATGAATTTCATAGGGTGTTCAGAGTGGTTCACCTGATGTTTTTGGTATGTATGTTTTCATTTTTTTAAAATTAATTTATTGAAATTTTTGTAATTATATTTCCATAATTGGTTTTAATTTTTAATTAAAAATTTAGTTATTAGTAATTGCATTATGAATTTATTTTTATTAGGATCTGGTGCGTCTTCTAGTGACACATGGGTCCTGGTAGAGGGGTTTGATCCTGGAGCTCTAGAGCCTGATTGGATGTGTTATTTGATGACACTTTTCATCAAGTTGGAGAAGGTTCGAGTGTATTGAGTCGTTAGTTAGGGCATATGATACGAGAACCTCACAAATTCCATCTGATGACTCATTATTTGACTTCATTACCCCAGTATACAATTGAAATATTATGAAGGGAGGTTTAGGTAAATTCAATATTTAATTTTTCATGACATTGTTTTTATTATTATTGTAACTTCTGACTATTTTTTAACAGTATAATTTGACATCCAATCCAGATAATTTTCAGGTAGTATGTATCTCTAAATTCCAAAACTTATAGAAGGATAAAAAGGGAAGTTTGAAGAGATATCATTGGATACCATTTGTGGGTGTGCCAAACATTTTACAATGAGTCCCTCATGGCGTTCTTCCCATGCAGTGGAAGGATCTGGTTGCGCTTTGGTCGAGTGAGGTGATGATGGTAAAATTTATTGATTTTAATTTATAAATGAATCTAATTTTCCATATTTTTATTAAATTAATATATATAATGTAGACTAATTCCTCTCATCATTCACGTAATTGGGCGATGCATGGAATGCCTTCCAGACTTGGTACTCAACACATGCCAGAACTCAAACATGATGTAAGTTTAGAATTCACTATTCATTCATATATTAAAAATTTTGGAGTATAACATGAATATAAATATTTATTTGGTGGAAACCTTTATTATAGTTACACCAGTGAGGTGATCCAACTGATCAGATGTCGATATGGGTGAGGACTCTTTGGGCGGGTGATCCCAATGTTGTTGGTGTTATAGTGAGAAAATTATTTAGTAAAAAATGTATTTTAATTTCATAAAAATTATTTATAATTGTTAATTAATTCATTATTTATATTCTAAAGGATCAATTTGACACTGATTTAGAAGAGTTACTAGAGGATCAACATCATAGCACTATGAATAGATATGAGATATTTCATCGTGTTGTAGGGAGTGATGGTCATGGTTATTCTTTGACTTATGGTACTGGTGTCCCATGACATGAAATTATTAGAGAAGTGGTAATAGGTGCATGTAGATATGTAGGGATGAACATAAAAACTGAGATAAATACTTCCATGTAAGTTATACAACACAATGATGATGAGTGGTTTCAACAGTTATGTGTAGAGTATGAGGAAAAATTATCACAAATATCTGCACATATTGATAAATTGGTGACACAACATACTTTTTATGGTAAAAAAGTAGTTCCACTAGTAAAAAAGAAAATAAACCATAACAATATTGACTTTTATTGATATGATTAAGATACATAATATTTATATATGTTATAGGCTCCAAATATAGCTGGTGGAAATCGCAGTGAGTTTATTAGTGATCCAGATGTGTATGACCTCATGCATGAGGTAATTTATATTACCATTTTAATATCATATGTGAATTAGGAATTAATAATTATTCCTAAACCTTTAGTTCTATTTAGACCTATTTTTATTTTATTATTTTAATTCTTGCGATTTAATTCATTATTTTTAAGTTTAATTGATTGTTAATCATGATATATTACACGACAGTTCAATTTATTAACACTTAAATTTCTCAGTGGAACAAGTTCTTGATTATATTTTTGGTTATATACCTATAAAATATATTGAGTATTTCGTTAATATTGGTTAATCAATAAATTATTGATGAACTTTTGTTTCTAGGAAGATCTTTAATTGCTCAAAGAAGTTTAGTTATTGACTGAATCACATATAATGAAGTATGATACTTTATCAGATATAACCAGTGGAAGAGCAGTGTCGATGAATATATCACCTTTAAGAAATCAAGATTATATTTTATTGAATATGTGTATATATACTAAAATTAGTTCATTACAATTAAAATTATAAAAATTAGTGTACACATGCTAGAAGATTGAGGATGAGTAAGTTTCAAATCCAAATCTGGGGTTGATCTTTAAGAAAATATAAAATGAATACAATTTCTAAAAAACAAAAGTTGACCATTTTTTAACTTAAAGTATCAATTTCAGAACCTAAAATTATTTTCTTTAATCTATGTGGATGTGCTATAATGATTAAGATATAGTGGATGTTAATTTTATTTTGAGTGATCCAGGTGTCTAAGACAAGTCTGAATGATGTTCAGAATGTTTTCGATGATTTTTGAATTATTTCATGTCTTATTTGATGATGGAAGACCATGGAAGAGTGAATGATAAAATAGTTGAAGGATTACTATGAATCTGTTTCCACATAAAGGACATGTACTGTCTATAATTTGGAGTTATTAAAAACTTTGGTGAGTCCATAGAATGATATGATATCTCACCCAAGAACTTGAATTCCAACTTAATTTTAATAGAGTTGGGAAAACCCTATGACCTAATCATTTCTATTATGATGGTTGATGAAATGAAACTAATAGTTAAGTGGGTGTGAAAATAGTTATGAATTTTTCAAACTTTTCTGCCATGTTTTTAAGTGTTTTCACCAAGAACTTCTCAAATGTAAACCCTTCTATACACTCCTCCTACCCATAATATTTTTCTTTCAAATACATAAAGGCTCTTTGGTAGTTCCCATGAGGGTCCTAGAGTAATTGATCATAGATCATAAGAAATTCCTCCGACCTGATAATAGAGATCCACATTCAGAAAGTATAGAAGCTTAATAATCTAGAAAAACATCGGTAATATCATCGTGATAAAAAATATTCATCTGACCGTCATTTCCAAAGAGAAAAAAATATCCAACTCATACATCTAAATATTTATTGATTCATTAACCATTTTCATGAGCCGAGATACTACTTCTATGACTGCAATATTTTTTGGACCACACACAACTGTTCTGGACATCATATTTAACAATACATGTAGTAATGAGGCCACCATATTCGTCTTTCTAGTATGTGGAGGCCCCCATATGCTTTTGAAATGGTTATCAGAAGTGAATTGTCTTAAAGAAACACCTATCAAAATGGAATACTTATGGAAATCATTAATAGAACTCATTACATGTTGGAAACAACTAATATTTTCACTTGAGGAGTCATGATCACAAGTTTCTTGGAAACAAAGGCATATGCCTTTAGCTTCAAAAGAAGATAATAATTAATTTTTATATAAATTAGAAAGAGAGTGTTTATAACCTTCAATTGATTACTGAGAACATTATCAATGATATTCAATTTTTCAGCATTAATCCCATCAATAACTGCCTTCTAAATCTGCATATTTGTAGTCATGTTGATGAGCTAAATCACAAAGAGTTTTTGGGTACTTCTATTCTTTTCCTTTTCCATTATATAGGCCTATAATGGCTTAGAATATTGTATATTGATTGCAGAATAATCCTCTTCATTGACCCCAGCTATCAATCCAACAATGAAAGGATTTCTTAACCTCTTCATATCATCGATGAATCTCAACCTCACTTCCATTAATGACAATATATCTCTCGCTGAAAATGTGCGGTAGATTATTTCAGCACCTATGATATTCATTTTATTCAACACAATTTTGTATAGAAACTCATTGGATGATTGAAACATTTAGCTTCTTCTAGTGAAAATATTTTAGTAGCAAGTGACTTGGGAACCACTACAATAACAGAGCAAGTTTAACACACATTTCTTCAATGAGTGGATAGATGAATGAATCAAAATACTGGGATGCCAATGAAATTTTTTAGGAATTCACATCACCTAAAAAAGCATACTTTTAAGAACTAAATAAGCATATGATGTGGAATTATTTTTTAATGTATTTCCACTAGAGGAAGTAGGAGAAAGGCATTCAAAAGAATGAGTTTTATAACCTTATACTTGTAGAGGTTATCAGAAGTGAATTAAGAGATGAAAGGATGGAAGATATATAAATGGAGATGGATAGGTAAATACTAGAAACAACCGAATTTGGTGAAACCAAAAAGGATTTATGAAAACAAAGTGGAAAATGAATTATATATGCTGGGCCATTGGAGTAACAAAAATCAGTCTCCCCATGTTTCCATTATGCCTTTTAATGAACTTCCAATAATATTTAACAATTTCCCACCAACTTCATGCCCACTACATGTTTAGCTAACCTCAATCCATTCGCTATTTATCATCTCTCTTCACTTCCAAAACAGTGGTCTTCTTTTTGTGTCACAAGCCATTCAAGACCCTAATGTAGTTTTTAAAAGTTTAATACCCTTTAAAAACATGGGGGGGGGGAGGGGTTAAAAAACAATTGAAGGACCTCATAATTTCATGAAATAAGAGGAAAAAATGGAAGGGTGAATTGTGAAATGGTCGAGAAGAAGACACATCAATCAGACATGCAGTGTGTGCGGTATGATTGAATCTGTGGTTTTTAACGAATTAAGACCCTTTTAAAAGGTGTTTCAGGTGGTCAAAACCATTTTAATGACCTCATAATGACATTAAATCACTGTAAAACCATGTTATTATTATTAGTGACATTTAAGAGGAGACGATATATCAATTGGATGTGTGATGTGAATGGTACAACTGAATATGTGGTTTTTAAATATTTGACACCCTTTAAAAAGGTGTGTTGGGTGTTCAAAACCATATGAATGACCTCAAAATGATGTTAAATCAGTTTAAAAAATACATTGGAGTGAATTGTGAAATGATCGAGTAGATGGTACGTCAATTGAAGGCGTCGTTTGATCGTGATGACCGAAAACACACGTTTAGTGCCATAAAACACAAAACATGTATTTAATAGTAAGATCTATAGAAATTAAAATCAAAATGAATTTAAATAATTTTAAAACCATTTTATTATTATTCGTGACATGTAAGTGGATATGAAACATCAATTGGATGTGTGGTGTGTGCGATATGACTAAATATGTGATTTTTAAAAATGTGATGCCCTTTAAAAAGGTGTGTCCAGTGGTCAAAACCAACTTAATGACCTCATAATGCCATGAAATCAGATGAAAAAACCCATGGAGTGAATTTTGAAATGTTAGAGTAGATGGTACATCAATCAGAGGTTTTTTTGACTGTAATGATGAAAAAAAGGCACGATTAGTGTCACAAAACACCAAAACATGTGTTTAATGGTCATATCCATATCAAACAACCTCAAAATGATTTGAAATCATAGGAAAAGAATATTATTATTATTCTTGATGTGTAATAGGAGAAAAAATGTCAATCGAACATGAAGTGTGTGTGGTATGATTGAATATGTGGTTTTTAAAGATTTTATGCCCTTTAAAAAGGTGCATCAGGTGGTCAAAACTAGCCAAACAAACTCAGAATGCCATGAAATCAGACAAAAACAATGACAGAGTGAATTTTGAAATGGTCGAGTAGATGGTAAGTCAATAAGAGGTGATGTTTTTCCATGATGATGGAAAACAAACTTTTAGTGTCATAAAAACACCAAAACATGCGTTTAATAGTCAGATCTATAGAAAACGACCTTGAAATGACATAAAAGCAAAGGAAAACTGACTTATTATTATTATTTACATGTATGAGGAGATGAAGCATCAATTAGACATGTAGTGGGCACTATACGATTGAATGTGTGGTTTTTAAAGATTTGAATCCCTTTAAAAATGTATTTCGAGTGGTCAAAACCAGCTGAATGATCTCACAATGTCATGAAATCAGACTACAACAACCATGAAGTGAATTTTGAAATGGTTGAGTAAATAGTACATCAATTGAAGGTTTTATTTGATCACGATGATAAAAAGTCATGTCTAGTGTTATAAAACTCAAAAAACACACATTTAACAATCATATCCATAGTAAACGACCTCAGAATGACTTGAAATCATAGGAAAACCATCTTATTATTATTCATGATGTGTATGAGGAGACGATACATCAATCGAACATGAGGTGTGCATAATATGACTAAATATGTGATTTTTAAAGATTTGATGCCCTTTAAAAAGGCATTTCAAGTGGTCAATACCATCCAAAAAAACTCTAAATTACATGAAATCAAAAGACAACAACAATGGAGAGAATTTGGAAATAGTTAAGAAAATGGTACATTAATCTGAGGTTTTGCTTGACCGCGATGGTGGAAAATATACTTTTAGTGTCACAAAACACCTAACCATACATTTAATGGTTATATCCATAGAAAATGACATCATAATGACTTGAAATCATAGGAAAAACATATTATTATTATTTTTGATGTGAGAGTAGACGTCACATCAATCAGATGTGTGGTGTATGCTGTATGACCGAATCTGTGGTTTTAAAGATTTGAGGCCCTTTAAAAACGTGTGTTGGGTGGTCAAAACTAAGAGAATGACCTCAAAATGCCATGAAATCAGATGAAAACAACCATGGAGTTAATTTTGAAATGGTCAAGTAGATGGTATGTCAATATGAGGTTTTTTTTGACCGTGATGACAAAAAAAGAATGTTTAGAGTCATAAAATATCAAAATTCACATTTAATGGTTATATCCATAGAAAAAAACATCAGAATGAATTGAAATAACAAAAAAATCATCTTATTATTATTATTATTATTTATGTGTGCTAGTAGATATCATGTTAATCAGACGTGCGATGTGTGCGGTATGACTGAATATGTGGTTTTTAATGATTTGACGCCATTTAAAAAGGTGCGTTAAGTGGTCAAAACTAGCTGAAAGAACTCTAAATTCCATGAAATAAGATAAAAACAACCACATAGTAAATTTTTAAAAGGTTGAGCAGATGATACATCAATCAGATGTGTCGTTTGACTGCGATGATGGAAAACACAATTTTAGTGTAATAAAACCGCCTAATGGACATTTAAGGGTCATATCCATAGAAAATTACCTCATAATGAAATGAAATCATATGAAATGTATATAATTATTATTTTTGATGTTTATAAGCAGACATAATGTCAACTGGATGTCCGATGTGCATTGTATGACTGAATATGTGGTTTTCAATGATTTGATGCCTTTTAAAAAGGTGCGACGGGTGGTCAAAACCAGCTGAATGACCTCAGAATGCCATGAAATAAGAAAAGAACAACCATTTAGTGGATTTTGAAATGTTCAAGTATAAAGTATGTCAATTGGAGGTTTCATTTGACTGCGGTGATGGAAACACACTTTTAGTGTCATAAAACACCAAGATGGACTTTTAACAATCATATCTATAGAAAAAAACCTCATAATGACTTGAAATCATAGTAAAAACATATTATTATTATTCATGATGTGTAAAAGGAGAAACAATTCCAATCAAACATGGGGTTTTTCACAG
Source organism: Viscum album (assembly GCA_963277665.1). Classification (NCBI taxonomy): domain Eukaryota; kingdom Viridiplantae; phylum Streptophyta; class Magnoliopsida; order Santalales; family Viscaceae; genus Viscum; species Viscum album. The sequence continues at coordinate 387,127,364 of OY728148.1, read as the reverse complement.
TATGACTAAATATGTGGTATTTAAATATTTGAGACCCTTTAAAAAGGTGTGTCGGGTGGTCAAAACCAGCCAAACAACCTCAAAATGCCAGGAAATCAAACAAAAACAACCATATAGTTAATTTTAAATGGTCAAATAGAAGGTATGTTAGTGGTTTTGAATGACCGATATGATGGAAAATGCACTTTTAGTGTCATAAAACACCAAAACATGCATTTAATGGTCATATCAATAGAAAAAAACCTCGAAATGACATGAAATAATAGAACAATAAACTTATTATTATTCATGACTTGTGAAAGGAGATAGAACATCAATCGGATGTGCGATGTGCGTGGTACGACTGAATATGTGGTTTTTAAAGATTTGACGCCTTTTAAATAGATGAATCAGGTGGTCAAAACCAATCAAATGAACTCGGAATACTGTGGAATTAGATGAAAAAAATGATGGAGTGAATTGTGTAATGGTTGAGCATAAAATATGTCAATCAAAGGTGTATTTTGTCTGTGATGATGAAAAATATACTTTTGAGGCCATAAAACAGAAAAATGATTGTTTAATAGCTAGATCCATAGAAAATGGCCTCGTAATTACATGGAATCAAAGTGAAACATCTTATTATTATTCGTGATGTGCATGAAGATACAACATGTTAATCAGATGTACGATGTGCATGGTATGATTAAATATGTGGTTCTTAAATATTTTACGCCCTTCAAAAAGGTGCGTTCAGGGGTTAAAACTAGCCGAACGACCTTTGAATATCATGAAATCAGACAACAACAATTACTGAGTGAATTGTGAAATCATTGAGCAGACGGTACATCCATCAGTGGTGTTTTTTTGATCAGGATGATGGAAAACATACTTTTAGTGTCATAAAACACCAAAATGTGCATTTAAAAGTCAGATGTATAGAAAAAAATATTTAAATGAAATGAAATCATAGTATAACCAACTTATTATTATTGGTGACATGTGTGATTAGATGAAACATCAATCAGATATGCAGTTTTCTCAGAATGATAGAATAAGTGGTAATAATTTATTAAAAAATTATTAAAAATTATTAATATATTTTCAAAATCAAACATCTTCTATCTGTTGTACAAATATTTAACTGAAATATGTTATTTCATTTCAATTATTAGTTGGGATATCTTTTTCTGTACTTATTATTTTATTAAATATTTTCATTCAGTTTTATTCTATGATGGATTTGGATCTTGGAAGATAATTAGATGAAGATATTTATTTTTTTATTTTTAAAATATAGTGATTTTTATAATGTTGATGTGTTTTTTTTAAAAATAAAAAACCCTATAGTGGCTAAAATGTGGTGGTTTCTATAGGTTTTTCCTTGTTGGGATATAGAGACTTCCATTTGGTAGTCACTATACTTGATCTCGACATGGGCTATAGTGACCATAAAACAACGATCTATATATCCCAACTCAGGATGGCCTATAGCGACCAAATTTTGGCAATCTATATAATCCCTCTCGATATATTCTATAGCATCCGCCAAATGGTGGATGCTATAGGAAACAACTATGGGCCTAAAGTTTCTACCATTTGGCAGCTGCTATAAGCCTTTAGTGATAGATTTTTGCATTTGTTAAAAAAACATTTTTCTACTAGTGTATGTGTAATTACCACACTAACCATCATTGTATATCCATCACCCACTCTTCCTTACTGCACAATGTTAAACAAAATGGATTGGTCCTTGTCACATGACCTTAAAAGGTATAACATGTCCTATTTAGTGGAACTAAACTATTTAGACTTTGATTCCTTTTATAAGGATATGTATTAAAACCCTTTCAATGCCACAATCCTAACTCCATAAACACCCATCTCTTCCCTAGATAACGATAAAATACAAAGTGCCTCGCTATAAAAATTAAACCCAAAGCATTAATAATTAATAAAAAGATATAGAGGACCTATGATACATAAATATGTTCACATTGATGAAATCCCTATGATATGTGATATATGTTTTACATCAATACATGTTAATGACTAATAACTAGAATAGGGGTAACCAATCCTGTACTAGGATTTGGGAAGGATTTAGGAATATGACTTAAATCTATAAGAGATACCAAGAGTAAGAAAGAATCCCCTAAAAAATGTGTGATGAGACCAAACTACCATCATCTATTTAGAACACAATTTTGGTGATATTCTAGTTTTATAGTATCTTTTGAAATTATTAAGAGTTTGGTGTTGGTTTAGGGATTTTCTATATGGTGTTCAGAAGTTCTAGAGGCTTTTTTGGAGGGTTCACAATTAGCATATGGTTAAGGGAAACTATATAAAACTCTTAAGAAACTATGTAGGATTGTTTAGGGTAATATGGGAATGCATATAATTAGAACTTTGTTTGAAAAAACCATGCAAAAATTGTGTGGATTCAAGAAAAATCAGACAGTTCTGATTCACAAGGTTGGTGCATGACTTTCTAAATCATGTGGAAAAACTATGTGGATGAATAAAGTGACTTGAAAATTAGAGTTTTAACCCAAAATTTACCTTTAAACACTCATTCTTAATACCATAGATAAGAATCTCAAACTAGAGGGTACCTTGGGGTAATTTTGGTGATTCAAATCACTTAAGATCTTAATCTATTTGAATCTTTAAGATTTTGACATAGGAATCAAAGGCAAGGTCTCTTCTTCTTGTCCTCATTTATTCTCTCATTTTCTCTTGGGGGAAAACCTAACCTAGATATTTCATGCTAGAATATAGTGTTTAGAGTGTATTTTGATGGTTCATTTTTTATGGATCATCATTAGAGGGTTTTCACAGCTTAGATATATGAGTGTGTGTTGTAGTTAAATATTGGAGACTCGGTTTGAGGTAGGTGGATTCTCGCTTACTCTACTTTTGTTAAGAACCCGAAAGCTTATTATTTTAAAAGTTGAATTATTTTTTTTATAATTGCTAAATGTTTTGGACTATAATTAGATGGATTTTATCTTAGTGTAAAAATGTCTTAAATATAGGTTGTATGAAACTCCCAAAACTTATTTGATTAAATTACTATTTGATGATTTAGTTTTGAAAATGATTATATTGGTATATGGTGAAATTGGTATGGCATCGGTTGGTGTGAGTTAATAAATGAATATGGTAGGTACCTTATTTATACAGCAGATATGGTGGGATTCAATATTACATGGGTTGGTGTACATTCATGATAAATTTTAAGGGGATTTTTTGGGTTTATACTTGGCTGGAGGTGTCAAATATGGAGGGAAATGGAAATTATTACTCCACCAAGTGATGGATTGGGTTGGAGTAACATAGTTCTGATCACAAGTTGGGTCTGTTCTAGGATGCATGCATTGGGTTTGTGAGTTCATGGAATATGAGGGTGAGATTTGGTGTGTGTGGTTTTGTGGAAACTTTATATTTCAAATGAAAAGTTGATTTTATTATGAGTTGTTGATATGGGTTATTGAATATTATTTATTGTATTATTATTCTATCCTATTTTATTTAATTATGTGATAACTTGTTCTTGCTTTAGTGGTTTGTGTGGGAATCCTCTAGTGGATTATATAATATGTTGATATACTCACCCATGGATATAAATTCTGATATATGTATAGTCATTTTTCTTTACGCTACAAGCATAGGGAAGTACTATTACATGTTAGTGAGATTATATTTCTATTTTTTCCAGGATGGAGTTGAGAGCATGTTGTTTGTTGTCATATGTAGCTTGGTAGTTTCCATATGTCAACCATATCTTCATTTTTGGGTATTTTAGTTATATTATCTTGTATTATTGTTGGATGCTGCACTATAATTTTTATGTATGGGTATATTATCTATTAGTATTTTGGTCATATTTCATTAAAAAATCATGTTTATTAGTTGATGTAGTTTTTATATTGAAGGTGGTGTTATATATAAGGTTAAATTATTCCCCATGATATTATCAAACCCTAGGTATTTATTACCAACCTTTGGTGTCCATGGAATTTCACTTAAGGAAACTATCATTCTGATCCTTCTTAAGACAATGAGTCATGGTTGGGGTGTTACAAATTATTTTAGTTTAGAACGGTCCATTGGTCGGGAATGGTAGTCTTGGAGATATGATTTTTAGGGACATGAAATATAGAGTATAAAAATGTGTATTTTACCCCATTATACTAAAATTCAAGTCTCCATGGTGGTCTGGGTACAAAAGGTGTTGTTAAACACTTCTAGGCATGTCATCACCTCATCATTGAGGGTTTAGTTGATTAAAAGAGAATTCAAATAAGATTACATCATTCATGTGACATTTTTTTTGTTATGAATTTGTAATTGATCACCTGATAATTTTATTTACTGAAAATGGTTGTTTCTACATATGTATGTAACAGAGAGTTTCTAAAAAATGTTTTAAGAAAATGGAAAAATATGTTTTTCATCCATGTTTTCTATTGATTCTTGCTAGAATTGATTTGTGTTTATGACTTAATTTTGTTTTATTGTTTCATGGAACATGAAATTGTTTTGGATCTATAATTTAAAAGGGTAGTTTTTATAATTAGGATAAATTGATTAAATTTTAATTAGAAACTGTGCTATTTTAAAATAATTTTTACAATTTTAAAATAGGTACTTAAATGCATAATTATATATTTACTATCTTGATTTATTAATAATTATTTCCATGTTTATATTGTAGAAAACCCTTTAACATGATTCAAGAAATTTTTTTGTCATCCCCTTGAAAATTTTCATGATATTCCAATCCTTGACTTAAACCACATAATTTGAAATTATGCTATATATTTACACCAACGAGCTCGTACCTAAGTGGTAAGGTCTCCTTCTTGGCATCCAAGAGACCTAGTTTCAAAACCGGGTGGTGGGGAATTTCTGGGTTACTGTAGTAGGTACTGTTCGATACTGTATCAGCAAGAACTATTCACCCGATTTGGGCCTTCGGGCCACCGGTTTGGGCCTACGGGTCTCAAGGGCCTTCGGGCCATCAATGGTCTTCAGGACACAGGGCCTTTGGGCCATTTAGACTATGGATTAGCTCAATTCACTCATAGTAGGCCCCATAATAGGATCAGAGAAACAAGAATAGCAGTCACCAAAAGCAGAGCTAACCAGATTGGAAGAATGAGAGGGTATGGAAACCACCATCGGGACCAGACACCATGAAGCTTTGCATGGGGAAATGCTAGATGATCAATAATGCAAGGTGGGGAGATAGGCAATCAATGATGTAGAAGCTGGGGAGAGTAAATTCTAGTGGGTTGGGCCTACAGGTCATGTATTGGGCATGGTATGCCTCTGGGCCTTCGGGTCATGTATGGAAAGTCATGTTGGGCCTTGTGCCTTGGGCCTATGGGTCATGTACGGGTTCCCCTTCAACCCTTAAAATGGGGATTATCCATAATAAAGTAAAAAATAAGGCCTTCAGGCCATTCAGAGTTATGCTACATATTTACTATAATTAATCAAGAAACATGCTAGAAGTTGAAATATTTTTTATTTTGTTTAATTTCAAAAACATAATAAATAATAGCCTATGTTAGATTAGATTGGGTGTGTAGTCAGTCAAAAATATTTAGTATAATGAGTATAATTACGTGTAAAATTATTATATGTTAAAGAGGATACCTTGTGGTAATGTTTAATCTCTTTTGCGATACTTAAAATTATTACATTACCAATTATGGGGGAATGATAAAGTTTATTATATATTATTAATAAATGTTTATTTTTTCATTAATTGAGTATTCCTAATTAGTAAAAAAAAAATTTATTAAAAAAATTAACTGTGGAACATAATAAAATGAAATATGGTAATAAAGTATGTGTCACATGAAGTCATCTTCTTTTTGGTTGAAAATAATTTCAGATGGTTAAGATTTCTAGAAGTTGAAGTAATTGGTATTTATCTTAAACTATCTTATTGATCATGAGTTGATAAAAAATTTAGTAAAATTTTCATGTAAATAAAATGATCACTGCATATTACTCAAGTATTACTTCTTGATGGTTTAATGATTTGGTTGCTGATGTTTATGTGACCTGGTTTGATGATCCATGTTCTGATGATGAAGAGTTTCTTAAATTAAAGAATTTAATTGGTCAATTTTTTTACAATTTTTTTCTAGATTTAAAATAGGTTTTACAAGAAGATTTTATGGAATGTTTAATGAAACATTTCAGGTATTTTGGGGTTGAAAAATTATTTAAAAAACATCATTAAAAGGACATTGGGGGAAAAAATTTCAAAAATAGAACCTTTTATCATTTTGAAATCTATTTTTTTTTATTTTAACAGGTTCTGTTTTATAAAGGTAGAATTATTTCAGGCCATTTTTTTAAAATAGATTTTTTAAAAGTGATTTTTGAACGGTTTTACTACTAGTTATATTTTATAATGGTTTATTTAAATGAAACTTTATGGATTTTTTTAATGAAAACCTTATCATTTCTTTTAGAAATTGAGAATTTTGCAAGTGGTTTTGGGACTATTATAACATAGTGAATGGTTTAATGGGAACCTTATAATTTCTTTATATAATGGGAAGTACATACTTAAGGTTCCCAGAAAGTATGTTTATATATAATCCTTTAGTATATTTATGGAATTGAATGTTTTTTAGTTGATAATTATGCTTGTTGTGGTTGTTATGGTGGTTGTGTTTTCATGTTGTTATACTTTTAGTGTTTATTGTCCTAATTTTTATTGCATACTTCTTGTTCTTACTGTATTAGTTATTCTGGTTATTATTGTTTAGTTATAGATTTATTATGTAGAAAGGGAAAATGAGTTTATGGGAAATGATGGATCATGGGATCAACATTAAGGAATCTCATGTGTAGGAAGATATTATATGATCTATATTAGTCACTATGATCTATTACCATTGAAGTGGTCTATCTTGAGTGGAATTATCTATCTTAAAAGTGAATTTTCTATAACCTTGGGAATGATGTGGTTTATAACATTCAATTTCATATCAAATTTTATGACTAGAGAGTCACTCTTAATCTTATGAAGGAGATTTTTATCTTTTCAATGGAGTTGCGACATGGATTAGGTTGGTGTAGTTATGAAAAGTTAGAACCATTTCTTATTTATGTCCATATTAAAAATGAAAAATGATAGTTCATTTTGGGGGAATTAGAAAATAAGGTTCAAAATCCTTTTTAGAAACCAACCTGGATTGAATTTCTCAGTTTGGTTTGGTTTGTTGGGAATAATTTTAGGATGGGTAACCTTCTTTAATGTTTTATTGGGTATGGGTCAATACATGGTTTTATCCCTAATTTTAACAATGAGGGGAATATTTTCTAAGATATGTCAAAGACTCTTACCCTCTATGCTTAGTGGGTTATTTCTAGTTTCTCATTCATGTCTTCTCATGTATGATCTCATCAAGGACCTCTCTTACTAGGTTTGAAAATTCATGACCAATTAGGCTGTGAATTCATTGACTCTCAAGTCATTGAGAAATAAGTTAGTGTAGTGTTGCATCATTCATGATTTATGGGATTCTTGATTCAGGTGACCAAGTCATAGGAATTTCAGTGGGGGGAATTTTTATAGTCTTACCATTAAGTGAAACCTTAATGGTGGGGAGTTGATTATGGGTGGGTAGGGAATTAAAAATCATCTATTGAGTTTTTGGATCCAATTATGGTTCCTCATTATGTCCAAACAATTTTAATTTTATTATCCATTTAGGTATTCTAATGGTACTGAATTTTGAACACCAAATGATGGACATATAGTGACTATTACCTATACATTTAGAGAAACAAAATTTAATTCTCATATGATTTATCACCAACATGTCTTCAAAATCAATATGTCATCAAAGTGTTACTTCACCAACTCAGTGATTTGATAATTTTCATTCCTATTATGGGGAAAATGTTTGTGGAGATCACATAGTAGGGTATGTTCAGGAAATTTTAACGTTGTATAATGTACTAGTCATCATCAAAATTGTCCGAGACCTAGTTTCATTAGTTGGTTAGTGGTAAATTCATTGACCATTGGTACCTTAGTTATATATGAGTATAGGATACGACCTTCTATAAAAGGGTAAGTCAAGGTGATCTTGAGTCCAAGTGTAAGTGTGTGATGTAATTTTTTGGTAAAAAGGAACCTCACTTTCCTTTCATAGAGATTTTATAAATTTCTAAATATCCATAGATGCTTCATATAGCCCTATTTTGAGTATCGTTCCATTATCTATGTTGATATCTGTTATGTAATTAGTTGGGATCATGTTTCTCATGATTCAGATGTTCCATTAGGTTCTCAATTTGTATCATATATTGGAATGAGAATGAAAATCACTCACTTGGTAAATACATACCTTTGTTACATCTTTTTTGGTAACATTAATGAATCTCTAAGGAAAACTAGGGGTGATGTACTATTATGTTGGACTGGTGGTGTGAGATTATGTTTTAACACCACTACCTCTAGCTTTATGTGGATGGAAAACTTAATGGTGGGAATAATGTATCAACCTTGGTTTGGAGATATTCTAGTTTTATAACATTTTTTAATTTATTAAGAGTCTATTGTTTGTTTCAAGAAGTTTTGGATGATTTTTTGAATGTTTTAGATGCCTTTTGAAGGGAACATAGTTAGAACATGGTTATAGGAAACTGTATAGAACTCCTATATAATAATGATATAGTTTTTAGGTGCATATGGGTAGCCACATGGTTGGGTCAAATTGTGTGAAAATAATGCATACTTATGAAATTTATGATAGTAAAAATTTACACGATTGATGCACGGTTTTCCAAACTGCCCAGAACAACCACACACTCCATTAAATTATTCTTAAATTTAGATATTTAACCCAAATTTACCCCTAAAAACTCTTTATTCTTATTTTTCTTAGGGATCTTGAACCAAGGGTTCCTTGGGAAGATTTTTGCGATTATATTTTCTATGAATCTCGATCTATTAGAATATTGAAGCATTGGACCTATGAATCAAAGGAAATGTCTTCATTTCTTCTCCCTATTTCTTCTCTCATTTTATCTTAGGTAAAACCTATCTTGGGGATTTCATGCATAAAAATATTGGTTAGGGTAAGTTTTGATGGATATTTTTTATGGATCATTATAAGAGTGTTTCTAGATATTAGATCTATGAGGGTGTGATATGGTTTCATCTTATTGATTTTGTTTATGGTATGTGGATTTAAACTTACTCCTCCTTTATTAAGAACCTGAAATATTTTTTTAAAACTTTAATTATAGTTTTATCTCTACTAAATGTTTTGGACAAAACTAGGATTGATTTACTCTTGGTGTAAAAAGGTTTTAAATACGGGTTGTGGGAAACACCCACAACATGTTTGATAAAATGCCCATTTGATGATTTAGTTTTTGAAAATGATTTTGTTGGAATGTGATGAAATTAGTGTGGCATAAGTTGGTGTGAGTTCATAAAGTCATATGGAAGGGTCCTTGTTGATACAGACTTGGATACCATGTTAGTTTAGGAGAACTTTTTATTACATGGGATATTGTATATTAATGATGCATCGTATGAGGCATTATTGGGTTTAGAATTGGATATTAGTGTTTAATATAAAGGGAAAGCGAAATTATTACTTTTTTATGTGAGAAATTTGGTTATAGGAATATATTTATCCATGTAATTTGGGTCTATTCTAGGATGCATGCATTGGGTGTATAAGTTCTTGGCATGTGTGGGTGAGTTATGGTGTGTCTTTTTTTTGGAACCTATATATTTCAAAGTAAAAGTGAATTTATTGTGAGTTACTGATGTAATTTATTTTTGAATATTTATTATATTATGATTCTATCCTCTTTTATATGATTATGAGATAACATGTTCTTATTTAAGTGGATTGTATAATAATCTTCTAGTGGATGTACAAAGATCCGATATACTCATCCACTACATATGCATTCCAGTGCATATGAAATAATTTTTCTTTATGATAAAGGTATGAGGAGGACCTCTTACAAGATAGTGGGATTGTATCACTATTAAGGTTAGGATGAAGTTGGGAGAATTATGGTAGTTATAATGTGATGCTTGGGAGTTCGCTATGTGGGAACCTGTCTTCCATTTCTGGAATTTTAGTTATATTGTCTTGTATTACTATTAGCTACTATACTCTTATTTTTATGTATAAGTATATTATGTATTGGAGTTTTAGTTTTTTTATTAACGATTTATGTTTATATTCCATAGTAGTTTTCCTGCTATAGGTGGTGTTATATATAAGGGTAAATCATTCATCATGATATTACTGAACCCTAAGAATTATTTATTTCCAACATTTAGTGTCTAAGTATTTACACATAATGCAATTGGAATTCCAATACTAATCAAGACAATGAGTTAGAGTCAGGGTGTTACACTCTAAACTAATTCACATTCAAAGGCGTCACTAGAAAAGTCCTAGTGACCACCTACCTTTGGAAATAATATCCACCCTAACTCAAAATGAGCATAATGTGACCGCACCTTGGAGTTTCAATTGGATAAAATAGCGAAATTTACATGAGTACTTTAATTATGAAAGAAATTATTCAAAATTATTTTTACTTATGAGGTTTCATTAACAAGTTTATTTATTTACATTTCTTGATCCATACACAAGACTTCTAGAATAAATAACCCCTTCAATAGAAACAAATAAAACCTTCAAAGATTAGACATATTCCATGGATACTGCAATGGCTATGTCCCCCACAACCAATAGGGAGATTTCATCTACCTAGCACCTCTAGTAATAAGTGAAAAATTCCCTAGTTCAAGAGTACCTTCTGAATTATACTATCCCAACTCTAGAGGTGACACATGATATCCTCAAAGACATGAAACCACAGAGGTTTTCCACTCAAAAATGGGATTATAAAAATTAAGTGTCACCCATTTCCACCTTGAATCACTTCAAGATTCTCTCCCCAGAGTAAGACAACAAGTACTTTCCTTAACTTTGGGAGGTAGAAGAGGAGTTCTACTATGTCCTCACTAATACTAAAAAGTAGAATAGGAGGAATTTTTCTAACTCCCACTACCTCCAGTGTTATAGAGTCTCAATTCCTCAACAATCTACTGAGGAAACTACCCTAGAAGCATTTGATCTGATTATTCAAACCCATGAACCTAGGAGATCTCACTAGTGGTAGTAAACCACTAATAATAGGGAGTAAGATCATATTCACATCACTAAGGAAGAAGTATTCCAATAAAATTTGGAAGTAGCTGAAGAGCTTGTATATATCCCTATTCATGGTCATCAAGAATACCATATTACTTTGGTAATATTTGGAGGATCTTTTTGGCATATCCCAATAGAAACTATGTGGATGACACATATTACAACCCCTACACATGAAGCCCATCTGTATACCTTGATAAAAATTAGAGGATTTTAGTAGGCCTATATTACAACTCCTATCAAAGAACATTCCCATATTTATATTCCTATCAAATAATCCAAACATCTTATCCTAGTGGTGATATAAGGGTAGGCTCATATCCCTTCTCATCACTTGTGAGACTATCATCATATTATGGAAGAACCAGTAGAAGGATACTATCAACATATCCCAATGGTCATCAAGGGACATGCATATATTCCTAACCATTACACCAGAGTATTTCATTATAATTACATGGGAGATACTCATGGGAAGACACATATTCTTACTCCCATTCAAGAGGATCATCAACACATTTCAACAAAGATTAAAGAATAAGATCAAGATCATATTACCATTACAACTAGAGACTATCTATTATTTTCAATGACTAATTCAGAGAACGTTTCAACAAATATTAAAGAATAAGATAAATCTCACATTACCATTACAACTAGAGACTATATACTCTTTTCAATGACTAATTCAGATAAGACCCATAATCCTATCTACTCTATAAGAAATCACTTACATACTTTGATAGTTTATCATGATAAGAATCATACTCCTTCTCTTCAATGCATGGAAGGCCGTAAACATATCCTGATGGAAACCAAGTGGTGGGACCACATTTCTACTTGTTCTGAAGGGACCAATTAACATATTTCAATCGAAAAATGGGAGTCATTTAGGATGAATCCAACCTGTGAAGGTCATTATGCTCAACACATGGCCCCGGTTTCCTAACAAATATAACCAAGGAATAAGTCTCATCGGGGGTAACAAAAAACATAGGAGAAGTCTCATATCCCTACCATAATTAATTCTAGTGTTCTTGAGGCCTTAAAGATTATTTAGATTGTAGCCTATGAATCTACTAAATCTTCATCAGAAGTAAGAATAAAGCATAGTTTCAGTGTAAATCCTCGTAATATTTCAACTAGTAGATTTGGAGGTCTTCCCTATAACCCCACCATGAATTTCCTCCCCATATAAATATTAAGATTGATAATGAGAACTCTTATCATGGAGAGAGCTCTGAATATTCTCCTCACAGATTAAGGGTCAACTGATAAGAAGGACCTCCCCTTACCACATCTATAATTATCCACCTTTAAGGTCCTACATGGGGTATATGATACATAAATACTCTACATATTTAGAAATAAATCCATAGTGTAAGTATTTCTCATAATGGTGAATATGAAAATGACCATGGAAGTCCTACACAAGGATTTAATTGTAAAGGTAATCCCCAAAGTGACTTATCATTTCCACAAGGAGGCCCTCCCCTTGCCAAAGATTCTTTGAGAAGGCTCTAGTATCAAGAGGAACTTGAGAGACCATGGAAAGCTATTCCAAGCACCATATATTTGAATATAAATTACCCTTCTCAAACAAAATACGGTCTAAGGTAGAAATAATCATCTGTACTTACTCCAATTCAATAACACCTAGTGGATAAGATTCTGACCAATCCTACTCCCCTCAAAAGGTTATTGGGAAATAACCACTCTGGTAAAAACATTTAGAGGAATATCTCATAGAAGATTAATATAATTCCATGATCATGAGATAAGAACTATCCGAAGAAAAAAAACATTCATTTTTTTGGCCCATCGCCACTTCACAATATGAAATTCCAAAAACTTTGAAAAAGGAATGTATATGTTATCTTTATATGAATATATAGATGAAAAAACATTATTTAAAGGATATTAATCTATCTTAAGAGAAACATGAAATCCATGTTAAGATAATGTATGAGATTAACTACTAGATTAACATGTCTTCACTCTTAGTACCATGAAACTCAAAGTTAGAAAGGTAACATGAGGATCTCCAACAAGAATTTCTTAATAGTTTAAAGAGTCCAAGATAATTGATTGCTAATGCTCCATCCAATGCACACCTCATAAGATGGGGTGAACATGAAGAATTTTACTTCACCCCACTCCATAGTCAGTAGATTGCACTAAGAATGGCATCATGAAAACATAACTACATTAGGAAAAGTCTTATGTCTAGGATCAAAACATGCTAGATGGTCTATCTAGAAAAACTCCATCATGTCAAAATCATAGAAACAAAGAACTTAGTGGGTACAATATTCCGACAGAATCCTATATCAGGCCTATAAATTTTTTGATCATGACTCTTTATTGATAAATCAAAAGCCATTGGTTACATAAACACCTTTAATAATGACCATATCATGTTCAGAATATGCATTTAATCCAGCTAATGGTCAAATGAGAACTAAAAACATTTAGAGAGAAATAGTAATAGATGTTGTATTAGCAATTCAAGAGAAACCCTATCCCATAGGTATATAGGAATTTTTACCACCATCACCACCCCCATGATCATAAAATCCCCAATGGGTCTAAAATTTAATGGTGATGGAACCAAATCAACCCTATCCCTCATGGTTTGTGAAATTTATATCAAATAATATCCCTCATATATGGAAGCCAATATTCTCTAGATTTGGGGAGACACCATAATAATTTTACTTATAGTTTACTCTACTATGTGATCCAACCATTTCATCAAGTACATGATTAGTAATCATTGTTGGGGGTTCCATAAAGATTACGTTAGATAGATCATTTTTGGAAGAACATTGAGGAAAATAAGTGAAGCCTCGTAGGGGATGAAAACTGAAATGGTCCACTGAAAAGGGAAAGACCAAGGAGAACTATGAATTTTTTATTGACATGTATTTAGAAGAAAACCACTACCCTTATCCTTTTGATAAGAAAATAATTTCAGTAGCACACTATGCATTAGTGAATGTCATTACCATTAACTCTACAGATGATTTCGAAAATAATTCTAGTGAATAAGTGTGGGATAAGGAAGTTTTTATTAAAAACATGGTCTACACTAAAACTCTTGAATAATGCTTGGATACTCGACACCATAGAAAAGTTCAAAATTTGGGGGTTCCCCCAAATGATTAGTTATATCTACCTTGACATGCCTCAATTAAAGAAAAGGTAAAAAATGTGGTTATAACCCACTCAACAACCAAATAATTTGAACCTCATACTATAGAAGAAATATTTTCTCAAAATTAAGAAAAATTAAAGGAGTTAAAATGAATCAATTCTAAACTAATTTTAAAAAATATTCCCACTGAGAATAAATTACAAGTAAAGACTCAAATTTGTTCTTTATCAAATCTCCCTCAACAAAAAAGAAGTTTCTCTACGGGTGAAATAATAATTGAGCCATATAACCAACTGAGGTTGTAAGTAAATGATCTATCTAGAACTAGTGTCTAGGGAATATCAAGAGTTCCCTCTGTTGGGGAAGTGGCCATAACTATATTAAAAAAATATCCCAATTCAATCTATACTAATTATAATATTAGTTACTATAAATACAACCATTATAGGTTATACTAGTTTCCTCTACTCAAATTTCCACTTAAAAAATTGTCCTTCTAGAGCTTATTGACTCCATTAAATATTTTTTAGTTCTAATGGGGGTCATCAACATGTGGAATTTCCCAGTAATTCTATAAAAGAATCCATACACTGAGTGGGTGGATGCGACTCCTCCTCCACCCAACTTAAAAAATCCAAACTTTACAATATTTTATGGTATGGGATACCCAAGAAAACATCTTACACATTTTTTATATCGATGTATCCCCATTGTGGGAAAACTTAAGAAGCAAGTGGTATCCATACTTAGGTGTTTTGTGTAAACTATGGAAGGACCAGTGTTTTTCTGGTGTAACAGCTTACTATATGGGCCCTTCATATGATGAGAAGATATCTATTAGAAATTTTTCTATCAATTTATCTCAATGCTGAGGAAGATAAAAATTATTTAACTCACAAATTTAAAGTAGAGTGATAATTATTGGGCCTCAAAGTTCATTTAAGATGGAGAAGTCTAACCTACTCCTTAAACATGCAACTCTCACATGAGAATGTACTATAAATATGCAAAGAGAATTATGTTGAGTTATAGGCATTATTGATCCCACTAAAATACCTCAGTTGATTTAATGAGTTTTTCATAGTGGCACAAAGGTTAGAAGAATCCATTAGATAGAATAAGGCCGAGTATTGTAAAAACTAATATCTAAAGGTAAGAGGACTATAATATCATAAAAAACAAATCTGATGCTTAACCTAACTTAAACACTATCCCTAGAACCTAATCCAATGAAATATCACACAATACCCCCTCTTACATAGTAAAAAAAACAAATTAATCCTCATTATGAATGGAGAAAGGAATAGAGGCCCCCTCTATATGAAGACTAAAAAAGTAAAGTTTATTCTTTACAAAAATATAAGGTTACTAGGTACTTCATTACAGCTATGGAGAATAATTTTATGAAGTTTTAGAAGCACAAAAATCTAAATTAAGTTGGACTCAACATCCACCCTAATTATTCCCCACACAATTGAATGTTCAGGAATTCCATCCAAGATTGATTGTATTTAAATAAATCCTACAAATATTAGTTGATTTTGGGAATGTCAAGTTGGGAAAATAATTAGCACAAGTGTCTTTAATTTTTATGATCGCACTAGGAGAAGATAGATAATGGTAGGAAGTTATGAACAAGAGAACAAAAAAGTTTAATGATTGTATAACTAGAAAGATGGTCAATAAAACTCATTATATCCTCAATTAATATATGAATTAATCATTTGTAACCAAATCTCTCTCTATAATGACCAATCAAACCCCTTCAATTCCATATTCCTATAAGATATTTTCTTCTATGAACTGGTTAAATCGTTATAACAAGAGTAAGGTAAAAGAAGAGGAACTTATGCTAATGCCTACTCTAGTTTAGACTCTTCAAGATTTCCTACATTTGACATTATGAAAATGGGAACCACCCTACCAAAAAGACCAACAAGCACCGTCCCATTAAATGATGTTATTTTTAGATGAAGAATCTTATACAAATATGTCAAAATGATTTACTTGGTAGATTCGTTATATAAATAAGAGGATAAATATGAGCATGAATTCCACTTCCACAATTAGGGGGTGGGTGAATAGGATATAGATACCATTTGGGTTGAGTAAATAAGGTCAAAATTGATATATAAATTCAGGTTATATACCTGCTAAAACTGTATATGCTGTAGAGATCCAAAAATAGAAACTCTAGTGGGCTCCGCAGGAGCACTAATCTACTCCCAACTCATCCAAGGGTCATTCAGGCCTAATTATACTGGATAATTGATTAGAAAATTACAATATTATTGGATAAAACCAAAATAAGGGAATTTTATATCAACTCAACCCACAAATAACAATGATTCCCTCAAATTATGATCTAGTAAATCAATAATTAGTAAATACAACTCCAGCTTCCAAGACTCAGACCAAAGAGAAGCCTCATACATGGAAGTGTAATCCTCTAGCTTAAAAGTATGAAATTTTGAAACAATGGTCTATTGTTCCATCCAATATTTCAATTCTTTATTATCTATACCATTCAAAGGAGCATAGAGAAATTCTTACTGATGCACTTTTAATCCCTCAAGTGTTCAAAACTAAGGACTCTATTACTAAAGTATATCATATAAGGAATGAACCTAATTCATTCTATGTAGTCACCTTCTTTATAAAGAAATATCTTGAGACTTTTATATAAGGACACATCAAACCCTTTAATCTATATGGAAATTTAAGTGATGTTGATATTCACTGATTCCTTATTATAACAATTCTAGCATTAATCTCATTCCTATTTGAAACCTCTACCGAATGGCTCATAGGGAGGCTAATTTTTCTCCTTCCACCCAAAAAATTAAAGTATGTGACAAAAGAGAGAAAAATAATTTTGCAAAAATAAAACTTAGAGCCTAATTTAGAGACCTTATCTCCAAATCTATGTTTATAGTTATTTTTCAAGATATGAATTTTAATTCTATATTAGAAAGACACTAGTTGCATTCCCACATGGTAGTAACATCATCATTCCATTAGTGTCTCAAATAATATCTTAACATACAATCCAGAGTATTTTATGGAGATAAAACCCCTTTTGAGTTATGTGAGCCTCATCATATAGACGCAAGATTTTATTAAAGGGAAATAAAAAAATATATAACTAATAATACTATTTGGGTCACTACCCCCAATGGTTTGGAAATGGCCCCTGTAAACCCATTCCATGAACTTGGGGAAGAATATGTATTGAATATCAATAAAATTAAGGAAATAACTTTAATATTGTTCTTGTCTACATTTTTTTTCATGACATAAATTGTATCAACCAAGTACAACTATGAATAAGAATTATTTGACCCCAATAATAATGATGATGACGCATATGAAAATGCACCTTATTTTTCTCCAAGATATTATGAGATCCTTTTATCATAGTTTGGATCATAAAATACCTATATGTCACTGATATAAAATGAAAATTCATTTGTATTATCTCTTGATTATGAGGACATCAACACATCTTTCACCCTTAATGACAATGGAGAAAGGGGAGAGAATATCTAGAATTACCTTGGCAATGACACCCATGCATTAGATCCATCAAAATCTAGCGACACTTCCTTTTTTCTGTTATCATTATAAGAATCCATAATGCAATACAGTGTTAAAAATATATTAGAGTGGAAATTAAAATATGAACACATTATTATTATAGTGGTTCGTATTACCAAGATACTAGTACACTCTTCAATCTTCTTTACTCAGCAAGAAGATTAATACCCACTAAGAAAAATCACTTTTAAAGGTATGATAACCTATTTAGAGACACTTTATTTTACAATACCCAAAGGCACAACCCTTAATTTTTACAAGATTCACAACCTAGTATGAATTTAATTTTATTTATGAGTCACAAACCAAGAACTTCCTTTTGTTTGATATAATAGGGAAGAGAAATCATTATTTTTATTAGGAAAAGAATACACCGACAGATAAAATTTTAAAAAAATAAAAAAAGTAAAAAAGAAAACAAAAAATAAATTAATGAATGGATTTGGATAATATGATCATGAATGTTGATGAATCTTGGATATCTTTGATCAATTTAGTATAATAGAGGCGAATGTTAAAGTTCTTTCATGATATTATCAATATAATAGTTTCTGTAGAAGAACTTAGTAAAGTATCAAGAATCAGTTATGTGTTTCTCATGATTGACTAAACTATTTTGAGTTCATATTATAATGTTCTTATTTTGATTCATTCCATTAGATCAATATTGTATCATTAAATTTAATATCTTATTGATTACATAGGAGTATATAATTGACCAATCACAATATACCATAGGTTAGAAAATAATAATATATAAAATAATACAATTTGATAATAATTTGAACAATCTCACTATTTATCATATAATTCTTATGCTCTAATTCCTACATTGAAAACATTAAAACACTTATAAATATGTTATTTAGTAAATTTTATAATTATTAAAATAAATAAAATAGTAAAAATTATTTGAATAAACTTTCAATTTACTATAACATTAAAATATCACTAAAATAGAGTATATAACAGTAATATATAACTCATTAATCTCCATAATATTTTCATGTATTATTTTATCAAAAAACTTATAATATATTTGTAAAATTATACTTTTATTTTTATAAGTAACAAAAATTATAATAATTATTCTTTAGACTTATAGTATAAATATATAAATGTAATAGATTATGAAACTTATTCATCCAAAAAAATATTTACAAAATATTATCTCTACTAAATAGTTTACACATTGTCATTGTAAAATATATCTATTTTATGAAGAAATATATTGATAAAAATAACTTGAATAAACATGAAGTTAAATAATTTATTAAAAATATATGATAAACATATCATGCTATAAAAAATATATATTTTCAAAAAACAAACAAAGAAAATAACTAACTGTGAAAGGAATAATCCTTGAGGTTTGTTAACTTACTGCACCATTGAAGTATGTGGTTGGTATAATAACAATGTGAAAAAGTTTAATGTGTGGTAACTTACTTGAATTATCTTGAGAATAACACATAAAATAGGTTGGTTTGAATTCACTTGAGAATTACTCATGGTAGGTTGGTCTTGTGGTCACTTTTAAAATACTCATGGTAGGTTGGTATTGTGGTCACTTATAAATACTCATGGTAACTAAAAAAACTTTAAGGTAACTTCAAAAAGGCCTCATGATTACTTCAAAAAGGATATACAATCACTTTAAAAAAGTTTCATTATAACTTCAAAAATAACCACATGATCACTTATACAAATACCTTATGCAGTATCTTAAAATATCCATGGTAACTTGAAATATACCCTCATGGTTGGTTGGTTATTCATATTAACTTGAAAAATGTCATTTTATTAAATTGAAAAATACCCTTTTCGGTAACAAAAAATTAGAACAGACGAGTAGTCATGGTGTTGGAGATGTAAGATTGAACTGGTGGAGATCGTGGGTGTCGAGAAGTGGTTTTTCCATTATGATATATCTTTCATCAAGAGAGGTTGGGTGTGTGAGTAAAGAGGAATGGTGAACTAGTAGAACCACTCAAATGGATGAGGATTAGTAATTCATGTATGCATGACCTGGGTTCTATCTTACAGAACAAGCAAGCTTCCATGGTTGATCGTGGGTGTTAGGATACTGTGCTTTGAGGAGATAAGGAACAATATAAGCATGTCAGAGTAGCAGTTCAAGTGAGACAAAGATAATTAAGAACTGAGTATGATACTTTTAGTCACAGTCGTGGATGTCCAGAATTGCACTACTGCTATCGATATTAGAGTAGTGAAGCTATGTCACCAAATCTGGTGGTCAGTGTGTTGTCGTGCAATATTGAAGAGGCCAAATCTTGTGTCGCATCCCCTGGTGCAGGTGCATAGAAACTAAAACGGAGAAGATGAACAATGTATATAATGCACACTGTATATATATATATATGTGTGTGTGTGTGTGTGTGTGTGTGTGTGTGTGTGTGTGTATGTGTTTGTGTGTGTGTGTCTGTGTGTGTCTATGTGTATTAATATATATATATATATATATATATATAATGACAAAGAAAAAATATAAATCAAGATATTTATATATGATATAAAATTTTAATACTAAAACCTTTATAAAAATTTTAATACTAAAATTAAAAATTATATTTATAATTTTAAAACAAAATAATTCTATAAATATAAATCTTATAAAATTATTGACATTTAATCTCAATAAAAATAAATAATTTGTAAAATAACAATTTTAAATACTAAAATTAAAAATTAAATTCAAATTAAAAAATATTGAGCAAAATTATAACATAAAAAGAATAATTCAAATGAAATAAGTAAAAGAGTAAGTATTATTAACCATTAATAATTAAATAATTATCAAAATTATGATTTTTAAATGAAGATATTTAATTGAAGGTTTTTGAAAAAATGATTTTTAAATGAATGATTTTGATTGAATATTTTAATGAAATATTTTGATTGAATATTCAAATGAAGGGTTTTGAATGAATATTTAGTTGAATGGTTTTGAATGAATATTAAAATGAAGGGTTTTGAATGAATATTTAAAAGAAGGGTTATTCATGAATATTTAAATTAAGGGGTTTTTAATTTATCAAAATAAATAAAATACAAATAAAATGACCAACATTAATAATCTCCCTCTTTTTTTAAATTTAAAAGATAAAATTTTTATTTAAAATTATAAATTTTATACCTTTTTTGAAATTTATCAAAAAGAAAAAAATTAAATACCTAAAAAATTCTCTTATTTTTATGAATAAATCCAAGAAAAATATTATTAACACACATTATAAAAAAAAATATTAAAGCACATTCAAAATTTTTAAGATTTTTTTAAATATAAGAAGATTACATAATATTTATAGCAAAAATTAAATCATTTAATATGAATTATAACTTTACATGAAAAAATAAATCAATACCATTCTTATATACAACAAAAAACAAGAAGAACCCTTCTTTATGCATTTTAAAACAAACTCTCCTTGAGTTACACATAAAAAATTTCTGATTATAGACAGATTAATAAGTAAAATTATATTATTAATATAATTTCAAACATTTTATAAAATAAAATAAGTATATACAATTTGGAACAATTTTAAATAAATGATTCAATCCAATAAATTTCTTTTAATTTCAAGAAAGAAAAAATAAGTTTACCTTTTAAAAAATCGATTAAATTTGAGAAAAAAATTAACAATTTGAACTAATTTAGGATTTCAAATTTCAAAGATTAATCCTGATTTTAAATTGGGAAAAAATTGAAATTCATAAAATAAATTTAGAAGTTATAGAATACTTCCCTAAATGAGGAGTTTTCAAAATTGTATATCAAAGAACCACTATAAAATAATAAATTGCTAAAGTAGAAGGTGGTTAATTAGTTTTAACAAAAAAAATTCCCAACAATAATTTGTAAAATAAATTTGATAGAATATATAAAAAAATTATTTCTTTCCCAAAAATTAAATCAGTTATTGAAAATAATTCAAAAAGATTAATCATAACTAAAATTTTCATATACTAACTATTTGATTTTTTTAAACTTAAAATTAGCATATTAATTGTTTTAACAAACAATGGGTAACGCCCCCTAAATATATTCTTTTCTAAACAAAGATAAAAAAATACTAAAAATATTTTCAAATGAAATATAAAAATACACGAAACTAAAGTTTAAAATTTAAAAATATACAACATGGTTTATTGGAAAAAAATAAAATAAAAGTAAAGTACTTGCCTAAAACCTAGAAATTAAATTGTAATGGTAAATATATTAGACATATTTCATAACAAAATAAAATTTTATAAAAAATCAAATAATATTCATGCTATGTAATAAAAAAAAATACTTACATGGGTATGTTGACCAACTTAGGTCCAATAAGATTTGAGTAAGATCTTTTTTGTACCCATGCTGTCTTAGATTTAGTTTAATTGATCGTAGAGCTTTTGGCCACCCAAAATTATTCAAAACATCTATTTTTTGGTATATCTAACAATAAATTATTAGAGAAAAATGGTTTAATATGAACAAACGATTGAGTAAAACTGAAAGAGATTTCATTAGCATAATTTCCTTTTATACTACATTTAAACCATGTTACATTAGAAATACTCCCTTTCGATATTTTAATAAAAGTTTTCTTAGTCATCCTTGGTGAAAAGATATTATAACTAAAAACATTATTTTTATAGTTTGGTTCATCATAGCAATTATTTTATCATATTTCTATTTTCCTTGAATAAAAATAGATAAATTTTCTTTAAGATTAGAAAATTCCTTTTTCAAATACATATTTTCTTTTTGAATAGCTTATAAATTAGTATTAACTTTTTTCATTAAAACCAAAAAGGTGTATTTGATTTTTTTTTATTTTCTTACTTAATATTCTTACACTCATTCTCTACTTTATTACAGTCATCCATGAATGCGTTAAACCTTATTTCCTAATATTTATTATTTACTTCTAGAAAATATCTTTTTATTTCATTTTCATATTTTAGTTTCAATATATTCGAATCATAATTCTTTTTATATCCCTCATTCTATGAAACACTGATATTAATATTTTCACATTCCTTTTTAAGTTTCTCATTTTTTTGAATAATTTCTTATTTTTACCTTTTAAATATATATATTTTAATCATTTTGATACTATCATTTTTTAATTAATCATTTTATTTAATATTTTCTTAATATATAATTATTAGAATTAGAATCAATTTTTTTATTTTCATCTATACTAGCATTGTGATCGAAATTAGTAGGAGTTATCAATTGGGTAAAAAATAAAAAAGTTACCTCATAATGCGTAACCATAAAATAAAGGTTACCTATATCTTGTTCACTTTTTGAGTCACTTCTTAAATAAAAAATATTTAAAAAATACTAACCTCAAAAAAATACTTGATTTTCTTTTTTTACTTTTGTATTTATCTTTATTTGAATGGTCGAGTTTGGGATAGTCATTTCTGATGTGTCCTTTATTCCTACACTTATAACACATTAGATCTGAAACATCATAATCATTACTAGAATTATCTTTATTGTACTTATTTTCATTCTTCCTTCTAAACTGATTCTTGAAACCTTTGTTTTTCGTATGTTTAAAAATATTTCTACTTATTTGATCTACATCCTCATTTATTTCCTAGGGATTAGATTCAGAAGAGTTAGATAATACATTTATATTATATTTAAGATCAACACATTTCTTATTTATAGAATACTATTAGAAAAATAATTTCCAATTCAAGTTTATACTGCATTAAAGAATTTATTAGTTTATTTAAGGTATACAATTTAAAATTATTAATTTCATTGATAAAAAATTTCTTTGCATAGAATATTTTTGGTAGTGATATCAGTACCCTTTCAACTAGAGTTTTATTGTACATTAATTTACCAAGTGAACTTATACCATTTTTAATACTTATAAACCAGTGAAACATCTAGTACACCGACTCATCTTCTCTCATATTTAAATCTTGGTATTCTATATGTAACATTCCCAAATTGGTTATTTTAATATTGTATATCCCATAATGAGTAACTTGTATAATTCCCAAATTTCATGAGTTTTATTACATTCTAAAACATGTATATAAAAACATCTATTTATAAAAAATATAGAATATTATTTACTTGATAATTCAAAGCATACTTTATTATATCATTACCTACAAGTGTCTCCATATCATATTTGGGTAACTCATATTATTTCTCCATATTTTTTTAATGATCCACACTTAACTGCTTTAAATATGCGTTTTTTAAATCTTACCAATACTCATAATCACATTCCTCAAAAATGGGGGCTTTTGAGGTATCTAGACATCATTTTCATTAACACCTTTTATCTGTAAGAACTGATCTTTATTCCTTAGACTCACTGGAATAAGATATCTAGGTTAGAATAATAGTTAAAAAAAACCTATATCTTGAAGTATTTGGATTTGATACAAATTATTTGTATCAATAAAATAGAGCTAAAATATCCTTAAGAAGGACCTATATCTAATATATATTTTTGGGTTAAGATAGATGGTAAAAATAGACTAGGGGGTAAATATTATTTTAAAACCTTTTTAAAGAAATAATCAATTATAATTTATTATTATTTGAATCAATAGTTCTGCATAGTATTCAAAATATAGTGTAGTGGAAATTAACATATTAAAACATTATATTTACAGTGGTGTAGATCACCAAGATCCTATTCCACTCTTCAATATTCTCTACTCGATGAGAATATTGGTACCCATTATGAAAATCCACTTTTAAAGGTGTGATATCATATTTATAGAAACAACCATTTGTTATACCCAGAGGCACAACCCCGAATTTTTACAAGAGTCACAATCTAGACTGAACTGACTTTTATTTGGGAGTCAAAAAACCAAGAAAATTATTTTTTTGGAAGAATTTATAAGACGATAATTTATTTTGATTAGTAAAATCATAATATGGTGCTTACAATTACAAAAAAATAAAAAATATTAATAATTAAAAATAGAAATAAATTAAATAACAAAAATAGATAATTTTATGATTAATATTGATGTAGCTCAATGAACTTTGATCACTTTAGAATAATATATTTGAACATTGAAGTTCATTAATGATCTCATCAATGGAATAATAGTCATATAAGAACTTAGTCAAGTATCAAGAACTAGTTGTGTGTTTCTCATGATTGAATAAATTGTGCCGAGTTTATTTTATCATGTTCTCCTTTTTATGAATTCCAATGGATTAATACCATATCATTAACTCCAATATCTTCATGATTATGAAGGATCATCTAATTTAATAATCACAATATTCCATGAGTTAGAAAATAATAATACCATTTACATATAATTTGAAATACCACACTCTTTATCAGATAATTACCACACTTTGATTCTTCTATTAAACTCATTAAAACACTTCAAAAATATTCGGATTATTACATATGAGAATTATTAAAAAAATAAAATAGTAAAAATTATTTGAGTAAAGTTTATGTTTAATACAACTTCAAAACATCACTAAAACCGAGTATGGAATAATAATAAGTAACTCATTAATATCTAGAATATTTTCATGATATTATTTTATCTAAAAAATTATAATATAATTTTTTAATTATATTTTTATTTTTAAAATTAATAAACAATAAGAATTATTCTTTATACTTATAGTATAAACATATAAAAGGAATAGAATATTAAACTTATTCATTCCAAAAAAATATTTTCACAATATTTTCTCTAGAAAAAAATTTAATAATAGTTGGTATAATATATATTTATTTTAAAAAGAAATAGAATGAAAAAAATAACTTGAATAAACTTGCAGTTAAATAATTTATCAAAATAATAGATAAATAGATCATGATGTAAAAAATATCAATTTTTTTAAAATAAACAAAGTAAATTATTGATTATAAAAGGCATAATCCTTGTAGTCAGTTAAATTACTATGCCATAGAATCATGTAGTTGGTATGCTGACCATGTCAACAAGTTGGACATGCAGTCACTTACCAGTGGTATCTTGAAAATAACTGAGGTAGTAGGTTGGTTTGTGGTCACTTGGGAATTACTCATGGTAGGTTGGTCTTGCAGTCACTTATAAAATACTCATGGTAGGTTGGTCTTATGGTAAATTTAAAATTGTCAAGGTAATTTAATAAAAACTTCATGAGAACATCAAAAAGGATTCACAATAACTTCAAAAAATCTTCATAATCACTTCAAAAAATATTCATGGAAACTTAAAAAATAATCACATAGTAACTAGTAAAATACATCATGCAGTCACTTCAAATATCCTTGGTAACTTTAAATATACCTTCATGTTAGTTTGGTGCTTCAAGGTAACTTGAAAAAATAATTTGTGGAAACTTGAAAAATACCCTTTATGGTGAATTGAAATTAGAATAGATGAGATTCTATGGTTTAGAAGATGATAGCTTGAACTAGTGGAGATCACCTGTGTTGGGAAGTAGTGTTTCCATCATGAGATCACTTTCTTCGAGAGAAGATGGGTGTGTGAGGACATAGTCACACCGAACTGTTAGAGTTTTTTTCATGGATGAGGACTGGTAAATAATGGACACATGAACCATGTTTCATCATGTAGAATGAGTGAGCTTCCACGATTGATTATGGGTTTCAGGATGCAATGATTTGAGATAACACAAAAGTGTGTAAGCATGTTGGAGTAGGAGAATGATATAGATTAATCCGCTGAAGAATAGAGGATGATGTGTTCATTTTCTATTATGGATGAACAATGTCACACTACTACTACCGATATCAATGTAGTTAAACTATGTTCTTGAAGTTGATGGCAAGTGCTCTGTTGTGTGACACTGAAGAGGAAAAAGCCGATGTCACGTGTATTGGTGTGGGTGTTTAGAGACATAAATAGAGAAGACAAACATTGTATATAGTGTACACTATATGTATATATTTGTATTAATATATATATTAAATTAAAAATAAAAAATATAAATAAAGTTATATATATATTTTATATAAAATTTTAATACTAAAACTGATATAAAATTTTAATACAAAAACTAATAATAATAATAATATTTTAAAAACAAAATAATTCCGTAAATATAATTAATAAAAAATTATTAACATTTAATGGAAATAAAAATAAAAAATTTGTAAACCAATAATTTTAAATAATGAAATTAAAACCTTAATTAAAATTATAAAAGATTAAACATAATTCCAACATAAAAATAGTTATTCAAATGAAATAAGTAAAAGAGTAAGTACTACTAAACATTCGAAATTAAAGTATTTTCACAATTATGATTTTTAAATGAAGATATTTAAATGACATATATTTTTAAAAATGATATTTAAATGAAGGATTTGGAATGAATATTTAAATGAAAGGCTTTTAACAAAAATTTAAATAAAGGGTTTTGAATGAATATTTAAATGAAGGGTTTTGAATGAATATTTAAGTAAAGAGTTTTATAATTTATCAAAACAAACCGAATACAAATAAAATTACCAACACTAATAATAAGTCATTTTTTAAAATTGAAAAACCATTTTTTAAAAACTTCAAATTTTCTCCCATTTTTTTGACATTTATCAAAAAGTAAAAAAAATTAAATCTCTAAAAAAATATTCTTATTTTTATAAATAAACCAAATAAAAATATTTTTAACACTCATTGGAAATAAATATTAAAGATAATTCAATCTATTTAAGATTTTGTTAAAAACCAGAATATTATATAATATTTCCTGCACAAATAAAGTCATTTAATATGATTGATAACTTGACATGAAAAAAATAAAACATAATCCTTCTTACATACAAAAAAAATTATAAATAAATTTTCTTTATGTGTTAAAAAATAAACTCCCCTTGAGTTAAGAATATAAAATATATAATCAGAAATAGATCAAAAAATTAAATTAAATTATCAATATAATTTGAAACATTTTTATAAAACAAGACAAATTTAAACAGGTTGGAACAAGTTTAAATAAATGATTCAATCCAAGAAATATATCTTAATTTAAATCATTAAAAAATAATTTCACCTTAGATTGAATAAGATCAATTTGGAAAAAATGAGAATTTGTACCAATTTAGAATTTCAAATCTCAAAGATTCATCCGGATTTTGAACTAGTAAAAACTAAATTAAAATTCATAAAATAAATTTAGAAGTTATAGAATAATTCCCTAAATGAAGTGTGTTTAAAATTATATTTGAAGGAACCAATACAAAAAAATAAATTGTTAAAGAACTTGTTTGTTAAATATTTTTAACAATAAAAACTTCCCGAAACTAATGTGTATAATATAGTTGATAAAAAATAGAAAAAAATATTTATTTATAAATAATTAAATCTGTTATTAAAAAAAACCATAAAAAACAATCAAAACTAAAATATACATATACTAACAATTTGAAAATTGTTTTAAAACTCAAATATCTGTATATTAATTATTTTAACAGACAAAGGGTAACTCCCTATAAATTCATTATTTTATAAATATAGATAAAAAATATAAAAACTATTTTTATATGAAATATAAACATAAACAAAACTAAAATTTTAAACATAAAAAGCTAAAAAATGATTTCTTTCCAAAACAAAAATCAAAATGAAGTTACCTTACATTCCTAAAAAAATAAATGAAAATAGTAATGATAAAGGATATTAGATATTATGCATAGAAACATACTAGTTTATAAAATAGTTTAGAATATAAATACTAGAAAATAGAAAAATAATTACCTAGGTATTTTGAATAGATTAGGTCTAATAAGATTTGAGTAAGATATTTTTGGTACCCATGCTCTCCTAAATGGAGATGAATTAATGGTAGAAATTTTTTCCAGCCAAACAGATATCAAATATATATTTTTTTGATGTATTTGAAAATAAATTCTTATAGATAAATGTGTTAGTATGAATAAATTATTGATTAAATCTCAAATATAATTCATTATCACAATGTCCTTTCATTATACATTTAAAAAATGTTACACTAGAAATAGTCCCTTTTGAACATTTAATACAAGTAGTCTTATCTATCCTTGGTAAAAATATGTTATAAACAAATACATTCTTGTTATATTTTGGTTTCATCATAGAATTTATTTTGTGATATTTTTATTTTCCTTAAAAAAATTAGATAAAGTTTCTTTAAGATTAAACCCTTCCATTTTCAAATCCATATTCTCTATTTGAGTAGATTCTAAATCATTATAAAATTTTTCATTAGAACTAGAAGTTGTATTCCTAATTTTTTTATTTTCCTACTTGAGATTCTTACACTAATTTTCTATTTTAGTCAAGTCAGCCAAGACCAAAAAAAATATTTTTTCCCTATATTTGTTATTTACTTCCATAAAATCTTTAATTTTTTCATTTTCATCTTATAATATTAAAATCTTATAATCAAAATTATTTTTATATTTCTCATTATGGGAAACACTGATATTCAATTTTTTTTCATTCCTTTTTAGTTTCTTATTCTATTTGAATAATTTATTACTTTTACCTTTTAAATATCTATATTTTTCATTCATTTTGATACTATCATTTCTTAATTCCCCATTTTTAAGTAATTATTTTTCTCTTGAATTATCAGAATCAAAATCACAAATTTAATAAGAATAAATTTATTTATATTAATAATTAATTAACATCATGATAAACATTATAATGAGTTATCAATTGAGTAAAAAATTAATCAGTTACCTAACAATGTATATCCATTAAAGTAAGGTAACATGTTTCTTGTTCACTTTTCAAGTCAATGCTTGAATAAGAACTACCTGAATAATCCCATCCTATAAACAATGATTCAATTTCTTTTTTCCATTTTCATTTCCTTTATTTGATTTTTTTTGGTAAATTCAGTTCTAATGTGTCCTTTGTTCCTGCACTCATAACATGTTAGATATGCAACACCATTATTATTACTAGAATTACCCTTATGGTACTCTTTTTAATTCTTCATTCTGAATTGATTCTTGAAACCTTTTATTTCATATATCTAAAAAATTTTATTCTTATTTGATTCATGTACTTAATTATTTCTTGATACATAGATTTATAATAGTTATATAATACATTTATATTATATTTAAACGTGATAAATTTCCCTTTTTGACTCATCGTTGGTAATATTTTTCAATTAAAGTTTATACTATAGTAAAAAAATAGATTAGTTTATCCAAGGTATACTCTTTAAAATTATTAATTTTATCAATCACTACTTCATTTTCGTTCCATAATTTTGGTAGTTATCTATGTACCCTTTAAACTAGAGTGGTATTGTCTAGTACTTCACCAAGTGAACTCATACAACTTGTAATACTTGTAAACTAGTGAAACATCTAGTTCACAGACTCACATTCTCCCATATTGAAATCTTGGTATTCTATACGTAGTATTCCCAGCTCGGTTATTTTAAGTTTGTCTATCCCATAGTGAGTAACTTGTAGAATTATCATAATATCATGGAATATATTACATACAGAAATATGGATATACACACTTCTATTTATAGAACAATAAATATTATTATTTAATTTATAGTTCAAAACATACTTTAACATATCATTATATACAAGTGTTCGAGATCAAATTTGGTTAACTCACATAATTTATATGTGACTTTCTAATAATTCAAACTTAACTACTTTAGGAATACTTCCATTTGATCTTTGAATACTCATAAGAACTTTTATAAAAAAATGAGAGCTTTTGAGCTATCCATCCATCATTCTCATTAACACCTTCCATCATTAAGAACTAAAATTTATTCCTTAGACTATTAGGTTTAGGATATCTAGGTTATCATGATAGTTAAAAATAAACACAAAACCTATATCCTAAATGATTTTTCTTTGATACCAAATGTTGGTATCAGAATAACATATCTAAACTATCCTTAAAAAGGTTATACCTTTTATACCAATTTTTTGGATCAAGATATATAAAAATAATAGACTGGGGGGGGGGTGAATAGTATTTTTAAAAATTTTAGAATAAATAATCAATCCATGTTTATTATTATATGAATCTATAGTGTAGTGAAGTGTTCAAAATATAGTACAGTGGAAATTAAAATATGAAAATAATATTTTTATAGTGGTTATAATCACCAAGATCCTATAAATTATTCAATATTCTCTACTTAAAGAGACTATAAATACCCACTAATAAAAATAAATTTTAAACTTGTGATAATGTATTTACAAAAAATGTCTTTTACAATACCCTGAGGAAGAAACCTGAATTTTTATAGAAGACACAACCTAGTCTTAACTGAATTTTCTTCAGGAGTTACAAACCAATAACCTTACTTTTTTTGGAGTAATAACTATTATGAGACTTTATTTTTATTGGGAAAATCATAAACCGACACTTACAATTACACGTAGGTAAAAAAAACAAATAAAACCATAAATAAATAAAAGAGCAGCAATGGAGAAGATAATGATGAATGTTGATGCAGACTTATGAACATTGAACACTTCAATAGTAGAGAGTAAAATATTTAAGTTCCTTCATATTAGTATCAATGTAACATTAGTCACAGAATAACTTATTCTTGTATTAATAATAGGTCATGTGTATCTCATGATTGAATAAACTTTGTTGAGTTTTTTTTATGAAATTCTACTTTTGATGAATTACAACGGATTAATACCTCATTATTAACTCCAAGATCTTCTTGATTACAAAGTAGAATCTAATTGAACAATCTCAATATGTGATGTGTAATAAAATAACACCACTTATAATAATACCATTTTCCTATCATTTGAATTATTTGAATTTTTATCACATAATTCTTACGATCTAATTCCTATATTCAACTCATTGAAACACTTCCAAACATGATCGTTAGTATATATGATAATTATTAAAATAAATAAAATAGTAAAAATTATTTGAATAAACTTTATATTTACCACAAAATTAAAACATCACTAAAATAGAGTATAGAATAATAATATGCAACTCATTAATCACAAGAATATTTTCATGATATTATTTTATCAAACAATATATAATATATTTATTAAATTATAATTGTATTTTCAATGTAATAAAACAATAATAATTATTATTTAGACTTAGAGTAGAAATATATAAAATGAATAGATTGTGAAACTTTTTCATCCCAAAAATTATTTCCATAGTATTTTATCTAGAAAACAGTTTACACATAGTTGTTATAATATATATTTATTTGACAAAGAAATATAATGACAATAATAATTTGGATAAACTTTTAGTTAAATAATTTATCAAAAATAAATGATAAATAGACCATGATATAAAAAATATAGTTTAAAAAATACAGAAATTAAATAACTAACTATGAGATACATAGACCTTGTGGATGGTTAATTTACTATGCCATCGAAGTATTTGGTTGGTATACTAACCATGTGAAAAAGTTCAATGTGTGGTCACTTAATTATAGTATACTGAGAATAAATCATGTAATATGTTGGTTTATGATCACTTTATAATTACTCATGATAGATTGTTCTTGTAGTCACTTGTAAAATATTCATAGTAGGTTGGCCTTATGGACACTTTGAAATACTCACAATAACTTAAATAAAATTCATAGTGACTTCAAAAAGGATTCATGGTAACTTTAAAAATGATTATGTAACGCCCCAACCCCAGTTACCTAGAGTCGGTGCATTATTACATAATATTGGAATGATAACAAAAGATCAAGTCTCGAAAGACCGATTAGTTTAGTAGCCTTGGAAACAATAGATATATTCATAAGTTTTACACTACATCATGAAATAAAAACAAAAACATCATCTTTTCCCCTTTGAACAAACTTATCCCTTAGACTATCCCTGCAGGTCAATGATAATACACTTCTTCACATCCTGGAAAAAATAAAACATAGAAAGGGGTGAGCTCAGATGCTCAGTAAGGATAACAATATAGCAGAAACTTTCATAAATAAGCATAAACATTTAAGTAAATTGTATAACTAAAACAAAATCCTTTTAAACTTGAACTTCAGAATAACATGGAAAAAATAAAGTGAAATAATTCAATTTACTTATTCAAATGGATATTATACTATTTTAATAATCACATGCAATATCAATAACCACTTTCATACTGATGGAATGCATAATGCCAGACTATCATAACCACATAGTCAAGGCCTTATGCCAAGACTACAGATAATATTTTTTCAAGGCCTTGTACCAAGACACTAGTTTATCTCATGAGACCTACTGATGCATCTAGGAGCTATATCGAGATCCACCCATCACTTACTAATTCCAATGCATTCCTTATATGAAATTTTTTAAACATATCATAAACAATTCCCAAGAACCATAACATAATCATATCACATAAAACATGCATAAAGGAAACATAAAATTTACACATTTCAATCACAAGATATCAATATAAAAAATTGATATAATCAAAACATTATCAAAACCATTTTCAATACCAAAATAAATGAAAAGTAAAACATGGTATTTATTTTTCATTTAAAAAAAGGTATGGCTTGTAGAGGAAGCTGAAACTCAAATAATGGTCACGGAGATGAAGAAGTCGTTGTCGTTGCTTATATACGACAACAAATTCCTTTTGTCATTTAGTAAAAATGCTTCGTATAAAAAGATTCCTTTTGAATAAAAGTAAAAGTCAAAGGGGTTTATACACCGTATAAAAGAAAGTTGTGTATAAAACAAAATATACCTCAATGAAAGGAGATTGAGACGAAGTCCCTTACCTCGCTGTAATCAATCGAGTTGTATAACCAAAAGATAATAAACACCAAATTAATCACATAATAAAATGAATATAAATATAGTAATGATAATATATATGGAATGGAAGTACACAATACATCACATGAAATAAGTGGCAAACAATGGAAATCTCACGGAATTAAAAGCGAGATAAGAAATTCCTTACGAAAATTCGGCAGCCTAACAACGCCACTTAAAACTTCCAAAAATGGATTAATGAGATCAAATAGGGTCTCTAATTATAAAAATTATATCAATAGTAATATAAAATAACATACCCCAACATAATAAAGAGGAGCTTATAAGAAATGGCATAAAAGAGAGTACTTAAAAAGGAGAGAGGTAGGATCCCTTACCTCAAGTCCAACTTGACCCGTTCATTCTTTAACGTCCTTAATAATAAACTGAAGTTAATTTATACTTGATTAAGAAAATTTTTGAAGTTTATTATTCCTATTATATCACTTATTACCATGTTACAAACATTACATAATCATTTATGTTAATAACAGTCATTTTGTCTATATTTGGTACTTGAGTCAAAAATGGACTTCTTATAATTACAAGTTGTTCAAGTGGTAAAATATCCATTATCATCAGAATGATATTAAGGATTTATATATCATATATGTCATATATATCCAGTATATACATGTATTTATAATAGTACATAACATTTAGTGGTAAGAAATAAAATGCACCGTTCATGGAGACGATACGTCATACGTATGCATGAACGCTACTTTCATTTCTATTTCATATTTAATGGAATGAAATCATAATGATATAAAGGTATATTATAATTTTAGTATAATATCATATATAATATCATTAAATCCATCCTTTATACATCCCACATATGGAATTAACGATTAAAATTCACTTTGAGGGGGCGGTAGTCCGCACTTCCTAAAATGAAATTATCGCATTTACCCATAATGGAAATCATAAAGGTATGCCATAAATGAAAAATACAGAATCATAAAGAAAACATAAACATAATATATATCATATATAAATATAGAAACATCTTAATGGCCACCATGATAGGTGTTAAAAAAATATTGAACAATCATCGTTTCGTGAGGCAGTAATTCGTCACCCACATAAATAGTATGTTCTTTAACCATTAAACGAAGGTGTGTGTAAGTTTAAATCAAATACTTCTCATAAAAACATCATAGTATATTTAATATACTTGTGTTGTTAAAAAAAAAGGAATAAAAGAGTTTAAGGGGTTGGAGAAGCAAAATAAACCAAAAGAACGTAAGAGAAGACATTACCTTTAAATCAGGTAACTCCCCTTGGTTTGAACCAAAAAAGATTCTTGAAGTGCTATCTGCCTAAGGTAAGGCTTCTAGGATTAAGGGAGGAAAGTTGAGAGGGTATTTGGGTAGAGGTTTTCTGAGAAAAATGTCTTTGAATGTGTGAATAAGGTGGTAGAGGTGGAAGCCTTTTATAAGAGGAGAGGAGGGGCTCTTTTGGAAAGATTAAAATGTTACTTTATTATGAAATGATTTTCGGATTTTAATGGTCCCAAAATGATATATTTAGAGGATAAGGTGATAAGGGTTCTAAATAAACCCATAAAATAGGCTTTAGACGAGTACAAGTCTTAGATTTTACCTTATCTTTTCATTTTATTTAAATCGTTCATTAATGAGGTAATCACTGCATTATCATGGTGTCGTCAATAAATTTATTTATTTAATGTCTAAAATTATAAAAAAATACCATGATGTAGGAAATATTTTTTTCTTTCCAATTACTATTTATAGTATAAGATATCATTTATTTAGACAAAATTAAAATTGTTTTACTTAGGTGTTATATACTTTTGTTATATTTTCCTTTCTTTAAAAAATAAAATGATAAACTATCACTATCACACAAAAGTGATTCCATGGGGTCCCTAAGTTGGCACAAGGCATCCCATGGTCGGCCATGATACAACAAATAGCATTAGTACACATGTTGGTGTCATTTTATATTATTATGATATTATTTCATTACCCTTAACTACCCGATTACTAATTAATCATGATAATTAATGATAATTGTCATCATTACTATTCATAATCTCCAAAAACAAAAGAGTCTTAATTACATAATTTGGACCTTCTAAATACCAATATGGAATCCATTTTACCAAATTCTAAACACAGAAATTGAAGTAATTAATTTAAAAATTATTCCCACTGTCAAAACAAATAGCGTGTTTTTAAGAAACAATATCTATCAAAAGATTGACAATTATTTATGTCCAATTTCAAAGTGAAATTAATTATAATAACCACCATTGGATAAAATGGTAAAAATATATTCTAATTATAATTTAAAACCACTAAATGGTATAATTTATCACTATAAATTATTTTTATTAAAAAAGTTGTTTTTAATTAAAGTTTAGTATTTTACACTATTCATAAAAAAATTGAAAGTTCTCAGAAAAATACCAAAATTTAAAATTAGGATAATTTCGATATTTCAAATCCAAAATTGAAGTCCAATTTGAATAATAAAATTTATAAAATTTCAAAAATTTGGTATTACTATTCATAACGGCTACTTTGATTGGTCGCGGTGTGTTAGAATTTCGAACTTGCGTTCAATGCAAGATATTGCATTGTTGAAAGAGAAGCGTAACTTGGAATCTTGGGATGTTACAGATTAATGGTCAATTTAAAAAGTCTTTATTGTAAATTTTAAAATACTCATACAATCACTTGTAAAACACCTCATGTAGTTAGTTCAAATATCCATGCTAACTTTAAATACACCTTCATGGTAGGTTGGTGATTTATAGTAACATGAAAAAAATCCTTTTTAGAAACTTGAAAAATATGATTTTTGGAAACATGTAATGGGAATAGATGAGTTTTAATGGTGGAGGAGATCATAGCCTAAATTGATGGATATCACAGGTGCCGGGAGGTGGTGTTTCCATCATGAGATCACTTTTGTTGAGAAAGGGTAGGTGTGAGAGGACATTGGAATGCTGAAATGGTAAAGATGCTCTCATAGGTTAGGAATGGTTATGCATTTACACAAAAACTAAGTTCTATTGTGTAAAATGAGTGAGATTTCATGGTTGATCACAGGTGTTGGGATTCGGTTCTTTGAGTAGATGATGAATAGTGTAAGTATGTTGGTTTAGTAGTATGAGGGAGAAAAAGATGGTGTAGAATAGAGGATGATGTTTGTAGTCACTTACATGAATGACCAATGCCATGATTCTAATACTGGTACCAGAGTAGTGAAGTTGTGTTACAGAAGCTAGTGGCTGGTGCACTGTTGTTCTATGCTGAAGAGGTCAAAACTAGTGTCGTGTGCACTGGTGCAGTTGTGCAGAGACCGAAATGGAAAATATGAACAATGCATAAAGCACACACAATATATATATGCATGTATTAATATATATATATATATATATATATTTAATGATAAAGAAAAAACACAAATCAAGATATTTATATATGATATAAAATTTTAATACTAAAACTAATATAAAATTTAATACTAAAACTAAAAATAATATTTATATTTTTAAAACAAAATAATTCTAAAAATATTATTTTTTTAAAAAAATTATTGACATTTAGTTATAATAAAAATAATTTTTTTTTAAACCAATAATTCTAGATACTAAAATTAAAACTTTATTTCATATTTAAAAATATTAAACCGAATTTCAACATAAAAAGAATTATTCAAATGAAATAAGTAAAAGAGTAAGTATTATTAAACATTAACAATTAAATGATTTTCATGATTATTATTTTTAAATGAAGATATTTTAATTAAAGATTTTTCAAAAATGATATTTAAATAAATAATATTTAATGAATATATAAATTAATTCTTTTGAATGAATATTTAAATGAAGATTTTTGAATGAATATTTAAATAAATTGTTTTAAATGAATATTTAAATGAAGTGTTTTACATTAATATTTAAATGAAGTGTTTTTAAATTTATAAAAATAAATAAAATACAAATAAAATTCCCAACACTAACACCATTATTATTTATAGGATATTTCATTCCCTTGCAATGTTTTTGTGTCCCAAAAAACGATCTTTTATCACCAAATTCCACTAAAATTGAGATAGAGGAAGGAGAGAAAGAATATATTATGGATGAACCACAATTATTTTAGGAAGGAATATCTACCACCATCAACGAACTCAAAAAAGTGAATGTAGGTATATAGGATGACCCATGGATTATGTTAATCCATGTGACTATATCTTCTTAATAATATGAGACATGTGTCACTTTATTGAAATAACACTGAATGTATTTGACTGGAATTATATAGAAATTCTTGGGATTGATCCTATTGTTTCTACCCATCATTTGGGTTTACATTAAGATCACCATTAATATAAGTAGGAAACCAAGATAATGAACCCAACTCATAGTTCCAAGGAAAAAGTTGAATTTGACAAGAAAATTAAATCCATATTCATTCATTAGGTTCAATCCCTGAAATGTCTTGCTAACATCATAATTGTAAAAAAGAATAATAAAAAGACTAGGATTTTCATTGAATTCAAGGATCTCAGTCTCCATTTTCCAAAACATGTATATCTAGTTCTAATAATGGATATTTTTTTCAATGATTTTTTTTGTTTCCAGACCCTCTCATTCATGGAATAATATTCCAATTATAATCAAATCTTCATAGCCCTCAAAGATGAGGATGCCTATGCCTTTAGTTCACCCTAAGGGGTATATTGTTACCGAGTAATTCCCTTTGGTTTGAAGAACTTTATAACCACATATCAACATATGATGCACCATATCTTCAAGAAATTTTTAGGAAAGAATGTGGAATAATTTATGGATGACATGATGATCAAATATCAAAAATTTTATGACCATATTACTGATTTTGATAAAAATTTTAAAAATAGTAGTAGCATAACCAATTATAAACCCATTGAAATTCACCTTTGGGTTCACGTCCTGAAAATTTCTTAGGGTTTTGGTAAGAAATTGAAACATCAAGGTCAAACATGAGAAGAATATGGTGATCCTTAACATTACACATCCTCAAAATATAAAATAGTTGATAGGCATTCAAGGATGCATCACCTATATTAGATGCTTCATGGAAAACCTCTCATGAAAATTTCTACCCTTCAAAAAGATTATGAAGAATGGAATAACCTATCAATGAGATGAATATTTTTAGAAATATTTCAATAATCTCAATAAATACCACTTGAGTACACTGATATTGATGCCTCCAGTTGAAAGAAATACACTTAATTTGTTCATGGAAGTCTTGTATTGGTAACTTGGTGCCTTTATTTAATAAAATAATTATGTGGGGAGAGTGGTATATATTATCTTAATAAAGCTATTCTAGATACTGAGACTCAATACTCTAACATCATAAAGAAATTCCTTGCCTTAACATTCACATTTTAGAAACTGATACACTGCCTGTAGAATCATGAGGTCCAATTTTTCTATTTCATTGACCCAATAAAATAAATCCATAGTTTTTTATATTGATTAAACATTTTCCATGATGGGTGGTTATCCAACAGTAGTTTGATATCCAATTCATACTGAAAAAATTATTCAAATGGAACGCATTGGTAGAATTTTTTTGCAGTACATACCACCATATAAAGCACACCAAATGGATACATAATTATCTTATGGGGAGGTATTATACATTATTGACACAACCCAAACATGGGATATGCATTTTGTTTGAGCTTCCCGAATCCTAAAAGGAAGAAATATGAAAAACCTAAAACTCAAAATATCCGGCTTAGGAATTGTAATCACATCTCCTGAAATGGTAGTTTTTCCCTATTCATTACTATTATTATATGGATACACCAAACATGAAGAAAAATGCCGATATCTTATTATAGGCTTCTAATTAGAACTACAAATTCTAGTGTCATGGCTGAATATCAATGGTAATTTAGAGTTGGTGATCAAGATGATTAACAACAGGTATGCCATTAAGAATGTGAAACTAATTCCCCTACATGATTATGCATGAGGTTTTATGGATGAATTTCCTTTTAATCCAAAACTATCTCACATATAGTCTTCACAGAATGAATGTAAAAATGTATTGGCTAATACAGCCACAAACCTAGAATATCCAGATCAGGACGAGACACTCATTTTCATCAAACATCATAAAGTGGTCTCTCTATTTATTGGATATAATTTGGAGGAGATAAGTAATATGAACACCTCCCCTAAGTAAGGTTAGTTTATTTCCTCACCAAATGATACCTCTATTGGATGAATGTCTCTCATATTGGACTAACTCCAGAGTATAATATTTCCATCAAACCCGGAAAAGAAAGAGAAAATATAATGGTGGGCCATAAAATTCATCCGTTAAGATATCCTAAATTCTTATTAATTACTCTATAAACATTATTTGATGGAATCCTCCTAATATGAATTGAAGCAGTAGAGACCCTCACTGTTATGAAAGAAGTCCACATAGGCACCTATAATTCTCATCAATCTTGAACCAAGCTCTCCCACTATATCAAGAGGCTTGGATACTTTTAGACATCGAGGACCCAAAATTGTGCGTAGTTCACTAGAAAATGTCATGCCTACTAGATAAATTACAATTTAATTCATCAACCCTTAGAGTTTCTATATTATGATAAATATTCTTGTCCATTTTCTATACAGGTAATATATTTCATGGGACTATATACACTAGAAATATCTAAACAATTCAAGAATATTATTATTTCCACTAACTTCTTCTCTAAGTGGATTAAGGTTATATCCCCCAAAAATGTTGGGATGAAGGCTACCATAAACTTTTTGAAGTCAAATATCATTAAAAAAGTTTATGTTCCTCACACAATATTGACATACAATGGATCCAATTTATGTTATTTTTAGTTTAAAAGGTTTTACGAGCAATATTAAATTCACTCTAAGCACTTATCCTACTACTATGCAATGATAAATGGATATATTGATGTTTTCAATAATTATCTAAATAAATAATCTATAAGACGATGGATATAGATTAGATGCCTTATCCTAAAAAACTTTTTCATTATTTGTGGGTTTATAACACTATAACCTTTAATAATATGTAAAAGACCTTATATTCACTTGTATAAAAGAAAAAGGTAGTCCTGCCCATAAATATCCATCTACCCTCATGTCACATCATTATCTGCGACTAGCTGTCCAAAGAAAAGAAATATCATAAGTGAATGGATGAGTTGGATAGAATTATGAGAAAATATTTCATACCATACACAACAGAGAAATACACCAATGTTGAGTTTCAAAAGAGTTTAATAATAAAGTTATCCTCTATTCATTCCTCTAAGGAGATCTAGTATTGGTTCTCATAACTTTGATGATACTAAGGAAGACACCTCCAAAGATTGAACTAGAGTGTAAGAGACCCAACATAAAACATAAGGTATACTCCAACCGAGTTTATTAATTGGTCACAACAGATATAGAGTGCATCATTCCTGAAACAAATATAATATTTCTTAATAAATACTTTTTATAATTTCACACTAGGTCATAAATTTCATTGCAACATGATGTTAAACTCTATGGACATATCCATACTATATGATGTTAAACTGCATGATATAGGTTTGGGTTAGAAGAACTTAAACTACATAACATTATTGTCCGAGGAACATGATGTAAAACTGCATGATAATGTCCTTATAGAAAGATATAGAACTATATATCACTAATGTACTAGTCATATGATATTAAAATTTATGGAAACATACCACCAAAAAATGTTAAATTTCATGTTGTGTGTAAAATATTTCTTTGAATGGTCATCTAGTGTGGTATAAGTAATATTTCAATCCCCTATTGTTTCTCACATCAATCATGAATCATGTGATCTTAGAGGTCCGATCGATTTCTCTAATTAACATGAATGATATGATCTATGTCTAATGATAGGATACAATATGGTCGACCATGTAGGAACCTAAATCACATAGAGTGTCCTACTCCAAATTGATGAATTCCTCTACATAAGATTCATATTTTTGTATATATTTCCAGTGCACAACCTATCCACATTGAGGAACATAAATTCCCCCACCCCTTTTAATGTGTCTGATTCACATAGAATATCACCTATAAAAGAACTAAGTATGGCTTGATTTATATTTCTATGTGATACATAGTGATTTATGGATATCTTATCATAGTATTAGCTATAAATTATAAATTTCCCCCTATTTTCTCCTAATTGTTCATGCATCCCTGTTAATAGTGGATTTTCCCCAATGGCCATGTATGTAAGGTGAAATATAATTTTCCATTCCTTTAAATAAGAAAAATTTGTATAGGAAGGACTTTAAGGAAACTATTTGTGAATTTATTCCTATTGTTTCTAGTTACATATTGTTGTATGGAATGTCAGAACCGTCCATGAGTGTAGCGGTCTAGAATTACTTCCAGTGGACTATAATTGATACCTATCAGGGCACTCCATGGGCGGCTACACCCCCTGGGCGGGACACACCACCATCCCCAGTGGCAGCCATTTCCTCATGAAGCCCTTGGGCGGAGAGCCATGCTTCGTCCAACGCTCACATGTGAGAGTTCCCAAGGATCGGATACATTCCTACCTCCTTTGCCTCTGATACCAACTGTAGAGACCCGTAGCCTGACGTACATGGACATTACATTACATTTGCGGAATACTTAGTACATAACAAAAACACACACACAAGGATCGTAATAGTTTAGTGTCTTTGGAAACTCGGAACATAATCTTCTAATCCTGGTGAAAGATCTTCAATATCTCCCGTAAAGATCTTCCATTTTTTTTATACCTAAAACCTTTCTTTATATCCTGGGGAAAAGAAAACATAAAAGGGTGAGCTCAAATGCTCAGTAAGGGTATACAAAAGAAATAAAAATCATATCATATTTTTTTGAAAATCATAACCTGCAAAAGAGATCATAATATCTTAACATGGAACAAATCATAGAAGTGAAAATGAGATCACCATAATCATAACATGAAACTTGAAACTTTGTGGCATGCACACATAATCATGGAAAATCATTTCTTGTTAGTCATGACTCATTGCCAAGACTATCTTAGTGGAAAAAGTCCCTTTCTGAATCGAGTAATCCTCGTTTCAGTCCTGTTTCACTGAACCGGTATAACCTACCATTCCAGCCATGTCTATCTCATGAGATATAAAATCTTTACCCAATGCATTGGAGGGAGATATAGGTCCCACCCATCTCTTAATGAATCCTTTCTTATGTGTGCCACAAAATCATAAATCATACATCATTGCATAACCCATGTAATAAAAAATGGGATTCTTAAACAACATGACATCATAAAACCATTCATATAAGATAAAGGAATTCATAAACATAATTCCATCACAACATAGTCAAATCAATGTAAAAATATGGATAGAAACAGAACCCTTTATTATCTTATATGGAAAATAATTTTGATAAAACACTTGAATTGAATTCTTGAGGAAAATATCCTTTCTTCTTCAAAATCAATTTCTTTTCACAAAACATCATGCAATTTTAAAAGAAAGAGATTTTATTGAAAATAGTCATGAAATCTTTTAGAGGAAGCTTCATGAAAATAAGGCTTTATAAAACAGTATAAATCCGTTCGTGCCGTATAAGTTAAAAAAAACATTCTTCGTACTTTTGTCGGAAAAGTCAAAAAGTACCTCGTACGAAAAACGGAAAAAGATTCCTTTCATATTCTTTACTAAAAACTCACCTAAGGGTAAAATTGGATTTAAACTATTGCAAGTGGATGGAAACAATATTACATATTAAGGGAACATGGATGTGGATGATAAAATACACCCCAGAAAATACTTACGAATAAACAATCTCAGATAAAAATGAGATTGTGATATTTCCCTTACCTTAGGTCCGACTTGCTTTGTAAGTGTCCGAACCTCCTGTATAATGATTTAAATCATGTTATTGACTTATTACAGAATCATATTCATTGTTATGATATCATATATGGTT
The DNA here is from genome assembly GCA_963277665.1 of Viscum album. Taxonomy (NCBI): domain Eukaryota; kingdom Viridiplantae; phylum Streptophyta; class Magnoliopsida; order Santalales; family Viscaceae; genus Viscum; species Viscum album. Next base: position 387,083,585 of record OY728148.1, on the reverse strand, counting down.
TACTTATGACATTATATTACCCGTTCTTTTGTAAATTCCATGTTAAAGAAGCGTTTTGGGTAAAATCGTTTCATTTATCGTAGGTGTTTTGACTTGTTGTTATTGACATCATTATTACTTATATCATGATTTAATTACTTCCAGAATATAAAATATGATTTATATATCATATATATTCAGTATATATATATATATATAATAGGTAGATAAATAAAATGAAAAACACCGTTCATGGAGACGGTAGTCCGTACGTACGCATGAACGCTGTTTTCCTTTCCTTATTGTCTTGAAATGGAAGTAAGTAGATGACATACATATGTATATATATACATAAATCCAGTAGATTTATAATGTCATATATTTCATTATTATTTCTTATATATACATCATAATCATTCTTAAATGGTTAACATGGAGAATGAATCTCATCGCGTCGTGGAGACGGTATTCCGTACGTACGCACGAGCGATGATATCATTTCTATAAATATTGAATTGAATTGGAGTGGATTATACAATATATCAGAATCAATATGATGTTGTAATAACTATGTATAGTTATTCTTTACACCATTATACCCATCCATGTAAGGTGGTGGTGGAAAATAGATTACACCACGGCGTGGAGACGGTATTCCGTACGTACGCACGCGCGGTGATTTATTTTTCCGTAGGATGGATAGATGGTGAAATAGGGTTGTTTCATACTTATAATAACATATCAGTATATGAGTGATACTGATGTTATTACTTCATAATGAAACAACCTAAGAAGAAGAAGTGGAAGAAGAAATAAAGATGAAAGAATTGGTAACGGTAATTACCTCTTCTTTGAAGTGCCTCTTTGAGACCTCTTCTTAGGGCACTAGAATTGGTCTTTGAGGAAGACCATAACCTCTAGGATGTTGCTAGGGAAGTGGAGAAGAGATTTTGGCAGGGGTTGGCCGAGCTTGAGTGCTCAAATTGGTGTGAGGAGGAGGGGGAGGAGGTGTCCTTTTATAGGGGAGGAGAGGACACCTTAGGAATATCTCAAAATATTATTTTATATTAAAGTCAAAATCGGTTTATAATGGTTCCAAAGGGTCTTATTTCGAAGCTAAAGTGGGGATGGGTCGAAATCCTATCAACCAATAGAATTTAGACAAGTTTAGGGTATTATTTTAACCTTATCAATTAGATTTAACTCTAAGTTAAATAATTTAACTTTTACCGTGTCTTTTTGTTTTCTTTCACTATATGGTTAATAAACTTACTCTAACATTCCAAAAGAACCCCAAATTGTATATTATTAATACATATATACTTATCTAAGTCATTTGGCCGAACCTTAGATTTTTAGGAAAAAAAAATAACAATTAATAATATAATATTTGATTTAAAAACTATTTTGTGTCAATTTTGACACTATTTGATATATGATTTTTGTGAAAGTCATAACAGAATTATATGTTCGAAAAAAGTTGATTAAATCAAAACTAATATATCATAGTAACCTAGAAAATTAGTGGAATTCATAAAAAGTCTTAAATTACATTTATTTTGGTGTTTATAACATCAATTATGTCAATATTTCATTAATAAGATAATTACTGCATCATCGTTGTGTCATAAATAAATTAAATTATTTGATGTCTAAAAATTACAAATAAAATACCATCATGTAGGAAATCTTTTTAGCTTTCTAATGAATATTTACAATCGAATTTATCTTATGTATAACCCCATATTAAAAATGATTTACTTATTAAACTTTGATTTTAGCTATTTTAACCCTTCTTTAAATAAATTAATAATAAATGTCCTAATCTAATCCAAGTGGGCCTAAATGGTCATATTTTATTCCTAAGTTTGTTTTTGGTCCAATTACACTTGTCCAATAGAATTAGGACATGTGTTAGGGTAATAGTGATATCATATTTACCCTTAGTTACCCTATTTACTATTAACCGCGGTAAAAAAAGTAAAAAGTTACTATTCACCAAAAAATTATTTTCATCTCATTGAACCACATTTTAGTCCTTGATATTAACCGTGTCTCTCGGATTTTTTAAATTCCATTCACAGAAGCGGTAAAATTAAGTTTTATGCAAAATTCAGTTTTTAACCTACCACTTAGTAGTTTCACTATTCATCAAAAATTGATGTTTTTCAGATCAATGCCAAAATTTCATCCTAAGCTTTATTTCATATTCCAAATTCAAAAATGAAGTCTATTTTACCAAATTCATAACATAGAAGTTTCATTAATTAATTTTATAATTAAATCCCGCTGTTAAAACAAATAGCGTGTTTTTAAGAGATAATAAATATCAAAAGATTGAAACTTGTTTATAAGTGGTTTAAATGTGAAATTACATCCAATGACCATTATTGTATTAAATTGTAAAAATATATTCTAAATATACTTTAAAACTACTAAAATTAATAATTTATCACTATTAATTATTTCGATTGAAAAAGTTGTTTTTAATTAAAATTTAGTAATTTTCACTATTCATCAGAATATGAAAGTTATCCGAAAAGTACCAAAATTTCACCTTAGGCTAAATTCGATACTCCGAATCAAAAAATGAAGTTCATTTTGAAAAATAAGATTTACAGAGTTTTAAAAAGTGGTTATTACTATTCATAACGGCTAGTTTTAATAATATTTTAATAGCATATCGTTGTTTAGTGAAACTCGGTATTGCGTATTACACACGCTATCGAGGAAGGTCGCGATTGCGTGTAATGCAAGGCAAGTCAAGGATGTGTGTTGTGAAAGCTCCTTTTGGTGTAGCGTACAACACAAGACATTAATAAAATTAAAAAGAATATTTTTCATAAAATCTTGGGCTGTTACATTCTACCCCCCTTAAAATGAATTTCGCCCTCGAAATTCATCGGGGTTATAAATGGTTTACTATTTGAAAGTTTCTTTAATAGAAACCCACATCGTAAAAAGGAATATCAAAACCAGTCTTTAAAAACAAAAGTATGAAACGTAACGGTTACCCAAATAAACTAATCACTGGGTTTCCACATAGGTGGAAATATGGATATGGAAGAGAAATCTAACCATCATGTTCTGATGGAGAGTGGTAGAGAACATGGCTATGGAAAAGCCAGTAATCACAAATCCATAAATTTGTGATGATATAAGGTACCATCTGATTCATCAGGTATAAGATCACTAGGACAACATTTTTGGTTTTCAAGATCATTTCCCTAAAGTTGAAAATTTGCTTAAAATAAATACTTACTTTATTTTGGTACAATCTCACTTTTGATCATGCCTTGAACAATTTCTACTTCATCTCTTAAATAAATGAAGTTGAATTTGTTATTTGTGAAGTGTTAGCAGATTATGTGATAGAATGATGGGTCATTCCATCTGTCTCAAACAAAAGGTTAGCAAAAAAAGATTATATACATAAGTCGATCTATAGTGAGATTAATCATATATGGTTCCTAAAATGGACTTATACATTATATGTCATATAGCTTAATATAATAAAACTAGTTTCTACTAAACAGGGACTTCCTGTAAGCCAGTGGTAGGTGATAAAGGCCAGTCGCACTTCGGTTGTGGGTTCTATTCCCACAGCCTTGTCCGAAGCGATGGGCTGTCGCCCGTCCTGCAGGTTGTCCTTTTTCTAAAACTACGTTTCTATAACATCCCATCAATAATATCGAAAATCTTCTATCTTTAAACAATACTAACTTATGTCCAACATAATCCAGTCTAATCTTTAGGCTTATACATAATACTGCAGTCCACTCTCATAATATAGTGACATCGATTACCAGAGATTTAATACTGTCGTTGATCCCCACATATCATAAGATATGTCTTGTTGGTCACATTCCAAACATTCAAAGTCCTTAATCGTGTATTCTCTTGAATACCTTAGTGAAAACATGAGTGCAGTTAAAAGTTAACACTTTCCACATACCAAAATCCTCAAAATTCTATATACTCAAACCATGATATCACTTAGTCCTTATATCAATCATGAGCTCATGAATACTGTCAAATATTTCATTTTCTCATTTTCCCTTCATTATGCGCATATCATCTTTTTTTTTTCCAAAAATACCTCAATCACTTCGAATACCACATTAGAGCAATACATAAATATTCCAATACACCATAAAAGTACCTCAACAAAATTATTCTTGAATACCAATACATAAACACTTCAGTCCATCCACTTCAATGACTGTCCTAGAATAAGTCCTTCCTTGATTTAGAAGTATCTTTTTAGGTCAGGGCATTGAGTTGGGTAATGCCCATGTTCTCCACAAATAAGACATTGAACTCCATAACAATCTGTCACTCTATGACCCTTTTCTCCACACAGATAACATCGGTCCCTCCATTTGAGGTATTCCTCAAGGTTCTTCTTCCCTTCTTTAGAAATCTCAATCTTCCTTTCTTTATGATCCTCAACATGCGAACATGCATAATAGAGTATCTTCCTCTTCTTTGATGAATTAGTCATACCAATAAATTTCACCTTGTTAATCATATATCGTGATGATTGATTCGGCATAATCACAATATCTTTATCTCTAGGCATCACACAATTTTGTTGCTCATAGTCACAAATTTGTCCATTGGATTCAATGTTAACCGAATTCCTTCTGGTTCCCTCCATTAACTAAAAGAATTTTGTGAGAGGCGAAATCATGCTAGGGAAGACAACATAGTAAAGGGGGAGCACCCTCAATATCTAACATATTAGGTTAAATTCTAAGATCGTTACCGTAGTTCTAGGAATATATCCTATACGTATACTTATCCTTAGGGACATCCCTAGACATACCTTAGAAATATCTCTAGGGATCTCACTAACGTTCTCACATCCTAGTTTCCAAAGGTTGACTAAACCTTTCCTCTGATACCAACTGTAGCGGTCTAGAATTACTTCCAGTGGACTATAATTGATACCTATCAGGGCACTCCATGGGCGGCTACACCCCCTGGGCGGGACACACCACCATCCCCAGTGGCAGCCATTTCCTCATGAAGCCCTTGGGCGGAGAGCCATGCTTCGTCCAACGCTCACATGTGAGAGTTCCCAAGGATCGGATACATTCCTACCTCCTTTGCCTCTGATACCAACTATAGAGACCCGTAGCCTGACGTACATGGAAATTACATTACATTTGCGGAATACTTAGTACATAACAAAAACACACACACAAGGATCGTAATAGTTTAGTGTCTTTGGAAACTCGGAACATAATCTTCTAATCCTGGTGAAAGATCTTCAATATCTCCCGTAAAGATATTCCATTTTTTTTATACCTAAAACCTTTCTTTATAGCCTGGGGAAAAGAAAACATAAAAGGGTGAGCTCAAATGCTCAGTAAGGGTATACAAAAGAAATAAAAATCATATCATATTTTTTTGAAAATCATAACCTGCAAAAGAGATCATAATATCTTAACATGGAACAAATCATAGAAGTGAAAATGAGATCACCATAATCATAACATGAAACTTGAAACTTTGTGGCATGCACACATAATCATGGAAAATCATTTCTTGTTAGTCATGACTCATTGCCAAGACTATCTTAGTGGACAAAGTCCCTTTCTGAATCGAGTAATCCTCGTTTCAGTCCTGTTTCACTGAACCGGTATAACCTACCATTCCAGCCATGTCTATCTCATGAGATATAAAATCTTTACCCAATGCATTGGAGGGAGATATAGGTCCCACCCATCTCTTAATGAATCCTTTCTTATGTGTGCCACAAAATCATAAATCATACATCATTGCATAACCCATGTAATAAAAAATGGGATTCTTAAACAACATGACATCATAAAACCATTCATATAAGATAAAGGAATTCATAAACATAATTCCATCACAACATAGTCAAATAAATGTAAAAATATGGATAGAAACAGAACCCTTTATTATCTTATATGGAAAATAATTTTGATAAAACACTTGAATTGAATTCTTGAGGAAAATATCCTTTCTTCTTCAAAATCAATTTCTTTTCACAAAACATCATGCAATTTTAAAAGAAAGAGATTTTATTGAAAATAGTCATGAAATATTTTAGAGGAAGCTTCATGAAAATAAGGCTTTATAAAACAGTATAAATCCGTTCGTGCCGTATAAGTTAAAAAAAACATTCTTCGTACTTTTGTCGGAAAAGTCAAAAAGTACCTCGTACAAAAAACGGAAAAAGATTCCTTTCATATTCTTTACTAAAAACTCACCTAAGGGTAAAATTGGATTTAAAATATTGCAAGTGGATGGAAACAATATTACATATTGAGGGAACATGGATGTGGATGATAAAATACACCCCAGAAAATACTTACGAATAAACAATCTCGGATAAAAATGAGATTGTGATATTTCCCTTACCTTAGGTCCGACTTGCTTTGTAAGTGTCCGAACCTCCTGTATAATGATTTAAATCATGTTATTGACTTATTACAGAATCATATTCATTGTTATGATATCATATATGGTTTACTTATGACATTATATTACCCGTTCTTTTGTAAATTCCATGTTAAAGAAGCGTTTTGGGTAAAATCGTTTCATTTATCGTAGGTGTTTTGACTTGTTGTTATTGACATCATTATTACTTATATCATGATTTACTTACTTCCAGAATATAAAATATGATTTATATATCATATATATTCAGTATATATATATATATATAATAGGTAGATAAATAAAATGAAAAACACCGTTCATGGAGACGGTAGTCCGTACGTACGCATGAACGCTGTTTTCCTTTCCTTATTGTCTTGAAATGGAAGTAAGTAGATGACATACATATGTATATATATACATAAATCCAGTAGCTTTATAATGTCATATATTTCATTATTATTTCTTATATATACATCATAATCATTCTTAAATGGTTAACATGGAGAATGAATCTCATCGCGTCGTGGAGACGGTATTCCGTACGTACGCACGAGCGATGATATCATTTCTATAAATATTGAATTGAATTGGAGTGGATTATACAATATATCAGAATCAATATGATGTTGTAATAACTATGTATAGTTATTCTTTACACCATTATACCCATCCATGTAAGGTGGTGGTGGAAAATAGATTACACCACGGCGTGGAGACGGTATTCCGTACGTACGCACGCGCGGTGATTTCTTTTTCCGTAGGATGGATAGATGGTGAAATAGGGCTGTTTCATACTTATAATAACATATCAGTATATGAGTGATACTGATGTTATTACTTCATAATGAAACAACCTAAGAAGAAGAAGTGGAAGAAGAAATAAAGATGAAAGAATTGGTAACGGTAATTACCTCTTCTTTGAAGTGCCTCTTTGAGACCTCTTCTTAGGGCACTAGAATTGGTCTTTGAGGAAGACCATAACCTCTAGGATGTTTCTAGGGAAGTGGAGAAGAGATTATGGCAGGGGTTGGCCGAGCTTGAGTGCTCAAATTGGTGTGAGGATGAGGGGGAGGAGGTGTCCTTTTATAGGGGAGGAGAGGACACCTTAGGAATATCTCAAAATATTATTTTATATTAAAGTCAAAATCGGTTTATAATGGTTCCAAAGGGTCTTATTTCGAAGCTAAAGTGGGGATGGGTCGAAATCCTATCAACCAATAGAATTTAGACAAGTTTAGGGTATTATTTTAACCTTATCAATTAGATTTAACTCTAAGTTAAATAATTTAACTTTTACCGTGTCTTTTTGTTTTCTTTCACTATATGGTTAATAAACTTACTCTAACATGCCAAACGAACCCCAAATTGTATATTATTAATACATATATCCTTATCTAAGTCATTTTTCCGAACCTTAGATTTTTAGGAAAAAAAAAATAACAATTAATAATATAATATTTGATTTAAAAACAATTTTGTGTCAATTTTGACACTATTTGATATATGTTTTTTGTGAAAGTCATAACAGAATTATATGTTCGAAAAAAGTTGATTAAATCAACACTAATATATCATAGTAACCTAGAAAATTAGTGGAATTCATAAAAAGTCTTAAATTAAATTTATTTTGGTGTTTATAACATCAATTAGGTCAATATTTCATTAATAAGATAATTACTGCATCATCGTTGTGTCATAAATAAATTAAATTATTTGATGTCTAAAAATTACAAATAAAATACCATCATGTAGGAAATCTTTTTATCTTTCTAATGAATATTTACAATCGAATTTATCTTATGTATAACCCCATATTAAAAATGATTTACTTATTAAACTTTGATTTTAGCTATTTTAACCCTTCTTTAAATAAATTAATAATAAATGTCCTAATCTAATCCAAGTGGGCCTAAATGGTCATATTTTATTCCTAAGTTTGTTTTTGGTCGAATTACACTTGTCCAATAGAATTAGGACATGTGTTAGGGTAATAGTGATATCATATTTACCCTTAGTTACCCTATTTACTATTAACCGCGGTAAAAAAAGTAAAAAGTTACTATTCACCAAAAAATTATTTTCATCTCATTGAACCACATTTTAGTCCTTGATATTAACCGTGTCTCTCGGATTTTTGAAATTCCATTCACAGAAGCGGTAAAATTAAGTTTTATGCAAAATTCAGTTTTTAACCTACCACTTAGTAGTTTCACTATTCATCAAAAATTGATGTTTTTCAGATCAATGCCAAAATTTCATCCTAAGCTTTATTTCATATTCCGAATTCAAAAATGAAGTCTATTTTACCAAATTCATAACATAGAAGTTTCGTTAATTAATTTTATAATTAAATCCCGCTGTTAAAACAAATAGCGTGTTTTTAAGAGATAATAAATATCAAAAGATTGAAACTTGTTTATAAGTGGTTTAAATGTGAAATTACATCCAATGACCATTATTGTATTAAATTGTAAAAATATATTCTAAATATACTTTAAAACTACTAAAATTAATAATTTATCTCTATTAATTATTTCGATTGAAAAAGTTGTTTTTAATTAAAATTTAGTAATTTTCACTATTCATCAGAATATGAAAGTTATCCGAAAAGTACCAAAATTTCACCTTAGGCTAAATTCGATACTCCGAATCAAAAAATGAAGTTCATTTTGAAAAATAATATTTACAGAGTTTTAAAAAGTGGTTATTACTATTCATAACGGCTAGTTTTAATAATATTTTAATAGCATATCGTTGTTTAGTGAAACTCGGTATTGCGTATTACACACGCTATCGAGGAAGGTCGCGATTGCGTGTAATGCAAGGCAAGTCAAGGATGTGTGTTGTGCAAGCTCCTTTTGGTGTAGCGTACAACACAAGACATTAATAAAATTAAAAAGAATATTTTTCATAAAATCTTGGGCTGTTACAATGAGCATATATATCCCCCTCACTCTATCTTGGTGTTAGAACCCATATTTGATTTGTGATAAGTTCACTCCCTTTTATTGGCACCAATATATGGTGACTATATTAAAAGAACTATGTATGTATTAATTCCTATAATTACATGATATATAATGATTCTTAGATCATATATCATAGGCCTATCCATGAATTTCGATAAAGTAAATTCCTTCTTTCACCCTGATATGTAATATTTTCCATCAATATTGAATTTTCTTAATGGTTCTGCAGTAAGGTAATGACTAATTTTCTTCCCCTTCACACGAACTTGATATTTATAGAAAAGGAATCAAAAGAACTATATATTTATTTATTTCAATACAACCACACTATATATGAAGCAAATATACGTAGGGGTATCTACTAGATATTTCTACCTGAAATCTATGACTGGGATAGTACCCCCTATATTTGAACCAAATCAATGAAGAGGTGGCTTAAAATAATTACGTGAAACTTGATTTGTGTTATCCCAGGATTCATAATGACACCTTTATTTCCTATTATAGTCTCATACATGAATTCTAGTCAAAACAACACTCCATATTGCTGCATAAACTTTTCTTTATTCATTCTGGGTTTCCATCTCTTACCCAAAACTAGGATAAAGTCATTTCATTTGGCACATGAACCAGATCTATGAAAATAACTGTACATATAAGGTCCTCACCATAAAAAATTTAACATAGAATAACTGATTATTTATTATAATATGTTAAAATTCATAACATATGGTATACCTTGGATGATAATAAACTACTTAGAGTCATCTATTCCATGAGACCTGAATCCCTTATGTATGAGATATATATTCATAGGCCTATGAAAAGATGATAATGTACCCTATATCCAAGGGTATTTTCCTAATTTTTATGCTCTGTTTTTATTCCAATCCCTTATATGGATTTTTACACCCAACTTCCTTACCTAATATCCATATCTGAATAAGGGTACCAGAGTTAGAGTTATTCTAAAAAAAAATTCCAGTATAAAATGATCCTATTTTGAAGTTCTATCCTAGTGTTTTGGGTATTCCACTAAGTTTACACATATAAATTTCCATATTTTCATACTAAAATTTTATCCTTAGAGAAACCAAGCAACCCATTCATATTTGATGTCACACTAGAATAGAGAATTTCTCCCTTTCTTGCATATGATCTAGATCTATACTGGGAATTTCTTTATAAGAAATCTATGTGGATGGATTCATATTATCTTCGGGTATGTAGTGACATCTAAATGACATAATTTAAACCCATTCATGAGTAATAATCCATATTAACTTCTTTAAAGGGTATAATAATAGCCTAGTCATGGAAATATAAAGTCTAAAATGTCTCTATCACCCTTCCTCAACACCCATTTTCATAAATAACACTTCTTTCTTTGAGTTTATTAGATATACATAAACTTTTAATGGATATCATTAAAAAGTGTATTCAACTTAAAATAAAACTTCTTCTTGAATATTCATTCCCAAACCCAATATGAATATGCATATGATCCCAAAATATTTCCTATTAATTGGAGGAATTTTCGCCATAAGGGGAAGGTAATCTAATATCCGCACACCCCTACAACATCACATCTGATCCCACCATTCAAATATGGTCAAGGGTCATCCCGTATGAAATTATTACACTTATATTATTCTTATAAAAGAACCTAGAGTTGTGATTTACGACTTCAACACTCCCTATTTGAAATGTTTTGAGACATTCTCATCCTTTAGTCCCCATTTGGGTTGTCATTTTTACCCATATGTTCTAAGCACTATGACCTTAAACTGTGTGCACTTACCTATGAGATAATATATACTATTATTAGACTATCCATTAATTTCTAGTTCTTAATAACACTTACATTATAGTTCATACCACCATTTTTGTTTATTAAAACCTATATAAAATTAAAATCTATACTTCACTGGTCCAGACCACATGACCCTGATATTCAAGTGAAAGAGATGTAAAAATATTTATGATGAAAACTTATAGGGCTCATCACTAGACCCTAGAAAAATTTAAGGTATAATTTATAGACCCAATAGTCCCTATAAAAGTTATAGATATTTCATGTGATATCTCCCCACCCTGAATTAGTGCTCCTTACATGTTGGAATGACCTTTAGGGCCGTTGAAATCTCATTGAACTTTACTCCCCTCCACAAACCTAATTCATTTTCCAAGTGTTTGAATCCTAATAAATCTTACTATTTATTGATAACAAGAATATTCAATTCCATTGGAAAATTTTATTTGACTATGCATACAAAAACCTAATATGGATCTATATATGTTCCCACAATATTTCTTGTCAACTGGAGGCATCTGCGTCATAAGGGGAGGGTCCTCTAATCTCTATACGGCCATACACAATTACAACAAAACCCATAATTCAAATGTGGTCAATGGTTATATCCAACATACATTTCCCATATCATCATTCATAATCCAAATTTCATGATTTATTATTTACACAATCCATAATCAAACTATTCAAGTGGATTTTATACTATCAATGTTATACACTTGTGAACCGTTCTCACCTTCAGAGAAGAGATTAAATATCTCACCCTTAAAATTTTAATCAGTCATCATTACCAGAATATAAAATTAAAAACATGATGGTCTATGATTCATGAAGACAAACTAACTTCCCCCATTTTGGGGTAGTATATAAAAACATTAATCCCACATTCATGTCATGGATCTCATTTCCCTTACTATGTAAACATCTCCACTCATTTGGTCAAATATGTACAACCTAAAATATAAGGTGACTTTGTAATAAGTTCTAAAAAAGAGATGTATTATTTATCACCTTCTCTATAAAAAATATATTGTTAATATATTCCTACCAAGATCACAAAATCAAGCTCTAGAATACTCTCAGAGATTGCAACTACACCATTGCTGAAAATGAAAATCACTATAACTGAGTTAGTTTAGCCGATATTATAGTGAATACCATCTAAATATATGGACAAATACATGTATCCCTAAACTATAGAAACTCTTGGTTTAATAATCATGACTATAAAATATATACAATCAATTATGAAGTTATATATATATCAATATCACTTGAATTTTTCAATTCACATCGGTTATATATAACCCATGTTATTGGATGTTTCACCTCACTTTTCTTTGGACAAAGGCATGGAACCTAAAACTATATCAATATGTGGTTAAATATATTATAACTAAAATATAAATAACCTATAGTCCAAGAATTGTGACCCTAACTATGTGCATCATCTCTCAAGTCTGTTTATATTCTCAATGTTTAAGGATCCATTCAAATTGAGTTTACTCTACCCAGGTCACCAGATAGACTCCCTCACTTTTATTTGATCAAATATATTCAACATAAATTAAAAAACATGTTATTATGAATTGAATGACCATAATAAATCTAAATAATAAGGCATAAAACTCACTATGATGAAAGATCTCAAAGGGAACCCTGAAAAAAAAATGAGTCTCCACTTATTGGGCATGCATCTTGCATGATCAAGGAAAAATTGAAAATTTAAATAGAAAAGGCACAAAACTAATTTGGTTGAAAACCTATCAAAGGTGATATAAGTAAAATATGAGTCCCAAACCACTAAGTCTACCCTACATGGGGCTTAGGAAACAAATTAGGGAAATAAAATAAAAGACATAAAACATATGGGATCTACCATATGATAAAAAAAAAGTTAAGTTATACTCACTAGGACCATTTTCCTAAAAACAAGTTATATAAAATTTTCATTCCTATCATATAGGTATAAAAGTTTCTATAAAAACTCTTAAAAGTATGATTTTAGGGTTTTTTAGTCTTTCTAAACCTTGGTATCCTCATTCCAAATCCTTTCCTATTTTTATTTTCACCACATTGAGTTAACTTCTCACTCAAATCTGAATGGACCAAATTTAGTGTTATGGTGATGGTACTTGTACCTAAACACACCCATGATCCACACCTAGGAAAAAATAATTCAATGAAATGAAAAAACTATAGTGTTATGATGATTAGTTGAAATCATTTATCTAAATAGACTAAATTTAGTGTTAAAATGATGGTATTTATGCCTATACTAATCCATGATGCACACCTAAGAGGAAATTGTTCATCAAATGAACCAACTCTAGTGTTATAGTGATGGAATTTTTTTTATACCCATCCATGATCTGTGTTTAGGAAGAAATATTTTGACTCGAGTGTTTAGGAATCATTATCAACTTGACCATATCCAAATTCAATGTTTAAAGTGTATTCAAGATCTATTAATATTATTTTATAATTTTTTTGGTTCATTATAAAATTATAATAAAAGTGAAATAGAATCTAAAAAATTTAAAATGACTAAGAATAATGAAATTTCCATTCATTGAAAAAGGGAAAGAGGAACATCCATAAACTGGAGCCTCTCTTCATGAAAATAAAAATGTTATAAAATATCCTCAATGCTAGTTTATAGAGAAATGATTGATTATAAATCCTAATATATAGATGTTATGTTGATGTATATACAACTCTAAAACCTTATATTATTTAGCTAACTGAATATATTCCACCCTGGCAGTCATTATTATCCCCAATCTTAGTTTCTTTAATTATCCTATAATGCTTTTCCAGTTTCCCTATACTTGTGGATAAATTCCACTAGGGATTATTTATCTGTGTTGTTAAATTATTAGTATGGTGATACTACTCTATTTATACCTCTTCATGGTGGGACTCTTATTAGGAAGTCGTATCCTAGTGATTGGAATATTTTGATGTTAATATTCTTTGAGAAGAAGCTTTTGTGATGCCTTCTCTTAGTCACATGTTAGAAGAATTTACTTAATGGTAATGTGAACCAAGCATTAATCAATCCCACCATACCTAATCATCATAAACATATAGTGATGCTTATTTATTCTTCATATAAATTATCTTAAAGGGGAATTGGATAGCATCTTCCATATATCTTCCCATATGATTTTTTAGGTGATGCGCAGCCTATCGAGAAATTCTTGGTCAGGTTTTGAGGCTCTCTTAGAGGATGAAATGTACTCAGGGAACAATCCATTAAAATAGGCCACTTTATTTTCACTCATTGAGATATAAGGAACCAAAGAAATATTAACCTCCACATGTCTCGATGGCTGATCTATGGGAACATAGACCTCTTGAATGATCCTCATAACTTGGTCTGGTGATATTAATAATGATAAAAAGGGGTATAAGGTATCAAAATGTAAAAAAAAAATTAATTATGTTACAAATACCCACCAACTACTAAGGTCTAGGTCTAGATAGTGACCACCTCCCTCAGAAATGGAGTATCCTAATATTTTTATTTAGAAAGAGTTTTTCTCTCTAAATTGGCTAGAATGACAACCACTAATTCAAGATCATCACCCAAAACTATGAGAGCATCACCGTCTCTTTCTACCCATTGATATATTTGTGATATTAGACTATTACCCATGTTGAAACCCTCATTAGATGGTGATGAGGAATAATCATGTTGAATTGAGTCTTCTTGAGGACCCTTGGGCCCCACCTTTGGTGACTTGGGGAGAACCACATTTCATAATCTCTAGTCAGTGACACTTATGAAGTAAGATTAGGGGAAATCTTGGTCTCCTATTAAAAAAATAGGAAAAATTATCTATATATAGAGTCATATGAGTCAAAAATCTCAATCTACACAGCATACATGGAAGTGGACAAATTGAATATAAAGGAATAATTCTATTCCCCTCAAAGTCCTTATTGAAATTTCTAAATTATTATAAGGAGCCACAAGCATCGATGTCTGAAAATAGGTCATCCATCATCACTAAAGCCTCAAAAAATGGAACAAGTCTTGTACCAATAACTAATGTCATTATATATGTTCAAACATCATAGTTGATTTTAGTCATATTATTTGAATCATATCCTCCTCCATCAGCAAGAACAATAGTTAAGGTATTAAAATCAGATTTTAAGTCAATATATTCTTGAACACAACCCATCATTCTTTAGAATACATCCATTTAGGGGGTTCAAGATCCTCAAAACCCTGAGGTGCTGGTGTCTCTAAATTTTTAGAGCTTGGGATTGTATCTACACAAGTGATATTAAGGAAGAATCATTCAAGGTGAATTTTTAAGGGTAAATGTAAAATTTACATGTCTATATTAGATGAAGTTATATTTATAATAAATTTTAATAATTTCTTTTATAGATATCCTTATCCTTCAAACTATTATAAGGATTAACCAATGGATTCATTAGAAACTCATCCCATGGGTTGGAGATTACCATCTATATATTATCTTACAAACCTAGAGATCCAAATTACCTATCAGCCCTCGAATATGAATGAACACCCATGGAATTCATCACATCACTAGAAGTATAAAATGGGGATACAAAAGGTGTCAACAACTCTTCAAATTTTATATACTTTTATTACCCCTACAAAAGTTTTAGGAGTGGTTAATTTCATAAAATTTCAATTTTAGAATAACATACTCAAATAGGAACATTCTTCTTACCTCTTCTTGAGATGATATTTGATTTTAACCATCATCCTAATTGCCTTTCTCAAGCACCAATAAATTTGATATCTTATCAAAGTGTGGGGTAAAATCCTCCATCAAATGAATGATGACATCTAAATATTTGATGTTTTCATTGAATTCCCTAGGTTATCCTTCATATGTGATATTAAGGGGAGACATGATCTAAAGAAACCCCATGATAATAATCCCAATCACCTAGAGTGAATGTAATATTCACTCAATGGGTAAGACTTGTTTCCATGAATCACACTCCCAATGATCCTTTAGGTATCAATTATTATTAGGAATCAAAGGTAGGATAACTTATCCACTCCTTGTGGATGGAGTGTCTAAGTGCTTAACCCATTTATTTGGAATTCAAGATGATGTGGTCCCCTTTGAAGTGACCTTCTTCTTAAGAATTTCTTATACTAATTATTATTGAGAGATAGTATTCCTAGGTATTATCATCTCTACCAGTTGATCTTACTCTTAAATTTGAACCACCAACAAAACATTGAACTTAGGTACAAGCTCACCCAACGGCTCGTTTGGGTATGCCCAAATCCATGTTTTAGTATAATATATTATGATCCCCATGAAAGTGTTATTTGGGGGAAATTTCACTTGTGTTCCTATATCTTCTTGTGTAATCATTAAAAAATGGTGTTATATGATTGGATGATTCTTGGTTCACATGCTTGAAGGAGGAGAGGGGAACATTTTTTGATGCTGTTAAATTTCCTCCCAAACCTGCAAGAAATTTACCCCTCATAGATAATATCACTATCTATCTTGGATATTAAGATTACCTATTATAGGTATATTGGATAAACACATTCTTTAAGTATCAAAGTTTCATTATGAGTGATGGTTTTAGTGGGGGTGTATATGGTGCAAACACAAACTGGTAGTGTTGATTTAACCTAATCATTACCTCTCAAACACCCAATAAGATAGGTTTAACCCTTCTTATACTTTGGAAATAAGGTATGAATTGATTTCCAAAGATTTCATAAGCATTGATGAAATTATACCAAGTGGAATGAGACACTATATAAACCCACAATTTTTATAAGGGACTAGTAATTAAGAATTGGTATTTCCCCTTATAGATATACCCAAGCTATTGATATAATTTTTCCAGCACTGACACTTCCTATGACACCCAAAACATTTTATGGTATGTTTCTTTTAAATACTTTCAATTCATTAGATAGCCTATATTTTATGAATAACTAAGTCTCTGTGAAACAAAACTTGGTTATTTATAAGATATATTCACAAGGTAACCATTAAACATAAATTTTCCACATCTGTGTTTTGAATTTCAAAAAATAGTCATTTACGGTTGTGAATAGTAAGTTATTTGGAGTCTGATAGAACCAACTTTTTTTGATGAATAGTACCATACCATTATGTATAGTAATATGAATATTAATATGAACCTTATAAATAGTAAATAATAATATTATTTTATTTTCTTGAGGTTATAGGGTAATGGGATGTTGATTAATTTTTCAAGGTATTAAAAAATGAGTTATAGTTTTAAAATTGTTATTTTTGAATAAATTATGATTTTATTTAAAAATTAAATTAAAAATATTTAGAAAATTATTTTCAAAAAATAGAGTGCATTTTTTAATTCTACACATCGAAAAATGGTTAGGGTAACTTTTTGGGATTTTTCTAAAATACTTAAATTTTTCATGAATAGTAAAAATACAGTTTTGAGTTTTCGGTATGTTTAATGACATCATAATGATGTAATAATTAATATAAAAGTCTGGTATAATTTTTTAAATTAAAATATGACATGAGGTGTCCCACGTGAATAATATCATGGGATAATACCATGGGAAAGCCCATGGTTTTTCAAAAACCAATAATGAGGTATCCTTCAAAATTAATAAAAAACTCCCTCTCATTTACTATAAATACCCACTAATTAATTAATTTTCCTTTAGAAAAAACTCATTATATTTGAATATATGGTAGTTTTAACTCCCTAATAGTCCTCCTAAGGTGTACTCAAGCCCTAAGGTCCCATCCTTCATGTTTTGGGAGTTACTCTACAAGGTAAGGGAATCTACCACCCTTCTCTTTTTAAATATTTCATTATATGTTATTATATTTTATTTTCAATTGAATTATGTTGGTATATGTCATTACATATACAAATTTATGTAAATATTATGTAATAATTATTATATACCCCCTTTTACTCATCAAAATATTTTATGAATTTTTAAGGGACACCGTTAGGCTACTGAATTTTCGTGAGGGATTTCTCAACTTTTCTTTTATTTTGAGTTCTTTATTTATTTTTTCCTCATATACACTCATAAAAATGATATGATAATTCCATTACCTTAAATTAACTATAATTTTATTATTCAATGTAATATTTCATCATCATCTCTTGTTTTCCCCTCCTCTTATAATAAAAATGAGAACACCGTCCGAGATGTGTTAATTTATCATATTCAAGGACGAAGAGTTCTCAATTTTTTTTACCATCTTAAATTATGGTCATGAAACCATTTTTATGGTTGAAACAAATCATAATATATTTATTTTATCTTATTTAATGTTATTAAATCCTTACACAATCATAATATAAAATAATAATACAAAACAAGTTCATTGTGCACAAAACCGCCTAGTTAATCCAAACATTTATCATTAAATTTTATCTAATGGGTCATCCTCATGGTATATAACCAAAATAATTATAAGATAATTTATATATATTTAATTTCACTAATAATATATATTAACAATTATTTATGTTTAACCATATTTCAAATGAACTTCCATTTATGAATACAAGTAAACCGATCATGAAAACCAAGGAAGAAAATGCTTCCAAAATAATAAAATTGAACCTATTAAACCCATAAAAAAGGCCATGAATAAACATAATAATATTTTAATAAATAAATTAAATTTATATTAGTTTCTGGAATTATTAATTAATTAATCTAAATTTTATTATTCAGATCATTAAGATCAATCAAATAACACTTTCAGACATAAGGTAAGGGGTTTCTTATCTCACTTTTAATTCCATTATATTTCCATTATTTGACACTTATTTATTGCATGTGGTGTATTGTGTACTTCCATTTGATATATATTATCATGATTCTATTTATATTCATGATATTTTGTGATTAATTTTGTGGTTATTAATTTTTGGTTATACGAATCGATTGATTACAATGTGGTAAGCGACTTTTCCATTACATTGTCAGTTACTTGGTATTGTGCACCTAATATTTCACATGTGGTGTATCCACTTCCCATTTGAGATAATTTTTTCATTTTAAATTGTAAAGATATTATATATCTTTATTCTAGTTTCATGTATGTGATTAATATCTTAAGCTGTATACCTTTTTACATACAATGTTTATTTGGGATGTTGTTTTAACTATGGAAATATTGATGAATCTATATCATCTAATCTATATGGATATTGAGAAGGAATATTTTACTTGTATTAAATCTATGTATAAATAATTATTTTGGATTTCAGTGATGTGGGGGGGGGGGAGGGGTGCTATATCCCCTCGATGCATCGACATGTCTCATGAGATAAATTAGTTAGCGACAAACCCTTTGAGTTTGTTTCCAAAAATCAAATAGGTTTCTATTCATATAATTAAACCATTTAAACAGTATAGCGGTATCATGTTCTGGATACATGATGTCCAATTAATAATCATATCCCTTTATTCATTTTCAGTTATTACTGTCCATGAGGTTTTCTCTACGACAAAATCTATGGATGCAATTTTATTATTAGTTTATTAATGGTGTGTGTTTTTCATACATTCACCATGACATATTGACTATGATAATTTGATTATGATTAAATTATTTTTGATTCATACTTCTGCTATTTGTAACCCTTACAAAACATTTGAGATCACCCCTTTCATTTGTTTACCTTAAATAAGTTATAAAGAGGAGACCATTTATTGAGTTCTTGTGGATGCAGTTTGTTAGTTTTTGTTATGTATTGTATTTTGTTACCTTCCCAATGTAGTGTGAGTTTCATATATGTATCTAGTTTCTTCAAGACTACTAAGCTGATCATTACTTTGAGATTCCATTCCTTTTAATCATGCCAATGTAATAAGTAATGCACCGGCTTTGAGCTTCTCGGGTCGGGGTGTTACAGTTGTTATCAAAGGAAGTTTAGTAGAAATCATGGTAACTATATTTAGAAGACTTAAAGTAGGGAAAAAACCCCTAAGATAGTATTTATGGATAAAAATACAAGAACATATTGGTATTTTGGTAAGGAATAGATTATATGGATCTTTCTAGAAAATACATCCCTATCTATAAACTAAATGTGGATGTGGTTAAGGCATAGATGTACCTAGGAATGGAAACTTCAACAAGGAGTTTCGGGCTTGACCTGGGGTATCTTAGTACACGACAACGGTCCTTAATGTGCACCTGGTTTGACACTCTTGGGGGATATGCTTAGGATAATTCACATTTTCTTTACAAATTATTATAAAGGATTTAAAATAAAATATAAATAATGTTTATGACTATGAGATTAGTTGTGAATAAAATTTCAGATTATTTTATATGTTTTCTAGTTACAAATTTTGAACTATGACCTAATTCAGTGTATTCCATTTTTTAGTGATGGTGCCTAATGAAACAAGGGAAAACAATACCCACGAAAAATACAGGGATTACTCCCCAGAGAAAGTCAACACAATCAATGTTAGAGAAGATAAAATCATGAAAATATTGGAAAAACTTACTAAATATGTGATGAATAACCATGATACACCTTTACTAGATCACTTAATGTGGCAGAAGCCCCCGTCTTTTAGTGAGACTACTAATCTAGTCGTAGTTGGGCACTGGATCAAGTCCCTTGAAAAGATATTTCTGGCATTAAGATGCAATGAAAATGAAAAGGTAGTACTAGCAGTATATTTCCACAAGGGTGATGCTGATCAATGGTGGTCCTTGATCCATAATACCATGGAGGAAGAATAAATATAAGATATAGAATGGATAACTTTTAAGGAAATATTCTTTGATAAATATTTCCCTCATGAACAATGAATTTAAATGAAGAAGAAATTCTTTATCCTAAATAAAAGGGAAGAAGAGAGTGTTGTGGAGTATGAGTATACCTTCACAAGATTAGATAGGTATGCTATAGATTACCTACATGATTCAGAAGAAAATATGGATAATTTCTTTGAAGGTTTTAATCCAAGTCTTCTAAGGGCTCTGGGTTCTCAAACATTTTCACCATATGATGAAATTGTATCAAGTGCCATCAAATCAGAGAAGGAATTTGCAGGATCAAATTTGTTCAGGGAAAATCAAGATAAGAAGAGGCATTCTACCAACCATGGAAAAGCTGAAACACCAATGAAGAGTAAGAGAATGAATCAATTTCCATTATGCGAGAACTAATGAAAGAATAATCCTGGGAAATGCTTGAAAGGCATGAGAGATTTCTATAAGTGTGGAGAAAAGGGTCATATATCTAGTGAATTCAAGGGGAAGAGAAAATTCAATGATTTTCTATGATACAATTTTAGATATATGGGACACTATTCAAATTAAGTGTCCTAAGAACCAAGGAAAATTTCATCAGGAAGGGAAATCATATAAAATTTCAACCGTGGAGGTTGAAGTTCCTAATGATGTTGTGGAAGGTACTTTAATTGTTTCCTCAAACTTATCCAATGCTTTATTTTATTTTAGATCACTTCATTCATTTATATCTTCCCAATTTGACAAGAAAATTATACATGTCCAATTTGATTTAATAAAGTATTTTTCATTCAAAACTCTTAGGGGATGTATCATTTCAACAAAGATGTGTCGATTAGTCCCCCTCATGACACATAAACATGATTTAGTTGATAACCTTATCATCATACCAATGATTGACTTTGATATAATTCCCAGTATGAAGTGGCTATAAAATTATGATGCATATATATATGGAAATAATAAGGAAGTTAAATTTTTTGAGAATGGTGTAGAATCCCTTATCTTTAGAGAAGAAACCTCATTATCTGATTCTTATGTAGATCCACCCCATTAGCTCTACTAAATTCAATTATTAGAGAGGAAGATAACAAAATATCTATGGGTGAGGAAAGAAATCTTCAAATTGAAGACATATCTATTTTTAAAGAATATAATTATGTATTTCTAATGGATTTACTTGGACATCATCTAGAGTGAGAAGTTGAGTTCTCTATTGATTTAATACCTGGTGAAAAACCTATATCAAATACTCCCTATAGAATGGAAACTATGGAATTAGTGGATCTAAATAAAAAACTAGATGAATTGAGTGAAAAAGAATTTATTCGACCTAGTGTTTCTATATGGGGATCCCCTACCCTCTTTTTTAATAAGAAAGATGGATCTATGAGTCTATGCATTGATTACAGGGAAATCAATTCTATTACAATAAAGAACAAGTATCCTCTTCCATAGATTGATGATTTATTTGATAAACTTTATGGAGATCAATATTTTTTGATGATTGACCTTTGATCTGGATGTCATTAGCTGTATGTGAAGAAGAAAGATATTCCAAAGAAAACATTTTAAACTAGGTATAAGAATTATGAGTTTACAGTAATGCCTTTTGGAAAGACTAATGCAACCTCTATTTTCATGGATATAATGAATAAAGTTTTCAAATAATATCTTGATGACTTTGTTGTGGTATTTATCAATGATATCCTAGTATAATACAAAATCTATGAAGACCATGAGAATCACTTTTAGATTATTCTGAAAACTCTTTGAAGAAATGAATTATATGGGATGTTTAGAAAGTATAAATTTTGGATTCAATCAGTTTATTTTCTTGGAAATATTGTATCTAAGGATGAAATCTTAGTTGATCCTATAACAAAAAAGGAAATCCAAAAATATCCCATGCCAATAAACATAACTGAGATACATAGTTTTATTTGATTAGCAGGTTACTATTAGTATTTCGTTTATAATTTCGACCAACTGGATAACCCACTAACCAAGATCACACGTAAAGGGGTTAAGTTTGTATGGATAAAATAATGTACATAATTCTTTGAAGAAATTAAAATAATATTGGTCAATGCTCCAATTTTGACTCTTCCATCCAGAAATGATGGATTTGTGATATATAGTGATGCATCAAATAATGGACTTGGTTGCGTCCTTATGGAAAATGATAAAGTTATTTCTTATGCATCAAGGAAGTTTAAGACTCATGAGAAAAATTATCCTACTCTTGATCTTGATTTAGCATCCATAATCTTTACTCTGAAAATATGGAGACATTATCTCTACGGTGAAAGATGTGAGATATATACGGATCACAAGAGTTTGAAATAAATTTTTAAACAACATGAAATTAGCATGAGGAAAATGAGATTTCTTGATTTACTCAAATAGTGTGATTTTTCAATACACTACCATCCAGAAAAGGAAAATAAGGTGGCAGATACATTAAGCAGGAAAGATCATGGACTTCTGACCCAAATGAGGATTGAGAGAGATCCTATATTCATGGATCTACTAAAGATGGATATGGGAATTGTTATGGAAGGGTAAAAATATTTACAATTTCAAATGATTTATAAACTATATTTATTATAGAAGATAAAAAGATCTCAATTCAATGATGAGAATCTACAAAAGGAAATTAAAGCTATTAAGGATGCAGGATTGGAATACTTTGTGTATATGGATGGAGTTATGAAATTTGGGAAGAGGTTATGTATTCCATCAGTACCTGAGATGAAAAGGGAACTATTAGATGATGCTCATAGGTAAAATTTCTCTATACACCATGGTAGTACTAATATGTATATAGATGTGAAGGAAAATTTTTGGTGAGATAACATGAAGTGAGAAATTGATGACTATGTGTCAAGGCGTCTAGTTTTTCAACAAGTGAAGGCCAAGAGAAAACATCCTAGAGGGGTCTTGAAAACCTCTAACTATTACAATATGTAAGTGGGATGAAATTATGATGGATTTTTTCACAGAACTACCAATGACACATATAAGTAATGATGAAATATGGGTAATTGTTGATCGTCAAAAAAATCATCACATTTCTTTGTTATAAGAGAGGATTTACTACTTGAGTGACCGTAAAGACTTTACATTAATGAAGTTTTATGACTTCATGGTGAACTTATATCAATTGTGTCTGATCAAGATCCCCGATTTACATTAAAATTATGGAAAAGACTCCAGAAGGCTTTGGATACTAAGCTTCATATGAGTACTGCTTATCACTCCCAAATCGACAGACCCTTTGAAAGTACTATTCAAACACTGGAAGACATGTTGAGATCATGATCTCTTGACTTTCAAGGTATGTGGGATCAATAATTGACTTTGTTGGATTTTTTCTACAAAAATAGTTTCCATTATAGCATTCAAATGACACCATATGAAGCATTATATGGTAAGAGGTGTCGAACTCCAACTTGTTGGGATGAAGCTGGTGAGAGGAAACTTATAGGCCCAAAAGTTATTGAAGAGACAACTGAAAAAGTAAAGAAAAGTTAGGCCTATATTAAAGAAGCTCAAAGTAGAAAAATATTTATGCTAACAACCAGAGATATGATTTTTAATTTCAAGAATAAGATCATGTATTTAAAAAATTATATCTGTGGAAGGGTGTCTTAAGATTTGGTAATAAATGGAAATTAAGCCACAGGTACATCAGACAGATAAAAATTCTAGAAATAACTAGACCTGTATCTTACCATTTAGCAATTCAACCAAGTCTCTAGAAAGTTAATAATGTTTTCCACATATTGTTGTTAAATAAATACATTTCATACCCAATTCATGTACTCACATATGAATAAATAGATCTGGAACCTGATTTGTCATACCATGAAGAGCCTATCAAGATTCTTGACACAAGGGACCATGTACGGGGAAATCCGAAAACTCATCTAGTAAAGGTTATTTGGAGAAACCATAAAATTGAGGAAGCAATGTGGGAACTTAAGGATGTTATAAAGAAGAACCACCCACATATCTTTAAGGGGCTTTATACATGAAAAATTTTTAGGATGAAATTTCTGAAGGTGGGAATAATATAACACCCCAAACATTTTATGGTATGTTTCACTTAAATACTTTAAATTAATT
This sequence comes from Viscum album, assembly GCA_963277665.1. Classification (NCBI taxonomy): domain Eukaryota; kingdom Viridiplantae; phylum Streptophyta; class Magnoliopsida; order Santalales; family Viscaceae; genus Viscum; species Viscum album. Next base: position 387,058,506 of record OY728148.1, on the reverse strand, counting down.
AGATAACCTATATTTAATGAATAAATAAGTCTCTATGAAACAAAACTTGGTTATTTATAGGATAAATTCATAACCTAGACATTAAAATTAAATTTTCCACATATGTGTTTTGAATTTCTAAAAACGGCCATCTATGGTTATGATCAGTAAGTTATTTATAGTCTGATAAAACCAACTAGTTTTTTAATTAATAGTAACTTACCCTTATGACTAGTAATATTAATAGTAATATTACCCTTATAAATACTAAATCATAATGTTATTTTATTTTCTACAGGTTATAAGGTAATGAGATGTTTATTAATTTTTCAAGGTATTAAAAAATGAGTTATATTTTTAAAATTGTTATTTTTGAATAAATTATGATTTTATTTAAAATTTAAATTAATAATATTTAGAAAATTATTTTCAAAAAATGGATTTCATTTTTGAATTATACATGTCAAAAAATGGTTAGATTGATTTTTTTGGGATTTTCTAAAATGCTTGAATTTTTTGTGAATAGTAAAAATACAGTTTTGAATTTTTGGTATGTTTAATGACATCATAATGATGTAATAATTAATATAAAAGGATGTTAGAGTTTTGTACAGTAAAATATGACATGAGGTGTCCCAAGTGGATAATTCCATGGGCAAATACCATGGGTAAGACCATGGTTTTTCAAAAACCACTATTGAGGTGTCCTTTGAAATTAATAAACAACACCCTCTCATTTACTATAAATAAAAAATCATTACTTCATTTTATTTCATTAAAAACTCATTATACTAGAATATATGGTAGTTTTAAATCCATAAGAGTCCTCCCAAGGTTTCATCAAACCCCCAAGGTTCCAACCATTAGGTTTTGGTGGTTACTCTACAAGGTAAGGGAATCTACCACCCTTCTCTTTCTAAATCTTTCATTTTATGTTATTATCTTTTATTTTCAACTGGATTATGTTGGGATATGTCATTAAATATCTATATTTTTGTCCATATTTTAAATTAATTATAAGATACCCCTTTTCTCTCATCAAAATACTTTATGAATTTTTAAGTGACACTGTTAGGTTGCCAAATGTTTCTGAGGGATTTCTCAACTTTTCTTTTATTTTGAGTTCTTCATTTTCCTTTTCTTTCAATGTATCACCTCATAAAAATGATTTGATAATTCAATTAGCTTAAATTAATTTTAATTTTATTATTCTAATTGATAATTTCATCACCATCTCTCCTTTTCTCCCTCCCCCTATGCTAAAAATGAAAACACCATCCAAGATGTGTTAATTTATCATATTCAAGGACGACGAGTTCTAAATTTTTATTACGATCTTCAATTATGGTCATGAAACAATTTTTATGGTTGAAACATATCATAATATATGTATTTTATCTTATTTAATGTTATGAAATACTTACACAATCATAATATAAAATAATAATACAAAACCGCCAAGTTAATCCAAGCATTTATCATCAACTTTTATCTAATAGGTCATCCTCATGGTATATAATCAAAATCATTATAAAATCATTTATATCTCAGTAATTTCAATAATAACATATATTAACATTTTTTTATGTTTAACCACATTTAAAATGAACTTCCATTCATGAATACAAGTAAACTGATCATGAAAACCAATGAAGAAAATGCTTCCAAAACAATAAAATTGAACCTCTTAAACCCATCAAAAAGGTTATGAATGAACCTAATGAGGTTATAATAAATAAATTAAATATATATTAGGTTCTATAATTATTAATTAATGAAGCTAAATTTTGTTGTTTAGGTCATTAATATTAATAAAAGAACATTCTGGGATCGTTATAGCCCCTCGATGCATCAACATGTATAATGAGGCAAATCAGTTAGCGACAAACCCATTGAGTTTGTTTCCAAAAATTAGATAGGTTTCTACCCATATACTTAAACCATTTAAATGGTATATTGGTATCATGTTCCAGATAAATGACGTTCAATTAATAAGAATATATATTTACTAATTTTTAGTTATTACTTTCCATGAGGTTTTCTCTATGACAAAATCTATGGATGCATTTTTATTCTCAGTTTATTAATGGTGTGTGTTTTTATATATTCACCATGCCATATTGACTATGCTGATTTTATTATGATTTAGTTATTTTTTATTCATACTTCTTCTATTTTTAACCCTTACTGATAATTTGAGCTCACCCCTTTCATTTTTTTACCTTCAACAAGTTATGAAGAGGAGAACATTTATTGAGTTCTCATGGGTGAATTTTAGTAATCTTTGTTATGTATTGTATTTTTTTAGATTCCCAATGTAATGTGAGTTTAATTTATGTATATAGTTTCTTCAAGACCAACCGATATTTCCTTATAGATTTCATTACTTTTAATCATTATAATGTAATAAGTAATGCACCAGATTCGAGCTTCTGGGGTCAAGGTGTTACACTTCCAAACTTATATTTTTTTCACTTGTTAATTGTTTAGTGATCATAAAAGTCTCAACCCTAACTCCAGAATTTTATTATTGAGATAAAATAAGATAGTCACTAATATATATCACTAGTACTACTGATAAGAGGACTAATGTATCAGCCTTTAAGGTAACTTCCCATCCCTAAATGTTAAATTGTCCCTCTTCAATAGTTGTACAATAAGTACTGGAAGGTCCATTATTCTAGAAAATTAATCTTATTTGGGGTCTTTTGGGATTTTATTATTCCAAAATTATCTTGATGAACATTTCTATCTTCTCCCTAAAGGGGACATCAACCTTAAGATGATGATTCTATCCCACTACACTTTTTCTAGGTTGAAAAACTCTTTGGAATGTTATGGGCCCCTCTCTAAGTCATTTTATACTAATATTGGTATAAGAAATTCATTGTACACATCTCTCATGACCTGGGATATATTGACCATATGCACATCTTGGAGGCTGATTCCTACCTCTCAATGAACCAAATGTAAAGTATTAGTGTTAGGGATCCATATGATGAGAATATTTATAATAAAATACTTATTATAATGGGAAAATGTATATAAATCCTTAATGAATTCATAAAAACCAACTCCCACAAGATCTTGATCAAATTATTTATAGCACCACCATACTTAGAAAGGATATCCACAATCCTTGATAAATAAACCTTTGGATCGGAGGTCCCAACTTAATGTCTTGTCGACATTTTAAATTTTCATCAACTTCCTCTTGATTGATATGTAGCTGTTCACATTTGTCTCAATGGAATAAGGTTTCTCCTATAGGGTTAAAGGAAAGTACATAAGGAAATAACCATATAAATGATTTATTTCCTTAATAAGTTACTTTATTGGTGATATATTAACCCTAGATACCTTTAGGTTCCTATTAATCCAATGGAATTATTGGTTTCCCATTCTTAGTGTAGAAATTAGTGCATCCCTTTATAACCCAAACCTGTATAGGGGTAGCTTATACAATAATGGATAAAACCATAGGTATGATCCTATTACCTTCACGAGGAAATAATTATTTGTGTGAATTTTACGATGATTATAGTCTTTAATTATTTTAATCATCATGGACCACCTTGAAAACATGAATTGGGCATGATCATGTTGTTCCCAAGTAATTTTATGAAAATGTGAAATAAGATAATGAGATATCAAAGTGTAAAAAATATAAAAGTTTTATTTCCCATTTTTCAATAGTGTATAGGCCATCCAACAACAGCACATAATTTTTTATACATCAATGTTAACATGAAAAATTTTGGACCATGTGCAGTGGTCATATGAATAAAAATATTCCACTAACTGCACAGACAACACGTCGACCTTGTAGAGGAAGGAAGACACTTAATGAGATCACAGAAGCCATTTTTTTATTAGGAGTTTAGATTAAGTTAGGCCACATATATTAATTCTCACAAAATATTAGTTCTACAAGGATGAAGAAGAAGTGAATTGGGGTGGGGGGTGGGGGGTGCATCCATATTTTATAAAGGATGTCGTGACTTTTTAGCTACCCTATGCAGTTTTCTTCACAAAGTACCTAAGTGGGATGGACTCCCTCACCAGATCCTCCACATGGATCCTTGATAGACTCAACTTCCTCAAGATGTCCCCAAGTATACTATTATCCTTCATGAAGTACCTAAGTGGGTCAGCCCTCTGCACACCTATATACTATACATAATGATTCCAATTTCGAGCCGTCCATATGAACTATCCCCCCATATGATCTAACCATGAAGACCAACTTATTTTTGTGTGTTAAAACCCCTCCTTCGATCGATTCCTATATAAAAGGTATTTAACCCCCCATGAACTATTTTTCCAAGTAAATACCAATTAGGCCAAGTTAAAACCTCCTCCAAATACACTATACACACCTGATCAAGATACCATGAATTCCGGAGTGACCCTCCTTTCATCATGAATTTCCTTGATTAAAGAAGCCTCTTGTTTTTAATATTTAATTGATAAGTCCCCAAGGATATTTTAAATCATTAATCCCCTGATAACGTGGAACCTAATCATAAATATAGCCGTGAGTACTCTCCCAGATCAATGCCTATCCTAGAACCCTATTCCAATTGATGATCCATGTAAGCATGGTCTTAAATCCTAGGTATAAAACCCAAAATGGTTCATATTTATGATTTCATCAACATTAATCATAAAGGGAGATAAGGAGAGAAAACAAGATTTGGGAAACACCAATTCACACTACTCTCAAGTACTGAAATGGTATCACCCATTCATTTACAGGCCCCACTCATGTTCTACCAATTCTTGAGAAGTATTATAGGACTCCATTTAGATATAAACCCCAAGTATCTCTATGAATTCACCCAAGTCAACAATTTGTACAGGCATCATAGAAACCATATATGCATAAGCCTCACTCAATTATCTGATATCACACTATTCATGATGAAAAATTCATATCCGTGCATGTAAAAATTCATGATAACATCTTAGTCACATGACATAAAACTAAATAAAAATTTCCTTACGTTATGTGGTTAAACTATATGAAAAAATCCTCACTCATAACCTTAAACCATGCAACTCAAACTACATGTGCTTTGATACTTATCAAGAAGGATATGAAGGATGCCTCCCAAAGGTTCAAACTGTACAACACCAACCCTTCACATACATCTTCATGGGACCATATTCTACATGATATCATCTATATCCTTACATTCTAGGTCATATCATCTATAGGCTTGGATGTACCTACTCACTGGGTCATATTCCCTCTGAGACCCCTATTTATTTCCATTAGGTCCATATTACCTATAATCCATTATTTCACTAAGACATACTCACGATGAAACAATTCACCACCCATAGGTCCATACTCACTCTAGATATCACCATATTTTCTATGTTAGTCCATATTCCAAACAGAACCATGTTATTCTCAGTGGACCATAATTCTACTAACCAAGACAACCCCTTACCTCACTGATCAATATTACTTATAAAAAAAATAATCCTCATAGGTTCATATTACCATTTAGATTCAATAGAAAAGTTTACTAATGTATAAGTCCCACACCAATCATCACTAGATATCCTTCTCCCACTCATCCTTATTACATGTCATTGGAATTTATAGATTATTCCTTATCACCTAACCTTAAAAGGTAGGACATGTCCTATTTAGGGTAAGTGAACTACTTAGGTTATTATTACTTTAATAATTATACATATCAATTCCCATTCAAGGGATTTATCCCAACTCTATAAACACCTATTTCCTTATTATATAGTGATAAAACATTAAGCATCTTGATATATTTATTAAAACCAAATAATATATTTTTAAATATAGAGAAACTATGATACATACATATGTCCATATTGATTAAATACCTCTGATATGTGATATATGTTTAACATCAATACATTTTAATGACCAATCAAAGGATTGAGGTAAAAAATACCACTTTAGGATTTGAAAAGGATTTAAAAATATGACTTAAATTTATAAGAGCATCCAAGAGTAGATAAGAATCCCCTAAAAATGTATGATGACCTGACTTACCACCCCCTCGACTAACTCACATTCCAAGGTTCCACTGACAATGTACGATTGAACAACTTCCTTTGGAAAGTAGATCTTTCCTAACTCAAAATGAGCACAATACAACCACACATCTGAGTTTATTTTAGAAAAAACATTGAAGCTTAATATCAAGGTAAATTCCCTTATTTATATGAAAGTTTAGTATTATCATGTTTTATCTTAAATGGGTGAATGGTTGAGGATAACTTAATGAAGATAATAATCCATAACTATGAATTGGAAGGATTGAAAGGATTTTTTTGATTCACATGAATTTATGATTTATTTTTAATGGTCTCATTATATTTTTTTTCTAAGAAGTGTGATAGTTTCATTACCATAATTATTATTGTTTTGTATAATATTTGACATGCCTAAAATCTATAAAATAATGTAAATATAAATAACAAGTCATTCAATTAAATTTATAACTCATCACTGAAATTGTTTATCATTTTTAAATGAATATGTGATCATGTTTATTTATTATATATAGTTTCTATTAATGTCTTTTATTAGGTTTATTAATAGTTAATACTACTCATAATGAATCAAGTAATTCAAGATAGTAAAAGAAAATGTTGTTTACTAGAAATAAATACTGGGGATGCATTAAGCCCAACCTTTTTTACTAAAATATTGTATGATTTAGTGATATATCATTGATTTATCCATGAGTTTGTTATGATAAAAATATTCATTGATTCCATATATATTTTAAAATAATATATCACTTGTGATTATTTGATATGAAACCTCATATGGATGGATTTATTGGTGAGGGGGAGACTATTTTGGAATGGTTTTGTTCATGTATTGATACTAGTGATGGTAGGATGGTATAAATAGGTGTTGAGGATGATTCTATGATGGTTATATTGAGGTGGGATTCTAGATTTATATATTTTTTCCTATTGTTTGGTTTTTATGATTCTTTTCTACTTATTTAGGATTGTTTTTTCCTTTGAGTATATCTCTCCCTTGATATGGGATTGGTTGAGTCTTAGAATACCCATGATTATGGAATTACGATGAATTATAAATTAACTTATGGTAATGGGTATTTATGATAGAAATTATGGATTAAATATAACCATAGATTGATGGGGGTTATGCTCAAAGAGCATTGTTATAGAACATGGAATTGAAATGTTAAATATAAAAATCACCTAGGCTTTGTTGGTTGATGTAAATGGATAGATAAAATTGGGTAATGGGATTTATAAATGAATGATTGATGAAAAACATTGATGCTTAAATTCTTAGTTAAGTTTTATCTTCTTAGTCCTAGTGTTGTAAACTGGGGTGTCATATTGGATGTTATTTATAGCTTGATCATAAGGTAAAATAGTTTCCTTTAGACTGTTTCTATGCTATAATATAATTATATTCTATTATTTCTCTTATGCTTCACCACCTAAGTCGGTTGGGAAAATGATTCCCATATTGGCCTTTAGTTCTTGGGTTCTTCCAATATCTAGGTTGTTGAGGATTTAGATGACTGACTGTTTTGTTTCCACATTCTATATTCTAAACCTGGACTTGGTATGTGGACATACCCAAGATATGATGGATTACAAAATAGTATATGTGCTTATATGAAATTTAATTACTCTCATTTAATGAAAGTATATACAGTTTATGAAAATTTCAAGTTATACCATATACATATATCAAGATATAATAATTTTTAGTTATACATGTGAATTTAAACACATGCTGTATTGAATTAATGTATAGTGTATATTTTTATATTATGTTGTGGCTCTTGATTTTACTATGTGATGATGGAGATGTGATGTTGTGGAGTTTTCATGTGTACATGGATGTGAAAAATGTGATGAGATGATGAGATGACTATGATTTTTTGGGATATATGTGTAGTGTGACTTATAGAGGGGATAATAGCACAAATATGTAAGACATTGGGTGATGGTGAGTAGTTTAGTAATAAATTAAATATAGGTTACCATTATTATATGTATGCCTTTTAGTATTATGTTACCTTTTTATGTGAGTTACTTGGTGAGTGATCCATGGTGAGGTTTGGATATAGTTTACCTTCTTAGGTAATAGGTCGATTTAATCTATTATCCATTAAGAATTTTGTATGATTCTTTAATATTTACATGAGAGGTTTCAGGGAGGATCTACTGAGTATAATTATTTTCTCACCCCTAGGTATATAAATCTGTTCTATAGGAGTTTATTGGCAATTGAGTAGATAATTACTATCTATTAGTTGTTTCTCAGGAGTTTCTATAGTTCATGGTATCTACCTAGGATTAGTTGGTGGTATTTCCATTTGTTTCTATATTTTGTAACATTTCATGTATTGGGAAAATTGATTTATTATTATATATTTTATTAGTGGTTCCCTATTAATTTCATGAGATATATTGGGGTAATTAGTCACATATTTGTGTGATCTATAGCCTTGGTGTAAGTAGCCATCGTGTGACCTATTAGAGGTGGGCTTTGTGGGGTTTCTATCATTCTCATTGTTGGGATAGGAGGGGTACCAATGGGGGTGGTATGTGATAGAGTGGTATGAGATCTTGGGTTGATAGATAAAATGGAGAGTAGGGATAGAAACTACTATGTAATTCATGGGTTGTAGGGAAAAAATGGTTGGTAGACTTGGTATGTGACATAGATAAGGGATATGACTAAGAAAATTGATTTAATACCCCCTATGATCTAACACAAGGACATTAAATTTACTAAACATGCTAAGATAAGTTATCCAACTTGAGAGATAGAGACATAGTTAAGGATAATGGATTATAATTTTTCATTATTGTATAATAATTGGGTAAATAACATGAATTAGAATGAATATTTGTTAATTAATATTAAATTATTCTATAATTATGGTTTTGGATTCCCTATTAGTTTTTTATAGATATATATTCAGGTTAACATCCCCTCTAGGTTAATATATATAAGAATCAATAATATCACTAGTATATCACTATAGAGTTGAAGTTGATGACAATGATTCTTGGAGGAAGACTCTTTGAGAGTTTTAGTACCAGAGCTTTCTTAAACATGAGAGATTTATTTTATATTGGAAAATTAAGGCTTGGTTGGAAGATATAGATATTAATTTCAGTTTGACCCATACTTGGAAGGATCACTGTATTCCATTGAAATTTATTATGATACATGTGGATATTTGTTAGTGGTGGTTTTTTTCCTCAGGGATCAGGAGGAGTGAGAAGTATCATGATAGAAGTTTTACAGTTATTTTCAGGCTGAGTTTATTTCTTTGACCACAAAGACAACTTACCAGTAGAATATTGTTACTATCTTAAAGGGGAATTATTTTGTTCTTGAGTTCAATATTCGGTATTTTTTTTATTTTCTAGACCTTATTCCATACGACGAGACAAGTGAGAGGAGTTTTGAGGAGGATTTATTCTGAAAATTTAGTGTTAGGTCACCCCATTCATATTTCTAATGTATCTTTAGGCACTAGAGAAGGAATATGTTATTGAGAGTATATTGGATATGAAATCATGGTATATGGTTTATAAAGAATATTTATGAAAAATATATTAATATATGGGTTTTCAGTTTCTTAGTTAACTTATTTTTAAGACAGGGGAGCCGATTTCGTCCTTCTTTATCTTGTTTTACTGGGCTAATAGTTCTTAGACCACTACTGGAAGATTTAATGTGGTTTTATTTTCATACTAAGGTCATGGAAATCAAAATATTATGTTCCAAACTATCCTCAATAGTTATTGTGAAGCTGATGGAATTATTTATTATCAATCCTTGTAGCAATATCCTTCTAGGTAGTAGAAAAAGTAGGGTTTTATAGGTTATGATCAACAACAAGGGTACACTATGGGAAGAGAAAAACCCCATGATGCCCCACATCCTTAGGGATAGAGATTAGATCATGGATGTTTAGGTTGACTCCACTAAGGTTAGAAAGGCATTGGAGTAGGATATGGTGATATAGATTCCTTATAGTTTCTATCTTCATACGAACCAACCATCATGTGGTGTATCACCTATTTTTATTCTAGTTGGTTTTATACCTTGTTTGATTTTGAAGCTATTTATTCCTTTATTGCACCCACCCAATTCCATGATCCCAAACTTGATGTGGAGAATATTCCATTACACTTGGTGTTTACTACTCTAGTTATTATTTAAGCTATCCTTTAAGATGTATACAGAGGTTTTGAGATTATGTTAGGGAAAAATCACTCTTTTAGAGACTTCCCATATTTTTGGACACAATTATATGAAATTATCTTCCGCATAGACTAGATTTGTTTGGTGTATTCTATTTTCTATTTCTTTAGGTGGGATTTTTTATTTTTTGATGATTACGAAGAGTATTTCATTTTGATCAATGAATGATATCCTTATACAGGTCATAGGAATATCAATAACTTATCTTTTATGATGGATAATATGATGTTGATTTTTATGGAGGCTCAGCTGATGGCGTGTCCTAGGGTTGTAGGAGAGTACCCTGATGCATTTCCTAAATAGGTTGTGTCTCTACCCCCTTGATATGAGATCAAGTTTGAGATAAATATATATCCAAGTGTCTCTTTAATATAAATGTATTTGTATAGGATATAACCTTTTGAATTGTGGGAGGTTTTGATTTAGATTGAATATCTTCTATAGAGAAGATTCATTCAACCCAATGTGTCACCTTGGGGTGATTCAATTTTATTCATAAAGAAAGAAGATGTAATTCTACCTCTGTGTATCAATTATGACCAGTTGAACTATGTGATAGTAAATAATAATTACCTTACTACATAGATCAATGATATATTCGATCAGTTAATGGGAGATAGCTGGTTATTGAAGATTAATTTATAGTCAGGATATCATCAGATGTAAGTGAAGGATGTGGATATTCTTATGATTTCTTTTAGGTGTCGTTATGAGCATTATGAGTTTGTGGTAATGCCTTTTAGTGTCCAAAAATACTTATACATATTCAAAGGGCCAATAAACTCCATGTTATTGGTGTTTCTTGATCAGATCATGATGGTTTTAATTAATGGAATCCTTGTGTTTTTTGAGTTTGAGGAGGATCATACAGAGTGCCTATGAGATGCTCTGGAAGTTGTTTAGCATCATTAGCTATTTTTAAATCTTTCCAAGTGAAATTTATGGGCCATTGTGTTTCTTTTATTAGGGAATGTTTTTTCTTAGTAATAAGTATTTTTGGATCCATTAAATATCAAAGAAGTTTTTTCTTGGGTATTCCTCAAGAATGTTGCACATGTTTCGAGTTTCATTGGTCATATATGCTATTATATGAGGCTCATATTTTACTTATATCATATTGAGACTCCTCTGATACCTTTTAACTAAAATGATAATACTTTTGTTTGGAATGAATAGTGACTAGATGATTTTAAGTATTTGAAAGAAAAGTTGGTCAATAAACCTATTATTTGTTTTCCATAGGTGGTTATTGTGTTTGAGGTTTATTGTGATGCTATATGTATTGGTGTTGGAAAAATTATTATTCACTAGAGAGTAGTCATATTCTATGGGTCTCAATAGTTTTGACCTCATGAGTGAACTACTCTACCCATGATTTGGAGCATGTCATGGATTTATTTTCGCTAATAGTATGGTTTCATTACCTCATTGGTGAATATATTGTAGATTTCAAAGATAATAAGATTTTGAGGTATAACTTCTCTAAGTGTGATTTAAACTTGTGACACTAATGGTAGTTAGAATTATTATAAGATTATGACTTTAATATTTACTATACACAAGAAAAAAATAATGTTATGGTTGAATCATTGAATGTGAAATCACACAATGAAGTTTTTAATGAGTTTAGAGACACCTATAGATTGAAAAATGATCATATGGTGATGCAAATTAACATTAGAGTAGTTGATATTTGTCATGAACCAACCTGGGTCAACCCTAAATTGATCATTCGATTTGGACCACAACATAGCTCAAGAGGTGTTCCTGATCCTCCCAAGATATGAACTAGTGCCAAGCATCAAGATAAAACCACTGGGAATGATTTATCCTAGAAATAAATAGAAAAATAACTCAATATAAACTGAAAAATAAAAATAAATCCAAAAGTGGAAAGAAATAAATTGCTTCACGTACATCCATGCGACATTACGGGTCACCTCCAACATAAGATCACACGTGATCCATGAGATAACTGGGGCAGTATGTAGTATTAGAAGTGAAAAAAATAAAGCTATAGGAATGATTATTAAAACTTGTTAGGAATTCCAAAAATAGACAATTACCTATGACTTACCTTTTAAAATAAAACCAACACATTATTTTTTGAGAATAATACATATAAAAATAAGGTTTTTCATTATTTTCAAAAAAACATAACTTCATTTTTAAGAAAAACCCCTTTCCATTACATTTCAAAAATAGTTTCAGAAGCATGAAAAGTTATAGAAATAAATAATTCTAAAGGAAAATACATGTTGGAATTGGTTTTTTTATTGTGAAATTAAATCAAGGGTGTTAATTTATACAATTTCTTGAAAATAGAGGACATAAAATACAGGAAAAACAAGCATCACAGGATCTCAGGTGCTAGTCAATATGGAACAAGACAAAGCCTTCAATACAATGCCATAATAAATCTCTACTAGAACTGATTATCAACAAACACTTCTAAAACACTCGGTGACACCCTCACCTGTTCGACTGATGGGAACATCCCATGGGTATTCAGGCTCTATACTCAGGGCCATTTACTATTGCATAATCTTAAATAGTGCAGCAAGTGTTACTAAGGCTCACACCTAACTACCCAAGGCTTTTCATAAGAATTAAAATGGATGTTTTTTTATCAAGGTATCAAATACATATATATATCACTTTAAACACATAAAATCTCATCCACCTTCTCACCTCCATACTCCCACTGTAATCATACCCCCTTACTAAGTCACAGAAAAACCAAGCACAAGCCACTTCACTAAGAACATAACACAAATCACACATTTATCACATTTTAATTTCATGGGCCATTCCTTAAGAGGGTTTTTAAAATTTTATAAATATAAAAAAAGTACCAACTAAGCCTCATAAATTTAAGATTAGAAAACCAATCTAACATTGAAAAATACTTTATATTTCAAAATAAGGTTAAAACCATATTTTAACATGAAGGGTCAATGTTGAAAGCTGAGGTAAACTATAATAAAAAATAAAAAACCATTTCCAAGAGACATAAAAAATTTTCATAGAAAATATAATATATAATAATAAAACAAATTTTTAAAACACTCTAGTAATCATGGAATTCAAATTAATGATTTGAGAATAGGGAACCAACCTTGAATCATGTTGCTTCTAATAATGGTAACCCAAAACCACTCTTTACACTTAATGTCACATGCATTTAGAAATATATATATAAATAACCCCAGATTTATTTTACATATTATCCTCACCATGAGACAATATGTAAAAATAGAGAACACACACACACACATATTCCTTACCCATGAATATTCGTGTATGTCACTCTCATGAACGACGATCCAAAATGCGCTAGAGAAAAATACCAGGAACTTAGAAACTACCAAATAACCAATTAAAAATTAAATAATATTTAAGGATAGATAAAAAGCTACCAAAAATTGATGGTGTGAAGAATAAAATGGTCCAAAATTATTTTCCTTCATTTGTGAATGCCAAAACATGCGAGAATAAGTTCCAGGAGACCCATCTCACACCCTGTAAATGGAAGAAAGAACCAAAAATCAGGTTAACCCCTAAACTTGGGTTTGTTTGAGAAATATTGGGTGATGTGGAAGATGAAAAATACAAAAAAAGGATGATTAATATAGATAAATTAATTTAGAGAGTCAACCCTAATTATGGGAGAAATCCAGATAAACAATGAGGAGAAAAGGGAGATCAAGAGAGGGGTGGCACGCGACTAGAGAGTAAATTGGGGGAGGCATCACATGATGTAGATGGGAGAAGGGACAGAGAAAACAAAGGAGAGGAAATAAAAAAAATAAAAATAAAAATTAAAACAAAATAAAACCAAAATTTTAAAAACTATGTATCCCACAAGATTTGGGAACAGTTTACCAAAATGTACATAAACTGTGTTATCCCTACTAGACAAGCACGCGACACTACATGATTACTCCTAGGAGAGTTTCATGGTTGGAAAAACCATTTTCTAACCATTCCAAACAATACTATCCCAATTATATCCCCTCACACATGGTTTCCACACGGTTGCTCCTAACCATGCACAACTCATGCACATGACCAATTTTCCATTGAAAATTTTAGTATTTAAACCCATAACAACACAAAATAAAAATTGTGGCTAAAAAAATTAAAATAATTAATATTTCAAGGTTGGAGTGAGACAAATCTCCCCAACACACCACAAAAACACTTTATTCCTCCATTAAGTCACCCAGGCATAAGAAGAACCAAACTCGAGCTCGAAACAGAATGAAGTGGAATGATAGGAATGAAACCATTGACCTCAAGGAGACTCTTTTAACTTACCAAGGCACTTCCAAACAGCTCTAAAGAAAACCACAATCCATTATATCTATGGTGGATCTTCTCTCTATAATAAACCAGCTATCACCAACCAACACCGGAATCAGAAACTCCCAACCCAAACCAGAAACCCTTAACACAAGGGAAAACCAATGAAAGGAACTTGCACCAAGCATCAGAACAAACCACAATTCATCATTTCCACAAGATATAATAATCTATAAATAAAGAACAATAAAAAACCCAAAAAAACCCACAAAATTCCTAAAGAACAATAAATAACCATTAATCAAATACTCACATACAAAAAGCACAAAATTGGAGACAAGAGATGAACCAAGGTTCCACATACCCCCGATGATGCCAGATTATGTGAATAGATTCACATCAAATCCTATGGTTGGATCCATTATGTATTAAAGCATATACTACACCATATTAAAGAGATAATTACATCAAAATGATAATTTATGTTATGGTAACACATCTTAAAAAACTTCTTTGTAGCCACACTAATGACAATACTTCATAGGTTTACGAAAAGATGACTTTGAGTGCCAAAAACGACTATAAAAGAAACAAATGAGTGAGTGGTATGATGAATAAAAGGAAGAAACCAGTCTATAAACCCTATAAGGAGACCCCAAAGAAAATTAGGATCTTCTAAATTATCACTTGTAACTATCACTAGTTTAAAGGAAACCAACTCATTGAAATGGTCAACATTCCCCTTCACCATTAGTTAACCTTGTAAAACATCAAATAGCTTTAGTAATTTCCTCTCCTTAAATTAGTCAAGAATAAAACACTAGATGAAAGTGGTCTTGAAGATATACCATGATATCCCAACTCACAACAATGGAATGATAACCTTCTACTAGTCTAGTCCCAGTTCTTTGAATATACCCAAGATAACTTGCACTCTCACAACATCTGGAGTTCCTAAAAAACCAAATACATTACCAAATTTTTCAAGAAACTGGATATAGATAATATTTTAATCATTTTATATATGGATTTAAATTATTTAAATCCTCCTAATTTATTAATTTGAGGTTATTTACAACAATTTTTGATTTATGGGTTGTTTTGGAATAAAATTTAAAAAGTGCTTAAATCTAGAAATTTAGCAGATTTTAATCACAAGGGTATTTTGGGAATAATTTTTAAAATATTAATCCAATTTAAGTGATTATTTTTTTGGATTATTTTATTTATTTTATTCAACATTTTATTCATGAACAAGAGCTGATTCAACCAACATGAGGCCTAAAAAACATTGAAGTTGGAAAATCTTCTAGGTGGATAGTGCATACCCCACCTTCGTAACTGAATTATAACATGGTAGACACATATCGAATTGAGGTGACTACATATTTATATGAAAGAATACTAATAGTATCATTATACCAATAAATTACCTAGAGTTTTTTAACCATTATGGTGGAAATTTAATGATATACATTAAAGGAAGCTTTCTGGATTTCTCATCCAGAAAAATTCATAGTCCAAATAAATTCCATAACTTCCACTAGACTGGTCCAATTAATTTGAATTTTGGAGGTCACAAAGTAAATTTAATTTCCCACATCATATAATAATTTAACTTGGGATAATTTGAAGATATGATGTTCCAAACAGGAGATATCTTTCAGAAGAAGATTCTGGAGGGGAAGCTGTCGAACTAATTTCCTTTCTTCTTTTATTTTTGTTTTTAATATTTTATACATTTTTTAAATGTAATTTAAATTTAGTTTTAGTTAAATAAAATATCATTTATTTATTGTTTTTATTTTTTTCCTTCTTCCACACACCCTTCTTCATATTATTCTTTTCTTTTCTTCTCTTTCTTTCTCATTCCACCATGGTCTTCTCCACTTTGATCTATAATACTCATGATCATGAGTAACTGACCTGAGGAAGTTCCCGGGGGATAAATCCAGTGTTTAACCCAAGTCATTTCACATTAATTATTATTGTTTCTTATTTTATCAGAGTTAGGTAAAGGTATATCTTAGTGGGCAAGGTTTCATTTGTGTCTCCACTTGCCACCCAAGGCATAACTTTCTCTTCAGTAATATTTTTCCTCGATTGAGGAGGTGGATGTATGGTATCTTGATGATTGTTGAGTGCACTATATTTTCACAATAATAGGTAGAATAATATATTAATTCATATTATGGAGCATTTTCATTAATTAAATTTTAAACTAATAAATAAATGATGAAAGTTACTTTGGGTGTTCTCCTGGGAGCATCTCATTTATATTTAACATCATTCTATTATTGCATGTTAGTTTTTTTTAGGATTTCATTTATCTTTTCATTTTAATAACATTTCATTCATATAAATAATAAAAAAATGGAATTAGTTCATAGGTGAATTAGATTAAGTAGGTGAACAAACAGAGAAAGCTCCTTAAGTGAGACGACTCTGGTCAGCCATTGTGCTATGCTAAGAGAACTTAAAACTTTTCTTTTTCCACAACCTACAAAAATAATGCATCAAAATGGAACCAGTTATGGAGTTATAATCTGTTATTTCATTTAATTTTAATATTTTGAAATTTTAGATAGTTTTCAATGTTTTAAAAATAAAAAAGAGATAAAAAAATATTTCTCTATGGCGTATCCAAACTGTAGTTACTCTACACGGAATGAATACTCACAGGTGAAACAACAACAATAAGAAACTATATTAGAGTAAAATAGAGCTTATGTAAAGGAACTTAAAGGGGATATACAAGGAATATAAGGTCAAATAAGAAGGCTAACAGAATATGTCTATGCTACCCAAGAAGAACTAGAGCCTGAGCTACATGTGGGGGATCAACAAGATATTGATGACTTATGAAATGATTGTGAAGAAGAAATTGATCTACCTATTCCTTCCAAAGAACCTGATCTAGTGGTGGAAGAAATTTCACCCCTCATCTTTGAAATTGAAGAAAATATGGTGGATCCTAACTACCTTCCTCCATCCACTAAAATCTAACTTCATGATGCACTTACCACTAAAAAAGTATTGAACCAGAACCAAATAAAGGAGATGATTCTTTTTTAAACTCAAAATATTATGATTTCATTCAATATTATTTTAGTATCACTCCTTAAAGATTTTAATTTTCATATTCTTTCAATAATTTCTTTTACTTAGAGGAAGAGGAAGAAATTTAACATACACTTGTTGAGGAACAAATATAGAACCCTAATTTTATTAAACATACATTTGAGGAGGCCCATGAAGAAGTCCATGTTGTTGTTCCTTTGGATGCCAAGACAAAAGATTCTTACCTTTATGGGGAAGAATTCGATATTGATACTTCATGTTTTAATTCTATTCAAATATATTTACACTCTCACTTCCCATTTGATTATTATTTTTATATAACACATTTGGAGAAACTAATGGAAGGAGAAGAAGGCATTTCACAAGTAGAAATGAAGTAGGATGAGGTTACATACTTCATCCTACCCATGCTGTGAAAAATATACCAAATTTATATGTTGGATTATATAGTGTATTCTATACATGGAATATTTTTCAACAAGAACAAATAAGTGCAATATGGGAATAACAACATGTGGTGGTTCATATCAAAGAAGACACACCCACTATCAAATTATAGATAACAGATGAGATTTTCCACTAGAGGTAGTAAAAATCCAGGGCCGTTTTTGGGGATCATACCAAGATTTATCCTTTACTTTATTTCTAGTACATTCATTTTCAATCTTATGAATTTATATTTCAGATTCAGTATTAGTAATTATTCAAGCAGGAATCCCACTCCAAAATATCTTTTTGAGATTTAACAAAATGATAATTTTGCTTAATTGAGTTTCTTTCCTTTATAGGGTCATAATGGAAGAAAGAAGCCTCATATAGTGGAAGAGAAGGACTAAGATTCATGGTAAATGAAGTTCATTTTTATTGTTTAAACTTTTAAACTCCTTACATTTTCCCCAAATCATGATTTGATATTTCAAATGGAATTACATGCCCATACTAAAATTATGCTTTACATGAATTTTATAGGAGACATGAGTTTCTTAGGAATCATGTGATTCAATGTTTTAAATTTAAATATCAATTAAATTGAATGAGTAAAATGGAAAATTTAATGTTTAAAGTGAATCATGGATATTTAATTGAGGACTCATGATTTTAGGGAATAATTTGATTCATGTAAATGAAAATTCCCACCATTTTCATGCTTTTATTTTCTAAAATTCATGTGAGTTGATATGTTATTATTAGTCATTACATTATTTATTGTCCTAAATCATATTTCCCATCCCATATTTATTTTCTAGACTATTTACTTCTTATTTTGTCATGAGTATATTTCTTGAGTGATCTTGGGACATGTTGCTGACCATAACTTACATTTGAACTTTTTAGTGATATAAATGTGCAAAAAAACATTTAAAATGATTGAAAAATATTTTTATAAACTAATTACCCAAAAAATACCACCTTTTAATCAATCCTTCTTTATCCTATACAGACCATGAATGAACTTTTTAGGGACGGGCCATGTTTCAAGACATTTTTATCCATTCTTACCCTACTCTTGGTATCTGCATGATATTTTAATGTTGAAGTGGGGGGGGGGGGGGTAAAGGGAATCATGGTGGAAGGGATGATATATATTGTAATGAATAATTGAAGGGGTGATATTTTGGGTAATGAGAAATTTCATTTGATTCATTCATTGTACTCTTTATTGTTTCCCCCCTTTTTAATAAAAAAATAGAAAAAATGAAATAAAAATGGGTTGTGATTTGGGAAAAACAAAAATCACCATTACTAGACCAATTATTTTTATCATATGTGGTTAGGTGATAGTTTTGAGGTTTGTTTCAAGAATAAATTTCAAAGAAAATGGGAAAAAATATTTGAAAAAAATTCAAGAGGGTGCACAAATCATTCATTATGTATAATTTGATCACGACCTTACTTTGAGTTTAGGGAAAGTATGAGTTGCTAATTTGAAAGGTAGAATTTAATTAAAATTTCTTTTTTTATATCACTAATTTTATTTAAGAGAAAAATATCCTCTTTGATAATTAATTTTTAAAGCATCAAATCCTACCAACATTGAGCCTCAGAGTCCTTTGAACCTTTAATGAAAGCCCTCATGATTTTATGTGACTTTTATATTTACATAGTGGATAATGTAGTTACATTAAAAGAATATGGATAAAGATCATGTTCTAATGATATGAGAATAACTCCCCCTGAATTGTATCACGAGAGACAAGAGAAAAGATTAAAGTGAGTAAATCATGACATGACACTTTTAATTATAAATACTTTAGGGGCTTGATTGAATGAATGGAAAAGTTCCATAATTTTTAAAAGGGGAAAAGTAAAAAACATGAATTGATTTTTTCTTTGAAAATTGTGAAATTAAATTGATATTTTATCTGATTTTTTGAATGTTTTATTTGAAATTGAAAATGGTTTGATTTTATTACTTTGGAATTTGAATATTGGTAACATTAGTGTGTGCTGAATTCCATGTTGAGATTTTATGATTGAGGAAAATCATGGTTTAAGTGTGGGGGGAATTAATAGAGATAATATTTTTCTCATTTTATATATGAATTAAATTATTTAAATTGTCAAAATTTAATAAATAAATATTATTTACAAAAATTTTGGATTTATGGGTTGTTTTGGGATAAAATGTGAAAAGTTATTAAATTTAGAAATTTAACATATTTTAATCACAAGGGTATTTTTGGAATAATTTTTAAAATATTAATCCAATTTAATTGATTTTTTTATTCCTTTATTTATTTTCTTCAAATTTTTCTTCAGGACCAAGAGATGATTTCGCCAACATGAGGCTGAAAAAAATCATTGAAGTTGGAAAATATTTCAAGCAGGCAACATGGAACCCACCTTTGTAACTGAAGAATAACTTGGTATAAACACCTACAATTGAGATGATTACACATTTATATGAAATATTAATAATAGTTTAATTATACCAATAAATTAAATGGAGTTTTTCAACAATTAAGGTGGAAAGTAAATGACACACATTAAAGGAAGTTTCCTGGATTTCTCATCCAGAAAAATTCATAGTTAAAATAAATTACATAACTTCCTCTAGAAGGATCCAATTAATGTAAAATTTGGAAGTCACATAGTAAATTAAATTTCTAATAATAAGGGACCCTGGGATCATTCTAATATATTTTGTGAAAAATAGGATCAAAATTTTAGTGGATAGATTCTGGAGGAGAAGCTGCTACACCAATTTTTTTTAATTAGTTTTTTACTTTAGTTTTATTTTAAAAGTAATTTAAATTTAGTTTCATTTAAATAAACTCTAATTCATGCATTGTTTTTATTTTTTTTACTTCATAAACATACCCTTATTATTATTATTATTATTCTTTTCTTCACTTTATTTATCATTCCATCATGTTCTTATCCTTTGTGATCTATAATACTCATGATAATGGGTAATTGACCCAAGGAAGTTCCCAGGGGATCAATCTAGTGTTGAAACCAAGTCATTTAACATTAATTATTATAATTTATTATTTTCTTAGAGTTAGGTTAAGGGGGATATTAGTTGTTAAGGCACCTTTATATCTCCACTTTCCACCCAAGGTTTAACTTTATCTTCTGTAATATTTTCCCTTGATTGGGAAGGTGGATGTATTGTCTCTCGGTGATCATTGAGTGCACTATATTTTCAAAACCATAGTTACAATAGGATATTCATTCATATGATTGAGCGTGTTCATTAAGTAAATTTGAAACTAATAAATAGATGATGAAGGTTCACTCTAGGTGTTCTCCTAGGAGCATCTCCTTTATATTTAACATTATTCTGTCATTTCATGTTGGTTTTATTTTTAGGATTTCATTTATCTTTTAATTTAAATAACATTCATTTTATAGAAATAATAAAAAAATAAAAAAGAATTAGTTCATAGGTTAATTTTATTAAGTAGGTGAACAAACTAATAAAGCTCTTCAAGTGAGACGATCTTGGTCAGCCACTATGTTGCACTAGGAAAACTTAAAAATTTTCTTTTTCCACACTCTATGATAGGTGTGTATCAAAACTACATAGACTCCAACAATAATTAATGACTAAAAAAATAGGAAACTACTAAGAAGAGTTCATATCATGCACTCCTCTAGGTTTATGGGTAGGTCTAATGACTAGAAAAGAGAATCCTCAGAAACCTTTTGGGTCTTTTTTGGTGGAACTCTCAATAATGTAAGGCACAAAATCAAATCAATATCAAACCATAACTTGACCAATTAAAATTTTAAACCAAACACCAATATTATAAAATAACACCTCACAAACCAAATCAAATCCAAATCAATTCTCAACTGGAAAAAACTACAATATCTCAAAACAAGCCAAAAAATATATTTTAGAAACCACCATTTCTAAATTCACCCATTTTCAAATTTAATTAACCCTTTCAAAATCAAAATAATTTTTCATTTTCACAATCATTTCAGTATATTTTATTTAATAATTTATAACACCACCTCAATTTTCCATTTAAAATCACAAATCCTATTATAAAAGAATCCCCTTGTAATGAAAAACATTTTACTTTTACTTTTTTTTGGGAAAACCAAGACAAATATTTGATTTTAAATACTCACCCAAAACATCCTATGAACTGTAAAATATGTGTGGATCCCACTTCCACTAATATAATCCACATATACATACCAATATGAACCTCCCATACACACACACATGTGAAAATTCATAAGAAATACCAATGGTAATACATACCATTTTATCATTAAAAAAAATAATTTTACAAATTACCAATTCACTTTTCTTCCGGATTTACCAAACTTTTCAAAATTATAAATCAATTTCCTTTTGAAACCCATTTTTTTCAATCTCAAAAACATTTTCAAAGTCATCTTCCTTTCAAAATCCACTCACACCAACCCAAATTAGACTGAAGCATCACTAAAAAAAAATAAATAGAAAACAAGAACTAGTATTAATTATAACCCCGACCACATGGTTTATAAGACCATGCAATGAGTATGCATGAACCACTAAAAGCATATTAAATAATGCATGAGAGATCCACATGGTTTCACTATTCTATATAAGCTCAATGTTTAGAAAAGTATCACTTTTATTATCATCCACCAATATACACAAGATCATAAAACTAAAAAAACTCTAATAATATAATGAAAAACCAAAAATAAAGACTCAAGACCCAACTACCCTAGTGACTCAGGTCTCTTCGTGAGTGGTAGTGATCAGGCATTGACCCATGAAAAACCTATTGAGCCTTGGAAATACTATCTCCAATCTACGTGACATCCCAAATAACAAAGGACCTCCTCTGATACCATTTTTTCATGAACTAACCTAGGTCAACCCCGAATCAGTAACACGATCCGGCCTGTGACAAGTCCCAAGAGGCCTTCCCAATTCTCTCAAGTTGGAAACTAGTGTCGCACAACATGATAAAATCACTGGGAATGATTTTTCCAAGAATGAAACAAAAAAATAACTGAATATAAATTCAAAAATAAAAATAAATACAAAAAAAAAAGAAAAAATAAAATGCTATACACACCTCAATGTGACTTAATGGGTCACCTCCAACTGTAGGATCACACTCATTCGATGAGAAAACCATAGTGAAGGCAGTTCCATAAGCTAAAAAGATTAAGACATAGACATGAGTATTAAAAATCAATAGGCATTACCAAAATAAAATATTCCCTATCACTTACATTTAAAAAGGAAACAAAGAAATTTCTATTTGAGAATAATACATATAAAACAAGGTTTTCCATTTTTTTCAAAAAAAGTAACCGAATTTCATTTTTAAGAAAAACTCATTTCCATTACATTTCTAAAATATTTTTGAAAGCATGAAATATCATTTCAATAAATCATTTTAAAGGGAAAAGAGTGTCGGAACAAGTTTTATCTTATAAAATGCAAGAAGGGTTTTACTTTATAAAAATACAAGAAAATATAGGATTATAACATATAAGAAAAGCTAGTTTTATGGGATCTCAAGTTCTGACTGAGACAACTTTGGAAAAATATCTCAACATAATCCCACAATCAATATCTAACAGTATCTATTATCCAAAAACACTTCACAAACACTCAGATACACCCTCACTGAATTAAATGAGGGGCACATCCCATGGGCAGTCAGACTATCAACTTAGGGACACTACCTAGGGCGTAATCACAACTAGTGAAAAAAGTGTACCGAAGGCTCCCACATAACTACAAAATGTTTCCCATGATAAGTAAAATTCAACCTAGTTTTGTCAATGTATCATATACATATCCATATACAAATATATCACTTTATTTACAAAAAATCACATCCTCATTCTCACCTCCAAACTTCCACCTCAAGTACACCCACTACCAAGTCACACACAAACCAAGCACAAGCCACTTCACTAAGAACCTAACATAAATCACACATTTATCACATTTTTATTTTAGGGGGTGTTCCATAAGAGTGTTTTTCTAATTTCATAAAACCCAAAAAGTGCCAACCAGACCTTATTACTTTAATATTATAAAACCAAATAAACATTTTAAAATAATTTATATTTAAAAACAAGTTTAAAAGCATATTTTAACATAAAGGGTCCATATGGGGAGCTAAGGTAAATTATGAAAAACAAATAAAAAAATTTACAATATTCACAACCAATTTTCATAGAATATACATACTACATAATAATAAAACATATTTTTAAAACACTTAATCAATCAAGGAATTCAAATTAAAGGTATGTTCATATAGAACCAACCTAAAATCATGCTACTTCTAACGATGAAAACCTAAAACCAATCTTTACAATTACATGCACATGAATTTAAATGTATATAAATACCCCTATATGAATTATAAATATTCCACTCACCATGAGGGAATATGTATAAAAAGGATATATATATATATATTCCTTACCCATGCATATGTGTTTAGGTAACCCTCACAAACAACGGTCCAAAACGCATTAAAGAAAAATACAAGAACTAAAAAAATACAAAATACCCAATTAGAAATTGAGTAATATTGAAGGAAAAATTAAAACCAACCCAAAATTCATAGAGAGAGGATTGTAATGGTCTAAAATGATTTTCAGTTAGCAAAGAATGATGAAAAATGCAATAAGAAGTCTCGGGAGACACATCTCATGCCTTAAAAATGGAAGAAAGAACCAAAAATGAGGTTAACCCCTAACATAATGTTCTGCTGATCAAGATGCGGTGACAGAGAAGAGGAAAACTATTGAAAAAGAAAGGATGAGGGATGAAAAGACCTTACCTTGGATAGTCAACCTTAAATCTGGGATAAATATAGAGAAATGATGAGGATAAGAGGGAGATTGAGAGAGGGGTGGATGCAAATGGAGATGGAAAGGGGGAGGCATTGTGTGACACACATGAGATAAGGGAGCGGAAACATTAGGTGGTTGAAAGAAAAAAAATAAAAAAAAACCAAAATTTTAGAAATTAGTAAACCTGCACGGTTTGCACATGGTTTACCAAATCTTTCTCAAATCATACTATCCATACTGGAGAAGCATGATTCACTACATGGTCACCCTCAAGAGAGTCATATGATGGGGAAAAACATGTTTCAACTATTACAAATGGAATTTTCTTGATGATAACTCCTCACACATGGTTGCCACATTATTACTTCTAACCATGTGAAACCAGTGAAAAAATCAATTTCCCTTGAAAATTTTATAATTTAAACCCATAACATCCCGAAATTAAAAGTAAGGCTAACCAAATTAAAATAATTAATATTTCAATGTTGGGGTGGGACATTGATAGAGTGTGTATTTATCAAATGATAATGAAGTCATCTTTAGTGCAATATGTAAAGGAATCCTAGCTAAGGTATTCCAAGGTATTAGTTTTGAGGGATCAAGTTTTTTATGGTGAACCCCTAATGGGTGGTTTGATTATGATTGCATTTTGTTTTTAATAGGTTACATCATCCATTAGATGTTTCCTAATGGAATTGGGAGAACATATTGATTGATTTTCTAACTAATTTACCTTAGGATCAGGGTGGATATGTTTCTATCAAGGTGATTATGGAATACTTGATGAATTAATCTCACTTATTATTGATTAAGGATCTGATCACAAGGGTTTTTTTATCATTGAAGTATTTTGTAGAAATTATGAGGCTTCATAGTTTTCTAAAAATGATAATATCTGATCATGATACTTATTTTACCTCCTCATTATGGAGAGGCCTACATATTATTTTCAGCTTGAGAATATGACTAAAAATCTATTTTCATCCAAAAATTTAATGATAGATAGATTATAATATCCAAAATTTGGAAGACATGTTGCATATATGTATTTTGGATTTTAGAGGATTTTGGGTGAAGCACTTACCCTTGGTAAAGTTTTATTATAATAATAGTTATCTATCTACCATTGGTATGAACCTATTCAAAGTTCTATATGTCCAAACATGAAGATTTATATTGTGTTGGACTGAGGTTGGTAATACATCTATTCTTAGACTGAAATTAGTGCATAATTCAATAAAAAAGTGCAAGTTATTCATGAGAAGATTTAGGAAAATCATATACTGATCATTTTAGGAGGCTGCTAGAGTTCAACATTAGAGAACATGTGCTTGTAAAGGTGTCTCCATGTCAAAGTCAATCGAGGTTCAATCATGCGAGTAATATTTCTCTACAATTTATTTGTACTTTAGAGATGTTAGATCACATTAGTAAAGTTTCATACTGGTTGGTTATTCTTATATAGATGGGATAGATTCATGATGACTTCTATGCATCGTAACTTTATTTTTATCTTAATTATGTTTCCTATGTCCTTTAATGGGGTGAGTTAAAAGTTAAAGATTAAAATACATGTTAAGAATGTATTTTTGAGATTAAGGTCTATCAAGAGAAGGTGTTGCATGAGCATGTTAATCCTTTGGTTCAGGTCCGATGGTGGTGCTTTATCTTAGAGGAGTATATTTGGTATCATTAATTCTAGGTGTGCACCCAATATCCCGATTCATTTGATTCTTTATTTTATTAATATGATATGTATGAAACTTGGATGATTTATGAGATGATTGATGATGTTAGCTGACTGAAAATTAAGTTTTTATTAGCAAACACTTTTAAGGAAGGGTGAGAAACCACATATGTTCAACCAGGAGGACATAACTCCTAAGAAATCACAAAATCATTGAAATATAACTTAAGCCTATTAGAGAGTTCCTCATTAAATAATTTCTAGGAGAGAGTGTGAACCTGTTTATCTGGATCATCATTGATAATGACCTCAAAGTGATCGGCCATCTTCACCCATGTTTGAATGTACTCCTCCTTACATATCTTCCATTCATTGAAACCCCTAATCAATATAAGGTATTGTTTTTTGATCCAAGTAGCCTACTCACCACTAGTAACCACACGAAGCACCCTTCCCATTATCTGGTCAGCCTCTTCTTGTGTAGAATTGATAATGAGAAGCTCCTCCACCATTTATTCCCCCAAGTGCATAATCAGTCCCATGGATTTCCCATTACTAACCTCCTCCACACTAGTTTTGTCTGCACTAGGCTCACCAAAATTTACTTCACTGCTTCAGGGTTTCCCTGGATATTAACAATAGAAGAATGCATGCACTTCAACTCCTTGGATTTAATTTTTTACTTAGCCTGGTCTCCATTGGTTTTGGAAGGAACGAGTAATCCTTTCACCCTTTGCTTTTCTTCCCTTTAGTCAAGATGCAACTTCCTGAATCCCGGTTAGATTTTTGTCCCTTCCTATTTCATACACTGTACAAGACTTTACTATGCTTCCCTCATGCATTGTCCTATGAAAAATAGCAAGGGTATTCTTCATCAGACTCTGTCCCACATATTGTCTGATCATCCATGCCATTCTATTGGTCTTGAGCCAACCCTTTAATTACGAGGCCATAACATTGGTTAGATTGATAATGTTAGATGATTATGTGTTTTTCCATATGTTGAGTTTATTTTCCAAATTTATAGTGATATCCATGAGAGGTATCTCATGGGGTTATAGTTTCTATCCACTTCCTTTATTTCCTTCCTAGGGTTTTGTTTTGATTCTAGAGGATGATAATCATTTGAGTGGTATCTAATTTAAGGGATTAAATTTTACCAAACACTACCTTTTTTGATTTTATGGTGTTGAGGGAGTCTAAGGAGTGTTTTTTGGAAGTATTGAGGTTGAAGGGAGAAAATAGCTACCATATTTGAAGGTTTTTGTTGTAAGTTTTTGGTCATGACATGGAGAAATGTGTCGCCCCTTGTGAGGTCAGTTGGTAGATATGTTGTAGTGTGAGGATTGATCACAGTCAGGTGGTGTGATCTGTGAGAGTTAAGGCACAAAATATTTTGAGGAGGAAGATGTGTCATGATATAAAAGGTTGTCATCACAGTGTGGGGGTTTCTTTTGAATGTATTCCAAGATATTTGATAAAGTGTTTAATGGAATGAATCTTATGAAAGTATTATTACCTTAAATATTTTTCTTTTTCCATTTACATGGCCACAAAATGAAAGGTTCAGTAATAACATGACATCTATAATATCATATTTTCTTGGTTATTCCTTTAAGGGCATCTGTGGAAAGATGCTCATGTCGCGCTGTCATTGGGTTTTATAGTACTATATACATGGAATGATCACATTGGTCACAACATGTCCTCCATTGATCATATCAGGTTAAAATATTTGTTTGAGTCTTAAATGATGGGAATGGGAGTATATCACAACACAAATATTGATTATTTTCTCAATATATCCATATCACGGTGTGGCCTTGTATTTTCACACTTCCATATCCTTAGTTTTGTGTTTTAATATAAATTCAAAATATCCATCAAATTTCTCCAATTTTCCCTTATTCCTTCAATCCATAGGTATTTTTGGGAGTGTCTTTGATAAAAATAGGCCTTGTGATCAAGTTTTAGGCATTTTATTTGTGTGATGATAATCCTTAAACCATGGAAACTCTTTTTTTACTTCATTTTTCTTCTTTTTTCCTTTATTTCTTCTTTCCATTACAAGGTAGTTCTATTACTTCATATTTTATTATTTCTCATCAATGTTGATGAATAATTCATGGTTTATGATATCCTTAGGAATCATGGGTTCCTCACGGGGTTAGTGATTTGGTGTTCTCGATTCCGTTCTTTCCATAAGAACATTAAAGATTGATATCGAGGAGGTGTATGCAAAACCTTTCTATTGTTTATGTTCAATTGTGTGATTACCATTCTCTAACTTCTACGGGTGAATATTTTAGGTTAACCTAATGAATATAATAACCATGAACTCTGAATTGGAAGGATTGAAAGTGTGTTGTGATTCACATGTTTGTATTATTTATTCATGATATCTTCTTAATGTGACCTTATAGGTAGTGTGAAAGTTTGATTTCTATGATTTTTTTATTTCATAGTGTATTTTACATGCTTAATTTTTTTTTATAAAAATGTGAATATGGTAAAATAAGGAAGACGAAGAATGAAGAATTCATTGATTTTTTAACTGCTCATCAGAATTGTTTATCATGATTAAGTTATTCCTTGAGAATGTTTATTTTTTGGATATAGTTTTAGTTAATGAATTATTTTACGTTTATTATTTCTAAACACTGTTCATAACAAATTAGTTGATTCAAGATAGAAAGTGATTTTTTTTTCTAGAAATAATTATTTAAGGATGCCTTGATCTCCATATTTTTTGATAAAATCTTGTATGCTTTGATGATATTTCATTGATTTATCTATGAGTTTGTTTTGATAAAAATATTCTTTACTTACATGTATAAATTTTGAGATTATAAATCCCTTTATTTGGTTTGATATGAAACATAGTATAGTTGGATTGATTAGACAGGGGACTGCTATATTTCCCTAGTTGTAGAAATAAAATGATGCTAGTGATGTTGAGATGGTATGGATGATATAGATAGGTGTCTAGGATGACAATAATATGGTTAGATCATGGTATGATCTTAGATTAATGATTTTTTTTAATTTTTGGTTGGACACTATGATTATTTTATTCTTGATACAGATTAATTGTTCCTTTGGGTATATCTATCCCTTAAGATGGGGTTCATTTCGTCTTAAAATATCCATGATTATGGAATGGTAATTAATTATTAATTAACTCATGGGAGGTGTGTTGTTGATGATAATTATGTAATAAATAGAACTATGAATTTGTTTGACAATGTTCAAAGAGTTTGGTTGTGGAACTTGTAAATGAAATTTTGAATATAAAACGCACTTAGGAATTTATGGTTGATGTTAATGGATATGAAGAATTGGGGAAGGGGTTTTATAAATGAATTTTTTATTATGATACTTGATTCATAAATGTTGAGGTGAGTTTTAACTTCCAAGCCCTAGTACGAATAGATGGTGTGTTATGTGGGACAATAACTATATCTTGAGTATAAATAATAATAGTTTCCCTTAACTGGTTGTGTGCTATAATATCATTATGTTCCACTAATTATCTTACAATCTACCATTAGAGTTATTTGAGAAAGGTTTTTGGGTGTTCTTCTAAAATCTAGGTTATTGAGGATTCAGATGACTAACTACTCACCCAATTCACTCACTCTTCTAGATGTGTAATTGGTATGTGGAAATATATGAGCTTCAGTGTCTTATGAAAGATGATATGTGCTTATACAGGATGCACTAGATCTTAATTATTACAAGAAAAAATATACATGATTTATTGGATTCAAGTTATAGAATATAACATTATTATGCTATAATGGATTGAAATTATAAATGTGTATTTATTCATAAATTCTAATGAATTAAGGTATAGTGTATACTTACAAGAGATGTGATGGATCTTGGTCTTATTATGTGATGATAGGGATGCAATGATGATGTGGTTGTGGTATGTGCGAGTAGATGTATAATATGTGATGAGATAATTATTTTATTGAGATATGTTTAAACATATGTGTAATGAGACTTATGGAGGTGATGATGGGGCACTAGGACATATAATGTTAGGGTAAGGGAGACTAGTTTAGTTTGAAAGTTGATAATTTGTTCCATAAATATTTTTATTCCTTCTCTTATTATGTTACCAATTTCTATGAATTAGTGAGGGAGTCTTAAAGAGTTTGGGTTATAGTTTACTTACTTAGGTTATGAGTTTATTTCCTTTGTTTATTTATTAGGGCATTAATATGATTCTTTTACATTTTGATGATAGGTTTTGGGGAAGATCCTACTGAGTGTACCTATATTCTCACCCCTGTGTAAATAAATTTATTTTTTATGTCCATAGGAGTTGATTAAAAATTTATTTGGGAATTACCGATTCATAGTGGTTTCTCAATAGTTTCCATAGTTCACGGTCATTACTGAGGTGATGTTCATGGTATTTCAATTTTTTCACATTGTATGAAATTTCATATATTGAGATGGTTTATTTATTATTATAGAGTTTAATAGAAATTAATTATTTAATTACTAGGATATATTTATGGTAATTCCTCCCATATTTGTGTGATTTATACCCTTAGTTCTAGTCTCCACCCCATTTCCTATTAGAGGTGGGCTTATAGAGTAACTCATTTCATAACTGCTTTCCCAGGAGGGGTACCAGTGGGGGTGGTCCCTAACAAAAAAAATTTAAAAATTATTATAAAAATATAAATTTTTTTTGCATTCAAATAACATGACAGAAAAAGAAAATTAGAAAATAAAAAACATTATTCATTATATATAAATAGTTAATAGTTGAAATAGAAAAAAGTGAACCCATAATTGATTTTTAAAATCACAATAATTTAAAAAAAAATTAATATTTATCTAAAAATACTTTTTCAATAATGTAAATTGATATTTTTAGAAAGAAAATAAATTTCACATGTGAAATGTTTTTTTCACAAAATGAAACAATGTGGGAATTAAAAATTTTGTTCACAAATTTTTAATCTTTTGATCAACCTCTTTAGTGGATGTGAATCCATGACTTTCACTACTGGAAATGGAAAATTACCCAACGGTTCTGAACCATTGGGAAGGCCTGTAGAACCGTTGGTATATCTTATACCAACAGTTCTGCAAACCGTTGGTAAGTAAGCCATTGGGGGAGCTTTTCCCAATGGTTTACACAGAACCATTAGGATAGGTTAGAAAAATGAACATATCCCAATGGTTTGGCACAACTGTTGGGATAGTTTTTCCCAACAATTTGGCTTGAACCATTGGGACAACCAACCATATGACTTCTTTCCCAACTGTTTCTAAACCGTTGGGAAATCTTTTTTACGAACAGTTCATAGAGAACCGTTGGTAAAAAAAATACTGAGAATCCTATGCCAACAGTTTGAAACTGTTGGCATAGACTATGCTTTGAAAATTGCACAGCAGCCGGAAATTTGCACAGCGGGCATAAAGTAGGGTGTCCATTCCCTCTCCTTTCCAATTCTCTCTCATTTCCAATTATTATACCTACAATAATCAACTAACACATACATATACAATTATTGTACCTTCAATAACAACTAACACATACATATATAGAACAAATTCATACACATTTAACATATAATGCATCCTGGAACTATACACATCCAGAATTAAATCATAATTCATAACATAATTATAAACATACATAATTCATTTAGAATTAAATTTAAAATTTAGATGAAAATTATATGTGGAATCCGGAATTAAATTCATAATTTGATCGGTTTTTCATATACCAGATGTTTTTACTAGAAATGATGCCCATTTTAAACAAAATACATCCACCTGGAGTGATACCGGCCACACCGTGCCTCATATTGAGGCGAGGATAACTCGTACATGTCACAAATGACCCATGGATCGTTTTCCTAAAGTATCAACATATTCCGAAAGTGTTTGGTTGGTTCTCTGTATGTCAGTTGTTTTTTTTCACTTAAAATGAAGTGATTTTTATATAAAAGAGACACTTTGAGTGGTTCCGGCCACACCATGCCTCAGATTGAGGCGAGGTTGACTTGTACACATCACAAATGACCCATGGATCATTGTGCTAAAGTATCAACAAAATCAGAATCCATTTGGTCAGTTTTACATATGTACTTAAAATGTTGTCCATTTTAAACATAAGAGAGAAACTTTGGGTGGTGCCGGCCACACCAAAACTCAGATTGAGGTACGGTTGACTCGTACACATCACATATGACCCATGAATCATTTCCCAAAGTTTCAACAGATTCCGAATGCGTTTGGTCAGTTTTTCGTATGCCAGTTGTTCTTTTCACTTATAATCCTGTCCATTTTAAACAAAAGAGACACAATTAGAGTGGTACCAGCCACACCGCACCTCAGATTTAGACGAGGTTGACTCGTACATGTCTCAAATGACCCATGGATAATTGTACTAAATTATCAACACAATCGGAATGAATCTGGTCAGTTTTCCGTATGCCAGTTGATGTTTTCACTTAAAATGATGTCCTTTTAAAACAAAAGAGAGAAACTTTGAGTGGTTATAGCCACACCGCACCTCAGATTGAGGTGGGGTTGATTCGTACACATCACATATGACATAGGGATCGTTGTTCTAAAGTATCAACACAATCAGAATCCGTTTGGTTGGTTTTCCATATGTACTTAAAATGTTGTCCATTTTAAACAAAAGAGAGACACTTAGTGTGATCCCGGCCACACTGTGCCTTGTATTGAGGTGGGGTTGACTCGTACACGTTACATATGACCCATGGATTGTTTTTCTAAAGCATCAACACATTCCAAATGCGTTTGGTCAATTTTTAGTATGTCAGTTGTTGTTTTCAATAAAAATGATGTCTATTTTAAACAAAAGAGAGACACTATGTATGGTTCCAGCCACACCGTGCCTCGGATTGAGGTGGGGTTGACTCATACACATCACATATAACCCATGGATCGTTGTGCTAAATTATCAAAACAATAAGAATCTATTTGGTCAGTTTTCTATATGCTAGTTGTTGTTTTCACTTAAAATGAAGTCAATTTTAAACAAAAGAGAGACACTTTGAGTGGTTTCAGCCACACCGCACCTCATATTGAGGCGAGGTTGACTCGAACATGTCACATATGACCCATGGATCATTATCCTAAATTTTCAATGGAAACCGAATGAATTTGTTCAGTTTTCCGTATGTACTTAAAATTTTATCCATTTTAAAAAAAAGAGAGACACTTAGAGTGATCCCGACCATACCGTGACTCGGATTGAGCCCAGGTTGGCTCGTACACATCACATATGACCCATGGATTGTTGTGATAAATTATCAATATAATTTGAATGTGTTTGGTCAGTTTTCCGTATGCTAGTTGTTCTTTTCACTTATAATCCTGTCCATTTTAAACAAGAGACACATTTAGAGTGGTACCGGCCACACTGTGCCTCAGATTTAGATGAGGTCGGCTCGTACACATCTCAAATGACCCATGGATAATTGTCCGAAATTATCAACACAATATGAATGAGTTTGGTCAGATTTCCGTATGCCATTTGATATTTTCACTTAAAATGATGTCCTTCTAAAACAAAAAAGAGACACTTTGAGTGGTTCCGACCACACCGTGCCTCGAATTGAGGCGAGGTTGACTCGTACATGTCACATATGACCCATGGATTGTTGTTCTAAAGTATCAACAAAATAATAATCCGTTTGGTTGGTTTTCCGTATGTACTTAAAATGTTGTCCATTTTAAACAAAAGAGAGACACTTAGAATGATCCCAACCACACCGGGACTCAGATTGAGATGAGGTTCACTCGTACACGTCACATATGACCCATGGATCATTGTGATAAAGTATCAATAGAATCCAAATGTGTTTGGTTGGTTTTCCGTATGCCAGTTGTTCTTTTCACATAAAATCCCGGCCACACCGCGCCTCAGATTTAGGTGGCCTTTCTTTCCAAGTATCACACATAGGGGACGAGGTATCACCTGAGGCATGGTATTACCATATAGAAAAATAGACATGTCCTCAGTTTATCTTCAAGGAACCAATATCACTCATGATTAATAGAAACCATCATGGTAGCCCTCACCTAGAAACCAAAGCATTCATCCTGGAATTTCATGTTTAAATTCCCTGGGCATGACGAGTCCGTCCATGAGTCCTTAACATGTAACCCATGTCTTATCCTAAAAATTGAAAATTAAACCAAATCAAACAAGGCATAATTCACATAACATGGAGAATGTACAACAAGGATTTGTATTCAATTTAAAATATATCATCACATGCATTTGATGAGAATGAGCTAATAAGCTTACCAAGACATTCATATAATTCAAGACATACAAAAATGGAATAATCCTCAATAACATTGCATGATCAGATAAATAAAAAAGGCATGTGAAATCAAGGAGGAGGGTGGGGGGCTATCTGGGGGTCCAGGGAGGAGGGTGAGGGGGTTGTCCGGGGTACAGGGAGGAAGGTGGGGGGGATGTCTGGGGGGTTTTCCAGGGGGCTATCCGGGGGGGGGGGGGGTTGTTCGTGGGGCTCTTCGGGGGGGGGGGGGGGGGGGGGGTGTCTGGGGGGTGTCTGGGGGGTGTCCGGGGTCCAAGGAGGAGGGTGGGGGGGGGGGGGGGGGGGGCTGTTCGGAGGGCTCTCTAGGGGGCTTTCCGGGGTCCAGGGAGGAGGGTGGGCGGCTGTCCACAGGGCTGTCTAAGGAGATGTCTGGGGGATATCCGGGGGGCTGTCCAGGGGCTGTCCGAAGACCAAGGAGGAGGGTGGGGGGGCTGTTTGGGGGGGGGGGTGTCTGAGGGGATTTCTGGGGACCAAGGAGGAAGGTGGGGGGGGGGGCTGTCTGGGGTGTTCCCAAACACACAAAACTCTAAAAACATGTTCAAGATACACCACAACCACTAAAAGACATCAACATCCATGAAAACAGACAATATATAAAAATAACTCAACTCCAATACTATACTACGAGTCTAGATAAAACCAATAACTAGAATAGATTAAACATCAAATCTCAGTAATATTAGTAAAAAATGTAACAGATCAATTTTTCCCACATCACCATCATCATCACCCTCATCCTCGTGGTCATAATTGTCTTCATCATCATCCCATCCCTCCTCAACTCCCTCCTCTCCCTCACCCTCCGCCTTTCCCTCCTCCTCTGCCTTGCCCTCCTCCTCTCCCTCCTCTTTCGCATCAAACTCCTCGACATTAGCATCATCAGGATAAAAATCGTCTTGACCACCACTAGAACTGCCCCATGGTACACCATATATAGAACATATCGACGAAATATATTCATCAAAAGATGGGATGAACTCTGGTGGAAATGTTGGACGTAGAACTTCAATAAATTTCATAAATGCACTGTTTTCCCTAGCAGACTATTCTGCTGTCTCTATGGCCCTTTTTTCAGCCTGTTCTGCCTATTCCCTAACTTACTGCAGCTCGGTGGCACTACAACTCATACCTGAGGAGGGCCAATACTTCGTTGGGGCTATCCTAGGTCAGCAGCGTACTCTTCCAGAATGCTCCTCTCCCAACACCTGATGTAAGTGACCAGTTGGACCAAAATTATCTTGTTCTTGGGAGTCGAGGGCCTCTAAAGCAGCCTGTTACAAATATAAATATATTATTAAGTTACAAAATAGATATTAAAATATAAAATCAATAGATTAAAACTTACAATCTTCTACTGAGTCGGTTCGTTGATGGCACTTCCATCTTTTTTCCGTCTACTCGAGCAAAACAGTTTTACTTGAGGCACACGTCCTTCAATATTCAGTTTTTCCCTCTACAATGACATTGAAAACTAAAATTATATGAAAAATTTAGCAAACGATTAAATAATTGAGGAAACAAAAGAAACTGTAAGTCGTAAAGAAAACTTATAAATAATTGTCAGACCAGCTTCCTCTCATGATCTGGCATCATAGTACATCCCAGTGTGTGGAGGTATTTTTTTGCATCAATGTTTTTTTTCTAGATGATTCCTAAATAAAATTAGATAATGAAAAGGATAATATTAATGAAAAACATGAAATTTATTATTTAAATACCTCAAATGTAATTAATACCTTAAACTGGGTAGTTGTCCAATGAGTAATCATATGCCGATACTACTCTATAGGTCAATCATCCATGACTGGTACCTCCTCTAACTCAGTGCCAACTCTAGCATGCCATTCAATATAAAACTCTTGATTTTAGGCTCTCCAAAGATCACCTAAATCATTTAGACGTGCTGGTCATGCACCCTCACCAACGGGAAAATTAAATCGAAGCTGACACCAAAATATTAATTCATATAAATACAAAAATAATTCATGACATTAAATACAATAGATTTTTTCCCATATCTCTGCCCAATATCTATCCTTGACCTCATGTAGAAACTATCTCCATGATAGCGTACTAACGGGAATGATGTCGTAGTATTTGGAAAGCGTCGCCAAAAAACTCCGACATTGCTGCCATGTTTTCTCAACCATTTGGTTTTCTTCATTGTAATCCACCATTACTTGTGTGCGGAAGTTCCACACCACACGCAAGCGTGTACGCCCCTTCCCCCGCTTCCTGTTAGTATATGTATCTGTCATGAAAGAAAAACAAATATTTTATCAAAACATGTTATAATGAAAATAAATATTAGTATAAATTTGTTTTAGGGTTCTATAAATATACGCACGCCATTCTGATTGC
This sequence comes from Viscum album, assembly GCA_963277665.1. NCBI lineage: Eukaryota > Viridiplantae > Streptophyta > Magnoliopsida > Santalales > Viscaceae > Viscum > Viscum album. The sequence continues at coordinate 387,021,176 of OY728148.1, read as the reverse complement.
TGAGCGCCGCTAGATCCACAAAAACTGATGGAACACTCTATGGTGGAACAGGAGTCGAAGAAGATGGAATATAAAAGCTCAGAGAGATAGCAGCAGAAGGAAAAGAAGATGGGACAACTGTATGACCAGATTCTGGCTGGGGAGTGGGAATCATCATGGGATATAAAAAAATGGGTCAGAAGATGAAAAATGTGGAAAAACATGGGAGGACTAAATATCCCGCGTGTCCCTAACGACACACCGAGATCAGATTGTGGGAAGGATGACATGTCAGTGGGAGGGGCAGGGTCTAGTCGAGTACGCAGAGCTTCTCATCTACCTATGGTATGAACCCCCCTCATACCACCGACGTGAGTACTAGGACCAGTACTAGGTTCCTCGTCGAATAACTGTCAACATATAGGTGGATCCTACAAAAATGTTTACAACAAAATTAATCACATGACATTATATATTCTTTAAATATATATATTTTAAATAAAGTACTCATTGAAGGCACTAATGGTTGAAGACCCATCTCCTCCATTAAAAGATTGTTCTCTATCATTTTTTCCTTCGTCTCTCTTTAATTGGATGCATTTCCTACTTTTGAAAACAAATATGTAATTAATTAGAAAAAGGAAACTAATGTGTAACCCAAAAAACTAAATATGTGAGGGAATATGGGGATTCATTGGTAATTTATCTATCAATTTTTTAGAAGAGCTTGAGTGGATTTAATAAATCATACAATTTGTAATGTTCACCATGTTAGAAATATTGTTTGACTCGGTTTGAATACAATTCAATTCCAAATTAGAAAATTCAATTCAAATAAAACTACAACCAATAAACATTTAAAATTCACATAACGTTCAAGTCAGCTAAAACATATTTGTGATCAATACTAAATCAATTTGAATAGTACCAACCTTAACAAACCAACTCGAGGTAAACCAAAAGAATTGAGAACATGGATGAATGATTCTATATTTTTTCAACCACAACTTCAGGTTCACAATCAACTCTGAAAATTGAGATATTGGAGTCATCAAAAGAAATAAATGGATTGGTTCCAATGGAAGTAGGGAAAGTGTCAATTCCATCATCACCATCATCAAAAATATGTCTTGGAATTACTTCAACTATGACACCAAATTCAGGTCGAAGTTGGTCTTTGACATAAAAAACTTGTTTAGCCATTGATGCCAACACATATGGTTCTTTAGTAGTAAGAGTGCGAGTCATATTAATTACTCGAAATCCACTATCATCAGTAAATGTTCCCTGTCTTGTCATCAAATCAAACTAATGGAATTTCATCATTGTGGCTCTTCCATGAGAGTAATAATCTAATATTATTATTTTCTAAACAACTCCATAATAACCCACATTTTCAAATCGTGGTCTACTATCTGATGCACTGGCATAACAATCTATTGTGGTAGTAACCATAACACCATCATGTTGTGTTCTCATGTTCTTTGCTCGTTCAGTGACAATAAATTTTTACCCATTGATAACAATTGATTTACAGTCACGAACCACGCTATTAGGACCAAAAGCCAAAGCTCTTATTTCCTCAGAGACAGAGTCAACAGACAAACTCAATACCTGAAATATAAATGTTTATTAAACTTAATTAAATATTTATTTATTATTTTAAACAGTAATATTTTTACCTTCAATTTTAACCAAGCAGAAAACTCTTTTCTATGAAAATCCTCCCTACTTATCAAAGATAAAGAATGATGCTTTCTATTTATTATTGTTTTATGTTACGTAAAGATAAAAAATATGAATAGTTTAACATATATATATATTTAAGACATACATATTCAATTTAGTTACCTGATATAGTCATCGAACAAATCACAGTTGAACAAAACTATGCGATGTGACATCTCCCGCTCTTCATGGCTTAATGTCTTTAATGTATATGATCCAAGAATTCCTCTTGTATGAGGAAGTGATGGAAAACTGGGTTTAATTTGCTCATACTGTTCTTCTTCATTTCTCATTGGTCTATTCATTTTTGTAGTAAGATCAGACAAATACATTGAGCATAAATCCATACATTGTTGAGCCAAGTAACTGTTCACGATAGAAACTTCAAGATGATTTCTGTTTTAGACATAAGACTTTAATGTGTACATATTTCTTTCAATTGGATACATCCAACGAAAATAAGCAGGTCCTCTGAGAAGTATTTCATTGGGAATATGGGCAGTCATATGTAGCATGCATGTGAAAAATTATGGAGGAAATATTTTCTCCAACTCACACAAAATTAATAGGGCATCTGTCAACATTTTTTGCAAGAAAGACTTGGACAACTTCTTAGTACAAAGATCTCTAAACAAATGGAACAACCAAATAACAGTCACCCTTATATTATTGAACAAAAGATGATGGATTTCTATTAGAAGAAACTCATGCAGAAGAATGCGATAATCATGAGTCTTCAATGATTTTAGCTTCAACTCTCTTCTGTTGACCCATTTAGACATGTTGCTTGAATAACCATCAGGAAATATAATAGTCTCTAATAATTTTAGAAATTGTTTTTTTAGGTGTCATCACATAATAAGCACATGGAAGTTTCCATTTATTTTCACTGATACGCACAGGATGCAATTCTGGTCTAATGCCCCAATCCACCAAGTCACGCCGAGATAGTAAATCATCATTTGTCTTCCCCTTGACATTAAGAAGAATCGAAAACAACATTTCACATATATTATTTTCAACATGCATTACGTCTAAGCAATGATGTAACAAATTGGTTGACCAATAAGGAAAATCAAAAAAGATACTCCTCTTCCCCCAATTGTAATAGGTTTCAGTGGAAACATTCTTTATCTTTCCAAATTTCATTTGACCCTTCCTGAATGAAAAATTTAAATATTTCAATTCATTAAGCACATCATTTTAAGACATACACTGAGGTGGATCATCGGTCTCTATTGTATTATCAAATCTTCGACGATTATTTCTATATGGATGGTCCATTGGCAAGAATCGCCGATGTCCCATAAAACTGAAACTACAAAGATGTTTTAGTATTCTGGATCTTGTATTATTCATACAAATAGGACATGATAGTCTTCCCTTCGTGCTCCATCCAGACATCATTTCATAAGATGGAAAATCATTGATCATCCACATAAGCGCAACACGCATCTGAAATATGTCTTTTAAACATGCATCATATGTGCGCACACCCACATCCCAATGAAGTTTCAACTCTTTTATTAAAGTTTGCATGTATACATCAATATCAATGCCGGGATCAGAAGGTCCAGATATGAGTATTCTCATGAAAGTGAAAGGTTTTTTTATACACAACCATGGGGGAAGATTATAAATGTGTATAAAAACTGGCCATGTGCTGTGCAAAGTAAGAATCTTCCCAAACAGATTAAAACTATCGCATGAAAGACCCAGCCTCACACTACTCACGTTAGCTGCAAAATCAGGATGTAGAGAATCAAATATCTTCCTTGAAAATCCATTTGTAGGATGAACCAACTCATCATTAGTCTTCTTTCTCTCGGTATCATGCCATATCATTTTTATTGATATGTCATGAGACATAAAAAGATTCTGGAGTCTGGGGATCAATTAAAAGTTCCACATTACTTTCTATGGAATGTGGGATGGTGTTACATTACATTTTGACTTCCAGCGGGATGTGCCACATTTTATACAATCATTTCGTTCAGTGGTTTCCTCCCAGAATAAACTACAATATTTCGGGCAAGCATGAATTTTGTTTCTTGAAAATCCAAGTTCCTCAACTAACTTCCATGCCATATAGTGGTTTGAGGGAATATCTGCATCATCTGGTAGTAAATCCTTCAAGAGGGTAAGAATGTAATCGATTGCTATATTAGAAATCCCATACATATTTTTCCCATGAAACAATCAGATTAAAAATTCCATCATTTTCATTTTATCACATTTTTGATATACAAAAGTCATGGAAGCATCGTTCAATTTTTTTCACCCTATCAATATCATCATTTTCAGTAGATGAATCATCTGTCCTCATATCAAAGTCTTTTTGTGTTGAAATCCTTTTTTTCATGATGACGAATAAACGGAAACCGATCATCTTACAAATTCTTCATTCCAGTCCTTCCATTTTGACCATCACCAATTTGAGATTTAATTTTCTCCCCATTGTGATACCACACAAAGTAGTTTGCTTGAAAACCATATTTTTTTATGTGGTAGCTGACTTCTTTATGGCTCAACCAAGGTCTACCAACACAATTGGAACATGGGAAGTGTATGCGACCTCTATCTGAATCATTGTGAAATAAAAAATCTATAAATCTCTCCAATATTTTTTGAAAATCGCTTGAGATCCGATCAGTTTCATACATACAAATTCTGTCCATTCTATAAAAAGAATTTATATAAGTCATTTTGTCATAAACAATTCAATTGGATTGAGCTTTAATAGAAAATACATTTAAGTAAACGATAAAGGAAGAAGTTTCTAGTCGATGTAGTAAACTATTAAAACAATGTAAAGAACAAGTACTCAAAAATTAAATTAAAATTTATTTATATTAATTTTCATTAGGTCTATAAGAGGCACATGCCTCAGGTCCCATTATGTGTTATAGGCATCCCAAATCATTCACTCATGTTCAATAACTCATTATTGGAACCTCTACGACCATACCTTTCGTTACCCAATTACTTACCCAAGTCAAGCGCACCCCATGGGTGAATAAATTTTAGGATTATACACTAATAGGTTGTTCATGGCTTGTAAAAAGATTTAATTTCATAAAGTATATACAAAAAAAATTTATTTTTAAATTTGAGATTAATAATAAAGTATTTCAACGATAACAACATTACTGAATTAAACTTGTGACTTACCTAACATTTTTATGGATGTGTACACATGCCAGCATGGCTAGTGAAAAGCACCCCACCCTCATAAAAGTGAGTATTAGCCAAGAAGGACACCTAATATACAATGTACAATGAGAACCATATTTAATTGACCCTAAATTTATATTAGTATAGTCATATTGGGAGAAATGGAATATATGATCCTGGTTAACTGATGAATTGAAAAGCTCGTATTCCATATGTTGGACACTATCTAAGGTAAGAAATCATGTGAGGATGGGTATAAATCATTAAATTTCTTACATGCTAGTGATAACGAAGGCTTGAATTAATGACTTGAGTTCACTAATTAAATGAGGGTAGAGGTTGCAAAGGCTGTGTAAATAGAATGATTAAATAAGGGTAGAGGTTTCATACACTGTTCATGGTGGGGGAGTCTCAACCGATTTAGAAACTAAAATAAATTCCCATCATAGGTATCAATAAGAAACATCAGCATCAAAAGAAACTCTGAATAAAAAAGGACTAAAAACATCAAACATTTCAAGAATTCACAATTATGCATGGTTTATCCACATGTTTAGTAGTAATTATATGTCTTAATCATGAACCAACTCTACAGCTCCCAGTTTTCACCAATAAACATAAGGTAAATATCTCAAAATATCTTTAAAACAACTCATTAATAGGCTCAAAATGTAAATATAATCTTGAACCAACCATAGAATCTCTTTCATAACACATTCTCACACACTAGTTATCTCATGTGTTACTAAATACCAAACATAGTCACATAAAAAGTGTACTATAACAAATTACATTACACAAGCCTTATTAAAAAAATTATCATTTTAATAAAACACTTTCTTCAAGATTAAATCATTTATGAAATATCTTTCGAAATCCATTTTAAATAAAAAATCCCTTTGATCATTTTTATCAAATATTTGGAGTATTCTCAAGGAACCCCCATTTTGAAAAGTCACATTTAATTCCCAATTTCCACACCAAACCATTAAAAACAACTAACATGGGACAATAATCATCCACAAATAACTCAAATGGAAATTAAAAAAACATAAACCAAATGTGATATATAATTTAATGTTAAGTCAGGGAAAATGAGATTAAATAGCGACAACAACATCATAAATGGTTCCAACATCATAAGTTTTGATTAAAATCACCCATAATAGGAAGGGGAATGCCTCATACACCTAATCCCTAATAAAACAAACCAAATCCCCAATTACAAACAATAAGTTTTTACACCAAATTTAGGGTTTACACCTTCATAAATAGATAAATATGCAAGATAAGTGTAAAATGATCAAGAATACATGAATATTTGGACTTATAACCTGGTTGGGGAGTAGTTGATTTGATGGAGTAGGGCACACGTGGGGCTTCTGCAAATAGGGGGAGAGGGGATTCTGAAATCGGGGGAGAACTACCGAATGCAGGTAGTACTGCTTGATTTGGTCTAAATCTGGGTATATTTTCCCAATGTTTTTTAAAAACCATTGGGAAAACATTATCTTTACCAATGGTTTGTCTAAACCATTGGTAAAGGGAAACATTTCCCAACCTTTTCCAAGGGTTTGTTTAAAACCATTGGTAAATAGAATTATTTCCCAACGGTTTTCATAAAACTGTTGGGAAATCATCACCTATGTCTTCCTTTACCAACGTTTTTGATGAACCGTTGGTATAGGAGCATTGGGAAAACCCAGGTTTTCAGTAGTGTTTCTATTAAAAAATTATAATATAAAAAAATAAAGAATATAATCTAAGTGATATATGTTTCTCATATTGAAGACACTCACTGGAACACCATCCAATTACAAAAATATATCACACAATAAAAAAAATTAATTTAAAGCATGAATAAGAAAAAGTATGAAAAGATCTAATTAATCATTATTCTCCTCAATGATTTTAAATCTACTACACATGTTGTCTCAATTACTCTAATAATGGCCCATCTCTCTCCCCTTTGTACTTCTTTACTCTATTATATTATCCCTCTTATCTATCTCTTATCCTTTATCTCTTTCTTTCTTAACTATATATAAATCTCATAATATAATATTCTTGAATGTATTTAATTGAATTAAGTAGTTCCTTTCATCTAGTTAACCCCTTATAATGTATTTATAATCTACCAGTTCATGAAAACAACACCTCTTATTGGTCTAGGTGTGATCCAATTATTTCTATAAAACCCAGGATTTTACTAAACCCTTAATTTGTCTTATCATGTGAGTTAAGGGAATATGAGGATGATTGATAGTAATTTTTGGGGTTTGGGATAATGTATGTTGAATTAAGTTGATTTTAATTTAATTTTAAATAGTTATAGAACTTTTGAGTTTTAACTTTATTTTTAGATTAGTATAACATATTCTGTATGAACTAAAATCCATATATTTTTAAGATTTAGTTGACATTACATTATTTGATAAAAGTAATCTCTAGTCAGAACTTGAGATAATTTTATGTATTAAAAGTAATCTCAATTCAATGATTTACATTAAATTATATGATAGATATAATCTCAACTAAAACATTGATATTAAATTATGTGAAATATAATCTCAAGTTATATCTCAACATTACAATAACAAAATCTCTATTTGTAACATGATTTTATGATTAAAAGGGAGTTTTAAATGAAAACTCATTGGAAAATGAATGTTATATTATGGAAATGTAAATTCATACACCCCAAAGGAATATATCCTTGATTTAGGAAATTTAAATGTTTTAAAGTGATAAAAAATTTTATGCATATTTTGAATGAAATTAAATTAGAGTTTCCTATTTTAAAATGAATGCATCCAAGGATAATTTAAAGGCAAGTCATAAAGATGGAATTTGAAATGATCCAAAATTCCCTTATTTATATTCATGATAATAATGTATTAATTATTCTTAAAGAGGGAACTTCCTAGGTAGTCTTGATACCTAATTCCATTCATTTTTATTCAAGTTCTTCATTCCCTATGAAATTTCATATTATCTCTAAGTGCTAAATGACCAGAGAGAAGGAGATCAACGAGAACCTTTGATCAGACTAGGAACTTGGTTTCTTTGATTCTCTTCTTGAGTCCCTTGTATCATGATAATATCTCATTTTATTCTTCTTCATGTACCTATGTAATGCTTCTCTTATACTCTAAATAGTTGTATATTCACAATAAGGCCTTAGAACCTAATTTTACTTCCTTTTTATGGATATGAATTGAGGTAGGGGATCCAGAATGTTATACTTTAATTTAAGTTTAAGTGTAGAATTATCATTCCCCAAACGTCATTGGGTAAATATCATGGTCAACCAAAATAATAAAATAATCTTAAAATAAAATATCGAGAGGTAATTTGATAATATTTTTCTTATAATTATATTAATGTTTATGTTTTGATGTTTTGTTACTTCACTAAATACATGATTAATGATATTTTATTTTGATATTTATATATTGTCTCAAATTTTTTTAATCAATTTAATGATAAAAAAGAAGGAATATAGCGAACTGTATTATCATTGTAAATATTATTCTTCCTAATAAATGTTTAATATATTTAAACAATTATTTTTGAATGTCTATTTCATGTTTATCATCTCCTTTATCAATTGTTATTTATGAGCTACACTTGCAAGATGTTTTACATATATACACGCTTTTACTGATTTTTTTAAAGAGTATGGATGTTGGAAATAATAATTAACGTCTAAATACATTCAAACCTTTCTTGATATATGGTTTCATGATTTATTTGTTTTATATTAATTACTCCTGATCTATTATTTATATTGAATTTATGCTTTCTTATCTTAAATTTATAAAATTCTCATACTGTAGTTTTTTGATAAACCCCTATAATTGTCAGTAGGTAAGGAGAGGGTCATGATAAAATGATATTATTATGTGATAATAGCTTGATTTTGTAAATGATGAGTTGTGTAGAAGATATGTGAATTTGATGGGATTGATCTTGATATGATTGTATTAGGTTGAGAGTAGTATTTGATTTCCTTATGAGTTTTACATGGTTATTGAATTTCTTAATGATTTCTACTTATTATTTATTACCCTTTGGTCATATTTATATATTTATATATAAATTAATAGATGTTTCTTAGTGCTTGAAATTATGGGACGGTAATTAATTGATGTATTAATTTAAAGGGTAAGGTTAAGATGTTTAATTGATGATTAATTCAGATTAATAAATATGTATAATGTAAAATATTAACAGATCATGGATATTAATGCAATATAATGACAGAATATTATTAAATGATTATGTGAATTATTAAAATCTTCAGAAGGAATTAAAATTTGATGCTTTTATGATTGTAGGCTTCCTAGTCCTTAGTGATAGTGGCTAGATTGTCATGTGGGATGTTAGTTTCAGAATGAGTCTAGGGTTAAGTATTTTCCCCTAGTATGATTGTATGATATATATATATATATATATATCTTTATGTTCTATTATTTATTAAGCTCCACCACCCGAGTTGGTTAGGGAAACCGATGCCCATATTTAGCCTTGGGTTTTGGTTGTTTAAAAAAATATAAGATGTTAAGGGTGAAAATGTATAACTACTCCGCCTACTCCACTCTCTCCTATTGATATAGACATAGTATGTGGATATATTCTGGTTATAGTGGCTTACAATTATAGGATATGTACCCATATGGGTTTTAATATATCTCAGTTATTGCATACATGTATATGCAGGCTGTAGTGGATTAATTTTTTAATATATACTTATATTACTTGTATTTCTATAGATGAGATGTACTGGATTATTCTGTAGTGTATATTTACATAAGGATATGATAAATATCTATTTTTACATATGGGTATGTGATATTGATGAGTATAGGATTATGTGGTTATTGTTGTAATATATTTATAAGGATGTGAAATGTGGCCTATGGAGGGGATAAGAGTACTAGGATGTAATTATTTAGGGTTTAGGATGACTGGTTCTATAGAAAAGTGGTAACAAGGTACCATTCTTATATACATTCTTTATTATTATGTTACTTCTATGTGTTACTTGGTGAGTGAGTCTTGGAGAGGTTGGAAATATAGTTTACCTATTAGGTGATTATTTGGTTTCTCTATTTATTCCTTGGGATTTTAATATAATTCTTAAAAAAATTAATGAGAAGTTTTGAGAGGATCCTAATAAGAATACTTGTATTCTCACCCAACCCAACAAACACATATGTTTTTAGGGAATCAGGTGTGAGAAGGTGATCAAGTTGGATATTAATAGCTTAAGGAGGTTGTTCGTGAGTTTCTAGAGTTCATGGTCACTATCTTAGGAGTGGTTCATGATTTATTTTTAGTTTTTATTTTATATTGTACGAAACATAATGTATTTGGATTGGGAATATTTACATATATTATTATTTGATTAATGTTTCTTTATAAAAACCTATAAATTCGAGGGTAATGCCTCCCATTTTTGTATATTCTATATTGTCAATGATAATCACAAATTTTTGACCGATTGGATACAGAATTTGGGGGTAACACCGACATTTACTATTGGCCTCAGAGGGATACTTTTGGGGGCTGGTCCTGAGAATTAAATTTTTTTGATTTATCCATAACTAAGAATAATAAAATAATATATCAAAGTAAATGTCTTAATAATAACCCAAAATAATTTCTCTTAACATCATATGAACATGGTGATGTGTTGGATAAATGTTAAAGTTATGGATTCCACTTGGAGAATATACTTTCAATAAATGTTTAAGTTGAATCAAGTAGATATAAAAAATGATCTATGTCAAATTGAATTAAACATTATATTGGGATAAATTGATGAATATAGTATAAATCCACATAGAAATTAATTAAATCTGGTACACTTCAAATTTCATTTTCATTAGTTTTCATTAATGTTCCCAATATACACCAAGTTAGTTAATAACTCATCTAAAATATTCTCTCTACCACATATGGTATTATGAGGGAATATAATAGAAAAATACCACACACAAAAAATAGTTTCTGTATCCAAAACATTTTTAGTCCATAGCATAAGGGAATTGTTTCTTGTAAAATAAGGGAGATAATCTAAAATGTGTATCAATCTATTAAAAGATATTATTCCCTAAATCCTATTCCATGAACAATGATATAAACTATATCTATTTTCTCCATATGGGTGTTTCTCATGAGATATGGAGATATCACATGGTGCGATATAGGGATACCACACCATAATAATCATATGGTACGATTCATTGGATATCATTTATACTATGAGACAATATATTGATTATCAATTAAACTAAAATGTAATCTATTATGAATTAGTTAAACATAATTTTATTGTGTTTTAATTAAGTTCAATTATTATATGAATCATTTAAATGTTAAATGATTTATACTTGGTTACAACCATACATTACAATAGTTTCATTAGACACCATTATTCACTATGAAACATTCAAAGTAATAGTGTAATATTTGAGGTCTATAATTAATACCAATATAGAATGGATTAACCCATTAGAATTAATGCATGAATCATTTAGGGAAATTATTGTGGAAAATATTTATCATTTCTACCTTACCTTTAATCATATGTTTCTAGAAATTCATGGGTAAGTGAGAAGTATTTTATAAAGTGTAAGGATATTTTCATGATCTTTAGACTATCATTGAAGGAGGAGGTTTTTAGTTTCTTTTAAGGGATACACTTCAATAAATTTTGAAGTAAAGATATAAGAAACAAGTATATTATTTATATTTTATACATTCAATTCAAACACACCATGGTTGGATATTATAGTAATGTGTTTGGATGATATTTTCACTACTAGTGGATAATGTTATCCACTATAAACCAATACATTGGTATCAAGTCTACTTCCATGAAATTTTGTTTTGATTTTGAATTAATATCTAGATTAAATATATTATTGGTTACATTAATCATATGTATGTCATAGAATAATATTGACCATTCATCACAACATTATATAAAATATTAATAGATAACACTACTTGCAACACAGAAGGTTTCTATTTTAAAAAATAGAGCATTTTAAGATAGCATTTCCCATGTTCTAGTAAAAATAGACATTTTTGAAATAAGTTGGATAATTTTAAAGAGATAAAATTTTCCATGACTAAAAGATAGGAATAATTTTAAAGAATTTATAATTCATGAGAAAGTATTTTTTTTATATTGTAAGATAATGGTTAAATTACAATTTTTGGAGGAATTACCCCTTTTTTTGAAAAACCAACATATAAATCCATAACAAGACAAGAAACCATCCCCAATAATGGTAAACAAACACATGAATGAGCATCAAAACATAAAAAATGAAAATAAACTATAATGTTAATGAAAACATGAACACACAACTCAGATTACTCATTGATAAATTAAAAAAGTGTGTAAAGGAAAAAAGGGTGTTGGGAGGATGTTTGGAGGTGATAAGTAGAAGAATAATGGATTTTTAACTGCTATTTGTTCTAGAAACTTGTATTATATCATGATAATTCATGATACGATGTGGTTTAATTCCTAGAGAAGAGGGGTTTCTATAGTTTACTGAATTGTATCATGTCCAATAACTTTACAATGTGAGGAGATGTGTTGTGGTGTATAGTTTGTACCATGATATTGTGGTGTGATTTTAGTTGGTTGGAATTTATTGGTTGTGTAATGATTATTGAAGTTGTGGTGTGGATAAAATAATGGTTATTTTGGTTTAATCTTGCTTGGGTGTCATTATACTATGGTGGTGATCATTGCATCATGGTGGTTTTATTGGGTCGATCTGGTTTGAGGTGGAAGGTCAAGTATTGTTATGTGATTCTTGGGTATTAAAGCTTTGCAACATGAAATTCCCAGTTGCATCATGATATTCATTGTTTGTATCAAATTTAAATGGGTTGAATCCCTAATATTTGGGTATTTTTCATTTTGATTTCTGAATCAAGTCTCCATTGAAGTGTGACTAAGCCCATCACACTGTGGTATTATGTTTCCTAAATTTTATTATAAATTCAGGTGTCTCATTGTATTCTATCAAGTTACTTTGAATTCATTCAAACCCTAGGAATCCTTTGGCTTGATTTTTGGGTGATATCGGTATTACCTTGTTGGGATTTATATCTTAAAATCAAGTGATCAATCTATTTTGATCCAAGGTTTTCTCCTCCCATATTACCCTATATTTCTTACTTGTAATTTTCTTTGTAGGAGGATATTTTAGTGGTATAGGTTTAACATTGTGATTTTAGGTATAGTGATTAATGAAGGTTTGATGTGTGTAGGTTTCTAGGGGTGTCTATGAATTTGGTGGTGGTTCATTCTTAATTCCTTTTCATTCTGGCACTATGTTTTTTTTAAAGCTTTGGTTAAGGTAAGGGATTTAAGCTCTCTTTCTCCTTTATTCATGTTTTAATATAAAATTACCCTTCCTATGTTTTCAATGGGTTAATGGTTAGAATTAACCTAATGAAAAAAATATACAAGATTAAGGAAATTGAAGGGAAGATATAAATCACATGAATTTTATGAATTTCGATGAAATTTCTTATGCATTTTTACTTTATTGAATGACGTGTGTTGTTGTACATCACGTTATTAATATCTTTTAATTTCCTTTCACCCTTTATAATTAGACAATAACTTAAAAATGGTGAAAAAATAGAGATGAACAGAATATGGAATTATCAATATACTTGATTATTAATAAGGGGTTAAATAAATAAGAAAGTATGATTAGAGGATATTGGTTTATTTGGTTTTCTACTATGATTTTTGTCATTTAAGGTCTTTCATTCAGTTATTCATGTTCTAGTTAGTGTTGTCTTAGTGTGGTTGGAATTTGGGGTGATGGAATGACCTGTGGTTATCATTATGTAATTATTATGGTCAAATTATATATAAAGGGGATCATATTATGGTAAAACCCTAATATTTTATGATTTATTTTTCTAATAAGTTTAATCTCTTCTATATCATGTGTTACACACAACACCGAGTTTTAACAAACCATGATATACTATTAATATTATTATTTAAACATGATCGTTATAATATAGTCATTAAAATTGGTTGTATGTATAGTAATAAACTCCCTTTAAATATTAGTTATAATGTTTTTATCTAAATAAAACACATTGAAACAAAATTATTTAATTTTTAGTAAAGTATTTAATGATTTGAAAATACATTTTTCTCAAAAAACAGGTTTTATTGTTTTTTGTGAACAAAAAATAAAAATAATTTTTGAAACTATTGAAAACTTTATATGAAAAAATTAAATTCATTTTTATAATAAAAATTTTTAAATTATATTAGGGTAAATTTTTAATAATTTTTTGAAAAGATTATTTTTTTGGTGAATAGTGAAAAACTAATTTTTTTAAACTACCTTTTAATTTAAAACATTTACAAAGATAAAAATTGTATAAAAATGATTTAAAAGTAAAATTTATTCAATTATATATTTATTTATTCAATTTATATCATCTAAATCAATTTCATATTGAATATTGATATTAAAACACTATATATTTATAAATATTTTCTCTTTGGAAAACCGCCTTTTCATCCCATATGGAGGTTTAATTTTAAAATTAAAATTTTCCAATCCTATGAATTTAATTTTAAAAAATGTATTTTATATATTTAATCATAATAATTAATAATATATAATAATTCCAACATAATTTTTTGTCAAAATGAATAGTAAAAACATTAGAAATTAATTACCATGGTTATGGTTAAAACGAGTTTACTGTAGAGTTAAAAATGAACAGATAAGAGATAAAATGACCTATATACTTGTCCAAATACAATTTATGGAAATATTTATACCTTATATAATCTAATATTTGGTAATGAATGATTTTGGATCCTTTTTTCATGTTTAAAACGTGGGTACACATTTTTCTTTTCAAAAATTACAAGTTTGTCCTCTCCCCCACATATAAATGGAAAACCCTATCCTATAATATTCACACTTAAAAAAACCATTTGTTTAATAAAATAACTAAAAAATCCATAATTCCATATACACTTCCTATAGTCATTTTTTGATTAGTAAACCCTTCTAATAAGGATTTCGGTGTAAATCGTGTGTAAGGCGGACTATCACCTCACGAACCGATGTAATTCATTTTCTATCACCACCAATAATAAATAGATATTATGATGGATTTAATATATTAAATTTATATTTATGAAATAATTATAATTACATATTTATACTATCACATATAACTTCTTACTTTCCATTCTGTGGAAATACAATAACGCCACTCGTGTGTACGATAGACTACCGCCTCACAAGGCGATGTGATTAGTTCTTCAATTATAATTTACATGGAGGGTAATAAATATATTTTTAATAAAAATATGTGATATATATGAAAAAATGAATCTATTAAGGTAATATATTATTTTCCTTTTTATTGTTTCATCCGTAGAGAAAATGAAAACGATGTTCATGCGTACATACAACATACTGTCTCCATGAATAGTGTAATTCATTTTCCATATATAACCTCAATGGATTTCTATAAATAAATATAAAATAAATATATATGATATTTATATCATTTATAAAATTCTTGATATTATGTAACCATATTCAAAGTAAAATAAAAAAAATACCAAACCAAAACATACATGAAAAACAAAGCAGTTATTACCCGAAACATGATTTTAACAAGGAAGTGTTAATAAATGAATAATAAAAGGCAAGAAGTTAGATCATATATGGTATGATAAATATTATTATAATTATTTAAAATATGTATAATAAATTAATATTTATTATATATGAGGTTCTAATGTGTACAATGGAAGTTGAGACTTAAGGAAAGATATTTCTAGTCTCAATTTTATTTTTGGGAGACATATTCCATATTAACCACCTATTTATTTTGTGGGATGTATATACTAAACCTTTAAAATTTTATACCATGAATATAAATATTTTAATTTTATTTAATGTTTCATTTTGTTTTATTATTCAACGGGGTTTACGATTCAAATTTTTACAAATTTGTAAGGGATTTTCCGATTACTTTTATTTATTTGGGATAGATCCCTTATACACCACTTGTTTCTTTTCTGTGGTGTATATAATAACCATGAATTAATTTTATATCCCTTATAATGATAATTATTTAATATTAATATCTTTAAAATTTTATTGGTTTCATGGGGATTATGATTCAAAAGATACCAAAGTGGTAAAGGTTTAATGTTACAATCTCATTGTTTAACAGGATTGTTTATGATATGTTTCCAACGATGATATATTTTGATATAACTCCCAATAAACTAATTTATTTCATTATAATATGGATATTTATATAAAATTCATATTTTAATTTCATTTATCTCTCTTAAATAAATAAATATACCAATATAATATTTTTAAGAAAAAATTGTCTTTATTTCTCTCTTCGATCAAAAAACGTTTTTCTTCCATATACATGTTTTATGAAAATGTTATAAAGGAAATTTTTAGTATTCTAAAATTATTTTTTAAAATAATTTTTTTACCATGTTTTAATATTTATAAAATTATTTAAAATGAATCATTAGTTTTTTTTCCAAATAGGACCCTTTTGTCTTTTACTGAAATGTAAAAGGAATCATTGTTTTAATGTGTATGGAATTAAAAGAATTTTCCACCATTATTAATGATAATTTTTTTAAATATTAATTTATAAATTTACAATTTTATTTTTATAGAAAAGTTTTTTTATTTTTTTGGAAATTTTAGTTTTAAAAATCTATTTTCAAAGTGGAAAGACTATTTTCCTCAAAAAAATGTTCCAAGTGATCTTTCAAAATCATTTTCCATAAAAGATGAAACAATTTGATATTAATTATGATTTACTAGGGATATGATACAATTTTACCATACTTATTATTTTTCTAGATGGTTTATGATTATAATAAATAGATATTTATAAAACCCATTTCTTTCCATGGGTTATGATATGATGAATTGATGAGATGACTATGAGACCCATTTCCTTTATATAGTTTATTTTATGATGAAATGTTTATGATAAAATTATATTTTCATGGTTAATGATATGATTAATGTTGTATGATCATGTGACACACTTATATATGGTTTTCATTTTGTGATGGTGGTTACTTATTAACTAAATATGGTGGTAACATTATTACCAAGGAAGGTGGTTACATTATAACAAAATACAGTGTTCACGTTATAACCATGGATGGGTGGGACCTATATTTCACTCAAATTGATTGAGTAAAGATTTATATCTCATGATATAATAATGGAAAACAAGTTAATATACTTGAAACATAAAGGGAAATAGACCAATGGGTTTTATCCACAATTGGAAGCCTATGATGTGTTCCGATCCACTATTTTTGATGGTCTTAGTAGTTAAACTTGACAAATGTAATGGTTTTCATACCTATGTTATTCCACACTTTTATGACATAAGTTTATGGTTCCTGAATTATGATTATTTAACACCCTTATAGATCATGTATTTTGGAACAATAATGATTTATTCCATGACTCATGTGTATGATCTATGATAGGTTGGATATGAAATTTGTAATTTATGTTCATGATATTATACCCTTATAATTATCTTATGATTTCATGTGATCATAGAATGATATCTCCCATGTTTAACCTTATTTAGCATCTGATTTCACCCTTTCTAATATTTCCTTTCCCCAGGTTATGAAGAAAGGTTTTAATTAAGGAATGTTTATGAAGAGTAAAAAATGGGAAAGATCTTTATGGGCGATGTTAAAGATATTTCATTAAATAAGAATATTATGTATATAGTATCTAAAGAAACTAAACCGTTATGGTCCTTGGGTGTGAATTTTTTAAATGTATTAAATGTTAATAAAAAAATGTGATATTTATGTATGAAAATACTGGGTCGTTATAGTTAGCATCAGATCAAGGTATAATTAATAATTAGAAAATAGGATGAGAAAAATTTAGTGAGAAACCTTAGGATACACCTAATTATAGGATAACCTCATAAATTATTGGCATAGAATTTATTATGTGGTTTACCTGACTATTGGTAGTATCCCTGTAGGGTCTCCACGTGGTCTTGGGTTTGAGTCTCGCCGAGTTATTACTTGTCAGTAATGTAGGAATTTTATTGTATTTTCCCCCCTTACCTAACTATTGTAATATATTATGTGGTTTACCTAGAAATATATCCATGTATAGTTAATACAAGTAAAAATTGTTTTAGAATAGATATAAATAGGGGTAATAATTCTGAAAAAGGTACATCGGGATTGACTCTAGTATTACCTGATACACAACAATGGGCCTTAATACACACCAGGTTTGACAGTCTTGGGGGATATTATTTGGTTAATTCACATTTTATTTTAAAAAAATTATAAAATATTTTAATATATGATGATAATGGATAACCTATGTCAAACCTATGGTTCCATATATTAAAAATAATATGTCTTGATTTAGATAACCTATAAATTATTCTTCAAGATTATGTGTTTTCCCACTATGATTAGTGTTTCTAAAAATATGATTTTTGGTTTTAGTCAATATATATAAACTAAAATAACTATTATAATGATAAATATGACGGAAAATAAAATCATTTCAACATGAGAAACCAAATTTAATGGGATATGGGATATATAACATTGTTTCTATGCTTACAAAACATTCTCAAGTCATGAATCATGCTGAGCTTCTAAACAATCAAAGCAGTGAACAAAGTTATGTTGAATATTTAATGAGACATCATCCAACCTATTTTATTTGGTATTATAATCCAATAGTGTCTAAGAGATGGATCTATACCATTGAGAAGAAATTTTTTATTCTCTAGTGATCGAAACATGAAAAGGTTGTCTAGATATTTATCATTTGGAAGGTAAAGCAGATCAATGGTGTAATATTATCAAGAATACTAGGAAAGAGGAAGATTTAACTATATGGAATGTGATGAGTTTAAGATGATATTTCTTAGTAATTACTTCCATTATATTATAAGTACAAATTTGGAGAATGAATTTCATGAGCTTAAGAAAAAGGATGATGAATCTATTTCTTTCTATGGGGCTAATTTTATAAGGATTTCAAGGTATGCCTCCAGTTTAATCATAATACCAAGAAGAAAAATTGATCAATTCTTGGTAATTTAAAACCAAGTCTTTTAATGGTTTTATCCATAAGATAATTTAGTAGATATAAAGAAATTGTCTAATGTGCACTCAAGGTAGAAATGAAAATTATATATTCCAACCATTAACATGGTTTTAATAATTAAAGGAAGATCCAGTATCATGAAAACTCAAATAAATAACATTTTGTAAATAAATTATAGTGGTCTAAGTACTAGAAATGTGGGAAGAAACATAAAGTTAATTGTTTGAATGGAACTGGGAGATGCTTTAAATGTGGAAGGGAAATTCATAAATCCCATGAATATCGAATTTTAATGAATGGGATGGTTAATACAATGGAGGAAAAGAGGACACCATCTAATTCACCACCCACTATCTAATGCATTAAATGAAAGTAGTATGATAATTATTTGAACTGGTGTATGAATCTAAATGTTTTTTATAATCACTGTGAACAGACTTCAAAGCCCAAAGATGAAGGTAAATCTTATGTGATCACAAATATTGAAGTGCATTATGAGAATGATGTGGTGAAAGGTACACTTATTATTCACTCTATAATGTATAATTTATTATTTGATTATGGATCTAACACTATTTATATATAAGGAATTTTCAAAGGTTATCAAATTACCAGTACAATGATTAGATGTTAAGTTAGAAAAAAAACTAATAATGGTATGATGGTCACATATAAATTCTATAGTTCCTCTCATATTGAAGATTTTGGGAATGTGTATCCTTTAAATATTATGATTATTCCTTTAGTTTAATTTGATGTGATTATAATCATGGATTTTATTTTTTTATATGGATCCCATATCAATTTATGAGGATGTTAAGTCACATTTCACATTTTAAATGAACCCATTCTCATTTATTAGTGTGAGGATGAATAAAAACTTCCATTGGGAATTACTTCTACCATGTGGGTATTAATTCTTATCCAAGAAAGATATTTTTCTTAGATGTTTGGGGAGAAACTTGACTTCAAATACATGCATATTTTTTTGGGTGTTTGTTGATGTTTTTCTTAAATAGTTTCATAGTGTTCCTCTTATTATTGAATTTAATTTATCAATAGAAATCATACCTGGTGTTACACCCATTTTAAATAATCCATATATAATTTCCCCGATTAAATTTCAATATTTGAAGAATAAAATCCAAGATAATATTTATAAAGGATTTATAAACCCTAGTGAGTTGTTGTGGGGTACACTTATTCAATTTTTTATGAATAAAAATGGATCAGTGTGACTCTACAGTGATTATTGGGAGACAAACAAGATCAAAATATAGAAAAAGTATTCTCTACCCCGTATTGACAAATTGTTTGATCAACTTCATTGATCTCAATACTTTTCCAAGATTGACCTTCGTTATTGATATCATTAATTTAGGGTCAATAAGGAAGATTACCAAAGACAATATTTCGTACAAGGTATGAAAATTATGAATATATAGTGATGCCATTTGGTCTTAATAATCCCATTATTATCTTTACGAATTAAATGAATAGATTATTTAGAGATTACCTTGATCAAATCGTGGTAGTATTTATAGAAGATAATATTATATTTTAAAATAGAAAGAAAGATCATGAAGATAACTTGATAATTGTATGGAAGACCCTAAGGATGGTTAAACCATATCAAAAATTTAAAAATCGTGAATTTTGGCTATAAAATGTTTCATTTTTGGGTTATAAAATTCAATTGAGGGTATATCTATGGATCCATTAAACATGGATGCTATTGAATTTTGGCCTAGACCAACCATGGTAATTGAGATATGAGGTTTTATTGGTTTCTTTGGATATTATCTATGGTTTTTAGAGAATTTCTCATGACTATTTAATCCACTCTCCAAGTTAACTTAGAAGTGAGCCAAGTTCTTTTGGATAGAAGAATTCAAGGAAAATTTCAAGTAACTAAGGAGAAGATTAGTCAGTGCACCTATTTTTACATTACCCTACAATGAAGAAGGGTTTTTTAATATATAATGATTCATAGAAGAAGGTATTGGGATGAATTATTAAGCATAATGACATGGTTATAGATTATTCCTCATAATAATTCAAGTTTCACTTGAAAACTTATCCAACTCATGATTTTGAGTTAGCTACAGAATGTTTTCATTAAAGATATGTAGGAAATATATTTATGGAGAAAAGTGATATATATATTCTGATAAAAAAAGTTTAAGGTATATATTTATATAGAAATACTTGGACATGTGCCAGAGAAGATGGTTAGAGTTGATTAAATATTTTGACTACTCAATACATGACCACCCTAGGAAAGAAAACTAGGTGGAAGATGCTTTGAGACAAAAGGATCATGCTAGATTATCCATGATAAGGATCACAAAAGATATAATATTTCAAGATTTTCAAAGGATGGATCTGAAAATCCTAAAGGAAGGGGAGAAACCTTATATTTTCCAAATTATTGTTCAACCATCTATCTAAGTGAAGATTAAAGAGGCGTATAAGGATGATGCGGAGCCATAGAAGAAGGTGAGAAATTGTCTTGAGTTCAACCTTGATTATTATGGAATTATAATACTTCATAAATTTGTATGTGTTCCATCCATATCAAATTTGAATAAAGATATATTAGAAGAGGCTCAAATTTCTTCATTCACTATTTATCCTGGAAGTACAAAGATTTATAGAAATTTGATAGTATATTTTTGGTCAGATGAAATGAAGAGAGATATCATAGAGTTTTTATCTCAGTTCTTGGTATGTCGGAAAGTTATGGCTGAGTGAAAAAATTCCAAGGGGTTGTAAAAACCATTACCCATACGAGAATAAAAATGGGAAAAAATCACATTATATTTTTTCATCAAACTCCCCAAAACATCTAAAGGGTACAATGATATAAGGTTTGTAGTTGATGAGATTACAAAGTCACCACACTCCATTTCTATGAGAGAAGATTTATATCTGGATCATCTTTCCAGGATATACATTAAAGAAGTGGTAAGAATAAATGGATTAACACATTATATTATGTATGATTGGGATCGTAGGTCTACCTTGAAGTTCAAGTGAAGTATTGATTAGTCTATGGATACAAATTTGACTTTCTGCACTATATATCCTCCTTAGATAGATGGTTAGTCTGAGAGAACAATTCAAAATCTAAAGGGTTTGTTAATATTTTTTCTATTAATTTCAAGGAGGTTTGGGATTAACACATTCCTAAAGTTGAGTTTTCTTACAACAATATCTTTCACTCAAGCATTTAGATGAATCTTAATGAAGTCATCTATAGAAATAAGTGTAAAAATCTAACGTGCTAGGATGAAGTTGGAGAAAGAATGAAATTGGTACCAAATCTAGAATATGAAATGGAAGAGAATGTTACTTGTATTCAACAACAAATTAGAGTGGAATAATGTTGATAGAAAAATTATACTGACAATCGATGAAATGATGTGTAATTTAAAGTTAGTGAAAATGTGTTTCTAAGAATTTCTCCATGGAAGAAGGTAATGATATTTGGAAAGAAGGTAAAACTAATCCCTAGGAATATAAGTCCATTTTAAATTATTAATCATATTGGGACCAAATATTATCACTTGGAACTTCCACTGAACCACTCTCATGTTCATTATGTGTTCCATGTATCTCTTTTGACAAAGTATATCCCTAATCCATCATATATAATGAAATAATAGGTTGTACTACTCGATCATGATATTTATTATTAGTAAAAACCAATAGAGATTATGGATCATATAGAGAAAGTGATATGAAATAATACCACTCACATGGTCAATGTTTTTTGGTGAAACCACCATATTGAGGAAACTACATGGGGACCTGAGGATGGAATGAGGTAGAAGTATCCTTAGTTTTTGATTCAAAATTTTGATGGAGAAATTAATTTTAAAGGGGGTAAAATATAACAACTTGATATTTTAGGATTTTTTTCAAATAAATTTTATTACTTCTATAGATTTTTTTACATGAAAATCGATTTTTAATGAACCACGATATACTATTAATAATATTATTTAAACATAATCATTATAATCCAGCTGTTAAACTTGGTGGATGAATATGAATAATTTTTTAAATATTATGTATAATGGTATTATATAAATAAAACACGTTGATAAAAAATACTTAATTTTTAGTTAAGTCTTTATATGATTCGAAAATACATTTTTCTCAAAAAAATATTTTTATTTCTTTTTGTGAACAAATAATAAAAATAATGTTTAAATAATTTAGAAAATTTATTTTTAAAAACTAAATTCATTTTTTGAATTAACATTTAAAAATTATCTTAGGGTGATTTTTTTTAATTTTCTAAAAAGTTTAATTTTTTTGTGAATAGTGAAAAATACTAATTTTTATTAAAAACTAAATTTAAATTTAAAGTATTTAAAAAGTTAAATATTTTTTAATTTTTTTTTAAAATTAAAATTAATTCAATTATATATTCATTAATCTAATTTATATTATTCTAATCAATTTCATATTTAATTTTGATATGAAAACTCTCTATACTTAAGAAAAATTTCTCTTTGGAAATCAATTTTTTTGTCGCACATATTGGTTTAATTTTAAATTAAATTGTGTCACTTATATGAATAGAATTTAGAAAAATGGATTCCATTTTTTTAATTATAATAGTTAATTGTATATAATATAGTCAAATTAATTATTTTTCAAGATAAATAGTAAAATCAGTAGAAATTAATTACTGGAGTTTAGGTTAAAATGGGTTTATCAGGGGTTAAACTACAAATATAAGGAGTAAAATTACCTATAAACTCATAAACACACCATTTTATGTCCATATTTATACATTATATTATATAGGGTTCTATATGGATCCATTTTGGATCTTTTTTTAGGTTTAAAATGTGGGTATGACTTTTTTCTTTTTAAAAATTCAAAGTGTGTCCTCTTTCCCACTTATAAAAGGCCACCCCTATCATATCATCTTAAAACTTTAAAAACCATTTGGTTCATCCAATAACTACAAAAATAATTTTCACACTTCCCTATAAACTTATTATAGTACTTTTATTGATTGGGAAACCCACATAAGAAGGATTTAGGTGTAACCCTAATGGGGTTCTTTGAAAAAGAGGTATAGTCTTTAAGCATGATTTTTAATTTATTTATTTCTCTAAATCTTTCAAATATTATTAAAAAATTAAGATATAATAAAATCATTATAAACAATATATTTATATTTTATTATTTTAATGGCATGAACTACACCTATCCCCTCTTCTATCAAGTGGGAAATGAAATTGTCGATCATGTGTACAACAGACTGCCGCCTTGCGAACCGATGTAATTCGTTTTAAATCACCGCCTCTCACAAATGGATATAATGATGGATTTAACATATTAATAGTAAATTTATGATATAATTATACTTATTTATTTATAATATCAAATATACCATCCTGATTTCTATTCTGTAGGAATACGATTACGTCACTCGTGTGTACGACAGACTACCACTTTGAGAAACGATGTGATTCGTTATTAACTTAGGATTTACCTATAAGGTAATAAGTATAGAATTATTGTAAATATGTGATATATATAACATAAAAATAATTCTTAAAATTTAATATATTATTTAATTTTATTTAATTTCATCTATTGAGAAAATGGAAACAACGTTCATGTGTACACACGACCTACCATCTCCATGAATGGTGTAATTCATTTTCTATATATAAATTTAATTTATTAATATAAGAACATATATAATTAATATATATGATATTTATCTTATTTTTAACATTATTTAGATGATTTAATCATGATAAAATTAAAAGGACCAAAAATACCTAACCAAAGCGTACATAAAAAATGAAGCAATTATTACATGAAACATAATTTTAACAAGGAATTATTAATAAAAAGGTAATGATAGGTCATAACTAAATCATATATGGTACGATAAATATGATAATGGTTCAATAATATATATATATATATATAATAAACCCATATTTATTATATATGAGTTTATAATGTGTACTAAGGATGTTGAGACTTAAGGTAAGGGATTTCTAGTCTCTCTTTTATTTTTGGGAGACATATGCCATATTCACCACTTGTTTATTTTTTGTGATGTATATACAAAAAATTTGAAATTTTCTATCATTAATATACATATTTTAATAATATTTATTGATTCATTTTATTTTACTGTTTAATAAGGCTTATGATTCAATAGTTTCTAAAGTGGTAAGGGATTTTTGTCACACTTTTATTTTTGTAGGACACATGCCTTATGCACAACTTATTTCTTTTATGTTTTGTATATACTAACCATGAATTAATTTTATGATACTTATAATGATAATTATTTTATGTATATATATATATATAAAATTTTATTTATTTCATGGGAATTTTAGTTCAAAATATACCAAAGTGCTAAAGGTTTAATGTTATAATCTCATTATTTAATAAGATTATTTATTATATGATTCCAATGATAATATCTTATGATATACCTCAAATGAAACTCATTTATTTTATTCTACTATGTTTATTTCTATAAAATACTTATTTTCATTTCATTTTCCTCTTTTAAATGATTAAATATACCAAAATAACATTTTTAAGAAAAATTATATTTATTTCTCTCTTCGGTCGAAAAAACTTTTTCTTATATATACATATTTTATAAAAATGATTTAAATTATGTTTTTACTATTAACCAATAATTTTTAAAGATATTTTTCCCCATTTTTTAATTTTTTAATTTTTTTAAAAGGAATATTCAGGTCTTTTTCCAAACAAGGCCCTTTTGCATTTTACTGAAATGTGAAAGGCATATTTATTTTAATGTGTATGACATGAATTGAATTTTCTTCTTTCAAGACTGATCAATGA
The DNA here is from genome assembly GCA_963277665.1 of Viscum album. Taxonomy (NCBI): domain Eukaryota; kingdom Viridiplantae; phylum Streptophyta; class Magnoliopsida; order Santalales; family Viscaceae; genus Viscum; species Viscum album. The sequence goes on along the minus strand of OY728148.1, from coordinate 386,995,230 downwards.
TTTAAAGAACCCATTATAAGTTTATAAGTTTATTTTCAAAGAAAATGATTATTAAAACGATTTTTTTAAAATTTAGTTTTCAAACGTTTTTTTCAAAGTGTAAAGACTATTTTACTCTAGAATGTTCCAAGTGTTCTTTCAAAATAATTTTCCATCAAAGATGAAATTCTTTGACCTTACTTATTATTTCTGGGGATATTATCCAGTTTTACCATACTTATTATTATTATGGTAGGTTTATGATTATGAAAAATAGATGTTTATGAAATCTATTCCCTTTCCATGAGTTATTCTATGATGAATTGATGAGATGATTATGAGGCCAATTTTCCTTTTATTAGCTACACTATAATGGAATGTTTATGAGACTAATTTTTTCATGGTTTATGATATGATGAATGCTTTATGATATTTTGTAAAACTTATTTAGGGTTTTAATTATGTGATAGTGGTTATTTTATAGCCAAGAGTGGTAATAAAATTATAACCAAGGATGGTGGTTACATTAAAACCAAGGATGGTGGTCATATTATAACCAACAAATTGTGGGACCTGTATATCCTTCCAATGAATTGTTTAAAACTTTATATCTCATGAGATAAAAATTGGAAACAAGTAGAAGGGTTTGATCCATAATGGGGAATAGGTTGATGGGATTGATCCATAATGGGAAACAGGTGATGAGGCCCGATCCAATATGTTTGATGGTATTGGTTGTTAAATTTGACAAATGAAATGGTCTATATACCTATATTGGCACCACAATTTTATGAAATGATATTATGGTTCATGAATTATGATTATTTCACACTCTTATGGATCATGTATTTTGAAATGATAATTATCTACGCCATGACTCATGTTTACAATCTATAACAGGTTAGGTGTGAAATTTGTAAGTTATGTTCATGATCTCATATCCTTATGATTATTTTATGCTTTAATATGATCATAGAATGATATATCATATTTTTACCCTTATTGAGCATCTAAAATCACCCTTTCTTATGTTTTATTTCCCAAGGTTATGAAGAAAAGTTGTAAGTTGGGTATGTTTATAAAGAGTAGAAAAGGGGAAGATATTTAGGGGATATCTTGAAGATATTTCATTAAATAAGATGATTATATATCTATTATACAAAGGCAGTAAACCATTATGTTCATCGGGCATGTATTTTTGAAATATATTGAATATTAATATAAAAATATGTGATATTTATGTATGAAAATCTTGGGTAGTTATAATTATGGCCATGGTGTTTTTTGGTAGCTGTTGGTTGATATTGTGTGTTTGTTGATGTGGTTTTAAGGGGAGGTTTATGTGGTTGTTTCTTTGATTCCTATTAATGTGGAATATAGATAGAATAAATGAAATTGTAATTGGAAAATGGGATAAACATGATAAATAGTTGGTGGTTAATTAATTTTAAATCTTAATGATTAATTTTAAATTTTAAGTGGATAAAATAATAATGGTTAAATGAGTAATGGGTGTTTTAAAATAATTATAAATATATAATTAATTTAAAAGTAATGGTAATTTTTTTAGAAATTTTTGATTGTGTAATAAAATGTGAAGATGTAATTATTGTGAAATTATTGTGTTGTAGTGGTGTGTCCCTTTTTTTATAGTTAGTTGTGGTACTGTCTATTTGTGTGTGGTGGTGGTTAAAAAATGACTACATAAGGTTGTAGTAATAAATTTAATTCATTGAGAGTCGACAATTAAGTTGGGGAAGTGTGGTTTATTATATACCTATTTTATTTTCCTTGTTATTTCTTATAAACCACCACCTGAGTTAGGTAAAATTACTGATAAACATACAAGGAAATGGGTTCCAATTGTTTTACCTAATATCTAAGATAGAGGTTACATGTATGGTTGACTACCCCTTATACTCTCTTTATCATAGACATAATATAGGATGTGGTAGCCTAAGGTTATGATGCACAAGCTATAATAGCTTAGGGATAGAGTGTATATGATGTGGTTGTGATGATTATGCATGGTTGAGGATGTACATAGAAGTAAGATAGAATTATATTGATGTCCTTCATGTTTATATTACCCCACTATGATAATAATGTGATGTAAAGTTATGATTTGGTGATATGGATTGTGGAAGTGTTTGTGGTATGATGTGGTTGTGGTATGTGGTATATGGTTATTGTTGTGTGGTTTAGGTAAGAAATGGTTATATGATTATACCGATATATGGATATAAAAAATATTATATCTCTTGGATGTAATCCATTGGTGATTGGGAAAAACCTTACTAGATCATAGCGATATTGATCAGTGTTGGGGTTGATGCCTTATAAAGGGAAATTCCTCCTACGTGTGTGTTTTTACATCCTCTGTGCTAGTAGATAACACGTTTCCTTTTGAAGGTGGGATTCATGGGTCTTAATAATATTTAATACTACCCTAATAGGAGTTCTATTGTGGGTTAGGTCATGATATAGTGATATTTCAACTTTGGATGAGAGTTATGAAGTAGTTTTGGGTTAGGAACTGTTGAGGCATGTATGGTTCTGGTAAGGAAACAATATTTTTTGAGTTTAGTTATGACATTGGAAAGGGAGACCATCTATTAAACAAGTTTTTATTGAATAATATGTTCATATTAAAGGGCATTAATATTACCAAACATACTAAGTGAGATAATAATGATTTTGAGGTATAAAACTAGGTGTGGTAAATGTACCACACTTGATTTTGTATGTGTTTGAAATTGGGGTATTTTTTTGGGAAAATAAAATGAATATAATAAATAAATCTTAAATGAGTTCAATGTTTTAAAGCTTAGTATTCCATATTTTTTTAATATAGATGGTTTATGGAAGTAATCCTTATATGATTACATAATTATAGATTCAATATGATTCCCCAGTTGATCATAGGAAGGTTGATCTAGTGGAAGTGGATGATTATTTGAGGATGCTTCTATATGAGTTTTATTTATAGTTCTTGATGAAGTATGATGGTATTATCACTAACTATAATAAATATAAGTGCCTATAGGAGATTAATATTTCTTTTAGCTCGATCTATGCATAAAAGAAACATTGGATCCCATAGTTTATCAATTTGTTGAGGGGTACTTTGTGTTAGTAGTGGATATTGTTCTTGGATGATCGTGAAGAGTATACAATCTCATGGGATGATTTATAAAAGTGGTCTCATGATTAGTTTCTCTCTTCTATGTTTAATGTAGATAAATGAGAAAATTGTCTCTATCTTTGGTAGGGAAGCTTGAGTATATGGGATCTTATAGTTCTAATTGAAAATATTCTTCATTTTTATCTTGATATTCTCCCCGATGAGGAGGAAAGGGTACAATATTTTAAAGAGAAATTGTTTCTAGGGATATAGTGATAGGTTACCCATTTACATTGCTAATGTATCTTGAGGTTTTGGTGAAGTTAAAAGTTATAGATAAGATTCATGTGTAGACTAGGTCATCATGAGAGGGAAGTCATAAAGAATCCATGATGAGTAAGGATAGAGATGGAGTCACTTATCTATCTGGGTAGTGGAGGCTCCAACTCACATGGAGTCAGGATCACAATTTTTCTTCACATTGTTTTGGCACTAACAGTTCATGGGATTCTACCAGGAGTTTTGTTCTAGTGTTATTTTCTTATGGAGTCTATTATCACTAGTAGTTTCAATGCCTGGAAATTCTTGGTGGCGAGTAAGGAGTAGGAATTTAGTTTTCTATATATCCACAACAATATTTGTCCTTGATAAATTATTAGAATCATAAATATGGTTAGAAATATTATGATAAAAATAGGAGATAGAGACAGTATATTACAACTTTGTGATGTTATTTATACCTAGGGGAAGAAGTAATTCTTGTTTATAGAGGTGGTTTTCATTAGGGCTAGTGAGGTAGAGGGGAAGTGTGTGGTCATTTTAAAGCCACGAAGTTTGTGGTGCTATATTGTCCTGATAACGCGTAAGGTATCATATTTTTATCTTCTACCATGGATTTTTTTTTTAATTTTAGATCTTTACACTCCTCTATTTCACGTACTTTATTTCAATATCTAAGAATCAAGGTGGATAAGATTCCAGTGATCTAGGTGTTATCTATGTTGGGAAGGGAGAATCACCATGATACCACTAGAAAAAGTACCCTCAAAACTCTAAAATTTTACACTCCATAATTTTAGTATGATAGAAATAAAACCTATAAAACTCTCCTCCATCAAATAAGAATATTGAAAGTGGAAAGAATATGTGCCATAACCACCACACAATGTAAAAACTCAGACACACAAGAAAACTCACAAACTGAAAAGCAACAAAAGAAATAGAAATAAAAGAAATGGAAGAACATAAATCAAGGGAATAATGTAAGGTATTAGTGTAGTTTATATAATTAGTACCATGTACATGAGATAAACACTTTTTCTAAATTTTCCATTGTAATAATAAGTTATAAGAATTAAAAAATACATTAGTAAGTACAATTAACTCTTATAAGAAATCATAATTAATCACTTTCTACCTTTTTTCTTTCCCTCACATAGCACATAATCCCCACCTACTTATAAAGTAAGTATCTTCCAATCAACAAATAAAATATAGTCCCATAAAAACATGGTCAACCTAGTATGCACATCACAACTGGTATACTAAACATGAAAAACAATTCTCATTTAACTTCCTGACCATTGTCGCTTCATCTGAAGATTCCATATTCTGATGGTTTCACTGCATATAGGTGAGGATTTTCTACCACTATCTATTCATAAAATGAATCCTTCTTCAAGTGAATTAAAAAATGATGAGATGAATCTTTTGAACTAAAACAACAATTCACATTCTAAAATCTTCCACTTAAATATTATTTTAGGGAAACATTTTACAACTCCATAACACTTTGGTGAAATAATAAAATTTTCATTCCTTCATAGCATGGAGTATTCCTTAAAATTATTCCATTAACCCAAGTCCCACTAAGGTGTGATGTTTCCTTATAATTTATTTAACTAATTTTATAGTGAAAATGTCCACAATATTTTGGATTCTAGATATCTTCCAAAAATCTAACACCTTTTCCTTCAATATGTTCATGATGAAGGGATACTTTAGGTAAAAATACTTAATCTATACATAGAGAACTAGATTTAAAGTTAGATTAATTAAACTTTTATTATAAAAGAATAAAGCTTCACACTCTAAAATTATTCTAAGTCCCTTTAAAAAGTTAATCTACCAACTCTTCTTCTTACCTTCTTCTGCTATAGTTGTTTACCCTACTTCCATTATACTTATAGTTACAATTTTCTAAAACCGTACATCCAACCGATCAATATTCCTCCATATGTGTACATAAAAACCACCATTATCTTGGAGTCATCTAAGTCTCTAAAGAAGTATGCATCCAAAAAACCTTTTAATCGATATTCCTACCCAAAACATAGAGCAATATCTTCAAATAATTTCAATTATTATATAATCCACTTGATGACTTCCCATTGTTCCATTTTGAGGATCAATATAAAGGGACCTAAAACTCTCACTATGAAAGTAATATATGACCATGTAAAAATCATTTCATTTATAAAAAATTCCGAAATTGATAAAAATAAAACTTTTTCTATGTTATGTATCTCATCTTATAATACTAGTGCCTATACCTTGGATATATTGAAGTGTTTGACAAGAGGGGTTGATACAAACTTATATCTAGTCATTAAAAATTTTTGAATGATATTTTGAATATATTATTTTTGAGATAACACCAATGTATCAGATTTTCTATCTGTTTAAATCCTCATTCCCAAAATTTTCTTAGCATGCTCATGATGCTTTATGTTGAATCTTCCTGAAAACTTACTCTTGAGCTCCTGAACATGTGAAACCTCTAGACCCACCAACAACATGTTATCTACATAAAATATAATTATGATGAATATCCCATCATTCTACTTATTCTAGTAAAATCACCAATCTAAATTTCACCTTGTGAATCCATATTTCAACGTAAATTCATTGAAATTATAATTCTATTTTCGTAGTTTTTACTTTATCCCATAATTAAATTTCAACAACAAACAAACCAAAATTTGTTTTTTATATGAAACCCACTAGTAACTTCATGTAAATTTATTCCTCCGAATAATTATGAAGGGAATTTTTATTTATATATTTTTATTATAAGTATATATCTTTCAATTTCACCATTATTATCACTACCAAGATAGTTTCATGTTTAAAAACCAGTGATAATATCACTAAGAAATCAAATCATTATTTTTTGAAGTCCCTTTATCACCAATCACCCCTTGAAATTCTTCTTTTCATTAACTACTTCCTTTAAATGATAAAACTAATTATTCTAAAGTTCTTGTTTCACTTTTGTTAAATTAGTAAAATACTATGTTTTATTGGACTTAAATGAATAAATTTCAATATTCCTTGATAACTTCTATTTTTTTGAGTCACTATGTGTCACTGATTCTCTTGGGAATTGGAGTTCTCCTATATCCATTAAAAGTTAAAAGTTCTTGTAAGAACCAAACATTTCAACTAATTTTATAACTATGGATGATATCTATAACTAAATCATATGATTTATTCTACTCAGATATGATCTATCTTTCATATAACTAACTTTTTCCCTCTCACTTGAGCTTCAACACTCCTTGAACTTTCTGGAATTTCTTATACTGGCATCACCTCCAGACTTTCAATCCATTAATCTGAGTCCTTTGGAACTTGTGTCCATCGGGTATTATTACTTTGATCAACTTAAATTTTTTCAGTTTATTATTTTATTATAACTTCTTTCTCCACCAAGTTGTAGTCCTTCTATAGAATCAGTTCATTATAATGAACATCTTATCCCCTGATGACATTCCATTTTTCATCATCATATAGCCAGAAATCAAAGTTCATATCACTATACCCAATGAAAAATAATTCTCTAGACTTAGAATCATGATTTTACTTGTACTTTTATCAACAAGATCATATTATAATATTTTAATGAATTTAATATTGATACCTTCTATTTATTTAGTGGACCACAAATCCTCTAGAATTTCCCACCAAATCACTATTACATGACTTCTATTGACAAGGTATGTCACTATATTGAATGAATCCACCTAAATTACCTTATAAATTACTAATTTTAACCACTTTCTTTGATCCTTGTCAGTCGATATTTGATTTAGAATTTTAGTTAAACCATTTTCTACTATTTTCTAAGAACTTTCTTTTCATTCCTTACGACCTTCTGTTGATAGACGTTTTAGAAATTGGGTCTGATGTTTTCACCACTGCTGTCATATCAAATGAATTTTAACTTCCATATACATTCCTTTTCCACCATGTATTTACATTGAATTAAAGACTAAAAAGCTTTAGAATTATGATTCAAAAAGTAAACCAAAAATTTTCTAGCAGAATCATAAATAAAATTTATAAAGTATAGATAACCTCCATAGGACCAGACATGGATAGGTCCCCAAACATTAATGTAAACCAATTCCTACTTAAAATATATAGGATTCCATCCATCTAATATTGAAGTACACCCTTTTTTCCCTAATACATAGCTTCCACACCTTTTATTTTCCAAGTGATCAAGATGTAGTTTTCTTATAGATTCTATATATTTTATATTATTTTCAATGGGATGACCAAGCTTATAATGTCAAACTTCTAGATATTTTAATGATGTATTTCCAACCATTACAATACTATTTATGTCTTTGGTTAAATACGTCATCCTAACCTTTACTCCTCATACAACCTCCATGGATCCTTAATTCACATTCCAGATTCTATTTTAAAATATTTTTCTATATAATTCATCATCAAACTCTCCATGAGAGTTGTGGTTTTTCCATATTTTTTGTATATTCATGACTCTTTTGAGTCTTAATATCCAACTCTTATTCATCCAGATATTTACATCACCATTTTTAATGAAATACAAGGCTTCATCATCCATTTGATGAAATATTCCAAAAATTACAAATAAATAATACACAATGCATCCAAATTCTATCATTTAATGGAAAGAATATTTAGGATCAACCAGCCATGATTCCACAAGAATATTGATAATGAGAAACCATGTGTTATTTCCTTCTATAGTAATAATAGAATTTGAAATTATGAAAGTCGATGGCTTTCTATAATTTTCCTTTTGTCTTCTATAATTCTTGTTGATATATCCTTTCTTCCCAAAACTCCCCCATATAAGAGAGGGGCTAACTAAATTGATCTGATACTTTTCATAATACTTATCTTCTAATGGTTTCTATTAATATATCCTCTTGGGTGACCATACTCATTTATCAGCATTAATTTAATTTCTATATTGTACTTATACTTCTATTTTCTCAATATTATAATTCAAGTTTAGCTTCTGAATATCCATAGACACCAAATTAGTCTTTTTCATTAGAATTTATAACAAAAGTCACTATTTTTTCCAATATCTCCAGAAGTGATGATAATAAAAGTAGTTCCTATATAAAATTCATGAATGTTTCTTTCATTTATCTTAGCTAACTGTAGATCATATTGAATTCATTCCAATGATTAACCACTAAACTTCCTTCTAACAGCCTTTATATGAATAACCATCACATAAAGAACACTTTATTAAATATAATAGTATTATACAACATAAATTACACTACCTTTATCATTTTTTTAGTTTTTTACTAGATGTTAAAGGCCACCTTCCTTTCCAGTAACATACTCACTAATTCTAATCCTTTTCTATCCAATTATTCCAATTCCCTATTTTCTATTTTCTCTAGTAGAATTAGAAAATACATGTCCTTTTTAATTATATGGTCTTACATCTACATTCAATAGAACCCAAAATTAATTCCATCAAACTGAAATACCCAAAATTTCCTTTATCTAATTCCATAAATTTCACTAATAGTAAAATCCTAATAAAAATGAAATAATATTAGGGAAAGAGTGAGAAAAAACTAATCTACTTGCAAGTGTTCTGAGTGAGTACTGCACCAAAAACTCTAATAACTCTTCTTGGGAAGGGGACTTTTCTATAAAAACACTACATAATGACTCTCAATCCACTATAATTTCACACACTAGAAGTTAAACATAATGGAAATCAAACCTTTATATTTTAACTCCATCCAATAATTATAATAAAAGGAGGAAGAATATGAAACCTATACACCATAAAAATTTGACCCTCACATATAACAGTGAAATCATAAGCTCACAAGTAACCAAAAAAATTGAAATACAAGAAACAAAAGAAAATAAGTCTTCAAAATAATACAATGGATAGACATGATTTAGACAATGAGTCCTACATGCATAAGAGATACAATGCTATTATATTTTACTTTACAATAGAAGGTTACAATAATTATAAAATAGATTACTATGTACATGTAACTCTTATAAGAAAAACCAATTAATCACTTTCTCTCTTTTTATATTTCCCACACTTAGCTCTGAGGCCCCACTTATATAGTAAGTATCTTCTAGTCAAATAGTAAAACCCAATCCATTAAATACATGGTCAACCAAAAATTATCTCCATGACTAGTATACCAAACTGATAACCCCTAATAACAAAAATTTTAGAACTTGTTCACTCTAGTTGAATATTTCATCTTTTGATGGTTCCACTGCCATTAGGATAGGTTATACCACCCCTATCTATACATTGAGTTAATCCTTATTATGGTGAACAAAAATCTTGTGAAATGAATCTGTTGAACTAAAACCAATATTCAAACCCGAAAATATAGAATAGTTAGAGTTTATTAGAGTTTTTTTGGGTCATGTTGTGGCTATGAGTTGATGATAAAGAAACATCATTCATTGGGGGATTTATTTATACTATAGATACAACCATATGATGTCATTTTTTGTTTGGATTGGTTATATTTTGTGTGTAAAATTATTTATTTCTTTTGAAGGAAGGATGTTTTAATTGATAGAAAATTAAAGCAAAAGGTTTTTTTGGAAAGAATAATAATTAGATGAATCATAGGTATATGAAACCCTTATCTTATTAGTTGGTAGAGTTTAGGTTGTCCTTAGTAGTGGTTCAAGAAATAGTGTTTTCAAGAGTTTTTTAGTAGTTATATAATGAGTTTCCTTAATAGATTGTTATGATTCACAATTAAAATGATATTGAATTCAGGATGTAATTATAGATTAAAGGGTATTTAATTGTGAATATTAATTATCAGATGGAAAAGTCTGAGTTGTGGGATATATATATTTAGATTGATGATCTATTACAGAATGGTTTTATCTAGCCTAGTGTGTTTTCTTAGGCATATTTAGCATTTCTTTCCAATAAGTTGGATGGTAGTATGAGGTTATTCATAGACTATTGGTGGTTGAACTAGGTTATGGTTAGGAACTACTATCCCCTTCTGAGGATAGATAATATATCCAATTAGTTAAAGGAATCTAGTTGGTTCTCAAAGATCAATTTGTTATTTGGGAATCCTAAAATTATTGTAAATAAGGAATATATCCCAAATACTACTTTCAAGTTTTCAAATAAATACTTTTAATTATTGGTAATATTATTTATAATCATTAGAATCTCAATATATTTTGTGGAATTAATGAACTCTATATTCCATGAGTTCCTGGACTAGTTTGTGGCTATGTTCATCAATGAAATCCTTAGGTATTTGAGGACCGATGAGGATCATGCTAATTATTTAAGAGATATTTTTGAGGTTCTTATACGGCATTTGATCTATGATAAGTTATTTATATGCATGTTTTGTATGTACAATGTGAATTTTTATCCCAACAGGGTGTCACAGTTGATCCTTCAAAGATTGAGGATGTTGTTTCATAGGTGTATCCTAAAAATTTCATAGAGGTTTATAACTTACTTGGTCTCATAGGATATTATAGGATATTAGTGTATTATTTATCTAAAATATCAATCCATTTGAATTATTTTAATTTGAATAAATAAGATTTCATATAGATTTATTAGTTCTATGAAACATCTTATTACCTAAAGGAGAAACTGTTTACTGCTCATATTATTTATCTTCTGGAAGGAGTCACATTTTAGGTTTTTTATAATGCATCTCATCTTGTCTTGGGTTTTGTTTTGATGTAACAAAGGAAAGTGATATCTTATGGGTCTTCATAATTATATCCCCATGAATATAGATACACTAACCATGATATTGAATTGAAAGTAACAATGTTTTACTTAAAGTTGTGAAAGCATTACCTAATTGGAAAACACTTTGTATTCTTCATTAATCACAAAATATTGAGGTATATCTTACCTCGGTAGAATTTGAATATACACCAATGAATGTGGATGAAGTTATTTTAGGGCTATTACTTCAATATATCATATACCTTAATAATATATAATGTAGTAACTTTTGAAACAAGTAAAATTTCATGTGGCGAGGTTGTTTATGACTCTGAAGAAGCATGGAGGGGAATGTGGAATATTTTATCATTTAATATTGATACATTGGAATATAATGGTAGAATTTTTCTATATTATATTAATGTGGAATAATATTTGTTATAATAGGTTGATGCATTCCATTTTGGAGATCTTGTGGTGGAGATTTAGTGAGATTGTGTGGTTTGTAGTGATGATCCTGAGGTTTTTTCAGAGGATGATCAACATTAGGTATTGTTTTGGGTAAATAAATTTACCCTATAAGTGGTGTGTGAGTCCGTTATTCTATAGTTTAATATCTCAACTCTAACTATGAATCCTTTTATATCCTAGATGTATCATGACTGGAGGATTTAGTTTTAGTGGTATGATATGATAAGGTTAGTGGATGAGTTTTTGTATCAATGTCTATTTTATCAGTAGGTTAAAGCCGAAAATCATGTTAATCGTGGTTTTCTTTAGAAATCAGCTATTCCTAAGTGGCAGTGATAGGAAATATAAATTATTTTTTCCCCAAATTTCCTCGATCTTAATGAGGATGTGGTGTTATTTAGGTGATTGTTGATTGATTGATGAAGTCAAATAATTTCTTGGTGATCAAGAATTTGTGATTAGTGGATTATTTTATGAAGATATATTTAGAGAAGATTATATGGATTCTTGGGGTTTTGAGGATTATCATATATTATATCTCTCCCAATCAATTTTTTTATATTTTAATGACACTTTTTAGGGTTTAATAAGAACCCTTATAGTATCCTAATAATAATCCAAACCATAAAACCACCACAATACATAACTAAAAATACACCCACTATCATTCATTAGAGAACCATAGAAGAAAGAAAAGGAACATTAAAAATGTATTTGAAAATTATAGAAAAACATTACATTCCTAGTTCCTTTCCTTCCTCATGTGAAAAAAACTTACTTCATCTTTATAGACCATACCATAAAGGTACGAGAAGGGGAAAAATCACCATATTTTTATCTTTTGTATAAACTTGATTTGAACTCCCTAGTCCGCATTCCCCCTAGACCCTACTTGGAAAATTCCTACAAAAGAATACTCGTTGTTTGTTAAAGTCCCTTTAACATAATATAAAATATATGCATCAGAAAACCCCCATTTGAGATACCCCCAAGTGCCATCACATACTGAGGGTATTGAGTTAATGTTTATAATTTATAACCATGATAGCTAATCATTAAAACTATAAAGTATAATATAAAAATGGAAAGTACTATACTAGATCTGCTAAAATAGAAATCCCTATCATGAAACATTTGCTCAAAAATTAATATAATAAATTGATGAAATTGAGAAATAAATATAAATATAAATAAAAAAAATTTCAATGATGAATTTTTTTTTGAGTTTTTATTAATTTTAGATCATGATATAATCAGGTTTTTAATTTTTTTAATGGCTGATTATGTTATTATCATAATTTAAGGTAAATAAAAATTCTCGTTCGATGATTTTTTCTCTAATTAATAAATTCACCTTTTCTTATGGTCAACTAATTTGATTCACTAAATAATCAGGTGGTGAAATAATAATTAAAATATAACACTTAAACTATCTTATAATAAAGGTAGAATCTAAACAACAGTATTTATATTAAAAATTAACTCATTAATAAACACATAATGAAATGCATGGATAATGAAGAAGAGATATAGAAGAATGTATGGATGAAAAATACCTACATAAATAACTTATAAAAAAAGTAAATAAAGTACTTTATCAATCATAAATATAAAACTCAACAAAAATGATATACACCCTCATGTTTTCACATGAACTAAGAATTTGATCCATGCTATACATGAGAAGTGAGAAGAAAAACCTAAATCTAAATACTAACTAAAACCTTTAATGCCTTGAAAAATCCACCTGAAGTACTCCCTATTATTAATGATTTATCCTTTCTTTTAATCCAAGGATCTCCTTTTATAGATAAAGATATTCTATTTCATTATTTCTTCTTCTTTTTCCCAAGGATCCACTAAAATATAGAGTTCCCTCTATAAAAGGCTTTAAAATTTTCCATAATTTCAAATTTAAAAATATCTATCCAATTTTAAAAAATTATTAAATCATGGAATGTTTCTACCCATTGATATGTAGTATTTATTAATCCTCCATTGACTATAGTGTTCAAGACTACATTTGGAAAGATTATATAGCCAACCATATATCCACAAAATCTGGATAAAATCTCATTTTATTATCCTAAAATTCCATAGTGTGATATTTTAAATATCTATAATGATTGACTTGATCTTGATGTGATGAATATATTTAACTCACAACAAAATATATTATCCCTAAAATCATTTAATATATGGAACATCATGGCATGGACTCCTAGTTTCTCATTCATGGTTTTATATTTCTTCATATTGACTTGAACATGTCATGATGTGGAATATATATTGTGGCATGAAGTATCATTTGGTTTAATTTTATAGCTTTTTCATTATATTAATCATCATGATATAATGATCAAGTCAAAAATTAATTTATTATCAACTTTATAAAACTTATTCTTATGTATCCTTATGTTTAATCTCCCATATTAGTATTTTAGTGAAATGATTATGGTCATAACATACGATACTGTTCTTCAGGTATCCCAATTTACTCTTATGTATAAACATTGAAAAATGGTTATCCACATCACGGAACATCTTGCATATTTAGATCTTATAAATTATTAATATACAAGTTAATTGTAACATTATGATATTGGTTGTGTCATAGTTTCTTTATATACTCAAGATTTAAATTCCTCTCAAATAAACCATGATTTGATTCAATGAGTTGTAGCATGATTTGTGACATTTTCTTTTAAGATATTCCAAACACATCCAAATTCATCATTAAGATATATCCTAAAATATTATATAAAACAAACATAATTAGGAATTATTTGATCTAATAATAAATGAAAAATATGATTAAAATATATACATAAATCATATTCATAAAATTTCTCCACAAGTAAACTTTTAATTGTCCCCATGAAAAATATCAAAATTAAATAAAAAATAATCTGTAGTCTAACATGATAAAAATTCAATGTATCCATAGAGACCCAATATTTAATTACATGTAAGTTACATTAATTTTTCGGAATACTTAATACATGACAAAAAAAAATTCCCAAAGAATATATTAGTTTAGCATCTTTGGAAACTCGGAACATAATCTTCTAATCATGGTGAAAGATCTTCAACATCTCCCATAAAGATATTTCCCCTTTTTTATCCTACCTAAAACATTTATTTATATCCTGGGGAAAATAAAACATATAAAGGGTGAGCTCAAATTCTTAGTAAGTCTAAACATGGAGAACAATAAACAAACCATAAACATTTGAACGTAAAAACATGAACATAAAGTTTAAACATCAAAATCTTAAGAAAAGACATAAATATTGGCAGTACGTAAGGAATAGATCATAAAATAACATTAAACATAATAGAATAAAATTTTAATAAAACATGTAATTTTGGAAAACTAATAAGCATATAATACGATTTCCATAGTATCCAAGGCATTGCTCCCAAGAACATCATAGTGGACGATGTCTATTATTGATCTGGGTTTACTTACCGTTCCAGCCCTATATTATTGAACCAGATTTACTTGTAGTTCTAGCCTTGTCTATATCATGAGATATAAATCTTTACCCAATGCATTAGAGTGAGATATTGGTCCCACCCATCTCATAATGAAACCATTCTTACAAGTTCCACAAAACATAAAACATTCATCATAGCATAACCAATGAAATTAAATGGGTTTCTTAAACATCATTCCATCATAACATACTACATATAAAATATCATTCCATAATTAAAAAATAAAATCATATTAATAATAGTTATATAAACATAACACTATTTAGATATCATCATCTTAGATGGAAAATAATGCGGATAAAACACTTGAAATTAATTCTTGAGGAAAATATCCTTTCTTATTCAAAAATGTTTTCTTTTCTCAAAATATTGGGCAATTTTAAAAGAAAATAATTGAGTTGAAAATACAATTGTAAACATGTATAGGAATATTCATGTAAATATGGTGTTATGAATATGTAAAAACCATTTCATTCCGTAAGAAAATTCCAAAAGTACCTCGTATGGTAAACAAAAGAAAGATTCCTTCCAAACCATGTAGTAAAATTAAAAATGGGTAAAAAGGAATTTAAAAATCGTTATAATAATAGAAATTTTTTATGAGAATAATTTTAGAAAACATGGACATGGATGATAAATATATACCTAGTAGATACTTACGAATAAACAATCTCAGATAAAACAAGTTTTGAAATGTTATCCCTTACCTGAGGTCCGATTTCTTCTATATCTGTCTGAAACTCCTATATAGTGGGTTTAAACATATTATTAACTTGTAATAAAACTATAATAATATTTATTATATCATATATGATTAACTTACAACTTAATATTACCTGTTCATTTGTCAATTCAATGTTAAAGCAACATTTTTGGGTAATAATCGTTTTATTTATCATACGTGTTTGGACTTGTTATTCTTGATATTATTAAATAGATCATGATTTACTTACTTCCATAATGTAAAAAATGATTTATATATAATATATATTTAGTATATATATATAACATATTGATAAATGGAACAGAATACACCGTTCATGGAGACAGTAGGCTGTACATATGCATGAACACTATTTCCTTTCCATATTAAATTGTATGTAAGTAAGTAAATGAAATATATATATTAATAAATAAATTATAATTATTATGTAATATATTTCATGATTATTTATTATATATACTTTATCATCATTCTTGAATGGTTAACATAGAGAATGAATCTCATCGCGTCGTGGAGACGGTAAGCCGTACGTACGCACGAGCGACGATATCATTCACATAGTTATTGAATGGTATGGTGTATAATATCTCATAATTAGTACCATGTTATAAGAATCATATATAGTTATTATTTATACCATTATACCCATCCAAGTAAGTTGGTGGTGAAAAACATATTACACCACACATGGAGACGGTAATCCGTACGTACGCACGCGCCATGATTTCATTTTTCGTAGGATGGATAGAAGATGAAATAGAGTTGTTTCATATTTATAATAGAATATTAGTATATTATTTATAGTGATTTTATTATTTTATATTTCAAAAACTAAATAAGATAAAGTATAAGAAGAAATAAATTTGAAATAATCGGTAGAGGAGATTACCTCTTCCTTGATGTGCCTCCTTTAAATTTTTTCTTAGGGAACTAGAGTTGGTATTTTGAGAAGAACAGAACCTCTAGAATGTAACTATGGAAGTTTATAATTTAAATGGGTAGGTTTTGATCGATCTTGAAGGCTAAAAATGGTGTGAAGAGGATAGGGGAATGTGCCCATTTATAAGAGAGGAGAGGAGCACTTTTGGAGAGTTCCAAAATATTAATTTATTATAAATTCAATTTTGATCTAAATTGGTCAAAAACATATTTAATTATAAGATAATATGAATTTGGTTTGAATAAAAATCATAAAATAATTTTTTTACAATTTTTTAATATTTTTTTATTCTTATCATTTTGGGTTTACCCTTATTTTACCCTTTTTAATCTTACTGTGATATCATGTTATTTACACATCTTGGGTTAATGTAATTAATATATCATGTAAAAAGACCAAAAAAAGTTATTTATGACATATTTGGAATTATATTAACCATTTTTCTGATTATTAGATCTTTAGGAATTTAATATCATTTAATTAAATATTTTATGTTTTAAGTTATGAATTATGTCAATTTCGGACACTATTCATACTTGATTTTTTTAAATTCATAAAAATATTATTACTTAAAAAAGGAATTAAATTCAAGATAATATGTCAATATAATCCATATAATTTTTTTATTACATAAAAATAACCAAATTTTATTTTTTTAATATTTATAAATTTATTTATTTGAATCTTTCATTAATGAGGTAATCACTACATCATAATTGTGTCAAAAATAAATATATTTATCTAATGTCTAAAAATTATAAATAAAATAACATGATGAAGGAAATATTTTTATCTTTATAATGACTATTTATAGACATATATATCGGTTATATAACCCCATATTAAAATCTATTTTGTAAACGATATATTTTTTGGATATAATTATATTTACTTTAAATTAATTCTTATAAACTGTAATTTTCACATCCATGGGAATCCATGGGGTACCAAAATCACCGAAGGATTCCCACGGTCGGAAATATCTTAACTAATAGGACTATGTCGTGTGTCAGAGTAGTTTAATATTATTATAATATTATTTTTTACCCCTATTTACCAGATTTACTCTTTAACCATGGTAAATAAAATAATTACTGCAGTTACTATTCATAATGTCCAAAAATAAAAAGTACCTATTTAAAAAATTTAAACATCATGATTCTAAATATGGAATCCATTTTTCTAAATTCAAAACATAGAAGTTTCAATAATTAATTTAATATTAATCCCATTATCGAAAAATGGGGTTTTGTTTAAAACATTGCAAAAGATTGAAATGTTTTTACATATGAATTCAATGTAAAATTAATGAAAATGACTTATATTGTCTTAAAATATAAAAAAATATTATATTTATATTTTAAAACCATTCAAAAATATATTTTAACCATATAAATTATTTCAATGAAAAAATTTGTTTTCAATTAAAATTTAGCGTATTTTCATTATTCATCAAAATATGAAAGTTATCAGAAAAATATAAAAAATTTATCCAAAGTAAATTTTTATTTCTTTATTCCAAATAATAAGTTTATCTTGTCAAATATTACTTATAAAAGCATCAAAAACTATATTTAAAATGGGTGTGCTATCAAAAAGCGGTAAAACTTCATTTTTTTGAAAAATACTTATTTTATCCAAAAAATTGATTTTTTTTCTCATATCATGTGTATGATGAATGATAATGTTATATAAAAGTAGAAATGTGGTTAATAATAGTCATAATGTCTAGTTTATATAATATTTTAACAATATATCGTTGTTTAGTGAAACTTGGTATTGCGTACCACACAAGCTATCAAGGATGGTTGCTCTTGCGTGCAACACAATCCATGTCAGCGTTGCATGCAGTGAAAGATTACTTTGGTGTTGTGTATAACATAATAAAAAATTAGTTCATTTATACATTGAAAAAAATATATACTCAGTTTTGTGTGAAATTAATTCTATCAAAAGAACCGGAAATTGTGTGCAACACAAGCCAAGAATAGTGTTGCATATACTGAAACTAATACAATGTTGCATATAGTGCAATCTAATCTTGGTTTTGTGTAAAAAAAGACATCAAATAATATATCTAATAAAATATCAGAGTGATACAACATCATACTCATATATATAAAGGTATAACTGATAATTTTAAAATCACATGACTCATCAAATTCAAAATGTCCCAATCTTACCACATATATAATTCTAATTTTACACTTCTCTTTAATTTCATTATCATTATTAAACCTTTAATTATCACCCATTCCACTTATGATCTACCACAGTAAAAAAAATTTCACTCATTACTCAAGATCATATAATTGCATTTTTTAAACTAAGAGATATTATGTGTTGAACTTGTTAAAAATCACTACAAGTTATATATTCTTAAATTTATATTGGAAGTTGAAGTTTTAAAGTTAAGTTTTTCTAAATACTATATAAGTTACAATGAAATTGTAAGCCTATAAGTGTATGTTAAGGTTTTATGTTCCAGATGTTGTAAGTTTTGGATGTAGATAACTAATAAGTCATAGAGATGATTTTTTGTCAATTATTCAAGTCTAGAAGTTATCCTTGAATTTTAAGTTAATATGTTATTTGTAAGAGTAGTTAAAATATATTTATAATATGGTTTAATAAATAATAAAGTTAAATAAATTTGAAAAATTCCCGAAAACTCAATATATATTTAGAGTATACATAACATATTTTAATAGGATGCATAATATATTCTAGAAGAGTTGTAAATGAAAATGTATAGGAGAATATCCCTATATACATTATATCCTACGGGTTGAATCATAAGATATTATATAAGATTAAAAATATAGAAAAGTAAAAACATAAATCATATACATAATATCCTCTGGAAATATGCATGATATTCCACCAAATAGAGAGATTCAATATAGAAAAAAACACTCATTCATACAGAATATTAACCAAGACTAATACATAAAGGTCACTTAGGAAACATGTAAATGTTAACAGGATTATAAAATTTATAGAATTGGTAAAGCACTATACATAAGAATATTATACTCTGATACATAAGGATCACTCAAATTAAACTAGGAAAATGGAAAAGTGTTAATTATTCTAGTATATATAAGAGTAACTTCAAAAGAAGAATGAAATAAGGAAAAGGGAAAAAATGATACTTAAGGGTTATTAATCTAATATATAAGGGAAGAAAAATGGAAACATCTCATATATAGATACCATAAAGATGATTTGTAATGGTAAATCTTGATTATATGAAAAAGTTTACCAGAAGAGAAATTTGGGAAAGTCTGCATGTATGGCATCCCGCCTTTTAATTACATAACTTTTCATTACATTTTACAACTAGATGATATTTAAAGTCTAGTGTATTGGAAATTAGGAACTTAATACATGAAAACAACATAAAACATTCTTCAAAACCACTTGTATTGCTTCATCATAGGTTCATCCTATGTAAAACTATTACATCTCATATCCTGGAGACATACATCAAAGGAAAGGGTGAGCAGAAGGCCCAGTAAGGGTAAACAAGGGAATCAGTTTACTTGTTTAACAATAACAACATAAAGACATGAGAAAAGGAATTATAGGAATATAATAATGAAAATAACTTAGAACATAACTTGAATATGTGGCTAAAAAATTTCCTGTATACATTCATGAACATATCACCAAGGTTTATCCCCGAGGTGTCATAAAAATTACCAAGGTTATTCACCAAGGTATCGTGAAACTTGTCATCTATAGAGATTAATTCTTTACCCAATGCATTGGAGAGCTATCAGGGCGCAAAATTAATATATATTTAATTTCATGTGAGCCACATAGATCATAATAAAACATTTCATAAATAACTCATATATAATAAAATAAATGGGTTTCATTTAAAAATCATGACGTTTTAAAAGTTCTTAAAAACTTGATCATTAAGTCATTTATAACCCATGGAAAGAGAGTGAGGGTTATATGTATGTAAATTGCATAATCAAATAGATCAATTATATGTATTGATTAATACCCCTATATATAAAAATAGAATTGGGTATTCACATAAATAATACAAGATAATTTATTGAGAAAAAGAGAGAGACTTTGAGATGAAATTTTTGCAGCATAATGACTGTATAATATTGTTTTAGAAAACATTGAAAATAGAGGGGAAAATAGTAAACCACTAATAAATAACTCATAATACATCATGGGTATAGAATAAAAAGAAATAAGATCATGGTATGGGTATTTTAAGGAAATACCATATGAAAATGAAACTCTAAGGAAAAGGGAAGATGCGATTTCTTTTACAAAAAATTCGGCAGCCTAATGACATCACTTGAAAATTCAGAAAAATAAATTGATGAGTGAAGAAAGGGTCTCTAAACAATTAGAAATGAAATGGAAAGTAATGAAAACATATAAGAACATACCCTCAATATAAAGAGATGGAAACAAGAAGACACAACATAAAGGAAGTCATGGCTTTAAAAGAGGAGGGTGAAGGGATCCCTTACCTTGAAGTGTAACTTCAAAGTCTTGAAGGTCGGGACCTTGGGAGGCTTGAGAGAACCTTAAGAGGACTCCTTGGGAGGTAAGGAGGAAAGAACGTAGTTGAGGAAGATTTTTGGAATGAAATGAATGAGGGAAATGGCTTGATATTTACAGGAAAAGTGAGTGAATAAATTATTAATTTCCAAGGGACACCTCATCGGTGGTATTTACAAAACCGTGGGCTTGACCATGGTATTTTCCCATATTATTGGCCACGTGGGAAAACTCATAGTATATCTCACTATTAATATGTATACCAGAAAGCTTAAATCATTATTACATCATTAATGATGTCATTAAACACCCGAAACTCAAAACTGCATTTTTACTATTCACTGAAAAATCACCTATTTCAGAAAAATACCTAAAATTCACCCTAACCAAATATCGATGATCTGAATTCAAAAATGAAGTCCATTTTATGAAAATAATTTTCTAAATATTTTTAATTTAATTTTTAAATAAAATCATTATTTATCCCAAAAATACAACTTTAAAACTATAACTCATTTTGTAACACATTAAAAGAGTAATCAAGGTCCCATAAAATTATCAAATAACTATAAGACAATAAAGTAACAAATTATTATTAAATTATATGAAAATACATTTACATTTTAAATAACTAAATTAATTATAAAATTGAAAATAAAATATTTATGACATACAAAAATACCATAACTTAAACTATGATCATTTTTTCACTTTTAAGATGTCTAAAATTTATTTATACATTCATGGGTAAAGTTTCTATATCTTTTTTCAAATTACTATTCATTACTATTCATATGGGTATGTTACTATTCCTACTTTACTATTCACTAAAAACCAAGTTGGTCTTATTAGACTCTAAATTTCTCACTGATCACAACCATAGAAGACCATTTTTTGAAAATAATTTCACATTATTAATTATTTAATGAATACAAAAATATTTTAAAATACCCCTTTTTCCTAAATTCATCAATAATACACATCCTATTTTTATCCGGATATTTAAAATTCACAAACTTTTCCATAATAAGAAATAACAATTTTATTTATATAAAAGGATTACACAATGATGCTAAGGTCTCGTTACATATCCACTTATAACACCAGCATAGAACCTAAGTGTAAGGTGTGATATGGTGATAGAATCTTGGGGTGGCTTAGACAATGTTGCCTGAGTGGTGATTTCTATCAGCTTTAACTTCTCCCTTAGGCGATTCTATTCAAGCTTTATATATTGAAGTTCGGCTTGGGATTGGTCCAGAGAAAATCCCAGTGATGTTACCTCCTTCCCAAGCTCTGACAGATGGGCTTCATAAGGATCGAGTCTACTGGATGAGGCCATTCAATATTATTTCTGTATTAATTAACCAAGATAATTGTATTTATAAAAACACAACGTTAAGATTATAGTTTCTAACAGTCATATTGACCAACGATCATATAAAAGTTGAAACCCAATGGTCTCATTTTAATTATACCCTCTTCATTAATTAAAGGATATAGTTTTGTTGAGTATAAAATAAAATAACACACAAAATTAGGAAAAAAATATAATTAAAAAGTTTGGGTCATTACATTCTTCCCCACTTAAGAAATTTTGTGCCCAAAATTTTATCTTGTACCCTCTAATGGGAAAATGTGTGGGTACTTCTGTCTCAGGGACTCCCCCAGTTACCACATGGCTTCTTCCCATTTGTGGTCCCGTCACAACACCTTAACAAGGTGTGTAGTCTTATTGCGTAGAACCTTGTCTCTATGATCCAAGATCTCCATAAGCTGCTCCTCATAAGAGAGGTCATTTTCTAGTTGTACCACATATGGATTTACTATATGTGAAGGTTCAGGTATGTACTTCCTTAAGAGGGATACATGGAAGAAATCATGAACCTGTGCTAGATTTGGAGGAAGTGCAATTCGATAGGCCACTGCTCCCACACAATCAAGGATTTCATAGAGGCCAATGTACCTAGGGATGAGCTTCCCTTTCTTCCCAAACCTCATGAATCTATTCCAAGGTGAAATCTGAAGAATGACTTTGTCACCAATATCAAACTCCAAGTCCCTTCGATGGTTGTCGACATAGCTCTTTTTCCGACTCTGAGCAGCCTTAATGTGTTGTTGGATGGTATGGACCTTTTCTGTCATATCTTGCACAAGATCAGGCCCAAGAAGCCTTATCTCACCAACTTCATCCCAACAAGTAGGAGTTCTACATCGCTTCCCATATAGAGCTTCATAGGGTGCCATTTGAATGCTCAAGTGGATGCTGTTGTTGTAAGAGAACTCATCTAAAGAGAGATGTTGATCCCATCCACCCTTAAATTTCATTGAGCACGTTCTCAGCATTTCCTCGAGCATTTGAATAGTACATTTAGACTGTCCATCAGTTTGGGGGTGATAGGTCGTACTAAAATTCAATTGAGTGCTCAGATCTTGTTAAAGACTTCCCCATAATTTTTATGTAGACCTTGGATCATGATCATATATGATAGAAAGTGGAACTCCATGTATCCTTACCACTTCCTTCACGTAAATCCTGGCAAGTTGATCAAGAGAGAAATCTTCCTGAATGGAGATAAAATGGGCAGTCTTGGTGAGATGGTCCATAATAACCCATATCACATTATTTCCTTTGGATGTTCTTGGGAGACTAGTGACGAAGTCCATAGTGATATTATACCACATCCATGCTGGTATGGGTAGTGGTTGCAATACCCCTTTAGGAAGTCTTCGTTCTGCCTTCACTTGTTGACATACTTGGCACCTTGAAGTGTAGTCAACAATCACCCTTTTCATATTATCCCACCAATAATGATCACAAAGGTCCCTATACATTTTTGTGCTACCAAGATGTATAGAGAAAGTAGAGCTATGAGCTTCATCCATCATCTCCTTTATTTCTGGAATAGATGGATCACATAGTCCTGCACAAAATTTCATCACACATTCTTGATCAGTATTGAACTCATGAAACTTCCCATCATTTAGAGCCTCAAACTTATTATATAAAAAAGGATCTTCTTTCTGAGATTTTTTGATCTTCTCTAGTAGTGACGATTGAGAAATAATTTGGGTTAGGGTTGATGATGTCTCTTCCCTTATAATTCCCATGTCTAGCTTTACTAGGTCATTGATCAAAGGATCTCTTTGAATCCTCATCATGGACAGAATAACGGGGTCTTTCCTGGTTAATTCATCAACGACTTTGTTTTCTCTTACATGATGATAATGAATTAAAAAATCATAGTCTTTAAGGAGTTCCAACCATCTCCTTTGTCTCATGTTCAGTTACTTTTGTGTGAAAATATACTTTAAACATTGATGGTCTTTTTATATATCAAATTTCTACCCATAAAAATAGTGCCTCCATATCTTCAGATCAAAAAAGACCGTATCCAGCTCCAGACCATGCGTAGGATAGTTATTCTCATGAGTCTACAACTGTTATGATGCATAAGGAATAACCTTTTCATTTTGTATAAGGACACACCCAAGAAATTTCAAGGATGCATCGCTAAAAATAACGAATCCTTCTCCACTTGAGAGAAGAGTTAACACAGGTGCAGTAACCAATATCTTCTTTAGCTCTTGGAAAATTTCCTTACACTCCTTTGTCCAGATGAACTTGACCCCTTTTCGAGTTAACTTAGTTAATGGATCATAATGTCATGAAAAGTTTTTCACAAACCTCCTATAATATCCCACTAATCCATGGAAACTAATAATCTCAGTTATTTTTCTAGGTTGAGGCCACTACTATATAAATTTTGTCTTTGTAGGGTCAACCATGATTCCTTCATTGGTAACAATGTGCCCCAAGAAAGAAGATTTTTGTGACTAGAATTCACATTTACTGAACCTTCCAAAATGCCTCTCCTTCCGTTGAGTTTGAAAAATAACCCTGAGATAATCCTCATGCTCCTCACAACTTTTTAAATATATCAGAATATCATAAATAAAAACTACCAAAAATTTATCAAGGTAGTATTTAAATACTCTATTCATCAAATCCATAAAAATATCAGGTGCATTAGTCAGTCCAAAAGTCATACCAACACACTCATAATGCCCATATCTTGATCGGAAGGCAGTTTTTGGAATATCTTCTTTCTTCACCCTCAATTGATGATAACCATATCAAAGATAAATATTAGAGAAGAATTGATCCCCATGAAGTTGGTCAAATAAGTCATCAATTCTTAGAAGAGGGTATTTGTTCTTTACTATGATCGTGTTCAGTTCTCTATAATCAATGCATAGCCGCATCGATCTATCCTTCTTCTTCACAAAGAGAACGGGTGCTCCCTAAGGAGACACACTCGGTCGGATAAACCCCTTCTCCAAAAGATATTATAGTTGTTTATTTAATTCCTCCAGCTCCACATTTTCCATCCTATATGGGGCCTTTGATATTTGATGTGATCCAGATACAAGTTCAATGGAGAACTCAACCTCTCTTTCTGGGGGAGGTCCATAAAAATCCTCACGAAATATGTCAATGTATTCCTAGACGATGGGTACATTTTCTATCTTCAAACTCTCAAATCCTTCTTCGTCTTCACCGATGAATTCCATAAAGAAGGATATAGGAGGTTCTTCTACACAAAGATCATGTTGATATATCTCTCCCTGTAATATAACTGTAGGTTTTCCATTCAAGACTACTGATATTTCCTTACTTCTATATATTATCTTAGCATTATACTTTGAGAGCCAGCCATCCCTAGTATAATTTCAAATTCCATCATGGGGATGACTACTATATTTTTGATAATATTTTTCTCAGCAAAGTAGATACTAGAGTTTCTAAACACTGATGATGTAACATCCCAGGTAAATAAAGAATAAAGAATTTTCATATTTATTAATATTTACGAATTAAATATTAATTTTAATTAAAAGGGGTTTCTATGTTCGATAGCGTACTCGATACGCAACGATGAGTTTCTTTGAAAACTTACGTTGCACACAAGTAATAAATTAATATTATTTTAAATGTTAGTTAATGAGTAGCCATTGTACTGGCAGGAATGGATAGAAATAACTAAAATATTATTATATATGTTTTTAAATGTTTATACATTTACCCAATAAAAGATAAAGGCTTAAAATACGGAAAGAGTTCAATTTTAGGGCATATATACTCTAATTTTCACTAAAGGTTCACTTATCACCTTTTAATGGTGAACCGTCATTAAATATAGTTTTGATCACTCTTATACTTTATTTTGGACCAAATATAACTCTTCTTTAGAATCGGGACATCAAAATTTACTTTGTGTAAATTTTTGGTACCTTTCTGATAAAGTTTATTTTTTTATGAATAGTGTAAAATGTTGTATTTTAATTCAAAACCTATTTTTAATCTAAATTATTTATATGATTAGATTATTATTTTAATTGGTTTTAAAGTGATATTAGAAAATATTTTTACCAGTTAATCCAATGGTGGTCATCGGAATCAATTTCACTTTGAAATTGGACTTAAACTGGTGTCAATCTTTTGATACTTATTGTTTCACAAAAACACTCTATTTGTCATGACAGCGGGAATTAATTATTAAATTAATTAATTTGTCTTATATGTTTTTAATTTTGTAAAATGGACTTCATTTTTGAATTCGGAATATCAAATATAGCTTAGGGTGAATTTTTGGTAATTTTCTGAAAAACTTCAATTTTTGATGAATAGTGAAACCACTAAGTGGTAATCAAGCAAACTGATTTTTCAGTTAAATGAAAGTTTACCACTAATGTGTATTGAATTTTAAAAATCCAACATACATGGTTGTCATTAATAAGTAAAATGTGGTTCAATGAGATTAAAATAATTTTTTTGGAGAATAATAACTTTTTTTCATTAATCGCGATTAGAGGTAATTAGTGTAGTTTAAGGTAAAAATGGTATTATAAGAATGTGAAAACACCATGAAACTTGTCCTACACCTATTGGGTGAGTCATGGCCGACCAAGAAAAGCCATGGGCCAACTTGGGGACCCCATGGAGCCACTTTAGTTGGAGAATGACATTAATATATTTTTATTTAATGTTAAAGTGAAAATGACACTAACATAAATTGTTTTACTAAAATAATTTTTGAGTTGGGTTATACAAGTCCAAATTTTGATTATAAATAGTCATTGGAAATATAAAAAGATTTCCTACATCATAGTATTTGTTTTATAATT
This sequence comes from Viscum album, assembly GCA_963277665.1. Taxonomy (NCBI): domain Eukaryota; kingdom Viridiplantae; phylum Streptophyta; class Magnoliopsida; order Santalales; family Viscaceae; genus Viscum; species Viscum album. The sequence goes on along the minus strand of OY728148.1, from coordinate 386,967,752 downwards.
TTTAGACATTAAATAAATTAAATTATTTATGACATAATAATGATGCAGTGATGACATCATTATTTGATGATTTAAATAAAATGGAAAGATAATGTAAAATCTATGAACTACACATGTCCAAAACAAATTGGATGAGTGGATTTAGAACCCTTATCACCTTATCCACGAATTATATCAATGTGGGACCTTTTAAAACCGAAAAACATTTTCAAATAAAGTAATATTTCTTTACTTTCCAAAAGTGCCCCTCCTCTCCTCTTATAAAAGGCCCCCACCTCTACCTCATTTCACACACTTCTCAAGCCTTTGGCTCGGCCAACCCCTGCCCAATTACTCTCTCCACATCCCTATCCTCATCCTAGAGGATTCCCTTTGGGAATAATCCTTTCAAAGGAAGCCTTTAGGCTCAAATCAAAAGGGAGTTACACTTTTAAAGGTAATTCATTCTCTCTTGTTCATTTGTTTTATTTTGCTTCTCCAACCCTCTAAACTCTTTTTATTTACTTATTTTGTAACAACACCAGTATATTCAATATACTAGGATGTTGTTATAATATTTATTTGAGCTACACTCTCACACAACTACATCAAATGGTTAAAGAACATACGGTTTCCGTGGATGGCGAAATTCTTTCTCCTGAAATGATGATTGTTCAATACTCATTTAACACCTTCAAGGGTGGCCATTATGATGTAAATATTTTTATATATGATATATAATATGTTTATGTTTTCTTTAAGCTTCTGTATTTTTCATTTTTTGCATACCTTTATGGTTTCCATTATGGGTAAACACGATATCTTCATTTAAGGAAGTGCGGACTACCGCCCCCTAAAAGTGATGTGATACGTTAATGCCATATGTGGGACGTGTAAAGGATGGACTTAAAGTTATTATATATGATGTTATACTGGAATTATAATATACCTCTATATCATTATTATTTCTTTCCATTAAAGTATGAGATAGAAATGAAAGTAGCGTTCATGCGTACGTACGGCTTACCGTCTCCATGAACGGTGCATTTCATTTCTTATCCCAAAATGTAATGTACTATTAAAATTACATGTATATAATGTATATATATAATTAATGATATATCTAAATGATGAATATAATTCTGGAATTAAAATATACATACCTCTCATTTAGTTTTAATTCCATTAATATGACAAAGAAATGAAAGTAGCGTTCATGCGTACGTACGGCTTACCGTCTCCATGAACGGTGCATTTCATTTCTTACCTCTAAATGATTATGTAATATTATAAATACATGTATATGCTGGATATATATGATATATATGATATCCAAATCAGGAATTTCATTCTGGATATAAAGAAGTTTTGACCACATGAACAACATGTAATTGTAAGAAGTCAACTTTCGACTTAAGAACCAAATATTGACAAAACAAACATTATTAACTTAAATGGTTACATAATGTTTATAACATGGCAATAAGTGATATAAAAAGAATAATGAACTTTAAAAAGGTTCTTAATCAAGTATAAATTAACTCAAGTTTATTATTCAGGACGTTAAAGAACGATCGAGTCAAGTCGGACCCAAGGTAAGGGACTTCGTCTCAATCTCCTTTCATTGAGGCATATTTCGTTTTATACACAACTTTCTTTTATACGGTGTATAAACTTTTTTGACTTTTACTTTTATACAAAAGGAATCTTTTTCTACGAAGCGTTTTACTAAACGACAAAAAGGAATTTTTTTTAACATACGCGGTGACAATGACCTTTTCCGCCACCGCGAGTATTATTAGATCTTTGGATTTCTCAACAAGCCGTAAAGTTTTTAGAATAAAATAAATACCATATACTCTTTTATGTATTTTGGTATTGAAAATGGTTTTGAAAAAGGATTCTATTATGTCAATATATTTATGATATATTGTGATTGAAATGTGGAAATGTTATCATTCCTTTATATTGGTTTTATGTTTTATGATTTTATATTGGTACTTGGACATTTTAACGGGTGGTTACGTTATAAACCATATGATGGGTGGTGCCGTGAATACCAGGACGGGTGGTTACGTTATGACCTCCAATGCATTGGGTATGGAAGTCGGCCGTATGGCTATTCCATTAAGTATGTATGGAAATTGGCCGTATGACTATTCTATTAAGTGATATGTGTGGAAGTCAACCGTATGGTTATTCCACTTAAGTATGTTTATGTCCCAAGTTACCTTTATATATTCTATGTGTTCTTTATATGGGTTTTATGGTAATCCTTTTGTTACAAAAAGGTATGTAATGATACTTTATTCAGTGAAGATTTTTTTTACTACTTCATGAAGGTGAAGGTATTACATTGATATAGTATACATGGTTTACTTGATGTTTGAAAAACTAATAGTTTTCATTCTCTTTGTATCCCTTACTGAGTTTTTATGCTCATCCCAAGTTTTTGAAATGTTTTTCACAGGTCAAGGGAAAGGTACATGATAAGATGATAGAGTCAAGGATGTGTCAAGAAATAATCCATGTTTTATTTTAAATGTGTTTCCATTGATGGGAATGAAGAATACTATCTTTATGTAACCACTTTGTTTATATATGGAATGTAATGCAAGTTTTATGATCTAATTCTCTAAAACTCTAAACCCGAAAAGATCCTCAATGTGTAATCTTGTAATAACTCAAGATTAAGTAAGGTTTAAGGCTGGGGCCTTATAGTTGGTATCAAAGGTCGGTTTAGACAACTTTAGGAGTTAGAAAAGTGTTAAATTATAATATGATTGAAATGATATAGCATTTACGGATTACCATGTTGCTTCGCCTAAGATATTTCTGTGTTCAGAATGGTTTTCCGCAGAGGAAACAAAGCAGCTATGTTGGGACGACATCAGGAGGAAGATAACTTTCCAAATCAGCAACCTGAGATGGTCGGAATCGGAACTGAACAGTTTGTTGCAGTGATGGAACAGTTGACTCAGGCTATAAATGGTGGTGGTATCCATGCACGAGATCAGCCGGATCAACCGCAGAGGAACATGTCAGTGGTGGAACATTTCATGAGGCAACATCCACCATCATTCAGAGGATCATCTGACCCTGTGCTAGCTGAAGGGTGGATTAAAGCACTGGAGAAGATTTTTGATGTCATGGGGTGTTCAGACAATCAAAAGGTTAGTCTTGCTATTTACCGTTTGGAGGGTGAAGCAGATCAGTGGTGGTCTATGGTTAAAAATATCAGGGATGCCGATGAGATTGATGCTCTTGACTGGGATGAATTCAAAGGTATGTTTCTTGAGAAGTATTTTCCTAAGGCTGTTCGACTTAGGATGGAAAAACAATTCTTGGAATTGAGGCAAGAGGAAGACTCAGTGGCTGCCTATGAAGAAAGGTTCACTCGATTGGCAAGGTATGCTCCAAATTTTATCCGGGACCTTGATAGTAAAATCAATCGTTTCTACTCAGGATTAAAGCCAAAGTATCGAAGGGCATTAGCTTCTCGTGAGTTTAAAAGTTATGAAAAGCTTGTTCGATGTGCTGAGAAGGTAGAAATGGAGTTTACCGATGATCAGGTGTTCTATGACAAACAATAGAATAAGAGGTCTAGTTGGCAGGAAAAGGGGAAGAATTCATCAAAGAAGCAAGGAGGTAAGAAAACCAAATATCCATCCTGTGAGAAGTGTGGTAAAATGCATCCTGTAGAATGTTTATCCAAGTCCGGTAAGTGCTTTCGGTGTGGTAAGTCTGGTCATATTTCTCGTAACTGTAAGGAAGATGATCAAGCAGGAAATGAAAAGCCAACAGTAAGATGTTTTAAGTGTAATGAAATGGGTCATTATGCAAACGAGTGTCCAATGAAGAACTCAACTGGGGGAATTCAGCTAGACTACAAGCAGAAAGGGGTGGTAAAATCATTTGCAACAACTTCAGCAGATGTTGGGCCATCGAATGAAGTGGTATCAGCTCCAGGGAGCTCAGTATTTTTCGAAGATTGACTTGAGGTCGGGGTACCATCAGTTGAAAGTAAAAGAAGCAGACGTTCCGAAGACTGAGTTCTGTACTAGATATGGCCATTATGAATTTGTAGTTATGCCTTTTGGGTTAACCAATGCACCTTCTTTATTCATGGACCTTATGAATAAAATTTTCCATGAGTTCTTGGATAAGTTTGTGTTTGTGTTTTGAGGTTTGTGAAGAGGTTATGTGTGCCTTGTGATTCACAGTTGAAGAATGAGTTGTTTTTTCATCCTGGTAGTACTAAGATGTACAGAGGTCTGCGGGAGTATTACTGGTGGGATGGAATGAAAAGATACATTGCTGATTTTACTGTGAAGTGTTTGACATGTCAACAGGTTAAAGCAGAGCAGCAGTTACTGAAAGGGATGCTTCATCCTTTACTAGTGCCAGAGTGGAAATGGGAAAACATATCCATGGGCTTTGTTGTGGGATTACCGAGGACATCTCGAGGTAATAATGCAATCTGGGTTATTGTTGATCGCTTGACCAAATCTGCTCATTTCCTTCTTATACGAGATACTTTCTCTCTCGATCAACATTCCCGTTTGTATCTTAAAGAGATAGTCAGGTTACATGGAGTTCCTCTCTCCATTGTATCGGATCGTGATCCCAGGTTTACTTCTAACTCTTGGAAAGGCCTTCAGAAGTCGTTGGGTACTGAATTAAATTTTAGTACAGCTTTTCATCCTCAATCAGATGGGCAGTCAGAACGAACAATTCAGACATTGGAGGATATGCTACTAGCTCGTTCGATGGATTATCAGGGAAGTTGGGACCAACATCTTTCTTTGGTTGAGTTTTCTTATAATAACAGTTTTCATTCCAGTATACAGATGGCACGATTTGAGGCATTATGTGGGAAGCGGTGTCGAACTCCAGCATTTTGGAATGAAGTGGGTGAAAGGAAGCTGATGGGACCAAAATTGGTAGAAGAGATGGCAGAAAAAGTTCAATTGATTCAGAAAACACATGAGAACAGCTCAGAGCAGGCATAAGAGTTATGCGGATAACCGGAGGAAGGATCTATCTTTTGAGGTAGGTGATCATGCTTTTCTCAAGGTTTCTCCTTGGAAAAGTGTGATGAGATTTGGTAAGAAAGGAAATTTGAGTCCAAGGTTCATTGGACCATACGAAATTCTGGAAAGAGTTGGATCAGTTGCATACCGAGTGGCTTTACCTCCGAGTTTATCTCAGGTACACAATGTTTTTCACGTTTCGATGTTGAGAAAGTATATGCCAGATCCATCTCATGTTTTGAGTCCAGAGGTAGTTCAGCTGGAAGAGGACCTATCTTATGAGGAACAACCGGTCTAGATTCTTGACCACAGGAAGCAGGTGTTACGGAATAAGGTGATTCATCAGGTAAAGGTTTGGTGGAAAAACCATGTGATTAAAGAGGCAACGTGGGAATCTGAAAATGCTATGAGGGATAAATACCCCCACTTATTTTGATAAGTGAATAAAATTGCGAGGACGCAATTCCCAAAAGGGGGGAAGGATGTAACATCCCAGGTAAATAAAGAATAAATAATTTTCATATTTATTAATATTTACGAATTAAATATTAATTTTAATTAAAAGGGGTTTCTACGTTCGATAGCGTACTCGATACGCAACGATGAGTTTCTTTGAAAACTTACGTTGCACACAAGTAATAAATTAATATTATTTTAAATGTTAGTTAATGAGTAGCCGTTTTACTGGCGGGAATGGATAGAAATAACTAAAATATGATTATATATGTTTTTAAATGTTTATACATTTACGCAATAAAAGATAAAGGCTTAAAATACGGAAAGATTCAATTTTAGGGCATATATACTCTAATTTTCACTAAAGGTTCACTTATCACCTTTTAATGGTGAACCGTCATTAAATATAGTTTTCATCACTCTTATACTTTATTTTGGACCAAATATAACTCTTCTTTAGAATCGGGACATCAAAATTTACTTTGTGTAATTTTTTGGTACCTTTCTGATAAAGGTCATTTTTTTATGAATAGTGTAAAATGTTGTATTTTAATTCAAAACCTCTTTTTAATCTAAATTATTTATATGATTAGATTATTATTTTAATTGGTTTTAAAGTGAAATTAGAAAATATTTTTACCAGTTAATCCAATGGTGGTCATTGGAATCAATTTCACTTTGAAATTGAACTTAAACTGGTGTCAATCTTTTGATACTTATTGTCTCACAAAAACACGCTATTTGTCATGACAGCGGGAATTAATTATTAAATTAATTAATTTGTCTTATATGTTTTGAATTTTGTAAAATGGACTTCATTTTTGAATTCGGAATATCAAATATAGCTTAGGGTGAATTTTTGGTAATTTTCTGAAAAACTTCAATTTTTGATGAATAGTGAAACCACTAAGTGGTAATCAAGCAAACTGATTTTTCAATTAAATGAAAGTTTACCACTAATGTGTATTGAATTTTGAAAATCCGACATACATGGTTGTCATTAAGAAGTAAAATGTGGTTCAATGAGATTAAAATAATTTTTTTGGTGAATAGTAACTTTTTTTCATTAATCGCGATTAGAGGTAATTAGTGTAGTTTAAGGTAAAAATGGTATTATAAGAATGTGAAAACACCATGACACTTGTCCTACACCTATTGGGTGAGTCATGGCCGACCAAGACAAGCCATGAGCCAACTTGGGGACCCCATGGAGCCACTTTAGTTGGAAAATGACATTAATATATTTTTATTTAATGTTAAAGTGAAAATGACACTAACATAAATTGTTTTACTAAAATAATTTTTGAGTGGGGTTATACAAGTCCAAATTTTCATTATAAATAGTAATTGGAAAGATAAAAATATTTCCAACATCATAGTAGTTTTTTTATAATTTTTAGACATTAAATAAAGTAAATTATTTATGACATAATAATGATGCAGCGATGACATCATTATTTGACGATTTAAATAAAATGGAAAGATAATGTAAAATCTATGAACTACACATGTCCAAAACCAATTGGATGAGTGGATTTCGAACCCTTATCACCTTATCCACGAATTATATCAATGTGGGACCTTTTAAAACCGAAACACATTTTCAAATAAAGTAATATTTCTTTACTTTCCAAAAGTGCCCCTCCTCTCCTCTTATAAAAGGCCCCCACCTCTACCTCATTTCACACACTTCTCAAGCCTTTGGCTCAGCCAACCCCTGCCCAATTACTCTCTCCACATCCCTCTCCTCATCCTAGAGGATTCCCTTTGGGCAGAATCCTTTCAAAGGAAGCCTTTAGGCTCAAATCAAAAGGGAGTTACACTTTTAAAGGTAATTCATTCTCTCTTGTTCATTTGTTTTATTTTGCTTCTCCAACCCTCTAAACTCTTTTTATTTACTTATTTTGTAACAACACCAGTATCTTCAATATACTAGGATTTTGTTATAATATTTATTTGAGCTACACTCTCACACAACTACATAAAATGGTTAAAGAACATACTGTTTCCGTGGATGGCGAAATTCTGCCTCCCGAAACGATAATTGTTCAATACTCATTTAACACCTTCAAGGGTGGCCATTATGATGTCACTATTTTTATATATGATATATAATATGTTTATGTTTTCTTTAATCTTCTGTATTTTTCATTTTTGGCATACCTTTATGGTTTCCATTATGGGTAAACACGATATCTTCATTTAAGGAAGTGCGGACTACCGCCCCCTAAAAGTGATGTGATTCGTTAATGCCATATGTGGGATGTGTAAAGGTTGGATTTAAAGTTATTATATATGATGTTATACTGGAATTATAATATACCTCTATATCATTATTATTTCTTTCCATTAAACTATGAGATAGAAATGAAAGTAGAGTTCATGCGTACGTACGGCTTACCGTCTCCATGAACGGTGCATTTCATTTCTTATCCCCAAATGTAATGTACTATTAAAATTACATGTATATAATGTATATATATAATTAATGATATATATAAATGATGAATATAATTCTGGAATTAAAATATACATACCTCTCATTTAGTTTTAATTCCATTAATATGACAAAGAAATGAAAGTAGCGTTCATGCGTACGTACGGCTTACCGTCTCCATGAACGGTGCATTTCATTTCTTACCTCTAAATGATTATGTAATACTATAAATACATGTATATGCTGGATATATATGATATATATGATATCCAAATCAGGAATTTCATTCTACATATAAAGAAGTTTTGACCACATGAACAACATGTAATTGTAAGAAGTCAACTTTCGACTTAAGAACCAAATATTGACAAAACAAACATTATTAACTTAAATGGTTACATAATGTTTATAACATGGAAATAAGTGATATAAAAAGAATAATGAACTTTAAAAAGGTTCTTAATCAAGTATAAATTAACTCAAGTTTATTATTCAGGACGTTAAAGAACGATCGAGTCAAGTCGGACCCAAGGTAAGGGACTTCGTCTCAATCTCCTTTCATTGAGGCATATTTCGTTTTATACACAACTTTATTTTATACGGTGTATAAACTCCTTTGAATTTTACTTTTATACAAAAGGAATCTTTTTCTACGAAGCGTTTTACTAAATGACAAAAAGGAATGTTTTTTTTAACGTACGCGGTGACAACGACCTTTTCCGCCGCCGCGAGTATTATTTGATCTTTGGCTTTCTCAACAAGCCGTAATGTTTTTAGAATAAAATAAATACCATATACTCTTTTATGTATTTTGGTATTGAAAATGGTTTTGAAAAAGGATTCTATTATGTCAATATATTTATGATATATTGTGATTGAAATGTGGAAATGTTATCATTCCTTTATATTGGTTTTATGTTTTATGATTTTATATTGGTACTTGGACATTTTAACGGGTGGTTACGTTATAAACCATATGACGGGTGGTTCCGTGAATACCAGGACGGGTGGTTACGTTATAACCTCCAATGCATTGGGTATGGAAGTTGGCCGTATGGCTATTCCATTAAGTATGTATGGAAATTGGCCGTATGGCTATTCCATTAAGTGATATGTGTGGAAGTCAACCGTATGGTTATTCCACTTAAGTATGTTTATGTCCCAAGTTACCTTTATATATTCTATGTGTTCTTTATATGGGTTTTATGGTAATCCTTTGGTTACAAAAAGGTAAGTAATGATACTTTATTCAGTGAATATATTTTTTACTACTTCATGAAGGTGAAGGTATTACTTTGATATAGTATACATGGTTTACTTGATGTTTGAAAAACTAACAGTTTTCATTCTCTTTGTATCCCTTACTGAGTTTTTATGCTCATCCCAAGTTTTTGAAATGTTTTTCATAGGTCAAGGGAAAGGTACATGATAAGATGATAGAGTCAAGGATGTGTCAAGAAATAATCCATGTTTTATTTTAAATGTGTTTCCATTGATGGGAATGAAGAATACTATCTTTATGTAACCACTTTGTTTATATGTGGAATGTAATGCAAGTTTTATGATATAATTATCTAAAACTCTAAACTTGAAAAGATCCTCAATGTGTAATCTTGTAATAACTCAAGATTAAGTAAGGTTTAAGGCTGGGGCCTTATAGATGATGCTTGGATAATCCCACCAGGAGTCTTTATTGATAACTCTACTTTTAGAAAATCGGGATTTTATTCTAAATTCTTTGCAAACATGGAGGAAATAAAGGAATATGAAGAAACAGAATCAAACAAAGTACTTTCTAGATTTGAGATAACAACAAGAGTACCTGACACCACATCATTTGGAGCTTCAACTTTATCTGTCGTGATAGAAAAGCATGACCTTTCTCTCTTGGCCTTTGCTGAGGCTGATGGTGGTTCCCCTCCACTGCCCTCAGATTTGGATAGTGATCAGCAAAGTGCCCCAGTTGTCCACACTTAAAGAACTGGATATCAGTTAGGGCCTACACCATATTCCTCTTGTCGTTAGTGTTTGGAAGTTGAGGTTTCACCTCACTATGAAAATTCCTCACAATATGGCCATCTATTCTACACTTGTAGAATTTCCCCCTCCCAAGCAGGCAGTTCCCCGAATGATTCTTCCCACATTTATTACATGTGGGAAATTGAAATTTCTTTCCTCCTCTTCCTTGATCAAAGCTCCTCTCTAATATTGGATCCATCAATCTATTTTTGTCATTGGATTTATGATACCACTACATCTCACCAAACTCCAGTTCAACTTTCATCGCACTTCGCTCAATCTCCTCATAGCTGTCATAATCCCAGTTGGCTAGATTCTTCCATAGATGAGGTCTCAGTCCACCAAGGAATCTATCAAACTTTCTATTTGGATCCATGGAAAAGCGAGATATGTAAAATGAAATCCTTGTGATGTTCATCTTGTAGCTTCCCACATATTCATTCTATTTCTGCTTCAGGTTGAGAAAATCCTTCTCCATTCTTGTTCTCATGGAATGAGGGAAATACTTATGGAAGAAGATCCCTATGAACTCTTCCCACTCCATAGATTAAGCCTGCACTCTTTTCCTTGTGTTTTTAATCAGGTCCCACCACTGACCATCTTCTACTTCTAAGCGATAGACAGCTAGGGTGACCTTCTCTTGATCTGGAAAGCGGAGCACAGAAAAGATATTCTCGATAGAGCTGATCCACTTCTTATCATTCAATGGTCCAGTGGATCCACTAAAGTTCGGTGGTCGTTGATGCATAAAGGACTCAATAGAATGTTGTTCCCTTCACGGTGATATCAGTATCTCATCTTGATTCAACTTATTTCCCATAAATTGAGCCAGTTGGTTCATCATTCGCATGAATGTTTCCATTAGGGCTTCCATCGGAGGGTCGTTAATGCATGGTCTATTGCGGTCACCATTTGAACGGTTACTCCTATTTCCCACCATTTCTAAAATAATAAAACCTTAGTGAGAAACTTATTTCATTTATGAATATTTTAACTATAATGGATTTATGTATTAAAACTTATTTAAACAATTACATTTCTCTATAAATCCTTCATAATGATTTATAAAAAGATTATGATTAACCAAACATATCCCCCAGGAGTGTCTTAACCAAGAGTGCAGTAAGGCCTGTTGTCATGCACCAGTTCCCATTTGAGTCTATCTCAAAGCAGTGTTTTTGGGTTTTACCCTTATGTACATCTGTGCCAGAGCCGCCTCTACCTACTCATATCCAGACAGGGATGTATATTCTTGGTAAACCACTAACTTAATAATCACCAAAATACGAGGAAGTTTTACTATATTTAAACTTTTCTATAGAATTATTACTAAATATTTCATAGCATAATTTCTATAAATAACTAAACTATCCTTTGATACCAACTACGGCATCCCAACTTTTTATTACATAACTTTTCATTACATTTTACAACCAGGTGATCTTTAAAGTCTAGTGTCTTGGAAATCAGGAAATTAATAAATGAAAACAACATAAAAAATTCTTGAAAACAACTTGTAGGGCTTCATCATAGGTTCATCCTACATAAAAATTTTTCATCTCATATCCTGGAGACATACATCAATGGAAATGGTGAGAAGAAGGTCCAGAAAGTGTAAACAAGGGAATCAGTTTACTTGTTTAACAATAACAACATAAAGAAATGAGAAAAATAATTATAGGCATATCATTATAAAAATAACTTGGAACATAAATTGAATATGTGTCTCCAACATTTAATTTAGATATTCATGAACATATCACCAAGTTTTATCCCAGTGGTGTCATAAAAACTACCAAGGTTATTCACCAAGGTATCATGAAACTTATCATCTCTAGAGATTAATTCTTTACCAAATGCATTGGAGAACTATCATGGCACACCATTAATATGTATTTAATTTCATTTAATCCACATATATCATAATAAAAAAATTCATAAATAAACCATATAGAAGAAAAGAAATGAGTTTCATTTAAAAATCATGACATTTTAAAAGTTCTTAAAAACTTGATCATTAAGTCATTTATAACCCATGGAAAGAGAGTGAGGGTTATATGTATGTCAATTCCAGAATAACATAGATAAATTTTATGTATTGTAGAGTACCCCTAGATATAAAAATAGAATTGGGTATTCACATAAAAAATACAATAGAATTTCTTGAGAAAAAGAGAGAGATTTTAAGATGAAATTTCTATAGCATAATGGCTGTATAACATGGTTTTAGAAAACATTGAAAAGAGAGGGGACAAAAGTAACCCAATAATAAATAACTCATAATACATTATGAGTATAGAATAAAAATAAATAAGATCATGGTATGGGTATTTTAAGGAAATATTATATGAAAATGAAACTTGAAGGAAAAGAGAAGATGCGATTTCTTTTACAAAAATTTCAGCTGCCTAAAGACATCACTTAAAAATTCAGAAAATTAAATTGATGAGAGAAAAAAGGATCTATAAACAATTATAAATGAAATGGAAAGTAATGAGAACATATAAGAACATACCCTCAACATAAATATATGGAAACAAGAAGACACAACATAAAGGAAGTCATGGCTTTAAAAGAGGAGCGTGAAGGGATCCCTTACCTTGAAGTGTAACTTCTAAAGCTTGAAGGTCGGTACCTTGGGAGGATTGAGGGAACCTTGGGAGGTCTCCTTGGGAGGTAAGGATATGAGAACATAGTGGATGATTATTTTTGGAATGAAATGAATGAGTTAAATGGCTTGGTATTTATAGGAAAAGTGAGTGAATAAATTATTAATTTCCAAGGGACACCTCATTGGTGGTATTTGAAAAACCATGGGCTTTCCCATGGTATTTTCCCATGGTATTGGAAAATTGGGACACCTAATAGCATATATCCCTATTAATAAGTCTACTAGAAAGCTTACATCATTATTAAATCATTAATGATGTCATTAAACACCAGAAACTCAAAACTGCATTTTTACTATTCACTGAAAAATCAACTGTTCCCGAAAAATCCCTAAAATTCACCCTAAACAAATATAGTTGATCTGAATTAATAAATGAAGTCCATTTTATGAAAATAATTTTATAAATATTTTTAATTTAATTTTTAAATAAAATCATTATTTATCCCAAAAATACAACTTTAAAACTATAACTCATTTTGTTACACCTTAAAAGAGTAATCAAGGTCCCATAAAATTATCGAATAACTATAAGACAATAAAGTAAAAAATCATGATTAAATTTTATGAAAATACATTTCCATTTTAAATTATTAAATTAATTATAAAATTTCAAATAAAATATTTATGACATAAAAAAATACCAAAACACAAACTATGATCGTTTTTTCACTTTTAAGATGTCTAAATTGTATTTATACATTCATGGGTGAAGTTTCTATTTTTTTTGTCAAATTACTATTCATTACTATTCATATGGGTATGTTACTATTCATGCTTTACTATTCACTAAAATCCAAGTTAATATTATTAGAATCTAAATTTCTCACAGATCACAACTGTAGAAGACCATTTTTTGAAAATAATTTCATATTATTAATTATTTAATGAATACAAAAATATTTTAAAATACCCCTTTTTTCTAAATTCATCAATAATACACATGCTAGATTCATCCAAATATTTGAAATTCACAAACTTTTCCATAATAAGAAATAAAAATTTTATTTATAAAAAAGGATTACACAAAGCACATAAGGTCTCGTTACATAGCCCCTTATAACACCAGCATGGGACCTAAGTGTAAGGTGTGCTATGGTGATAGAATCTTGGGGTGGATCAGACAACATTGCCCGAGTGGTGATTTCTATCAGCTTGAACTTCTTCCTTAAGCGATTATGTTAAAGCTTCATACGTTGAAGTTTGGATTGGGCTTGGTCTAGAGCAAATCCCAGTGATGCTAACTCCTTCACATGCTCTGACAGATTGGCTTCATATGGCTCGATTCTATTGGATGAGGCCATTCAATCTTCTTTCTGTATTAATTAACCAAGATAACTGTATTTATAAAAACAAAACGTTAAGATTATAGTTTCCAACGGTCATATTGACTAACAGTCATATAACAGTCGAAACCCAACGGTCTCATTTTAATTATACCCACTTCATTAATTAAAGGATATAGTTTTGTTGAGTATAAAATAAAATAACACACAAAATTAGGAAACAAATATAATTAAAAAGTTCGGGTCGTTACAGTATGGGGAAACATATGTAAGAGTAACTGAACCAGAGAAAGTTAATATGTAAGGGTCATTATCAATCATAAAATATAATTGATAATAAATATATTAATTTATTACAATATATGATATATCATAAGAAACAATAAATAATATAATTAATTGTTGATGTTGTCACATCGCATTGGAGATGATCGTGACATGATTAAAGGTGTGTCATGTTGTGATATTTAAGTGATATAAATATTTGATTTGAATGGATTTTGAGGATATAATTATTCTATAGGAATAATTTAATGAATAATTATATCATTATATGATCAATATAAGTAATTATAAGACCACGTTGAAGTGTAGAACATACACCATAGAGAAGATAACTATAGTTAAATAAAAATTTGTTCGAGTTTAAAATATGATTTTTGGATCAATATTTCTAGTGGTTATGAGAATTATAGACTTTATAATAACCATTTGAAGTATTTTTATAAAAATGGTGTGTAATATTGAATATATGGAAATAGAATCCAGAACAGATTGACATATTTGATTCTAATAAGATGAATAATGAAGATCCACAAAATATTTCCACTATCATATTCATTTTAGTTCAAGAGAGAAGTCTCATAGAAGAAGAAGTTACATCACCATATCTAGATATTAAATATGGGAAAAATAATATAATTCTAGTGTGTAATTATATTCATATAGAGGAGGAGTTTTTACTACTATGAGTTTGTGGAAGACAAATACTCAACCTCCACATCAAGGAGTTGATCTCATCTGTCATTGACTAAGGAGAACATAAGAAAGTAAATATTAATAGAGTATCTATCTAGAGATATGGATGTAAGGTGTGTTAGAAACCCATACCGATATAGAAGATTCCGTCATTTCTATAAACTATTGAATATATGTCCATGTTAATAAAATAATTATTTAATTTACCAAATATGTTCGTAGAGGGGAAGAAGAGGGCATTTACTTTGAAATGTTTCCTCTTAAAAAACATTAAATCAAACATTAAAAATTTAAATATAACTCCCCAAATATACCTAAATGGTAGTTTTTGAAAATAAAATGCCTAAAAATAACCCATATTATACAAAAAACACAGCCTTTGGAAATTTCAAGACAATAATTCAAACTGACAATATAAAAACACATGCCAACTATAAGCATTGATATACATAACAAAAGCATACTAGTTTTTAAAAAATAACTTATAACCCCTTTTCCAATTTTTTTCCACTAAAATAATCCATTTGGCCTAATCTATGCATCTTATTAATGATAATTAAATTAATGAAAGTTTGGATCCCTTTTATGGACTCCTACTACAAATAAAACAAGTTAATATGAAAATAAAAAAATAAGGATAATATATCCATAGATCAAACAAAAAAATAAATCCACCAAGAATAATAATGGTTGTAAGTGAAAACTATTTAACCAAGTAAACATATGCGCGCAAATATTTTTATGGGTTATAGAAAATGTCTTAAACCACTTTAAAACCTTTTAAATCTAAAAAATACTATTATCACACTAATTAAAATTAATGGCCTTACTAAATTTTTATCTTCCCACTAAAGTCCTTCATTAAAACCTTCTAAATATTGAAAAATTTACTCAAAATCACTTCTAATTATTTAAAACCAATGAAAATAATCTTTAAGAGTCATTGAAATTCATGGTAACATTATAAAGTCCCATATGATTAATAAATTCAATTTCTAAAAAAGGGTACACGAATGGATACAACATAAGTGTTGAGATAAAACATAATTAAATAACAACCATACCTTAATAAAATCATCTCAATTCATAAAAAAATTAAAATAATATAGGGTAAAAGAAACTTGAGATAACATAAACATCATCAATATCAATAATAATCAATCCATGCGATTAATAATAAACATTGATAATATTTAAGAAGTTAAGGAATATATAAACCACACCCTTACAAGATGTATGGATTGTTAAAATAGTCTAAAACACATGAAACCTACTTATTAAACTCATTGATTCCCCTTTCAACTTCATTCAATGTTGAAATTTTACCCCTATAAAAGGATAAATCAAACATGAAACTCGAATTACATATTTTTTAACTCTTTAGAAATTGAATGTTTAGTACTAAACGAAGTGTCCATACAAATCTTCATATTTATCCTTTTAGATCTGATGTTCTTATCCATTATATAACATGATTCCATAAATAAAACAAAACAAAACATGGATTTGATATTATTTTTTCATGAAACAACCTATAAAATGACTGATATTGGTACCCAATCCAGTCTGTATCATATCCTAGAGGGAATTACTGATCCCCATGGGAGGGAAACTAGTGCGTGTTCATAAAATATCTGTAAGTGGGAGCCATTTGGCCTTATAAAATAAGAATAACATAGATATTACACCTATAAGTCTAGAATAAAAACTTAGTAAGTTATACGATCACACATATCAAATAATAAAATCTAATTATAAGCCAAACCAAATGAGGCATAAAAATATAACATAACTCATCAATTATAAACGAAACCCAAATAGTATAACCAAACTATCCCAATCTATATCAATGTAATTTTTTTATTATAAGAACCAATAATAACCAGGAGATACCATAACAGGAACACCATCATGGAATAATACATATGATGAATAAAATACCAAAATAAAATAAAATAACACAACCACCTATCTCCATGTGTGAAGAAAAATTCTCCTTTACTTGGAACCAACACCACCATAATTGAACTGGAATCCAAATAACAATCACCACATCTATGTGGAACCTTAACATAACCTAAAATATATATAATAATAATAAAAATTTTCAATTAGGTATACCCCATGAATAATTATAATAAATTAATCCATTTTCATACTAGTTTAAAAATACAATTAAGAAAGTAAGTTTTTTATTTCAACTAAAAAATGTCACATGAAACAATCACTTAAATTCATTTTATTTACAGAAAACCATCACCTCTATTAAAATAATCAATATTTAAGATATTATATTAATCTATGGGTTTCAAGTTAAAATAAATAGTTTCAAAACTATACTTTACATATACTCACATTGAATAAGTAAAGGAAATATGTAGTACCCCTGGTTTCTGGTAAGTAAAGATTTATTTATTTTTATGTATATAAAGGTATTAAGTAAAGTATGGAAGAGTTTTGTAAACTTTCATTAAGTTTTGGGGGCTAGAGGAGAGGTGCATGGTCTGAGCACAATTTGTCCAAACAATGTAGATATCCTAGGAGAAACCTTGTGCAGTTGTAGTTATGAGGTTGTAACTTTGTCATAGTTTGAGCATGGTTGGGGAGACTGTGAGAGGAGGCTATTCTAGGGTCTTCTAATGGTAGTATATAATGCAAAGTTAGCGAATAGGTTGTCTAACCATGCAAAATAACCATGCATGGGGTTAAAACAAGATCCAAAAAAGTGGATCTATGTTAGAATTTCAATTAATCCACACGTTTTCCCCCAAAATAGATCTAATTTGAGATTTTCCTTCTCCTAGGGGAAAATAGGGTTCTTCCATCGATCCAGAGGCAATCCAAAGGATTCACTTAGCGATTCAAAGCCAGATTATTGAGGTATGTGATTATTTTCCATCATTCTTGATTGGTTCCATAGATATATTTAGACCCACTTTGCCTCTATTCTTGGTTTCATTGATCTATTCCAATTATGGATATATCTAAGATTTTTGATTCCAAATATGTTGATATTTGTTCTTGGTCATGATTGGAGAAGAGATCAAAGGCGGTTTTGTGTAGAATCGACCCGGTTTTTTGTGTGTTCATCATTCATAGTCAAGTTTTATCAAAATTTTTGAGGTAGGTGGATTCACTCTCATATCATCTTATTAGAATTGATCGGATTAGTTTCAAATTAATTAAATTGAATGAAATTTATTGTGAAATCTTGGTTCAATGCATGGAATAAATCTTCTTTAGTTATGATTTATCGTTTTTGTGGAATTGTGTAATCTCAATGAATTGTTGTGGAAATTGTTTTAGTTTCTTGAATTTAGAATGGTGATTTTAAATTATGGATTTTATGTAATTGAAAAATGGTATGATGTAAAATGTATATTTAATAAAAAGTGTGTTTTATTGAAATGGTTTGTCCTTGAAATGGTTTTTATGGAAATGATTTTCAATAAAAAAGTTGTTTTTATTGAAAGTATTTTTTTGGATGATTATATAGAATATTGGTGTGTGAGTTCACATTTAATTTTTGGGTACTGGTTTAAATATGACCTTTTTCTTAGTTCCAAAGGTCAAATGGCGCATAGAATATAATTACCTTGAGATGACTTGGTAGATCAATGATAAACTGATCTTGAGTATGGAACTTTTATCATGTATCATGCATGATTGGTTTTGTGTATTTGTGGAATGAATTAGGTAAGATAAAGGTATATTGAGAAATAGTTTTAAATATTCATTTAGTTTTTTTGAAAAATAACTTTCTAGAAAATTGGATTCAATTTCACTTGTATGCTTTTGGTTATAAATTGTTTTTGATACTTGTTTATATTTATTTATAAACTAATTTGAGAAATTGTTTTATATAATTTTTTTTTGTAATTTTTTATCACTCTTTTATACTAGTGGAATTGGTAGGGAATTCACTGGTGAAAACCTGCTAACTGTTATACTCACCCCTTATTTGGAACTTTAGTTCTTTTTCAGATACTGTCTTTTAAGAGATGGGAAAAGGTAAAGTATCACCTATTTTTAGAACCACCTCATGATACTTGGGATGTTTGGTTATTTTGGAGCTTGGAGGTTGTGGATCATATAGTATTGTTGTCTTTTGTGAGCCTTTAGTTATTTATCCAATATTTAATTTGACAATTTATTTGTCTTCTATTTTTGTAAACTTTTATGTGGTTTTGAGATAAATAAAGTGGTTGAGTTTTCTTTCATTTGTTCATGCATCATATAGTGATCAGTTTGGTTATGGTTTATTGATTTAATGGTTTTATTATTAAAGGTTAAATTATCCACCACTTGTATTTGAAACCTTTCAACATTTATTTCTAGCCTTTGGAATCTTAGGGATGTCACTTAAGGCATAGTAATGATTCTTTGTATTCTCAATCCAATGAAAATTATCAGGTAATTAGAAATGTTATCAGCTTGTTCGGTCCTTGCCTAACAAGTAGTTTTCAATGTTCTTGGTCTTGGAGTTGAAATTCATTGTTTCCTATTCCTCAGGTGGTGATCTAAGAAAGAAGTAAGATTGTAGAGACTTGAAATATATAACATAAAAGGATGGAGCTAACCTGTTTATGCTGAACTTCAAGTTACCAAGGGGTTGGGTACATAAGTGTTTTGGAGACACTTATAGGATATTGGAATATCATTTTCATGGGTTTAGTCAATGAGATAATCATGTCATGCATTATATAGGAATTAATTTCCACTAGGAGTGCATACATAATTTGGATTAATGATTTATATTGTGTAAAAGTGTTTATTTTTGAAAGAGTATAAAATTGTTTTTCAAAGAAAAGATTTTGAAAAAGGAGATGGTTAGAAAATTTTGAAAATGGTTTGATTTTCAAAAGCAATGATTGATTTTTCAAAAAAAAATTAACGTGAAAATGTTATTTTTGGAAAATAATGTTGTGATAATTGATGTGATAGAATTTTAAATACTAAACCATCAGTTGGTAGAGAGTGAAATTTTCAATTTTTGTTGTTTGTTTAGAAAATGACACACGATAGGTGTCATAGGAACCAACCATAATAAGATTCAGAGAATGTGGTTGCACTTGAGACATAGGTGAAATAACAACTAAACCAAATTATCATTAAATAATTTCAAGTTATGGACAAGGGAAACCATAGGGATGATCCAAGGCACATAGATCATTCTATCCATTTCATGAAGTAGAATCCACCCATCTTTTGGGGTAATTCTGAACTGGGAAGGGAGGAGATGTGGTTGAACAGGATGAATCATATCTTTGAATTCATCAGCACACTCATTAGTGCTCAAATTCAATATGGGCACATACATTCTCAAGGATCTTTTAAGCCAGTGGTGGGAACTAGTACTGCATACTAAAGTGGATCAAGGCCTTACTTGGGAGTATTTTGATGAATTATTTAATAAAAATTCTATCCTCACATGTTCAATATCTAGAGGATGACAAAATTCTTTATCCTGAAGCCAGATAATCTATCTATCACATAATATGTGGATAAATTCATGAATTTAGAACGTTTTTCACTAGAATTTGCAGAAAGTGCGGCTATAAAGGCACACATCTTCGAATCAGGGCTAATGAAGGATATTTAATCAAAGATTTAAGTGCTTTTTATTAATGGCTATAAAGAGATGGGGAAGAGAGTGGCGGTGGATGAGAAAGGTGTTTAAGGAGGTATGAGAGGATGAAGTATGATGATACCTACTAGAAATGGTGGAAACTTCAATGCTGGGAGGAAGCTAAAGAGATACATCAATTTCAATGGTTGGAGTGGGAATCAAAATCAAACAGTTGGATCAGTAAATCTTCCTCCACGACCAAAGATCCAAGCAGGATGCTATCGGTATAGTTACTTTAGCCACATAAATATGGTGTGTAAAAAACCACCAAGATAATTCCATAATTGCAATAATATGGGACACCTTAAGAACTTTTGTTGTAGTTCTATGAGGTTTGGTGCTCGATACACTTCTCAGGCATCACAAGCATCATATGCTTCGACAGGACGAGACCATCAGAACCAGTCTTGTCAGCAGAGCAAATCTATCCATGGTGATTATTAAAATATAATGACTCTTCAGCAAGGAAAATCTCATCAAGGCAACAAGGATTAAAGTGTAGTGATGAAGCAACTGTATGGAGCTGATCATATGATTGTTGATGATCATGCAAGACCATCTATAGTGATAGATGTGATTGTTTTGAATTCTACATTTGTGAAAGTACTATTTGATACTAGTGAATCACGTTACTTCATTTCTTCTCATGTTGTTGACCTAATATGTTCAAAACTTTAAATGATTCCCTCTTTGATAAAACTTCAAACTCCCCTCGGTGAAATATAATGCCAATCCTTTGTGTGTAGAGCGTGTTTTATAACTACTGATGGAGATGAGAAAAAATTATACTTTTTGATGTTGGAGAATGATGTATATGATGTAATCCTGGGTATGGATTGGTTGACAATGTTCAAGGCTTACATCGACTGTTATAGAAGAATAGTTAGTTTCACTTATGAGGACTGTGTCAAGCATATCTTCAGAGGAGAGAAGGCTATGAAGAAAAGTGCAAAGGGATTGTTGGCACCAGTGGTGGGAGCATTCTATTACTAGTTGGTGGTATTGACATTGGAATTGATGGAAGTGATCTAGGATGTCATTTTTCTAGAAGTGGTGGATCAATTTCCAGATTTCTTTCTTAAGAAATTCATAGGGTTATAACCTATAAGGGAAGTAGAGTTTATGATTTATCTTCTTTCAGGGACCAATACTATTTCGATTTCATCTTATAGGGTAGAACCAATAGATTTAATGGAATTTAAAGTGTATTAGAGGTGATATAAATCAAGGTTTTCATTTGTCCAAGTATGTTTCCATGGGAATTATTGGTCTTGTTTGTGAAGAAAGAAGACAGAACTCTTAGTATGTGCATGAATTATCATAATCTTAACCAAGTTACGATAAAGAATCAGTATCCACTTCCATGTATTGGTGATCTGTTTGATCAATCGAGGGGAGATAAGTGGTTCTATAAAATTGAATTACGATTAGGATATCATGAATTGTGATTTTGGAAGGAAGAAATTCTGAAGACATCTTTTAGAACTAGATATGGACACTAAAAGTATGCATTAATTCCCTTCAGTATAATGAATTCACTAGTAGTCTTCATGGATTTGATAAATCAGATATTTCAATGATATCTAGAATATTTTGTTGTGGTGTTTGTTGACAACATCTTGGTGTTTTCAAAGACAAGGGTTGAGAATGAAAAAACATGGAGATAGTGTTGGGAGTCTTGGGAGACCATTGTTTGTATGCCAAATTCTCTAAGTGTGATTTTTTGATACAAGAGGTATTCTTTCTTGGACATGTGATTTTCAAAAAAGGTGTTTTGGTGGATCCTGAAAAGATAGAATCTATGATCTCGTGGAAACCACTGAAGAATTTCTTTGAGATATGAAGTTTTCTTGGTCTAGATGGTTATTATCGACACTTTGTACATGAATTCTCACGACTATCATCTCCAATGAATGCTTTGAAAAAGAATAATGCTCCATTCAAATGGACCGAGGAATGAAAAAAGTTTTTTCAAGAGAAAAAAGTTTTTCTCACATCGACACCCTTCTTGATTTTTCCAGAATTAGGATAGGGGTACATGGTGTACTATGATTCTTCAGGATCTGGGTTGGGCTATGTTATCATGCAAGGAGACCATGTGGTTGCTTATGGTTCAATGTAGTTGATATTGAATGAGAAGAACTACCCAACACATGACTTGGAATTAGCTGCAGTTGTCCATGCTTTGAAGACTTGGCATCACTATATCTTTGGTGAGAAATTTTTTATGTTCATGGATCATAAAATCTTGAAACACATTTTATCACAACATGATTTGAATCTGAGGAAAATGAGATGGATGTAGTACCTCTAAATGTTTGACTTTGACATGATGTATATACCAAGGAAAAAGAATTCAGTGGTAGATTCATTTAGTATAAATCCATACACTTCATTGGCTTAAGAAGCTTCAGATGAATGGAAGTTGATGTCGGTCCTAGCCAACATGCATGTGGAATGTGAATAAGGTGATGTTATAGTTTTCTTTTTCATCTATGCTTGTTCTTTATTTGGTAAATATGGTCAAAGAGGCATAAAAATCCGATGCATAATTCAAGGTTATGATTTCAAAACATAATGATGGGGAGAAAATTGAGAGTTGTAAACTTGATGGGAGTGCGATTTTGTGGTTCAGAGAGCAGATGGTTGTACCCATGGATTGTTGGGAACTACTTCTACATTCTTACCACCATTCAATATGGGTTTTACATCCAGGTACATAGAATATGTACAAGGCATTAAAGGAGGAATTTTGGTGGAGCATCATGAAAAAGAAGGTGGCTGAGTTTTTCTTGTGAGGCTTAACTTTTTAGTAGGTTAAAGTAGAGCATCAGAGACTAGTGGGTATGTTTTTGTCTTTACAGATTCCATTTTGGAAATGGGAGAGGATAGCTATGGATTTTGTTATAGGCCTCCCAAGAACAGCTCAAAAACATGATGCCATATGGGTGATAGTGGATCGTCTTACCAGGTTAGTCCATTTTATCATGATTCATGAAACTCATACGATGGAGGATATATCCAAAATCTATATACAATAAGTGGTAAAGAGTCATGGTATACCAGTTCCGATCATTTTAGATAGAGATCCGAGGTTTATATCTTATTTTTAGAAATCCTTACAGAAGTCCTTATAGAAATCCCTAGTAACTTAGTTGAATATGTGTACTGTGTATCATCCTCAGATGGATGACCAATCTAAAAGGATGATAGAGATGTTGGAATAAATGTTTCAGGATTGTGTAATGGATTTTGGTGGCTCATGAGAGGATAATTTGTCCTTAGTGGAGTTATCATATAATAATAGCTATCGGTCCTTGATACATATGGCTCTGTTTGAAGAATTGTATGGGCATCCTTGTTGTTCTCTACTATGTTGGGTGGAAATAGGGGAGACTTCACTAGCTAGGCCTAGTCTTGTCCAAGAAATGATGATGAAGATTCAGTTTATCAGAAAGAGGATGGAGATGGCTCAGAGTCATCAGAAATATTATGCAGATCATTATCGATGGCCTTTTCCATTTGAAGTGACTGATCATGTGTTCTTGAGGATCCCTCTAAGGCTTGGAAATCATTTTTTTGGGAAGAAGGAGAAGTTATGTCCTTGATAAATAGGCCCGTTTGGGATACTAGAATGGGTTGGATAGGTGACATATCAGTTGGAATTACCACCACAGTTCAGTTTGGTGCATAATGTGTTCCATGTTTGCTAGTTGAAAAAGTTCCATCTTGATCCTGACCATGGGATCAAATGGGATCACATTGACCTAAAGCTGAATGTTTCATTGGTACATATCCTTGTGTGAATTATGGATAGACAAGAGAAAGTCTTACATGGAAATAGCATTGCTCTAGTGTAGTTTTTATGAAAAAATGGTCATATTTAGGAAGACTCTTGGGAACCTGAGAATGAAATGGAAGAGAAATTTATAGAACTCTTTCAGGGCAGCGAATGTTTTCTAATTTCTGGGGACATGAATACCTATTTTGGGGCGAATGTAGTACCCCAAGTTTCTGGTAAGTTACTATTTCATTATTTTTTATGTAGATAAAGGTATTAGGTTAAGGATGGGAGGGTTCAGTGAACTTTGAATAAGTTTTGGGGGCTAGATGAGAGGCTCATGGTCTACGCATGGTTTGTCCAAACTGTACGAATATCGTAAGAGAAACCATGCATAATTACAGATTTGAGGTAGTAACATTGGCATGGTTTGAGCACATTTAGGGATAATTTTTGAGGAGGCCATTAGAGGGTTTCCATAAGGGAGTAGCTATCACATGGTTAGTGCACAATTTATCTAACCGTGTGAACTAGCAATGTCTGGGGTTAAAATAGGATCCTAAAAAAGTGGATCTAGGTCGTCCTTGACTTTAATCTACTCATTTTCCCCCAAACCAGCTCTAAATTGGAATTTTCCTTCCCCTAAGGCCAAATAGGGTTCTACCATCAATCCAGAGTATATTCAAAGGCTTTCCTTAGTGATTCAAAGATGGATTCTTGTGTTATGGGATCGTTCTTCATTGTTCTTGATCAGTTTCTCAGATAAACTTAGATATACTTCTCCAATATTCTTGGTTTCTTAGATCTATTAATATTATGGTCAAATATGAGATTTTGGATGCCAAATATTCTGATATTTGGTCTTTATCATGATGGGATAATAGATTTAAGTCTATTTTTAGAGAATCGACTCGGTTTCTTGTGCGTTCTCCGTCCGTTGTCGAGTTTCGTCAAAACCTTTGAGGTAGGTGGCTTCACTCTCATCTACTCTAGTTATAATTGATTGGATTAGTTTAAAATTGATTAAATTGAATGAAATTTATTGTGAAATCATTGTTCAATTCATGGAATAAATCTTCTTTAGTGATGATTTATCATTTTTGTGGAATTGTGTAATCTTGGTGAATTGTTGTGAAAATTGTTTTAGTTTATTGAATTTAAAATGGTTACTTTAAATTATGGATTTTTTGGTATTGAAAAATGGATTGATTTAAAATGAGTTTTTTTGTGAAATGGATGTTTTATTGAAATGTTTTTTCATTGAAATGATTTTGATGGAAATAGTTTTCAATAAAAGGTATTTTTATTGAAATGGTTTTTTGGTATGATCCTTGGGAATATTGGTGTGTGAGTTTATATTTCATTTCTGGGGCTTGGGTGAAATATGAACTTGTTCTTAGTGCTAAAGGTAAAATGGAACACATGATATAATTACCTTATGATGACTTGGTATATCAATGAGAAACCACTCATGAGTATGGAACTATCATCACGTAGCATGCATGGTTGGTTGTGTGGATTTGTGGAATGGATTGGGTATGCCAAAGGATTATTGAGAAATGATTTTAAAGCTTTGATTATTTAATTTTCTAGAAAAATAACTTGAAGGAATATTGGTTTCAATTTCACTTGTATTCTTTTAGTTATAAATGGTTTGAGAAACTTGTTTATATTTAGTCATAAACTATTTTGAGAAATTTTTTTATATAAACTATTTTATTTAAATGTTGCTAAATCTTCTATCCTAGTGATGTGAGTATGGAATTAATTAGGAAAAAACTACTAAGTGTTATACTGACCCCTGATTTGGAAGTTTGGTGATTTTTTAGATGTTATCTTCTGGGACATTGGCAAAGGTAAAGTATCACAAGTTTTTAGAACCACCTCGTGATAATTGGGCTGTTCAGTGATTTTGGGGCTTAAATCTTGTGGAGCATGGGTGTTGTGTTTTTTAGAGTATTTAATTATTTATCCATTTTTTACTTTGATAGTTTATTTATATTCCATTATTGTACACTTTTATGTGGTTTTGATAAAAATTAATTGGTTTAGTTGTCTTCTATTTGTTCATACATCATATAGTGAGCAGTTTGGTTATGGTTTTTTCACTTACTGGTTTTATTCTTAAAGGGTAAATCATTCCCACTTGTAGTTGAAAACCATAGGAATTTATTTATAGTATTTATCATCTTAGGTATGTATCTTAAGGCCTAGTAATGATTCATTGTATTCTCAAGCCAATGAGAATTAGCGAGTCATTACAAAATAACCCACAATTTGACATGCCTTTGAATTTAAAAAAGAAAACTCTGAGAGGGGTAAATTTATAATTTAAAAAATGAAATCCTTAATAATTTTAACCAAAAATATAATCACCAAAAATCAATTAGTATCAAAACATTCATAAGTTGGAATAAATTACTACATGAAATCAAGTTTCAACAATAATAACATCCACTCAAGGTCAAAAAAGATAACCTGATGCCATCAGAGTAACCTTAGGGAAGTGAGTTGAAAGTAAAATAATATCCACATAATTTATTATTTAATAAACCAATCATATACAATTGAACATGGGACTAATAAGGATATCATAATAAATGACTAGTGATTGAAGTGATATATCTATTATGTCCAACTCTGCAAAGACTAATAGGGTTAGAATCATAATTTCATAATGGTAAAGTCACATCTTTGTTTGAGTAGTATCACAATTAGTTGTGTAATTCAAGTCTAGGGAAAAAATTATCAATTCCTATGAGGTACTTTTCCTAGTTTTTTTACTTAATTACTTGAGGTTCCCAAGGTGAAAAAAAGGTTTATAGAAACATAAATCATGAAATAAAATATATAAGATATCAATGATACCTAAAAAATACAACTAATAATAATCATAACACACGATCACCTCCAAACACACTTTACAGAAGCATACCCATTTTATCAATAACCACTACATAATAAATAAATCCTTTAATTGGTTTTCTTCTATCAAATCAATATAGAATAAAATATCACTTTATCGATTACACATAAATATAAAGGGGATTACTTCTTATGCCAACTACATCAATAAATACCATTTTTTATCAAGTTATTATTATTCCTTCATAACAACTTAAAAAAGGAATTTATAAAATCATCTTTAAAAAATCAAGGAATCATCATCATATAATTTAAACTAACTTAAATGAGTCTAAATTCACCCTTTGTTGTAAATTTTTCCGAAAAATGTGAGTTTCCTTCATTAGAAATCATTTAAATATTAAAACAATCCCTTTATCAATAAATTCCATTCGTAAAATATTCTATTGAATTTTAATAAACACTTGTCATGCATAATTTATTGGAAAATTAATTCAGCATAGAAAAAAGAGAATTAATCTTTTTATCAAATAGAAATCGACTATAAAACTATATTCCTTTGGAAATTATTTATATATACACTTAATATAATTTTTAATGTGTTAAAGAATGAGGTAAAAATAGTTTATAAATCAATAAATTTAAATTTAAATGTTTATTCATGGAGAAACCTACCTTAGTACACCAAACCTACAAATTGGGTTGTTATTCCACAACTAAGAGGAAAGTAAAAACCTTAAAAGAAGATCTAGGACCTTAAAATTAGAGAACACCCAATCAAAATAAATAAAAACAAACCCTAGTTCACTATAACCTTCTTATATAATTAAATAAAGATTAAAAGGAATAATAATAAAAGAGGAGTAAGTTTAGAGAACTTTATCTATATGGATCACCCTCAAGGCATGATTTGAATCCATGGAAAAGCCAAGAAAAATAGGAGAATGATAATGATGCCACCTGGAACGTTGGGATGTAAATGGGATGAAAAAGTGACCCTGATGGTTTTTAATGTGAATAAGGTAAATAAGGGAATTTCCAAAATTATAAAACTAAACATAAGTCTTCATGGTGTAACCATCCACATAAAGCATCCTGAGGTCATTTCCTCCCAAGGATCCTCCAAAACCCAACCTTATATTAAAAATGATATTTACTCCCCCAACAAACCTTCATGGAAAAGGGAATGGAACTTACACATGCTCATGCCTTGTCCAGGAATTTCAAGGTGTGAATTCACTTCCAGACATAACTACTTGATTTTCACTTCACATCATTTTTCACTAATTCTGTAACCCTTACATATTACCCTTATAATCTATACATATGATATTTATCAAAATTATAAAATTATAAAAGGATAGGTCTACACTATGATCCATAATATAATTCATCACACATAATATATATGAATAAATATATACTATAATTTTTCAATATAAAATATATCCTTACAATATGTAAAGTTTTTAACTTATCTATATTTTTAATATGTAATATATTTTATACAAAATATATTTCATATGTAATTTATTTATTTTTAATACATAATATATTATTTGAATGTAATTTTTCTCCCTTAGCCATAAAAACCAGATGTATGTTTCACAAATTAATAAATATAACATTCATTAGATACATAATATTTCCTTTATATTCATATATAACATTTTATACTTAGAGAAATTTTCACTAGAAATATAAGAAATATGTTTTACATGCCCATCACACCATGATGCCTCTTGGCGATGACATAACCCTTGATCAGTCCAAACTCAAAAATTAACCTTCAAAACTCTATAGGATGATACTATTTGGTCACAATGAGTTATCTTCCTACCCCAAAACTCAAAACATCTTGTATGACATGACACTAACTTAGCCACAACATGACCCACAACAACCTAAAATATAAAGATATCCAAAATGAAAAAAACACATATGATCTAACCCAAATCAATAAATAGAGATATAATTAATAAATAAGACATTTACCCTCTAAAAATAACATCATGGGTGTTATAATTATCCTCAATATAAAAAATTTTCATCCCAATAAAGTCCCAAAGACTTCCTTTGAAAGAAAAAACACAACCAGGGGTAGTTTCACATACTAAAAAACTCCACGTAAAACATCATAAACCATTTATTAAAACCTTATAAATAGGTGATATTCTGCCCCCCATAAAAAATTTCTTTGACTTTTAAACCAAATATCATTAGAATGATAAGTTAAAAAATATAACACATTGATATATAAATATTCAATTATAATTGAATTAATTTAAAAGAGTACATCCAACTTAATCCAGTTACACCATAAAAATCATAATGTTGAAATTATAACGCATTTTTAACGTATAAAACATTCTTAATACAAGATAGGACTAAAAAACCATGAAATAAAAATTAAATCCTCTTGAAATAAAATAATTTACACAATTTAAAACCAATAATGGAATAACACACAAAACACCACATGAAATCACAACATTAAATTTATATAGAATAATTTAAGCATTATCACAATGATAACATCATTATCAAAATAAAAAATGAAACCAAATTTAAAAAATATTTAACATGAACTCTGTTTTAAATTCATATTGAAACTTTTTAAACTCAAGATTAAATATTTATAAATCACTCCCTGAATATAAAAATATGGAATATTTTGAAAATAAAATGCATAAAAATCATCCACAATACCCTAAAAACAAACCCTCTAAAAAGTTCATGTCCATAATGAGAAATAACAATTTTAACACATGTAAGATTGAAAGTAGTAGATTTCCATGGTTAAAGTATACAAGTATATAAAATGGAGTAGTAGCCTCTTTAAAAATTTATTTATACTAAAACACCTCATTTATCTTGAGTTATGTAACTTATTTTGTAACGATTAAATTGATGTATTTACCACTCCATTTTATAGACTCTTAAAATAAACAAAACATTTTACTATGAAGACCATAAACTAAGGATTATATATCTACAGATCAAAGAAAAAAATAAATCCTTCTAGAAAAATAATGGCTATAGGTTAAAACTATATAACAAATTAAAAATATGTACAATTTTTTTTCTTTCTTAGAAAAAATGTTAAATTTTTTTT
Organism: Viscum album; assembly: GCA_963277665.1. Classification (NCBI taxonomy): domain Eukaryota; kingdom Viridiplantae; phylum Streptophyta; class Magnoliopsida; order Santalales; family Viscaceae; genus Viscum; species Viscum album. Next base: position 386,937,506 of record OY728148.1, on the reverse strand, counting down.
TAAACCATTAAAATTCTAAAACAATACCATCACATCAATTCACGTCCCAAATCTTACTATATTTTGATCTTCCCACAAAAAGATATCCTTAAAACCTTTTCAAAGTTTCTAAAAATACCTTAGAAGAACTTATAAATATTTCAAACTAATTAAAATTATCTATAAGATCCATTTAAATTAAAAAAAACTTTGAAAAATATCTTGTTTTTAAGAAATTTTATTTTTCAAAAAGTCTACTAAAAAGTCCAAGACATAAGTATTGATACCAAATATAATTAAATTAAAAAAATAACTTAATAAAAGCATCTAAATTCACTCTAAATTTCAAATAATATTGGGTGAAATAAATTTATGATCAGATAAATATCATCAATATCAACCATAATCAATCCATGAGATTCATAGAAAATATTAAGAAGTGTTAGGAAATGAAAGAAGATCTAAACCACACCCTTCCAAGAAGCCTGGTCTGTGTGTATATTCTACAACCCATGCACCTTTGTCATGAAACAAATTGGTTCCCTTCACAACATCATTCAAATTTGAATCTATACACATATATAAGGATAAATCAAACTCAAAAATAGAACTACACATTTCAGATATACATGCAAACTCAAGGTTTCATACTAATAGTTCTGGACAAAAACTTCTTCATATATACCTCTTGAGTTATGAAAATCCTATTTCATGTCTACCATGAATCCCCAAATAACACAGAAAACTCCAATTATGATACCATTTTTTCATGAACAAAATTGGGATATTCTTGATATGAGCACACGTTCCAAACCATGGAATAACCGAAAGGGCATTTAGAATTCTCATTGGTTGGTGACTAGTTATCATGCATCAAATATATTTAAGTGGGAATGATTTCACCTGATAAAACAAAAACAACACAAATATTCCACCCAAAATTCAAAAATTTACACTTTATAAGTAATATGATTACACATACCAAATAAGTATATCTAATTATAAGAAAACCATTTTATAAATAAAAATATAATGCCACTCATCAATTATAAACAAAACTCAACAAGAATAACCAATATATATCATTATATATCAAAATATGTTTTTTGATAAAAGGAAAAAAATTAATTAAGATAGGCCAGACTGAGAAATCCATTTTTGAATAATATATCTGTAGAATAAAATACCAAAATAAAAATATAACATAGCCACCCATCTCTATATATAATGAATAATTCGACTTTTCTTGACACCACCACCACCACACATAAACCAGAATCCAATGATCAAGCACTACATCAATGTGGAACCTAAACTAAACTTGAAATGTATATAGACATGAGTAAAACTAATCAGTATATATTTTACACACACCCCATGCATAACATTTAAAAGTAAAACAATTTTCATGCCAGTATGAAAATATAACTAAGAAATCAATATTTTCATTTCAATTAAAACATGTCACATGAGTATACAACTTAAATTCATTTTATCCATATTAAAATATTCACACCTTCTAAAAATAATCAAGATTTAAGAAATTATTTTAAGGGATGAAATTTAAAGTTAAATAAATAGTTTAAAAAATATACTTTATATATACTCACATTGTAGAAATAAATGAAATAAACCACACTTTAACATGACTTTGAAATTATATAAACAAACCCTAATAAAGATAAATTTATAATTTTAAAAAGGAAATCCATAAATATTTTAAACACTAACATAATAATTGTAAATAAACTATCATAAAAACATGAATTGGTTGGAATATATTACTATATGAAATATAATATAAACACCAATAAAATCCACTCATGTAAAAGAAATATAATATGACAACATGTGAGGAATCCTAGGGATCGAAGACCAAGGTAACCTAATATCCACATATTTTATTATTTTCAAAACCAATAATATCCAACTGAATGTAGGCCTACTAGGGAGAAAATCATTAATGGCTAGTTGGTAAAGTGATACCTCCATCATATTCAATTATGTACAGAACACTAGGGAGAGAATTATCAATTACTAGTGGTAAATTCCTATCCCAGTCATAGTAGTATCATAATTAGTGGTTTAATCTAAGGATAGGGAGATAATTATAAATTTATATCATGTAATTATGTCATAGGTTCCTTACCTAAGTACCCGAGTATCCAATTATCAATAAAATAGAGGTAAAAAACACCAATAATTAATAAAATACATAATATATTAATGATACATAACAACATATTGTAAGAAATAATCATAACACCCCTCACTACCAAAAACCCTTCCCAAATGTAACATTTGTTTTATCAAGAATCACAACATAATAAATATATCCCAAACTGGGTTACTTCTATCAACTCACCATATAATTAATTATCACTCTACATTTTACTCAACAACATGAAGGGGATCATTTTTTATGTCAACTTCATCTAGTAATCCATTTTTATCAAGTTCCAATCGGTCCTTCACAATTACATTATAAAAATATTTTATAAAAAATTTTAAAAATAAAATCAAGGAAACATAAATAAATAATTTAAAGAAAATTATATTAAACCAAATATACCATTAGTTGTAAGCATTTTTCTAAAATCATGACTTTCCTTAGATAACATTTAATTATCAAAAAACAACTTTGATCATAAAATTCACTTGGAAAAGACTTTAAGGAATTTAAATAAACACTTGGAATGAATAATATATATTAAAATAGTTTTGATTATAGAAATATGAGAAATACAATTTTTATCAAATAGAAATATAGAGGAAAACAAAATTCCTTTGGTAAAGATTGATATATAAACTTAATTAAATTTCTAAAGAGTTAAATCATGATTTAATCATTGGTTATAAAAATATGGATTTAAATTTCAAATTCTATGTATAGAGTAACCTACCTCAATCCACTAAATTTTCAAGAAAAGGTGTTATTACACAACTATTAGGCAATGAAAACACATAAAAGATTATTAAAGACATTAATATTAGAAAAACATCAATATAAATTGAGTATCACGAACCCTAGGTCACTATGAACTTATTTAGGAAAGAAATAAAGTGGAAAAGGAAAAAAATGAAGAGAGTATGAGGTTTAGAACACTTCATATAATGGAATAATACTCAACACATGATTTAAATTCATGAAAGATCCATGATTTATAAGAGAATTAGAGGGACAAAACATGTGTTGTTGGGTGTTGAATGGGAGGAAAATGAACACAAATGGTTTTAACTTTGAATAAGGGAAATAAGTGACTTTAAAAAATTATAAAACTAACCATAAGTCATCATGGAGTTACCCTACAAAACACGGTACAATGACCCTATCTCAAGTTGGACCAAGAGTTTAGTACCTCATGACATCATTATGTGTCATTTCAATTCATGTCACAAAAAGATACCTAGATCAGCCAAGTTCCCTGAATCCTGAGGACACTCCATAGTGAAGCCTCATATTAGTGGCATGTTTTTCTCCCACAACTTACTTATATGAAAAAGGTAATGACCCTTATGTATTTCCATGATGTAACCTTGTAAGGAATTAGCCTTAAACGTTACATAATCTTGAGTTAATTCAAGAATTCACATTGAGGATTTTTCATGTTTAGAGTGTTAGATAATTAGGCCAAAACAATTAAATAATAGACTCAGACATTACATGTGGACCGTCACACTATGTATCCACTTTTTCAACCAAATGAAAAACTTTAAACAAACCATTATTTATTTTTCTTGAGAAAACTCTTCTAAACATATTCCTTTCTATTAACCATCCTTATACCCAGTGGAAAACATTTCAAAAACCGGGTATGAGCATAAAAATATTAGTAAGGACTATAAAATAAGGAATAAAACCGTTATTCCATGAATATTTAAATCCCATGTAAATGTTTTCACAAAACCATATTTTCACCCATAAAACATACACTATTTAGCTTACATCATGTAATAATAATATTCCTATAAAACTTTATATAAATCATAAAACATAAAGGTAACTTGTGGCATCCATATCGTACTTAAATTGTATTTTTCACAGCTATAGAGGGAGTAACCTTCATGGTTACGTTTGGAATACCCATCATAGTATATTTCATTAATATTTTAGGTGAAACCTTAAAGTTTACATATATCACATTAACCAATTCATTAGAGATCTATCACAGGCTCACCCACCCTCGATTTATCTTGGAACCACCCGTATACATAAGAAATACCCAATAACCATAACATAATCATAACACATAAAACATGAATAAATGAAAAAAATAACATTTATACATTGAAATAATATGATATCAGTTCAAGATATAATAAATTAATTCTTAAACCTATTTTCAATACCAAAATTCCTAAAATGGAATATGGTATTTACTTTTTTATTTAAAAACATTATGGCTTATAGAGGAAGCCAGATATCAAATAATGCTCGCGGCGGCAGAGAAGTCATTATCACCGCATACATTAAAAACATTTCTTTTGTTGTTTTGTAAAGTAAAATGATTTGTATAGAAAGATTACTTTTCAAAACCATTGAATAATTTTAAAATTAAAAGGGGTTTATTATACACCGTATTAAAGAAAAAGATGTATATTATCAAAATATGCCTCAATGAAAGGATATTGAGACAAAGTACCTTACAAAGATCATATCCTTAGATTAAGGATAAATCAATGACATAATTCTGTGTGAAAAATATAAATACACCCAATATAATTAGATATTAAGTGTAAAATAATCAGAGTTCATTCACACATATTCTTGAAAAAAAATACCAATGACGCAAATATTTAACGTAATGAAATGAGATTGAGTTAATATTTACCTTACCTCGAATCCAACTCGTCTCATTCATTCAATATATTAATGAATAAAAAACTTAGGTTAATTTATACCTTCTTGAGAAAATTTTTCAAGTTTATTATTCCTTTTATATCACTTATTACCATGTTATAAAAATTATTTAATTTTTTATGTTCGTATTGGTCGTTTTGTCGATATTCAGTACTTGAGTCAAAAATGAACTTGTTGGATGTAAATTATCCATGTGGTAATAATTCCATAATGTCCAGTATATTATTCAGGATTTAAATATAATATATATCCAGTATATATATATATATAAATTTCTATAACATTTGAAGATAATAAATTAAATGCACTGTTCCTGGAGAGGGTAGACCGTACGTACATATGAACACTACTTTCATTTCTTTATCATATTAAAGGAATGAAAACTAACTGATACATAAATATATTATAATTAAATTATAATATATATGTTATATATGTTATTTATGTTCATTAACACCATCCTTTACATGTTAAATGTATGGAATGAATGAGTCATATCACTTTGAGGGGGTGGTAGTCCACACTTCCTCAAATGAAATTATCGTATTTACCCATTATGGAAAGAATAAAGGTATGTTGTAAATAAAAATTACAAAATAATAGATTATATATAAATATAATATGTATCATATTTATTCATTATATTCATGTATATAACCACTTTTTAATGAAGATCATGTAGAATGAATCACATCGCATCCTGGAGACAGTATGCCATACGTACACACAAGGAACCGTATCTTTCAATTAATGGTTAAATAGTATAGAATTATATGGTATATTAATTATAAATAATAATTATAATGTTATATTAATTGTTTAAATACATTATTCTCATCATTATACCCATCCAATTTATGTCTTGTTGAATAAAAAATTACACCACAGCGTGAAAACGGTAAGCCGTAAGCATGCATGCATGATGATATTGTTTTTTGTAGGATGGAAACAATGAGGTATAAGGTTGTACCATAATTATAATAACATCTAATCATGTATAATATACAAGATTTATTACTTTATTATGTAAATTACATAATAATAGGGAGTATAAGAAAAAAATAAATTTGAAAGCGGTGATAAAACAAATACCTCTTTTTCGAGTACCTCTTTTTGATTTTCACAAAAGGACTCTTTAGTATGGATTAATTTTCAATGTGTGGCCTCTAAGAGGAAGGTAGAAATTTTGGGAGCCTATTTTAGCATAATTTAGAAGAGATAATGGGCTTTAGAGGTGTGAGTAATTGGGTAGAGGTGGTGGCCTTTTATAAGAGAAAGGAGGGGCACTTTAGGAAAGTTTTGAAATATTATTTTATTATAAAATTATTTTCGAATTATAATAGTTCCAAAGTGATAAATGTCATGTATAAGATGAGTATGGGTCCAAATACTCTCAACCAATAGGTTTTAGACAAGTTTAGGTCACTAAAGAAACCTTATCTTTTAGCTTTAACCCTTAGTTAAAAACATTAACTCTTACCATGTCTCCTTGTATCTTCATAATATATGGTTACTATAGTTACTATAAAATTCCAATATAACAAAAAGTGGATAATTAATGTTATTTTTAACATTATATAAGTTAGTTATCCAAATCCTATATTTTTAGGACTATTATATCATTTAATAAAATAGTATTTGTTTTAAAAACTCATTTATGTCAATTCTGACACTATTTAGTAATTGATTTTTCTTAAAGTCATAAAAACTTTATTAGTTAGAACCAATGGGATTAAATCATCCCTAAAATTTCATTATAATCCAAATAATTCGTGGATGGCATCAAAATTTTTAAAATACATTTAATTTAATATTTATAATATCATTTGTTTGAATCTTTCATTAATAAGGTAATCACTTCATCCTCATTGTGTCAGAAATAAATTTTTTTATTTAATTTATAAAAATTATAAATAAAATACCATTATGTATTAAATATTTTTAGAATTACATTGAATATTTATATCTAAATAGATCATTTATTTAACCCTTTATTAAATTTTATTTATTAAAAGATACATGTTTATGTTATATTTTCCTTTTCTTTAAGTAAAATATTATAAAATGTCATTTTCACATCCAAGTGGCTCAAAAATTCCAAAAATTTGTCCTAAGGATTATCATGGTCATACATAACTCTTCCAATAGGATTAGGAAACGTTTTTTATGATGAATTTCCAATAGGTCCATGAACTGACACTGTTGAGAAAACATAAGAAATATTTTGAATCCCCAGACAAATCTGAGACGCCCAAGGGAGATGTAATGCCTTCTAAAAAGATAGGAAACGACATGAAAAATATTGTGCATCCAATATGACGTCAAATGGAGCCTTCCACAAATATCATCCAAAAACCAGCCAAGTCAATGGTGTGAGAGAAGATGGTCTGACATGTAAGATTTCCATATGCGTTCAAGCTCTTCTGCGCCCAATGCGACATAAAAATGCCTCTTAAAAACATATCCTCTTGTGCGCTGCCTTTCATGTTTTTGGATATAAATAGAAATGTACCCCCTCCCTTCAGGGGATAGTTACAAAATATGAACTGATTCTCTTCCACGTGAAAAACAATACTTTTATGACCATGTGAAAGACATGGCCTCAAGGTAAAGGATCTTGTGAAATAGGTCTCTCCGAGGTCCTCCTTTTGGTGGGCCCATTAGGTATTGATACTCATACATTTACTTTTACTCTAATTCATTTGCACACAAAATATTTCCCTTTTAATGCATGTTTTCCATCATTTGATAACGATCTTTCACGCATCCACTCACTTTGTGCACAACTACTCCATCTTGCACCCACCCTCTAATCTTGCACGTACCCATTCAATCTTCCAGGACCCCTACTTGTGTGATATATGTGTCTTACTTACCCTAAGGCACCATGACTAAGCCCCTCTTATGCGTGATACCCCTTTCATGTGCATAATTCTTTCATACAACCCTCTAGGTTTGTATGAAGTGATTTCAAGGTCCCTTGGGTGGTGCTTTATGTTGCATTTATTTGCCTCATGCTTCTTCGCATAGGAACACTAAAAACTATCAATTATTCTCATAGCCATGCTAATATGATCCCCTAAATGAAACACTCCACAACCCCATCTTCCCACAAAATTGCTAGTTCCTTCCCTTAACCAAGGTTTAAAGTGCACCAGTTATGTAAGTACTAGGGGTGAGGAGTGAATCCTCATCATCCAAGCTACATAACATTAAACTACCAAGCATCATCATCACCAGAACATGATGTTAAACTATATCCTTGCCCCGTGAAATGTACATGGGGTGAATCACCTCAGAAATTTTCAACACCCAATCATCTCCATGGGAGTAAGATCTTCCTCACATGGAATGAAATCCTCCTTGAATGGAACGATATCTTCCACGGGGAAGGGAAACCATCCTATTGTAAGCCCCTTGACTTTTTTGAAGGAGGTATCACCCTTTCTCCTCCTTTCCTCTTCTGATAAAAAATACTAGTGGAGAGATGGGAAAAGGGGACTCTCGATACCCCATCCCTCTCCCTTTGGGCTTTATCACCATTGGGCCTCCATCATAAAGTAGGTCCCAATATCCATCTCCCTAGGCCGCTAACCACATGTAATCCCTACTATATTCCACACAGACACACTTTTTGTGATGTGATCTTCAATTATTTGTTTCCTCTTGTTTCCCACACCAAGCATGACTTACATGAGCTTAGAGTAAGCATAGACCATGACCCCATCCTTGGACCGCCTTAGTGTGTAATCCCCATTCCCCATCCAACCGAAATATGTGAACGTTTATCTTTTCCTGTTCCAGGCAGGAAACATAGTAAGCCTACCTAGGGTTCAAGCCCAACACCCATCAGTATTGACCACTTCACGTCAGTTTAACATCATCCTGCATGACGTTAAAATGTATGCTTATGAACTACATGGGTTTTGATCTCTATCTCATAGGTAGGATACGTAGGAAGCCTCCATGAGGTTCAACCCCAAACACTGGTGAAATTCAGTGTCCCCCCTATTGGGACCCACATCCTTGGTCCATCCTTTAGTGGTGTTAGACCAACACCTGGGTATCTGACCATGCATAATCCCCCCTGCACTCAATTCGTACTCCTCCAACCAAGAGTGTTCATCTTGTGATGGGATTCTAACCACGCGTAAGCCCTATAATGTTTTCGGGTCACTGCCCTTTCAGCACACCCTGATTATAGGCCTCATCATAAACTATGTGGACTTATTCCCTACCATAGGGATATATAGGAAGACTCTTTGAGGTTTAATCCCATCACCCATGTCTCATACTAGTCTCTCCCTTGAGCCTTTGTGTTTTGGGAAGGTAATCCCTTAATTTGTTGGTTCTACTTCCTTTGGGTCCCGTCCATGGGTCCATTCTCATAGGCTTCCACCTCAGGTGTCCCATCGACCCACTAAACAATGTGGAATTTGATTCCCTACCATAGATATACGTAAGAATATTCCCTAAGTCTCAATACCAACATTACTTTCATCTTTATGACGGTTCCATCTCATTCACCATCCACGTCATTCAACCCTCCATCATCCATCCTAGTTCTTTCCTGAGCCACCACATCTTGGTAAGATCTAGTCATCCACCCAAGAAACTGACCACGCGTAAGCCCCACATAATCCATAACCATCCAACCAATAGTTCCCCTCTTGTGATGGGCCGCTAACCACACGTAAGACCCTATATGTCTTCGGGGTGTCATCCATTGTGTGCACCCTAATCCCATGATTCACCCCCTCAAACTATGTGGGTTTTGATACCTTCCCTCTATATAGGATATGTAGGAGTCCTCTATGAGGTTCAATCCCAGCCAATGGTAAACCTTGGCGTTCCCATTTATAGGGAACCAAGAAACATCATATCCGTCTTCATTGAAAGTTTTGACCCACTCATTTGATCCACTCCCATTAGTGTTTTGATCAGTCTGATCCATCTTCGCAAGACATTAAACATATGGAATAACCCATGTTAAACATGTGAATCTAAGGAAAACTTTAGGGACATGCCTATGTTATATAATTTTAGAGACCCGAAGATTGACGTACATGGAAAATACATTACTTTTGCGGAATACTTAATACATAACAAAAATAGACACACAAGGATCGTAATAGTTTAGTGTCTTTGGAAACTCTAAATATAAACATCTAATCATGTTGAAAGATCTTCAACATCTCCCATAATGATCTTCCCCTTTTTGTTTCCTTACCTAAAACCTTTCTTTATTTCCTGGGTAAAATAAAACATAAAAAGGGTGAGATCAAATGCTCAGTAAGGGAAAACATAGATAACATAAAACAATCCATAAAAATTTGAAAGCAAAAACTTGAACATGAAATCTAAACATTAAAACCTTGAGCAAAGACATAAATCATGGATGTACGTAAGGCATATATCATAATGGAACATCAATCATGATAAAATATAATGGGAATAAAACATGGAATTGTGGAAACCATTCAGTACATGTCATGATTTTCATAGTAGCTAAGGAATTACTGCCAAGACCATGTTAGTGGACAAAGTCCCTTTCTGAATCGATTTTACTCCTCGTTTCAGTACTGTAACACTGAACCAGATTAACTTACCGTTCCAGCCATGTCTATCTCATGAGATATAAATATTTACCCAATGCATTGGAGGGAGATATAGGTCCCACCCATCTCATAATGAAATCATTATTACTTGTGCCACAAAATAAACATACATCATCCATAATAACCCAACGAATAAAATGGGTTTCATAAACATCATCCCATCATCACATAATCCATATAAAATAAATGGATATAATTTCATAATAAGAAAAGTGAAACCATGTAAATCATAGAGACATTATACTTGAAACATACACATATGAAATAATGTCATCTTAGATGAAAATGGTTTTGATAAAACACTTGAAATGAATTCTTGAGGAAAATATCCTTTTTTCTTCAAAATTATTTTGCTTTCACAAAATGTCAGGCAATTTTAATAGAAAAGTATTTTGTTGAAAATAGTCATGAAATATTTTGGAGGAATCTTCATGAAAATAAGGCTTTATAAAACCGTAAAAATCATTTCATGCCGTAAACGTTAAAAAAACATTCTTCTCGTACTTTTGTCAGAAAAGTCAAAAAGTACCTTGTAGGGTAAATAAAAGATAGATTCCTTCCATACCATGGGGTAAAAGTCAAAATGGGTAAAAATTACTTTAAACATACATGAATACACTTTTATAAAACATGGACATGGATGATAGCAATAAACCCAGTAAATACTTACGAATAAGCAATTTCAGATAAAAATGAGATTTGCAAAAACTATCCCTTACCTTAGGTCCGATATGCTTCATATGTATCCAAAACTACAATATAATGATTTAAATAATGTCATTGACTTATTACAGAATCATATTCATTGTTATTATATCATATATGGTTCACTTGGGACTTTATATTACCCGTTCTTTTGTAAATTCCATGTTAAAGAGTGTTTTGGGTAAAATCGTTTCATTTGTCGTCCATGTTTTGACTTGTAATTATTCATATGATTACATAGATCATGATTACTTAATTCCAGAATATAAAACATAATTTATATATAATATATATTCATAATATACATATATATAATAGATCGATAAATAGAAAGAAATACACCGTTCATGGAGACGGTAGGCCGTACGTACGCATGAACATTGTTTTCGTTTCCTCATTGAATTGAATGGAATTAATTGGATGAAATAAATATATATATAAATAAATACAGTATCATTATTATGTCATATATTTCATGATTACTTATTATATATACTTAATAATCATTTATGAATGGTTAATCATTGAGAATGAATCTCATCGCGTCGTGGAGATGGTATTCTGTACGTACGCACGAGCGATGATATCGTTCCCATGATCGTGGAATTTTATTGGAGTGTATGTATACTATTACAAAATCAATATCACTTTACAATAATAATATATGGTTATTATTTACACCATTATACCCATCCATGTAAGGTGGTGGTGGAAACTAGTTTACACCACAGCGTGGAGACGGTATTCCGTACGTACGCACACGCGGTGATTTCATTTTCCGTAGGATGGATAGATGGTGAAATAGGGTTGTTTCATACTTATAATAACATATCAGTATATTATTGATACTGATTTTATTACTTCATAATGAAACAACCTAAGAAGAAGAAGTGGAAGAAGAAATAAAGTTGAAAGAATCGGTAACGGACATTACCTCTTCTTTGAAGCGCCTCTCTGAGACCTCATCTTAGGGCACTAAAATTGGCATTTGAAGAACACCACGGCCTCTAGGATGTTTCTAGGGAAGTTTATAAGAGAATTTTCCAGGTTTTGGCGGAGCTTGAACGCTCAAAGTGGTGTGAGGAAGAGAGGGAGGAGGTTCCCTTTTATAAGGGAGGAGAGGGGCACCTTTGGAATAACTAAAAATATTATTTTATTATAAAGTCATATTCGGTTTTTAATAGCTCCAAATTGATATATTTCGAATCTAAGGTGGGTATGGATCGAAATAATCTCATTTAATATAATTTAGACAAGTTTAGGTCATTATATTAACCTTATCTTTTAGTTTTAACTCTTAGTTAATTAGATTGACATTTACCATGTCACTTTGTATTTTTATATTATATAGTTAATAAACTTACCATATACATACAAGCGACCCCCAAGTGGTCCATTAATGATACACCTATCAAGATATAAGTATCTTTTCAGAACCATAGTTTTTTAGGAATATAATAACAATTAATAATATAATATTTGTTTTAAAAACTATTTTATGTCAATTTTTACACTATTTGGTAATTGATTTTTCTGAAAATCATAACAGAATGATTAGTTTCAAAAAAGTTAATTAAATCTATAATAACATGTCATATTAAAATAGAAAATTATTGGAAGTCATAAAAAGTCTAAAATTACATTTATTTGGGTATTTATAACATCAATTATGTCAATATTTCATTAATAAGATAATTACTGCCTCATCATTGTGTCATAAATAAAGTAAATTATTTTAAGTCTAAAAATTACAAATAAAAAACCATTATGTATTAATTCTTTTTAGATTTCTAATTAATATTTATAGTCGAATTTATCTTATGCATAACCCTATATTAAAAATTATTCAGTTATTAAACTTTGATTTTAACTATTTTAACCTTCTTTAAATAAATTAATAATAAATGTCCTAATCTAATCCAAGTTGGCCTAAATGGTCATATATTATTCCTAAGGTTGTTTTTGGTCGAATTACACTTATAAAATAGAATTAGGACATGTGTTAATGTAACGCCCCGACCCTAGTTACCCAGAGTCGGTGCATTATTACATAACATTGACATGATCACAAGAAAGATCAAATCTCGAAAGATCGATTGGTTTAGTAGCCTTGGAAACACTAGATATATTCATATGTATTACATTACATCATAAAATAAAAAACTACTAAAACAACATATTGTCTCCATAATCCACACTCATATCCCCACATAATATCCCTACAGGTCATTCATAATTTACTTCTTCACTTCCTGGGAGAAATAAAACATAGAAAAGGGGTGAGCTCAAATGCCCAATAAGGATAACAATATAGCAGAAACTTTCATAAATAAGAATAAAAATTTAAAGCAATGTATAACTAAAACAAAAGCCTTTTAAACTTAAACTTCAACATGGTATGGCATAAATAAAATGAAATAATGCCATTTACTTATTCACATGGATATTCTACTAATCGAATAATCACATGAAATATCAATAACCACTTTCATAATGATGGAATGCATAATGCTGAACTTTAATTTCTTTGTCAAGGCCTCATCCCAAGACCTTAGGGCTAACTGTAACCGGAACCCAACCTGGAGTGTCTCTAATAACCGGACACCAACCCGGAGTGCCTCTAATAACCGGACACCAACCTGGAGTGCCTCTAATAACCGGACACCAACCCGGAGTCCTTTTAATAACCGGAGACCAAACCAGAGGGCTTACTTTTACCAGTCCCTAACCTGGAGGGCTTACTTTTACCAGTCCCCAACCTGGAGGGCTTACTTTAACCAGTCCCCAACCTGGAACATACTTGTCCAACACATTCATATGAAGTAAAGGTTGAAATATAATATAAACATTCTTATTGGAACTAGCATACGAAATGTCAATACTTTACTCATAAACCATGAATTCTATATAAATGGCACATCCACAGTCAAACATATCACAAAACTTTATTACAATATGGAAGTTTTGTATCATAATAAATCAACTTCAAATAATCGTAAAATCCGTCAAAAGATGTTGACATAGATGAAATCAAAACACTTTTTAGAGAAATATCTCTTTCTATTTTTGAAACCATTTAAGAGCCATATAAAATAAAACATTTTCTTGAAAATGTTCTTATAAGCTTGTAAGAGAAGCTTTGACGATTTTATAACAGCGGAAAATAACCGCACCCGCTGTATAAGTTAAAAACATTCTTATCTTAATTCTGTCAAAAAGGTTAAAAAGCACCTTGTTTGGAAAACGACGGAAAGATTCTCTTATAAACCTCTTATAAAAAGTCAAACAAGGGTATACATGACTTTAACCCATATTCTTTTAAATATTAGAAATGTTTTGAAATACATTTTGAAGAAACATGGACGTGGATGATAACATGGTCCCAGTAGATAATTATGTATAAACAATCTCGGATAATGAAGAGATTGCGAAATAAATCCTTACCTTGTACTTTTCCTTGGTTGGGGTAGGTTAACCTCCTGTATAATGGTGAAATAATTTTTATTAAATTATAAAATTATCATATACATTATTATGATATCATATATGATCTTTTAATATTGATTTGATAATAATATCTTAGTATTATCATTGTTTCGGGTGTGAACTTACTTGTTTTCTTTTGTATGTTTTGTTATGTAAGACAGGTTTGTAAAGGATAGGTTGCATATTATTCATATCCAAAATGATATCAAGTCTTTGAACATAATTTTTAAATCATCAAATGATAATTATACTTGAATGGATACGATGGAGAATGAATCTCATCGCATTCGTGGAGACGGTAGTCCGTACGTACGCACGAGCGACAATATCATTCTTTTGATATTAAAATAATATATAAATGGATGGTATATCATATATACAGAATCATTAACATGTTATATTTATTATTTACATGAGTTACACATCATTATTATACCCATCCAAATAATATTATATTGAATAACAATTACACCACAACGTGGAGACGGTAAGCCGTACGTACGCACGTATGGTGACATGTTATTCAAAGGGTGGATAGAATACTGAATATGGTTGTACCATATTTATAATAACATCATAGTATATGTGATATACAGGAGTTATTATTTTATAATTGTAAGAACAAAGGAAGAAGAAGTGGAAGAAGAAATGAACTTGGAGAAGGGTGGTGAAATCATTACCTCTTCTTCGGGTTCTTCCTTTTGATTTGATCAAAAGGGCTCTTTAGGTTGGCTTTCTGATCAAACTAAGGCCCCTAGGTTGTAGTGAGGGAAGTTAGGAGAGTATTGGGGCAGGGTTTGGCCGAACCAAAGGGCTTTGAAGGTGTGAAGAAATGAGAAGGAGGAGTACCGTTTTATAAGAGGGGTGAGAGGCACCATTGGAAAAGCTAGAGATATTAGTTTATAATAAATTCATATTCGGTTTCCAATGGCTCCAAAGTTTACTATTCAAAGGTTAAGGTGGGGATAGGTCGAAAACCACTCAACCAATAGAATTTAGACAGGTTTGGGTACTTATATTAACCGTATCATTAAGTATTAACTCTAAGTTAATTAGTTTCACTTTTACAATGTCTCTTTGTATCTTTATATTATATGTTTAATAAACTTACCATATACATACAAGCGACCCAAAAGTGGTCCATTAATGATACACCTATCATGATATAAGTCTCTTGGCTGAACCTTAGATTTTTAGGAATTTAATATCAATTAATAATATAATATTTTTTTTTAAAAACTCTTTTATGTCAATTTTGACACTATTCAATAGTTGATTTTTGGGAAACTCATAACATATTGATTACTTCGAAAAAAGTCAATTAAATAAATCCTAATATATCATATTATCCTATAAAATTAGTTTAATTCATTAAAAGTTTCATATTATATTTATTTGGGTATTTATAATATCAATTATTTTAATTGTTCACTATTATAGTAATTACTGCATCATCATTGTGTCATAAATAAAATAAATTATTTAATGTCTAAAAATTATAATTAAAATATGATTATGTAGGAAATCTTTTTATATTTCTAATGAATATTTATAATCTAAAATCCAACATACATAACCCTATTTAACAATTGTTTTGGTAAAAGATATATGCTTGTGTCATTTTTGTATTCATTTTAACTTAATTAAAATAAAGTGTCATTATCACTTACAAGTAGATCCATGGGGTCCCAAAATAGACCCAAAGATTCCCATGGTCGACCATGTATCAAGTAATAGGGTTAAGACACGTTTTAGGGTAATTTAATATTATTATAATATTATTTTTTAACCCTTATTTACCGGATTTACCCTTAACCATGGTAAATAAAATATTTACCGCAGTAATTATTCAAAATGTCTAAAAATAAAAGTTACCTATTTACACAATTTGAACATCCTGATTCCAAATATGGAATCCATTTTCCTAAATTCAAAACACAGAAGTGGCAGAAATTAATTTAAAATTAATTCCCGCTGTCAAAACAAAAAGCGTGTTTTTAAGAGATAATAACTATCAAAAGATTGACACTTGTTTATGTTCGGTTTAATTGTAAAATTATGTCCAATGACAAAAATTATATTAAATGGTAAAAATATATTCTAAATATACTTTAAAACCACTCAAATTCATAATTTATCAATATTAATTATTTTGATTAAAAAAGTTGTTTTTAATTAAAATTTAGTAATTTTCACTATTCATCACAATATAAAAGTTATCCGAAAAGTACCAAAATTTCACCCTAAGCTAATTTCAATATTCCGAATTCAAAAATTAAGTCCATTTTGAAATATAAAATATATATGATTTCAAAAAGTAGGTATTACTATTCACAACGGTTAGTTTAATTAGTTGTGGTGTGTGTTAGAACTCAAGGTTACGTACAACACACGCTATCACATTATTCGAAGGGAAACGTACCGTGGAAGATTGGGGTGTTACATTCTCCCCTCCTTCAAATAATTTCATCCTCTCAATTTCTAGGGTATTACTGCATAAAAAGACTCGGGTGGTTCTTCATCATAAGTTCCTCGGGTTCCCACGTTGCCTCTTCCATCTTATGGTTTCTCCACAGAACTTTTACCAGACGCGTCGTCCGGTTTCTCAGCACTTGTTCTCTCATATCAAGAATCCTGACAGGCTCTTCACAATAGGAAAGATCGGGTTCCAGTTCTAATTCCTCATAGGTGAGTACATGCATTGGATCAGGCATGTATTTCCTCAACAGAGATACGTGGAACACATCGTGAACTT
Source organism: Viscum album (assembly GCA_963277665.1). Classification (NCBI taxonomy): domain Eukaryota; kingdom Viridiplantae; phylum Streptophyta; class Magnoliopsida; order Santalales; family Viscaceae; genus Viscum; species Viscum album. The sequence continues at coordinate 386,920,102 of OY728148.1, read as the reverse complement.
TGGAGAGACTTGGCGGCATTGCCAATCAGTAAGCTACAGCCCCAATTCGTTCTAGAATTTCGAAAGGTCCGATGTACCTGGGACTCAATTTACCTTTCTTACCAAAACGTATGACTCCCTTCCATGGAGATACCTTCAGGAAAACATGATCACCGATTTGAAATTCCAAATCCTTCCTTCGATTATCGGCATAGCTCTTCTGCCTACTTTGAGCTTCTTTGATGTGATTTTGGATTACCTTCACCTTTTCCACCGTTTCCTCCACCAGTTCTGGGCCTACAAGTTTTCTTTCACCAACATCATCCCAACAGGTTGGTGTACGACATCTCTTTCTGTATAATGCTTCATATGGCGCCATCTGAATACTCGAATGGAAGCTATTTTTATAGGAAAATTCTACCAGTGGTAAATATTGATCCCACATACCCTGAAAGTCAAGTGAGCAAGATCTCAACATGTCTTCTAAGGTTTGAATAGTCCGTTCTGATTTTCCATCTGTCTGAGGGTGGTAAGCAGTGCTCAAATGAAGTTCAGTATCCAGGGACTTCTGAAGACTTTTCCAAAATCTTGAAGTAAAACGGGGATCACGATCAGAAACAATTGATAAGGGTACTCCATGAAGTCTCACAACTTCATTAATATATAGTCTTGCTAGACGTTCCAGGGGTAGATCTTCTCTTATAGAAAGAAAATGTGCTGACTTGGTAAGACGATCAACAATCACCCATATTGCATCATTCCTTCTAGGAGTCTTTGGTAGCCCCATGACAAAGTCCATCGTAATATTGTCCCATTTCAACTCCGGTATGGGAAGAGGTTGCATGACTCCTCCAGGCTGTTGCCTTCTAGCTTTCACTTGTTGAAAAACCATACATCTTGACACAAAATCAGCAATCTCCCTCTTCATGTTGTCCCACCAAAAATGTTCCTTCAAATCTCTATACATTTTGGTGCTCCCAGGGTGTATAGAGAAATTGGAACTATGAGCATCATCCAGCAATTCCCTTTTTAGATCAGGTAAATCGGGAACACAAAGTCTCTTCCCGAATTTCAAAATTCCATCTTCATACACAAAGTCTCTCAATCTCCCATCATTCACAGCTTTAATCTTCTTTTGTAATTCTTCATCATCGGTCTGAGAACTCTTAATCCTTTCTAGTAAAGATGGTTTGGCAACCATTTGAAAAAGTATTGATGTTTCACCTTCCCTGGTTATTCCCATGTCCATCTTCACTAGATCCATGAAAATTGGATCCCTTTCAATTCTCATATTGTTCAAAACTCCATGGTCTTTTCTACTCAAAGCATCTGCCACCTTGTTTGCCTTCCCCGGGTGGTAGTGTATCGTACAATAATAATCCTTGAGAAATTCAAGCCATCTCCTTTGCCTCATGTTGAGTTCTTTTTGTGAGAAAATATACTTCAAACTCTTGTGATCAGTATAAATCTCAAATTTTTCACCATAGAGGTAGTGCCTCCATATCTTCAAAGCAAAGATCACAGCTGCTAACTCGAGATCATGAGTAGGATAGTTTTGTTCATGAATTTTCAACTGTCGTGATGCATAGGCAATAACTCTATCATTCTGCATAAGGACACAACCAAGTCCTTTCTTCGATGCATCACTATAAATAACGAACCCATCATTCCCCGATGGTAGAGTCAATATAGGAGCATTGACTAATCTTTTCTTCAGTTCTTCAAAACATTCTTCACACTCTTTTGTCCAAACAAATTTAACCCCTTTACGTGTGATCTTCGTTAATGGGTTAGCCAATCAGGCAAAATTCTGGACGAAACGTCGATAATAACCTGCCAAACCAATAAAACTGCGTACCTCAGTTATACTCGTAGGTGTTGGCCATTCTTGGATTGCCTTGGTCTTAGAAGGATCAACAGAGATTCCATCTTTAGAGACAATATGGCCAAGAAAAGAAATCTCCTGAAGCCAGAATTCACACTTGCTAAACTTCCCATATAATTCATGCCTCCTCAGAGTCTTCAAGATAATGCACAAGTGATTTTCATGATCTTCGTAGGTTTTGGAGAATACCAATATATCATCAATAAATACCACCAAAAATTCATCGAGATACTCCTTGAAAACTCTATTCATCAGATCCATGAATACAAAGGGAGCATTAGTCAATCCAAACGGCATTACAGTAAACTCGTAATGCCCATACCTGGTTCGAAATGCTGTCTTCGGAATGTCTTCCTTCTTCACACACAACTGATGGTATCCAGATCGAAGGTCAATCTTTGAAAAGTATTGAGATCCATGCAGTTGGTCAAATAAATAATCAATACGAGGTAGGGGATACTTGTTCTTTATCGTTATAGCATTGATCTCCCTGTAGTCGATACATAACCTCATAGATCCATCTTTCTTTTTAACAAAAAGAACAGGGGCTCCCCATGGAGAAAAACTAGGGCGAATAAATCCCTTATTACTCAATTCCTCTAGTTGTTTCTTTAGTTCGTCTAACTCTACAGTGGCCATTCTATAAGGGGTCTTCGATATAGGCCTTGATCCAGGAATCAAATCAATGGAAAACTCAACTTCTCGTTCTGGAGGATGTCCAGGTAAATCTTCCGGAAATACATATAAAAATTCTTTCACAATAGGTACATCCTCTATTTGAACATTCCTTTCCTCACCGACAGTTATTTCATTCTCTTCCTCCCCAATAATTGAATTAAGTTGAGCTACTGGGGGTGGATCTAAATAAGAATTAGGTGGTGACGATTCTGCTCTAAAGATAAGGTGTTCCTTATCATTATCATCAAGAATCGTAACCTCTTTCTTCTTACAATAAATCTTCGCATCATAGTCCGAAAGCCAATCCATACCGAGGATTATATCAAACTCAATCATAGGTATGATGATGATATCAGCAGATAACGAACATTTATGTGCTCTAATGGGGACTGATTCACAAAACTTTGTTGCAATGATACTTCCCTTAGGAGTTTTAACTGACAACTCCCTTATTAAATCAAATTGGAAATATCTAATTTTTTTAGAAAACTGGGAAGATATGAAACAATGCGACGATCCAGAGTCAAATAATGCATTTGCTAAACTTGAGGAAACCATTAAATTACCTGCCACCACGTCTTTTGGAGCTTCTACCTCTGCAGTAGTGATAGCATAAGCCTGGAATTGATCCCTTGGCCTTTTCTGAGGTAAGTTCTCCTGACGCTTAGGACATGCATTTGCATAATGCCCCATCTCCCTGCAATTGTATCACTGAACGTTGGTGGCTTCCTTCTTCCCTTTGAAATCACGAGCTTGGTGGCCTTTTTCACCACACTTGTAACAGACTCCCATTCCCTTCAAGCAAGCACCGGGGTGTTTCTTCCCGCATTTACCACAAGATGGATATTCAACCTTTCCCTTCTTCCCCTTATTTCCATTCCCAGATTGATCAGCAGGTCTCTTCTTCTCTTGCTTTGCTTTAAAGTCATAAGACTTAGAGAATTCCTTTTCGGTCTTGATAGCACATGAGACAATGTCTTCGTACGATGAAAAGGATTGTGATACTAATGCTCGACGGAGAAATTGTTTTAACCCATCAAAGAAACGATCAATCTTACTTCTTTGGTTACGTATATAATCACCAGCGTACCTTGCTAACCTTGTAAAGTTAGCCTCATACTTTGCGACATTCTCATCCTCCTTCTGTCTCAGACTTAGAAATTGCCTTTCCATATCTGCTCGATGGTCGCGAGGGAAGTATTTTTCTAAAAACAGTTCTTTGAACTCCCTCCATTCCATATTTGATACTTCATCATCTTCCTTCATGTTTTGAATCAATGACCACCATTGATCAGTATCTCCAGTGAGGCGGTAAACTGCCATGATAACTTTTTCCCTTTCACTTCTCCCCAAAGCCTGAAATATTTTCTCTAGGGAAAATATCCATTGCTCAGCTACTATGGGATTTGTATTCCCATTGAACGTTGGTGGTTGTTGCCTCATGAATCGATCTAACATTGATCCTCCACGCTGCGGATCAGGGTGCTCCATACGGGTAAGGTTATTATTCATAACCTGAGTAAGTTGTCCCAGTATGGTGATTAGCTGATCGGCACCAGTTGCATCTCCAGCCCCACTATAATTATCTTGAGCAGGAGGGAAATCCCTACATGGAGTGCGTGCATTGATACGGGTTCCATTTCTTCCACTAGCCGCCATTTCTAAACAATGGCATAAACTAGATCAGTTTATGAATCAAAATACATAATCCCATACTTATAAAACACTTAACATAAATTGAACTATTTATGGATATAATACATAATCATAAAAATGTTTTCTTTGAGGAAGTATATACTCATAAACCCTTCATAATGATTTGTAAAGAAAATGAGTGTTATCCTAAGAATATCCCCCGGGAGTGTCGTAACCAAGAGTGCAGTAAGGCCCGTTGTCGTGCACCAGTTCCCATTCGAGTCTAGCTCAAAGCGGTGTTTTCGGGTTTTACCCCTAGGTACTTCTGTGCCAGAGCCGCCTCTACCTGCTCGTATCCAGACAGGGATGTATTGCTCAGAAAACTCACAAAATCTCTACAATACCAAAATTCTAGGAAGTTCTTCTATACTAATCCTCAAAGTTCATCTTAGGTCTACGTGCTCTAATCAGAGTTTATCTAAATCTAGCTTCCAAGGTTTGTACTAAACTTCATCTGATACCAACTGTAACGCCCCGACCCTAGTTACCCAAAGTCGGTGCATTATTACATAACATTGGCATGATAACAAGAAAGACCACATCTCGAAAGATCGATTGGTTTAGTAGCCTTGGAAACACTAGATATATTCATATGTCTTACATTACATCATAAAATGAAAAACTACTACAACAACATATTGTCTCCATAATCCACACTCATATCCCCACATAATATCCCTGCAGGTCATTCATAATTTACTTCTTCACTTCCTGGGAGAAATAAAACATAGAAAAGGGGTGAGCTCAAATGCCCAGTAAGGATAACAATATAGCGGAAACTTTCATAAATAAGAATAAACATTTAAAGCAATGTATAACTAAAACAAAAGCCTTTTAAACTTTAACTTCAACATGGTATGACATAAATAAAATGAAATAATGCCATTTACTTATTCACATGGATATTCTACTAATCGAATAATCACATGCAATATCAATAACCACTTTCATAATGATGGAATGCATAATGCTGAACTTTAATTTCTTTGTCAAGGCCTCATCCCAAGACCTTGGGGCTAACTGTAACCGGAACCCAACCCGGAGTGTCTCTAATAACCAGACACCAACCCAGAGTGCCTCTAATAACCGGACACCAACCCGGAGTGCCTCTAATAACCGGGCACCAACCCGGAGTCCTTCTAATAACCGGAGACCAAACCGGAGGGCTTACTTTTACCAGTCCCTAACCTGGAGGGCTTACTTTTACCAGTCCCCAACCTGGAGGGCTTACTTTAACCAGTCCCCAACCTGGAACATACTTGTCCAACACATTCATATGAAGTAAAGGTTGAAATATAACATAAACATTCTTATTGGAACTAGCATACGAAATGTCAATACTTTACTCATAAACCATGAATGCTATATAAATGGCACATCCACAGTCAAACATATCACAAAACTTTATTACAATATGGAAGTTTTGTATCATAATAAATCAACTTCAAATAAGCGTAAAATCCGTCAAAGGATGTTGACATAGATGAAATCAAAACACTTTTTAGAGAAATATCTCTTTCTATTTTTGAAACCATTTAAGATCCATATAAAATAAAACATTTTCTTGAAAATGTTCTTATAAGCTTGTAAGGGAAGCTTTGACAATTTTATAACGGCCGAAAATAACCGCACCCGCCGTATAAGTTAAAAACATTCTTATCTTAATTCTGTCGAAAAGGTTAAAAAGCACCTTGTTTGGAAAATGACGGAAAGATTCCCTTATAAACCTCTTATAAAAAGTCAAACAAGGGTATAAATGACTTTAACCCATATTATTTTAAATATTAGAAATGTTTTGAAATACATTTTGAAAAAACATGGACGTGGATGATAACAAGGTCCCAGTAGATAATTATGTATAAACAATCTCGGATAATGAAGAGATTGCGAAATAAATCCTTACCTTGTACTTTTCCTTGGTTGGGGTAGGTTAACCTCCTGTATAATGGTGAAATAATTGTTATTAAATTATAAAATAATCATATACATTATTATGATATCATATATGATCTTTTAATATTGATTTGATAATAATATCTTAGTATTATCGTTGTTTCGGGTGTGAACTTACTTGTTTTCTTTTGTATGTTTTGTTATGTAAGACATGTTTGTAAAGGATAGGTTGCATATTATTCATATCCAGAATGATATCAAGTCTTTAAACATCATTTTTAAATCATCAAATGATAATTATACTTGAATGGATACGATGGAGAATGAATCTCATCGCATTCGTGGAGACGGTAGTCCGTACGTACGCACGAGCGACAATATCATTCTTTTGATATTAAAATAATATATAAATGGGTGGTAAATCATATATACAGAATAATTAACATGTTATATTTATTATTTACATGAGTTACACATCATTGTTATACCCATCCAAATAATATTATATTAAATAACAATTACACCACGACGTGGAGACGGTAAGCCGTACGTACGCACGTATGGTGACATGTTATTCAAAGGGTGGATAGAATACTGAATATGGTTGTACCATATTTATAATAACATCATAGTATATGTGATATACTGGAGTTATTATTTTAGAATGGTAAGAACAAAGGAAGAATAAGTGGAAGAAGAAATGAACTTGGAGAAGGGTGGTGAAATCATTACCTCTTCTTCGGGTTCTTCCTTTTGATTTGATCAAAAGGGATCTTTAGGTTGGCTTTCTAATCAAACTAAGGCCCCTAGGTTGTATTTAGGGAAGTTGGGAGAGTATTTGGGCAGGGTTTGGCCGAACCAAAGGGCTTTTAAGGTGTGAAGAAATGAGGAGGAGTGCCCTTTTATAAGAGGGGCGAGGGGCACCATTGGAAAAGCTAGAGATATTAGTTTATAATAAATTCATATTCGGTTTCCAATGGCTCCAAAGTTGACTATTCAAAGGTTAAGGTGGGGATAGGTCGAAAACAACTCAACCAATAGAATTTAGACAGGTTTGGGTACTTATATTAACCTTATCTTTAAGTATTAACTCTAAGTTAATTAGTTTCACTTTTACAATGTCTCTTTGTATCTTTATATTATATGTTTAATAAACTTACCATATACATACAAGAGACCCACAAGTGGTCCATTAATGATACAACTATAATGATATAAGTCTCTTGGCCGAACCTTAGATTTTTAGGAATTTAATATCAATTAATAATATAATATTTGTTTTAAAAACTCTTTTATGTCAATTTTAACACTATTCAATAGTTGATTTTTGTAAAACTCATAACAGATTGATTACTTAGAACAAAGTCAATTAAATCAATCCTAATATATCATATTATCCTAGAAAATTAGTTTAATTCATTAAAAGTTTCATATTATATTTATTTGGGTATTTATAATATTAATTATTTTAATTTTTCACTATTATAGTAATTACTGCATCATCATTGTGTCATAAATAAAATAAATTATTTAATGTCTAAAAATTATAATTAAAATATCATTATGTATGAAATCGTTTTATCTTTCTAATGAATATTTATAATCTAAAATCCAACATACATAACCCTATGTAACAATTGTTTTTCTAAAAGATATATGCTTGTGTCATTTTTGTATTCATTTTAACTTAATTAAAATAAAGTGTCATTATCACTTACAAGTGGATCCATGGGGTCCCAAAATAGACCCAAAGATGCCCATGGTCGACCATGTATCAAACAATAGGTTTAAGACACGTTTAGGGTAATTTATTATTATTATAATATTATTTTTTAACCCTTATTTACCGGATTTACCCTTAACCATGGTAAATAAAATATTTACCGCAGTAATTATTCAAAATGTCTAAAAATAGAAGTTACCTATTTACACAATTTGAACATCCTGATTCCAAATATGGAATCCATTTTCCTAAATTCAAAACACAGAAGTGGCAGAAATTAATTTAAAATTAATTCCCGCTGTCAAAACAAAAAGCGTGTTTTTAAGAGATAATAACTATCAAAAGATTGACACTTGTTTATGTTCGGTTTAATTGTAAAATTATGTTCAATGACAAACATTATATTAAATGGTAAAAATATATTCTAAATATACTTTAAAACCACTCAAATTCATAATTTATCAATATTAATTATTTTGATTAAAAAAGTTGTTTTTAATTAAAATTTAGTAATTTTCACTATTCATCACAATATAAAAGTTATCCGAAAAGTACCAAAATTTCACCCTAGGCTAATTTCAATATTCCGAATTCAAAAATGAAGTCCATTTTGAAATATAAAATATATATGATTTCAAAAAGTAGGTATTACTATTCACAACGGCTAGTATAATTAGTTGTGGTGTGTGTTAGAACTCAAGGTTGCGTACAACACACGCTATCGCATTATTCGAAGGGAAACGTACCGTGGAAGCTTGGGGTGTTACAGTTAAGGTAATAATAACAACACTTTTACCCTTAATTACCCTATTTAATTTTAACAGTGGTAAAAAAACAGTAAAAAGTTACTATTCACCAAAAATTATTTTCATCTCATTGAACCACATTTTAGTCCTTGATATTAACCGTGTCTCTCGGATTTTCGAAATTCCACTCACAGAAGCGGTAAAATTAAGTTTTATGAAAAATTCAGTTGTTTAACTACCACTTAGGGGTTTCACTATTAATCAAAAAATGAAAGTTTCCAGAAAAATACCAAAAATTAGGCCTAAGCTATATTTGATATTATGAATTCAAAAATGATGTCTATTTTACCAAATTAACAACATATCAGTTACATTAACTAATTTAAAAATTAATTCCCATCGTCAAAACAAATAGCATGTTTTTAAGAGATAATAACTATCAAAAGATTGACACTTGTCTATGTCTGGTTTAAATGTGAAATTACATCCAATGACCAACATTATATTAAATTGTAAAAATATATTCTAAATATACTTTAAAACCTATCAAAATAATAATTTATCAGTATTAATTATTTCGATTAGAAAAGTTGTTTTTAATTAAAATTTAGTAATTTTCACTATTCATCAGAATATGAAAGTTATCTGAAAAGTGCCAAAATTTCACCCTAAGCTAATTTTAATATTCCAAATCCAAAAATAAAGTCCATTTTGAAAGATAAAATTTATAAAATTTCAAAAATTGGGTATTACTATTCATAACAGATAGTTCATAATAATATTATAATAATATCTCGTTTAGTGAAACTCGGTATTGCGTACTACACACACTATCGAGAAAGGTCGCGATTGCGTGTAATACAAGGCAAGTCAGGGATGCATGTTGTGAAAGCTCCTTTTGGTGTAGCATACAACACAAGACATTAATCAAAATAAAAAGAATATTTTTCATAAAATCTCGGGGTGTTACATTCTACCCCCCTTAAAATGAATGTCACCCTTGAAATTCATCGGGGTTTTAAATGGTCTACTACTTGAAAGCTTCTTTAATAGAAACCCACATTGTAAAAACGAATACCAAAACAGGGATTTAAAAACTAAAGTATGAAACGTAACGGTTACCCAAATTAACTCATCACTGGGTTTCCACATAGGAGAACATAGGTGAAAATATGGATATGGAAGAAAAATCTAGCCATCAAGTTTTGATGGAGAGTGGTAGAGAACATGGATATGAAAAAGCCAAAAATCACAAAGCCATAAATTTGTGACGATCTAAGGTACCATCTGATTCATCAGATATAAGAGCACTAGGACAACATTTTTGGTTTTCAAGATCATTTCCCTAAAGTTGATGAAATTGGGATTAGAAGAAATACTTTCGTGATTTTGGTACAGTCTCACCATTGGTCATTCTTTGGACAATTTCCACTTCATCTCTTAAATAAATGAAGTTGAATTTGTCATTTGTGATGTGTTAGCAGATCATGTGATATAATGATGGGTCATTCCATCTGTCTCAAACAAGAGGTTAGAAAAGTTATCAAAAAATACATAAGACCATCTATAGTGAGATTAATCATATATGGTTCCCAAAATGGACTTATACTTCACATATAATTCTGAATAATATAATAAATCTAGTTTCTACTAAACAGGGACTTCCTGTAGGCTAGTGGTAGGCGATAAAGGCCAGTCGCACTTCGGTTTTGGGTTTGATTCCCACAGCCTTGTCCGACGTGATGGGCTGTCGCCCGTCCTGCATGTTGTCCTTTTTCTAAAACTACATTATAAAAAAAATCTATCCTTAAACAATACTAACTTATGTCCAACATAATTCATTCCAATCTTTAGGCTTATCCAAAATACATATGTCTAATCTCATAGTATAAAGAAAACGATTACTTGAAAGGTCATCAACCAAGCATGTGAATACCATAATTTATCCCCCATATATCTTTCTGGTTACATTCCAATAATGTGAATACCTTAATCATGTATTCTCTTGAAAAATGAATGCCTGTTAAACCTTAGTGAAAATATGAATGTTGTCAAAAGTTAACTCTTTCCACATAACAAAATCCAAAAATTCTATATACTCAAACCATGATATAACCTTCTCCTAATATTAGTCATGAGATCATGAATACTATCAAACATTTAATTTTCTCCTTATCCCTTAATTATGCGCATATCATCAACTTTCTGAAAATATCTGAATAACCTTTCTTGGTTACTGGTACCATTCATCATACACTTTCAAAACTTAAGGAAAGACAACAGTGTAACGATAATTGGATGTCTCTTTATTCCATAGTACCATGAGATTACTTATACAACATTACACTTTATAAACATGTAATAATTCCACTACCTTATTAAACCATTGACCGAGCGTCAACAATTCTTTCATCTCACATACCATTTGTAGTCTCTTCATCATCATCAACATAAATACTACCCATACGACCATACTGATTCTCTTCATGAGACTTTCCCTTAGGGCATTGGTTTGCATAATGCTCGTACATTCCACATTTAAAACATTTAACCATTGTTGATATCATAGCAATACCATTATCCTCATCCATGGTGTTAATTGAACCTTTTCCTTTGCACTTACTGGATTTGTGTCCTTCTTTTCCACACCCAAATCATCTTCTAGTTCATTTGAAACATTCTCCTTGATGCCTCTTCCCACATTATTTACATAGGGAAAATTGAACTTTCTTTCCTCTATGATCATCATGAAGCTCCATCTTTCTCTTATTAGCTGAGTCAGAAAACTTACCAAATTTGAGTTTATTGATCATATTATGAGATTGCTGATTCGGAATAATAATGATGTTTGGACTTCCAAATCCCATTTCATTTGGTTGCTCATGAATAATATCATTCCATTGTCCATCATATCCTCCATTATCGTGAATCATATTGTTTCCAGCCATTTTCTAAAACCCAAAAAGAATAGTGTGAGAGGAAAAAATCATAATAAAGGGGGATTCACTTCAATATCTAACATCCTAGGATAAATTCTAATAACGTTACCATAGTTCTAGGACTATATCCTATACATATACCTATCCTTAGGTACATCCCTAGACATACCTTAGAAATATCTCTAGGGATCTCACAAACATTTTCACATCCTAGTTTCCAAAGGTTAACTAAACCTTTCCTCTGATACCAACTATAGAGACCCGAATATTGACGTACATGGACAATACATTACTTTTTTGGAATACTTAATACATAACAAAAATAGACACACAAGGATCGTAATAGTTTAGTGTCTTTGGAAACTCAGAATATAAACATCTAATCATGTTGAAAGATCTTCAACATATCCCATAACGATCTTCCCCTTTTCGTTTCCTTACCTAAAACCTTTCTTTATTTCCTAAGGAAAATAAAACATAAAAAGGGTGAGCTCAAATGCTCAGTAAGGGCAAACATAGATAACATAAAACAATCCATAAACATTTGAAAGCAAAAACTTGAACATGAAATCTAAACATTAAAATCTTGAGCAAAGACATAAATCGTGGAAGTACGTAAGGCATATATCATAATGGAACATCAATCATGATAAAATATAATGGGAATAAAACATGGAATTGTGTAAACCATTCATCACATGTCATGATTTTCATAGTAGCCAAGGCATTGCTTCCAAGACCATCTTAGTGGACAAAGTCCCTTTCTGAATCGATTTTACTCCTCGTTTCAGTCCTGTAACACTGAACCGGATTAACTTACCATTCCAGCCATTTCTATCTCATGAGATATAAATATTTACCCAACGCATTTGAGGGAGATATAGGTCCCACCCATCTCATAATGAAATCATTCTTACTTGTGCCACAAAATAAACATACATCATTCATAATAACCTAATGAATAAAATGGGTTTCATAAACATCATCCCATCATCACATAATCCATATAAAAGAAATGGATATCATTTCATAATAAGAAAAGTGAAACCATTCAAATCATAGAGACATTATACTTGAAACATACACATATGAAATAATGCCATCTTAGATGAAAATGGTTTTGATAAAACACTTGAAAAGAATTATTGAGGAAAATATCCTTTTTTCTTCAAAATCATTTTATTTTAACAAAATATCATCCAATTTTAAAATAAAGGGATTTTTTTGAAAATAGTCATGAAATATTTTGGAGGAAGCTTCATGAAAATAAGGCTTTATAAAACCGTAAAAATCCTTTCATGCCGTATATATTAAAAAAAATTCTTCTCATACTTTTGTCGGAAAAGTCAAAAAGTACCTTGTAGGGTAAATAAAAGAAAGATTCCTTCCATACCATGGGGTAAAAGTCAAAATGGGTAAAAATGACTTTAAAAATACATGAATAAACTTTTATAAAACATGGACATGGATGATAGCAATAACCCTATTAAATACTTACGAATAAGCAATTTCGGATAAAAATGAGATTTGCAAAAATTATCCCTTACCTTAGGTCCGATATGCTTCATATGTATCCTAAACTCCTGTATAATGATTTAAATAATGTCATTGACTTATTAAATAATCATATTCATTGTTATTATATCATATATGGTTCACTTAGGACTTTATATGACCCGTTCTTTTGTAAATTCCATGTTAAAGAGCGTTTTGGGTAAAATCATTTCATTTGTCGTCCGTGTTTTAACTTGTAATTATTCATATGATTATATAGATCATGATTACTTAATTACAGAATATAAAACATGATTTATATATAATATATATTCAGAATATACATAAATATAATAGATCGATAAATGGAAAGAAATACACCGTTCATGGAGACGGTAGGCCGTACGTACGCATGAACGTTGTTTTCGTTTCCTCACTGAATTGAATGGAATTAATTGGATTACATACATATATATATACATAAATCCAGTATCATTATTATGTCATATATTTCATGATTATATATTATATATACTTTATAATCATTTATGAATGTTTAATCATTGAGAATGAATCTCATCGCGTCGTGGAGACGGTATTCCGTACGTACGCACGAGCGATGATATCGTTCCCATGATCGTGGATTTTTATTGGAGTGTATGTATACTATTAAAAAATCAATATCACTTCGCAATAATAATATATGGTTATTATTTACACCATTATACCCATCCAAGTAATGTGGTGGTGGAAAATAGATTACACCACGGCGTGGAGACGGTATTCCGTACGTACGCACGCGCGGTGATTTCATTTTCCGTAGGATGGATAGATGGTTAAATAGGGTTGTTTCATACATATAATACTATATCAGTATATGAGTGATACTGATGTTATTACTTCATAATGAAACAACCTAATAAGAAGAAGTGGAAGAAGAAATAAAGTTGAAGGAATCGGTTACAGACATTACCTCTTCTTTGAAGCGCCTCTTTGAGAACTCCTCTTAGGGAACTAAAATTGGTCTTTGAAGAAGACCAGGACCTCTAGGATATTTTTAGGGAAGTTTAGAGTATAATTTGGCAGGTTTTTCCGAGATTTAAGGCTCAAAGTGGTGTGAGGAAGAGAGGGAGGAGGTGCCCTTTTATAAGGGAGGAGAGGGGCACCTTTGGAATAACTAAAAAAATTATTTTATTATAAAGTCATATTCGGTTTTTAATAGCTCCAAATTGATATATTTCAAAGCTAAGGTGGGGATGGGTCGAAATCCTCTCATAAAATATAATTTATACAAGTTTAGGTCATTATATTAACCTTATCTTTTAGTTTTAACTCTTAGTTAATTAGATTGACATTTACCATGTCACTTTGTATTTTTATATTATATAGTTAATAAACATACGATATACATCCAAGCGACCCCCAAGTGGTCCATTAATGATACAACTATCATTATATATATATCTTGGCCGAACCATATATTTTTATGAATATAATAAGAATTAATAATATAATATTTGTTTTAAAAACTATTTTATGTCAATTTTGACACTATTTGGTAATTGATTTTTGTGAAAATTATAACAGAATTATTAGTTCTAAAAACGTTAATTAAATAAATACTAACATGGCATATTAACATAGAAAATTATTGTAATTCATAAAAAGTCTCAAATTACATTTATTTGGGTATTTATAACATCAATTATGTCAATATTTCATTAATAAGATAATTACTTTCTCATCATTGTGTCATAAATAAATTAAATTATTTTAAGTCTAAAAATTACAAATAAAATACCATTATGTAGGAAATCTTTTTATATTTCTAATGAATATTTATAGTCGAATTTATATTATGTATAACCCTATATTAAAAATGATTTAGTTATTAAACTTTGATTTTAACTATTTTAACCCTTCTTTAAATAAATTAATATTAAATGTCCTAATCTAATCCAAGTTAGCCTAAATGGTCATATTTTATTCCAAAGTTTTTTTTGGTCGAATTAAACTTATCCAATAGAATTATCACATGTGTTAAGGTAATAATAATAACACTTTAACCCTTAATTACCCTATTTACTTTTAACCGTGGTAAAAAAATTAAAAAGTTACTATTCAACAAAAATTATTTTCATCTCATTGAACCACATTTTATTCCATGATATTAATCGTATCTCTCGGATTTTCAAAATTTCACTCACAGAAGCGGTAAAATTAAGTTTTATGAAAAATTCAGTTTTTTAACTACCACTTTGTGGTTTCACTATTAAGCAAAAAATGAAAGTTTCCAGAAAAATACCAAAAATTAGGCCTAAGATATATTTGATATTATGAATTAAAAAATGATGTATATTTTACCAAATTAAAAACATATCAGTTACATTAACTAATTTAAAAATTAATTCCCATCGTCAAAACAAATAGCGTGTTTTTAAGAGATAATAACTATCAAAAGATTGACCTTTGTTTATGTCTGGTTTAAATGTGAAATTACATCCAATGACCAACATTGTATTAAATTGTAAAAATATATTCTAAATATACTTTAAAACCTATCAAATTAATAATTTATCCCTATTAATTATTTCTATTAAAAAAGTTATTTTTAATTAAAATTTAGTAATTTTCACTATTCATCAGAATATGAAAGTTATCCGAAAAGTACCAAAATTTCACCCTAAGATAATTTTGATATTCCGAATCCAAAAATGATATCCATTTTGAAAGATAAAATTTATAAAATTTCAAAAATTGGTATTACTATTTATAATGGCTAGTTCATAATAATATTATAACAATATCTCGTTTAGTGAAACTCGGTATTGCGTACTACACACACTATCGAGGAAGGTCACGATTGCGTGTAATTCAATGAAAGTCAGGGATGCGTGTTGCGCAAGATCCTTTTGGTGTAGCGTACAACACAAGACATTAATGAAATTAAAAAGAATATTTTTCATAAAATCTCGGGGTGTTACAATAATTCTCCACCCTCGATGTGGGATTCCTCGAGATTCTGCACCCTCGAGAATCCCTATTATAAGGGAAATAAATATAGGTGTACTGGTGCTTCGACATCCAGACAAGCCAGTGATGTCCAACATGACTACTCCCGTGACTGAAGGTTGCTGCCCTGACTTAACCCCTTGGAATGTCCTGAGAGAAGCAGTGTAATTAACCGGCGTCCATGAAAATATGGCACCAGGGATGAGATTCATGAACATTGTCTTAAATATCTAAGGGAGACCCTAACTAGGTGATGAATTACAAGGGAAAATCCATGAAATGAGAGACCAAAATCCCATCATCCCATTTTGATCAAGGAGAAAATGTCCCTAAATAAGTGACAGTTGTTTCCCGCCTTTGGAAAGTGGGAATGAGGGGAAACAACCAGCATGTCGCGGCCGGACGGTGCATTCCATAATGAAAGTGTCCAAAAAACATGTTTTAGGTTAGTTTTATATTATTGTAATATTATATTTTTACCCTTATTTACTTGATTTACCCCATAACCATGGTATATAAAAATAATTACTAAAGTTACTATTTATAATATCAAAAAATAAAGGGTACCTATCTAAATAATTTTGACCTTATGATTCCAAATATTGATTCCAATTTTCCAAATTCAAAAAATATAATTGATAGATATTAATTTAATATTAATTTCTGTTGTCAAAACTAAAAAATGGGGTTTTAAGAAGTAAAAATTATCAAAATATTGACATGTGTTTATGTACAATTAGAATGTGAAATTAAATTCAATGACAATCATTGGATTAAATGAAAAAAACATAATCTACATACACTTTTAAACCAATTAAAAGTACAATCTGACTATATAAATAAATTATACAAAAAGGAAGTTTTGAATTAAAATCTTGTATTTTTTACTATTAATTAAATAATGAATTTTATCAGAAAATTACCAAAAGTAAATTTTGAGGTCCCTTTTCTAATGAAGATTTTTATTTTATCATATAAAATATATAAAAGTGATTTTTTTAGAAAGAGTTATCCATAAAAATATGGTAAAACAACCTTTTAAAAATATTAGAATATTTTATATTTAAATTTAGATTCATTATCTTTTTAAGCCTCTAAAATTCATTGAAGTAATGTATAAACATTTAAAAATATATATAAAATAATAATGTAATTAATTCTGTTTATTCCCTCCAATAAAATATCTAGACGTTAACTATCATTTAAAATAATAATAATATTAATGTATTATTTTTTTAGTATAACTAAATGTTGTGTGCCACATAATATTTCAAAGAATCACGTTGTTGCGTGTCAGGTAAGATATAGTACACAATGTCCCCTTTAAACTAAAATTAATATTAAATTTAATATTAATAGAAGATATGAAAATGTATTATTTTATAAAAACCAGGGATGTTACAAACCCCCTCTATCACAACATGAATTCAATTTTTGATTTAATTTCCATATTTCCACTTCAAAACTGTTGGAAAAACATCTTATACATTTTTCACTAAGCCTGTAACCTTTATGTATTACCCTTGGATTTCATACATTAGATATTTATCAAAATAAAAAAAATTGGAAAAGGAAAGGTTCCCACTGTGATTTTTGATGTAATTCATCCAAATTAAAATATTTATCTCAATAAATAATATAATTTTATATAATTTAATATATTATTCCTATATATAAGGTGTTTAACTTATCCTTTTTTTTCAATAAATAATATACTTTATACATAGTATATTTATTTTATATACACAATTAATTCTTTATTTTTATGGTTTCCCCCTTGGGTGAAAAACCCATATGTAGGTTTTAATATTTAAGAAAAATAACATTCACTAGATATGTAATATTTTTTATATTCATACATAAGATTTTAGTCTTATATAAATTTTCATTGAAAATATAGGAAATATTTTTTATACAAACATCTTTTCCTAATGACTCTCTGCAATTGTGTGATCATTGATTAACCCAAACTCAAATATTAACCCACATTAATCCACATCATGATGCCCTTTGGTCATTTAGTAGCCTCTTATATACCTAAAACTCAAAACTACCGTTATGGCATGATTCCCCCTTGGACAAGACGTAACCCATATACAACCTAAAATTGATAAAAATAACAAAAAAATATGATCCAACCCCAATCAAGAAATAAATAATAATTAATAAATAATATGCTTAAACTTTTAAAATAAAACTATGGGTGTTTCAATTCTACCAATATTAAAAATAATTCATTCCTAGAAAGTCTCAAGGACTTCCTTTATAGGAAAAAACTTTCAAAATAAGGGGAAATTTCAAAAACTCAAAATATTCTCTTAAAACACAATAAATAATTCATTAAAACCATATACATAGGCATAGTTCTCCCAAAAATAAAATATTTTTCTTACTCCAAAACCAAATTTCATTAAAATGATAAGATAAACAAATAGAACGTGGTGATAGAGAAAAATCCAATTCTAAAGGAGTTAATTTAAAAGAGTTAATTTATCTTAAGCTAGATATACCAAATATAATAACATACACTCAAAAATATAACACATTCATAACATATAAATTATTATCCACTTGAAATAAAATAATTTACTAATTTTAAAACAAATCATGATATAAACCAAAAAACACCACATAAAACCATAACATTAAGAACCTACACTATAATTTAAACACTATTAAAATGATTATATCATATTCAAAATAAAAATGAAACAAAAATCATAATTTTTTTTTACTTAAAATCCCTTTCAAATTACTCTTAAAACTTTCAAACCAAAGATACACATCACTCCTCTAATATACAAAAATGAATGTTTTAAAAAATACAATGCATGAAAATCACACACAATATCCAAAAAATATATCCTCTAAATATTTTACGTTCATAATTAAAAAAATAAAACCAAAAAACATACAACATAGAAGTATTATATATTCATTTTTAAATAATACTAGTCCATTAAAAAAGAACCGATAACCCCTTATCAATTTGGTTTCCACTAAAATAAGTCATTTCTCACAATCTATGAAACTAATTTAGTGACTATTAAATTTACATTAGTCCTAATCTATTTTATTGAACCTATTAAAAACAAAATATCTTACTATGATGACTAAAAACTAAGCATTACATTTCCATAGATCAAATAAAAAATGAAATCCACTAAGAATAATACTAGCTGTATGTAAAAACCATTTAACAAAGTATAAATAGGTACATGAATAGTTTTTTAGGTTAGAGAAAATATTTTACACTATATTAAAACCTTTTAAATTCCAAAACATTACTATAACACTAATTCAAATCCCAATTATTACTAAATTTTAATTTTCCCACTAAATTCTATTTTTAAAACCTTTTTAAAATTACTAAAAATTCTTTAAACCACTTATCAGTAGTTCAAACTAATGAAAATCATCATTATGATTCATTATAATTCAAGTAAACTTTTTAATATCCAATATTATTAATAATTTTATCTTTTAAAAAATTGTACACCAACGACCACAACATAAGTGTTGAGACAAAACATAATTAAATATCAATAATACCTTAGAAAACATATCAATTATTCTCAAATTTCAAATTATACAGTGTAAAATAATATTCATATCATATAAACACCTTAAATATAAATCATAATGAATTCTTGAGATCATTGGGAAGCATTATTAATATTTATTAAAGGATTTCACATCAAAACCACACCATTCCTAGATCTGTGTAATGTGTGCAAAGACTAAAGCTCATACACCCTTACCATGTTACTCATTAGTTACCCTTATAACTTAATTTGAAAATGGTATTGTACTTATATATAAGAATACATTAAAAATAAAACAATAATTACACCATCTTGACATCCCTAGAAAATAAAGGGTCAAACTAAAAGTGTTGTCTATGAACTTCTCCATATTTACATCTTGAGATCTGATGATCAAATCTAGTTTCTACCAGGAATCCCTAAATATTTTTTATAACCATAAAGGTTTAATATTTTATTTTTTTAAAATCATATAAATAGATCAATAAAAACAATCATAGAAGGATATTTTTGAATGGATTGAAAATGAATAAATTATTGACATTTTAAGAGGTTGAGATTGTAAAAACTATATTACATGGAGTATGAAATTTTTAAAGAATATTGGAAATATAATAAATATGTTTGAAGTTGTGTGATGTTGTGACATGTAGGAATGAAAAATATTGTATCAATTGAAAATAAATTAAGTTGTGTATAGGATTATTTTTAGAATACCATATTCTATGTTTATAATGGATTTTTAGTATGAAAAAATGAAAATATTCCATTTTTTTAATTTTTTGAGTGAATTTTTTTGAAGGAAATATATTGAGTTTAACGATATAGAATTGATGAAGGAAAAAATCACCACATTGTTTACCATGCCATAGTGAATTTATCTAGATATAGTGGGTCTGCAAATAATTAATGTATAGATACTATGAGGGGTTTTTATTCCATTTCATGATAGAATCATTTCTATGAGAAAATAAGATGTGAACCTTTTTTTGGCGGATGATTTTTTGTGTGACAAGTTTACCTGTGGGAATTGAAAAGGATAATATACACCATAGTAGGAGAATTTTAAGAGGAATTAGAATAAAAATTATCCTGGAACAACTAGATATTTGGAAATGAAATGAAATATATTTTACTAGACATTTGTAATACCAGGGTAGATGAAGATTAATTTGAAATATGGAGGAGTTGGAGAACACACCAAAGAAGATTTTTTTGGGATAGAAATATCCCAAAGTTAAATTAGGATAATAAACATGGGAGTTTTGTTATCCATGGTTAACTTTTAAAGACCATGTTTACTACCAAAATAGGGATTATATATATTTCACGTACTAGAGTATATATTTTTTCATTAGAAGAGTAACTATGGAAAACAAGGATTCCCAAAATGGGAATTTTGGTAGCTATCTATGTTCACATAATATATATGAAAAACATAACCTAAAATGCACTATATTGTGGATAAAGTTGTTTTGTGTATCATGTTTTTGGATTTGAGGAGGAAAACAGGCATATGATCATGTTAATAGTCATTATGAAGAGTATTTTTTCTTAGATGATTATTTTTCAAAGTAGCATATACCATGGAGTTCGAAAAAAAGTGTTTACATCTAGTTTTTTTGATAGTTTGGTTTTCATTCAACTAATTTTTATTTTTGGCTTAAACTTCAACTGAATTTAGAAAGTTATATACAAATGACTTTCTTGAAGGGAATCTAGTTTTTGGATTTTAAGGAATTAAAGTTTGAAGTCAATTCATATTTTAAATTAAAATTCCGAATTCAATGAATTATCTAAAAATAAAGAGATCATTTATATAAAGAAAAAGGGTAGAGTGAAAATAAAAATTATAGAATAAAGAGAAGATAAATGAGATGAAATATGTGTTCCTATAATAAGTGATTCAACTACAAAGATATTTATTTAATATCCAATTTAAATGTAGATTATGTTACAACTAATTTATATTTCATTTAAGTTCATGTTTAGATTTTTAATATTTTCTTTGAAAATAATTGAATATCAGGGTTGATAGTGATGTAGACTTGTTCATATCTAATAATATTAAATAGTGTTTTATTTCGATACTAGAATAATAATTCATGGAGTTTTTACTGATGTGTGAAAATTTTATTTAAATATCATAGTTTCAACTCTTCTCACAAGGAGTAGATCAAATTCGGTAATTGTATTTGAAGTATAATTTGGTTTGCAATGAAGTATCAATATCTAGAATCATAATACATAATTCAAGTAATAAAATTTTAGTGACATTCATGCCACTAAACTGATAAGATACCTATAAGTTTATAAACTAACATCTTCTATAGTTTTTCATGAAGGAGGAGTAGGTAGTGATCCTTAGGAAGAAATGTGCATATCCCTAAATCAATATACATGTAGTGATCCTTGGCGAGGAGTGAAATTTATTAAAATTGTATAGGTAGTGATCCTTTATTAGTATTGATGTTACCTAAATATTGTATCCTCACAAAGAGTGAGTTATAATGTAATTTGGTACATCAGTATAATGTTGACTGGATAATCCTTTGATATAGCCCATTATGGGTGATCCAAGTAAAATATATGTGTTCCTTGCATTTTAAATTTTTATATCAATGTTTTTTATTATATTTTATTGATGAAAAATGTAATAAAATATGAATAAGTGTTCCATTTCACAAGTTAATAAGGTTTTAAAAAATAAAAGAGAAGAAAAGATTAAATATTTTAAAACCCCGATTCACTCCCTTATCATGGAGTTTCTAGTCACTATAAGTGGTATCAGTGCCAATATATTCTATTTGGATTAAAACTAATATATTAATACTGTAAAGATATGAAAACAATATAAGATATGGATTAAATATTGAATGATTTTTTATTTTATGGAAATCATTTTTTTAAATGTAAAAATGATTTCATGTCTTTTGTAGATGAATATATTGGAATCACTAGTAAAATCTCAGTGATTGTATTTTTTTAAAAGTAAACAAAAAATAGTTTATGATTTGGAGAAATTAAATATGGAGATTTATTACTATTCTAATAAAAAATTAAGGGATATAATTAAAGAATATGTATTCAAGAAAATATTGTACTAAAATAATTCTAAATATTTGTGTAGGAATTTGGAAGATTTATTTGGTAAAAAATCTGTGTTGAAATAAGTAGACCAGGTTGAGGTTAATGTTATAGGTATATAATTAAAACCTATTGAAAATATGAATATAAATTTACTTAAATAAGAATTTTTTGTGTTTAAAATAAATAATAATAACAAGAATAAGGAAGGAAATAAATTGAGTAATCCCAAGGTGGTGAATAAAAGATTCCTTAAGCATATCTAAATCTATATATGTGGAAGAATATTTTTCTAAATATGAAAAAATAGGTTTTATATCACCTATTTTTATAGTGGATAATAGTAGAAAATAGGTATTGATATTATGTGTTAAATTTGGATATTTTTTATATAACAGAAAAGAGGATATTCAATCTTTGAGGAATAGAGTAAAATTATTTAACACTAAAGGTGAAAAAAACTCGTATTATATAGTAGGATTGAAATAATAAAACAAACAATTAAAGGATAAGTGAATTATTCAAAGGGGTTAATTAAAAATAATAATAGGAAAATGATATAACAAAATGATTTAATTGACGGACTTGTTCACGAGTTGGAGTTAATATTATAAAAAAAGAAATTATATGAAGCATCAATGTTTTCCATGAGATATAAGTGTTGGGAATGTATTTCCTCAACAAAAATCTATGATTTATGAGGATTTTGATGCTAAAAAATACCCTTGTTTATTTTCTAATTAGGTTTTGTTAAGTGAGATTTACATGAATTTATATTTTGTTTTAATGTTTTTTAGTGTTGCTGAATGATTTTGGAAACACTCTTTTCATCCAAACATTACGATGGAAAAGATAATGTTTGCGTACGATATCAACCCTACACAATTCTAAATTGTTTTCATTTTGAACAACATCCCTACGTGTGGAAATCCGTAAGCGTATGATTCAACAACCCTACGTTAGAGTCTTAATTTACTATTTTCAATTCTAAGTTTAGGAAAGTTGAACGTATGGTTCATCAATTTTATATTCGGGAAAGTTGAATGTATGGTTCATCAATGTTACATTGTGGATTTTATGCTGACAAGGATAAATGTATGGATCATCATCAATATGATACTTTGTTCCCTATGTTATTTAAAGATGAATGTATTAAGAAGGAACCCTATTCTATGAAAACGAACCTTATGCGATGTAGTTCAACCCTCCGTTGTATTCTCAACGGTGAAGTTCTTCAAGCCACATATTCAATCTAAGATTTCTACAATGGTCAAGTCATAATTAAATACTGATTCAAGGATTATTTTGTAAGTTTCAAAGAACTAAGTTTATAAAATAAAATAATTCCTATTTCTAAATAAAGTTGTGACTCTAATATTCAAATGAAATTTTATTTTCAGTGAGCAATCAAGCTATTCATTATGATTTGGAATATCAAAGAAAGTCGCCTGATCTATATATTCCTTTAGAATATATCTTCAAAATATATGATACAGGTGATTCAAAAAAAGAATACATTATTGAAATTCTTTTCATAGTGCTACAAAAAACTAAAAAATATATTAAAGGACTACATTTTGGAGATATAAATATTATATCTTGTTCTACTTTATGTTTATGATTTCTCTATTTTGTTTCTACTTTTAAATCAAAGATCTTTTTACAACTGGATCACTTTTGACTGTTTCAATCTTGAAGATATTGTTTTTTAAAGAATAAGATCCATCTTCTATAAGTCTCATGCTACTAAAACTATGAAGATCAAAACAAATCAAATATGTTTTTGATTTATTTGAGTTTTGGATACTCATTCTCAGTGGTGGTGGAGTGTCAGCTTCTCAGACAAAGTTTTGAATAATCTGTTCTCTTTTTAGAACCAAAAGACTTTGTTTTTTGTCTTAACTCTAAAGGTATCAATTTCTTATACTCGGTTGCTGGAATTTCAGTCTTGTAAAATTAGGACTAGACTAGTGAAATTCACCAAGATCACAAAGATATTTTTTGGTGGAGTGGAATAGGGGATATTTCTACCGTGAACCACTATAAAAATATTTTTTCTTTATTTCTATTTATCTTCTATATATTTTTATAACATAAATAAAAACACTACTTATCCGAAAAAATTAAAAGAGGGTTTTTAAATTCAGAATTGGAGAATAATTTTTGAGAAAACACAATTCACCTCCATCTTATGTGTTTTGTATATTCTGACCTAAAAATTGGTATTAGAGGGGAGATTTTAAAAAAGGCTATAGTAAGATGAAACATTTAATATCTATAAAAATATGTAAATGGATAATCCTAGAGAAGTAAGGTTAATGGTTCATGCTCTATATTTCAATGCTGAAAAGTAGGGATTTTAAAGATCAAGGATGATTATTTATCTTAAAAATCTCAGATTCAGAGTTTAGTCAAAGATAATTACTCCATATAAGATTCCTAAGAAACCAAAAACATGGGATGTTGAAACTGAAGCTGAGTAAGATATGAATTAAAAAGCTATGAATGCTATTATCTGTGGCCTCAGACCATATGAATTCAATCATGTCTCACAATGTCCAACTGCTTATGAAATTTGAAAACTATTGCATTTTCTTATTAAGAGATAGATAGTGTGAGACAAATAAGGTGTGCTATAGCTAAACTGAAAATTGACACATTTATGATCGTTGATGGAGAACACAT
This sequence comes from Viscum album, assembly GCA_963277665.1. NCBI lineage: Eukaryota > Viridiplantae > Streptophyta > Magnoliopsida > Santalales > Viscaceae > Viscum > Viscum album. Next base: position 386,894,741 of record OY728148.1, on the reverse strand, counting down.
TACTCAGATGAATGGATGTCTTATAGAAATTATCAATAATATTACAGCCTTAGGAGAACCTATTAAACAATCTGATCATGTGTTAAAAGTACTGAGAGTACTACCTTTTAAATGGAATGGTATATCTACTAGTATTCGACAATCATCACCTATAAAAGATCTAACAATGAAAGAATTAATTGGGACATTGATGATATATGAATATAAAATGTAAGCTGAAGATGACTAATATAGAATAATTATAAAAAAGGATAACACTTATCTAAAGGTAACATTTCATAATCTATATAGAAAAATGAAATAAGAATATAGAAAAGAGAAGAATTATGATTCATCTGATTCGGAAACAGAATTGGCTCAGTTTTCAAAAAAGTTTAGTAATATTTATAAGAATAATAAAGGATTCATAAAATCCTTCAAGAAGGATGAGATAGAGTGAAAAGATGTTAGATTCTATAAATGCAAGAAACTAAGTCATATTAGACCTAATTTTCCTCAGCTAAGACATGAAAAGATAAAAATAGATAAGAGATATAAAAAAATACTATTTATGAATATAAAGGTATAAGAGCAGTGAAAGCAACATCGAGTGTTTCTAAAGACTCTAGTAGCTCATCAAAATCTTATTCAGAAAAGGAATAATCAAATTTGAAAGAAAATACATGCTTCATGGATGAAGAATATAAGGTAAAAACCTATCCTTCATCTACTTCTGATTCTGATTCAAATTGTTCAAATGAAAAATTGGATTACTACTATTCAATGCTTGAAGGGATATATGAATCTTTATTAAAAAACACAGAATATTCATAATTCTGTTTTAGTAGAAATATATTCCTTGTTGAAACAACATTAGGAGTTAGTTTATAAATTTAACCCAACTACTAAAAACTACCTTGATCATGAGAATAAGATTACAACATTACAAGATGAAGTAGAAAACTAATTTTTTTTGTTATTTTCTTTATAAAAAGTGAAAATATTCTGAATGAAATTCTTGATAATAATGACATTAAAAAGGAATGTTTTGTTATAGGATTTAAGGGTGAAAAATCTAAATTATATAAGAATTATTTTGTCCCCAATTCTAAAAATGAAACTTGTTATTTTTGTGAAAAAAAATGGAATGTAAAAAATAAATGTTATTTAATAAATACTGAAATAAATGATATTAAAAACCTTTGTTTCAAAACATTTAACTGAATATAATGATATAAGGTATGGACAAACAAAGAAGGTATCGATTCCCAGACCATTTCTATCTAACACTACTGGAACCAAGAAAATATGGGTACCAAAACTAATATTTGTTTAAGTATTTTTGAATAAAATATGCCACAGGAACATGAATGCAATATGGTATATGAGAATTGGTTGTTCTAGACATATGAGTGGAGATCCATCAAACTTTCACACACTCACTCAAATGTATGGAGGTCTTGTCACTTTTTGTGACAATGCCAAAGGAAAAATAATCAGAGTTGGAACTGTTGGTGATTTGAAGATCATATCTATACAAAAAGTAAAATATGTACAAGTTTTAAAACAAAATATAATAAGTATTTATTAACTTTGTGATGATGGATTTTATGTTGATTTTTCTAATAATTATTGTTCGATGTTTAAAGATAAGTTACTTATGTTTACAACACCTAGAACTCATAATGTTTATACTTTGGATTTAAATTATGTATGTAAATAGAAAGTGAATTATTTAAACTCTACAAAAAATGAATTGTTTAAATTATATTACAAATGAATCATTGATTTGGCATAAAATACTTGGAAACATTAATTTTTATGCTTTACATAGATTATACAAGAAACAACTAGTTTCTGATTTACCTAGTCTTATGTTTGACAATGAAAAATTCTATGATGCTTATCAACTTGGGAAGAAACATAAATATTCCTTCAAATCTATTAACAAAATTGTTACATATAAACCTTTAGAAATTATCCATATGTATTTGTTTAGAACATAAAAAGTAGCAAGTCTGGATTTTAAATTATATGTGTATTTTTCAGTAGTTGATTATACTAGATTTACCTGGATTTATTTTTTAAAACTCAAAGTGACGTTTTTTTCTGTTTTTGAATGTTTTTTTAAAATTGTTCAAAATAAAAAAGGTTTTAAAAAAATTTCATTAATAAGTGATGATGGTGGAGAATTTAAGAATCAATAATTCAATTCTTTTTTCTCAAATTTGGGTATTAAACACACATTATCTTCACTAAGAAAAACTCAACAAATTATAATTTTTGAAAGAAGAAATAGAACTATTAAATAAATGGCTAGGACTATGCTGAATTAATATAGTATTCCTACCTATTTTTGGATAGAAGCTGTATAAACAGACTACTATATCATATATAGGGTTTTAATTCAGCCTATTTTCAAGAAGGCACCTTATGAAATTTGAAATAACAGAAAACCTAAAGTAAAGTACTTTATAGTTTTTGGATGCAAGGTATATGTCTTGAAAACCAAGGACAATTTTGGTAAGTTTGATCCAAAGTCTGATGAAGAAATATTTTTAGGATATTTGTTTTACCTCTAAATTTTATAGAGTGTTTAATAAAAAGTCAAGGATTTTTTAAGAATCTGTTCATTTTAAGTCTGATGAAACTAACAATTTTATTAAATAAAATGATCAAATAGATGAAGTCATTGACTCTTTTGATAACATGAGACCTGAAACCTCTAAAAATGATTTTAAGATGATATTAATAAAGTTCAGTTCAGTTTAGAAGAACATGAAACTGAAGAACCTGAAAGTGTTCTGCCTAGATAGTCTAGAATCTTAAAGAACTACCCCTTAGAAAATGTTACAGGATACCTAGATATAGGAATAATAACTATAAGAAATGTAGGAAACCTAGAGGAATTATCTTCCTTTCAATCTCAATTAGAACCTAAAACTATTGAATAAGCCTTAGAATATGGGAGTTTGATGTTAGCAATGGAAAAATAGATAAACCAGTTCTAAAGGAATGAATTTTGGGAACTCATTGTGAGAACAAACAATTATAAAGTTATAGGAACTAAGTTGGTATTAAGAATAAAACAAGATGATCAAGGGATCATAACCCGAAATAAATCTTGATTAATAGCCAAATGTTATAATCAGGAATAAGGTATATATTATGAGGATACCTTTTCTCCTATAGCTATATTAGAAGCAATTAAGATATTTTTAGCCTATACATCTCATATGAATTTTAAATTATATCATATGGATGTTAAATATTCCTTTTTAAATGGTTATTTGATGGAGGAATTTTGTGTTTAACAACCTCCTTGTTGTGAAAATTTTCAAAAACCCAACTCTGTTTTTAAACTTACTAAAACTCTCTAATTCCTTAAACATACACCTAGAGCTTGGTATGAAATATCGAGTTCTTTTCTTTTGAAAAGTAGTTTTACTATTAGTTTGACATATCCAACAATTTTTAAGAAATCTCTTTGTTCTAATATTTTATTAGTTCAAATTTATGTTGATGATGTTATTTTTGGTTCATCTAATAAAAAACATTGTCATGATTTTTCAAAATAAATGAAAAGATAATTTTAAATGAGTATGATGGGAGAAATGAATTTCTTTTTAGGATTTAAAATTTATCAAAAATATTATGGAAATATTTTAAATCAATGTAAGTATATTATAGATTTATTGAAAAAGTTTGGGATTGAAAACAACATGACATATAAAAACCCCATGTGTACTAATATAAATCATGATTTGGATGAAGCTAGAAAACTAGTTGAAAACTAGTTATATAAAGGTACGATTGGTAGCTTGTTATATGTTACTACTACCAAATGAGACATCATGTTTTCAATATGTCTTTGTGCTAGATTTCAATCAAATCCAAATCAATCCCCATAGTACTGCTGTCAAAAGAATTTTAAGATATTTATAAGGATCTATTTTTCAATCTCTTCATTATCCCAAAACATATGATTTTAATTTAATTTCATATTCAGATACTGATCTTTGAGGGTGTAGATAAGATAGAAAAAGTACCTTAAGAACCTATCAATTTTTAGGAAAATCCTTAGTTTCTTGGTCTAGCAAGAAAAAACAATCTATTTCCCTATTAACTACTAAGGCATAATATGTATCTACTGGCAGTTGTTGTGCACAAGTTTTGTGGATGAAAAATACTCAACTATACTTTGGACTATACTTTAATAGTATAATTTTTAATGTGATAATACTAGGGATATTAATATTTCTAAAAATCCTATAAGTCATTCTAGGAATAAACACATTGATATAATACATCATTTTCTAAGAGATAATGTCCTTAAAAAGGATATATCTTTAGAATTTGTTAATACAGAATATCAATTAGATGATATTTTTACTAAACCTCTTCCCATTTCTATTTTTTATTTTATTCAGGGGGAATTAGTATTATTTTAGTTTAAGTGACTATTTGTTAATTTATTTTCAGTTATTTATTTATATTTTAGTAAGACTTATTTAATCTATTTAAATTATTTTTTATTTGATTTCATTTTATTTTTTTGAAAATAATTTTATTTCATTTTTATTTTAAATTAATTAATTAAAAAATGATAATTAGTACATCCTCGACCAGCATGATAAAACCATTTTCCTTCTACTGCTCACTTTCTCCTCTCTTAAATGTCCTCTCAACTTAAAAAATACCTCTCTCTTTCATTTCCAATAAACCGAAAAACCTAATCCTTCAATCCCTTCTGTTTCAAAAACTTTAGAAATGTAAACTTCATGAAGATATATTGATGTTGAGTTAGATAATAGTATGTATACTTTCAATAAATCTCATAGATTTTTACTAGGAAAGGTAATAGATTTTGGATATCTAGATTCAACGAATTTGTTACTTAAAGAATATATGCAATTTCAAGTCTTGGTTTATTCTTTTGGAGAAGAAAATATGCTAATGGTTTATAAAATAAAAGTTAAATAATTTTGTAAGAATGCTACATTTAGTTTTGGTTTTGATGAAGATTCTATTCTCTATAAGATTGATAATAATTAGTTTTCTTTAACCTCTTTGGAAATGGATGAGATGTTGAAATGTTTTCATGAGGGGGAGTTTTAGTTTGATTTATGAAACATTGGTTAAAGAAGACATGCATCTGAAAACATCATGTTTTCTTTGTTTTGGACAAGAAGTGTCAAGAAATTGTTTAAAAAAGAACTTTATCCAGATCACCATGTGTTGATAAAGTTTGTTCAATTAAGGATTTCACATAGGACCACTAAGCTTGAGAAGGTACTTTATCTAGATATGTATATCATGTTTCTGTTTCTAAATCATATTAAGTTTAATTTTCCTCGATTTATGATAAGGTTACTAAATCACTACTACTACCCAGATGCAAAGATGGGATATTATCCCTATGGTAGGATGCTTTCATTATTTTTGTGAAGAAAATGAAATATAGTCAATATGTTTTTTGGAAGATCTAGTAACCATAGTAACACATTGACTACTGAAATAGTAAATAAGATTTGTTTTGTTTGGAGTAACTCGTGCAACAGTTTGTTGCTAGTTGGAGTAGAACGACAACAGATGTTGTTAGCAGCTACTTAGGGGAAACAAAGGGTTATCCATTTATTAGGATATATGAGATAGATTCTTGAAGATGAACGATATTCAAGGAAGAAGGCTCTCATGTTCTAATAAGAAGAGTGTTAATTAATATTCCAGAAGTTGTTTCTCAGGATGAGGTTGGAAATGTGGATGTCATTCCACCTGGCGAGAAAGGTAAAGCTACTGGTCATGAGAACCCATTAGATGAGAAAGTTGAGTAGGAGGCTCAAATTCAAAAGATCTCTGATCTTGGAAATCATATTATTCACGATCCTTGAGTTTTTTGAGGATCTGTTTTGGGAAATATACTAGAAGGAGCTAGTGATCCAAGCTTGCCTTTAGTTGAAGTTTATCAAGAAAGATTAAATTCTCTAAAATCATCTGATTCTGAATACAATTATCAAGTTATAAAGATAAATTTATTGGAGGTTCAAAATTTGTTTTTAAGAGAACAGTTGAAAGCCGATAAGAAAAAGTTTGAAGAATACAAGGTTGTTTATATACCAAGATCAGAGTATGAAGCTCAGAAGCTTCATTTGAGGGAATTCAAAGAAAATATCATTTTAGTTGGAGATCATAAGGAAATAATGCAAAAATGTAAAGAGAATTTTGTGCATTAAAATATGAGTCTATTAAAAAAGAAAGAGTTTGATGAATTTAAGGTAATTATTGGAAGAGAGTTTTAGTCTTTTAAGGAATGAAATATAGCTTATACCTCTTCTCATGAGACACCACCAGAGATGCTCAAGAATTTGGAGGGAATTAATTCTATTATGGATGCATTTAATGTTAGGATACATACTCTTTAGTGTGATAGAATTCCTTTGAATGTTTTTTTGGATACTAAAAATCATCTGATAAGTCATCTCACTTCGAATGAATCCTAGTTGGGACCAGTGATTAATCAAGTCAAGGACAATCTTACCTCTTTAATTCAGTTTGAAGAATATGTGGATGTTTTTTTGAAGATCAATTTGGTTGAGATCATTAATGTATGAAATTATTCCATGAATCTGATTCAGCTTTGGATATAAGTGTTCGAAAACCATTTTTAGAGCCTGCTGTTGAAGCTGATTGATCTTAGCAGTGTTGTTCATTCCATTCCTCATCCAGAAGAACCATATGTCCCTACTATAACTAAATTATAAAACCATTCATATTGAAGAATCATGTTGATAGTAGGTTGTACTATAATATTTCAATGTCTATTTAACTTAACCTCAGTTTCTTCATATCTAAATTTATTTATCTCGATTTTTTAAATACTTCATTGCCAATCCTGAAATTATTTTTCTATGAAAAACTCCATAACTATTCATTTTTAGTTCTGTTCTATATTATCTATGGTTTATTTTATTTTTTATATGATCAACCATATTTTTGACATCACAAAAAGGGGAGAAGATTTAATATTACAAACTAAAAATTTTCATTTATTTAAAAAAATTATTCCTGTAATAATTATTTGAAATCAAAATTTTGAGAAAATTTCTATATATAATTTTGTGTTTTAAAATCCTATATATTTTTTTTAATTTTTTCAGGATTATATTTTGGGTTTTGTGACCATAAAAAGGGGGTGATTTTTGGGAATGTAATGTCTCAACAATACTCTATGATTTATGAAGATTTTTCTAATCACAAATACCCTTGTTTTTTTCTAATGAAGTTTTGATAAGTGAACATTACAAGAATTTATATTTTATTTTAATGTTTTTTAATGTTACATAATGATTTTAGAATCACTGTTTTCATCCCTAAGTTACGCTGGAAAAGATAATGTTTTCGCATGGTATCAACCCTACGCTACACTAAATTTTTTGCGTTTGGAACAACACCCCTATGTGTGGAAATCAGTAAGTGTATAGATCAGAAACCCTACATTGGAGTCTGAATTTAATGTTTGAAACCTTCCATTTGGGAAAGTTGAATGTATGGTTTATCTATGCTATATTCAGGAACGTTGAATGTATGGTTCATCAATGTATAGTTTTGGATTTTATAATGATAAGGATAAATGTATAGATCATCATCCCAATGATACTTTGTTCCCTATGTAAAGATGAACGTATGAAGAAGGAACCCTATGATACACAAAGTAACCCTACGCTACACAGTTCAACCCTATTTTTTATTCTCAATGGAAAAGTTATTCAAGCCCTATTTTTAATACAAGATTGTTGTAATGGGCATGTCCTGATTAAAGATCGATTCAAGGATCATTTTGATAGTTTCAAAGGACTGAGTTTATTAGAGAAAATAATTTCTAGTTTTTAGGGAATTTACAACTCTTCTAGTTAATCGAAATTTGAATTTTTGTGACCAATTAGGCTATTCTTTTGGATTTGGAATATCGAAACAGTCATCAGCTCTATATATTCCTTCAAAATATCTCTTAAAAATATACGAGATAGGTTATTCACATACAGGACTACATTATTGAAATTCTTTTCATAGTGCTATAATAAATGAACAAGTCTGTTAAATTACTAAATTTTGGAGATATAAACATTCTATCTTGTCATACTGTAAGTTTACGACTGCTCTATTTTGTTACTATTTTTAAATCAAAGTATTTTTGCAATCAGATCACTTCAGACTATTTTAATCTTGAAGATATTGTTTTCTGAAGACGAATATCCATCCACTGTCATTTTTATGAAACTGTAACTATAAAGATATATTTTTCTCAATAAATCAAATCTCCTTTTGATTTATTTGAGTTTAGGCTATTCGTACTCAGTCATGGTGGAGTGTCATCTTTTTAGACTAAGTTGAGAATAATCGGTTCTCTATTTAGAACTAGAATACATTATTTTTAGTCATAATTGTAGAGGTTTCAACTGCCTGTACTCAGTTGTTGGAATTCCAATCTTTTGATAAGAGGTCCAGACCAGTGAAATTCACCATGCTCACAAAGAGAGCTTTTGGTGGAGTGGACTACATGATGTTTGTGCCACAAACCACTATAAAAAGTTGTGTTCTTTATTTCTGTTTATCCTCTTCATATTTTCATAACATAAGGAAAAACACTTCTTATCCGCGCTAATTAAAATAGGGTGTTTAAATTCGTAATTAGAGAATAATTTTTGAGAAAACACAATTCCCACCCCTCTTGTGTATTTTGTATATTCCGGCCTAACAATAAGTGTAAAGAGTAAAGAAATATTGAACATTATAAATATAATTCTCAGTTTGAGATTTTATAAGGCCAACTAAAGGAGAATTATTTAAATATTTACATTCTTGAGGGATATATTAATGTTTTAAAGAAGAATTTGAACACTAAATTTTCACACATGGAGACTTTATTCAATAGAAATCATAATTGAAATATACATCCAGTAAATAAGAAAACATGAATGAAATATTTAAAAATTAAAACAATCAATGTAAAATTTTAAAGAAGTGCAATTTTTGTGGCATTGTTGGACACATAATGGATTACAAAAATAAATTTAATATGTGAAATCATAGGAGACCCATTGGTGAATCACATTCATATAAGTAAATTGAATGGTATGGTTTTAATTGTAGATTCTACATTTTTACTAAACTTGATCATATAGAATGGTACAAAAACCATAAGAATAACAAAGAATCAAAGATGGGATCACCTACTATTTTAATAATGATTTATAAAAAGAAGAAATAAAAATATATTCATTAAAAAAATTGTGATGTTAGATAACCATGTAGTGGTATGTAAAAGGAGAATGAATCAAGTATCATTGATGGATTAAAAACATTATCCCCCATGGAAATAAAATATGAAAATGGATAAGAGAATAATAACTCATAAGTTAAAACAACATGTCTCACCAGAGAAAAAATTCAAGTTTGTGGAAGAATGTAATGAAGGAATATAATAGAGAGTGAATCAAGAACTAAAGGTTTTATACATACAACAAACTTATAGTAAATATAATAGAAATTATGAAGATAAAATAAGAAATAATAGGTTCCTCTTGTTGTAATCATGTAAGATAAGCGAGAAACATACTTATGTTTTTCCATCAGTTGCACTACAAAGAATGAACAGAAGACTACTAGAGTTGTCCATTTATAGAATAATAATCTTAGAAAAGATTTCATGGATGGTTAATTGATGCATGGAGAGATGATTCTAGTAAATGATATGAATACTAAGTTGTATAAGAAAAAGTATTATAGATCAAACATTAAAATATAAATTTAAAAAAGTGTTGTTATTTAGAGAAAGTTTGGGAAGTATATTATAATAATAGGATTGGCTTGTAATGTCCAACCAAAACCCTCAACTTGAGGCTATATAGAGGTACCCCTATCTCCATAAACTTAGTTTATATATCTATGATTATGGTGATGAAATATTAAGAGGTATATATGATCCATAGTGTATATGAAATCAAAAGATATGGATTTATAGTGAAAGTGTGTACGATTTTATAGAGGATAAATATGTATTGTGAATGTATTAAAAAAGATAATTATTTTATAAAAAGTATATAACAAGTAGAAATCCATTTCTATATGTGATATCACTAGTTTTAAAAGAAACAAATGTTCATAATACAAATAGGTTGAAAGATATTGAAGGAATAATTTCTCTAAATATAGAGATACATGTAGTAATGAATAAATTCAAGTGGTGTTAAAGAAAAAATGATCTACAAAGGGTATTAATAGTGATTCCAATAATTTAACCAAAATAATCTACACTGAATATGGTTATACATTCTGAGATAATAAAGCATAGAAGGTATTGAGCCTGATTTAGAGTGAAATATGCGTTAAATAAATATTTGAGTTTTCAAAATGGTATCAATCCAATTTTGGTATTTAAATTAGTCATATAAATCCTTACCAAGTGGTATAAGTCCATGAATAAGTGGATGGAAAACCTAATGTATAAGAAGCTACAATAATGGAGGAATTTTTTATTTTCTTATGAACTAATATATAGTATTGTATATTTTTTTATTTTAGGGTACTGTAATGATACTAAGAATATTTTTATTATGGACAATGTCACGAACTGAATCTGGTTGTCGCCAAAACCGGCAACAAACCCAGACAGTGACATGGCCAAAAGGATGTTCCCAATCCCCAAAGGCTGGAAAAAGTGCCCGAGTATTATAAAATGTTAATTGGGAACGATTTATCCGAGTTTATAAACTTAAAACAACAAAAGAATCCAATAAAACGAATCTGGATTTTTCAAAAAAAAACAATCTTTGACAAAAATTCAGAACTGAATTACATATTTTAAAACATCCCATAAATACTATAACAAAGGTAGAAAACCAAAAGAAAACTTCCCAAGAATCCTCATGGAAAGGGGAACCGCCCTCAAGCCTTCTCTACAAGACTTCACCACAAAGGACCTGCTAGAAACCCGAACCACTGGCACTAAAAACTGTACCCAACCTGTGACAAAAAAAGAAAAACAAGTCTACTTACACCCAAGGGTGTATTTAGGGTGTGAGACAATGCCCAGTAGGATACCACCACTTGGATATTCCATGCGATAAACATTCAAAGATGAAAATCATGCAAGTTTTCAAAAACATGTAAAATCTAGTCACAATTTCTAAAAGATGCAACTTAAAAAAAATCAGTTTTCAAGTGGGATAATTTAAAGAATCAACACTTTTAAAATAAATTCCAAAGATAATGAATTTTTCAGCCAAATATATTGTATTCCGACGGTAAGTATAAAGGATCTAATGAGGACAAGAAATAAGAAATAACCCCTAGGCACTAGCTCGTTGTGGGTCTCTGGTAACTCATATCTCGGTGAGAGTAACCATCGTAAATATTCATTCTCATACACGAACCACTAGTAGAGAAAATAACAATAACCTAGTGGTCCCCAATCATCATCATCATAGTTTAGTTAGAGTTTTAAGCATCATTCTTGCTAAGTGAAACTGAGGCCAAACCCCACAGATTCACTAGGATACTAGTACACATCCACCCTCCTAGATACCTGGGTTTTTTCCATTGTGCTCAAACAAGTTCGACAAGTCAAGAAATATATTTTTCAAATGAAAATATAATTTAATTATCAAAAATTCACCAAACATCCCACATGTATACCACAGAAGTCAAAAAATTACACTTTTTATTCAAATTGATTTAAAATCTAACTCACACCACAATAACCCACAACACTTTTCACATTTCTTTAACAGTTCCACAAATCAATTTTTTTTATAAAACCATTAAAATATATTAAAACACACATAAAATCCCACGCACTTTTTACATAATACCCTTTTCATAACCAAAATCCATTTTTCACATCACACTCACACAAAACATCCCACATCACTTTCACATCTCTTACACACATTAGTAAATCCTTCAAACATTTTTATAAAATATTTCCAAGATGTAACACATAAAAAAATATCCCCTTTTTCATTTAAAATGTACCATTTCAAAATATAAACACTCTAAAATAGTTTACCAATATGGTTTCACCTCTTACATAAATCATTAAATTATTCAAATTTTTCCTCAAACAATTCTAAAGAGTATACCCAATCTTTTCTCATAAAACCCATTTCAAAACCATATTTCAATGACCAAAACACACAAAAAAACTACCAATGTAAAATTGTCTTCTCTATATACATTTCTAAAACCACTTTAAAGTGTTATAAAATCACCTTGAATAATACCACAAAAGATACAAATGAAAACACCCATTTTCATAAAATCCTCTCAATAAGTATAACAAATTTGTACACATCAAACCTATTAAAAAACCTTCTTTTTTGGCCCAAATGACACTAATAAATTAACTAACCAGAATTATCAGGCTAAAAAATATTTATTAAACCAATTCCATAAGTTATAAAATACGTCCAAATAATACCCCATGAGTTGCACATGAAAACACCCAATTTCAAGTTAAAAAGCAACGATAAAATTTAACACATAACCAAATCAATCATAAACAGTTTTTCACCACACCCAATATATTTGTAATATGAAAAATGAGTAAATACAGCAAGATAACCCATCAATAATTGTTTATACATGGAACCACCTACCTTTTGAGTCAAACCCTTGAATCTTGGTGCGAAACCTCAACCGCACATTTTCCTCACCACAAGTAAGTGAAAACGAACCTTAAACCATAATATTTCACCAAAAATACCTAAAATAAAACCCTAGGTATGAACCCTAACTTATGGACACTTAATAAATTTATGAAAGAGGGATGAAACCCTAAGGAGAAGGGAGGAATTGAAGAGATAAACACTTACCCAAAACAATCATGAAGAAAACGACCCAAAATCTACCAGTATCTAAATTTTAAAACTAATAATTTTTTTTGAGGTTCTAAAAAGGTTTAAGAGATCATGTAGGAACTATAATGGGGGAAAAATAGTACAAATATAAGGAGTTATGAAAGGATCAATTTACCTCTTCAAATATGGGCGATTTTTGAAATCCAGAGACGTTTCTCCCAATTTTGTGATTATATTGATCTTCGAATTGGGGGAGGAGAGAATGGGGGAGCTCCTTAGGTAAGTGTTCTCAGGTGAGATTTGGAATCACTGAAAAAGCATAAAAATAGAATGCGTTATTAATGCATTAAAAATATATTTAATGCAGGAAACAGGATTTCGGGTAGTCCCAATCCCTTAAATAAAAACCCATATCCACCATGATTATGGATTCCTAAATGGTCGAAATTAATTTGGTGGTGTTAATAGGTTAGGGGAAGACATGTAAGAATTAGAATGGGTGAAAAATTTTAAAAAATGAAGTAGTTATAAAGGAAAAAAAATTTATTTTTAAATCTGGAATTGGGCTCACGGTTTGGCCCAATTCATGAAAACTCACCCATTCCTCTATAAAAGATTGAGAAAACACCAAAAAAAGCATGAATGGAAATTAAATGAAATAAAACATTAAAATAATTCATTTATGTAACAATTATCCCCACCATGAAAACATTCCTTCCCCAGAAATCCATAACAAGGCCAGATACCAAAACCAAACCCAATCAATAATCCAAGATGTACTTCTTTTCCAAGCTTCCCCCCAAGGGCCAAAACACCTCTAGTGATAAATTAAGAAAGGATTACTCTCACAACCAAAACATACACCTCTTTCCTGAAATGATCAATCAAATTCATACTTTATCCCAAAATAAAACTCCTCAAACACTATCCGAACAAGACTCAAGCAATTCACCTAAATGAAGAACAACTTAAAACAAGATAACACTTACCTTACTTTAACTAAATCATTGGGCGCTCTCCAATCCCAACGTTTACTCAAGGAAGATGTTGGTAGAGAGATAGTTCTAAACGAGACTACCTACCACCAAGACAATACCATGGATAAATCTGAGTTATTGGTATGGGGGGACAAAAATAGGCACCCCACCATAAGAGACAACCTATATTTTTCTGAGACAGAATTAGGACACTAACAGGGGGAGGCCTGAAAGGACTCCCTAGTAAAAAGGTTATAATTCCATTAAATTTTTACGAAGGAATGTACATGAGAATCATAGAGGGTCTCCCAACCATAAGAACCAACCATCTTAACCGGAAAACATGGGTCGACACAGAAAGACCCAATTTTTTTTAAAGATTTGCGAAGGGTGTAGGGTTAGTCCGCATGGTTTGTGAAACAATTCACTAACTATGCAGATCATTATTTCTGCATGGCTTCCTACCACACGGTCACTACTAATTGTGCACAAACCATGTGCTCGGCCTGTCTATCCAAATTTCCAACCATTCTCCAAAGACTCAATGGAAACCAAAGGGGGAGGGAATGAAATTAGGTGATGACATGGGTACAACGCCCTCCACCTTTTTCCACAAAACGGGAACAATAGAAGAAAGATGATGACACCAAAGGTTTAAACACTTCCTATCTTTCATAATGATGATAGGCCTTTATACAATGGTTTAAACGACACTGGGATTTCCCTTGACTACGAGCCATCTTCTCTCCGAGACCTATAGCTGGAGCTCAAATGATTGAAGCATCTTCGACCTCATAGTTAGGCTTTGGAAACACCCTAAATGAGAATAATTCTTTCAGTGCCACCAACAACTACACCGCAATCCCCGATAATATTGCTAAGACATAACACATTTCAAAATTACTTTACCCTAACCCAATATTTCACTGAAACAAGGGCTTAGAAGTTGCACACACATCATACCTTGTTTCTTTAGGTGAGAAACAATAGAAGTAAAGAACACCTAAAATAACCTTCCTCTAAAGTAGAAGATTTTAATGTTTTTCCAAGGGATACATTCTACCAACATAACATAGACTCTCAGAGGATTTCACTACTTTCACCTTTACGGTCAACCGAGAACACGGAATCACAAGGCATCACTGAACATGACCATTGCGACTGATATAAACAGTACATGGAGAGGGACCTTATACAACATCCCAAAACAACACACAATTCTAAAAAGTGGCCACAATATCCTGTCATGACTAGATTTCCCACACTTGTAGTTTAACGTGAACTCCTTATTCTAAGATACTACGAAGGACCAAGAGGACCTCTTAGACACCATCTAGATACTCATCCATGCTAACAACACTTGAACACTTCCACCTTCGATGAATCAAGTAGTTTAAGAAACTAAGGCCCCTTTCAACAATCTATGTGCACTCTTCTTCTATAAAAGGATTAGAAAAATCAAGAAAGGCAATTGTGTAGACTTAATCTACAGAGCTATAAAAAATGATTCCTTATGTTGATCAACTGGAGGATTTTACACTGGCGAAACAATCCAGGTTGCACTTCAGTCGTGAACTAACCCTTAATGAGGTGTACCTTATCCAATGATTGAACCTAAGAACCCAACCAATCTGGTCCATTGGTCAATAAACACCACAAAACAGATCCAAACACATGAAGGGAACCACTGTAAAGTAATCCCAAAACATTTCTCAGAAGATACCACTAACCGGACCTTCAACACAGCTTACCGACCAAACACAATCCCAAAACATAGTTCAAACAGGAGGGGTTCTTGGACTCAAAACATCGCAAAATATCAAAATTTTCAAAAAAAAAAATAAACATCATCCCAAACTAGTCATCAAGACATCAAGTTTTTCCTATAAAATCATCTTTTTAAAAACAAATGGTACAGCGGTTAGCGTATCCACCAATGGTACACCATGGGCCTTACACATGAATGTCTCTATGCCATACCGGGTACCCTCATCATATCCATCCTGACACTCATCCATTTGTGCCATCATAAACCCATCATCCCATATAACACCATGCATGTGTTTGCTCACAAAAGTACTAAAGGTCAAAATAAAAATTCTTTCCACTTTTCAAAACCAAAACAGTCAACCAATACATCCTTTTTCTCAAAACCGCTAACCAGGATATCAAAATCCCAATTCACATCATACAAAATTTTTTATAAAGACACAAACAATTAGAAAAGAACTAACTTTCAAGGTATTCACATCAATTTCAAAACATATCATCCCATTAAAACACCTTTCAATAGTTTAGAAAACTCTATTGGAAACACTTTTTCAAAACCAACCTTGACATAGTTCATGCTTTAAAAATAGGTTCAAGCACACCATTCTCCTTTCCAATACAATTTGGAAAATTCAGTTCTTCATTTTCAAAAATCTAAACATTCCTTATTTATTATATAATCATTTCACAAAAACATTACGCTTCTTAAAACCAAGTCAGTTTAAAACCAAAGTACCAAGATTTCAAAACTAAAGAACACAAGACAATGTGAGATGAAACTAGTTTAAGTGGGTGACTTGAACATATGGTTGGTGGCCATATTACAATAACTTAACCATCATAGATAGTGTTCTAGGGAAATATCCCTGGCTCCACATGGCTTTCCAGACCCTGCAAGCGCACTGGGACCATTAACCCAACTCTCTTTTCATTTCCATTAATCATCATCAAACCAAGAAAACCAAAGGACTTAGAAATGTGTCAACTTCCCTTGGAAAATTGAATAAAGTCATGAGGTGTGGTGATCAGACAAAATACTCCTAACTATAATGAAATGTCCTGACAATCCTAACCCCAGACTATCCTGACTTTTCCCCAAATAATATGACCCAAAGAGAGTGGACCTCCCTCTGATACAATTTTGTCATGAACTGAATATGGTTTCCGCCAAAACCGGCACCAAACCTGGCCCGAGACATGGCCCGAAGGGCGTTTCTAATCCCCAAGGTCTGGAACAAGTGCCTAGGTGTCATAAAATGAGAATTGGGAACAATTTACCCGAGTTTATAAACATAAAACAACAAAAGAATCCAATAAAACGAATCTGGATTTTTCAATCCAAACAATCTTTGAAAACATTTCAGAATTGAATTACATATTTTAAGACAACAAAAAAAGTCTATAACAAAGGTAAAAAACCAAAACGAAATATACCAAGAACCCTTATGTCAGGGGACACCGACCTCAAGCCATCTCCACAAGTCTTCACCACCAAGGACCTTCTAGAAACCAGAACCACTCACACTAAAAACTGTACCCAACCTGCGACAACAAAAGAAAACCAAGTATACTTACACCCAAGGGTGTATGTAGGGTGTGATCCAATACCCAGTAGGATACCACCACTACGTTATTCCATGTGATAAACATTAAAAGATGAAAACCATTCATGTTTTCAAAATCATGTAATTTCTAGTTACAATTTCTAAAAGATGCAACTTAAAAAAAATCAGTTTTAAAGTGGGATAATTTAAGAAATCAACACTTTTAAAATAAATTACAAAGATACTGAATTTTACATCCAAATATACCGTATGTAGATGGTAAGTATAAAGGATCTAATGGGAACAATAAATAGGAAATAACCCCCATGCACTATCTTGTTATGGGCCCTAGGTACCTCGTATCTCAGTGAGAGTAACCATCGTGAATATCCATTCTCATGCACGAGACTCTATTAGGGAACATACCCATAACCCAGTGGTCCCCAATCATCATAATAATAGTTTAGTTAGAGTTGTAATCGTCAATCTTGCTATGTGAAACTGAGGCCAAACCCCACAGATTCACTAGCATACTAGTACACGTCCACCCACCTAGATACCCGACTTTTCCCCGTTGCACTCAAAAAAGTTCAACAAGTCAATAAATATAATTTTCACATGAAAATATAATTTCCTCATCAACAATTCACCAACCAGCCCAAATGTATACCACACAAGTCACAAAAGTCCACTTTTCATTCAAATTGATTTGAAATCCAACTCAAACCACAATAACCCACAACACTTTTTCACATTTCTTTAACACTTCCACAAATCGATTAATTTTTTTTGTAAAAACATTAAAATATATTAAAACTCACATAACAGCCCACTCAAATGTTACACAATACCCTTTTCATAACCAAAATCCATTTTTCACATCACACTCACACAAAACATCTCACATCACTTTCACATCTCTTACACACATTAGTAAATCCTTCAAACACTTTTATAAAACATTTCCAAGATGGAACACATCACTAAACAACCCCTTTATCATTTAAAATGTTTCATTTCAAAATATAAACACTCTAAAATAGTTTCCCAATATGGTTTCACCTCTTACATAAATCATTAAATCGTTCAAATCTTTCGTAAAACAATTCTAAAGAGTCTACCCAAGCTTTTCTTATAAAACCCATTTCAAATCCATATTTCAAGGACCAAAAAACACCAAAAAACTAATAATGTAGAAGTTTCAGCCCTATATACATTTATAAAACCACTTTAAAGTGTTATAGAATCACATTTAATAATACCACAAAAGATAAAAATGAAAACACCCATTTTCATAAAATTCTCTCAAGAAGTATAACAAATTTTTAAACATCAAACCTATTCAGAAACCTTATTTTTAGGACCACATGACACTAATACATTAATTAACCAGAATTTTCAGGACAAACAATATTTAGTAAACCAATTCCATAAGTTATAAAATACACCCAAATAGTACCCCATGAGTTACACATGAAAACACCCAATTTCTTGTTAAAAAGAAACTATAAAATTTAACACTTAACCAAATCAATCATAAATAGTTTTTGCACCACACCCAACATGTGCGTAATATAAAAAATGAGTAAATACAGAAAGCTAACTCATCAATAATTGTTTACACATGGAAGTAAGTGAAAACAAACCCTAAACCATAATATTTCACCAAAAATACCCAAAATCAAACCCTAGGTATGGAATCTAACTCCTAGAAACTCAATAAATATATGAAAGAGGGAGGAAACCCTAAGGAGAAGGAAGGAATTGAAGAGAGAAACACTTACGCAAAACAATATTGAAGAAAACGACCCAAAATCCACCAGTATCTGAATTTTAAAACTCCTAAAAATTTTATAGAGGTTCTAACAAGGATTAGGACATCATGTAGGAACTATAATGGGGGAAAAATTACAAATAGAAGGATTTATGAAAGGATCAATTTACCTCTTCAAATCTGGGTGATTTGTGAAATCCAAAGAAGTTTCATCCAATTTTGAGATTCTATTAAGCTCCAAATTGGGGGACGAGAGAATGGGGGCGTGCCTTAGGTACGTGGGCTTGGGTGAGAGTTATAATCACAAAAAAAGCATAAAAATATAATGAGTTATTAAAAAATTAAAAAAATATATTTAATGTAGGAAATGGGCATTCAGGAAGTCCCAACCCCTTAAATAAAGACCCATATCCACCATGATTATGGACTCCTAAATGGTACAAATTAATTTGGTGGTGTTAATAGGTTAGGGGATGAAATGTATAAATTGGAATGGATGAAAAATGTTTAAAAATGAAGGAGTTATAAAGGAACCAAAATTTATTTTTAAATATGGAATTGGGCTCACGGTTTGGCCCAATTCATGAAAACTCGCCCATTCATCCATAAAAGCTTGGAAAACCCCCAAAAAAGCATGAATGGAAATTAAATGAAATATAACTTTAAAATATTTCATGTATGTGACATAAAATAAGTGGATGGGTTACTAAAAGTGGTAATAATCATATGGAAATGAATAAGTCCTATGAAGAAGGAAATATCATCTATATCAATTTATATCACTAGTTTCCTATTTAAAAATTGTATTAATTGATTCAAAAATTGGTATGTATCACACCATTATACTTAAATATTAATGCATTGAATGTTTTGTGTGAATTCTATAGAGATTATAGGTAGTTTATTGTTAAAAGAAATAAATTTCCTAATCTATAAATGTTTTATGGAAAGTAATGAATGATATGGATAACATTCATATTATTAATAGAGTCACATGTTTCATAAATAGAATTCCAAATTAGTAAGCTTAAATAATTTTTTTATGGATCATTACCAAGTGGAAAAATACTTTGCATTCTTTTAGTGGAATTTTATTGAAATAGGTTACATTAAATAATAGAGATAATAAGTATAAAGGTTTTGACAATATTACTACAAGTGGTTTGATAATATTTTTTAAGGTGAATATGAAGGGGTAGAATAGTCTATCATACTTAGGGATTATTGAAGGAAATAAATGATATTGATATATTTTGAATATTTTATGAAATAAGCATAATGAAAAGGGGAGTACATCTAATGGAGTATTTGAGCTTGGAAATAATCCTTTTAATTTTATTTAAAAAAGGGGAGAGATAAGAATTCTATAATTTCTAGATGTTTTAGAGGATCTTGGATTATTAAAGAAATGGGGAGAGATTATCTCAATCTATATGGTGCATGGATTTTATGAAGACATTTTAAAAGAAATCAAAAGGGGGTTATTGTTATAACCAGGAAGGTTGTATGATGGATTTGTTGAATTTTATTAAAATAGATCGATATAAATAGTCATAGAAGGAGGTCAATGGAAGGAATGATAATTAGTGAAGGTTTGATGTCTGTAATAGGATGATGTTTCAAGAACTAATGTATATGGAGTATGCATAGATTATGAATAGGTTGTAATAATATTTTAAAATCAAATGAAGATGTTTAAAGTTTTGGGATGTTATGATTAGTTGGAATGTTGAATATTATTCCAATCATTGAGGTTATGAAAAATTTTATTAAGTAAGACCACACACCGTGTTTATAATGGAGTTTTTAATATGAAAAATGTTCATATTCCTAGATTTTTTCAATTTTATTAGTTTTGAAAGTTTTAAGGAAGTATCTAGAGTTGAATAAAAGAAAATTGTTTAAAGAAATAATCACTATGATATTTATCACACCATGGAAATTTAGCTAAGCTACAGTAGATTTGTAAATTGATGGAGTGTAGATACTATGGGTGATTTTTTACCATTTCAAGATAGAATAATTTTAGTAAGAAATGACGATGAGAACCACACAATGGTGGATGATTTTTTGTGTGAGAAGTATAACTATGGGAAACAAAAAGTCTATTACATACTATAGTAGATGGTGTTTTAGAGGAATTGAAGAAACAATTATCCTGATATACCTAGATATTTAGAAAAGACATGTAATAAATTTCATTATATATTTGGAAAATCATGGTAGATAAATATTAATTTAAAAGGTTATGGTGATGGATACCACACCCATAGATGAAGTTGATGGAGACCACACAAAAGGTTAAGGTGATGGATACCACAAAAAATGAGTTTTATTATCCAAAATGATACTAGATAGACTACAGTGAATACTAAAATAGGGACTGGATGTGTTCTATTCTATAGATCACATCATTTCCCATTGATATAGTACATCTAGAAAATAGATATTCAAAAAATGGGTGTTGAAGAAGTTGTTTGAGTTTAAATTTTTTTTATGGAAAATGGGAAACTAAAATGCACCACACCATGGATGAATGAATGATTCATACCATTTTTATTGAGTAAAGGAGAAAAATAGGCAGTAGAGAATAATTATAGTTATGGTGAAGGGATTTCTGAGTTACCTGATCATTTTGATAGGTGACCACTTTATAGAGTTTGAAAAACTATAGGTTACATTCAGTTTTTATAATACTTTGGTGCTCATTTAACTATTTGAAAATTACAGCTCAAACTTCAACATAATTTATAGAGTTCGGTGGTAGTGATTTGATTTAAGTAAGTCTAGTGGTCAGATTTTAATTAATGGAATTTGGATGTTAATTGAGATTTGAAATTTTAATTTTAAAACAAATGGATTCTCTAGATATATGGATTATAGTGAGAAAGGGTAGAAATGAAATATAGAGGATAAATTAAGGAAACGATAAAGGAGAGGAACTATGTGTTACTTGATAAAGGGATAAAAAATCAAAGGTATTTATTGAATATTATATTTGAAGGAATATTAATTTACAACTAATTGAAATTTAATTAAAGACTATATTTTTAATTGTAAGAGTTTCTATGAAAATAATTGAAGAACAATTTTGATAGTGATGAGGTATTGTGTTTGTATGAGAATACTAGGAAGAAATTAATTACTACAAAGAAACATTACTATTTTAGTTTTTTATTCTCTCTACAAATTTTATCTAAAGATTAAAGTTTCAACTCTTACCAAAATGAATTGATAATATCAATTAGTGGAATTTGAAGCATCATTTGGTTTGAATTAATGTATAAACATCTAGAAGCATGATGAAAAATTCATGTATTGACCTTGAAGTGACCTTCATTTCATTAAACTAAGAAGAGTCTTATAATTCTATAAAATAATCTCTTCTAGAGCACTATGGAAAGGATAAGAAGGTAATGATCCCTAGGAAGTAGTGAGCTTATCCAAAACCAATCTATAAGCAGTGATCCTTGGTGAGGAGTGACCTTACCTAAACTTTTATAGGAAATGAGCCTAGATAAGAAATGAAATAATCTAAATACTACATCCACATAAATAGAGAGTTATTGTGGATTTTGGTACAGTAATATAATTTTGAGTGAATTCTCCTTGGATGTAGCCCATTTTAGGTGAACCAAGTAAAATCTCAGCGTGCCTTAGATTTTAAATTGTTATTATAATGTAACATCTTTTTAAAAAGGTAAACATCATTAATTTTTTGATTTAAATTCTTTAAAAGGACTTTATTTATGAGTCTATCTTAAAATGGAGGTCGTAGGTGCATCTTGGGATTATCTGAAGCCCAGTGTACCAAAAAT
Source organism: Viscum album (assembly GCA_963277665.1). Lineage (NCBI taxonomy): Eukaryota > Viridiplantae > Streptophyta > Magnoliopsida > Santalales > Viscaceae > Viscum > Viscum album. Next base: position 386,872,022 of record OY728148.1, on the reverse strand, counting down.
GGGGAAAACAGACTGGGACACACGGTTAGGAGAAACTGTGCACCCCAAGAGCACAACCATGAAACCATTTATAGATTTGGGGTGGTGACATAACACATGACCAACTAACATTTAGTGAAACTGTGTGGTCAACCATGTGTTATGCCCTAGAGTAGTAGAATCTACAACACATTTGGCGCACTGTTTGGCCAACCGTTCGGTCAAAGCATGCAACACCAGTTAGTGGTCATATTTCTTCATCGTCAGAAGCTAAATACTCGTCTCAGTAAGCTCTCTCATATACACCCATTTATTTCTTTGGTTTCTACAATACTGACTATGATATCTCTATGCGATAATTGTAGCCATATTTTGGGGGTTTTCCTAAAATATATTGATTTATTCCATTTTAGGTTGAATCAAGCCTCGATACTGGATGTGTGTATTACCACAATGTTGAGGTAGGGAGTATACTTCCCTTTCATTTTCATTGTTTTTACATTGCTTCGTTGTACTGCCTAGTCAGAACATTCTAGTGAGTCTTGTTATCACATATTAAAATGATTTTCTTATTTCTAAATGACCATTGGGACTATAACTAGATGTGAAACCCATGTTTAGGGTGTTTATCTTGGATTCAGTGACCCATTTGGATGGACCAACCAAAACATCCTAAGTTTCCCTTTTCTTAAAACATGGAAAAATTATCCTTGGTGTGTGTGGAACTGTGATAATGATATAATTTTATTAATAATCCAATAATGAGAAATATTTCATGAATTGGGTCTCACTTAATAATTTCTATGCTTGAACATAGTGGTTTGGACTATGTGTGGCGCATTATACCTTTGACATGCTTGATGTCACTTTAAATTCCTTATTCCTTACATTCTAAAATGAACATTTCAAGTAACATGAGTACCTTACTTTATTTAAATACTTATGCCTTATTATAAAATCTTATACTTCATGAAATATGACTTAATTAGTGTAATTATACTCAAATTTACATGTTTATTCCAAGTGAATTATGATAACACCTTTTGTTAAATGATTATGTATAATGTCATGTGAAATTTCTTACCTTATATTATGGAAAATGGTTATGCCTTGTTTGGTTCTCTTTCTTGAGACTTTTTACAGTTTGAATGTAATTTGATACTTGATCGAGATTGATAGCTTTAGATATTGAAATTTCATAAATGACATACTGGTAAGAGGCATGTTGATGCCAAATTCCTTACTTATAGATCATTGTTTATTGTTTTTTCCCAAGTTAGTGGCTTGATCCATATGAAATGCTTGTTAAAATTGTTGGCTTGCACTATTACATTTCATGTGTTGACATGAACTCGTCTAAGGGTTATGAAGTGTATCTTATGCCTCATACCTTTCTTACTCTTATTAAATGCTCATTTCCTTGCTATATGAAATGATCCATTGATGTTTGGCTTGAATTACTTAGCCTGGATAATAGAAGAAACTGGTATTGATATGATTAATGTTGGTTAGAAATTATAAATTAATTTCTTATTATGTATGCCTTCTGTACTGGAAATATGATCTATACCAATGGTTTTGGGCAAACAGTTGGTATAGTTTACTAATTTGGACCTATACCAATGGTTTGGACAAAACCATTGGTATAGGTCACTTATATAGACCTGTACCAATGGTTGTGGACAAAACGTTGGTATAGGTTCACTAATTTGGACCTATACCAATGGTTTGGCCAAAACCGTTGGTAGAGGTCCATTATAGAGACCCTATACGAACGGTTTTTCCAAAACCATTGGTATAAGTCCCAAAATCAAAGAACTTGTACCAATGATTCTCAAAACCGTTGGTATAGGTCTATAACAATGGTTTTGAGAACCGTTGGTATAGGTACATGTATTTTTAATGGAATATTCTTACAGGGGACATTAAATAAATCAAAATTTAAAATACTTATGATAATACATATATATGTTTATGAAATTATGTTCACAAAAGTAGGTTAGGTTAGTGGTTAGGTCTTTGAATCACAAACAGAAGGTGCTGTGATCAAAACTAACTGGATGATAATTTTTTGAATTACATATACCAATGGTTTATGGAATCGTTGGTATAGATTTTCATATTACATATACCAACAGTTTTCAAAACCATTGGTATAGGTTTATACAAATGGTTTTCCCAAAACCATTGGTATAGACCTATCCTCACTTCTTACTTTTTAATGGTTCTCCAAACTATTTCTATAGCCTTTACCAATAGTTTGGAGTCCTATACCAACGGTTCCAAACCGTTGGTATAGGGTATTTTTCCAGTAGTGCTTGTTTGATGTGGTGCTTGAAACTGGCTGATAAAGAACATGGGTTTCATCTTAAGGACCCATGGATGGACTTATCGTGCTTGATGGGTTACAACCTGATGTCATAGGGGAGATGCTTTGGCTTTCCAGGAAAGGTCTTTTGGAGAAATTTATTATACTCCTGATTGATATGGGTTCCCAAGTGGAGAAACCATTTTAGGACCTTTTAGCTAGATCGATACACTATGCCTTGTGTGAAACTCAGTCCTCTTGTGAGATACCTAGGGTGGACTTAGTGGTTACCATACCTCATAGAAATACTTGGAATGTCGTATGTGTCTCTTTAGATGGGTCAGTGGTATTGGATTATATTTAATGTTCCTATTGAGACACTTGGGATTCTTTCAGATAGCCTTAGATGGGCATGAAAATTCACCTCATGTTTTAATGTAATGTTTTGTTTTCATTTTATTTTTGGTTGTTGAAGAATATGATATGCATCGTTTATGTTTATATGATCATGCTTATTCACTTGTGAAACCTCTGCCTTAATTTCAAGCATACTTATGTGATGACACAAAATTGAGACCCTAATCGAGAGAACAATCTTGGGGGTATAATTTAATATTTTCCTTGTTCACCTTGGTTTATATTATATATATATATTATGACTATCATAGGTTATTCATTCAGACTCCCAGAATAGGCCAAAGAAGGTGATATGGGATGGGTGTCCACTTATGAACCTAGACCAAGTTACAGTTGTAGTTCATTTTTTACCTATGATTTATTATATATGGAACACTATTTCTTACTTATAGCATGAAAATGGAAAGGTCTAGACATCGTGGGTGCTGGTCTACTGAGATTATTCTATCACAACATGCTCAGTCACTTTTTGGTACCTGAGTAGAATTTATGACCACATGTGAGGATAAAGGGAAGTGTGATACTTCCAATGCTTGATTTGCATTCTGTTTAGGATGGAGATAGGGCAGAGGACTGAACCTATACTCGAGATGTTTTTGTATCAGTTTAATTTTTTTATACTTTTGATAACATGATTTTTATGCTTGTATACATCTTTTCCCTAAACTTATATTTTTGTATAGAATCATGACACCATCATCATCACTTTTGTACCATGTATTATTATTCAGCTTCTCTAGTTATCTGGTTACTCTATTTTGGTTGTTATTCTTTTCAGCTTCTATCTACTTATTATTATGCTTACACTATTTTTGATTATTGTTTAACACTATTAATACTTTTCTCTATGTGAAAATAGTCTCCCCATAGACACACCATAGGCCCTTGATGCTATTAGACTGCCTCTAGCGTTTGGGGAGATGCACTTGAGGTAATGTGGGCTACCAACCTCAAGGAACTTTTGAGTAGCATCAGGACCAAGATGCTATAAAGTTTCATCAAAGGTAATTTTCTTTTAATTTGTCTTACTATTTGGGATTAGAGAGGAGACAAGGATATAGGAATTTGGATATGACCTTATGCTTGGATGTAGCAAACCCATGTATAGAGGAAACCCAAATTTCATAGGATGTGAATTACAGTTACTAATTATTTCATTGATGGTTGATATGATTTCACCATTGGGTGACACACATGATCTGTGATGTTATTGATATTGGTGTGATTGAGATGATTATTTACATTACCTAGACATGATGAAATTGGGGTGTTTCATTACATGCATCATACTAGGAACTATCGGAATTGAAATGACTTGAATTATTCCATTCCATATTTATTTCAGTGTGTATTTTCTTATTTTCATATGATTTCTACCGTTCCTAGTTGTTATATCCTATAATTCTTAATTTTTTATAGGAATATATGTGTTCTAGTTTGTCTCACAGAGATATGTTGTGGTTTGGGTGAGGTGGATTCCACTTTCAACTCATAAGGGTATGGTCCCGCATGGATCGAGTTGGTGATCCACCTAATTCAGCCAAAAAAGGGTAATTAAATCCTTAAAATTTAAAATGAAAACTGCATGTTAAAAAGTAATGGTCACCTCATATGGTAATGTGTGAATTTGACCTTACCTTGGTATGATCTCTAAGGGGAATTCCTTGTGAAAATTTTTAAGGTACTTCCTTATTATTTATACCTGGATCTTGTAGCAGGTTGCTAGTTCTGTTATGCTCAGATGTAGGCCAGGCTTATGTCCTCTTATTTATTTCCTTATCTATTTTTCCATATTCAGGGAGGCCTTATACCTACCCTTCCTTACTATTTCTTTACCTTTTTTCCTTATCTATTATAAATTTGGTATGAGGCATGCATTCTGAAATTATAGAGATATTCCACCATGAATTCCTCATGATATATTCTAAGAGAGTGGTGATGAGAACACTGTGAAGGTGGTTGGTCGTGAGCCACTCATTGTAACTCCTATAGTGACTCCTAAGGCAACTCTTGTTGATATTCAACTGGACACCAAAGATCCGTTTAGGGATAGTTTTATGAGGTTTTTTCTGACTATTCAGGGTGCTCCCTAGCCTACCCCGACTATGGAAAAGATTACATGATACTTTCAAAAGAAACAATGCTTGAGTATTCTTCTTGCTTCACCAAGCTTTAGTGTTTTTCTCTATCTCTAAAGAGTGATTAATTGCCTAATATGACGTGCATTGATGATGGGATTGGATACATTATCTACTCACAAGTGAATAACTTTTGGTTAACTACCGTTATGGTGATAGTGAACTAGGATTTGATCACAGAGTAGGATCTTAGAGAAGCTGGTCTTATGAGCCATGTCTATTTTGTTTTGTGTTAGGGAGATGGTTCCTCAGTCAGTACAAAGCATCCTTTCGAGGGTGCATGTGGGTGAAGTTACAACCAGGTGACATGTGTTGACAGTTCGATAGTATGTCACCAATATTGAATGATAGACCATAAGAAGACTCATTGCACCAGGAACCCAATGAAATGAAGATTTTACGGTAGAATGGGTCATCTTCAACATTTTTTCCATTCTTTTACTCTAGCATATAGTGGTAGGTGATTTGTACCAATACCACCATCAAGTATAATATCTATAAAACTACGTCAGGCTAGGAGTTGGTCTTCTACTATCCCATCAAGCCAAGGCAGTGGTGGCCATGGTCGAGGTAGTCATACTTTAGATCATCAGTGAAAACATAGTGGATCTTCTCAGGCTAGTCATAATGCACCTTAGGGTCATGGTTCATTCCATATGTATGTAGTGAATCTATAATATGATGAACATAATCCCAGTCCATCTATAGTTAGAGGTACTATTCTAGTAGCCTATACTTTAGTTTCTTCCCTTTTAGATATATCTGTATCATACTCTTTCATATCTGCTACATGTGTGGAAACCCTATTCCCTTTATAGAGAACTTCTGTGGTGTTATGTCTCTCAACACCCCTTTATGGGTCAGAATAGAGGGAACACACCATTTTTTGGAGTGACCCTTGAGGTTGGTACCATTTCATCTATAATTTCTTCTTCCTTGAGATGATTGGATTTGACATCACTATCGGCATGGATTGGCTCATGGTTTTTTCTGACCAAGTGGATTTTTATCGCCACTAAGTGTCTTTTACATCGGTTGAGGGAAATACATATATAAACATAGGTGAGTAGGATATCTATATAGTTTAAGTAGGACCCAAGCAAGATGGGCTTGGTAGAGTGACCGATCAACTAGTGAGTCTCTTTATGAATGATCAGGTAATGCAACTCATGGAGTTCCCTATAGTTTTGGATCATTTCAAGGACATCTTCCCTAATGATATCTTCAGCTAAACTTTTTATAGGGAGGTTGAATTTACCATTGATCTAGTTCTAGGTGTGGTACTAGTGACCATTACTCCATACAATATGGCACTAATAGAGCTCTAAGAACTGAAAAATAATATTGAAGATCTTGAGGCTAAGGGTTTTGTCAGATTCAACACATCACTATGGGGTTCACCTATTACTTTCACCAATAAGGTGGATAATACCCTATGATTGTGTTTGGATTATAGATAGTTGAATCAACTTATAGCGAAGAACCATTATCCATTTCATCATATAGACTAATTCTTCAACAAAATCCAGGAGAAACTGTTTTCTCCATTATTGATTTGAGTTTCGGCTACTATCAGGTTCGTGTGAGACCATCAGATATAACACGTAAAATATTCTAGAGTAGTTATGGATTTTAAGAGTATTTTTTATGTGGGCTGTTTGGAAGAATGCATTGAAAATATTCATGGATTTGATTAATCAGGGTTTTCACATGTATCTTGATTCTTTCGTGGTAGTCTTCGTAGAAGACATCTTGGTGTACTAGCATACTAGACACAAACATTCCACCCATCTTGAGATCATGATGAGTACATTGAGATAGAACCAACTTTACATGAAGCTCAGTGAAATCCACTTTTTGATTAGTGAGGTTCAATTTTTGGGTTATATCATATCATAGGTGGGTGTATCTATTGACCCAGAAAAGGTGAGCACCATGGTTTCTTGGGAGAATCCGAAGAATTTGTTTGATTTAGGTAGTTTATTAGGACTTATAAGTTATTAAAGGAATTTCATTTCAGAATTTTCTTACATAGAAGCACCTATAACATCCATGACTAAGAAGGGTATACAATTCCCATGGTATGAATCTTGTGAGAAGGAATTTCAGGAGTTAAATGAAAGGCTCGCTTCATCTCCTATTTGGATTCTACCAGAACCAGGTAGAAGTTAAAAAGTATTTTATGATGATTCAGGGACCAGGATAGGTTCAATTTTTATGTAGGGTGATTAATTTGTTTTAAATGGATCTTTCTAGTTGAGGCCGCATGAGAGAAAATATCCTACACACAACCTCAATATATCTTTCATTGTTCATGTTCTGTGCTATTGGAGGTACTATATTTTGGGAGACATGTTATTGGTTTACACGGATAATAAAATGTTGAAATATATCTTCACATAGTGAGACTTAAATCTGAGGTAGAACATGTGAGTATAATACCTGTAGTATTTTGATTTTTAGATTGATTATACCCTTGGTAAAAGAAATGTAATTAAGGATGAATTAATCCATAAAAGAAATATAAAAACTATCCAATTGGATAGAAGTGAGTAGAAAATGATGGTTATGTTTTTTGAGTTGCATTTTGAGGTTGGGAAAAAATATGGGAAACTAGTTTTAGAAGCTCTTACAATGAATTCCTCTCTTATAGAGTGAGTCCACATGAGACAATTATATGATCCAGATTGATTTTTTTAGGAGAAGTTTCATAAGAGAGAACCCACCGCCAGGTTAGGTTTTTGATAGAAGTGAGACCCTTCTCTACCTTAGGCGTGTTTATGTGCCTTCGGATATATGAGAAAAGATAATGAGGTAATCTCACACCTCAGTTTAGGAAGTTCACCCTGGGCTTACCAAGATGTATCAGGATTTGAATCTCCAGTACTGGTGGATATGTATGAAAAAGAAGATAGTGGGATTTATAACTCAGTGATCCACTTGTTAGCTGGTGATACAAGAGCACCAGTGACCTAGTGGACTTTAACAACCTTTATCCATTATGGATTAGAAATGGAATGGCATCACCAAGGATTTAATTACAATCTTGCTACGGTCTCCTCAAGGTAGTGACACAGTATTGGTGATAGTCGATAGGTTGGCCAAATTTGATCACTTCTTACCGATACGTGAGACCCACTCTATTGATGAGTTAGGTATACTTTACATTCGTGAGATATTGAGACTTCATGGTGTAACCCATTAAATAGTTTTGGACTGAGATTCCCAGTTCACATCATAGTTTTGGAAATGGTTGTAGAAGACACTGGGTTTGTAGGTGCTTCTGAGTACTACATATCACCATCAGACTGATTGGAAGTCCAAGCATAAGATTCGAGTGTTAGAGGATATAGTTAGGGAATTTAATATTGGTTTTTAAGGTTATTAAGAGAATCATATTTGTCTAGTTGAGTTTTCCTATAGTAAATTATTTTAGGAAATAATTTATATGGATCTGTATGAGCCACCCTATGGTAGACTGTGCCGTTCACTCCTATTCCAGATAGAGGCAAGGGAGGTAGGTCTTTTGTGTCCTCATCTTGTTCAGGAGACTTCAGAGCAAGTTTAGCAGATTCAGAAGCCCATGGATATATATTAGTTAAGGAATAAGTCATATACTGATTGTCATTATAGACCTTTGGAATTCAAGGTGATACATTGGGTCTTTCTGTATGTATCACCTCATTTGGGACATAAACAAATTAGGAGACATGGGAAGCAATGTCTGAGATATATCGGGCCTTTTGAAATAGTGGACAGAGTTGGTGCAGTAGCATATAGGTTGTTATTACCTCGGAGGTACCATTCCATGAACAAAATCTTCCATTTATATCATCTTCAATAGTATCATCCAAACTTGTCTCATTCAGTTATTCCTAACGATATCAAGCTTGAGGCAGATGCATCCTTTTAGGATCATCCAATATGTATAGTTCACTGTAGTATGAAGGTTCTTTGAGGTAGTTCAATTCCTTTAATACAATTGCTATTAGAGCATGAACATGTTCAGTATGATACATGAGAGTGGGTGTATGATGTATGTGTGCAGTGGATAGAAATTTTCTCATAGTACATTGTACCACCCTCAAAAGGGAAACTCAAGGATGAGTTGTTTTAAGGAGGGGAGGTTGTAATGTCCTATATTTTTCTAAAGGTATGAACTATTAAATTTTTTTCTTAAATATTATAAAAAACCTTAGTTTGATACCTAATCTTTAAATGGAGGTCTCAGGTAAATCTGGGTATTTTCTAAATCCTAGAATACAAAAAGGTGGAAAACAGACTGGCACACATGGTTAGAAGAAGCTGTATAGCCCAAGAACACGGCCTTATGTCCATATTGTAGATCCATGGCACTAAGCTACCACATGGCCAGTGCATGTTTAGTGAAACCATGTATTTCAAAATGCACTATGCCCCATAGTATTAGAATATACCTCACAATTGGAACATAGTTTGGCCAACTGCGGAACACCTACTGAGTAGTTTATTTTTCATGATATTTGAAAACTCTTCTCTCTCCCCTAACCCTTTCACTTAGGTTTTCCACTCTCCAGGCCTACGAAAAGGACCTCCTCTCCTATCTTTGGTTTTTGATTGATCTCCCTCTATAGTGGTAAGATTTATTCATCATCAGAAGCTATAAAATCTTCTTGGTAATCTCTCCCATCCACACCTCTGGATTTCTTGGTTTGTTCAACCCTCACTACACTATCTCTATGCGACATATTTAGCCAGATTTTAAGGGTTTTCCAAAATCTCTTGATTTATACTAATTTATATCAAATAAAGCATCAATACCAGATTTTTGTAGTACCATGACATTGAAATAGGGAGTCTACTCTATTTCTATTAAAAATTTTCACTTTTGGTGTTGCATTGTCATGCCACACTATCAGATCCTTCTAAAGAGGATTGTTATCACATATTAAAATGATTGAATTGTTTTTACATGAACATTGAGACTATAAATTAACGTGAAACCCATGTTTATGGTGTTTGGATTGTCTTCAGTCACCCCTTTTGGTGGGATGACAAAGAAGACCTAAGTTTCCCTTTGTTTAAAATGTAGAAAAAATTGTCATTGGTGTTTGTGGCACCTTGATAAATCTATAACTGGATTAATAAGCTTAGAATGAGAAATATACTATGAAATAGGTCCCTATTAATAATTACTAATATTGAACATAGTGTTTTTGCCTATGTGTAGTGCCTTATACCTTTGACACGCTTGATGTCTCTTTGAATTCATTATTCCTTACATGTTAAAATATTTATTTTAAGTTACATGAGTACCTTTCATTAATGAAATCCTTATGAATTGTGCTAAAAGCTTATAATTCATGAAATATTCCTTCCTTGGTGGAATTATAATCAAATTCACATGTTTATTCCAAGTGAATTATGCTAACACCATATGTTGAATGATTATTCATAATGCCATGTTAAATTTCATACCTTATATTATAACAGATGCTTATGACTTGTTTGTTCATCTTGTTGGAGCCTTTTATGGTTCTAATAGAACATGATACTTGATAAAACTTGATATCTTGAGATATTGAAATGTAATAAATTACATATTGGAAAGTGGCATGTTGATTTCATATGCTTTTCTTATAGATCATGCTTATTTATTATGCCTTTATTAGTGGCTTGAGCCATATGAAATGTTTGTTAAACATGTTAGATTGTTCTATTGAATTTCACGTGTTAACATGCACTTGTCTAAGTATTATTCCATTTATATTATTCTTTATACCTTTCTAAATATTATTAAATACTCATTACCTTACTATATGAAATGTTCCATTAATGATTGGATTGATTTTATTATCTTGGTTAATGGAATCATGTGGTATTGAGATGATTATTATTGGTTAGAAATCATAAATACAATGCTTTTTATGTATTCCTTTTTTGATATAGAACTTAACACAGGCTTGGAGAGAACATGGGTTTTGTATTAAAGACCCATGAATGGAATTATCATGCTCAATGGGTTATAGCCCAGTACGCCAAGGGAGATGCTTTGGCTTACTAGGAAAGTCCTTGCCAGGTGATTTATTATACTTCTATGTGATAATGGTTCCCAAGTGGAGAAACTGTGGGAGGAAATTTTGACGAGATGGATAAACCATGCCTTGGGTGATACTTGGTCCTATTGTAAGATACCTAGGATAAACTCAGTGCTTACCATATCTCATAGCGATACTTTGGATGCTGTAAGGGGATTCTTAGATGGGATCAGTGGTATTGGATTATATCAAATGTTCCCATTGAAGCACTTGGGATTCTTTTAGATCAACTTTTATGGGAAAGAGACCCCACCTCATGTTTTAATGGAATGATTAGTTTTCATTATCTGTTTAGTTGTTGAATCATATGATATGTATCCTTTTTGTTTATATGATCATGCTTATGCACTTATGACACCTTTCCTTAATTTCCAGCATACTTATGTGATGACATGGAATTGAGACTCCAAGAAAGAGAACAATCTTGGGGGTATAATTAATTAGTTAACTTTTTCATCTTGGAACATGTTATATATATATTGTTAACTTCATAGATTCCTCATTCAAACTCCCAACGATGGATGAAGCTGGGGAAATTGGAAGGGTGTCCACTTTAGAACCTGTACCATGTTGAAGTAGTTTTTTATTTACTTCTCTATCATTTATTATATATGGAACACTATTTATTATTTATAGCATAGAAATTTAAAGGTCTATACACCATGAGTGCCAAACTACTGAGATTATTATCTCACACCATTCTCGGGCATTGTTTGGTACCTAAGTAGACTTTATGTCCACATGTATGGATAAAGGGAAGCATGCTGCTTCTGATGCTTTATTTTATCGCTTCTTGGGATGGATATGGGGGAGGAGAATGGAGCCTATACTCAAGATGACATTGTAAAAGTTTACCCTTTTTGTACTTTTGATAGCATGCTATTTATGTTTGTACCGTTGTTTTCCTTACACTTCTTTTTTTGTATATACTCATGAAATCATCATTTTAACTTTTGTACCATGTATTATTTTTCAGCTTCCGCAGATATCTGTTTACTCTATTTGTATTATTAATTTTATTTTTATACTATTTTCTTATTATTAATTATCCTCAATTTCTTATTACTGTTTACCACTATGCATACTCTGATCTATAAGGGAATAGTATCCCCACAGACACACCCTAGACCCTCACTGTTAGTAGGTAGCCCTTGGTGTTTGGGGATATGAATGTAAGGTCATGTGGCCAATCAAACTCGGGGAACTTTTGAGTGGAATATGATATAGGAATTCTATAATTATATCAATGTTTATAATTTTATTCGATTGACTAAGCTTATAATAATAGGGTGATTAATTTTTCTTTATAATAAGGGAATAAGATCTTAAGGAAATATCATAGGAGAAAAGATTAAATCTACCAACACCCTGATTCATCACCGCTATCAGGGTGTCCGAGGACACTACAATAACAAAAAAAATCTAGATCTAATACCATTTTTTCTTGAACCAAACTGGGATACACATGATCTGAGTACCGGGTCCAACCTGTTCCATGGATCGAAGCATATTCTTGATCCATACAGATTCGAGGCTTGTACTTGGGCATCAAATACTTGAAAGTGTGAATAATTTCACCTAATAAAATATATATATAAAATATATCTTATACCTAAAATACTGACATGAAAACTCCATAAGTTAGATGATCACAAATACATAATAAGAAAAATCCAATTATAAGTGAAACCGAATGAGGTATAAACATAAAACTAAAATAATAAATTATAAAAAAACCCAACTATCATAATAAAAGTATCTCAATATATATAAAATTAAAAATTTTAATATATGGACCAACATTAACCATGAGAGACTAGAATGATAATTCAATCAAGGTATAATTCATATATATAATAAAATACTAATATAAAATAAAGATGAAAGGAACCCATCTCCATGTATCATGAAAAATGATTCTTTTCTTGGCATCACTATCTCTATAATCAAACTAGAACCCAAAAACCAACCATTATATCTAAGAGGAACATTAAATGTATATAGGTTTGAGAAAAAAATAAGTAGTTGGTATCCTACCTACACCCCATGCATAACCTTAAAACCTAAATCTATTTTTATGATAGTTTGAAAATATAAATAAGAAAGTCTTTTTATTTTAATAAAAAAAATTCACATGAAACCGTCAATTTAATTCATTTTATACAAGGTAAACCATTCACCCACATTTAACACAATGAATCTTTAAGATGTTTTATTTAGGAATGAAATTTAAAGTAAAAGATTTTTTTTCAAAACATTACTTTATATATACTCACATTGAAGTGATAAAGAAAATAACCCACAATTTAAAACCAATTTCAAATTACACAAATAAATCCCAAGGGAGATAAATTTATACTTTTAAAAAGTAAATATCCAAATATGTTAAACCCTAAAATAATAACTTTAAATAAAATAGAATTACAACATACATAAATAGGAATAAATTAATACATGAAATCAAATATAAATTTCAATAATATCCACTCAAGTAAATAAACGATAACCCAATTTAATGAGAGAAACTCTAGAGAAATAAGGTTAAGGTATATTAAGATCATTATACATTATTATGTGGAAGAACAATCATATCTAATTTCACATAGGCCCACCCAAGAGAACATCCACAATTCCTAGTGGGTAAAGTGAAATCAACATCATATCAAATTTAATATAGACCGCTAGAAATAGAATCATCAATTACCAGGGGTAAATTAACATCTCAGTTAGAGTAGTAACATAATTAGTTATTTGATCCAATTCTTGGGAGATAATTATTAATGCTTAGTATTTACTTGTCCTAGGTTTCCTACCTAAGTACTTTATTTTCCCATGATCAACCAAATGGAAGTGAGAGACATTAATCATGAAATAAAACACATAGGATCATAATGATATATAGAAAAAAATATCAAAAAAAATTATAACATAGCCTCACCTCTAAAAAACATTCATAGAACTTATCCCATTTTTATAAATAAAAAAATCCTAATAAATATATCCCCAAACTAGGTTACTTCCATGAACTCAATATAAAATAAAATATCACTTTAGATTTTATGAAATACCATGAAGGGGATCAATTATTAACTATAGTTCATAAATACCCCTTATATAAAGTTTCAAATATACCTTCAAAATGTATTTATAAAAAACAATTTAAAAAAATACTATTTTAAATTCAAATCTTGGAAAAATCATCAAAGAATTAAATTTTTTTAAAGGAAACCAAATTGACCCTTATATTTATTTTTTTCTAAAAACATGATATTCTTTAGAAATAATTTTAGTTTCAAAACACTCCTTCAATCATCAAATGACCAGGTTAAAATACTATAATGCATTAATATAAATAGTTTTAATGAATATTTTATATGAAAATATATTTGAGAATAGAAATATAAAAAATAATATTTTTATTGAATAATAAATTAGTGGAAAATGAGATTCATCTAGAAATAATTAATGAATATAATAAATATAATTTAAAAGGAGTTTAAGTATGAATTAATAATAGTAAATGAATATATGAATTTAAATTTAAAATTCCATTAATGGAGAAACCTACCTCAGTCCACTAAATCTGAAATATGTGGTGTTATTATGGACCTAATAGGTAAGGGAAAACCCTAAAAATTGATTTGGGAAATTAAAATTAGAAAAACCCCAATAAAAAAATAGTAACACAAACCCCAATTCACCATGAACTTATTAGGGAACGAAATAAAAGGAAAAATAATAAGAGTAAGAGATTAAGAGGTTTATAACACTTTACCTAAAGGAATCACTCTCAACAAAGGTTTGGAGTCCCTTGAATATACAAGAATAAGAGAAGAATGAGGGGGATGATGATTAGTCTATTGAGAGTTTAATACGAGGAATATAGGACCCTAAGGGTTTTTAATTGGAGCAGGGTAAATAATGAAATTTCACAATTTCTAAAACTTAACATAAGTAATTATGACTTGATCATAAAGGTCATGGTATGAAGACCCTCTCTTAGGTCAGACTAAGTGTCCCACACCTCAATCCATCATGATAGGGACATTCATTTCATGGTGAAACCAACCACCAGATCATATAAACACCACTACCTCTTAAGGACCCTCCATAGTTTAGCCTCATACTCAAGGTATGATTTCCTTTCCTAGCACACTTCTACGATAATGGGAATGACCCTTACACTTGGCCACAACCTAAAATCCCCTCTCATGGTGTGACTTCACTTCTAGACTTAAATTATTGATTCTTACAACAAAAATTTCGAAACAAATTTCACATCCATTTTCCACTAAATTCAGAACCCTTATGTATTACCCATAGAAAGAACATGTATGATATTTATGAAAATCAGAAAATTAGTAAAGGAAAGGTCCACATTTAAATATGTAATATATTTATCTTAATACATAATTTATTTTTTCAATATGTAATAAATTATTCTTAAATGTATGGTTTTTGACATAGCCATATTTTCAATACATAATATATTTCATATGTAATATATTTATTTTTTATGAATAATATTTTCTTTCTAAGCATGATTTTTCAATTTCCTGTGAAAACACTTAAATAATTTTTATGACTTAAGAAAAATAACCTTATTTGGATATGTAATTTTTTTATATCCATATGTAAAATTTTAGACTTAGAGAAATTTTCACTCAAAATATAAGAAATATAATTAGCACACCCATTATATCACGATTCCTCTTGGCCAATAAGTGATCCTTGACTAGCCTAAAGATTGAAATTAACCTCTATCTCTCCACACCGTGATTCCCCTTAATCATTGAAAATATTTTTCCATCCATAAAACTCAAACCAATAATAATTCCATGATTTCCCCTTGTCTATGATGTTACATACAACCAAATTAGAACTTTAGATATTAAAAAAACATTGGGAATTTTTTGGGTTGTATTTGTTGATAATACAATTGAAGGCCTTTAAAAAGATAACACAAAGTCATGAGAATGACTAGAAATGTTTTGTAAGGGGCTTGAAAGAGTAAAAATGTCACACCACGACCAAAATTATTCTTTTATTTTTTTCATAGTGTTGGATCTTTTGGTTGATGATTGGGTTGAGTGATTGGTGATAACTTTTGAGTATCAAAGTTATTAGGTGGTTTTTGGATTTGAATATAGTTTTATTATAGTTTGGCTCAAACTGTGTGAGGCACAAGTAAAACTGTACAACATGTGGTTGGTGTCTAGTTAAGGGAGACCTTGTGTAAATAATAAAGAATGGATATGTAGTTTGATAGATATGAATTTCATGGTTGGTGCACAGTTTCCCAAACCATGTGGTCAGCCCATGCGGCTATCCCTCTTCTCTAGTCGGGTGCACATTTTTGGAACACCATTTTCAAACCATGCAACCAAACAGTGAAGCTTTCCCAAATTTTTAAAACTTTGAAATTACAATCTTTCCTATATTATTTTTTAATTCCAACTAAATATTTTTCTATCCCATTATACCAAGGTGTATCATGGGGGATTCCAATATCTCTTCATTTGGATCTCCTTTTATTTTTATGCTCCTTCAAGCTTCTAAAGAGAGTTTTTCATGATTTTTTTCCAATATCCTCATATACTCTACTCACTCTCTTGGGTCACTGTTTTTTCTTAGATGGGTTCTCTCTGGGATGAACTCTATAAGCTAGGGTTTATGTGCGGGTTATTTTCTTGGATATTAGGGTTTGAAGTTCATCTATGAGGCTTAAATCTTCATTATCTTGAAGTTTCATTGCATATGTATGTTTTTGAGGTAGGTGTTTTCATGCATTTCCTTTCCATAACATTAAATTTGATTATTGAGATTTATAAATTAGTTTTTGAGCATGTTCTCCATGATTTTGGTGTGTTTGCATAATTTTTTTGGTGTTTTCATAATGGAAATGTGATGAAATTGTGTTTCCAAATAATTTACAAAGAATTTCCATGGTTATTCTTATATATATTCAACCAAATTGTTTGATGAAATTATAATTTTAGTTTTAAAATAAAATTTGGTGATTTGGGTTTTGTTTTTCTTTGGTTTCATTTTGGTAATTTGGTTTTTATTATGAATAGGGATTAGTGTGTTGTTTGGTGGTTATGTGTAAAATAGTTGCAGGGATCTTTCATTTCTTGAAATATAATTTTGTGTAATTTGGTGATTATTTGAGTGTTCTATGTGCACATATGGATGGGATCCTAAATTATAATGGATCCTTTGGAAAAATTTTCCTCTCGAACCTAGTTTTTAAAATTATATTTCTTTCATTTCTTCCTTCCCCCCCTTTCCCTCCAAAGGTTCATACAAGGATACCTATTTTTTAAATGGTTACCTAGTTTCAAAATGAACCAAATGTGGATAATTTTTTTTAAATATTATCATATTTGGTACCTCAGGATATGGTTTGGTAACTAAAATAGATAAAGGTACATTTGGAGCCATCCAAGTTAAATGTTGTATTTACCTTCCTTTTGGTTTATGGTTTTTGAAATGAATTGGAATTTTCAAATGATTAAGGCTCAATTGAAACCTTGTGGTGTTTTGGGAAAGAGATTTTAAAGTGACATTATGTGTAGACCGAGTTAGAACTTATAAATGGATTAATGTGTGATGGGAACCTCTATGGTAGTCCCTATGAGGAGAGGTTCAACCCATAGGTGGTGTTAGAGTTTGGGCTAGGAATGCAGAATAAAATATGCGGGTTAATGGTTTATTCCACACATGTTAGGACCACCTCATTCTCTATATACTACTATAATGGGATGTTAAGCATCGTCTAGAGGGTCGAGTGATGGTTTCATATCAAACATGATTAGACGAGTTGGTACCCCTGTATTTTTTGAGAGGCTAGACGAGTTGTTCCAATGGTGAGGCCAGTTTAGAGTATCCAATTGGTTATTGACTATGGAGGAGCAACATATGCCGAAAAATTATCCCAAACTACGTACATCCAGAGATTTATTCTAGAGATGATTAGGAAATTCCCATGATTATTATGTGTATGTTCTATTGTACTGTTACTTCACTTTGGTTCCTTTTTAACTCTAATGGTTAATGCTTAATTTTTTTGTTTCCCTTATTTTCAACATAGTTTTTAATAACTTGTTATGGGTTCTTCCTTGGGTTTTATTTTTGTAAATTAGATTTTTGGGAATGGAAAAATGTTTTAAAAAGAAAGATAGAGTGTGTTATTTCTAAAAGTGTTTTTTAGTATAATGTTGTGTTTGGTTATTCAAAATGTTAAAAACCTATTTTATAAATGTATTTTAAATGGGTGTTTATAGATTATTTTGCGAAAGGAAATGCATGGAATCTATTGTGGTTACCTTCTAAGATATTAATGCTCACAACCTACTCATGCCACTCAGATTAGGTAGACCAGAGTTATTTTGTAGGTTCAAGTTCTATTAAGGTTTTCTTTTGGATTTGGTTTTTTCTTATGGATGGTGATGAACAAGAGGTCATGTGGAGATCTTGTCATTTAAAGTTTGGTTTGGTTTTTTAGTTCTATTTTGTTCAGAATTTTTTTATATGGATCCTGTTGATGTATTTTCTTATATTCAGTGTTTACAGATCCTTTTGGTTTTCTACATTCTCTCTTTGGTTTATTGACTTATATTTTATTATTGGTAAAAATTGATACTATATGGACTATCATGGATTCTTGGTGGTAGTTTCCAACCGGGAGGATCAGGAATGCCTCTTAAGCCTTGTCGTAGATTGGGTTGGGTGCCGGTCGGATGGAAGCTTGGTCTGGTTCATGAAAAAATGGTATCAGGGAAGCGATTTTTTATTTGGGTAGTTATCTATATTGTAAATTATGACTATTTTAACTATAGAGGTTGTCTTGTGAAGGAATTCATGAACCCTTTCTCATTCTAATCCTCATGTTTCTAGGGGTAATCCCATATTTGAGTCTTTTGTTTTGGTTTTTGGTTGTGTGTGTATGGGGAATGGTAATGGAGGTGAATTGGTATTTTGTGATGGGATTACATGGATTAGTGAACCATGTGTATCCTGAGTGCATAGTTAAAGGTACTCCTAGTTTTTGGTGACTTCCGGGGGCATGGTACAAAAAATAATTTCACCAGGTTATACATAGAAACTAGTTCCCAATTCTAGGAGTTTGGTGTGAGTTTTATTTTGGATTGGTTTTCATTTATCCATGTGGATTTAAAATAGAAAATAGATTTTTGATTTTTTTTTGAAAAGTGATATGATTTTAGGGTTGGTTTTGTTTGAAAAGTGGAATTTTGTGTTTGATAATTAATTTTAAAGTAAGTGGGGGTATTTGAAATTGGATTTGGAATTTGAAATGGATTTGTATTTTAGAATGGTAATGGTGGTTGTGAAAGAGGATTTTGGTTTCATTTATGATGTATTAATTTTGAGTTTGATATTTTTTCTTGGGATGTTCTATTTGGTTGAGTTTTGGTTAGGTGTTGATTTCGGTTCTATGTCTTTTTTTTCTTGAGTATGCCACCCATAAAGGACCACAAGGTTTCTTGTGAGTTTTGTTAAGTTGTTTTCCTTTTCTAGACTCCTAGTGGAGTCGTGGGATCAGGTTCATCTCAGTTATTACCCATATTCCATGGTGATATATTTCTGTTAGATGTTATGGAGTGTCTTTAGTAAGTCGAATATGATTTTAGGTCTTTGGAAACTCCCAAAGTCATGAGTGTGTGTGTTTTTTTGGGTTAATTTTAAGGCCCAAGATTGGATTGGTGGATGGTTATCTCCCCCTGATTGTTTTAAGTTGGGATGATGTGAGACATATTTATGAACACTTTTATATGATGATTTATATCATAGGAGCTGAAAGTGAGGAAAGTGGAAGAGATTTTGGGTGTTCAAGATGGTAAGTGGAAAGTGAAGGCATATGTCGACCACTTCAAGAATTTAGTTTATTTTTATACTGAAATAGCATCATAAGATCTATTTAAAGATCCTCTCTTTATCTGGGGTCATCATCCAAAGATTAAAGATCAATTTCTATCATCCTTTGGAGTTATTTTTAGTATGTTCATGGATGAGGAGTTTCTAGCCGAGGTGGTTTCTAGAGGATAGTTTGAAACAGTTCGAAATCCAGTTTCTCTTAGAACTCATGAAGGTTACCCATATAGAAAATTATGTATGAAAGAAGAACATATTTATTAAGAGTCTACTTTTTCGGTTCCTAATTCTTGTTCATCGGACCATTCTTTCTTGTTCTTCCAGTGTGTTTGGTTAAGGAATTTGAAGTCGTCTTACCATAATCCTCCAAATTCATGTATCAATGCGGATTCTTAATTCAATTGGATAAGTTCTACAGGAAACATTTATGGAACGTAATTTATCTCTTTAAGGTGTGCATATACTAACTATAGGGAAGTAGATGATTCAAGGATATAAGTCTCAAACCATAGGCTTTGAAGTGAAACTCTTCACGCAATCAGAATTTTCTTATTATGGAGAGTTCATGGAACTAATTTTGTCTCTAATGTTAAGGTGGGTATGGATGAAGTTTAGATGTTGTATTTTCCACTTCTATTGTAAGTTCCTCTATATTATAAAGGTATTGGTGGTTCTATTTCCTTATAACTATATGTTTTTTATTTTTGGATGTGGATCTTTGAATGGTTGTCCTTTTTTGGATCATTGTTGGTTTTGAGTTGTTTTTAGAGAAATTTGTGTCTCAAGGAAAGGATGGATCGAGTTTTGGTTCACTATATAGTTTGGGTTCCTTCTATGGTTTTCCCCTTATGCTGGGGTTTTTTTGTTTCATGTGGGGAGTTCATCGTCCCAGTGTTGGTCGGTGCCAGTTCAGTTCTTGTGGTGGGGAGAACCCTCCTCTAATTCTCATAGTTCTTTTCATTAAGTGTTCTCTTAGAACTAGTCAGAAATTACTTGTGGGGTGAACAGTGACAATGAGGCTTGTGGTTCTGTTTGGCCTCATTTATTTTTGAGCTTGAGTTTTGTTCTTTGTTTGGTACGGTGACTTAATGGGGGAAGAATGTTTGTGGTGGGGATAATTTTCATGCCCGGAACATGATTTTTTTTCTCTTTTATTGGTTTTTAAACTTTTGTATAAGGCCCAAGTCAAGTGCCCAATGAGAATTTTTGAGTTTTAGTGTTTTGGGTGGTTTTTGGTCCTATGCGTAGTTTGAGAATGGTTTGACAAAAACTCTGTAAGGCCTAGGTGAAACCGTAAAACATGGGGTTGGTGTCTAGGAAAAATTTCACAACTTTAGAATAATTAGAGGATACCCTATAGAAATTTCATGAAATGGATCCTTCACTTGATAGAGATGAATTGCACAATTGGAACATAGTTTTCCAAATCATGTGGCCAACCCATGCAGGTGACCCTCTTCTTTAGTAGGGTGCATATAGTTGGTACACCATTTGTAAAACCATGTCTCTTCCCTATATTCTTAAAACATTTAAATTTAATTATTTTGCCTCTTTTTTTAACCCCAACTCAGGATTTTCTTACGCCATTCAACCTAGGCATACCATGGGGGCTTCCAAGCTCTCCTCCTGAGACCCCCTTCCATTTTTTATCCTCCTTCAAGCTTCCCATGTGAGTTATTTATAGTTTTTTTCCAATATCATCCTATACTCTTCTCCCTCTCTTGGGTTCTTGTTTTTTATTTGATGGGTTCTCTTATAGACAAACCCTAGAAGCTAGGGTTGATGTGTGGGTTGATTTTTGGATGTTAGGGTGTGTAGATCATCTCTCGGGCATAGATATTCTTCTCTTGGATTTTTGTTGCATCTGTATGTCATTGAGGTAGTTTTTTACATCCATTTTATTTCTGGAAGATTCAATTTTATTCTTGATCTACCAAAATTACTTTTTGAGCGTGTTATCCATCTTTGTGGTGTGTTAGTATAATGTTTTGGGGTTTCATTATGAAAATTTGATGAAATTTGTGTTCCAAAGAATTTGGATGGTTATTCATATATATATATATGAAAGGTGTATGATTAATTTCCAATTGACCTTTTAAAATGAAATTTTGTGATTTGGGTTGTGGTTTACGTTGGTTAAATTTTTATAATTATGATTTCATTGTGAATTTGGATTAGTGTGTGGTTTTGTGGTTACAATTGAAATGGTTTGAAGGATATTTGAGGTTCTTGAATTGAAATTTTGTGTAATTTTTTGATTATTTATGTTTTATATCGGATGTGGGATCAACCATATCTGCAAAGGGTGCACATATGGACGAAATACCAATTGATAATGGTTCATATGGAAAATTTTCCATCTTGAACCAATTTTTTTAAATGGTTTTTTATAATTATTTTTTACCTCGTATTTCTCTCAGACGGTTCATCCAATCCTCCATATTTTCAAAATAGGTCATTGGTTTCAAAATAAACCAAATGTGGATTCAAATGTTTTTTCTAAATCTTATCCCATTTGATACATTTGGATATGGTTTAGTAACTAAAAGATATAAAGGATTGTTTGGAACCTTCCAAGTTAAATAGTGTTTTACCATGGTTTTGGTAATGGTCTTAGAAATTAATTGGGATTTTAAAATGATTAAGGTCTGATTGGAACATTGTGGTGTTTTGGGAAAGTGGTTTTAAAGTGACATGATGTGTAGGGTCTTTTGGAACATTTAAATGGAATAGAGAATGATGGGAACCTCTATGGTAGTCTCTCCAAAGAGAGAGTCATAACATATTGGGATAAGAAATCATGGTGGAATCTATGGGTTAATGGTTCATTCCATGATTGTGAGTAACTCCTCATTCTCCATATACTACTATCATTGGATTACTGGGCTTCATTTTGAGGGTTGAGTGATGGTTTCTTATCAAACCTAATTAGATGGGTTAGTAGACATGAATTTGTAGAGAAGCCAAGTGGGTTGTTCCATTGGTGAGGTTTGTTTATAGTATCTAGTTGGTTTCTAACTATGGAGATGTAAAATATACCGATGGGTGAGTCCAAACCAAGTATGTACAAGGATTTATTCTAGATATTTTCAGTAAATTAAAATGATTATTATTTGTATGTTATTTTCTACTCCTACTATACTTTGGTTCCTTTTTATTCATACAAGTTTATGCCAACTTGTCCAGTTTCCTTCATAGCAGCATATTTTTGAGTTACTTGGAATGGTTTCTTACTTGGGTTTTAGTTTTTCAAAATATATTTTTTGAATGGAAAAATGTTTTAAAAAGAAAGGAAGTGTGCGTTATTTCTAAAAGTGGTTATTCCTAGATTGTTTTTTTGGTTATTTAAAATGATAAAACCCTATTTTACAAATGTTTTTCAAACTAGTGTTTATAGACAGTTTTTGGAAAGGAAATGTTTGGAATCTTTGGATCTTACCTAATAAATAGTTTATTCACACACCCTACTTGTACCACTCGGCATTGGTAGACCAGAGATATTTTTCAGTTTGAGGTTCTATTCATGTTTTACTTTGGACCAGGTTTATTCTTATGGACGGTGATGACAAAGAGGTCATCTGGATATCATATTATTTTTAGTTTCGTTTTGGTTTCATTTTTTTTGTTCTTTTATGTTCAGTAGTTGTTTAATATATATTCTTTTGATGTATTTATTGTATTTAGTGTTTAAAAATCCTCATGCTTTTCTATGTACTCTATCTAACTTATTTATTTTAGTTGTTTATTGAAACAAATCATTCCCATATGGATTATCTTTGATTCCTGGTGCTAGTCACTATCCCAATATGATTGAGAATGACTCTATGGCCTTTTCAATAACCTAGTTGGGTGTTATTAAAATGGAAGCCTAACCTGGTTCATGAAATACAATAGTTTTTTCTATAGGATAGAAGTCACACAATAAAAATATAGGTCATTACATGATGAGAGTTTCCAATAAAATGTAAAATGGATGGAGTTCCCTCTACATATAAGATTATTTAATATGATACGTTTGATTATTTGAAATCATATGTGAGGTTTTAGACATTGTTTTTGGGAGAAGAACAAAAGTCACACTTTGAAACCTATGGTCATACCATAACCCAACTATGGTAGAGGATCTTGTATTGATGGACGACATCATGAAGAAGAGTTCCACCATGACAAGACTCCTAGTGAATTAGGCTTCAGGGTTTTTAAAGATAATAATATAGTTCATTCTTGGATCACCTACATCTCACCATAATGGGAATTATAGGCATAGATATGTAAAATTACCTAAATATGTTAGATTATTTTTTTAGTGGTTATAAACATACATAATATTTTTTAATTAATTTAAAAAATTAAGCAATGAGTAAACTGTAGGAAATATGGCTACACTTTGATTTGAGTGAGGTATATTTCGGTGGATCTATCATTCTTAAAGTGTTAACATCTTGGAGGAATACCACTCCATGGATATTTAGAATATAGGAGTTAATATTTTAGAGTCAAGGTGGACATGTTGTAATAAAAAAGTGAAATTCCATGATGGTTCCATTAATGGTAGTGGACCAAATTAAGGATTTCATAATTGAATGATAATTATACCATAAAGATAGAGTCATATCATAAAATGGTCATTTCTATATGTTTTTTAAAGTTTTATATAAGAAGAAATGTGAGAATATAAGAGAAGTTGACTCAGCCCTTTGAAGGTTATTTTCAAAACAATTGGTCTGAGTAGTTCTAAATGAAAATAAATAATGTAGAGAAGGGGTTCAAAAATATATGAGATATATTTCTTGAAAATAAAGTGAAGAAATAGGATCACTTCCCCAAAACACAACAAATAGGAAAGAGTTTTTAGACTTAGTTATTGATGGAAAAATAGAATATAAGGGGTATTCCAGGCCAGGTGCTGGAGGGTTTGACGGAAAAAGAGAAAGAAGTTATGAGATTCCTTCTAACTGGATGACCATATAGTTCATAATAATAACGATTCTTGACATGATTTCTACAACACCTTTGGTGTAATTTGTTTTTATCGTTCATGAATGGAAAAATTAAGTACATGTGTTTCAATGAGTTTTATCTTGTAGGGTGATCAATGAATTATTCATTTTTCTATAAAATCTATAAATATAAGTTGTTAGTGTGGCTGTTCAAAATTTTAAAACAAGTAGTTTTCTTGGTGTTTTAGGTGTATCAACACATTGATATTTCATTCTCCTTGGATTATCTGGATTTAGGTGACCCAACTAAAATTTATTGTGACCCTCTATTTTTCATTAGTGATTCATATAAATTTTGCGGGATAGATTATTTCTAATAAGAGTGGAATAGTATCATTAGTGAGGGAAATTTAAGAATATATATATATATACCTTGATTCACCCTCTCAAATTATTCATCTTTCTTGGGACCAATAAGATGTATCAGAGTTAAAGGTTATTGGTGAAGTTTTCTCTCTATAAAGTGATTATAGTGTTCATCAAACATAAGGAGATTCAAATCTTATATATTAATAATTTTAAATTATGTAATAATAATATAAAACACTATTTCTTATCTTTATGAATGGATTATAACACAGCTAAAATATGTGGTATTTTTTCTAGAGTAGAGAGTAATGAATTATTATAAAAAGTTCAAAGAGATATTGAACCCAAGGAAAAAGGATTCAATATGTTAGGAAGATTATTATCTAATTATATATTCATTAATTTTATGCCATGTAAATCCATACATCCAGCCATGTGGGAAAAATTTATCAACATATATGAATGAAATTATAAGATACATGGAGCTAAATTTTAGGTTCTACAGAACAAGTAAAATGATTTGAGGATTCAACCAAATAAGTCTATTAACTCATTATTTTATTAGGTGAATCTTATCGTGAAGGACATGCATAGACTTAGAGAAATCCTTAATTATGTCAAAATGATTAAGAGGATCTTGATAATATTATCACCACATTTCAAAAAAAAAGTCTCAATGATCAAATACATAGACCCAATGGAGGTGATGCTGGATAATATTCACAACACATTTGTTGCATACGAGATTAGAAATAATGTAAATAAGTCCTTGAAAATGGATAATTATAAAGAATTATCATTCAAATAAATAGAATAATTTACATTGCAGTATTATTCTAATGATAAAGAAGTTTATAAGGTGATGTTTTTTCTTTCCTCAAACCTGAAAATGGGAAAGGTAAAATTCAAATAAAAGATTCCACTTGATTTATTTTGGTGTGGAAAAGTTTGGAATCTCACTGTAAGGTATATAAAGAAATTATGAGATAATGATGAATACAAATAACCCATGATTAAAACATAAAGAATATATTTAAGGGTGTGATGGGAAACAAGAGTTCACATTATAAATTCTTCAAAAAAATAACTCTCTTTCCCAATAAGATTATATCATAGATGAAATAGAATTAGAGGGAATTTATTATTAAAAGGAAATAAATGTGAATTTTATTATGGAAATCATAGCCAAGTAATCATAGGAAAATGATGATAAAATAATTGATGTTGAGGGAATATTATACCTCATGGTTAAACTATAATATTATATTTAATAAATCATGGTTATTATAGATAAAATAAGGAAATTAAATGGAGTGGTATGTGATTTAAAACTATACATTCATCAGAAATTAGAATAAAAACATGAGTTGAAATCTGAAATTGAAATAATAAAATATGGAAATATGGGAAACTTGAAGAAGGAAATTGAGATCAAACTAAAAATTGAATAGTATGATCAAATTATCAATTTCATGACTGATTTAGTGATATAAATTTAAAAAATAATCAAATATAAGGATAATTCATAAATATATAGAGAAATCCCAATTTCTAAGAGATAATTATAACTTATAACATGACATCAGGGAGTTGGAGTGTGTGGTAAAGAAAACTAATAAAGAGAAATATATGGATTTAATGAAAACAAGAGAAAATTTCCCACTAGTATAGCAGTTCAATGACAAATGAATGTTTACTGAGGGGATAAATCACAAGAAAGGGACATTGGAAATCAATGTGAAACCTCAAGAACCCACTCCCCATTAAAAGATTTATTTTCATGTCTCACAAGAGACTCAAAGTTTTACAAATGGATGAAAAAATGCATATAATAATACACAATGATTCTAGTGTCATTTTTATGATAATATAGAGCATACACAATATGTGTGTTCCATATAAAAAAGGAGGCATAATAGAAAAAAATGAGAATAATTTCTCACACTTGATGTATTTTTAGGTGTGAAGATTATGGATGTAAAGATATGAATTAATTATAAATGGGACACAATGTTTTAAAAAATTGACCAAGAATCAGATATCACAGTAGCTAGAAACATCATCAAGTAGGATGAAAAAAATGAAAATCAATCTATAGCCTTAAAAGATGAGGATGATTTAATGAATCCTAAGGTGGAATAATTTTACTTACCACCAAATGAAGGATAAAAATGAATGTGGGTCAATAAAGGAATGTTTAAGAAGGATAATTTTATGAAATTTATTTGAAATAATCATGCCAAGTTAGATTATAGATTATAAATAGTGGTTGTACATCCTATTTATTGGGAAATAAAAATATAGTCATGAGGATCAAACAAAACAAATGAGGTGTCAGTATCTTTGCAAATGATGAAGGGTTAAAGATCATTTTCCCGAAAAAATAAAAAAAATATGAGGATAAGATTTGGGGTGCATGAACATCATGGTGGTTGAAGAAATTTGTCACAATTTTCTAAGCGTAATCTAATTATATGACTTTGGGAATGTGAAAAATTTCAACAAGAATGATTGTATCATTAAAGTAATAGATGGTTAAATAGTGATGCAAAGAAAGTTCACAAAGGGTAATCAATACCTTATGGGTGGTCAAGAAGATAGGTTATTTCCATCCAAGGAAGAAGAGAAAAAAATGGCATAATAGACTAGGGAAATCAAGAAAAAGTGATTCTAAGACATGGTGAAGAATAAATGCGATCTTTATATCCTTGAACTTTATTATGATTATGTTCGTACATGTGATACATGTAAATAAGGGAAAACCGTTAGAAAGATTTATAAGCTGATGTAGAAGAATTAATTGAAATTAATCAAGTTGGTTCATGTTAATATGTGATGACCAATATCACCGAAATATGTGGATAGAAAAAATTATTATGTTATATTTATTAATTATTATAGTAGGATGAAATGGATGATTGCAATCTACCAAAAATATGAAGTATTAAAGTATATTTCAAGTTACTAATGATTTGAAAATAATATTCTTAGAATGAAAATTAAAAAGTTATGAAATTAAAATGTTTTTTAATTCACTAATAATCAAGTGGAGGAATATATTGACAAGTACCATATAATACACAAAGTTTTAGTGGTGATGAATCCTCAATAACACAATTTCTTTGAGAAGATAAATTGGATTATTAATAACATTGATCGAAAAATTCTAATTGAGAAGAGTTTATAAGAGACATATTGGATTGAAGTAGTGCATACATTGGTTTATATATCTAACATAGACTTGTATATTTAAATGAAGATAATACACCCAATGAAATGTGGTACAATAAGAATACCACACTAAAATAATTTTGAGTTCTTAGACGTAAATTATTTATTCTTAATAAAGAGAACAACTAAATGTTCGAATCTTGTGGGGGTAAATTTATTTTCCTTGGTTTTTAATATAAAATAAAATAATATAATTATACAACAAAATACATATAAAAATCATTAAAATTCAAGATAATTTTATTATGGAACATGAGAAGAATTATCAATCCACTGAGCATTTCTCAAAAAAAAAACAGTGATGAAAATTTAGAGGAAAGTGATTTAAAAGTGAGTAGATTAGAGGGAGAACATGAAGTTAAATTAGACATAGAGGAAGATACAAATGATGAAAAAGTTGAAGTTGGTTTGTAAACTACATGAAAGTAAAAATCAGGGTTAAAATCAATAAGGAAAAAAATATTTTGTGATCAGAAATATCCGGTAAAAATATTAAAGGTGAATACTCTACTAAAAAATTCTCTCTTATCATAGGTAGAGACTAATTTTTTTAAGGATACTTATAAACATGACAATTGGGTAAAATTTATTCATGGTGATGTTGTCCATATTGAGAATAATCAATCTTGGAAAATTATCTCAAGGATGGAAGAAAACAATGTTATCTGAACCAAGTGGGTGTTCTATAATAAAATTAATGAAGAAAACAAGGTTACCTTGATTATGGAAAAATTAGCGTGCAAGGATTATTCCTAAATTAAATGAATAATCACTGATGAAACATTTTCCTCCATATCTTAATTAGAAAATATTTGATCATTATTTTTTATGTTGATGTAATGAATGTTAAAGTTATACCAAATGAACATCAAATAAATTTCACTTAATCGATTCTTTTAGTACGAGGTTTACATTGATAATCAATATGGTTACCTTATAAATGATTATGAGAAAAATGTATCGTAGTTAATGATGGAATTCTATTAGCTGAAGTAATCACCATGAGTTTGGTATTCTAGGCTTGATCAATACTTGAGATAACTTGGATTATAATGAGGCGGAGTTGATCATAATCACTATAACAAGAAGGATAACGATCAATGAATAATGGTGATAATTTATACAGAAGGAATATTTTTAAAAGGATCAAACCTAGAGTAATGAAATATTTTATCTGAATATATAATGTGAAAGTTTGAGAGGTCCATGATTGGATAATTAATCCTTTTTAGTTAGATTATATTAGAATATTTAAAAACATGGAATATTAATTTATCAATAAAAGTATTCCAAAGAGGTAATGTAAAGGTTTTTAATAGAGGATTATAGACAGATTAAAACTCTAGTGGATACCCAGATGAAGTTTCCAAGATAATATAATGTCAAGAAGTTCAATGTAACAAATATTCCAAAACCATTGGAATCATTTTTTACCTAACAACACAACCTAATCTTGTGTTTTCCACATATAAAAAAAAGGTACCAATGGAAACCCAATGAAATCCAATTTAATTTAGTGAAAATAAATCTTCATTATATTAATAACACAATTAAATTTAGACTATTTTATTATAAAACATTACAAATGAGTTATTGAGATAGATAGATACATGTTTTGTAGGTTCAATAGATGATCTCATGTCGACCATGGGTAGAGAATTTTATCTTGAAGGCTAGTGAATTTGATGGATGAGAAATAAAAGGGACTATATTTCTATTATCACTATGGAAGATGAATATATTATAACTACTAAATATTTTAGTCAATTTATATGGATGAAGAAATAGGTTTATGACATTTGAGTTGAAGAAGAATCTCTTATTATAATTAGGTGTGATAACTCAGGTGCTATCAGTATTAACAAAAATCCTATCCAATACACATAGAAAAAGAAAATCAAGATAATGTATCATTTTGATATAGAT
Source organism: Viscum album (assembly GCA_963277665.1). Classification (NCBI taxonomy): domain Eukaryota; kingdom Viridiplantae; phylum Streptophyta; class Magnoliopsida; order Santalales; family Viscaceae; genus Viscum; species Viscum album. Next base: position 386,841,742 of record OY728148.1, on the reverse strand, counting down.
AAGGTTTATAAATAGATTAGGAAGTTAGAGTATGTATCAACAAACAATCATATTTAAAACATGATGATAAAGGAACAAACCAAGATTGATTTGAAGAAGAATTATTTAGTTCTTATATTCCAACCATCTCCCTATAACTATATAGTTTGATGATCGAACCCCACTCACCCATGAGATTTTCTATTTATAACAAATAACGATGATTGTCTTGAACTAATTATTTGGAGTTATAATAATTATTTTTGAAATTTTTGATTTATACTCTTTGGGCTTGTTTATAAAGGGGGAGAATAATACAATAAGATAGATGGGAGAATCTGTCCATCATTAGAGTGGCTAAGACTATTGAAATCCTATTAAAAAAGGTGGATAAATACTATTCTCAAATTTTAGAAAGGGGAGAGTAATTAAATATCTATCTAGGGGGAGTAGTTCATTTTAGAGTTATTGAAGAGAATAAGGATCAACAAAGTGTTTTGTTGATTTTTTTTATTTAAATATGGTTTATCATAACAAGGATGAATCATGTGGTCTTAGAGTTGGTAATTAGAGAATCAATGATGTACTATTTGTAGGTTAAATGATTCAAACTATGAAGCATGTTTGTTCTGAAGTTATTACATGGGAAGGTGTTTAATATATTTTGGAAGGGTTATCAACAAACATAAATGATAAAATTGTTATTCTAAATACCCTTAGATAATTTTGGGTTGTATTTGTTGAAAACTATATATAAGTACATCCAAAGGAAACTACTAAAAAATACACCTTTAACTACACTATAATTGACCTTTACCAGTGCTAGAAATGTTCTGACTACCTTAGCATGGTTAAAAGTCCATGGATTTTATCAACAATAAAAAAACACTGATAAAGGGATGATTTATTAGTAAAAATAAAAGTGCTGCTAAAAACCCCATTTATCAATGTTTTTATTTACACTGATAAAGTATGATTTATCAGCACTTTTTAATGCACTGATAAAGAGGGACTTTATCGGCATCTTTATAAGCACCGATAAAGGTTTACTTTATCAGTTCCTTTAAAAGTGTTGATAAAGGGTATCTTTATCAGTGCATTTAATAGCGTTGATAAATGTGAAAACTGTAGTGTGATGCTGCAACACATTAAATCACCAAAAATAAATGTAGTGTGCCACAACAACACACAACATCAGCAGAAACAATAATTAAAATTTCCAAAAATGATAAAAATAATTTATTTAAATGAAATAAAATTTCTAACATAAATACATGAACAATAAAATAGAATTATAGAGTATTTTAGTTGTTTGTTTACTAAAATAAATTTAAATATTGAATAAAAAGTAACCATTGGAGACATACCAGTCACACTATGAGTCTAATTGAGGTGTTAATGATTTTCACATGTCATAAATGACTTATGGATCATTTTCTAGAAGTACCAAAACAATCAGAATTCGTTTTCTAGATTTTGAGTATTATAGTTTTTTATTAAAATTAATATATTTTTTGAATAAAAAAATGAACTTAGAGTCATATTAGCCTCATCGTGCATTGAATTTAGGTTAGGATGATCCATACATGTAAAAAATGATATATGAATTGTTTTCATAAAGTACCAAAACAATCCAAATGTGTTTTCTTAGTTTAGAGTATGTCAGTTGTTTTTTTCACTAAAATTAATGTAATTTTGGAATAAAAAAGATGCACTTGGAGTCATAATGGTCACACAGTGCATTGTATTGAGTCACATATGAATGATAAACATACAAAATGACTCATGGATCATTTTTATAAAGTATAAAAACAATCAGAATGTGTTTCCTTAGTTTTGAGTATGCCACATGTGTTTTTTACTAAAATGACATTTTAAACTAGAAACACGTACTTTGAGACATACATGTGGAATCTTGTCTTGGTATTACATGAGACTTATTCATAGATTCAGAAAATAAATTATGAATCATTATACTAAATTATCAAGAAAATCAATGAAAATTTTCTTGGTTTTCAGTGAGTAACACCTTTTTTGTATTAAAATTTTAATTTTAAACTAATAATGGACACTTGGAGTCATAACAATCAAACCATGTGTCAGATTGAGGTGTGTATAATCCCTACACATAAAAAATTATTTATGGATAATTTTACTAAAGTACCCAAATAAAAATAATGTCTTGGCTTGGTTTTGAGTATGTCAGTTGTTTTTTCACTAAAATTAATGCCAATTTTGAATAAAAAATATGTACTTGGAGTTATACTAGTCACACAATGAATCATATTGAGGAAGTAATGAATGTTGTGTGTCCTAAATGACTCATGGATCATTTTCCTAAAGTATTAAAAGAATTGGAATTAATTTCCTCTTTTTTGAGTATGCGACATGTGTTTTTTACTAAAATGTCATTTTAAATTGGAAACACACACTTTGAGCCATAAAGCTGGCATCATGTGTGGGTTTGAGATGACATTGATTCATATATTTTAAAAATTAATTATGAATCGTTATCCCAAATCGTTAAGAAAATCCAAGCGTGTTTTCTCATTATTTAGTGAGTGATATTTTTTGTATTAAAATGTCAAGTTTAAACTGATAATGGACACATGGAGTCATACTAGTCACACCGTGCGTCAGATTGAGGTGAGGATAATACCTATACATCAAAAATGATGTATGTATCATTTTAATAATTTATTAAAACAATATAAATTCATTTTTTTGATTTTGAGTTTGTTAGTTGTTTTTTTCTCTAAAATTAATATCAAATTTGAATAAAAAATACATAGTTAGAGTCATACCGGCCACACCATACATCAGATTGAGGTATAACTGAATAATACACGTCCCAAATGGCTCATGGATAGTTTTAATAATGTATTAAAACAATCTTAATGAATTTCCTTGGTGTTGAGTATGCCACATGTTTTTCAAAAATGTTATTTGAAACTAGAAACACACACTTTGAGCCATACAAGTTGTATTGTGTGTGGGTTTGACATGAGAATGATTCATAAACATCACAAATGAATTATCAATAATTTTATTAAATTATCAAGATAATATGATCATATTTTCTTTGTTTTCATTATGCAATTTGTTTTGTATTAAAATGTCAATTTATACTGATAATGGACATTTGGAGTCCTATCGGTCACACCGTGTGTTATATTGAGGTGCAGGTGATCCTTACATGCCAAAAATGATGTACAGATCATTGTCTAAAAGTACCAAAACAATTCTAATGTGTTTTCTTGGTTTCGAGTATGCCACATGTTTTTTTTACTAAAATGTAATTTTAAACTAGAAAGATGCACAATGACTCTTTTCTTAAGTGATAGGTGTTGTGTATACTTATAAAAAATTGTTCTAAAATAAAATCGGGGTATGATCTATATTATACTTCATTTCTTAATAATTTTATTATTTTCAAGATTGGGTTCTTATCCTCCTCCACCTCAGTCTTACCTCGGAATTCACCTCTACCTCCTGCTCCACATTAGTGTCTGACTCCGACTCTAGCAACACCTTCGCCTCTGCGTCTGCCTTTGACATCACCTCCTCCTCTACCTTTGACTTCGTGATTGTACAACAATTTTATTGTTTGCATGTCAGATCTTATAAAAAAATTAATTTCCTCCATTACTCTTATCCTTGAGAAAGAGATAAAAAATAATACATAACAATTCTGATACTAATGCTTCACAAACAAAATATATTTCAAATGTCATAATTCATACCACATCAAAAAATATTATGTAATCACCTAAATTTATTTTTGGAATACATTTTGGAAAAAGGTAAACTGCCCACTCATCTTGAAACAAATTGATTTCTTATTTTGAGTAACTCTTTCTTCAGAAATCATGGTAATTCTGAGAGAATATAGATAAAAAAATGATTATGAAACATATTTAATGAAATTGTAATTACCTTTGGAAATTACATATTGGGGGATTATAGTATTTTCATGCTTTATAATTTTTATTATAATATTTCAAATTTAATATCCACAATCTATTGTATTATCTTGTTTTAGAAACTACAGAAACATTGAAAAGAATAAGTAAATTATTTTCAAATGGTTTAATAGTTAAAAATTTCTATATATACCTTAATTTCATTCCATTTTTAGTAATCCATAGGATTTAGCTTTTCAAACACTAACTTCATGCAATGATCTAGCCTGTATTTAGAGACAACCCTATCATAACAAAAGTATCATTAAAACATAGACCATACATATAATTCAATGTTTATCTATAAAATGTTCATTTTAGTGTATTATATATTCACAATAAACATCATGTGTGGTCGTTTGGTTGGAAATACATGCATGGAATCCAAAAAATAAATATTTGGGGTGTCTATTTTGATTTCTATCAGCATCGAGTGATTCCTAAAAAAAAATAAAAACAATTAAGTAATGAAAAAATTTAAAATATATTTTATATTATTAGATCATAGAGTTTTAACCTTGAGATTTAGGGATCAAAAAAATTCTATCATCTGATTATATTTTATTAAACGATTTGAGTAACTTGTCCTTTTTTCTTCTTAATTTATTTAGCATTCAAAGTAATTTCTCGCATAGAAATGATACATGGATTAATGAATCCAAATAATTATTTTCCCAATATTCCATTTATATAGTTATAATATAAACTCTTGAACAAAATATGAATATTTATCAACTTTAATAAAAATATTTATCTCACTATTTGTACATACGTATTATGAAAATGTACCTTATGTATGTATTTACAACTAATACACCCAACCATTCATGCTTGAGAATCTCATTTGGAGTCTCAAGACAAATTATGTTTATCATGAAATCTTCACATATTTAATCTTAATATTCAATGAAAGACATGGTTTAATATTTAAATGCAGTCTCTGCATGAATTTTTAATGATAATAAATATTTATTTGGAACTGGTGGAGAGAAGATACTCTCTAAAGGTCATTTTGTTTTCTTGGTTGATTCACCATATTTTCTTGATTCAACCTTTCATTTCTCTTCCACTTTATCCATATATAATATCCTAACTCACTTTAGTCATTTTATCATCAATTGTTAATTTTTTTTCATATGAAATTTTTTGTTGAAGACATACCTCATGTATCTTTATAAGATTATACGACCATTCTATGAAATCTCCCGTAGAAGCTTTGACCATCGTAATATCTAGACCATCAAGTGGAACCTGAAACTCATCAGTCGGCGCATAAGATACCTCAATCCCCACTCTCATGTGAATTTTTAGGAGGGGTTGATTTTTAGCTGGTCTTTGGTGATATTATACTCTATAACCACTACAACATGACGATACATGGGTGTTGACAAATAAAAATAACATAAAACCGTAACCTGCAAAATTTTAGTAATATAAAGTTATAGGAAGTTGTTTAATTCAAATTTAGAAAAATGAGTAATGAAAAAATTTATTACCTCAGGTAAGGTATGAAGTTAGGGGGAATGACTAGCCTCAAATCTAGTGGGATCATTTGGTTAACGTTTAGATCTTTTCTAGACTTCTGATTTGTGTTGATCCTTTCTTATATATTGGTCTGTCAAACTAGACTACAAAATTATATCTTACAGTGAGTCTATTTGTGTCCGCATTCATCTCATTACATTATATGTATCTTCATGTGGTTTTATCTTCTCAAAATATATTTTAGGAGAGTCTAAAAAACGTAATCCTATAATGAAACCATATTTTTTAGGTTTCTTCAAATCTAATGAAGTTATCTTTTCTTCTGGTACAGTCGTTGCTGATTCTTTTGTCTAAACTATAAAAAAAATTTGAAAAAAAAAATATTTGTATGTAATATTTCTATAAATCACAACTAATTAAAATTATGTTATACTTCATATATGTATTTACCAACTAATATACCATCTTTATTCACGTGAGCCACCTTTCATAGCACATGATGTGAGATAGAAGTGACTTTATATTTTGATTCATCAATATTCAAATAAACAGAGGAATATATGTTTTTTCATATCACATAATTAAAATTTTATTATTGATTTAAAATACATAACAATTTATTCTCTAATGAAGAATTCCCCATCCTTCCTTTTCAATAGGGGTACACTGGTTTTGATGCACGTTCTTTATTTTCAGCACTCTTGTGCTATTTCATAAATTAATAATTTTGAATCAAGTTGGATAAAATAAATAATGTCAAATAATATATTATCGACCATAATGAACCTAAAATGATTTCTCATTATGAAAATTGCTGAAATCAGTCCATGTTTTATGCTTTAAAATTTGTTCATAACTATGTGGTGTGTGGGGATTTATTTTCCACTCAGCATCCCTAAGATGTAATTACATTAGAAGAGTATGGAAGCCTCTATGATATTTTTCAGTATCCATTAAGACAAATTTATTATGGAAATATTATAAAATAAACAAGTTCTGCAAGGAATAATGAAAACTAAATCAACATTTTTGTATATAATTTTTTGGTAAAATAGAAAAAGTGTATTTTAACATTACCATTATATCTTTCTAAAGTATTTCCATCATTACAGGTTGGATGCAGTTTCATGAGTGAATTTTAATTGGAACATTCATTCTCATTGTGACCCCAAGATAACTAATGAACGTTGACTTTTTGGGGTCAATATATTGGCTACGTTGATTCCAAACAACCTCACATTTTATACTCTTAATTCTATCCTTGAAAATTTTATATAAAACTATGATGCATCATCATTCATTTTTTTCATTTTTTTTTCATCAAAATGTTGTTGATCCTTTAAAAACTCCACAGTTTCATCATCAATAGTCTTTTCTTTATTGAGATTGGAAACATCATCATGCTCAGAAGGCATTTCTATATGAGTTGTCAAAAATTAAATTTTTCATGAATAACAGCAATGCAATACACTTCATGCATAAAGGTACACAATTTCATGCATCTTGTGTGAAAATTGTTACTGTCTTGAATAGTGATATAATACTTTAATACTATAGTAAAAATAACCTTCACTACCTTTATTTAATTCATCCTTAGAGACTTGATTTCCTTATATCTCTTGATGATGGATTTGAGGATGCTCATTCCCTCTTTCAAACTAGCCTTCCTCCCATCACTGTTTGGGAGGTATTTAATCAACAAAATTTAGAACCAAAATGATGGGAGGAAGGCTAGTTTGAAAGAGGGAGTCCAATCCATCATCAAGAGATGGACGACAATAAAGCGTCTAAGGATTAAAGTATTATAGGAACCTACACTAATGGAATCACTCAATAAAACTCTTCAATTGAATAGGAATTGGAATACCTCCACTTTTAATGGTCTTCAAAACATGAATCTCACCCTACCTATATTGGACATCACTTCTGTCTACTCAAGGATTCCTCACCTTCCAATTTTAGATATTTTTTTAATCCACCATAAGAGTACTCCAATAACATACATCCCTTAAAAGAGTGAATTTTTAAACTCAGACTCAATATTTATCTATAATTTATTTAATCTTATAAATGAAATGAATCTAATCAATGCAATACTAAATTTATTATTATAATATATTACCATAAAATCATTGAGAGAGCATAGATACGTCCGGTCAATGAATATTATACCACATATCTTGAAGCAGATCTATAATTTCCTTTAGTAATGTCTTATTGTACGACTGATAATGACTTTTTCAATTATAAAACATAATATTTGAGCGAGGTATCCCCGCAACAAAGTATTCTAGCCTTGGAGGATATTATAGTGACCTTCAATCACAAAAATATTCTTAAGGACCCTCGATCACCGAATGAGTGATAGAGCCTTATCCTACGGATAAACAATGATCAAAGAAGAAGAGATTTTTGGCTATGGAATGAAAAAAGGGTTAATTACAATAGGGGGATCATATCCCTTTATAGGGACTCTACATTTAATAAATAGTACCTTGAGCATTGACCTCCATCTCATGGAAACTAATAATTTCATCACATTGTTGTAATTCATTCATTGAGTGTTTCAATAAATGTTTCATGCCATCTATGATGCTTCTTATGATATTTAATTGATGATAAAAAATTTGGGATAAGTAACTAAATTCATTCATATAATATCATATATTTAATGCCCCACCAAAATCTACGTTGGTTATATGTCGTAGCCTCTGATAAAAGTATATATAATCATAAATTTCAATTTATGAATCACATATATAAGAATATAAGATATATATATTTTATACATCTTGGACATGGATAACAAATTAAATGACTTATAGTATATAAATATCCAAACCATCAAAAATATATTTTAATTATTTTTTTTCTCTCTCTCTGGTTATTCACCATGTTACATGACTTTTCAAATTATTATTTTTTATTATATGAATTAATTATCTCTCTATTTTTTATTACTAAATCTATTAATAGATAACATCCCATAGTTTTCTTGATCAACTATCCAATCATGAATAACTTACCTACTTTTGGGAAATACTCTCTTTACATGTTGTTGTGTATTTCTAAGTCCATTTACCCAATGATTTCTCAAGTCTATCCAATCTAGGAAATTTTTAAAAAATTTGTTGAGCATACTTTTCTCACCAAATAAATTAACCATCACTCTTTGTAACCCATGGCTAAAGTGTAATAATAATCTTGAATTTATTAAAAAAACTCTAACAAGATGCACCATTAAAATATTTTTTCGAACGTGGATTATTAATTCATTATTTTTTGAATTAAATAAAATATTATTCATCAAAATCACAAATTTAAATAACTCATTTTGTGGTTTAATAATTTACTTGAATAATCCAAATCCAAAAACCGTGTTTTAATGATTTATAAACTTACCTTGGTACCTATATGTTCATCTACCATAAATGAGGGCCACAACTTGGTATCCACTAATCTGTAAAAACCCTAATGAATAAACCTTTAAAATCATAATATAGTATATAAGATAAATTCAATTTGAGAAACTACCTAGATTTTGGAACTCTATATTATTCAAATGAAGAGAAAACTGAGGGGGGATGAGAAGTCACCTTGTTAACGTCAAGAGGAGAGTAAAACATCTATGTGTGTCTCTATGGAAAAATGTACTGGACACTCAAATACATATGAAAGGAGAAAAATGATGAAAGAGAACCACATTAGTTGTATTTCAGTAGCGACAAGAAGAGATGTTGGGTTTGTCATGTTTAAGAACATCGAAAAAAATGAAAAACACAGAACCCAAAACATCAAACAACAATAGTGGAAGAGTTGAAAATAACATACATTGGATTGTAGACTTGATTAATCTGAGGGAACATAGAAGAGTCTCACCGGTAGTAGAGGAGTTTTGTGAGAGCTTGATAATCATGAGTGGATGAGTCATGGTTAATATTTTTTGAAATAGACCAGGGACACTTTTAATAGTGCTTTTAGAAAAGCACTGACAAATATTCCTTTTATCAACGTTTTTTAGTGCTGATAAATCTTGAGTTTTATCAGTGCTAAAAATGAGTTTATAAAAGACATATTTATCCACGCTAATGTTTTAGTGCTGATAAATATCTATTTTAACAATGATATTTTAGCACTGATAAAAATTGATCTTTATCATTACTAAAAAAGCATTGATAATTTTATTATAATTATAATTATTTAAATAAATTTATTAAAATTTTATAATTACATAAATAATTTTTTATAATTTTATAGTTATTTAAATAAATTTATTATAAATTTTTATTATTTAAATAAATTTATTATAATTTTATAATTATTTAAATTTATAAAATTATTTATTTTAATTATATTAAAAATTATTTAAAAAACAAAAATTATTTATTTATAGTAATTATAAATATTGTAAATATACATTTATAGATATATTTATTTCAAAATATTAATTTATAAATTTATTTTAACATTATTAATTGATATATAATCTTAAATACATGAATTTTAAAAATGAGTGAAATTGAATAATTCAAAATGCGTACACTTTTAAAATATTTAAAAAATGGATAAGTTTTATTAATTAAATATAAATTATGAAAAAATTGTGGATATATAAATATATATATTTAAGTGGATGAATACATATTAAAAACACTAAAACATACTAAATAAATAAAAATAAATAAAAAATAGAAAATAATAAAATTTTAAAATAAAATAAAAAAACATTAAAAATGAATACCATAACTATAGTATTTAAAAAAATAAATAAAATTGATGTATTAAAAAAACAATATATATTAAATGTATCATGTTATAATGAAATTATAAAATATAGTAAAATTTGAATAAATTACATAAAAATTAGGTGTATGTGTTTATATATATTGCATAAATATATTTTTCTATTTGTTTATGTATAAAAATTCATTAATATATATATATACATTAAATAAATACAACAAACTATGTTTGATATAGGTTAATTTTAAAAATTAAACAACATTAAAAATGAATGAGACATTAATATGTTTTTAATTAACATTTTACATATATTATACATATTCATTTTATATATCTAAATATAATATATACTATTCATTAATATACATAATCTATATATATTTATAATAAATTTATTCATTTTTATCAATAATTAATTAATTAATAAAATGTTTCATATTTTTATTAATTTACTCATTTTTTTATTTGTTCAATTTTTCATTTTATTCTAGAACTTTATCAGTGCTAAAAAAGAAATGCTAAAGGGAAACATTTATTAGCACTAAAAATGCACTGATAAAGGGAACCTCTTATGAGTGCTAAAAATAAAGCATTGATAATGTTTTCCTTTATTAGTGATGAAAACAAGCACTGATAAAGGGTTCCCTTTATAAGCACTTTTTTTAGCACTGATAAAGGGCTTCCTTTATTAGTGATTATTTTAGAACTAATAATGATGAAATTTATCATTGACATTTTTTAGCACTGATAAATTATAGTGCTATTAAAGGAGTGTTTTTTAGTATTTGGATATGAAAATATCACGAGAAAGACTAGAGGATTTTCTGATTAGTTTTAAAGGAGTTATAGTAGTTCCTTTTATATGATGGATGTAACACCATAAAAATTCAAGTCACATTGTGATATAAGATCCCATGAAAATATAAAAGGGTTGTATTTACATACATAAGAAATATTATTCAATAAGATATGTAATATTAGTAATATTATTTCAAATCATATGAGAGGTTTTTAACTTTCTCACTAGGAGAGAAACAGAAGTAACACTATGACAACTATGGTTATCCTGTGACCCAAATACGGTAGAGGATTTGGTATTGAGGGATGGAATCACATGGAAGAATCATTCCATGAAAAAAACCCATGAGAATTAAGATCTAGGCAATTTAAATATTATAAGGTGGGTCATTTCATGAGGGATTTTGTCACAAAATTATGGGAATTTGATATCAACAATTCATTCATATACTTTAGATATTAAATACATTTAATTTGGAATTAAAATTATTATTCCGGATAATGTATTTATTGTTTTATTCATTTTATCGTATAATATATTATAATTTTATTTGAATTAAAATAAAAAAAAGAGTCGAATAAAAGGAACTGAAATGATTTCACACTATGACATGAAGTGGTATAACACAAGACCAAAATATTAAAGTTAAATGTGGAAAATAATCTGGGATGACCATCATTCACAATGTGAAAGGCCTATTAGTGATGTGAGATGTTTGAAAAATGAGTTCATGACATGAAGTGTAATTCAGAAGTAGAGAATAATAAAATAAATATGGGAATCAATATTCACATCATAACACAAACATTCATGCATGAATGTGAAAGATTTCACATCATGAGAAGACATGATAAACCTTTTTGGGTATGAATCCCAAATATTCACATGATGAATGATTATGTCACACCATGAATCTAGTTGATGGGAAAATTTAAAATTATTATTTTCCCTTTCATGACTAGATCTTGCATTAAATTGTATAGGGAATCCTAATATTTACCTGAACACATTAATGGATGAATTTGTACAATTAAAACCACCCCAAGGATAATTATTATTCTACAAATAGAAGTGGATGTGTTGATATAAAAGGCGGATAGAGACCGAATCTTGGGGGTGAGGTGATGTGCTGTAATAGAGTCCTTCACTAGGTCATATACAACAATTTATTTATGATTTTATTTTTAATATTTTTCTCACATTTTCAATTATAACATGTGGGGGTTATTTCTTTCACAATCCAATGATTTCACATAAGGGGAACTGAAATAATAGGTCTTTTATTTTGAATAAATAATTTATTTTTGGGGTTTTTTTCATTCATATATTTTCTCATATATCTTCTTGTATCATTATTTAATGAATGACCATTGTCTTGTGAGGGAGTGAATTTTAATTCATTAACTAGGGTTTCTTTTATACCATTACCATTTTGATAATTTCATTCTATAATAGAAAATTGTTTTTGGTTACCTTTATTTGGAATATTTGAAGTACTTAACCATAGGAAAAGGAGAGTATTGAGATAAAGAGTATTTAATTGAACCAATAGATTCACTTAGAATCAATTACAATGAATCGATAGTTTTTTAATTATTTTATAGTTTATTACTTCATAAACATGGATTTTCAATTATATGACATCATTTTCATGAATTTTTCTCTCACTATTTAAATTTTACACAATCGAAAGTTTATATTTTATTTTATATATTTATTATTATTTTATTTATTTACTATTAAATTAATTATATTCTCAAAATTTTCCTCATGGGATCGACCCAATGACTCAAAAATCATATACTACTTAATTGTATATTTACTGATTGCAGTTTTTTATTTTATATATTTTTAAATTTTATATACCAGTTGGGATTAATGATTCCATTTAGGGGTATTTATTTTTTTCTAATGTTTTAAAAGACAAGGTTCTGTGAATAATTTATCTTGATATTTTAAACAAAGTCTTTTCCTCCCTATTTTCTATTTTTTGATTTTATTGTAGGTTTTTATTTTACCATTTTACGCGATTTTATATTTTTAGTCATGTTTATTGAGGATAAAGTAAAATATGAATCCCCATATTCTAATTGAAATAAAAATGGCCAAAATATTTCAGAAAAATCAAACACTCAAGAAGAAGTTTCAAATAATATGGGAATGGGAGAAAAAAATAAAAATATAGGCTCCACAACCACACCCAAGTACAAAAGAGATGATCCTACAAGGCATGGAAGACACATTTAAGGAAGGGTTAAAAATCAAGAGAATCTAGAAAAGGAATATGAAGAGTATAATGAGGATACATAGTAAGATGTTTATTTTAAATATGAAATTGAAGATACAACAACAATAACTAAAATTAAATCTAACTATGAGGTAATTATTACTTTTGATTCAAATGAAGAAAAATCCTCTAAATATTTCCTTGAATATACCCTCACATTTACTAAGAAGTATGTGGAAGAATAAAAAGAATAATGCAATTCTATAATCTATAATAACTATTCATATTTTGAAAAAGTTCAAGAATAAGAAACAAAATAAGAAGTTTAACAGTTGATTGTGAAACTCAATGGGTTCATTGCAGAATTTGAAAAAATGAAACTAATAGTTAATAAAGAAGAACATTTCAAAGTATATATAGACTCTAAATTAATTTTACAAAACATTAAGCTATCTAGATTTTGTTCACCTCCTCATAATTAACATCCAATTTAAGAAAGGAAGAGTAGAAGAGGCCTACCAGATGTGATTTAAATTTAGAATTTTGTAAACCTGAGAAGACTGTATTTGTATCACACTCCAATCAATTAATAGAGGAAAATATTGACCAAAATGACCCTATAAAAGATCATATTCCGAAATATAACCAGATTTTTTATTACTTTCTAAGACATTAAATTTATTGATTTCATAGTAATTGCTTTTTGTTTTATATTATGAATCTAGTTTCAATTTCCTTGTATATTTGTAGCTTCATTGAATAGAGATTTTATTGTGATGTGTTTTTTTTGTTTTTGTAGGTTCATACTAAAGAAAAAAGAAAATAATTAATAGGAGAGAGTAGTCCCAACTATAGAGGTTTTATAACATTCACTCCATAAACTATATTGAATAGAACCTATTCAATGGATTCATCAATGTTCATGACTATAAACCTAATATACCTTAAACAACTGGTATGAAAATTTATAATTTTTATTCTTATTTAAGACTCCCATATATTCTTTAATTTTTTCAGAGAAATAAATTAGAAAATATCATGCCTCACACTATAGAATTGTTTCTTTAATCACTAGTCTAGGTAATAAAAACTGCTTAGGATAACCATCATTCCATGTTATTTATTTATTTATTTCAAGAAATTTGAATGAGTAAAATGGGGGGATAAAATATTAAATATAAAAATGTGGATTGGGATTTGAGAAATCAGGATTTTGGAGAAGTTTTTGTTTTATATAAATTATGTTTTTATGATATTTTCCACGCTTTGAATTTTTCAAATTAATATGAATTGATTTTTCTTTAGTGTGAATTATCTTGAGTGATTTTCTAAATTACATGTTCTCATTCTTGAAATATTGTTTATGTTTAATCCTTTCCATTATTTTATTGAGAATATTTCTTAAGAGACGCGAACATTATTTCTTCTAAAACTTTATTTTTATGTTTTTGAAGCTATGATTATACAAATTCACATTTAAAATGATTGATACATTTTTTTATTGATCCATTTATACTTGGACCTACCTTTACATGAATCATACCAAATACCATAGAATCAATGAACATACTTATTAGTTATGTTGCACATTAAAATCATATCTTATATTTTCTCACCATACTCATTGTATTTTTTTATGATTTTCCTTAATTCAAGTGTGGGGGATACCGTTCCATGGTTTAAGGGATGTGTATATTGAAATGGATAAGAGTGGGGATGTTTTCATGGGAATTGGGGAAATGGTTCATGATTATTATATCTTTTTATTCATCAATACCACTATTTAAAAAAGTGTTGTGTCTTGGGAAATTAAAAATTAACCATTTCTTGAACATGGTCATGTTATAAGTATTATAAATAGTGTCATGAGTAGATAATTTGGGTGTGGGTGGTGGATGTGAGACTTATCCTAAGATTATATTAAAAAAAACAAGAAATATTTTCAAAATGAAAAAATGAAAAACAAAAAGAATAAAGATCATATTTCATTCCTAGTATTCATTTATTCATAATCTTACATTTAATTTTTAAGTAATAAATGTGATATCACATTGAGAGGAGATTTTAATTGAGCTTCAATTTTTTATTATCATGTAAAATGAATTGGATATTAGCCTCATTTTGATCCTTACTTGTTCTTTTATCATTACCTATAAACCCCATTGCCTTAGATTGATTTTATCTTAAAGATGAACCCCTTATGATTATTTGTTATTTTTTCAATATGGGTTGGATAGAATATATGTTAGGTCGGAATAATATAAAGATAACACAAGAGGGGGGAGGGTGAATTGTGTCTTTTAGATAATTTTGATAGATTCTGGATTTTAAATATCCTGGGGATTTATGAAGATATGAAATGTTGTTTTTTTAATAAGTATGAGAAGTGGAAAAATAGTAAATAATAACACAATAATTTTTATAGTGGTTTTGGGCACAAAGATCCCCAAGTCCACTTCACTAATGCTCTATTTGCGATCTTGGTGAATTTTATTAGAAAGGTCATATTATAACATGACCATCAAATTGAAAAATGAGTGCAGACAATTGAATCCTTTATAAAAAAAGCTAAATAATGCCTTTTGTTTCTTTTACATGGATTAATTTATCCATATATTAGTATAATAATCTAACAATTCACCATAACTGAGTCTGAGTAGTCGAAACTCCAATCAATCAATAGAGTTTTATTTGTTGATTGGTTCAGGTTGTACTTCAAAATTGCAGCAGTAACTGATAGTAGATGGATCTTTTAATTTTGATATGAATGAATTCAAGAAATAATAACTCTAAAGAGATCCTAGTTGAAAATGATCTTCAATAAAATTATTAATAAATAAATAGAAGCAGTTGCTTTAAAAAGATGTTGAAAATGTATATATCTAAAGTGTAGCCTCTTTTAGAAATCAACATAGATGATCGTTCTTTTTAGTAGGTATGTATATCAAGGATATACACAAGTATAAAATTGTATTTGAATCAAATATTACACAGGTACACTGAAAAGATACACATGTAGTATATATAGAGAGATCAAATATCTTACTTTGATAATTTAGATCCATTAAAGTCACCTGATAGATTGTAGATATTAAAATTTGAATTGACTAGGGGATTCAAAACTTTAATTAAAAATAAGAGTTATTTTCTATAATGAGTGTAGTTTTTTAAATTGACCATGAAGATCCTTTGAATCATCCATACAGAAATTTCAAATTGATTATTATTTCTATCAAGAAAATTTTATAAATCTCAGATAAAATCTCGAATTTAAATCTTCATTGTTAAGTAGAGAATAGTAGGGTTGAACTGTGTAGCAAAGGGTTCCTTTTCATAGAGAAAGGTTTCTTTGTTTAGCATAGGGTTTGACATATGGTTCAAGAACTATAATTTCATATTTTTGGAATGAAGGGATTAAAAGAAACATTGGGATGAGAATCTATATGTTCATCCATCCAGCATAAGGTTGATTCCAAATGTAGGGTTGATTAACCATACATTCATTCAAATATAGTATTGTTGATCCATACGTAAACATAGGGTTACCAATCCATACATAAAATATTCATCATAGGAATGATTTTCCATACTTTCCTACAATGTAGGTTATGAAATCTATACACACTTTTTGGAAGAAAGGGTTCATTATGTAGACTATGCTTATCAACATAGGGTTTGAATAGTGTTTCTAGAAACACTAAAATTTATTATGAACACTTTAATGAATATTCCTTATAGATTAAAAAATTAAATATAATTCCAGATTAAATATTGCAAAGAATATTAATTTACTAAAACTCACTTAAAGTAACAGCATCAGTAAAACATACAAGGGTATTTATGAGCATAAAGATCTATAAGATTTATAGATTATTGGTGAGACAATACATGACCAATAATCTCCCACTATTTTATGATAAAAAACCCATAAAAAAAATATAGAAAATATATTATTTTGTAAATACTAAAAAAATAAAATTTTAAAGAAAATACTTGTTTTTTTAAAAATTAATTTTTAACTATTTTATTTTGATTTCATAGTACAAATTTGATTAAAATAAAATAAATACTTGAAAAATTTATAATGTTTTGTGTACCAAATTTTCTCCCCATTTTTTTTATATCAAAAGGAAATAATATAAAAATGGATTAAAACACATTCAATTTTTCACAAAACTGTAAATGAATTTTATAGTGTAGGGGAAAGAAAAATGATATTTGGTTCTGGAGTGTAAAATTTTAAAACTCACAAATATAAATATAAAGTAAAGTAAACATATTTGTAAATAATTTTTTTTAAAATCGATTACAATCCACCAATCATCATAATAAATGTTTCTAAATGGTTGGGCATGGGTCAGATGGGGTGGGTTATTCTTCTTCTTCACTTGAAGAGGATGAAAAAGGATGAAGAATGGATTGGACTGAACCATGGATATCATTTATCTTCACTAAGAAGAAATGAAAATAATTGTTGAAAACTCTTGTACACTATTGGAGAAACTCCCTTGAATCATGATCCACCCTTAATCTCTAAACCAAATTTACCTTAAAAAACTCACTTATTGATTTTTCAAAATGAATGAAATCAGTAAACTTATCTCTCCCTTCACGAAGAACTCATACCAAACAAGATTCATTAGAGATCCATTGACTTATCAATTGTATTTTGTTCTGTAAGAGAACATTCAAAGGAGTACTGTCACACTAAAGAGTGTGAAATCTCTCATTGAAGTCTGCAAATACTGAATTAGTCTATTCAAATCCTTATATCAAATAAGGATAAGTTTTTTGAGAGTAAGATATTTGTTGACATTATTTATGAGACTAAAAATATCTACCCAAAAACTATTTCATCTCATAAAAATATGATTTCTTTATAGATTCTTCCTTTAAATAACTGATTTATTTAAATGTATTGATAAAATATTCAATGTCTCTTACAAAAATAAAAGTTTCTTGAATATCTATGAATTGAGTCTGAAGTGCTTCAAACTCAACTATTGGAATAGTTGACTATCTTAAATCTTCAACTTTTTTCTTTTCAACATCTAAGCCTTATCACAGAGACAAGCTTTGTTCATTAAACTGGTTGAAATTTTGAATCAATGTTTCTGTATCATTGTTCAAATAATTAAAAGAATCATCAGAAATTTTTTTGGTTTGTTTTCTTGCCTCCACAATATCCAACCTTGGATATCTCTCATAAACAATGATTTCTTGAGCTTCTATTCTTTCTCATATTGTATAAGACTCTACTTCTATTGAATGAACAATAATAAGGGAGATGTTTTCAAGGGTATCTCCACTGGAAATAAGGATAACTTCCCTAAGTTGATTTTCCCTTGAGGATAAATTCTCAATATCCTCAGAAAATTTAGCAAGAATATATACTTTTCCTTCATTTACTTCTCTATATATATTTAAAACCTCATCAATGTTTAGTTAAATTATTCTTCTTTTATGAAGATTAGTTTCATCAACTCTAGATTTTTCTTCTTCATCTTCTGGGTTGGGTCTCACAAAATTGATAGTAGGTTCCAATCTTTTCTCCCCCTGAGTAGTTTCCATTATTATTTATTGATATTATACTACAAAAATTAATAGACCACCACTTGACTCACTCCATAAGTATCTCAAATTTCTTATAGTCTCATTATTCAAAATATTACTATGATGAAATATTTTTCTGGAAATGATGTCATGAATTTTTTCAAATATAAATAATAGAAGATAAATAATCCTTCTATAGGGAAAAACTCATTATAGCTTATTTATAACAATAATAACTCAAATAACTCAACATATATATGATGAAATTCAGATTGATATAGTTCATGATGAAAGAATGAACATACATTTCAAGATACAATTTTTTTTCCAACTCAACAGTCCTTAGCACAATTTCCAGCTGAATAAATTTTTTGAAGATGTTTTGATCAGGGTTAAGGTCTTTATACATCATATTTTTGATATTTAGAGTTCCAAAAAAGAAATAAATTATATCCTCTAACTTAAATTTTTCATCTCTAATATTTCTTAAATCAAAATTAGATTCTCCCTCATAGAGTTCTTGAGAAATATATTTTTTGGATTCAACCAATCAAAATCAATCACCTTACCTTGAAAAGGATAATGATACTTCACCTGGAGGACATTCTCATTCTAGTAATATTAGTCACGATATCTTGAAGGATCTATTACCAAAGGTTTGAGCATTGGAATTTTGAAGGATAGGGTTTTTGAAATTTAAAATGAGAGATGCTTTGAAATCGGAAGGGTTGGGAAGGAGTAGGAAGATGAGCAAGAGAAGTCCTATAGTCTAGTTATGCGTGCTGATGATGTGGTGTAATCACTAAAGATTTTAATTTTGAAAAGAAACAATATAAAAATAGTGAAATAAATATTTGAACAAATAAATTTAAAAAACTTAACATCAAAGTTAATAAATTAAAATAAAATTAATTAGAAAGACTAAAAATGGGAAAACAATTAATTGAAAAAAATTGATAAAAACTTATTTAAAATAAAATAATCTTAACTCACCCTTAATAAAATCCAAAATTTCAGTGGGAAGTGGTTTAGTAATATTTTAGCTAATTAATATTCATTTTTTAAAAATTCCAAATACATATCCTTTCTAAGAACATGATCCTTTAGAAACTGATTCCTTATATCAATATGACTTGTCCTAGAGTTACATATAAGATTTTTTTGAAATTTTAATAGCACTAGTATTATCACATAAAATAGGAATATTATTAAAATTTAGTCCAAAGTCAAATAGAGTGTGTTTCATCCACAATACTTGTGTACAACAACTTCCAGTAGACACATTTTTTGCCTCAGCTATTGAATAAGTGACTACGTGTTGTTTCTTACTCAACCATGATACTAAATATTTTCCTAAAAAGTGAAAGATTCCTATGGTGATTTTTCTATATAATATATATCCTACAAATTCATCAATAGAATATGAAATTAAATTAAAATAATAATTTTTAGGATAAAGTAGAGATTAAAAAATAGTGCCTATTAAATATCAATTTTTTTAACAGAAGTAATATGGTATTATTTTGGATTTGAATGAAATATATCACATAAACATACAAAACACATTATGTCTAGTCTTATATCAGTAAGATACAATAAACAACCAATCACACCTCTATATAACTTGTTTTCAACTAGTTTTTTAGCTTCATCAAAATTAATTTTTATTTCAGAACACATGGGAGTTATATAAATATTACTATTTTCTAGAACAAAAAGTTCTCATAAATAAATGTTATATATTATTTGATTTAAAAATTTTATATAATGGTTTTGAAGTATTTTAATTCCTAAAAATAAATTCAATTCTCCCATCATATTCATTTCAATTTTTTTCATTAGATTTGAAAAATCATTACAAGGCTTTTTATTTTTTTAAACAAAAAATAACATCATAGACATAAATTTGTACAAATTAAATATGAGAGAAAAAAATCATCTTAAAAATATTAAGATCTACTAATCGTATAGAAAATCCATTTTCCTAAAGTGAATAACTTAATATTTCATACCAAGATCTAGGTTTTTATTTTAGACCATAAAGAGCTTCGATAAGTTTAAAAAAGAATTTCGTTTCTCAGGGTTTCTAAAAGATGGTGGTTGTTCAACCTAAACTTCCTCTATTAAATAACCATTTAAAAAGGTAGATTTAGCATCAATATGATAAAATTTAAAATTCATATGATATTTATAGTCTAAAAGGATTCTAATATATCTATAGGTGGAAAGGTTTCATTGTAATCTATTCCTTATTCCTGATTATATCATTTATCGACTAATATAGATTTGTTCCTTTTGATGATCCCTTGATCTTCCTATTTATTTATAAGGATCCATTTAGTTTTTATTATTGGATAGTCTGATGGTCTTCCTATTCATTCCCAAACTTTATTTCTTCTAAATTGGGTTAGTTTTTATTACATGGCTAAAAACCCACTCTCATTTTCTAAAGAATCTTCAAAAGACTTAGGTTCTAAATGAGATATAAAGGAACATAATTCAACTAGGTTTCCTATATTTCTTATAATTCTGGATACTATGTATAGGTTTCATATAAAAATTTCTAAATGGTCGTCTTTTAAGGTTCTATAATTTCTTGGTAAGACAATTTTAGGTTCTTCACATTCATTTTCTTCTAAACTAAACCAAATTTTATTAATTTTGTTTTAAAAATAAGACTTGGGTAAATCAAGTCTCATGTTATCAAAAGAGTTAGTTTCTTAATATGATTGATCTTTCTCTTTAATGAAAGGGTGATTTTCATAAAAATTCACATGAATTGATACTTAAAAAATCCTTGATTTTTTATTAAACACTCTATAGGATTTAGCAGAATAACCTAGAAATATCCCTTCATCATAATTTGGATCGAATTTACCAAGATTATATTTAATATTCATGATAAACACCTTTAATCAAAATACTTTAAAGTACTTTACATTTTATGTTATTCTAAAGTTCATAGGGTTTATTTTTAATAATTGTCTTTATTGAAACTCTTTTCATGATATTGAAGGATGTGATTACAACTTCTATCCATAAATAAGTAGGAAGTTTGTATTCATTCAGCACAGTCCTTTTCATTTCTTGAATAGTTTTTTTCTTCTTTCCACAATTCAATTTTTTTGAGGTGTTATTGGTGCAAAGAAGGTGTTTTTAATAACTAAATTTGAGAAAAAATAATTAAATTATTGATTCTAAAATTCTCCACTATGATAAATTCTCAATGAAATTATTTAAAAACTTTTTTCACTGTGTTTTCTTTTGAAAAATCATTAAACAATATAGAATAATTCACTTTTTAGTTTTATAAAATAAACCTAAGTAAATATCGAATCATCATAAACTAAAACATAAGAATATAATATTTCATCCAAACTAGATACCCTAGATGGTCCAAAAAAATCAATATAGATATGTTATAATGGTTTATATGTAGAAATTCTGTTAATGGATTTGAAATATTATTTGTGTTGTTTGCCGATTTGGCATGCATCATAAAATCTATTATTTTAAAATTTAAGACCAGGAAAATCATAAACTAATTGTTTCTTAAACAATTTATGTAAAGTATATATACTGTAATGTTGAAGTATTTTATGCGAGATCCATGACTCATCTATCTTAGTATTTAAACAATTCACTTTTTTTTACACAAGGAATTGAGATCCATAGTATAGACATCTTCAGTCATGGGTTCTCTATATTTAAATAATTTATATTTGAAAATTGACTGAGAATAGTTAGATAAATCAACACAAAATCCATCATCACAAAGTTTATAAATATTTATTAGGTATTTTTTATCCCTTGTACATACAATACATTGTTTATTGATATTGAAATTATATCTCCAACAATTCCAACTCCAAAAATATTTCATTTTTCATTGTCACTAAAAGTAACTAGAACTCTATCAATTTGAGTTAATGTATGGAAATTTTATGATTATCCACTCATGTATCTAGAACATTCACTATCCATATACCATATATATTTCCTATTCATGTGTCCTTTTCCTATAAAATCTGTTAAACATGTGTTTTTTTGGTACCCATATTTTCTTGGGTTGAGTAGTGTCAACAAGGAATGATATGAGAATCCAGATCTTTCTTATCTTTCTGTAATTTATATCACTTACTTCAGATATATTTTTATAAATAAAATATTTCTTAACACCACTAATTTGAGGATCTATCATGTAAAAGTTGTTAGTGAAATGACTTTTTATTTTAAATAATAGAAAGTAGCCTTTTTTGAAATGGGCACAAAATAATTTTTGAATAAATTTTATTTTTCACCCTTTATTCCTATTCCAAAATATTCACTTTTAATAATGTTACTTCCAATAATCTCACTTAGAGTATTTTCTCATTGAGTTAAATTAATTTCACCACTTTTATAAGATTAAACTTTATCTTTTAATTCTTTAGTTATTTTTTCATTATTAAAACAATTTGATATAGATGAATTGAATTTTTCAATTAGGCCATGATGTTGTTTTAGCATTGGGTCACTCTCACCAAAAATAAAATTATGAATATTTTTTAATGATAAATATTTCTGAAATAAAGAGTCATATTATTTTGTAGCATTTAATAGTAATAATCCAATTTATTATTTGATAAGATATCAGAGTTAGATGTTGAATAATAATAAGATTTTAACTCTTCTTCTTCCATAGCCATAAAGAACATGTTGGATTTGAGAGTTTTTGTCTCTTTTTCTAAATTATATTTTGAGGGGATATTGGACTCTTTAGATACACATCATGTCACTTTTATAGATATTTTTTCCTTTATGCTCATAATCTGTATTCTTGTAATATTTCTTTTTTGTCCTCCTTTCATTATTCAATTGGACGGAATCATGTCTAATATGACTAAACATTTTTAATTAGCAACATTTTACTTCTCTCGATTTTATTTCATCCTTATTGAAATATTTTTTGAATCCTTTCTTCTTGTTTAATAATTTCCTAAACTTTCTATATAGTTGATCCGGTTCCATTTTAGAGTATGAGGACTCAGAATTTTTATTTTTCTATTTTGACGTACTGTTTTAATTTTCATTTAGGATTCTGAGATGTTACCTTAAGGGTAGTATTTATCCTTTTTTTAATATCTTTTGACCTTTAACTTCATCTTTCATTTCTACTTCATAAATAATCAATGTTCTAATTATTTCCTTCATAATTAAATTCTTGATAGGTGATGATTGTCGAATAGATACAGATATACCATTACATTTATAGGGAAGTAATATAAGTATTTTCAGTTCTTGATTAGATTGATTGATGGGATCTCCCAAGGTATTAATATTGTTGACAATCTCTGTTAACTGTGCATTCATGTTTGTGATACTTTCACTATAAAACATTATGAAGGTGCAAAAATTTAGTTTTTCAGTAGCATACCTCATCTTTCTAATGTTATATTTTCCTTTATATGTGAAAAATATTGTTTTACACATCTCATAGGAAGTAGGGAATTGTGAAACTCAATTAAATTCATCAGGTCAAAGTTATCAGACAATAACATTCATTTATTTTGATTTGGTGTGATATTCATCTTCTATTATAGCATCCCAAGTCTCCTGTTTCTTAGGAATTTCATATGGAGTAATGATCTTTGTATAAACTATGAATCCCATATTCTTCAGTTAGATAATCATTCATGATTTCCAGCATTCATAGTTACCTCCATTAAAATATGGAGCTCGATTCATAGACAAAACTTGTTCAGATAATCCATTATTATCTTCTTTTTATGGACCTTATTATTTTAATATTTCTATAGATTTTTCCACTTTACCAAAAACTTCACCTATGATACCAATTGATAGGTCAAAATAATAAAAAAATAACACATTGGGGGGGGGGTGTGAATTGTGTCTTTTCGATAATCTTGAAATATTATAATGTTTAAATATCTTTTCGATTTATGTTGATATGCAAAACTATTTTCTATTATAATTATAAGAAGTGAATAAATAGTTAATAATTACACTTTAATTTTTATGGTGGTTCAGGGAAAAAGAATACCCTAGTCTACTCCACCAAAGATCTCTCTATGATCTTGGTGAATTTCACTTGAAACATCCTCTTATCACAAGACCTTCAAATCCACAACTGAGTACAAATAGTTTACACCTTTGAAACAAGGATAAAAAAGATAATTCTCATTATTTTACAGGGAACTTATTATCAATAACTTAGTACAATAATCTAAAACTTCACCATGATTGAGTCAAAGAAGTCAAAAATCCAATAAATCAAAAAAGCTTGATTTGTTGATTTGTTCAGGTTGTACTTCACAATTCTAGTAGAAAATGACTATAGATGGATCTTATTCTTAAAAATTAAATGAATTAAAAAAAGAATATCTCTAAAGATATTCTAGTTTCAAATGATCTTAAATACAATTTGTAATTAATAAATAAAAATAGTTATGGTAGAAAGTGGTTGAAAATATATATCTTTAAAGTGTATACTATTTCAAAAAACAATACAGGTGATTGTTCTTTATAGAAGTTCTATATATCAAGAATATACACAACTATACACTTGTATTTGAATTTTGTATCACACACTTACATTTAAAATATGAATAGGTTAAATATTTAGAGAGCATATAGATTTATTAGATATTTTAGATCCAAGAAAGTTGCCCAAAAGATCATAGATATTCAAATTTGAATCGATCAAGGATTTGTTATTTTTCTTAAGAATATGGGTGATTTTATCCAATGAATATGGTTATTTAAATCAATCATGATGATTATTTTGACACATTCATACAATATCTTTCAATCAATCTTTATTTCTATCTAGACCGTTGAAGAAATCTCAGTTAAAATCGTGAATTTAAATCTCCGTTATTGATTATAAAAACGTAGGGTTGAACTGCATAGCATAGGGTTCCTTTTCGTAATGTAGGGGTCCTTTCTATAGTGTATGTTTTAATGTATAGTTCGTAAACCATAATTTAATCTTTTCAAAACAAATGGATTAAAATAAACATTTGTATAATTATCCCTATGTTCATCCTTCCAGTGTAAGGTCGATTCCAAATGTAGGGTTGATTAACAATATGTCTATTCAAATGCAGAATTGTCGATCCATACATAAACGTAGGGTTTATTATCTATACGTAATCTATTCAATGTAGGAATTATGATCCATACATTATGAAAATATAGGGTATGAAATTCATAGATGATTTTTTGAATGTAATGTTCATTCCTTACATTATGCTTATCAGTATATGGTGTGAACAGTGTTTCCAAAAACATCAAAATTCATTCCCAAAACTTTAATGAATATTCCTTGTCTATTAAAAACTTGAATATAATTCCAAAAAAAATATTTCAAAGATATTTAATTTCCTAAAACTAACTTAACATAATATCATTAGTAAAAAAAAGTGTATTTGTGAGCATTAAAATCAATATTATTTATAGAGTGTTGTTGAGAAAATACATTCCCCATAGTAGATTAATTGAAATATTATGTTATGGAGCACGATTAAAGACATGATAAAAACTATATTTATGTTCAAACCTTGACTGATGAGTAATAATAATTAAAGTGAGGTAAATTGTAATTGGTATGTACATTTATTATGAACTAATAAATATAAATTGAAGAGAGGAGTGACATAAGAAGTGTAAAATACTTGTTGACAAGATTTTTTCAAATGATGATGAGATGATAAAATTTAATCATGTGAATCTTGAATATTTAATTCTAAAATGAATCACTAAATTCTATGGAAATATGAATTTAAATAGTGGTAGGATGTGATTTAATTTTATTATGTTGGGATTTATTTCTTGAGGAAACGATTGAATTCAAGCATGAGGGATTTGATATCAACATTTCATGCTTATAATTTAGATATAAAATATAATTAATTTTTAATTAATAATTCTTATTCTTTTTAATGTATTTTATTTTTTATTCATTTTATAGTAGTTATTGGAAATTGTTCTAGAAGAAAATAAAAAAATTTAGATGGGAGTATAGAACTAAAAATATTTTTCACTATAACACAAAGTGGAATAGTGTGACACAAAAATATTGATGTCAAATAAAAAAAGGGATGATCCTGATTCATGATGTGAAAGTACTATTCATGATGTAGGAAGTTTGAGGATTGAATTTACATCATAAAATAGAAGTTATATGAAAAAAAGAATCCAAGTAAAAACATTCAGGCTGTGACACCAACATTAATGATGTGAATATTGAAGTTTTTACATCATGAGAATAATCCATGGAAAAGTATCTCGGGAGTGAAACCTAAAAAATAATGACATGAATGATGATGTTTTTACATGAATCTAGTCGATGTGAACACTTAAAATCCATATTTTTCTAGATCTTGTTCAAATATCACATTGAATTTCCCAGGGACACTTTGGATTAACCTATATTCATTTAATGGATGAATTTATTGAATTAAAACCACTTTGGGGATGAATATGGGCCTATTAATAGAAGAAGAGGAACTACTGCAAAAGGGGAACATAGACCAGTGCTTGGGGTGAGGTGTTGTTCGGCTATAGTGTTCTTCCTCAAGCCATATCCACCATTTTCTCTTGGTTTTTAATTATTTCCTCAACCAATCATGGATATAATGAGGGGTTTATTTATTTAATCATGTATATATTTTAAATAATGGGAATTGATGTAATAGGTATTTTATTTTGGACAAAAAATTTATTTTATGGTTTTTTCATTAATCTATTTTCTCATATCTCTTACTCTCTCATTCTTTAAAGCATTACCATTGTCTTATAGATGAGTGAGGGACTGATATATAATGAATTAAATAGAGTGTTTTTTCCACCATGATCATTGGGATAATTGGATTCTATTATTAAAAATGGTTTCAAGTTACCTATTTTTTATTATTTAAAGTACTTGTCCATATGAAAAAGAGTCTTTAGATAGAGAGTGTCTACCCAAACCAAGGGATTCACATAGAATGAATTAAAATTATTATATAATTGTTTCTTCATTTATTTTTTATTGATTTCTCTATGTATATAGATTTTCAATTACATGGAACCTTTTTTTTCTCTCCCTCTCTCAAATACACATGCTTGTAATTTAGATTTTATTTTTTCCATTCTCTCTTAGTGTTGGTATTTATTATTTATTGTATTGTATTATCCAACATGTCCTCATGGTATTGACATTGGTACTCAAAATACCTATACTACTTAATTATATATTCAATGATTTAGGTTTCATGTTTTATAAATTTATAAATTCAATATCCATACAGAATTAATGATTCCCTTAGGTGGCATTAGTATTAGAGATGGAAATATGAAAAATTACCTCAATATATAAGATTCATTATTTCAGAGGTAAGATTAATACATAAAATTATTTCATTTACTTTAAAAGGGAAATTTACGTTTCACTCTATGGAATATATGGCCATTCCATAACTTGATAAGGGTGGATTTTGGTTGGTTTGTCATTCTGAATGTCTCTACACCATAGAGGTTGATCACGCCATATGTACTTGGTATACAATAGTAATATTTTTTAATTCCTAGAGATCATAATGTGATAGGAAAGTGACACACCATAATGGTTCATGTGAATGAAATGTTTAAAGTTTAAGATTCTAAAATGGAAAAAGAATAATGTTGTGAATAAGTAGTCATGCTATAAACTAGTCATTTATATAAGTGGTTAAAATGTTTAAATAATAATAATATTTGAACATTAATGAATTTAACTTGGACCTTTTAAGTTAATTTTAAAAAAATGGTTCTAGTCATATCTTAACAAAAATAAATAAAGGATTGAAGGAGTCTAAAAAGAGAGGATATATTTTTATTGAAAAGAAGGATAATAAAGAGGGTTGTACGATAAAAAAATAGAAGAGAGGGGAGAACTTCCTAGAATGAGAACTGATATGTAAAAAATATAATAGGACCTATTCTAATATGGGTGTTGGAAAGTTATAAAAATTAAAGAAGGAAGATCTAGGAGACTACTTCACTAGAATATAATAGAGTTTATCACACTGATTAAACTATATCTCATTGCTACACCATCCTAGGTGTAACCTTTGTTTACACTTTTTTGAAGGGGAAAAAGAGTATAGGAGGAGTAGAAACTTCCATCTTGTTGGGAGAGAAATGATTTATTTATTTTTATAAGATGGTTGTAAACCAGAAGGTTCATTTAATTCACTTCAAATTGTAAAAAAATTAGTTTACTTACTGTTTCAGGTGCATAAATATATCATCATTTCATTCTCTTTTTATTATCCTAGTTTGGGTAAACCAAATAAAATTTCTCATGTCCCTATATTTTTATTTTTTGATTAATACCAATTATGAGGGAGAGAGAGTTCCTAATATGCTGAAAAATATTGTTGGCAATGGTCCTTTGAATAAATAGATATACCTTTATTCACCCCTCTTGGGAAATTCACATTTCTTGGGGTAACAATAGAACACCTAAAAACACCAGAAAACCTATGATCCAACAAAAATAAAGAAATATATATAAAATAAATAAAAAATACATTTATTCTCTGAAAATTATACTGTGAGTGTTACAATTTTCCCCAAAATAAAACTTTTTATCACTGGAAAGACATATGGACTTCCTTCGGATGAAAACAATTTCATAATAAGAGGTAATTCTAAATACTTTAAAATTTCACCTAAAACATCATAAAAAATTATTATAACTTTATACATAAGTGGATTTATTCCAAACATAAAAAATTCCCCACTCCAAAACCAAATATCATTAAAATTTCAATCTAAAAAAATGAAACTTAGTGAATGTAACTTCCTGGATCTGGATTCCACTCAACTGATAACCCCTAAAAAGTTTACAACATGGCCAAAAGTGCATTTCCCCAAATTCCAGAAGCTTCCGACTTGTAGCAAGGGCCCAAGGTGTGATAGTGGGTAAATGATGCACTAATTGGAAGAGTGTAACATAGAATAATAAATAATAATATAATAGCAGAAGTAGTAAAAGGCATACAACTGAAATAAATAGTGGAAGACTGATAAGATAAATAACCAAGCATCATTACATACAAAATATTATGTAGCATGTTATATGTTCTAATAAATAATCCAAAACTTGTACACTATAGTAATACACAATATATATGTCTCAAAATCACAAAAGAACAAAAAGGGAGATAAGAAGCATTACAAGCCTCAGCTCAGTCCCATGCTCTCCCACACCTTAGCAGCACATCAAGTACCTGTAGCAGGGTACCTTTCCTTATCACCACCTACAATCATATAATCTGTTTGGGCCAAAAAGAATCACCCAAATAGGTTGTGAGACTAAATACTAGTAGTAAACCACCCAAGATCTATGTAGATCTATAAATGAATATATATATATAATAGGTACTGTACAATAGTGATAACATTATATATTAGGTACTCTAAATTAAGCACAACATATGTCTTAGAAGACAATGTAATCATGTATAGGTGATAACCAAATCCATGCTTGTTCTTTGGACTAACAGACGCATCATTAGTCATTTCATTTAATCATTCAATTCATAACTGAGTCTGGTCTTGACATCTTAAAGTGGGATTCAAGTATCAATCATGGAATGTTTCACCCAAACTATATAACCATGGAACAACATAACACCAAACTAGATCAAAACAAACTATATAAGCATTTTAGTATTCAATCAGGTTTGAAACTCGGTGCATAATAATTTTAGCATGTTCTAGGGTCCAAACCCGGTATATAAGAATTTTAACATGTATTCGGGCCAAGCTCAGTGTATAATCATTTCAACATAAAAACAACAACTTTAACTTACATTATTACATGGTTAAAAAAATAATAACTCACATGAGTAACTCATATCACAAATATAACATGTGAATTAAACTATCACAAGGTATAACCATTTATTATCTCTCGTGGGAAAATAATTCAATAAAACAATTCCATTTTAAATAACCCGAAAATGGAAAACAATGGCATCCCATATGCATCCTAGGAAAATGGCTAAACGTTGGTTATCCAAGGGAAAACTTACCCATGGAGAGGACCTCAATAAAGTATAATAATCTCAAACATTCCTTATAATAATTTAATTAATTACCTAATTAACATTTGTAACATTCAATTCACCCTCGTGTAGAAACGATCTTCCATCTGGTTATGTAAAACTCACCCTATAGTGATAGAAATAAGAAAATTCTTGAAAGGACACTAGTGAATCCATTCTAAGGATGACATCAAAGCTTTTCATATCTAATACATAGAGATACCAAACTAAGTGACACCCACCAATCTAAATGGGGAACCCCTTGAAATGTTTCACACCTACAGTTATAATCCCTAATGGAGTTTCTAGTTTTATAATGTCATTAGAAGTTAAGACACAGAGACCAAGGCTTTTCACAACAGGAATAGATATGAAACTATATGAAGCCCCTATATCATAATGTTCAGAAGCTAAAACAGAGGTGAATAGAATATTACCTATGACAGAAGAAGGTCTAAGATCCTGCTCCTATTGGGTCTACTACACTCCAAGAGTTTGTCTTGTACCACAACCCTGTGACACAACCCAGCTACCCTGAGCTGATCCACTCTATTGTCTCCAAAACATGGAGTCTGTCTACCTATACTATGACCACCACCTCGGCCTGAGTGGCCTAACGTATTCTAGTTCCCTGACTTGTGAGAAGATGTTGGCCCTACTCCAGAATGTGGATTATGGGTAGATACTATCTCACTAGTCGTCAGTGGAAACGTCCTATAGAAGTGCTTTAGATGACCCATTTTCCACAAGATCAACATTCCATAGGGTCCATCGATCAATACGGTTTTATGTGACAAAATTTTCATCACTATTAGCACATCACTTGGCTATATAAATAAATGTTCTCACTACTAGGTTCACCACAAGTAAGCTCCAGACGGAGCTTTCTTCTACCTGTTGAGACAATACCAAATCTCGGTGCCGAACCTCCCTAGCTCGCACCTCAAAATTCATTCTGATTATGATCAATAATTAGTTATTGGTTCACTATTACAGATATAGTAGTTAGACGAAAG
This sequence comes from Viscum album, assembly GCA_963277665.1. NCBI lineage: Eukaryota > Viridiplantae > Streptophyta > Magnoliopsida > Santalales > Viscaceae > Viscum > Viscum album. The sequence continues at coordinate 386,809,901 of OY728148.1, read as the reverse complement.
ATGATGACATATGATCAGATATCATACCTGAGACCATCCTTGAATTTACTAGCCTATGAAAGATCAACACTCATGAGAACAAGTGTAATGCACTAAAGCTTGGTAAAATGATACGAGTAATCCGTAACTGACAGAGCACCCTGCTCTAGATGCATGAACTCTTGGGATTTGTCTGCCCTCAATGTATTAGTATAGAAATAGTCATAGAACACTCTATAGAAGTCTTCCCAAGGCACATATCGATGATTACTCATCTGAGAAACAACATCACACCATCTCTTAGTGAAATCACGCAACATATAGCTCCTGAGATTGACCCTCCACTCAGGAGACATCTTTAGATGCTAGAAAATAGGTAACATAGTCTCTAGACATGACTCTGCAGCATGTAGTCCCCCATCCATTGAAATTGTTATAGGGTTTTGTTGCTAGAACACTCTAGTAAGCTCAGCCATATAATTGGTAGGATGAGGTTCTCCCTAGAAATTATTCATAAAGCATGTGAAGTTTTCAAAAATCTATGAATGAACAACTACATCTGGAGCAACCATTGGTGTCTTAGATGGCACGACTAAAGGATCCACCAGTAGCCTATGGCCTACCACCTCTTGGGTATGCTCATCGTCACCCTCTTGGCGTACTACTAAAGGTCATCATAGTGGAATTTCTCTATAAATTCCAGCACATACACCTCAATATAAGATTGTTCATCAAGTTACTCAATTCAAGATCACAAGAACTAAAAAGGAGAAGAAAAGCCTCAAAAGTTCACAAAATCTGGGTATACGACATGTCTAACCTAAACATGTAGTGTTCACTTAAACTATCACATGGGTTTGTAAATATGTCTGCCTTGGTCATATAAACATCTTAGGTACACGGTGTGTCCAACTGACACCTGACGTGTACTCATGTTTTTCCCTGCTATCCAGGTACTTCTACCCAAAAAGACTCACTTGGGTTCTGCCTACGTAAAACCACAGAGGGTGTACCTAACTCACACAATGTGTTCTGCTCAAAACTCAAGAACCTATGTTTTCTATCACACATCCGTTTACACGGACAGATATCACATGATGTGTACTCAGGGAACACAACATGTACACAAAAAGTTCTTTTATTCCCTAACATAAGAACATATGGCTTGTGTTCATGAACCCACACACCGTGTTGTCTGGGTTTCGAGACAGTAATCCTTTAAAACATCCCCAGAAACCCTTTTTTGAAAATTAAAGAAATGGTGGACCAAATTTCAACCCTTGGGGCCCATAATCCCTAAAAATCAATGTTTGGAATCAAATATAGCAGAGAACAACACAATCTATATCCCTTGGCCAAAACATGATCTACCAAATTTTGATCGAAGAGGAACCATACTCCTTAGGGACCAAAGTTTGGTATCCATCTAATTAAAAAAAACGTATCAATACACCCATCACAACAGCATACATATCTATGATGACACATATCACAACAATATGCATATCTAGCATGAAATACATAACAATAACATAAAATTAGTAATTCTCTCTAAATGGAATGGAAAGAATGCATGGAATGTGATTTCTAGTAAGTGAATATATGATCCATGATATGGAATTCCATCATCACTTTAGTTTTCAACAAAATAGAACCACAATGATATCAATAATAACAAAACAAAACAAGTGAGTCACCCAACGATGAAATCAAATCATTTGTAAAAGATTCAAATCCAAAAATTACAATTTTATTTGAGGTAATTTGGCTTTACCCTGTATGCAAGGTAGCTACTTCTAGGAACAACTTAGTACCAAATCCCTTGAATTTCCATCTCTATCAATCTCCACCAAAAAATAAAAAAAAACAGAAAATAAATCCTCTAATACCACTTTGTAACATCTCAGATTTGGATTCCACTCAACAGGTACCTCGTACCCAGTTTTCTAGATGGCCTCAAGCGCATTTCCCCAAATTCCATAGGATGCCGACCAACAGTGAGGGCCTATAGTGAGATAGTGGGGAAACTATTTCCTCATTGGAAGAGTGTAATACATTGTAGAAAATAATAATACAATAGAGAAAGTAGTAAAAAAATACAACTTAAATAAATAGTGGTATACTAATAAGATAAATAACCAAGCATCATTCCATATAAAAGATGATGCAACATGTTATATGTTCTATGAAAGCATCCAAAACAAGTAGGCTACTGTAATACGCAATATATATGTCTCAAAATCACAAAAGAACAAAAATTTAGTTAAGAATCAATGCAATCCTCAGCTCGGTCCCATTCTCTCCCACTCCAAAGTATCACATCAAGTACCTATAGTAGGGAAGTTTCTCTGATCAACACATACAATCATATAATCTATTTGGACCCAAAAGGATGACCCAAACTGGGTCTGAGATTAAATACCAGTAGGAAACTACCTAAGATCTCTTCCAATCTACCAGTTAATATATATATAATAGGTAGAGTGTAATAGGGAAAGAAGTAAACAGTAGGTACACAAAAGTAAGCACAAAAGATGTATTAGAAGATAGTGTAATCAAGTATAGGTGAATAGAGAATCCAATATTGTTCATTGGATTGGCATCCGCTTCATTAGTCATTTCATTTCATTATTCAATTTATAATTGATTCTGGTATTGACATCCTAAAGTGATATTCAAGTATCACTCTTGGTTTGTTTAACTGAAACCATATAACCAGGGAACAACATAACACTAAACTGGATCAAAACCAGGTATATAAGCATTTTAGCAGTTAATGAGGGTCAAAACCCGGTGTATAAGAATTTTAGCATGTTATAGGGTCAAGACCTAGTATATAATCATTACAACATGTATCAGGGCCATGACCAGTGTGTAATAATTTAATCATAAAAAACACATATAAATTACACTATTACATGGTTGACGACATAATAACTCACATGGGTAACTCATATCATAGGCCTAACATGTGAATTAAACTATCACAAGGCATAACCATTTATTATCTCACATGGGAAAATCATTCAATTAACCAATTAAATTTTAAATAACCCATAAATGGGTAACAAAGGAATTCCTATAGGTATCTTAGGCCAAAGGGATAAATGTTGGTCATCCAAGGGAAAACGCACCCACAAGGTGGCCCTCAATCAAGGATAACAATATCAAACATGCATTATAATCATTTAATCAACTACCTAATCAAAATTAGGTGACAAAATAGTTCAATATTAAATTTAAGAGACACCCAAAAATGGGTGCATGACACTTCGACACATATTATCAACATGAAAATTAGTGAAAGGGATGAGACCACCTACCTCATACTCGTACGACTCTCCTCTTCCATCATCGATCATTGATTCAACATAGAATGGGGTAGATCTATAAAATGAGAAAAAAGTATCAAAATTTGATAACTCAATAGAGAGACAAAATCATGAAAAAATCTGAAGAAGAATCGAGCACTCACCATAGGTATTCCAACGGATCTAACAATGTTTTAATTGGGTGTCATAGGCAAAATTTGAGGCAATTTCCCATTCAGATTTCCTAGGCGCGCTGCTCGTCGAAGGGGGTTCATTTCTGTCTGTTTGAAAAAAATGCCGCTATTTCTTGACATAAAAATAAAAAAAGTACACAACTTTTACTTGATACTACAAATCGTGTCTGTAAAACTCATGGTTAGACAATTACATGGCTTGGTATAGAGATTACATGGAGTGTAACCCTCCATGCACAACATGTACATAAAAGGTATACGTTTTATAGTCCCCAGTCATGTCATGGAACATTCATATATCCAAACCTTGACCTCTTTTCCCCGATTTTCTTAAGTGTAAACTAAAAATGAAATATCCATATGTCAAAGGAATAACTAGGTTCTTATAGTGAAAGGGAAAACTTCAATATAAAAAAATTAATTCAAAGTAGTCATGTCCTCTTAAGATAGATATAGCATATGAAACAACATTCTATTGAAAATATAACCCATTATTAACATATAAAAAATTATCAATACAAGTGAGGAATAAAAAACTATGAAATATTAATGAAACTAACTTGAAATATATTAATTTAATAAATTTAAAACTAGGAATGGAAAAAAAACACCAAGGTCTATATGAAAACAAAACATTTTGTATCTATACAACAATTTAAACATTATCCCAATTATAAAATCATAGTCAAAATAAAAATGAAACCAGAATAAAAAAACATTAACCTTTACTCCACATGAAATTTGTCTTAAAACATTTTAAATGTAATATTAAAACTTTAAAAACCACTGCCTCAATATACCAATTTTTTTTTGAAATTATAATTAATAAAAAGCAGACACATTATCCTAAAAACAAAGCCTCTAAAAAATTCAGGTCCATAATAAAATTATTCATAGAAAAACACATACAATATATAATTATTAAATATCCATGATGAAAACATACTATTCAATAAAAAAGTGATGGTAACCCTTTCCAATACGAATTCCTCTCAAAAAAATATATTTAGGTTCATCCATGAAACTTATTTAGTGATGATTAAAATAATATACCGCCCTCTCCATTTTACATCCTCATGCAAAAAAAACATATTACTCTAGAAAAAATGATTACATATCTTTGGATCAAACAAAAAAGTTAACCCACCTTTAATAATAACATTTTCAATTCCAAACCATTTTAAAAGGTTAAAAATTGCGCATAATGTTTTTTTGTGTTAGTGAAACAGTTTTGAACTGCTTAAAAATCATTTCAAACTGAAAACACTACCATCACACCAATCCCAATCCTAATAATTACTACATTTTGATATTCCTACTAAATTAATTCATTAAAAACCTTGGGAAATTATAAGAAATTATTCAAAATCACTTCTCGCTAGTTCAAAACAGTGAAAACCTTTTTTAGAAGTAATTGAAAATCAATGAAAATTTTTAATATCCATTATGATTATGAAATTCAGATTCTGAAAAAGTGTACACTAAATTCCAAAAATATAAACGTGGAGAACAAACATAACTAAATTATAATAATAAATCATATTAATCATATTAACTAATCTAAAATTTAAAATAAACATGAGTAAAAGAAACATTATATCACATAAATTTCATTCATATGAATCATAATCTATCTATGAGATTAATAGGAAATTTGAAAAATCTTTATTAAAAGAAGTCATTTCAAAACAACACCCTTCCAAGTGAATGGCTTGTGTGCATAATCTAAATATCATGAACCATGACCATAAACCATGCCTATGAAGCTCCTCAGTTCCTCTTGAAACTTACATAAAATTTGAAATTTTACTTGTATAGAAGGATAAATAAAACTAAAAACAATATTTACACATTAAAAACATATTTAGAAACTCATAGTTAAATACTAAAAGTGTTTTATTAAAAATTATGATCATCTACTTATTGAGATCCAATGACCCAATCTCTGATCTAGCATGACTTCCCAAATAAAAAAACAAAATATAGTTTTGATACCATTTTTTCCTAAATCATAATTATTTACACTTGATTCGGGTACCCAATCCATCCCATGAATGTTGTAAAGTATGTTTCTAGGCATGAAATATACTAAATTGGAATCAATTTCACATTATTATACAATAATAACATAAATATTCCACCCGAAAGTCTTGTATTACCACTCCCTAAGTCAGATGATACCACACAACAAATAAGAAGATCCAATTATACGATAAACCAAATGAGGTATAAGCATATAACATAACTCTTAAAATATAGAAAAAAACAAAACAAAACAATAAAATCATCTCAATATATATACATACATACATATATATATATATAAATATTAAAGTAAAATTTTAATAAAATGAACATCATTAACCAAGAGAGACTAGAATGATAAATCCACCATGAAATAATACATACAAATAATGAAATACTAAAATAAAAAAGGCCATGGCCACCCATCACTATGTGTTAAGAAAATTACTCCTTTACATGGCACCACCACCACCATACTCAAACTAAAATCCAAAGACCAACTGCTATATCCCAAAATATCATGAATTGAACCAAAAATGTATATAGGAGTTATAAACTCAACTGTAGGTATCCTCTATATTGTAATGACCCATGCCATTACAAGTTGATAAATTTGGAGTAAATTTTAATTTTTAGTCCTAAAACAGGGACATTTCTATGAATTTGAGCTTATAATTGGATTATGAGCATTATAAAATATCTAATATATGTTTTTAGATATAGTTCTAGGCTTGGTTGGTGTATTGTGTGTTCAGGTGGCTGTCTGGGTAGGGTTAGCCTGACATGGTTGCTGAAAAACTATAGTAGTATGTGGTTGAACTAGGACCCATGTGGCTACAACACGACCTAGTTCCATGCTTTTTTGTAAAGGGGTTGGGTGGAATTTTTATATGTTTCAAAATTAGAAAACCCCTCTTGGGTTCTTTTTCTTGGATGAATGAACAAAGGGGAGGTCGAATCCCTCCCTCAAATTTTTCATCCATTTTCTTATTTTGATTTGATTTTTTTGTTGTGTTTTTTTCATATGGATTATAGGTAAGGTATTCCATATTCTCATATTTTTACCCCATTTGGTTATCCTGTGATTTTGGGTTTTCTAGTTATGATTTCATGAAGATGATTTCATCAGATCATGGTGGAATCACCCCGCTTGATGGGTATTTAATGTGTCAGTTATAGATAATGTCTCAGAAGGAGGTATGCAATTTTTTTCTCATCATTCACATAGATTTATGTTTACCTATGAGTTTATTTAGTGTTTTTGGTGATTGTGGGTGAAATTGAAAATTAATTTGGAGAATTAATTTAGGTCCTTTGTGCAGCATAGGTTTAGGTGTTTGTTAAGAGTATACCACACCTTTTTTCTCTTAGATTCGCTACCATGAGGTCACCCTTTGATACTGGCATATCTTATTCTGGTTTGGGATTTCAATTTTAATTATTTAGTTAATAAATTTGTGTTTTTATGGATGATATAGGTTCTCATGGACTCATAGAAGGTCGGTATGATATTAAGATGATTTATTGATCATCAATTTAGGTATATGGCATTGATTTTTCTAATTTTATTGTTTTTTTGGAAGTTTTATTTTCATAAAACATCTTTATTATAATTTTCTATGTACTATATGACTTTTTTGATATCTCCCATAAATTATGATATAATCATTTCAACCTAATAATCTACATGGACCACATAGCTTTCTAAATAGTTTAATGGTGGAACCGTGGTCAAATGAGTTCTAGTGGGAATCTTGATGGATTTCTTGATGGAATGATTTTTATTTTATAGTGTAATGGATTTTCGTTTTTAAAATGAGTTTTAAAAAGGGGTTTGATTTAAATATAATTTTAAATAAAAATGGGCGATTTAAAGAAAAAAGGGGTTTGAGTCAAATATAATTTTATTATGTATGTGTATACCTAATTACATGATTATGTTAGGTGAAAAAAAACTATTACGGTAAATTATCTATAGGCCTTTGATTCACCTTGATTAAGAAGGTTCTAATAGTAAATCCATGGGAGAGAATGGGTCATATTTTTGGGTTCTATTTTGGATAACCTTGAGTGATAATGTGTAGTTTTACATGGGGTGTGCATCCTCCCTTTAGTGATAAGGGTTGAATAGGATACTTCATGTGCACAAAAAATTAAGTGAGAAGGGATGACCAAGATTCTTGGAATGTGACATACCTTGAGTGATAATGGATTTGTAAAGACTTGAGGGCATCGTGACTTGCACCTTTAAGTAGAAATCAAGACATGGAATGAAATTCTAACAAGTATCTTCAGGTATAGGTCGAGAAATGTTTTATGGGGTGTCTTAATTCCAACATGAATGCAAATTAGGTATGGTCAGGTGTTTTGGTGCCCTAATTATCTCATAACAACCTAATTAATGTACTTATTTGTGAATTGTGTGTTATATTTATTGGTATTTATGTTTCACTAACATGACTAAACTCCTTATATATTTACTGCATGTGTATCCACTTGACAACATTAGCACTTAACAAGATTTAGGAATTAGGGATTCCTATTGGGTCATTAGACTCACCCCCAGCTAGAATACATGACCTGGGATTTCATTTATGTGGGTAGAACACAATTTTTTATCTTAGGGATCAACTCCTACCTGGAGCTGGATATGTGGTTCAATTAGCAGGTTTTAGAGGCCTAGGTTTTGGTAGGATTAATATGTGACTTAGTTTGAAGATCATGTATTTTATTTTTAGATATTATTTCGCGTGTTTTTGGGATAGTGTGACATTTATTTATATGTGATGTTATGTTATCTTCTAATACTCTATTTAGTATTTTCTTGCCACATAAAAAGATGTACTACTTTTTATTATGGACTACGGGGACCATGTTGGCTCTTTATTTTATGTTTATAGGTATTTTGGGATATCCATTATATAGATGAGTCATTATGAATTTTCCATATATTTTAGGCACGACCCTCATGATTTATTTTTGAGAGAATAGTCTCTCCATGACTATGTTTGGCCCTCATCACTAGTTGGTAGTGTCTGGTGTATAGTGAAGTGCACCTAAGGTCTTATAGCAACCCCCTATTGGTTTTCATACGATAAAAATGGGATGAATAGTTAAAAAAATGATATTTGAAACTATTTTGAGATGGGGTAGTATATTTAGTTATGGAGATATGTTTTTAGGACTTCAGATGATGACCAAGCACATGCCTGGCCAGTTTGACATTGGTTGATACCCAATATTTCATGGGAATTCAAGTGTTGGTATTAATCACTCTAGGACGAGTGTGGCATTGCATTGGACTAAAATTCTCAATTCAGTATGGATGATATATGGGATGAGTCATAGGGCTTGGTTAGGAGCCAGTTGTTCATGCATTATGATATAGGGAATGATATTTGTATATATAGGTAGTGTTGTTTTATATGTTGTCTCATTAGAATTTATTATTAACTGAATCAACTTATAATATAATTATTATTTTATTGATTACATTATCAATGGTGGTTATATTAATATAGATATGATGGTATTAGTTTATGGATTATGATTTTACTTGTTGGAATCTGTAGGGAACTGGCTTTAGGGATGGTTGGTTTTTGAGAAGAGCTCTGTTTTTAGAAGAAAACCCAGTTTTGAAAGAAAAATATTATTATGGAATGATGTGTGTGTGAAATTTTTTTATATGTTGAATTTACTTATAATTGATCATGGAGTTAGTTATTTTTGAATGATAATAATTTGTAGGTTTTGAGTAAAATATACAGAAATGTTTTCTAAATTGGATTTCATAATGGTTATTGAGTACATGATAAGTTTTTGGGAAAGAGATAGGCTAGGATGGAAATTTTATTGGTTTTAGTTTCAGTGAAAGCCATTGGAATACAAGGGTTTTTTTTGAAAACATGGTATAATTTTGGTGCATAAAATTATTTGAATGGTGTTTTCAAAATAAACAACCATTACCTATGAAAACCTGATCAGTTTTATTTGTTTTTTTGTTTTGTTTATGAGTAAATCCGTTGCTTGAATTGTATGATCAGCTTATATGCCTTGTTTTCTTGAAAAATAAAAATTGAGGTTGTAAAGTGTGTTTTAATTTGTGGGTATAGTGTGTTGGAATAAAGCAATTCCTATATAGATTTTTTTTGATTTTTGAGGTTTGACCAAGAGTTTCTAGGGTGGTTGATTCATGTGTTCATAAGATATTCTATAATTTTTTTGGGAGAGTTGTTGTGCTAAAATTATGATATGGTATTTTATGTTAGCCTCTAGTAGTTGGGTGTGATTTTCATTGGGTTCATGGTTTAGACAAGTTGATTTTGATTTTAGTAGGTGATTCTTATGGTGCGGAGAAACAACAGCTAGAATCTTACCTTATGAGTAGAATCTTATGGTGGGGAGAACCATGATACTTTGTAAACAATCAGTGTCATAATTTTAGTTTCTTAGGGTCTAAAATTGCAGTTGAGCATAGTCTTGGTGTCTGGTGATTAGTGTTCAATGTTGGAACCTGGGTATGGGTGGTGAGTCCATGTCTAGTCATTATGTTCAATGGTGGACAACAAATGGGTGGGGAAGGTTAAGTGTTTTCTTACTGAGGTGATGATAATGAAACTCTTATAGTGGGGTGAATTTAATCGATCATGGATGATAAAACCTTGAATTAGAAGGGTCATGGGTATTATTGAAACATTTGGTGTATGGTAGAGACAATAATGGGATGTTGTTTATTGGATATAACATATTTATAGATTCAGTTTTTGTTTCAAGTAGAGTCTATGTATTAGTGATGAGTTTAGGATAGTGGTGGTGTGGTTCAAGGGTGTGTCGGGGCTCTGGGGTAGAGCATGATAGTTAAATGGGCAGGTTGAGAATACAATTATATAATTACACATAGAATCAGGTTCAGAATTTGGTGTGGGTGTTGAGATGGTTCATTGATCTCTTTGGGTGTTTAGGAATCATGAACTAGGGGTACAGTGAAGTGGTGATGCATCAATGGGTGAGGTTGGGAATTTTTTGGAGAAGTTAACCATAGAAAGACCGACTATTATTGCTGCATGAAAATGGATGTGGTGTGGTGGAAACCAAATCAATAGAATTATAAAATATTATTATATGGTTTGAGGATCAAACTTGTCTTTTTAGAAAAAAATTGGTGTATCTGGGCTTAACGTTTGGATTTTTGCATCAGAAGAATGTTCATCATTCAAAGACAGAACATGACTGGTTAGAAATCAACTGAGACTATAGTAGGTTGTGTATGATGGTGGAAGGAATACCATGACTTATTGGGTACAAGAATCATTATGGCGGAAAATATTTAATGACCCATGTCATTATAGGTTGATAAATTCGTAGGGAATTTGTTTTTTGGTCCCAAAGAAGGGGATGTTCAAGGAATTGGGGTGCATATTAGGATTTTGAGCATTCAAACATCTCCATGAGATGATTTTGTACATGGGTTGAGGCCTTGTGAGTGTTTCTGGTGTTCAGGTCGATGTTTGGGTAGGTTCAGGGTGGCTTAGATGGTGAAAAACTATAGCAGCAGGCTATCACACCATGACCTAGGTGGGTCGCATCAAAACATTATCAAGGTAGAGGCAGGGATTCTCTACTCAGGATTTGTTTCACTGAGACCCCAATGTACACATCACCTATAAGGACCTGATATAATAGTGATTATTTACCTATATTAAGTATCGTTTTTATTATATTATGTTTTATGTAATGGAAGACTAAATAAAAAACATTGAAACATTAACAAAATTAAATTATTCAGGATAACTGTTACAGTCATTAAAGTAACAGGAATAGAGAGTAGTAGATAAATTTTGAATTCCTATATTTATAATACATTTATATTTTGAATTTTAAAAAAAGATCATTTTTGGATTTATCATGACAATATTAACTTAAGATCTATTTTTGCGTTTTTTCAAAAAAATTGCTTTTTAAGTGAATAGTGACTAATAATGATTTTACTAATACTGCCAATTTTATGAAATTTTTATATAATAATTACATGAAAGTTTTTGAATCTATTTTTATTATAATTTTTTTATAAAGTCAAATTAATTATTTTAAAATACTATATTGATATATAAAACCCATGCTTAACATTTATAGCTTTTTTTGTAATGTTTTAATGTAAACTGTTATTCATCCATTTCCTTAAATAAAATAATCACATGGAATAATTTTGATTTTGACATATTGAAATATTAATTAAATATTTTTTAAATAATAATATATTTTTTAATTTCATTATAATCAACAACACTGATAATGTTATATTAAATATAAAAATTATTCAGAAAAATTCACATTTTATAAAAACTTTTTTTTGTGCATTACATGTGCTAATGTTAAAATTAATTTTCCTTTCAAAGAGAAATTTTATTTGGTAAATTTTATTTCATAATTAGAATCAATAATTTTCAATTATCTAATAATCCCGATTTTATTTATAGGCATTAAAAATAAATTACTTAGGTAAAAATTAGTTACCTCTATAAAAACCAAAAAAATGGAAAAAGTAAAAAATATAAGTAGAAATGACCTAAAAACATGTTGGCACTTGTGTGGAAAAGTGTGTTTAAAGATTTATTGATTTCACACCTCCCAAAACTCCATTATTATTCAATTTGGATTCACATGTGTCGACATTGCTAAATGTGTACCATGCAGTTTTCCATGGAAGGACACTTATGATGAGTGTTTAGCTGATCATATTCTTTGGGGGTATATTATGTATTGGATAAAAGACATAACATGAGGTAATATTTTTCAAATTTTCATCACAGATGGGATAGATTTCATGAACCATTAGAACCCCCAGAATATTATCTCACTTTCTTTATAATCTCTTATGTTGAGACTACAATATGAAATCCTGTTATAAGAAGACTGTGTCACACGTTAAACTGTATGATCTGATGTGATCAATATTGAAGGGATCACATGTTTCTGTAAAACCATTTTTATAGAACATGTATTCATAACAAAGATTTCCCAAAGAAAAATAAAGCATGGTTCCTCTCCTACTAAGATCATCACTTGCTTCATCTTTATTTTCCTGCAAAAAAAACATAGAATTAACCTCGTATGTGGAACCATGCTCTCGGAATAGCATATGGTATGGCCTGCATCACGACTCCTTGGTTTGTATGGGAAAATTCTATTACAGTATGAAATATCACAAGGTGTTATCGAAACCTATAGTGAAGATTATGGTGTAACACAAAGTCTCTAGGTAGACGTGGTATGCCAAAAATATTTCCGATCGATGTGTTCAGAGTGCGACACACATAATACTTGGTGATTGACATGGAGGTCCCAATCATGTATGAGTGGGAAACATGTGAATAAAGAATAATGTTTTCATGATCTCCACAATGTAAGAATGGATCTATTGATTCAGGATGTGTAGGTATACAACACATGACATAGGAGGTTCTACATGCACCCTCCAAAAATAGAGTATATAGGTACATGTAGTTTGATATTTAGATTGGCTAATAGATGGATATGTATACAGTTCATGATTCCATAAACTCTATTTATGGATTATATGATTCCATGAGGTTGGTTCACATGATGTATCCATGACGAGATATTTTGTATCTCATGAATATTCCCAGCACGATGGTGCCACCGAGTAAGAAGAATGATTCATAGTCGCTAAATGATTCCAAAATCGACAAGTGAATAGTTTGAAACTACCAAGAGTATCAAATATTTGAAGGAATATCCTGACATAGTTGAATTTTAAAATCAACATCTAATTAATATATCATGATGAATGGTATAATTTGATAATCCGACACAACACCTTTCTTGGATGCACAAATGAAGTGTGATAATTTTCATATAAATATAGAAGGTAGATCATGGTTTTGAGGGAGTTTTCCATACTGAAGAGAGAGATATTTATTTATTTGTAAAGAAGAGCATTGTGAGCCTGTGTAAGCATTATGATAAGATGCTCACGTGAGAGTGAATTATTTGATTTCCAAGAAGAAGTTATGGAACCCCCTAATACATCACACATATGGATAGTCATAATGTAACCTATACTGAAAAGAATGTTCCACTCCCTAAGGGAGAGAAATCAGTTTTTTGTAAAATAGAGCATCGTAAGATCGCACACCTGATGTATGGGGTCTTCTTCATGAATAAAAGAGGCATTGAAAATAATAGTTTGAAGATATGCATGTTGGAGGACCATTTTGCATTTCTTAGAGTCTCGGTGCCATGATATTTGGCACATCGTAACCCCCCATGTGAGAATATATTTTCACTCACTAAAAGAGATGATCCACCATGTAATCCTTCATGTCAAAGTTATTAGAACTGCATGACCCATCATGCGATAGGATATGATACCACAAGGGGTTCAAGATCATGAAAAGATAAAAATCACGTCTCTTGAATAAAATCAGTCATGAGAACATGGATTCCTATTAAAATCATAATCCTTCAATCATGAAAATGGAGATCAAATTACCACATACCCTATTATGTGATGAATTTCAGATAAAAACTTGGAATCTCGGTACTATCAAGTACTAAAAAATTTATTTGATGCACTATGAATGTTGAGCATGAATTCAAGAATCAATACACCATGTCGATCCAAGGGTTGTCTACACTGTACACATGCAACATTGACATGTTCACGAGAAGCTCCATGTCATGCTTGATACCTCCAAGTGAAGATATATAAATATTCCATGTACATGTGAGTAAAATTTTCATGAGACTCCATCAATTTTCCTCTTTTACTCATTCACATGTGGATTTTGATGTCATGTGATTCCCTCATTTGAACCTTCAGTTGCACAAAACATTCAAGTGGATTGGGTTATGTGAAATTCTTGAAATGTCTTGATTCAATTTTCATTCACCATTTTGAATGAAGTCTTGACATGAAAACACACTCAGTTAGGTTATTGCATCATACATCCATGAATATATGATGCATCGAATGCTTGTAGAATGACTGTCCTTGACAATGTCCACACTCTATAACAAGATCCATCAATAATCATGCAATGCACCACGAACAAGAATAAGGGTTGTATGTGGAAATTCTCACACATCGTCATGAGATTCATTATTTATTGTGTGACACATCGCAAACAAGAAGAGAGATTATCTTTGAAAACATTCGCATGACTGTAAGTGATCTAAAAAATCCTTATCAAATAAGGTTAAAAATATGTAATTGGTCAAAGCCTCTTGCAGTCATAAAACATCATGTGATGTTCCCTTGGTAGTCTGCAAGACACCACAAGGCCCCAATGACATGTACACATTATCTCACAAAAACCCGCAGCATGACATTATGATCACTTGAAGGTCCTCAAAATCTTCCTTTGGATCCACTAGAAAAAACAGATGGAATTTTCCCTCGAATTCATGTACATCTCCATAGGGCCTTTTTTGGTCACATGACACATCACTAATAGGTAGAGTGATTTTATTCGACAACACTCATGAAACCATTAGAAATTCCCAAAAATTGTAAAATAAATCAAAGGAAATAAAAGCATAATTATTTAAGAGGCTCTCATGGTTTTAAGAATCTCACAACATGCCCAGGATGTCTGTGGTACATTCTATAAAGACCCCTTGATGAGTCAGCCTAATCCCACAAAGGCCTTTAGATGGGCACCCTAATCTTGTGAAGGACCTTGAAAAAGTAAATATGGAAATATGTAAGTACATAGAAATTCCAATACGATTCAAAAAAGACCCCATTAATTAGAAATAATACATTATAAGGGGTGTTTACATGAAAGGATTGTGGTTATTGAAAATTAGGCACCACCCTCGGAGTGATACAGAGCAAGGACTCACGAAGACGTGTGACACCAAATCCCTCTTCCAGATCTAGCATGGATTTGAGTGATATGCACCATGAAAAAAGAAGGAAAATGGGAATGGATAGTCTTATAAATTCCCCAACCCAAATGAAAAATACACCATTACACTCCAGATGAGAAGTTGTAATTTTTCATCCAACCACCAGAGATGATTTCTCAGAGTGTAAAATCTCACAACTAGAAAGTTTCTATTTATGTAAGATACTAGAGAATAACAAGTGAAATCATGAGTCATGCATAATCACTTCACATGATCACAATATATCATGAAAAAGACATCTATAATTGGACTCTTTATGATTGTGGAAATGGAAATGGAATTGGAATTAAAGGGACCATTTGGAATTTTGTGATGTATCTTAACTTATAAAGTGTTTAAAGGTCAATTTGGTATTGTGAACATGAGAATGACAATTAAAACGATTTTGGGAATGGTTTGGAAATTTTTTGTAATGTAATGAGGTTGATAATACTGAAGTCCTGGTTGGAAATTTAGATTATTTTGGAAATGGATCACAACTTTGAAAGTAAAAATGCCATGTTTGTGTCTTAGATTGTTTTGAGAAATGTTTTGGAAACTTATATGTTGTGAAATAATATTTGTAACTTGTAAACAACTTGTTATGAAATGGGAACCCCTATAGAGTATTTCCCTATGTGGGTATCACGGTGATTGGTTTTGATATTTGGGGTAGGTAAGTGTTCTGGCAACAGGTAAGGTGAGTCACGCATGTGAGGACCTAAACTTTTAACAAGTAATTTTACCATGGGACTCCTAGGTTTGTTTATAGGGTCAACTAAAAGTTTCTTATCAACCCCAATTTGAAGTCTTTTCACCCCTTGGATGTCTAGAGACTAGGTGGGATGTTCTACTAGTGAGGCTAGTTTAGATTATCCAGTTGGTTATTTACTATGGAGATACATCATTCATCGGTAGGTGAGTATGATTTGAGTATATCCAGGGATTGCTGTAGGGATGTTTAAGAAACTTTCATAGTTTACTATCATTATTTTCTTCTTTAATTTTGGTCGCATTTACATTCCATATTGTACTTCTTATTTATTTTTTAGCATAGTCTAGAATCGTTCTGTTTGGATTTTAGCTTCATTTTTTTAAATTATAATATTCTTGAAAAAATAATGATGTGGTGTTTAGAATCTAAAAATAAAAATAAGTTTTGTTTATAAAAATGATAAAAACCCTATTCTCATATATGTATTTAAAACTAGTGTTTATGGATTTTTTTGGTAAAGGAAATTTATGGATAATTTGGTGGTTTCATAATGAGATGTTAATCTCAGACGATACTTGTTCCATTAGATGTTGGTACACCCAAGATGTTTTGTAGATTCAGGTTCCAATTTTGTGTTATCATTATTGGAGTGGGTTAGTCTTGTAGTTGGTGGTGACCAAGAGGTTACAATGAGATCTTGGTATCATGGTTCTATTTGTATTTTCCATTCTATTTATAGATTTATGTATATCTGAATAAGTTTTTTATATCTATTCAAGATTCAGTTACTATTTGAAATTCTATTTGTTTAGTTTATTTTATTTTATCATGGTTTATTAGGATGAAGTCATTCCCAGTTGGTTTATATTTGATGTTTGACACTATTTTCCAGCTCGTGGGTATTGGGAATTCCCTTCGAGCCATACTGCAGACCATGTCAGATGTCGGGTCAGATGGAATCCTGACCTGGTTTGTGAAAAATTGTATCATAGAAATCCCTTATTATTTTGGGTTTTATTTAGTTGGAGATTAGGATTTTTAGGATTCAAGAGTTATGTATGGGAATAGCGTCTTGAACTCTTTCTCATTATGATCCTATATATTCCATAGGTAGTATAAGATTTGAGTCTTTTTTACATGTTTTGGATTGAAGAATGTCAATGGAGGTGAGACGACTTCATGTAGTGATATCAAATAGAGTGGCAACCCATGTGGAGTCCAAGTGCACCATTCAACATACTCATAGTTTTTATTTATTACTTGGGTCATGGTCCACTACCATGTCACCTAGTTAGGCATAAACTCTAGTTTTTTATTCCAACAGTTTTGTGTAAGTTTCATTTCAATTTAGTTGCGGTTGATCTAAGTAATATTTTTAAATGAATTTTTTTTGAAATGGAAATTATTTATTTCAAATAGTTTTATATTGGTAAAATGGGTTTTAAAATAAAATGTTTTAGGTTGATGATTTGGTAAATGAAAGGGTTTTGATTAGAAAAAGAAATGTGTATCCCTTGGTATTCCTTATGAGCATATGCATATGTGTGGGAATATGTTAAAATTGTGTGTTGGGTTGTGTGTATTGAAATGGATCAACACATATTCGATGATTCATTAGATTTCATGGGTGAGTATTTGAAATTAATGATTTGGATTGTGTTTTTAAAAATGGTCCTTGAGTGGAGACTAATTTGGGTTTGAGTTTTCCTTGAAAAAATGTTGGATTTTTTCCTATGAAAATGGATTTCGGTTTCTGGAAAGTGGCATTGGAAAAAAGTCAATTTTAAAATTGAAATGAAATAGTGATTTTTGAATAGGGAATTTTGAGTTGTGATTTTGATGATCAGAAAGTGAGCCAGTCCTTTTATCCTAAGATGGTATTTTGTTTATGATTTGGTTGGATGTTGATTTGATTATTGTTCAGAATATTCCACCCAAAAAGGTCCCAAAAAATTCTTGTTAATCCTTCACAGTATCCAATTCTTCTAATTTTTCCTTTATTTGATGGCGATCAAGGACCTTTAGGTGAAGTGTAGAGGCTATAAGAAGTTGAAGTCACCTTCAAATTGTTGGGAACTCTTAAAGCCATGAGAGTGCATACTATCCTGGGTTTGTTTAAGGGTCCATATTTGGATCTTTGGAAGGCGTTTGTTCCACCATTGATGAATTTCCGGATGACATGGGAAGTGTTCAAGACCACTTTCATCCATTGGTTTATAACCTAGGAGGTGAATATGAATAAGGTGGATGAGCTACAAGATGTTTTCTAGGGCCAGAAGTATTTTGAAACCAAGGATTTTCTTTCCTATAAATGGAATATGGTTTGTGTTTTATTTCAATACTCACATGGAAGATTAGGGAGTTTTCAAGAAAAGGTATCTTATAGTACAGACTGATAACCGTTTTTAAGGTTGTGTCCTTTGACAGTGTTTTTCGAATTTTTTGGGTCCAAAATTCGAAGAAGGTATAGCACTAAAAACATGGATTTCCATGTTGGTATTTTGAAAATATGGAAAAGGAATGAGTTTTATGATGATATGAGTTGTTAATAGTTTTTTTGAATGATCAAAGAAAACTAAGGGTGATCTATGTGACAATGAAAAGCATTACAAACGATAAATTATTGGAGCATCACAGTGTGTGATGGTTTGAGGGGAATCTTCATGACAAAATCAATTTCACTGGATCATCGTGAAAGGAGGAGTGTCTGGAATATGTTTTTGATGGATCCAAAAAATGAATTAGAGGTAGTGGGGCATCGCAAATGGATGAGCCTATAAATATGAGGCTACCCCACTTCATTAAAACATTTTTTTCCAAGGAAAATCTAGAATCACTATAATTTCATAAGGCCTAGGGAGCTCCATGAAACTGACATTCCATGAAGTCTTGAGAATCAGAAAAATATTTTTTTAGTCTTAACCAATGCTAATGTTTTTTTATTAATGAGTGATTCATGATGATGGAGTGTTTCGACTTAACTTGATGAGATTTGTGAAGGAATTATATTTTGTGAGGGAAGGGTACATCATGAAGGTAGTGAGCTTCATGAAAGGAATATTATTCTGCAAAGGAAATGAGCTTTGCAAAGGGAGTGAGATTCATGAAAGATATTCATGAAGTTAGTTTTGAATATAAGTTTTTTAGTGAATAGGGCTTTCATAGTTCACCGACTTAGGTCAACGGTGCAAGCAGAGTCTCAAGATTTTTATAGATAAAAGCCTTAATGACAATCCATTGAGGCGCGGCCTTCAAGTCAATAAGCTGAGTTAGACTTATCATAATGTTGTGATCAAGGGGGATTCTATGGAAGTGTTCTGAGGGAGGTAATGAGGTATCCCAAAAATATTGTAAATAAAATGTTCTTGGAATATAGTGACTATGTTTAAACTCCTATATTCAACAAATTGTGAAGATTACTCGATTTAGGTATGACTAAAACACTGTTAGTGTATTATCCTTGGGATATCCCTTAGGGGTGAACCAAGTAAAATTTCATTATTGCCTCACTACATGTGAATGATTTATTTCTAATAAAACCTATCATAGAGTTTTAACGAGTTCCTATAAATTTGGGAATAAGATCTTCCACTTTAAGAGAAAAAGTTGACACACTGATTCACCCCTCCCTTTATAGGATGTTCTAAGTTCCTAAAATTTGTATCATATGGAAGGTTAATTTATGTTGGATACATTACAGAAAATGTATTCTCTATTGATGATTTTAGTTTCTTTCCTACGAAAACAATGACGTGTAGTTTTGATTAAGATCTAATCATCAATGAGAAGAAGTCTATATCCACCAAGAACATGATGAAAAAAATAATGAGAAGAGACAATTGAATAATTCCTTATTATCAAAAGAAGATGTATCATCTAGTTCTCAAATCCTTTTATACAATTAAGATATAATAGTCTTGGAAGGTAAAGAGAAGGTGGCTCAGATTACCATCAATGAAAAGAACAAAACTTCTATCTAATGTAAATCAAAATTGTCTAGTGATGAAGAGGTATGTGTTGTCACCTTTTAATTTTTTCCTAAAAATGAAGATCCTAGAATAAGTGGTGATTTTGATCAATCTATAATCTCACATGAATTTTGAATTGAGATTTTAAGAAAATATCTGCATGATATTCCCAACGAAAGAGTCACATTTTTTTTGTAGAATATTTCATCGTATGCAAGAAGAGATCACCCAGATGGAAGGAGAAGCTGATTTGTTGGGAAAGGGGTTGCAAGGAAAAATTATGAATGTTTAAAGCTCTTCAGATAGGTTGGAACCTTTGAATAAAAAAAATAGGGAACTTAAAATAAGTTTATAAAAATACATTAAATAATTTTAAGAGAAAGAGGGAGTCAAAAAGGCTCTTGAAGAAAATATCCATGTGCTTGAAGAGAAATTAAAAAATAGAACCGATTTCAAAAGCCTGAAATTGGACAGAATATCCAAGAAGATCGAGGAACTTGACTCTTTAATTCAGAATAAAGTGAAGTTTTGTGAAGAAGATGTTTTTAAAATAAATAAGTCTTGTGAAGAAAAGATTATTATTATCTACGATCAGAAAAACATTCTCAATATGAAATGTATAGATTTGGAATCCCAGTTTGTCAATCTTGAGAAGACACATATCGATACTTCACAAAAAAAGGAAACCATTTCTACAACTACACAATTTTCACTGGGGGATTCTAAATTTGAGAGACCTCTATCATGTGAAAGAAGGTTATGAAATATTTTGATGATCTATCCCAAGAAACTAAGAAGAAAATTGTACCACTCAAACTAATTTGTGTTAATGCCTCTAAACCAATTATAGGTGGTAAGAAAAACATTGGAAAAGTATGGATGCAGGAAGGTGATAAGAATCCAGACACCATGAATAGGGTGGATAAGGAAAATAATATGGAATTCAATTGACCATAAAGAGATCGAAAAATCAAGAAGAAGACCAGACAACTTCATATAATATATATAAAGAAATAAATATTTGAGGGTCCATGTTAGTGTTGTAACAAATTTGGGAATTGTGCATTAATGTTATGGTATAATCCTAAAAATTAAAAAGAATAATTGAATCCTATCTCAAGGAGAATCATTACAAAAAGGATAAAGCAACATCAATAGGTATAGAAGCACTTTTATACTAAAAATAGAATGGGAAGCCTAATAACATCTATGATTTATGCAATGGAAGTGGTCACAAGGTTGGAACATTCGTATATCATCATTTATTCATTGTTGATAAGAAAAGAAAACCACAAATGATGTCTAAGTATGAAGAAGCTACATTGGGATGAAATCAAATGAATATTATGAACAAAAATTCTCCCAAGATGATATCATGTAAGAAAGTATAGAATAACCTAGATTCCAAATACAATATATTGAAGGGAAGTGAATATAAAAGAACTACTAAGATGGGTGACACACATATTATACCATGTGGAAGATCAAAACAGGCTGCAATAGTTCCTAATGAAATGTTAGTTATCTAGCTAGATGATTTGGGAAGAATAAATAAATGTGATGATTCACAACCAAAGGCTAGAGAAAATGGAAAAGAAAAGGTTACACATGATAAAGAAAACATCAATCTGTGTCTAATAACAAAATAAAAATCTTATGTTAAAAATCTTCTATGTGAGAGATGCAAGAAATTTGGTCTTAATGAAAAAGGTTGTTTAAAATTACTACTAGAAACAGAAAAAGTACATAATAGAAGTAATAATGTATCATCCATGAAGTATGTTATGAATAAAAATTCACTACACAATGTGGAAGAGAATGTGAAGATATCCATACTGCCTCAACATAAATCAAAACACATATTCAGATGTGAAAGCATAAATACAGGATCAAATGGATCAACATGGTTGAGAAGACCATCTCAACCATGATTTTTATATTTATGAATCATGGAGGATCCACCTTATCCCCTTATTATTTTGCTATTATATTTGTGTTCTTATAAAGTAGGGAATTTAAGGTGAAGAAATTTCTCAAAGGGAGAACCTTAAAAGCTGTGAGGGATATCAATTATTAATATCCATGATGAATAAGTCATCATTATTAAATTATTCCTCAGTTGGGTATTAAAATAAAAATATGGAAGAGGGTTATTTATGAGGATGATGAAGATTCTATATTCTAAAAAACTAAGATAAAGATGGTACTTACTTATAATGATCTTATTTCTAGTAATCTGGATAAAAATTGTTCAATAATATTATCCTCAGTGACGTGGAGAAAATTTCCAAATGTGGAAAATCAAAAGGTAAAGGCATATTCAAGTGTTTTCACCATCTTGAAATTTCTTAACACATTCTTGATGAGATCCACCATTATCAAGATGCTGATAAGTTTTTCCCTTGAGGGGGGGGGGGGAACGACGAATGATTAAGTATCTAATAGAATCATTATTTTAATTTTTGTCAAAGATGATTATTCTAGAAATTTACTAAATATCATGTCATTGGAAAAGGAGTTTCTGGTTGAAACATCCTTAAATATTCTTATAAAATTTAGTATCTTCTCCCTAGAATGAGAAGTTAATGACACTTGAAGTTAAGTATATGTTTTCTTATCTCATGATTTATCATGACCAGTGGACATGGAATATATTAAAGGAGTTTATTTAGAGGAAAAATTTTCTATAGTGGCAATACTAGAGTCGAATAGGATTTTCCTTGCTATAATAGTACAAATTGTATACAAAGTTTATTATATGAATATAAAAAAACATTCATAAATGTTATTCTTGAGGAAAATGTCTACATTGTAAAAATACTGGGTTTTCTAATTTGTAATGATGAAATAAAGGTTTTTAGATTAAACAAGGCTCTCTATGGTCTGAATCAAGCACCCTGATCATTGTATTCTCATTTAGATTTGTATCTGAGGAAGCTAGAATTTAAAATATGGGGTTTTGACCATAATTTATATGTCAAAAATTCAAAATAAGATAAATTTGTGGTGTTTTTTAATGTGGATGATATTATATTTTGTGGATATAGGCATAGATCAATGGAAGAATTTTCCAATAACATGAAATCATAATTTTCAATGTCTATTATTGGAGAACTAACATACTTATTATGGATGTAGGTGATTCAAAAGAATGATTACACTTTCATTTCTTAGGATTAATATGCAAGATAACTCCTGAGGAAATTGAACATACAAGAATCCAAACCAATGTTTACTCTAAATGTGGTTAGGACAAAACATGGAAAACATAAATATGGGACATATATAGATCCCACAATGTACAAGATAATCACTAGTATCTTGTTTTATTAGAAAGTGACATGACCAAATCTTGTCTTTTAAACATGCTTAATAGCCCACTTTCAAATTAATCTGAAGGAACAACAAATTTCAGTAGTAAAAATAATCACGACGTACATTCAAGGTACTCAAAATTTTGGCTTATACTTTTCCACATGAAGAAGTAGTGAACTATCAACTTTTTATGATGCTGAATGGGTTAGAGATATTGTAGATAAAAACTCTAAAAGTGGTTGAGATTTATTTATTGGAAATAAATGTGTGGGATGGTTGAGTAAGAAATAGGAAAGTACTTATCTTAGTACTGCTAAAGCTGAGTATATCTCCTCTGTAAAGGATTTCACTCTACTACTTTGGATGAAGTAAAACTGACTGATATAGGTGATGAGGTGAAACAAACAATGCTTATTTTCTGTGACAACAAGAGTGTAATTTATTTTACAAAGAATCCTCTTAAATATTATTGAATGGAACACACTGAAATCAAATAACAATTTATTACAGAAAAAGTTGAATAATGCATGATTAAAACATATCATGTTGATAATCAAGTGAATAAAATACTAACAAAACCATTTTAATTTTATGTGTTTGAGAAGCACCAGTTGAAACATGGTGTTCAAACACCTTTTAGTACATGAGGTGGTTACAAGGGTTCCCCTCTCACAAGATGAATTATGTATTTCAATCTGTTTGTTAAAGCGACGTAGGTTTATGGGGGAGATATGATCTAGGGTGAGTATGTTTTGAGTTGTCCATGTCAAAATTAGGATCTTTAGGTTTATTTATAAAGGGGGAGAAGGTGAAATTGAGAAATTCAATGAGAATATGAGTTAAAAAGGGTAGAAATAAGAGAATGAAAATAGATAATTCAATTTAGTGTTATGAGTAAACAGTCAGAACTTTTCTTGGAAATATTAAAGTATTCCAAAACATGAGAACCCAATTCATGATTTCTCTCTTGTTTTCTATACTAACCATTTCTCAAGTAGAACACGAGTGTTGGATGAGTTGTTTCTTTTGTATCTATTTTTGAAAGTGGTCGATGTTCTATTGAATTTATCTATAGATTTCCAAAAAACCAAAAGGGGATATTGTTGGAACCAAGAATGTTATTTGTTATAAATGTTGTATGGTATGTTTTAGTTTTCAATAATCATATGGAACATTAATGAGTTTTCAATAAAATGGATAATACAGTTCAAAATGACAATTGTTTTGAAGATGGCCTTGTTTCCCAATGTTTTCCAAATTTTTGGGGTCCAAAATTCAAAGAAGTTATAGCCTCTAAAAAAATGTATTTCCTTGTTGGTATTTTGAAAATAATGCAATGGAATTAGTTTTTCTAAGATAAGCTTCATGAATAGTGTTTCACAGTGGATCAAATAAAAATTATTATGATCTACACGACAGTAATGAGAATCACCAATGATGAATAGTTTGAGAATCTCTATGTGCAATGGTTTTGATAGAAATCTTCGTGACTATGTCAAATTTCATTGGATCATTACGAAGGGAGAAGCACAATGAAGATTTTTTGGGAAGATATAGAAAACCTATTGGAGGTAGTGGAGCATCAAGAATGGAAAAGTGAATAAATATGATGCTACCCACCCCTTCATTAAAAAAAATTCCAAATAAAATATGGAATCAATCTTGTTTTAGAAAGGAAGGGGAGCTTTGTGAAAATATCATTCAATGAAATCTTAAGCATCACAAAAAATAATTTTTGAGTCTTAACATATTCCAATGATTTTGATTAATGAGTGCTTCATGATGATGGTGAATTCTGTATTGAATCATTGATCTTTGTGAAGGAATTTTGTTATTTTAAGGCATGGTGCTTCTTGAAGGTAGTGAGCTTCTAGAAAGGCAGATTGTTTAGTGAAGGAAGTGAGATTTATGAATGGAGTGATTTCACGAAGGAGGATCACAAAAGGTTATTTTGAATATCAGTTTTCTAGTGAACATGGATTCTAGAGTGAATCAACTCCAGTCAATGGTTCTTGAAGAGTCTCGTTCTAGTCAGAGACAAAGAATTTAATGATAATCCTTTTAAGATACCATCACGCCTATAAAATGAGTTATAATTTTCTCAAAGCAGTGAGCAAGGGGGAGTCGACAGAAGTGTTCTAAGGGACGCAGTGATCTATCCATAAAATATTGTAAAGGTAGTGTGACTATAATGGAGTGATTGTGTCTAAAAAATTATATTCTTGATGTTATTTACTTATTAATAACTTATTATATACTCACCTTACTGATTATATATGAAATGTGCATTATTTATGTGAAATATTAATATTTAAATATTAAATATAATTTTTGAGCACTATTTGAATTCATCCAGATTCATGTTTGTTTAATGTGTTATTAATAACTCCCCCATTACTTATAAAATTTTTATGATTTTTATTGTTTAGGGTTACTTACTCAAATTCCAACATTTCATTAAAATAAACCTTTGCCCAAATCGTCCATTTAGATGGTCATATGGTCTATAAAAGAATACCAAAAGTACCTGTGATGAAACTGGACAATCCATGATGATTGCGTTATTGTCCTAAATCCCAAATATAAAATTTTATGAAACTACACCATATATTTTTGATTATCCAAAATAATCAAGGATAAAAATATGATGGTCCAACTACATGAACAAGGGGCCCAAATGAGGCTTTGAATTCCAGCCCACCATTTTGGTCGGAAATTTAAATCTCGAAAGTATTCATCACTGATGATATTGTCATAAAACCAAGACGAGATTTTTCAGTATGAAATAAGAGATATATTATGATGAATTTTTTGATGAAATCATTTAGATTCGATGGAATAGTCTTATTAAAAAGTCAATCCACATTTCGGCCATCCAAAAAGAATGGATAGAAATGGATAGTTTATAATTGTTTACTAAATCCAAAATAACATATTCTAACTAAGTCCAAATGCCTCAATATTTTCATAGTATAAGGAAAAAATTATTATTTACAACTTTTAAGAAGGAGATATCTTGAGATTTAGATGTCTGGATGTCCAAATATTCGATCCATGTGGAGGGGTTGTTTTGGAATGAATATAGTCCACCACCTTGGGCTATAAATATATTCCCTCCTCTCCTTTAAAAAGGATTGGAATTTAAGAGAAAATGAGGATATATTAGAATGAACAAGGCCCTGAAAAAGGCTTAGGAGGATCTTCCAAACTCATGTTTTCACTTGATGAACCTTTCCTCATCTCTTTGTTTTAATTTACTTGTGTAGTTTTCTTCATTTTCAATTTCACAAGTGTTTGTCTTTGTAATTCTATTTTAATTAATGTTTATTCTTCAATATCTCTAATTCTAATACACCTTATTTAGTTCAATATTAATTTTCTTAAAATATTTTAAATCAATTTAAAACCCTTTCCCTTCTTTTGTTTCCTCATTCAATCGAAGTCTTTTTTAAACTCTCTTCAACGATCGTGTGGGTTTGACACACTACTATTTTCTTATCCCGTTATTTTTGTTCTATTTATACTTAATAACCGTAATAATATATTACCAGATTAATAACTATATTAATGTCTAAGTAAATATACCATTGGGGTGAGTTATTATTTAGATATATTAAGTGATTAAGAGATTTTTCTCGATGAGTTTTCTCTAATTTAACATTGTGTATATTTGACTTACCATGTCATGGATTAATGACTTGTTTGTTTAAAGTGTGGTTTACATGGATTATTGGGGAAAACAATACACTACCACAAACAATATATGATTTAGATTAGAACCCTAAGTTAATTTAAGGATTGTTTTAAAGTTTTAACACTTAAAAATTCCAATCAACGTTATCTTGTGAAGTGGGTGTTAATTTAAATGCAATATAAAGAAAAGATCAAGGATTTCACAAGCTTATCTACCTTAAAATGAACTCACCCCAATTTTTACCAAATTTTTAAATCAAACAAAAATCATTAATCACTTCATTTAATATCTACAAACAAAACCCCCAATCAAAATATAATAAACTAAAAACAATCGACTATAAAAAAGTATCATCATCAAGGATTCGACCTGAGTGATGTTATACTCATTAGAAGAGCATCAAACCTTGAACTGTCAGTAGGTCATAATAGAACTCAATTTAAAATGGTTCTGTTTCTAGGGATGGTATAATTATTTAGTAATTTGTTTTTGGTTATTGTAAAAAAACAAAGAAAATACATAAAATTTAAAAAAATTTGAAAAAATACACAAAAAATTCTGCTTCTCATAAAAATCATAAATGGAAAAAACACAAAGAAAAACCCATATTCCTATTTCATCCAAAATATCTCTGAATGCCCCATATCCTCCCAAACAATCCCTCAGATTTTTTTGACCCTGAAATTGAGTGAACACTTTGCCAACTTAGGAGGAACATTAGGGATAATCAAATAATTCATTAACCAGTCCGCATCCAACCAATTGTATTAGAAATGGCCAATCATGGGGGAAAACACTTAAAGAACTTGTTTCCCCTGATATGAATTACAAACCCATTGGTATTATATTTCCAAACATAGAGGCTGACTTCAAACTCAAATCGTATTTGAGTTATCTTCTACCTCATTTCCATGGTCCAGCCTGTGAGGATCCATATGTCCACCTTAAAGAGTTTCAATGGGTGTGATCTACCATGAAGCCTCAAGGGGTTTATGAGAAACAGATAAAACTCTGAGAATTCCCTTTCTCCCTAGATGACCCTGCCAAGTCATGTATTTACTACCTACCTCCTGGTTCCATAAACTCATGGATTGACATGAAGCTGCTTTTATTAGAGAAATTCTTTCCTGCATCTCTTACTACTTCCATCTGAAAGGAAATTAGTGGTATCCCACAATTCCCAAATTAATCACTCCATGAGTACTATGAGAGGTTCAAAAAGCTATTTTAAACCTTCCACACCACCAAATATCTGACCATCTCTTGATCCAATACTTCTATGAGGGGTTATTGTCTATGGATAGAACTATCATTGATGACACAAGTGGCGGTGCTCTTATTAATAAAACTCTTGCAGCTGCAATTGATCTCATAAGAAACATGGCTGCAAACACAAAAAAAATTTCATGCCCAAGCACATGCTCAAGTAAAACAATCATAAGATTGTCAGTCGATAGATTCCACCAAGATGACTGAGTTGATGAGTGAACTTACAGGTCTTGTGTGACAACTAGCTGTGGCGGCCAAAGCCCCAAACTCATCTTCTCCACAATATTTGTTCCCTAGAACTATCAAGAACTATGGAATCTACAACTCCAGATCTCATCAAAATGACACATGTCCACAAATTCAAGAGGATCAATCCAATTAATCTGGATCAATGAAGCTAAATGTGGCATATGCTCAACGAAACCCCAACACTCAACAATTAGGTCAGTTTGTTAGAATCTTTAACCAACCCCACTCTGAGACCTTATCTTCTACATTCAACCAAGTCTTGAGGTATGGTAATCCCATTTCTCATCCCCCTCAGTACCCTCATCAAAACCCAAACGAATTCCAATATGGTCAAGGTGGTGGTAACTTCCATCATCCTTATCCTTTTGTTGCTCAACCTCAAAGGAACAATCCTCCTCCTGGATTCCACTATCATAGTAAGCCTTCCCAATTCCAAAACCAATACAATAGTTTTCCTAAGAACAAAAATAAATCAATCCAAATTTGGGACAAAAATCATCTTCCAAGAAACCATGGGAATGTATAGTGGAAGATCTTTCCTCCTTCACCCGTTCCAGCATAAAAAACATTGAAACCCAAATTGGTCAACCTGCATCCCACCTGAGCCACCAACAACAATCAAATTCTTCCCAACTCCCTGCTCAACCATTACCCAACCCAAAGGGTAATGTAAGTTCAATTTCACTTAGATTAGGGAAGAAAATTTTTATGTCTCAAGATAAGTCCTCCAACCCCCTTTGAATGTTGACCTAGAAAATGAAAGTAAAAAGAAATGTGAAAAAGAACTTGAATCCATTCCTTCACCTCCTTATATTCCACTTAGGAATACAATTCCTTTTCCTCAAGATGTTTCCAAACCAAAGAAGTCCTTTGAACCTGATCATGAAATTATTGACATGTTTAGATGTGTTGAATTCAACATACCCCTCTTATATGCCATAAAACTAATCCCTAAGTATGAAAAATATCTTAAAGAATTGTGCACCCACAAGAGGAAACCTTTGACCTTCAAAAATGTTTCCACCCAGCAGTCTATTCCCATAAAGTGCAAAGAGATAGGGACCTTTACGGTTCTATGCCAAATTGGAAGTTCCAACATCGATTATGTAGTCATAGACCTAGGAGCCTCAATTAATGTCATGCCCAAATCCATATTCTCCAACCTTGGCCTAGGTACCTTACATCCAACTGGTGTTGTCATTCAATTAGAAAATCAAAGCACATCTAGTCTTGAGTGTATAATCGAGGATAACATTGTTCGTGTGAATGATCTTATCTTCCTCGCTAATTTCTATGTCCTTTACATGGAAGGAGAGACGAACTCTTCTCAATCTACCCTAAATCTAGGAAGACCATTCCTAAAGATATAGAGAACCAAAATTGATGTCCTTTCTCGAATATTATCCATGGAATTTGGTGACAAACTGGTCAAGTTTAACATTTTCCAAGCCATGATATATCCATATGAGGATTACTCTGCATTATCAATTCGTGATTCTAAGGACACTTCAAAGAGTCAATTGAACCCTATTCTATCTTGTTTATTATTTTCTAATGAGAGAGGATCTTGTGAAATCTACTACACGATTAACCAAGTTATAAATGGTGAAGAGGATGTTGAACTCTCATTCATAGAGTCCGTACATCTCGATGATCTAGAAAACTCTATTGAATCCCACATCGACACTGATCTCTACTGCTCCAATTTGGACAGTATTAAGGAAAATGAATTTGAAGTAACTGAAGTCCCTTCCTCCATTTCTGAGTTGTCTAACCCACAAATGATAGATGATACTGATCTGAAACCTCTTCCAGAACACCTGGAATATGCATTCCTTTTCCATGATCACTCTTATCCTGCCTTTATCTTCACTTCACTTACTGAAAACGAGGAGTCCAAACTTGTTCAGGTGTTAGAGGAAAACAAAAAGGCCTTCGGTTGGACCATAGATTACATACCAGGAATCAAACATACTCTTTGCATGGATCACATCCATATTGAGGAATCATCCAAACCAATTAGACAACCATAAAGAAGACTCAATCCACTCATATTTGGGGTTGTTAGGGAATAGATCAGAAATATTCTTCAATATGGTATTATCTACCCAATTTCTGATAGTGAATGGGTTAGTCCAACTCCAGTTGTACCTATGAATGTTGGGATAACTGTTGTCACAAATGAACATGGAGAGGTAGTCACAAATCGAGTGAAGAACAAATGGCATGTTTTCATTGATTACCCAAAATTGAATGTTGAAACACGAAAAGTTTACTAACCTCTTCCATTCCTTGAACATATTCTAGAACAATTAGCCAAAAAGTCACACTATTTCTTTCTCGATGGATACAACAGCTACTTCCAAATCCCAATCGCACCTCAAGACCAAGAAAAGACTACATTTACTTGCCCCTTTGGAATATATGCATATAAGAGAATGACTTTTGGCATTTTCAATGCTCCTACAACATTCCAAAGGTGTAGGAAGAGTATCTTTTCTAAGTTCATTGAACACTGCATGGAAGCCTTTATGGATGACTTTACAATTTATGGTGAGTCATTTTAATCTTTATTTAATTCATTCTCTCTAGTCCTTCAAAAGTGTGTCAAGTATAAACTTGTATTAAATTTTGAAAAATGTCACATCATGGTTGCAAATGAAATTTTTTTACGGCCCATAGTTTTAAAATAGGGTATTGAAGTTGATCCTACAAAAATTGAAGTGATCCAATCACTTATTGAACCCACCTTTGTTCGAGACATCCATTCATTTACCGGTCATGCTGGTTTCTATCAGTAATTCATCCATAACTCTAGTAGGATTTCTCTCCCACTCACCCGGTTTCTCCAAAATGATATCACTTTACATTTCAATGAAGATTACAAGAGAGTATTCATTGAACTCAAAATAGAACTTACATCTACCCTGATAAAACAACCCCCAAACTGGTCCTTACACATTGAGTTGATGTGTGATGATTCTGATAGAGCTGTAGGAGATGTTCTTAGTCAAAGAAGAGAATGGATTCCTCATGTCATCTATTATGCCTCAAATTTTTTTATGAAACTCAATCTCACTACACTATCACTAAAAAGGATCTTTTAGCCATTTTTTCCCTTAGATAAATTTTGTCACTATCTCTTAGGTTCCAAAATCATCATCTTCACAGATCATTCAACAATAAATTTTTACTCAAGAAAAGTGATTCAAAACCAAGGCTAATAATATTGATCCTAATGCTCCAAGAGTTTGAACATGAAATCAAAGATATATTAGGAAAATAAAACCATGTGGCTAATCAATTGAGTAGAATTTATAATTATTCTAATTAAAAAATAATTGATGCGGAACTCCACTCTGAGAACTTTTCATCTCTCAATCCAAAAATACAATGGTATGCCCCAATTGTAAATTACTTGTTTTCTGGTGTTTTTCTTGAAATATTTTCAAAAAAATGACGTTGAAAAGTGATTCAAAATACGATTTTTTGGAAGAAAACAATCTTTGGAAAACTGGGGATGACATGGTAATTAGATGATGTGTTGATGAAAATGAACATTCTTCCGTCATAGAATTCTATCACTCACTTCCCAAAGGTGGAAACTTTGGACCACAAAGAACCTCCCAAAAGGTCCTAGACTTTGGGTTCTTCGGGCCTTCACTCATCAAGGACTCAAATGAGTTTTTTTTCAATCATATCCCACTTGCCAAAAGTATGGCACAATTTCAAAGGGAAATTAAATGCCCCAAAATACTTTAATTTTATGTTATATATTCAATGTTTGGGGCATAGATTTCATGGGACCATTCACCCCTTCCAGTGGATTTTCATACATTCTTCTTTCGGTTGATATGTTTCTAGGTGGGTCGAGGCCAAACCCACAAGAAAATATGGTTCACATACTATTTGTGAGTTCCTAAATACACACATATTCCACCAATTTGGCACACCACGTGCCTTGATAAGTGACTTAGGAACCCATTTTTGTAATAGAACCATGGAATATCTTTTAAAAAATAATGGGGTTGTACATAAAACATCAACTGCATTTTACCCCAAAACAAATGGAAAGGCTGAAATTTCTAATAGGGAAGTCAAAAGAGTGATTGAGAGAATTGTTAATACCATTAGAAAAGATTGGGTTGAAAGACTTGGTGAAGAACTTTGGGCTTATCAAAATTCCTATAAAACACCCATTAGGATGTCTCATTTTAGGCTAGTTTTTGGTAAAGCATGTCACTTACCAGTTGAAATCCAACATAAGTCATTTTGGGATGTGAAAACTTGTAATTTTGATTTTGAAAAATCTGGTGAAGGAAGATTGTTGAAATTGACTGAATTATAAGAGCTCCGACTTGATTCCTATAATAATTCCAATATTTACAAAGAAAATTCTATGGTACTCCATGAATAACACTTCCTGAGAAAGGTATTCCATGAAGGTGAAAATGTATTTGTCTTCAACTATCAATTTTGGCTTCACCCAGGCAAGATTAATTCCCATTAGGATGGTCCTTTTGTTTTTACTAATGGTTACCCATTTAGTGTAGTGCAAGACCAAGAACCCTATTCAAAAAAGAAATTCACAGTTAATGGACATCAGTTAAAGCATCGCCATGAGAGGACACGCAATCCTAGAACCACATCAACTTCTATCGGATCCAAAACTTCTATAGTAAACACAGCACTGGATGGAGATGGCGACCCACCAAATCCAAACTAGGGGAACCTCTTTCCCTTTAACTCCTCTTATCCCCCATATCTTTCTTCTTCTTCCTCCCTCATTATCATTTTTTCCACTTTCCTCATCACACTTTTTTATTTACTCTTTCTCTTTTGTGTGGGTGTGTCTTTATAAAAAAACTAAAAAAACCTAAAAAAAATAATTTAAAAAAACATATGAACAATCAAAAGTCATACTTACTCACGTTCCAATTATCAAATTTTATCCAATCATTTTGGGGAGTCAAAAGACATGGTTTCATCTAAAATATTTTGTGATATCTTTATAAATTTGGATAAAGAATATTGTGTAAAAACCAATAAATATTGAATGCTCTATTTTTTATTTAGAAAATGATTTTTCCTACCCATGAGGAACAACATTTTCTTTCATTCTAAGGCCACCTATGGCCATCTTTTAAAAATGTATGCTTTTCACCCCAATTTGTGAGTCTTGAGATTGTGGACCTTAGAGCAGATTTTATTACTTTAGTGTGAATTAATATGATAGCATAATTTTATGAACAACATAAAAAATATAATAGCCAAATAGCCTCCCATTAACCATACATTAATCCTCCTTTTGAAAGCACCTTTGAGTATATGAAAACCTTTTCATTAATAGCCACATTACATGCCCAATACCTTATCCCACCCAATATCAACATGGATTTTCATTTCATAATTTTTTAAAATTTAAGTGTGGGGGTAATAGATTTAATTTTGGGTACCATTTTGTTGATTTTATCCATGTTATCATATGCTTAAAGGAAATCATCAATTTTAGTGTGGGGGAAAGGTTATCATTTAGTGAGGATAGGGAATGTATATATTTTTTTCCTTGTTCAAATGTCATTGAAAAGTTAAAAAAAGGAAAAAAATCAAAAAGAAAAAAGGATGATTTGTGTCTTGGGTGGGTAAAATCACTCTTCGTTAGCCTTTGATCTTGTTATAACTGTTACAATTAGTTTCATGAGGATATCAAACCTGGGTTGGGAGACGAGTGCGAGATCTGTTTCAAGTTCCACTTTCGAAAAAAGAAAAAAAAAGAAAAAAATGAACACTTATTTCATTGGGATAAGTTTAATGGTTTATAAATATTTCATCTTCTCATACACTTCAAATTTACATCCTCTTTTTTGTATTATTTCACATTTTAATTCCCTCATAAATATGTGTTTCCATTTCCTTTCATGTCTCATTTCCAAAAAAATGTGCACTGGTTTTTCAATGTTGTTGTTTTACCCTCTTTTCCCTATCTTTTGGATATCATATTCCTACCATCCCATAGCAATAGAAAACCCGTAAAAAAACCTCTTGATTTTTAGCACTTTTGGATAGGGAGTGAAAGCTGAGAGCTCTTACAAACTCTAAGATTTCCACTTTTGGTTGGTAAATGAGTGAGGGTCCATAAATTAATTTTATCATATTGAGATAAGCAATGGCGGCTACGGAGCGAGGTCGATGGTGAAGCCCTAGTGGCGATGGCGGCCGCGCTGACCCCTCCCTCCCTGGAGGGGGGAGGGGGAATCATGTAGAGTTTTCTCCCCTTCAAAAACCCCACTCTCCTTCATCCTTTCCTGATGATTTCTTTGTGACCTAAGGTCCCTAACATTCATAAGGGGTTTCCACAGCTCGCGCTGTCCACAAAAGAGTTCAGTGGCGCTTCGGATCTCTTCAGGACGACGCTGGTTGCTTGCTTTAGGGGTCGCCGCCCTTCGGTGGATGCCTTTGACCGATTCATGTTCGAAGCTTGGGGACTTCAAGACCGCGTGGTGGTCGGGCTACTCTACCGGCGACAGATGATGGTTCGGTTTTCCTCTGAGAGTGACTTGTTTGCTGCTTGGTCCAACACCCCCCAAACCCTTAATGGATACAGATTTTACCTCCTCCGCTGGTCATTCGAATCCATCATGAATTGGGACGAACCGACAACGATGGTGTGGGTAAGCTTCCCAGATTTTCCACTCCCTTTCCAGATTCTGATAATAATTAGCATGTTAGGGAATATGGTTGGTATATTTCTCTATTCGGATAGTAAGACTGCTGCTATTTTTCATCCTATCAACCCTCGCGTTTGTGTTGAGGTCGACGTCTCGAAGCCTTCTACAGAGTGGCTTTGGATTTCGATTGGCGAATACTTCAGATGGAAACAACAGGTGGTCTTTGAGTCTTGGCCAGCATTTTGCTTGGGTTGCCATCGTCTAGGACATTTGGTCCCTGGATGTCGTCGAGGTCCAAGGACTCAGCAACCTTTGAATTCCCAACCTGAAGAGTCTCAGGCGCAGGCGATTACCGGTGTGATTCAGCTATCGGATAGAGCAGGACTGGACAAGCTTATAGAGGCGCGCGGGGTTGATCCAGGGGAACGGGATCCAGGTGGGGCTCATTTTGGTCCAGGTGAGGTTTTGCGGCTGGAAACAGAAGGCAGTCCTTGAAAGGGCCAGCCTTTGCAGGGGACTTATCCGGTGGTTCCAGCAGTGAAGGTTGTGGAGGCCAGTACCTCCTTGACACAGGTTGTGGATGTCATAGCTCGGTTAAGGTAGGATTTGGGGATCAATTACTTACAGGAGAATGGAGTGGAGGCAGTGTAGGGGGGAGGACAGGAGCTATCCTTTCTTGTGGATGTGGTGGAGTATCTGGTCTTGGAAAGAATTGTCGATATTGGTGTGGTGAAGTGTGCTGGAGAGGTTCATGGCCCATGGGGTCATCGAGGTCATGAATGGGAGGATCTAACCAGCAGTCTCAATTTGGAAAGGAGGTTGAACCATCTGTCAAGGAATTGCAGGGGAAATCCTTTTTTCATGCAGCTACAAGCTCTCTCCACGGTCAAGGAAGGCAGGAAGGTCAAGGAAGGTAGAAAGGGGATAGCGTATTGGGTCCTCTTGACCCAAACACGCCCATTTTTAAGTCCTCCTTTCAGATGACTGGGAGCGAGGGGAAGAATAAGAAGGATTTGGCGGTCAAAGCAGGCAAGTTGGATTCTTCGGGTAGGCTGAGGGCTCTAAAAGAAGGTCCGAGGGTTGAAGTGAAAAACCGATTTGAAGGCCTAGAAACTCAAAAATAGTCATTGTCAGAAGAGGATGCAGATTCAGGTGATGATAGTTTTAGCCAACTCTCAGTTGATAGCCTAGACCAGTTCCAAGGGAAAGGTCCCCACAGTCCAAGAAGGAAGAAGGGAAAAAAAGGAAAGCGCGACTCGGGGAAATGCATAGTGGTTCAGGGTAAAAAACCCATGGGGCGCAAAGACTACTCTCACTTGCCGAAACTAATGGAAACCAGGTCATCCAAGAAATGTGGAATCATGGAAAGAAAAGGCCTTCAAAATGGGGAAAGTGGGGATCCAATCAGAGAATCAAGAGTAATAGAGGAAGAGGGTGAGGAGTTTCTAAGGCTCATTTGCCACTCTAAGGAAGAGATGTTTGAAAAATTCCTTCGGCCAAATGCATAAAATGAAGAGATTTTAAGGATTTATGAAAGACATTTGCAGACTAAGGCCACAGATGAGAAAGAAGCGTGGATAGACGAGCAAGACCGAATCATCATCCGAGGCTTCAACCAAGGAAAAATCACCTTGGAGGAATTCATCCAGATAATGGACAGAATGATTTCTCACCTTAAATCACTTATTAGGGAGGATACAGACATCCAGGTTAGTACTCTGCACTAGGAATTATACAGAGAATATGACTCAAATAACCTTAGTCTTGTGTTTAACAATTCTGTGTGCTCTTTCAGCACGTAGTCCTTATGTGTGAAATTTGGTTTCCCACTTGTCCTTAAAGTGGATTAATAAAAAATTATAGATGGATGGATGTGACACCATTTTCCATTTCTAAATTTGAGAATGAAAAAATGAATTTTTTTGGAACATTTTTCTCTGTAACAACTAGTGGTGGAATTCGATAAATATGAGTGAAATAGTCTAAACCTCCCCTGATTGGGGAAAACAAAATTTATTATTTGTTGGTGAGTGAAAATGATCTTGTAATGTTTTTATATTTGATGCACATGAGGACATGAAAAAGCCTAAGTATGGGGGTTTTGATGTTATTCACTTATTCAGGACTTATTATATACTCCCTTTACCGATTTTATATGAAATATGAATAATTTATGTGAAATATCAATGTTTAAATATTAAATATAATTTGTGAGCACTATTTGAAATCATCCAGATTCAAGTATGTTTAATTTTTTATTAATAACTCTCACCCTACTTATCTAAATTTTATTATTCTTTTTTAGGGTTATTTACTCAAATTCCAACATTTCATTAGAAGGAAACTTTGGCCAAATCATCCATTTGGAGGCCATATGGTCTACAAAAGAAGACCCAAATAATATGTGAAGAAACTGGACCATCCATGATGATTGAGTTACTAGCATAAATCGCAAAGCCCAAATTTTATTAAAATCCACCATATGTTTTTGATTATCCAAAATAAAAACATATAAAAATTTTAATGTCCAAATATACAAACAAGGGGTCGAACGAATGCTTTGAATTCCATCCCACCATTCTAGCCAAGAATTAAAATCCGGACACTATTGATGAAAATACTCATGATCTAGTCATCCAATAAAATTGATATTTTTCAGAGTGAAAGAGGAGATATATTTGGACAAATTTTTTAAATAAATAATTCGGATTTGAAGGCATATTCCTACTCAAAAATCCATTCACAGTTCGGCCATAAAAAATGGACAGAAATGGAATGATTATAATTGTTCAATAAAACCACCATAACATTTTTTCACTAAGTCAAAATGCCACCAAATTTTTTAATTAGATGGAGAACATTATTATCTACAACTTTGAAGAAGGGTATATCTTGATATTTATTTTTATAGATTTCCAAATCATCGAGCCAAGTGGAAAGGTAGTTTTGGAATGAAAATAGCCCACCACCTTGGGCTATAAATACATTACCTCATCTTCTTTCAAAAGGGTTGGAATTTCAAAGAAAAGGAAGATATATTAGCATGACCAAGACCCTACCAAAGTATTGGGAGGATCTTTCAAACTCGTTTTTTACATGAGTATCCTTTCCTCCTCTCTTTGTTTTAATTTACTTTTTCAGTTTTCTTCGTTTGAAATTTCACAACAGGTTGTCTTGGTAATTATGTTTTAACGCATGTTTCTTATTCAATATCTCTTATTATCATCCACCTTATGTCTTTTAATATTAACTTTATTAAAATATTTTAAATCAAGTTAAAAAAACTTCCCTTCTTTTTCTTCCTCATTCAATCGAAAGTCTTTTTTTTTAACTCCCTTCAACGATCATGTGTGTTCAACGCAAAACTATTTTTTTATCCCATTCTTTTTTTCTATTTATATTTTATAAACATAATCATATATTACTATATTAATAACCATGTTAATGGATTATTAAATATACCATTGGGTTGAGTCATTATTTAGAGATGTTAATCAATTGAGAGCTTTTTCTCAATGATTATTCTTTAATTTAACATTGTGTATGTTGGACTTAACATGTCATGGATTAATGACTTGTTTTGTTTAAAAAGTGGTTTCCATGGATTATTGGAACCATGAATACACTAGCATAGACAATATCTGATTTAGATTATAACCCTATGTTAAGTTAAGGCGAGTATTAAAGCTTTAACACTTTGGAATTCCAATCAACATTATCTTGTGAAGTGGGTGTTAATTTAAATTAAATATAAATAAAAGATCAAGGATATCACAAGCTTAACTCCATAAAAATGAACTCAAACCAATCTTTATCAAACTGTTAAATCAAACACCAATAATTAATCACATCATTTATTCTCTCCAAACAAACCCCCAATCAAAATACTATAAAATAAAAAATAATCGACTATTTAAAAGTATCATCACCGATGATTCGACCCGAGTGATGCTTTACACGTTGGCAGAGCATCAGAAACTTGAATGGTCAATAGGAAAAAATCATCTACACTTTAAATTCCACAAATAATAAAGATTAGGTGATTTAAGTATGACTGACACTCTGTTGGTGTATGGTCATTGTACTAGCCCTTATTGGTGAATGAATTAAAATTACCATGTCGTCTCTATACATGTGAATGGTTTATTTCTTATAAAATCTATAATATTGGTTTAATGAGTTCTTATTAATGCGAGAACAAGATCTGTCACTTTAGGAGAAAACGTTAACACTTTGATTCACCCTCCCCTCATAGGGTGTTCTAGAGTCCTACATGGTTAGTGAAATCGTATATTAACCACTTTAAGGAGTTAGTTTCTTTCTCTCTTGTGGGAATGTCATAGGATCAATTGAAAGATCATATTTTCATTTGGGGTCTCCATGCATAGATTGTTGGAAAAGTTCTCTCATACTGTGAAACATGTTTTGAGAAGTTGGTGGATGAGTTTTTTTTAGAGGAGTGGGTTATCAAGGTGAATTTAGAGATAGTTGGATCTCTTGAATGTTCCCCATCAAGAGAGAAGGGTGTCCCAAAGAAAGATATTTATGAGAAGCCTGATTCATTAACTCTATTTTATCAATTCATCAGATCATTCTCTTATATTCCACTAGTGTGGCTGGTTCTAGAATTCAAAATCATATTTTTTAATCCTCTTAATATGTTCCATCATTGTGGGCATTTGGGTAATATAAAGAAGTTTTGTAGGAAGCATCACTTGAAGTATAACTTTTTATCAGTTGATGTTAGGACCTGAATGCGAGGAAGTGGATGCTTTAGTCATCAGTGATAAAGCCATAGGCCTCAGAGTTAAGCACACAGATAGTCAGTAATCACCAAGGTTTTGGGGAAACCTTGGTCTTATTTTCATCTCCAGTGTTTCAGGGGAAATAATTTCTGATTCTTATTTTAATTTTCCTTCATGTTGTAAGATTATTTTATCTATATAAGAGACTCAATGTTTTTGTTTTTATCTAATATCATCCTTGTGCTTTGGATGTGGATCTTTGAGTGATCAATATTTCGTGAATTGGTTTATCAATTTTTTATGATTGTTTGGAGATATCTGTGATTGTGGGAATCAATAATTATAGTCTGTGTTTGGTTTCATTGTTTCGTTCAAGTTATTTTCATGGGTTTTCCCCTTGTGTTGGGTGTTTTTGTTTTTTTGGTAGTTCTTGATAGTGCTGGGTGTTTTAAATTTTCCATTCTAGTTGAGTTTTTATGGTGGAGAGAACCCTCCCAAGTTCTAACATTGTCCTTTTTGCCTTGGTTTTTTTCTATAATCGGTCAATTTGACTGGTGGAGAGAAAGGTCAACCCGAGTTTCATGTTTTCTTTAGATTTTTATCAGGTTGGGGATCATGTTTTTTTCATTCAACGAGGTGAATTTATAAGGGTATAAAGTGTTTTTTGTGGGGAGAATTGTCACACCAATAAATTTGGAATTATTTTATTTTACTCTTTTCTTGTATTTGGATGCTTTGGTTGGGGTTCAGGTTGAGACCTGATATAAAATTGTGGGTTTATGGTTGAAAAATAATGTTTTAGGGCTTAGAAGTAGGGTCCACATGGGTAGCACACAATTAAGGTAATCCATGTTCCCTTTCCCAGGTATTTGTTCATTCTTTTTTGGGGTCCGAGAGTAAGGCACATGGGATTCAAAAGGTTTGGAAAATCATGAAACAAACATACGTGAGGTTTCTTCCATTTATACAGTGGTTACCACACAATTTTTTCCTAGTTTATAAAACCATGTGGCCAAACTATGTGGGATTCCCAATCATTAAAATGTAGAAATCACCCCATTGACCCTCCATTCTTTTAACCCAAATCATTCTTCACTTGAGACCCATTTTGAAAAACCCAAGCCAACTTATTAATTTTGAAATGGGCCTTGAGTGAAGAATTATTTGGGTTTGAGTTTTCCTTGAAAAAAGTGTGGGTTTTTTCCTATGAAAATGGATATCGGTTTTCGGAAAGTGTCCTTGGAAGAAGGAGTTTTTAAAATTGAAATGAAATAGTTATTTTTGAAAATGTTATTTTGAGTATTGTTTTTAATGCTTTGTGTATGAGCCAGTTTTATTGTCCTGAGATAGTATTTTGGTTATGATTTGGTCGGATGTTGATTTTTAGATTCACGTTTTTATGATTTTCCAGAATATTCCACACAAAAAGGTCTCGAAAATTTTCTAGTGAATGATGCCCAATTTCTTGTTCTTATTAATTGTTTCTCATATTTGGTGGTTATCAAGGGATGTTAGAGGCAGTTGAGTGGCTATAATAAATTGAAGGAAACTTTAAATTGTTGGGATCTCCCAAAGATGCGAGAGTCTGTGTTGTCCTAAGTTTATTTGAGGTTCTATCTTTGGATATGTGTAATGTGTTTGTTTCTTCATCGATGAAAGTTTGGATGAAAAGTGACATGTTAAAGACCACTTTAATTCAATGATTCATACCTTAGTAGGTGAATATAAAGAATGTGGTTGAGCATCGGGATGCTCGGTAGGTACAAAAGTTAGTGAAAGATTATGTTGGCCACCTTAAAGAGTTAGTTTCCTTCTCTATCAAGGTAGCATCAAAGAATTAGTTGAAATCATGTCTTCTCTTTTGGGGCCTTCATCAAGATATTTCGGGAAAAGTTCTCTCATCTGGTGATATCATTTTTGAGAAGTTGGTGGATGAGACATTTTTAGCAGAGTTGGTTCTCAGGGTGTAGTTAGTGATGGTTGGATCTCGTGAAGGTTCTCTATCTAGAGAGATGGGTATCCTAGAGGAACCTGTTTTTGGGAATTCTCTTTCATTGATTCTGTTTCCTAGTTCATCCGATCATTGCCTTATATACCACTTATGTGGCCAGTTCAGACATTGAAACTGTATTTTAACAATCCTATGAAGACATACCATCATTACGCCTCTCTGGTCTATGTAGAGAATTTTTTTAAGAAGTGTTTCCTGAAGAAGAAGTTTTTATCGGTGGATGTTAGCACCTTACTGAGACAAAGTGGAGACGTCAATCATCAGGGCTCTATCCACAGGCCTCAGAGTGAAGTTGGTGAAAAGTTAGGAATCAATGGGGGTGTGGGGAAACCTTGGTACTGTTTTTGTCTCTAGTGTTAGAGTGGAGAAATTTTTAGATTCTTATTGTAAATTTTACTTCTTACTGTGAGTTTCTTTTATCTATATAAGAAATTTAGTGTTTCAATTTTTTTGTAATATCATCCTCATGATTTGGATGTGGATCTTTGAGTGATCATTCTTTTGTGAATTGGTTTCACATTTATGTTGTGCTAGATTAGAGATATCTAGGATTATGGGAATCAACGATTCTAGTTTATTTCTGGGTTCATGGATTAGTTTGAGTTTCTTTTGTGAATTTTCCCCTTTTGTTGGGGGGTTTGGGGTTTGTTTGGGAGTCCCTGGTGTTTTTGGAGTTTTAATGTTTCTGTTCTAGTCAAGTTCTTAGGGGGGAACCCTCTCATGTTCTCCCAGTGTCCTTCATTCCTCAGTTTGCTTATAAAATTAGTAGGTGTGACTGATGGAGAGAAATGTCACCCCAAGGTTATTTTTTTCTTGGGATTTTGTTCAGGAAAGGGATCAAGATTTGTTTTTCATTTAGCTGGGTGACTTTCTTGGGGAAGAAATATTTTTTAGTGAGGATAATTGTCACACCTTAGTCATTGGAATTATTTTATTTTACTATTTTCATGGACTTGTATTCTTTGGTTGATGTTCAGGTTGATCCCAAGTTTTATGTTTTGGGTTTATGGTTGAAAAAGATTGTTTTGGGGCTTGGCAGTATGGTCCTCATGGGAAGAGCATGTTTAAGGAAAAACATGCACCCTTTCCCAGGTAACTATGTGTCTTGTTTTGGGGTCCAGGAGTAAGGCGCATGGGTTTCACAAGGTTTGAAAAACCATGTGACAACCATGTGTAAGGTTCTATCCATTTGAACATGGGATAATACATGGTTTTTTGCATAGTTTAAAAAACCATGGATTCTACACATCCTTAAAATGTGGAAATTATATCTTTTCTACCTCTGTTATTTTAACCCAAAATCTGGTTTCTCCTCCCTCCTCTGACCTAAACACACCATTGGACTTCTCCAAACTCCTATTCCTTTCTCCCAAACCTCCATTGATGAACCTTGAAGGTTTTTAGGGTAGGTTCCTTCATTTTTTAGTTGATTTCCCCTTTACTCTCCCTACTCTCCCAATTTCATAGGTTTTCCTTGTGGGGTTTCCCTTTTGGATGGACCCTAAGAGTTATAGTTTTTGTGTAACATGATCTTCACTTGATGTAGGGTATGTAGAACAATCATTGGGCTCTATTCTACCTTCCCTTGAAGTTTTTTCACATCCAGACTCTGTTGAGGCAGGTGTTTCCATTATTTTTTTTCACCTCATTCGATTGATTCTTATTGGTTCTTAATTAATATATAAATGTTTTTCATATTCTTATGGTAATTTTTTTGGTTTTTAATAGTGTTTTTATGTTGTAATAAATTTGTGGAATTTATTTCCAAAAAGGTTTTATCAAATATTTTAAATGGTCACACACATAGGGTGTTTTCTAAAATGCTAATAATGTTTCAAAGTGAATTTTAGCAGTTGTGGTGTCATTTTTACTTGTTCATGTTTTGATAACTTGGGTGAAATTATAAATTGGGATTTATTTGTTGTTTTGGTGAATTTTTATGGTATAATGGTTTGAGGAAAAGTATTTTAGTGATATTCTACTAGTTTTGTAATGCTTATTATTGATGTTGGAATTATGTGGCTTATTGGGTTGATTTAAAATAAAGAGGTGTTTCTTGAAAATGGTCATTGGAATGATTTTTTGGACCCTTTTGGGTGCAATTGGATATCGTGGAATCCTTGGGTGCATGAGGTGCATAGATGGATGGACATTCAAATGAATATGACACTTAAGAGTTATCAGTTTATCCAAAAAATATTTTCCTAGATTTCTAAACAGTGCGGTAGGGCTTCAGGTAATTAAAAAATGCGGTTTCAAAGGT
This sequence comes from Viscum album, assembly GCA_963277665.1. Taxonomy (NCBI): domain Eukaryota; kingdom Viridiplantae; phylum Streptophyta; class Magnoliopsida; order Santalales; family Viscaceae; genus Viscum; species Viscum album. Next base: position 386,765,583 of record OY728148.1, on the reverse strand, counting down.
GTTCCTTGAAAGTTGGCATGTCAGGTACTTTGGAAAAGTGATTGGTTTTTTAATCAATATGAAATCCTATTTGGTACCTTAAATATTGTTTATTAAATTATTTATGTTTCTGGAAATGGAATTGGATTTGGAATTCAAAGTCTCATTTGGAATTTTGTGATGTAGCTTGACCTATAAAGTTATTAAAGGCCTATTTGGAATTTTGAACATGAAAGTGACACTTAAAGTTGTTTTGGGAATGGTTTGGAGAATATTTTAAATGTACTAAAATTGTTAATGTTGAAGTAACGATTGATACTTTATATTGTTTTAGAAATGGATTATGGCTTTGAGAGTACATATGCCTTGTTGTTATCTTAGAATGTTTTGAGAAATGTTTTAAAAACCTATATTATGTGTTAAATTAGTTGAAACATGTTAATAAAATGTTATGAAATGGGAACCCCTATGGAGGATTTCCCTATGTGGGTTATCATTGTGGGTGGTGTCAGTAATTGGGGTACGGAAGTGCGGTGGTGACAGGTAAGGGGAGTTACGCATACGAGGGCCTATCCTTTTACCAAGTAATTTTACCTAGGGACTCTTGGGTGTCTTTTAGAGGGTTGTGTGATGGTTTATTATCGACCCCAATTAGAGGGGTTGTTACCCGTTGGATGTCTGGATACTAGGTGGGACATGCCACTAGTGAGGCTATTTTACAGTAGCTAGTTGTTCAATGACTATGGAGCTACACCATTCGCCTAAATGTGAGTCGAATTCAAGAATATGTAGGGATATCTCTAGGAATGTTTAGGTAATTCCCATGTTTTACTATCTTTATTTTATTGTTTAATTTTTATTGCATTTGGTTTCCATCATGCACTGCTTATTTATTTTTCAGCATAGTCTGGTATTGTTTTGTTTTGATTTTAGCTAGGGTTTGTTTTTTTAAATGATAATCTTCCTGGAAAACTAATGATGCGCTGTGTAGAATCTAAAAAGGAAAATACTTTTTTTTATTAAAATGATAAAAACCAATTTTCATATATTTATTTCAAACTCATGTTTATAGACTATTTATAGGAAGGGAAATGTATGGATTCTTTAGTGTTTTCCTACTAAGCTATTAAGATTAGACCCTACTTGTGCCATTCGATGTCGGTTGAACTAAGTTGTTTTGTAGGTTCGGGTTAGTAGTTTATGTTTTTGTTATTGGAGCGGGTCAGTCTTCTGGTTGGTGGTGACCAGGTGGTCACAAGGATATCACGGTAGCTGGGTTCATTTTCTATTTTCAGTTCTATTTAGTGTCTATTGTATTTGAATCGGGTTTTTATATCTATTCGAGATTCACTTATTGTTGGATGTTCTATTTTTTCAGTGTATTTCATTTTATCCTAGTTTCTTGGGATGAAATCATTCCTACTTGGGTTATATTTTATTCCTAACACTAGTATCCAACCTATGGGGATTGGGAATTCCCTTTCAGCCATGCCATAGACTAGGTCAGATGTTGGGTCACATGGCATCCCAAACCAGTTTTTGACACGCCTTCTAGTATATAATGGAGAAATAAAGTGTGTAGGCTTATAATCCTGCACAAACATTTCTAAAATACCAATACATATTAGAAACAGCTGAGGAACTTTTCCGACATATTCTTAATGTAGTTTAGATGGAGGGTAAAGTGCATATTCTTTTCCCTAATACCAATACAACTCAACACTCTTATCATCGTGAATAAGTGGATACTATGGAGAAATAACACATTCTTTCTCCCATCCCGGAGGATTATGGGAATAATCCAAGAAAGTAAGAGGCATCCAACTGGGACCATACTTCCATTTCAATAGGGGATCACCAGGTGAGAGTAGCACATGCCTCAATACAAGGGAAAATGATTGCCTAAAAAGTCAGAAGATATATTTTAACAGCCCAGGATGGGGCTTATATCCCCATCCTGGTTGGGGATCTCCAAGTAAAAGGGGCACATGCCTCGGGACTGACTCATATTCCCATAGAAGAAGTCCAGAAATACACTCTAAAGGCCCAGGATCAAGCATATATCCATGTTATGACTAGGGATAACCAAGTGAGAATGAAACATGCCTCAGGATAATCTCATAGTCTTGTTAGTGAATCTGCTTAGAATATTTGAGAATATCAAAAAAGATAGGTGCATATTTCTGCTTATGCTAATTAATGACTGCACAATCATCATTATAAGGAAATTCATGAGGAGGATCATATCCCTTCTCCCATTTCATAGATCTTTCAGCATATTCCAGTGGGGACTGTATATTCAAACTCAACTCATATTCTTATTCCAACCTGGGCTCACTGGGTGAGAGAGGCACATACCTTGGTGCTGACCAATACTCCTACCAAGAAAGATCCATCACATATTCCAAAGGATTAGGATCAGAAACATATTCCCATTCTAATAGAGGCTCAACAAGTGGGAATTAAAAATACCTTGTAATTTTCTCACATTCCTATTAATAATGAGAGTTCTCATTGGAATATTCAATGACCTTATCAGTTCTGGTGTTATACTCCTACAAAAATAGAAGGGTATAAAATAATTTTGGAAACCGTTATACAGTAGGCTCATATGCCTGCAAAATTTCAAAAGGAAGTTTATCATATTCTAACTATGATGTAGAATGTGACCTATATTTATAATCTTCTCAATGCCAATGTTAAAGAGGTCATTCGAGACACATTCTAAACACCCCAAGGGTTAGTAAAATCTTCAACTGAAGAAGAAGATGATCATTACCATAATATTCCTCCTCATGGTAGTGTAGAGATGGGTCATCGAGACTCTACTTCTAGCATCCACCATGGTCAAAATCTCCATGAAGATATCTCCCATCAACAAGGAAATACCCCCATTGACCAGAGAACATCATATAGAGAGGCGTTGAAAACATAGAGGAATTGTTATAGAGAGGTGTTCGAAACATCGAGGCCAACTGCATATAGTTTCCAATCATCTTCCAGAAGCACCCCACTCCATCCTTTAGGCGAACCTCAAAAATATATTCTATGGTATAACCAGATAGAGGCATGTATTTCTAATAAAGAGGAGGAATTCATTGACATTTGAATATATTTAGTTGGAAAATACATCCCCATCATGTTCTGAAAACATGCCACTTATGACTATGAGGTCCCATGTGAGATAGAATAGAAGTTCATGCCTTATCTAGACCAAAACACGGGGTATACTCATAAAAAATAGAAGGATAGACATCTCCCCTACACGGGATATGAGTATCACCTTCATCTCATCAATACACTCTATTTTCTACTAGATATAGACACATTTTCTAGAGACTAGAACCTAGTAGTGGATGAAAATGACAAATACCTACGCAGTATTTGTCATTGCATCATGAAAACCCTCCAAAGAGTGATTTCACAAGCTTCACCAGATGCGTGCATCTGATGATGGTAGAAATATAAATAATTTCACTTCACTATATCCCCATTACAACAGAAAACTCCAGATATGAAATCCTATAATGTCATAACCTCTGGAGAAGTTAGAGGACTAGGTAACGCTCAGGCCAATTGGTCACTAAAATTTAATTCTCTTGGTTAGAAAATGCCTAAACATTATGAATGTAGGGATAAAATAGCAATTAAGACTTCAAACTAGTCCTCTAAAAGCAATAGAGATTCATTTCAAACATAGAAGTGGATGTTGTGATCAACTAGAAAAATTCCAATAAAGAATGATTCTAGTTATGTGTTTCCATTTTACCCAGCTCCCAAATAGAAAAAACTAGGCTGTATCAAATGGTCCACAGTAGTAGTTGTCATATCATCCATCTAGGATAAGACCCATCTCTTCAAGCTAGGGGGATATCTACCACCACCTCCCCCTTTCAGATCCTCATGTCCCATGAGGGTTTATGATATATCAGTAGAACCTACAAACAAACAACATCCCACTGGGATGGGGGAATTTATATCTCAATCACCATCATCTGGTTTATCATCCCCTGAAAAGGTCCAAGGGAAATAAAAGGTTATTCTAGATCACACTCATCCCACTTTGTTGGGAGAATTTATATCTCAATGTTCTTCCCTTGAATCATAAAATCCCTAACTGAAATCATTTCATACCCAATGACAGGATCAATCAGTGCCTATTTTTTCCAAGAATAACCCTCAGTCCACAAAGATGGGGAAATTTTCATCATCATTATCATCACAGATGGAATCAAAATTTTCCAAATTGGGAGGTAGAAGTCAATGTTCAACATCCCCTTTATTCCCCCCGCCATAAGAAAAACATCTACTACTTAGAGAACATTTGGAAAATATGACAAGAAGTCCCTTAAATATTCTATTTATAGGCCAAGATGAGAGGACCATATAATAAAGGTGATTAGACGCTGCCATGGTCATAAGAAAAAATGGTCCAATATGGCTAGGGGTTCGAATATTAACTTTAATAAAGGCAGTGCATAATCAGTATGTTGCATCAAAAGTAATGGTACATCCACTATTTACTAATATTCCTATATGAATATCATAATCATAAACACAATAGATATAGACAAAAATGAAAAGGGATGCGATAAGGAAAACTTACCCTGAGAAAGCATGATCTGGATGCACCAATCAAGGTTGAGCGCACCAAGAACTAAAGAGGGATCCAAAATCTGGAACCTACAAATAATGAGTTTCCACCTCTATAATGTAACACCACAAAAGATAAATAAAAATGTTTTGATACATTCTTTTCACCACAAAGAAGGTTTGTAGTTTCTTCCATAGAGGAAATATTGTCACAATATGAGAGCGAGATACGAACTCTCATACAACTCAATGAGGAGAAACTCATGGAAAATATCACTACCAGGTATCATCTTTATCCTGAGGGGAATATTCTACCTACTATAATCAATCCTCTAACAATAGAAGTATTTGTGCATCAGACAGACTCCAGATCTTGGCACCTATCCTACATAAATGAGGAAGTACAAAATGATCATAAATCCTCTCTGTTTCAATGACATCCTTTCCCTCGCTAGTGTATTTATTCAGTATTAGGATTAATAGATAATTTGTTGGAGATGAATAAGGAGAAACCTCATATACCCCCACATACTCCCTGTAGACATGAGGTGGCTTAGATAATATTTTCCCTAAATGTTTTTAACATCACTGAGTTCCTGGATACTCGAATGAATGACATGGAAGGACTATGTGTACCAGTAAAGCCTGAGAAGAATCCATATCCCGAGTGGGTAGATGTAACTTTTCCTCCACCCATTTTTATAAATCATTCCTTCTCCACTTTTGATGGTGTAAGAGACCCTGAATAATAGCTCACACACTTCATATCCCAATGTGGGCTGATGATGGGCCATCAAGATCAACAGGAGGCAACAAAGCTGAGGTGTTTTTTAAAGACTTTGAAAATTTCAACTTTTGTATAGTAAAACAATATTTTATCACGTTCCATTGTAGGATGGGAAGGCCTTTTACATGAATTCCTATATTAGTTCAGGTCTATTCTGAGGAAAATTATAATCATCGACCTCAATAACAATAAGCATATAAGAATGATACGGTGTTTGAATTCATAGCCAAATGAGAATACTTGACTGATTCACTAAGCACCCCTCTCTCATAGGATCAACTATTGAAAGTCTATAATGAAAGTGTCATATATTATTTATAGAATCCTTATATCCCAATAAAAAATCTAGGTGGGTTTCGTGGTTTCATAGATATGGAACAACATCTTGAAGAATCCATTCAGTGAACCCAATCCAAATGTCAACTCATAACCTCAACATTGGGAAAAAGGCTAGGAAAATAACAATAAACAACTATCAATATCAAGATAGAATTTGTGTCCATAAAAGAACCTAGGCAGGTCCCAAATAGCCCAATACCTCCCATCAAGCAGTGACAACCCCAAAATATCCCCTAGACATAATCACATAGAAATCATGGTCACCTACGATATTAGGAATGAAATTATAAAGAATACTCTTTACTAAATGAATAAGCCATGAATTATTTCTTGGCGGGGATGGATAAAAACCTGCTTAGGCTTCCATAGCCTAGAGAGCCCAATGAGGTAAATCTCAATGATTGTCCTGACTATTGGCATTTCTATAGAAGGCCGAGGCATAATATCTAGGATTGCTTCATCTTAAAAGGCATCCTCAAAGGCCTGGTTGATTCTAGATAGGTGGTGTTAGATAACTCCTTATAGTTGGTGGTCTACATTACTATTTCCTAGTCAGAATAAGAGGATGGTTGGAAGAAATTCCTGACTTGAAATGCATGAAAATTTAACAACTAGATGAATCAAAAAATAGTTGGATGATCTCATTCCATCTTGATATCAAAACTACATATACCAAAAATATATCAACCAACTAATGATTTTATATCAAATATTCCTCCCAAAAGTGTGAACGATCATCCGAATCAGGAATTAATAGAAGAAGAAGAATCACAGTCTTCTCTAAAAAAACCCTCACTCTTGCAAAATTCTTCCCTACGACATCTGCATCACAGGAACTACCCCACCAAATGGAACCCTCATAAGATTAATAGATTACATTTGATTCTATCAAGGAGATACACCTGGTGAACCCCTACTTCAATGATGAATATGACTCAAAGTACGAGTCCCCCCACATATAATCGAGGAACAAGAGGCCACATATGAAAGAACTGAGGATACAGGGTACAACACGGGTGTGGTTGGGCCCAATATTTCATTCATGCTCATTGATAGAAAATATATACAGTTGTGAGTCATGGTCAAGTGATCGAGAAGGCTCAAAAGAGGCATATAGGCATCCCCGAATTATCTAGTAGTCACCCATGAACAATTGTCTTGCATGAATACCTAGTAAGAGTTATATTATCTAATCAACCCAGGAAATAAGGAAGGCTAGTGCGACCAACACCCCTAGTAGAAGAGTCTCCCTCGACCTTTGTACAATCACTATACCCATCATCCTCAAATGCCTCAGTTACTAAGCCACGTGTCAAGGAGAAACCCCACATCGGGAAGCACATAACTTTGGAAGAAAACTATGACATTCTGAAGTAGCTTGTGGTTATCCCAACCAAGATCTCAATCCTTGATGTGTTCAATATTTCAAAAGAGCTCTGAGAGGAACTCATTAAATACCTCCATAGCCCATAAGAATTTGACACAAAAGTCACTACAGCCAAGGTCTGTCAAATGGATACCATGTCACCCAAATGCCTTGTCACCATATCACTCATAAAGGGTGACTAAGAAGAGGCCATCAAAGGGAACATCATTCCCCTATATGTTTTAGGTATACTCAATAATTTTGATATCCTACAGGTCTATTTGAAAATGGTTCTGAGATGAATCTCTTCTCGATATGGATCCTCCAATGCTTGGGATATAGTTAAGGGGACCTATTTACGACAAGTATGACCATTAAAGGGTATTATATGTGTGATAAAAGATCTCTAGAAAAGATCAATATCAAAACTTGGTTTGGAGATCTCACATCAGAAGATGAGTTTATGGTAATCCAGCGAGACACCATATATAATGTCCTTCTAGGAAGGCCCTGGCTCCACAACCACATGGAAACACCTTCAAAATTCCATCAATGTCAAAAATACCCCATATATGGAACGTTAGACCTAGTACATGGTGACAGTGACCCCTTAGAGACCTGTTAGGCCCCATATGCTGAGGCAAGTTTCTACAAGAATAAATGAAAACAACTAATGAGGGGTGATGATTTACAGGTTTCATCTCCAATTGTATTGGGGGATAACCCTATAAATCCCTATAGTTTTCTCGATAATGACTATGTGCTAACCATAATGTAGTTGAGGTAATATACATGACCACAAATGTCCAAGCCACTCCTATACTTAATGAGAGTGTAAAATAAAATTAACTATGACATCTCTTTGAAATGAATTAGGAAATAAGGAATGATAATGTCTCTTCTCACGACCTCTTTCACCCCAATTGTGATAGAGAATCCCCAAGATTGATGACTTCATGAGGAAATGTATCCACAAACTTAGAGGTGGAATAAGATGAGGGTGAAATTTAGAACACCCCTCCCACATTCAAGGAATGAATATACACCACCATTGACAAGCTCAAGAAAGTAAACCTAGGAATATAAGATGACATACATCCTACACTAATTAGTGCTTACATGCCCATAGAAGAGAAATAAATGTATATTTAATTCTTTAAGAACCACTAATATGTGTTATATTTTAACTATATTGAAATTCCCAGGCATAATCTAGATTTGTCTATATACATTCTCGGATCACTAGATATGATTCAAGGATTCAAGAAGGTAGGAAAGGGGATTCACCCCTATCATGAATCCAAAATAGCGGAAAAAGTTGAGATATTGTTTAAATAAAATATTTTTTGAGAAGTGAAATACCCACGATGGATCACAAACATCATCCCTGTTAAGAAATAGAGTGGAAAGATTAGGTTTTGAATCAATTTTGGAGACATTAATCAGAATTTACCAAATTAATACTTCCCATTTATGATCACAAAACTCTTGATCGATGCAACTGCTAGCTTCCAAGCCCTTTCATTTATGGATGGGTATTCAGGGTACAATCAAATAAATATGTCCCCTAATGTTGAAGAAGCCATTTCCTTCAAATCACCCCATGTGATCTTTTTCTATCAGGTCACGCCCTTCAAAATAAGGTATGATGGCACCACATATCAACACAACATACATCGTATCTTTAATCCATTCCTAGGAAGGATAACTGAATGCTATATTGAAAAACATATTGTCAAATCTTGAAGGAAATGTTATCACTTCACAGATATTAAGATAAAATTTGATAAGCTTTAACATCATATTCTAAAAATGAATCCATGGAAATTATCTTTCAGGTAACATCTAGGATGTTCCTTGGATTTGGGGTATTCCATCATGTCATCAAGGCCAACCTAGAGAATACTGGTTCTATTTTAGAAATTTTACTCCCATAAATCTCAAATAATTGAGGGGGATCCAAAATAACCTCACCTACATTCAGCATTTCATATCCATAATAGTTAGAAAATATCTCCCATTCACTAGTCTAATGATGAATGGAATAAACCACCAAATAGATGATGACTACCAAGAATCCTTTGAAAGTATCAATTAATATTTACTAGAACTATTGGTTCTAATTCCTCTGGTGGAAGGGAGGCCACTCATTTTATATGTGGCCACCATGGAATACTCACTTGACACCCTACTCAAAGAAAAATGATGCAGGGATCAAGAATAGTCTCTACTAACTTATCCAAATGATTATAGGTGATGCGTCTAGATACTCGGATATCAAGAAGAACTGTATTTCAATCATCCTAAAATTCCCAAATCCCAGGAATTACATGCAGAACCACAATGTACATCTGGTATTCTGTATTGACCAGATCAAGTATAACATTAGTTTTCCTATTTTTACTAGGTGTTTAGTTCGATGGGTGTTTATTCTGCAATAATACGGCATTCAGTTCGTATCATAGAAGTCAGTGAGAGGGAAATCCCTAATTGATTTCCTTACATCACATCTTACACCATAGAATACTCTAGTGGACACCATGATTTCATATGAGGAGTTATTATACACCTATAATACCCCTGGACATGGGAGATGTATTTTGATGTCATCTCTCAGAGTCCCATTGGAAAAAGGATGGAAAAACATAATCACAATTGGTTTGGATTATGGATTATATTTTTCTCTCTTGAAAAAACATTTTCCCCTAATATTTATCACCATATGAAGGCTTCAAGAATAATGAGGCTGAATACCAATCCCTTATTACTATCTTGGAACTATACCTACACCTACATATGACCTACCTAACTATCAAAGGGGATTCAGAACATGTGATAAAGTAGATCAATGGTGAATATTTCATCAAAAAGGAAACAATGACCCCTCTCACTGGCTATATCAGGGTACTGGTGGAATATTTTCCTTTTGTGACCATATTACATCATGTTCCCCAATCACATAATCCTCATAACAACACATTGGATAATGCATCCACCATACTATATGACCCCGATTAGGAGGAAAATATATTCGGTATCACACACCGAAGAATGGTCTCATAGATCATCATCTATAACAAGGAATAAATCAATTAGGTTAGTGCCTACCCAGATCATGATGAACTAGTATCCACCCCGAGATGGATGGATCCCATAATCATCTATCTTCAAAACATGGATCTACCAACAGACCGATCTGAAAGGGAACATATTCAGTTCCATGTAGCAAAATTTACCCTTTGGAATGGTCCAAATGAATAAAGATCCCTCTACAAGAATGGATTTGATAGAATCCTCCTCAGATGCATAACAAAAGGAGTGATTTTCAACATCATAGAGGAAGTCCAAGAAGGATCTTGTGGTGCCCATCAATCTAGAGTCATGAAATCCCACCAAATCAAGAGGCTAGGTTATTACCATAAAACCATGATACATGATTTTCTGGAATTCACCAGGAAATTTCATGCATTCCCAGTACATGAAAACATAAACCATCAACCCTCAAAATTGCTGTATACATCTAATTATTCATGGAAATTTTTTGATTGGGGTGTGGATGTTGTGGGGACATATCTTCTAGTCACAACTAAGTTGTTCAAGTACATCCTTACTGACATTGAATTCTTTTTTAAATGGGACAAAGAAATACCCCTCATGGAAGTCCAAATGAAGTGTATCACAAACTTCATAAAGTCCCATATCATCACTTGGTTTAGGGTCCCTCACTCAATATTGATGGAAAACAAAACCAAATTCTATTCTAAAAAGTTTAATAAATTGTACCAGAAGTACAATATCAATTCCAATCACTTGTCTCACTACCATGAAGTGGAAAATGGAAATACGGAGGTCTTTAATAATAATCTATCGAATATACTCTAGAAGGTAGTAAAGAAGAACAGGAGGTCCTTGTCATAAATTCCACTCCATGATTTATGGACCTACCATACCACCACACGCACTGCTACATAGGAAACACCATAATCATTGGTGCACGAGAATGAGGCACTATTACCCATAGAAGACTAGCTACCTTATGTATTAATGTCCATTTATGGATAGCTCTCAGATGATGAGAAATCAGAAAAGTGGCTGGAATAATTGGAGTGCCTTGATGATAACAATTTGTGTACATTACACAATCTTGGAATCCATCAGAATTTGATCACGAGAGACTTCAATAAAAAGGTTATCCTCTATTCATTCCTCCATGGATAATTAGTATTGGTCCTCATAACCCCGATGATACCAGGGAAGAAACCTACAAAGCTATAACCTAATGGGAAGGACCATACATCACACATAAGGTATGTCATAATGAAGCCCACACATTGTACACAATGGATGGGGAACATGCCACACCACCCACTAATGATGGATTTCTCAATAAATACTTTTCATAAATGTCATAAATCACTTATTTTCCTAATTTCATGATGTTAAAATGCAGAATATTGTCCCAATAACAAGATGATAAAATGAGCAGCACCTCAAGTTCTAACAATAAGACTTTAAACCGCACGATACCTCATGACCAGACCATGAAAAGCTAAAATATATGAATTTTTAATTACCATAAGATGTTAAACTGGAAAACAAATCATCCTGATCTGATGATGATAAAATGTATGATCTATGTCCCTACCACAAGATGTTAAACTGCACGGCTGATGTTCTCACTGCATGAAATTAAATTGTATGTGTATCTAGAATAAAATATGACATCATTCCTAATATTAAAAGAAACCCAATGATACCCAAACCTATTTTCCTGAACCCAACCATAATATTACTTTCCTTTCATGTTGGTTGATCTATGTCTTTACCATAGGATGTTAAACTACACAGTTAACATCCATTCCTCATGAAATTAAACTATACGGGTTTTTCAAGAACTATGTAAGTATGATTATCATATTCAATGAGATACATAGGGATTACTCAATCCTATATCTTGGTCCATACCCCACATGAAACAAAATATATTTTCTTATCCTTAATCATGTCTACATAGTTTGGGGAATCGCTTCCATTCCTTGTTTCTCACACCAAGCGTAGATCACATGGGCTTAGAAATTATAATAATGGATTTCCCACACAAACAAGGAATGATATCTCATGATGGTATCATGATGGTCCTTAATGAAATACCATAACATAAATAAAATGATTACTCATTGCATGTTTCTAAACTACATAGTTGATTTTCCCTACATGACATGAAACTATGTATTCATGTGGACCTCGACTTAGAGGACCAACACTATTAGTGTTTGTATCCTACCACATCTCCACTCAATAACTACATCTGGGTTGATTTCTATCATCAATTGATACATAGTGATAGCTGGATCTCCAAACCTAGGTCCAAATACAACAATAATCGGGGAAAATGGAAACCTTTGTCTATGGGTTACACCTATGTAGAGCATTTCTCATTTGAGATCTATGTGTGAATTTAGTCTTTTCCTCACAGGGTACATAGTAATGATCAGATTTTCAATAATGGGTCTAGTCACAACGAAAAAGTAAAAAAATTACCCTCTCTATGTATATGTCAGACCTGCATAGAGATATTTCTCAATAACTACATGTGTCTTGATTGTTATCACCATATGATACATAGTTACACCCAATAATATGTTCATGGTCCCAACCACAACATTACCATTTCTCAATAGAGATCCCACATCCTTACCACATGACGTTAAACTACATGACCCCTTGATAACTATAAGTGTATTTATTCCTTCCATCACATGATATGTAGTGATACATGTATCTCCAATCATGGGACTAGCTAGAATAATCAACAAGAAAACAATATACCCCAAACTGCAAACAGTATGAGTCATACAAGCTCATTTTTCCTATATATTACACATAAATACACATGGTTTTATGGTTCACATAATATTTTATGTAATATTATTCACGTTTATTCACAAATCCTAACCCCATGATGTTAAATAAAAAGGAAAATTTCCTGGTCGAATGGCATTAAAACTGCACAACAAATACATCCTTATTGCATGATGATAAACTACATATAAAATAACCTTACCACATGGAATTAAATAGTAAAGAGAACATACCCACTACAAGAAGATAAAATTTGTAGTTCATATCCTATTTTTTATCCCCTATAAAGGGACCAAAATAGAATTACCTTGTGCATATAGAGTACAGGGTGCTTCCACTATCATTTAAAATAACACAAATCTATAAATAATACTTCATTTCTCGAGTACCTTGGGTTTAAAAAACCTCCCATGGCCATTGAAAAAATACCCACCTTCAAGGGAAATTTTATTTGACTATTCATGTATACCTATGAAGCTTTCATATGCTTCCATGGTCATCAACAAAATTTGTCACTCTGTAAAAAGTGATTGTTGATCCTCATGACCCCTGACATCACTATAGAAGAACTCAACACCTCAGTGTGATCTGAACTACTACTAATATGACTATCCCATATCATTACTCATTACATAAGGACCTCGATCCCTGATTTATAAAATTTCCATCTCCCTCTCAGAATGATGATGGAGTACTCTTGACCCTGGGTATCCCAATCGGGCACTTGTGTATCATCCTTCAAATTTAGTCCATGTGCGTCATGAGCTTAAACTGATTGCACTATTTTTCAAAGATATATGACCTAAAATATTTTCTATAAATCATCAAAATAACACAACCTTAAAATTTTATCAAAAGAGACACAAAAATTTTTAGGTTGAAAACCCGCAAAGGGCGGCCAGACCAAAAGTCATGTCTTCGCTCCCTAAGCTCTTCATCTCCAGAGTTTTGGAAAAAATTATGGCCTAAATAAACAATTCACTAATCTCATATGGTTTAAACTGTAGCCCTATTAAAAGATAATATATTCTCACTGGACCGCCTTATTTAGTTAAAAGTTTGAGTAAGTATTTTTCACATCTCCTTGCTAGGAGAATATGTTCGTTAAGTGTTGAAACAACTTTTATGGTGCGCTAACCATTCATGGATATTACACTTTACAGAAATAAAACATCATGATTTGAGTTCCTCATATCACCACAACCTTACATGGACCTTATAAAGGATGCATGACTTCAAAGGACCCTTTTATTTACTATTCTTGTATTCCTATGGCTCTTGCATACGGGCATATGGTCGTTAACCAAATGCATCACTCTGTAAAAATGGTTTTCTGATCCTTATGATCCATGAAATCACTATTATTGATCCCAAAAACTTAGTGTTTTTGAGTCATTACTGGTATGATTTTCCCATATAATGGTCCTTACCTAAGTACTATGGAAATTGATTTAAAATCTCCATACTAAACTATCCATGAGGACTTAACATTCACAACGTTATGTCACCATGTTTTTTACCCTCTATCAAGGATAAAATTCATCACTCCATTCCAAAATCATTAACGACCCATGACTCATGATTTAAAACCACATGGAATATGGAATGAGCTTCACAATTAAATGTTAAACTTCCCTAGGATGAAAGAACACTTCTTGGATTGCTTTATTGACATACCCAACCTCATTATATGGACTTTTGAGTCCTCAAAAATATTTCATGGAACTCAGAAAGGGGTAGAGATAATCTATTCTTGGCCATGCTATCGATGGATAAAGTCATTGACATACCAACTAGAGGTATATCCTCTTTTCAAAAAAAAGGATATTCAATACTTTTGTGCCCTGGAAACACCATGGAGGAACCCGAAACCTTAGAGTGTTACGAGTAATCCCCAACATGTCTGCCCCATCTCATATTCACAGAAACAAACTTTTAGGTTATGGTTTACATCACCCATATTCCAACTATCGAAGAAGACCTATTATCCCTAGTATTTTACCCTCAATAAATATTACCCCATAAACCTCACATAACCCTTTTAAATGAGTGGATTTACCTTTGATTACAAATGGTACTGATTTATAAGGCCTTTGAACTACCAATCATAGGTATCTTGTCTTTTTAGGAAAGGAGTTATGATCCTCATTAGACTCAAAATACCACAACAGAATCCAAAATCTCGGTATTTTTTTCTGTTAATCTTGGAATGTTTTCCCCATATCCCATGACCATCAATCTGGTCTAATATAAAAGACCCTAAACTAAAGTGATATAAGGTCTGAGCTAAAAGACCCTAAACTAAAATGATAGACGATTCGAGCTAAAAGACATGAAATTAAGTGATAGAAGGTTTGATAGGCAAGACCATAAAATAAAGAGATAGAATGTCTGAGCTAAAGGAACCAAAAATAAAGTGATATAAGGTCAAAACCAAAAGACCCTAAACTAAAGTGATAGAAGGTTTGTGCTAAAAGACCCTAAAATAATGTGATAGATGGTGTGAGCTAGATGACCCTAAACTAATGCGATAAAAGGTTTGGGCTAAAATTCCCTAAACTATTGAGATAGGAGGGCTGAGATAAATGACCCTAAAATACATAAATAAAAGGTCTGAGCTAAAATAACCTAAACTAAAAAAATAGAATGCCTGAGCTAAAAGACCGTAAATTACAACAATAAAAGGTCCAAGATAAGATAGCCTAAAATAATGCTATAGAAAGTATGAGCAGAAAGACCCAAAAATAAAGTGATAAAAGGTCCGAGCTAAAACACCCTAAACTAAATAGATAGAAGGTCCTTGCTGAAATACCCTAAACTGTTGTGATTGAGGTTCGTGATAAAAGACCGTAAACTACAACACATTAGTGATTTAGCTGGAAAATCTTGTGAGGCCCAATATATAGCCTTTGAAATAATCCAGAATCTCTTACCAAACCTATTGGATTTGACAAAAGATAGTGTACTCTACCATCAGGACATGTATAATACCTAGATGATCCTTCTGCGAATTAGGTGATCTCATGATAACTGGAACAGACACATCAGTATAGAATCTCATGTTGGTAGGAATTCATGAGTTCTTTTTTAGAATAATATGTTATGATATAATATTCATATATAAAAAATTAGGTTTACTTGATATTATGAAAAGGGTGTTTATCATTGGCGATTCATATAAAATTGGATTAGTGAAATTTCATGAACATCATGAATGAAAGAAAACTAGAAAAATCCATATAATGTTTTGAAAATCCCTATTCTAATAGCATAATGAATGAGGAATCCATAATCACTCAGATATAAGGTAAAATATTTTATATTTACCTTAGAATCAAATTCTTTTCATTCCAAATTAGTCCAATTCTAGGGGGGGGTTAACACCGCTTTACATGTTTTATGCACTTTTCTATGGATGGACCCATGTGACAAGTATTTAGGTGATCATATGATTGGGGGTATATTACGTGATGGGTAAAAGCCTTCATGTGTGGTCATCCTCTTCCAATTTTAATCAAACATGATATATATATATATATATATCATATACTAGTAAAACCGAGAGCGTACGAGCTCACTTGAACTACAATACCTTATGTTGAGACTACCATATTAAATGATTCTATTATAAGTCAAAGACCTATGTTAAAACAAATTCTCTAATGTGATAAATCTTTAAGGGATCACATATTGTTGAAACACCATTTTCATAGCACATATATGTAGAATAGAGATTCCATGAAGGAGCATAATGTGTGGTTCTTACACTGCTAGGATCATCATTCGATTAATATTAATTAGCCTATAAGAAAAATAGGGAATTGGCATCATCTATTGAGCTATGCTCTTGGATTAGTGTATGTTATGGTGCACATCATGAATCATCAGTTCATACGAGGAACTGTGATTGAAATATGACATATCCAAGGTTGCAATGGAAACCTATAGTACAGATTGTGGTGTAATGTGAGGCCTCCATATAGACATGTGATACTACAAATATATCATGTGGATGTGATCATAGTGTGAATCACATAATCCACAATCATTATAATGGTGTCCCTGCTCATGTATGAGCTTGAAACATGTGAAAAAATCACCATGTTTTCATAATATCCAAATTACAATAATGGATCTTTTGATGTAATATGTGTAGGTATACAATGTGTGACCTAGGAGATTCTACGTGCACACTCCAAAAACCGAGTATGTTGGTACATGTAGTTTGATAAGTAGAGAAGCTGATACACAGGTATGTATACTATTCATGAATCCAAAATCTCTATTTATGGATTAGATGAGTCCATGATGTTGGTTCACATGATGTATTCATTCCATGATATTTGGTATCCCATTGAGAGGACCAGCACATAGGTGCCACCGCGTTAAAATAATAATTCACAGTTTCCAAATGCCACCAGACTCGACATGTGAATAGTTTTAAAATAATATGAGTATCAGTTATTTGAAAGAATATCTTGACACAAAAGAATATTAAAATAAGTGGCTATGTAATCTGGAATAATGAATGGCAGAAGGTGTTAGTCGGACATTCCACCTTTCTCATATTCACAAAGGTAGTATAATAATTTTCCTACAAATACACAAGGTAGATCAATGTTTTGAGGGGGTTTGTCATTATTAAGGGATAAATCTTGCTTTATATGTAAAAAAACACCACAAGACCATATAAGGGTTATACGAAGAATATCTCGTGATACATCATGCTTTAATTCACATGAATAATACAAGCCACCACCTAATACATCACACAAAGGGATTAGAATCACGTAACCTATCATGCAAAGTGGTTGCCACTCCCTAAGGGAGATATCTCATTTTTCATGTAAAACAGAGAATCACAGGATCCCAATCCTGATGTCTAAGATGTTCTTCATGAAAAAATAGAGGTGTTTCGAATACTATTTTGAAGATATGTTTTCTTGAGGACCGGTTTAGTTTACTTAAAGTGTCAACGCCATGATATTTAACATAATGTAACCCCATGAAAGAATGTGTTTTCACTCACTTGAAGAGATGAGCCTCTGTGCAATATTTTATGTGAAAGGAAGTGGCACCACATGAACCATCATGATATAGGATGTGATACGAATATGGTTTCAAGATCATGCAATGATATAAATTATGTCTCGTGAATAAACTTAATCTTGAGAACATGGATTCCTGTTCATATTATTGGCCTACCACCATGAAAAAGATAAAATTATTGAAAATACTATTATGCAATGAATTAAGGACAACAACATGGAATCTCACTATGATCAAGTCCTAAATAATTTATTTTATGTGCCATTAAATCCAAACATGAATAGAATTCAAGACTATATACACTATGCCGATCCAAGGGAAGTTTGTACAGCACACATTCAATATTCATGTGTGCATGAGAAGTGTAACGAACTAAAATTTTTTCAATGGAAAATATCTTATTATAATTATTCTATATATTATAAAACTAATAAAATAACATTGATAACAAAATACAAACATTATAAATGGTGAACCACTAAAAAAAGAAATATTTATAGAATTTAAGGAACCTATATATCAATGAAATAGTAACTTGACCTTAGGAATAGTAATATGAACCTTATGAATAGTAATCTAACCAAATGAATTGAAACGTTACCCATTAAAGTATAATGAAAATTTAGGAATCATATAAATAGTTGTATGACATACTTATATCATAGTATATGTAAATAAATATTTTAAAAATTATTAATTAAGTATTGGTATTTTTGTAAGTCATAGACATTTAATTAAAATTTTATAAATACTTTTATACTAATATTTTTTTATCAAATATATCCGTAAATTAATATATTGTTGTCTTATGATTATATGATAATTTTTTGAGACCCTATTTAATTTTTTGAAAGTGTTAGAATGTTTTTTAATTTTAAAATCTATTTTTTCAAGTAAATGATGATTTTAATTAAAAATTAAATTTATAATATTTATAATATTATTTTCATAAAATTGAGTTCATTTTTAAATTATTCACATTGAAAAACGGTCAGAGTGAATTTTTGGTATTTTTTTGAAATACTTGAATTTTTGCTAAATAGTTAAATATAAAAATTTATAATAAAAGATAAATAATTGAATTATTGATTCATAGACGATTTATAGATAATATAATCCCAAAATCTCAAATTATCCTTCATTATTTTAACATACTTTGTGATAATTCTCAAACTATTCATATTATTTAGCCAAAATAATAAACTAATGAATAAAATAATGGGAAAACAACCCTCTCCTCCACTATAAATACCACCCATCACCACCTATTTTACTCACACCTATCCAGGTTTGAGAATTGTCTAAATTCACCTCAATTATCTTCCCAAGCCCCTCCCCCACATTCAGGATCCCTTGGTCTCATTGAAATACCAAAACCTTTTCCCTAAAGAGGTTCTCAAGGAGGAGAGATTTAAGAGGTAAAATCCTCTTTCTTTTTCTTTTAATTTCCTTTTCTTTTATTATTCTCATCTCACCTATGATACACACAATTTCATGATAAATCTATTTTATTTTATAGACTATAATTCTATCATGTTAATAGAAGATCCATCATCAAACTCCTTTACCTCTCTCTCTTTTATTCTTAAAATGAAATCATCGCCCGTGATGTGTCAATTTACCGACATAATTGAAGATGTGTTTTCATTTTCCATTAAAACATTCAATTATATTTATAAAAAAACTATAATGGTTGGTACATGTTGTAAAATATATGTTATGATCCTTTTTATGTTTTGGAACTAAAATATTTACATAATACTAAATTATAAAACAAATCATGTTTGTTGTGATCCAAAACTACCAAAATTAACCCAAATGATTATCATTAACTATCTATCTAATGATTCATCCTCATTATATTTAAAAAAAATGATATATATAACCATTTAAACAATTTTATTTTAATTAATAATGTATATTTTTAATTCTATAAAATTATACCCATTATATCTAAACATCCAAACTCATATTCAAGTAAACAGATAGTTAAACTATATAACTCATAGAAAAGCCCATAAATGAACTTAATAAAACAATAATGAATCAAATTCATGTATAATAGGTTATGTATTTGTTAATTAATGAATTTAATTTTATTATCAATGATATTAATGTGATTAAATCATCCATACATAACAAAAGGGAAATTCTCTAACCCAACTCTCTTCCTTTTGGATTTCCCGCTTTCAACCTATTTTAGTATTGATATTATTTTAATGTTCATTAAATATAATTTATTCATCATTTATTCATTATTTATTTGATATAAATGTTAAAAATCATGTTTTATAAATAATTCAAATATTTCTTCAAAAGAAATATTCTTTCTAAAACACATATTTTACTTCTCATGAGATTGTTTCTTATTCACCTAAAATTGATGATTATTATTCCCAATATGTTACTACATCTTTATTTTGGGAACCCCAATTTCTATTCATGAATGTATTATTTTTGAAATGAAACCCATTTATTTACATGGGTTATCTTATGACCATGATTGATATACATTCTATGTGGCATGCATGATAATGTAAATTGTATGATGTGGCGGTTGGGCTCGGAATTACATAGCATATGTGAATGATATGATGTGATGGGTGAACCCATAATTATATAGCACACCAATTTATTTGGTGGTATTAATTATCTTAGAAAATAACATTATTTGGGAATTGTAGTTGACCACTAAGACATGATGTTTCATTTTTATGCATTGACACATTCCAAGCCTTTATTAATTGCTTCCTCTCATGATTATGATCCCATGAATATGTTTTGATGATAATTATTATTCTTTACCCTTTTTATATTGAATAATTTATTTATCTATCCTTTTACTATGATTTTACCTCACACCTTTATTTGTTGTGTATTCTTAGGTTATTACATGTACTATGGAGAACACAATGGGCACTAAGAAGCTATATAATAAGGAATTAAATAAATGGTTATGTTATATTTTGTAAATGTTATGCATGGTCCAAATTTTCTTATGAAACAAAACCTTTAGGTCATGGTTTTGTAATTATTTTATTTCTTATCATTAAAATTTTGTAATAGCTATGAATGAAAAAGTAGGGTCACTATAGTTGGCATCATATCATGGTTTAGTTAATTTTGGATTTAGGATTAGAGAACCTTAGTGACAAATATTAGTTTAATACTAAGAAATTGAAAGAACCCAATAATATATTTCTTAGAAAAATTATTATCATATGGATACCACAAGATATTCCTTTAGATTTAATTTCACAAAAGAATAATTTATTCATCAGTTGTTGACTTATGTTTTTTTCTAACATTTTCAATTTTATAAAATGGTGAGAAGCAAGAAAAACCAGGACAACATACCATGTGGGGGAAAATTCAATGATTTACCAAATGATATCCCCAATTCCTTGGGAGGTTGAGTTCACAATTTCATGGAGATACTTAACTAGATGTCTTGGGTTTAAAAAAATAATCTTAATAATGTGGAACATCCAACTTCCCTTAAGAGGGAGAAATTGGATATGAAGTGTTTTATGCAGCAATAACCACCAACATTTAGTGGATCTTTCGATCCATTAGTCATGGAATAGTGGGTTAAATTAATAGAGAAGACATTTTCTGTGATTCAATGTTATTAGATAGATATGGTGACTTAGTAAATTTATCATTTATATGGAGAGGGTGATCATTGGTGGGATTTGATTAAGAACACCAAGATGAAGGACAAAATTGAAGGGATGGAGTGTAAATACTTTAAGATAATTTTTTATGATAAGTATTTTCCTCAAACTATTCATAAAAATATGGAGAGAGAATTCATAGAGCTGAAGAAAAAAGTAGGTGAATTTTTCATGACCTATGAGGAAAATTTCACATGGATTTCAAGGCATGATTCAGGTTTTGTTTTCAATAATGATATAAAAATTAATTAATTATTTAGTCGATTAAAAAAAAACCTTCTAAAGGATCAATAAATTTGAGAATTTTAGAGTTATGAAGAATTTATTTGATGTTCTCTCAAAGTCGATATAGATTTTAGATAATGGTCCAATGGCTCTGGTGATAATAAAAGAAATATGGAGTTACAAGTTGGAGTATCTCATGAAAAAGGTGGGAAGAAATCCCAACCACCCACATGTAAAAAATGTGGGAAAAAGAATCATGGGAACTACCTCTAAGGGATGTGGAAATGAAATATATGTGGGAGATAAGGCCACCAAGATCATGGGTGTCAAAGAGACATAAATAATCTAGCTGATGAAATGTATGAAAGGTGAGCCGCACCCATGGTCCAATGTTATAACTATAGGGAGAAAGGTCACTATACAAGATACTGCACTAAATCTTGAGTACTCAAGGGTAATAAATGTCATTATCCACAAATTATATAGAATAAAGGGAAGGATTATACCATCACTACAACTGAAGTGGACCAATAAAATAAATTTTTACAAGGTACACTTTTTATTCACTGAATAATGAAAAGGTTTTATTTTATTTTGGTTCTATGCATTCCTTTATATATTTCATTTTTTCTAGAACTATTTAATCAAATCCCCAAAACCTTGAAGTAGAGATATCCATAAAAACAAATAGTTGTGTGATCATTGCATCACAAGTGTCGAACTCTTCTCCTATTGGAATATGTGAGAATATTCTCCCAGTAAATCTTATGATACTTCCCCTGGAGAAATTTGACGCAATACTATGGATGGATTGTCTATCGTTATATATAGAACACATGAATTATTGGGAAAAAATATCTTTTCATATTCTTAACCATCCCATGCTTCTATAAAAATGAAAGGAAGACCATGAATCTACTTTCTAAAATCCTCCAACAGTGTGGGTGTTGATTCTCGATGAAGAATCCTACCTCACTTAAATGGTTGAGTCAAAGGAAGGTATCAACCTAGGGTAAACACCCATTATGAGGGGATACAATTATGTATTTCCCAAAGAGTTACCCAGAATTCTTCTAGTTCAGGAGGGATAGTTATTAATAGAACTCATACCTAGAGATACCCCTATCTCAAAATTCCCCTAAAGGATGTCCCTGATTGAATTGGAGGAGTTAAAGAATCTGCTTCATGTGCATTTGGAAAAGGGTTCATATGCCCTAGTGTAGCACCTTGGGTTGTGCCGGTGCTTTTTGTGAATAAAATGGATGGATCAATGTGGCTATGTATTGACTACCGGGTTCTCAACAAGATCACCATAAAGAATAAGTATCCTCTTACAAGGATTGATGAAATTTTCCATTATCTATGAGGATCTCGGTAATTCTCAAAGTGTGATATTCATTTTAGATAACATTAGATGAAGGTGAAGAAGGAAGATATTTATAATACTACCTTCCATACAAGGTATTGGAACTATTAGTTTCAAGTAATTACCTTAAACTTAATAATAACCCTAAAATCATCATAGATTTGATGAATATATTCTTTAGACGTTACCTCAGAAAATTTTTTCTAGTGATTATTGATGATATTATCATCTACTCCCAGAGAAAGTAGAAACATGAAGAACTTCTATGGCTTGGGTTGGAAATATTATGGAAGGATAAGTTGTATTCCATGTTCATAAGGCGTGACTTTTGGATGCAGAACGTAACATTATAGTGACATGTGATCACAAGTTAAGGAATTTATTCAGATCTTAAAAAAAAGGTAATCAAGGAATGGAATATACCATATATTTTCATGGAAATCAACACTCTTATTTTCTTAATAGGGTACTATTTACGTTTTGTGAGAGATTTATCACAATTTTCAAGTCTTCTAACTAGATTAATAAGGAATGGGAAACATATAACTTGATGTAAGATTATGAGGAAAGATTCAAGGAGATAAAGGGAAGGTTGATCACTGCACCTGTACTCACATTACCAAAAAGTGGATAATGCTTTGTGATATAAAATAATTATTCCAAGAAAGTCATGGGTTGTTTACTAATGAGTAATGATAAAGTTATAGAATATGCCTCACGATAGTTGAAGATCCATGATCAGAACCACTGGATGCATGATTTGGAGCTGGTGACTATGATTTTTTCCTTGAAAATCTAATGACACTACCTCTATGGTGAGATATGTGACATATATACCGATCACAAGAGACTAAATTATATATTCCCACAAAATGAGATCAACATGCATTAAAGGATATTTTTAGATCTAATCAATGACTATGATTTCTCTATTCACTACCTTCCTGGTATAGAGAAAAATTTATTAGATGCTCTAAGTAGAAAATAACCACCTACACTATCCATGTCACGAATTGAGAAAGACCCTATATTCTTGGACATGAAAAGGATGGATTTGGAAATCATAATGGCATGGAATTCATTTTACCTTTCCCAATTGATTTCATAACCATCTATCCAAGAGAAGCTTGAGGAGGCACACAAGGATGATCCAAAGTTACAAAGGAAGGTGAATACAGTAAAGGAAGGGAAGATGCAGGAGTTCCATATTGAGGATGATGGTGTGATTTGGTTTGAAATAAGGCTCTGTGTGCCTTCATAACCTATGATAAATAGGGATCTATTTTATAATTCACATAGCTCACTTTTCTCTATTCACCCTAGTAGAACCAAGATGTATCGTGGTCTCTGAGAACACTTTTGGCGGGACAACATGAAGATAGAGATTGCAGAGTATATCTCAAGGTGCTTGATATGCCATCAAGTTAAATAAGATTGATATAAATCCAGAGGGATGATGAAACCATTTCCTATACCCATGTGTAAATGTAATAATTCCACTATGGACTTCATCACTAGTCTCCTGAAGACATCCAAAGGAAATAATGCAATATGGGTTGTAGTGAAACGACTCACCAAGACTTCCCACATTATTTCTATATAGAAAGATTTATTTCATGAACAACTTGAATATATATATGTGAATGAAGTGGTTATGCTGCATGGGGTACCACATTAAATCATCTTTAACCACGATCCAAGGTCCACATATAAATTATGGATAAGTATCCAACATGCCTTGAGTACTGAATTGAATTTTAGAATGACCTATCACCCCTAAACTGATGTCCAATCTAAAAAAACTATTTAGATGCTTTAATACATTCTAAGAAACCAATCAATTAAATTCAAAGGGGGATGGGACCAACATCTCCCATTGGTCGATTTATCATACCACAATAACTTCTACTTGAGTATTCAAACGGATTCATATAATGATATGTATGGAAAAGATGTATAATTCCAACCTATTGGGATGAAGTTGGTGAATGAAAGCTTCTTGGACCTGATCTTGTGCAATATATGAGAGAGAAGGTTCAATAAATCTAATAACATATCAAATCTTCTTAGATTTGAAAAAAAATTAGTATGCTGAAAACCATCGAAGGGACTTGGGTTCTATGTTGGACATAAAGTCTTCCTTCGAATATCAGCATTAAAGAGACTCATGAGTTTTGGAAAGAAGGGGAAGATAAGACCAAGATATATTGGCCCCTTTGAAATCCTTGATCACATAGAATCCCTGGCCTATCATCTTTCTCTTCCACCTAATATGGATCAAGTTCCTAATGTGTTCCATGTATCAATCTTGAGAAATAATATAACTACCCTTCTATTTAAGACACACTTAAACATGAGTTATTACATAAACTTTCACTTGATAAGACCTAGAATATCGAGAGGTCTAGTGTATCTAATGTTTATGAACATTAAATGACAGCTGAATAATTAAATTACAATATCTTTATTAAAAAAATATTTTACATGACCGCAATATTCATTCGTACTTAGAATTGCACGGGATAACCTTAGGACATACATAAGAAAAGGGTGAGATATAAAGACCAGTAAGAAAGTAAACAAGGTATAACATGAAAAATAAAATACATGTTAGTAAATAGTCATATTAGTGGACCACAAAAGAAACATGAACATAAAGAATGATATAACATCATTATCATAACATGGAAATGTGGACACATCCCAAAACCCTGCATTATTTACAAAACAATCAGGTAAAACCCTATCCCAAAATAGTGGAAATATTACTATAAAGGAATCAGGTAAACCCCTATCCAAAAATGACCTATTATGATTATAAACATTACCCAATGCATTGGTGTGCTATCCAGGTGCACCCTTCATAATCAATTTAATCTCATGCTTAAGTGTGCTACATAAATCATATAACATAGATTCATTCAACATTATAATTTATTAAACGATAATGGAATGTATAATAAATACATGAAAGTATATAATAAATAATTATATGTACATAAAGGTGAATTCCTTTGATAAATAAATGGGCATGGTATTCACTACACGATGATTTTGGCATGGAAAATGACAATGCAATTTCGGTAGCCTAATAACATGATATAAAAATTTATAAAAAATTGTGGATGAGAGATAAAGGGGTATCCTATAATATATAAATGAAATGGATAGTAATTGGTTCATATAGATACATGTACCAACACAAGGAACTTTGAAATAGAAGGCTTAACATAATAAATAAACTTGAAGAATGAAGAGAAATGGAATAACTCTTATGAAATTTTAGCATGGTAACATGTGTACATGAGAGGGATTAGTGATAGTGAAAGAGGTATCCCATCATAAAAAATTATAAGGTAAGTAATGGTGAGGTTAAAAAACTTACCCCATCATTTTTAATTGAAAATAAAAGGGTGTAACAATATAAGGAAACTTGGATAAAAATGATAAATGATGGAAAGTAAGGATCCCTTACTAGAGTGAGTGACTTCAAAAGCATGAATATGGGATTCATGGGAGAATGGGGAGACTTGGGAGTATCTTAGAGAAGGTTGGAAAGATTAGGGACGTGATACAAGGATATTTAGTGATGAGAAGTGGGAGATTGGGTGGTTTTATATAGTAAATTAGAGGGTAATTCTTTAATATTTCACAAACATAGGTCTTTGAATCTATATAGTTAAATATTCAAAACCAAAAACTTTAATATAGTTTTCCCATGGTTTTTTCCAAATAGGAGTGTAAAAAATTATTTTATAAGTCCAATGTTCGAACATATTAAAATATTAGCATTGATTATGTGGAGTTGAGTCACATTATTAAAGAAATAAATTTAAAATCGTATAATATATTATACATTTTAGAAGACTCGCTAAGAATTTATAAAATAAGTAAAACAAATCTAAAATAATATTACTTTAATGGGAAACCATATATTGGTATGATAAAACCCATTATAGTTTTTATTACATCATTTCTGTGGTTATTATTATGTCATAAAACACATATTTTATTTATATGACATTTAATTTCCACCCAAAAATTTGACTACCTTAGAAAATTAAAAAAAATTCTCCATTGAATAATTTTGACATATTGATTCCAAAAATAATATTCATTTTATCTAAATAATTTTCTAAATAGGTGAATTTTTACTATTAAAATGAAAACAAACATTTATTGAAAATTCATGGGTTTTGACAAAAACATTTTTCAAACCATAATAAAAAGTACATTTGACTTCATAAAAATTATATAACAATTTATTATTCCTAAAATTAAATTGATAATAATATTTATAAATATATTAATTATTTCAAAAATTCATTAATTCCATAAAATAAAGTCTATAAAAATACACTTTCTCTTAATCGTTTTAAAAAATATAACTCTTATCAAACTGATTAACTAATCATTTACTGATAAGGAACATATAATATCATCATCTAAAAGAATTTTTTTATATTATTATTAATAAAAAACTTAGGTTAATATAATAATATATATATTTCTCAAAAGTACCATTTTTACCCAAAGATTGAATTTATCAAATTCATCATTTTTTTAAGAAAGACAATTCTCAAAAAAGAATTGATGGAATAAGAATTTTATTTATAAAAAGTGATTACACAATAAGTATCTAATAACTTATTACATAACCCCTTATAACATCCACTTAAGACCTAAGGGTAAGGTGTTCAATGATTACCGACTCTTGGGGCGGCTCAGATAACATCACCCGATTGGTAATCTCTATTAACTTGAAATTATCACTTTGGCTATTTCATTCAATCTTAACGCATTGAAGATCGAATTGGGATTGGTCAAGAATAAATCCCAATGAAACTACCTTTTTTTGAGCTCCGAAAATTGTGCTTCATATGTCCTGATTCTACTAGATGAGGCTGTCCTCTCCTTTGTATGTGTCGGAAGGATTTTTTCAAAAAAAATATTATATTTATATCAATAATGTGATCACTTTTTAATGGAAATGTTATCAACAATAATAATACCTAAGAGTAATTTAAACCCAATATCAATAAAAAAATAGTTCATGTGTTGTCTATATCCATAAGACATTAAAATAAATGGAATTTTATTCATAAATGATCGAGTCATTACAAAAATACCCCCTTAAAAAATTTTGCCCTTGAAATTTACTTTTCCCATAGTAAAATAGATGAGGGTAACTATGCCTCATTACTTTCTCTAGTTCCCACGTTGCTTTTTCAAACTTTAGGTTTCTCCACAAAACCCTGATGAGGGGAATCATCTTATTTTGTAGAACTTTTTCTCTTTGATCTAAGATCTTCACCAGCTTCTCTTTATAGGAGAGGTCATTATCTATTGGTACTACCTCTAGATTGAGAAAATGAGATGGTTCATGTATTTACTTCCTCAGGAGTGATACATGTAATACATCCTGTACTTGAGACTTATTTGGTGGGAGTGATAGTCGATAGGCCACTTCTCCAATGTGATAAAGGATCTCAAAAGGTCCGATGTACCTTGGACTAAGATTAACTTCTTCCCAAATATCATAAATCTATTCCATGATGATATGTGCAGGAATACCATATATCTAACATCATACTCTTGGTCTCGTCGACGATTGTCAGCATAGCTCTTTAGTTGACTCTGGGAAGACTTAATGTGCTTTTAGATGGTCTTAACCTTATCCAACATTTCTTAGACCATTTTTGGACCTAGAAGTTTTCATTTCTTAACTTCATCCCAACATGCCAGTGTTCTGCACCTATTCCCATAAAGGGATTCATAAGGATCCATTTGGATGCTTGAGTAGAAACTATTGTTGTAGGAGAACACAACTAGAGGAATATGTTTATCCCATCCTCCTTTTAACTCCAATGAGCATTCTTTCAAAATGTCCTCAAGTTCTTGGATTTTCCACACAGATTGGACATTAGTTTGAGGATGATAAACCATACTAATGTTCAGCTCAGTATTCAGATCATGTTGTAGAATCTTCCAGAACATAGAGTTTAATCTTGGATCTAGATTGGATAAAATTGATAGTGGTACACCATACAACCTTACCAATTATCTAATGTATATTCATTCCAGTTAATCCAATGCGAAATCCTATAGAATTGTAATGAACTATGCAGTCTTTGTAAGATGATCCACAACAACCCAGATAGCATTATTTCCTTTGTATGCCTTTGAATGTCCGGTAATAAAGTCCATGGTGATGTTTTTTCATTTCCATGTTGGTATGAGTAATGGTTGCATCATCCTGTTAGCCTTCTTCCTCTCAGTCTTTACTTCATGACACACTAGAAACATTGATGTATACTCAGTGATCTCCTTATTCATGTTATCCAACCAATAATTCTCTTGGATATCTCAATAAATAGTTTTGTTTCTTGGGTGAATGGAGAAATTCAAACTATGTGCATCATCTAAAAGTTATTTCTTTAAATACAGATTTGATGGAACACTTATTCTTGATCCAAATCTCACAATTCATTGTTCATTAACATTAAACTCTAAGGATTTCCCTTTTCTAATAGTTTACACATTATTATGAATTCCCATATCATCCTTTTGATCATCCTTTAACCTTTCCAAAAGAGATGGTTGAGAAATAATTTGTGAAAGGTTTCATTATGTTCCCTTTTTTATGATTCCCATGTACATATTCATCAAAGATAACATGATTGGATCCTTTTAAATTCTCATTAACAAAAGAGTTTCTTGATTCTTTCTACTTATAGTGTATTCCACTTTATTCACTTTCCCCGAATAGTATTTAATTGAACATTCATTATCTTTGATCATCTTTAACCATCTTTTTTGGAGCGTAGTCTACTCTTTCTATGTGAATATATACTTGAGGATTTTGTGATATGTATATATTTCAAACTTTTCACCTAATAGGTAATCAAATTTTCAAAGAGAATATCACTGAATCCAACTCTAGATCATGTGTTGGATAGTTCTACTTATGAAATTTTAATTTCCTTGAAGCATACACAATGAATTTTTCATTTTTCATCAACACACAGCCCATACACTTCTTCAAAGCATCACTGAATAGCACAAAAAGTTCTCCACTTGTGAGTAGTGTGAGAATGAGTGCAGTGATAAGCCTCTTTTTCATCTCCTTGAAGATCTCTTCGCATTCATCATTCCAAGAAAACTTTACTCCATTCCATTTTAGCTTGGTAATAGGGTTTGAAAAAGGATATAAATTTCTAACAAATCGGCGATATTTTATATCTAACCCAAGGAAGATATGGATATTTGTCATAAATGTCAGCCTCGAACATCCCTCAGTTGCATTTGTCTTGGAGGGATCCATATATATCCCATTGCTTATGATGATATACCCCAAGAATGAGAATTCCTTCAACCCAAACTCACAGTTGTTGTACTTTTAATAGAACTTCTCCTTATGCAAGGTCTCTTGTAAAGTTCTTATATGATCGTCATACTCCTCCTTGGTTTGAGAGTATATTATAATATCATCAATAAATACTACAAAAAATTTGTCAAGGTAATATCTAAAGACTCAATTCATCATGTCCATGAAGATTGTTGGAGCATTAGTGAGTCTGAAAGGAATTACTATGAATTCATAGTGCCTGTACCTTGTACAAAAAGTAGTATTGGGGATTTCTTCTTTCTTCAACCTTACTTGGTAATATCCTAACCGTAGATACACCTTGGAGAAGTATTGCACTCCACATAGCTGATTGAACAAGTTATGAATTCATGGTAAAAGGTACTTGTTCTTTATCGTGATTTCGTTGAGCTCATGATAATCAATACAAAGGCACATTGATCCACTAATTTTCTTGATGAAGAGGACCGGTTCACCCCATAGCGAAGCACATGGGTCTATAAACCCTTTATTTAGATTCTTCTTTAGTCATTTATTTTTGCTTCTCATGCTCCACAACAACCATTATATGACTAGTATTTTATATTGGAAATTCCCCAGGTATAATATCAATTGATAATTCAACATCTCTTATAGGAGGACGACCATGCAATTATTCAGGAAACACATCAGTGAATTCCCTCACAATAGGAATGTGTTTGATGATGGTTTCCTCCTTATAATCAATCATTTGTGAATGATATGAATTTTCATAGGGAAGTAATATTCATGCTTGAGATAATGATTCTAAAGAAGATTCATCCTTCTCCTTGCACTTGTATAGAATACGGGGTTCATTAACCATATGTATAGTGATTTCCCTCTCACAAAAATTTATATTGGCTCTATATAGGGAAAGCTAATCCATGCCAAGAATTTAATCAAATTCCACCATAGGGAGTATGATGAGGTTCGTCGGGAAGTTCAATCCACAAATTACGATAGGGGAGGAGTTATATTCATTGGATGGAATAATTTGCACATTTTCTGTTCTCACTAAAATCTATACTTCCATTATTTTTGGTGGTGTTTGGATTATTCTACTAAACTTTTAGTATATAAAAGAATGCGTATATCTAGAATAAAAAAGTACGTTCTCTATTATTGAATGAATAACTAGTGTACCTATCACCAATTAATTTTTGGGATTCTCTTGGGCAGTAGTGATGGAAAAAACTACCCCTTTCTACCTCGAAGGTTGTTGGTTGCCTTAAAAAACCCTTGGCTTAGGGAACTAGTTCACAATGTTCCCTAGTTATTTTTATTTGTATCAATAAAAAATTTATTGAGAGTTGAACAGAGTGTTCCTATCCCCTATCCTAGAAGCAGGTTTTTCTTTTAAGCTATCATTGGCCAAGTTCCCTTCTCTTCCACAAATAAATCATTTCTTCACCCCCTTTATGAAAATTCTAGGGTGCTTCATTCTTAACCATTGGAAAGTGGGGTGCTGTAATTTCATAGAACTATTGGATTTATTCATCAGACTACTAGAATTAAAGTCCACTTTCCGATTCATTTCACCTTGATACCCCTAAGATTACCTAATCTAAATTTCTACTTTGAGGGTATATCATACAATTTCCTCATATCTATCAAAGTCACGGATCACTAGGGTGTTCTGTTGGCTAGGTTTTATCCCACCAAATACGTGGTAAACCTTGAATTCAGGGGTAATGAAAAAGAAAATGGTGTATCGTTCAAGCCTTGTCAAGTTTTCATCGTATGATCTAATGGATTCATCACCTTTTTATTGAGTTAAAGAAAGTACCTTTTCATATTATATCAGAGGGTGCAAGGAAAATATTTATTGAACTATATTTTCTGGAAATCCTTCTATTACAACGCCTCAATATCTTCCTCAGGATTCATATTTTTTATCAATGTCCACTATTGATCAGCTTCACCCTCTATATGATATGATGCTAGAAGAACCATATCATGTTCAGAACATTGAAGGATGGATATGATATTCTCAATGGAGTTGATCCATTTTTTGATAAATGATGGATCATATAACCCATTGAAATTAAGAGGCCTTTTTCTCATGAATCTCTTGATTGTGACTTGTTATTTATGGGGTGGGGGGGGGGGGGTTCTTATTTACCCATGTTTGTATTTGAAACTAGAGTTAACTAATATATTATTTTGAAAAAGTTTTTGGTTCCTTATCCCATCAGATTCGGAATATCATTAGAATGACCATCACATTGATCTTTGCATCAGTTGTTAGCCTGATACATCCTATTACCGGCCATTAGCTAGAATAAAATGAAAATTAGGGGAAAATATTTTTAACTATTAAACACACAAAGTTCTATCCAATGACAAAAAATGATAACTTATAAATTAAATTTATTTCCTTAACTTATGAATTTCTTGGCTTCAATATATGTAATCCATGATCTATTTCCGAGAATATATTCATAGGGGAATTTTTTATGCCCTTAATAATGATTTTTACTAAGCATATGAACTTACCGAATCATATCCTAATAGAGTGTCTAATCAAGAGTGAAGAAAGGCCCACTACCACGCACCTGTTCCCCTTCGAGTCTAGCTTAAATTAGTGTTTTTAGGTTTTCCCCTAGATAAATTTGTTCCAGAGTCACCTCTACTTGTTTGTATAAATACATCGATATATTTGCTTGATTAACCACTTACTATATACTCAAAAATATTTAGGGATTATTTCATTATACGTAGTATTATTCCCAAGGCTTTCACTGGAGTTTTATAAACCCGATCCCAAAAAATTACTAATCCCATACTCTGTTAAAAACTATAATAGCCCTACTATTTATTACACACTTAATCATGATTTATTACATACAATAACACTTAATACAACCCATAAGATAATTAGGTGTAGTGTCTTTGTGTATTAGAAACATTGAACAACAACTTAAGACATAAATACAATATCTTTATTCACAACATCTTTTACATGACCACAACATTCCACCATAGTTATCATTACATGGGATAACCTGAGGACATATATAAGAAAAGGGTGATCAATAAAGACTAGTAAGGGAGTAAACAAGGAATAACATGAATAATACAATACATGTTAGGTAATAGGCATATAAATGGAGAAATATATAAATATAAACACAAAGACATAATATTTTATGATTATCATAACATGGAAATGTGAAAACAACTTAAAACACTACATCATTAACATAAAGGAATCAATTAAACCCATATCCCAACATGGTGGAAAAAATTACTATAAAGGAATAAAGTAAACCTCTGTCTCAACATGATGTATCATGATACTAAACATTACCCAATGCATTGGATTTATATAAGGGTGCAACATTCATAATCCTTTCAATATCATGCTTAAGTGTGCCACATAGATCATGTAACGTGGATTCATTCAACAATATTATTTATTCTATGATAAAGGAATGTTGAATACATACTAGAAATTATATAATAAATATTTATATATACATAAAGGTGAATAACATTGATAGAGAAATGGGCATGGTATTCATTACTTGATGATTTTGGCATGGAAAATCGCGACACAATTTCAAAAACCTAACGATGTGACATAAAAATTCATAAAAAATGGTTGATGAGAGAGAAAGGGGTCTTCCATCATATATGTATGAAATGGAAAGTAAGGTGGTCATATAGATACAAGTAACATCATAAGTAATTTCGAAATACAAGGTGTAACATAATAAAAAAACTTGATGAAAGAGGAGAAATGGAATAACTCTTATGAAATTTCAGCATGGTAACAGGTGTACATGGGAAGGATTAATGAGAGAGAAAGAGATATCCAATTATAAAAACATGATAAGATCAGTATGGGGGAGGTGAAAAAACACACCCCATAATTTTTAATTGAAAATAAAAGGGTTTAAAATTATATGGAATATTGGATAAAAATGAGAAAGGAAGGAAAGTAAGGATCCCTTACTTGAGTGAGTGACTTCAAAAGCTTGAAGAGGGGATTCTTGAGAGCTCAGGGTGCCTTATACAGATTATATAGAGGTTATTATAGAGTAGGGACATTCTAAAATGATTTTTAGTCGATAGAAGTGGGAGTTTCGGTGGGTTTATATAGGGAATGAGATGGAAATTATGTAGTATTTCAAAACCGTAGTTATTGGAATCTTTATAATTAATTAATCAAAAACGCAAAACATACAATGATTTTTCCCATGGGTTTATCAAAAAAGGATTAGAAAAAATTAATTTATAAGGTTATTGGACTAACATATTAAAATATTAGCCTTTTTTATGTAGAGGTGAGTCAAATTATTAAAGAAATGAATTTAAAATCATAAAATATATTATACATTTTTGGGGATACTCTAAAGAGTTATAAAATAAGTATAACAAATAAAAAATCAAATTATCTTATTTAGAAAACATATATTAGAAAGATAATACCAATTATAGTATTTATTACATCATTTTGGGGTAATTATGATGTCATAAAACACATATTTTATTTATACGGTATTTAATTTTTACCAAAAAATTCAACTATATCCTAAAATTATGAAAAATTCATCGTTGGATAATTTTGACAACATGATTCCAAAAATAATATTCATTTTTATCTAAATATTTTTCTAAATATTTTAATTTCCTCTTTTAAAATGAAACCTGACATTTATTAAAAATTCATGGGTTTTGACAGAAACAGTTTTCAAACCTTAACAAAAAATATATTTGACTTCATAAAAGATATATAGTCATTTATTATTCTTTAAAGTAATTTAATAATAATATTTTATTAAAATATTAATTATTTTAAAAATTAATTAATTCTTTAAAATAAATTTTTAAAAATACACTTTCTGTTTTATCGTATAAAATATATAACTCTTATCAAACTGATTACCAAATCATTTACAGATAAAAAAAGAATATAATCATTAATTAAAAGAATTGTTTTTATAATAATAATAAAAAAATCCCAGTTTAATATAATAATATATATATTTCTCGAAAGTACTATTTTTACCTTAAGAGTCAATTTATCAAATTCATCATTTTTTTAGGAAAGACTATTCTTATAATGGAATTGATAGAATAAGGCTTTTATTTATAAAAAGGTATTACATAATAAGTAACTAATACCTTATTTCATAACCCCTTTTGACACCTGTATAATACCCAAGGGTAAGGTGTAAGATGGTGGCATACTCTTGTGGCGTCTCGGATAACATCACCCTAGTGGTAAAATTTATTAACTTGAACTTATTTCATAGACAACTTCTTTTAAGATTAACGTGTTGAATCTCACATTGGTCTTAGTCAAGAGGGAATCCTAGTAATGATAAATTATTTCTGAGCTCTAAAAAACAAGCTTTGTACAACCCGAGTCTACTGGATGAGACCATCCTCTCCTTTGTCAGTGTGAAATGAATTTTTTTAAAAACCTTATATTTATATCAGTCGTGTGATCATTGTTCAATGACTCTATTATCAATGGTTATAATAATTAAGGTTTATTTAAAGATAATAAAAATAAAAAAAGAGTGCATGTGTTTTCTATATCCATAAGACATTAAAATAAAGGTAATTTTATTCATGAATGATTGGGTTGTTTCAAAGTACATACCAGATCCCACACATGTACTAAAATCAGAGGTGGTACAACTAGAAGGTGATTTAGTTTATGGGGAGATGCTAGTAAATATTCTATACTGGAGATATAAGGTTCTATGAGACAAGAAAACCCACCCCTTCAAAGTGTTATGGAGTAGAAAAATGTTTGAAGAAGTAACTTGGGGACTAGAGGAAGTGATAAAGCAGAAGTAACCTCACATGTTTTCATCTTAGAATGAAAAATGAAATTTCAAGTGTAAAATTTCATAGGGGGAAGAATTTAATGACCCAAAATTTTATCAAAGGAAAATCCATTCTTATAATTATTCCATATA
Source organism: Viscum album (assembly GCA_963277665.1). Taxonomy (NCBI): domain Eukaryota; kingdom Viridiplantae; phylum Streptophyta; class Magnoliopsida; order Santalales; family Viscaceae; genus Viscum; species Viscum album. The sequence goes on along the minus strand of OY728148.1, from coordinate 386,729,017 downwards.
TTATAAATCACAGAAAATTACATTTAGAGTACAATATAAACTTTATAAATGATGAATGTTTGAAATAAGATGCATTTCTATAAGTTCAGATTATTATACCGATGAAATAGTAACTTGAACATATGAATAGTAATATGAACCTTATGAATAGTAATACAACCAATTGAATAGTAAAATTACACATGAAATTATAAATAAAATTTAGGCATATTATAAATTAATGTATGATATAATTATATCAATGTATAAGTAAATAAATGTTTAAAAAATTATTAATTAAGTGTTGGTATTTTTATAAGTCATAAATAAATAATTAATTTTTTATTATAAATTTATTAATTTAAAATAAAATATATTTTCAAAAAATTTATTCATAAATTAATATATTGTTTTCTTAGGATTATATTATAATTTTATGAGAAATTAATTATTTTTTCAAAGTGTTAAAAAAATAAGTTCTAATTTTAAAAACTATATTTTTTCAGTAAATTATGAATTTAATTAAAAATTAAAATGTTCATATTTAGAAAATTACTTACTTAAAATTTATATTATTTTTTAATTCTACATGTCAAAAATGGTAACAGTGATTTTTTGGGATTTTTCTAAAATACTTGATTTTTTTACTGAATAGTAAAACAAGATAATTTACAATAAAAGATAAATACAATACTTATTGAGTCATAGATGATTTATGGATGATAAAAGCCCAAAATCTTGAACAATACATCATTATTTTAATATATTTAGTGATAATTATCAGTACATTAGTAGTATTGAGCCAAAATAATAAACTAATGAACAAAATAATGGAAAAACACCCTTCCCTCCCTTATAAATACCATCCTCACTAGCTCTTCTCCTAACACCTCTGAAGATATGATCCTTGTCCAAATTTTACTCAAGTAACTTCCCAAGATCCTCCCCCCAAGGTCCAGGATCTATTTATATCATCAAAAGACAAAACCTTTTCCCTAAAGATGTTCTCAAGGAGGGGAGATTTAAGAGGTAAAATCCTCTTCCTTTTTCATTTAATTTCATATTATTTTTTTGTTTTCTCCTCACCTCCTCTATAAAAATGTTGACGATTAATATATTATATTTTTTATACTTTAATTATATTAGGTTAATATAATATTCATCATAAAAATCATTTCTCTCACACTTTTATTCTAAAAATGAAATCATCATCTATGATGTGTCCATTTACCGATATCGTGGATGATGTGTTTTGAATTTCATTTAACACATTTAAATCTATTCATAAAAAAATTATAATGTTTTGTAAATAATATAAAATATATGCTATAACTTGATTTATTTTCTCGAACAAAAATATTTATATAATAATAAATTATAAAACAATTCGAGTTTATTGTGATCGAAAACCACAAAAATTAGCCCAAACGATTATCATTAACTATTTATCTAACGATTCGTCCTCATAAAATTTAACCAAATGATATATATAACCATTTAATGCTATTTATTTTCATTAAAAATATCTATTTTTCATTCTGGATAATTATACCCATTCTACATAAACTACCATACTTATATTCAAGTAAACCAACCATGAAAACAATGAAAACAAACACTCCCAAACGATTAAATTAACCTATATAACTCATCAAAAATACCATAAATGAACATAGTAAAAATATAATGAATAAAATTCAGGTATAAAAGGTTTTTTATTTGTTAATTAATGAATTTTATTTTATTATCCATGAAATTAAATTGAATAAATCATTCAGACATAAGGTAAGGGGAATTCTCAAACCCAACTCTCTTTCCTTGGGTTTTCCATATTTCACCCCATTTTTAGTATGGATATTCCATTAATGTTTTAAAAAAATAATTTATTCATCATTATCTTATCTTTCTGGGATATAAATGTTACCAATTAGGTTTTATGACAAATGCAATGATTTTTCCAAAATCACTCTTCTTTCTAAAAACACATATTCACTTCTCATGAGATCGTTTCTTCTTCACTCAAAATTGATGATTCTTATAACAAGTTTGTCATTCCCTATTTATTTTAAGATCTTAAATGTTTATCCATGAATGTATACTTTTTTAAATGACACCAATTTATTTTTATTGGTAATCTTATGTTCAAGATTCATATACTTTCTATGGGGTGTTAATGTTAATGTAAATGTTATGACATTATGGGTGCACCTTGAATTATATAGTGCATGTGAATGATATGATATGATGGGTGAAAAATGAATTATACAGTGATCCTATTTATTGGGTAATTTAATTGCTCTCATGAGATAAAGTGTTGTATGTGTGGAAGTTAACCACTAAGAAATGATGTTTCATTTTTAGGCATTTTCACATTCAAGTCCTTTATTTAATGCTTTCTCTCATGATTATGATCCCATACCTATGTTATGATGATGATTATTATGCTCACACCATAATATGTTAATTCATGTTCTTATCTATCCTCTTACTAGGATTTTAGAACACCCATTTCTTTGGTGTACATCTTTAGGTAATTAAATGTACTAAAGAGAACACAAGGGATACTAAGAAGGTAGGGAAGAAATAATTAAATAAATTCTTATGTTATATTTTTTTAAATGTTATGTATGGTCTTAATTTTCCCAAGACACTAATGATTTGGATTTTGGTTCTGTAATTATTTTGTGTTTTTATCTTTAAAATGATGTAATAGATATTAAATAAAAATTAGGCTTTCTATAAGAAGCACCATGCTGAGCATGATATGGCCGTGTGAATAAAATAAATATTCCTTGTACATGCGAGTAAAAAATTTAGGATACTCCATCGTTTTTCCTCTTTTACTAAGTCACATGAGTGTTTGGATGTTGTGTGATAACCTCATGTGAACCTTCAGCTACACAACACAATCAAGTGTATTGGGTTATACGAATTTCATGAGATGACTTGAAACACTTGTTTGGAAACCTTTGGCATGAGGCCTTGACATGAAAACGCCCTCAATCAAGCTATGGAATCACAAAACCATGAATTCAAGATGCATTAAAGGAATGCATAGTGAATTCCCTAAAAAATCTCATACTCCATCATAAGATCCATCACAGATCATGCGACACACCATAGAAAACCAGTTGGGTTGTGTGTGGAAAAGTTCACGTGTTGTCATGAGATTTATTATATATCACATGATTCATCACAGATAAAGAGAGTGAATGTGTTAAAAAAACTTAATGGCTACACGAGATCAAAAATAATCCTTATAAAATACGGATAAAAATATGAAAAATATAGGATCCACTTTTGATCATAAAACATCACATGAAACATCCCTTACTGTCCTCAAGACACCATAATCCACCGACTTTGTGTCTGCCTTATCTCAAAAAATCCCACTATCATTATATCTTCATCATGTGAAGGGGATAAGGAATTTCCATTCAACCATGTGCTCCCACATTGTCTCAAATAGAAGAAAAAGATGGAGTTTTCCATGAAATGATCATGAATCAATATAGGACCTTTGTTGCCCATAAGACACATCACCCAGATGTAGAGTGATTGTCTTTGACAATACTCATGAAACCTTGTGAAATAACCAACCATTATAAAAAGGGGAAATAAAAAAGGGAGGAGGTGGGATCCTCTCTTAGTAATAAAAAAACTCACGACTGGCCCAAGATATCCACATCACGATCTTACAAGACCCATTGATGAGTCAGCATGATCCCACGAAGTCCTTTCTACAGGAACCCTAATCTCACAAAGTCCCTAGACCATGTTAATATGAAAATATAGAACTGATTCATGATTACCACATGATTCAACAAGTCCCCATTAATTAAAAATAATCTTGTAAATGGGGTGTTGACGGGATGGACTAATGGTCACTGAAAATCAGTCGAGGCCCTCAGATTGATCCACAATAGGGACATGGGAAGAAGCAATGAAACAAAGCCCTCATCCAGCTTCATCATGTATTAGTGAAATATACACTATGAAAAGTGGAGAAACACCAGTGTGGAGAGGCATATAAATTCCTCACCCAACATTAAAAATTCCCCTCTACTGTCTAGAGGATAAGTTGGCCAATTTTTATCCAAGCACCAGAGCAGATTTTTGGAGCGGATGATATCATGAATGGAATGTTTCTTATTAGGTAAGATACCAATAAATATCCAAAGCAATCATGCATCATGAATAATCACTTCATGTGATTACTATAGATCAAATTAAGTACCGATGGTAGGACACACTAAGAGATCCCCCACATCTAAAAGATCATGTAGGACATAAAAAAATATAACACTGAACAAATATAAGGTATTATCAATATAACGGATAGAACAAAGACTAAAGGTGGGATTATTATGAGAATAACATATGCACTGACGCACATGATCTTCACATGAACCACCCAAGACATGCGACATCACCAGGAAATATCTCCCAGATCTCCCAACACTCCTTCAGTATACTATTTGGGCCATCATAAGTCCTTTGGGCATGTAAAATAAATTATCATGGTTCCCCTTAGGAATGAAACCCAAGTCTCATGAAAAACTATGGTCTTGAATGTCATGACCCGTGACGTCCTTCAAATGTTTCACTAGACTCATATGGTGGCACCAATTCATGTCAAATGAGTCTTATGGTAGCACCTGAGCATGTCATTCGGTTCGTGCGACATCCCTCAAACATGCCAGCCAGGCTTTCAATGTCCTCCACACGTGTCAACTAGGGCATGAGACATCCTATGAGACATGTCACATTGATTCTCGTTATTCCCTACAGGAGTGTCAGCCAGCTCTTGTGATCATACCCAGTCATGTTAGCCAGATCATGTGATACCCTTTGGGCATGTTATCCATGATCATGTGATGGAATCCATGATCATCCGAATAGGAATTATGATATCCTCTAGAAAATTCATCCTTGATCATTCAATGACCCTTAAACATGACATTTATGATAAATTACATCCCTTAGAGAAGCCAACTAGATCATGATATTTTTTGGACATGTTCGTAATATAACTAAACTTGTCTAGACATCCTATGGCATGTAAAAATAGAAAATAAAGGAAGGAAAATAACTTAGTCGATCATATTAAGAGGGAAATCATGATATGTCTTGAGGTCATCATAGAGCTTGATAACTTTTTCCAACCTTGGTGTGTAAGCCTTGTTCAAAGGTAAACCTCAGAGTGTAATCCCTAATCAGTGGAATAATATGATATGTCCCACATATAGGGAAATTTCAGAATGTAATAACCATTTAATTGAACTATAATAACTATGATTACTTCTATAACTAGGATACATATGACTCGTCTATGAGGCCCGATCTCTATATTAACCATCCAAAGGAATGTATTAGTACACAAGTCCCACATCCATATGTAGAGATATTAATCATTTTCCGTCCCTTGTTTCTCACACAAAGAATAGCTCAATTGGGATTAGGGAAGTTAAATAATCATATCATTTGAATCAAAATCCTCTACATGGGAAAGGGAAACCTTATAGTGTAATCCCCAATCAGTTTCATAATATGACATGTCCTTCATATAAGGTAAACATTGATATGTATGCCCCAATCAACTGAACTATAATGACTCATATTCCTTCTCAAACCATGATATGTAATATTCCTTCCTAAGAAATAATTCGAAGTAAAAATTGGAATCCACCTTTTTGTAAGTCCCTCTATGTTTATAAAATGTTAACCATCAAGACGTAATCATTACCATGGGCTGATCACCCTATTTCACCCCTCAGTGGAATATGAAATCAAGGGAATTATGATGAATCTGATTCTTTTATAACTAGGATACATAGGATGCATATATGTGGACCGAGATGTATATTAACATCCATATACTATATCAGTACATAAGCACTGCATCCATATGAAATGAACCTGATCAATTGATACCCCTTATTTCTCACACTAAGCATAGCTCATGTGGGCTTAGAGAGTCACAATAAAGACATCATTGGCATAATGAATCTCCACCATCTAGGGAAATATCAGTATGTAATCCCTAATGAGTGGAGTACTATAAATATACCTCACACAAGGGAATCTAACATGGGAACAATCCAAAGGACATGATCAAACTATGATAACTCTGCTTCCTATAATAACCCAGATACATAGGATGTCTCCTCAATACTCAAGCTCAATTATTCAGTGATTAATTTCCCACATATATTTTCTTTCCTCATGATTCTAAACTTTATTTGTTTAATGATCTATGTGGGTTTTTATTCTTTCAATAAATATGATAAATAGGAAAACTCATAATAGCTCAATCCTCTCCTCAGTATGTTAATTTCCTCCCTGTATGGAAGCACATTTTAGAGTTCTCGACTATATGGATTCGGCATATAAGAAATAATACATTATTGGGGAAATGGATGGATAACCTTGGATACATACAGATATATTCAATAAAGATACCCCTTTAATTTTTATATAGGAGATTCTTAACCTATAAATATTTTTATTAGGGTAACCGGTCTTGTATCGGGATTATGAAGAGATTCGCGAACATTTATTAAATCAATAAGAGAGACCTGGAGTATGAAATAATTCCCCCCCAAAAGTGATCGATGAGATCAAACTCCCATTGTATTGAACAATGTAATTCCCTAATTTTTGTTGGTTCTAAACCCCAAATTGACCACCTGCCTTTGGAAAGAAGGTCCGTACACAGTTATAGATGAGAGAACCATTGGGAGTTTCCATTAAGAACTACAATGGTGTCCTGATGTTATTAGTTGTGCAAGACCTCGATCCCTCAAAACCTACCTTCAAAAAAAAAACCAACCCCACATCAACAGGGGTTCCAGGTCATCGATTTCCTGATGAAACAACATTCCATGTGAAACATGTGATCTCTTTATATCAAAGTGTTATATGTTCCAAAAATGTCCTTCTCTTATAATTTAAAAGGAACTACCAACCCTCCACCTATAAAAACATAAAAATAATATTATGATTGAACCAAAATCTGAACTATAATCTCATAAATACTCTCCAAAAATCTTATAATCATTTATCTTTCCGAGACACCAAGGTATGGTGGTTTAATGTGGTGACCAAAGGAGATCATCCAAAACGAGAAGTAATATTTTTCCACCACACCATTTTAATTATTTTCTAATTCTACTAAAATAAACCTATTATATCCATGATATTATAATAAAATAATATTTATAGTATCCTGGTATGTTTTTATACTAATGGAACATACATTTTATACCTTCCTCAAAAATAAGTACGAAAATAAAAATATCATTATGTGTGTGTGCAGACTATCGTCCCCATTAAAAACGTGTTCAATTTTCCATGAACTCACTGCATGGATGGTTAAAAAATAGTATTTAATAATATATTATAATATATATAAAATTTTAATTAATCTAAAATGGTAATATATTGTATTTTATACCTCCTTTATATTCTGTAAAAAATGAGTGTATCGTTCGTGTGTACATGAAAACCATCGCCTCCGCGTGATGATGTTTATATTTTATTTTCCATACCAATTAAAATAGGTGGAACAAATCATATATGTAATGTATAAAAAATTTATTTAATAAACCATTAAAATTCATAATCTTTAGTATTATACATTCCAATAGTGATATTGATAATAAACGATTATAGTAAATTTAACCACTAAAAAGGACATATCAAAGTACCTTGTCTAAATTGAGTCCATTCCTACAAAAAATTTATACCTATCAAAATTATTTACTAATTTAAAAATTAAGGACATAATAATATATAATTATAGATATTATAAAACTATTTTAAAACAATTTTACGATAGTTAATATACCATGAATGTTTTGTAGAAATTGACCAAAGAACTTCAAGCAACTGACATATGTAGAAATTATGTAATAAATTTGTGACACATGATGATATATAGTGATTATAAAAAATAAATAAATAAAAGTAATTTTATTTTTAAATATTCTAATGAACTTAATATGATAATTCATAAAGTTATGTAAAAGTGAAAATCACTTTCAAACAAGAGGTAAGAGATATTTCGTACCTCCTTCATGACTTACTAATTACACATTCTGTAACACCCCAAGCTTCTACGGTATGCTTCTCTTTGAATAATGTGATAGCGTGTGTTGTACACAACACCGAGTTCTAACACACCATAACCAATCAAACTAGCCGTTATGAATAGTAATACCTACTTTTTGAAATTATATATATATTATATTTCAAAATTGACTTCATTTTTGGATTCGGAATATCGAATTTATCCTAAGGTGAAATTTTGGTACTTTTCGGATAACTTTAATATTTTGATGAATAGTGAAAATTACTAAATTTTAATTAAAAACAACTTTTTTAATCAAAATATTTAATAGTGATAAATTATGAATTTGAGTGGTTTTAAAGTATATTTAGAATATATTTTTACCATTTAATATAATTTTGGTCATTGTACATAATTTTACAATTAAACCGAACATAAACAAGTGTCAATCTTTTGATAGTTATTATCTCTTAAAAACACGCTTTTTGTTTTAACAACGGGAATTAATTTAAAATTAATTTCTGCCACTTCTGTGTTTTGAATTTAGAAAAATGGATTCCATATTTGGAATCATAATGTTCAAATTTTGTAAATAGGTAACTTTTATTTTTAGACATTTTGAATAATTACTGCGGTAAATATTTTATTTACCATGGTTAAGGGTAAATCCGGTAAATGAGGGTTAAAAAATAATATTATAATAATACTAAATTAACCTAAAACGTGTCCTAGCCTTATTGGTTGATACATGTTCGACCATAGGCATATTTGGGTCGATTTTGGGACCCAATGGTGCCACTTGTAGGTGATAGGGACCCATTATTTTAATTAAGTTAAAATGAATACAAAAATGACACAAGCATATATCTTTTAGAAAAACAATTTTTACATAGGGTTATATATGTTTGATTTTATATTATAAATATTAATTATAAATATAAAAAGATTTTCTAAATAATTATATTTTATTTATAATTTTTAGACATTAAATAATTTAATTTATTTATGACACAATGATGATGCAGTAATTACTATAATAGTGAAAAATCAAAATAATTGATATTATAAATACCCAAATAAATATAATATGAAACTTTTAATGAATTAAACTAATTTTATAGGATAATATGATATATTAGTATTTATTCATTTGACTTTTTTCGAATTAATCAATCTGTTATGAGTTTCACAAAAATCAACTATTGAATAGTGTCAAAATTGACAGAAAAGAGTTTTTAAAACAAATATTATATTATTAATTGGTATTAAATTTATAAAAATCTAAGGCTAGGCCAAGAGACTTATATCATGATAGGTGTCTCATTAATAGACCACTTGGGTGTCTCTTTGATGTATATAGTATGTTTATTAACCATATTATATAAAAATACAAAGAGACATTGTAAAAGTGAAACTAATTAAGTTAGAGTTAATACTTAAAGATAAGGTCAATATAAGTACCCAAACCTGTATAAATTCTATTGGTTGAGTTTTTTTCGACCCCTCCCCACCTTAAAAATTAAATAATCAACTTTGGAGACATTATAAACTGAATATGAATTTATTATAAACTAATATTTCTAGCTTTTCCAAAGGTGCCCCTCACCCCTCTTATAAAAGGGAACTCCTCCTTCTCTTTTCTTCACACCATCAAAGCCTTTTGGTTCGGCCAAAATCTGCCCAAATACTCTCCCAAATTCCCTCACTACAACCTAGAGGCCTTATTTTGATCAGAAAGCAAACCTATGGAGCTTTTTTGATCAAATCAAAAGGAAGAAACCGAAGAAGAGGTAATGATTTCACCATCCTTTTCCAAGTTCCTTTCTTCTTCCACTTCTTCTTCCTTTGTTGTTACCATTCTAAAATAATAACTCCAGTATCATATATATAGTATGATTTTATTATAAATATGGTACAACCATATTCAGTATTCTATCCACCCTTTTTAATAACATGTCACCATACGTGCGTACGTATGGCTTACCGTCTCCACGTCGTGGTGTAATTGTTATTCAATATATTATTATTTGGATGGGTATAATAATGATGTGTAACTCATGTAAATAATAAATATAACATATTAATTATTCTGTATATATGATATACCATCCATTTATATATTATTTTAATATCAAAAGAATGATATTGTCGCTCGTGCGTACGTATGGACTACCGTCTCCACGAACGCGATGAGATTCATTCTCCATCGTATCCATTCAAGTACAATTATCATTTGATGATTTAAAAATGATTTTTAAGGAATTGATATCATTATGGATATGAATAATATACAACCTATCCATTACAAACATGGCTTACGTAACAAAACATATAAAAGAAAACGAGTAAGTTAACACCCGAAACAACGATAATACTAAGATATTATTAACAAATCAATGTTTAAAGATCACATATAATATCATATTAATATATATGATTATTGTATAATTTAATAACAATTATTTCACCATTATACAGGAGGTTAACCAACCCCAACCAAGGAAAAGTACAAGGTAAGGGGTTTTCATCTCACTCCTTATTCCCGTGAGATTCATGCCATATTGCCACCATTACCTTTTGTGTGGTGTATGTACTGTCCATAATTATATTATTTGTGTAATACACTCTTATTTATGTGTATTTACATATTAATTGTATGATACCTATTTCATGGGTTGTATGTTTCATAAGTTACCAAATTGGTAAGGGTTATTTCACAACCTCTTCATTATCCGAGGTTGTTTATACGTAATAATCTACTGGGATATCTTTATCATCCACATCCATGTTTCTTAATAATGTATTTCAAAACATTTTTACTATTTACATGAATATGGGTTAAAGTCATTTATACCCTTATGTGTTTCGAAAGGAATCTTTCCGTCGTTTTCCAAACAAGGCACTTTTAACCTTTTCGACAAATTTAAGGTAAGAATGTTTTTTTAAACTTATACGGCGGGTGCGGCTATTTACCGCCGTTATAAAATCGTCAAAGCTTCCCTTACAAGCTTATAAGAATATTTTCAAATTGAATGTATAATTTTATAATTATGTTACTTTTAAAATGATTAAAAAAAAGAGATATTTCTCTAAAATAGTTTTGATTTCTTCTATGTCAACATCCATTGATGGATTTTAAGCTTATTTGAAGTTGATTTATTATGATACAAAACATCCATATTTTATTGAAGGTTTTGTGATATTTTTGACTGTGGATAAGCTATTATTATGTCACTAATGGTTTTTTTTAAAGTATTGACATTTCATAAGTTATTTTTAATCTGAATGTTTATGTTATATTTCAACCTTTCATTCAGATGAATGTGTTAGACAAGTATGTTCCGGGTTGGGGACCAGTAAAATTAAGCCTTCCGGTTTGGTCTCCAGTTATTAGAGGAACTCCGGTTTGGTCTCCGGTTATTATAGGCACTCCGGGTTGGTGTCCGGTTATTAGAGGCACTCCGGGTTGGGTTCCGGTTACAATTAGCCCCTAGGTCTTGGGACGAGGCCTTGACAAAGAAATTAAAGTCCAGCATTATGAATTCCATCATTATAAAAGTGGTTATTGATTTTGCATGTGATTATTATATTAGTAGAATATCCATGTGAATAAGTAAATGGCATTATTTCATTTTATTTATGCCATACTATGTTGAAAATTCTATTTTGAAAGGCTTTTTTTTAGTTATACATTTCCTTAAATGTTTATTCTTATTTATGAAAGTTTCTGCTATATTGTTATCCTTACTGGGCATTTGAGCTCACCCCTTTTCTATGTTTTATTTTTCCTAGGAAGTGAAGAAGTAAATTATGAATGACCTGCAGGGATATTATGTGGGGATATAAGTGTGGATTATGGAGACAATATGTTTTTGTAGTAGTTTTCATTTTATGATGTAATGTAAGACTTATGAATATATCTAGTGTTTCCAAGGCTATTAAACCAATCGGTCTTTCGAGATTTGATCTTTCTTGTGATCATGCCAATGTTATGTAATAATGCACCGACTCTGGGTAACTAGGGTCGGGGCGTTACAGTTGGTATCAGAGGAAGTTTAGTACAAACCTTGGAAGCTAGATTTAGATAAAATCTGATTAGAGCACGTAGACCTACGATGAACTTTGAGGATTAGTATAGAAGAACTTCCTAGAATTTTGGTATTATAGAGATTTTGTGAGTTTTCTGAGCAATACATCCCTGTTTGGATACGAGCAGGTAGAGGCGGCTCTGGCACAGATGTACCTAGGGGTAAAACCAGAAAACACCGCTTTGAGCTAGACTCGAACGGGAACTCGTGCACGACAACGGGCCTTGCTGCACTCTTGGTTACGACACTCCCGGGGGATATGCTTAGGATAACTCTCATTTTCATTACAAACCATTATGAAGGGTTTATGTGGATTTACTTCCTCAAAGGATAAATTTTTATGATTATGGATTATATCCATAAACTATTTAATTTATGTTATGTTTTTCACAAGTTTGGGATTAGGTATTGTTATTCATAAACTAATCTAGTGTATGCCATTGTTTAGAAATGCCGCCCAGTAGAAGGAATGAGAACTCCAGCAATGCACATGATACAAAGAGAAAGAAGGATCATATATTTCATGGTCTTAAGCTATAATTTATAAGAGAAATAGTCTCGCATGTATTATCATCATATGAAGATATAATATCATGTGTTGATAAGATAAGTAAAGAGTTTACTGAGTCCTATGGATTTGAAGGGAAGCAAGAGAAGAAAAGGATGGAAGAGAGAAAGTTGGATAAAGGGAAGAGGGAAAATAAGAATTTTCCCATATGTGATAACCGTGGCAAGAAAAACCCTGGAACTTGTCTGAAAGGAATGGGAGTTTGTTATAAGTGTGGAGGAAAAGGGAACAAAGTACGGGACTGCAAGGGTAAGAAAATGGTTTCAAATGTACAATGCTTCATTTGCAAGGAGTTTGGACACTACACGAACCTATGTCCCAGTCATCAGACTATGCTGCAAATGATGCTATTGGATAATAATCAAGTTATGATACTACCACATATGAAGAGGAATGATTAGAGTTCTTATGTTGATTATGTCATTTGAGTGTTGTATCAACAATGTACATGTTATAATAATTATGGAGTATATAAGGATTGTACTGCAGTACTATTTCATTAAGGACTTGAGATTGTGTGGAACAAAGAAAAGTGACTCAATAGCAGGTTAAATTTTTAAAAAATATAGGGTTAAGAGAATGATAAACCATAATATAGTTCTGATACCGAGGTAGTGATTTTGGAATAATACATGACTGATTTGGATAAATTATATTGGATATTCTTGACTACCTTGAAACTGATTAATGATTTGTATATTCCATCATTGTTGGGGTTTAAAAAAATTTTGGATTGAAGGAGTATATCTATTATTCTTTAAGGAATAAGGGATCATGAATGTAATCAATAAGGTTTTATGGTAATTTAGGATGTTGCAGTGTTTTAAAAGAATAAATCATAAAGGTTTTCACATTTTATTACGTGGAAAAAGGATATTTATTATGTTTACCTTCCTTATAAATTTTGGACTGAAGTATTTTGGATAGTTCTAGTCTGGATTATTTTGGATTGCCATAAAAGGACATCCCGGAGGTCGGGCGACAACCCGTCGCTTCCGGCAAGGCCGCGAGACTTGAACCCACAACCGAAGGGCGACAAGGGTGTATCACCTACCACTGTCCCACGAGATGTCCTGGATTAAATAATGTAGTTTTTATTAAAAGATCTTGTAGATGAATTATAAATTCGTTTATTTTGGAACCCTATACGAATAGTGTAAATAGAATTTTTTACGTTCTAGAGTGAAAGATGAGTTTGTGGTAGAAATTTATTAATGGATAAAACTCTAATTATAAAGTAAGTATATCTCCTTATGATCTTAGCCAATCTCATAAATAAATTCCTCAACATTAAGAAATGGAACTTAGAACAAAAATGTTGTCCTAGATGTTAGATTAAATCATCACTAATTTATGGGTTTGGGATTGTTGGCCTTTTCATAGCCATGTTCTCTACCACTCTCCATCAGATAATTGATGGTTAGATTTTTCTTCCATATCCATATTTTCCTACATGGAACCCTAGTATGTGTTATTTTCGGTAATCTTCATACTTTCCACTCTTTATTTTAAATAGAGGCCTCATTAATTCATTTTTAGATGTGGGGTTTCAACTAAGATATTTTGAAATGTCAAAAATGTGTTATCCTAATACCCTATGTTTTGTGGAACCTATGGTATTTCAAATCATCATAGATTGATGAATTTAAGGACCTCAATTTTACATTTGTTTGTGATTGATGACCTCAATCACTACCTATAAATATTTACGTTTTCCCTCCAATTATATGTCTATAATTTCCAACAATGTTATCCTAATCGAGATCATAATTTGGTGGTGACCCTTTCATTTCTCTTTTCCTCATATTAAGACTAAATTTTAGTAACCCAATTTCCGATGTGGGTTTTCCCACAAAGATATTTTTTATTTTCAACCTTTTATTTTCGAAGAATAATTTCAAATTACGAGGACTCAATTTATTGAAGGATGGGAGAATGTAACATCCCATGCTTCTACGGTACACTTCTCTTTGAATAATGTGATAGCGTGTGTTGTACGCAACACCGAGTTCTAACACACCATAACCAATCAAACTAGCCGTTATGAATAGTAATAACTACTTTTTGAAATTGTATATATTTTATATTTCAAAATGGACTTCATTTTTGGATTCGGAATATCGAATTTAGCCTATGGTGAAATTTTGGTTCTTTTCGAATAACTTTAATATTTTGATGAATAGTGAAAATTACTAAATTTTAATTAAAAACAACTTTTTTAATCAAAATAATTAATAGTGATAAATTATGAATTTGAGTGGTTTTAAATTATATTTAGAATATATTTTTACCATTTAATATAATGTTGGTCATTGGACATAATTTTACAATTAAACCGAACATAAACAAGTGTCAATCTTTTGATAGTTACTATCTCTTAAAAACACGCTTTTTTGATTTAACAACGGGAATTAATTTAAAATTAATTTCTGCCACTTCTGTGTTTTGAATTTAGAAAAATGGATTCCATATTTGGAATCAGAATGTTCAAATTTTGTAAATAGGTAACTTTTATTTTTAGACATTTTGAATAATTACTGCGGTAAATATTTTATTTACCATGGTTAAGGGTAAATCCGGTAAATGAGGGTTAAAAAATAATATTATAATAATACTAACTTACCCTAAAACGTGTCCTAGCCTTATTGGTTGATACATGTTCGACCATATTCATATTTGGGTCGATTTTGGGACCCAATGGTGCCACTTGTAGGTGATAGGGACACTTTATTTTAATTAAGTTAAAATGAATACAAAAATGACACAAGCATATATCTTTTAGACAAACAATTTTTACATAGGGTTATATATGATGAATTTTAGATTATAAATATTCATTAGAAATATAAAAAGATTTCCTACATAATGATATTTTATTTATAATTTTTAGACATTAAATAATTTAATTTATTTATGACGCAATGATGATGCAGTAATTACTATAATAGTGAAAAATCAAAATAATTGATATTATAAATACCCATATACATATAATATGAAACTTTTAATGAATTAAAATAATTTTCTAGGATAATATGATATATTAGTATTTATTCATTTGTCTTTGTTCGAAGTAATCAATCTGTTATGAGTTTCACAAAAATCAACTATTGAATAGTGTCAAAATTGACAGAAAAGAGTTTTTAAAACAAATATTATATTATTAATTTGTATTAAATTCATAAAAATATAAGGCTCGGCCAAGAGACTTATATCATGATAGGTGTATCATTAATGGACCACATGGGGGTCTCTTGGATTTTTATTGTAAGTTTATTAACCATATTATATAAAAATACAAAGAGACATTGTAAAAGTGAAACTAATTAACTTAGAGTTAATACTTATAGATAAGGTTAATATAAGTACCCAAACCTGTCTAAATTATATTGGTTGAGTTTTTTTCGACCCCTCCCCACCTTAAAATTTAAATAATCAACTTTGGATCCATTATAAACCGAATATGAATTTATTTTAAACTAATATTTCTAGCTTTTCCAAAGGTGCCCCTCACCCCTCTTATAAAAGGGCACTCCTCCTTCTCTTTTCTTCACACCTTCAAAGCCTTTTGGTTCGTCCAAACTCTGCCCAAATACTCTCCCAACTTGCCTCACTAGAACCTAGATGCCTTAGTTTGATCAGAAAGCAAACCTAAGGAGGCCTTTTGATCAAATCAAAAGGAAGAAACCGAAGAAGAGGTAATGATTTCACCATCCTTTTCCAAGTTCCTTTCTTCTTCCACTTCTTCTTCCTTTGTTGTTACCATTCTAAAATAATAACTCTAGTATCATATATATACTGTGATGTTATTATAAATATGGTACAACCATATTCAGTATTCTATCCACCCTTTTGAATAACATGTCACCATACGTGCGTACGTACGGCTTACCGTCTCCACGTCGTGGTGTAATTGTTATTCAATATATTATTATTTGGATGGGTATAATAAAGATGTGTAACTCATGTAAATAATAAATATAACATATTAATGATTCTGTATATATGATATACCATCCATTTATATATTATTTTAATATCAAAAGAATGATATTGTCGCTCGTGCGTACGTACGGACTACCGTCTCCACGAACGCGATGAGATTAATTCTCCATCGTATCCATTCAAGTATAATTATCATTTGATGATTTAAAAATGATTTTTAAGGACATGATATCATTCTGGATATGAATAATATACAAACTATCCATTACAAACATGGCTTACGTAACAAAACATATAAAAGAAAACGAGTAAGTTAACACCCAAAACAACGATAATACTAAGATATTATTAACAAATCAATGTTAAAAGATCATATATGATATCATATTAATATATATTATTCTTGTATAATTTAATAACAATTATTTCACCATTATACAGGAGGTTAACCTAACCCAACCAAGGAAAAGTACAAGGTAAGGGGTTTTCATCTCACTCCTTATTCCCGTGAGATTCATGCCATATTGCCACCATTACCTTTTGTGTGGTGTATGTACTGCCCATAATTATATTCTTTGTGTAATACACTCTAATTTATGTGTATTTACATATTCATTGTATGATACCTCTTTCATGGGTTGTATGTTTCATAAGTTACCAAATTGGTAAGGGTTATTTCACAATCTCTTCATTATCCGAGGTTGTTTATACGTAATAATCTACTGGGATCTCTTTATCATCCACATCCATGTTTCGTAATAATGTATTTCAAAACATTTTTTCTATTTACAAGAATATGGGTGAAAGTCATTTATACCCTTATGTGTTTTGAAAGGAATCTTTCCGTCATTTTCCAAACAAGGCATTTTTAACCTTTTCGACAAATTTAAGGTAAGAATGTTTTTTTAACTTATACGGCGGGTGCGGCTATTTACCGCCGTTATAAAATCGTCAAAGCTTCCCTTACAAGCTTATAAGAATATTTTCAAATTGAATGTATAATTTTATAATTATTTTAAATTTAAAATGATTTCAAAAAAAGATATATTTCTGTAAAATATTTTTGATTTCATCTATGTCAACATCCTTTGATGGCTTTTAAGCATACTTGAAGTTGATTTATTATGATACAAAACATCCATATTTTATTGAAGGTTTTGTGATATTTTTGACTGTAGATAAGCTATTCTTATGTCACTAATGGTTTTTTTTAAAGTATTGACATTTCATAAGTTATTTTTAATCCGAATGTTTATGTTATATTTCAACCTTTCATTCAGATGAATGTGTTAGACAAGTATGTTCTGGGATGGGGACCGGTAAAAGTAAGCCCTCAGGTTTGGTCTTCGGTTATTAGAGGAACTCCGGTTTGGTCTCCAGTTATTAGAGGCACTTCGGGTTGGTGTCCGGTTATTAGAGGCACTCCGGGTTGGGTTCCGGTTACAGTTAGCCCATAGGTCTTGGGATGAGGCCTTGATAAAGAAATTAAAGTCCAAAATTATGCATTTCATCATTATGAAAGTGGTTATTGATTTTGCATGTGATTATTCGATTAGTAGAATATCCATGTGAATAAGTAAATGGCATTATTTCATTTTATTTATTCCATACTATGTTTAAAATTCAAGTTTGAAAGGCTTTTGTTTTAGTTATACATTTCCTTAAATGTTTATTCTTATTTATGAAAGTTTCTTCTATATTGTTATCCTTACTGGGCATTTGAGCTCACCCCTTTTCAATGTTTTATTTTTCCCAGGAAGTGAAGAAGTAAATTATGAATGACCTGCAGGGATATTATGTGGGGATATGAGTGTGGATTATGGAGACAATATGTTGTTGTAGTAGTTTTCATTTTATGATCTAATGTAAGACTTATGAATATATCTAGTGTTTCCAAGGCTACTAAACCAATCGGTCTTTCGAGATTTGATCTTTCTTTTGATCATGCCAATGTTATGTAATAATGCACCAACTCTAGGTAACTAGGGTCGGGGCGTTACAGTTGGTATCAGAGGAAGTTTAGTACAAACCTTGGAAGCTAGATTTAGATAATGTAACGCCCCGACCCTAGTTACCTAGAGTCGGTGCATTATTACATAACATTGGCATGATCACGAGAAAGATCAAGTCTCGAAAGACCGATTAGTTTTGTAGCCTTGGAATAACTAGATACATCCATAAATTTTTACATTACATCATAAAAAAAACATCTTGTCTTCATATCCCCTCATACTATCCCTGCAGGTCATTCATAAATTACTTCTTCATAATCCTGGGAAAAATAAAATATTGAAAGGGGTGAGCTCAGATGCTCAGTAAGGATAACATTATAGCAGAAGCTTTCATAAATAAGCATAAACACTTAAGGCAATTTATAACTAAAACAAAATCCTTTTAAACATGAACTTTCAACATGGTATGGAATAAATAAAATGAAATAATGCCATTTACTTACTCACATGGATATTCTACTAGTCGAATGATCACATGCAATATCAATAACCACTTTCATAATGGTGGAATGCATAATGCCAGACTATCATAACCACATAGCCAAGGTCTCGTGCCAAGACTACAAATAAGATTTTGCCAAGGCCTTGTGCCAAGACACTAGTTTGTCTCATGAGACCTACCGATGCATCGAGGAGCTATAGCGGGCTCCACCCGTCACTTATTAAGTCCAATGCATTCCTCATATGAATAGGTTTAAGCATAAAATAAACATTCGTATTAAAACTAGCATACAAAATGTCAATACTTTAACCACAAACCATGAATGGTATAAAAATAGAACATCCACAGTCAAACATAACTCATTTGATACAATATGGAAGATTGTATTGTATCACATTAACCTCAATCATGAATAATGAATGATGTTGACATAGATGAAAATAATCATCAAAACTATTTGAGGGAAATATCCCCCTTTTCTTGAAATCATTTAAAAGTCACACTATTTGTCAAGAAGCCATTTAAAAATAGATTTTTGAATAAAAGTGTCCCATACCACTTTGAAACTTTTAAAGGGAGTTTTAATTTTAAAACTTTAATGTCCATATAAATAAATCCTTAAAACCATTTTTAAAACATGGAAATTAATGAGCAAGATTTAGAAGAATAAGTCTTTAAAACATTTTAAAATGGTATTTTGGTTAGAGATTCTAACCAAAAGAGAGACACTTGAGTAAAAATAATTGAGGTAATAAAAACTTTGTAATATCATGAAAATAAAGGGATTCATGATATACTATGTCAAAGTACATTATATACACCACATAAAAGTGATTTGGTGTATATCAACAAAGAAGTCCCAATTGAATGTAAATTGAGATGAAATCTCTCATAAAGGCCGTATCCTTAGGTTAAGGATAAATCAACAACATAATTATGTGTGAAAAATATAAATACACTAAATATGATTGAATATTCAGTGCAAAACAATCAAAGGATATTCACACATATTCTCGTAGAAACAACACCAACGAAGTGGATGTTTAACTCAACAAATGGTGAAAGAGTTAAAATTACTCTTATAAAATTCATATTAATGACTTGAGAATTATCAATAGAGTGATTATGTGTATCAAAAGTATATCCACAGGAAGGGGAGTGGAAATTATGACATAATCAAATGAATAGTGATTCCACACATAATCTTGGAGTAATATAATCAATGAAATATGCGTAAAGCCGAATGAGTGGAAATTGAAATGTCAAATTCCCTTATCGATTTGGTAACATACGAAACATACAACTATGAAAGAAGGATCATACAATGACTATGTAAGTACCCATAAATTAATGTATATTACACAATGAATACAATCATGGGCAGTACACATACACCACATGTAATAATTAAGTGGTGAACAATGGAATTCTCACGAAATTAAGAGTGAGATAAGAAACTCCTTACCACGTTAATCAACTGAGTCGTATGGCAAAAAGTTAATAACCACAAAATTATTTACAGAATAACATGAATATAAAGAGAATCATGATAATATATATCAAATGGCCGTACACAATACACCACTTTCAATAATTTAGTGGCGAACAATGGAAATCTCACGGAATTGAAAGTGAGATAAGAAAATCCCTTACTTTGTAATTTTTCCTTGGTCGATGGTAGGTTTGCCTCCTGTATAATGGTGAAATAATTGTTATTGAATAATACAAGAATCATTTACTTTAATATGATATCATATATGATCTTTTAACATTGATTTGTTAATAATATCTTAGAATTATCGTCATTTCGGGTGTCAACGGGTTCATTTTACTTTATATTCTTTGTTATGTGAGCCATATTCGTTATTAATGGGATGTATATTATTCTTATCTAGAATGATATAAAGTCCTTAGACATCATTTTTAAATCATCAAATGATAATTATACTTGAATGGATACGATGGAGAATGAATCTCATCGCGTTCGTGGAGACGGTAGTCCGTACGTACGCACGAGCGACAATATCATTCTTTTGATATTAAAATAATATATAAATGGATGGTCTATCATATATACAGAATCATTAACATGTTATATTTATTATTTACATGAGTTACACATCATTATTATACCCATCCAAATAATAATATATTGAATAACAATTACACCACGACGTGGAGACGGTAAGCCGTACGTACGCACGTATGGTGACATGTTATTCAAAGGGTGGATAGAATACTGAATATGGTTGTACCATATTTATAATAACATCATATTATATGTGAGATACTGGAGTTATTATTTTAGAATGGTAAGAACAAAGGAAGAAGAAGTGGAAGAAGAAATGAACTTGGAGAAGGGTGGTGAAATCATTACCTCTTCTTCGGGTTCTTCCTTTTGATTTGATCAAAAGGGCTCCTTAGGTTGGCTTTCTGATCAAACTAAGGCCCTTAGGTTGTATTGAGGGAAGTGGGGAGAGTATTTGGGCAGAGTTTGGCCGAACCAAAAGGCTTTGAAGGTGTGAATAAATGAGAAGGAGGAGTGCCCTTTTATAAGAGGGGTGAGGGGCACCTTTGGGAAATCTAGAAATATTAGTTTATAATAAATTCATATTCGGTTTCTAATGGCTCCAAAGTTGACTATTCAAAGGTTAAGGTGGGGATGGGTCGAAAAAAACTCAACCAATATAATTTAGACAGGTTTGGGTACTTATATTAACCTTATCTTTAAGTATTAACTCTAAGTTAATTAGTTTCACTTTTACAATGTCTCTTTGTATTTTTATATAATATGGTTAATAAACATACTATATACATCCACGAAACCCCCAAGTGGTCCATTAAGGATGAACCTATCATGATATAAGTCTCTTGGCCGAACCTTAGATTTTTAGGAATTTAATATCAATTAATAATATAATATTTTTTTAAGAACTCTTTTATGTCAATTTTGACACTATTCAATAGTTGATTTTTGTGAAACTCATAATAGATTGATTACTTAGAAAAAAGTCAATTAAAACAATCCTAATATATCATATTATCCCAGAAAATTAGTTTAATTCATAAAAAGTTTCATATTATATTTATTTGGGTATTTATAATATCATTTTTTTTTATTTTTTCACTATTATAGTAATTACTTCATCATCGTTGTGTGATAAATAAAATAAATTATTTAATGTCTAAAAATTATAAATAAAATATCATTATGTGGGAAATCTTTTTATATTTCTAATTAATATTTATAATCTAAAATAAAACATATATAACCCTATGTAACAATTGTTTTGCTAAAAGATATATGCTTGTGTCATTTTTGTATTCATTTTAACTTAATTAAAATAAAGTGTCATTATCACTTACAAGTGGATCCATGGGGTCCCAAAATCAACCCAAAGATGCCCATGGTCGACCATGTATCAACCAATAGGGTTAAGACACGTTTTAGGGTAATTTAGTATTATTATAATATTATTTTTTAACCCTTATTTACCGGATTTACCCTTAACCATGGTAAATAAAATATTTACCGCAGTAATTATTCAAAATGTCTAAAAATAAAAGTTACCTATTTACACAATTTGAACATCCTGATTCCAAATATGGAATCCATTTTCCTAAATTCAAAACACAGAAGTGGCAGAAATTAATTTAAAATTAATTCCCGCTGTCAAAACAAAAAAGCGTGTTTTTAAGAGATAATAACTATCAAAAGATTGACACTTGTTTATGTTCGGTTTAATTGTAAAATTATGTCCAATGACCAAAATTATATTAAATGGTAAAAATATATTCTAAATATACTTTAAAACCACTCAAATTCATAATTTATCACTATTAATTATTTTGATTAAAAAAGCTGTTTTTAATTAAAATTTAGTAATTTTCACTATTCATCAAAATATGAAAGTTATCCGAAAAGTACCAAAATTTCACCTTAGGCTAAATTAGATATTCCGAATCCAAAAATGAAGTCCATTTTGAAATATAAAATATATATAATTTTAAAAAGTAGGTATTACTATTCATAACGGCTAGTTTGATTGGTTGTGGTGTGTTAAAATCTCGAAGTTGCGTACAATGCATGTCATTGCATTATTCGAAAGGAAACATACCGAGGAAGCTTGGGGTGTTACATTCTAACCTCCTTCAATAAATTGTGTCCTCTCAATTTTTAAAATTTTTCTTGGGAATATAATGGAAAGTCCCACATCGGAAAAAGAGTCAATAAAACTATCACTTTAAAAGAAAGAAAGAGAGGTATAAGGGTCATCCAAGATAACCCATACTAGGATTCCATGTAAGAAAACATGGATATGGATGATAAACTAAGTGTCAAGTTCTGATGTAGAGGGATAGAAATCATGATCAGGAGAAAGTTAACAATGAGAAAACCACAAACTTGTGTTGGGACAAACGACCATTAGTCTCCTAGTAGGAAAGTAAACGGACAACATTTTTTTTAAGTTAAATTACATAAGGAAGAGGAATTCATTTATGATATTGACTAAGAACATTATGAGATATACTTACATTTTAAGTAGATTTTTATTCTTTAATAAATTTCCACCACTAACTCAATTTTTTTTAAACGATGAGTATTCAAGAAGACTTGGTCACACTGGAAGAGCTAGAATAAATTTCTGTAGAATCACATGATCCATGTAGGATAAACCATATATTTACATTGTATTTGAAGATTAATCAAAACAAAAATGGTTAGTGAATGATCTAATGATCCCCCAAAAGAATATTCATTGAGATAAATATGCACTAATCTTAATTTCTACAATTAAACCAACAATACCCCAAAGTTAAATAGATACCATTCAATAACCAATTGTCCTTAAAATCCTTTAATATAATCCAAACTAATATTGAAACCCAAAACATAGAAGAATTTGATTATGTAGTCTCCCATGTTACATTGTATCTCTAAATGACATCAAATACTCTTAAAGTCACATACTTAAAAGTAATTAACATTATCACATATTCTCTGTTATAGGTTAATCATTTCCATAAATAACCCAAATCACTATAAATCAACAATAAAAACGTAGATAAAAATCCATCATTACTCTATAAATGAAACCCCATTGTATTCTATTTTCCTTGGGCATATAGTGTTCCCAACAAAGCGAACATCTTCCAAAATAACATTTATCACTTAATCACCAAATCATTTTCCTATACCAAGGGTATTCATTTGATAAGACATAAGAACCCAAATCATCTTATTATTGATCAATAAAATCATTTATCAAAAAAAATAGTCACACTAACCAGGGACTTCACGTAGTCCAGTGGTAGGCGATAAATCCCAATCGCACTTTGGTTGTGGGTTCGATTCCCACAGCTTTGTCCGACGCGACGGGTTGTCACACGGTCTACGTGTTGTCCTTTTTCAAAAACTATATTTTATAATATTACCAAGATGAGATAAATTCCTCAAAATAACATAATTTAACCACAAATGTTATATCATACTTTTCATTTTCATCCCAAATTATAATAACTTATCATTTTCTCAAACCCCAATGATCATATAAAACCAAATGGTTATTTATACCTATATCCAAAATAGAAGAGACAATTATTCCTCAAATATCATTCTCACATGGCAAACTGCAGGGTTACAAATACAAGAGAAAATTATTCCAAAGTAAACCCATCAACAAGGAGTGCTAATTTTTCTCCAACCATTTATTTCCACATAGCTTCTTCTTTGACCAAGAAAATATCCTATAGAATAGGACATTCACTCGGGTAATGGCCAGGTCCCCTACATTTACGGCAAATGACTGTAAATGGACTCTTGGGACCATTTTTATCTTCTTCCATAGTACTCTTCATTTTTCTTCGGCAATTCTTCACTTAATGTCCTTCCTTCCCGCACGTAAAACATTTCGTTGTCCCATTGAGACACTTTCCTAGGTGTCTCTTTCCACATTTCCTACATGATGAAAATTGAGGGTTCTTTTCTCCATGGTCTCCATTGCTTGAGCTCTTATCATTTATCACCTTTCACTTCCTTGTTGAGTCTGGGAGTTGGTTAATATATATGTTGTTGATCATATTTTTGGAAAACTGATTTGGAATAAAGACGATATCTTTTACGCCTATCAACATTCCATTTTTTTGCTCATGGACACCACTGTTCCCACCTTGTACATCATTCTCAATGTCACTATGACTTCCTTGGAATCCAGTCGTTGTCTAAAACCATAAAGCATTGTGTGATTAATTGTAGTCATAAAATCATTTAGAGATTAAAATGTCACCATATTCTCAATTTGAAACAAATTAGGATTAACCAAGGCCATTTACTCTCATCTTATATATATATTACTTAAATCGGTTTGTAAAGAAAATGTAAATTATCCTAAGCATATCCCCCGGGAGTGTCTTAACCAAGAGTGCAGCAAGGCCCGTTGACGTGCACCAGTTCCCGTTCGAGTCTAGATCAAAGAGGTGTTTTCGGGTTTTACCCCTAGGTACATCTGTTCCAGAGCCGCCTCTACCTGCTCGTATCCAGACATGGATGTATTTCTCAGAAAACTCACAAAATCTCTACAATACCAAAATTCTAGGAAGTTCTTTTATACTAATCCTCAAAGTTCATCTTAGGTCTACGTGCTCTAATCAGAGTTTATCTAAATCTAGCTTCCAAGGTTTGTACTAAACTTCCTCTGATACCAATTGTAACGCCCCGACCCTAGTTACCTAGAGTCGGTGCATTATTACATAACATTGGCATGATCACGAGAAAGATCAAGTCTCGAAAGACCGATTAGTTTAGTAGCCTTGGAATAACTAGATACATCCATAAATTTTTACATTACATCATAAAAAAAAACATCTTGTCTTCATATCCCCTCATACTATCCCTGCAGGTCATTCATAAATTACTTCTTCATAATCCTGGGAAAAATAAAACATTGAAAGGGGTGAGCTCAGATGCTCCGTAAGGATAACATTATAGAAGAATCTTTCATAAATAAGCATAAACACTTAAGCCAATTTATAACTAAAACAAAAGCCTTTTAAACATGAACTTTCAACATGGTATGGAATAAATAAAATGAAATAGTTCCATTTACTTACTCACATGGATATTCTACTAGTCGAATGATCACATGCAATATCAATAACCACTTTCATAATGGTGGAATGCATAATGCCAGACTATCATAACTACATAGCCAAGGCCTCGTGCCAATACTACAAATAAGATATTGCCAAGGCCTTGTGCCAAGACACTAGTTTGTCTCATGAGACCTACCGATGCATCGAGGAGCTATAGCGGGCACCACCCATCACTTATTAAGTCCAATTCATTCCTCATATGAATAGGTTTATGCATAAAATAAACATTCGTATTAAAACTAGCATACGAAATGTCAATACTTTAACCACAAACCATGAATGGTATAAAAATAGAACATCCACAGTCAAACATAACTCATTTGATACAATATGGAAGATTGTATTGTATCACATTAACATTAATCATGAATAATTAAGGATGTTGACATAGATGAAAATAATCATCAAAACTATTTGAGGGAAATATCCCCCTTTTCTTGAAATCATTTAAAAGTCACACTATTTGTCAAGAAGCCATTTAAAAATAGATTTTTGAATCAAAGTGTCCCATACCACTTTGAAACTTTTAAATGGAGTTTTAATTTTAAAACTTTAATGTCCATATAAATAAATCCTTAAAACCATTTTTAAAACATGGACATTAATGAGCAAGATTTAGAAGAATAAGTCTTGAAAACATTTTAAAATGGTATTTTGGTTAGAGATTCTAACCAAAAGAGAGACACTTGAGTACAAATAATTGAGGTAATCAAAACTTTGTAATATAATGAGAATAAAGGGATTCATGATATACTATGTCAAAGTACATTATATACACCACATAAAAGTGATTTGGTGTATATCAACAAAGAAGTCCCAATTAAATGTAAATTGAGATGAAATATCTCATAAAGGCCGTATCCTTAGGTTAAGGATAAATCAACGACATAATTATGTGTGAAAAAATATAAATACACTAAATATGATTGAATATTCAGTGAAAAACAATCAAAGGATATTCACACATATTCTCGTAGAAACAACACCAACGAATTGGATGTTTAACTCAACAAATGGTGAAAGAGTTAAAATTACTCTTATCAAATTCATATTAATGACTTGAGAATTATCAATAGAGTGATTATTTGTATCAAAAGTATATCCACAGGAAGGGGAGTGGAAATTATGACATAATCAAATGAATAGTGATTCCACACATAATCTTGGAGTAATATAATCAATGAAATATGCGTAAAGCTGAATGAGTGGAAATTGAAATGTCAAATTCCCTTATCGATTTGGTAACTTACGAAACATACAACTATGAAAGAAGGATCATACCATGACTATGTAAGTACCCATAAATTAATGTATATTACACAATGAATACAATCATGGGCAGTACACATACACCACATGTAATAATTAAGTGGTGAACAATGGAATTCTCACGAAATTAAGAGTGAGATAAGAAACTCCTTACCACGTTAATCAACTGAGTCGTATGGCCAAAAGTTAATAACCACCAAATTATTTACAGAATAACATGAATATAAAGAGAACCATGATAATATATATCAAATGGCCGTACACAATACACCACTTTCAATAATTTAGTAGCGAACAATGGAAATCTCACGGAATTGAAAGTGAGATAAGAAAATCCCTTACCACGTACTTTCTCCTCGCTCGATGGTAGGTTTACCTCCTGTATAATGGTGAAATAATTGTTATTGAATAATACAAGAATCATTTACTTTAATATGATATCATATATGATCTTTTAACATTGATTTGTTAATAATATATTAGAATTATCGTCATTTTGGGTGTTAACGGGTTCATTTTACTTTATATTCTTTGTTATGTGAGCCATATTCGTTATTAATGGGATGTATATTATTCATATCTAGAATGATATCAAGTCCTTAGACATCATTTTTAAATCATCAAATGATAATTATACTTGAATGGATACGATGGAGAATGAATCTCATCGCGTTCGTGGAGACGGTAGTCCGTACGTACACACGAGCGGCAATATCATTCTTTTGATATTAAAATAATATATAAATGGATGGTCTATCATATATACAGAATCATTAACATGTTATATTTATTATTTACATGAGTTACACATCATTATTATACCCATCCAAATAATAATATATTGAATAACAATTACACCACGACGTGGAGACGGTAAGCCGTACGTACGCACGTATGGTGACATGTTATTCAAAGGGTGGATAGAATAACGAATATGGTTGTACCATATTTATAATAACATCACAGTGTATGTGAGATACTGGAGTTATTATTTTATAATTGTAAGAACAAATGAAGAAGAAGTGGAAGAAGAAATGAACCTGGAGAAGGGTGGTGAAATCATTACCTCTTCTTCGGGTTCATCATTTTGATTTGATCAAAAGGGCTCCTTAGGTTGGCTTTCTGATCAAACTAAGGCCCTTAGGTTGTAGTGAGGGAAGTTGGGAGAGTATTTGGGCAGAGTTTGGCCGAACCAAAAGGCTTTGAAGGTGTGAAGAAATGAGAAGGAGGAGTGCCCTTTTACAAGAGGGGTGAGGGGCACCTTTGGAAAAGCTAGAAATATTAGTTTATAATAAATTCATATTCGGTTTCTAATGGCTCAAAAGTTGACTATTCAAAGGTTAAGGTGTGGATGGGTCGAAAAAAACTCAACCAATAGAATTTAGACAGGTTTGGGTACTTATATTAACCTTATCTTTAAGTATTAACTCTATGTTAATTAGTTTCACTTTTACAATGTCTCTTTGTATTTTTATATAATATGGTTAATAAACTTACTATATACATCCAAGAGACCCCCAAGTGGTCCATTAATGATGAAAATATCATGATATAAGTCTCTTGTCCGAACCTTAGATTTTTAGGAATTTAATATCAATTAATAATATAATATTTTTTTTAAGAACTCTTTTATGTCAATTTTGACACTATTAAATAGTTGATTTTTGTGAAACTCATAACAGATTGATTACTTCGAAAAAAGGAAATTAAAACAATCCTAATATATAATATTATCCTAGAAAATTAGTTTAATTCATTAAAAGTTTCATATTATATTTATTTGGGTATTTATAATATCAATTATTTTATTTTTTCACTATTATAGTAATTATTTCATCATCGTTGTGTCATAAATAAAATAAATTATTTAATGTCTAAAAATTATAAATAAAATATCATTATTTAGTAAATACTTTTATCTTTCTAATTAATATTTATAATCTAAAATCCAACATATATAACCCTATGTAACAATTGTTTTGCTAAAAGATATATGCTTGTGTCATTTTTGTATTCATTTTAACTTAATTAAAATAAAGTGTCATTATCACTTACAAGTGGATCCATGGGGTCCCAAAATCGACCCAAAGATGCCCATGGTCGACCATGTATCAACCAATAGGGTTAAGACACGTTTTAGGGTAATTTAGTATTATTATAATATTATTTTTTAACCCTTATTTACCGGATTTACCCTTAACCATGGTAAATAAAATATTTACCGCAGTAATTATTCAAAATGTATAAAAATAAAAGTTACCTATTTACAAAATTTGAACATCCTGATTCCAAATATGGAATCCATTTTCCTAAATTCAAAACACGGAAGTGGCAGAAATTAATTTAAAATTAATTCCCGCTGTCAAAACAAAAAGCGTGTTTTTAAGAGATAATAACTATCAAAAGATTGACACTTGTTTATGTTCGGTTTAATTGTAAAATTATGTCCAATGACCAAAATTATATTAAATGGTAAAAATATATTCTAAATATACTTTAAAACCACTCAAATTCATAATTTGTCACTATTAATTATTTTGATTAAAAAAGTTGTTTTTAATTAAAATTTAGTAATTTTCACTATTCATCAAAATATGAAAGTTATCCGAAAAGTACCAAAATTTCAACTTAGGCTAAATTAGATATTCCGAATCCAAAAATGAAGTCCATTTTGAAATGTAAAATATATATAATTTTAAAAAGTAGGTATTACTATTCATAACGGCTAGTTTGATTGGTTGTGGTGTGTTAAAATCTCGAAGTTGCGTACAATGCACGTCATTGCATTATTCAAAAGGAAACATACTGAGGAAGCATGGGGTGTTACAGATAAACTCTGATTAGAGCACATAGACCTAAGATGAACTTTGAGGATAAGTGTAGAAGAACTTCCTAGAATTTTGGTATTGTAGAGATTTTGTGAGTTTTCTGAGCAATACATCCCTGTTTGGATACGAGCAGGTAGAGGCGGCTCTGGCACAGATGTACCTAGGGGTAAAACCCGAAAACACCGCTTTGAGCTAGACTCGAACGGGAACTCGTGCACGACAACGGGCCTTGCTGCACTCTTGGTTACGACACTCCCGGGGGATATGCTTAGGATAACTCTCATTTTCATTACAAACCATTATGAAGGGTTTATGTGGATTTACTTCCTCAAAGGATAAATTTTTATGATTATGGATTATATCCATAAACTATTTAATTTATGTTATGTGTTTCACAAGTTTGGGATTAGGTATTGTTATTCATAAACTAATCTAGTGTATGCCATTGTTTAGAAATGCCGCCCAGTAGAAGGAATGAGAACTCCAGCAATGCACATGATACAAAGAGAAAGAAGGATCATATATTTCATGGTCTTAAGCTATAATTTATAAGAGAAATAGTCTCGCATGTATTATCATCATATGAAGATATAATATCATGTGTTGATAAGATAAGTAAAGAGTTTACTGAGTCCTATGGATTTGAAGGGAAGCAAGAGAAGAAAAGGATGGAAGAGAGAAAGTTGGATAAAGGGAAGAGGGAAAATAAGAATTTTCCCATATGTGATAACCGTGGGAAGAAAAACCCTGGAACTTGTCTGAAAGGAATGGGAGATTGTTATAAGTGTGGAGGAAAAGGGCACAAAGTACGTGACTGCAAGGGTAAGAAAATGGTTTCAAATGTACAATGCTTCATTTGCAAGGAGTTTGGACACTACACGAACCTATGTCCCAGTCATCAGACTATGCTGCAAATGATGCTATTGGATAATAATCAAGTTATGATACTACCACATATGAAGAGGAATGATTAGAGTTCTTATGTTGATTATGTCATTTGAGTGTTGTATCAACAATGTACATGTTATAATAATTATGGAGTATATAAGGATTGTACTGCAGTACTATTTCATTAAGGACTTGAGATTGTGTGGAACAAAGAAAAGTGACTCAATAGCAGGTTAAATTTTTTGGAAAATATATGGTTGAGAGAATGATAAACCATAATATAGTTATGATACCGAGGTAGTGATTTTGGAATAATACATGATTGATTTGGATAAATTATATTGGCTATTCTTGAATACCTTGAAACTGATTAATGATTTGTATATTCCATCATTGTTGGGGTTTAAAAATTTTTTGGATTGAAGGAGTATATCTATTATTCTTTAAGGAATAAGGGATCATGAATGTAATCAATAAGGTTTTATGGTAATGTAGGTTGTTGCAGTGTTTTAAAAGAATAAATCATAAAGGTGTTCACATGTTATTACGTGGAAAAAGGATATTTATTATGTTTACCTTCCTTATAAATTTTGGACTGAAGTATTTTGGATAGTTCTAGTTTGGATTATTTTGGATTGCCATAAAAGGACATCCCGGAGGTCGGGCGACAACCCGTCGCGTCCGGCAAGGCCGCGAGACTTGTACCCACAACCGAAGGGCGACAAGGCCGTATCACCTACCACTGACCCATGAGATGTCCTGGATTAAATAATGTAGTTTTTATTAAAAGATCTTGTAGATGAATTATAAATTCCTTTATTTTGGAACCCTATACGAATAGTGTAAATAGAATTTTTTACTTTCTAGAGTGAAAGATGAGTTTGTGGTAGAAATTTATTAATGGATAAAACTCTAATTATAAAGTAATTATATCTCCTTATGATATTAGCCAATCTCATAAATAAATTCCTCAACATTAAGAAAAGGAACTTAGAACAAAAATGTTGTCCTAGATGTTACCTTAAATCATCACTAATTTATGGGTTTGGGATTGTTGGCATTTTCATAGCCATGTTCTCTACCACTCTCCATCAGATAATTGATGGTTAGATTTTTCTTCCATATCCATATCTTCCTACATGGAACCCTAGTATGTGTTTTTTTCGGTAATCTTCATACTTTCCACTCTTTATTTTAAATAGAGGCCTCATTAATTCATTTTTCGATGTGGGGTTTCAACTAAGATATTTTGAAACGTCAAAAATCTGTTATCCTAATACCCTATGTTTTGTGGAACCTATGGTATTTCAAATCATCATAGATTGATTAATTTAAGGGCCTCAATTTTACACTTGTTTGTGATTGATGACCTCAATCACTACCTATAAATATTTACGTTTTCCCTCCAATTATATGTCTCTAATTTCCACCAATGTTCTCCTAATCGAGATCATAATTTGGTGGTGACCCTTTCATTTCTCTTTTCCTCATATTAAGACTAAATTTTAGTAACCCAATTTCCGATGTGGGTTTTCCCACAAAGATATTTTTTATTTTCAACCTTTTATTTTCAAAGAATAATTTCAAATTGCGAGGACGCAATTTATTGAAGGAGGGGAGAATGTAACACCCCAAGCTTCTACGGTACACTTCTCTTTGAATAATGTGATAGCGTGTGTTGTACGCAACACCGAGTTCTAAAACATCATAACCAATCAAACTAGCCGTTATGAATAGTAATACCTACTTTTTGAAATTATATATATTTTATATTTCAAAATGGACTTCATTTTTGGATTCGGAATATCGAATTTAGCCTAAGGTGAAATTTTGGTACTTTTCGGATAACTTTAATATTTTGATGAATAGTGAAAATTACTAAATTTTAATTAAAAACAACTTTTTTAATCAAAATAATTAATAGTGATAAATTATGAATTTGAGTGGTTTTAAAGTATATTTAGAATATATTTTTACCATTTAATATAATTTTGGTCATTGGAAATAATTTTACAATTAAACCGAACATAAACAAGTGTCATTCTTTTGATAGTTATTATCTCTTAAAAACACGTTTTTTGTTTTAACAACGGAAATTAATTTAAAATTAATTTCTTCCACTTCTATGTTTTGAATTTAGAAAAATGGATTCCATATTTGGAATCAGAATTTTCAAATTTTGTAAATAGGTAACTTTTATTTTTAGACATTTTGAATAATTACTGCGGTAAATATTTTATTTACCATGGTTAAGGGTAAATCCGGTAAATAAGGGTTACAAAATAATATTATAATAATACTAAATTACCCTAAAACGTGTCCTAGACTTATTGGTTGATACATGTTCGACCATAGGCATATTTGGGTCGATTTTGGGACCCAATGGTGCCACTTGTAGGTGATAGGGACACTTTATTTTAATTAAGTTAAAATGAATACAAAAATGACACAAGCATATATCTTTTAGCAAAACAATTTTTACATAGGGTTATATATGTTGGATTTTAGATTATAAATATTCATTAAAAATATAAAAAGATTTACTACATAATTATATTTTATTTATAATTTTTAGACATTAAATAATTTAATTTATTTATGACACAATGATGATGCAGTAAGTACTATAATAGTGAAAAATAAAAATAATTGATATTATAAATACCCAAATAAATATAATATGAAACTTTTAAAGAATTAAACTAATTTTCTAGGATAATATGATATATTAGTATTGATTAATTTGACTTTTTTTGAAGTAATCAATCTGTTATGAGTTTCACAAAAATCAACTATTGAATAGTGTCAAAATTGACAGAAAAGAGTTTTTAAAACAAATATTATATTATTAATTGGTATTAAATTCATAAAAATCTAAGGCTCGGCCAAGAGACTTATATCATGATAGGTGTCTCATTAATGGACCACTTGGGGTCTCTTGGATGTATATAGTAAGATTATTAACCATATTATATAAAAATACAAAGTGACATTGTAAAAGTGAAACTAATTAACTTAGAGTTAATACTTAAAGATAAGGTTAATATAAGTACCCAAACCTGTCTAAATTCTATTGGTTGAGTTTTTTTCGACCCCTCCCCAACTTAAAATTTAAATAATCAACTTTGGAGCCACTATAAACCGAATATGAATTTATTATAAACTAATATTTCTAACTTTTCCAAAGGTGCCCCTCACCCCTCTTGTAAAAGGGCACTCCTCCTTCTCTTTTATTCACACCTTCAAAGCCTTTTGGTTCGGACACACTCTGCCCAAATACTCTCCCAACTTCCCTCACTACAACCTAGAGGCCTTAGTTTGATCAGAAAGCAAACCTAAGGAGCCCTTTTGATCAAATCAAAAGGAAGAAACCGAAGAAGAGGTAATGATTTCACCATCCTTTTCCAAGTTCCTTTCTTCTTCCACTTCTTCTTCCTTTGTTGTTACCATTCTAAAATAATAACTCTAGTATCATAGATATACTGTGATGTTATTATAAATATGGTAAAACCATATTCAGTATTCTATCCACCCTTTTGAATAACATGTCACCATACGTGCGTACGTACGGCTTACCGTCTCCACGTCGTGGTGTAATTGTTATTCAATATATTATTATTTGGATGGGTATAATAATGATGTGTAACTCATGTAAATAATAAATATAACATGTTAATGATTCTGTATATATTATATACCATCCATTTATATATTATTTTAATATCAAAAGAATGATATTGTCGCTCGTGCGTACGTACGGACTACCGTCTCCACGAACGCGATGAGATTCATTCTCCATAGTATCCATTCAAGTATAATTATCATTTGATGATTTAAAAATGATTTTTAAGGACTTGATATCATTCTGGATATGAATAATATACAACCTATCCATTACAAACATGGCTTACGTAACAAAACATATAAAATAAAACGAGTAAGTTAACACCCGAAACAACGATAATACTAAGATATTATTAACAAATCAATGTTAAAAGATCATATATAATATCATATTAATATATGTGATTCTTGTATAATTTAATAACAATTATTTCACCATTATACAGGAGGTTAACCTACCCCAACCAAGGAAAATTACAAGGTAAAGGGTTTTCATCTCACTCTTTATTCCCGTGAGATTCATGCCATATTGCCACCATTACCTTTTGTGTGGTGTATGTACTGCCCATAATTATATTCTTTGTGTAATACACTCTAATATATGTGTATTTACATATTAATTGTATTATACCTCTTTCATGGGTTTTATGTTTCATAAGTTACCAAATTGGTAAGGTTTATTTCACAATCTCTTCATTATCCGAGGTTGTTTATACGTAATAATCTACTGGGATCTCTTTATCATCCACATCCATGTTTCTTAATAATGTATTTCAAAACATTTTTAATATTTTCAACAATATGGGTTAAAGTCATTTATACCCTTATGTTTTTCGAAAGGAATCTTTCCGTCGTTTTCCAAACAAGGCACTTTTAACCTTTTCGACAAATTTAAGGTAAGAATGTTTTTTTAACTTATACGACAGGTGCGGCTATTTACCGCTGTTATAAAATCGTCAAAGCTTCCCTTACAAGCTTATAAGAATATTTTAAAATTGAATGTATAATTTTATAATTATGTTACTTTTAAAATGATTTAAAAAAAGAGATATTTCTCTAAAATAGTTTTGATTTCATCTATGTCAACATCCTTTGATGGCTTTTAAGCTTATTTGAAGGTGATTTATTATGATACAAAACATCCATATTTTATTGAAGGTTTTGAGATATTTTTGACTATGGATAATCTATTCTTATGTCACTCATGGTTTTTTTTAAAGTATTGACATTTCATAAGTTATTTTTAATCCGAATGTTTATGTTATATTTCAACCTTTCATTCAGATGAATGTGTTAGACAAGTATGTACCGGGTTGGGGACCGGTAAAAGTAAGCCCTCCGGTTTGGTCTCTGGTTATTAGAGGAACTCCGTTTTGGTCTCCGGTTATTAGAGGCACTCCGGGTTGGTGTCCGGTTATTAGAGGCACTTCGGGTTGGGTTCCGGCTATAGTTAGCCCCTAGGTCTTGGGACAAGGCCTTGACAAAGAAATTAAATTCCAGCATTATGCATTCCATCATTATGAAAGTGGTTATTGATTTTGCATGTGATTATTCGATTAGTAGAATATCCATGTGAATAAGTAAATGGCATTATTTCATTTTATTTATTCCATACTCTGTTGAAAATTCATGTTTGAAAGGATTTTGTTTTAGTTATACATTTTCTTAAATTTTTATTCTTATTTATGAAACTTTCCGCTATATTTTTATCCTTACTGGGCATTTGAGCTCACCCCTTTTCTATGTTTTATTTTTCCTAGGAAGTGAAGAAGTAAATTATGAATGACCTGCAGGGATATTATGTGGGGATATGAGTGTGGATTATGGAGACAATATGTTGTTGTAGTAGTTTTCATTTTATGATGTAATGTAAGACTTATGAATATATCTAGTGTTTCCAAGGCTACTAAACCAATCGGTCTTTCGAGATTTGATCTTTCTTGTGATCATGCCAATGTTATGTAATAATGCACCGAGTCTGGGTAACTAGGGTCGGGGCGTTACACATTCTATTTATTTTTATCAATTTTATGAAATATTAATCTCATATAACCATTATATTTATATATATATACCTTAAATATACAACTATTTAAATAACCATTTCATTTCTTTGGTTATGCATGTTTTTAATTCCCTTTTAATTTTTACTTTTATGTAAATTGAATTGAAGAGAACATTCCAATTTCTTGTATCACATTGAGAATTACCCAGTAAAATGTTTTTTGAATAGTAATATATTATAAAAGTTTTTATTATTTTAAAGAGAACCATATTGGGTCAATCTTGTTTTTATGGATAACAATATGGTCCTTATTTTAAAATATCATTTACTTATTTCATAAATCATTACCCAAGTGATACATTTTTATTCATTATTTTATTATATTTTTCTGATGAAATATCTATATTGGAACTTCATGATCAATACTTTTATTAATTTTCACATATGAGCATATAAATTAATTATTTTATTTTTCTTTTGAGAATTATTATTATTTAGATTTTGGTTATGCCTTGAATCTGAATTATCAAAACCACTTCCTTCTCACGGGTTTGAGCATGCTAATGATTTGTGTGTGCTTCATTTTATTCTTGTGGCATGAATATGTATTATTTTAATTTTTGTGATGGGTGGTACTATAATTATATACCCCTCTAATGCATTGGTTAAGGATTTATATATCATGAGATGTTTTTTAAGGGATTTGAGGGTAAACCTAATCCACAGAGAGAATTTGTTCACTTTACGATGATGGTTTTGGGAGTGGCCCTTAACTTATGGTTATTATATCATGTTTTATTTTATTTCCATATTTTTATGATACTATGAAATAATTTCACTATTCTATGTCTCTATGTTTATGATAATTCTCTTCATGATATCATGTTTTTTCTTCATGAATAACATGTTAGGCTTTATGGACATGTTTAATCCCTTACTGGGATTTCTAGAGCACTATTTTCCTTTTGAATTTTCCTTCGGATATCTAATATAGTATTTGAAAATATATGGGTGTTAGGATAAATATTTGGAGTTTTAAATAAATATGATTTTTTATGTTTAATATGATGCATTTTTATGTCTAATATTTCAAATACACCAGAACTCTAGATCACCATCTTGTATTTATTAGGAAAGTATATTATCAATTATGAAATAAAGCATTTTTAAGACTTGGGTTGCAATAGTTGGTGTTAAGGAAATGTATAATTATTTTTAGATATTATGATGATATAAACATAGTGGAAACGCTTTGGGAGATGTCTAAGTAATAAAACTAGGTATATAAAAATGCCCTAAAATTTTTTAAAATATAGATTGTGTGGGTTTCCTTACAATTACATCCCAATATAGATACTAGAAAGTGGATTCATGCCATGTCACAGTTGTACCTAGGGTTTATAACCTAAAAGATGGAATGTATGGTATTAAATCAACTATGAACTAATGAATGGAAAAAGGCTTAACTTCACCACTGGATAGAAATTCCCATGGGATATTCTTTTGTTAATTCATATTCTCTTTACAAACCATTATAAATTATTTGATCATATTTTTCTGGAGATTAATTAGGTTAGAGAACCTAAAAGGAAAATGATCGTGGATAACATAGATTGAATTATACCGATTCATAAGTTAGTTTATACAAATCATGTATTTTTTTATTATTATATGTTTATGGTTGACCTTTAATATATTTATTAACTAGAGTCTTCCCATCCCTAAATATCCTTTATTTTAAAAAATTTATGGAAATAAGAGGAATCATGTTAACAAAATGATTAATGGAAAATATAATGATTTCCCTAATTAAATACCCAACAAAATTAGAGAAGGAGTTGTGAACTTATTGGTATTACTGAATCAACTAACTCAAGTTATCAATAATAACATGAATCTATTAGAACACACTCTAATATAGAAAGTTTTAGTTGATTCCTTTATGAATTATATACCTCTAAATTTTAGTCGATCCTCTGATCCCATAATATCTAAAAAATGTATTATCTAAATTGATATGATATACATTAGAATTCCTCATCTATCAAATGTTATATGTTCCTTTATATGTGAAAACTATTGTTTTTAACATCTCATAGGTAGCAGGGAATTTTGAAACTCAATTAAATTCATCTGGTCGATGTCAACAGATATTAATATTTATTTCTTTTGAGTTGGTGTCATATTCATCTTTTATTACAACATCCCATGTCTCTAGTTTCACAAGAATTTCATAAGGAGTAATGATATTCGTATAAACTATGAATCCCATATTCTTCAGGTACATAATCATTCATGATTTCCATTATTCATAGTTATCACCATTAAAATATGGAGCTCGAATCATTGACATACCTTTTATTAGATCATCCATCATCATCTTCTCGGTATACACCTTATTATTTTAATCTTTCTATAGGTTTATCTACATTACCAAATATCTCACCTATGATATCAATTTTTTGGGAAGAATAATAAAAATATAACACATGAGGGAGGGAGGGGGTGGTGAATTGTTTCTTTCCTATAATCTTGAAATATTATAGCATTTAAATCTCTATTAGATTTATGTAGATATGCAGAATTGTTTTCTGTTATAAGTATGAGAAGAGAATACACAATAAATAATAAAAAATAAATTTTTATAGTTGTTCCGGGAACAAATATCCCCTGGTTGACTACACAAAATATCTATCTATGATCGTGGTGAATTTCATATGAAACTTCCTCTTATCACATGACCTTCAAATCCACAACTGAGTACAAAGAGTTGACACATTTTCAACAAGGATAATAATATCATTATGATTATTTAATAGGGAACTTATTATCCACAACTTACTACAAAAATCTGACACTTCACCATGACTGAGTCCGAGTAGTCAAAACTCCAATAAATCAAAAAAGTTTGATTTGTTTATTTGTTCGGGATGTACTTCACAATTACAGTAGCAACTAAAAGTAGATGGATATTATTCTTCAAAATTGAATGAACTCAAAAAATAATACTTTGAAAGAGATCCTAGTTTCAAAGGATCTTCAATACAATTAGTAATCAATAAAGAAAAGTAGTTACAGTAAAAATTGGTTGAAAATATTTCTCTTTAATGTG
This sequence comes from Viscum album, assembly GCA_963277665.1. NCBI lineage: Eukaryota > Viridiplantae > Streptophyta > Magnoliopsida > Santalales > Viscaceae > Viscum > Viscum album. The sequence continues at coordinate 386,689,034 of OY728148.1, read as the reverse complement.
TATCCTATTTCAAATAAAATACAGATGATTTTTCTTTATATAAGTTCTATATATCAAGGATATATGAAATTATACACTTTTATTTGTATAATGTATCACAAATGAACATTTAAAATATGAATATGTCAAAAATATAGAAAGAATATTTCTTGCTTAGATATTTTAGATCCAAGATAGTCGCCTGATAGATCATAGATATTCAAATTTTATTGATCATGGATTTTTGGGTTTCCTTAAGAATATGGGTGAATTTCTCTAATGAATATGGTTATTTAAATAAATCATGATGAGTGTTTGAATCATTCATACAATATCTTTCAATTTATCTTTAATTCTATCAAGACTGTGGAAAAAATCTCAGATAAAATTGTGAATTTAAATCTCCATTACTGAGTAGATAAACATATGATTGAACTGCATAACATAGGGTTCCATTTTGTAACTTAGGGGTCATTTCCATAGTGTAGGGTTCAACATATAGTTCCTGAACCATAATTTCATCTGTGCAAAATTAAGGGATTAAAATCAACATTGGTATGATAATTCATATGTTTATCCTTCTAGTGTAAGGTTGATTCCAAAAGTATGGTTGATTAACCCTATGTCCATTCAAATGCAGCCTTTTCGATCCATACATAAATGTCGGGTTTCCAATCAATACATAAACTATTCATTTTAGGGATTATGATCCATACATTCTGAAAATAAAGGGTATGAATTCCATACATGCTTTTTTGAATACGGGGTTCATTCATTACATTACGCTTATCAGTATATGGTAGGAACAATGTTTCCAGAAACACTAAAATTCATTACAAACACTTTAATGAATATTCCTTAAAGATTAGAAACATTAATATAATTCTAAAATAAATATTTCAAAGAATATAAATTTCCTAAAATTAACATAACATAATATCATCAGTAAAAGAACAAGGTTATTTGTGACCATCAAAATCAATAATGTTTACAGAGTATTATTGAGAAAATACATTCCCAACAGTAGATGAATTGAAATACTATGGTAAGGAGCATGATTATAGGAATGTGAAAACTATATTTATGTTCAAACCTTGAGTGTACATTTATAATGAACTAAGAAATATAAATTGAAGAGAATAGTGACATAAGAAGAGTAAAACACATGTTGACTTTATTTATTCAAATAATGTGGAGATGATGAAATTTCTTCATGCGAATCTTGAATACTTAATTCCCCACATATTCACTAAATTCAATCGCAATTGGAATTTAAATATTGGTATGGTGGGATTCCTTTTTATTATGTTGAGATTTATTTTTTGAGGACATGATTTAATTCAACAGTGAGGGATTTGATATCAACATTTCATGCATATTGTTTAGATATAAAATAAATTGAATTTTTAATTAAAAATGATTATTATTTTTAATTTAATTTTTTATTTATTAATTTTATTGAATGAGACATTTTAAATTGTTTTGGAAGAAAATAAACAAATATAGATGGACATATAGAACTAAAAATATATTTCACAATGACACAAAGTGGTATGGTGTGACATAAAAATATTGATGTCAAATAAAAAAAGGGATGATAAATATTCATGATGTAAAAAGACTATTCATGATGTAGGAAGTTTGAGGAATGAATATACAACATAAATTAGACGTTTGAATAAAAAAATTATCCAAGTAGAAACATTCATGTCCTGAAACCTACATTCGTGATGTGAATATTGAATATTTCACATCATGAGAATTATCCATGTAAAAGTTTCATGTGAGTGAATCTTAAAGAATCATGTCTTGAATGATGATGTTAATCCATGAATCTGGTTGACATGAAAATTTAAAATTTTTATTTTTCTAGATCTTGTTGAAATCTCACATTGAATTTCCCAATGAAACTTTGGATTAACCTAGACTCATTTAATGGATGAATGTATGGAATTAAAACCACTTTGGGGATGAATATTAGCCTATAAATTGAAGTGGAGGAACAACTGCAAGAGGGAAACATAGATCAATGCATGGGGTGAGGTGATGTTTTTCTCTAGAGTTCTTCACCAAGCCATATCAACTAATTTCTCTATGGTTTTTTAATTCTATTATCTACCTATCATGGATAGAATTAGGGGGTTGTTTCTTCAATCATGTAGATATTTTAAATAAGGGTAATTTATGTAATATGTATTTTATTTTGAATAAATAATTTATTTTATGGTTTTTTCATTAATCTATTTCCTCATATCTCGTACTCTTTTATTCTTTAATGCCTGACCATTATCTTATAGGAGAGTGAGGGAGTGATATATAATGAATTAAATAGGGTCTTTTTCCACCATGATCATTGGGATAATTGGATTCTAGGTTTTCAAATGGTTTCAAGATAACTATTTTTTATTATTCAATGTACTTGGCCATAAGAAAAAAGAGTCTTGAGATAGATAGTGTCTACCCAAACCAAGAGATTCACATATAATAAATTCAAATTATTAGATATTTTTGTCTTAATTTATTTTTTATTTATTTCTCCATGTATTTTGATTTTCAATTACCTAGAACCTTTTTCTTGTCTCTCCCTCTCTCAAATACACATGCTTGTTGTTTAGATTTTATTTTTTGAATTCTCTGTAAGTGTTAGTATTTATTATTCAATGGATTCTATTCTACAACATATCCTCATGGTATTGACATCAGGACTCTAAATATCTATACTTATAAATTATAGTTTCAATGACTTAATTTTCTTGTTTTATAAATTTATAAATTCAATATCCCTGTAGAATTAATGATGCCCTTAGACGGTATTAGTCTTAAAGATGGAAATATGGAAATGTACATCAATATTAAAGATTAATTGTCTCAGAGGTCAGAAAAATACATAATATTATTTCAATTACATTAAAAGGGAAATTAATGTGTCATGCTATGGAAAATATGTCCATTACATGACTTTATGGGGGTGGATTTTGGTTGGTCTGTCATTTTGAATGTCTCCACTCCAAAGAGGTTGATCACGACATAGAGACTTGGTATACAATAGTAATATTTTTTAACTCCTAGAGAGCATACTGTGATAGTAAAGTGACACACCATGACAGTTCATGTGAAATAAATTTCTAATGTTTGGGATTCTTAAATGTAAAATGATTAATGTTGTGAAGAAGTAGTCATTCCATGCACTAGTCATTTATAGAAGTGGTTATAATTTAAAAATAATAAGAATGTTTGAACATTAATGAAGTTAAATTGAACCTTTTATGTAAATTTAAACAAAAATGGGTCTGGTCAGTTCTTAAAAAAATAAAGAAAGGATAGATGGAGTCCAAAAACAGAGGAGATATTTTTATTGAAAAGAAGGATAATAAAGATGACTGTACAATAAAAACATATAAAAGAGGGAAGAACTTTTGAGAATGAGAAAAAATAGGTAAGAAAATAATATGACCTATTTCAATATGGGTGTTAAAAAGTTATAAAAAAAGAAATAATGAAGTTCTAGGAGAACACTTCACTAGAATATTGTAGAGTTCATCACACTAATGAAACTATATCTAGTTGCTACACCATCCGTGGTGTAACTTTTTTTTACTATTATTTCAAGGAAAAAAAGAGAATAAGATGAGTATAAAGTTCCATATTGTTGGGAGAGAAATAATTTATTTATCTCTATATGATTTTTTAAACATGAAGGGTCATTTATTTCACTTCAAATTGTAAAACAAGAATTTTACATAGTGTTTCAGGTGCATAGATATATCATCATTGCATGCTCCTTGGATTAGCCTAGTTTGGTTAAACCAAATAAAATTTATCATGTCCATTTATTTTTATTTATTGATTAATACCAGTTATGAGGGAGATAGTGTTCCTAATAACGGTGAACAATATTGTTGGCAATGGTCCTTTGAATAAATTGATATACCATGATTATCCCCCTCTTGAGATATTCACCTTTCGTAGGGATAACAACAGAATAATGGAAAACACCAGAAAACCTATGATCCAACCCAAATAAAGAATTGGATATAGAATCAATAAATAATACATTTATTCTATAAAAATTACACTGTGAGTGTTACAATTTTCCCCACCATAAAAACTTTTTATCACTGGAAAGACCTATGGACATCCTTTGGATGAAAACAGTTTCATATTAAGAAGTAATTCCAAATACTTGAAAATTCCACCTAAAACATCTTAAAATAGTTATTAAAACATTATACATAAGTGGAGTTATCCTAACAATAAAAAATCCCCCTCACACCAAAACCAAATATCATTAAAATGACAATCTAAAAAAATTAAACTCAGTGAATGTAAAATCTCAGATCTGGATGCCACTAAACTGATGCCCTATACCTAGTTGGACACATGGGCTCAAGGGAATTTCCCCAAATTCCATAGGCTACTGACTAGAAGTGAGGGCTTACGGTGTGATAATGGGGAAACTATGCACTCTTTGGAAGAGTGTAACATATAAGAATAAATAATAATACAATAGAAAAAGTAGTAAACGACATACAACTGAAATAATTAGTGGAATATTGATAAGATAAATAACCAAGCATCATTCCATAGAAAAGATGATGCAACATGTTATATGTTCTATTAAAGCAGGAAAAACAAGTACACTACAATAATACATAATATATATGTCCCAAAATCAGAAAAGAAAAAAAATTGAGATAAGAATCATCACAAGCCTCAACTCGGTCTCATGCTCTCCCAATCCTAAGAAGAACGTCAATTACCTGTAGTAGGGAACTTACCCCGATCAACAACTGCAATCATATAATCTGTTTGGGCCCAAAAGAATGACACAAACAGGGTGTGAGATTAAATACTAGTAGGCAACCACCCAAGATTTGTTATGATCTTTCAATTAATATATATATATATAATAGGTATTGTACAATAGGGAAATTAGTCAATAGTAGGTACGCCAATGTAAGCACAACATATGTCTCATAAGACAATGTAATCAAGTATATGTGGAGATCAAATCCAAGCTTATGTTTTGGCCTGACAGACACATTATAAGTCATTTCATTTAATAATTCAATTTATAACTAAGCCTAGTGTTGACATCCTGAAGTGGGATTCAAGTATCACTCATAGCATGTTTAACCCAAACAATATAACCATGGCCCAACATAACACCAAATAGGATCAAATCCAGCTATATAAGCATTTTTGCAGTCAATAAGTTTTGAAACCCAGTGTATAATAATTTCAGTATGTTCCAGGGTCAAAAAACAGTATATAAGAATTTCAACATGTATCGAGGACAAGCTCGGTGTATAATCAATTAATTATAAATAATTCATTTAACTTACACTATCACATGGTTAACAACATAATAATTCACATGGGTAACTCATATCACAAGCCTAACATGTGAATTAAACTATCACAAGGCATAACCATTTATTAGGTCATGTGGGAAAATCATTCAATTAACCAATTCCATTTTAAAAAAACAAAAAAGGAAAATAAAGGCATGCCCATAAGAATCCTAGGATAAATTTAAACATTGGTCATCCAAGGGAGAACGCACCCACATGGTGGCCCTCAACCAAGGATAATAATCTCAAACATGCATTATAATCAATTGATCAATTACCTAATTAGCATTAGTAACAATATAAGTCAATATTCAATTTAGGCGACACCCAAAAAAGGCACACAAAACTCCATCACATATAATCAAATTTAAAATTAGTGAATGGCATGAGACCACCTACCTCATACTCCTGCGAATCTCCTCATCCAATGGCTGGCTTTGATTCGACCTAGAACCAGGTAAATATAAAAAAAGATCAAAACACTCAACCTTTGTTAACTAAACTGAGAGAAGAAATAAGGAATAAAGGCTCAAGAGGAATCTATCACTCAACAAGGGTATTCCACTACTGGAAATAATGGCATTTGCGATAGGGCATTTGCGTCGGGATCCCATCACTAATAGGCTTTTGTGATGGGGGTTCGTCGCAAATAGCCCGTTGCGGAAAACGCCGTCACAATAACAATTATTTGCGACGGGCCCGTCGCTAAAAGTATTAGTTGCGACGACGATCCTTTCCGTCGCAAATATTAGTCTGTATATTTATAAAAACTTTTTAAAATAGTAATTGCGACGGGCCCGTCGCAATTACTATTTTAAAAAAATTTAAAAAAATATTAATAAATTATTTTAATTAATAAAATAATAATACTATTTGCGACGGGCATAGTATCCCATCGCAAATACTATAAAAAAATAAAAAAAATAAATTATTAATAAATGATTTTAATTAATATAATAATAATCCAATTATAATTCAAAAATAAAAAAATATTAATAAATGATTTTAATTAATATAATAATAGAATTATAATTCACAAATAAAAATAATAAATTATTAATAAATTATTTTAATTAATATAATAATAATAGAATTATAATTCAAAAATAAAAATAATAAAATATTAATAAATGATTTTAATTAATATAATAATATTAGAATTATAATTCATAAATAAAAAATATATTAATAATTCATTTTAATTAATATAAAAATAATAGAATTATTTTACATTAACATATTAAAATAATTAAAATATTAAAAAAAATATAATTAAATTATAATATTATAAAATTTTAATATATATATATATAATTTAATATTATAAAATATAAACAACATTATTATTAATATTGTTATTTCAAAATATAATATTATTAATATTTTATAATGAGACAGAAACTACGAATAGAAAAAAATTCATATTTTGATTTAACAATCTTTATAACATAAAAACAAACTCTAATCTGAAGGAGGGGGGAGGAGGGGGGAGGGGGGGGGATCTGCAGATGCTGGTGGAGGAAACTTCATCCCTAAAGCATGAGTGAGTCGGCGCATGTACTCCATCTGCCCCTGCTGCTGCTGCTGCCACCGACTCATCTGCTCCTCGTACAGCTGCTGCTGGCGTCGACGCTCCTCCTCATGTTGCTGCTGCTGCTGACGCATCTGCTCCTGCTCCTGTCGGAGACTCTCTATTAGTGAAGTCTGAGATCGTAACTAATCCTCATACTGTGTAGCAGAAGAAGATGCACAAGCTCCTCTCGAGCTGGACATCGACATCGCAGCACTGCCATAATAATCTCCGGGAGTCAGTCGAGAGCTGATACCAACTACCCGACCCTTCTCGAAGGCATACTGGGTGGCCTGCATCCATGCCGCCCCATTTATAGCGCTTCCTTGTTCGACTGGTATATGCGGAAAACTGTAAAAATAATAAACATTTATTATGTGAATAGATTAATGAAATCTTAGTCAAATCCATAGGTTATCACACAGGTTATCACACCTCCGTGTGCGGGATCAAACCCAAGACATGGACGTCACTCGGGGACGGGGTCAGGAATCATCAATCGTGAAAGACCTCTCCCCCTCCGCGTACTCCCTGAAGCGCCTGCAGGCTGAGGGTCATCTGCCAGCAACTCATCCGCATCGAAAGGCAGGTCATCATCTGCCAACTCACGAAATGCGTCGTCATCCATCTGAAAGAGAAAATGTTAATGTTGATAGAAATAATTTATAATTACTATTATATATACATATATATTAGTTATGATTGTATATAACTACCATGGAATTCTATCAGTGTTCATCTTCATCATCATCTTCATATATGTCAATGTCATCTTCATATTCCTCCTCAACATCATCGATATCCATTCTAGTTCCAGTTGCTTCATCTCTTACCATTTCAAATTCATATGTGACATCATTAACATCATCATCATCACCTACTCTTAAATGTGGGGTGTCGTCATCGATACTCATGTCTCTTTGTAAAAGAGATTGATTTTGAGTACTCTCTTGAAAAACTTCAATTATTTTCACATCAGTGAAAGCACATTCACTTTGACTAAACTGATTGTCTCGAATTTTGATTTTTATTATACTCCACCAATCAGTCAAGTCTCTTGATGTAGCACAGTACTTTGCGTAATAAACTTGATGTGCCTGTTGAGCCAATAGGAATGGTTCATTTACCGCGAGAACACTTTTACATTTAATATCGATGATTCCATGAGTCGGATGAACATGCACGCCTCTCTCTGTATCCAACCACCGACATTTGAACATGATTATGTAATGTTGTCCAAGATAATAGAGTTCAATGATTTCATCAAGTATGCCATAAAAGTCATCTTTATTTTCTCGATGATGAGATCCTCTCATTCTAACTCCACTGTTCATTGTTTTTTTGATTCCCCATATGCATGTGTGTGAAATTGAAATCCATTCACCACATATGCATTATAAGTTTTAACAAGTTTCGAAGGTGGGTTTCTCAATATACACAGTAGTTTTTCAATTTTATCAGCATGTCGAGACACCTGAAAATTTGTGAAATAATTATCAATATAGTAAACTATACATTGAATGAGTTTCTAAAAGATAAAGAATTTATGTTACCAGTTTTTGAAACCACTGAGAGAAATTTTTCTGTCAGCATTCTTCGAGAGCAGCTGCTGTAATTTGTGGAATTTTTTTCCTGATATGATTATCATACAATCTATAAAAAACAAAGTTATTTACTGTAACATAAATGATAGAATAAGTGATATAAACACTTACAGTACAACTGATGTCATCTCTTCACAGTTGAGCAGAGCATACGTATGAGATCTGTGATGTTCATCATCTGAAATCCAGCGTTCATAAACTCCACCAAAACCAAGCTCTGGCTGGTTGAAAACAGATAATTGATTGTTGATTTCATCAATATTCCTCTCATTCCTTCCCATTCGATTGTGTTTTGAAGGATACTCAGATTCAAAATAATGGGAGCAGAAAAAACATATTTCCTCTTGCAAATAAGATTCTGCAATAGATCCTTCAACAGATACTTTGTTACGTACTTTTCTTTCCAATTTTTTCATGCATCTTTCAAATGGGTACATCCATAGAAACTGTACTGGACCTCCACATTTGGCTTCATATGGAAAATGTAACATCAAATGTTCCATTGAGTCAAAGAAATACGGCGGAAATATTTTTTCCAGTTTACATATAATTACAACAACATATTCTTCAAGTTTTCATAGAGCATCATAATCTGCTGTTGCCACACAAATGTCCCGAAAAAAATGAGACATGTCTGTTATGGAATCCCAAATAACAGAATTCAACAGACCTCTTAATCCAATGGGTAGAAGTCTTTCCACTACAACGTGACAATCATGACTTTTTAATCCAGTAATATGACCATTCTTTACAAATCTACCCAAATTGGAAGCACAACCATTTGGAAGTCTCAAATCTGCAATCCACTGATAAAATAATAAACAGTTTTTTTAGATAGTGTATAAGATACTTTTGGTTTCAGTAACCTTTCTGTTCTGACATTCTCAAACAGTTACAGTTCTGGATGCCTGCAAATTTGGGCAAGATCTAAACGTGCATTTACATTGTCTTTTCCCTTTCCTGGTGTATCCAAAACTGTATGAAACAAATTATCGAAACAGTTCTTCTAAATATGCATGACATCCAACATGTGGCGGACCAACAAATCAGACCAATATGGCAAATCCCAAAATATGCTACGTTTAATCCAATTGTGTTCTATCCCAAAACCAGAAATTTTCTATTGGTTTATTGTGGGACCAAAAGTGATGGGAGGTAATAAAAATACAACTGATTTTAACTTCAAACCTGATAGCATTTTTGGAGGTCCATCCCTTTCAACTGTTCCTTTTCTAAAATGAGATCTGTTTCTGCGAAAAGGATGATCAGCTGGAAGAAATCTGCGATGATAGTTAAAATAACAAGGTTTCTTTCCATGAATGAGAATAAATTCTTTGTTCTCTTCCATACAGTAAGGACATGATTTCTGACCATGTGTACTCCATCCAGATAACATCCCATAAGCCGGGAAGTCACTAATTGTCCACATCAATGCTGCTCCCAGTATGAAATTTTGTTTCATAGAAACATCATATGTACTGACACCAGTACTCCACAATAAACTTAATTCATCAATCAATGGTTTCAAATAAACATCAATATTCCTTTTCAGATGTCCTGGAATTAGTAAAGTCAAAAAGATATATGGCTCTTTCATCAACATCCATGGAGGTAAATTGTACGGAATTAAAAAAACAGGCAAACATGAATACTGACTACCATAAGATCCGAACGGAGAGAAACCATCAGTGGAAAGGCCCAGTCGAACATTTCTAGCTTCTAAAGCAAAGGATGGATGCACTCTATCAAAATGTTTCAATGAATCACCATCGGCTGGATGATTCAAGCTTTTATTGGTTGAAATATTCGCTTTATTCCATTAAATCATTGTCGTTGTATTCTCAGACATGAATAAACGCTGAAGTCTGGATGTAAGAGGAAAATATCTCAATTGTTTTACAGGAATCAAACCAGACTTCCCATGTTTCCCTTCTTTATATCTCAGTTGCCCACATGTGGGACAACTATCCAATGAATCATTTTCCCCAGAATATAAAAAGCAGTCATTTAAACATGCATGAATCTTCTGACAAGTAAGTCCCAAATTTTGAACCAGCCTCTTACTCTCATAGTAATTTGCAGGCAAAACATTTCCTTCGGGTAACAGTGTTTTAAGCAAAGAAAATATCTGGTCAAAACAGGTGTTTGAAATTCCGTTATCTGATTTGATAGCCATAAATTTTGCAACTGCTTTTAATTTTCTCATCTTGCAGCCAGGATATAATGCATCCTCAGCAGACCTCAACAACTCATAAAATTCAGACAGTGCCAACTCAGGATTTGAAGCTATATCAGCCAGAGTTTCTGTATGTTGAACAGATGAACCTGGAACATCATGTACTAAATATTTAAACCGGGATGGATCCGTAATCAAATTGGTATCACCTACTCTGGAACTGTGTTCACCGTGTTGATACCAAAAAACATAATCTGGTTGAAAACCAAAACGCAAGAGATGTCCCCCCACTTTGTCAAACGTGTCAAACGTTCTCAATGCAAATTTTCTACAAGGTAATTTTATTTTGCCTGCTGAAACAAATTCTAGATTTGATGAAGCAAATGATAAAAAAGTCTCCACACCCTCTATATATACTGGATTTAAACCAGAACTGTTTGGATTTCTATGTTGATTTATCCATATGCGGTCATCTAATAATGACTGTTGACGACCTCATTCTTCCATATATTTCTATAAAATATAAAATCATTACTGGTTTTGAATAATTTTTTAGAAAAAGCACTCAAGCAAGGATAATTATAGAGTTTACATCAGACACGAATGACGCAAATATTACATGTGGAGACAGAAAACACACAGATGAAAGGAGAATTTTATATAATATAGAAAATTATATTATTTTAATATTAATAATAATATATACTAATAATGTAATAATGTTATTATTCCTAATTATTGTTAATTATTCCTAATTATTGGTAATTATTCCTAATTATTGGTAATTATTCCTAATTATTGGTAAATATTGGTAATTATTGGTAATTATTGGTAATTATTACTAATTATTGGTAATTATTAGTAATTATTGCAAATTATTCCTAATTATTGGTAATTATTCCTAATTATTGGTAATTATTCCTAATTATTCCTAATTATTAGTAATTGTTTATAATTATTGGTAAATATTCCTAATTATTGGTAAATATTGACAAGTATTGGGAATTATTGGTAAATATTGACACTATTGGCAATTATTGGTAATTATTACTAAATATTACTAATTATTCCTAATTATTGGTAATTATTCCTAATTATTACGAATTATTACTAATTATTGGTAATTATTACTAATTATTGGTAATTATTACTAATTATGACTAATTATTGGTAATTATTGGTAATTATTGGTAATTATTACTAATTATTGGTAATTATTGAAATTATTTCTAATTATTGGTAATTATTACTAATTATTACTAATTATTACTAATTATTACTAATTATTAATAATTATTGGTAATTATTACTAATTATTAGTAATTATTACTAGTTATTGGAAATTATTGTTAATTACTACTAATTTTTGGTAATTATTACTAATTATTACTAATTATTACTAATTATTACTAATTATTACTAATTATTATTAATTATTTGTAATTATTGGTAATTATTGGTAATTATTACTAATTATTGGTAATTATTACTAATTATTACTAATTATTACTAATTATTACTAATTATTACTAATTATTACTAATTATTAATAATTATTGGTAATTATTGGTAATTATTAGTAATTATTACTAATTATTGGTAATTATTACTAATTATTGGTAATTATTACTAATTACTGGTAATTATTGGTAATTATTGGTAATTATTACCAATTATTAGTAATTCTTGGTAATTATTGGTAATTATTACTAATTAATGGTAATTATTGGTAATTATTATGAATTATTACTAATTATTGGTAATTATTACTAATTATTGGTAATTATTACTAATTATTAGTAATTATTGGTAATTATTGGTAATTATTGGTAATTATTGGTAATTATTGGTAATTATTATTAATTATTACTAATTATTACTAATTATTACGAATTATTCCTAATTATTGGTAATTATTCCTAATTATTACGAATTATTACCAATTATTGGTAATTATTACTAATTATTGGTGATTATTACTAATTATTGGTAATTATTGGTAATTATTGGTAATTATTGGTAATTATTGGTAATTATTGGTAATTATTACTAATTATTACTAATTATTACTAATTATTATTAATTATTACGAATTATTCCTAATTATTGCTAATTATTCCTAATTGTTACGAATTATTACTAATTATTAGTAATTATTGGTAATTATTGGTAATTATTTCTAATTATTACTAATTATTGGTAATTATTACTAATTATAACTAATTATTGGTAATTAGTGATAATTATTACTAATTATTACTTATTATTGGTAATTATTGGTAATTATTACTAATTATTGGTAATTATTGGTAATTATTACTAATTATTGGTAATTATTTGTAATTATTACTAATTATTGGCAATTATTAGTAATTATTACTAATTATTGGTAATTATTGGTAATTATTACTAATTATTACTAATTATTGGTAATTATTACGAATTATTGGTAATTATTACTAATTATTGATAATTATTACTAATTATTACTAATTATTGGTAATTATTGGTAATTATTGGCAATTATTTCTAATTATTACTAATTATTGGTAATTATTACTAATTATTACTAATTATTGGTAAATATTATTAATTATTACTAATTATTGGTAATTATTGGTAATTATTTCTAATTATTACTAATTATTGGTAATTATTACTAATTATTACTAATTATTGGTAATTAGTGATAATTATTACTAATTATTGGTAATTATTGGTAATTATTACTAACTATGGGTAATTATTAGTTATTATTACTAATTATTGGTAATTATTGGTAATTATTACTAATTATTGGTAATTATTACTAATTATTGCTAATTATTGGTAATTATTAGGAATTATTACTAATTATTGGTAATTATTGGTAATTATTACTAATTATTCCTAATTATTGGTAATTATTACTAATTATTACTAATTATTACTAATTATTGGTAATTATTACTAATTATTGGAAATTATTGCTAATTATTGGTAATTATTGGTAATTATAGGTAATTATTGGTAATTATTAGTAATTATTGGTAATCATTACGAATTATTACTAATTATTGGTAATTATTGGTAATTATTGGTAATTATTGGTAATTATTACTAATTATTGGTAATTATTTCTAATTATTGGTAATTATTCCTAATAATTGGTAATTATTCCTAATTATTGGTAATTATTCCTAATTATTGGTAATTATTCCTAATTATTGGTAATTATTCCTAATTATTGGTAAATATTGACAATTATTTGCAATTCTTGTTAAATATTGGTAATTACTGGAAAAAATATTGACAAATATTGGCAATTATTGAATATTGGGAATTATTAGTAATTATTACTAATTATTAGTAATTATTACCAATTATTGGTAATTATTATAAATTATTATTAATTGATGTTAATTATTTCTAGTTATTATTAAATAATTCAAATTAATTTTAATTTTTCATAATTACTGGTAATTAATTGTAATTACAGCTAACTATTTTAAATTAATTAGTGTTTAATTGTCTCTAACAACTGTTAATTATTAATACTTATTCATAATTATTTCTAATTAGAAATCAGAACAAAAAAATTCTAAAAATTTAAACTAAATAAATATAATAAATAAAATAAATATTAAATTAAAATTCAGATAAAAACCTTAAACTTGATGTCAATGTCGAGCCGCTGTAATTGTAGAACACCACCAACTGAATCCTCGAAGTCGGAAAAAAAATTTTACAACTGAATGTCGTAAAAGATTCAGAGTTGAAAAATTGGGACGATTGAGAGTTGAGAGTGGGAAAATTGTAATGGTTGGCAGTATTTATAGGTTAGATTAATTGCGACGGGCTTTTTTGCGACGGAAAACCCGTCGCAAATAACGATATTTGCGACGGGTCCCGTCGCAAATAACCCTGACCGTATTTAATTATTGGCGGCATTAAAACGGTTATTTGCGACGGGGCCCGTCGCAAATAATCTTTAACCGTCGCCGGTTAGTTGCGACGGGGATAGAACCCCGTCGCAAATAACCCCTGCCGCCTGGGTATTTGCGACGGGGATAGAACCCCGTCGCAAATAACCTTCGCGCGGTTTGGCGCACATTTCACGCCAAACTATTTGCGACGGGTAAAAAACCCGTCGCGAATAACAGATTATTTGCGACGGGAATAGTTGCCCGTCACAAAAATACTCCTTTGCGAAAGGTATTTGCGACGGGAATAATTCCTGTCGCAAATACCCCGTCGCTATTAACCATTTTTCCGTAGTGTTCCAACAGATCTGATGGTGATCGAATCGGGTGTTGTATGATAAAAAGGGAGGCAATTTCCCATTTAGATTTTCTGGGTGTGCTGATCATCCAAGGGGGTTCATTTATGTTCATCTGAAAAATCAACCCTACTTCCCTACTTAATCATAAAAAAGAACATGGCATGTAATTGAGACTACACACCATATCCGTACAACTCCTGGTCAGACCATTACATGGTCGTGTACTAGGATTACATTCTATGTAGCCCTCTATACATGGTGTGTACATAAAAGTACACAACATGTAGTCCCTAGTCACATCATGTAATGGGCCTACAACTAGACCTTGACCTATTTCCCCCCATTTTCTCCAGTATAAACTAAAAAGGAAATATCTGTACCTCAAAAGAAGAACCGTGTTTTTAAAAAATTCTCCCCTTAAAGAAATTTTTCCTTGAATATCCCATCCAAGGGTGGTGAATTAATATCTGAGAACAACTTTGACCACTATGATCATACGTTGGCCTCCATCTCCCAAGTCTCTTCCTACACTGGGCCATGTTTCTATAGCACCCGTACCAAAGGAACAGATCGACCATGGGGAACCTTCATGATACGATCCAAAATATGAATGGGATGATCCTCAAAGGATGCATATTACTAAAACTCCACTTCCTCGGGTTGAAAAGTGTGAAACGGGTCTGAATAATTGAGAAATGTGGAAGATTTCATGCCTAGACCTGTATCTCTGAAGTAACTACAATCGATAGAAAAATGGCCCGACCCTCTCTAGAATCTCAAACGGACCAACTTATCTCGGCGAAAGATTACATTGTCTCCTGATCCTCTTGTGTCCCAACTTTGTTAAAACATGTAGGAAAACTATATTCCCAACATCAAACTCCATAGGTCATCTACGGAGATCGACGCGTGATTTTTGATGAGACTGAGCAGTATCCATTCGCTTCTGAATCAACTGAACCTGCTCAGCGGTCTCCCAAAAAAGACAAGGGCCCAACACCGCTACCTCTCTTAACTCCATCCCACACAGGTGTGATCAAAATGGACTACCGTAAAAATCCTCATATGGAACCATTTGAATAGTATCATGGAAGCTATTGTTGTAGGTGATCTCAACAAGGGGTATTTGTGTCTCCCACGAACCCTCGAAATCCAGGATTCATTCTTAAAGAATTTTCTCCAGCACCTGAATCATGCACTCTAACTGGCCATCTATCTTGGGGTAGTAAGCTGTACTTAGAAGCACTTGTGTACCCAAAGCTCTCTGCACCACTTTCCAGAAACTATTAGAAAAATAAGCATCTCTATCTAAAACTATAGAATGAGGAACCTCATGTAGCTGTACAATATCCCGGATGTACAACCTCCCAAGCTCATCAATATTGATGGTTTCATGGATTGGAATAAAATTTGAAACCTTCATAAGCCTATCATCCACAACCCATAATGCATCATTAACTTGGGGAGACCTCAGTTAACCCATCATGAATTTCATCACGACGCCATTCTATTTCCACTGAAGAATGGGTAGCTTCTACAAAATTCCTACTAGTCTTTAGTGTTCTGCCTTCACCTGCTGACAGGTGGAACATCTCAGGAAGAAAACCAACTACATATCCCTTCATACCCAACCACTAGTAATGATGATGTAAATCTGGATACATCTTGGTTACAGTAGGATACACTACCCAAACATAACCATGAAAATCCCTCATTAGCTCCCCACGTATCTCTGTCAAAGCCCATACACGTCATTGTAACCACAAAACCTCATCCTCACCTATGGTCTAATAAGAATGAGGGTCCTCAGTTGACATACTGACCCATAGAACAAGGCCTTCATAATCTAATATTTTCCTCATCTTCACTTTGTCCAGTAAAGTAGAGGTAAAAACTACGAATGTAAGAAAAGTCTGCCCCTACCTATCGTACACCTAAAGATGCATCTTAGAGAACAAATCCATCAGCTACCACTTGTGGTTTTCCTACCACACTACACGTATTTGAGTCCTCTTACTCAGTACATAGACCACTACATTTACTTTTCTCAGTGTGTATGAAAGCTCTAAGTCAAAGGAATGATGGTATTACACTCACCTTCACTGCCTCAGATTGAGATCACACTGAGTAAAGATGTACTTGAGACTTTTGTGGTCTATGTACACCACAAAACGCTCCCCAATAAGTAATTTCTCTAACAAAATAAGTCATGAAAACACACATCTTACTCAAGATCATGCATTGGGAAGTTACTCTCTTGTGGCCTCAACTTCTGAGACCTGTACACAACGATTTGATCCCCCTTCATAAGCACCAATCCCATCTCAATACCCAATGAATCGCAGTACACAGTGTAAATCCTACCTAGCTCTGAAAAAATTAGTATCGATGGTGACATTAATCTCCCTTTCAGCTCTTAAAATGACATCTCACAAGAATATGACCATATGCACTTTACACCCTTCTTTTTCAAACATGTCATCATTGCTGTTAGGCATGAGAAGTCTTGTATGAAATGAATGTAGTAACCAGCCAAACCTAGAAAACTCCACACCAAAAATATGTTCTTGGGCTGCTCCTAGGTAACTACTGCTCCCACCATCTCTGGGTCCACTGATACTCTTGTCAATGAGATGATGTGATACAAAAAATAAATCTGATCTATCCATAATTGGAACTTTGTGAGCATATCATATAATAGATGCTCTCTTAGTGTATTCCAAACGATCTGAAGATGGTTCACATGGTCATGTCGATAGTGAGAATAAACCAAGATTTCATCCAAAAACAATCACCACAGAATAATCCAATTAAGGATGGATCACTCTATTCATCAACTCCATGAAAACTAATGGTGCATTCATGATACCGAATGACATAAACAGATACTCATATAGCCCACACATGTTATGAAAGGTTATACAA
Organism: Viscum album; assembly: GCA_963277665.1. Taxonomy (NCBI): domain Eukaryota; kingdom Viridiplantae; phylum Streptophyta; class Magnoliopsida; order Santalales; family Viscaceae; genus Viscum; species Viscum album. The sequence continues at coordinate 386,671,165 of OY728148.1, read as the reverse complement.
GGTATGTCTGCAGGTCTAACACATACATGGTGATAGCCAAATCTCAAATTGATCTTATAGAATACCTGAGCTCCGTAGATCTGATCAAAGAGATAATCTATTCATGATAGAGGACACTGGTTATTAACCTTCAATTGATTCAATTTTCAATAATCCTTGCATAGACTAAGGTAACCATCTTCCTTTGTTCTTAAAAATGACCGGCGAACCCCATGGAGATGTATCGGGTCAGATGAAACCCTTATCCTCCAAATCCTCTAGCTACCTATTTAGCTCTTGCAACTCCATCGTATCCATCCTATAAAGAGGAATGGATACCGGTGTAGCTCCTTGTACTAGCTTGATAGATAACTCTACCGATCTTACCATAAGTAAACCTAAAAATTCATCCTAGAATTTTTCCCCAAAATGATATACCCCTGGTGGAAAATCCATATGGAATGTCCCCTGGTCATCCCGATATAAACTGGAATTTTTTGCTATCATCCCACTCAACCCACAATGACCGGGTCCAGTTCAGCTCGCTTGGACATTCCATCCACCCTTGTGTAGAAATGATCTACCATATAGTTATGTAAAACTCATCCTACAGTGATAGGAATCAAAAAAGGCCTAAAAGGACACTAACCAATCCATTTTGAGGATGACATCAAAGAATGTCATCTCTAAGACATATAGATACCAAACCAAGTGACACCCACCAATCTCAACGGGGCACTCCTTGCATAGTTTAACACCTACAGTTATAATCATTAATGGAGTTTCTAGTTTCATAATGTCATTATAAGTTAAAACACAGAGCCCAAGGATATTCACAATACTCACAAATATGAAATTATGTGAAGCCCTTGTATAATAAAGTGCAGAAGTTAAAATAGAGGTGACTAGAATATTACCTCCGACAGTAGAATATCTTGGGTCCTACTCTTATTGGGTCTCCTGCACTTCAAATTTCTGGCCTATATTGTGGCCCTCTGACAAGCCTATCTACCCTGAGCTGATCCAATCTATTATCTCTAAAAACCTAGAGTCTTTCTATGTCGGCCATAACCACCACCTTGTCCTGAGTGGCCTAACGTATTCTAGTTCCCTGACTAGTGAGAAGCTATTGGACCTGCTCGAGAACATTGATTATGTGCAGATACTCTCTCACTAGTTGTTGGTGGAAATGTCTTGTAGAATCACTGTATATGGCCCATTATTCCTCAAGATCGTAATTCCATAGGGTCCATCGAGAAATAAGGTTTCATGTGCCCAAATTTTCCCCACTGGTAGCACCTCATCTGGGTACCTAAAGAAACATTTTGAGTACTTGGTTTTCCACGAGTAAACTCCAGACGGTGCATTTTGATACCTATTGAGAGAGTACCATATCTTAGGGATGAACCTCCCTAGCTCGCACCTCCAAATTCCCTCTCATTCTTCTCGATAATTAGTGCTTGGTTCACTATTGAAGATATAGTAATCAGATGAAAGATACTCATATACGATCAGATGTCATGCCTAAGACCATTCTTGAATCGCCTAGGCTATGAAATATTGACACTCATCATAATATGTGTGAAGCATAGAAGCTTGGTAAAATGCTCTGAGTAATGCACAATTGATAGAGCACCCTTCTCTAGATGCATAAACTCCTAGGCTTTGTTGGCCCTCAATGTCTTAGTATAGAAATCATCATATAAGACTCTCTTGAAGTCTTCCCAAGGAATATATCGAACATTCCCCAACAGAGTAACAACATCCCACCATCTCTTAGCGAAATCATGTAGCTTATAATTCGTGATATTTACCCTCCAATCAGGAGGCATCTCTAGATGCTCAAAGATAGATAACATAGTCTCTAGCCATGAATCTGTATCTTGTGGTCACCCATCTACAGAAAATGTGTTAGTGTATTGGTACTGGCACACTCTAGTCAGCTCAGCCATAGAAGTGGTGGGCTGTGGTTCTCCCTGTAATGTCTACATACAATGTGAAAAGTTTTCACAGAACTGTGCATCATCACATGTGTTAGGAGAAACAATTGGTGTCTCACCTGGCACAACAGGAAGATCCACTGGTATCCCATGGACTACCAACTATGGGGTATGCTCATCGCCACCCTCTTGGCATACTAATGGAGGTCTTCATGGTGGAATTTCTATGTACATTCTAGCACATACACCTAAATATAAGATTATTCATCAAGGCACTCAATTAAAAGTACAGAAGAACTAAAAAGAAGAAGAAAAGCCTCAAAAGTTTTCAAAGGTTTGGTACACGACATGTCTAACCTAAAAACGGTGTGTTCCCTTAAACTATCAAATGGGAATTTAAATCTACCAGACTTAGTCATGTAAACATCATAGTTACACAGAGTTTCAAAATGTCACATGAAGTGTACTTAAGTTTTCCCCTCCTGGCCAGGTACTTCAACGCGACAAGACTCACATGGGTTCTGCCCACGTAAAACCATATGGGGTGTACCTAACTCACACAACGTGTTCTGCTCAAAACTCAAGTACCCGTGTTTTCTCTCACACACCTAGTTAAACATCCATATATCAAACAATGTGTACTTAGGGTACAAGACATGTACATAAAAATTTATTTTCTTCCCAAACATATGAACACTTGGCGCGTGTTCATGAACCCACACGCCGTATTGTCTATGTTTCCGGATAGTAAGCCTATGAAATTTTCCTAGAACCCCTGTTTTTTAAAAGTAACGCATCAGTGTGCCAAATTTTAACACTTGGGGGCCCTTAATCCCCACAAATCAATGTTTTCAATCACATATAGCACATAAAAACACAATCTATATCTCATGGCCAAAACATGATCCACCAAATTCTGATTGAAGAGGGACTATACTCCTCAAGGACAATAGTTTTGTATCCATCCAATTCAACCATAACACATATGAATACAACTATCACCACAAAATACATATCTATCATGAAACCTATCACCACAACATGGATATCTAGCATGGCCTATATAATAATAACACACAATCAATAATGATCTCTAAATGGCATGGAAAGAATGCATGGAATGTGATTTCTAATAAGTGCCTAAATGATGAAAGATATGGAATGCCCTCATATCATCAGTTTGCATCAAAATAGAACCACAATGATATCGATAATAACAACACCCAATAAGTGATTGACCCAATAATGAAATCGAATCATCATTAATAGCTCAAAATCAAAAAATTATAATTTCATTTAAGGTAATTTGGCTTTACCCTATATGTGGGGAAGCTACTCCTAGGCCCAACTTAGTACCAAATCCATTTCATTTCCATCTCTATATATCGTCACCAAAAATTAAATAAAACTAGAAAATAAATCCTATGATACCACTTTGTATCATCCCGGATCCGGATGCCACACAACTGGTGCCCCACACCTAGTTTTCCATATGGAACCAAGAGCAATTCCCCAAATGCCATAGGATGCTGACCAATAGTGAGGGCCTAAGCTGTGATAGTGGGAAAACTATGTCCTCATTAGAAGAGTTTAATACATTTTAATAAATAATAATATAATAGCAGAAGTATTAGAAAATATATAACTGAAATAAACAACAGAATACTGACAAGATAAATAACCATGCATCATTCCATATAAAAGATGATACAACATGTTATATGTTCTATGAAAGAATCCAAAACAAGTACACTACAATAATACACAATATATATGTCTCAAAATTAAAAAAGAATAAAAAGTGAGATAAGAATCATTACAAGCCTTAGCTCGGTCCCATTCTCTCCCACTCCAAAGTAGAACATCAAGTACCTATAGCAAGGCTCTTTCCCTGATCGACATCTACAATTATATAATATGTTTGGGGCCAAAAGGATTACCCAAACATGGTATGGGACTAAATCCCAGTAGGAAACCACCCATGATCTATGTCAATATATTAGCGAATATATATATAACAGGTAGTGTATAATAGGGAAAGAATTAAACTGTATGTATACAAAACTAATCACACCAAATGTCTTAGAAGGCAATGTAATCAAGTATAGGTGAAGACCAAATCCAAGCTTGTGCTTTGTCTTGGAAAATGAGTGATTAGTAATTTCATTTCGTTATTCAATTTATAATTGAGCCTGGTATTGACATCTTGAAGTGGGATTCAATTATCACGCTTGGTGTGTTTAACCAAAACCATATAACCATGGCACAACATAACACCAAACTAGATCAAAACTAGTTATATAAGCATTTCAACAGTCAATCAGGGTCGAAACTCAGTGTATAAGCATTTTAGCATATACCAAGGTCAAAACCCAGTACATAATAATTTCATCATATATTATGTCTATGCCTAGTGTATTAGCAGTTCATTACAAAAAAACACATGCAACTTACACTATTACGTGGTTGACAACATAATAACTCACATGGGTAACTCATATCACAAGCCTAACATGGGGACTAAACTATCACAAGGCATAAAAATTTATTATCTTACGAGGGAAAATCATTCAATTGACCAATTACATTTTAAATAACCCATAAAAGGATAACTAAGGCATGCCCATAAGAATCCAAGGCCAAATGGATAAATTTTGGTCATCCAAGGGAAAATGCACCCATAGGTTGGCCCTCAATTAAGGCTAAAAATCCCAAACATGCCTTATAATCAATTAATAAACTACCTAATCAACATTATGTGACAAAATAAGTTAGTATTCAATTTAAGAGACAACCAAAAATGGACATGCAACACTCCAACACATATAATCAACTTGACAGTTAGAGAAACAGATGAGACCACCTACCTCATACTCATACAACTCTCCTCGTCTATCATTGGGATTCGATTCGACATAGAGTGGGGTAGATCTATAAAATGAGAAAAAATTATCCACGTTTGGTAACTCAGTCAAGAGGATATATTAGGAAAAAGACTCAAGAGAAATAAATCACTCACCAATGGGATCCCAAATAATTTAACGGTGTTTGAATCGTGTGTCAGATGGTAAAAATAGAGGAAATTTCCCGTTTTAATTTCATGGGCACCCTACTCGTCAATGGGGATTTGTTTCTGTCTGTTTAAAAAAAATGATGCAATTTATTGACTTAAAAATAAAAATACATGAAGTGTACTTGATATTACACGTCGTCTCTGTAAAAATCCTCTCCAGACCATTACATTCCCGTGTACTGAGATTACATGGTGCGTAAACCTTCATAAACGGCATGTACATAGAAGTACACAACATGTAGTCCCCAATAACATTGTGGAACAGGCCTACAACCAACTGTTGACCTCTTTTCCCCCCATTTTCATAATTATAAACTAAAAATAAAAGATCCATATGTCAAAGGAATAACTGGTTTCTTACAGTGAAAGAGAAAACATCAATTATAAAGAAGTTTATTCAAAGTAGTAAAGTACTCTTAAGATGGATATTTCATATGAAACAACATTCTCTTGAAAATAATACCCATTATTAACATATAAATAATTCTCAATATATGTGAAGAATATAGAACTATGAAATATAAATTACACCAACTTGAAATAAATCATTTTACTAATTTTAAAACTTAGAATGGAAAAACACACAAAAGGCCCTTTGAAAAAAAACATTTGGTATCTATAAAATAATTTAAACATTATCCCAGTGATAAAATCATTTTCAAAATAAAAAAAACTAAAATAAAAAAACTTTAACTTTCCCCCCTTGAAATTCCTCTTAAAAACATTTAAACTTAATATTAAAACATCAAAAACACTTCCTCAATATATCAATATAATGTTTTTGAAAATATAATGTATAAAAAGAAGCCACATTATCCTAAAAACACAGCCTCTAAAAAATTCACGTAAATAATTAAAACTATTCATATAAAATGACATACAATATATAATTTTTAAATATCCATGATGAAAACATAATGTTCTATAAAAAATTGGTGGTAACCCTTTCCAATCCGGATTCCTCTCAAAAAATCTATTTAGGTTGATCCATGAAACTTATTTAGTGAAGATTAAATTAGTATACCAACCCCTCCATTTTAAGGCATACTACTACAAAAAACATCTTACTATGAAAAAAAATTATTATATATCTTTAGATAAAACAAAAAATTTAATCCACCTAGAACAATAACAATTGCAATTCCAAACCATTTTAAAAAGTAAAAAAACTGGACATAATGTTTTTTTGGGTCCGTGAAAATTTTTTACACCACTTAAAAAACTTTTAAAATTGAAAACAATACCATCACACCAATCCAATCCTGATAATTACTACATTTTGATATTCCCACTAAATTACTTCATTAAAAAATTTGGTAAATTATAAAAAATTCCATAAAATCACTTCTCGCTGGTTCAAAACAATGAAAATAATTTTAAGAAGTAATTGAAATTCAAGGGAAATTTGTAAAAAACATTATGATTAAGAAATTAAGATTCTAAAAAAGTGTAAACTAAAGTCCAAAATATATGTGTTGAGATCAAACAGAAAAAAAATATAAAAATAAATCAATAAAATCATCTTAATTCATCTAAAATTTCAAGTAATTATGGGTAAAAGAAACTTGATCTCACATAAATTTCATTAATATCAACCATAATATATCTATGATATTAATAGGAAATATTAAAAATCTATAATAAAGGAAGTCATTTCAATACCACACCATTCCAAGTAAAAGGATTCTATGCATAATCTAAAGCTCGTGAGCGATGACCATAAACCATGCCTATGAAACTCATTGGTTCCCCTTGAAACTTCCCTAAAAGATGAAATTTTACCCGTATAGAAGGATAAATAAAACTCAAAACAATATTTATACATTCCCAAAATATTTAGAAACTCATAGTTAAATACTAAAAGTATTTTCATAACACTTTTTATCATCTAATTATTGAGATCTGATGACCCAATCTCAGATTTAGCATGAATTCCCAAATAAAAAAACAAAATTTAGTTCTGATACCATTTTTTGATGAATCATAATGGTTTAAACTTTATTAGGGTACCCAAGAAATTCCACGAAAGCCCTAAATGGTGTTTCTAGGCATAAAATATACTCAAGTAGAATCAATTTCTCATGATAAAACAAGAATAACATAGATCTTCCACCCAGAAGTCCTGCATAACCACTCTGTAAGTCAGATGATCCCATACAACAAATCAGAAGATCCAATTATAAGATAAACCAAATGAGGTATAAAAATATATCATGACCCCTCAATTATAGAAAAAAAAACAAAACAAAAACAATAAAATCATCTCAATATATATATCAAAGTAAAATTATAATAAAATGAACATAATTAACCAAGATAGACCAGAATGATAAATCCACCATGACATAATACATACAAGAATGAAATAAGAAAATAAAAAAAGGCCATGGCCACCCATATCCATGTGTTAAGAAAATTACTCTTCTACATGGAACCACCAACATCATACTCAAACCAGAATCCAAAGACCAATTTCTATATCCAAGAAGATTGTGAATTTAACCTACATATATATAGGAGTTAAAAAAATTATTAGTAGGTATCCTCTATACTGTAATGACCCATGTTATTAAAATTTGATAAATTTGGAGGGAATATTAATTTTTGGTCCCAAAAGGCTATTTCTATGATTTTGAGCTTAGAATTAAATTATGACCATTATAAAGTCTCTAAGAGATGTTTTTAGATAAAGTTATAGTCCTGGTTAGAGTCTTGAGTGTTCAGGTGGATGTCTAGTTAGGGTTAGCATTACTTGGATGCTGAAAAACTATAGTAGTAGGTGGTCTCACTGAAAACCCTATGTCTACATCACGACCTAGTTTCATGTTATTTTTTAAAAGGGTTGGGTAGAATTTTTATTAGTTTCAAAATTAGAAAACCCCTATAGGTTTATTTGTCGTGGATGAATGAACAAAGGGGAGGTCGAACCCCTCCCCCAATTTCTTTATCCCTTTTATTATTTTGATCCAATTTTTTTGGTTATGTTTTATTAATATGAATTATAGGTAACGTCTTCCATATTCTTCTATTTGTTTCCCCATTTGGTTCTCTGGTGATTTTGGGTTTTGTAGTTATGATTTCAAGAATATGATTCCCTCAGAGTATAGTGGAATCACCCCTTTTGATGGGTATTTAATGTGTATGTCATAGATAATATATCTAAAATAGTTATGCAAGTTTTTTCTCATCATTAACTTAGATTTATGATTCCATATGAGTTTATTTAGTGTTTTTAGTGATTTTTGGGGAAATTGACGATTAATTTGGGGAATTAATTTAGGTCCTTTGTGCATCTTAGGTTTAAGTGTTTGTTAGAAGTATACCACACCCTTTTTCTCATAAATTCACTACCATGATGTCACCCTATGAGTTTGACATCTCAAGGCTTAACATTTGGATTTTTGCATCAGAAGAATGTTTTTCATCCATAGACAGAACTTGACTGGTTAGAAATGAATTGAGACTATAGTAGGTTGTGTATGATGGTGGAAGGACTACCATGACTTATTGGGTACACGAATAATCATGGTGGAGAATATTTAATGATCCATGTCAATATAGGTTGATAAAATTCAAGGAAATTTGTTTTTTGTTGCTAAAGTAGGATATGTTCTATGAATTGGGGATCAGATTATGATTTTTATCATTAAAACATCTCTATGATATACATTTGTACAAGGATCAAGGCCTTGTGAGTGCTTTAGGTGTTCATGTTGATGTCTGGGTAGGTTCAGGGTGGCTCAGATGCTGAAAAATATAGCAGTAGGCTATCATGCCATGACCTAGGTGGGGCGCATCAAAACATTATCATGGTAGAGGCAAGGCTTCTCTGCTCAGGGTTGGTTACACAAAGACCCCTGTGGTCACGTCACCTATAATGAACTGATATACTAGTGATTATTTACATATATTATGTATTGTTTTTATTATATTATGTTTCATGAAATAAAGGACAATATCAAAAACCATGAAACATTAATAATGTTAAATTATTCAGGATGACTATTATAGTCGTAAATGTCACATGAATAGAGAGTAGTAGAAAAATTTTGACTTCTTAAATTTTTAATAAATTTATATTTTTAATTTAAAAAAAATTTCATTTTTGGATTTACCATGATAATATTATCATAATATTAATTTTTGAAATTTTTCTAAAATAACAGCTTTTTAGGTGAATAGTGACAAATACTAATTTTACTAATACTACCAATTTTATGAAATTATTATATAATAATTACATGAATTTTTTTGAATATATTTTTTATAAATTTCTTTATAAAGTCAAATTAATTATTTTAAAATACTATGTTGATATGTAAAACCCATGCTTAACATTTGTAGATTTTTTGTAATGTTTTAATGTAAACTGTTATTCATCCATTTCCCTAAATAAAATATTCACCTTGAAGAATTAGGATTTTTAATTATTTAAATTTTAATTAAATATTATTTAAATAATAAAATATTTTTTAATTTCATTAGAATAAACAACATTGATAATGTCATCTTAATTATAAAACTTATGCTTAAAAATACACTTTTTATAAAAACATGTTTTTTTTGCATTACATGTGCTAATGTTAAAAATAATTTTCCTTACACATTGAAATTTTATTTGATAAATTTGATTTAATATTTAGAATCAATAATTTTAAATTATCTAATATGACTAATTTTATTTTTAGGCATTAAAAATTAATTACTTAGGTAAAAATTAGTAACCTCTATAAAAACCAAAAATTGGAAAAAATAAAAATTATAAGTATTAAAGACTTAAAAAAATGTTGGAACATGAGTGGGAAAGTGTGGTTAAGGATTTATTGAGTTCACACCTCCCAAAAATCTATTATTACCCAGTTTTTATTTACATTTTTTGAAACTGCTAAATGTTTACCATGTAGTTTTCCATGGGAGGAAACATGTGATGTGTGTTTATATGATCATATTCCTGGGGGATATATTATGTAATGGATAAAATTAATTACATGTTTTCATCTTCAGAAACTTTTCATCACACATGGTATATATATTATGCACCTTTAGTACCTTAAGAAGATAATATCACTTTCACTGTAATCCCTTATGTTGAGACTACCACATGAAACATTGTAATAAGAAGACTGAGACACACATTAAACCGTATGATTTGATGTGATCAATATTGAAGGCATCACATGTTACTGCAACACCATTTTATATAACATTTATGCGGAATAGATATTTCCCAAAGGAGAATAATGTGTGGTTCCTCCACTACTGGGATCATCACTTGATTCATCTTTATTTCCCTGTAAGACAACCATAGAATTAGCCTTGTCTATGGAACCATGCTCTCATAATAGCATATGGTATGGCTTGTATCACGACTCCTTGGTTAGTGTAGGAAAATTCCATTATAGTATCAAATATCACAAGGTGTTATGAAAACCTGTAGTAAAGATTATGGTGTAACACAAAGAATCTAGGTAGACGCGCTACACCACAAATATTTCCTATGGATGTGTTTAGAGTGTGACATATATAATACATGGTGATCGACATGAAGGCCCTGATCATGTATGAGTGAGAAACAAGTGAATAAAGAAACATGTTTGCATTAAATTCTCAATGTAAGAATGGATCTCTTGATTTAGGATGTGTAGGTTTACAACAGGTGACATAGGAGGTTCTACATGTACCCTCAAAAAACAGAGTATTTAGGTACATGTAGTTTTATATGTAGATCAACTAGTACACTGATATTCATACAGTTCATGATTCCAAAAACTCTATTTATGTATTATATCATTCTATGAGGTTGGTTTGTGCGATGTCTCCATCCCATGATATTTGGTATTGCATGAAGATTCCCAGCACGCGGGTACCACCATATAAGAAGAATGATTCATAGTCACTAAATGTTTCCAAAATTAGAAAGTGAATAGTTTGATACAAGCAAGAGTACCAGTTCTTTGAAGGAATATCCCGACACAGTAGAATCTTAAAATTATCATCTGATTAATCTGGTGTGATAAACGGTAGAAAGTGGTAATTTGACACTCCACATTTCTCGGATTCACAAAGTATGTGTGGTAATTTTCTAATAAATATAGAAGTTAGATCAAGGTTTTGGGGTAGTTTTATATTCTGAAGGGATAGATCTATCTTTCTTTATAAAACAGATCATTGTGAGCCTGTATAAGGGTTATGAGAAGAAGCTCACGTGATATTTCATGCTTTCATTCCCATGAACAAGTTAATGAAATCCCTAATACATCACACAAATGGATATGCATCACATAACCAATAATGAAAAGTGGTTTCCACTCCCTAAGGGAGAGATTTAATTTTTCTAGTAAAATAGAGCATCATAAGATCCCACACATGATGTATGAGATGTTCTTCATGAAAAAACAGAGGCATTGTAAATACTAGTTTGAAGATATGCATGCCAGAGGACCAGTTTGGTTTGCATAAAGTCTCGGTTCCATGATATTTGGCACCATTTAACCCCCAAGTGATAATGAATTTTCACTCACTAAAATAGATGATCCACCATGTAATCCTTCATGACAAAGGTTGTGGCACCACATGACCCATCATGCGATAGGATATGACACCACAAGGGTTTCTAGATCATTAAAATATAAAATTCATGTCTCTATAATAAACTCAATCATGAGAACACGTATGCCTACTCATATCATGAGCCTTCCATCACGAAAATGGTGATCAAATTACCGCATACCCTATTATGTGATGAATTTGAAATATAAACATGGAATCCTTCTAATATCATGTACTATAAAATTTATTTTATGCACCATGAAATATGATCATAAATAGAATTATAGAATTGATGCACCATGTCAATCTAAGGGAAGTCTACACTGTACACATGAAACATTCACATGTTCATGAGATGCTCCATGTCACGCTTGATACCTCTATGTGAAGAAACATAAATATTCCATGTACATGTGAGTAAAATCTTCATGAGACTCCATCAATTTTTCTCCTTTACTCACTCACATGTGGATTTGGATTTCATGTGATGTGCACATGCGATCCTTCAGTTGAAAAATACACTCAAGTGGATTGGGTTACGTGAATTTCATGCAATGTCTTGAATCAATTTTCATTCACATTTTGGAATGAAGTCCTAACATGAAAACACACTCAGTCATGCTTTGGAATCATAAAACCATGAATTCATGGTGCATCAAAGGAATATAGAGCGACTATACCTGAAAACATCCTCCCTTTATCACAAGATCCATCACTTATAATGCAATGCACCATGACCAAGAATAAGGGTTGTCTGTGGAAATGCTCGGACACCGTTGTGAGATTCATTATTGATCACGTGATATATCGCAAACAAGGAGAGTGATTATTTTTGAAAACATTCACATGGATTTAAGTGATATCAAAAAATACTTATTAAATAAGGATAGAAATATGTAAATTATGGGAGCCTCTTATAGTCATAAAACATCATGGGATGTACCCTTGGCAGTCTGCAAGACACCACAAGGCCCCGATGACATGTCGACCTTATCTTACGAAAACCCGCTGGCATGTCATCCTCATCACATTAAGGGACTCCGACTCTCCCTTTTGATGCACTATGAAAAATAGATGGAGCTATTCATGAAATTCTTGTGAATCTCCATAGGGCCTTTTTTGGTCACATGACACAACATTGATAGATAGAGTGATTACATTTGAAAAAACTCATGCAACCATGATAAATCTAAAAACATTGTAAAAAAATCAATGTAAATAAAAATATTATGAGTCAAGAGGCTCTCATGGTTGTAAGAATCTCACAACATGTCCAGGATGTCTGTGGTGTATTCTCTCAAGACCCCTTGACGAGTCAGCCTAATCCCATGAAGGCCTTTCGATAGGCACTCTAATCTCGTGAAGGCCCTTGAAAAAGTAAATATGATAATATGTAAGTACTTAGACATGCCTGTATGATTCAAAAAAGTCCCAATTAATTAGAAATAATACATCATAAGGGGTGTTTACATGACAAACTTATGGTTGTTGAAAATTTGGCACCGCCCTGAGAGTAATCCAGAGAAGGGACTTGCGAAGATGCGTGACACCGAAGCCATATGCCAAATCTAACCTATATTTTAGTGAAATGAAACGTGAAAAAAATAAGAACAAAAGGAATGGATAGGCCTATAAAATTCCCAACCCAACATGAAAAATACACCATTACTCTCCAGATGATAATTTATACCTTTTTCATCCAACCACCAGAGATGATTTCTCAGAGTGGCTAATCTCACAACTAGAAAGTTTCCCTTTAGGTAAGATACTGGTGAAAAGACAGTGCAATCATGTGGCATGCATAATCGCTTCACATGATCAATATATATCATGCAAAATGACCTCTATAATTAGATTCTTTATGATTGTGGAAATGGAATTGAATTTTGAATGCAAGGGCCCATTTGGAATTTTGTGACATACCTTAACTTATAAAGTGTTCAAAGGTCCATTTGGTATTGTGAACATGATAGTGACACTTAAAATTGTTTTGGGAATGGTTTGGGGATTTTTTTTAATTGAATGACTTTGATAATACTGAAGTCCCTGTTGGAAATTTATATTGTTTTGAAAATGGATCTCAGCTTTGAAAGTAAAAATTCCTCGTTGGTATCTTAGATTGTTTTGATAAATGTTTTGGAAATTTATATGATGTGACGGGCTAGTTGGAACTTGTAAAAACCATGTTATGAAATGAGCACCACTATTGAGGATTTCCCTAAGTGGGTTATCATGGTGGTTGGTTTCGGTTGTTGGGGTAGGCAAGTGTTGTGGCGATGAGTAAGGTGAGTCACGCATGTGAGGACCTCTGCCTTTAACAATTAATTTTACAATGGGACTCCTAGGTGTTTTTTAGATGTTCAAATAATAGTTTCTTGTGAACCCTGATTTTAAGGCTTGACACCCCTTAGATATCTATATCCAGGTGGGACGTACCACTAGAAAGGTTATTTTAGAGCATCCAATTGTTTATTTACAATAGAGGTACATCATACATCGGTAGGTGAGTATGATTCGAGTACGTCCAGGGATTGCTCTAGGGATGTTTAGAAAACTCCACTATTTTACTATCTTTATTTTCTTCCTGAATTTTTATTGTATTTACTTTACATATTGTAATTATTATTTATTTTTTATTATATTATAGTATTGTTCTGTTTTGATTTTATCTTGGGATTGGTTTTTTTAATGATAATCTTCTTTAAAAACTACTGATGTGGTGTTTGGAATCTAAAAAAAATAATCTTTGTTTATAAAAATGAGAAAAACCTATTTTCATATATGTATTTCAAATTAGTGTTTATGGATTGGTTTTGCGAAATGAAATGTATAAATAGTTTTTTGGATGCCTAATTAGTTGTTAAGATCGTACCATACTTGTGTCATTCGGTGTTGGTACACCCAAGCTGTTTTGTAGGTCCAGGTTCCCATGTTGTGTGCTCATTGTTGTAGTGGGTCAGTCTTGTGGTTGGTTGTGACTAGAAGGTCACAAAGAGATATTAATAGCATGGTTATGTTTTTAGTTTCCATTATATTTAGTGTTTGTTGCATCTAATTCAATTTTGTAGATATATTCAAGATTTTATTACTATTTAAACTTTTATTTGTTCAATATGTTTTATTTTATCCTGGTTTATTAGGATAAAATCATTCCCACTTGGGATATATTTGATGTAAGACACTATTTTCAAGCTCATGGGTATTAGGAATTCCCTTCGCGCCATACTGTAGACAAGGTCAGATATCAGGTCAGATGGAATTCTAACCAGGTTTGTGACAAAATGGTATCTTAGCAGGCCCTAGTTATTTTGGGTTTAGGTAGTTGGAGATTATGATTTTTGGAATTAGAGAGGTAGGTATGGGAAGAGCGTCGTGAACCATTTCTCATTATGATCTTAAATATGCTATAGGTTGTCTAATATTCGATTCTTTTATCCTTGTTTTGGATTGAAGAATGTCAATGGAGGCAAGATGACTTCGTGTTGTTATCTCACATGGAGTGGCGACCCATGTGGAGTCCAATTGCACCATTCAAGTTACTCATCATTGTTATTTCTTACATGGGTCATGTCCCACTACCTTTTCTACAGATTAGGCCTAACGAAAAGTTCCTTATTCTAGTAGTTTGGTGTAAGTTGCATTTCTTTTTAGTTTGAGTTGATCTAAGAAATATTTTTAAATGAAAAAAAATTGTAATGGAAATGGTTTATTTGAAATAGTTTTAGATTGTTAAAATGGGTTTTAAAAGAAAATGTTTTGGATTGAAAATTTGGTAAATGTCGGGGATTTGAATAGAAAAAGAAAATTGTATCCCTTGGTATTTCTTATCTGCATCTTCATATGTCTGGGAATATATGGAATGTGTGTGTTGGGATGTGTGTATTGAAACTGATCAACACACATTTTATGTTTTATTGGATGTCATGGGTGAGTATTTTAAATTAATGTTTTGGATTGTGTTTTTCAAAATGGGCCTTGAGTGAAGAATTATTTGGGTTTGAGTTTTCCTTGAAAAAATGTGGGGTTTTTTCCTACGAAAATGGATTTTTATTTTTTGGAAAGTGGCATTAGAAAAAAACCGGTTTTTAAATTGAAATGAAAAGTGGATTTTGAGTTGTTCTTTTTATTATTGGAATGTGATCCATTTTTTATCCTAATATGGTCTTTTGTTTATTATTTGGTTGGATGTTTATTTCGGAATTGGTGATTTGATGATTGTTCATAATATGCCACCCAGAAAGGTCCCAAAAAATTTCTAGTGAATCTTTCATAGTTTCCAATTATTCTCATTTTTACCTTCATTTATGGTGATCGAGGACCTTTAGATGAAGTGGAGTAGCTCTAGGAAGTTTAAGGTATCTTCATATTGTTGAGAAATACTAAATCTGTGAGAGTGCATACTATCCCCGGTTTGTTTAAGGGTCCATATTTGGATATTTGGAAGGTGTTTTTCTCATCATCAATGCATTCTGGGATGACATGGGAAGTGTTCAAGACCACTTTCATCAATTGGTTTATACTAGAGGAGGTGAAGATGAAGAAGGTGGATTAGATAAGAGATGTTTTCTTGGTCTAGAAATATGTTGAATCCAATGATTTTCTTTTATATAAATGGAATTTGGTTTGTGTTTGTTTTCAATACTCACAAGGAAGATCATGGAGTTTTTAGGAAAATGGATCTTATAGTTCAGACTGCTAACAGTCTTGAAGGTTGTGTCATTTCACAATGTTTTTCTAATTTGTGGGGTCCAAAATTCGAATAAGGTCTAGCATTGAAAAACATTTATTTCCATGTTAGTATTTTGAAAATATGGAAAATTAATGATTTTCTAGATGATTGGATTCATTAATAGTGTTTTTTGAAAGATCAATGAAAACTTATGGTGATATATGCGACAATGACGAGCATTACAAATGAGGAATTATTGGAGAATCGCGGTGTGCGATGGTTTGAGGGAACGCTCCGTGACTACATCAAATTTCACTAGATGATAATGAAGGGATGAGCATAAAAAATATATTTTTGAAGGATATAAAAAATGCATTGGAGGTAGTGGGGCATCGTGAATGGATGAGACTATAAATATGAGGCTACCCCCACTTTGTTCAAATGATTTTTTCAAAGGAAAATCTTGAGTCGCTCTAATTTCATAAAGCCTAGGGAGCTCCATGAAACTAACATTCCATGAATGATTGAGAATCGTAAAAATAATTTTTGAGTCTTAACTGATTCCAATGCTTTTGATTAATTAGTACCTCAAAATTATGGGGTGTTTTGTGTTGACTTGTTGAGCTTCATGAAAGTAGTTTATTCCATGAGGGAAGGGTGCATCGTGAAGGTAGTGAGCTTCACGAAAGGAATATTATTCCATGATGGAAATGAGAATCACGAAGGGAGTGATATTCATGAAGGATATTTATGAAAGGTAGTTTTGAATATCAGTTTCCTAGTGAACAAGGATTTCAGAGTTCATAAACTGAGGTCAACAGAGCCAGCAGAGTCTCGTGCTATTCAGAGATAGAGACTTAAAACATAATCCATTGAAGCGACCTTTAAATAAATAATATAATATAGACTTATCTCAAATTAGTGATCAAGGGGGAGTCTATTGATGTTTTATTTGAGAGGTAGTGAGGTATCCCTAAAATATTGTAAAGGCAGTGTGCCTGGCATAGAGTGATTGTGTTTAAACTTCCATATTCCACAAATTATGAAGATTACTGAATTTAGGTATGACTGAAACACTATCGGCGTATGATCCTTGGGTATCCCTTAGGGGTTAACCAAGTAAAATTTATATGTCACCTCACTACATGTGAATGATTGATTTCTAATCAAATCTATCATATAGGTTTAACGAGTTCCTACCAATGTGGTAACAAGATCCGTCACTTTAGGAGAAAAATTTGACACATTGATTCACCCCTCCTTTATCATGATGTTCTAGGGTCATAAAATTTGTATCATAGGGAAGGTTTATTTATATTGGATACTCTACAGAAAATCTATTCTCTATTAAAGATTTGAGTTTCTTTCTTATGTCAACAGTGACGTGCAGTTTTGATAAAGATCAAGTTATCTACAACCAAAAGTCTATATCCACCAAGAACATGATGAACATGAAAAATAAAAATATATGACAGTTGAATAATTCCTTATTATAAAAATAATAGGTATTATCTAGTTCTCCAATCCTTTTTGACAATAAAGATATAACATGCATGGAAGGTAAAGAGAATGTGGCTCGGATTTCCATCAATGAAAATAAAAATACTTCTATTGAATGTAAATAACAATTATCAAGTGATCAAGAGGTATGTGTTACCACCTTTTAATGTTTTCCTAAAAATGAAGATCTTAGTAAAATTGGTGATGTTTATTAATCTACAATCTCACATGAATTTTGAATTGAGATATTAAGAAAATATCTGCATGATATTCCTGAAGAAAGATTCACATTTTTTGTATAATATTTCATTGTATACAAGAAGAGATAACCCATATGGAAGGAGAAGCTGATTTGTTGGGAAAGGGGTTTCAAGGAAATATTATTGAATTATTAAAGCTCTCCAGATAGGTTGGAACCTTTGAATCCGAAAATAGGGAACATAAAATAATTTCATTAAAATACATTAATGAATTTTAAGAAAAAGAGGGAGTAAAAAGGTTATTGAAGAGAATATTCATGTTCTTGAAGAGAAATTAATAAATAGATCTGATATCAAGATTCTTCAATTGGAAGGAATATCCAAGAATATTGAGGAACTTGACACTTTAATTCATAATAAATTGGAGTTTCATGAAGAAGAAGTTGTTATAATAAATAAATCTTTTTAAGAAAATATAATTATGATTAAAGATCAAAAAATCATCCTCAATATGAAATGTCTTGATTTGGAAGACTAGTTGGTAAATCTTGAGAAGAATCCTATTAATACTTCACAAAATAAGGAAACCGTTTCTGCAACTAAAAAATGTTCACTAGAGGATTTTAAATTTGAGAGACCTCAATCAGGTGAAAGAATATCATGAAATATTTTGATGGTCTATCTCAAGAAACTGATAAGAAACATGTACCATCCATACTAACTTGTTTTAATTCCTCTAAACCTACTATCATGAAGAGTGTAGGTGGTAAGGAAAACACTATGAAGGTATGGATGAAGAAAGTTGATAAGAATCCATACACCTTGAATAGGGTGGATAGGGAAAATAATATGGAAGTTGATTGACCATAAATAGATAAAAAAGTCATAATGAAAACCCAACAACATTATACAACAGATATAAAGAAATCAAGATTTGTGGGTCCATGTTATTGTTGTAAATTTTTTTGGAATAGTGCATTAAATTTTTGGTATAATCTTAAAAATGAAAACGAACAATGGAATCATATCTCAAGGAGTAGCAAACCAAAAAAGAAAAAGAAACATCAATAGGTCTAGAAGTATCCTTATTTTGAAAATAAATTTGGGAAGCCTGATAACATCTGTGATGTATGAAATGGAAGTGTTCACATGGTTGGAACATGCTTATCTCATCAGTAATTCATTTTTGATAAGAAAATAAAACCACAAATGATGTCTATGTACAAAGACGTAATATTTCGAAGAAACCAAAATAATATTGTGAACAAAAATTATCCCAAGAAGATATCATGTAAGAAATTAGAGAATAACCTAGATTCCAAATCCATGATATTGAAGGGAAGTGCATATAAAAGAACTAATAAGAGGGATGAAACTCATAAGAGCCCATGTGGAAGATCAAAACATGATGAAATAGTTCCTAATGACATGTTAGTTATCTGGCCAAAATATTTTGGAAGAATAATGAAATGTGGTGATTCACAGCCTAAGGCTAGTGAATATGGAAAAGTAAAGGTTACAAATGATAAATAAAACATCCATCAATGTATGATAACAAAATGAAAATCTTGTGTTAAAAATGTTCTATGTGAGAGATGCATGAAATTTGGTTTTAATGAAAAAGGTTGTTTAAAATTACTACTATAACAAGAATAAGTCTTTAATTGGGGTAAGAATGTATCATCCATGAAAGTTGTTATGAAGAAAAATTCTCCACACAAGGTGGAAGAGAATGTGAATAGATCCATACTACCTCAACATAAATCAGAACATATGTTAAAATGTGGCATCATAAAGATTTTATCAAATGGAGAAACATGGTGGATAAGACCCTCTCAACCATGAATTTCATATTGATAAATCAAAGAAGATACACATTATTACCCTATTATTTTGTTATTATATTTGTGTTATTATTATGTAGGTAATTGAAGGTGAATAATGTTCTTAGAGGGAGAACCTGAGAAGCAGTGAGGCCTGTCAATTATTAATATCCAATCTGAATAAGTCACCATCATTTAATGATTACTCAATTGGGTATTCAAATAAAAATATGAAAAAGGACATTTATGATGATATTAAAGATTATATATTATATAAAACAAGGATAAAAAAGGTACTATATTGGAATGATCTTTTTTTTGGTATTCTGGATAAAATGTGTTCAAGAATACTATCCTTGGTGAAGTGGGGAAAATTATCTAATGTGGACATTAAGAAGTTGAAGACCATTCTGGTATTTTCTAAATCTTGAAATTTCTTGACACACATTCTTGTTGAGATCCACCATTATGAAGATGCTGAGAAGTAATTCCCTTTAGGGGGAGAAAAATAAAGAATGATGAAGAAGCTTCCAGAATCATTATTTCAATTATTGTCAAAACAGATTGTTCTAGAAATATCTTGATGATCATGTAATTGTAAAAGGAGTTTCTGGTTGAAATATCCTTAAAAATTCTTATGAAATTTAGTATATTATTTCTAGAATGACAAGTTATTGAAACTTGATGTTAATTACATTTTTTCTTATCTCATTATTTATTGTGACCATTGGACATGGAACAGATTGAAAGAGTTGATGTAGAGAAAACATTTTATCCAATGGTGATACTGGAGTCGAACATTCATTTCCTTGATATAATAGTACAAATCATATAAAATTTTTATTATATTCATTTCAAAAACAACATTCTTAAATGGTTTTCTTGAAGAGAATTTATACATTGAACAACTAGTGGGTTTTCTAATTTGTAATGATGAAATAAAGTTTTATAGACTGAACAATGCTCTCTATGGTCTGAAGCAAGCACCATGATCATGGTATTCACATTTGGATTCATATATGAAGAGGCTATAATTTAAAAGAGGGGGTTTTCACTATAATATCTATGTCAAAACTTCAAAAATAAAATCAATTTTTTGGTGATTTTTTATGGGGATGATATTATATTTGGTGGAAGTAGACATAGATCAATGGATGAATTTTCAAATAACAAGAAATCATTATTTTTAATGTATATGATTAGTGAACTAACATACTTATTACAAATGTAGTTGATTTAGAAGAATGATTACAATTTCATTTATTGGGATAAATATTCAAGAGAACTCCAGAGGAAATTAAACATGCAAGAATCCAAACCAATGCCAACTCCGATTGTGGTTGGGACCAAACATGGAAATCATTAAGATGGGACAAATGTATATCCCACAATGTACAAGATAGTAATTGGAAGCTTGTTTTACCTAAAAGTGAGATGACCATATATTGTCTTTCCAACATGCTTAGTGGCCAGATTTCAAAGTAATCCGAAGGTATAACATATTGCAGCAGTAAAAATAATCACGAGGTACATTCAATGTACTCACAATATTGGCTTATATTTTTCCACACGAGAAAGTAGTGAACTGTCATATTTTTATGATGATAAATGGGCTAGCGATATTATTTATAAGAAAAATCTAAAAGTGGTGGAGAATTCTTTCTTGGGATAAAATTTGTGGGATGGTTAATTAATAAAGATGAATGTACTTATCATAGTACTGCTAAAGTTGAGTATATCTCTAGTGTAAAGGCTTTCACTAAACTACTTTGGATGAATCAAAAACTGACTAATATTGGTGATGAGATGAAACCACCAATGGTGATTCAATGTGACAACAAGAGTGGAATTTATTTTATAATGAATCATTTTCAACATTATCGTATGAAACACATTGAAATCATATATCACTTCATTAAGGAAAAAAGTTGAATAATACATGATTAAAATGGATCATGTTGATGATAAAGTGGATGAAATTCTAACCAAACCATTTTAAGTGCATGTGTTCCAGAAGCACCAGTTTAAACATAGAGTTCAACCACCTCTTAGTACATGAGGAGGTTATGAGTGTTCCCCTCTCCCCATTTGAATTAACTATTTTAATCTGTTTGTTAAAATGATGTAGGATTATGGGGGAGATATGATCTAAGGAGAGCATGTTTTGAGTTGTACATGTCAAAATTAGGATTTTTGGGTTTATTTCCAAATGGGGAGAATGTGAAATTGAGAAATTCAATGAGAAGATGAGTTTTAAAGTGGGGAAATGAGAAAAAAATAGAGAATTCAATTCAGTGTTATGAGTAAACAATCAAAACTTATCTGGGAAATCATTAAGCATTCCAAAACTTGCGAACCCAATTCATACTTCCTCTCTTGTTTTCTATATCGATCATTGCTCATGTAGACCTATAGTGGTGGCTGAGTTGCTTCTTATGTATCTAGTTTTGATAGTGGCTGATGCTCAATTGAATTTATCTATAGATTTCCAACAAACCCAAAGGGGGATATTTTTGGAACCAAGGATGTTATTTGTTGTAAATGGAGTATGGTTTGTGTTTGTTGTCAATCCTCATGTGGAACATTAATGATTTTTCAAGAAAAGGGATCTTACAATTCAAACTGACAATAGTTTTGAAAGTGGCATCATTTCCCAATGTTTTCATATGGGCCTTGATTTTTTTCTAGAATCAGTCAGTGTGACTAGTGGAGAGAAATGTCACCTAGAGTTTCATGTTTTCTTTGGATTTTTACTAGGAAAGGGATCATGTTTTGTTTTTCATTCTACTGGGTGACTTTATGGTGGTATAATGTATTTGTGGTGGAGAGAATTGTCACACCAAGAACTTTGGAATTATTTTATTTTACTCTTTTCTTGGATTTGGATGATTTGGTTGGGTTTCAGGTTGATACCTGATATAAATTTGTGGTTTCATGGTTGAAAAACAATGTTTTGGGGCTTGGAAGCAGGGTTTACATGGGTAGCGCACAATTAAGGGAATTGTGTGCCCTCTCCCAGCTAAATATTCATACTGTTTTGGGGTCTGAGAGTAAGGAACATGGGATTCACATGATTTGGGAAATAATGAAACAAAGATACGTGAGGTTTTTACCATTTTTACAGTGGTTACCACATGGTTTGTGCCTGGTTTAGAAAACCATGTGTCCAAACCATGTGGGATTCCCATTCCTTAACATGTAGAATTTGCCTCATTTCTACGACATTATTTTAACTCAAATCATTAATAAATCAAGGCCCAGGTCAAAAAAACCAAGCCAACACATTAATTTTGAAATGGTCTTCAAGTGAAAGAATTATTTGGGTTTTAGTTTTCATTAAAAAAAGTGGGGGTTTGTCCTATGAAAATGGATATCAGTTTCCAGAATGTTTCCTTGGAAGAAGGAGTTTTTGAAATTGAAATGAAATAGTGATTTTGGAAAAGGTAATTTTGATTAGTGTTTTTGATGCTTGGTGTATGAGATAGTTTTATTAGTCTGAGATAGTATTTTGGTTATGATTTGGTTAGATGTTGATTTTTGGATTCGTGTTTTGATGATTTTTTAGAATATTCCACCCAAAAGGGTCCCATAAAATTTCTAGTTAACCATGCCCAATTTACAATTCTTCTCAATTTTTGCCCATATTTGGTGGTAATCAAGGTATGTTAGAGGCAGGGGAGTGGCTAGAGGATGTTGAAGGAATCTACAAATTTTTGGGAACTCCCAAATATGTGAGAGTGTATGTTGTTATAGGTTTATTTGAGGTTTTATATTTAAATATATGGAAGGGGTTTGTTTCTTCATCGGTGAAATTTTGGATGAAAAGGGATGTTTAAAAGACCACTTTAATCCATTGATCCATACCTCAGTAGGTAAAGAAGAAGAAGGTGTCCGAGCTACGAGATGTTTGGTAGGGCCAAAAATCAGTAAAATATTATTTTGACCACCTAAAAGAGTTAGTTTCCTTATCTATCGAGGCAACATTAGAGGATCAATTGAAATTTCATCTTCTCATTTAGCATCTTTGTCTAGATAATTTGGGAAAAGTGCTCTCATCTGGTGCATTTTTTTGATAATTTTATGGATGAGGCATTTTTAGCTTCTTGTTGTAAAATTTCCTTCTTATTGTGAGTTTCTTTTATCTATATAATAAATTCACTATTTCATTTTCTTGTAATATCATCCTTGTGATTTGGATATGGATCATTGAGTGATCAGTCTTTCGTGAATTGGTTTCTCATTTATATTGTTCTAGTTTGGAGATATATATGTTTATGGGAATCAATGATTATAGTTTATGTCTGGGTTCATGGTTTGGTCTGAGTTCCTTTCTTGGATTTTCCCTTTGTATTGTGGGGGTATTCCGTTTGGTTGGGAGTTCCTGGGTGTGTTGCGAGTTTTAATGTTTCTCTTCTAGTAATGTTCTTGGGGGGGGACCCTCTCATGTTCTCCCATTTTCCTTCATTACTTGGTTTTTTCTAGAATTAGTAGGTGTTACCAGTGGAGAAAAAGGTCACACCAGATTTATTTTTTTCTTGGGATTTTTTCGGGAAAACGATCAAGATTTTTTTTCATTCAGCTGGGTGAATTGCATGGGGAAGAAACCTTTTATGGTTGGAGAATTGTCACACCTTAGCCTTTCGAATTATTTTATTTTACTATTTTCATGGACTTGGATGCTTCATTTGATGTTCAGGTTGATCCAAAGTTTAAAATTTTGTGTTTATTGTTGAAAAATAATGTTTGGGGGCATGGAAGTAGTGTTCAATGGGAAGCACATGGTTAAGGGAAAATGTGCGCCCTTGCCCAGGTAACCGTGTGGCCTATTTAGGGTATAGGAGTAAGGAACATGGGTTTCTCAAGGTTTGAGAAATCTTGCAACAACTATGTGTAAGGTTATATCCATTTGAACAACGCGACAACCATATGTAATGTTATATCCATTTGAACAACTACCACATGGTTTGTACATATTTTAGAAAATCATTCAAGCTACCCATCATTAAAATGCTGAAATTATCTCGTTCTACCTATGTTATTTTAGCCCAAAATCAGGTTTCTCCTCCATCCTCCAACCATGGAACACCATGGCACTTCTCCAAAATCCCCTCCCTTTCTCTCGAACCTCCATTGATGAACCTTGAAGGTTCGTAAGGTTAGTTCCTTCAGTTTTTAGTCGATTTACCATTCCTTATTCCTACTCTCCCAATTTATTAGGTTTTCCTTTTGGTGTTTCCCTATTGTATGAACCCTAAGTGTTAGGGTTTGTGTGTAACATGATTTTCTATTCATATAGGGTGTGTAGAACAATCATTATACACTATTCTCCCTTCCCATAATGTCTTGTCACATCTGGACTCTGTTGAGGTAGGTGTTTCCGTTATTTTTCTTTTTACATCATTCCATTGATTCTTTTTGATTATTAATTAATATATAAATCTTTTTTGCATGGTTGTGATGTATTTTGTTTGCATTTTATGGTGTTTTTATGCTGGAAAAAAATTAGTGAAATTGGTTTCCAAAAATGTTTCTTCAAATATGTTAAATGGTCATGCACATATGGTGTTTTCTAACATGCGAATAATGATTCAATGTGAATTTTAGCACTTGTGGTGTCATTTGAACTTGTTCATGTTTTGATAACTTGGGTGAAATTACAAATTGGTATTTATGTGTTGTTTGGGTGGATTTTTATGGTATAATGGTTTGAGGTAAACTATTTTAGAGATATTCTCCCAGTTTTTGAATGCTTATTATTGATGTTGGAATTATGTGGCTTATTGAGTTGATTTAAAATAAATAGGTGTTTCTTGAAAATGGTCATTAGAATTATTTTTTGGACCCTTTTGGGTACTATTGGATATCGGCACATTCATGGGTGTGTGAGGTGCACACATGGATGAACATTCAAAAGAATATGACACTTAAGAGTGATCCTTTTATCCCAAAAATATTTCCCTCAATTTCTAAACAGTGCAGTAGGGCTTCATGTGATTCAAAAATGTGGTTTCAAAGGTGTACCTTGAATTTTGGCAAGCTTATTACTTTGTAAAATCAATTGGGGTTTTTAAGCAATATGAAATCTTATTTGACACCTTAAATAATATTGTTTTAATTATTTATGTTTTTGGAAATGGAATTGGATTTGGAATGCACAGTCCAATTTGGAATTTTGTGTTGTAGCTTGACTTATAAAGCATTTAAATGCCTATTTGGAATTGGGCACATGAGAGTGACAATTAAGGTTGTTTTGGGAATGGTTTGGAGGATATTTTCAATGTAATAATATGGATAATGTTGAAGTAATGATTATAACATTATATTGTTTTGTAAATGGATTGCGGCTTTGAAAGTATAGATTCCTTGTTGGAATCTTAGAATTTTTTGAGATTTATTTTGAAAACCTATATGATGTGATGACTTTTTTGGAACTTTTAAATAACATGATATGAAATGGGAACCCCTGTGGAAGATTTCCCTAAGTGGGGTATCATGGTCGGTGGTGTTTGTAATTTGGGTAGGCAAGTGAGGTGGTGACAGGTAAGGTGAGTCACGCATATGAGGGACTCTATTTTGACCATGTAATTTTACCTAGGGAATCTTGATTTTCTTTTAGAGGGTCTTGTGATTGTTTCTTTATTGACCCAAATTAGAGGGGTTTTTACCCCTTGGATGTATGGATTCAAGGTGTGACATGCCACTGTTGAGGCTATTTTAGAGTAGCTAGTTATTTATTGACTATGAAGCTTCACCATACGCCAAAAGGTGAGTCCAATTCGAGTATATCCCGGGATGTCTCTAGGGATGTTTAGGAAATTACTTTGGTTTAATATCTCTATTTTCTTGTTTATTTTTGGTTTCATTTGGTTTCTATCATGAACATCTTATTTTATTTTTAGCATATTCTAGTATTGTTTTGTTTTGATTTTATCTTGGGTTTGGTTTTTTAAATGATAATCTTGTTGAAAAACTAGTGACATGATGTGTTGAATCTAAAAAGGAAAATAATTTTGGTCTATTAAAATGATAAAAACCCATTTTACATATATTTATTTCAAACTTGTGTTTATGGACTATTTCTTGGAAGGTAAATATATTGATTCTTTAGGGGTTTCCTACTGAGCTATTAAGATCAGACCCTACTTGTGCCATTTGATGTCAGTTGAACTGAGATATTTTGTAGTTTTAGGTTATTGGTTCATGTTTTCGTTGTTGGAGTGGGTTAGTCTTGAGGTTCGTGGTGACTAGGTGGTCCCAAGGATATCATGTTAGCATGGTTTGGCTTTTAGTTTCGGTTCTATTTAGTGTTTACTGTATTTGGATTAGTTTTGTATATATATTTGAGATTAAGTTATTGTTTGATCCCTTATTAGTTCAGTGTATTTTATTTGATCCTGGTTTATTGGGATGAAATCAATCCCACTTGGGTTAAATTTGATTTCTCACACTAGTTTTCAGCCAGTGGGGATAGAAAATTCCCTTTCATCCATGCCACAGACTAAGTCAGATGTCGGTTACATGGCAACCCAACCTGGTATGTGACACAACATTTGGTATATAACAAAGAAAGATAATGTGAAGGCTTATAACCCTACACACACTTTTCTAAAATACAAATATATCTTAGAAACAACTGAAGAAATTTGCCGACATATTCTGACAGTAGTTCGGATGGAGGGAGAAGTTAATATGTTTTTCCCTACTTCTAAGAAAACTCAACACTATGATCATCATTAATAAGTGTATACTATGGCGCAATAACACATTCTTTGTCCCATCTAGTAGGATTATGGGCATAATACGAGAAAGGAAAAGGCATCCGACTGGGATCATACTACCGTTTCAACTAGAGATTACCAGGTGAGAGTAGCACATGCCTCAGGACAAGGGGATTTTTTTTTACAAAAAAGTATAAGTCATATTCTAATAGCCCTTGATTGGGCTCATATCCCCTTCTTGGCTGGGGATCACCAAGTGACTAGGTAACATGACTTGAGATAGATTCATATTCCCATCAAAGAAGTCCAACGATATACTCTAAAGGCCCATGATCATGCATATATCCACATTCTTACCAGGGATAAACAAGTGAAAATAAAACATTCCTCAGGATAAGCTCATATTACTATTATTGAATCTACCTAGAATATTCCAGAATATCCCAAAAGATAGATGCATATTCCTACTTATGCTAATGAATGACTGTACAATCATAATTCTAAGGCAATACAGTATGAGGCTCAAATACCTTCTCCCATTTCAGAGATCTTTTGGCATATTCTAGTGGGGAATTCATATTCAAACCAGAATCATATTCCAATTCCTACCAGGGCTCACCGACTGAGAGAGGTACATACCTTGTGGCTGACCAATACTATCACCAATAAAGACCAATCACATATTCAAAAGGATCAGTATTAGACACATATTCTCATTCTGATGGAAGATCACCAAGTGTGAATGACACATACCTTGGGATTGTCTCACATTCTTGTTAATAATTAGACATCTCATTGGAATTTTCTCTCATCTTCTTAGTAGTGGAATTATACCCCTATAATAATATAAGGGTATAAAAAAGTTTTGGTAACAGGTACACAGTAGGCTCATATGCCTGCACAATTTCAAAAGGTTGGTTTTGATATTCTGACTATGATGTAGAATGTGTCCTATATTTATGATCTTCTCAATTATAGTGTCATTGATGTTATTTGAGACACATTCTAAACACCCGAAGGATCTATCAAATCTTCAACTAAAGAAGAAGATGACCATTACCATAATATTCCTCCTTGTGGTAGTGTAGATATGGGTTGCCGATATTCAACTCCTAGAATCCATCATGGTCAACCTCCCTATGATGATATCTCCCATGAATAAGGAAATACTCCCCTTGAAGATAGAAATTCATATAGAAATGTGTTGAAAACATAGGAGAATTTGTATAGATAGGTGATCAAAAAATCTAGGTCAACTGTATATAGTTCCCCATAAAATTCCATAATCACTCCACCCCAGTCAGTAGGTGAACCTCAAAAATATATTATATGTTCTGACCAGATAGAGGCATGTATGTCTATGGAAGAGGAGTAATTCATTGAGATATGATGATAATAATTTTGGAAAAGAATCCCCATCATGTTCTGGACACTCACCACTTCTGATTGTGAGGTCCCATGTGAGATAGAATAGAAGTTCAGGCCTTATAAAAAAAACATGGAGGATACTCCTCAGAAATATAAGGATAAACATCTCCCATACATGAGATATGATTATCACCGTCATCTCATCAATAAACTCTATTGTCAGCTGGATATGGACACCTTTTATAGAGACTAGAACTTAGGAGTGGAAGATAATAAAAAATACCTTCACTATTTTTGTCACTACATCATGACAACCCTCTAAAGAATGATTTCATGAGGATCACCAGATGCGTGAATCTGAGGATGGGAGGAATATAAATAATTTCACTTTAATATATCCCCATGACAACATAAACCTTCAGATATAACATATTATAATGTCATAACCAGTGGAGAAATCAGGGGACCATGTAACACTTAGGCAAGTTGGTCACTAAAACTGAATTCCCTTGCTTTAAAAATTACAAGACATCATGAATGGAGTGATAAAATAGCTATTACGACTTCAAAATAGTCCCCTCAAAGCAATGGTGATTTATTTCAAACACAGAAGTGGATGTTGTGATCAACTAGAAAACTTCCCATAAAGAATTATTCGAGTTATGTGTTTCCAATGTACCCAGCTCCCACATTGGAAAAGATACACCATATCATATGGTCTGTAGTAGAAGCTGTCATATCACCTATCCATGAAAAGACCAAACTCTTCGAGCTGGGGGGTATCTACCACCACATCCAACTCTTAGATATTCAATTCCCATGAGGGTTCAGGATATATCTACAGAAGCTACAAACAAATACCATCCCACTGGGCTAGGGGAATTTATATCTCAATCACCATTACCTAGTACATCATCCCCTAATAAGGTTTGAGGGAAATAAAAGGTTATTCTAGATCACACTCATCCTTCTGGGTTGGGGAATTTATATCTCAATGTTCTTCCCTAGAGTCATAAAATCCATAACTAGAATCATTTCATCCTCAATGACAGGATCAGTCAATGCCAATTTTGGCCCTGAATAACCCTTAGTCCACAAGGATGGGGAAATTTTCATTGTAATTATCACCATATATAGAATCAACCTTTTCCATGTTGGTAGGTATAAGTCAATGGTCTACATACCCTCTGTTCCTCCTACTGCAAGAAAAACCTCTATTACTCAGGGCCAATTTGGAATATATGACCACAAACTCCATTAAATTAACTATTTATAGGCCAAGATGGGAGGATCTTATAATTAATGTGATTAGACCCTACCATGGTTGTAAGACAAAATGGTCCAATAGGTCTAGGGGTTCAAATAATAACCCTAATGAAGGTAGTTCCTAATCAATATGTTGCATCAAAAGTAATGGTACAACAACTATTTCATAATATTATTCTACGAATATCATCATCATAAACATAATAGATATAGACACAAATACAAAGGGTTGCAATAAGGAAAACGTACCCTAAGAAAGGGTGATATGGATTCACCAATCAAGGTTTCACACACCAATAACCAAAGAGGGTTCCAAAATCTAGCACCTCCAAATACCAGGTTTCCACCACTACAATGTAACACCATAAAAGATAAATTAAAATGTGTGGATACATTCTTATCACCACATATAAGATTTGTGGTTTCTTCAATGGAGTAAAAATTATCACAATATGAGAGTGAGATACAAACTCTCATACAACTCAATGAGGAGAAAGTCATAGAAAATATCACTACAAGGTATCATCTTCAGCTTGAGGTGAATATTCTATATACTATAGTCAATCCTCTAGCAAGAGAATTATTTGAGCATCAGACCAACTCCAGATCTAGGAAGTTGTCTTACATAGATGAGGAAGTCAAAAATGACCATGAATCCCCACTGTTGCAGTGAAATCATCTCCCTATCTAGTGTAATTATTCAGTCATAGGATTAATATATAATTCATATGAGATGAATATGGAGAATACTCATAGACCCCCACATACTACTTATAGACCTGAGGTGGCTCAGACAATAGTTTCCCCGAATCATCTTATTGTTGTCATGTTTCTGGATACTAGAATGGAGGCCATGGAAGGGTAATGTGAACTAGTGTAGCATAAGAGGAATCCATATCCCGAGTTGGTAGATGAAAATTTTCCTCCACCCAATTTCATAAATCTTATCTTACCCACTTCTTATGGTGCAGGCGACCCTGAACAATAGCATACACAGTTCGTAACCCAATGTGGGCTGATGTTGGGCCCTCAAGATCAATAGGAGGCAACAATGCCGAGGTGTTTTTTATAGACTTTGACAGGTCCATCTTTTGTATAGTACAAAAACCTTCCAGCAAGATCCATTGTAGGATGGGAAGACCTTTTTCATGAATTCCTTTATTAGTTTAGGATCATGCTGAGGAAAATGATAATTTTTGACCTGAAGAACTGCAAGAATATAAGAATGATATGGTGTTTGACTTCATTTCCAGATGAAAAGACAGAACCTATTCAATTAGAATTTCACTCTCATTGGATCAAATATTGCATGTATATAATGAAAATATACTATATGGGTTGTAGACACATCTGATCCAAATGAAATATCTATGTGGGTTTCGTAAGTTCACAGAAATGGAACAACATCTTGAATACAACATTCAGTGAACCCAATCCAAATCTCAACTCATACCCTCAAAATTGGGGAAACTTCTAGGAAAAGAACAAGTTACTACTATCACTCTCATGATAGAAGTGGTGTACATCAATGCACCAAGGAAGGTCCCAAACATCCCAATACCTCCTATCTAGTGGTGACAACCCCAAAATATCCCCCAGACATAATCACATAGAAATAATGGTAAACCTAGTATTTTAGGAACGAAATAATAAATCATAGTGCTTCCAAAATGAATAATCCATAAATTATTTCTTGGTGGCCATGGATAAAAACTCGCTTAGGATTTCATAGGCCCAGGATCTCAATGAGGTTAATCTCACTGATTGTCCCAACTACTGGCATTTCTATAGAACGGAGGGTCATCATATCCAGGATTGCTTCATCTTCAAAGGCATACTTCAAGGCCTAGTTGATTCTAGATAGATGGTGTTAGATAAATCCTTAGAGTAGGTGGTCTACATTACTGTTTCCCAGTCAGAATAAGATGATGGTTGGAAGAATGTCCTGAATATGAATGCATGAAAGTTCAACAACTGGATAAATTGAAAAATAGTTGGCCCAGCTCATGCCATCTTGATATCACAGCAATATATACTAACAATATATCCACCAACAAAGTATTTGAAATAAAATATTCCTTCCAAAAGTGGGAATGCTAATTTGAAAAAGGAATAAATAGAAGAGGAAGAATCACATTCGTCTATAACATGATCCCTCACTCTTTCAAAATTCTTCCCTACGACATCTGCATCATAGGAACTACCCCAACAAATGAAACCATCATAATATGAATAGCTCATATTTGATTTTGTCAACGTGATGCACTTGGTGGACCCCTTCTTCAATGATTAATATGACTCAAAGTATATGCTCCCCCAAATATAACCGAGGAACGAGAGGCCGCACATGGAAGAAATGAGGATATGTGGGACAAAACGGTGTGGTTGGGACTAATATTTAGTTTATGTTCATTGAGAGGAAATATATGCAGTTGTGGCTCATGGTAAAGTGATCGACAAGGCCTAAAAAAGGCATATAGGCATCCCAACACTATCCAGTAGTCACCCATGACCAATTTTATGGCATGGACGCCTAGTAAGAGTTTTATTATCTAACCAACCCTGGCAATAAAGAAGGCTGGTGCGACCTCCACCCATCGTATCAAAGGCTCCCTTGATATTGGTATGAGCACTATACTTTTCTACTTTAAACACCTCAGTTACTAAGCCACATGTCGATGAAGAAACCCTCCTAGGGATGCACATATCTTTGGAACAAATGTAGGACATTCTGAAGCAGTTGGTGGTTATCCCAGCCAAGCTCTAAATCCATAATGTGTTTCATATTTCAAAAGAGAACTGAGAAGAACTCATTAAATTCCTCTAAATCCCATAAGAATTTGACATAGAAGTCACTAAAGACAAGGTCTATCAAATGGAGACCATGTCACGAGAATGAAATGACACCATCTATTCAGAGAGCATGTCTAAGAAGAGTCCATCTAAGGAAACATCATTCCCCTATATGTTTTAGGTATACTTAATAATGTTTATATCCTAGGGGATCTATTTGAAAATTATTTTGGGATCAATATCCTCCCGATCTGGATCCACCAATGCTTGGGATATTGTGAAGGGGACTTATTTACCACAAGGATGACCATTAAAGTGTATGATAAGTGTGAGAAAAGTCCTCTAGAGAAGATCAAGTTCAAAACTCAGTTTGGGGATCTCACATCAGAAGTTGAATTTATTGTAATCTAGCAAGATATTGTGTATAATATACTTCTAGGAAGGCCCTAGCTCCACAACCACATGGCAGCACCTTCAAAATTTCATCAATGTCAAAAATACCTTATATATGGAAAAGTCGGCATAATACATAGTGATAGTGACCCCTTAGAGACATGAAAATCCCCACATGCTAGGGAATGTTTCTATAATAATGGAGGAAAATAACCAATGATGGATGATGATATACAGGTTACAGCTTCCAATAGCTTGAGAGAAGCCCTGATAAATCCCTAATGTATGCTCGATAATGACTATGTGCTCCCCATAAATGAAGTCAAAGTAATAGACTTGACCCCAGATGTCCAAGCCCCTCTTGTACTTAGTGATAGTGTAAAATAAAATCAATTATGAAATTTCATTGTAATGAATTAGGAAATAAAAAATAATAATGTCACTTCTAATGACCTCTCTCACCCTGATAGTGACAGAGAATCCCTCAGATTGATGACGTCATTAGGAAATATATCAAAAAACTTAGAGGTGGAATAAGATGAGGAAGAACTACTGAACACCCCTCCCTCATTCAAGGAAGGAATATACACCACCATTGAAAAGCTCAGGCAAGTAAATCTAGGAATAAAAGAAGACCTTCAGCCTACACTAATTAATGCTTCCATTCCCATCAAAGAGAAAGAGATGTATATTGAATTCTTGATGCACCATGGATATGAGTTCTCTTTGAACTATATAGAAATTACCTGGAATAATATAGATGTGTCTATACACGATCTCAGATCACCAGATAAGGATTGATGATTCAAGAAGGTAGGCAAGAGGATGCACCCCTCTCATGCGTATAATAGAGAGGAAAAAGTTGAGAAATATTTTAAATAAAACATTGTTCGAGAGGTGAAATACCTATGATAGATAACCCACATCATCCCTATTAAGAAAAAGAATGGGAAAAATTGGTCTCTAAATCAATTTTGGAGACATTAATCAGCATTTTACAAATGGAGAATTCCTATTTCTGATCATAAAACTCTTGAACAATTTTTGAGACATTAATCAGGGAAGTTACATGGCTTTGGGGTATTCCATCACAACATCAAGGAAACCTGGAGAAGGCTAGTTCTATTTTTGAAACTTTACCCCCATAAATCTCAAATAATTTTGGGGTATCCAAATGAACGTCACCTACATTCCACATTTCATAGACAAAATTGTTAGAAAATCTATCTTATTCACATGTATAAGGATGAATGGAATTACCTTCCAACAAGAGATGATGACTACCAAGAAGACTTTGAATGTCTTAAGTAATATTTACTAGACCCGCTGGTTTGAATTCCTCCAGCGGAAGGGAGGATGCTCATCTTATATGTTTCCACCATGAAATGATCACTGGACACCCTACTCATAGAAAAATGATGCGGGGAGCAAGAATAGTCTCTTCAACATTATCCAAATGACGCTAGGTGATGAGTCGTGATACTCTAATATCAAGAAGAAAAATATTTCACTCATCTTCACTGTCCAAAATCCATGGAATTACAATGAGAACCACAAATTACATATGGTATCTCATATTGATCAGCTCAAGTATATCATTAGTTGTCCTATTTTTACTGGGTTCTTAGTTTAATGGGTGGTCATTTTACAACAATATGTTATTCAGTTCCTTTCGTAGAAGTTGGTGAAAGGGAAATCCTTGAATTATTTCCTTACAACACATCCTACCCTAGAGAATAATCTAGTGGACACCAAGCTTTTAGATGAGGAGTTCTTATACACCCATAATACCCCTGAACATGGGATACGTATTTTGATGGAACCTCTTGGAGTCTCATTTGAAAAAGGATGGAAAACCATAAGCACAATTGGGTTGGATTTGGGATTATATTTTTCTCTCTAGAAAAGAAACATTGTCCCCTAATATTTCTCACCATATAAAGGATTCAAGAATAAGGGGGATGAATACCAAGTTCTCATTAAAGTCTTGGAAATAGACCTAAACCTACATATATCCTACCTAAATATCAAAGGGGATTTAGAACATGTGATAATGTAGATAAATGGTGAATATTCCATCCAAAGGAAACAATTTCCCCTCTCACTGGCTACATCAGGGGACTGATGGTATATTTCCCTTTTGTGACCATATTACATCATGTTCCCCAATTACATAATGCTCGTTCCGACACATTAGACATAGAAACCACCATTCTAGATGACCCTGATTAGGGGGAAGAAATATTCCATATCAAACAGCGAAGAATGGTCTCATAGATCATCATCTCTATCATGGAATAAATCAATTAGGTCAGTGCCTCTTGAGAACAAGATGAATGGGTATCGAACCCTAAATGGATGGATCCCATAATCATCTATCTTCAAAACCTATCTCTTCCAATAGTCTGATCCGAAAGGGAACATATTCAGTTCCATTCAGAAAAATTTACCCTTTAGAATCTTCCAAATGAATAGATATCCCTCTACAGAAATGATTTGATAGAATCCTCCCCAAGTACATAATAGAAGCAGTGATTTTCACCATCATGGAGGAAGTCTATAAAGGATATTGTGGTGCCCATAAATCTATAATCATGCTCTCCCATTAAATCAAGAGGCTGGGTTATTACCATAAAACCATGATACATGATTGTGTGGAATTCACCTGGAAATTTCATGCATTCCAGATACATGGAAACTTCAACCATGAACCCTAAAAATCGATGTATACATCAAATTATTCGTGTCCATTTTCTGCTTTGGGTGTGGATGTTGTGGGGACATATCCCTTTGCCACAACTAAGAAGTTCAAGTGAATTCTTACTGAAATTGAATTCTTTTTTAAATGGGATAAAGAAATACCCCTCATGGAAGTCCAAATGATGTGTATCACCAACTTCATAAATTTCCATATAATAACTTGGTTTAGGGTCACTTACACAATATTGATGGAAAAAAACACCAAATTGTTGGGTCGGAAGAACACCCCAAGGAGGGAAGTGATGGCAAGAGGGGGGGTGAATTGCCTTTTAAAAAAAAAGATTGACAAATTAAAAACAAATATCAAAGTGCAGCGGAAATAAAGAAGGCAAGACACAAGAAATCGATAACGGAGTTCGGCCAAAAACCTGGCCTACGTCTCCGCTCCCAACTCAACCGTTGAGAGATTCCTACCGCTTGCTTTTCAATGGTTATAGCAAGAAACCCACTAGGCTTTGAGGTAGCACTAGGACCTATTACAGCTTGCTTTTATTGGTTAAGCAAGAACCCACTTGCTTTCAATGGTTAAGCAATAACCCACTAGCCTTTTTAACGGGTGAAGGCTAGCTCACCGAAACACAAGCCTTTTAAAAGGAAAGGCTTGAAGAAACCTCTTCACACCTTAGTGGTGGTGTGAGAACCCAAAGAAAAGGGGATGAGAAAAGAGTTTGGTTTGAAGACACAAACCCAAATTAAGCTCAAAATAAATAAAGAATGAAAAACCGTAATGGAGGAAGACTTGGGCGCCAATTGGATGATGGAGTTGATGTAGCGTGCTCTCCCAAGCTTCTTGAGGTGCTCCTTGGATTGGGAATTGGATTGGAGCACTTGAGGATCCTTGTAGGTGGAGCGCCGGAGGTTCGCCAAATGTGCAACAAGATGTCCGGGCGCTTGGTATGTGATCCTTATTGGTTCCGGGGCTTCCTTGGCCTTTATTTATAGGCATGGAACCCATTGGGGGCCTTCGGAGCCGTTGGAGAAGTCCTCGGAGCCGTTGGAGGCCAAAAGGAGGTTTACTGGTCAAACCCAACGGCTAGTTTGACTGGGCTACCGGCTGGCCGGTGCAGGGCCACCGGCTGACCGGTGCCTTGACAGTGGCTGAGAATTCTGGTCCAGGATCTACCGGTCGACCGGTGCCAGAGCCACCGGTCGACCAGTGGTGAGGCAGTAGCAAACCCTGTTCAGTCTGGGTGCCACCGGCTGGCCGGTGCTGAGGCCACCGGTTGGCCGGTGGTAAGGCAGTGGCTCCCTCTTGAGTGCAGGTGCCACCGGCTGGCCGGTGGTGTTCCACCGGCTGGCCGGTGGTCTGGATTTCAGACCAGTTCTGCCTTCTTTCTATCTTGGCCCAATTCCTTGGCCACCTGATTTGATTCCTATCAATCAAAAACACTTGAAACAATGTTAGAAACATAAGAGGGTGATTGTGATCATGAAAATTAAACCTCGAGGGGTTTGAGAGGTACAACAATCTCCCCCTATTTTGATGATCACAATCACCAAAACAATTAATGTAAAATACTGAAATTGAAAGGAAATGCTAAGCAAGATGAAAAGGATTCTCCCCCAATCAATCAAGAAATTTCTCCCCCTTTGTGATTATCAAAATAGAGTGGGGCATATAACTTGATTGAGGGAAGTTGAGATTTTAAAAACAAGATTTGAGATTTGAAAATCAATTGAGATTTTTGAAATTGAAATGAAAATTTGAATAACAGTTTGAATTGAAAGTTTTGAAACAAAAACAAATTCGATACCAACTGTTGGAAACCAATTGAAAATTGAAAATTCTAAATTGAATTGAAAAAGAATTGAAAATTGAAATTTGAAACCAAATGTAATTTTTGAATTTTGAGATTTTGAATCAAAAATGAGAAAGTTCTCCCCCTAAATAAAAATAATGAATTACCGGGGAGAGGGATTTTGAAAAGAGACAATTTTAGGCCCGGAGAGACTCGCTAGAAGGGATTTTTCAATCCATACTTGTCTCATGGCGGGTCTTCTCCTATAAAATTCGTCCGAAAAGAAAATAGACTTGGGTTGGCCGTACCGGGCATTTTTGCAATTACACTCATAAATGAGGTGCCCGGTTTTCTTGCAATAATTACAAAATTTGTAATCGGAGCTCCCCCTTACAAAAACAGTTTGAGCATGGGAGGAGGAGGCTCGGTTGGTATAGCCAAGTCCATTGGTGGTTCGGGATATACGTTGGGAACCAAGTATATTTTTCAAATTTTGTTCACCTTGGGTGAACTTGGCTAGGGTCTCTCTAAGGTCTTTGATGGTTGATTCCATGGAATCAACATTTGGAAAATTTTGGATTTTAAGGGACATCTCCTCCTTCTCTTTGAGAAGTTGTTCTTTTTCGGAGGAGAGTTTTTTGAAAGACTTTTTTAAAGCAACAAATTTTGACGATAAAGCATGAAAACCTTTTTCTAATTGGTCTCTAGCATGAGAGAGTTCTTCATAAGATAGATGATTGAAAGAATTTGAATTTGAAGAGCAGGAGGATGAGGAATCGGAAGAAGTTACCTCGTGAAATGCCATTAGGCATTTTGTACCTTGATCGCTCGAGGAGGAGGAGGAGGATGAGGTGTCACTCCATGTGGCCTTGAGGACCTTTTTCTTTCCTTTTTCCTTTTGCGTGGCCCGTTTCTTGTTGAGTGGGCAATCGGGCTTGTAATGGCCCTTTTCGCCGCACCCGTAGCATTTTACCTTGGGCTCGGATCTTGCGGTGGGTTCTTGCTTTCGATGCTTGCGGGATTTCTTCTTCTTCTTGTGCTTCTTCATGAATTTTTGCATTTGGCGGGCGAGATACTCCATTTCCGAGTCGCCGCTTGATGATGAGGAAGATGAGGAAGGAGATGAGGAAGAAGATGAGGAGGAGCTTACTTCCTTTTGTACCTTGAGGGCAATGTTCTTAGGTGTCTTGAAGGGGGTGCCCTCCTTTTGTGCTTGCCTCCTCATCGTGATCTCATAAGTCATGAGAGATCCAATGAGCTCCTCTACCGGCATGTTCTTGACATCCTTAGCTTCTTGGATCGCCGTCACTTTTGGTGCCCATGAGCTCGGTAGGATCCATAGGATCTTCTTCACCATAGTTTCAGCTGAAACATCATCACCAAGGGACTTTCTCCCATTGCACACGTCAGTAAATCGTGTAAACATTTCAGAAATAGACTCATTTGGATGCATTGAAAAAGATTCAAAATCCTGTCTATACATATCTAATCTAGTATCCTTGACTTTATTAGTGCCTTCATGGGTCACTTCTAAAAGCTTCCAAATTTCATGTGCGGAGGTGAAAGTGGATACACGATTAAATTCATTTCTATCTAACCCGCAATGAAGAGCATTCATGGCTTTGCCATCAAGCTCAAAATTTTTAATATCGGCGGGGGTCCATTTGGATTCGTCGGGGGAAGAGAGAGTGTAACCTTGCATGACTATTTTAAAAATGGGATATCCTATACTTCTCAAAAAGGTGGTCATGCGGGTTTTCCAATAATTATAGTCGGTCCCATCAAAAAATGGAGCCCGACCCAATGAGTAGCCCTCGGGGGCGAAAGAAGTTGATGCCATCACAATGGATCTTTGAATTTGAAACCTTTTAAGGTATTACTCAAATTACCCCTCTGATACCAAATGTTGGGTCGGAAGAACACCCCAAGGAGGGAAGTGATGGCAAGAGGGGGGGTGAAT
This sequence comes from Viscum album, assembly GCA_963277665.1. Classification (NCBI taxonomy): domain Eukaryota; kingdom Viridiplantae; phylum Streptophyta; class Magnoliopsida; order Santalales; family Viscaceae; genus Viscum; species Viscum album. The sequence continues at coordinate 386,631,435 of OY728148.1, read as the reverse complement.
TGCCTTTAAAAAAAAAGATTGACAAATTAAAAACAAATATCAAAGTGCAGCGGAAATAAAGAAGGCAAGACACAAGAAATTGATAACGGAGTTCGGCCAAAAACCTGGCCTACGTCTCCGCTCCCAACTCAACCGTTGAGAGATTCCTACCGCTTGCTTTTCAATGGTTATAGCAAGAAACCCACTAGGCTTTGAGGTAGCACTAGGACCTATTACAGCTTGCTTTTATTGGTTAAGCAAGAACCCACTTGCTTTCAATGGTTAAGCAAGAACCCACTAGCCTTTTTAACGGGTGAAGGCTAGCTCACCGAAACACAAGCCTTTTAAAAGGAAAGGCTTGAAGAAACCTCTTCACACCTTAGTGGTGGTGTGAGAACCCAAAGAAAAGGGGATGAGAAAAGAGTTTGGTTTGAAGACACAAACCCAAATTAAGCTCAAAATAAATAAAGAATGAAAAACCGTAATGGAGGAAGACTTGGGCGCCAATTGGATGATGGAGTTGATGTAGCGTGCTCTCCCAAGCTTCTTGAGGTGCTCCTTGGATTGGGAATTGGATTGGAGCACTTGAGGATCCTTGTAGGTGGAGCGCCGGAGGTTCGCCAAATGTGCAACAAGATGTCCGGGCGCTTGGTATGTGATCCTTATTGGTTCCGGGGCTTCCTTGGCCTTTATTTATAGGCATGGAACCCATTGGGGGCCTTCGGAGCCGTTGGAGAAGTCCTCGGAGCCGTTGGAGGCCAAAAGGAGGTTGACTGGTCAAACCCAACGGCTAGTTTGACTGGGCTACCGGCTGGCCGGTGCAGGGCCACCGGCTGACCGGTGCCTTGACAGTGGCTGAGAATTCTGGTCCAGGATCTACCGGTCGACCGGTGCCAGAGCCACCGGTCGACCGGTGGTGAGGCAGTAGCAAACCCTGTTCAGTCTGGGTGCCACCGGCTGGCCGGTGCTGAGGCCACCGGTTGGCCGGTGGTAAGGCAGTGGCTCCCTCTTGAGTGCAGGTGCCACCGGCTGGCCGGTGGTGTTCCACCGGCTGGCCGGTGGTCTGGATTTCAGACCAGTTCTGCCTTCTTTCTATCTTGGCCCAATTCCTTGGCCACCTGATTTGATTCCTATCAATCAAAAACACTTGAAACAATGTTAGAAACATAAGAGGGTGATTGTGATCATGAAAATTAAACCTCGAGGGGTTTGAGAGGTACAACACAAATTATATTCAATAAAGTTTAATAAACTATACCAAGAGTACAATATCAAGTCCAATCACTCATCTCACTACCATGTAGTGGAAAATGGAAAGATAGAGGTCTTCAATATGAATCTATCGAATATACTCTAGAAGATGGTGAATAATAAAAAGAGGTCCTTGTCAGATATTATTCCCTATGATTTATGGGATAACCACACCACCACACATGCTGGTACATAGGAAACACCATACTCATTGGTGTATGAGACTGAGGCACCATTATCCATAGAAGTCTAGCTACCTTCTCCATGAATATCCATTTGCGTAAAACTCTCAAATATTGAAAAATAAAAAAAGTGGATAAAATAATTGGAGTGACTCGATGATAAATATTTGTGTACATTACACAACCCTGAAATCCATCAGAATTTGATCACATGAGACATTAATAAAAAAAATTATCCTCCATTAATTGAACCAAGGATAATTAGTATTGGTCCTCATAAACCTAATGATACTAGGGATGAAGCCTACAAAGATGGAACCCAATGGGAGGAACCATACATCACACGTAAGGTCTATCATAATGAAGCCTACACATTGGACACAATGGGTGGGGAGCATACCTCACCACCCACCAATGAGATATTTATCAATAAATACATTTCATAAATGTCATAAATCACTTCATTCCTTAATTTCATTTTGTTAAACTGCCCTAGATCAACCCAACAGTAAGCTGATAAAATGGGCAGCACCTCAATTCTTAACAATAAGTCTTTAAACTGCATGGTACCTAAAAACCTGACCACATGAAGCAAAACTATATGAATATGTCCTTACCTAAAGATGTTAAACTGGAAAAAAAAATCATCCTGATCTAATGATGATAAAATGTATGATCTCTATCCTCACCACAAGTGGTTAAACTGCATGACTGATGTCCCCACTGCATGACATTAAACTATTTGTGTATCTATAACTATGTATGGTATGACTAATGATATTAAAAGAAACATAGTGATACCCAAAACTCTATTACTAGACCCAACCATAGGATTACATTACATTCATGTTGGATGATCTATTTTCTTAACACAGGATGTTAAACTGCACAGTTAACATCCATTCCTCATGAAATTAAACTGTATGGGGTTTTTCAAGAACTATATTATGTTTATTATCATATTTAATGAGATACATAGGTATTCCTCAATCCTATATCTTGGTATATACCCCACATGATACAAAATATCTTGTCATATCCTTAATCGCCTCTATATAGTAAGGTAATCGCTTCCATTCCTTGTTTCTCACACCAAGCATAGCTCACAAGATCACACAAATGAAAGTAGTGGTTTCTCTACACAAACAAGGAATGATATCTCATGATGGCCTCATCATAGTCCTAAATTCAATATAAGAAAAGAAATACCATGATTCCTCATTGCATGTTGTTAAACTACATAGTTGATGTCCCCTGCACGACATGAAACTATGCATTCATGTGGAACTCAACCGAGAGGACCACCATTATTGGTGTTTGTCTCCTACCACAAATCCTCTCAATAAATACATGTGGGTTGATTACTATCATCAAAAGATACAAAATGACACATGGATCTCTAATCCTAGACCAATTTATAATAATAAAAGGGAAAAATAGAATCCTCTGTGTATGGATTACACCTATATAGAGCATTTCTCATTTGAGAACTACGTCTGAATTGACACTTGTCCTCTCAGGGTACATAGTAATGCCTAGATCATCAGTAATGGGTCCAGTCACAAAGAAAAAGTATAAAAATTACCCCTATCTACGTATAGGTCAGACCTTCATAGAGAGATTTCTCAATAACTACATGTGGCTTGATTCCTATCACCATGTAGTACATAGTGACACCTAGTAATCTATTCATAGGCCCAACCACAACATTACCTGTAATGGCCTAGACCCTCCTAGTCCATTACATTACCAATTTCTTGTGTTTGGGACTCCTTAAGAGGGTGATGTGTTAGTGGTAGGATGTCTCCGTAGTGTCACCCATCGATGACACTGATTAGTGAGTCGTTGATTAGTCTCACCAATTGATGTGTCCCCGATCGGTTTGTCACTGATCTGTGAGTCCCTGATCGGTGCCACCATAGGGGTTTTTTGAGTTTTTCCTCCCACAGTTCTCCCAAATTTCCACCTTTAAGTATTTTAACCATTTTAAAGTGGTTTAAGGCCGTTTTCACCATAAAAATGTTTTAAAACCCCTAAGAGTAAGGAGACCCTCAACCGACCAGTTTTCCTCTATTTTAATGAAATCATTTAACACACAGCTCTTATGGACACTCCTCCTATGAGAATTATTAAATAGAAATTAATTCCATGGTATGTAATCGTCCAACCACATGGTGAAACCACGATACACCTTTAAATCCATTCAAAATTCATATATTGTGACTATAAGATCTCACTTTTTTCGCATGGAAATTATTTCTTTCTTTCTTATTGGACAGTCTCTTTGCTTTCCATGGTGTGTTTGGAGTCATCCCTTCCTGAGGCTAGTGGTGCAACTATGTTGGAGCCTTTCATACTCACTATTGGAGTCCTCAGAGTTCCTCCCATACAAGTCGGGTATCCCCAGTTGTTAGCATGAGTAGAAAAGCATCGATCGTTGATCACCCATGTAGGGTTCTTACTTCTTCTCTCTTTAATGTGTATCATGCGAGGTGGGAATTGTGATGTTATTATAGGGATAGATGAAACCAAACCATAATGTATATAATAAATGGGTTTTATGGAATGAAGTGGTGTGTTTGATGGTGTTGTTGTACTCTTTTATCTTTTCCTATATGTTGTGAATTTTATGGGATTATTTCCACTGAAAATCATGGTCGTTGGTGGTCCTTTCTTGTGCACTAATGAACATACATTTTTCAAGATAATTTTGTGATTGAATGGATGTAACATGGGAAATGGTTAATCACATAAAATCGATTGATTAAATGTATTCCCAATGAATAATAATCCATGTATGGTCACCCCAGTTAACTAAACGGAAAGACAATACTAAATGAATGGTGTGTTTAAAATTTGAAAACTCCCTTGCTCTGTTCTAGAAATGTGTATGGTTTTTCTGCTTGATTCTTGTGAGGTGATACAGATGGGTATTGTATCCCCTGTTGTAGAGTTGTTATTTTTTGGATATTGGGTTCATGTGAGACCGTATGTTGGGGATTAGTTTGGTTTTTGTACATAAAGGGATCTCTCAGATTTCTTTTATTGTTGTGACATTACCAGAGAACTGGGTGTGGATGCTTAATTTGGTGCTTGGATGTGTCTTTTTTTCATTCCTTCACTTGAGGATATACCGATTAGTGTCCTGGTAGTGAGTAATTATTTAAATGGAATCACGTGAATATGAAAACAAGAATGGGTTCAATGGGGAATTGTTTTCTAGGAATGACTTGTGACTTGTTTGTGATTGTGGTGCTTCTTATGAATGAATAGTAACAAGGGTGTTTCTCTATAAGCTATTTTTGGAACCCCTAGGTTGGGAAGAGTGATTTTTTACATATATGTATAATATAGTTCTTATGTTTATTATTCTCATTCCACCCAAGTTGATAACTTCATGTTAAACACCCCCATTTAAGGGGAGAGGGTGTTTTTTCCAACACTCCTATGAGTGGATGGTTATTATCTTATTTTCTTCTCCCTTTCCTGAGTTTCCCAAGATTCTTCAGGTAGGTCGTGATAGCCTGAGATCCATTATATCCCCGGATTTTTTGGGCAAGGTAGTTGTGGTGGTTGACCTAGGTGTGTGTGGGTAAGTTGTTTCTCAAGTGTCTTCGGGATGAGGCCTAGGTGTCTTTGGGCATGGAAGAAGTTTTTTGGGCCCATGTGTCTTTGGTCATGGTGGTAGTTGTTCTTTCCCATGTGTCTATAGGTGTGGTTACATGTGGTTGTTTTGGACCAGGTGTTTGTGGGCGAGATGCGTGGTTGTTGTCTCCCAGCTGTGTGCGGGAAGGGTATGACAGTGGGATTGCCGTGAGAATGGCTAGGAAGGTCTGATGCATAGGATGTCTTCAATAGCCAGTGGAAAAGTGGGGTGGGGTACCCAAACATCAATGTGTTATTACTATTACTTTACTTGACTTGTGTTATTTGGGGAGTGTTTCTTGGAAAAGTTTGGGTGGATAGTTTCCTTGCTAAGTGCTTTGGTTATCTATTTTCCCATGGGGCATTAGAATTCCTCCCACTTGTGCATGAAAGCCTTTGGTTTTCCCTACTGAGTATACATTTATATTCATCCTATGTATATAAAACTACTTTCTGGTTTCCAAGAGTATTTTGAGAACTGTGAGAGACCCTATTATCTCGGACGCTGGGACCATTGATGTTGCTTCTTTTCTTTTCTTTTGGTACATCCCTTTTGAGTTTTCTTGTACCTTGTAGCTATTATTATTGGAACATGCATATGGTAATGGATTGTTTTTGATTTTTTTACTTCTAGTTTTGGTGTTTCTTGGGATTTACTATCTTATCTCTCGATCCTACTAAATATAAATGGTCATGCCTTCCATATTATGTGTGATTCTATACCCTTGGTGATATTTTCCACATTGGGGCCTACTGAAGGCTGGTATCAGGGGTCATTATCTCTCCTTCAACATGAGGAAGGAAGGGTCTGGAAATCTATTGTTCCTTCCCTTATCTTGGTGAAGGAAGGTCGTGACAGAATGGTATCAGATGAGATGGTTGAGATATATGATGGAGCTCAAGGTTAGGAACAATGAGGATTACATGGGATGGTGGGGAAATAGTGTTATAAAATCATGGTGTGTGAAAAAGGTAATGGAATACCTGCTAGGACATAGGATTTTAGGGGCCCTCGTGATCCGATGCAAGGACTTGGGACCTACCGAACGACCAAGTGTGGCTACACTGATTGCATGATAGAGGTCCTAGGAAAGGTACATGGATTATAATGACTTGTGTTCTTGTGTGTTCTGGGTGTTATAATAATTTAATGAAATAATAATTTTAAGCAAAATTTAAATTAAATATTATACACTACTCAGTCTTAGGAATTCCTTGTTTACCTTGTAGCTATGGCACCTGGACGACGACCACGAGTAGTGTGGGCGACCGAAGCCCAAGTGACTCATCTAGCTAATCAGCAGAGAGTTGATCATGAGGAGGAGGATGACCAGTGGTAGAAGACGCTTCATGAATTTCAGCGACAGACCCTCAGGATGTACGAGGGAAGCATCTCAGTCATAGAGATATAGTGCTAGATTAAGGAGTTGGTGATAACTTTCAGCATGATTTGAGCTCCAACTAAGTACTAGGTTTCTCTGGCTGTAATCCAGATACAGGGACCAACACATCAGTGGCAGACACTCTATCTTGGAGAGAAGAGGGAGGCTGATGTTTCATGCACCGACTTCAAGAGAGAGTTCTGGGTAGAATTCCACTCTTCCATGATGAAGGCTGAGAAGAGGTAAGAGCTACTCTCCCTTCAGAAGGGGAGTATGTCAGTGAAGGAGTTGGGGATCAAGGTCAAGGATATCCTTCATTTTTCTCTGGACCTATTTCTGGATGAGGATTCTCGGGAGAGACGTTTAGAGGAGGCACTACGACCTTCTCTTTAGTATATTGTTACTCCCTTCACCCTACCGATGTACTTGGAGGTCCAAAAGAAGGATGAAGTGGTGGAGAGGATGCACACACTGTGAGGTATGCCACAAGAGGGGAGCCAGTCGGGCTCATTAAAGGGGAAGCCCATCAGCAGAATGCCTCCAGAATCAGGGCCTTCTAGGTTTCATGTAGTGGGAATTAGGCCCTAGCTATTCTAATTTCAATCTCTCAGTCCTCTCCCTTTATTTTCGGGCCCAATAGGGAGGTGATTCATTAATGGAATCCATGGGAACCTTCGAAATCAGTGCCCTGACTGAGTGTAGTACAGTGGGGGTGGGTAGGTTCAGCGCCCACCTCAACAGTAGTAGTTTCCATCATGTCCCTTTCAGTAGCAGCATCAAGGACAGTGAGCTCTCAATCCTCTAAGAGAAGACATTGTAGGAGGAGGCTGAACTCAGGGTGCTCCTCATGGACCTCGACCAGGGCATAGTTGGGGAGGTGACCGAAAACCGAGGGGTAGAGGAGCTGGGCATGGGCAATTGCATGCTGTAGAGGCAACATTTTCAGTAGGGCCAGAAGTCGTTTGTGGTAAAATCAGCTTGTTTAGCACTCTTGCCTATGCCTTGTTTTATTTAGGATCATTGCACTCCTTTTTTACACCCAATCTATCCCATGACTTGGACCTAGACATAGAGAGATTCACCATGCCCTTGGTGCTGATTACACCAGTTAGGGGTTATAACAGCCTGTTTGATGTTTGTCGAGGATAAATAATGATGTTGGGGCTGTATCAGTCTAGTGGGGATCTCCTTCTACTATAGATTCTTCCATATGATGTCTTCATAGGCATCAACTGGCTATTTTCTGTGCATTCTATTATAGACTGCTTCCAGAGAAGAGTCGTGTTCTTTAATGAGGATGGCAAGTGTGTTTCTTTTGTTCGAGAATGGATTTTTCTGGTGGGGAGATGGGGTGTGGAGCTGATTTTTCTAAGTTGGTTGAGATTTCAGCCGAATCAGTGGATGATGAGATGATGGATGTTCCAGGAGTTGTCATAGAGGTCATGGACTTATTTACCAAGGAGGTTGTGACTCTAACCCCTCGACACGACGTTGAGTTTGGGATATACTTACAATCCAGTGCCCGTATGATTTTGATGGATCATTGTAAGATGGTGCCATCTAAGTTGAGGGAGTTGCAGATTCAGATTGTAGGGTTGATGAAGAAGGGTTTTTTCTAACCTAGAGTGTTTCCATGGGGTTCTCTATTCTTGTTTGTGAAGAAGGTAGGTGGTGGTCTCAGTCCAGGCATAGACTACTTGATACTGAATTAGGTAATGGTCAATAATTGTTAACCTCTCATGAGGATAGACTATCTCTTTGACCAGTTAAGGGGATCAGGTTGGTTCTCTACGACCGATATGCAGTCTAGGTATCACTAGTCAAGGGGGAAGGATTGGGATATCACAAAGACTTCTTTTAGGTGCAGGTATAGGCTCTTTGAGTTCTTAGTCATGTCGTTCGGTGTTATGAATGCACTTTTTGTGTTCATGGGGCTCATGAAATCTATTTTACATGAGTTTCAGGACTAGTTTTTCATTTTATTCATCAATGACGTTTTTATCAACTCATGATTAGAGGAGGAATATACTAAGCACCTCATGATGGTCTTGGAGATCCTTCGACATCACCATCTCCATGAGAAGTTTTCCAAGTGCATTTTCTTGACATAAGAAGTCCAGTTTCTGGGACACATGGTGTCTCAGCAAGGGGTAGTGGTTGATCTATCAAAGGATGAAGTGGTTGTTTCAAGGGAAGCACCGAAGAATGTGATGGAGGTTCATAGTTTTCTTGGTCTGGTTGGATTTTACTGGAGGTTCGTACATGACTTCTCTTGAGTTATATCTCCTTTGAAATCTTTGACCATAAAGGACCAGGCCTTCATGTGGAGTGAGAAGTGTTGGGTAGCTTTCAACTATCTGAAGGAAAGGTTGGTCAAAGTTCCAGTGCTCAGGTTTCCAGAGTAAGGGGTGTTGTTTGAGGTGTTTTTTGATGCATCTAGACTTGGCCTGGGGTGTGTGATGATGCATGAGTGGGGAGTGATCTGCTATGGGTCTTTGAATTTACATCGCCATGAGCTTAACTATGCCACCCATGACCTAGAGCTTGCAACGGTTGTGTTCACATAAAATTTATGGTGACACTACCTCATCAGGGAGCACTTTGTGGTCTTCACAAATCACAAGATTTTGGGGTATGTCTTCTCTCAGCGAGACTTGAACATGCGATAGCAGAGGTGGATGGAGTTTCTTTAGGACTACAAATTCGAGATCTTTTACACTGAAGGTATGGGTAACATTGTGGCTGACTCCTTGAGCAGGAAGTCCCAAAGAGAATCTATTCAAGAATCTATGGATGCTTGGAAGGAAATGGAGGAGTTGTATAACTTACACCTAGATGCAAGGGTGGATTGTAAAGACCCGTAAATTTCATGGATGTTTTTTTCTTAATTTTCTGTGTAAATTTACAAGAACGCAGTTTCTGACGGCACCTGATTTTGAGGCCCGGTGTGCCCGGAATCATTTTTCTAAGTTTGGCTCGGGTACGTTCAGTGAACGAACGAGCGGGTTTTTCTATCTTTTAAACTGGTGCACGGAATTGAATTCTGAGGGCACCGATGGAATCGCAGCGCCAGTACTTTCTTAAAAACACCTCTTCCAGAGTTGCATTTTATCGGGTGTGGTTTTTATTTTTTGGGATTTAAGTTAAGAAATAAAATAAAGTGGTGCGACAACATTATTTTTATTTCACTTAAGCCACTTAAAATCCACTTAAAGCTGCTTAAGCTAAGTTAAAGCAGATAGGGTGGAACCCAAAATATCCTACCCTCTTGGTAGGATATTTGTGAGGTGGGTCCCGCACGAGCCCCAACGTTTCTTTTCCGCTAAGTAACGCACCCGCGAAAACCCCTATTAATTGAAAGTCAACTGGGGCATTTCTTAATCTATTAAGCGCTCCTTTGAATTGGGCGGTTTTATTCGTTGAATTAATTCTATGAATTAATGGGTCGTTACTTAACTTATATTTTTTTTTCGTTTGTTGGCATGTTAATAAAATAAGACCAACACTCTTCTTCTTGTGTTTTGTTCATTGAGAGGATTTGACAGAACCTTAAGTCCTTCAACCTCCTTCACGAAGAACGCGAGGAACGCGAAGAACGTGAAGAACTCCGACCTTCGATGAAAGGAGACGAAGAACGCCGAGCCCTCGTAGATCGACGACGCGATGCCAAGTACCGCGACACCGACGATTCTTCTCCTGCGACGTTCTTCTGCGACGTTCCTTCATCCGTGACAAATCTTTGATCATCCGTTGAGGTGAGAGATTGCGGACCTTTTAATTCTTTGTGGTTTACAACAACAACATGGATTTAATTGTTATATTTAAATCTGTATGTTCTTGATCCTCGGAGTTCGTCGACGCAATGCCGTATACCGCGACGACGCGACGCCCTTCCGCGATGCGACGATCCTCTTCTCCCGTGACCATCAATTCCGCGAAGAACGCACGTTCGGCGACTTCGACGAGGTAGGGGTTTGATTATTTAAATATTTGTGATTAAATCCCCAGTCGTTTAAATATTGTTGGGTGAATATATTTAAGACCGCTAACGCGGTGGGTGCGGACTAACGAACAAGTCCGAACCCACCGCACCTTTTCGTTCTTGGTGTGAGAAATGGCAGTCGATGACACACGGGGCTGTAAGGGCGATTCGAGGGTCTGGTAGTGAAGATCGAGTCCCTGGAGGACCACTGGCGAAGACCGCACGCAAAACAGACCACCGGAGCGTGTCCGGTGGCCCGCGGAAGCTCCCGCCGGCGGCCGGAGGCAGCAAAAGCGCGCGGCGCGCCACCGGAAAAACTCGTCGCGGAGGTGAGCCGGTTCCGCGGCCGCGCGGAACTAGGAGGAGGGATACGGCCAGTCCACCGCGTCCGCTGGCGAGGCGGCCCCACCCAGGGACGCGACGTTTCTTCACGTGGGGGAAGCAAGCTCCCCGCGGCTTCCCCTCGCTCGGCCGCTCGGCCGAGCCGAGCCGGGCCGACCCACCGGGCCGGGTCGCACCCAGGCCGGGCCGGGCCGGGTGGACCCGGGTCGGGTCAACCCGGTTCGGGTCGACCTGGTTTGGTCCGGGCCCAGACCCTCCGTTTCCGGACCTTTTCGGTCTTTCGCTCATAACTTGAGCTACGGGCCAACGAACGATGAACCGTCAGCGGCGATGCGATCCTTGGATCGATATGGTCGTTTCGGTATATCACACTCAAGGTTTCAAAATACTTTGAGTTCGGCCGGGTTGGTTCGTACACGAAAAAACCGGGCCCTTAGAGCGGAAACACTCATATCTTGAGTTTCGGACGTCCGTTTGACGTGCCGTCGACTTTGTTGTTTTCCTCTAAGCGAGACGGATCTTTTGGAATAATTCGCCTAAGGTTTGGACATAGGTGGAGTATGGTTAGGTTGGTTTTTCCTTAAAAACCAACCGGGCCCCTGGGACGAAAAGCCAATAACTCTCAGACCGGGCGTCCGATTGACGCGCCGTCTGCGACGTTGAGTTCTTGTTGACGATACGGAACTTTTGGATACATCAACTCTGGACTATGTGTCAATTGATGTATCAGCCTCTCGGCTCGTTGAGCGGACCCTCCCGAATGAGCTTGCTCTATGCGGGAACCCTAGAGTTGGCTGCGACTACTACTGTGACGACGACGACTGTGCAGAGATCCTCAGTGGATTCGACGGCGATGACTACAGCACTCAGCGATCCTTTGTGGGTCAGTGCTACCGATCTTGTGTGGGTCCGATCCTGTGTGGGTCAGCGCTCAGCGGTCCTGTGTGGGCCAGCGCCTACAGGTCCTGGGTGGGACCGATCCTGTGTGAGTCTTTGTGGGAGTCAGTTACCTATCAATCCTTTGTGGATCAAATCCTTTGTGGGACATTGTGGGGGTTAGTACCTATCTATCCTTTGTGAGTCCGATGACTTAGATGGATCAGTGATCATTTCTCTCTTCATTCGAAGAAGTATACCTGTGTGAGCTGAAACCCTGTTTGCTTTCCTTTGTGGATTGGGTTGTGCTATCCTGTGTGGATTTACGTTTTTCTTTCCTTTGTGGATTGTGTTGTGTTATCCAATGTGGATTTACGTTTTGATTTCCTTTGTGGATTGTGTTGTTCTATCCTGTGTGGATTTACGTTTTTCTTTCCTGTGTGGACTGGGTTGTACTTGAGCTCGGATGTTGGAGCCGAGCGAGAATTGATGACTTAGGTATATGTATGGGCATATACCTAAGCCGTGTCAGATGTTACTTCGTGATTGTATCTTTCCTTTGTGGTTTATCCTTTGTGGATTCTGGGAGACCTTCGGGGGTCTCAGTGTCCCTACTGAGTAGTTTATACTCACCCCTGCATGGGCTATTCCCGCACTACGTTGTGTTTGTTGCAGACGACGCACACCGCTGATCATGGTGGAGGCTTGCGGAGCAGGACGGTACCTGGAGGTGGACCACTGGGCGGGACGTACTTGGAGCAGTCGGCTGGACCCGAGGAGCAGTGGAGGCTTTCTGTACTCACCTTTTAGGTGGGTCTTCCAGAGGATGGCTCGACGCTGAAGCTTTTCCTTTCAGTTGCTGTTTTCCCCCTTTCAGTTGTACTTTACAGTTGGGCTTGTATTTCCGGCCCCTTTACTTTCAGCACAGCTTGTTCCAATTTTTACTTAGTGTTTACTTTTCTTCTTGCTTACTCTGTGGTGCTTGTTTACTTTACAAAGTAAATGCCTTCCCTTTACTGGGATTTACGCCTTGGTGCTAGTCACCATCCCCTAGCCTATGGAAGGTGGGCATGGGGTAGTCACGGCACGGGCCTCGAGGATGGGTCGTGACAAATTGGTATCAAAGGAGTTCGGTTCTACCACAGACTCTAATCTTTCTTCTATGTGAAGCAATAGTGTTGAGTGTATTAAGTGTGGTCATCAGTCCAGGTAGTCCAGTGTTGGTGCGGAGGCCGACGTATGCGTACACCAGGACCCTGACTTCTGATTTCCGACTTAATGCACGAAAACATTGATTGCATGTGTGTTTCAAGTTTTCTTTGTGATTACTTGTATCAGCTCACCAGGTATACTGTTCTGACCATGGCACACCTGTTTCTTTTTAGGATGGCCCCACGACGGCAGCCAGCTAGGGTTTTGAGAGTTGTACATGACGACAGCCCGTCGAGCGACGAGGCCTCGGTACATGGCCCTTTGACAGCAGAGGCACCGACGATACCTCTACCCATCGAGCCATCGATGATTCCAGCACCAGCCACTGACGATGCACGTCGCCTCAGTGCACTACATGAGTTCCAGCACCAGCGACCACCCAGGTTCCGCGGGGAGACGAACCACTAGGCAGCCGGGGACTGGCTGGAGGCAGTAGTACGAGTTTTCAGGCTAGTGAGGACACCGACAGACCTCATGGTGATCCTCGCAGCGAGCCTACTGCACGCAGCAGCGGGACGATGGTGGCGATTGATGCTCCAAGTGCACGATGAGGCATCACTCCTCTGGACAGACATTGAGGGCCTCTTCCGCTCAGAGTTCGTCCGGGCCATCCTCTGTGAAGTGCGCATCCAGGATCTTCTTCAGCTGGGCAGGGCAGCTTGACGGTCGCCCAGTACTCGGTGAGATTTACCGATCTCTCTCGCTACTCGACAGACATGGTACGAGACCCATTCTTCCGGGCTCGGACCTTTAAGCAGGGATTGAGACATGAGATCAGGGCATCGTTGATCTCCCTCAGCATTCCGACTCAGGCAGGAGTACTGGAGTGAGCCCTTTTGATCGAGAGCTTTCTTGCTGAGACTTTTCCAGCGGGGAGACCTACCGTGGGGCAGCACGTAGCAGAGTCTTCTGCAGGAGGAAGTCGACGGATGACTCAGGGTTCCAGGCAGACCAGACCCTCACGCAGACGACCTGAGGACACTGGCTCAGCAGTACGGTGCACACAGCGTGGAGCTAGTCTTTCTAGAGGCAGGCAGTGCTACACATGCGGCGGGCAGGGTCACATGGCTCGTGATTGCCCGACCCACCGTGACGAGGAGTAGCAGACGGTTGAGGGGACACCCAGGCAGAGGCAGAGGGTCGACTGTGGCAGTCCGCAGGGAGGAGGTAGACGAGGCAGAGGAGCTGGCCGAGCAGCAGGTGGTGGACGACGCTTTGAGGCTATACCACCACCACCACCAGGAGGTCCGCCCCGACCACATGGAGCTGGCGGGCAGAGACAGGCACAGCTCCAGGCAGCGGAGGCCTACGACCACGGCGCGCCCGAGATGATTCGAGGTATGATCTGTGTCTATTCCACCCCTGCTGCAGTTCTTATAGACACAGGAGCGAGTCACTCTTTCATAGCCACTGCCCTTGTTTGGAGCTCGGAGATTCCGACAGAGCCGTTGGCTCGATCCTTACGGTTAGAGACTCCTACGGGAGCACACTCGATGATTACGCACTGGTGCCAGCAGTGTGAGCTTACTCTAGGAGGCGAGAGATTTGGCTGGGATCTTCTTGTAGCTACGTCGAGTCCTTATGACGTCATCTTGGGCATGGATTGGTTATCTACAGTTCATGCTCAGATTGACTGTATTAGGCGCAAGGAGCGATGTGTATGCACCGACGGGAGCAGGTTCACCTTCACCGGCGAGAAGGGAGCCTTAGTAGCATAGGATGGACTTCCGTAGAGGAGAGGACATCCCATCACTCATCAGTTGGCTAGCCTCATCCTAGGAGCAGCTGACGTTCGGAGTCCTAGTTTTCCTGCAGTGGTGGATCAGTATGCAGACGTCTTTCCCGACGACGTTCCAGGGCTACCTCCTCGCAGAGAGGTAGACTTTTATATTGACATGTACCCTAGGACAGCCCCAATATCGACTCCAGCATATTGGATGGCCCCCGCTGAGCTTCGAGAGCTACGGGTACAGTTGGAGGACTTGTAGGGAAAGGGATTCATCTGACCCAGTGTTTCACCCTGGGCTTCCCCGATATTGTTCGCCAAGAAGACAGATGGGAGCTTGCGACTGTGTGTCGACTATCGTCGCCTGAACCAAGTGACAGTGAGAACAAGTATCCACTACCGAGGATTGATGACCGCTTCGATCAGCTCAAGGGAGCATGGTGGTTCTCAAAGTTAGACCTCAGGTCAGGCTATCATCATCTCAGAGTTCGGGGCGAGGGCGTGTAGAAGACGGCCTTCAGATGTCGGTATGACCACTATGAGTTCTTGGTTATTCCATTCGGCATAACCAATACTCCAGCAGTGTTCATGGGCCTCATGAACAGGATCTTTCATCCATACCTCGATCGATTTGTCATAGTCTTCATCGACGACATTTTGATATACTCAACGACTGAGGAGGAGCACGCCTACCACTTGCGAGTTTTACTAGACAAACTCCGAGAGCACCAGCTTTATGGGAAGCTCTCGAAGTTCCAGTTCTGGATTCGGGAGTTCCACTTCTTGGGGCACGTCAACTCTAAGGCGGGAGTTGTAGTGGATCCTGCGAAGATCGAGGCAGTGCTAGCTTGAGAGCCGCCCAGGAGCGTGACGGAGGTGCGGAGTTTCTTGGGACTAGCTGGATAAAACCGAAGATTTGTGCCAGACTTCTCCAGAGTTGGGGTACCACTCTCAGCTTTGACGAATAAGGGGAAACCCTTTGTATGGTCAGACAGATGTCAGCAGAGCTTCCAGGAGCTGAGACAGAGATTGACCAGCGCACCTATCTTGAGGTTGCCTGAGGAGGGAGTAGGGTATGTAGTCTACTGCGATGCATCAGGGACCGGACTCAGATGTGTCCTGATGCAGGAGCGGGTAGTGATCACCTATGGATCACTTTAGTTGAGGCCGCATGAGTAGAACTACGCTACCCATGACATGGAGTTAGCAGCAGTGGTCTTCGCTCTGAAGTCATGGCGAGACTATCTGATGGGCGAGCGCTTTACAGTATTTTCTGACCATCAGAGTCTCAGGTACATCTTCTCTTAGAAGTACCTGAACTTGAGACAGTGGTGATGGCTCGAGTTCCTCCAGGACTATGACTTTAAGATAGTCTATACTCATGGGAAGGGGAACGTAGTAGCCGATGCTCTCAGCAGGAGGACGAGCATTCAGCTACTCGAGGAGGAGATAAAGCAGCTAGCCTCTTTGCAGATATCCTTCATGGATAGAGATGGAGCAGCCTTCCTTCAGTCTCTCACAGTCACTCCTCCACTACTACAGCGAGTCAGAGAGGCACAACGTAGGGACGCTGACTGTGAGACGCGGTGTGCGCAGATATCCTCAGGACAGGCACCTGATGGTTTCTCCTTTGGAGCAGAGCACGACATATTTTTCAGAGGACGTACATTAGTAACGGTTTCTTTACGAGAGGAGGTGATGAGAGAGTTTCACACTTCTCCTTTGGCGGCACGTCCTAAAGTGGCGAAGATGTTCCAAGATCTCAGACGACAGCACTGGTAGCCAGGCATGAAGAAGGTTGTGGCAGAGTTCGTTTCTCGATGCCTCACCTGCCTGTAGGTGAAGGCAGAGCATCAGGTACCAGCAGGCATGGTACAGCCCTTGGAGGCCCCAGAGTGGAAGTGGGACGAGATATCTATAGACTTCGTGACTGGACTTCCACACACTACCAGAGGTCACGACTCCATCTGGGTGATTGTCGACCGACTCACCAAGTCGGCTCACTTTTTACACATCAGAGATCAGGGCTCAGTGGAGAGCTTGGGGCATCTCTACGTTCAGGAGATTGTACGGCTTCACGGTGTTCCATCATCTATCGTCTCCGATCGAGATGCTCACTTTACTTCCTGTCTTTGGAAGGGGTTGCAGGAGGCGTTCGGGACGCAGCTACGTCTGAGCACCGCCTTTCACCCTCAGATGGATGGTCAGACGGAGAGGACCATTCAGACTCTCGAGAACATGCTCCGTGCATGTGTCCTCGACTTTGGTTGCAGCTGGGAGGACCACCTACCCTTGGTGGAATTTGCGTACAACAACAGCTACCACTCCACCATCGGGATGGCACCATATGAGGCGTTGTACGACAGACCTTGCAGATCTCCTTTGTGCTGGACAGACCCTGGGGAGTCAGCACTTGTGGGACCAGAGATGGTCCAAGCCACAACAGAGATGGTCCAGGTCATCCAGGAGCAGATGAGGACAGCTCAGAGCTAGCAGAAGTCTTATGCTGATAGGAGGCGGAGGCCACTAGAGTTCGAGGATGGCGGCCATGTCTTCTTGAGTGTCTCACCTCGACGTGGATTACAGAGATTTGGCCGAGGCAGAAAGTTGTCTCCACACTTCATCAGACCATTCTAGGTCCACAGCAGGATTGGCGAGGTGACTTATCGCCTGGTTCTACAACCTCAGATGCACTGGGTGCACGACGTCTTCCATGTATCTCAGCTGAGGAGATACGTGCACGACCCGACACACATCATTGACCATGGGGATCTAGACGTTGATGATGGGGAGACTTTTGCGGAGCTCCTGGCGGAGATCAAGGATCAACATGAGAGGGTCCTACATGGATGATCGATTCCTCTAGTGCGCATCAGATGGCAGCACGGGAACCTCCAGGAGAGCACTTGGGAGCGGGAGGCTCAGATGCGTGCTCTGTACCGACATTTGATTCCCCAGTTTATGGTGTATCTTTATGGGGACGTAAAGCCCTGAGGTGGGAGTGATGTAAAGACCCATAAATTTCAAGGATTTTTTCTTCTTAATTTTCATTGGAATTTTACAAGAACGTAGTTGCTGACGGCACCTGATTCTGAGGCCCGGTGTGCCCGAAATCATTTTTTGAAGTTTGGCTCGGGTACGTTCAGTGAACGAACAAGCATGTTTTTCTAACTTTTAAACTGGTTCCTGGAATCGAATTCTAAGGGCACTGATGGAATCGTAGCACCGGTACTTGCTTAGAAACTCCTCTTCCGGAGTTGCGTTTGCTCGGGTGTGGTTTTTAATTATTGGGCTTTAAGTTAAGAAATAAAATAAAGTGGTGCGACAACTTTATTTTTATTTCACTTAAGCCACTTAAAAGCCACTTAAAGCTGCATAAGCTATGTTAAAGCGAATAGGGTGGAACCCAAAATATCCTACCCTCTTGGTAGGATATTTGTGAGGTGGGGCCCGTACGATCCCCACCGTTTCTTTTCCGCTAAGTAACGCACCCGTGAAAACCCATATTAATTGAAAGTCAACTGGGGTGTTTCTTAATCTATTAAACTCTCCTTTTAATTGGGCGGTTTTATTCATTGAATTAATTCTATGAATTAATGGGTTGTTACTTAACTTATCTTTTTTTTCGTTTGTTGGCATGTTAATAAAATAAGACCAACACTCTTCTTCTTGTGTGTTGTTCGTTGAGAGGATTTGACAGAACCTTAAGTCCTTCAAACTCCTTCGCGAAGAACGCGAAGAACGCCGAACTTCCACGAAAGGAGACAAAGAACACCGAGCCCTTGGATATCGACGACGCGATGCCAAGTACCGCGACACCGATGATTCTTCTCCTGCGACATTCTTCTGTGATGTTCCTTCATCCGCGACAAATCTTCGATCATCCGTTGAGGTGAGAGATTGTAGACCTTTTAATTCTTTGTGGTTTATAAAAACAACATGGATTTAATTGTTATATTTAAATCTGTATGTTCTTGATCCTTGGAGTTCGTCGACGCAATGCTGTATACCACGACGACACGACGCCCTTCCGCGACGTGACGATCCTCTTCTCCCGCAACAATCAATTCCGCGAAGAACGCACGTTCGGAGACTTCGACGAGGTAGGGGTTTGATTCTTTAAATATTTGTGATTAAATCCCCGGTCGTTTAAATATTGTTGGGTGAATATCTTTAAGACCTCTAACGCGGTGGGTGCGCACTAACGAACAAGTCCGAACCCACCGCACCTTTTCGTTCTTGGTGTGCGAAACGGCGGTCGATGAAAAATGGGGCCGCAAGGGAGATTCGACGGCCTGGCAGTGATGATTGAGTCCCAGGAGGACCACTGGTGAAGACCGCATGCAAAACGGACCACCGGAGCGCGTTCGGTGGCCCGCAAAAGCTCCCGCCGGTGGCGGCGCCCGGCGCGCCGCCGGCAAAACCCGCCGCGGCTGGAGCCGCGGCGGCGAGCTGGTTCCGCGGCCTCGCGGAACCGGGAGGAGGGACGCGGCCCTGCCGCCGCGGCATTTCTTTACGCGGGGGCAACAAGCCCCCCCCCCCCCCCCCCCCGCGGTTTCCCCTCGCTCGGCCGCTCGGCTGAGCCGAGCCGGGCCGACCCGCCAGGCCGGGTCGCGCCCAGACCGGGCCGGGCCGGGTGGACCGGGGTTGGGTCGACCCGGTTGGGGCCGACCCAGGGGGGTCGGGCCGGGTCGGTCCGGGCCTAAACCCCCCGTTTCCGGACCTTTTCGGTCTTTCACTCATAACTTGAGCTACGGGCCTCCGAACGACGCGCCGTCAGCGGCGATGCGATCCTTGGATCGAGATGGTCATTTCGGTATATCACACTCAAGGTTTCGGAATACTTTGAGTTTGGCCTGGTTGGTTCGTACACGAAACCAACCGGGCCCTTGGAGCGGAAACAGTCATATCTTGAGTTTCAGACGTCCGTTTGACGTGCCATAGACTTTGTTGTTTACCTCTAAATGAGACAGATCTTTTGGAATACTCCACCTGAGGTTTGGACGTAGGTGGAGTACGGTCAGGTTGGTTTTTCCTTAAAAACCAATCGGGCCTCTAGGATGAAAAAGCCAATAACTCTCAGATCGGGCGTCCAATTGACGCGCCGTCTGCGACGTTGAGTTCCTGTTGACGATACAAAACTTTTGGATACATCAACTCTAGACTATGTGTCAGTTTCTGTATCAGCCTCTCGGCTCGTGGAGCGGACCCTCCCGAACGAGCTTGCTGTGTGTGGGAACCCTAGAGCTGGCTGCGACTGCTACTGTGACGACGAAGACTGTGCAGAGATCCTTAGTGGATTCGACGGAGACGACTAAAACACTCAGCGATCCTTTGTGGGTTAGTGCTACCGATCCTGTGTGGGTCCGATCCTGTGTGGGTCAGCGCTCAGCGGTCCTGTGTGGGCCAGCGCCTACAGGTCATGTGTGGGCCCGATCCTGTTTGGGTCTTTGCGGGGGTTAGTTACCTATCGATCCATTGTTGGTCAGATCCTTTGTGGTTCATTGCGGGGGTTAGTACCTATCGATCCTTTGTGGGTCTGATGACTTAGATGGATTAGTGATCATCTCTATCGTCATTCGAAGAAGTATACCTATGTGAGCTGAAACCATGTTTGCTTTTCTTTGTGGATTATGTTGTGCTATCCTGCGTGGATTTAAGTTTTGCTTTCTTTTGTGGATTGTGTTGTGCTATCTTGTGTGGATTTACATTTTGCTTTCCTTTATGGATTGTGTTGTGCTATCCTGTGTGGATTTACGTTTTGATTTCCTTTGTCGATTGTGTTGTTCTATCCTGTGTGGATTTACGTTTTGCTTTCCTATGTGGACTGGGTTGTACTTGAGCTTGGATGTTGGAGCCGAGTGAGAATTGATGACTTAGGTATATGTATGGGCATATACCTAAGCCGCATCGGATGTTACTTCATGATTCTATATTTTCTTTTTGGTTTATCCTTTTTGGATTCTGGGAGACCTTCGGGGGTCTCGGGGTCCCTATTGAGTAGATTATACTCACCCCTGCACGGGCTATGCCTGCACTACGTTGTGTTGGTTGCAGACGACGCACAATGCTGATCATGGTGGAGGCTTGCGAAGAAGGACGGTACCTGGAGGTGGACCACTGGGCGGGACGTACTCGGAGCGGTCGGCTGGAACCGAGGTGCAGTGGAGGCTTTCTGTACTCACCCTTCAGGTGGGACTTCCAGAGGACGGCTCGACGCTGCGACTTTTCCTTTCAGTTGCAGTTTTTCCCCTTTCAGTTGTACATTACAGTTGGGCTTGTATTTCCGGCCCCTTTACATTCAGCACAGCTTGTTCCAGTTTTTACTTTGTGTTTACTTTTACGCTTTCTTACTCTGTGGTGCTTTTTTACTTTACAAAGGCAATGTCTTCCCTTTACCGGGATTTACGGCTTGGTGCTAGTCGCCAGCCCCTGGCCTATGGAAGGCGGGCTTGGGGTAGTCATGACACGGGCCCTGAGGAAGGGTCATGACACGGATGGTGGTAAAGGTTTTCTATTTCGGATGATAGTGCAATCCTCTCTATTGGGGCAGGTGGAGGAGTCTCAGTGGGGTTACATAGAGAGTGAAGTGATGTGTGATCAGGTTAACCAAGGCAATGATCCTGATGGGTGGTCGAAAGATGGTCATAATTGGTTGCTTTTCCAAGGAATGTTGTTTTTCAAAGAGATTATGCACAAGGGAGTTCTTTGTGAGTTCCATAACACACTTGTAGTGGTACAACTAGGAGTTTCCAAGATGTACCATGGACAGAGGGAACAGTTTTGGTGGCCTAGGGTGAAATGGGTTGTGGCGAAGTTTATAGCAAGGTTCCTGGTGTGTCAGTAGGTGAAGAATAAACACCACATCCCAGGAGGTTTGTTTCAGCCTTTAGATATCCTTGAGTGGAATTGGTATGACATATTGATGGATTTAGTTAAAGGAATTCCTAGGGTTCAAGGAGGCTACCATGCTATATGAGTAGTAGTAGGCTGGATAATGAAATCAGCTCACTTCCCGGCGATCAATAGTCGAGTGAAGTGGATTTCTTAGAACGAAGATACATGGATTAGGTGGTGTGGTTTCATGGAGTTTCAAGATCCATAGTCTCGGATAGGGATGGATTGTTTACCTCATGAGTCTGGAGGGGATTACGACAAGCTTTAGGCACCCAGCTACACCTTAGAACTGCTTTCCACCACCAGACGGATGAGAAGATAGAGCGGACCATCCATAAATTAGAGGATATGATACAAGAATGTGTTTTGGAATTTTATGGATCATGGGAATGACATTTTCCCTTAGTATAGTTTTCCTACAAATAAAATCTATCACTCTACTATCGGCATGGAACCATTTGAAGCCTTTTACGGAAGTTTGTGTCGTTCTCCCATGTGTTGCACTGAGGTTGGGGAGGCCGGTGTTCATTGCCCAAAGGTAGTGTAGAGCATAAGAGAGACAGTTCATATTGTGCATGAGAGGATGAAGGCAGCCCAGGACTGATAGGATTCGTATTTCAATCGTACAAGGAGGCCCTTGGAGTTCGAGGTTGGAGACCATGTGTTCTTGAAGGTTTTCCCATGACATGGGCAACAGAGGTTCGACAAGGGGAGAAAGCACTCTCTTAGGTTCATCGAGGCCATCAAAGTGTCAGGGCGATACGGTGATGTGGCCTATTGACCGTGTTTTCATGACGTTGAAAATTTATTAGGATTTTAAGGTTGATTTATAGTCTTGGGAAGACCCTAGGTCGTCTCTCAAGGAGCGTTTGTGGGTTTAGAGTGTGCGTTTTTAATAAGATGTACTTAAATAGGGGGTGGTTTTGAAAATAGTTTTTGGATGAATTAACATAATTAAATAGTTTAATAGTTTCAAATAGAATGTGGTGTTAATTAATTATGAGATAAAAGGGGTTCATTGTGAGTTCACTACACACATTTAAAGCTCACTGTTCTTGGAGATTAATTAAGGTTTGTGCTAATTATTTGGTTGAAATCAATTAGAATCCCGATTACTTTCCAAGCTATTATATCAATGCACGTTGAGCCAAACCATGACATAACAATCATATAGACAAGGTCTAGATCACATGAATGGTATAAAATCTTCCAAAATAAATTGAAATCTCAAATAAGTGGGGAATAAAAGGATTCTTGTGTTGTCCAATGAGAACAACACAAGTCACACACTCAAAACATCGCACCGATCAGTTAAAAATAAAGAGCATTCCATTTGGTTAAATCAAAAAAAGATAAATCAATGTAATATATTTATAAATGAAATGTTTTCAAACCCAAAATACATAAAAATAGTATTATTACATGTTTCATAACTCGCATTACATGTGGGTAGCTCCCTCACAATGAACACCCACTATTTAGCTCGACATCGGGAGGAGGAGGAAGCTTGGGTGGAGCTCCTTCTTCATAATTGATCCCCCTATGAGGATCGGGGACTCTAGATCTTCTAAGATGATGAGGAGACTTCTATAGGACTCTAAAATGGCATATATTCACTTCTTGGTCGAACTTTCAAATGAGGAGCCCAAGGTACCATTTTATAGGAAAATGGGAAGCTAGTTTTGAGCACACAAAATTATTAAAACAACTTTTCACGGGGTTTTAAACCTCTAGACAGAATTATCTTGATTTGGATAAAATAAAAAAGTTATATCCCCACCCCTTGGATTTCTCCACCAAATTCTTGGCATTATTTGGACACATATATCAGGAGATATGGACAAATCACAACACACCACTTTTGACTCCGGGCAGATTTGTTGTGATGGAAAGATTAGGTCGATTAGGACACCAGATGGCCGAATGAGTCTTTTTTTCCTTCATCTGAAATGTAGACCATGAATTTTGAAACTACCCACAAAATTTAATCCCAATTGGATGCACGGTCTAGTAGAAGTGTACAGATTAATCCACTGGTGTGCTTGGATCCTGCACAGTTTGGCCCATTTTTCTTGGACATCATCATGGGCCCTCCAAATCACTACCTCCTACAATGGAATCCTCAAAACAAGTAACATTTACCTTTTTAACAATTATAAAAATAAAATAAATGATTCAAAAAATGTAATGCACCTTTTCATTATTTTTATAATTTTCAATATAAAACAATTTTAGCATAGAGGTGTAAAGGTGAAAATTACACAGTGAATTATGGTACGATCACACCCCCACACCTAATAATTTTCACTCCTGGGAAAAGTCACATATCCAAATAGAATGAGGAATATATATATTTTCAACATACTTAATATTTAACATTTGAAGAAATTTTAATTCACTAATGTAATGTGATCAATTCACGAACCACACAAAGGAGTTCTTCCTAGTGAAAATGGAAAAAGATGTCTCATAAATCATATCACAATGAAATTCAAAGAGATTAATGACACCAATATGAGAAATAAATTAAAAATTCAACCATTCAACTAAATCTCCATGTGTGTGTGTGAAAACCATTCCATGCTATTCTTTCCACTTTCTATCCAATAAATATAGGTTATTTTAAAATTATTCAGCTTTAAATGAATTTTCACCAAACCTATCCTATATCGTTTGCAATCATATTTCATGACCCACTCACTTAAGCATTCCCAGAAGTAAAACCAAAATATCCAGACCTAGATATCTCAATATGTTGTAAATTTATCACTCCCCTCATTTATTATTTTTGTTTTTTAGAAGTTGAATTTGGAAAAAATATGAAACTCATCTCTAACCCCTTGTTTGATCTCCTAACAACACTAATTGCAATAGTTATAACAAGATCAAAGGTTGAGGAGGAGTGGTTTTTGACCTGCCCAAGACACAAAATTCTTTTATGGAATAAAATAGTCAGACATTAGGAACACACAGATAGGTCAATCTAGTATAGTAATGAAACAATTCGAATAAGCAACCAATGTATGGAAATATCATTTAAAGCTGAAAAATATTAACCTAACATATATTTACCTTATATTTAGTAAGAAATATTGACACTTCGTGGTTTGGTTAAAAAAATATGGAGTTATTAGTGACACAATTTTCCTAAAAACAACTCACACATAGGGCATCAATCATCTCAAATGTTTCATAGTGATACAACCATTTATTTCATTGACAATTTTTTATACTAAAAATCAATCCCTAATGTTAACTTCATACAAATATTATTTTTCACTATTATTTATGGTATTGTTAATTTCCCCCCTTTATGGTCACCGAATCATGGAACATTGAAATTTTTGATGGGGGTAAAAATTAAAATACCATAAAGAAGGCAAAAAAGGGACGAAAGACGAAAGACAATGGAAAGCCTAATGAACTCAAAAAGATGAGGAAAAGTGAAAATACCATAAAGAAGGTGAAAAATAATAGAAAGAAAGAAACAAAATGATGAAAATTCCTATCTAACCTAGAAATGTACCCATCTCCCCACACCTAGAATGTGCACTGTCCTCACTGTAATAATTGAGAAGGTGAGAAGGAAGGATAAAACCTAGTGTGTTGCACTGGTATGTTTCTTCTTGAACATGGAGTTCCTCCATTGAGAAATCTGAAATTGCTTCAGCCGCTTCCCATTAACAGTGAAGGTTTTATTGGTTTCTTCATTTTGAACCTAAACAACACCAAATTGAGAAACATTAATAACAGTGTATGGGCTAAACCAGCAAGAAAGAAGCTTACCTAGAAGAAACTTCAACCTTGAGTCATAAAGGAGGACATTCTACCTAATGTGGAAGTGAAGATGAAGTATAAGATGGTTGTGGGAAGCCGTGGGTCACTCTTTATAAATTCTATAGTTTTCATATGCATCTCTTCACATTTCCTCCAACTCCTGAATCTGTAACTTCATTTGAGAACCTGCACCATAAATATTAGAATTGATTTTTTTTGATGGCCCTGTAGGCCCGGTGCTCAATCTCAATAGGTAGGTGACAACTCTTTCCAAACACAAGACGATAGGTTGACATTCCAATTGTAGTTTTAAAAGTAGTACGGTCGGCCCATAATGAATCATCATGTCGAATACTCCGATATTTTCTATTGGGTTGAACCATTTTTTCAAGAATCTGGTATACCTCTCTATTTGACACCTCGGCTTGACCATTGGTCTATGGATGGTATGTAGAAGACACTCTATGACCAACCCCATACTAACACAAAAGTGATTCCATTGTTCAGTTGCAGAAATGAGAACCCTAGTCACTGATGATGAACCTATGTAAGAGAAACATACAAAAGATTTGGGATCTCAAAAATTCTAAAACTACATTAGAATAATCAGTACTTGTAGCTCGAGCCTCTACCCATTTTTACAACTAATCAACTTCCAGAAGAATGTATAAGTTTCCAAAGGAATTGGGAAATGGACCCATAAAGTCAGTGCCCCAAGCATAACAAATTTCATGAAAGAGGAATGGTTGTTGTGGAATTTCATTTATTTTAGATACATTCTCCATTCTTTGACAACGAGGAAAAGATTTGCAAAAATCGTGGTCATCCCTAAAATGTGTCGGCCAAAAAAGGCCAGAATCAAAGGCCTTATGAGTAGTCCGTTGGGGACCAAAGTGGCCTCCACAAGCAAGAGTGTGACAGAAATTGAGGAAAGACTAAAACTCACTATCAGGAACATAACGCCTAAGTACTTGATCACTATAGGTGCACCAAAGGTAGGGGTCATCCCAAATGTACCAACAAGACTCATGTTTTAGATGACTGTCTCAGTTTTTTTTAAATTAGAAGAAATGCATGATGTTAGGAAATAATTTATAATTTCGACATACCAAGGAATAACATCTTACACTCGGTACAATTGTTCATCAAGAAATAAGTCATTAATGAGAATACAGGGGGATGAGTCAATTTTTAAGGATGCGAGGATCATGCTGATATGGTTAGCCACCACATTATATGCTCTTTTTTTATCTATAATTTCTAGATTTAATTCTTGAAGGAAGAGCATCCAACGAATGAGATGTGGTTGGGCTTCCGGTTTCATATAGAGATTCTAGAGGTCTGTATGGTCTGAGAACACAATGACTTTGTACCTCAAAAGGTATGATCTCAATTTTTCCAAGGCAAACACAATGTCAAGGAATTATTTTTCATTTGTTGTGTAGTTTTCTTGGGCAGGGTATGAAGTATGAGAGGCATTGTAAATGACATGTAGAGATCAATTGACCCTTTGTGACAAGACTTCCCCAAATGTATAGTTAGAGGCATCACACATGAGCTCAGAAGGTAAATCCCACAAAGGTGGTTGGATTACTGGGGGTGACGTGAGACTGTATTTTAACTTATTAAAAAATTCCTCATATTCTTTATCAAAAAAAATTATTTTTATTTTTGGAGTAATCAGAAGAGGGGGAGTGCAATTTTACTAAAGTCACGAATGAAATGACTGTAAAATCTAGTATGACCTAGGAAAGACCGAACATCCTATACATTTTTTGGGAATGGTAAGGAAGAAATGACATCCACATTTGATTTATATACTTGGATTCCATCCCCAAGGATGACATTCCCCAAAACTATTCCTTTTCGCACCTTGAAATGGCATTTCTCATAATTTAATACAAGATTCTTTTCAATACAGTGACATAGGACTGAACCAAGATCACTCAAACATTCATCAAAAGAAGATACAAAAATAGTGAAATCATCCATGAATACTTCCATGCAATTCTCTAGGTAATACAAAAAAATACTAACCATGCATCTTTGGAAAGTATCAGGAGCATTGCACAGACCAAATATAATCCGTCTATAGGTAAATTTTCCAAAGGGGTAAGTGAAGGTTGCCTTTTCCTGATGATCGAGGGAAATATGGATATGAAAGTATGTAGAATAGCCGTAAAGGAAACAGTAGTGGGACTTGACCACTAGCCTCTCTAGAATTTGGTCAATGAATGGAAAAGGGAAATGGTCCTTCCTAGTGTGTTGGTTTATTCGGAGATAGTTTATACAGACACGCCAACTATTCTACACACGAGTTGGAACCAATTCATTGCTTTCATTTTTGATTACCGAAAGGACAATATTTTTAGGAACTACTTGAACAGGACTGACCCATTCACTGTCAAAGATGGGGTAAATGATTCCATCATCCAATAATTTTGTTACCTAATTTTTAACAACTTATAGGAGGTTTGGGTTCAGTTGATGATGTGGCTGCCTCACTGGTTTAGCCTCATCATTTAACAAAATATGATGTGTAGAAATTGATAGGCTAATACCAATAATTTCAGAAAGTTTCCCTCCCAAATCTTGTTTATACTTCCTCAAAAGTTCATGCAGTCGTAGTTTATGCTCAAGAGGAAGTGAACAAGAAATGATGGTGGGCAACATGTTTCCATTATCATGATATGAATATTTTAAATCATGAGAAAATTGTTTCAGTTCCAATTCAAGTGGATTTGGGATTGATGGGAGTGTGTGAAAGTGAGAGGTCACTGATCTCATATAACTGCTCAATGGTATCATCCTCAATAGAAAAATGGTCTTTTACAAGCTTAGTAGTATCATCGATGGCCACTGGATCCTCTGTGTTCAAGAAATCATCAATTAATAACCATGCATGACATTTTTGTAATCCACTATAACAATCAATGCATGAATCATTACCTAGAATTTAAATCAATGAAGAAAACTTAGAAAGGGGATCAGGGGAATGATAATAAGTGTTTTTCAGGGAATGGAGTACATCAATTAAATTTACACTGAGAGAGAAATGTTCCTCTGATGGGTGCTTCATGGAATCAAGGATGTTGAAATGGACTATGTAACCACCAAAATCTATAGATAATGTACCATTATGAAAACTAATTATGGTTTTGGAGGTTTTCCGAAATGGTCTCCCCAATATAATTGGGGCATGTCCATTCATCCTATAATCTTCCATTTTAAGCACTTAAAAGTCAGTATGAAAATTTAAAATTTGAACCCTCACAAGAACATCCTCTAACACACTAGAGGGGTGTGCAGTACTCTGGTTAGCTAGTTGAACAATAATTCCAGTGGGCTTTAGTTACCTGACCTGCAATGTAGATTAAATGGAGCGAGGCATCACATTTATAGAATAATCTAAATCAAGCATAACATTATAAAAAGAATACTCCCCTATGGTGCACCGAATTGAAAATGTTCTAGGATCATTTCACTTGGTGGGAATTGATGGCTCTATCAATTCTGAAACATTCCTCCCCAATCTCACCTTCTCATCTCAACAAAGTCGCCTTTGGTGTGTACACATCTCCTTTAGAAACTTGGCGTAGTGTGGAATTTTATTCACAACATCAATCAATTGGATACTAACCTGCACTTTCTTGAAATTTTATAATATTTCCTTATGGTGTTTAGTTTCCTTTTGTTTTCTTGGTTGGGTAGCCCTTTATGGAAATGGAATACGTATGGTTGGGATAAGCCACTCGTCAATATACACACTCTTCCCTTTAGAAGGGATTCTCTTAGGACAAGGTTCTTCAACATTTGGAACATTCTTAAAGATTTGGATGGAGGTTTCCTTAGTATGGGATGAATCTAATAGAGGATTAATTTTAATTTCTGGTTGTTTTCCACTCAAAAGGGTTATATAACGAACATTTCCTTTATCTCTAGGGTTAACTACTGGTTGGGAGGGAATTCTACCTAGTCCGTGACTTTGAATTTCATCCACTAATTTAGCTAGTTGGCCTAATTGGGTTTTGAGGTCTTTTATAGCTTCTTGTGTGTTTTGATGGAATTAAATATTGTTGACAGCCATTTGTATCATCATATATTCTAGGATAGGCTTGGTTTTTGGAGGGGTTTGTTGGAAAGGTATTTTGGGGTGGTTGAGGATTTCTTGGGTGGTGGTTGTGGATGACTACTCTGCCCTGGTTGGTTCCATTATTTTTGAAGTTGGTTTGAATACCCCCTTGACTATAGGTTTGGTTCTCCTTCCACCTAGAGTTGGATTGATAGTATGGTTCTTACCTAAAGGGTTGGTTATAGGGGTGTCCTGGGAGGATTGACTCACAACTCTCAAAATTTCTCTCATTTGGAGGAATTGTTCAGATTAGTGGGTGTGAGAAGAACATACACCACAGTGGATTTGAGTAGGAGATTGATATTTCACTTGGGAGAGAGAAAGTTGTTGTAGAAGGGTACTTACCTCCACAAACTTCATGTCCACCTTCTTCAAACATTTATTACTTTTCACCTCATGGACACCTCGAATGCGTACTCTAGACCTTGTACCAAATTTTTTAGTGTTTTGTGCCATGTTTTCAATTAAGGTCCTTGCAGAAATTGGGGTCTTATCTACCAGTTCACCACCTGCAACAACTTCAATCATATTTCTATCAATAGGGATTAAACCTTCATAAAAATATTTTATTAAAAGTTGGTCACATATTTGGTGTTTTGGACAACTTTAACATAATCTTTTAAATCATTCCTAGTATTGATGAAGTGTTTCCGCTTGATATTTTCTTATAGCACAAATTTCCTTCCTTTTTTTTGCAGTTTGAGAGGCTGGAAAATATTTTTCATGAAAAAGGCGTTTCATGTCTGCCCAACCTTTTATTGGTGAATTAACATAGTTCAACCAGTCTTTCACAGTGTCTACTAAATAGAATGGGAATGAACTAATATTTACTTGTTCCTCATCCACATTAGAAGGTTTTAATGTTGAATAAACAATATTAAATTATTTTAAGTTCATTTGTGGATCTTCTCTAGGAAGTCCATGGAATCTTGGTTATAGATTAATTAAACCAGATTTTAGTTCAAAATTGGGTGCCTCTCCTTGAAATTGAATGTATGTGGGCTAAATATAAACATCATGTGAGGTTAGTTATTTTATTGTTTGATTGTTTTCATCCATGTTATTCACATTAATTTCAGTTTTTATGTTAGTTCAAAAAGAATATGAAGGGTGAAGAAGAGTTTCAATATGTGGTGTGTCCTCCTTTAAAGTGTTTTCTTTTGTGTCTCGGTGTCGTTGACGTAGGGTCTTCTCCAGTTCGAGTTCGAAAGGTGCTAAATCTCCTAGATTAGAACACATCATGCACCAAATGAACAAAACAAATAGATCATAACAAAAAGGGATTGAACAGGAATAAGAGAAAACAAATAAATATTCACAAAAATTACTAAAACCTTATAAAAAACACGCACTAAAAACTATAGCGCTCCCCAAAAATGACGCCAAATTTTGACGGCGTTGTCATGAAGTGAAAAACTGATTATGATTTTAAGGTTGATTTATAGTCTAGGGAAGACCCCAGGTAATCTCTCAAGGAGAGTTTGTGGGTTTAGAGTGTGCGTTTTTAATAAGATGTACTTAAATAGGGGGTGGTTTTGAAAACAGTTTTAGGATGAAATGACTTAATTAAAGAGTTTAATAGTTGGAAATCCAGATTTCCCCTAAACCCTTTCGACATCGTGGGAAACCTGAAATTTCATTCTCAACAAGGGAGGTAAATATTCTTTCTTCTGATTTAATATTTGTTTTGGTTGGGAGATTCTTAAATCGAAGGCCATCTTTGAAGTATCTTCGCTCATCCCTTGAGGCGATAGGCTTTACGGGTTTTCAGCTCGGTCTCCCTTCTCACATTATTTTTCGGTTATCATCTGAGGAGGAATATTACAGGCTTTGGGTCAAGAGGTCATGGTCCTTCGGAGGTTGTTCTTTGAAAATTCTCAAGTGGACTCTGGATTTTGATGCTTATACTGAATCCCCCATTGTTCCAATCTGGGTGAGCTTCCTAGGGTTACCCCTTCACCTGTTTAAGCAGGTCGCACTGTTCCACATTGCAAAGCTTATTGGAACTCCACTGAAATTAGATGTGGCAACAAAAATGCTTTCAAGACATTCAATTGCTAGTATTTGTATTGGGTTAGATGTTTCACAACATCTTCCATCCAGCATTTGGATTCAATCTGGAAATTTGGTATTTTCTCAAGATATTATCTATGAAAGATTGCCAGACTACTGCTCTAAGTGTTTCAAATTGGGGCACCCTTCATGAAATTGTGGCAAAGACAATGACCATCCTAAAAGCTTTAAACCTTTGTGGATAGAAAAGTGTAAATATAATCAAGAAAGCCTTACTGGACCTTCTAATTTAGTTAGTAAAGAAGTCTATCCTGTGGTCAAGGATATCAAAAAACCCTCTGATTGTGTTATCAAGGAAAGTGATGAAGGAGAAAAGGGAGGTTTGAATTCTCAAGAAACTAGCTATCAACTTTCTGATTTTGTAAATGAAGTTCTTTCTGTTACCAAGAAGTAAGAAAATATTGAAGCTGAAAAGAATGATATCAAACACCCTAACATGAAGGAAGTCTTAATATCTGAGGGTCATGTGATTATGAAAGATGTCCATACATATGAGTCTCTCCAGGCCAAGGATGTGGTGGCTTTTCATCTGAATGATCAAAAAGGTAAAAAAGTCATCATGGATTCAGATGGTTTCATCACTCCAACCCCCAAGAAAACAAGAAAACATAGAGGCAACGTCAATTATGAGAGAACTATCATCACAAGATCTTTTGCGGCCAGAAGTCCTAGCGTTGAGGTGCCTCCACAACCAGTCCCTCTTGAGCCCCTGCCAGATTATTTTGTCTGTTCTAACTCAGAAACTTCTTGAGGCCCTGGCGGTTTTTTATAGCATATGGCTGGCTGTATGATTTTCAATGGTTTTTTCTATTTGGTTGATTTGGTCTCTCTGGAGGTTGCTGGTTTTGGCAGTTTCACACTCTGAGAAGTTATACTTTGGCTCTCTGGAATTCTTTTATTTCATTTCAGAATGATATCTGAAATTTCAATTTCCATTTTTGAAAAGATTAAAAATGTCTTCATTGGATTTATGGAAGACTCTCAAAGAAAGATGCAGAAAAGGCATTCTTTTTTGCTTCAAATGGACCTGCTTTCAATTCTGAAATTTCAGTTTCATTGCTCACTTCTGATCGCTTTGCTGCCTATTTTGCATTTCAATGGCTCTGTTGTGCTGCAAAGCTTTTGAAGCAACCCAAGGATGAATCATATGCTTTATGTTCCAGATATGAAAGGATCATATCATGAATTTCTGTTTATCTTATTACTTGGTTACTGAATCTATAAGGAGTACTCAGTCTGATTTGAAAGTTCTCTGCTTACTAGCCCTTGGTAGTTCTTATACTAACTTTGGTTGATGTTTGGTTTGTGCCATTTTGAGCTTTTATTTGGCGAACTGTTCTGAATCCTCTTTGAGTACGATTGCAGCCTGGATCAGGTGAAACCGATGTTTTCTTTCCAGGCAATGCTGGAGAGCTAGTTCTCAATACATAAAGCAAGTCTCTGGGCTTCTGAAAAGTAGTGTGACTACTTTACTCAGAAGTTCCTCATCATATGAAGTTGCACAAGAATCATATTCCTGCCTGTTACGATTAAAGAGTTCACCTGAAGAGGATGCTATTACTCCAAAGAGATCAGCTGACTTTGATGGAAATTTGTGCTGAAACTTTCTATCTTTATTCTGGTTGCACCTTTCTGTCCATTAGATTCTCTTCATACTAGTTTTTCTCTGATCGAAGGAAAGACTCTGGTAACCCTGATCCCTATAGTACTGAATTGTTATATCGTTTTCTTGCATCATGCTTTTCTTATTTGATCTGTGGAGGTGGTTGATGTTTCTCTGAAACTGGAGCATGTCTCGGCGATGCTTGAGTGAGGCTCCCAACTTTTGATGAAGAGTTCAGGATGTAATGGAACATAATGCAGGATGACTGTATTGTGAACCTGCTGAAACATTAGGAAGCGCTTGGATGCTGTAATAGAGTCTCAAATGGAAGAATCGCAGCTGTGTTCACATTCTGAAGACCTGAAATTTTCCTCTGGTTTTTATTTGTCATTTACTTATATCCTCTTTAATTCCCCACTGGTGTAAATTCATTACACCTCGAGTCTGTACTGCATACATTTTATTTTTAATAAATTCCTTTGGGGGGCATGAACTGGGAAACCAGTTCATGTCATCAACCTATTTAAAAAAAATAAAAAAAAATTAACTGTTTTTAAACAAAAAATCTATCAATCCATTTGTAGTACATGTTCCAGAACTCCCTTTACATGTGTGTAGCTCCCTCACAATGAACACCCACCGTTTAGCTCAACATCGGGAGGAGGAGGATGCTGGGGTGGAAATACTTCTGCATTCTTGATCCCCCTACGAGGATAGGGGCCTCCATAACTTATAAGATAAGTAGGAGACTTTTATAGGACTCCAAGATGGCATAGATTCACTTCTTGGTCGAACTTGCAAATGAGGATCCAAAGGTTCCATTTTATAGGAAAATGGGAAGGTGATTTTGAGCACACAGAATTATTAAAACCACTTTTCATATGTGTTTCAATGTTCAGACAACCTTATCTCGATTTAGATAAAATAAAAAAGTTGCAGCCCCACCGCTTGGCTGTCTCCACCGAATGATTGGAATAATTTGGACACCTATAGCATGAGATATGAACATATCACAACACACCACTTTTGACTCTGTGAAAATTTGGTGTGCTGGAAAGATTAGGTCAGTTGGGCCACCATATGGCCGAATGAGTCTTTAGTTAATTCATATGAAATGTTGACGAATGGATTATGGACTGGCGCAGAAAAGTTTAGCCCAATTGGATGAACGGTTGAGTAGTACTGTGCTAATTAATCCACTGGTGTTCTTGGATCCTGTGCAATTTCACCCATTTTTCTTGGACATCATCATGGGCCCTCCAAATCACCTCCTCCTATAATGGAATCATAATAAAAAAGTAACATTTATCTTTTTAACAGTGATAAAAAATGATTCAAACATAGAATGAAACCTGTCATTATTTTTATAATTTTCAATAAATTTTTTTAATCACAGTGGTGTAAAGGTGAAAATTACACAGTAAATCATGGTACGATCACATATTAGCTGTTGTTACCACCTCAGTTGGAAAGGGTCCACGACATTTTCCACATCTCCCAGCTTTGTCGATATCTACATGATCACTCCTATTTCATTGACTATGGAGAGTTGGATATAGGGTATGACACTACTTTCGTGGGGTAACCAGTGAGGATCGAGTATCAAAAGGAGAAATTGATTTGTGGATGAACCATCCCCTTGGGTTGTGTGTAGTAGAGGAATGGTGGCCTTGAGGAGAGTACATGGGAATGGGAGGTAGATATGCACCCCTAGTACCCAGAGTTGTTTTGAGTTTTGTTCTGTTTTGTTTTGTACTTGTTTTTTATGTAGTGGATGACCTTGTTAACTATGAAATGTGTTGTTTTCCTTGTTCTATGAACATGTGTTATGATTCCTGGATATGGAAAGGGGAGGACTTGAACCCTAATAAGGACATATTAAAGTGGATGTGATTAAACATGTGTCGGTGAGTCAGTGCCACCCAAATTAGATATTATTTTGACATGGGGAAGGGACTCCTAATTCATATGACCTTATGTTGTAAACTTTACATGTTTGCGTGATCACTTGAGGGAGAGGTGTTCCTTGATGTCTAGGGCGGTCTAGTTGTGAGAGCTATCTGTTTTGGTGGTTGTTCAGACCTCTCTCTTTACATCAGGTATAGTTTTGATTCTTGAGGATGAGAATTGTTTGAGAGGTATCTAATGTAATGTATCGGACCCTCCTGGTTCATTAAATTACCAGTTTCTGGTGTTTGGGATGCCTTGAGAGGGCGGCGTGTTAGTGATAGGATGTTGTCATGATGTCATCAATCGGTGAGTCTCCGATCGGTTTCACTGATTATCGTGTCCCCAATCAGTGAGTCATTGATCGGCATGTCACTGATCGGTGTGTCACAGATGGGCGCCACACCTGATCAGTGCCGCGAGAGGGGGTTGTCAGGGTTTTCCTCCCCCAGTTCTCCCGAAATTCCATTTTTAAGTCTTTTATCATTTTTAGAGTGGTTTAAGGCCATTTTAGAGACATAAACAATGTTTTAAATCCCCTAGGAGTGAGGAAACCCCCAACAGACCTATTTTTCTCTCTTTAAATGAAATCCTTTAATGCATAGATGTTATGGACAATCCACCTATGAGAATTATTAAATAATAATTAATTATATTGTATGTAACCATCCAACTGCATGGTGGAACCACAATCCACCTTTAAAGCCAATAAAAATTCAAATCCTGTAACTGTAGGATCTCTCTTTTTTATTGCACGAGAATTCTTTCTGTATTTCTTATTCTTGGCTGGTCTCTTTCCTTTCCTTGGTTTGTTTGGAGTCCTCCCTTTCTAAGGATAGTGGTGCGCCTAGGCTGGAGCCTTTCCTGCTCACTCTTGGAGTCCCCGAAGTTCCTCCCCTGCAAGTCGCTCATCCCTAGTTATTGGTGAGAGGAGGAAAACATCAATTGTTGATCATCCAAAAATGGTTCTTCCTTTGTATCTCTTCATTTTGTATCATGAGGGGTGGGGATAGTGATTCTCCTACAGGGATGGATGAAACCAAACCATAAAAAAGAAAATAATTAGTTTTTATGTAATTTAGGGGTGTGTTTGATGGGGCTGTTGTACTGTTTTATCTTTTCTTATATGTTGTGAATTTTATGGGTTAAGTCCTCTGAAAACCATGGCTATTTGTGATCCATTATTGAGCACTAATGAACCTCTATTTTTCTAGATAATTCTATGATTGAATGAATGTAACACAAGAACAGGTTAATCACGTAAACTCGATTGATTAAATGGAATCTCAATGAACAATAATCCTTGTATGGTCAACGTAGTTAACTAAATGGAAATACAGGACTAAATGAATGGTGTGTTTAAAATCTGAAAACTCCCTTTATCTATTCTAGAAATGTGTATGGTTGTTCTACATGATTCTTGTGAGGTGAAACAGATGGGGATGTGATTACATATTATGCAGTTGTTAGTTTGTGGATTTTGGGGCTGTGTGAGGCTATACGTTGGGGCATGGTTTGGTTCCAGTACTTCGAGGGATCTCAAAAATCCCTTTTGTTGTTGTGACTTTACCAGAGAACCAGGTGTGAATGCTTAATTTGGTGCTTGGATGTGTTTTTTTACTTCACTTGTGGCTATGCCTGTTAGTCACCCGGTTGTGAAGAATAGTTTAAAGAGAATAACTTGAATATGAAAACATGAATGGGTTCAGTGGGTAATTGTTTTTCTGGAATGATTTGTGACTTGGTTGTGGCAGTGGTGTTTCTTATGAATGAATAGTAACAAGGGTGTTTGTGTATGAGCTAGTTTTGAAACCCCTAGGTTGGAAGAGTGATTTTCACCTATATGTATAATTTAGATCTTATGTTTCTTATTTGCACCCCAACCAAGTTGATCACTTCATTCCTATCACCCCCATTTCATGGGGAGGGTGTTTTTTCCAACACTCTTATGAGTGGATGGTTATTAGCTCCTTTTCTGCTCTCTTTCCCAATTTGCCCAAGATTCTTCAACAGGCTGTGATTTCCTGAGGTCTATAATATCACAAGATTGTTTGGGAAGGTAGTTGTGGTGGTTGGACCAGGTGTGTGTGGAAAGTGTATTTCCCAATTGTCTTCGGGATGTGGCCCAACTTTCTTCTGGCATGGAAGTAGATGTTCAGGCCTAGGTGTCTTTGGGCATGTCGATAGTTTTTATAGACCAGCTGTCTGCGGGCGTGGTTACTTGTGGTTGTTGTGGCCCAAGTATTTGCAAGAGGGGTGTGTGGTTGTGGTAGCCTAGGTGTGTGCGGGGAAGGTATGGTAGTGGGACTATGGTGAGAATTGTGGGGGATGTCTGACATGTAGGATGTCTTCAATAACCAGTGGGAAAGTGGTGTGGGTTAACCAAACATCGATGTGTCATTACTATTACTTTACTTGACTTGCGTTATTTTGGGTGTTTTCCTTGGAGAGGTTTGGGTGGATAGTTTCCTTGCTAAGTGATTTGGAAATATCATTTCTCACAGGGAATTAGAATGTCTCCCCACTTGTGCATGAGAGCCTTTGGTTTTCCCTACTGAGTATACCTATATACTCACCCTACATATGTAAAAATGCTTTAATGTTTCCAGGAGGACATCAAGGACGGTGCCAGACATTATTAGCTCGGATGCTAGGACCATTGAAGTTTCTGTTTATATTTTATTTTTGGTACTTCCCTTTGGAGCTTTCTTGTACCTTGTAGGACTTATTATTAGAACATACATATTGTAATGGATGGTTTTGGATTTACTTTTAATTCCAGGTTTGGTTTAGTTTGGGATTTACTATCTTATCTCATAATGCTACTAAATAGAAAGGGTAATGGATTCCATATTATGCATGATTCTATACCCTCTGTGCTAGTCACCACTCTGGGGCCTAATGAAGGCGGGTCTCATGGGTCATTATCTCTCCTTCAAATTGAGGAAGGAATGTTCTGAAAATATGTTATCCCTTTCCTCATCATGGTGAAGGCGGGTCCTGACATTACCATTTCTCATCAAAGATCCCACATCCTTACCAGATGACGTTAAACTGAATGACCCCTTGATAACTATAAGTGTCTTGATTCAAGCCATCACATGATACGTATAGGTTCATGGATCTCCAATCATGGTTCTATCTCCAATAATCAATATGAAAACAATATACCCAAAACTGTATAGGGTATTAGTCAAACAAGCTCATTTTTCCTACATATTATAGAAAAATAAGTATGGTTTTATGGTGTACATAATATATTATGTACAATTCTTCAGGTTGATTCACAAATACTTACCCAATTATGTTAAATAATATATAAAATTTCCTGGTTGCATGCCATTAAAAAAACACAACAAAAACATCCTTACTACATGATGATAAACTACATGGAAAATATCCTCACTACATGGAATTAAATAGTATAGAGAACACACCCACTACAAAAAAATAAACTATATAGCCATATCCTATTTTTCATCCCCTACTATGGGACCACAAGAGCCTTACACTGTGCATATAGAGTACGTGGTGCTTCCACAATCAAATAAAAGTACCTAAATCTTTAAATCATAGTTCATTTCTCGAGTTCCTTGGGTTTCCAAAACCACCCATGGCCCTTGAAAAAGATACCTGAAATCAAGGGACCTTTTTTTGACTATTCATGTATGCCTATGGAGTGTGCATATGCATCCTTGGTCATCAAAAAAAATGTGTCACTCTGTAAAAAGAAATTTTTGATCCTCATGAGCCCCGACATCACCTTATAAGAACTCAACACCTTAGTGTGATCTGATCTACTCCTGATATGATTGTCCCATATCATTACTCATTACCTAAGTACCTCGATCCATGATTTAAAAAATTTCTATCCCCCACTCAGTAGGATGTTTGGGTACTCTTGACCCTTGGCATCCTAATCGGGAACTTGTGTATCATCCTTAAAATTTAGTCTATGTCCGTCATGAACTTAAACTGATTTCACTATTTTTCAAAGATATAAGACCTACAAATCTAGCATATAAATAAGCTAAATAAAACCACCTTAAACTTCTATCAAAAGAGACACATAACATTTTAGGTTGAAACCCCGCAAAGGGCGGCCTAACCAAAAATCATGTATTCTCTCCCTAAACTCTTTATCTCAAGAGTTTAGGGAAAAATTACAGCCTAAATAAATAAGTCACAAAGCTCACATAGTTTACACTATAGCACTATTAAAAGAAAATATATGGTCATTGGACCCCCTTATTTAGGAAATATTTTGAGTAATGAATTTTCTCATCTCCTCGCTGTGAGACTATGTTCTGTAGGTGGTGAAACAACTTTTTAGGTGCTAAAACCTTCATGGATATTACACTTTCCACAAATAAAACTTCATTATTTGAGTTCCTCATATCATCACAATCTTAAATAGCCCTTATAATGGATACCTGGATTCAAAGGACCATTTTCATTACTATTCATGTATGCCTATGGGTCTTGAATATGGGCCTATGGTCCTTAAAAAAATGTTTCACTCTCAAAAATGGTTTTCTGATCCTTATGATCCATGAAATCACTATGACAGATCCCAAAACCTTAGTGTATTTTGAGTCATTATTGGTATGATTATCGCATATCATCCCCATTACTTAAGTACTATGGAAATTGATTTACAATATTCATACTAAACCAACTAAGAGGATTTGACATCCTCAATGTAACATCACCATGTTTTTTACCCATTATCTAGGCTAGAATGCATCACTATATTCCCAAACCATTGATGGCCCATGCCTCATGATTCAGAACCACATGGAATATGGATTGAGCTTCATAATTAAATGTTAAACTAACCTAGGATGAAAGAGCCCTTCTTGGATAGATTTCTTCCCATACCCAACCTAATTATATTGACTTTTGAGCCCTTAAAAATCATTCATGGAACTCAGAAAGGAGGGGATAGATTCTATTCATGGACATGCTATCGATGGACAAAAGGCTTTTACCTACCAAATAGAGAAATATCCTCCTTTCCAAAAATGATATTCAATACTTATGTGCCTTAGAAACACCATTGTGGAAGCTGTCACCTTAGAGTGTTGTGAGTCATCCCTGGCCTGTCTTCCCCATTTCAAATTCACAGACTGAAACTTTTAGGTTATGGTTTGCATCACCCAAATTAAAATGATCCAAGAAGACCTAGTATCCCTAGTATTTCACCACCAATCAATATTACCCCCATTAACCTCCCGTAAACCATTAAAAATAGTGGATTTACCACTTATTAGAAATGATACAGATGCATAAGGGATTTGACTTACCAACTAGAGGTATATCGTCTTTGTAGGAAAGGTGATATTATCCTTATTAGCCTTAGAAACACCACAACAGATTCCAACATATTAGTATGTTTTGTGTTATTCCTAGAATGTTTTCACCATATCCCATGATCATCAATATGGTCTAAGATAAAAGACTCTAAACTAAAGTGATATATGGTCTGAGCTAAAAGACCCTAAACTAAAATGATAGAAGGTATAAGATAACGGTCATGAAACTAAGTGATAGAAGGTTTGATCTATAAGACCATAAAATAAAGATATAGAAGGTCCGAGCTAAAAGAACCTAAAATAAAGTGATATAAGGTACAAGACAAAAGACCCTAAACTAAAGTGATAGAAGGAGTGAGCTAAAAGGCCCTGAACTAAAGTGATATATGGTCCGAGCTAAAATAACCTAAACTAAAGCGTTAGAAGGTTTGAGCTAAAATTACCTAAACTATAGGGATATAAGGTCCGAGATAAATGACCCTAAAATAATGAAATAAAAGGTTTGAGATAAAATAAACTAAACTAAATCAATAGAAGGTACGAGCTAAAAGGCCCTAAATTACAAAAACAAAAAGTCCATGCTAAGAGAACGTAAAATAAATCAAGAGAAAGTACGAGCGTAAATTCTCTAAAATAAATAGGTATAAGGTTAGATCTAAAAGACCCTTAACTAAAGAGATAGAAGGTTTGAGCTAAAATACCCTAAACAATTATAATTTAGGTTCAATCTAAAATACCTTAAACTACAACACATTAGTGATTTAGCTTGAAAAATCTTGTCAGCCCCACTATATAGCCTTTGAAAACATCTAACTTATCTTTCCAAACCTAATGTATTTGAAAAAAGATAGTGCACTCTACCTCTAGGACATGTATCGTACCATGATGATCATTCTACAAATTTGGTGATCTCATGATAACTGGAACATACACATCAGTAAAGAATCTCATGTTGGTAGGAATTCATGAGTGCTTATTGAGAAGTATATGTTATGATTTAATGTTCATATCTAAAAAATCAAGTTTAATTGATATTATGAAAAGGGTGATTATCTTCGGGGATTCATATAAAATTGGATCAGTGAATTTTCATGCACATCATGAATGAAATAAAATAGAAAAAACCATATAATGTTCTTAAAATCCATTTTCTAATAGCATAGTTAAGGAGGAATCCATACTCAGTCATATATATGAAATATTGTTTTATATTTACCTTAGAATACAATTATTTTCATTAAAAATGAATCCAATTGTAGGGGGGTTTGACACCATGTAAAATGTTCCATTCACTTTTCTATATATGGACACATGTGACAGGTATTTAGCTGATCATATGCTTGGGGGTATATTACATGATGGATAAAAGACAACGTGTGTGGTCATCCTATTCCACTTTGCATCAATCATGAGATATATATCATGATCTGGTAAAACCTAGAGTGTACAAGCTCACTTTCACTACAAAACCTTATGTTGAGACTACCATATTAAATACTTATATTATAATTCAAAGTCTCAAGTAAAATTAATTCTCTGATGTGATCAATATTTAAGGGATCACATGTTTTTGAAACACCATAATTATAGCACATGTATGTGGAAATAGAGATGCTCTGAAGGAGCATAATGTGTGGTTCCTACAATGCTGGGATCATCGATCTATTCATATTCACTAGCCTATAAGAAAACTAGGGAATTGGCCCCATCTATGGAACCATGATCTCAGGTTTGCGTATGGTATGGTACACATCATGAATCATCAGTTCATATGGGGAACTACAATTACAGTATGACATATCCAAGTTTTTTATGGAAACCTATCATAATTATGGTTGTGTAATGTGAGGCCTCCATGTAGACACATGACACGACTAATATATCATGTGGATGTGATCATAGTGTGACACACATAATCCATGGTGATCAGAATTGCGGCCCTGCTCAGGTATGATCTTGAAACATGTAAAATAATCACCATGTATTCATAATATCCAAAGTACGTGAATGGATCTTCTGATGCAATATGTGTAGGTATACAATGTGTGACATAGGATATTCTACGTGTACACTCCAAAAACTGAGTATGTAGGCACATGTAGTTTGATATGTAGAGAAGATGGTACACCAGTATGTATAGAGTTCATGAATCCACAAACTCTATTTATGGATTGGATGAGTCCATGAGGTTGGTTCACATGGTGTATCCATTCCATGATATTTGGTATCACATGAAGAAGACTAGAACATAGGTACCACCACGTTAGATGGATGATTCAAATTTTCCAAATGCCTCTAGACTTGGCATGTGAATAGTTTGAAAATAATAAGAGTATTGGTTATTTGAAGGAATATCTTGACACAAAAGAATATTAAATTCAATGGCTAAGTATTCTGGAATGAAGAATGGAAGAAGGTTTTAATCAGACATGCCACCTTTCCAAAATGCACAAAGTTTGTGTGATAATTTTGCTAAAATACAGAAGTTAGATCAATGTTTTTAGGTGGTTTGTCACTCTTAAGGGATAAATCATTTTTTTCTATGTAAAGAAAAATATCACGAGCCCATATAAGGGTTACATGAAGAATATCATGTGATACTTCATGCTTGAATTCACATGAAGAATACAAGGCACCACCTAATACACCACACAAAGGGATAGGAAACACGTAACCTATTAGGTGAAGTGCTTGCCACTCCCTAAGGGAGATATCTCATTTTTCTTGTAAAATCAAGATTCTAAAGATCCCACTCCTAATGTCTAGGATGTTCTGCATTAAACAATAGAGGTGTTCCAAAAACTATTTTGATGATATATGTGTGGGAAGACCGATTTGGTTTACTTGAAGTGTCGACGCTCTGATATTTAGTATAATGTATCCACCATGCGAGAATGTGTTTTCACTCACTTGAAGAGATGAGCGACCCTGAAATATTTCCTGTGAAAGGAAGGGGAACCACATGACCCATAATTCTACATGATGTGGTACCTAAAGGGGCTAAATCTCATGAAATGATATAAATCATGTCTCGTGAATAAACTCACTCTAACGAACATGGATTCCTGTTCATATAATGGGCCAACCATCAAGAAAAAAATAAAATTATTGCATAACCTGTTGGGTGATGAATTAAGGACAACAACATGAAATATCACTATGATCAAGTGATAAATAATTTATTTGATGTGCTGTGAAGGTTGAGTAGGAATAGAATTCAAGAATAGATGCACTATGCAGATCCAAGGAAAGCCTATACCACACATTCAATATTCATGTGTGCATGAGAAGTGTAACGAACCAAAATCTTATCAATGGAAACTCCCTTATTATAATTATTCCATATAGTATGAACCTCATAAAATAACATTGAGAACACTATACAAACTTTATAAATGACTAATGAATGAAATAAAGAAGTATTTCTAGAATTTAAGGAACCTATACCAATTAAATAGTAACTGGTACTTAGGAATACTAATATAAACCTTTTGAATAGTAATCCAACCAGATGAATTGTAACCACACCCATTAAATTATTATTAAAATTTAGGCATCTCATAAATAAATGTATGATATAATTATATCATAGTATAAGTAAATAAATGTATTAAAAATTATTAATTAAGTGTTGGTTTTT
The DNA here is from genome assembly GCA_963277665.1 of Viscum album. NCBI lineage: Eukaryota > Viridiplantae > Streptophyta > Magnoliopsida > Santalales > Viscaceae > Viscum > Viscum album. The sequence goes on along the minus strand of OY728148.1, from coordinate 386,587,474 downwards.
TTAAGTCATAAATATTTAATTAAAACTTTATAAATAATTTTATAATTTTTTAAAAAATTATTTTATCAAATTTATTGATAAATTAATATATTGTTGGCTTACCATTATATGATTATTTTAGGAGACCTTATTTAATTTTTTTAAAGTGTTAGAAAATTATTTTTAATTTTAAAATCTATATTTTTCGAGTAAATGATGATTTTCATTAAAAATTAAATTAATAATATTTTGAAAATTAATTTCATAAAATGGAGTTCAATTTCAAATTCTTCACATTGAAAAATGGTCAGAGTTAATTTTGGGGATTTTTCTAAAATACATGACTATTTACTAAATTGTAAAATATAATAATTTTGATAAAAGCTAAATACTTGAATTGTTGATTCATAAATGATGTATGGCTGATATAATCCCAAAATATTATATTCTCCTTTATTATTTTAACATAATTAGTTATAATTATCAATCTATTCATATTATTGAGCCAAAATAATAAACTAATAAAATAATGGGAAACCAACCCTCTCCTCCCATATAAATACCACCCCTCACCACCTCTTTTCCTCACACCTATCAAGCTTTGAGAATTATCTAAATTAGTCTCAATTATCTTCCCAATACTCTCACCAAAATTCAGGATCCTTTGTCTCATTTAAAGACCAAAACGTTTTCCCTAAAGAGGTTCTCAAGGAGGAGATATTTAAGAGGTAACATCCTCTTCCGTTTTCTTTTAATTTCTTTTTCTTTTCTTATTATCACCTCACCTCCGCTAAAAAAAAATTCATGATAAATCTAGTTTATTTTATATTATTCAATTCAATCATGTTAATATATGATCCATCGTAAAACTAATTTCTCTCTCACTCTCTTTTTTTCTTGAAATGAAATCATCACCTGTGATGCATCAATTTACCAACATCGTTGACGATGTGTTTTCATTTCCTTTAACCCCTTCGATTATATACATAAAACCACTATAATAGTTGGTAAATGTTTTAAAATATATTTTATAAACCTTTATATGTTTTGAAACTAAAATATTTAAATAATAATAAATTATAAAACAAATCGAGTTTTTTGTGATCCAAAACTGCCAAAATTAACCCAAATGATTATCATTACCTATTTATCTAATGCGTCATCCTCATTCCATTTAAACAAGTGATATATATAACCATTTAAAACTTTTTATTTTTATTAATAACATATTTTTTTAATTCTAGAGAATTATTCCAATTCTACATTAACTTCCATACTCATATTCAAGTAAACTGATCATGAAAACTAAGTAAACGAACATTCCTGAATGATGAAATTAAACTATATAACTAATAAAAAATCCCATAAATGAACTTATTAAAACAATAATGAATAAAATTAATGTATAAAAGGTTATTTATTTTTTATTTAATGAATTTAATTTTATTATTGAGGATATTAAAGTGATGAAATCATCTAGACATAACATAAGGGGAATTTTCTAACCCAAATATCTTTATTTGGGATTTCCTTCTTCCAACCTATTTTTAGAATGGATATTCCTCTAATGTTCCTTAAATATATTTTATTCATCATTATAGCTTGATTTATTTAATATACATGTTACCAATCATGTTTTATAAAAAATCAATGATTTTTCCAAAAGAACTCTTCTTCCTAAAAACACATATTTTACTTCTCGTGAGACTGTTTCTTATTCACTCAAAATTGATGCTTCTTATACAAAGTATATTATTACCTATTTATTTTGTGAAACCCAATGTTTATTCATGAATGAATTATTTATGAAATGAAACTGATTTATTTACATGGTTTATCTTATGTATAATATTGATATATGTTCTATGTGGCATGCATGATAATGTAAATTGTTTGATGTGATTGTTGTTCTTAGAATTACATAGCATATGTTAATGATATGATGTAATGGGAGAACCTATAATTATATAGAACACTAAAGTAATGGGTGGTGTTAATTATCTCAGGATATAACATGATCTTGGCGTCACTGTTGACCACTAAGACATGATGTTTCATTTTTATACATTTACCAAATGATATCCCCAATTCCTTGAGAGGTGGAGTTCAAAATTTCATGTTGAAAATTAAATATATGTCTTAGGTTTTTAACAATAATCTGAATAATGTGGAGCATCCAACTTCACTTATGAGGGAGAAATTGGCTATGACGTGTTTTATAAAGCAACAACCACCAATGTTTAGTAGATCTTACGATCTATTAGTCATTTAATAGTGGGTTAAATTAATGGAGAAGATCTTTTCTGTGCTTCAGTATTCTGAGATGGATAAGGTGACTCTAGACATTTACAATTTAGATGGTGAGGGCGATCATTGGCGAGATTTGATTAAGAACACAAAGATGAATGAACAAATTAAAGAGATGGAATGTGAATACTTTAAGATAATGTTTTCTAATAAGTATTTCCCTCAAACTCTTTATAAAAATATGGAGAGAGAATTTATAGAGATTAAGAAAAAGGAAGTTGAATCTCTCAAGACATATAAAATAATTCACAAGGATTTCAGGTATGCTTCATGTTTTATTATCAACAATGATATAAAAATTAATATATTTTTAGTGGATTAAAACCAATCCTTATAAAGGATATATAAATTAGAGAATTAGGGAGTTATAAAGAAGTTGTTCCATATTATCTCAAAGTGAATATCGATTTTAGAGAATGGTCCCATGGATATGGTGATAAGAAAATAAATATGGCGTTAGAAGTTAGAGGATCTCATGAAAAACGTTGGAAGATATCCCAACCACCCACATGTCAAAAATATGGGAAGAGGCATCATGGGAACTACCTAAAATGGGAGGGGAAATGTTGTATGTGTGGGAAAGAAGAAAACAAAGATCATAGATATCGAAGAGACATAAACAATCCTACAAATGAAATGGAGGAAAGGTGAGAACCACCCATGTTCCAATTCCATAATAGTACGAATAAAGGGAACTATAAAATATACTACACTAAATATTGAGTCCTCAAGGGTAACCAACGTCATTAGAGACCAATGACAAAGGATCAAGGGAAGGATTATACCATCAATACAGATAAAGTGGAGCAATAAAATGAATTTTTACAAGGTACACTTATTATTCACTAAATAATGGAAAAGCTATTAATCTATTCTGGTTCATTGCATTCCTTTATATATTGAAAGTTTTATAGAACTATTTAATCAATCCCACAAAACCATGAAGTTGAGATTTCCATAAAAACAAATAGTGGTGCGATCAATGAATCCCAAGTGTTGGAATCTTCTATTATTAGAAAATGTGGGAATATTCTCTCAGTAAATCTCAATATACATCCTAGGGTGAAATACAATGCTACAATGTGGATGGATTGGATCTCGTTATATAGAGAACACATGAATTGTTGGAAAAAAGAAATATCTTTTCTTATTATGAACCATCAAATGCTTCTCTAAAATTAAAGGAATACCATGAATCTAATTTAGAAAATCATCTAACGGTGTGGGTGTTGATTATATATGAAGAAGCATACCTCAGTTAAATAATTTATTCAAAGGAAGGTATCAACCTAGGTGAAACACCCAGTATGAGGGAATACAATGATGCATTTCCCAAAGAGTTACCCAATATTCCTCTAGATCATGAGGTAGAGTTGTTGATAGAACTCATACCTAGATCTACTACTATCTCAAAATTCCCCTAAAGGATAGCCCTGATTGAACTGAAGGAGTTAAAGAATCAGCTTTATGAGAATTTGGAAAATGGTTTATACGCCCAAGTGCATCACCTTGGGGTGTGCCGGTGATTTTTGTGAATAAAAAGGATGGATAAATGTGTCTATGTATCGACTACCAGGATATGAACAAGATCACTATAAAAAAATTATCCTCTTATAAGGATTGATGACATTTTCAATTATCTATGATGATCTCAGTACTTCTTAAAGGTGGATCTTAATTTTATATATCATCTGCTAAAGGTGAAGAAGTATGATATTTACAAGACTACCTTCCATACAATGTATGGGAACTATGTGTTTCAGGTTATTACCTTAAAACATAATAATACCCCTAAAATATTCATGGATTTGATGTATAGATTATTTAGACATTACCTCATCAAATTTTTTGTAGTGTTCATCGATTATATTCTCATCTGCACCCAGATAAAGTAGAAACATGAATAACATATAAGTCTTGGGTTGGAAATATCATGGAAGGATAAGTTGTATGCAATGTTCAAAAGGTGTGAATTTTGGAAGAAAAAAGTCACATTCTTGGGACATGTGTTCACAAGTTATGTAATTTATGTGGACCCTAAAAAAAGAGGCAATTAATGAATTGACCATACCATATAGGGTCATAAAAATCCATAGTTTTATTTGATTATCATGGTACTATTGAAAATTTGTGAGAAATTTTGCAGGATTTTCAAGTCTTCAGGCTAGAGTAATAAGGAAAGGGATAATGTAAGACAAGACGGAAGAATTTGAGGAAAGCATCAAGGAGATAAAGAGAAGGATGACCACATTACCTGTACTCACATAACCAATAAGTGGATAATTCTTTGTGATATACAATAATTCTTAAAAGAAAGTCTTGGGTTGTGTACTAATGAGAATTGATAAAGTGATAGACTATGTCGCATGATAGTTGAAGATCCATTATCAGAACCACCTGATGCATGATTTTGAGCTAGTGACAATTATTTTTTCCTTGAAAATATAACGACTCTACCTCTATGGTGAGAAATGTGACATATATACCGATCCCAATAGACTAAATTATATATTAACACAAAAGGAGCTCAACATGAATCAAAGGAGATGATTAGAGGTAACCAAATGACTATGATTTCTGTATTCACTATCTTCTTGGTATGGCGAACAATGTAGCTGATTATCTTATTAGAAAATAACCTTCTACTCTATCCATGTCATGGATTTAGAAAGACCCTATCTTCTTTGACATGAACGGTATGGATTTTGAAATCATAATGGCATGGAATTCATCCTACCATTTCCATCTGATTTCTCAACCATCAATCTAAGAGAAGATTAAGGAGGCACAAAGGGATGATCCAAAGATAAAAAATAAGGTAAATGTATTAAAGGAAGGGAATATGAAAGAGTTCTATATTGAGGATGATGGTGTGATTTAGTTTGAAACAAATATTTGTGTGACTTCGTAACCTAAGATAAAGTGGGATCTACTTGATAATTTAAATAGATCACCTTTCTCCATTCACCCTGGTAGCACCAAGATGTACCGTGATCTCTGAGAACACTTTTGGGGGGACAACATGAAGAAGAAGATTGCTGAGTATATCTCAAGGTTCTTCATATGTATGAATGTTAAATCAGATTGATAGAATTCCAAAGGGAAGATGAAACCATTGCTTATACCCATGAGGAAATTGAATAATTCCACTATGGTCTTCATCACTATTATCTCGAATACATCCAAAGGAAACAATGCAATATGGGTTGTAGTGGACAGACTCACCAAGACTACCCACATTATTTATATAGGAAAGATCTATTTCATGAACAAATTGAAAATATATATGTGAAATAAGTGGTGAGGCTGCATGGGGTACCACATTAAATCATCTTTGATCATGATCCAAGGTTCACATCTAAATTATGGAGAAGTCTCCAACATGACATGAGTACGGAATTGAATTTCAGAATGACCTATCACCCCAAAACTGATGGCCAATATAAAAGGACTATTCAGATGCTTGAATACATTCTAAGAGACCACTCAATAAAATTAAAAGGTGGATGGTACTAGAATCTCCCATTGTATGAGTTATCATACAATAACAACTTCCACTCAAGTATTCAAATGGATTCAAATGAAGTTCTGTATGGAAAGAGATGTATAATTCTTTCCTGTTGGGATGAAGTTGGAGAATGAAAGCATCTTGGACTTGAACTTGTGAAATATATGATTGAAAAGGTTCATTAAATCCAATTATATATCACATATTCGTAGAGTTTAAAAAAATATATTCGCTGACAATCGTTGAAGGGACTTGGTGTTTGATGTTGGACATGAAGTCTTCCTTTGAATATCACCATTGATAAGAGTCATGAGTTTTGGAAATAAGGGAAGCTAGGACCAAGGTATATTGGACCCTTTTAAATCATTGATCACATATAATCCATGTCCTATTGTATTGATATTCCACATAATATGGATCCAATTAATGATTTGTTCCTTGTATCACTCTTGAGAAAGTATATAGCAACCTTTCTCTTTATTACACACTTAAACAAGATTCTTTATATAAATATACACTAAATAAAACCCAGAAGATTGAGAGGTATAGTGTTTTTAAGGATTAGGAACATTACATGACAACTTAAGACATTAAATACAACATTTTTATTGAAAACTACTTTTACATGACCAAAATAATTTTTTGTACTTACCATTCCATGGGATAACCTGAGGACATACATATGTAAAGGGTGAGCTATAAAGCTCAGTAAGGGAATAAATAAGGCATAACATGAAGATTAAAATACATGGTTAGAAATAGTCACATCAATGGACCAAAAGAGAAACATGAACATAAATCCTGATATAACAATATTATCATAACATGGTAATGTGGCCACATCTTGAATATATACTTGAGGATTTTTTGATCTGTATATATTTTACACTTTTCCCCAAAGAGGTAATCAAATTTTAAATGTGAAGATCACTGAATCCAACTACAGATCATGTGTTGGATATTTATTCTCATGAACATTAAATTTTCTTTAAGTATAGGCAGTGACTTATTCATTTTTCATCAACACATAGCCCATACCCTTCTTCAATGCTTCACTGAATACCAAGAAATGTTCTCTACTTGTGAGTTGTGTGAGAATGTGCATAGTGATAAGTCTCATTTTTTAATCCATGAATATCTCTTTTAATTTTTCATTCCAAGAGAAATTGACTCCCTTCCATGTTATCTTGGTAAGAGAGTTTGAAAAACATGAGAAATTTCTCACAAATCAGAGATAGTATCCATCTAACCCAAGAAAGGTATAGATATTCATCACCCAAGTCAGCCTTGAACATCCCTAAATTTCATTTGTCTTAGAGGGATCCATAAATATCCTATTTCTTGTGATGATATGCGGCAAGAATGAAACTTCCTTTAACCAGAACTCACAGTTTTTGTACTTTGCGTAGAGATTATCCTTTCGCAGGGTCTCTAGTACAGTACTTAGATGCTCCTCATACTCCTCCTTGGTTTTGGAGTATATTAGAATATCATATACAAATACATCAAATTTTTTTTCAAGGTAATCTCTAAAGACTTAATTCATAAAGTCTATGAATATTTCTAGAACATTAGTGAGTCTGAAAGACATTACTATGAATTCATAGTACCTACACCTTGTATGAAAAGCAGTCTTGGGGATGTACTCTTTCTTCACCCTTACTTGGTAATATCCCGACCACAAATCCACCTTGGAGAAGTATTTTGATTCACATAGATGATCTAAAAAGTCATAAATTCATGGTAAAATTTACTTGTTCTTTATCGTGATTTTTTGGAGCTCATGATAATCAATATAAAGGCACATTGACCCTTCTCTATTCTTGATGAAGAGGACTGGTGCACCCCATGGTGAAGCACTTGGGCATATAAACCCTGTATTTAGATTCTCATGTAGCAGTTTTTACCTCCTAAATCTCCACAACAACAATTAAATATAGAGTCTTGGATATTGGAAATGACATAGGTTAAAAATCAATATAGAATTCAACATATCTTCTTAGGAGGAAGACCATAAAACTCTTCGGGAAACATATCAGTGAATTCCCTCACAATAGGCATGAATTAGAGGATGGTTTCTTCCTTAGAATCAATCATCTGTAAAAGATATGCATTCTTATAGGGAATTAATATCCATTCTGGAGATGATGGTTCTATATAAGATTCATCCTCCTTCTTGAACTTGTATAGAATTGGGGGTTGATTAACCACATGAAGAGTGATTTCCCTCTCACGAAAATTTATGTTGGTTCTGTACAGGGAAAGTCAATCTATGCTAAGAATTGCATCAAATTCTACCAGAGGGAGTATGAAGTAGTTCATTGGGAAGTTCAATCCAAACATTGTGATCGGGGATGAATTATTTTCATTGGATGCAATAATTTTCCCACTTTATGTTCTCACCGACACCTCTACTTCCATGATTTGTGGTGGTGTTTGTATTGTTCTATTAAACTGTTAGGATATAAAATAATTCATATAAACAGAATCAAAAAGTATGTTAACTATTCCTGAATAAATAACTAGTGTACCTGTCCCCACTTCATTTTTGGGATTCTCATGGGTGATAGTGATGGAACAAATATCTCCCTTCCTTCCTTATAGGTTGTGGGTTGCCTCAAAAAACCCTTGGCTTATAGAACTGGTTCCCAATGTTCCCAGATTTTTTATCGTCATATCAATGAACAATGTGTTGTGTGTCAAATAGAGCCTTCTATCCCCTATCATAGTAGTGGGTTTTTCTTTTTAGAAATCATTGGTCAGGTTCCCTTCTCTTCCACACCTAAAGAATTTCCTTTCCCCCATCAAGAAATTTTTGGGGTGCTTCTTTCTACACCATTGGAAAGTGGGGTGCTATAATTTATTAGTACTATTGGATTTATTCATCAGACTTACAGAATTAAAGTCCACTTTTCACTTCTTATCCCCATGATACCACTAAGATCCGCTAATCTCTATTTCTATTTTGAGGTCACATTAGAAAATTTCCTCATATCTATTGAATTTACAGATCACTAAGGTGTTCTGTAGACTAGGTTTTAGCCAACCAAAGAAGTGTTCAACCTTGCATTCAAGGGTAATGAAAAATTATGAGGTGTATCTTGCAATCCTATTGATGTTTTCCTCATACTCTATGATGGATTCATCGTATTTTTTTCATGAGGTAAAGAATGTAACCTTCCTTCTTATTCAGAGGGGACAAGGGAAATATTTATTGAAAAACATTTTTTGGATGTCCTTCCATTACAATGACTTGATCTTTTCCTCAAGATTTGTATTTTTTATCAATGTACACTATCGATCAGCTTCACCCTCCATATGATAATAAGACAGAAGAACCTTCTCTTGTTCGGATCATTGAAGGATGGATATGTTCTTCTCAATGGAGTTGATCCATTTTTCTATGATTGAGGGATCATATGATTCATTAAAATTAAGAGGCCTTTGTCTCATGAAGCACTTGAATGTTACTTTTTCATTCTGGGGGGGGGGGGGTTGGATGTTCCTCTTGGACCATGTTTGTATTCAAAACTCGAGTTATCTGATAGTTTATTGTGACATTGTTTATGATTACTTCTCGCATCAGATTCAACATATCATTAGAACAGTCATCACATTGATCTTTGCATCAGTTGTTAGACTGATTCCTCCTTTTACTAGCCATTGGATAGAATAAAATAAAAATTAGGGGTAATTATTTTATACTATTAAACACATAAAGGGGAATCCGATAAAAAGGGACAACTTATAAATTAAATTTATTTCCTTAAATTATGAATTTTTAGTCTTCAATCTAAGTAATCCATGATCTATTTCCTAGAATATATTATTATGGGAATTTTTTATTCCCTTAATAATGATTTTCACTAAGATTATGAATTTACCAAAGCATATCCCCCATGAGTGTCTTACCAAAAGTGCAGAAAGGCCTGTTTTCATGCACCTATTCCCATTAGAGTCTAGCTCAAAGCGGTGTTTTTGAGTTTTACCCCTTGATACATATATGACAGAGCCACCTCTACTTGTTCATATATAGACATGGATATATTTTCTTTATTAACCACTTAATATGTACTCACTAATATTTTTGGATTTTTTTTCTTATGCATAGTCTTATCCCTAAGGCTTTCACTAGAGTTTTATAACCCTAATCCCCAAAATAACTTAACCCATACTTTGATACCAACTATAACAACCCTACTCTTTATTACACACTTAAACAAGATTTATTACATAAACTTATAGATAATACAACCCAATAGATCATTAGGTCGTGTGTAATTCGCGATTAAGAACATTACCTAAAAATAGAAGACATAAAATACAACACCTTTATTGAAAAATTATTTTACATGACCACAACATTGCATCGTACTTATTATTGCATGGGATAACATGAGGATATAAATAAGAAAAGGGTAAGGTATAAATCCAAGTAATGGAGTAAATAAGGCATAACATGAATAATACAATACATGTTAGGAAATAGGCATATCAATGGAGAACAAGATAAAAATTAACATAAAGGCATGATATAACATGATTATCATAATATGGAAATGTGAAAACAACTTAAAACACTACATCATTAACATAAAGGAATCGGGTAAACCTATGTCCTAATATGGTGGAAAAAATTCTTCTAAAGGAATTAGGTAAACCCCTATATCAACATGATGTATCAGGATACAAAACATTACCCAATGCATTGAAGCGCTATCAGTGAAAAACATTTATAATCATTTCAATCTAATGCTTAAGTGTGTCACATAGATCATGTAACATGGATTCATTCAAAATTACCATTTATTACATGATAATGGAATGTGTAATACATAATTGAAAGTATATAATCACTAATTATATGTAGATTATGGTGAATACATTTGATAGAGAAAAGGGAATGGTATTCACTACCCGATGATTTTGTCATAGAAAATCACAACACAATTTCGGCAACCTAACAGTGTGGCATAAAAATTCATAAAAAGGGTTGATGAGAGAGAAAGGGTTTTACCATCATATATATATGAAATTTAAAGTTATGTGGTCATATAGATATACCTACCAACATAAGTAATTTCTAAATAGAATGTGTAACATAATAAAGAAAATTGATGAAAGAGGAGACATGGAATAACTCTTATAAAATTTTGGAACGGTATCAACTGTACATGGGAGGAATTAATGAGAGATAAAGAGGTCTCCCATTATAAAAACATAATAAGGTTAGTATGGGGGTGGTGAAAAAACACACCGTATCATTTTTAATTTAAAATAAAAGGGTGTAACAATATAAGGAAACATGGATAAAAATGATAAAATAAGGAATGTAAGGATCCCTTTCTTGAGTGTGTGACTTCAAAATCTTGAATAGGGGATTCTTGAGTGTTTGGGGTGCCTTGTGTGGATTATATAGAGGGTAGTACAGATAAGGGACGTGATCCAATGCTTTTGAGTGAAGAGAAGTGGGAGATTGGGTGGGTTTATAGAGGAAATGATATGGAAATTCTTTAATATTTCACAAACTTAAGTTTTGAAATCTATATAATCAAATATTCAAAACCAAAAACCTTCCAATGGGTTTTACCATGTTTTTTCCCAATTGGATTGTAAAATTTTATTTTTTAAGGAAAATGGATGAACATATTAAAATATTATCCTTTCTTATGTGGAGGATGTAATGCCTCAACCCCAGAAGCGTAGATCCAATGCATTATTTTAATACATTGGCATGATTATAAGGAATCATGTCCTGAAGGACCGATCAGTTTAGCAGTCTTGGAGAAAATATTACATACATGAACATTACATAAAATAAACACAACATCAATAAAACTTTGATAAATCCATTATTCCCCTAACACTACCCTGAATAACAATCATAATACACTTCTTGGAATCCTAGGAAAATAAAACATAAGAAAGGGGTGAGCTCAGATACTCAGTACTGATAAAAATATAGGAAAAACTATAATAAACAAGCATAAAAATTTAAGGTAATGTATAAGAATAAAATACAATCCTTTTAAACATAAACTTAACCATAATATAGAAAAGATAAATCAAATAATTCCATTTACTTATTCACATTGATATTCTACTAGTCCAATAATAATAAGTAATATCAATAGCTAATTTCATAATGATGAAACACATAATAACAGACATCATAACCACATAGCCAAAGCCTCTTACCAAGACTACACATAATATTTTTTTCAAGGCATTATGACAAGACACTAGTTTTTCTCTTGAGACATTCCTATGCATCGGGCACCTATAGAGGGATCCACCCGTCACTTACTAAGTCTAATGCATTCCTCATATGATGTAGTTGAAACATAACCTAAACATTAGTATTAATACTTTAATTATAAAACACTAATGGTATAAAAATAACACATCCATAGTCAAACATATCAAAAAACCTTCAATACAATATGGAATATTTTATCAAAATAAATCAACTTCAAACAAGTTTAAAATCCATCAATGGATGTTGACATAGATGAAATCATTACTATTTGAGAGAAATATATCTTTATATTTTGAAATCTTTTAAAATAACATAATTATAAAAGAAAACATTTATTTTGAAAATATTCTTATATGCTTGTAAGGGAAGCTTTGGAGGTGTTATAATAGTGGAAAATAGCTGTACCCTCCATATAAGTAAAAAAAACATGCTTACCTTAATTTATCGAAAAGGTCCTAATGTACCTTGTTTGGAAAAAGGATGAAAAGATTACTTTAAAAACATTTTATAAAAATTAAAACAAGGGTATAAATGAATTTAACCCATATTATAGGAAATAGTAAAACCTTTTTTAAATACATTTTTAAGAAACACAGATGTGGATGATAAAGAAGTCCTAGTAAATACTTTTGTAAAAACAACCTCAGATAATAATGAGATTGTAAAATTAACCCTAAACTTGAACTTTTTTTAGTAGAGTGTATTTTAACCTCCTGTATAATAGTTATATAATTATTATTAAATTATAAATGAACCACAAAAATAAATATGATATCATATATGATCTTCTAATATTGCTTTGTTAATAATATTTTAGTAGAATAATTGTTTCACGTGTTAATTGATCTGTTTTCCTTTATATGTTTTGTAACGTAAGTCACAATTGTTATGTATAGGATTTATTTCATTCATATAAAGAATTATATTAAGTTCTTATAAATTATTTTAAATCATAAAATAAAAATTATTTTTAAATGGTTACGATGGAGAACGAATCTCATTGTGTTCGTGGAGACGGTAATCTGTACATTCGCATGAGTGACAATATCATTTTATTGATGGTGAAATTGTGTCTAATTGGATGTTATATTACCTATAAAAAATAATTATCATGTTATATTTATTATATAAATCAATTATACTCATTATTATACCCATCCAAATAATGAAGTGTTTAATAACAAACTACACCACGACGTGGAGACGGTAAGCCGAACGTACACACATATGGTGAATTTTTCATTCATAGGATGGATAGAATAATGAATATGATTTTACAATATTTATAATAACATAAATATATATATAATTTAATATAGTTATTATTTTGGTATGGAAACCATAAAGAAATAGGAAGTGGAAGAAGAAAAGAACTTTGAAATAGGTTATGAAATTATTACCTCTTCTTCGGGTGCATCATTTTTGATTTGATCAAAACGGATCCTGAGGATGGATTTATGATCAATGTATGGAATCTATGTTGAAGTTATGGTAGTCGGGAAGATATTTTATCAGGTTTAGTCTGATCCAAATGGCTTTGGAGGTGTGAAGATATAAGAAGGTTAAGTACCATTTTATGTGAGTGGCGAGGGTCATTTTTTAAAATCTTGAAATATTATTTTATTATAAAATAATTTTCGATATATAATGAATCCAAATAGATTTATTTATAGTAAAAGGTGGGTATGGGTCTAAATAATTTCAACCAATAGTTTTTAGACATGTTTAGGTCACCATATTAATGTTATCCTTTAGATTTAACTCTTAGTTAAATAGTTTATCATTTACCATGTCTTCTTGTATTTTAATATTACATGGTTAATAAACTTACAATAAAATGAAAACAGGACCTAAAGTGGTTCATTAATGACATATATAACCTTATCTAAGTCATTTTTCCAAACTATATATTTTCAGGTTTTTTATATTATTTAATAAACTAGTATTTGTATTTAAAACTCATTTATGTCAATTTTGACAAAATATAGTAATTGATTTTTATTAGTCATAAAAACATTATGGATATAAAAGAAATAAATTTAATCAGCCATAACATGTCATATGAACCTAGAGCATTCGTGGATGGCATCAAAAGTCTTGATTTACATTTATTTTTATATTTATAATATCAATTATTTTAATCTTTTATTAGTAAGGTAATTACTTCATCACCATTGTGTCATAAATAAATTTAATTATTAAATGACTAAAAATCATAAATAAAAAATCCATGATATAAAAAATCTTGTTACATTTCTAAATAATATATATAGTTTAATTTATCTTATGTATAACTCTATATTAAAAATGGTTTTGTTAATTCATTTTGAATTTAACACTTTTAACTATTCTTTAAATAAAATATAATAAATGTTTTTATATAACCCAAATGGATATAAAGGATCTTTTTTTCCTAAGGTTAATTTGGGTCTAAATACACGTTTCCAATAAAATTAAGATGTGATTTGGGGTAATTTTAATATTATTTTTACCTTTATTTACCTTATTTACTTTTTACCATGGTAAATAAAATTCAAAAGTTATTATTCACAAAAATCAATTTATACCAATTGAACCATATTTTACTTACTGATGTTAAATGTATCTCTCTTATTTTTTAAATTCAATTCAATGAAGTGGTAAAATTACATTTTATGCAAAATTGTAAGTGTTCATAGAAGGTGGGTAAAAAGACATTAAAATAGTTCAATAAAACATTATATATCTAATCTTAATATAAAATGATTCCAATGACTTAAATTGTAATAATATATGTATTATATATATATTTTAAATAATTTTTTAAATAAAAATAGTAACTTAAATGAAAAAGTTTGTTTTTATGTACTATGCAGCATTTTCCACTATTCATCAAAAATTGAATGTTTTCTAAAAAATACCAAAAATTCACGCTAACATAATTTTGATATTATGAATTCCAAAATTATGTCTATTTTAACAAATTCAAAACATAAAAGTTTCATTAATAAATTTAAGATTAATTACCATTTTCAAAACCAAAAAGCGGGTTTTTGAGAAGTACAAACTATCAAAAGATTGAAATGTTTTTATGTCCAATTTAAATGTAAAATTACTTCTAATGAAAAAAATTGGATTAAATGATAAAAATATAATCTAATTACACTTCAAAACCACTAAAATTTATAATTTAACACTATAAAGTATTTTTATTAAAAAATTTGTTTTCAATTAAAATTTAGTATCTTTCACTATTCATCAAATTATGAATTTTATCAGAAAACACAAAAAAATATCCAAACTAAAATTTTATGTACAGATTCTAAATAAAAAGTTTATTTTGTCAAATTTAATATATAAAAGTGTCAAATATTATATTTAAAAATGGTTCTACCTTAAAAGGTGGTAAAATTACATTTTTTTTGAAAAACAATTATTTTATATAAAAATTTGAATATGTTTTTATATTATGTCTAAAAGACACATAATAGGGATGTTATAATATATGGACTATATAAAATTCAAAATTGAGTTAATACTATTCAGAACCAGTTTTTAAATGGCTAATTTTGTAAGTTGTGGTGCGCTGGAACTCGATGTTGCCTACAGCCAATGCTATTGAAATACTTTAAAGAGATAACAAAATATGAAATCTTGGGGTGTTACATTCTCCTCTCCTTCAATAAATTTCGTCCTCGAAATTTGAAATTTTTCTTTGAAAAAAATGATTGAAACTAGAAAATACCTTTATGGAAAACCCACATGGTAGATAAGGTTAATAAAATTTATTCTTAATAAGAGGGAAAGGGAAATTAAAAAGTCACCACCAAATTAGGATTTTGAATATGAGAACATTGGTGGAAATTAGAGACACATAACTGTAGAAAATTTTTAAATAATTATATGTATTTATTGAGGTCATCTATCCCAAAAAGTGAACAATAAATAGAAAATTGAGGTCTTCAAAGACATAGATCTATGATGCTTTAAAATGTCATCGCTTCAACAAAACAAAAGGTATTAGGAAAACAATTTTTTTGGTTTTATGATCATTTTTCTAAAGATTAAGAATTAATTTATTCATATAATAAGAAAATGAAATAATTGACAAGTAGAGTTCCCTCATTTTACTAATTCCTACCATAAAATAATATTTCATGCCAAAAGATAATAGAACTAAAAAAATTCTATTTATCCTTATCATATATGGTTAAAAAATTGAATTTATAATTCATCAATAAGACCATTTAAAAAAGTACTAAATTATACAAACCAAGACATCACATAGGCCAATGGTAGGTGATTAGCCCTTGTCGCCCTTCGGTTGCAGGTTCAAGTCTCGAGGCCTTGCCGGATGTGGTGGGTTGTCACCTGACCTCTTGGGTTATCCGTTTTATAACAATTTAAAAATAATATTAAGAATTTTTTTAACCTTATACAATAGTATCCAATTTACAACTTAATTCATTCTAACCTTTAAACTCATTTAAAATAATTAAATCTAAATTCACAATCCAAAATTTATAAGGAAGGTAAACATATTGAAGATCTCTTTTTCCATGTAATAACATGTGAATACGTTCATCATGTATTCTCTTAAAACATGGTAACACCCTGAATTAAAATAAAATCATATAAATTGTATTCATGCTCCCTTATTCCTTATCTAATATCTGATATAATCCTTAAATATATAAATGTTTGAAACTCCAATAGTGATGGAATATACAAATCATTAATCAGTTTCAAGGTAGTCATGAATATACAATATAATTTATCCAAATCAATAATATCTTATTTCAAAATCAGTACCTCACTATCAAGACCATATTAAAGTTTATATTTCTCTCAAACATATATTTTCCAAAAACGCTTAACCAGCTATTGAGTCACTTTTCTTGCCACCACAGAGTCTCAAATCCTTAATGAAATAGTACTGCAGTAGAATTATTATATACTCTATAAATATTATAACTTGTACATCATTAATAAAAATATTGAAATGATACAATTATTTAATAACAATATAAGAACACTAATCATTCCTCTTCATCTGTGGTAGTATCCTAACTTGATTATTACCTAATATCATCAATTGGCATTTAATCTGATAATTGATTCATGTAGTGTCGGAAATCCATGAAGATGAAGCACTGTACATTTGAAACATTTTTATTACCCTTGAAATCAAGAACATGGTGTTATTTTTCTCTACACATATAAGAAACTCACATTCCTTTCAAGCATTGACCAAGGTGATTCTTTCCACAATTATCACATGTGGGAAAATCATTCTCTCCCTAATTCCCTTTATCCATCTTTCTATCTGCCATCCTCTTCTTCTCTGACTTTCCTACAAAGCCATAGGAATCAGATAATTCTTTACATATCTTATTAACACATGATATTATTTACTCATGTGATGAGAATACATGGGAGGCTATTTCTCTTCCATATTTTGGCTTAATACAATGAATGATATGATCCTTCTTACTCTTTGGATCATGCGTATTACTAGAGTTATCATTCCTTATACTGGGCGCAATTTCTAAATGACAAAATACACTAGGTTAGATCATATAATAATGTATAATCCAATAAAATGGAAAAGTATAAACATTAATTGAATATTTTTACACATCTAGTCTCATGATCATACAAAAGGTTTCTTTGCTGACATATTTACTCATAATTATTTCATAATGGTTTGTAAAAAATGTGAATTATCTTAAGCATATAACCCAGGAGTGTCATAACCAAGAGTGCAGTAAGGTACATTGTCGTGCACCTGTTCTCATTAAATTTTATATCAAAGCAGTGTTTTCAGGTTTTACCCCTAGAAACATCTATGCCAGAGTCTCCTCTACCTACTCGTATCCAGACATGGATTTATTTTTTGGAAAAAGTCAAAAAATATCTATATTACCAAAATTCTAGGAAGTTATTATATACTAATCATCAAATTCTATCTTAGGGTAATGTTTCATAATCAGAGATTATCTAAATCTACTTCCAAGGTTGTTGTTAAAATTCCTATGATACCAACTATAACGCCCCGAACCCAGAATCTTGGAGCCACTACATTATTTTAATACACTGGCATGATTATAAGGAATCAAGTCCTGAAGGACCAACCAATTTAACAGTATTGGAAAATAGATTACATACATGAACATTACATTACATAAACACAAGATCAAAAATCCTTCGAGAACTCCATTATTCCCCTAACATAACCCTATATAAGAATCGTAATACACTTCTTGGAATCTTGGGAAAATAAAACTTAAGATAGGGGTGAGCTCAAATGCTCAGTAAGTATAAAAATATTGCAGAAACTATCATAAATAAGCATAAAAATTTAAGGAAATTTATAATAATAATAAAAAGCGTTATAAACATAAAATTCAGCATAATATGGAGAAGATAAGTCAAATAATTCCATTTACTTATTCACATGGATATTCTACTCGCTGAATAATCACAAGTAATATCAATAACTAATTTCATACCTATGGAATGTATAATTCCAGACTTCATAAACACATAGTCAAGGCCTGATGCCAATACTACAAATAAGATTTTTTCAAGGCCTTATGCCAATACAGTAGTTTGCCTCATGAGACCTACCGATGCATCATGGAGCTAGAGCGATCTCCACCCGTCACTTGCTAAGTCCAATGTTGTCCTCATATGAAAAGGTTGAAACATAACATAAACATTCATATTAAAACTAACATAAGAAAGGTTAACAAATTAACTATATAACATGAATGGTATAAAAATAATACATCCACATTCAAACATATCACACAACCTTCAACAAAATATGGAAGATTGTATCATAATAAATCAACCTCAAATAAGTGTAAAATCTATCGAAGGATGTTGACATAGATGAAATCAAAACTATTTGAGAGAAATATATCTTTGTATTTTGAAATCATTTAAAAGTCAAATAATTATAAAAGAAAAAAATGTATTTTGAATTTTTTTATAATCTGGTAAGGGATGCTTTGAAAGTGTTATAATGGCGGAAAATAGTCGCACCCACCGTATAAGTTAAAATAACATTCTTATCTTAATTTTTCAAAAAGGTCATAAAGTACATTATTTATAAAATGACGGATAGACTCCATTAAAAACATTTTATAAAAAGTCAAAAATGGTATAAATGAATTTAACCCATATTCTAGGAAAAGGTAAAAATGTTTTGAAATACATTTTTAAGAAACACAGATGTGAATGATAATGACGTCTCAGTAGATACTTTCATAAAAGCAACCTTAGATTTTAAAGAGATTGTAAAATTAACCCTTAACTTGTAATGTTACTTTGTCAAGGGTAAGTTGAAATCATGTATAATAGTTAAATCACTGTTATTAAATTATAAAATAACCACATACATAAATATGATATCATATATGATCTTTTAATATTTCTCTGTTAATAATATTTCAGTAGTATCATTGTTTCCGGTGTTAACAAATTATTTTTCATTATATGTTTTGTTACATAAGTCATGTTTGTTATCGATAGGATGTATTTGACTCATATAAAAAATTATATTATGTTCTTAAACATTATTTTAAATCATAAAATGAAAATTATTCTTGAATGGTTACAATGGTGAATGAATTTCATTGCGTTTGTGGAGACGGTAATCCGTATGTACGCATGAGCAAAAATATCATTCTAGTTATAGTGAAATCGTATGCAATTAGATGGTTTATTACATATAAAAAATAATTAATATGTTATATTTATTATTAAATAAATTATAATCATTATTATTCCTATCCAAATAATGATTTTATGATTAACAAACTACACCACGACGTGGAGACGGTAAGCCGTACATATGCACATATGGTGACTTTGTCATTCATAGGATGGATAGAATAAGGAATATTGTTGTACCATATCTATAATAACATCACTATATATTGAAGGTACTGAAGTTATTATTTTGGTATGGAAACAAAAAATAAAGAGTAAGTGGAAGAAGAAAACAACTTTGAAAGAGGTGATGAAATTATTACCTCTTATTCTGGTTCTTCCTTTTTGATTTGATCAAGGGATCCTTAGGTTGGATTGATCAAATTAAGGCCTCTAGGTTGAATTTTGGGTAGTTGGGAAGATATTTTACTAGGTTTTGGCTGATCCAAAAGGCTTTGGAGGTGTGAAGATAAGATAAGGGGAAGTGCCATTTTATATGATAGGTGAGGGTCACTTTAGAAAAAGCTTGAAATATTATTTGATTAATATCATTTTTGGTCTATACTGGTGCCAAATGGATTTATTTCTATGATAAGTTAGGGATGGGTATAAATCTTCTCAACCAATAGGCTTTAGACAAGTTTAGGTCACCATATTAACCTTATCTTTTAGATTTAACTCTTCGTTAAATAGTTTATCATTTACCATGTCTTTTTGTATTTTTATATTACATGGTTAATAAACTTACTATAAAATTCCAAGAGAAACTCAAGTGGTTAATTAATGACATTTATAACCTTATCTATGTCATTTGGCCGAACTATAGTTCTTTTGTATTTTTATATTTTTTAATAATATATTATTAGTATTTAAAACTCATTTATGTCAATTTTGACACAATTTAGTAATTGATTTTTATTAAAGTCATAAAAACTTTATCACTTAAAAAAATACATTGAATCATCCCTAACATGTCATATTCACCTATAAAATTATTTTATGGCATCAAAAGTCTCAATTTATATTTATTTTTATATTTGTAATATCAATTATTTTAATCTTTAATTAATATGGTAATTATTGCATCCCCATTGTGTCATAAAAAAATTTAATTATTAAATATATAAAAATTATAAATAAAGTAACATGATTTTTGAAATATTGTTATATTTCTAATTAATATCTATAATAGAATTTATCTTATGTATAGCGCTATATTAAAAATGGTTTAGTTAATAATCTTTGAATTTAATAGTTTTAAATCTTCTTTAAACAAAATACAATAAATATCCTAATCTAACAAAAATCGATAAAAGGATTTTATTTTTGTCTTAAGGTTGATTTTGGTCAAAATAAACTTATAAAATAGATTTATCACATGTTTTTGGGTAATTTTAATATTTTTATACCTTTAATTAACTTATTTACTTTTGACTGTGGTAAATAAAATTCAAAAGTTTCATTTTTCACCAAATATTATTTTCATCCTATTGAACCAAATTTTACATAATTATTTCAAATGTGTCTCTAAAATTTTCGAATATCAATTTACATAAGAGGTAAAATTACGTTTTATTCAAATTTGCAAGGGTGCCTAAAAAGTGGGTAAAAAGATGTTAAAATGGTTCAATAAAATTTTATATATCTAATTTTATTATAAAATTAACCCAATGACTTAAATCGTACTAATATATGTATTTTGTATATATTTTAAGATAAATTTTTAATTTAAAATTATTATCTAAAGGGAAAAAGTTGGTTTTTTTGTACTATGCAGTATTTTTCACTAATTTTAAACAATTAAATGTTTTCAGAAAAATACATAAAATTCACCTGAAGCTAATTTTGATATTATGAATTAAAAAATGATGTATATTTTTCCAAATTCATAACATATAAGTTTTATTAATTAATTTAAGATTAATTCCCGTTTTCAAAACTAGAAAGAAGGTTTTTGAGAAGTAAAAACTATCAAAACATTAAAATGTTTTTATGTCCAATTTAAATGTAAAATTACTTCCAATGACCAAAATTTGATTAAATGAAAAAAATAAAATTTAATTATGCTTCAAAACCATTAAAATGTATAATTTAACACTAAAATATATTTTGATTAATAAAATTTGTTTTCAATTAAAATTTTGTATCTTTCACTATTCATCCAAATATGAACGTTATCCAAAAAACACCAAAAAATTATATAAACTAAATTTTTATGTCATAATTCTAAAGAAGAAGTTTATTTTGTCAAATTGAATATATAAATTTATCAAATATTGGATTTGAAAAGGGTTCTCCATTAAAAGGTGGTAAAATTTAATTTTTTTGAAAAACACTTCTTTTATCTGAAAAATTGAATTTGTTCTTATATTATGTCTAAAAAACACATAATATGGATGTTAAAATTATATGGAGTACATAAAATTCAAAAGGTAGTTAATAATATTCATAAATGATCTTTGAATGGTTAATTTGGTAAGTCGTGGTGCGCACGACCTCGGTGTTCCGTGTATCAAAAGCTATTGAATTAATTTAAAGAGATAACATACTATTCCATACTGGGGTGTTATAGAGGTGAGTCACATTATTAAAAAAATGAATTTAATATCATAAAATACATTATACATTTTAGAGGATTCTCTATGGCTTTATAAAATAATTAAAAAAAATAAAAAATCACATTATCTTAATTGGAAAACATATATTGGTCCGAGAATACCAATTTAGTATTTATTACACCATTTGGGGTCATTATGATGTCATAAAACACATATTTTATTTATACAGTATTTAATTTTAACCCATAATTTCAACTATCTTAGAAAATTATGAAAAATTCATCGTTCTATAATTTTGAAATCCGGATTCAAAAAATAATATTCATTTTATATAAATAATTTTCTAAATATGATATTTATCTCTTTTAAAATGAAAACTGACATTTATTGAAAATTCATGTGTTATGACAAAAATAGTTTTCAAACCATAATAATTATTACATTTGGCTTTATAAAAAATACATATACTCATTTATTATTTATAAAAGTAATTTGATAATAAAATTTTATTAAAATATTAATTATTTTAAAAACTCATTTAATCATTAAAATAGATTCATTAAAAATACACTTCTTGTTTTATCTTATAAAATATATAACTCTTACCAAACTGATTACGTAATCATTTATAGTTAAGGAACTGATATAATCATTATTTACAAGAGTTTTTTTATAATAATATTAATAAAAAAACATAGTTTGATATTATATTGTATATATCTCTCAAAAGTACCATTTTTACCTGAAGAGTCAATTTATCAATTTCATCATTTTTTAAGAAAGTATATTATCATAAAAGAATTTTTGGAATAAAAATTTTACTTATATAAAGGTATTATACAATAAGTAACTAATACCTTATTACATAACCCCTCATAACACCTGTATAAGATCTAAGGGGTTGGTGTGCGATGGTGATGTCCTCTTGGGGCATCTCGGATAACATCGTCCTAGTGGTAATCTCTATTAAATTGAACTTCTCCCATAGTCATATTTGTTCAATCATAACGTGTTGAATATCATCTTGGTCTTAGTCAATAGGAAATCCTAGTGATGCTACCCTTTTTCTATGCTATGACAAATAAGCATTGTATAGCCCGAGTCTACTAGATGTGGCCATCCTGTCCTTTTTCTATGTCAAAACATTTTTCTAAAAACATTATATTTATGTCAGTTGTGTAATAACTATTCAACGACTATATTATCAACAATATTGATACTTAATGTTTATTTAAACCCAATAAAAATAAAAGAAAACGTGAATGTGTTTTCTATATCCATAAGATAATAAAATAAAGGCAATTTTATTCATAAATGATTGGTTTGTTACAAAGTACATACCATATCCCTCATATGTACTAAAATCAGAGGTTGTACAACTGGAAGGTGATATCTCTTATGAGTAGGAGCCAGTAAAGATTCTAGACTGGATAGATATGGTTCATTTGAAACAAAAAAATACACCCTCTCAAAGTGTTGGGGAGGAACCAAAATTTTGAAGAAGTAACTTGGGAACTACATGAAGTGATGAAGCAGAAGTACCCACACATGTTTTCAACATAGAATGTAAAATTAAATTTCAAGGGTGAAATTTCATAAGGTGGAATAATTTAATGACCCTAAATTTTATCAACGTAAAACCACTTTTTATAATTATTCCATATATTATAAATCACCTAAAATTACATTGAGAATACAAAAAAACATTATGAATGATAAATATATGAAATAATAAGTATTTATAGAAGTTCACATTCCTATACCGATGAAATAGTAACTTGAACTCAGGAATAGTAACATGAAACGTATGAATAGTAATAGAACCAAATGAACTATAAAATTACCCATGAAATTATAAATAATATATAGACATCTTATAAATAAATGTATGATATAATTATATCATAGTATAAGTAAATAAATGTTTTAAAAATTATTAATTAAGTATTGGTATTTTTATAAGTCATAAACAAATAATTAAAATATTATAATTAATATATTAATTTAAAATAAAATATAATTTCATAAAATTTATTCATAAATTAATATATTGTTTTCTTATGAGTATATGATAATTTTATGATAAATTAATTATTTTTTCAAACTGTTAAAAAAATTTGTTTTAATTTTAAACACTATATTTTTTTAGTAAATTATGAATTTAATTAAAAAATAAATTTATCATATTTATAAATTTTTTTACATAAAATGGAAATTATTTTTTAATTCTACATGTCAAAAAATTTTAATGGTGATTTTTTGGGATTTTTCTAAAATACTTGATTTTTCGGCAGAGTAGTAAAACACGATAATTTAGGATAAAAGCTAAATACAAGAATTATTGAGTCATAGATGATTTATAGATGATATAGGCCCAAAAATATTGAACAATAAATCATTATTTTAATATATTTAGTTATTATTATCAAACTACTGATAGTCTGAAGCCAAAATTATAAACTAATGAATAAAATATTGGGAAAACACACCTCTCCTCCCCTATAAATACAACCCCTCACCATCTCCTCTCCTCACACATCTCAAGATATTATACCTACCCAAATTATACACAATTATCTTCCCAATATAATCCACCAAAGTCCAAGAACCCTTGATATCATCAAAATACCAAAACCTTTTCCCTAAAGAGGTTCTCAAGGAGGAGAGATTTAAGAGCTAAAATCCTCTTCCTTTTTCTTTTAATTTCATTTTATTTTTTATCCTACCCTCACCTACTCTATCCAAATTGTAATGATAAATATATTATATTTTATATACTTTAATTATATCATGTTAATGTAAGATCCATAATCAAAATAATTTCTCTCTCACTTTTATTCTAAAAATGAAATCATCATCTGTGATGTGTCCATTTACCGATATCGTGGACGAGGTTTTTGGATTTTCATTTAAAACATTTAAATCCATTCAAAAAATAACTATAATGTTTTTTTACATACAGTAAAATATATTTTATAACTAGTTTTATGTTCTGGAACTAAAATATTTATGAAATACTAAATTATAAAACAAACCGAGTTTGTTTTGATCGAAAACCATGAAAATTAACCCAAACAATTATCATTAACTGCTTATCTAATGATTCGTCCTCATAAAATTTAACCAAATGTTATATATAACAACTTAATTCTGTTTATTTTCATTAAAAATATATATTTTACATTTGGGATAATTATACCCATTCTACATAAACTTCCATACTCATATACAATTAAACCAACCACGAAAACTATGAAAACAAACACCCCAAAAAGATGGAATTAAAAAATATAACTCATAAAAAATCCCATAAATGAACTTAGTAAATATATAATGAATCAAATTCATGTATAAAAGGTTTTATATTTTTTAATTTTTTAATTTTATTTGATTATACATGATATTAAATTGAAGAAAGCATTCATACATAAGGTAAGGAGAATTGTCAAACCCAACACTCTTTCTTTGGGTTTTCCATCTTTCACCCCATTTTTAGGATGGATATTCCATTAATGTTCCTTAAAAATAATTTATTAATCATTATATTAATATTTATGGGATATAAATGTTACTAATTTGGTTTTATGACATATGTAATGATTTTTCAAAAATCAATCTTCTTTCTAAAAAGACATCTTCACTTTTCGTGAGTTTGTTTCTCATTCACTCAAAATTTATGATTCTTAGAATTTTTTTCAATCCCTATTTCTTTTAGTATCTAAAAAGACTATTCATGAATGTATAATTTGTGAAATGAAACCCATTTATTTCTATTCGTACTCTTATGTCCAAGATTGATATATGTTCTATGTGGTGTGCATGATAATGTAAATGTTATGGCATGATGGGTGGACCTAGTATTATATAGCGCATGTGAATGATATAATATGATGGGTATACCAAGAATTATATAGCGATCCATTTTATTGGGTAATGTAATTTATCTCATGAGATAAAGTGATGTATGTGTTGTAGTTGACCACAATGAAATGATGTTTCCTTTTAATGAATTTCCACATTCCAAGCCTTTATTTAATGCTTTATCTCATTATTATGATCCTATACCTATGTTATTATTATGATTATTATGCTCAACCCATGTTATATTGGTTTATGTTATTATATATCCTCTTACTAGGATTTTATCTCACTCATTTTTGTTGTTTTATATCTTTAGGTAATTATATGTACTAAGGAGAACACAAGGGACACTAAGAAGCTAGAGAAGAAATAATTAAATAAATGACTATGTTATATATTTTAAATATTATGTATGGTCCTAATTTTCCAAATACACAAAATCATTCGATCATAGTTTTGTAATGATTTTTTGTTTTTATCTTTAAAATGATGTAATTGATATTAAATAAAAAGAAGGGTAGCTATAAAAAGAACCATGTAGAGATTGATAAGGCCATTTGAATAAAAAAAATATTCCATGTACATGTGAGAAAATACTTTACGAGACTCCATATCTTTGCCTCCTTTACTTAGTCGCATGAGTATTTGGATGTCATGTGATGCCCTCTTGTGAACCTTCATCCATGAAACACAATCATCTGGATTGGGTTATATGACTTTCATGAGAGAACATGAAACACTTGTCCTGAACCCTTTGGCATGAAACCGTGACAAGAAAACACCCTAAGTCATGCTATGGAATCATAAAACAATGAATTCATGATGAAATGAAGGCATGGATAGTGATTGTCCCTAAAAATTCCCATAAACCATCATAAAATCCGTCACTGATCATGTGACACACCATAGACAACCAGTTGGGTTGTTTGTGGAAAAGTTAATGCACTATCATGAGATTAATTATTGATCAAACGATTTATCACAGATAAGAAGAGTGATTTTTTTCAACATAAATTTTATGGCTAAAAGAGATCAAAAAAATACTTTTAAAATATGGATAAATATATGAAAAATACATGAGCCTCTTTCAGTCGTAAAACATCACGCGACACATCCCTTACAGTACGAAATACCCCACAATCCCCCGAATATGTGTTTTCCTCATCTCAAAAAAATCCCACTAGCATTATATCCTCATCATTTTAAGAGAATCATATATTTCCATATGACCATGTGACCCCCATTTGGCTCAACCAGGACAAACAGATAGAATTTTCCATGAAATGATCATGCTTCTCTAAAGGAACTTTTTTTCCCACATCACACATCACCTATAGGTAGAGTGATTGTCTTCGATAATAATCATGAAACCATATGAAATCATCAAAAATTGTAAAATAAAAAAATAAAATAAAATTTATAGGAGGTGGTAGCCTCTCATAGTAATAAAAAACTCAAGACATGCCTAGGCTATCTACAACATGAATTTCCAAGACCCCTTAATGAGTCAGCATGATCGCATGAATGCCTTTAGATAGGCACCATAATATCACAATGTCCATGGACCATGTCAATATTAAAATATAGAATTAATTCAGGATTACCACATGATTAATAAAGTCCCAATTAATTAGAAGTAATCTAGAAAATGGGGTGTTGATGGGATGGACTCATGGTCACTAAAAAATCAGTTATGGCCCTCAGAGTGATCCACAACTGGGACTTGTGAAGACACATTGAAACGAAGCCCTCCTCCCGATCCATCATGGATTAGTGAAATATGAACTATGAAAAGTAGAGAAAAGCCAATGTGGAGAGGCATATAAATTCCTCACCCAGCATGAAAAATTCCCCATTACTCTCTAGAGGATAAGTTGGAATGTTTTCACCCAATCACCATAGAAAATTTCTTGGAGTGGAAGATCTCACGACTGGAAAGTTTCCTATCAGGTAAGACACCAATGAATATCTTTAGCAAGAATGCAGCACGGATAAGCACTTCATGTGATCACTATAGATCACATGAAGTACCTCTGGCAGGACACGCTAAGAAAACCCCCACATCTACAAGATCATAGAAATCTAACACTGAAAAAATATAAGGTATTATCAAAATAAAGGATAGAAAAAATATAGAAGGTGGGATTATTATGAGAAGAACATATGAATTTACCCTCATGATATTCACATTAACCATCATAGAAATGCAAAATCACGAGGACATGTCTCCCAGATCTCACAAAGCTCCTTCGTTATACTATTTAGGTCATGATAAGTCCTTTAGGAATGTCAAATAAAGTCACATTATGACCCTTAGTAATGAAACCCAAGTCTCATGAAACCCTATGGTCCCGAAATTCAAGACTCGCTATGCTATTAAGATGTGTCACCAGACTCATATGGTGTCACCAATTCATGTCAGCTGAGTCTTATGCTAGCACCCGAGCATTTCATATAGATCTTGCGACACCCCTCAAACTTGATAGCAAGGCTTGCGATGTCCTCCACACAATTGAACTAGGACATGAAAAACCCTATGAGACATGTCATGTTGATTCTCGTGATTCCCTCTATGAGTGTCATCCATCTCTTACAATCATACCTTGTCATGTTATCCAGATCATGTGACACCCTCTCGGCATGTTATCCATGATCATGTGATATAATCCATGCTCATATGAATAGGACTTATGATATCCTCTTGAAAAGTAAACCTTGATCATGCAATGACCCTCATACATGAAATTCAGGATACATGGCATCCCTCAGAGTATCCAACTGAATCATGATATTTTCTTTGGAAATGTCTGCAATATAACTAAACATGTCTAGAAATCCTCCGGCATGTAAAAATATAAAATCATGGAATTACAAGAATGTAGTCAACCATATTAAGAGGGAATGAATTTTGGGTCACTAGGGCATCACATGGCTTGATAAAAATTTTCACCCTCAGTGTGTAATTCTTCTTCAAAGGGAAACCTTAGTGTGTAAGACCCGATCAGGGGCATAATATGACATGTCCTACATATAGGAAAATATCAGAATGTAATAACCATTTAATTGAACTATAATAACAATGATTTATTCTATAACTAGGATACATATGACTCTTCTATGAGCCTGATCTATATATTTATCATCCAAATGTCTGTCTCAGTACACAAGTCCCACATCCATAAGTAGTGATATTGATTAGTTTCCATCCCTTGTTCCTCACACCAAGCATAGTTCATGTGGTCTTATGGAGGTTAAATGATCATATCATTTGAATCAAAATCCTCTAAAAGGTCCCGAGAAACCTTATAGTGTAAGCCCCAATCTGTGGCATAATATGACATGTTCTTAATATAAGGGAAAAATCGATATGTATGACTTGATGAAATGAACAATAAGGACTGAAATTCCTTCTATAACATAGATATGAAATATTCCTTCCTAAGGACTGATCCCAAGAAAAAATGGGAATCCACCTCGGTGTATGTGCCTCTATGTTTTTGAAATTTTAACCATCAAGACCTAATCATTACCAAGGGGTGATCACCCTATTTAACCCCTCAATAGAATGAGAAATCAAGGGAATTATGATGAATCTGATTCTTCCATAACTTGGATACATATGATGTATCTCTTGGGCCCGAGATATATATTAACATACACAGACTATCTCAACACATAATCTCTACACCCATATTCTATGAGGCTGATCAATTTCTACCCCTTGTTTCTCACACTAAGCATAGATCATGTGGGATTTGCGAGTTATAATGAACACATCATTGGAATTATGAATCTCCACCATATAATGAAATATTAGTATGTAATACCTAATGAGTGGATTAATATAAATATACCTCACATAATGCCATCTACCATGGGTATAATCCAAATGACATGATCACACTATAGTAACTCTTTTGACTGAAATAACCCTGATAGATAGGATTTCTCCTCGATACTTAATCTCAAATATTTAGCGCTTATGTTTCCACACATATTTCTTATCCTCATGATTCTAAACAGAATAGGTTTAATGATCTATGCATGTTTTTATTCTTGAAAAAAATATGATATATAGGACACCTCATGATGGCTCAATCCTCTCCTCAGTATATTAACTTCCTCCCCATATAGAATTTTTTTGGAGTGCTCAACTATATGGATTTAGCATATAAAAACATTCCATTATTGGGAAAAGGATGGATAACCTAGGATACATACAAATGGATTCAATAAATATACCCCATTTAATTTTTATATATGATATACTTAACAAATAAATATTTTTTTAGGGTAACTGGTCTCATATTAGGATTATGAAGAAATTCATGAACATTTATTAAATCAATAAGAGAGTCCTGTAGTGTGAAAACATTCCCCCCAAAAAGGGTTCAATGAGATTGAAATCCCATTCTCTAGACCAATGTATGTCACTAATTTTTGTTGGTTATATACCCCCAATAGAACACATGCCTTTGGAAAGCAGGTCTATACACAGTTTTGGTTGAGAGAACAATTGGGAGTTTCTATTAAGAACAACAATGGTGACCAGGTGTTATTACTTGTTCAAGACCTGGACCCCTCAAAACCTCCCATCGGGCGAAACCAACCCCACATCAATGGGGTTTTTAGGTCATACCTTTCCTGATGAAACAACATTCCATTTGAAACATGTTATCTTTTTATATCAAAGTGTTATATGTGCCAAAAAAGTCATTCTCTTAAACTACAAAAGGAACTACCGACCATCCACCTATAAAATAAACCTATTATATCCATGATATTATAATAAAATAATATTAATAATATCTAGGTATGTTTTCATACTAATGGAACATCCATTTTATACCTTCCTCCAAAATCATTTGGGAAAAATAATATCATTATGTGTGTGTGCGGACTATCATCTCCATTAACAACATGTTCAATTTAACATAACCTCACTTCATGTATGGTTAAAAAATAATATTTAATAATATAATATTATATATATATATAATTTTTATTATTCTAAAATATAATATATTTTATTTTCTACCTCCCCTATATTCTATAAAAAATGATTTTATCGTTCATGTGTACATGAAAACTATAACCTCCACGTGATGATGTTTCTATTTTATTTTTCATTCCAACTAAAATAGGTGTAATAAATCATATATGTAATTTATAACAAATTTAATTAATAAACCACTAAAATTCATAAATTTTAATATTATACATTCCAAAAGTGATATTGATAATAAACGATTATTGTAAATTTAATCGCTAAAAAGGACATATCGAAGTACCTTTTCTAATTTGATCCATTCTTGGAAAAATATTATACCTATAGAATTGTTTTACTAATGTAACAATTAAAGAAATAATAATATACAATTATAGATATTAGATAACAATTTTACAATAAATTTACCATGGTTAATATACCACGAATGTTTTAGAGAAATTGACCAAAGAAATTCAAGAGACTGACATAAGTAGAAACTACGTAACAAATTGGTGACACATGATGATATATAGTGATTATACAAATAAATAAATAAAGATAATTTAATTTTTAAATATTTTAATAAACTTAATTTGTTTATTCATAAAGTTGTGTACAAGTAAAGACCACTTTCAAACAAGAAGTAAGAGATCTTTCGTACCACCTTTATGACTTACTGATTAAACATTATATTTATTTTTATCAATTTTATAAAATATCATTATCATGTAACTATTATATGAATATATATGACTTAAATATATTTCTATTTAAATACCCATTTCATTTAGGAGGTTATGCATGTTTTTAATTCACTTTTAAATTTCCACTTTTAAGTAAATTGAATTTAAGAGAACATTGCAATTACATGTCTCACATTAAGAATTATCCAATAAAATGTTTTTAGAATAGGAATGGATTCTAAAAGTTTTCATTTTTTTATATAGAACAATATTGTTTCAATTTTGGGTTTATGGATAACAATATGGTCCTTATTTAAAAATATCATTTACTTATTTCATAAAGAATTACCGAAGTGATACATTTTTATTCATTATTATCTTAGATCCTTCTAATGAAATATATATATTGGAACTTAAGTATCAAGATGTTGATTCATTTAAAAATATGAAAATATAAATGATTTAATTCCTTCTTCTTTTGAGAATTATTATTATTTCTCCTTTGGATATGTCTTGAATCTGAATTATGAAACCCACTTCCTTCTCATAGGTTTAATCATGGTTATGATTTGTGTGTGCTTTATTTTCTTCATGTGGCATGCATATGTATAATTTTATTTTTTTATGGGTGGTACCATAATTATACATCCCTATAATTAATTTTGTAAGGATTTATATATCATGATTTGTTTTGTAAGGGATTTGAGGGTAAACCTAATCCACCCTGAGACTTTGTCCACTTTATGATGATAGTCTTGAGAGTGGACCTTAACTTATGTTTATGTTATCATGTTTTATTTTATTTCAATATGTTTATGATATTATGAAATTATTTCACTATTCTACGTCCCTATGATTATGATAATTCTCTTTATAATATCATGTTTTTACTCATGAATCTCATGTTATGATTTATGGAAATATTTATTCCCTTACTGAGATTCCTAGAGCACTATTTTCCTTTTTAATTCTACTTAGAACATTGAATATAGTTTTAGAATACATATAAGAGTTAGGATAACTATGTGGAGTTTTAAATAAATACGATTTTTTATGTTTAATATGATTCATTTTTAGGTCTAATATTTCAAATACACTAGACCTATAGGTCCCCATATTGTATTTACTAGGAAAGTATGTTATGAATTATGAAATAATGTGTGTTTAAGTCTTGGGTTGCAATAGTTGGTATAATTATTTTTATATATTGGGATGAAATTAACATAGTGGAAACCCTTGGGAGAAGTCAATGTAATAAGACTAGGTTTATGAGAACACCCTAAAATTTGGTAAAATAGGGATCATGTGGGCTTCTGTACAATTACACCCTAATATAGATACTAAAAAGTGGATTTATGCAATGTCATAGATGTACCCAGGGTTTATAACCTAGAAGAATGAATTTTGGGTATTAAATCAACTATTACATGATGAATGAAAAAAAGATTAACTTCTCCACTAGATAGACAATCCCAAGGGATATTATTTTTTTAATTCACATTCTCTTTACAAACCATTATAAATGATTTGATCATATTTTTTTAGATATTACTTTGGATAGAGAACCTAAGAGTAAAATGAACATGGATAACATAGATTGAATCATAGTTATTCATAAGTTAGTTCATACAAATCATGTATGTGTTGATTCTTATAAGTTTATGGTTTAACTTTTATTTATTTATTTACTAGAGACTTCCCATCCCAAAATATCCTTTATTTTGAAAAAATGGATGGAAAAAGAGGAATCATGTTAACAAAATGATTAATGGGAAATATAATAATTTACGTAATTAAATTCCAAACACGATCAGAGAAGGATTTGTGAACATATTGGTATTACTAGATCAACAAACCCAAGTTATAAATAATAACTTGAATCTTTTTGAACACACTATAAGATAGAATGTTTTAGTTGATTCCTTTATGGATTAGAGAACTATAAATTATAGTTGATATTCTAATTCCATAATATCTAAAATATGGATTAGGTCCATTGATATGATATTCAGTAGCATACCTCTTCTATATAATGTTATATTTTCCTTTATATGTGAAAATAATATTTTACACATCTCATATGTAATATAGAATTGTGAAATTCAATTAAATTTATCAGGTCAAAGTCAACAGCTAATAACATTCCTTTCTTTTGAGTTAGTGTCATATTCAACTTATATTATAGCATCCCATGTCTCTAGTTTCATAGTAATTTCATAAAGAGTAATGATAATTGTATAAATTATGAATCCCATATTCTTCAGGTAGATAATCATTTGTGATTTCTAGCATTCATATTTCTCACCATTAAAATATGGAGCTGTAATTATAGACATACCTTATTTTAGATCATCCATTGTCATCTTCATTGTATGTACCATATTATTTTAATATTTTCACAGCATTATCTACATTACTAAAAATATCACCTATGATAGTAATTTCTATGTCAGAATAATACAAAAATAACACAAGAGGGGTGTGAATTGTGTCTTTTCAATAATGTTGAAATATTATGGCATTTAAAACTCTTTTTGATTTATGTAGATATAAAGAATTATTTTCTATTATAAGTATGAGAAGTTAATACATTGTAAATAATAAAAAATCAATTTTTATGGTGGTTTAGGGAACAAAGATCCCTTAGTATACGCCACCAATGATCTCCCTATGATCTTGGGGAATTTAACTTGAAAAGTCCTCTTATCACAAGACATTCAAATCCACAACTGAGTACAAATAGTTTAAACCTTTACAACAAGGATAAAAAGATACTTATGATTATTTTATAGGGAAATTATTATCCAAAACTTAGTACAACAATATGGAACTTCACCCTGACTGAGTCCTAGCAGTCAAAACACCAATCAATCAACAAAGTTTGATTTGTTGATTTGTTCGGGTTGTAATTCACAATTATAGTAGCAACAGAAATTAGATGGATGTTATTATTAAAAATTTAATGAATTCAAAAAATAATATCTCTTAAGATATTCTAGTTTCAAATGAACATTAATACAAGTAGTAATCAATAAACAAAAATAGTTACAGTTGAAATTGGTTGAAAATATATATTTTTAATGTGTAGCCTATTTCAGAAAACAATACATGCAGTTTTTCTTTATTGATGTTCTATATATTAAGGATATACACAATTATAGACTTTTATTTGAATCATTTATCACAAAAATACATTTTAAATATGAATAGGTTGAATATAGTGAGAGAATATATATTTCTTAGATATTTTAGATCTAAGAAAGTCTGCTGATAGGTCATAGATATTCAAATTTGAATAAATTATGGATTTGTGACTTTATTTAAGAATATGGATAATTTATCTGATGAATACGGTTCTATAAATCAATCATGATTAGTCTTTGAATCATTCATAAAATATCTTTCAATATATCTTTATTTTTCTCAATACAGTTGCAGAAATCTCAGATAAAATCATGAATTTAAATCTCTATTATTGAGTAGAAAAACGTAGGATTGAACTGCATAGCATAGAGTTACTTTTTGTAATGTAGGGGGTATTTCCCATAGTTTAGGGTTCAATGTATAGTTCCTGAACCATAATTTCATCTGTTTAGAATGAAGGGATTAAAAGCAAGATTGGTATGATAATCCATACATTTATCCTTCTTGTGTAAGTTTGATTCCAAACATAGGGTTGATTAAACATATGTCCATTCAAATGCATCTTTTTCGATCCATACATAAATGTAGGGTTTTCAATCCATAGGTAAATTTTTTAGTGTAGGGATTATGATCCATAAATTATTAAAACATAAGGTATGAAATCCATTCGTGATTTTTTTGAATGTAGGGTTCATTCCTTACATTACACCTATCAACATATGGTATGAATAATGTTTCAAGAAACACAAAAATTCATTCCAAAAACATTAATGAATAATCCTTGTGAATTAAAAACATTAATATAATTCCAAAATAAATATTTCAAAGAATATAAATTTCCTAAAACTAACTTAACAAAATATCATCAGTAAAACAAACAATGGTATTTTTGAGCATCAAAATCAATAATATTTAAAGAGTATTGTTGAGAAAATACCTGACCATCCGTAGATGAATTTAAATCCTATGGTAAGGTGCATGATTAATGGCATAAAAAACTAGATTTACGTTCAAACCTTGAGTGATGAGTAAAAATAATTAATGTGAGGTATATTATAATTGGTATGTACATTTATTATAAACTAATAAATATAAACTGAAGAGAAGAGCGACATAAGAATATTAAAACACATGTTGAATTTATTTATTCAAATGATGAGGATGTTATGAAATTTTATCATGTTAATCTTGAATATTTAATTCCCCACTTAGTCACTAAATTCTATCAAAATTAGAATTTAAATATTGGTAGTATAGAATTCCTTTTTATTATGTTGAGATTTATTTCTTGAGGACACGATTGAATTTAAGTGTGAGAGGATTTGATATCAATATTTCATGCATAAAATTTAGATATAAAATACATTTAATTTGTAAATAAAAATGATTATTCTTTTTAATTTATTTTATTTTTTATTCATTTTATAGAAGGAGACATTGAAAATTTTCTGGAAGATAATAAACAAATATAGATGGACAAATATAACTAAAAATATTTTTCACTATGACACAATGTGGCATAGTGTGACACATAAATATTGATCTCGAATAAAAAAACGGATGATCATGATTCATGACACAAAAGGACTATTCATGATGTAAGAACATTGAAGAATGAATTTACAACATAAAGTGGAGGTTGGAAGGAAAAAAGAATCCAAGTAGAAACAGTCATGTTGTGACAACAACATTCATGATGTGAATATTGAAGATTTCACATCATTATAAGAATCCATGGAAAATTATCCCAGGAGTGAATTGTATAGAATCATGACATGAATAAAGATGTTATTCCATGAATCTGGTTGGTGTGAAAATTTAAAATTCATAGTTTTCTAGATCTTGTTCTAATATCACATGAAATTTTCTAGGGACACTTTATATTAACATATACTCTTTTAATGGATGATTTTATGGACTTAAAACCACTTTGGGGATGAATATTGTCCTATAAATAGATGTGGAGGAACTACTACAAAAAGGAAACATAGACCGGTGCTTGGGGTGATGTGTTATTCTGCTCTATAGTTCTTCACCAAGCCATATCAACCATTTTATATAGGGTTTTTTTAATCCATTTCTCAACCTATCATAGATATAACTAGGTGGTTGTTTCTTTAATCAATTAGATATTTTAAACAAGGGTAATTGATGTAATATGCATTTTATTTTGAATAAATAATTTATTGTATTATTTTTTCATTAATCTATTTTATCATATCTCTTACTCTTTCATTGTTTAATGCATGACCATTGTCTTATAGGTGAGTGAGAGAGTGATATATAATACATTAAATAGAGTGTTTTTTAACCATGATCATTGGGATAATTGGATTCTATATTTAAAAATAGTTTCAAGATACCTATTTTTTATTATTCAAAGTTCTTGGTCATAAGAAAATCGTTTCTTGAGATAGATAGTGTCTACCCAAACCAAGGGACTCACGTAAAATAAATTAAAATTATTAGATAATTGTTTATTCATTGAATTTTTATTTATTTCTCCATGAATTTAGATTTTCAATTACCTAGAACCTTTTCTTGCATCTCCCTCTCTCAAAAACACATTCTTGTAGTTGAGATTTTATTTTTTTCATTCTCTCTCAGTGTAGGAATTTATTATTTAATGGATTGTATTCTCTGATATGTCATCATGGTATTGACATTGGGTCTCAAAAGTGTTATACTAGTTAATTATATATTCAATGATTTATGTTTCATGTTTTTTAAATTTATAAATTCAATATTACTGCATAATTAATGATGCCCTTAAGAGGTATCAGTATTATAGATGGAAATATGGAAAAGTACCTCAATAAGATTCATTGTTTTAGAGGTCAGAAAAATACATAATATTGCTCCATTTACTTTAAAAAGAAAATTAATGTGTCACACTATGGAAAATGTGGCCATTCCATGACTTGACATGGGTGGATTTTGGTTGGTCTGTCATTCTAAATGTCTCCACACCATAGAGGTTGATCACACCCTAGAGACCTAGTTTTCATATATAACAATATTTTTTAATTCCCAAATAGCATACTGTGATAGGAAAGTGACACACCATGATGGTTCATGTAAAGGAAATGTTTAAAGTTAGAGATTCTAAAATGGAAAAATAATAATAATGTGAAGAAGTAGTCATTCCATGAACTAGTCATTTATAAAAGTGCTTAAAATGATAAAATAATAAGAATGTTTCAACATTAATGATTTTAAGTTGAAAAATTTAAGTGAATTTAAAAAAAATGGGTCTGGTCAGTTCTTAACAAAAATAAAGTAAGTATAAAAGGATTCAAAAAAATAGAGGAGATATTTTTATTGAAAAGAAGGATAATAAAGAGGATTGTATAAGAAAAACATAAAAAATAGGGTAGAACTTCCTAAACTGAGAATTGATAGGTATAAAATATAATAGTAACTATTCTAATATGGGTGTTGGAAAAGTTAAAAATAAGAAAAGAATGAAGATCTAGTAGACCACTAGACTAGAATATCATAGAATTCATCACACCGATGAAACTATATCTGGTTGCTACAACAACCTAGGTCTAACTTTTGTTTACTTTTCTTTGAAATAAAAAAAGAGTATAGGAGGAGTAGAAAGTTCCAACTTTTTGGAAGAGAAATAATTTATTTATTTTTATATGATGGTTGTAAACCTGAAGGGTCCTTTATTTCACTTCAAATTGAAAAACAAGTAGTTTACCTAGTGTTTCAGGTGGATAGATATATCATCATTTAATGCTCCTTAGATTAGCCTCGTTTGGGTAAACCAAATAAAATTTCTAATGTCCCTTTATTTTTATTTATTGATTATTATCAGTTATGAGGGAGAGAGTGTTATTAATAATGGTGAACAATATTTTTTTCAATGGTCCTTTGAGTAAATAGATATACCTTGATTCACCCCCTCTCAGGATATTCACCTTTCATTGGGATAAAAACAGAACACCCAAAAACACCAAAAAACCTATGGTCCAACCCAAATAAAGAAATGTATATAGAATCAACAAATAATACATTTATTCTCTAAAAATTACACAATGAGTGTTAAAAATTTTCCCACCATAAAATCTTTTTATCGCTGGAAATACCTATGGAATTCCTTTGGATGAAAACATTTTCATAACAAAAGGTAAATCCACATACTTGAAAATTCAACCTAAAACATCATAAAATAGTTATTAAAACTTTAGAGATGAGTGGAGTTATTCCAACCATAAAAATTCCCCTCACCCAAAACTAAATATTCTTAAAATGAAAATCTAAAAAAATGAAACACAGAGAATGTAATGTCCTAGATCTGGATGCCACTCAACCGGTTCCCCAGACCATGTTGGACATAGGGACTCAAGCACATTTCCCCAAATTCTAGAGGCTACTGACTAGCAGTGAGGGCCTAAAGTGTTATTATGGGGAAACAATGCACTCATTGGAAGAGTGTAACATAGAAGAATAAATAATATTACAATAGCGGGAGTAGTTAACATCATACAACTGAAATAAATATCAGAATATTGATAAGATAAATAACCATGCATCATTACATAGAAAATATGATGCATCATTTTATATATTCTAATAAAGCATCAGAAACAAGTACACTACCATAATACACAATATATTTGTACCAAAATAATAAACAAACAAAAATGGAGATAAGAAGCAACACAAGCCTTGGCTCGATCACATGCTCTCCCACTCCTAAGAAACACATCAAGTACATGTAGTAGGGAAATTTTCCTGATCAACACATGCAATCATATAATATGTTTCGGCTCAAAAGTATGACCCAAATAGGGTGTTAGACTAAATACCAGTAGGCAACCACCCAAGATCTGTGCCAATATATCAATGAATGTTTATATAATTGGTAGTGTACAATAGGGAAAGTAGTAAATAGTAGGTACACCAAAGTAAGAACAACATATGTCTCAGAAGATAATGTAATCATGTATCGGTGAAGTCCAAATCCAAGCTTGTGTTTTGTCCCGAAAGAGGTGTCATAATTCATTTCATTTAATTATTCAATTTATAACCATGTCTGGTCTTGACATCCTGAAGTAGGATTCTTGTATCACTCCTTTCATGTTTAACTCAAACTATATTACCATGGAAAAACATTACATTAAACTGGATCAAAACCTACAATATAAGCATTTTAACAGTCAATTTTGTTCGAAACATGGTGTATAATCATTTCAGCATGTTCTAGGGTCAAAACCCAGCATATAAGTTTTTGAACATGTCTCGAGGCCAAGCGCGGTGTATAAGCCTTTCATCATAAAAACAACACATTTAACTTACACTATTACAAGGTTAACAACATAGTAACTCACATTGTTAACTCATATGACAATCCTAGAATGTGAATTAATCTATCACAAGGCACAACCATTTACTATAGCGTGTGGGAAAACCATTCAATTAACCAATTCCATTTTAAATAACCCAATAATAGAAAAAATTCATGCCCATAGGCATCCTAGGAAAAACGGTTAAACGTTGGTCATCCACGGGAAAATGCCCCAACAGGGTGGCCCTCAATCAAGGATAGCAATCTCAAACATGACTTATAATCATTTAATCAACTTCCTAATCGACATTAGTAAAAACATAGGTCAATATTCAATTTAGGCGACACCCAAAAATGTGCAGACGGAACTCCATCACATATAATATACTTGACAATTAGTGAAAGGAATGAGTCCACCTACCTCATACTCGTACAAATCTCCTCATCTAGTGTTAGGATTTGATTCGACCTAGAACATGGGAGATCTAAAAAATGAGAAAAACACTCAACCTTTGATAACTCAATCGAGAGACGAAATCAGGAATAAAGGCTCAAGAGGAATCAATCACTCACTATGGGGATTCCAATGAATCTGATGGTGTTCAAATCGGGTTTCGAACAAAAAAATGGGAGGAAATTTCCCATTCATATTTCTTGGGTGCGCTGCTCGTTGAAGGGGTTTTTTTTGTCTATCTGGAAAAAAGATTCTACATCCCAACTTAATAATAAAAATAGTACATGGCCTGTAATTGACACTACATGCCACATACGTTCAACTCCTGGAAAAACCATTACATGGATGTGTACTAGGATTACATGATGTGTAACCCTCTATACACGGTGTGTACATACTATTACACGACGTGTAGTCCCTAGTCACATAATGTAACATGACTAAATCCATCCGGTTACCTATTTCCCCCCATTTTATTAACTAAAATCTGAAAAGGAAAGATCCATACCTCAAAGGAAGAGCCGGGTTCTTACAAACTTTTCCCCTTAATGAAAT
Source organism: Viscum album (assembly GCA_963277665.1). Classification (NCBI taxonomy): domain Eukaryota; kingdom Viridiplantae; phylum Streptophyta; class Magnoliopsida; order Santalales; family Viscaceae; genus Viscum; species Viscum album. Next base: position 386,546,179 of record OY728148.1, on the reverse strand, counting down.
TCGTCTCTGAATTTCCCTTCTAAGGGTGATAATGAAATATCTGAGAAAAACTTCAGCCATTGTGATCATACATCGACCTCCCTCTTCTAAGTCTCTTTCTAAACTAGTCAATGTTTCCATAGCACCCATACCAAAGGAAAAGATAGGACATAGAGTACATTCATTCTACGATCCACAATATGAGTTGGATGATCATCAAAGGACACATCATCCTACAACTCCACTGAAACGACCCAAAAATTCATTAATGAAAATTTATCTTGGTCTATTTAAATTTATTCTTGTGGTTATGTAAAATTTATAGAATTGTTTGGTGTTATTTTTTTGGATTTTAAAATACTATTATGAATTTTGACCAATGCTAATATAGTCGTTGAAGAATGACCACATGATTAGTATAAATATAGGGCTTTAACAAATCAAATTTACTCAGAAAAAGAATGCGATGGACTCATCCAGTATACTTTCCACGTACGAAGCCCATTTTTTAGAGCTCAAAAAGGAGGTGGAATCATTGCGCTTCGTTATTGTCTAAGCCCAAGTCGAGATTGAATACGTTAATCTCGAACATAACTGCCAACAAGAGAATTAGAAGTTGATAGAGAATATCACTCGAGCAATGTTATCTGAACCACCCCAAGAGTCTGTCACCATCACAAAACCTACCCTAAGGTTTTATGCATGTGTTTTAAGGGGTTATGTAACAGGACCCTAGTACTAAAATTATGTATATTATTTGTGTATAGAGAATATACATTCTTTTTTATTATTTTTACTTTGTAAATATTTTTTAAATCCCAAATAGTATTTTTAGTTAATATTCAACTAAGAAATATATTTTGATTAATTAATTTATTTTTGAAATAAATGATATTTTAATAAAATATTATTAATATTATTAAATTAATTTTTTTAAATATAAATTATCATATAATTTTTTGAATGCAATTGATATTTATATTAAGTTTTGAAAGCTGTTTTGGTCAAAACCCCTGATTTTTTGTTAAATATATGTTAATATTTTAAAAGTAAAAAATTCACATATTTAGAAAATTGTTTAGATAAAATGAATATTATTTCTAGAACCAGGACTTCAAAATAATCCAATGGTGAACTTTCCATAATTTTCTGAGACAATCGATTTTTTGGGTAAAAATTAAATATCGTTTAAATATACAATGTGTTTTATGACATCATAATGACCCAATAGTGATTTAATAAAATAATATAAACATTAGGTCCGTAAAATATATGTTTTAACAATAAAATAATGTGATTTTGGGTTTGTTTTATTTATTTTACAAAGCATTAGGGGACCCTTTGTAGGTTCTGGGTGCAGCGGAAGCACGTTGGTGGGTTTACCCAACTTTAATTTTAATGTTAATCAACGTTCAATCCGAGATACGTCACGATTTAAAACACTGAATCTTTGGAATATAACGAAGAATGAAAAAACATAAGAAGGAATCCTGGAACTATAGAGATAGGATCATCATATGTTGGTTATAATTAATTTAATTAATTCACAAGAATTACCTTGGTGGAATTTTTTTCTTCGTTGGTGTCTCTGGTCACGATCCTATGATCCATTTCTGGGTCATAGAATCCAAGTGTAGGATTCCTCTATTGGTGATCCACACATGTTCCACGTATCATTGGACGTCACCGAAGATATCTCCTGGTGTTAGCGCAGAAGAACCTTTACTTGTGATGTCCGCCTTCGATCGCCTTGGTCTCTCGGTCTTGAGAGCATTCTTGGAGGAAGGAGTTATTTCAGACTTGAAAGAATTCTCCAAAATTGTTGTGCACAACGATTGATTGGAAATGTGTTGGGGTTGTCAGGATATTTACAATCTGGTTTGAGGTTATAGAGTTATGACAATAAATAAATGTGTTACGCGTTTTATTTATTTCATTAAGTCTTATTTAAAACCCCCAGGTCGAATTATTAATTCCCTGACATGCACCCATGCTGATTATAATTAATATCAAAATAATGATATTATTTCCTCAAAATCCTAACTAGAAAAACTACACACTGTGTAATAATTAATACACGACATGGACTTGTTTTTCCTTAAAACTACACAGCATGTATATTTAATATACACGACGTGTACTTTTATTTTCCACTTTCCTTTATTTCCTCCACCATATTTATTAGTCCTTGAGTAATCACTATTTATTTCTTCAATAAATGTAACTGCATTACTCGCTAATAAATATATTATTTCACCCACGATATATTCTCTTGAATAACTAGTCTGGAAATAAATGCGACCAGGCATCCTTAAATAATTATTAAACCAGAGTCGAGAATAATCTTTATTTAACTTGTTAAATTAATATTTAACTGAGATACATGGACACACTTAGTGTGTGATCCTCTTGGACTATTTCTCAGTGGTATTAGGTGGAGCCTGCCAAAAGTCAAAGGTTAGCATCTAGAAACATTCCAAGGCTCCCATAGAGAAAGAAGTTAACACCGCAATGACGTGTCTCCTCTTACGAATTTTTACTGTGTAATATAACCCCTTTGCCTCGATATCTCGAATCAAGCGGGTTGAATGCTAGTGCCATCAACCCATGTGCTCAATTATTCTTTCTTTGACATTCCAGAATTGAAATCTCCCATACTTTACCATGGACATGGATTTATTTAGGCTATATAAATTCCATCAAATGGACTGAGATATCTACTTCCATTATGGAACGGAAGGGACAAATCGTTTCTCTCATTATAAATTAATGCGGTATTACTCGTGACACATCCAACGTATCCTACCTCGCTGCGAACAGTGTGTCATCAGATTTTTCGTCAATACATCTAAGTGCGTGAGTTGTAATACCCATTAATAATAATCTTAAAGTATAAGGACCAATACACACGTCCGTAGATAGGAACATCCAATGACACTATGAAATGTGGATTTCCTACTGTCGAGTCTCATTCTCATAATATCCTCCTCGATATTACCAAGGGTGCATACTATGAGAAGGTCCCTCAAAGTGTTATGAGTCCCCAACCCTAATAGACTATATTATTTGTGCCCCTCAAATAACATCATCCGGCCATAGAACATATATTCAAGAATAGTGTTATGGCACTTCCGGGTTCTCATCATACCAGGGATCCTCTATGACCCTTTAATGCAACAGCTATCCTTAAGACATTATCACATGCATTGTCATGCCGAAGAAAAATCAAGATTTCATAAGGCTTTTATTAATGAATAAAGTACAAAGTAGTTGGTTATAGGCCAACAACTTAAACAGACTCCCACTTTGACTAGAGCCAAAAGCTAACAACCTTTAACCCGCTAGCTCTCACATGATATTCATGCTTCTGCTGAGATAGGCCTTTAGTCATGGGGTCCACCACATTCTCTTTCGTGGACACTTTGCTCACTGCAAATTCACTCATTTGATAGAAATACCTCAAGAGGTGATACTTCCAGAGTTTGTGCTTTTTATGTTGATGTGACCGTGGTTATTTTGCAAGAGCCACAACTACATTATTATCACAATAAAATGTAATGAGATCTTTACTTCAAGGAACCACATCAAGCTCCTGGAAAAAGTTCCAAATCCAGACAGCTTCCTTGGCTGCATCAGAAGCCGCTATATATTCAGACTCCGCTGTAGAATCAGCGACAACTGGATACTTTGAACTCTTCCAACTCACAGCTCCTCCATCGAGACAGAAAATATATCCAAATTGTGACTTCAGATTATTCTGATCTCTCTGAAAACCAGCATCAACATACCCTTTGATGAAAGGCTACTCGTCTCCTCCTTAAACCAGGAACATATCCGTAGTTCTTCTTAGATACTTAAGGATAGTCTTAACAACAGTCTACTGTTGTTCTCCTAGATCTTCTTGATATCTGCCTACCATGCTCAGTGCATAGGAAACATCAAGCCTGGTACATAACATGGAATACACGATGGACCCTATAGCAGAAGCGTATGGGATATTACTCATTCTATCTTTCTCTTGTTGTGTCTGAGGACACATTTTCTTAGAAAGAAGTCGGCCATGTGACACTGGAACCAATCCCCTCTTGGATTGTTCCATACTAAATCTCTTTAGTATCTTGTCAATATATGTAGTCTGACTTAGTCCAAGCAGCCTCTTGGATCTATCATGAATTATCTTGATCTCTAGAATATAGGCTACTTCACCCATGTCCTTCATGGAGAAACACATGTTCAACCAGTCCTTAACTGACTGTAAGACTGGTACATCATTTCCAATAAGCAATATGTCATCAACAAATACTACTAGGATAACGATAGCATTCCCATTAAACCATTTATAAACACATGGCTCACATTCATTTTTAATGAACCCAAATTCCTTTATGGATTCATCAAATCAAATTTTCCATGACTTGGATTCTTGCTTTAATCCGTAAATGGATTTTTGCAACTTGCAAACCCGTTTGGCTTCACCTGGTGTCACAAACCCTTCTGGTTGTGTCATATAGACATCTTCATGATGGTCCCCATTAAGGAATGCTTTTTTGACATCCATCTACCAAATGCCTTAGTCATGGTAAGCTTTTATGGCAAGAATGATTCTAATGGATTTAAACATGGAAACTGGAGAGAAGGTTTCATCATAGTCAATTACTTGATGCCGTCTGAACCCTTTTTCCACTAGCCTTGCTTTATAGTTGATAACTTGACCTTCCATATCAAGCTTTCTCTTGAATACCCATTTGCATACAACAAGATTTACATCAACTGGATCATCGACCAAAACCCAAACTTGGTTCTGATACATGGAATCCATATTAGAATTCCTAGCTTCTAGCCATCTTGAATCTTCTGAGCTTTCTGCTGCTTCCTTGTAAAAGAGAGGTTCATCACTGTCCAACAATAATGATTCACCATCCTCGGTGACTAGGAAACTAAATCTCTCTGGTTCCCTTACCTATCTTGAGCTCCTACGCAATAGTTGTATTTCTGGAACGTCTTCCATGGGGACATATGGAACTTGTTCCTTTACAAACATTTGTGTATCTTGAGCATCAACTTCATCGAATTCAATCTTGCTCCCACTATATTTCTTGAGGATGTGCGCCCTCTCAAGAAAGACGACTTTTCTGGTGACAGTCACTTTCTTGTTTGAAGGGTTATATAGGTAATATCCTTTCGTTTCCTTGGGATATCCTATAAAGATACACCTTGTGCCCTGGGGTGCTAGTTCGTTGCCTGAGAAGGCCTTAACAAATGCCTCACATCCTCATACACGTGTGTGCAACAAAGTGGGTTTCCTTCCATTCCATAACTTTGATGGAATTACATTTTCCACCTTAGTTGGTACTCAGTTTAATGTGTATGCGGAAGTTTCTAATGCATATCCCTAAAAGGATAATGGAAAATCCTCATGACTCATCATCGACCTCACCATGTCTAACAAGGTGTGGTTCCTCCTTTCACTGACACCATTCCATTGTGGTGTATAAGGAGGAGTGAGCTGAGATAGAATCCCAAACTCCCGTAGAATATCGATGAAGTCTTGGTTCAGATATTCTCCACCTTGATCTGATTGAAGTATCTTTATCTTCTTACCAAGCTGATTCTCTAATTCATTCTTGAATTCCTTAAATTTATCTAAGTCCTCTGACTTATACCTCATTAAGTAGACATAGCCATATCTACTCAAATCATTGTTAAAAGTAATGAAGTAAGAATATCTACCTATATCTTCTTCTGTAAATGGTCCACACAAATCCGTTTGTACCAATCCTAGAAGCTCTGTGGCCCTTTCACCTTGTCCTCAAAAAGGAGGCTTTTTCATTTTTCCTTGTAAACAAGAATGACATCAATCAAGTGGTTTTAGCTCAGTAGAGTCTAAATAGCCATCCTGTAATAGCTTTTTCAAGCACTTCTCGTTCACATGATCAAGACGGTGATGCCACAACTGGGCGATGTATGAGTTATGTGAGTTTGTTTCGTTATCGATTGCCAACACTTGGTTTTCGTAATTTAATATATACAAACCATTATTTAAATGTTCCATACCATAACATACATTGTTCTTATAAAAGAGACAACCCTTATTTCCAAATTTGAAAATAAATCCATCCATATCCAAACAAGATATAGAAATTATGTTCTTGGTAACACTAGGCACATAATAACTGTTATGTAAAACAAGAATCATTGTAGTCCGCAATGAGAGGTGGTAATCACCAATAGCCAACGCAGCTTGCCTTGCGCCATTAGAAGCTCTAAGATCCTCCTCTCCTCTGTCAATATTTCTAAATCTACTTGGTTACTACATTTGAATACAGATGTGATCCCCATAAGTTGTATATAAGACCCAATGTGTAGAAATGGAAAGATTACACTCGATAACGAATGCACCTTTAGCATCCCTAGGCTTCTGGGTGCAGTTCCACTTCCAGTGGCCCTGCTTCCCACATACAAAACACACCGCCTCCCGTTCCTTTCCCTACCTCTGGATCTTCCCCTTCTTGGAGGGATGGTTCTCGGGGGGCTTCAGACCGTTTATAAGTCTTTGGCCCCTTTTCCTTACCCTTCCCTTTCTTGTTCACCATAAATATTGTGGGTTTGTCACTCCTCATGTCCTTGTCTACCTGGAGAATCATGGTCAGAAGCTCCGATAGACTCTTCTCATTGCCGCTTAGGTTATAATTGACAATGAAGCTAGAGAATGTTTTGGGAAGTGATGATAGGATGAGATCTATACACAACTCATCCGGGAATTTAATCCCTAAGATGTCCAGGCATTCAACATAGCCAATAAGCTTGACTACATGAGGCCCAACTTGTGTAGACTCCCCAACCATAGTTGTAAACAAATCATTGGAGATCTCATAACTCTCCTGTCTTGCCTTCTCTTGGTAGAGATCCTTAAGGTGAGACATTATGCTATACGCGTCCATGTTTTCATGTTTCTTCAAGATCTCATTGGACATGGCCAATAGCATGAAACACTGGACATCTGTGGTATCATCCATGTGTTTCATATAGAGAGATAATTCCTCATCACTGTCCTCTTTCCATGGCACAAATGCAATAGGCTCTTCCAACATATACAATTTCTTTTTGTTGAGAAGGATGATGTGTAAATGCCTCTTCCACTCTTAGAAATTGGTGCTTGTGAGAAGGTTTTCCTTCTTGAGTATGGTTCACAATGATATGTTTGAAGTAATTTTCTTGTCGTTTCTACAAATTAAGATGAGAAATGGTTTAGTACTTTATTACAAAACTGAGACAAATAAATAAATTAATAATTTTTATTCTCCCACTATTTTATCGAAATCTAATAGCACTCACCATTGACTTCGGAATACTCTGTTGCCTAAATTTTCTAGTTGTAAGGATCCATATTTCCTTTCGCATTACCCCAACTAGGATTTGTCAAGAAACTTGAAGGTTTTTACTTAGGCATTCCAAATTCCAATAGAATTAACTCGCAGCTCCTTGATCCACTGAGTGGACTCCCCAATCATGAAATCTTTTTATTTGGGATTTCCTCAACCTTTGCCTCTTGGACACACCAATTCCTACAGTGGTAGTCAACCCTTGATGTGAACCAAGTTAAGTCAACCCAAAATCTTGAATTATAATTCCCCAATAATTGAAAGCACCCAAACTAGGGTTGGTCAAGCACTTTGAACTATGGTTCGATTCTAACCAAGATTATGGAAGGCTATACTGACTTAATATTTCATTGAGGGATTTTATCGTTATACGTAAATTACAAATTTATTATCTTTTATAACATTATTGTTAATATTAATTGAGATTTACTTAAGTGATTAACCATGTCAAAGATAATATTCATGTATAAGTCGTTTTTATTTTAGTTCCTTATTGCATGATCGTTTAATTCATTAATTGTGTGATCGTGACAACACACCAAAAATAAATAAACCATCCAACTGATAGAAATAAAATAAATGGTATGATCATGAGATTTTTCTATTGGTTAGTTTATCTAGCGGTTGATAAACTAACCCAAGACCTAGGGGAGAAACACCTTGAACCTTTCGGGTTCGTGTTTACGGCTTTCCACCTATCCACCTTTGTATCTCCCTGGATTGGTTTCACCTTGGCTCCTGACTTGAGCCACCTCCACTAGATTGGGAGCTCCATCCATTACATATGAATTTATCTCACACGCAGGTGAGGGGTAAAGGAGTTTTTACATAAAATAATCCTTGGGCGTGCATTCCCTATATATTAATGAGGATATGGATTGCATGCCAACAAATTTTAATTTAAATAAATAAATTAAAAAAACCATTCACATACAAAGGTCTCGGTCTAGATCATTATCATCCATACATGCAACGATATTTACACATAAATAAAACTTGAATTTAATTATTTAATCATTCTTGTTTAAGATAAATCACGCTCGAATCAATTAATTATCTTTAATTAATTAATCCATTTATCTTAAACCCTTTTCTGAACTTCATTGAGATTCTCATCCATCATAATTTTAAACAAATAAATTCATTTAAAATTATCCTTGTACGTAACTTGGACCTTAGAGGCAACCCGGTTAATTCCCATTTATTACACAGATGTTAAATTAAACACATATATATAAAACACCTGTCACGTGTTGTGCGTCAGCTTTATGCCTGCACTATGGTACATGTCTCAAGGGTTTGTATAATATAAATATAAATATCAATAAATCTGTATAATTTGGGTGAGTACACGACATGTAGTTCTGACTACACGATGTGTACTTTTATTCACCATCCATCTGAAGTACACGCCCGGGGACATGGTTTGTTAATGTACTTCAGAAATTTTCGGAGTACACGGCGTTTCTAGTGGGACACACGCCGTGTAGTTTCCGCATTACACGGTTTCCAGCTGGGCAGGCCGTGTACGGCGTACACGGTCCAACCCTAACCTAAAGGGACAACACGCGGTGTTCTGTGGGACTACACGACGTGTAATCCGGAAACCGTGTGACACCTGTTCCTGGTCAACAAACGGTGTCATAAATGACTTAGATAGGATCAATACATGACCTGATTTTGCAGACCAGTCTGATGCATGAACCTAGACTACATAGTGTGTACTTCTGAATACACGTCGTGTATTCTGGTGTTGTACGGCCAGAAATTTTTGGCTCCTCTTGATGAGTTCCTCTATTTTATTTTAATAAGAATTAAAAGAAAAATTCATTTCTATGAGGTGAATGAGAAACGAGGGAGGAGGAATAGATCTCGATATTCATATTTCCAGAATGATTAAACATGAATTGAAACAACTAAATTTTTAAATGCGTAAAACATCAATGAAAAACTAAATAATTATAATCAACGATATTAACCCTTTGATACCACTTGTAGGTTCCAGGCGCAGCGGAAGCGCATTTGTGGGTTTTCCCAACATTAATTTTAACGTTAAGCAATGTTCAATATAAGATCCATCACGATTTAAAATGCCGAATCTTCAGAATAGAACGAAGAACGAAAAAACATAAGAGGGAATCCCAGAACCATAGAGATAGGATCATCATATGTTGGTTATAATTAATTTAATTAATTTACAATAATTACCTTGGTGGAATTCTTTCTTCATCGATGTCTCCGGTCACGATCCTGAGATCCTTCGTTGCGTCATAGAATCTAAGTGTAGGATTCCTCTAGTGGTGATCCACACGTGTGCCACGTATCTCTGGACGTCGCCGAAGGGATCTCCGGCTTCTAGAGCGTAAGAACCGTCACTTGCGATGTCCGCCTTCGATCACCTTGGTCTCTCGGTCTTGAGAGGGTTCTTGGAGGAAGGAGTTCTTTCGGCCTTGAAAGAATTATCCAGAATTTTTGTGCACAACGATTGATTGGAGAAGTGTTGGGGTTGTGAGGATATTTATAATCAGGTTTGACGTTATAGAGTTATGACAATAAATAAACGCGTTACGTGTTTTATTTATTTCATTAACTCTTATTTAAAACCCCCATGTCAAATTATTAATTCCTTGACATGCACCCAAACTGATTATAATTAATATCACAATAATGATATTATTTCTTCAAAACCCTGACTAGAAAAACTACACGTCGTGTAATAATTAATAAACGGCGTGTAATTGTTTTTCCTTAAAACTACACAGCTTATATATTTAATATACACGGCATGTACTTTTATTTTCCACTTTACTTTATTTCCTCCACCATATTTATTAGTCCTTGACTAATGTCTATTTATTTCTTAAATAAATGTAACTGCATTACTTGCTAATAAATGTATTATTTCACCCACAATATATTCTCTTGAATAACTAGTGTTGAAATAATTGCAACCAGGAATCATTAAATAATTATTAAAAAACAGTCGGGAATATTCTTTATTTAACTTTTTAAATTAATATTTAACTGAGATACATGGACACACTTAGTGTGTGACCCTCTAGGCCTCTTTCTCAGTGGCATTAGGCGGAGCATTCCTAAAGTCCAAGGTTAGCGTCTAGCAGCACGCCAAGGCACCCATAGAGAAAGAAGTTAACGCCGCAATGACGTGTCACCTCCTACGAATGTTTACTGTGTAATACAATCCCTTTGTCTCGATATCTCGAATCAAGAGGGTTTCATGCTAGTGCCATCAACCCATGTGCTCGATTATTCTTTCTTTGACTTTTCAGAATTGAACTCGCCCATACTTTACCATGTCCATGGATTTATTTAGGCTATATCAATTCCATCAAAGGGCCTGAGATATCTACTTCCATTTTGGAACGGTAGGGACAAATCCTTTCTCTCATTATCTATTAATTCGGTATTACTCTTGACGCACCAAACATATCCTACCTCACTGTGAATAGTGTGTCATCACATTTTTCATCAATACATATAAGTGTGCGAGTTTTAATACCCATTAATAATAATCTTATAGTCTAAGGACTAATACACACGTCCGAAAATAGTAACATCCAATGACACTATGAAATGTGGATTTCCTACTGTCTAGTCTCGTTCTCGTAATATCCTCCTGGATATTACCAAGGGCGCACACCATGAGAAGGTCCCTCAATGTTTTAAGAGTCCTCACCCCTAATGGCCTGTATTATTTGTGTCCCTCAAATATCATCATCCGACCATAGACCATATATTCAAGAATACTGTTATGGCACTTCCAGGTTCTCATAATAGCAGGGATCCGCTATGACCCTTTATTGAAACAACCATCCTTAGGACATTATCACATGAATTGTCATGCAGAAGAACAATAAAGATGTGATAAGTCTTCTATTAATGAATAAAGTACAAAGTAGTTGGTTCTAGGCCACCAACTCCAACACCCTTCAAGGATTATAAAGCCTTTTGTCATTTTAAATTTTTTTCCTTGAGAGTGTGACTCACCTCCACATAAGCAACCCTATTATTTAAAGAATTTAGGACATTGTCCTTATATAATATTTTCATCCACTGCCCTTTGTAAAAAACCATGGGAAAAAACCGTGGGCTGGTTTGTGGTTTCGATTAGTTTAATTTGAGGTGTCCCAAACCTAAATAATTAAGAATTCCTTCTCCTTTCTTATATAAACCCACCCAGGTTCCAACTTCGTCTTCACTCAAAGCCTTTGGAGTTGACCAAACATTAACCTCATTTCTATATAATCCTCTCAAGGTTCCCCAATCTCCCAATAATCTTCTCTCAAGCCTCTCCCAAGCTTTTGGGATCAGAATTCAAAGTAAAGGATTCCTATCTTTCTATTTTTATCCAACTTTCTTAATATTTTTATGCCCTTTTATTTTCAATTAAAAATGTTGGGGTATAGTTTCTAACATCACCCATACTTATATATTTATGTTCGGATAAGGGGATACCCCTTTCTCTCTCACTAATTCCTCCCATGTACACCTTTTACTATGTCGAAATTCTGTGAGGTATTTTCTCTTCTCTTTTACATCCAAGTAATTCTTTTGTATTATGCATCTAAATTCCATGAAGTTTGTTGGGAAATGTATCTATATGGCCCCCTTAATATCCCTTTCATGTACATATGATGATACTCCCATTTCTATTTCATCAACCATTTTCATGAATCCTTATGTCGTGCCGTTATGCTGCCGAAATTACACCACATTTTTTTCAAGCCAAAGTCATTGTATAGTGAATACCATTCCCATTTATGTTTCAAGGGTATAAATCTTTATGAAAATTTACATATTGATTATAGAGCTTCATGTATTAATTCCATATTCCTTTATCATGGAATAAATGATTATTTTTAATGACTACATGTTTTATGATCCATGTGGCAAACATGTGCATGAAATGAAATGTTTAAAGAGGGTGCGCCCAGATAGCGCTCAAATGCATTAGGTAAAATATAGTATCATGATACGTCATGTGAAATGAGTGTTTAATCATGCTAATTCAAGTGCAATGCAGGTTTACTCATGCTTTATGTGCAATGATGGTTTACTCATGCTCCTTGTGCAATGAGCCTTGGCTCCTGATAATTCCACGTTAAGTGTTGTTACCACATTTCCATGTTATGATTACATGATTTATCATTCCTTTATGTTCATGTTTCTCTTGTTCTCAATCTAAATGCCTATTATCTAACATTTATTTTATTCCTCATTTTATTCCATGTTCATTCGCTTACTGGGCTTCATAGCTCACCCATTTCTTATGCATGTCCTTAGGTTATCCCATGCAATGCTAAGTACGAGGGAATGTATTGGTCGTTTAAAGGATTTTTTCAATAAAGATGTCGTATTTCAGATTTTCAGTTGTTACATAATGATCATAATCCCAAAATACACTATAAATATATATATTCTATGTTGTATCATGTAATGTTTATGTAATAAATCATGTTTTACTGTGTAATAAAGAATAGGGTTGTTATAGTTGGTATCATAGGACATGTTTAGTTATTTTTGGGATTAGGATTAGAAAACCCAAGTAAATCCTTAGATACATGATTAAGTATAATAAAAAAATCCCCATGTTTTGGTGGGTATTGAGTAAGTGGTTTATCAAAAAAATACATCCCTGTCTGGATACTAGCAGGTTAAGGTGGGTCTAGCACAAATGTACCTAGGGGTGAAAACCCCGATAAGGAGTATCGAGCTTAACCCGGGGTATCCTGGTACATGATAATGGGCCTTGATGAAATCTTGGTTATGACACTCCTGGGGGATATATAATGGTAAACTCAAAAGCTTAGTATGAACCATTATTAAGGTAATTAAAAAAATCCCATAAGAATATATGTTGGATAACATAGATTAAAGCCTATAGATTCATAAGTTAAGGAGATAAAAGTTTTTCATAAGTCATCTACTTTGTCCATGGATTACCCTTTAGGTGTTACCTATAATTTTCCTTTTATTCCAGCTAATGGCTGGTAATAGGAGGACTTGGCCTAACAACTGATGTGAATATCAATGGGATAATTGTGCTAATGAGATTTCCAATCCGATGGGAGCAAGAATCACGAACTTTTTCATGATTATATCTTAGTTAAATCAGTATTTGAATAGAAACATGGGTCAAGAGGAACATTCAACCCCCCCTAAGAAATAACAAGTGACTATTGAGAGATTCATGAGGCAAAGGCCTCCTACTTTTAATGGATCATCTAATCCCTCAATCGCCGAACGATGGATCAAATCCATTGAAAAGATCTCATCCAGCCTTCAATGTTCCGATAAAGATAAGGTTCTTCTAGATTCTTATCATATGAATTGTGAAGCCGATCAATGGTGGACATTGATCAAAAATACAAATCCTAAGTATGAGATCAAGGCATTGGAATGGAAGGATTTCAGGAAGATGTTTTTTGATAAATATTTTCCACACACCCTCTAGATTAAGATGAAAAGGGATATCCTTTACCTCAAGCGAAAAGTCGACGAATTTGTCAGAGTGTACTAGGAAAACATCACAAGGATTACATGATACACTTCTAGCTTTTTTGTTACCCCCAAATTCATGGTTTACTACTTCTTTGGTGGGATGAAACCCAACCTGTGGAAATCCCTGGTGATCAGTGACTTCGATAGATATGAGGAAATTGTCCAATGTTCCCTAAAGGTTGAAATGGAGATTGATGACCCTTAAGGGTATCATGGGGATAAGAAGGATAAGGTGTAATTCAATTATAGAAGTTTGATAGATAAATCCAACACTGCTAAGAAAATCCAGCACCCCACTTGACAATGGTGCGGAAAGAATCACCCTATAAACTGTCTGAAGGAGATGAGGAAATGATTTAGGTGTGGAAGATAAGTGAACTTAGACATTAACTACTGACAAGAAAAACCTACAGTTGTGAGGTAGAAGAGAAAAAATCCGTTTGACTCTCAATTCATTTCTAATTTCTTCAACTACAAAGAACCAGGGCATCTTGAAAATCAGTTCTCTAAGCTAAGGGTTTTCAGAGGCAATCAACAACCTCGAAGTCAGTAAGGGCGAGATTTTTCCACCACTACTGCCAAAGTGATCCCCAAAAATGAAGTGGTGATAGGTACGGTAGTTATTCATTAAAAAATAGTGAACATAATTTTTTGATTTTGGTTCTATGAATTCTTTTATATCCCAAATGTTTAGTATAATAATCCCTGAACCACCAAAAATCATGGAAGTGGAGATGTCGGTGAGTTTGGAAAATGGGGAAATCATTGCATCCCATGAAGTAAATTCTCCCCTATCTTAATTGCTGAATTAACTTCCTAAAAAACCTCATTGTACTCCCTCTGGTAAAATTTATTGCAATTCATGGCACAAATTGGATTTCCTTATATAGAGACAACATAAATTTTTGTGAGAGGGAAATCACTATCCATGTGGAGAATTGACCCCTAATTTTGTACAAGTGCAATGAAGAAGATGAATCTTTTTTTGCTCCATAATCTCAATAATGGATATTACTACCCTATGAGCATGCATATATGGCTTCGATGATAGAGTCCAAGGATGCAACCATCATTGAAGACATGCCTATTGTGATAGAATTCACTGAAGTGTTTCCCGAGGAATTTCCTGGTCTTCCTCCTAGAAGAGATGTTGAATTCTCAATTGATCTTATACCTGGGGAATTTCCAATATCCAAGAAATCATATAGAATGGATATTGTGGAGCATGAGGTGCTGAAGAAACAACTACAGGAGAATATGGATGAAGGGTTTATACGCCCAAGTGCTTCACCATGTAGTTCACCAATCCTCTTCATCAAGAAAAGGATGGGTCAATGTTCCTTTGAATCGATTATCATGGGCTTAACAAAATCACGATAAAGAACAAATATCCTCTCCCTAGAATTTATGATTTATTCAATCATCTACTTGGAGAATAATAATTTTCCAAGGTAGATTTGTGGTTGGGATGTTATCAAGTAAGGGTGATGAAGGAAGATATTCCCAAGATTACTTTTCAAACAAGATACAGGGATTATGAATTCGTAGTAATGCCTTTAAGAGACACTAATTCTCCATCAAAATTCATGGACTTGATGAATATAGTATTTAGAGGTTACCTCAAAAAATTTGTGGTAGTATTTATAGATGATATTCTAATATAATCCAAAACTATGGAGGATCATGAAGAGTATACAAGAACTCTAATAGAGACAATGTGATAGGAGAAGCTCTCTGAAGAGTACAACAAGTGTGAGTTATGGTTGAAGGAGGTATCATTCTTGGGCTATATCATCACACACAATGGGATATCAATGGATCCCTCCAGGATAATTGCAATAGAGCGATGGACGAGGACATCATCAGTAACATATATCCATAGCTTCTTGGGGTTAGCAAGATATTATCGACGACTTTTGAGAAATTTATCCAGATTTTCCAACCATCTTACCAAGCTAACTCGGAAGGGAGTAATGGTTTCTATGAGTGATGAATGTGAAGAAAGATTCAAGTAGTTGAAAAGGAGGATTATCCCTGTTCCCGTGCTCACTTTACCCATAATTGGAGAACTTTTTGTGGTATTTAGTGATGCTTCAAAGAAGGGCCTATGCTGTACGTTGAAGAAAAATGACAAAGTCATTGCCTATGCTTCAAGGCAATTGAAAGTTCATGAGAATTATTATAAAACCCATGATCTAGAGTTAGCTGTGGTGATATTCACTTTAACAATTTTTTGGAATTATCCCTTTGGGGAGAAGTGTGAAAAATATACAGACCACAAAAGCAACAAGTATATATTCACATAGAAAGAGTTGAACATGTTCCAACGAAGATGGTTAGAGATGATTAAAGACTATGACTGGTCGATCTATCACCACCTTGGGAAAGTGAACAAGGAGGAAGATGCTCTAAGTAGAAAGGAATACGTGATTATATCATTGATGAAATTGAAAAGGATCCAATATTCTTATATTTGATGAATATGGACATGGGAATCATAAAGAAGGGAACATCATCAATCGTTTCACAAATGATTGCTCAACCGTTTATTTTGGAAAAGTTAAAGGATGCTCAAAAGGATGATGTGGGAATTCATAAGAAAGTGGAAGCTATCAAAAAAGGGAAATCCTTAGAGTTCAATATTAATTAATAAGGAATTTTTAGATTTGGGAAAAGACTATGTGTCCCATCATGTCCAGAGCTGGAGAAGGAAATTTTGGATGATGCACATTGTTCAAATTTCTCTATTCACCCTGAAAAAACAAAGATGTGTTGAGATCTCTGAGAACATTATTTGTGGGATAATATAAAGAAGGAGATCATTGAGTATATATCAAAGTTCTTGGTGTGTCAGCAAGTGAATCCTGAGAAGTATAAGTCTAAGGTGATGATGCAACCATTACACATACTAGCATGGAAATGGGCAAACATCACCATGGACTTTGTCACTAGACTTCTGAAGACATCCAAAGGAAAATATGAAATCTGGGTTGTTGTGTATCGTCTTATAAAGTCTTCTCACTTAATTTCAATTCAAGAGGATTTCTCATTAGATCAACTGTCACAGGTATAAATCAGCGAAGTGGTAAGGCTGCATGGAGTACCGCTATCTATTGTATCTGATCGAGATCAAAGATTCACCTCTATATTATGGAATATTCTTTAACATGCTCTGGATACTGAACTGAACTTCTGTATGGCCGATCATCCTAAAAACTAATGGCCAATCTGAGAAAAAATTTCAAACATTGGAAGATATGTTAAGATCATGTTCAATGGAATTTAAAGGAGGTTGGGATCAACATCTTCCTCAGGTTTAATTATCCAATAATAACAGTTTCCACTTGAGCATCTGAATGAAACCTTATGAAGCCCTATATGTAAATATATGTAGAACACCAGCATGTTGGGATGAAGTTGGTGAGTGTAAGATGGTAGGACCAGTAACGGTCGAAGAAATGGTGGAGAAGGGGAAAACCATTCAGCAACATATCAAGGCAACCTAGAGTCGACAGAAGAGTTATGTAGATAATCATCGACGAGACCATGAGTTTAAATTTGGATATATCCATTTCTATGCATATCTCCATGGAAGAAGGTTATGAGTTTTGGAAATAAAGGTAAGTTAAGTTCTAGGTACATCATTCCCTTCGAGATTCTTGATTTTGTAGGGGTTGTGGCCTGTCAACTAGAACTTCCACCTACAATGGCCAAAGTGCATGATTTATTTCACATATCCCTCTTAAGTAAGTACATACCAAACCCTTCACATGTACTATTTTCAAAGGCAATACAGTTAGTGGATGATCTTTCTAATGAGGAGCGACCAGTGAAGATCTTAGATCGTAGAGAAAATGTTATATGAAATAAGTCAATGCCCCTCATCAAGGGGTTGTGGAAAAACCAAATGTTTGAAGAAGTGACATGGGGATCAAAGGAGTTGATGATGCAGAGTTACCCGTATATGTTTTAGAGTGGGAAAAAAATTTCGAGAGAGAAATTTCTTAAGGGGGGATGATTGTAACGACCCAAAAATTCATTAATGAAAATTACACTTTGTATATTTAAATGACTTCTTGTGGTTATGTAAAACATATGGACTTATTAGGTTTTATATTTTATATTTTAAAATACTACTATTGATTGTTATTGTTGTTAATATAGACATTGAACAGTGACCACATGATTAGTATAAATATAGGGCTTTAATAAATCCAATTTACTCAGACAAAGGAAGCGATGGCCTCATCCAGTAGACTTTCCCCATACGAAGACCATTTTATAGAGCTCAGAAAGGAGGTGGTGTCATTGGGATTCACTCTTGACCAATCCCAAGCCGATCTTGAATGCATTAAACTCAAGAAGAACCACCTATGAGAGAAGTGGAAGTTGATAGAGATTACCACTTGAGAATGTTATTCGAGCCACCCCAAGAGCCAGTCTCCATCGCACACCTTACCCTAAGGTCTTATATGGGTGTTTTAAGGGGTTATGTAAGAATAACCTAGTACTAAGATAATGTATATTATTATTTTATAGAGAATATACATTCCTTTTATTATTGTTACTTTGTAAATAGTTTTTAAAGCACAAATAATATTTTTAGTTAATATTGAACTAAGAAATCTATTTTAAGGAATTAATTGACTTTTGAATTAAATGATATTTTAATAAAATATTATTATTATAATTAAATTAATTATTATTAAATATAAATTATTGCATAATTATATTAACATAATTGTAATTTTTATTATGGGTTGAAAGCTATTTCTTGTCAAAACCCATGAATTTTCGATAAATGTCAGTTTTTATTTTAAAACTAAAAAATTCAAATATTTAAAAAATTATTTAGATATAAGGAATTTTATTTTTGGAATCAAGACACCAAAATTATCCAATGGTGTATTTTAAATAATTTTCTAAGATAGTCGAATTTTTGGGTAAAAATTAAACATCGTTTTAATATATAATGTGTTTTATGACATCATAATGACCCAATAGTGATGTAATAAAATACTATAAAAATTAAGTTCGGCCAATATATGTTTTTTCATTAAAATAATGTAATTTTTGGTTTGTTTGATTTATTTTACAAAGCTTTAGTGGACCTTTCAATGGTTATGAAACATTTTGTCTTTTTAAATTGTTTTCCTTGAGAGTGTGACTCACCTCTACATAAGTAACCCTATTATTTTAATATGTTAGACCATTATAATTATATAATATTATTTTCCACTCCCCTTTAGAAATGACTATGGGCAAAAACCATGGGATGGTTTGTGGTTTTTATTAGTTTAATGTGAGATGTCTGAAACTGAAATAATAAAGAATTCCCTCTCCTTTCCTAAATAAACCCACCCTAGCTCCAACTTCAACTTCACTCAAAGCCTTTGGAGTTTTACCAAACCCAACCATAATTTCTCTAGAACACTCCCAAGGTGCCCCAATATCCCATGAAGACCCTCTCAAGCCTCAACCAAGCTTTTGGGATCTCACTTCCAAGTAAGGGATTCCTACATTTATCTTTTTATCCAAGTTTCTTAATATTGTTATGCCCTTTTATTTTCAATTAAAAATATTGGGGTATGATTTAACAACTCCCCCATACTTCCCTATTTATGTTTGGATATTGTGAGATCCATTTATCTCTCATTAATACCTCCCATGTACACCCATTACCATGCTGAAATTCCGTGAAGGATTTCGCTCTCCTATTTTACATCCACGTAATTCTTTTGTATTTTGAATCTATATTACATTAAGTTTTTTTGGTAAATTAATATATATGATCCCCTTACCTTCCATTTCATGTACATGTGATGAGACACCCATTTCTCTCACATCAACCATTTTCATGAATCCTTATGTCACGTCATTATGTTGCCGAAATTGCACCATATTTTTTTCAAGACAAAGTCATTGTGTAGTGAATACCATGCCCATTTATCTATAAAGGTTATTCATCATTATGCACATTTAATTATTGATTATATTGTTTCATGTATTAATTTCACATTCCTTTATCATTGAATAAATGATTATTTTTAGTGAATTCATGTTTTATGATCTATGTAGAAAACTTATGCATGAAATGAAATGTTTAAAGAGGGTGTGCTCGGATAGCGCTTCAATGCATTGGGTAAAGTCTAGTATCATGATACGTCATGTGCAATGAGTTTTGAATCATGAAAACTTAAGTGAATTCAGGGTTTACTCGTGATTGATTTACAATAACTGTTTACTCATGATCCATGTGCAATGAGCCTTGGATCATGTTAATTCCACGTTAAGTGTTGTTTCCACATTTCCATGTTTTGATTATCATGCTTTATCATGACTCTATGTTCATGTTTCCCCTGTGCTCCATTGATATATCTATTTTGTAACATGTATTGTATTCCTCATGTTATTCCATGTTCATTCCTTTACTAGGCTTTATAGATCACCTTTCTCTTATGCATGTTCTCAGGTTATCCCATGCAATTCTATGTACGAGGGAATGTAGTGGTCATGAAACGGAAGTTTTCAATAAAGATGTTGTATTTCATGTTTTGAGTTGTTATTTAATGATTCTAAGACTCAAAGACACTAGACTTCTCCATCTTCTATGTTGTATCAAGTTATGTTTGTGTAATAAATCTTATTTTAGTGTGTAATAAAGAACATGGTTGTCATATCCACTTCCTCTGGTTGAAAGGTGGGAAACGATTCTAAAAAGTAATGTTGCATCTAAGAAATGTGAAAGACATCATTCATAGTCCTGTATCTCTAAGGTAACTATAATCTATATGAAACCGTCCTGACCATCTCTAGAATCTCAAACAGAACAATGTATTTTAGTGAAAGATTACCCTATCTCTGGATCGTCCTGTGTCCAAACCTCGGTGCAACATGTTGGAAAAATAGATCCCCAACCTCAAACTCCAAAGTCCATCCGCGGTGATCGACATGTGATTTACGATGAGATTGTGCATTATCCATCTTCTTTTTAAATAACTAAACCTACTCAGTGGTCTCCCGGACAAGGCGAGATCCCAACATCACTGTCTTTCCTACCTCCATCCAACACAGGGGTGATCAACATGGACTACCGTAAAAATCATCTTATGGTGATGTTTGAATAGTATCATGGAAGATATTTTTGTAGGATATCTCAACAAGAGGTATTTGTGTATCCTAAGAACCCCTGAAATCCAGGATGCATGCCCAAAGCATGTGCTCCAGCACCTCAATCGTGCGCTCTGATTGGAAATCTGTCTAGTGGTGGTAAACTGTACTCAGAAGCACCTATGTACCCAAATCCATCTGTAGCCCGTGATAGAAATTATAAGTAAAATGGGAATCTCTATATGAAATTATAGAATGAGGAACCCTGTGTAGTCGTACAATCTCATGGATGTACAACCTCCCAAGCTCATCAACATTTATGGTTACCCTGATTGTAAGGAAATGTGAATCATTTGTAAGCCTATAATCTAGAAACCATACTACATAATTAACTTGTGGAGACCTCGATAAACCTGTCATGAAATCCATCACGACATCATTCTATTTCCACTCAGAAATGGGTAGCTCCTACAAAATTTCTAATGGTCTTCAGTGTTCTTCCTTCACATACTAAAAGGTGGAATATCTCATGAAAAAACACGCTACATCTCCCCTCATACATGATAACCAGTACTGATGATGTAAATCCTGATACCTCTTGGTTACCCCAGGAAGAACTACCCAAACTGAAGTATGAAAATCCCTTATCAACTCCTCGTATATGTCTTTTAAAACCTATACATTGCCTTGTAACCACAAAACCTCATCCTCACCTATGGTCCAACAAGGTGGAGGGTCCCCACTTTACATTCTCTCCCACAAAATGAGGCCTTAAAAATCCAATAGCTTCCACATATTCACTCGGTCTAGTAAGGTAGAGGTAATAACTAATTATGTAAGAAAAGTATGACCCTACCTATCATGCACCTCTAGATGCATCTTAGAGAATAACTCCAATCAGCTGCCACTCATAGCTGACCTGATTCACTATGTGTATATGAGTCCACTTTCTTAGTAAATCATCTACTACATTTAAATTTCTATGAGTGTAGGAAAGCTCGAATTCTAAGGACTGAAGGTATTCCACTAACTTCGATGCCTCATATATAGATCATGATGAGTAATGATGTACTTGAGAATTTTTTTGGCTCTGTACACAATAAAATGCTCCGCCAATAAGTAATGTCTCCCAAAAATGTAAGGTATGAACAACTACAGCTAACTCGAGATCATACATTGGGAATTTCCTCTCACGTGTCCTCAAATTCAGATACCCATACACAATTAATTGATCCCTCTGCATAAGCACAAATCCCATCTCGATACCCATTGCATCACAGTACACAATGTAACTCCTACTCAGCTCTGAAAAAATCAGTATCAGTGTTGAAATTAATATCCCTTTCATATTCTGAATGGAAATCTCACAAGAATCTGACCATATGAACATCACACCCTTCTATGTCAAACCTATCATCAGTGATGTTAGGAATGAGAAGTCTTTTATGAAATTAATTTAGTAACTGACCAGACCTAGAAAACTTCACATCACAAAGAATTCTTGGGATTATCCTAGGTAACTACTGCACTCACCTTCTCGGGTCCACTGATACTCTTGTCAACAAGATGATGAGACACTATAAATAAATCTGATCCATATAGGATTGTCACTTTGTGAGCTTATCATATAACTTATGCAACCTTAGTGTATTCATAACGCTCTCAAGATGGTTGTCAAGGTCATGTCGATTGTAAGAATACACCAAGATTTCATCCACAAAAACCACCACAATAGAATCCAACTAAGGATGGAACACTCAGTTCATCAACGCCATGAAAACCTATGGTGGGTTAATTTGATAAAATGACATAACCAGATACTCATATAGTGCATACCTGCTATGAAAGGCTATACGAGGTATGTAGGTAGGTCAAATATGTACCTGGTGATATCCATATCTCAAATTGATCTTAGAGAATAACTGATATCCATTTATTTGATCAAAGAGATCATCTATTCTTAGTAGAGGATACCATCTCTTAACCTTCAATTGGTTCAATTTTAAATAATCCACTCATATCTGGAGGGTACCATCTTCCTTTTTCACAAAAGGACTTGCGAACCCCATGGAGAAGTACTAGGTTAGATGAAACCCTTATCCTCCGAATCCTATAGCTACCTCTTGAGATCTTACAACTCCATCGTATCCATTCTATAAGAAGAAATGGATACTAATGTAGCCCCACATACTAGCTCGATAGAGAACTCTACCTATCATACGATAGGTAAAACTGAAAATTCATCATGGAAGATGTCCTTGAAATGATCAACCACTAGTAGAAAATACATTTGGCATTTCCCCTGGTCATCTAGATATAAACTGGAAATCTTTTCTGTCATTCCACTCAACCCACGATTCCCAGTTCTAGCTCGGATTTCATGGACATCCCATTCACCCTTGAATAGAAACGATCTACCCTCTAGTGATGTAAAACTCACCCTATGGTGATAGTAATCAACAAAGGACTAAACGTGCACTAGCCAATACATTTTGAGGTTGACATCAAAGCCTGTCATATCTAAGACATAGAGATACCAAACAAAGTGACACCCACCAATCTCTAGGGGTAACTTCTTACACAGTTTCACACATAATGTTCCAATCCTTAATGGAGTCTCTAGTTTCATAATGTCATCAGAAGTTTAAACATAGAGCCCAATTCTCTTCACAAATGGAACAAATATAAAACTATGAGAAGACCCTATATAATAAAGTGAAGAATCTAAAATGGAGGGGACTAGAATATTACCTCTGATAGTAGAAGGCCCGAGATCTTGTACCTATTCGGTCTATGACAGATAAAAATTCCTGCATGTACCACAACCCTGCGAAAATCCCGACTACCCTGAGCTGATCCACTCTATTATAGCTAAAAACCTAGATTCTGTCTACCTCTTCCATGACCACCACCTCAGCCTGAGTGGCCTAACATATTCTAGTTCCCTGAAAAGTGAGAATGTGTTAGACATTCTCTAGAACATGGAGTCTGTGCATATACTCTCTCACTAGCCATCAGTGGGAATTTCCTATAAAAGCTCTGTATATGGACCATATTTCTGAATGATCAGCATTACACAAGGTCTATCGAGTAATATGGTTTCACGTTCCCAAATTTTCTGCACTGGTAAAACCACACTTGGCTACCTAAAGAAACATTCTGACTACTAGGTTCGCTGCGAGTAAGCTCCATACATTTCTTTATACTAACTGTTGAGACAATACCAAATCTTCGTGCCAAACTGCCTTAGATCACACCTAAAAATTCTCTATCATTCTGCTGGATAATTAGTGCTAGGTTCAATATTACAGATATAGTAGTCATAAGAAAGATAGTCACATATGATCTGATGTCGTACCTGAGACCATCCTTGAGTCGCCTAGCTTGTGAAAGATCAGAACTCATCAGAACAAGTTTTAAGCATGCGAGCTTAGTAAAATCATCTGGGTAATCCTTAAATAATAGATCACTCTACTCCATATGCATGAACTCTTGGGATTTGTCGGTGCTCAATTTCTTCGTATAGAAATAGTCACAGAAGACTCTCTATAAGTATTCCAAAGGAATATATAGATGACTCCCCATATGAGTAATAACATCCCACCATATCTTAGAGAAATCTTGTATCATATAAGTCATGAGATTTACCCTCCACCTAGGAGGCATCTCTATATTCTCAAAGATAGGGAACATATTCTTTTTCCATGACTTTGCAGCCTGTGGTCCCCCATCTGTAGAAAATGTGGTAGGGTGTTACTACTGGAACACTCTAGTCAGCTCATCCATAGAAGTGTTAGGTTGAGGTGATCCCTGGAATGTTTTCATAAAGCATGAAATGTTTTTGCAGAACTGTTCATCATCACCTACATTTGGAGAAACCACTAGTGTCTCAGTTAGCATGAATGGAGGATCCACTGGTAGCCCATGGCCTACCACCTATGTGGTTTGCTCATCGCCAACCTCCTAGAGTACTATTGGAGGTATTCATGGTGGAATTACTCTGTAAATCCAAACACATACACCCCAATATAATATATTTTTATCAAGGTACTGAATTCAAGGGCACAAAAACTAAATAGGAGAAGAAAATCCTCAAAAGTTCCAATAGTTGGGTACACAACGTGTCTAACCAAAACATGATGTTTCCCCTTAAACTATAACATGGGAGTGTAAATCTACCTACATTAGTCATGTAAAAATCCTTGGTACATGACATGTCAAACTTACACACAATGTGTACTCATATTTTCCCCTCCTAGCCAAGTTCTTCTACCTGAAAAGACTGACTTGGGTTCTACCTATGTAAAACCACACAGGGTGTACCTAACTCACACAATGAGTTCTGCACAAAACTCAAGAACCTGTGTTTTCTCGCACACAACTAGTTAAATGTCTATATATCACACGACGTGTACTTAGGGTACATAGTGTGTACTTAAGAAGTTCTTTTGTTCCTGAACATAACAACACATGGCATGTGTTCATGAACACACACGCCGTGTTGTCCGGGTTTCCAGACAGTGAGCCTCTGAAACTTCACCAGAACCCCTATTTTTGATTAATAAAGAAATAGTGCGCCAAATTTCAGGACTTGGGGGCCCATAATCCCTATGAATCAATGTTTGGAATCACATATAGCACACAACAACACAATCTATATCCCATAGCCGAAACATGATCCACCAAATTCTGATCAAAGAGGGACTATACTCCTCAAGGACCAAAGTTTGGTATCCATCCAATTCAACCATAACACGTATCAATACACATATCAAAACAGAAGACATATCTACCATGAAACCTATCACAAAAAACATGAATATATAGCAAAAAATCTATAAAAATAACATACAATTAGTAATTCTCTCTAAATGGAATGGAAGGAATGTATGGAATGTGATTTCTAATAATTTCCTATATGATGCATGATATGGTATGCCCTCATCTCATTAGTTATCAAAAAAAAGATCCAAAATGATATCAATAATTACAACACAAAACAAGTGATCCACCCAACGATGAAATATAATAAACTATAACTGATCAAAATCAAAAAATTACAATTTCATATGAGGTAATTTGGCTTTACCCTGCATGCGAGGTAGCTACTCATAGGCCCAAAATTGTACCAAATCCATTTAATTTACAGATCTTTCTATCCATAGAAAAAAATAAAGAAAAATAAAAAAGAAATCCCCTAATACCACTTTGCAACATCCCAAATCTAGATTCCACTCAACTGGTCCCCCATATCCTATTTTCAATATAGCCTCAATTGCATTTCTCCAAATTCCATAGGCCACCGAGCAATAGTGAAGACCTAAGCTGTGATAGTGGGAAAACTATGTCCTCCATGGTAGAGTGTAATATAGTGTAATAAATAATAATACAATAGCAGAAGTAGAAAAAAACATACAACTGAAATAAACAACATAAGACTGATAAGATAAATAACTAAGAATCATTCCATATAAAAGATGATGTAGCATGTTATATGTTCTATTAAAGCATCCAAAAAAAAATAAAAAGTAGTAATACAAAATATACTTGTCACCAAGCACAAAATAAAAAAAAAGTGAGCTAAGAATAATTGAAAGCCCTCGCTCAGTCCCATTCTCTCCAACTCCAAAACAACAAATCAAGTACCTATAGTAGGGTGCTTTCCCAGATCAACACCAATAATCATATAATCTTTTTTGGCCCAAAAGGATGACCCAAATAGGGTATGAGACTAAATCCTTGTAGGAAACCACCCAAGATCTATGTCAATATATCAGTGAATATATATATATAACAGGTAGTGTTTAATAGGGAAAGATATAAATAGTATGTATACAAAAGTAAGCCCAAAAGATGTCTTAGAAGACAATGTAATCATGTATAGGTGAAGAACAAATCCAAGTTTGTTATTTGCCTTGGAAAACATGTCATTAGTCATTTTATTTCATTATTCAATTCAAAACTGAGTCTGGTATTGACATCTTGAAGTGGGATACAAGTATCACTCCTGTTGTGTTTAATCGAAACCATATTACCATGGAACAACATAACCCCAAACTTGATCAAAACTAGTTATACAAGAATTTCAACAGTCAATCAGGGTCGAAACCTGATGTATATGAATTTCAGCATGTGATAGGGTCAAGAACCATTATATAACAATTTTAGCATGTATCAGGGCCAAGCCCAATTTGTAAGTATTTCATTAAAAAACATTTAACTTACACTATTACATGGTTGATAACATAATAACTTACTTGGGAAACTCATATCACAAGCCTAACATGTTAATTAAACTATCAGATGGAATAAAAATTTATTATCTCACTTGGGAAAATAATTCAATTAAACAATTAAATTCAAAATAACCCATAAAAGGATAACAAAGGCATGCTTATAGGAATCCCAGGCCAAATGGATAAACATTGGCCATCCAAGGGAAAACACACCCACTGGGTGGCCCTCAATAGAGGGTAACAGTCTCAAACATGCCTTATAATCCTTTAATCAACTACCCAATCAACATTAGGTAACAACATAGGTCAATATTCAATTTAAGGGACACCAAAAAATGGGATCACAACACTCACACACATATATTCAACTTGAAAATATGAAAAAGGGATGAGACCACCTACCTCATACTCATACGACTCTCCTTGTCCATCATCGATCTTTGATTCGACATAGAATGGGGTAGATCTATAAAACAAGAAAAAAACACTCAACATTTGATAACTAAATAGAGAGAATAAATATGAATACAGGCTCAAAATGAAACAATCACTCACTGAGGGGATCCTAACAGATCTAATGGTGTTTGAATCTGGTGTTAGACGAAAAAATTGGAGGAAGTTTACCTTTCGGATTTCCTAGGCACACTGCTCGTCGAAGGGGTTTTTTTCTATCTGTTTGAAAAAATGACACTATTTATTGACTTAAAATTTAAAAAAAGTACACGAAGATTACTTGGGACTACACTCCTTGTTCTTAAAACTCATGTGCAGACCATTACATGGGCGTGTAATGAGATACATGGTGTGTAACCCTCCATACATGGTGTGTACATAAAAGTACACGAAATGTAGTCCCCAGTCACGTAGTGGAATAAGACTGTAGCCAAAAGTTGACCTCTTTCCCCCTATTTTCATAAGTATAAACTGAAAAGTAAAGATCCATTCATCAAAGGAAGAACCAGGGTCTTACAGTAAAAGATAAAACATCAATTATAAAAGAATTAATTCAAAGTAGTCAAGTCCTCTAAATATAGATATAGAATATGAAACAACATTATATTAAAAATATAACCAATTATTAACATATAAAAAATTCTCAATACATGTTAGGAATAAAAATATATGAAATATATATGACACCATCTTGAAATAAATTAATTTACTAATTTTTAAACCATTAATGGAAAAACACACAGAAGGCCCTATGCAAGTAAAAAACATTTTGTATCTATAAAATAATTTAAACATTATCCCAGTGATAAAATAATAGTCAAAATAAAAATGAAACTAGAATAGAAAAAAATTAACTATTTCTCCCATTTAAATTCCTCTTAAAAATTTTTAAACATAATATTAAAACTTTAAAATCCAATAACCCAATATACTGATTTTTTTTGAAAATATAATGTATAAATAGCACACACATTATCCTAAAAACATAGCCTCTAATAAATTCATTTCCATAATTAAAAATATTTCTATAAAAACACATACAATATATAATTATTAAATATCCATGATGAAAACATACTAGTCTATAAAAAAGTGATGTTAACCCTTTCCAATTCAAATACATCTCAAGAAAGATAATTAGGTTGATCCACGCAACTTATTTAGTGATGATAAAATTATTATACCACCCTTTCCATTTTATGGACTCCTACTAGAAAAAACATCTTAGTATGAAAAAATGATTACCTATATTTGGATCAAACAAAAATGTTAATCCATCAAGAATAATAATTTTTCCAAGTCCAAACCATTTTAAAATGTTAAAAATTGATCATAAATTTCTTTTCGGTTAGTGAATAATATTTACACCGCTTAAAAATATTTTAAAATTGAAAAGACTACCATCACACCAATCCAAACCCTAATAATTACTAAATTTTGAGCTTCCCACTAAATTAATTCCTTAAAAACCTTGTTAAATTATAAAAAATTATATAAAATCACTTGTCACAACTTCAAATCAATGAAAATAATTTCTATAAGTAATTGAAATTCACGGAAATTTTGTTAAATCCATTATTATTAAGAAATTTCGATTCTGAAAAAGTGTACATTAAAGTCCCAAATATAAGTGGTGAGACCAAACATAACTAAATTATAATAATAAATCAACATAATAGAATAAATTCATCTAAAATTTAAAATATTAATAGGTAATAGAACTTGATATCACATAAATGCCATTAGTATCAATCATAATATATCTATGAGATTAATAGAAAATATTAAAAATCATTAATAAAGGAAGTCATTTCAAAACCACACCAGTTCAAGTTAATAGATTGTGTGCATAATCTAAAGCTCGTGAACCATGAACACAACCCATGCCTATGAAAATCATTGGTTCCTCTTAATACATACCTAAAGGTTAAAATTTTACCCGTATAGAAGGATAAAGAAAACTCATAATAATATTTACACATTCCCAACATATTTAGAAACTCATAGTTAAATAATAAAACTGTTTTCCTAACACTTATTATCATCTACTTATTGAGATCTGAGGACCCAATCTATGATCTAAACTAATACCCATATAAAAAAGACAAAATTTAGTTCTGATACCACATTTTCTTGAATAATAATTGTTTACACTTGATCTGGGTATGCAAGACATCCCATGAATGTCCTAAAGGGTGTTTCTAGGCATAAAGTAAACACAAGTGGAATCAATTTCACATGATGAAACCAAAAAAACATAGATCTTCTACTCATATGTTTTTCTTAACCACTCTGTAAGTCAGATGCCTCACACAACAAATAAGAAGATCCAATTATAAGAGAAAACAAATGATGTATACACATATAACATAACTCATAAATTATAGAAAAAACGAAAATAAAATAATAAAATCATTCCAATATATATATGAATGATTTTTTTTTAAAATTAACATCATTAAACAAGAGATACAAAAATGATAAATCCACTATGACATGATACATAAAAATAATGAAATACTAAAATAAAAAAAGACCATGGCCACCCATATCCATGTGTTAAGAAAATTACTCCTTTATTTGGAACCACCACCACCATACTCAAACCAGAATCCAATGATCATGTTCTATATTCAAGAAGATCATGAAATGAACCTAAAATGTATATAGGAGTTAAAAAAAATTATCAGTAGGTATCCTCTATACGGTAATGACCCATGTCATTACAATTTGATAAATTTGGACAAAATTTTAATTTTTAGTCACAAAACAGTGTTATTTCAATGAATCTGACCATAGAATTGGATTATGAGCATTATAAAATCTTTAAGAGATGTTTTTAGATATGTTTCTAGGCTTTGTTAGTGTCTTGGGTGTTTGGGTGGATGCTTGGTTAGAGTTATCATGCTGAAAAACTATAGTAGTAGGTGGTTGCACTAGGACCCCTGTGGCTACATTACGAACTAATTGCATCCTATTTTTTGAATGGGTTGGGTGGACATTTTATATGATTCAAAATAAGAAAAACTCTTTAGGTTTCTTTTACATACACAAATGAAAAAAGTGGAGGTTGAACCCTTCCGCAAATTTATTCATCCCTTTTCTTATTTTGATCTAATTTTTTGGTTGCCTTCTTTATATGGATTACAGGAATGGTGTTCAGAATTATCTTATTTGTTCCCCATTTGGTTCTCCTATGATTTTTGGTTTTCTAGTTATGATTTCAAGAATATGATTCCATCAGAGTATGGTGGAATCACCCTAAATGATGGGTATTTAATTTGTGGGATATAGATATTGTCTCAGAATGAGGCATGCATGTTGTTTCTCGTCATTCACCTAGATTTATGTTTCCCGGTGATTTTATTTGGTGTTTTTGGTGATTTTGGGTGGAATCGACCATTAATTTGGGGAATTAATTTAGGTCCTTTTTGTAGCTTAGGATTCAGTATATTTTGGGAGTATACCACATCCTTTTTCTCATAGATTCACTACCATGGGGTCACCTTATGAGATTGACATCTCTAGGATTAACATTTATATTTTTGCATCAAAAGAATATTTGTCATTCAGAGATGAAACATGACTGGTTAGAAAGGAATTGATTCTATATTTGGTTGTGTATGATGGTGGAAGGACAAACATGACCTATTAGGTACAATAATCATCATGGTGGAAAATATTTAATGACCCACGTCGTTATAGGTTGATAAACTTAGACGAAATTTGTTTTTTGGTCCCAAAGAAGGGGATGATGTATGAATTGGGGATTAGATTAGGGTTCTGAGCTTTGAAAAATCTCAATGAGATGATTTTTTACATGAATTTAGGCCTTGTGAGTATTTAAGGTGTTCAAGATGATGTTTGGGTAGGTTTATGGTGTCTTAGATTGTGAAAAACTGTTGTCGCATGCTATCACGCCATGACCTAGGTGGGTCACATCAAAACATTATCAAGGTAGAGGCATGTATTCTCTGATCAGGGTTTGTTTCCCTGAGACCGATGTGACCACATCACCTATTATGACCTAATATACTAGGGATTATTTACCTATATGAAGTATTGTTTTTATTATAATATGTTTCATGAAATAAAGAACTAAATCAAAAACCTTCAATCATTAATAAAATTAAATTATTCGGGATGACTGTTATAGGGATTAAAGTAACAGGAATAGAGTGTAGTAGATAAATATTGAATTCTTATGTTTATAATACATTTATATTTTTAATTTGAAAAAATATCATTTTTTCATTTATCATGACAATATTAACTTATGTTCAATTTTTACAATTTTTCTTAAATAATTTCATTTTAGGTGAATAGTGAATAATACTGATTTTACTAATACTTCCAATTTTATGAAATTATTATATAAAAATTACCTGAATGTTTTTGAATATATTTTTATTATAAAAAATATTTTTTTTATAAAGCCAAATTAATTATTTTAAAATAATATTTTGATATATAAAACCGATGCTTAATATTTCTATATTTTTTTGTAATGTTTTAATGTAAACTGTTATTCATCAATTTTCCTAAATAATATATTCACATAAAAGAATTAGGATTTTGACGTATTTAAATTTTAATTTTATATAATTTAAAAAATAATATATTTTTTAATTTCATTAGAATCAACAACATTGATAATGTTATCTTAAACACAAAACATATGCTTAAAAATACACATTTTATAAAAACATGTTTTTGTGCATTACATGTTCTAATATTAAAATAAATTTTCCTTACACATAGAAATTTTATTTGATAAATTTTATTTCATATTTAGAATCAATAATTTTAAATTATCTATTAAGCCTGATTTTATTTTTATGCATTAAAAATAATTTACTTTTGGAAAAATTAGTTACCACTATAAAAACCAAAAAATGGAAAGAGTAAAAAATATATGTTTAAATGACTTAGAAAAATGTTGGAACATGTATAGAAAAGTGTGGTTAAGGATTTATTGTGTTCACACCTCCCAAAACTCTATTATTATCTGGTTGTTCTTCACATGTGTTGACACTGCTAAATGTGTACCATTCAGTTTTCTATAGAAGGACACATCTGCTGAGTGTTTAACTGATATTATTCTTGTGGGGTATATTATGTAATGGATAAAAGTCATCACATGCAGTCATCTTTATCAAAATTTCATCACACATGGGATAGATATAATGTACCATGAGAACCTTAGGAAGATGATCTCACTTTAACTATAATCCCTTTTGTTGAGACTACCATATGAGACACTATTATAAGAAGACTGAGCCACACGTTTAACAATATGCTTTGAAGTGATCAATATTGAAGGAATCACAGGTTACTAAAATACCATTTTCATAGCACGTGTATGCGGAACAGAGATTCTCCATAGGGGAATAATGTGTGGTTCCTCCTCTATTGGGATCATCACTCACTTCATCTTCATTTTTCTGCAAGACAACTAGAGAATTAGCCTTGTCCGTAGAACCATTCTCTCAGAATAGCATATGGAATGGCCTGCATCATGACTCCTTGGTTTGTGTGGGAAAATTCCATTATACTATGGAATATCACAAGGTGTTATAGAAACCTATAGTTAATATTATTGTGTAACACAAAGCCTCTAGGTAGACATGTTAAGCCACAAATATTTCCTATGGATGTGTTCAAAGTGTGACACACATAATACATAGTGACCGACATGGGGAAACTAATCATCTATGAGTGGGAAACATGTGAAGAAATAAACATGTTTGCATAATCTACACAATGTAAAAATGGATCACTTGATTTAGGATGTGTAGGTATACAACATGTTACATAAGAGGTTCTACACACACCATACAAAAACATAGTATACAGGTATATATTGTTTGATATGTAGATCATATAATACACAGATATGTATAAAGTTCATGATTCCACAAACTCTATTTATGGATAATATGATTCCAGGAGGATGGTTCAAATGATGTCTCCATGCCATGATATTTGGTATTGCATGAAGAGTCCCAACACGTGGGTGCCATCGTGTAAGAAGAATGATTCTTAGTCTCTAAATGCTTCCAAAAGCAGCAAGTTAATTGTTTGAAACTACCAATATTATCGGTTCTTTGAAGGAATATGCCAACATAGTAGAATCTTAAAATCAAAATCTGATTAATCCAGTGTGATGAACAATAAAACATGATAATATGACATGCCACCTTTCTTGGATGCACAAAGGAAGTGTGATAATTTTCCTATAAATATAGAAGGTAGATCACAGTTTTTAGGTAGTTTTCCATTCTGAAGAGAGATATATTTCTTTATTTGTAATGATGAGCATCGTAAACCTACATAAGGGTTATGAGAAGAATCTCACATGAGAGTGAATGATTTCATTCCCAAGAAGTAGTTAAGGAACCCCTTAATACATCACACAGATGGATATGCATCACATAACCTATAAGGAGAAGCAGGTTCCACCCCCTAAGAGAGAGATCTAATTTTTCTTGTAAAATAGAGAATCATAAGATCCCACACCTGATGTATGTGATGTTATCCATGATAAAATAGAGGCATTGAAAATACCAGTGTGAAGATATGGGTGTTAGAGGACCAGTTTGGTTTTCTTAAATTCCCGTTGCCATGATATTTGGCATCGTGTAACCCCCCACGTGAGAAGGAATTTACACTCACTAAAAGATATGAGCCACCATGTAATCTTTCATGCCAAAGGTATTGGCACCACATGGCCAATCATGCGTTAGGATATGATACCAAAAGGGGTAAAAGATTAGGAAAAGATATAAATCACGCCTCTTGAATAAACTCAGTCATGAGACATGGATTCTCATTCCAATCATGATCCTTACATCCTGAAAATGGAATTCAAATGTAACACCCCAAGATTTCATAGTACGTTATTTCTTCAAAGTAATTCAATAACTTGCACTACACACAACACCGAGTTCTAGTGCACCATGACTTACCAAACTAACTGCTCAAAAAAGGTTATGAATAGTATTAACTGAATATTGAACTTTATATAATTCTTATAATTTTAGAATCCATATTATGAGTTTCTTAAACATAAGGTAAAAAAAAATTCATTTTTTTCAGATAAAAGAAGTATTTTTTTAAAATGAAATTTTACCGCCTTTTAATGGAGAAATTTTTTTCAATTCAAATATTTGAAACTTTAATATATTCAATTTGACCAAATAAAATTCTTCTTTACAATCGGGACATAAGAATTTAGTTTCAATAAATGTTTGGTGTTATTCTGATAACTTTCATAATTGGGTGACTAGTGGAAAATACTATATTTTTACTGAATTTTTTTTGATCATAATAATTTATAGTGTTAGATTATACATTTTAATTGTTTTAAAGTATAAATATATTATATTTTTACCATTTAATCCAATTCTGGTCATTATAAGTAATTTCATTTTGAAATTGGACATAAATAAGTGTCAATCTTTTGATAGTTATTATTTTTTATAAATACAGCTTTTGGTTTTAACAACGAGAATTAATTTTAAAATAATAAATGAAATTTCTATGTTTTTATTTTTTTAAAATAGACTTCATTTTTGAATTCAAAATATCAAAATTAGCTTAGGGTTAAATTTTGGTATTTTTCAGAAAAATCTCAATTTTTGATGAATTGTGAAAAACACTAAGTTATTGTTTAAAACTGAATTTTTATTTAAATAATTATTTATTTTATTTAAATTAATTTGAGGTCAAAAAAGATACACAATACCTATAGATGTTAAATTTAATTCATTGGAGTCAGTTTATAATTATTTTAGATATATAAAAATTTTATTGAATTTTTTACCGTCTTTTACCTACCTCCTAGGAGTATTTGAAAATTTATATAAAACATAATTTTACTTCTTCTGTGAGTTGAATTTCAAAATTACTAGCGACACATTTAATATCAATGAGTAAAATTTTGTTCAATAAGATAAAAATAATTTTTGGTGAATAGTAAATTTTTACTTTTATTTACCACGGTTAAATGTAAATAGGGTAATTAAGGGTAAAAATGATATTAGTATTACCCTAACACATGTCCTAATTCTATTGGAAAAGTATAATTAGACCAAAAAAAACCTTAATAATAAAATATGAACCTCTTTGGTCCACTTGGATTAGATTAGGACATTTATTATTATTTAATTCAGAAAAGAGTTAAAAGTGTTAAATTCAATGTTTAATAACTAAAAATTTTTAATATAGGGTTATTCATTAGATAAATTCAACTATAAATATTCATTATATAGATAAAAATATTTCATACATAATTTTATTTTATTTATAATTTTTAGACATTAAATAATTAAATTTATTAATGACACAATAATGATGTAGTAATTACCGTATTAATGAATTATTAAAATAACTGATATTATAAATATCCAAATAATTCTAATTTGAGACTTTTTATGAATTCCACTAATTTTCTAGTTTTATATGACATATTAGAGTTGTTTAGATGAATTTGTTTGAAGTAATAATGCTGTTATGAATTTAGCAAAAACAAAATACCAAATAGTGTTGAAATTGACATAAAAGAGTTTTTGAAACTAATATTATATTATTAATTGATATTCCATTCCTATAAATCTAAGGTTCCACCAAAAGACTTATATAATGATATGTGTATCATTAAAAAACCACTTGGGGTTCAGATGGAAGTATATAGTAATTTTATTTACCATATAATATAAAAATACAAAGAGACATGGTAAATGTCAAACTATTTAACTAAGAGTTAAATCTAAAAGATAAGGTTAATATAGTGAAAAAAACCTGTTTAATAACTATTGTTTGAGTGGTTTCTGACCCATACACACCTTATCCTTTAAATAATATACTTTTGAGCCATTAGAAACCGAAAATTATTTTATTATAAAATAATATTTTTAGCTTTTCATAAGGTGCCCCTCACTCCTCTAATAAAAGGGCACGTTTATTTTCTCTAATTGACACCTTCAAATCCATTTGTCTCGGCCAAAACCTGACCAAATACCCTCTAAAATATCCTCCCTTAATCCTAGAGTCCTTAATTTTGTAAAAAATCCAACCTATTGAGCCCTTTTGATCAAATCAAAAGGAAGAACCCGAAGAAGAGGTAAATATTTCATCACCTCTTTCAAGTTCCTTTCTTCTTCCACTTCCTCTTTATTTGTTGTTTCAATTATAAAATAATAACTCCATTATCTTCTATATACTGTTATGTTATGATAAATATGGTACAACCATATTCATTATTCTATCCATCCTTTTAAGGACATGTTAGTATACGTGCGTACGTACGACTAACCGTCTCCACATCGTGGTGTAATTGTTATTCAATACATTATTATATTTTATGGGTATAATAATGATGTGTAATTAATGTAAATAATAAATATAAAATGATAATGATTCTGTATATATTATATAAAATCCAATTATATGTCTTTTTAATATCAAAATAATGATATTGTCGCTCGTGCGTACGTACGGATTACCGTCTACACGAACGCGATGAGATTCATTCCCCATTGTATCCATTCAAGACTAATTTTAATTATATGATTAAAAATAATTTTTAAAGACTTAATATAATTCTAAATATGAATAAGATACATCGTATCCATAACAAACATTACTTACATAACAATACATATAAAGGAAAACGAATCAGTTAACACCCAAAATGACGATAATACTAAAATATTATTAACAAAGCAATATTAAAAGATAATATATGATTTAATATTAATGTATATGATTCTTGTATAATTTAATAATAATTATTTCACCATTATATAGGAGTTTAACCTACCCTCGACTAAGGAAAAGTATAAGGGAAGGGTTAATTTCACAATCTCTTTATTATCCGAGGTTGTTTTTACGTAAGTATCTATTGGGAAATATTTATTATCCTTGTCCATGTTTCATGAAAGAGTTTTTAAAGGGATTATTTTAATGTAATTTTTAGTAAAACATTATTTTAAATGTTTTAAATGCTTATTCCTCAAAATAATTCTCTTTAATGTCCATGTTTTTAAAATGGTTTTTAAGGATTTATCTATATGGACATGAATTTTTTTTAAATGTTGATTCCTTTCAAAAGATTCAATGTTGTATGGGACACTTTGATTCAAAAATGTCTTTAAATATCTTCCTTTCTAAATTGTGTGACACTTAAATTTTTTTATGAAAAAGGGATATTTCTCTCAAAGAATTTTACAAATCATGTTCATCTATGTCAACATCCTTTGATGGATTTTAGACTTGTTTGATGTTGATTTATTATAGTACGAATCTTCCATATTGTATTGAAGGTTTTGTGATATGTTTGACTATGGATGTATTATTTTTATACCATTCATGGTTTATGGATAATTTATTGACATTTCATATGCTATTTTTAATATGAATGTTTATGTTATGTTTAGAAATTTTCATATGAGGAATGCGTTGGACATAGTAAGTGACGGGTGGAGCCTGTTATAGCTCCTCGATGCATCGGTAGGTCTTAAGAGACAAACTAGTGTCATGGAACAAGGCCTTTACAAAATCTTATTTGTTGTCTTGGAAAAAGTCCTTGACTATGTGGCTATAATAGTCTAGCATTATGCATTCCGTCATTATAAAAGTGGCTATTGATATTTCATGTGATTATTCGACTAGTAGAATATCCATGTGAGTAAGTAA
The DNA here is from genome assembly GCA_963277665.1 of Viscum album. Taxonomy (NCBI): domain Eukaryota; kingdom Viridiplantae; phylum Streptophyta; class Magnoliopsida; order Santalales; family Viscaceae; genus Viscum; species Viscum album. The sequence continues at coordinate 386,507,799 of OY728148.1, read as the reverse complement.
ATGGGATTATTTTGATTTATATTATTTATATTATGATGAAGTTTATGTTGAAAAGGCTTTTGTTTTAGTTCTATACATTGCCTTAAATGTTTATACTTATTTATGAATGTTTCGGCTATATTGTTATCCTTACTGAGCATCTGAGCCCACCCCTTTCTATGTTTTATTTTTCCCAGGATGCGAAGAAGTCTATTATTACTGACCTGTAGGGATAGTCTATGGGATCTCAGTGTTATCCATGGAATCAATGTTTTAGTAGTTTTCCATTTTATTATGTAATGTAAACCTTATGAATATATTCAGCAATTCCAAGTCTACTAATCTAATTGGTCTTTTGAGACTTGATCTTTTGTGATCATGCCAATGTATTAAAATAATGCACCGACTCTGGGCTTCCGGGGTCGGGGTGTTACTGTTGGTATCAGAGGGAGGTTTAGTAGAAACCTTGGAATATATATTTAGATAAACTCTAATTTTATCACATTGCCTTAAGATAGACTTTGAGGATTAGTATAGAAGAACTTCCTAGAATTTTGGTATTGTAGAGATTTTGTGATTTTTCCAAGAAATATATCCCTATCTGGATACAAGAAGGTAGAGGCGGCTCTGGCACAGATGTACCTAGGGGTAAAACCTGAAAACACTGCTTTGAGCTAGACTGGAACGGGAACTAGTGCACGACAATGGTCCTTGCTAAACTCTTGGTTATGACACTCCTGGGGGATATTCTTTGGATAATTCTAATTTTCTTTACAAATCATTATGAAGTATTTACAAGTATATACCTTCTCAAGGAAAATATTTTTATGATTATGGATTATATCCATAAACTGTTCAATTTACGTTATGTATTTTACATGTTTGGAATTATGCATTTCGATTCATAAACTGACCTAGTGTATGACATTGTTTAGAAATGGTGCCCAGTAGATGGAATGAGACGTCCAACAACACACATGATCCAAAGAGTAAGAAGGATCATATATTTCATGCTGTTAAGACAAAATTTAGAAATAAAATAGTCTCTCACGTATTATCATCATATGAAGAAATAATATCCTGTGTTAATAAGATAAGTAATGAATTTTCTAAGTCCTATGGATTTGAAGGGAAGCCAAAGAAGAAAAATATGGTAGAGGGAAACAAGGATTTTCCCATAGGTGATAAATGTGGAATGAATCACCTTGGTAAATTATTGAAGGGAATGGGAGTTTTTATATGTGTGGAGACAAAGGACACCAAGTACATGATTTCAAGGGTACGAAAAAGGTTTCAAATGTAAAATGCTTCATCTACAAGGCATTGGGGAACTACATGAATCAATGTCCCAATCATCAAAGTATACCAAAAATGATGCTATTGGATAATAATCAAGTTATTATGCTACCTTAGATGAAGTGGAATGACTAGTGTTCTTATGTTGTTATTATAGAATTACTTCATTTGAGTGTTTTGTCAACAATTTACTATTTATATGAAATATATAGAAAAATGAGGATTGTACTGGAGTACTATTTTTTGAGGATTTGAGATTATATTATTCTAGGAAACGTGACTTAATAATAAGATACACTTTTTTGGAAAAATACATGGTTAATGGAAATGTAATCCTTAATATGGTTCCGATAATTAGGTAGTGATTTTGGAATAAGAGATGGTTGATTTGGATAAATTATATAGGATATTCTTGACTTCCTTGGAACTGATTAATAGTTTGTTTATTTCATCGTTATTGGAATATTCAATATTTTTGGATATAAGGAATATATCTAGTATTATATCAAGGATAAGGGAGAACGAATGTAATCAATAAAGTTTTATATTAATTTAGGGTGTTACCATGTTTTAAAATAATACAAGATGAAGGTGTTCACATGTTATTACGTGGAAAAAGGGATCTTCATTGTGTTAAAATTCCTTATAAATTTTGGACTGTGAGTTTGGATAGAAGTATTTTGGATAAGTCTAAAGGTTTCAATAGATTAGTTTGAAATTGGATACTATTGTTAAGGTTTTTTGTGGATTTTTATAAAAAGGACAACACTCAGACCGTGTGACAACCTGTCGTGTTGGAAAAAGCTACAGGAATCAAACCCACAACCATAGTGAAATTGGGATTTATCACCTACCACTGGACTACATGATTTACTTGGATTTTATAATGTAGTTTTTTTAAAGGGTTTGATAGGTGAATTATAAATTAATTTTTTTGGAACCCTATATGAATAGGATAAATAGAATATATTTTTTATGTTCTATTATCTTTTTGAGTGAAAGATAAATTTATGGGAGAAAATAGTTAAAGGATAGAACTCTACTTGTCAAGTATATATATATATTTATTCTATTATTCTATGATGAAATTAATTATTTAACTTTAGTGAAGGGATCTCAAAACCAAAAATGTGCTATCTTAATACCTTATGTTTTGTTAAACCGATGGTATTCTAAATCATCATAGATTGATGGATTTGAGGCCCTCAATTTTACACTTGTTTGTGATTGATGACCTCAACAACTCCCTATAGATATTTATGTTATTCTTCCAATTATGTGTCTCTAATTTCAACCAATGTTCTACTAATAGAGATCATAATTTTTTGGTGACCCTTTCATTTCCCTTTTCTTCTTATTAAGACTAAATTTTATTAACACAATTTCTGATGTGGGTTTTCCCACAAAGGTATTTTGTATTTTCAACCTTTTATTTTTGAAAAACAATTTCAAATTGCGAGGACATAATTTATTAAAGGTGGGAATAATGTAACACCCCAAGATTTCATAGTACGTTATTTCATTAAAGTAATTCAATATCTTGCACTACACGCAACACCGAGTTCTAGCACACCATGACTTACCAAACTAGCTGTTCAAATGCGGTTATGAATAGTATTAACTTAATTTTGAACATTATATAATACTTACAATTATAGAATCCATATTATGAGTTTCTTAGACATAATTTAAGAACAAATTCATTTTTTAAGATAAAATAAGTATTTTTCAAAAAATGAAATTTTACCGCCTTTTAATGGAGAACCTTTTTTAAAATCTAATATTTGACACTTTAATATATTAAATTTGACCATATAAACTTCTTCTTTAGAATAACGACATAAGTATTTAGTTTCAATAAAATTTTGGTGTTATTCTGATAACTTTCATATTTGGGTGAATATTGAAAAAAACTATATTTTAACTGAAAACTAGTTTTTTAATCAAAATAATTTATAGTGTTAAATTATAAATTTTAATTATTTTGAATTATAAATATATTATAATTTTACAATTCAATCCAATTCAAGAAATTATAAGTAATTTCACTTTGAAATTTGATATAAACAAGTGTCAATCTTTTGATAGTTATTATTTCATAAAAATACACCTTTTGGTTTTGACACCAGGAATTAATTTTAAATTAATAAATGAAATTTATATATTCTTAATTTTTTAAAAAGACTTCATTTTTTGATTCATAATATCAAAATTATCTTATGGTGAATTTTTGGTATTTTTCTGAAAACATTCAATTTTTGATGAATAGTGAAAATCACTGAGTTATTATTTAAAACCAAATTTTTATTTTAATAATTATTTATTTTACTTAAATTTATTTTAGGTCAAAATAGATACATAATACCTATTTATGTTAAATGTAATTCATTTGAGTCAGTTTATACTTATTTTAGATATATAAAAATTTTATTGAACTTTTTACCGTCTTTTACCTACCTCCTAGGAGTATTTGCAAATTTAAATAAAACATAATTTTACTAATTTTGTGAGTTTAATTTCAAAAATCCAAGAGAAATGGTTAATATCAAGGATTAAAATGTGCTTTAATATGATAAAAATAATTTTTGGTGAATAGTAACTTTTTACTTTTATTTACCACTGTTAAAAGTAAATAGGGCAATTAAGGGTAAAAATGATATTATTATTACCCTAAAACATGTCCTAATTCTATTGGATAAGTATAATTCGACCAAAAACAACATTAGGAATAAAATATGAACCTATTTGGTCTACTTGGATTAGATTATGACATTTTTTATTATTTAATTCAAAGAAGAGTTAAAAGTGTTAAATTCAATGTTTAATAACTAAAAAAATTTAAATATAGGGTTATACATAAGATAAATTCAAAAATAAATATTCATTAGAAATATAAAATTATTTCCTAAATAATGGTATTTTATTTATAATTTTTAGACATTAAATAATTAAATTTAATTATGACCCAATGAAGATGAAGTAATTACCGTATTAATGGAAGATTAAAATAATTGATATTATAAGTATTCAAATAATTGAAATTTAGACTTTTTATGAATTAAACGAATTTTCTAGTTTAATTTGACATATTAGTGTTGGTTAGATGAATTTTTTTCTAAGTAATAATGCTGTTATAAATTTATAAAAAACAAAATACCAAATAGTGTCAAAATTGACATAAAAGAGTTTTTAAAACAAATATTATATTTCTAATTGATATTCTATTCCTAAAAATCTGAGGTTCGGAAAAAAGACTTATATAATGATAGTTGTATATTTAATGAACCACTTTGGGTTCTATTGGAAGTATATAGTAATATTATTAGCCATATAATATAAAAATAAATAGAGACATGATAAATGTCAAACTATTTAACAAAGAGTTAAATCTAAAAGATAAGCTTAATATAGTGATCAAAAGCTGTCTAAAACATATTGGTTGAGTGGTTTTCTACCCATACCCAACTTAGCATATAAATAATCAACTTTGAAGACATTAGAAACCGAAATTGATTTTATTATTAAATAATATTCCTAGCTTTTCCTAAGGTGCATCACACTCCTCTTATAAAAAGGCACTCCGCTTTCTCTCTAATTCACACCTTCAAAGCCATTTGGATCAACCAACCCCTACCCAAATACCCTCTAAACTGTCCTCCCTTCATCCTAGAGGCCTTCCTTGAGTCATAAAGCCAACCTATGGAGACCTTTTGATAAAATCCAAAGGAAAAACCCAAAGAATAGATAAATATTTCATCACCTCTTTCAAGTTCTTTTCTTCTTCCACTTCCTATTTATTTGTTTTTTCCATTATAAAATAATAAATCTATTATATTATATATAATTTTATGTTATTATAAATATTTTACAATCATATTCATTATTCTATCCATCCTTTTAATGACATGTCACCATACGTGCGTACGTACGGCTTACCGTCTCCACATCGTGGTGTAATTGTTATTGAATACATTATTATATTGGATGGGTATAATAATGATGTGTAATTTATGTAAATAATAAATATAACATGATAATTATTCTATATATATGATATAACATCCAATTATATATTTTTTAATATCAAAAGAATGATATTGTCGCTCGTGCGTACGCACAGATTACCGTCTCCACGAATGCGATGAGATTCATTCCCCATCATATACATTCAAGAATAATTTTCATTAGATGATTAAAAATAATGGTTAAAGACTTAATATAATTCTGAATATGAAAATATACATCCTATACATAACAAACATTACTTATATAACAAATTATATAAAGTAAAACGAATCAGTTAACACCCGAAACGAGGATAATACTAAAATATTATTAACATTGAAATATTAAAATATCATATATGATTCCATATTAATGTATATGATTCTTGTATAATTTAATAACAATTATTTCACCATTATACAAGAGGTTAACCTACCCTCGATTAAGGAAATGTACAAGGTAAAGGTGAATTTCACAATCTCTTTATTATACGAGGTTGTTTTTACGTAAGTATCTACTGAGACATATTTATTATCCATATCCATGTTTCATGAAAGAGGTTTCAAAGGGATTATTTTAAAGTAGTTTTTACTAAAACATCATTTTAAAAGTTTTAAATATTTACTCCTCAAAATCATTCTCATTAATGTTTATGATTTCAAAATGGGTTTTAAGGATTTATCTATATGAACATGAATGTTTTTAAAATGTTAATTCCTTTCAAAATTTTCAAAGTGGTGTCAGACACTTTGATTCAAAAATGTCTTTAAATATCCTCATTTCTAAATTGTGCGACTTTTAAATGTTTTTAGGAAAATGGATATTTCTCTCAAATAGTTTTACAAAACATTTTCATCTATGTCAACATCCATTGATGGATTTTAGACTTGTTTGAAGTTGATTTATTATAGTAAAAATATTCCATATTGTACTGAAGGTTTTGTGATATGTTTGACTGTGGATGTCTTATTTTTATACCATTCATGATTTATGGATGAAGTATTGAAATTTCATAGGCTAGTTTTAATACTAATGTTTATGTTATGTTTAAAAATTTTCATATGAGGAATGCATTGGGTTTAGTATGTGACGGGTGGAGCCCGCTATAGCTCCTCGATGCATCGGTAGGTCTTATGAGACAAACTAGTGTCTTAACACAAGGCCTTGACAAAATCTTATTTTTATTCTTGGTACGAGGACTTGACTATGTGGTTATGAAAGTCTGGAATTATGAATTCCATCATTATGAAAGTGGCTATTAATATTTCATGCGATTATTCGACTAGTAGAATATCCATGTGAGTAAGTAAATGGAATTATTTTGATTTATATTCTCCATATTATAATGAATTTTATGTTGAAAAGGCTTTTGTTTTAGTTCTATACATTTCCTTAAATGTTTATTCTTATTTATGAAAGTTTATGCTATATTGTTATCCTTACTGAGAATCTGAGCTCACCCATTGCTATGTTTTATTTTTCCCAGGATGCGAAGAAGTATATTATGACTGACCTGCAGGGATAGTCTATGGGATCTCAGTGATGTCCATGGAGACAATTTTGCAGTATTTCTCCATTTTATGATGTAATGTAAACCCTATGTATGTATCTAGTAATTCCAAGGATACTAAACTAATCAGTCTTTCGAGAATTGATCTTTTTTTATCATGCCAATGTATTAAAATAATTCACCGACTCTCGGCTTCTGGGTTTGGGGAGTTACATCAAATTTCCACATACCCTGTTATGTGATGAATTTCGGATAACAACATGGCATCTCGCTACTATCAATTACTAAAAAATTTATTTGATGCACAATGAAAGTTGAGAATGAATATAATTCAAGAATTGATGCACCATACCGATCCAAGGGATATAAAAACTAAACACATGAAACATTCAGATGTTCATGAGAATCTCAATGTCATGCTTGATACCTCCATGTGAATAAACATAAATATTCCTTGTACATACGAGTAAAATCATCATGAGACTCAATCGGTTCACCTCCTCTAGTCAATCACATGTGAATTTGGATGTAGTGTGATGCCCTCATGTGAACCGTCAGTTGCACAACACATTCAAGTGTATTTGGTTATGTGAAATTCATGCAATGTCTTGAATGAATTTTCATTCACCCTTTGGAATGCATTATTTACATGAAGACACACTCAATCGCGCTATGGAATCATACAACCATGAATGCATGACACATCAAAGGCATGTAGAGTGAATGCCCCTGATAATGTGAACACTCTATCACAAGATCCATCACTAATCATGGAATTTACCATGACCAAAAATAAGGGTTGTGCATGGAAATGATGGCACACCATCATGGGATTCATTATTGATCATGCATCACATCAAAAATAAAGAGAGTGGTTATCTTTGAAAAAATTCACATGGTTGTAAGTGATCTAAAAAATCATTATTACACTTGCAGTCATAAAACATCATGTGATATTTCCTTGGCAGTCTGCAAGACACCACAACAATCCAATGATATTTCCACCTTATCTCACAAAAGCCCTATAGCATGCCATACTCATCATGTGAAGGGCCTCAAGCTCTCCCTTTTGATCCACTAGGAACACAGTTGGAATTTTCACTAAAATGCTTGTGCATCTCCATAGGGCCTTTCTTGGTCACATGACACATCACAAATAGGTAGAGTGATTGTATTCGACAACACTCATGGCACCTTGTGAAATCACAAAACATGGTAAATTAAATCAAATTAAATAAAAAGAGGATGAGTTAGGAGGATATCATGGTTGTAATAATCTCACAACCTACCTAGGATGTCTTCGATACATTCTCTCAAGAACCCTTGATGAGTCAGCTTAATCCCATGAAGGCCTTTCGATAGGCACCCTAATCTCGTGAAGGCCCTTGAAAAAGTAAATATGACAATATGAAAGTACTTATACATTCTTGTATGATTAAAAAATGTCCCCATTAATTTATATTAATCTATTACAAGGGGTGTTTACATGAAAAACTTGCAGTTTTTGAAAATTGGGCACCACCCTCAGACTAATCCAGAGTAGGGACTCGTGACGATGTGTGACACCGAAGCCCCCATGCCAGATCTAGTCTGAATTTGAGTGATATGAACCTTGAAAAAAAGGATAAAAATGGTAATGGATAGGCCTATAAATTCCCCAACCCCAAAAAAAAAATACACCATTACTATCCATATGAGAAGTTTTACCTTTTTCATCCAACCACTAGAGGTTATTTCTCAGAGTGGATAATATGAAAAATAGCAAGTTTCCCATTAGTTAAGATACTGGTGAAGAATCGGTGCAATCAAGCGTCATGAATAATAAATTCACATGATCAATATATATCATGCAAAATGACCTGTAGAATTAGACACTTTATGATTTTGAAAATGGAATTGCATTTGGAATGCGAGGGCCCATTCAGAATTTTGTGATGTATCATAACTTATAAAGTGTTTAAAGTTCCATTTGGTATTGTGACCATGAGAGTGACACTTAACATTATATTGGGAATGGTTTGGATAATTTTATTAATGTACAGAGGTTGATAATACTGAAGCCCCGGTAGGAAATTTATATTTTTTTTGGAAATGGATCACATCTTTGAAAGTAAAAATGACTTCTTGGTTTCATATATTATTTTGAGAAATATTTTTAAAACTTATATGATGTGACGACTAGTTGGAACTTTTAAATATCTTTTTATGATATGGTCACCCCTACGGATGATTTCTATAAGTGGGTTATCATACTGGTTGGTTTCAGTTGTTGGGGTAGGCAAGTGCTGTGGTGATAGGTAAGGTGTGTCACACGTGCAAGGACCTCTACTTTTAACAAGTAATTTTACCATGGGAATCCTAGGTTTATTTTATAGGTTCAAATAATAGTTTCTTGTCAACCCTGATTTGAAGGCATTGCACCCCTTGGATGTCTAGATTCCAGGTGGGACGTACCACTAGTGAGTCTAGTTTAGAGTTTCCAGTTGGTTATTAACTATGGAGCTACATCATACATCTGTAGGTGAGTACAATTTGAGTACATCCAAGGATCTCTCTAGGTATGTTTAGGAAACTCCCTTATTTTACTATCTTTATTTTATTTATTACTTTGGTTTGAATTTAATTCACATATTTTACTTCCTATTTATATTTCAGCATAGTCTAGTATTGTTCATTAAGGATTATAGTTTGGGTATTTTTTAAAAAATTATAAAATATTATTGAAAAACTAATGACATGGTGTTTATAATCTAAAAAATATGTTTGTTTATAAAAGTGAGAAAAACCTATTTTTATATATGTATTCAAAACTAGTGTTTATGGATTGTTTTTGGGAACTGAAATATATGGGTAATTTGGTGGTTTCTTAATGAGATGTTAAGCTCACACCATACTTGTGTCCTTCAGTGTCGGTACACCCATCCAATTTTGCAGGATGAACTTCCCCTTTTCTGTTCTCATTGTTAGAGTGGATTGTTCTTGTGGTTGGTGGTGACCATGAGGTCATAAGGAGATCTTGTTAGCATGGTTTTGTTAGTAGTTTCCATTCTATTTTGAGTTTGTTGTATCTGAATTAGTTTTGTATATCCATTCAATATTCAGTTACTCTTTGAACTTCTATTTGTTCAGTGTATTTTACTTTATCATGGTTTGTTGGGATGAAATTGTTCCGACATGGGTCATATTTTATGTTCGAAACTATTTTCCAGCTCGTGGGTATCGGGAATTCCCTTTGAGCCATACTGTAGAATAAGTTAGATGGAATCCCGACCTAGTTTCTGAAAAAAATGGGATCATAGAAGGCCCTTTTTATTCTAGTTTTTTGGTAGTTGGAGATTAGGATTGTTGGGATTCAAGAGGTTGGTATGGGAAGAGCATCGTAAAATCTTGCTCATTATGATCCTAAATATGCCATAGGTAGTCTAAGATTTGAGTCTTTTGTCCTTGTTTTGGATTGAAGAATTTTAATAGAGGTGAAATGACTTCATGTTGTGATCTCAAATGAAGTGGTGACTCATGTGGAGTCCAAGTACACTATTCAAGGTACTCATAGTTTTTATTTCTTACTTGGGTCATGTCCCACTACCATGTCACCAGGTTAGGCATGACCAATAGTTATTTATTCCAATTGTTTGGTGTATGTTGCATTTCATTTTAGTTCTAGTTTATCTATGTAATATTTTTAAATGAATTTTTTTTAAATGGAAATTATTTGTTTCAAATAGTTTTATATTGGTAAAATTGGTTTTAAAATAAAATCTTTTGGATTGAAAAATTAGTAAATGCCGATCTTTTGATTAGAAAAAGAAATGTGCATCACTTGGTATTCCTTATGATATTTTTCATATGTGTGGGAATATGTGTAATGTGTATGTTGGTACATGTGTATTGAAATGGATAAACACATATTTTTTGGTTCATTAGATGACATGGGTGAGTATTTTAAATTAATTTTTTATCTTGGGTTTTTCAAAATAGGCCATGAGTGAATAATGATTTGGGTTTGAGTTTTCCTTGAATAAATGCATGGTTTATTACTATGAAAATGGATTTTAGTTTTTGGAAAGTGGCATTGGAAAAAATAATGTTCTGAAATTGAAATTAAAAATTGATTTTTGAAAAGGGAAATTTGAGTTGTGCTTTTGATTATTGTAATGTGATCCAATTTTTTTATCCCAAGATGGTATTTTTCATATGATTTGGTTTCATTATGACTTTTAGATTGATGATTTTATGATTGTTCAGAATATTCCACCTAAAAAGGTCCCAAAAAATTTCTATTGAATCTTTCCCAGCTTCCAATTATTCTCATTTTCCCTTCTTTCATGGTGATTTAGGACCTTTATATGAACTGGATTTTCTATAGGAAGTTGAATGAGTATTAAAATTTTTGGGAACTCCTAAATCCGTGAGAGTTCATACTATCCTGGATTTGTTTTATGGCCCATCATTAGATCATTAGAAGGTGTTTTTACCATCATCGATGCATTCTTGGATGACATGGGAAGTTTTCAAAACCACTTTCATCCATTGTTTTATACTTTAGGATGTGAAGATGAAGAGGGTGGATAAGCTACAAGTTGTTTGGTATATCCAATAGTATATTGAAACAAGGGATTTTATTTACTATAAATGGAATATGGTTTGTGTTTCTTGTTAATAATAACATGAAATATCATAGAGTCTACAAAAAAGCGATATTATAGTTTAGGCTGATAACAATTTTGATGTTTTTGTCATCTCTCATTGTTTTTTGAATTTTTGGGGTCTGAAATTAGAAGAAGGTCTAGCATTAAAAAACAAGGATTTCCATGTTGGTATTTTGAAAATATGGAAAAGTTATGAGTTTTATGATGATAGGCTTCATTAATAGTGTTTTTTGAAAGATCAAGGAAAACTAATGGTGATCTATGCGACAATGATGATCATTACAAATGATGAATTATTGGAACATTGTGGTGTGCGATGGTTTGATGGAAAGCTTCGTGACTACATAAAATTTCACTGGATGATCGAAAAGGAAGGAGCATCGGGAAGATATTTTTGAAGGTTCTGAAAAATTAATTAGAGGTAGTTGGGAATCTCTAATTTATGAGCCTATAAAAATGAGGCTACCGCCACATTGTTCAAACGATATTTCCAAGGAAAATGTAGAAACTCTATAATTTCATGAATCCAGGGGAGATCCATGAAACTAACATTCCATGAAATCCTGAGAATCATAAAATGAATTTTTGAGTCTTAACTGATGCCAATGATTTTCATTAATGAGTGATTCATGATGATGGGAGTGTTTCAAGTTGTATTTATAATCTTTGCGAAGGCAGTTTATTCTGCGAGGGAAGGGTGCTTTGTGAATGTTGTGATCTTCACTAAAAGAATATTATTCTATGAAGGCAATGAGATTCATGAAGGGAGTGAGATTCATGAAAAGTATTTTTAAATATCAGTTTTCTAGGGAAAAAGGATTTTAGAGTTCATCAACTCTGGTCAGTGGTGAAAGAAGAGTCTCATGCTAGTCAGAGATATGGACATTAATGACAATCCATTGAAGCAACCCTTATGTCAATAAGTAGAGTTAGACATCTCTCAAAGTAGTGATAAAGGGGGAGTACATGGAAGTGTTCTGAGGGAGGTAGTAAGGTATCCATAAAATATTGTAAAGGCAGTGTTCCTGGCATAGAGTGACTGTGTTTGAAATTCTATATTCCACAACTAGTGAAGATTACTGGATTTAGGTATAAGGCCCCAGCCTTAAACCTTACTTAATCTTGAGTTATTACAAGATTACACATTTAGGATCTTTTCAGGTTTAGAGTTTTAGAGAATTAGATCCCGAAACTTGCATTACATTCCACATTTAAACAAAGTGGTTACATAAAATACAGTACTCATTCTTCCCATCAACAGAAACATATTTAAAATAAAACATGGATTCTTTTGTGACACATCCTTGACACTATCATCACATCATGTAACTTTCCCTTGACCTGTGAAAAACTTTTCAAAAACATGGGATGATCATAAAAAGATCATTAAGGGTTATAAAAATATGGAAAGGAAACATGAGTTCATATATACATAAGAATGAAATCATACTTTACCCGTAAAACAAAGGCACATTAACATACATCATCAAATCATGAATAAATCATGGAAATCATAAGACATAGAAGGTAACTTGAGGCATTCATAACATTCTTACGTAGGGAGTAACCCTCTTGGTTATGTTTGGAATACCCACCACAGTATATTCCCTAAATCTCTTCGGAGAAACCTTAACATTTCACTCCTTTGCGTTACCCAATGCATTAGAGAGCTATATCAGGCTCACCCGCCCTTAGTTTATCACGGAACCACCCGTTTTCATAAAAATGCCCAAGAACCATAACATAAACGTATCACATAAAACATGCATAAAGGAAACATAACATTTCCACATTTCAATCACAATATAACATTTTAGTATATTGAAATAATGAATCCATTCAAAACGAAACCATTTCCAAAACTATTTAAAACATTTAATAAAGAGATTTTGGAATCAAAGTGTCCCATACCACCTTGAAGATTTTAAAATTTTAAACAATTAATATCCATATAAATAAATCCTTAAAACCATTTTGAAACATGGATATTAATAAGAACAAATATTTAAAACATTTAAAGCGATATTTTGGTTAAAGGGGTTTTACCAAAATTAGAGACACTTGAATACAATAATTGAGGAATAACATTTAGTCAGAACTTTATAATATCATGAGAATAAATTGATTCATGATATAATATTCCAAAGGATAGTATATACACCATATAAGAGTTAATTGGTGCATATCAACAATGAAGTCTCAATAGAAATGTCAAATGTGATGAAATCCCTTATAAAGAAGGTATCCTTAAATTAAGGATAAATCAATCTCAAAATTATGTGTGAAAAATATAAATACACCCAATATAAGTGGATATTAAGTGTAAAACAATAAAAGGTCATTCAAACATATTCAAAGGATTACATATTCAATAACTACATGTTGAACCCAAAGAAATTGAAATTGGGTTAAAAAGTTCCCTTGGTAAAATTCGACAGCCTAACGACATCACTTCAAAATTCAGAAAATGATTTGATGAGAGATAAAAAGGGAATCTCATCACTTGGAAATAAAATTTACATCAATAAGGATATAAACGAACATATCCAAACATAAAAAGATGTAAATTAAAAGACATAGAAAAACATGTCTTTTAAAAATAGGAGGGTGAAAGGTTCCATTACCGACTTGGGTAACTTTCGAAACGTACACCCCATGGAAAGAAGGAAAATAAAAAATTGATGTAAATACTCATAAATTAAAGTATATTACACAATTATTAAAATAATTGTTAGTACAGACACCACTCAAAGGAAATTTTGGCAAATGTAGCATAAATCTCACGGGAATAAAAGTGAGATGAAAAATCCCTTACGAAAACTCGGCAGCCTAACGACGCCACTTAAAACATACAAAAATGGATTGTTGAGATCAAATAGGTTCTATCATCATATTAACATAAAGTTCACATAAATAGGAATATAAAAGAATATCCCCAAACATAACAAAGAGGAGCTTAAAAGAAGTGTCATAAAGGAGAGTACTTAAAAAGAAAGAGAGAGGTTAGATCTCTTACGAAAATTCGGCAGCCTAACGGCGCCACTCAAAACTTCCAAAATGGATTGATGAGATAGAATAGGGTCTCTCATCATATGAACATAAAAAATTACAGTATAATTAATATAAAAGAACATCCCAATCACAAAAAAGATGCGCTTAAAAGGAATGACATAAAAGAGTGTACTTAAAAAGAAAGAGAGGAGTATGATCCCTTACCTCGGGTCCGACTTGACTCGATCATTCTTTAATCTCCTGAATAATAAAATTTGGTCAATTTATAATTTCTTAAGGTCCTACTTTAAATATTATTATTCAGTTCATATCACATATTATAATGTTATTATAATTGTTTAATAATGTTAGTTCATATCAGACATTTTTGCCGATGTTTGGTACATGAGTCAAAAATGAACTTGTTTGAAAAATGATTTCTTATGTAGTTATAAGTAAATAATTTTCCAAAATAGTATTAATGATTAAATTATCATATATATCCAGTAAATATTCATTTTATACTATTCCATATCATTTGGAGATAAAAAACGGAAAACACCGTTCATGGAGACGGTAGGCCGAACGTACGCATGAACGCTACTTTCATTTTTTTCTTATTAATGGAATTAAAATTAAATGATATATATATATATATATATATATTATAATTCCAGTATAATATATATGTTATATAGGTCACATATGTTCATTAATTTTCTTCTTTATACATTCCATGTATTGCATGTACGAGTCACATCACTTGAGGGGGCGGTAGTCCACACTTCCTCATATTAAATTATCGCATTTACACAACATGAAAAGAATAAAGGTATGGTTTAAATATAAAATAAAGAAGCATTTAGTAAAAATAAATACCATATATATAATATATAAAATAAAGTGAAATCATAATGTCCACCTTTAAAGGTGTTAAAAGAATATTGAACAATCATCGTTTCGTGAGGCAGAAAATCGCCAACCATAGAAACAATATGTTCTTTAACCATTAGACAAAGGTGCGTGTAAGTGTACCTCGAATAATTATTATAATAAAATCCTAGTATATTGAAAATAATGTAGTTGTTACAAAATAAATGAATAAAAAGAGTTTAGGGGGTTGGAGAAGAAAAATAAAACAAAAGGACTCAAGTGAAGACATTACCTTAAAATCGGGTAACTCCCTTTGGTTTGAGATCAAAGGCTTCCTTGAGAATACTTCTGCCCAAATTGAGGCTTCAAGGAGTAATAGAGGGATGTGGAGAGACAAAATGGGTAGGGGTTGGCAGATCCAAAGGCATTGGAAGTGTGGTTAAGAAGGTAGAGGTGGGGGCCTTTTATAAGAGGAGAGGAGGGGCACTCATGGAAAGGTATAAAACGTAACTTTATTTTCAAATGAGTTTCGGATTTTAATGGTCCCAAATTGATGTGTTTCAAGGATAAGGTGATAAGGGTTCGAAATCCACCCATATAATAGGTTTTTCACATGTGTAGGTCTTATATTTTTCATTAACTTTCAATTTTATTTAAATTGTTAAATAATGAGGTCATCGCTACATCATCATGATGTCATAAATAATTTAATTTATTTAATGTCTAAAAATTATAAAACAAACACTCTGATGTAGGAAATATTTTTACCATTAAAATTAATATTTATAGTCAAAAAAATAATTTATTTAGACAAAATTAAAAATATTTTACTTAGGTGATACATTCTTTGTTACATTTAACATTCTTTAAAAATAAAAAGGTAAAAAGTAACTTTCTCACAAATGTGATTCCATATGGCCCCCAAGTTTGGCACAAGGCATCCCATGGTCGGCCATGAGACAACAAGTATCCTTAGGACACATTTTGTGGTCATTTTTTATTATTATGATATTAAATTATTATCTTTAACTACCCGATTACTCATTAATCAAGATAATTCAAGATAATTACCGTCGTTACTATTCATAATGCCAAAAAAAAGAGTCTTAATTATATAATTTGGACCTTATTCTTCCAAATATTTAATCCATTTTACCAAATTCCAAACACATAAATTTCAATAACTAATTTAAAAAAAACTTCCCGTTGTCAAAACAAATAGCGAGTTTTTTAGAAACAATATTTATGAATCTTTTGGCACTTGTTTATGCCTAATTCCAAAGTAAAATTAATCCCAATGACCATAATTGAATTACATGGTAAAAATATATTCTAATTACACTTTAAAACAAATTAAAAAGATAATAGAACCATATAATTAAATTATATGAAAAAGCAATTTTGATGTAAAATGCAGTATTTTTCACTATTCATTGAAAAATGAACATTGTCAGAAAAATACCAAAAATTAACCCAAGGTAAATTTCATGTCCCAATAATAAATAATATGTTTATATTCAAAAATAGAGCTTATAAAAGTTTCAAAAAGTGGATTTAAAAGAGGTTCGCCATTAAAAGGTGGTTAATCGACCTTTTAAAGAATATTGGAATGTTTACGCTTAAAATTGGATTCATTCGCATTTTTAATCCTATAACATTTATTGTAAAGAGTAAAAATATTTGAAAAACATATATAATAATTTTTTGTTAGTTCTGTTCATTGCCGCCCTTAAAACGGCTGGGCGTTAACTACCATTTAAAATAATATTATTTTCTTATTAGAGTCCAATGCAAGATTCCCAAGAAACTCATTGTTGCGTATTGGGTACGCCATCGTGCATAGCGTCCCCTTTAAAGTAATATTAATATTTTATTCACAAATATGGATAAATATGAAAATTTCATACTCTCTATTTACCTGGGGTGTTACATCCTTCCCCCCTTTTGGGAATTGCGTCCTCGCAATTTCCAAATTGAGCTTGGAAACATCCTTGAACGTCCCACATCGGAACAAGAGTCGGTAAAACAATCACTTTAAAATAAAGGGAGAGAAGTACAGAGGTCACCCGAGTTAACCCATACTATGATTCCAAGTAGGAAAATATGGATATGGAAGAAAAAACAAAGGTTCATGTTCTGATGGAGAGTGATAGTAAACATGTCTAGGAGAAAGTTAACCATAAGAAAATCACAAACTTGTCATTGGTTAAACGGTATTCGATTCCCCAGTAGGAAAAGATAACAGACCACATTTTTGTTTTATGTTACTTTTCACTGAGGAATTTATTTTTGAGCTTAACTAAATCATAATGAAACATACTTACTTGTCACGTAGACTTTCAACTTTTACTAGATTCCTCAATCAAACTCATATTTTCTCCAAAAGATGAGTATTTAGGAAGACTTTTTCGCATTAAGAGTACATTAATCAACTTCTAGAGGATCACCTAATCCACAAAAGAGAACTATATACTTCCCATATCTTTAGACCTTAACCAAAACCAAAACCAAAAAGGTTAGTACGAGATCAGATAATACCCAAAAAGGATAATCCTTTTAAAAAAACAAATCTAATCTTAATCTCCAAAATTTATCAAACAATACCCAAAGTTCAACAAAGAACATTCAATAAACAAATTTTCCATAAAATACTTCAATGTAAACCAAACTAATATTGAAACCCAAATATTTTAAGAATTTAGTCACATAGTCTTCCAAGTTAAATCGTAACATTTATCTCTAATCAACATCAGTTTCTCCTAAAGTCATGTATTGAAAAGTAATTAACCTAATCACATATCCTCCATGATAAGTTAATAAATTTCCATAGATAACCCAAAATCAGCTTACTCTTAATTCATAAAATCATCTAACTAAAAAGAATCAGTCAAACTAACCAGGGACTTCACGTAGTCCAGTGGTAGGCGATAAATACCAGTTGCACTTTGGTTGTGGGTTTGATACCCGCAGCTTTCTCCGACGCGACGGGTTGTCACACGGTCTGCGTGTTGTCCTTTTTCCAAAAATATATAATTCTCAAAACATTCCCCAAAATGAGATAAAATCTTCAAAAACAATCATAACATATTTTAACATCAAGTTTATCTCATGCCTTTCATTTTCCATCATAACATATAATAACCCATAATTACCTCAAAAGTAAGGATCATATAAACCCTAATGGTTACCTTAATAATTATTACCTGAACTTCCACATCGATTGGTCATCTCTTACATGATGCATTAGAGAACTCACCAAGGTTGAAGTGGTTGATCATGACTCCTTGATAGTTGGATTAGAACAACCACGAGTTTCCTCATCGAATCCCCCATTTCATCCAGTCTCTTAATCAGAGAACGACCACAGTTTCCTTCAAACTTATTGTCACTTTGGTGCCTTCTAGATCCATCCATTCACTAAAAACAGAAATGTCAGTGTGAGTATATCAACAAAACCATCATGTACTAATGAGGGAGATATCCACTAATATATACTTACACATTCACTTTTTCTTAAACTAGGACTCTTTCTGAAATCCTAACCATTATGGTAATGTCACTTATGCATAGAGAATTACCTAACCTCTAAAGTTATCTAAACTGACCTATGATACCAACTATAAGGCCCCAGCCTTAAACCTTACTTAATCATGAGTTATTACAAGATTACACATTGAGGATCTTTTCAGGTTTAAAGTTTTAGAGAATTAGATCCTGAAACTTGCATTACATTCCACATTTAAACAAAGTGGTTACATAAAAGACAGTATTCATTCTTCCCATCAACAGAAACATATTTAAAATAAAACATTGTTTCTTTCTTGACACATCCTTGACACTATCATCACATCATGTACCTTTCCCTTGACCTGTGAAAAACATTTCAAAAATGTGGGATGAGAATAAAAATCTCATTAAGTGTTATAAAAATATGGAAAGGAAACATGAGTTCATATATACATAAGAATGAAATCATACTTTACCCGTAAAACATAGGCACTTTAACATACCTCATCAAATCATGAATAAATCATAGAAATCATAAGACATAGTAGGTAACTTGAGGCATTCATAACATTCTTACATATGGAGTAACCCTCTTGGTTATGTTTGGAATACCCACCAGAGTATATTCCCTAAATCTCTTCAGAGAAACCTTAACGTTTCACTCCTTCGCGTTACCCAATGCATTGGAGAGCTATATTGGGCTCACCCGCCCTTAGTTTATCACAAAACCACCCGTTTTCATAACAATGCCCAAGAACCATAACATAAACGTATCACATAAAACATGCATAAAGTAAACATAACATTTCCACATTTCAATAACAATATAACATTTTAGTATATTGAAATAATGAATCCATTCAAAACGAAACCATTTCCAAAACCATTTAAAGCATTTAATAAAGAGATTTTGGAATCAAAGTGTCCCATACCACCTTGAAGCTTTTAAAATTTTAAACAATTAATATCCATATAAATAAATCCTTAAAACCATTTTGAAACATGGATATTAATAAGAACAAATATTTAAAACATTTAAAGCGATATTTTGGTTAAAGGGGTTTTACCAAAATTAGAGACACTTGAATACAATAATTGAGGAGTAACATTTAGTCAGAACTTTATAATATAATAAGAATAAATGGATTCATGATATAATATTCCAAAGTACAGTATATCCACCATATAAGAGTGAATTGGTGCATATCAACAATGAAGTCTCAATAGAAATGTCAAATGTGATGAAATCCTTTATAAAGAAGGTATCCTCAAATTAAGGATAAATCAATCTCAAAATTATGTGTAAAAAATATAAATACACCCAATATAAGTGGATATTATGTGTAAAACAATAAAAGGTCATTCAAACATATTCAAAGGATGACATATTCAATAACTACATGTTGAACCCAAAGAAATCGAAATTGGGTTAAAAAGTTCCCTTGGTAAAATTCGACAGCCTAACGGCATCACTTCAAAATTCAGAAAATGAGTTGGTGAGAGATAAAAAGGGAATCTCATCACTTGGACATAAAATTTACATCAATAAGGATATAAAAGAACATATCCCAACATAACAAAAGATGTCTTTTAAAAAGAGGAGGGTGAAAGGTTCCCTTACCGACTTGGGTATCTTTCAAAACGTACACCCCATGGAAAGAAGGACAATAAAACATTGACGTAAATAATCATAAATTAAAGTATATTACACAATGAGTAAAATAATGGGAATTACATACACCACTGAAAGGAAATTGTGGAAAATGTAGCATAAATCTCACGGGAATAAAAGTGAGATGAAAAATCCCTTACGAAAACTCGGCAGCCTAGCGGCGCCACTTAAAACCTACAAAAATGGATTGATGAGATCAAATAGGTTCTATAATAATATTAACATAAAGTTTATAGTAAGATGAATATAAAATAATATCCCCCAACATAACAAAGAGGAGCTTAAAAGAAGTGTCATAAATGAGAGTACTTAAAAAGAAAGAGAGAGGTTAGATCTCTTACGAAAATTCGGTAGCCTAACGGCGCCACTGAAAACATCCAAAATGGATTGATGAGAGAGAATAAGGTCTCTCATAATATGAACATAAAAAATTACAGTATAACTAATATAAAATAACATCCCAATAACAAGAAATATGCTCTTAAAAGGAATGACATAAAAGAGTGTACTTAAAAAGAAAGAGAGGAGTAGGATCCCTTACCTCGGGTCCGACTTGACTCGATCGTTCATTAATCTCCTTAATAATAAAATTTGGTCAATTTATAATTTCTTAAGGTCCTCCTTTAAATATTATTATTCAGTTCATATCACATATTATAATGTTATTAAAATTGTTTAATAATGTTAGTTCATATCAGACGTTTTTGCCGATGTTTGGTACATGAGTCAAAAATGAACTTGTTTGAAAAATGATTTCCCATGTAGTTATAAGTAAATAATTTTACACAATAGTATTAATGATTAAAATATCATATATATCCAGTACATATTCATTTTATACTATTCCATATCATTTGGAGATAAAAAACGAAAAACACCGTTCATGGAGACGGTAGGCCGTACGTACGCATGAATGCTACTTTCATTTTTTTGTCATATTAATGGAATTAAAATTAAATGATATATATATATATATATTATAATTCCAGTATAATATATATGTTATATAGGTCACATATGTTCATTAATTTCCTTATTTATACATTCCATGTATTGCATGTACGAGTCACATCACTTGAGGGGGTGGTAGTCCACACTTCCTCATATGAAATTATCGCATTTACACAACATGAAAAGAATAAAGGAATGGTTTAAATATAAAATACAGAAGCATATAGTAAAACTAAATACCATATATATAATATATAAAATAAAGTGACATCATAATGGCCACCTTTAATGGTGTTAAAAGAATATTGAACAATCATCATTTCGTGAGGCAGAAAATTTCCAACCACGGAAACAGTATGTTCTTTAACCATTAGACGAAGGTGTGTGTAAGTGTAGCTTGAATAATTCTTATAACAAAATCCTAGTATATTGAATATACTGGAGTTGTTACAAAATAAATGAATAAAAAGAGTTTAGGGGGTTGGAGAAGCAAAATAAAACAAAAGGACTCAAGTGAAGACATTACCTTAAAATCGGGTAACTCCCTTTAGTTTGAGATCAAAGGCTTCCTTGGGAAGACTTCTGCCCAAAGTGAGGCTTCAAGGAGTATTATAGGGATGTGGAAAGACAAAATGGTCAGATTTTGGCCGAGCCAAAGGCTTTTGAAGTGTGGGTAAGGAGGTAGAGGTGTGGGCCTTTTATAAGAGGAGAGGAGGGTCACTTTTGGAAAGGTATAAAATGTAACTTTATTTTCAAATGAGTTTCAGATTTTAATGGTCCCACATTGATGTTTTTCGAGGATAAGGTGATAAGGGTTCGAAATAAACCCATCCAATTGGTTTTTGACATGTGTAGATCTTAGATTTTTTTATTATCTTTCCATTTTATTTAAATCGTTAAATAATGAGGTCATCGCTACATCATCATGATGTCATAAATAATATAATTTATTTAATGTCTAAAAATTATAAAAAAAATACTAGGATGTAGGAAATATTTTTAGATCTCCAATAAATATTTATAGTCCAAAAGATCATTTATGTAGACAACATTAAAAATAATCTACTTAGGTGATACATTCTTTGTTACATTTAACATTCTTTAAAAATAAAAAGTTAAAAAGTCACTTTCTCACAAAAGTGATTCCATGGGGCCCCCAAGTTTGGCACAAGGCATCCCATGGTCGGACATGAGACAGAAAGTAGCATTAGGACACATTTTGTGGTCATTTTTTATTATTATGATATTAACTTATTATCTTTAACTACCTGATTACTCAATAATCAAGACAATTCAAGAAAATTACTATTGTTACTATTCATAATGACAAAAAACAAAAGAGTCTTAATTACATAATTTGTACCTTCTGATTCCAAATATGTAATCCATTTTACCAAATTCCAAACACATAAATTTCAATAATTAATTTTACAAAAACTTCTCGTTGTCAAAACAAATAGCGGGTTTTTTAGAAACAATATTTATTAAAATTTTGGCACTTGTTTATGCCTAATTACAAAGTGAAATAAATCCCAATGACCATATTTGAAATAAATGGTAAAAATATATTATAATTACACTTTAAAAAAATTAAAAAGATAATATAACCATATAATTAAATTATATGAAAAAATAGTTTTGATGTAAAATGCAGTATTTTTCACTATTCATTGAAAAATGAACATTGTCAGAAAAATAACAAAAATTAACCCAAGGTAAATTTCAATTTCCCAATAATAAATAATATTTTTATTTTAAAAATAGAGCTTATAAAATTTTTAAAAAGTGTATTTAAAAGTGGTTCGCCATTAAAAGGCGGTTAATCGACCTTTTAAAGAATATTGGAATGTTTACGCTTAAAATTGGATTCATTCACTTTTTTAATCCTATAACATTTATTGTAAAGAGTAAAAATATTTGACAAACATATATAATATTTTTTTTAGTTCTGTTCATTCCTGCCATTACAACGGCTAGGCGTTAACTACCATTTAAATTAATATTATTTTATTATTAGAGTGCAATGCAAGATTCCCAAGAAACTCATTATTGCGTATTGGGTACGCCATCATGCATATCATCCCCTTTAAAGTAATATTAATATTTTATTCACAAATATGGATAAATATGAAAATTTCATACTCTTTATTTACCTGGGGTGTTACATTAGGTATTACCAAAACCCTGTTGGTGTATGATCCTTGGGCAAGACCTTAGGGGGGAACCAAGTAAAATCTCTTTTTTTCCTCACTACATGTGAATGATTGATTGCTGATAAGATCTATCATATAGGTTTAATGAGTTACTACCAATGTGGGAACAAGATCCATCACTTTAGGAGAAAAAGTTGACACAATGATTCACCTCTTCCTTCTCAACATGTTCTAGGGTCCTACAATTTTTATCATATTGAATGTTCATTTATGTTGGATACTCTAAAAAAATATATTCTCTGTTGAGTATTTTAGTTTCTTTCCTATGTCAACAATGACATGCAGTTTTGATGATGATCTAGTTATCTATGAGCATAAGTCTATATCCACCAAGAACATGATGAAAAAGAAACAATAAAGAGAATAGAAAATTGAAGAATTAATTCTTATCAAAAGAAGAGGTTCTATCTAGTTCTCCATGCCTTTTTGACAATGAAGATACAACATGCTTGGAAGGTAAAGAGAAGGTGGATCAGATTTCCATCAATGAAAAGAAAAACACTTCTATCTAATGTAAATCAAAATTATCAAGTGATCAAGAAGTATGTGTTACCGCCTTTTAATGTTGTCCTAAAATTGGCGATCTTAGTTCAAGTTGTGATGTTGATCAATCTACTATCTCACGTGAATTATGAATTGATATATTAAGAAAATATTTGCATAATATTACCGAAGAAAGATTCACATTTGTTTTTAGAATATTTCATTGTATGCATGAATAGATCACTCAGATGGAAGGAGAAGATGATTTTTTGGGAAAGGGGTTTCATGGAAAAATTATTTAATGTTTAATTCTCTTTGGATAGGTTGGAACCCTTGAATCAAAAAATAAGGACCTTGAAATAAGTTCATCAAAAAACATTAAATAGTTTTAATAGAAAGAGGGTGTAAAAAAGGACCTTGAATATAATATCCATGTGCTTGAAGGGAAATTAAAAAAATTGAATTGATGTCAAGAGTCTGCAATTGGAAGGAATATCCAAGGAGATGGAGGAGCTTGACTCTTTAATTCAGAATAAAGTGAAGCTTTAGGAAGAAGATGTTGTTACAATAAATAATGCTGGTGACGAAATTATTATTATGACTAAAGATTAGAAAATCATCCTCAATATGAAAAGTCATGATTTGGAAGCGTAGTTGGTCAATCTTGATAAGACTTATATTGATACTTCACAGAAGAAGGAAACCATTTCTGCAACTACACAATGTTCACTGGAGGATTCTAAATTTGAAATACCTATATCATGTGAAAGATAACCATGAAATATTTTGATGATCTATCTCAATAAAACGAGAAGAAACATTTACCATCCATTCTAACATGTGTTAATTCCTCTAAACCTCTTATCATGAAGAGTGAGGGTGGTTAGAAAAACACTAGACAAGAATGGATGAAGAATTTTGATAAGAAGCTAGAAACCAGGAATAAGATGGATATGAAGAATAATATGGAAGTTTATTGAACATAAAGAGATCAATAAGTCATGAATAAGACCCAAAAACCTTATACAATAGATATAATGAAATACAGATTTGTGGGTCCATGTTAGTGTTGTGACAAATTTGGGCATTGTGCATTAAATTATTGGTATAATCCTAAAAATGAAAAATAGAAAAGGAATCCTTTCTCAAGGAGGATCATGCCAAAAAGGATAAAGTAACATCAATAGGTCTAGAATCATATATATAATGAAAATAGATTTGGTAATCCTGATAAAATCTGTGATGTATGAAATGGAAGTGGTTATAGGGTTGGAACATGCTTATCTCATCATTCATTCAATGTTGATAAGTAAAGAAAACCACAAATGACGTTTATGTACAAAAAAGAAAAAATGAGAAGAAATGAAAAGAATATTGTTAACCAAAATTCTCACAAGATGATATCATGTAAGAAATTAGATAATACCCTAGATTCTAAATCCATAACATTGATGTGAAGAACATATAAAAGAACTACTAAGAGAGATGATACTCAAATGAGCCCATGTGGAAGATAAAAACATGATGCAATAGTTCCTAAGGAAATGTTAGTTATCTGGACAGAGGATTTGGGACGAAAAATAAATGTTATTATTCACATCCTATGTCTAGTGAAAATGGAAAAGAAAAGGTTACACATGATAAAGAAAACATTCATCAGTGTCTGATAAAAAAATGATAATCTTTTGTTAAAAATGTTCTATGTGAGAGATGTAAGAAATTTGGTCTTAAAGAAAAAGGTTATTTAAACTTACTACTAGAACAAGAATAAGTCCTTAATATGAGTTAGAATGTATCATCTATGAAATTTGTTATGTATAAAAATTATCCACACAAAGTGGAATATAATATGAATATATCCATACTACCTTAACATAAATTAGAAAATATATTCAGATTTACAAGAATAAAGGCTGGATGAAATGAAGCAACATGGTTGAGAAGACAATCTCAAACATAAATTTCATATTTATGAATCAAGGAGGAGCCACCTTATTACCTTATTCTTTTTTATAATATTTGTGTTCTTATAATGTAGGTAATTGAAGGTGAAGAAAGTTCTCGGAGGGACAACCTGAGAAGCAGCGAGGGTTTCCAATTCTTAATATCCAAGCTAAATAAGTCACCATCATTGAATGATTCCTCAGTTGGGTATTCAATTAAAAATATGAGAGAGGGTCATTTATAATAATTTTTAAGATTCTATATTCTAGAAAACTTGGATAAATAAGGTACTATCTTGGAATGATCTTATTTCTAGTATTCTAGATAAAATGTTTTCAAGAATATTATCCTTGGTGAAGTGGGAAAATTGTTTAATGTAGACATTCACAAGTTGAAGACCCATTATGGTGTTTTCTCCATCTTAAAAGTTCTTCAAAAATATTCTTGATGATATAATGTATTATGAAGATGCTAAGAAGTGTTTCCCTTGAGGGGAAGAAAAATGAATAATGATGAAGAATATACAAGAATCATTATTTCAATTTTTGTCAAACCTGATTATTCTAGAAATTGCATTAAGATCATGTCATTGGAAAAGGGGTTTCTGGTTGAAATATACTTAAATATTCTTATTAAATTTAGTATCTTCTCCATATAATGATAAGTGAATGACACATGAATTTAAGTAAACATTTTATTATCTCAGGATTTATCGTGACCAGTGGACATGGAATAGATTGAAGGAGTTGATGTAGAGGAAACATTTTTTTTTCAGTGGTGATACTGGAGTCAAACAATATTTTACTTGCAATGATAATAAAGATTTTATAATTTTTTTATTATATGCATGTCAAAAACAAAATTCATAAATGGTTCTCTTGAAGGAAAAGTATACATCGAACAACCAGTGGGTTTTCTAATTTGTAATGATGAAATAATGGTTTGTGGATTGAACAAGGCTTTCTATGGTCTAAACAAAGCACCATGATCATGGTATTCTCATTTAGATTCATATATGAAGAATCTATAATTTAAAAGAGGGGATTTTGAACATAATATCTATGTCAAAAATTCAAAATAAGATCAACTTATGGTGATGTTGTATGTGGATGATATTATATTTGGTGGAAGTAGGCATAGATGAACTAAATAATTTTCCAATAACATGAAATCATAATTTGTAATTCCTATGATTGGTGAACTAAAATACTTCTTAAGACTGTAGGTGATTTAAAATAATGATTACACTTTTATTTCTAAGGATAAATATTCAAGAGAACTTCTGAAGAAATTGAACACGCAAGAATCTATACCAATGCCGACTCCGATTGTGGTTGGGACAAAACATGGAAAGCTTAAATATGTGACATCTGTAGATCCCACAATGTACAAGATAATCATTGGATTCTTGTTGAACCTGAAATTGACATGACCAGTTATTGTGTATTCAACATTCTTAGTGGCCCTCTTTCAAAGTAATCTGAAGGAACAACATATTGCAGTAGTAAAATTAATCACGAGGTACATTCAAGGTACTCACAATTTTGGCATATACATTAACACATGATGAAGTAGTGAACAATCCACTTTTTATGATGCTGAATGGGCTAGAGATATTGTTGATAAAAAATCTATAAATTGTGGATTATTTCTTATTGGAAAGAAATGTGTGGGGTGGTTGAGTAAGAAATAATAAAGTAATTATCTTAGTACTACTGAAGCTGAGTATATCTCCACTGTAAAGGCTGTCACTCAACTACGTTGGATGAAGAAAAAACTGACTGATATTGGTGATGAGGTGAAATGACCAATGGTGATTCAATATGATAACAAGATTGTAATTGAATTTACAAAGAATCCGATTAAACATTATCATATGAAACACATTCAAATTAGATATCACTTCATTAAGGATAAAATTTAATAATGCATGATTAAAATTGATCATATTGATTATCAAGTGGCTAACATACTAACCAAACCATTTTAAGTACATGTTTTTGAGACACACCTGTTGAAACTTGGTGTTCAACCATCTCCTAGTACAAGAGTAGGTTACAAGGGTTCCCCTCTCCCCAATTGAATTAAATAATTTAATATGTTTGTTAAAGTGATGTAGGTTTATGGGGGTGATACGATGTAGGCGGAGTATGTTTTGAGTTGTACATTTCAAAATCAGGCTCTTTGGGTTTATTTACAAACGGGGAGAATGTGAAATGGATAAATTCAACGAGAAGATGAGTTGAAAAGGGGGAAAATGAGATAATGAAAATAGACAATTCAATTCATTGTTATGAGTAAACAATCAAAACATATTTTGGAAATCATTAAGAATTACAAAACATGAGAACCCAATTAATGCTTCCTCTCTTATTTTGTATACTAAGAATTTCTCATGTAGACCTAGAGCGCTGGATGAGTGTTTTCATATGTATCTGGTTTTCATAGTGGCTGATCCTCTATTGAATTTATCTATAGATTTCCAACAATCCCAAAGTGGGAGATTGTTGGAACTGAGGATATTCCGTCCAATAAATGGAGTATGGTTTGTGTTTATTATCAATACTCACATGGAAAATTAATAAGTTTTCAAGAAAAGGGATCTTATATTTCAAACTAATAATAGTTTGGAAGGTGGTGTTATTTCCTAGTGTTTTACAAATTTTTGGGGTCCAAAATTCGAAGAAGGTCTAGCCTCACAAAAAAATGTTTTCTTTTTTGGTATTTAGAAAATAAGGAAAAGGAATGAGTTTTTCAAAGATAGGATTCATGAATAATGTTTCCTGAAGGATCAAATAAAAATGATAGTGATCTACGAGACAGTAATGAGAATCACCAATGATGAATAATTGGAGTATCTCGATGCGCAATGGTTTTGATAGAAAGCTTAGTGACTATGTCAAATTTCACTAGATCATCATGAAGGTAAGAGATCATTAAAGATGTTTTTGAAAGGTTTAGATATATTTTGGAGGAATTGGAGCATCATGAATAGCCGAACCTATAAATATGATGCTATGAACCCCTTCATTCAAAAAAAATCCAAGGAAAATATAGAATTACACTTATTTCACAAAGGAAGGGGAAATTTGTAAAAATAAAATTCCATTAAATATTGAGCTCCACAGAAAGTATTTTAGAGTCTTAATTTATGCCAATGATTTTGATTAATGAGTGGTTCATGATGATGGAGAATTCCATATTAACTCGGTGAGCTTCACAAAGGCAGTTTGTTACGTTAAGGCAAGGTGTATTGTGAAGGTAGTGAACTTCTCGAAAGGGAGATTATTCTTTGAAGGAAGTGAGATTCTCTAATGGAGTGAGTTCGTGAAGGAGCTTCACAAAAGGATATTTTGAATATCAGTTTTCTAGTGAAAATGAATTTCAGAGTGAATCCACTCATGTTAATGGGGCATGCCGAGTCTCATTCTAATCAGAGACAAAGAATTTAATGATAATCCATTGAAGCGACCTTCAAGTAGATAAAATGAGTTATAATTATCTCAAATCAGTGCACAATGGTGAGTTGATAGATGTTTTCAAAGGGACGTAGTGATATATCCATAAAATATTGTAATGGTAGTGTGACTTTGATAGAGTGATTGTGTCTATACTTTTATATTCCATAAATAGTAAATATTAGGGGATTTATGTATGACTGACACTCTGTCAGTGTATTCTCCTTGGACTAGTCCTTAGTGGGGAATGTATTAAAATTACTGTGTCATCTCTATACATGTTAATGTGTTATTTATTATAAAATCCATAATATATGTTTAATGAGTTCTTACCAATGTGGGGACAAGATCCTTCACTTTTGGAGAAACATTTAACAACTTGATTCGACCCTCCCCTCTCAGGGTGTTCTGAAGTCCTACATGGTTAGTGAAATCTTATGTTAACCAATTTAAAGTGTTTATTTCCTTATCTCTTATGGTAGTGTCAGAGGATTAGTTTAAATCTCATCTTTTCAATTGGGGTATCCATGTATAGATTGAGTGAAAAGTGATCTCATCCTGTGAAACATTTTTTGAGATGTTGGTGGATGAGAAATTTTTAGCGGAGTTAGTTCTTGGGGTGAAGTCAGTGACGATTGGATCTCGTGATGATTCCCCATCTAGTGAGAAGTGTTTCCCATAGAAATCTATTTATGAGAAGTCTTATTCATTAATTCCATTTTCAATTCATCAAATTTTTCTCTTATGTTCCACCAGTGTGGCCTGTTCTGGTATTCAAAACCATCTTTTCACAATCCTCTTAAGACGATCCATCATTGATGGTATTTGGGTAATATAAAGATGTTTTGTAGGAATATTCTCCTGAAAAATATGTTTTTATTAGAGGATGTTAGCACCTAAATTTAAAGAAGTGGATTCTTCAGTAATCAGTGCTCAATCCATAAGCCTCAGTGTTAATCTCACACACAGTTAGGAATCACCATGGTTTTGGGGAATCCTTGGTCTTATTTTCATCTATATTGTTTTAGTGGAGAAAATTTTAGATTCTTATTGTAATTTTCCCGATATGTTGTGAGTTTATGTTATCTATATAAGAAACATAGTGTTTTGGTTTTCATGTAATATCATCCTTATGCTTTGGATGTGTATTGTTGAGTGATCAGTATTTTGTGAATTGGTTTATCATTTCTGTTATGATAGTTTTGAGAAATCTGTGATTGTGGGAATTAATAATTTTAGTTTGTGTCTGGTTTCATTGTTTGATTCAAGTTCCTTTAATGGGGTTTCTCCTTGTATTGGGTGCTTTTGGGTTAGTTGAGAGTTCCTAATGGGGTTGGGTGTTTTAATGTTTCCATTCATGTTGAGTTATTATAGCGGAGAGAACCCTCCCATGTTCTCCCATTTTCCTTTTTTCCCATGGTTTTTTTTAGAATCGGTAAGTGTGACTATTGGAGAGGAAGGTCACACCGAGTTTCATGTTTTCTTTGGATTTTTATTGGCAAAGGGATCATGTTATGTTTTATATTCGACTAGGTGTCTTTCAAGGGGTAGAATGTGTTTGTGGTGGGGATAATTGTCACACTAAGAACTTAAGAAGTATTTTATTTTAAAATTTTCTTGGATTTGGATTCTTTGGTTGGGATTCATGTTGATCCTTAACATAAATTTGTGGTTTTATGGTTGAAAAAAAAATTTTGGGACTTGGAAGCAGGGTCTGCATGGGTAGCATACAATTAAGGGAAACCATGTTCCATCACCCATGTAACTATTCATCCTTTTTTGGGGTTTGAGAGTAAGGCACATGGGATTCATATGGTTTGGGAAATCATGAAAAAACCATACCTGAGGGTTTTTTCATTTGTAAAGTGTTTACCCAACAGTTTGTGCCAAGTCTAGAAAACCATGTGGCCAAACTGTGTAGGCTCCCCATTCATTAAAATGTAGAAATTACCTCATTTCCATTACATTATTTCAACTCAAATCATTCTTCACATGAGGCCCATTTTGAAAAAACCAAGAAGATATATTAATTTCTAAATGGACCTCGAGTGAAGAATGAATTGGGTTTGAGTTATCCTTGAAAAAAGTGGGGGGTTTTCCAACGAAAATGGATATCAGTTTTCAAAAATTGTACTTAGAAGAAGGAATTTTTGAAATGGAAATGAAATAGTTATTTTTAAAATGGTAATTTTGAGTAGTTTTTTTTATTCTTGGTTTATGATCCAGTTTTATTGGCATGATATAGTATTTTGGTTATTTTTTAGTTGGATGTTGATTTTTGGCTTCATGGTTTAATGATTGTTCAGAATATGCCACCAAAAAAGGTCCCAAAAAATTTCAAGTGAATCATGCCCAATTTCCAGTTCTTCTCAACTATTTTTCATATTTTGTTGTGATCAACGTCTTTTAGTGGTAGTGGAGTGGATAGAAAAAGTTGACGGAATCTTATCATTTTTGGGAACTCCGAAAGATGTGAGAGGGCATGATATCCTAGGTTTATTTTTGGTTCTCTCTTTGGATATGTGGAAGTTGTTTGTTTCATCATTGATGAAAGCTTGGAAGAAAAGGGATGTGTTAAAGACCACATTCATCCAATGATTCATTCCATAGTAGGTGAAAATGAAGAAGGTGGCCGAGCTGTGGGATGTTCGGTAGGGTCAGAAGTGAGTGAAAGTTTATGTTGACCACCATAAAGAGTTAGTTTCCTTCTCTATCGAGGCAGCATCAGAGTATCAGTTGAAATACCATCTTCTCATTTGGGGTCTTCGTATAGATATTTCAGGAAACATTCTTTCAACTGGTGAAACCTTTTTTGAGAAGTTGGTGGATGAGGCATTTTTAGTAGAGTTGGTTCTCGGGGTGTAGTTAGTGATGGTTGGATCTCATGATGGTTCTCTATCTAAAGATAAGGTTATCCTAGAGGAACATGATTATGATAATTCCCCTTCATTGATTATATTTCCTAGTTTATCAGATCATTCACTTATATACCACCTTTATTTCCAGTTCAGGCATTGAAACCGTATTTTCACAATCCTTTGAAGTACCATCATTGTGCCTGTCTGGTCCATCCGGAGAAGTTTTTTAAGAATTTTTTTCTGAAGAATAATTTTAGATCATTTGAGGTTAACACCTTAATGTGAGGAGGTGGATAATTAAGTCCTTAAGGCTCTATCCAAAAACCTTAGAGTGAAGCTCGTGAACAGCTAGGAATCATTAGGGAGTGGGGAAACCTTTGTCCTATTTTTGTCTCTAGTGTTGGAGTGGAGAAAATTTTAGCTTCTTGTTTTAAATTTCCCTTCCTATTGCGAGATTATTTTATCTATATAAGAATGTTGGTGTTTCATTTTTCTTGTAAAATCATCCTTGTGACTTGGATGTGGATCATTGAGAGATCAATATTTCATGAATTGGTTTATCTTTCTGTTGTGTGAGTTTAGAGATATCTATTATTATGGTAATTGATGAATCTATTTTATGTATGGGTTCATGGTTTGGTTCGAGTTCCTTTTGTGTCTTTTCCCCTTGTGGTGGGGGGGGGGGGGGGGGGGGTTGGTTTGTTTGGGAGTTCTTGGTGGTGTTGGGAGTTTTAAAGTTTCTCTTCAAGTCAAGTTCATTGGGGGGGACCCTCCCGTGTTCTCCAATTATCCTTCATTCATAGCATTTTTTACAGAATTAGTATGAGTGACTGGTGGTGAAAAAGGTAACCCCAAGGTTATTTTTTTCATGGGTTTCATTTCAGGAAAGGGACCAAGTTTTTTTTTCATTTGGCTGGGTGAATTTCATTGGGAAGAAATATTTTTGGATGGGGAAAATTGTCACACCTAAGCATTTGGAATTATTTTATTTTACTATTTTTTTAGAATTGGATTATCTGGTTTATGTTCAGGTAGAATCCCAGTTTAAAATTTTGGGTTTATGGTTGTAAAATAATGTTTTGGGGCTTGGTATCAGGGTCTACATGTGAAACACATGGTTAAGGGAAAACGTGCACCCTTTCCCATGTAACAGTGTAGCCTGTTTTGGGGTCTAGGAGTAATTCACCTGGGTTTCTCAATGTTTGAGAAACTGTACAAAAACCATGTGTAATTTTATATCCATTTGAATAATGGATAACACATGATTTGTGAATTTTTTAGAAAACCGTGAAAGCTACACATCATTAAAATTTGAAAATTCTCTCTTTCCCCCCTCTGTTATTTTAACCCAAAATCAGGTTTCTCCTCCTTTCTCTAACCTAGGCTAACCTTGGGACTTCTCCAAACCCCTCTCCCTTTCTCCCGAACCTCCATTGATGAACCTTGAATGTTTTTAAGGTATTTTCCTTTGGTTTTTAGTCTATTTCCCTTTCATTCTCCACACTCTCCCAATTTTGTAGGTTTTCTTTGTGGTATTTCCCTTTTGGATGAACTCTAAGGGTTAGGGTTTGTGTGTAACATGATTTTCTCTTTATCTAGGGTGTGTAGAAAAATCATTGGTATCTATTCTACCTTCCCTTGAAGTTTTTTCACATCCAGACATTGTTGAGGTATGTGTTTCCTTTATTTTATTTTTCACCCCATTCCATTGATTATTATTGATTCTTAATTAATATATAAATGTGTTTCACATGATTTTGGTGTATTTTTATGGTGTTTTATGTTTTAAAAAATTAGTGGAATTGGTTTCCAATTTTTTTTATTAAAATATGTTAAATGGTCATCCACATAGGGTGTTTTATAAAATGAAAATAATGATTCACAGTGAATTTTAGCACTTATGATGTCATTTGGCTTTGTTAATGTTTTGATAACTTTGGTGAATTTATAAATTGGGCTTGATGTGTTGTTTGGGTGAATTTTTATGGTATAATGGTATGAGGTAAAATATTTTAGAGATATTATCCCAAATTTTTAATTCTTATTATTGATGTTGGAATTATGTGGATTATTCAGTTGATTTAA
Organism: Viscum album; assembly: GCA_963277665.1. Taxonomy (NCBI): domain Eukaryota; kingdom Viridiplantae; phylum Streptophyta; class Magnoliopsida; order Santalales; family Viscaceae; genus Viscum; species Viscum album. Next base: position 386,473,325 of record OY728148.1, on the reverse strand, counting down.
AAGAAATATGTGTTTCTTGAAAATGGTCATTGGAATGATTTTTGGACCATTTTTTGTGCCATTGGATATTGGCACATCCATGGGTGTATGAGAAGCACACATGGATGGTCATTCAAATAAATATTACACTTAAGAGTGATCCGTTTATCCCAAAAATATTTCCCAAGATTTATAAACGGTGTGGTAGGGATTCATGTGATTCTAAAATGTGGGTTCATAGGTGTTTCTCGAAAGTTGGAATGTTTGGTACTTTGGAAATGTGATTGGATTTTAAAGCAATATGAAATCCTATTAATCACCTTAAAGATTTTTGTTTTCATTATTTATGTTTTTGTAAATGGAACTAGGTTTGGAATGAAATGTCCCATTTAGAATTTTTTGATGTATCTTGACTTTAAAGTGATTAAAGGCCTATTTTAAAATTTTCACATGATAGTGACAGTTAATGTTTTTTGGGAACAGTTTGGAGAATATCTATAATTTATTAAAAATTATAATGTTGATGGAACGATTGGAAGATTATATTTTTTTGTTAGTGGATTGCGGCTTTGAAAGTACAGATGCTTTGTTGGAATCTTTGAATTCTTTGAGAAATGTTTTAAAATCATATATGATGTTATGACATAGTTTTCACTTTTAAATAACATGTTTTGAAATGGGAACCCATATAGAGGATTTTCCTATGTGTGTTATCATGGTGGGTGGTGTCAGGAATTGGGGTAGGCAAGTGTGGTGGTGATAGGTAAGGTGAGTCATGTGTAAGAGGGACTCTCCTTTTACCATGTAATTTTATCTAAGGACTTTCGGGTTTCTTTTATAGGGTCTCATTATAGTTCTTATCGACCCCAATTAGAGGGGTTGTTACCCCTTGGATTTCTGGATGCCAGGTGAGACGTACCACTAGTGAGGATATTTTAGAGTATCTAGTTGTTTTTTGACTATTCAACTACACTATACGTCAAAAGGTGGGTCCAATTCGAGTACATCCAAGGATATATAAAGGTATTTTTAGGAAATTCCCATACTTTACTATCTATATTTTCTTTTATAATTTTTGTGGCATTTGGTTTCCATCATGCGATGTTTATTTTTATTTTCATAGTTGGGTATTTTATTGTTTTGATTTTAGCTTGGGTTTGATTTTTTAAATGATAATCTTCCAGAAAAATTAATGATGTAGTGTGTAGAATCTAAAATGTAAAAGATTTTTTTATTGAAATGATTCAAACCAATTTTTCAAATATTAATTTCAAACTTGAGTTTATGGAATATTTCTATAAAGGGAAATGTATGAATTCTTTGGTGGTTTCCTACTAAGCAATTGAGATCAGACCCTACTTGTGCCGTTCGATGTCGGTAGACCTGAGCTATTTTGTAGGTTCAGGTTCTTGGTTCATGTTTTCATTGTTGGATAAGGTCGGTCTGGTGGTTGGTTATGACCTGGTGGTCACAAGGATATCATGGGATCATGGTTCAATTTTTATTTTTGGTTCTATTTAGTGTCTATTGTATTTGAATCAGTTTTTTATATGTTTTCGATATTCAGTTATTATTGGATGTTATATTTGTTCAGTTTATTTTATTTGATCATGGTTTATTGTAATGAAATAATTACTACTTGCATTATATATGATTCCTGACACTAGTTTCCAGCCTGTGGGGATTGGGAATTCCCTTTCATCCATGCCACATAATGGGTCAGATGTCAGGTTACATGGCATCCCATCCTGGTTTGTGACACATCTTCTAGTATATAATGGAGAAAGAAAAGGTGAAGGCTTATAACCCTGCACACACTTTTGTAAAATTTTTGATACATCATAGAAAAATCTAAAATTCTATCGACATATTCCGACACTAGTTCATATGGAGGGACAATTTTATATTTATTTCTCTATTTACAGAAAAACTCAACACTCTGATCATCGTGAATAAGTGGCTACTTTGGAGAAAGAACACATTTTGATCCCATCCAGGAGGGTTATGGGAATAATCCAAGAAAAGATGAGGAATTCGACTAGGCTCATACTCTCATTTCAGATTTAGATCACTAGGTGAGAGTAGAACATTCCTTAGGAAAAGAAAAAATGATTACAGAAAAAGTAAGACAACATATTCTAACATCCTAGGATGGGGCTCATATCCCCATATTTTTGGGGGATCACCAAGTAACAGGGGAACATGCCTCGGGATAGACTCATATTCCCATCAAAGAAGTCCAAATATATACTCTAAAGGAACATGATCTGTTATATATCCATGTTCTGGTCGAGGCTAACCAAGTGAGAATGAAACATGCCTTAGGATAAGCTCATATTCATGTTAGTGAATCTACCATGAATTTTCCAGAATATCACAAAATATAAGTTCATATTTCTACTTATGCCAATGAATGACTACGCGATCATCCTTATAAGGTAATATAAGAGGAGGCTCATATCCCTTCTCCCATTTTAGAGATATTTTGGTATATTCCAGTGGGGAATACATATTCGAACTTGGATTATATTCTTATTCCAACTGGGGCTCACCGGGGAAAGAGTCACATACCATGGGGCTGACCAATACTCCCTCCAAGAAGGACCCATCACATATTCCAAAGAATTAGGATCAAACACATATTCCCATTTTGATTGAGGCTCACCAAGTGAGAATGACACATACCTTAGGATAGGCTCACATTCTTATTAATAACAATACATCTCATTAGCATATTCCATCAACTTCTTAGCAGTGGGATTATACTCCTACAACAATATAAGGGTATAAAAAAGTTATGGTAACTGTTATACAGTAGGCTCATATGGTAGCACAATTTCAAAAGGAAAGTTAGCATATTATGAATTTGATGTTGAATGTGACCTATATTTATAATAATCTCAATGCTAGTGTCATTGAGGTCATTCGAGACCCATTCTAAAAAACAAAAGGGTTTTTAAAATCTTAAACTGAAGAATAAGATGATCATTACTATAATATTCCTCCTCGTGGTAGTGTTGAGATGGGTCACTGAGATTCTACTCCTAGCATCCACCATGGTCAACAACCCCATGACGATATCTCCCATGAACAAGGAAATCCTCCCATAGACCATAGAACTTCATATAGAGAGGTGTTTAAAACTTAGAGGAATTTTTATAGAGAGGTGATCCAAACATCGAGGTCAACTTCAAATAGTTCCCCATCAACTTCTAGAAGCACTCCACTCTAGTTAGTAAGAAAACCTCAAAAATATATTCTATAGTATCACCCGATTGAGGCATGTATATATAATAAAGAGGAGGAATTCATTTAAATATGAAGAGAGTTAGTTGGAAACAACTTCTTGATCATGTTCTGGACACTCACCACTTATGACTAGGAGGTCCCATGTGAGATAGAATAGAAGTTCATACCTTATCTACACCAAAACATGGGGGATACTCATCAAAAATTGAAGGATATACATATCCCATACATGTGATATGAGTATCACTATAATCTCATCAATACACTCTATTTTCATCTAGATATATCGATGTTTTATAGAGAATATAACCTAGGAGTGGATGAGAATGAAGAATACCTATGCAGTTTTTGTGACTGCATCGTGACAACCCTCCAAATAATGATTCGATGAGAATTTCCAAACATGTGAATCTGAGGGTGGGAGAAATATAAATAACTTCACTTCACTATATCCCCGTAACAACAGAAACCTTTATATACAACATCCTATAATATCATAACCTCTAGAGAAATTAGGGGACCAGGTAACACTCAGGCTAGTTGGTCACTACAATGGAATTACCCTGCTTAAAAAATTCTTAGACATAATAAATGGAGGGATAAAATAGCCATTAAAAATTCAAAACAGTCCCCTCAAAGTAATAGGTATTCATTTAGAACATATAAGTTGATTTTGTGATCAACTAGACAACTTACCATAAATAATGAATCTAGTTATGTGTTTCCATTGTACCCATCTCCCATGTGGGAAATGATACGCCATATGAAATGGTCGGTAGTAGCATCTGTCATATCAACCATCCAAGAAAAGACCCAAATCTTTGAGTTGGGGGGATAACTACCACCACCTACACCTCTTATATCCTCAATCCCCATCAGGGCTTGGGATATATCGACAAAAGATACAAACAAGCACTAGTACACTAGGCTGAGGGAATTTATATCTCAATCACCGTTACCTAGATCATCATCACCTGATAAGGTTTCAGTGAAATAAATGATTTTTCTAGATCACACTCATCCCTCTGGGTTGGGGTATTTTATATCTCATTGTTCTTCCCCTGAGTCATATAATCCCTAATAGGAATCATTTAATCCATAATGAAAGGATCGATCAATGCCAATTTTGACTCCGAATAACCCTCAGTCCACAAGTATGGTGAAAATTTCATCATCATTATCACCACATATGTAATCAACATTTTCCTATTTGGTGGGTAGAAGTCAACGACCAAAATCCCCTATGTTCCTCCCACCACAAGAAAAATCTCTATTTCTCAGGTACTGTTTAGAAAATATGACCAGAAACTCCCTTACATTAACTATTTGTATTCCAATATGGGAGGAGTGTATAATGAAGGTGATTTTACCCTTTTGTGGTCATAAGAAAAAATTGTCCATTATGTCCAGGGGTTCTAATAATAACCCTAATGAAGGTAGTCAATAATTATTATGTTACATAAAAAGTAATGGTGTAACCACTATTTTCAAATATTCCTCTATAAATATCATAATCATAAACACAATATATATAGATGGAACTGCAATGGGATACAATAAGAAAAAGTACCATGAGAAAGGGTGATCTGGATGCACAAATCAAGGTTGCATGCACCCAGAACCAAATAGGGCTCCAAAATTTGGAATCTCCAAACAATGAGTTGCCACCTCTACAATGCAACAACACCAAAGAAAAGAAAAATGTGTGGATAAATCCTTATCACCACATATAATATTTGAGGTTTCTTCCATGGAGGAAGAATTTTCACTATATGAGAGCGAGATAAAAACTCTCGTAAAACTCAATTAGGAGAAACTCATGGAAAGTATCACTACCAGGTATCATCTTCAGTCTAAGGTGAACATTCTACCTACTATAATCAATCCTCCAGCAAGATAAGTGTTTGAGCATTAGAACAACTCCAAATCTAGGATGATGTTCTAAATAGATGAGGAAGTCTAAAATTATCATGAATCCCCACTATTGTAATGATACTCTCCATATCTAGTGTAATTCTTCAGTCATAGGATTAATCAAGAATTAGTAGGATATGAATATGGAGAAACTTCATCAACCACCATCTACTCCCTGTAGACATGAGGTGGCTTAGAAAATAGTTTCCCTAATTTTCGTAACATCATCAAGTTCCCGGATACTCGAATGGAGGCCATGGAAAGGCTATGTGCACCTATGCAACCAAAGAAGAATCCATATCCCGTGGGTAGATGAAAATTTTCATCCTCCCAATTTCATAAATCATACCTTGTCTACTTTTTATGGTGTAGGAGACCCAAAAAAAACTCACACACTTTGTTTCTCAATGTGGGCTGATGATGGGCCCTCGAGATCAACAGGAGGAAACAAAGCGGAGGTTTTTTATAGACATTGACAAGTAAAACTTTTTTGTAGTATAAAAACCTGCCATAAAGTTCCATTGTAAGATGGGAAGGCCTTTTCATGAATTCCTTTATTAGATTAGGTCCATGCTCAGGAAAATGATAATCGTCAACCTAAAGAACTGCAAGAATATAAGAATGAGGTGGTGTTTTCCTTCTTATCCAAATGAAAATTCTTGACCTATTGACTTATCATCCCTCTCTCATAGTATAAACTATTTCATGTATGTACTTAAAATATTCTATATGTGTTTTAGAAACCTCTGATACCAATGAAATATCAAAATGGGCTTTGTGAGTTCACAGAAATGGAGAAAAACCATGAAGAATCCATTTAGTAAACCCAATCCAAACCTCAACTCATACCTTCAACATTGTGGAAATGTCTAGGAAAAGAACAAGCTACAAATATCACTCTCAAGATAGAAGTTGTGTCCATAAAAGAACCTAGGAAAGTGTCAAACATCCCAATACCTCCAATCGAGTGGGGATAACCCCAAAATATTACCCATACATAATAATATAGAAATCATGGTCACCTAGGATTTTAGGAATGAAAGAATAAATCATAATAATTCCTAAATTAATAAGACATCAATTATTTCATAGTATCCATGGATAACAACCCTCTTAGGATTCCATAGCCCAGGGAGCCCAATGAGGTCACTCTCACTAATTCTCCCGATTACTGGAATTTCCAAAGAAGGCAGGGTCATAATATCCAAGACTGCTTCATCTTCAAAGGCATCCTTCAAGGCCTTGTTGATTCTAGATAGGTGGTATTAGATAAATCCTTAGAGTAGGTTGTCTACATTACTATTTATCGACCATAATAAGATGATGGTTGGATGAAATTCCTGAAAAGGAATGCATGAAAGTTTAACAATTGGACGAATCGAAAAATAGTTGGCCGAGCTCATTCCATCTTTATATCACAACTATGTATACTGAAAATATATCCACCAATTGAGGATTTTACATCAAATATGCCTCCCAAAAGTAGGAATTATCATCATCAGCAGGAATAAATAGAATAGGAAGAATCACATTCTTATCTAACACAAGACCTCACTCTTGAAGGATTCATCCCTACGACATCTGCATCATAGGCACTACCCCACCCAACAGAACCCTCATAAGATTAACAGCTCATATTTTATTATGTCAATGTGGTACACTTGGTGGAACCCTTCTTCAATGATGAATATGCCACAAAGTATGATCTACCCCACATCTAACTGAGAAATGAGAGGCCACATATACAAGAATTGAGGATATATGGTACAAAATGGGTGTGTTTGGGCCCAATATTTCGTTCATTTTCAATAAGAGGAAATATATACAGTTGTGAATCATGTTCAAGTGATCGAGAAGGCACAAAATAAGCATGTAGGCATCCCAGGACTATCCGGTAGTCATGCATGATGAATTGTCTTACATGAACGCCATGCTGGATTTTTATTATCTAATCATCCCTGAAAACAAGGAAGGATAGTGTGACTTGCACCCCTAGTATTAGAGGCTCTCTTGACGTTTGTACAAGAACTATACTCATCTACAACAAAAACCTCAGTTACTAATCCACATGTTAAGAGAAACCCCACATCAAGAAGCACATATGATTGGAACAAATATATGACATTCGGAAGGAGCCGGTGGTTATCCCATCTAAGCTCTCAATCCTTGATGTGTATCATATTTCAAAATATTTCTAGGAGGAACTCATTAAATCCCTTCAAAGCCCATAAGAATTTGACACTTAATTAAATGTAACCAAGGTCTATCAAATAGAGACCATGCCACAAGAATTCCATGTCACCATCTCATTAATAGAGCTTGACCATGAAGAGGCCATATAAGGGAACATTAGGCCCCTATATGTTCTAGGTATACTTAATAATGTCGAAATCCTTGGGGATATATTTGAAAATGGTTCTGGGATTAATCTCATCCTGATCTAGATCCTCAAATTATTAGGATATTGAGAAGGGGCCTCTTTACCACAAGGATTACCATTCAAGGGTATGATAAGTGTAAGAAAAGACCTCTGGAGAAGATCAAGTTGAAAACTCAGTTTTGGGATCTCACATTAGAAGATGAGTTTATGGTAATCTATCAAAACACCATATATAATATATTTCTTAGAAGGCCCACGCTCCACAACCACATGTAAGAACCTTCAAAATTCAATCAATGTAAAAAATATCCCATTTATGGAAAGGTCAACATAATGCAGGGTGATAGTGACCCCTTAGAGACCTTCAATGCCCCATATGCTGAGGAAATTTCCAATGATAATGGAGGAAAATGACCAAGGATGGAGGATGATATACAAGGTTCATCACCCAATGTCTTGGGGGACACCCCTATAAATCAATAGAGTATGCTCGATAAAGAATATGTGCTCCCCATAAATGTAGTCGAGGTAATTGACATGATCCCTAATGTCCAATCCCCTCCTGTACTTAGTGTGAGTATAAAATAAAATCAACTATGAAATCTCTTTACAATGAATTTGGCAATAAGGAATGATAATGCCTCTTCTCATGACCTCTCTCACCTTGATAGTGATAGAGAATCCCTCATATTTATGACTTCATTCAGAAATGTATCCACAAACATAGAGGTGGAATAAGATGAGGAAGAACTCCAGAAAACCCCTCCCACATTCAAGGAAATAATATTCACCACCATTGACAAGCTCAAGCATGTAAACATAGGAACATAAGAAGACCTATAGCCTACACTAATTATGGTTCAATTCCCATCAAAGAGAAAGATATGTATATTGAATTCTTGAAGCACCAATGATTTGTGTTCTTTTGTAACTATATGGAAATTCCCAGTCAAAATCTAGATGTGTCTATACACTATCTCAGATCACCAGATAAGCTTCGAGAATTTGCGTAGGTAGGAATGAGGATGCATCCCTCTCATGCATCCAATATAGAGGAAAAATTTGGGAAATTGTTTAAATAAAACATTGTTCAAGAAGTAAAATACCCAAGATGGATCAACAAAGTCATCCCTATTAAGAATAAGAATTGATAGAGTAGGTTCTGAATCAAATTTTGAGATATTAATCGGCAATTACCAAATAAAGAATTCCCATTTCTGACCACAAAACTCTTGATCAATGAATCTGATAGATTCCAATCCCTTTCCTTCATGGATGGTTATTCAGGGTACAATCAAATAAAAATTTCCACTAATATTGAAGAAACCATTTCCTTCAAATCATCCTAGGTGATATTTTTCTATCAGGTCACTCCCTTCAACTTTAGGTAAGCTGGCACCTCATATCAACACACCATACATCATATCTTTAATCCATTCCTAGAAAGGATAAAAAAATGTTATATTGATGATCATGTTGTAAAATATTGATAGATTTGTTATCACTTAAAAGATATTAAAATAAGCTTTGATAAGTTGTGAGATAATATTCTAAATATAAATCCACATAAATTCTCTTTCGTGGTAACATCAGGGAAGTTCCTTGGCTTTGGGGTATTCCATCACAACATCAAGGCCAACCTGGAGAATACTTGTTCAATTTTTGAAATTTTTCCCCAATAAATCTCTAATAATTGAGGTGGATCCAAAAGAAACTCACCTACATTCAATATTTCATAGCCAAAATGGTAAGAAAATCTCTCCCATTAATTAGTTTAATGATGAAGGGAATAACCTACCAATGGGATGATGACTACCAAGAAGTATTTAAAAGTCTCAAGCAATATTTACTAAACCTTATGGTTTTAATTCCTTCAGTGTAAGGGAGGAAATTCAGATTATATGTTGCGACCATGGAATGCTCACTGGACACCCTACTCATTGAAAACTGATATAGGGAGTAAGAATAGTCTCTACTACCTTATCCAAACGATTCTAGGTTCTGTTTCCGGATACTATGAACTCAAGAAGAACTATATATATAACTTATCTTCACAGTACGAAATACGAGGCATTAAATACAGAACTGAAAAAGTACATCTGGAATCTCGTATTAATCAGTTCAAGTATATTCTTTGTTTCCCTATTTGACTATGTGAATAGTTATATGGGTGTTCATTCTAAAACAATAATACATTCAATTCGTATTACAGAAGTTGGTGAAAGGGAAATCCTTAACTGATTTCCTTATATCACATCCTACCCTGGATAATACTCCAGTGGACACCATGCTTTCAGATGAGGAGTTGTTCTACACCCATAATACCTCTGGAGATGAGAGATTTATTTTAATGGTACCTCTAGGAGTCTTATTGGTAAATGGATAGAAAACCATAAACACAATTGGGTTAGATTAGGGAATATATTTTTCTCTCTAGAAATTTTTTCCCCTAATCCTTCTCACCATATGATTTCATCAAGAATAGTGTGGCTAAATACAAATCCCTCATTGTTGTCTTGTAACTATACCTATACCTAAATATAGCCTACCTAAATATCAAAGGGGATTTAAAACATGCGATAAAGTAGATAAATGGTGAATATTCTATCAAAAAGGAAAAAATGGCCCCTCTCACTAGCTACATCAGGGGACTGATGGAATATTTCCCTTTTGTGACAATATTGCATCATGTTTCCCAATCACATAATGCCCGTTCCAACACATTGGATAATTTAGACACCATTCTAGATGACCCTTATTAAGAGGATGAAATATTCCATATCACACACCGAAGAATGGTCTCATATATCATCATCTGTGACATGGAATAAATCAAATAGGTTAGTGCCTCCCGAGAGCATGCTGAAATCGTATCCACCCTTGGATGGATGGAGCCCATAATCAGCTATCATTAAAACATGGATCTACCAGAACACAGAACTGAAAGGAAACATATTCAGTGTCATGCAGAAAAATTTTCCCTTTATAATGGTCCAAATTAATAGATACCCCTCTATAAGAATGGATTTTATAGAATACTCCTCAAATGCATAACAGAAGGAGTGATTTTCACCATTATGGAGGAAGTCCATGAAGGATCTTGTGGTGCCCATAAATATGGAATTAGGCTCTCCTACCTAATCAAGAGGATGGGTTATTACCATAAAACCATGATACATGATGGTTTGGAATTCAGCTGAAAATTTCATGCATTTTAGATACATGAAAACTTCAACCATCAGCCCTCAAAATTGATGTATAAATCTGATTACTCATGTCCATTTTCCACTTGAGGTTTTGATGTTGTTAGGACATATACCCTAGACACAACTAAGCAGTTCAAGTACATCCATACTAACATAAAATTATTATTTTTTAAATGGGACAAGGAAATATCCCTCAAGGAAGGCCAATTTAAGTGTATCACTAAATTCATAAAGTACTATATCATCACTTGTTTTAGGGTCCCTCACTCAATATCGATGGACAACAACAACAAATTCTATTCTACAGAGTTTAAGAAACTATACCAGGAGTACAATATAAAGTCCAATCACTCATCTCACTACCATTTAGTGGAAAATGGAATGATAGAGTTCATCAATAAGAATCTATCAGATATACTCCAGATGATGGTGAAGAATAATAAGAGGTCCTATTCCGACATCTTAATCTATGTTTTATGGGCCTACCATACCATCATGTGCACTACTACCCAAAAAACACCATAGTCATTTGTGTACGAGACTGAGGCACTCTTAACTATAGAAGTCTAGTTACCATCTCTACTAATTTCCATTTGCAGATAGCTCTCATATAATGAGAAATCAATAAAGTGTTTGAAATAATTGGATTGGCTCGATGATAACAATTTGCGTATATTACATAACCTTGGAATCCATCAAAATCTGATCACATGAGACATTAATAAAAAGGATCTACTCTATTCATTACTCCAAGGAGAATTAGTATTGGTTCTCATAACCCCAATGATACTAGGAAAAAATCCTACAAAGCTGGAACACAATGGGAAGGAACATAAATCACTCATAAGGTCTATTATAATGAAGCCTAAAAATTGTACACAATGGATGGGGATCATGACACACCACCCACCAATGATAGATTTCCCCATAAACAAATTTCATACATGTCATAAATCACTTCTCTTATTAATTTCATGATGTTAAACTATACAAGATTTTTTCAATAGTAAGATGATAAAATGTGAAGCACCTAAAATCCTAACAATAAGACTTTAAAATGCATGGTTCCTAATGAACTGACCACATGAAGATAAACTATATGAATATGTACTTATGCCATGATATTAAACTGAAAAAAATCATCCTGATGAAATGATGATAAAATTTATAATCCATGTCCTCACCAAAAGATGTTAAACTACATGGCGGATGTCCTCACTACATGACATTAAACTGTACGAGTATCTAGAACTACACATGGTGTGTTTCCTAATATTAAAAGAAACATAGTGATACCAAAAAATCCATTCCTAGACACATCAATAGGATTAATTTCCTTTTATGTTGGATGATCTATTTCCTTACCACAGGATGTTAAACTACACAGTTAATGTCCATTCCTCATGAAATTAATTTGTACAGGTTTTTCTTGAGCTATGTAAGATTGATTATCATATTCATTGAGATACATTAAGATTACTCAAACATATATCTTGGTACATACCCCACATGATAAAAAATATCTTATCATATCCTTAATCACTTCCATATAGTAAGGGTAATCACTTCCATTCCTTATCTCTCACACCAATCATATCTCACATGAGCATAGAAATTTAAGTAATGGATTCACTACACAAACAAGGCATGATATCTCATGATGGTCTCATCATGGTACTAAATGCAATACCATACAAGAAATACCATGATTCCTCACTTCATGTTGTTAAACTACAATGTTTATGTCCCCTTCATAACATGAAATTATTCATTCATGTGGACCTGAACCGAGAGGACCACCCCTATTTGTGTTTTTCTCCTACCACAAATCCAATCAATAACTAAATGTGGGTTGATTCCTATCATCAAAATATACATAGTGACACCTAGATCTCCAATACTATGCCCAGTTACAAAAATAAACGAAAAAATGGAATCCTCTGTGTACGGGTTACTTCTATATAGTGAATTTCTCATTCGAGAACTACATGTGACTTGACAGTTGTCCTCACAAGGTACATAGTAATGCCTAGATATTCAATAATGTGTCTATTTACACTGAACAAGTATAAAAATTACCCTTTTATACAAACTGTTCAGACATGCGTAGAGAGATTTTTTAAGAACTACATGTGGCTTGATTCCCATCACCATGTGATACATAGTGACACCCAGTAATCTGTTCATGGGCCCAACCACAACATTACCCTTTCTCATCAGAGATACCACATCCTTACCACATGAAGTTAAACTTCATGAGGCCTTCATAACTATAAGTGGATTTATTCCTTCCATCATAGTATATGTAGTGATTCATGGATCTCCAATCCCGGGTCTACCTATAATAATCAAGAAGAAAACAATACACCCCCAATTGCATAGGGTATGAGTCATTAAAGATCATTTTTCCTACGTATGACACGAAAATACATTTGGTTTTATGGTTAAAATAATATATTATATAAAATTATTCATGTATATTTTTAAATACCTAGCCCATGATGTTAAATAATAATGCAAATGCCTAGTCACATTCCATTAAAACTACAAAAACAAAAACATCCTTACTACACGATGATAAACTTCATGGAAAATATTTTTACCGCATGGAATTAAATATTATAGACAACATACTCACTACATGAAAATAATCTATGCATGCCATATTCTATTTTTCAACCCCTATCATGGTACCACAAGAGCCTTACCCTATGCATGTTGAGTATGAGGTTCTTCCACCATCATTATAATTCACCTAAATCTATAAATATTACTTAATTTCTCAGAATTCTTGGCATTCCAAAACCACCCATGTCCCTTGAAAAATATATCTGAATTCATGGGACCTTTTATTAGACTATTTATGTATACCTATAGAGCTTTTATATGTATCCATGGTCATCAAAAAAGGTGTCACATTGTAAAAAGTGATTTTTGATACTCGTGAGCCCTGACATCACCATTGAAGAACTCAACACCTCAGTGTGATCTAAACTACTCCTAATTTTATTATCCAAAATCATTACTCATGAACTAAGGATCTCAATCAATTATTTAAAAAATTTCCATCTCCCACTCATAAGGATGTTGGGATACTCTTTACCCTGTGTATCCCAATCAGGAACTTGTGCATCATCCTTCAAATTTGGTTCATGTGCGTCTTGAACTTAAAATACTTGTACTATTTTTGAAAGATACATGACCTAAAAATCTAGCCTATAAATCATCAAAATAACACCACCTAAAACCTTATTCAAAAGAGATAGAAAACCATTCAGGTTGAAAACCCACAATGGGCGGCCTGACCAAAATTCACGTCTTCGCTCCCTATACTCTTAATCTCCAGAGTTTAGGAAAAAATTACATCCTAAATAAATAAGTCACAAAGATCATATGGTTTACACTTTATCCCTATTAAAAGCCAATATATTATCACTGGGCCCCCTTATTTAAGAAAAATATAGAGTTATAATTTTTTTCATCTCCTCACTGTGAGAATATGTTCATTACATGGTGAAACAACTTTTAATGTGCTCAAAAACATCAGGGATATTACACTTTCCACAAATCAAACATCATGATTTATGTCCCTCATATCACCACAACTTTACATGGCCCTTATAAAGGATACCTGGCTTCAATGTACCCTTTTATTTACTATTCATTTATGCCTATGGATCCTGCATATGAGCCTATGGTCATCAACCAAATGCATCACTCTTCAAAAAGGGTTTTATGATCCTTATAATCCATGAAATCACTATGACAGATCCCAACACCTTAGTGTGTTTTTATTCAATGCTGGTATGATTTTCCCACACCATATTATTTACCTAAGTACTATAGAAATTGATTTACAATCTCTATACTAAACTATCCAAAAGTATTTGACATCCTTAACATTATGTCACCATGCTTTTTACCCTTTATCAAGGTTAGAATGCATCACTCCATTCCCAAACTATTTATGACTCATGACTCACGATTCAAAACCACATGGATTATGTATAAAGATTCACAATTAAATGTTAAACTACCATAGGATGAAATAACCCTTCTTAGATATCTTTTTTCCCATACCCAACCTCATCATATTGACTTTTGAGTCCTCCAAAATATTTCATGGAACTGATAAAGGAATGGAGAAAATATATTCATGGCCATTCTATCGATGGATAGAGGCTTTGACCTACCAACTAGAGGCATATAATTCTTTAAAAAAAGGTGCTTCAATACTTATGTTCCCTAGAAACACCATTGAGAAACCTATAACTTTAGTGTGTTACATGTCATCCCTAAAATGTCTTCCCCATCTCATATTCACAGACACAAACTTTTATTTACTATTCATTTATGCCTATGGATCCTGCATATGAGCCTATGGTCATCAACCAAATGCATCACTCTTCAAAAAGGGTTTTATGATCCTTATAATCCATGAAATCACTATGACAGATCCCAACACCTTAGTGTGTTTTTATTCAATGCTGGTATGATTTTCCCACACCATATTATTTACCTAAGTACTATAGAAATTGATTTACAATCTCTATACTAAACTATCCAAAAGTATTTGACATCCTTAACATTATGTCACCATGCTTTTTACCCTTTATCAAGGTTAGAATGCATCACTCCATTCCCAAACTATTTATGACTCATGACTCACGATTCAAAACCACATGGATTATGTATAAAGATTCACAATTAAATGTTAAACTACCATAGGATGAAATAACCCTTCTTAGATATGTTTTTTCCCATACCCAACCTCATCATATGGACTTTTGAGTCCTCCAAAATATTTCATGGAACTGATAAAGGAATGGAGAAAATATATTCATGGCCATTCTATCGATGGATAGAGGATTTGACCTACCAAGTAGAGGCATATAATTCTTTAAAAAAAGGTGCTTCAATACTTATGTTCCCTAGAAACACCATTGAGAAACCTATAACTTTAGTGTGTTACATGTCATCCCTAACATGTCTTCCCCATCTCATATTCACAGACACAAACTTTTAGGTTAGGGTTTACATCACCCATATTCCAACTATCAAAGAAGACCTTGTATCCATAATATTTCCCCCTCAATCGATATTACCCCCATAAACCTCCCATAATACTTTTAAAAGAGTGGATTTACAACTGATTACAAATGATACTAATCTGTAAGGGGTTTTAACTACCAACCAGAGGTATCTAATATTTGAAGGAAAGGAGCTATGATCCTCATTAGCCTCAGAAACACCACAAAATATTTCAACATCTTAGTATGTTTTTTGTTATTATTGTAATTTTTTCAAGATATCCCATGATCATCAATCAGGTCTATGATAAAAGGCCCTAAACTAAACTGATATAATGTTAGAGCTAAAAGACCCTAAACTTGAATTATAGAAGGTCTGAGCTAAAATACATGAAACTAAGTGATATACGTTTCGATCTATAAGACCATAAAATAAAGAGATAGAAGGTATGAGTTAAAAGAACCTAAAATCAAGTGATAGAAGGTCCATGATAAAATACCCTAAACTAAAGTGATATAAGGTTTGATCTAAAATTATCTAATCTAAAGTGATAGATGGTCCGAGATAAAAGAACATAAACTAAAGTGATAAAAGGTTTGATCTAAAATTCCCTAAACAACAGAGATAAATGGTCCGAGATAAATGACCCAAAAAATAATAAAATAAATGGTCCCTACTAAAATAACCTAAACTAAAGAAATAATATGGTCCAGGATAAAAGAACCTAAATTAAAACAATAAATGGTCCAAGCTAAGAGAACCTAAAATAAAGAAATAGAAAGTACGATCTTAAACACACTAAAATAAATTCCTTGAAGGACTGAGCTAAAAGACCCTAAACTAAAGAGATAGAAGGTCTGAGATAAAAAGCACTAAACTATTGTGATTGAGGTCCAATCTAAAATATCTTATAATAAAACACATTAGTGATTTATCCTATAAAATCATGTGAGTCCCACTATATACCCTTTGAAAACATCCAGCTTCTCTCACTAGAGCTATTGGATTTGACAAAAGATAGTGCAATCTACCTTCAAGATAGGTATGCTTCCCAGATGATCCTTCTACAAATTAGGTGATCTCATGTTTACTGGAACAGACACATAGGTAAATAATCTCATGTTGGTAAGAATTCATGAGTTCTTATTAAGAATAATATGTTATTATTTAATTTTCATATCTAAATAATAAGGTTTACTTGATATTATGGAAAGGGTGATTATCATTGGTGATGAATTTAAAATTGGATCAGTGAAATTTCATGAACATCACGAATGAAAGTAAACTAGAAAAAACCATATAATTGTGTAAAAATCCATCCACTAATACCATAATAAAGTAGGAATCCATACTCACTCCTATATAAAAAATAGTGTTTTATATTTACCTTAGAATAAAAATATTATCATTCCAAATGAACCCAATTATTGGGGGGTGACACTACTTAACATGTTACATTCAATTTTTTATGGATGAAAACATGTGACAATAATTTATCTGATCATATGCATGGGGGTATATTATGTGATGGATAAAACACATCGTGTGTGGTCATCCTCTTCCACTTTGCATCAAATATGAGATACATATCATGCTCTGGTAAAACCTAGAGTTTCTAAGCTCTCTTTCACTACAATACCTTATTTTGAGACTACTATATTAAGTATTTCTTTTATAAGTCAATGTCTCATGTAAAACGAATGATCTGATGTGATCAATATTTAAGGGATCACATGTTTTTGAAACACAATTTTCATAGCACATGTATGTGAAAATAGAGATGCCCTGAAGGAGAATAATGTGTGGTTCTTGTAATGCTGGGATCATTGGTCTATTCATATTCATTATCATATAAGAAAAATAGGGAATTTTCCTCATCTATGGAACCATTCTCTGGTATTAGAGTATGGTACAATACACATCATGAATCATCGGTTCATATGGGGAATTGTGATTATAGTATGGAATATCCATGGTTTTGATGGAAACCTATAGTACATATTGTTGTTTAATGTGAGGACTCAATGTAGACATGTGACACTTAAAATATATCATTTGGATGTGATCATAGTGTGACACAAATAATCCATTGTGATCAGAATGGAGGCCCTGCTCATGTATGATCTTTAAACATGTGAAACAATCACCATATTGAAATAATATAAAATGTACAAGAATGGATGTTCTGATGCAGTATGTGTATGTATACAATGTGTGACATAAGGGATTTTACATGCACACTCCAAAAACTGAGTATGCTGGTACATGTAGTTTGATATATAGAGCAGCTGATACATTGGTATGTATATAGTTTATGAATCCACAAACTCTATTTATGGATTAGATGAGTCTGTGAGGTTGGTTTACATGATGTATCTATTCCATGATATTTGATATCACATGAAGAAGACTAGTAAATAGGTTCTACTATGTAAGAAAAATGATTCACAGTTTCAAAATGCATCCATACTCAGTATGTCAATAGTTTGAAAATAATAAGAGTATCAATTATTTGAAGGAATATATTGACACAAAAGAATATTAAAATCAATGTCTATGTAATCTGGCACGATGAATGATAGAAGGTGTCAATCGGACATGCCACATTTCCCAGATGCACAAAGGTAGTTTTATAATTTTCTGACCAATACAGAAGGCAAATCAATGTTTTCAGTGGGGTTGTCATTCTTAAGGGATAGACCGTGCTTTCTATGTAAAGAAAAACCTCAGGATAATGTATAAGGGTTACAAAAAGAATCTCAAGTGATATATCATTGTTTAATTCACATTAAAAATACAATTCACAAACTAATACATCACACAAAGGGATATGAATCACATAACCTATCATGTGAAGTTGTTCCCACTCCCTAAGAGAGATATCTCATTTTTATTGAAAAATAGAGAATTGAATGATCCAACTCTTGATTTCTAGGATTTTATTCATGAAAAATAGGTGTTCCAAATACTATTTTGAAGATATGCATACTGGAGGACCGGTTTCATTTACTTGAAGTGTCGACGCCATGATATTTAGCATAATGTAACTTCTATGTGAGAATGCTTTTTCACTCACTAGAAGACATGATCCACTATGAAATAATCAATGTGAATGGAAGTGGAACCACATGAGCCATCATGCTATAAGATATGATACCGGAAGAGGTTCAAGCTCATGCGATTATATAAATCATGTCTAGTGAATAAACTAAATCTTGTGAACATGGATTCTTTTTTATATTATGGCCCTATTATCATGAAAAAGATAAAATTATTGCATACCCCTTTATGCTATTAATTAAGGAAAACAACATGTAATTTCACTATGACCATGTCCTAAATAATTTATTTGATGTACTGTGAATGCCGAGCAAAAATAGAACTCATGACTAGATGCACTATGCTGATCCAAGGGAAGTATGCACTGCACAAATTCAATATTCCTGTGTGCATGAGAAGTTTAATGAACAAAAATTTTATCAATTTAAACTCCGTTATTATAATTATTCCATATAGTATAAACCTCATAAAATTACATTCAAAACACAATTCAAAATTTATAAATGATGAGTGAATGAAATAATAAGTATTTCTAGAATTTAATGAAACTATACCAATTAAATAGTAACTTGACTGTAGGAATAATAACATGAACCTTATGAATCATAATCCAACCAAATGAATTTAAACCAAACCCATTAATTTATAAATACAATTTAGGTATCTTATAAATAAATGTCTAATAAACTTATTTTATAGTATAAATAAATAAATGTTTTAAAAATTATTAATCAAGTATTGGTATTTTTGTAAGTGAGAAATATTTAATAACAATTTTATAAATAATTTTATAATTTTAAAAAATATATTTTTATAAAATGTATTCATATATTAATATAGTGTTTTCTTATGATTATATGTAAATTTTATGAGACCTTATTTAATTTTTCAAAAGTGTTAGAAAATTATTTTTAATTTTAAAATATGTATTTTTCGAGTAAAAGATGGTTTTAATTGAAAATTAAATTTATTATATCAAGAAAATAATTTTCATAAAATTTAGTTCATTTTTTAATTCTTTACATTCAAAACTGGTTAGATTGAATTTTTTGGATTTTGTTGAAATACATGAATTTTTTCGAAACAGTAAAATATAAAAATTTATGATAAAAGATAAATACATGAATTATTGATTCATAGACGATGTATGACAAATGTAAGCCCAAAACCTCAAATTTGTCTTCATTATTTTAACATACTTAGTGATAATTCCCAAACTATTTGTATTATTGAGCCAAAATAATAAACTATGGAATAAAATAATTCGAAAACAACCCTCTCCTCACCTATAAATACCAAGCCTCACCACTTATTTTCCTCACACATATAAAATTTGAGAATTATATAAATTTATCTCAAATATCTTCTTAATATCCTCCCACACATTCATGAGGCCTTGGACTCATTAAATTACCAAAACCTTTTCCCTAAAGCGGTTATCAAGGAGGAGAGATTTAGGAGGTAAAATCCTCTTCCTTTTTCTTTTAATTAACCTTTTGTTTTCTTATTCTCACCTCACCTACACTACAAAAAAAGTATTGATAAATCTATTTTATTTTATATACTATATTTATATCATGGTAAAAGAAGATCCATAATCAAAATCCTTTCTCTATTATCTCACTTATTCTTAAAATGAAATCATCGTCTGTGATGTGTCAATTTACCGACATCGTGGATGATGTGTTTTTATTTTCCTTTAACACCATAAATTCTATTCATAAAACCTCTATAATGGTTGGTAAATGTTGTAAAATATATATTTTTAAATATTTTTATGTTTTGTAACTAAAATATTTACACAATACAAAATCATAAAACAAATCGTGTTAGTTGTTATCCAAAACTACAAAAAATTAACCAAAATGATTATCATTTACTTTTTATTTAATGATTCATCCTCATTAAATTTAACAAAATGATATATTTAAACATTTAGAACTTTTAATTTTCATTAATAAAATATATTTTTAATTCTATTGAATTATACCAATTCTACGTAAACTTCCATACTCATATTCAAGTAAATCGATCATGAAAACTAAGAAAACGAACATTCCCAAATGATGAAATTAAACTATATAACTAATAGAAAATCCAATAAATGAACTTAATAAAACAGTAATGAATCAAATTCATGTATAAATGTTTATGGATTTGTTAATTAATGAATTTAATTTTATTATCGAAGATATTAAAGTTGTGAAATCATTCAGACATAACATAAGGGGTATTCTCTAACCCAACTACCTTTCTCTAGGATTTCCCTCTTTCACCCAATCTTTAGTATGGATATATCTTTAATGTTCATTATATATAATTTCTTCATATTTATATCCTGATTTATTTTATATACATGTTAAAATTCACATTTTATAAAAAATTCAATTATTTTTCCAAAAGAACACTTCTTTCTAAAACACATATTTTACTTCTCATGATATTGTTTCTTATTCACTCAAAATTGACGATTCATATACCAAGTATGTTATTACCTATTTCTTTTGGGAACCCCAATTTTTATTCCTTAATGTATTATCTATGAAATTAAATCCATTTATTTTTATGGTTTATCTTATGTCCAAGATTGATATACATTCTATGTGGCATTCATGATAATGTAAATTGTATGATATCACAGTTGTGCTCCGAATTACATGGAATATGTGAATAATATTATGTGATGGGTGAACCTAGAATTATATAACACACCAATTTATTGGGTGGTTTGAATTATCTTAGGAGATACCATTATTTAGGTATAGTGGTTGACCACTAAGACATGATGTTTCATTTTTATGTATTGGAACATTCTAGGATTTTATTAAATAATTCATCTCTTGATTATGATCCTCTGACTATGTTTTGATGATAATGATTTTGATCACCCCGTTTTTTATTGAATAAATTTCTTATCTATCCTCTTACTATGACTTCAAATCACACCGTTCTTTGATTTATATTTTTAGGTTATTACATGTACAATGGAGAACACAATGGGAACTAAGAATCTAAAGAAGAAGGAATTAAATAAATGATTATGTTTTATTTTGTAAATGTTATGGATGGTCCTACTTTTCACAAGAAAAAAACTTCATGTCCTTGTTTTGTAAATCATTTATTTTTTTTCATTAAAATTATGTAATATCTATCATTGAAAAAGTACAGTTGCTATAGTTGGTATCCGATCATGGTTTAGTTAATTTGGGATTAAGAACTAGAGATCCTTAGTGACAATGCTTAGTACGATACTAAGAAAATTAAAGAACCCAATAATAATTGTTTTTGAAACATTATTAACATAGGGATCCCATAAAATATTAATTTAGAGATAATTTAAAAAAGTAATAAATTATAATTTATTTGTTGACTTGTGTTTTGTTCTAACCTTTTCAATTTAAGAAAATGGTGGCAACCAAGAGAAACCAGGACAATAGACCGTGTGAGGGGAAATTCCATGATTTCCCAAATGATATCCCCAATTCAATGGGAGGTGGGGTTAAAAATTTCATGGTGATATTTACCTTGATTTCATAGGTTTTTAATAATAATCTGAATAATGTGGAACATCCACCTTCACCGAAGAGGGTGAAATTGTCTATGGAGTATTTTATTCAACAACAACCACCAACGTTTAGTGGATATTTCAATCCATTAGTCATGGAATAGTAGGTTGAATCAATGGAGGGGATCTTTTATGTGCTTCACTTTTCTTAGAAGGATAAGGTGACTCTGGACGTTTACCTTTTATTTGGAGAGTGTGATCATGGTGTGATTTTATTAAGAACACCAAGATAAAGGACAAAATTTAAGAGTTGGTGTGTGAATACTTTAAGATAATGTTTTCGAATAAGTATTTCCCTATAACTCTTCATACAAATATAGAGAGATAATTAATAGAGATAAAGAAAAAGGAAGGTGAATCTATCATGAACGATGTAGAAAATTTCTCATGGATTTCATAGTATGCTTTAGGTTTTTTACTAATAATGATATAAAAATTTATTCATTCTTTAGCGGAAAAAAAACTTCTAAGGGCTCTTTAAATTAAGGAATTCGGGTGTAATTAAGAATTTGTTCGATGTTTTCTCAAAGTGGATATGGAGTTTCGAGAATGGTCCCATGGCTATGGTGATAAGAAATAAATATGGAGTTACAAGTTGGAGGATCTCATGAAAAAGGTGGGAAGAAATCCCAACCAATCACATGTCAAAAATGTGGGAAGAAACATCATGTGAACTACCTTAAAGGGATGGAGAAATGATTTATGTGTGGGATATAAGGCCACCAAGCTCATGTATGTATACGAGACATTAATAATCCGACCGATGAAATAGGGGAATGGTGAGAACCACCCGTTGTCCAATGGTATAACTATTGGGAGAAAGGGCACTATACAAGCTACTTAACTAAATATTGAGTCCTAAAGGTTACTCAAAATCAATAGCCACCAATGATAAAGGATCAAGGGAAGGATTATACCATCACTATAGATAAAGTGGAGGAAGAAAATGAAGTTGTACAATGTACAATTATTATTTAATAAATAATGGAAACAGTCTTATTTGATTCTGGTTCTATGCATTCATTTTTATATTTCAATATTTCTATAACTATTTAATCAAATCCCCAAAACCTTGAATTAGAGATATCCATAAAAACAAATAGTAGTGTGGTCATTGCACCCTAAGTGTTATACTCTTCTCCTATTGGAATATGTGGGAATATTCTCCCTCTAAATCTCATGATACTTCTCTTGGGGAAATTTTACGCTATACTATGGATGGAGTGACTCTCTTTATATAGAGAACACATGATTTTTTTTTGAAAAAATAAATATATTTCCATATTTGGAACAATCCCATGATTCTAAAAAAAATAAAGTCAGACCTTGAATCAACTTTGAAAAATCCTCCAACAGTGCGGGTGTTTATTCCCTTTGAAGAGGTGTACCTAACATAAATGGTTGAGTCAAAGGAAGGTATAGACCTAGGGGAAACACCCATTATGATGGAATACAGTGATTTATTTTCCAAAGAGTTATGAAAACTTCCTCTAGATCATGACGATGAATTATTAATAGAACTCAAACCTAGAGCTATTCCTCTCTCAAAATTCCCATAAAGGATGGACCAAATTGAACTGGAGGAGTTAAATAATCAGCTTTATGGGAATTTGGAAAAGGGTTCATACGACATAATGCATCACCCTGGGGTGTGCCAGAGATTTTTGTGAATAAAAAGGATAGATCAATGTGGATATGTATCGACTACCAAGATCTCAAGAAGATCACCATAAAGAAAAAGTATCCTCTTACAAGGATTTATGACATTTTTTATTAGCAATGAGGAGCTCAATACTTCTCAAAGAGGTATCTTTATTCTGGATATCATCAGCTAAAGGTGAACAAGGAAGATATTTATAAGACTAACTTCCATAAAAGGTACGGGCACTATGAGTTCCAGGTGATTCCCTTCAAACATAATACTACCCCAAAAATCTTCTTGGATTTTATGAATAGATTCTTAATACACTACCTTAGAAAATTTTTGGAAGTGTTTATTGATGATATTCTCATCTACACCCAGATAAAGTAGAAACATGAAGAACATATAAGGCTTGGGTTAGAAATATTATGGAAGGATAAGTTTTATTCCATGTTCAGTAGGTGTTACTTTTGGATTCAAAAAGTCACATTCTTGGGAAATGTGATCACAAGTTAGGGAATTTTTGTGGAAACTTAAAAAACAGAAGCAATTAAGGAGTGGACTTGACTATCTAGTTTTACGGAAATCCATAGTATTCATTTCTTAGCAAGGTACTTTTAAAGTTTTTTGAGAAATTTATAATGACTTTCAAGTCTTCTAACTTGATTAACAAGGAAAGGGTAATGCATAACTAGAAGGAAGAATACGAGGAAAGCTTCAAGGAACTAAAGAGAAGGTTGATAACTAACACCTGTACTGACATTAACAAAAAGTGGATAATGATCTGTGATATGCAATAATTCTTCAAAGAATGTCTTGGGTTGTGTAATAATTATAAATAAAAATGTGATAGCATATGCCTCATGATAGTTGATGATCCATGATCAGAACCACCAAATGCATGATTTGTAGCTATTGACTATGTTTTTTTCCTTTAAAATCTAACGACACTACCTCTATGCTGAGAAATGTGACATATATACTGATCAGAAGAGTCTAAATTATATATTCATACAAAATAATATCAACATGAATCAAAGGATATGTTTAGAACTTATCAATGGATCTGATTTCTCTATTCACTGTATTCCTTGTACGGTGAACAATGTAGTCGATGATCTTAGTAGAAAATAACCTACTATGATATCCATGTCGCAGATTGGGAATGAAACTATATTCATGGACATGAAAAGAATGGATTTGGAAATCATAACAGCATGGAATACATCGTACATTTCCAAAATTATTTCACAACCATATATCTAAGAGACGATTAAGGAGGCACAAAGGGATTATCCAAAGTTACAAAACAAGATGAATGCAATAATGGAAGGGAAGCAGCAAGAATTACATATTGAAGATGATGGTTTGATTAGGTTTTTAAATAAGGAATTATGTTCCTTCATCACCTGAGATTAAGACGGATCTATTTGATAGTTAACATAGCTCACCATTCTCCATTCACCCTAGTATCACCAAGATGTACTATGATCTCTAAGAAATCATTTGGTGGGACAACATGAAGAATTATATTGCTGAGTATATCTCAAGGTGCTTGATATGTGAGCATGTTAAAGTATATTGATAAAAGTCTAAATGGATGATGAAATAATTTCCTATACCCATGTGGAAATTGAATAATTCTACTATGGACTTCATTACTAGTCTCCTGAAGACTTCCAAAGGAAACAATGCAATATGGGTTGTAGTGGACCGACTCACCAAGACTGACCACATTATTTCTATACGGAAAATTATTTTCTTGAAAAACATGAAACTATATTTGTGAAATAAGTGGTGAGGCTGCATGGGGTACCACATTAAAGAATATTTGATCATGATCCATGGTTCACATCTAAATTATGGAGAAGTCTCCAACATGCCATGAATATTGAATTGAATTTCAGAATGACCTATCACCCCTAAACTGATGGCCAATCTAAAAGCACTGTTATGATGATTGAATAAATTATAAGAGAATACTCAATTAAATTCAAAGGTGTTTGGGACCAGCATCTCCCATTGGTTGATTTATCATACAACAACAACTTCCACTCAAGTATTCAAATGGATTCATATGAAGATCTGTATGGAAAGCGATGTTGAATTCCAACCTATTGGGATGAAGTTGGTGAATGAAATCTATTTGGACCTGATCTAGTGAATGATATGACAGAGAAGGTTCAAAAAATCTCATTACATATCAAATCAACATAGAGTTGAAAAAATAGCTATACAGACAACCATCGAAGGGACTTGGAGTTCGATGCTGGGTATAATGTATTCTTTCAAATATCAATATTTAAGAGAGTCATGAGTTTTGGAAAGAAGGGGAAGCTAACCCCAAGGTATATTATCCCCTTTGAAATCCTTGATCGTATAAAATCCATGGCCTATCATATTTTTCTTCCACATAATATGGATCAAGTGCATGATGTGTTATATGAATCACTCCTGGGAAGGTATACGACAACCCTTATCTTTACTAGACACTTAAACAACATTTATTACATAAAATTGAAGATAATAAAACCCATAATATCAATAAGTATAGTGTCGTTAAGTCTTAAGAACATTACATGACAAGTTATGGAATGAAATACAAAAAATTTATTGAAAACTACTTTGACATGACCATAATATTCTTTCGTACTAAGCATCGCATGTGATAACTTGAAGACATACATAAGAAAAGGGTGAGCTATAAAGATATGTAATGGAGCAAACAAGGTATAACATGAAGAATAAAATATATGTTAGGAAATAGGCATATAAATGGACCATAAAAGAAATTTGAACATAAAGCATGACATAACATAATTATCATAACATGGAAATGTGGCCACATCTTAAAACACTGCATCATTTACATAAAGGAATCAGGTAAACCCGTATCCCAAAATGGTGGTAAAAAGTACTATAAAATAATCAGGTAAACCCCCTATCCCAGCATGATGTATCATGATACTAAACATTACCCAATGCATTGGAGCGCTATCAGGGCGCACCCTTCATAATCATTTCAATCTCATTCATAAGTGTGCTACATAGATCATATACCATGGATTAATTCAACATTATAATTTATTACATGATAAAGGAATGTGGAATACATAAATGAATGTATATAATCAATATTTATATGTACATAATGGTGAATAACCTTGACAGATAAACAAACATTTTCTTCACTACGTGATGATTTTGGCATGGAAAATCACAGAATAATTTCGAAAGCCTAACAGTGTGATATAAGAATTCATAAAACATAGTTGATGAGACAGAAAGTGGTATCCTATAATATATAAATTAAATTAATAGTAATTGGTTAATATAGATACATGTTCCAACACATGTAACTTGGAAATAGAAGTCATAACATAATAAAGAAACTTGATGGATGCAGATAAATGGAATAACTCTTACAAAATTTCAGCATGGTAATAGGTGTACATGGGAGGGATTAATGATAGAGAAAGAGGTATCCCGTCCTAAAAAATAATAAGGGTAGTATGGGGGTGGTTCAAAAGCGTACCCCTTCATTTGTAATTGAAGATAAAAGGGTGAAATAATATAAGAAAACTAGTATAAAATGAGAAAGGGAGGAAAGTAAGGATCCCTTACTTGAGTGCGTAACCTAAAAGGATTGAAGAGGGGATTATTGAGAGATTGGGGTGCCTTGGGAGTATCCCATAGAGGGGTGTAAAGTGAAGGGACGTGATACAAGGATCTTTAGTAGAGAAAAGATAGAGCTTGGGTGGTTTTATATAGGAAATGAGAGGATAATTCTTTAATATTTCCTAAACATAGCTTGTGGAATCTATATAATTAAATTTTAAAAAAAAATTCCTATTTTTTCACACAGTTTTTGAAAAATATAAGTGTAAAAAAATATTTTAAATTTCCAATGTCTGAACATATTAAAATATTAACCTTGCTTATGTTGACGTGAGTCATATTATTAAAGAAATGAATTTAAAATCATAAAATATATTATTCATTTGGAAGAATTCACTAAGGATTTATTAAATGAGTTAAAAAATATAAAATAAAATTATTTTAATGAGAAAAAATATATTGGGCTGATGATACCCATTATATTATTTATTTCATCATTTTGGGGTTATTATGATATAATAAAAGACATATTTTTTTATATGGTATTTAATTTTCACCCAAACATTCGAATCTCCTAGAAAATAATGAAAAGTTCACCTTTGCATAATTTTGACATCATGATTTTAAAAATAATATTCATTTTATCTAAATTATTTTCCAAATATGTGATTTTTTACTACCAAAATGAAAACCTACATTTATTGAAATTTCACAGGTTTTGAAAAAAAGAGTATTCAAACCATAACAAAAATTACATTTGACATCATAAAAATTAAATAAAAAATTATTATTTATAAAATTAAATTGATAATAATAATTTATAAATATATTAATTATTTAAAAATTCATTAATTCCTTAAAATAAATTCTTTAAAATTAAAATTTATCTTTCATCGTAAAAAAATAAAACTTTTATCCAACTGATTACCTAATAATTAAAAAATAAAGAACTGATATAATCATCATTTATAAGAATTGTTTTTGTAATATTATTAAAAAAACATAGTTTAATATAATAGTTTATATATTTCTCAAAAGTACCATTTTTACCAAAAGAGTCAATTTATTAAATTCATCGTTTTTGAAGAAAGAGTATTCTTATAAAAGAATTGATGGATTAAGACTTTTGTTAATAAAATTCGATTACACAATAAGTAACTAATAACATATTACATAACCCCATTTAACACCCACATAATACCTAAGGGTAAGATGTGCGATGATGACCGACTCTTGGGGAAACTCGGATAATATCTCCCAAATGGTAATCTCTATTAACATGAAATTATTCATTAGGCGATTCCATTCAAGATTAACGTGTTGAAGATTGGCTTGGGCTCGGTCAAGAGATAAGACCAATGAAACTGCCTCCTTTTTGAGATAAAAAATTGAGCTTAATATGTCCCGAGTCTACTAGATGAGGCAATATGTTCTTTTTTATGCCTTGAAAAGATTTTTTTTAAAAAAAAACCTTATATTTATATCAATCATGTGATCACTGTTAAATGGATATTATCAATGGTAATGATACCTAATAGTAATTTAAACCCAATAAAAAAAAGGTTTCATGTGTTTTTTATATCCATAAGACATTAAAAGAATGGTAATTTTACTCATAAATGATAGAGTCATTACAAAATTCCCCCCTTCCGAAATTTATCCCTTAAAATTTCTTTTTTCCACACTAAAACAGATGAGGGTTACTATGTCTCATTACATCATCTGGTTCCACCATTTCTTATTCAAACTTTTGGTTTCTCCACAACACCTTGATGAGGGGAATCATCGTATTTCATATAAATATTTCTATACGATATATGATCTTCACTGACTTCTCTTCATAGGAGAGGTCATTCTCCAATGGTACCACCTTTATATTGAGTACATACGATGGGTCAGGTACACACTTCCTCAAGAGAGATACATGGAATACATCACGTACATGAGACTTATTCTATGGGAGTGCTAGTAGATAATCCACTACTATAATGAGATCAAGGATCTCAAAATGGTTGATGTAATTTGGACTAAGATTTCCCTTCTTCCAAAATCTCATACCTCTATTCTATGGGGACATGCGGAGGAATACCATGTCTCAAACATCAAACTCTTGGTATTATCGATGAAAATCATCATATATCTTTTATTGACTCTGGGATGTATTAATGTGCTTATTGATGTTATTAACCTTCTCCACCATTTCATTGACCATTTCTGGACCTAGAAGTTTTTTTTCTTAATTTCATCCCAACATGCCGATGTTCTGTAACTATTCCTATTAAAAGATTTATAATGAACCATTTGGATTATTGAGTAGAAACTATTGTTTTAAGAGAACTAAACTTGAGGAAGATGTTGATACCATCCTCCTTTTATTTCCATTGAGCACACTCTCAACATGTACTCAAGTGTTTGGATAGTCTTCTCAGATTGGCCATCTGTTTGGGGATGAAAAACCATACTGATGTTCAGCTCAATATTCTTAGCATGTTGTTGAATCTTTTAGAACATAGAGGTGAATATTGGATATCGATTAGATACAAAATATAATGGTACATTATACAACATCACCCCTTCTCTGATGTATATTCGTGTCAGTTAATCCAATGATAAATCCTATTGAATTTCGATGAATTGTTCAGCCTTTGTAAGAAGATCCACAACAACCGAGATAACATTATTTCCTTTGTATTTCTTCAAAAGTTCGTTGAAAAATTCCATGGTGATTTTTCCCATTTCCATGTTGGTATTGGTAATGTTTGCATCATCCTATTATACTTCT
The DNA here is from genome assembly GCA_963277665.1 of Viscum album. Taxonomy (NCBI): domain Eukaryota; kingdom Viridiplantae; phylum Streptophyta; class Magnoliopsida; order Santalales; family Viscaceae; genus Viscum; species Viscum album. Next base: position 386,442,899 of record OY728148.1, on the reverse strand, counting down.
ACATCTAAACCGTCACTTGCTTTTATACCAGACACTTTGATGTAAACTCATTGATCTTCTTCTTCATGTTATCCCACCATCATTTCTCTCAGAGATCTCGATACATCTTTGGGTTTCTTGGGTGAATGGAGAAATTAAAACTATGTGCATCATCTAAAAGTTATTTCTTTAACCTTGAATTTTAAGGAACACATAGTCTTGAACCAAATCTCACAATTCCTTCTTCATTTATATTGAATTCTGAGGATTTCCCTTTTCTGATAGTTTACACATTATTCTAAATTCCAACATCATCATTTTGAGAACCCTTTAACCTTTACAAATGATATGGTTGATAAATCATTTGTTAAAGGATTGATGATGTTCCTTTAATTATGATTCCCATTTCCATCTTCATAAATTCTAAGAATATTAGATCCTTTTCAATTCTCATTAATGAATGAGTTTTTAGATTCTTTCTACTAAGATAATCTGCCACATTATTCACTCTCCCTGAATGGTAGTTAATTGAGCTGTCATAGACTTTGATCAGTTTTAACAATATTCATTGGTTCATATTGAACTCTTTATGTGTGAATATATACTTGAGGCTTTTTTTATCCATATATATTTCACACTTTTCCCCAAATAGGTAATCAAATTTTAAAAGTGGAGATCACTGATGCCAACTCCAAATACTTTTTTGGGTAGTCCTGCTCATGAAATTTAAATTTCCTTGAAGTATAGGCAATGACTGTCATTTTGCAACAAAACACAGTCCAAAACCTTCTTTAAAGCATCACTAAATACCATGAAAAGTTCTGAAGTTGTTCGTAGTGTGAGAGAAGGCACAATGATAAGCATCCTTTTCAACTCATTGAAGATCTATTTGCATTCATTATTCTAATAAAACAAGACTCCCTTCCATGTTAGCTTGGTAATAGGGTTTGAAAAATGGGATAAATTTCTCACAGATCTGCGATAGTATCCAGCTTACCCAAGGAAGCTATTGATAATCATCACAGATGCTGGCCTCAACCATCCCTCAATTTCATTTGTCTTGGAGGGATCCACAAATATACCTTTTCGTGTGATGATATTTTACAAGAATCATACTTCCTTGAAACATAAATCAAACTTGTTGTACTTTTCATTGAGCTTCTCCTTTCCCAATGTCTATAGTATAGTGCTTAGATGCTCGTCACACTTTTCCTTGGTTTTGGAGTATATTAGAATATCATCTACAAGGACTGCCAAAAATTTATCAAGGTAATATCTAAAGACTCAATTCATCATGTCCATGAATATTTCTTGAGCATTAGTGAGTCTAAAAATAATTACTATGAATTCATAATGCTCGTAACTTGTACAAAAAGAAGTCTTGGGGATGTCCCCTTTCTTCGCCATTATTTGGTAATATCCTGACCGCAAAGCCACCATGGAGATATATTGTGCTCCACATATCTAATCTAATAAGTCATCAATTCAGGGTAACAGGAACTTTTTCTTTATCATGATTTTGTTGATCTCACGATAATCAATAAAAAGATGCATTAACCAATCCTTCTTCTTGAGAAAAAGGTCTGGATCACCTCATGGTGAAGCACATGGGCGTATAAACCCCTTACTCATATTCTCTTGTAGTTGTTTCATTAGCTCCTAAATCTTTACAAGACCATTATATATTGATTCTTTGATATTGGAAATTCCCCAGGTATATGATAAATCCAGAATTCAATATATCTTCTAGGTGTAAGACCATACAATTCTTTAGGAAACAGATTAGTGAATTACCACACAATAGGGATGTCTTTGAGGATGATTTCTTCCTTAGACTTAGTCATCTGTGAAAGATATGCATGCTCATATGGAAGTAATATCCATTCTTGAGATGATGGTGCTAAAGATGATTCATCCTCCCCCATACACGTTTATAGAAATGGGGGCCAATTAACTATATGGGGAGTGATTTCCCTCCAACAAAAATTTATGTTGGCTCTATATAGGTAAATCTAATCCATGCCAGGAATTGAATCAAATTCTCCCAGAGGGAGTATGATAAGGTTATCCAAGAAGTTAAATCCACAAATTGTGAAAAAGGAGGAGTTATATTCAAGGGATGCAATAATTTCTCCATTTTATGTTATCAACGACATATCTACTTCCATGATTTGTGGTGGTGATTGAAAATTTCTACTAAAATTTTAGGATATAAAAGAATGCGTATAACCAGAATCAAAAAGTATGTTCACTATTATTGAATGAATAACAAGTGTAAATGTCACCGCTTCATTTTCGGGATTTTCTTGAGAGGTAGTGATGAAAAAAGCTCTCTCTTTCTCCCTTGGAGGTTGTTGGTTGCCTCCAAAAAACATTTGGATTAAGGAACTGGTTCTCAATGTTCCCTGGTTCTTTCTAGTTGTATTAATGAATAATGAGTTGAGGGTCAAACAGATCATTCATATCCACTATCACAACATTGGGTTTTTCTTTTTGGTAATGATTGGTCTATTTCCCTTCTATTACATACCTAAAGGATTTCCTCACCCCCTTCAAGAAATTTCTGGGGGGATTCTTTCTAAACCATTGGAAGGTGGGGTGCTATAATTTCTTAACACTGTTGGATTTATTCATTGGACTAATAGAATAAATGTAAACTTTCCACTTCATATCCCCATGATACCTCTAAGATTATTGGATCTCTATTTCTACTTTGAGGGAACATCAGACAATTTCCTCATATCTATCAAAGTCATGGATCGTTGTGGTGTTCTGTAGGCTAGGATTTGGCCCACCAACGGAGTGGTCAACCTTACATTCAGGGGTAACGAAAAAGAAGGATGTGTATCATGCCAGCCTTATGATGTTTTCCTCATACGCTCTAATGGATTATTCAACTTTTTTTTGAGTTAAAGGAATTCCTTCTCCATATTATATTAGAGGGTGTGATGAAAATATTTATCGAATTTTTTTTTAGAAATACTTCCATTACCACACCTCGATCTCTTACTCAGGATTTCTATTTTTGATCAATGTACACCATTCATCAAATTCCCCATCTATATGATAAGAATTCAGAAAAACCTTCTCTTGTTCAGAACATTGAAAGATGGATAAGATATTCTAAATGGAGTTGATCCATTGTTCGATGATTTAGCGATCATATGATCCACTGAAAGTAGAAGGATTTTTTCTCAAGAACCTCTTGATTATGACTTTTTCTTTCTTGGGGGGGGGGATATTCCTCTTAACCCATGTTTGTATTCAAAACTCAAGTTAACTGATAGTGTATTGTGACCATGTTTTTGATTCCTTCTCCCATTTGATTCGACATATCCTTAGAATAATCATCACATTGATCTTTGAATCAGTTATTAGCCGGAGTCCTCATATTACTAGCCATTATCTAGAATAAAATAAAAATTATAGGTAATTATTTGAAACTACTAAACAAATAAAGGGGAATACAATGAAAAAAGGGATAACATATAAATTAAATTTATTTTCTTAGCTTATGAATTTATAGGCTTTAATCTAAGTAATCCATGATATATTTCCTAGAATATATTCTTAAGGGAATTTTTTATTCCCTTAATAATGGTTTGTACTATGCTTATGAATTTAATGAAGCATATCCCCCATAGTGTCTTAACAAGAGTGAAGAAGGGCCCGTTTTCATGCACTGTTCCCATTCAAGTCTAGCTTAAAGTGATGTTTTGAAGTTTTACCCCATGATACATCTATGCCAGATCCACCTCTACTTGGTCATATAAATACATGGATATATTTAATTGATTAAACACTTAGTATATACTCATTAATATTTTGGAATTATTTTCTTATACATAGTCTTATCCCTAAGGCTTTCACTAGAGTTTTATAACCCTAATCTCAAAAACAACAAAACCCATCCTCTGATACCAACTATAACAACCTTGAACATTAGTACACACTCAAACATGATTTATTAGATAAAATTTAATTTAATACAACCTAGGAGTTCATTAGGTCTAGTTTCTTTGAGTATTATAATCATTACATGACAACTTAAGACATAAAATATTACATTTTTATTGAAAACATCTTTTACATGACCACAAAATTCCTTTGTAATTATCAATATATTGGATAACTTGAGGACATACATAAGAAAAAGATGACATATAAAGCCTAGTAAGGGAGTAAACAAGAAATAACATAAAGAATACAATACATGTTAATAAATAAAAATATCAATGGAGAAAAATATCAACAATAACAAAAAGGTATGATATAACATGATTATCATAATATGGAAGTGTGAAACCAACATAAACATCTACCACATTAACATTAAGAAATTAAGTAAAACCTTATTCCAACATGTTGGAAACAATTCCCATAAAAGAGTCATGTAAAACGCTATCTAAAAATGGAATATAATAATACTAAACATTACCCAATGCATTGGAGCCCTATCAGGGTGCAACATTCATAATCATTTCAATCTCATTCTTAAATGTGCCACATAGGTCATGTAACATGGATTCATTCAACATTATCATTTATTCCATGATAAAGTAATGTGGCATAAAAAAATGAAAGTATATAATCAATAAGTATATGTATATAAAGGTGAATACCCATGATAGATAAATTGGCAGGGTAATCACCACAAGATGATTTTGGCCTGGACAATCAAGGCATAATTTCTGTAGCCTAATGGTGTGACATAAAAATTCATAAAAAATGTTTGATGAGAGAGAAATGGGTGAACCATCATATATATATGTGTGTGAAATTTAATGTAACGTGGTTATATAGATACATGTACCAACATAATGAATTTTGAAATAGAATCTGTAACATAATAATGAATCTTGATGAAATAGGAGAAATAGAATAACTCTTATGAAATTTCAGCATGGTAACAGGTGTACCTGAGAGGGATTAATGAGAGAGAAAGATGTATCCCATTATAAAAACATAATAAGGTCAGTACGGGGTAGTTAAAAATATGTACCCCATAATTTTTAATTGATAATAAAATGGTGTATCAATATAAGGAAACTTGGATAAAAATGAGAAAGGAAGGAAAGTAGGGATCCCTATCTTGAGTGTCAGACTTAAAAATATTGAGTAGGGGATTATTGAGAGCGTTGGGTGACTTTTGTAGATTATATAGAGGGGATTACAGAGTAGGGATGTGATATAAAGATATTTAGTGAAGATAAGTGAGATATTGGGTGGTTTTATATAGGAAATGAGAGGGAAATTCTTTAGTATTTCACAAACTTAGGTCTTGGAATCTAAAAAATTATATATTCAAAACCACAAACCATACGATGGTTTTTACCATGGTTTTACTAAATAGTATTGGAAAAAGATAATTTATAAGGACAATTAACTAACATATTAAAATATTATCCTTTCTTATGTGGTGGTGAGTCACATTATTAAAGAAATGAATTTAAAATCATAAAATATATTATAAATTTTGGAGGATTCACTAAGAAATTTTAAAATAAGTAAAACAAATAAAATATCACGTTATTTTAATTGTAAAACATATATTGGGCTGATAATTACAATTATAGTATTTATAACATCATTTTGGGGTCATTATGATGGCCTAAAACACCTATTTTATTTATACGGTATTTAATTTTTACCCAAAAAATTAGACTATCTCAGAAAATTATGAAAAATTCACCGTTTGATAATTTTGACATCCTTATGTGAAAAATAATATTTATTTTATCTGAATAATTTTCTAAATACGTGAATTTTATCTTTTCAAATGAAAACATATATTTTTTTGGAAATTTACTGGTTTTTGAAAAAAATAGTTTTCAAACCTTAATAAAAATTATATTTGACTTCATAAAAAATTTATACTCATTTATTATCCATAAAAGTAATTCGATGATAATATTTTACTAAAATATTAATTATTTTAAAAATTCATTAATTTGTCAAAATTAATTCTTTTAAAATACGCTTTCTATTTTATCATATAAAATATATATGTCTTATCAAACTGATTATCTAATCATTTACAAATAAGAAAATGATATAATAAATATTTAAAAGAATGGTTTTTATAATATTATTAAGTAAAAAAATTATTTTAATATAATAATGTATATATTTCTCAAAAGTTCCATTTTTACTCAAAGTGTCAATTTATCAAATTCATCATTTTGTTAAGAACGACTATTCTCATAAAGGAATTGATAGAATAAGAATTTAATTTATAAAAAGTGATTACACAATAAGTAACTAGTATATTATTACATAAGCACTTATAAAACCCGCATAATAACTAAGGGTAAGGTGTGTGATGGTGACAAACTCTTGGGGTGGCTCGAATAACATCTCCTTGGTGGTAATCTCTATTAAATTGAACTTCTCCCAAAGGTGACTTCCTTCAAGCTTAACGTGTTCAATATCATCCTGCTATTAGTCAGGAGGGAATCCTAGTGATTCTACCTCTTCTCTGAGCTCTAAAAAATAAGCTTCTTTTAGTCTCAATCTACTGGATGAGGCTATCCTCTCCTTTGTCTATGTCGAATGGATTTTTTTATAAACCATACATTTATATCAGTCGTGTGATCACTGCTCAAGGACTATATTATCAACAAAAAAAATACTTAATGGTCATTTGAACCTAGTACCAATAACAAAAAGAGTGCATTTATTTTATATATCCATAAGACATTATAATTTAGGGAATTTTACTCATAAATGATCAGGTTGTTAAAACTACATACCAGATCCCTCACATGTACTAAAACCAGAGGTGGTACAATTGGATGGTGATCTCTCTTATGAGAAGCAGCCAGTAAACATTTTGAACTAGAGATATTAGGTTTTATGAAATAAGAAAACTAACCCTGTCAAAGTTTTGTGGAGGAACCAAAAGTTTGAAGAAGTAACTTGGGAACTAGAGGAAGTGATGAAGTAGAAGTACCATCACATGCTTTAAAAATAGAATGTAAAATGAAATTTCAATGGTGAAATTTTATAAGGGGGAAGAATTTAACGACCCAAAATTTTATCAATGGAACATCCCTTATTATAATTAATCCATTTATTTTGAACCATATAAAATTACATTGATAATAAAGTACAAAATTTATAAATGACGAATGTTTAAAATAAGAAGTATTTCTAGAAGTTCATATTCCTACAATGATGAAATAGTAACTTGAACTTATAATAGTAATATGGATCTTAAGAATACTAATAAGACACAATGAACAATAAAATTACCCATGAAATTATAATTAAAATTTAGGAATCTTATAAATAAAATTATGACGAACTTATATAATAGTAAAAGAAAATAAATCTTTTAAAAATTATTAATTAAGTATTGATATTTGTATAAGTCATAGATAATTAATTAAAATTTAACAATTAATTTATTAATTTAAAATAAAATATATTTTTATAAAATTTATTCAAAAATTAATATAATATTTTCTTATTATTATATGATAATTTTATGAGAAATTAATTATTTTTTCAAAGTCTTAAAAAAATAATTTTTTATTTTAAAAGAATATTTTTCAAGTAAATGATGAATTTAATTAAAAACCTAAATTTATCTTATTTAAAAATTATTTACATAAAATGTGTATTATTTTTTAATTTTACATGTTGAAAATGGAAAGGTTGATTTTTTGGGATTTTTTTGAAATACTTGATTTTTTGCTAAATAGTAAAACACGATAATTTAAGATAAAAGCTAAATACAAGAATTATTGAGTCATAGATGATTTATGGATGATATAAACCCAAAATATCGAACAATAAATCATTATTTTAATATATTTAGTAATAATTATCAATCTATTGATAGTCTAGTACCAAAAAATACACTAATGAATAAAACAATGGGAAAACACCCATATCCTCCCTTATAAATACCACCCCTCACCAGCTCTTCTCCTCACACCTCTAAAGATATGATCCTTGTCCAAATTATACTCAATTATCTTTCCAAGGTCCTCCACCAAGTACAGTATTCCTTGATATCATCAAAAGACCAAAACTTTTCTATAAAGAGGTTCTCAAGGAAAAGAGATTTAAGAGGTAAAATCATCTTCCTTTTTCTTGAAATTTTATTTTATTTTTTTATTATCCCCTCAAATCCTATATAAAAATGTTCATGATAAATATATTATATTTTTCATACTTTAATTATATCATGTTAATGTAAGATACATCATCAAAATAATTTCTCTCTCACTTTTATTCTATGAACAAAATCATAATCAGTGATGTGTCCATTTCTTGACATCATGTATGTTGTGTTTTGATTTTCATTTAACACATTTAAATCTATTCATAAAACAACTATAACGTTTTTTACATATAATGAAATATATTTTATAACCATTTTTAAGTTTTGGAACAAAAATATTTTTGTAATTGTAAATTATTAAACAAACAAAGTTTGTTGTGATAAAAAACCACCAAAATTAACCCAAATGATTATCATTAACTATTTATATAATGATTCATCCTCATACCATTTAATAAAATGATATATATAACCATTTATGTTTATTTATTTTCATTAAAAAATATATATATTTCTATTTAGGATATTTATAACTATTCTACAAAAACATTCAAACTTATATTCAAGAAAACCAACTATAAAAAATAAGAAAAGAAACACTTCCAAATGATGGAATTAAACTATGTAACTCATAAAAAATTCCATAAGTGAACTTAGTAAAAATATAATGAATCCAATTCATGTATATTAGGTTTTCAATTTGTTAATTAATTAATTTTATTTGATTACTCTTGATATTAACGTGAATAAATCATTCAGACATAAGGTAAGGGGAATTCATAAAACCAACTCTATTTCTTTGGGTTTTCCATATTTCACCCCATTTTTAGTATTTATATTCCATTAATGTTCCATAAAAAAATTTTATTCATCATTATCGTATCTTTTATGGGATATAAATTTTTCCAATCTGGTTTTATGACAAATGCAATGATTTTTCCAAAATCACTCTTCTTTCTAAAAACACATCCTTACTTCTCGTGTGATTGTTTCTTCTTCAAAAAAAATTGAGGATTCTTATAAAAAGTTTTGCATTACCTATTTTTTTAGGATCTAAAAAGTTTATTCATGAATGTATACTTTGTGAAATGAAACCCATTTCTTTCTATTGGTAATCTTATGTCCATGATTGATATACGTTCTATGTGGTGTGCATGATAATATAAATGCTATGAAATGATGGGTGCACCAAGAATTATATAGAGCATGTTAATGGAATGATATGATGGGTACACCAGGAATTATATAGCAATATAATTTATTGGGTAATGTAAATTATCTCATGAGATATAGTGATGAATGTGTGGTTGTTGACCACTATGAAATGATGTTTCATTTTTATGAATTTCCACATTCCAAGCGTTTATTTAATGATTTATATCATGATTAAGATCCTATACCTATGTTAAGGTTATGATTATTATTCTCACCCCATGTTATATTGATTCATGTTCTTATCTATCCTTTTACTATAATTTTAGCTCTCCCGTTTCATTGCTGTATATATTTAAGTAATTACATGTACTAAGGAGGACACAAGGGCCACTATGAATATAGAGAGGAAATAATTAAATAAATGCTTAAGTTTTATTTTTTAAATATTATTTACGGTCATAATTTTTCAAAGACACTAATGCTTTGGATCCTGGTTTTGTGATGCTTTTATTTTTTTATCATTAAAATGATGTAATAGCTATAAAATAAGATCTAGGGTTTCTATAATAATCTCCATGATGAGATTGATATGTCCATGTGAATAAAATAAATATCCCATGTACATGTGAGTAAAACCTTTATGAGACTCCATCACTTTTCCTCCTTCACTCAGTCACATGAGTATTTGGATGTCGTGTGATGACCTCATGCAAATGTTTAACTACGCAACACAATCAAGTGTATTGGGTTATACGACATTCATGAGACGACTTGAAACACCTATCTCGAAACCTTTTTCATGCATCCTTGACACGAAACAAATCCCTTTCATGCTATGGAATAATAAAACCATGAATTCATGATGCATTGAAGGCATTCATAGTGACTGTACCTAAAAATTCTCCCATGTTATCATAATATCCATCAATTATCATGAGACGAACCATAGACAACTAGTTTGGTTTTTTATGGAAAAGTTCTCATGCCATCATGAGATTCATTATTGATCACATGATTCATCACATATAAGGGAAGTGATTGTGTTTAAAAAATTGACCATCTATACGAGATCAAAAAAATACTTATAAAATATGGATAAAAATATTAAAAAGATAGGATCCTCTTTCTATCATAAAACATCGTGTGACATATCCATTACGGTCTGAAAGACACCACAATCTCTTGACTACATGTTCGAATAATCTCGAAAATTCCCACTAGAAATCTATCCTCATCATATGAAGGGATCATATATTTCCATTCAACCATTTGATCCCCCTTTGGATCCACCAAGAAAAACAAATAGAGTTTTCCATGAAATGATCATGCATCTCTATAGGACCTTTGTTTCCCACAAAACACATCAACAAGAGGTAGAGTGATTTTCTTTGACAATACTCATGAAACCCTGTCAAATCACCAACCATTGTAAAATAAAACAAAATAAATAAAAAGGATAGGAAGAGGGATCCTCTGGAAGTAATAAAAGTCTCAGGACATGATCATGATATCCGTATCAAAATATTGCACGACCCCTTGACGAGTGAACATGATACTACGAAGGCCATTTGATAGGAACCCTAATCTCACAAAGGCCCTGGACCATGTCAATATGAAAATATAGATGTAATCCAGAATTAACACATGATTCAACAATTCCCCATTAATTGGAAATAATATATTAAATGGGGTGTTGACAAGATGGAATCATGGTCACTGAAAATTAGTCGAGGCCCTTATAGAGATACACAACAGGGAATCATGAAGAATAATTGAAACAAATACCTTCCCCCACTCTATCATGGATTAGTGCAATATGTACTATGAATAGTAGGGAACAACTAGTATGGTGAGGTATATAAATTCCTCACCCTGAACGAAGAATTACCCATTACACTCCAAAGGATATGTTGGAATATTTTCATCACAGAACCAGAGAATATTTCATGGAGTGGATGATCTCATGATTGGAATGTTTCATATCATGTAAGATACCAATTTATATCCTGATAAATCATGCATCATTAATAATCACTTCATGTGATCACTATAGATCACATGAAGTACATCTGGCATGCCATTCTAATAAAACCCCCACATCAGCAAGATCATGCTGGAATTAAAAAATATAACATTGAAAAAATCTAAGGTATTATCAATATAAAGGATAGAACAAATACTAATGGTGGGATTCTTATGAGAATAACATATGCACCGACCCTCATGATCTTCACATGAACCACCCATGAAACATGACATTTCTAGGACATGTCACCCAGATCTCAAAATTCTCTTTTTTGTATAATATTTGGGTCATGAGAAGTCTTTTGTGCATGTCAAATAAAGTCACATGGCGCCCCTAATGCATGGCTCATATGTCTCATGAAACCCTATGGGCCTACAAGTCAAGACTCATGATATCCTTCAGATGTGTCACTAGACTCATATGGCGGCACCTGTTCACGTCACATGAGTCTTATGATAGCACCCAATAATTTCATCTAGCTCTTGTGACATCCCTCAAACATGCTAGCCAAGATTTATATGCCCTCCACACATGTCAACCACATCATAAGACACCCTATGAGCCATATCACATTGATTCTCGTGATTCCCTCTAGGAGTGTCATTCATCTCTTGTGATCATACACAGTCATGTCATCCAGATCATGTGATTCCCTCTGGGCTTATTACCCATGATCATGTTATGGAATCCATGATCATCCAAATTGGTCTTATTATATCCTCTATAAAATTCATCCTTGATCATGCAATAACCCTCAGACATGACATTCAGGATACATTGCATCCCTTAGAGAAGTCAAATGGATCATGATATTTTCTTAAGAAATGTCTGAAATATAACTAAACATGTCTAGACATCCTCCGACATGTAAAATAGAAAATAAAGTCATTAAATTAAGGTATTTGATCATATTAAGAGGTAATGTATGCTGGGTGACAAGGGCATTGTAGGGCTTGATAACTATTTCCACCCTCAGTGTGTACGCCCTGTTCAAAGCGAAACCTTAGAGTGTATGCCCCGATCAGTGGCATAATATGATTTTTACCACATATAGGGTAACATTAGAATGTAATCACCATTTAATTGAACTATAATAACTATGATTCCTTATAAAATCAAGATACATATGACTCTTCTTTAAGGCATAATATCTATGTTAACCATCTAAAGGTCTATCCCAGTACACAATTCCCACATTCATAAGTAGTGATATTGATCATTTTTCATTACTTGTTCCTCAAATCAATCATAACTCACATGATCTTAGGGAAGTTGAATAATCATATAATTTGAATCAAAATAATCTACAAGGGATAGAAAAACCTTATAGTTTATTCCCCAATCAGTGGCATAATTTAAAATGTCATTCATATAAGGGAAACACCGATTTGTATTCCCTGATCAATTGAACTATAAGGACTCAGATTCCTTCTCTATCCTTGATATTTATGATGCCTTCCTAAGGTATGATCCCAATTAAAAAAGGGAATCCACCTCAGTGTAAGTCCCTCCATGATTATGAAATTTCAACCATGAAGACCCAATCATTCTAATGGGATACTCACCTTATTTCTTACCATAGTGGAATGAGAAATCTAGGGAATTATGATGAATCTGATTCCTCCATAACCAGGATATGTAGGATGCTTCTCTGGGGCCCAGGATATATATTAACATCCACAAACTATCTTATTACCTATGTTATGCACCCATATCCAATGAGGCTTATCAATTTCTACCCCTTGTTTCTCACACTAAGCATAGATTATGTGGGATTATAGAGTCACAATGAACACATAATTGGCATAATGAATCTCCAGAATAAAGGTAAATATCGGTATATAACCCCTAATGAGTAGAGTAATATAAATATAACTCACACAAGGTCATATATCATGGGTAAAATCCAAAGTACGTGATCAAACTATGATAACTCGGCTTCCTTTAATAACCATGATACATAGGATGTCTTCTCCATACTGAAGCTCAAATATTTAGTACTGAAGTTCCCACACATATTTCCTCTCCATATGATGCTAAAATTCATAGGATTAATGATTTATGTGGGTTTTTATTCTTGAAATAAATAGTATATATAGGACACCTCATAATGGCTCAATCCTCTTCTTAGTATATTAACTGCCGCCCCATATGGCATAACATTTTGGAGTGCTCAACTATATAGCTTCAACATATAAGAAATAATTCATTATTGGGAAATGGATGGATAACCATGGATACATACAGATGGATTCAGTAATGAGCCCCATTTTATTCTTATATAATAGAGACTAAACCAATAAATATTTTATTTGGTTAGTCGGCCTCAAATCGATATTATGAAGAGATTTCTAAACATTTATTAATTCAATAAGGGAGTCTTAGAGTATGAAAAAATTTACCCCAAAAAGGTTGAGAGGAGATCGAACTCCCATTCTCTAGACTAATGTAAGTCCTCAATTTTTGTTGGTCTAAACCCCCAATTGACCTCCTTCCTTTGGAATGCAGGTCCATACACAATTATGGATGAGAGAACTGTTCAGAGTTTTCTTTAGGAATAACAATGGTGAACTGATGTTATTAGTTGTGCAAGACTTGGACCCCTCACAACCGACCATCGGGCCAATCCAACCCCACATCAATGGCGGTTTGAAGTCATCTCATTCCTAGTGAAACAAAATTCCATGTGAAACATGTGATCACTTTATATCAAAGTGTTATATGTGAAAAAAATTTCATTCTATAAAACTATAAAAGGAACTAACAACCATCCACCAATAAATGCATACAAACAATATTAGGATTGAACTGAAATATAACTTAGGCTCTCATCAATACTCTCCAAAAATCATATAAAAATTTATCTTTCAAAAAGACCAAGCTATGGTGCTTTAATGTGGGGACCAAAGTAGAACAACCAAAGCGATATGTAATATTTTCCCCCACACCTTCTTTATTATTTTCTAATTATAATACTCTAAACCAATTATATACATGAGAATATATTAAAATAATATTTATAGTATCCTGGTATGTTTTAATACTAACGAACATCTATTTTATACCTTCCTCCAAAGTCATTAAGAAAATAAAAATATCATTATTTGTGTGTGTGGACTATTGTCCCATTAAAAATGTGTTAAATTTTCCATTACCTCACTTCATGGATGGTTAAAAAAGTTTATTTAATAATACAATATAACATATATAAAATTTTATCTATTCTAATATTATAATATATTTAATTTTCTACCTCCCATATATTTTGTAAAAAAAACGAGTGCATTGTTAATGTATACATGCTAACTATCGCCTCCACATGATAATGTTTCTATTTTATTTTCCATACCAACTAAAATAGGTGGAATAAATCATATATGTAATGTATAATAATTTTTTTTAATAAACCAGTAAAATTAATAAATTTTAATATTATACATTCCAAAAGTGATATTTACAACAAATGATTATAGTAAATTTAACCGCTAAAAAGGACATATCAAAATACCTTTTCTAATTTGAGTCCATTCATGAAAAAAAATTATACCTATAGATATTATTTACTAATTTAACAACTAATAAAATAATAATATAAAATTATAGATATTATAAAACTATTTTACAACAATTTTACCATGGTTAATATACCACTAATTTTTCGAAGAAATTATCCAAAGAACTTAAAAGTAAGCGACATAAGTAGAAACTATGTAATAAATCAGTGACACATGATGATATATAGTGATTATAAAAATATAAAAATATAGATAATTTTATTTGAAAATATTTTAATAAACTTAATTTTATTATTCATCATGTTATGTACAGGTGTAAATAAATTTCAAACAAGAGGTAAGAGGACGTCTGTACTTTCTTCACAACTTACCGATTACATGTTCTCTTTATTTTTATCAATTTTATGAATTATTATTCTCATGTTACTAGTATATTTATATATATATACAAGTTAATATATAGATATTTAAATATCCTTTTCATTTCATAGGTTATTCATGTTTTTAATTCCCCTTTAAATTTCCACTTTTAACTTAATTGAATTTAAGAGACCTTTCGAATTTCTTTTCTCACATTGAGAAACACCCCATAGTTTTTTTTAGAATAGGAATAGATTATAAAAGTTTTAATTATTATATAAAGACCACTATTGGTTCAATTTTTGATTTATGGATAACAATATGGTCCTTATTTAAAAATACCATTTACTTATTTCATAAAGCATTACCCAAGTGATACATATTTATTCATTATTCTCTTAGATCCTTCTGATGAAATATCTATATTGGAACTTAATGATCTATATTTTGATTCATTTTGAAATATGAACATATAGATTATTTAATTCCTTCTTCTTTTGAGAAATATTATTATTTATCATTTGGTTATGCCTTGAATCTGAATTATTAAATCCACTTCCTTCTCGTGGGTTTGAGTATGGTTATGATTTGTGTGTGCTTTATTTTTTTCACGTGTCATGCATATGTATTATTTTAATTATGTGATGGGTGGTACCATAATTATATATTTTTAAAATGTATTGGGTAATGATTTATATATCATGAGATGTTTTGTAAGGGATTTTAGGGTAATCCCAATCCACCCCGAGACTTTGTCCACTTTATGATGATGATGTTTGGAGTGGCCCTTAACTTATGTTTATGATATCATGTTTTATTTTATTTCCATATGTTTATGATATTATGAAATCATTTCACTGTTATATGTTTCCATTATTATGATCATTCTCTTTATGATATTATGTTTTTCCTTATGAATCTCATGTTATGATTTATAGACATATTTATTATCTTACTGGGATTTCTAGAGAACTATTATCTTTTTGAGTTGTCTTTAGGATATCCAATATAGTTTTATAATATATATAGGAGTAAGGATAAATATGTGGAGTTTTAAATAAATATAATTTTTTTATATTTAATATTATACATTTTGATGTCTAATATTTCAAATACACTTGACTTCTAGATCAACATCATGTATTTTTTAAGAATGTATGTTATGAATTATGAAATGATGTGTCTTTAAGTCTTAGGTTGGAATAGTTGGTATTAATGAAAGGTATAATTAACTTTAGATATTAGGATGAAAGAAACATAGTGGAAACCCTTGGGAAAAGTCTAATTATTTAGATTAGGTATATTAGAACACCCAAAAATTTGGTAAAATAGATATTGTGTGGGTTTTTTTACAATTAAATCCCAATATAAATACTGGAAAGTAGATTAATGCTATGTCATAGTTGTACATAGGGTTTATAACCTTGAAGAGGGAATGTTGGGTATTAAATCAACTATGACCTGATGAATGAAAAAGGATTGACTTCACCACTAGATAGAAACTCCCAAGGGATATGCTTTTGTTAATTCACATTATCTTTACAAACTATTATAAAGGATTTGATTATATTTTTTAGAGATTAATTAGGATAGAGAACCTAAATAGAAAATGGACTTGTATAACATACATTGAATCTTAGTGATTGATAAGTAAGTTTTTACAAATCATGTATGTATTTACTATTATAAGTTTATGGTTTACCTTTAATATATTTATTAACTAGATTATTCCCTTCCCAATCTATCCGTTATTTTAAAAAATGGATGGAAATAAGATGAATCATTTTAACAACATGATTAATGGAAAATATAGTGATATCCCTAATTAAATACCCAACACGATTAGAGTAGGGGTTTTGAACATATTGGTAGTATGAGATCAAATAAATCTAGTTATCAAAAATAACTTAAATCTTTTAGAACACACTCTAAGAGATAAATTTTAGTTAGTTACTTTATAAATTAGAGACCTCTAACTTTTAGTCAATCTTCTAATCCTATAATATCTAAAAAATGGATAAGCTCAATTGATATGATATTATCTATCCTTAATTTATCTCAGTAAGAAAAGGTTATACTATCTATTTACCACCTTTAGGGAAAAGTTTATATGTGGTGGAGACTAATAAAGAATAAAAATCCCATGGATGACACAAAATAAATAGAGCTGGATGAATTAAAAAGGTTATTTATCAATATATATTCCCATCACACTCTCTATCTTAAAAAGAGGAGGGAGTTATTTCCCTAAATAAAAAAAATGACTCAATCAGATCTTATGATGTGAAATTCTAAAGGATTTTACGATACATCTATAGTTTAAAAATTAACAATGAATATAAAAGCGACCTCTTATTTATAGGTATAATGTTTTTTCTATGAAGGGATTGAGAAATTTGGGACTTTGAAAAATATGAAGAAGTTGTATGATGTACCCTCAATGTAGGGATGGAAATGGGTGTTTTTAATGGTATTGTGGGTCCAGATATTATAAGTTGATAATGGAGATTAAATCTAGGGGATCGCTGAATAAAACTCATGGATATAATAAAATCCATCATACCACTTGTAAAAAGTGTGGAAAGAAACATCCTAAAAAATATCTCAAGGAGAACCAAATTTTTTTCAATTGTTGAAAGGAGGGAAATCAATCCAAAACATGTAAAAGTGAGATGAAGAGGCCCACTATTGTGACCAAAGATAAAAATTAACAGATAAATCCTTAGTCATTGACCTAATGATTCAACTTAAAGAAATATTTACACTATGAAAACTAATTCACTAAGACAACGGTTGTTAAAGATAACAAAATGACCTCACACAGAGTCCAAGAGATAAACAGGGGCTTATGCTATTACTATTGATGACGTGGATAAAAGAAATAATGAACTGGCAAGAAGACGAGTTATTCCTTAAAGAATAGAGAACTTACTATTTTATTCCTATTTACACACTCTTTTTATATCATAAAAGTTTAGAAAAAATTTTCAAACACAATAAAAAACAAAATTTTTAAGTTATCATTGAAAACAACCTATCAAGCTATTATTTCATCTCAAGTACATAACTCTTCACTAGTTTATGTTTGTGAGATAAATATCCTAAAAAAACCTATCATAATACCTTTAGTAGAATTTAAATATATTCTGAGAATGGGAATGTTGTACCTATATAGAGCCCAAATCATGTTTCAGGAGAAGGAAAAAAACTTATATATCCTCAATTACCCTATGATTCAACATAATTTTAATGAGGAGGATGAATATCTATTGAAATATTATTTAGAAGGATGAATAATATTAACATATGAGTAAGAATATATAGGAAAAATGTCTTAATAAAAGGAGAGGACCACTCATGAATATATTTCTGTTGTAAAGGAATATACTGATGTATTCCCTAAAGAATTTCATAGTTTTCCTCCTGATCGAGAGGTTGAGTTCTCAATTATAATTATACCTTGATCAATGAAAATATCCAAGATTATATATAAAATGATCCCCATTTATGTGAATGAATTAAATAATAAATTACCATAATTTATGGACATGGGTTTCATTCATCCTAGTTATCCACCAGGGGGTTCACAGATCAACATTTTCAAGAAGAAGGACGGGTTTATGAGACTCTTTATTGATTAACATTAACTCAAAAAGACCATGACAAAGAAAAAGTATCCTATCCCATAGACTGATAACTTTCATAATCAGTTATGTATAGATCAATACTTATATTATTTAGACCTTAAATAAGTATATCATCAGTTAATGGTTATAATGGAGGATATTCCCAGGACTACCTTTCATACATGGTACAAGCACTATGAGTTCACAGTCATTCCTTTTTGACTCATGAATGACCCAATGATCTTCATGGACTTAATGAATAAATTATTTATAGATTACCTTGATAAAAGTGTTCTAGTCTTTATATATAATATTATTATATACTCCAAAATCTAAGAGGAACATGAGGATCGTTTTAAAAATGCACTGAATAATCTGAATAAGTTATATGAAAATTATAATAAATGTGATTCTTTGATGGAGAAGGTAGCATTATTGGTGAATTTTATCACATTTAAGTGGATATATATATACCCTTCCAAGTAAAATGTGATTAAGGATTGTTCTAGAGCATCATCTAGAGTGGAAATCGGTAGTTTCCTCATATTAGGCATGTACTATGGGTGATTTCTGGAAAAATTTTCAAGACCATCAAACCTTCTAACCAAGATTAATCTGAAGGGATTGAAGCATGTATAGACTAATGAGTGTGAATAGATATTCAAAGAGATAAATAAAGGGATAACAAAAACAATTTCACTAACCATAATCACACGTTGGGAAACATTTTTGATTTATAGTGATGAATTAAAAAATTGGATTGGGTGGTGTACTCATGAAAAATGATAAAGTGATAGCCTATTCATGATGATAATTGAATGTGAATTAATAAAACCATTTTATGAATGATCTTGAGTTGGCCACATTAATATTCATTTTGAAAATTTGGAGGCATTGCCTCTATGAAGATAAGTATGATAATATATATATGGATTATAAGATCCTAAAATATAAATTCACATAGAAAAAGATCAACATGTACCAACAAAGATTGTTAGAAATGATTAAGGATTATGGTTTCTTAATCCACCACCATACTAGCAAGGAAAATAAATTGTTATATACTCTAAGTATAAAATATCCTATATCATTATCTTTTTTGAGGATTGATAAGGATATGATATAATTATACTTGAAAGGATGGACATGGGAATCATGAAGAAAGGAACATTTTCACACCTTTCTCAAATTAATGCTCAACCATAACTAAATGAGAAGATTAAGAAATATAAAAGGGATGATGTAGAGATATAGAATATGGTGGATGCCATGATGAATGAAAAAACATCAAGTTCAAGTTTTATTATGAAGGAGTTGTGAAATTTCAGAAATGAATTTTTATTCCTTAAAATATGGAGATAAAGAAGGTGATACTAAATTATTATCATAACTCGACATTCTCCATCATCCTAGGAAACATTAATGTGTATAGATATATCCAATAAAACAATTGGTGGGAAAATATGAATAAGTATATTGTGGATTATATTTAAAACTATTTGGTGTTTTATAAGGTGAATGATGAGGGGAAAAATTACAAAGGGATAATGCAAAAATTTATCATATATAGAAATGGGAAAAAATACTATGGATTTTTCAAATAACATCCAAAAAGATCAAAAGGTAAAAATTATATATGGGTTTTGGTGGACCATTTTAAAAAGACTTATAACTTTATTTACATTCCAATGTACTTCTCAATCGACCAACATGCAATAATATACATTTGAGAAGTAATGATCATTCTTGAAAACCCACTATTGATTATATCAGATCAAGATATGATGATTAACTAAATGTTTTCTAAGAGTCATTAGAATAATCTAAACACAATTTTAAACATCATTAAAACATATAATCCCCGGAATAATGGCTAATTTGAATAGACTATCCAAACACAAGAGGATATTTTGAGAGTTTAATTTGTGGATTTAAATGGAGGATGGGAACAACAACTTATGTTGGTAAAGTTATCATATAATAAGAACTTCCACTCAAGTATCCAATTGGACCTGTATGAATCCATCGATGGAAGGTATATATAACACCTATGTGCTGATATGAAGTAGGTGAACAACATATTATAGGACATGATATGTTTGATGAAATGGTAGAAAAGTTCAAGACCATTAAAAACCATATCCAACCATCACAAAGTCAAAATAGGAGTTATAATGATAACTATTTACAAGACCCATAGTTTGAGGTTAGAAAAAAGTAATTCATCTTTAAATATATGTGGAGGAGATTCATGATATTTGGGAACAAGGAGATGATAAGTCTGAGATATACTGTCTAATTAGTTATTATTTATCACATTCGAGCCATGAAATAATGATTATCACTCCTACCAAACTAATAAAAAGTACATGACGTGTTCCACACACATATCTCGAGGAAGTAAATACAAGATCCCTCACATATACTAAATTATGTGGGGTTTTTTTGGGATAATGATATCTATTATTCGGAGTAGTTGGAGAATATATTGGACAAAGAAAAAAAATTATGTGAAAAATAAATTTCACCTTGTGAATGTACTTTTGAATCCATATGTATGATGAGGTAATGTGGAAACCTGATGAGGCCATGAAACAAAAGTACCCTCAATTTTTTTACCTTAGTGTATGAAATCAAATTTTGAGGGAGAACTTTTTTAAGGGGGAAGAATATAATGGAATAAGATATTAGTGATTATTTACCCTTTGTAATTATTATGTTGATTATCTTATGTTACATGCAATATAATTACTAAACCAAAATCCATAAAACATTAATAAAATTAATTCATTCTAGACGACCATTTTTACTATTAATCTGGTAGGAATCGATAGTAGTAACAACATTTTAATCCATGTATGTGTAATAAATATAGAATTTTAATTTGAGAAAAATAAATTATTATTTTTTATTTATCATAAAAATATTAACTTAGGGTAATATTTTTATATTTTTCTTAAACAATTGATTTCAGTTGAATAGTGAAAATACCAATTTTACTCACTTTTATGGCATTATAAAAAAAAAGTTAAATAAGTTTTCTAAAAAAATTTAATATAAAAAATATATTTTATAAAATAAAAAACTTATTTTGAAATAAAATGTTTAAATATAAAACCCACACTTAATATTTTAGAATATTTTGGCAAACTGTTAATGAAAATTTGTCATCAATCATTTCACTTAATAAAATTTTTACATGGTGGAATTAAGTAATTATATTATTTTAATGTTTATTAAATATTATATTAATAATATTGTATAATTTAATTTCAATATAATCAATAACATTGATAAATTTATCCTAATCATAAAACTTATGCTTAAAAATACATTTTTTATAAAAACATGTTTTTTCACAATACATGCAGCAATGATAAAATTAATTTATCTTAAAAATAAAAAATTTATTTAAAAAGAATTATTTAATATTTATAATAAATAATTTCAAATTATCTAATAATTATCCTTTTATTTTTATGCACTAAAAATTTATTACTTGGGTAAAAATTAGTTATCTTGGAAAAAACCAAAAATAGTAAAAGTAACAATCTAAGATTAAATGACTTAAAAAACATTTAAAACATGTGTCAAAATGTTTTTTTCGGGATTTAATGAACATAAACATCCCAAAACCATGTTATTATATAATATTTATTCACATTCCATGTGAAACATGAGATCTTTTTATATTAAGGAGTTTTATGTGCCATGAATTCCCTTCTCTTCAATTATTAAAGGAACCAACATCCATCTACCTATCCACAGTTCCAAATACCCTTATGATAAAAAAATATACCCTTTATATCCTAAAAAATATAAAAATATTATAAAATATTTTATGTTTCCAAAATACCAATCTATGGGGCCTCAAATATGTGACCAAAGGAGAACATCCAAAGGAAGATGTAATATTTTCCACCGAACCTTCTTAATTATTTTTTAATTCTACCACCCCAAACATTTTATATACATTATATTATGATAAAAAACCATTATTAATATTATTTTATGTTTTCATACTAATGTAACATCCATTTAATACCTTTCTATAAAATCATTGTGAAAAATTAAAACATAATTATGCGTGTGTGCAGACTATCACCTCCATGAACAACGTGATTAATTTTACATCAAAAAAATAACATTTATGGTCAAAAAAGGATATTTAATATGATAATATGATATTGATAACATGTTTATTATTCTTAAATTATATTATTATTTTTATTTTATACCACATTATATTCTAAAAAAAGGAGAGTGTCATTCGTGTGTCCATATAGACCACTGCCTCCTTGTGAAGAAGTTTCTCTTTTGTTTTTCATAGCTAATAATATGGGTAGATTAAAATATTCATGTAATAAATAAAATTTTATTTAATAAAACATTAAAATTATATTATGATATTATTAGGCATTCTATAAGTGACATTAACAGTACAATGTTATAGTAAATTTAACTGCTAAAATGAAAATGTCAAAGTACATTTTGTCATTTGAGTCCATTCATGGAAAACCTATTTACATATATAGATTATGATATAATTGAATAATAATGGAAATAATAATATAAAATTACTATGATTATGAAACTATTTTTAAAAACTTTGACCTAGGTCAACATACTAGGAAATTTTCTAGGAAATTGGCTGAAGATCTTGAAGTAACCAACATACGTCAAAAACATGTAATAAATTGGCGACACATGATAATAAATAGACCTTATAAAAAGAAATATATATGAATAAAGTTATTTTTAATGTTTTTTATAAATTTAATTTGACTATTTGGGAATTTAAGTACATGTGAAGAGTGATTTCAGACAAGAGGTAAAGGATCTTGCATACCTCCTTTGTGAATTTTTGAATATACATTCACTTTTTTTACCATTTTTTTAAATATTATTCTCATGAACCTATTATATTATTGTATATATATCAATTAAATATATACCTAGTTAAATATACTCTACATTTATAGGGTGATACATGTTTTTAGTTCCCTTTTAAAATATCACTTTTATGTAAACCTAGCTAGTTTAAGGGACCTTTTTTATTTCTTATCGCATGTCAATAATTACCCCGATAAAATGTTTTTAAACAATGAATATCTTATAAAAACATAATTATATAATATAACACCATGTTTTTTCAATTATGGTTTTATGCAAAATAATTTGGCATTTCCTTATTTTAAAATATCCTTTTCTTATTTCATAAAGCTTCACCCACATGGTATGTTTTTATCATTTCATCTCCTAGATCCTTATCATAAACAATATTAATTAGAAATAAGTTCCCCATACCTATGTTTATTTTTCAAATATGAATATAAAAATGATTTAATTATTTATTATATTGGGAAGTCCTAGGATTTATCTCTTATTTATGCCTTGAATCAGAATTATGAAACTCACCTCCTTCTCATGTGTTTGATCATGATTATGATTTATGTCAAGTTTATTATTCTAATAATAAACACATATACATGATTTTTATTTATGTGACAGGTGGGACCATAATTATATATCTATATAATGTATTTGGTGAAGCTTTATATCCCATGAGATGTTATGTAATATATTAGTGATTGAACATAATCCGCCATAGAATTTTTCTACTTTATGATGATGGTCATGAGAGTGATAATGGAATTATATTTATGCTATCATGTTTTATGTTTTTCCATATATTTGTGATATTTTGACCTCATTTATTTATTCCATGCCTATATTCTTATGATAATAATCTTTATGATATCTTGTAATGCCTATTAACTGTAATGTTATGTTTTATGCCCATGCTTATTCACTTACTAAGGTTTGTTAATGAACAATTTCCATATATATAATTACCCCATGATACCCTATAGATTTTTTGGATATATATAAGAGTTATGAGAAATATATATATTTTTAAATGAAATTAATGTGTTTTATGTTTAAGATGATGTATTATTATGTATAATATTCCAAAGACACTATACCTTTAGATCATCAAATCTCGTTTATTGGGAAATTATGTTAAGAATTATGAAATAAGGCATGTTTAAGGCTTGTTTCACTATAACACCACTCATCTACATGCTATAGTTAGACGGGGTCAGATAATCCTTTTGGGGTTTCAAAATTTAAAACCCCCTAGGGGTTTATTATTCTTGGACATGTTAATAGAGGGGATGAAAAGCACTAAATCCCCCTTTTATCTTCCCTTGTATCTTGTTGATTTGATTTTTATGGGAGTCTTTCATCATGTGTGTAACGCCCCGACCCCAGCTACCCAGAGTCGGTGCATTACTTCGTATCATTGGCATGATCACAAAAGATCAAGTATCGAAAGACCGATTAGTTTAGTAGCCTTGGAAACACTAGATACATTCATAAATGTTACATTACATCAAAAAGTGAAAAACTAATAACAAAGTATTCATAGTCCACACTCATATCCTATTCTGACTATCCCTGCAGGTCATTCATAAAATACATCGTCACATCCTGGAAAATATTAAAACATTGAAAGGGGTGAGCTCAGATGCTCAGTAAGGATAACAATATAGCGGAATCTTTCATCAATAAACATAAACATTTAAGGAAATGTATAACTAAAACAAAAGCCTTTTAAACATGAACTTCAACATAATATGGAAAAAGTAAAAAGAGATAATGCCATTCACTTCTTCACATGGATATTCTACTGGTCGAATAATCACATGCAATATCAATAACCACTTTCATAATGAGGGAATGTATAATGCCGAACATTCTGAAACACTTTGTCAAGGCCTCGGCCAAGACGTCTAAAATGATTAAGGCCTCGGCCAAAACCATAAATCAAATTGGGAAAGGGCCTCGGCCAATTACATGTCTAGTTGTCTCGTGAGACCTACCGATGCATCGAGGAGCTATAGCGGGCTCCACCCGTCACTTATTAAGTCCAATACATTCCTCATATGAATATGTTTAAACATATCATAAACCATAACATAATCGTATCACATAAAACATGAATAAAGGAAACATAACATTTCCACATTTCAATCACAAGATATCAATACAACACATTGATATAATAAAAACACTTTTAAAACCATTTTCAAAACCAAAATAAAAGAAAGTTAAAACTTTGTATTTATTTTTCATAAAAAAAAATGATGGCTTGTAGAGGAATCCGAAACTCAAATAATGGTCACGGCGGCGGAGAAGTCGTTGTCGCCACATATGTACGGAATGAAAAACATTCCCTTTTTGTCATTTAGTAAAACGCTTCGTATAAAAATATTCCTTTTGAATAAACGTAAAAGTCAAAGGGGTTTATACACTGTACAAAAGAAATTTGGGTATAAAACAAAATATGCCTCAATGAATGGAGATTGAGACGAAGTCCCTTAAAAAGATCATTTTTAAATAAAATATATCTATTATGTGTATTCACTATATGTACACATAAAGAAAGAATAAATAAAATATACGACATAATAATATCATGACATAATTTGAAAGTAGGAGATTAACCCAAAGAATGGAAGTTGGGTTATGAAATTCCCTTACCTCGTGTCTAACTTGACTCAACCATTCTTTAACCTCCTGAATAATAAACTAGAGTTAATATATACCTTATTAAGAACCATTTTCAATTTCATTGTCCTTTTCATATCACTTATTACAATGATATGAACATTATGTAATTATTTAAGTTAATAACGGTCGTTTTGTCGATCTTTGGTACTTGAGTCAACAATAAACATCTTATAATTACAAGTTGTTTATGTGGTAGAATATCCATTATCTCCAGAATTATATTCATGATTTAGATGTCATATATATCATATATATCCAGCATATACATTCATTTATAATATTACGTAATATTTAGAGGTAAGAAATGAAATGCACCGTTCATGGAGACGGTAAGCCGTACGTACGCATGAACGCTACTTTCATTTCAACTTCGTATTTAATGGAATGAAATCATAATTATATAAATTTATAATAAAAATCCAGTATAATATAGTGTATAATACCATTTACTCCATCCTTTATACATCCCACATATGGCATTAACGATTCAAATCACTTTGAGGGGGCGGTAGTCCGCACTTCCTAAAATGAAATTATCGCGTTTACCCATAATGGAAATCATAAATTATGCCACAAATGAGAAATACAGAAGCATAAGTAAAACATAAACAAATTATATATCATATATAAATATAGTGACATCTTAATGGCCACCTTTGAATGTGTTATATGAGTGTTGAACAATCATCGTTTCGTGAGGCAGAAATTCGCCATCCATAGAAACCGTATGTTCGTTAACCATTAGATGTAGGTGTGTGTAAGTGTAGATAGAATAATTATTATAAAAAAATCCTAGTATATTGAGGATACTGGTGTTGTTACAAAAGAAATGAATAAAAAGAGTTTAGGGGGGTGGAGAAGAAAAATAAAACAAAACAGCATTAGAGAAGACATTACCTCAAAATCGAGTAACTCTTTTTGATTTGAGCCAAAGGCTTCCTTGGGAAGAGTTCTGCCCAAAGTGAGGCTTCTAGGAGTAAGGTAGGGAAGTTGGGAGGGTATTTGGGCATAGTATGGCCGATCCAAATGGCTTGAAAGTGTGAATGAGGTGGTAGAGGTGGGGGCCTTTTATAAGAGGAGAGGAGGGGCACTTTTGGAAAGTAATGAAATGTTATTCTATTATACAATGATTTTAGGATTCTAAAGGTCCCAAACTTGTATAATTCTAGGATAAGGTGATAAGGGTTCTAAATATACCCATTTAATAGTCTTTGGACAAGTTTAAGCCTTGGATTGTACATTATCTTTTCATTTTATTAAAATCATTAAATAATGAGGTCATTGCTGCATCATAATGATGTCATAAATAATTTAATTTATTACATGTCTAAAAATTATAAAAAAAATACTATGATGTAGGAAATATTTTTATCTTTCCAATGACTATTAATAGTAAAAAATATGACTTGTATAACCCCATGTAAAATTTTTTTTAGTAAAACATTTCATGTTTGTGTCATTTTTTACTTTAACATTAAATAAAAGGTATTTATGTCATTTTCCAACTAAAGTGGCTCCATGGGGTCCCCAAGTTGACCCATGGATTGTCTTGGTCGGCCATGGAACATCCAATGAGGGTAGGACATGTGTCAAGCTCATCTCATATTATTAAAACATTATTTTTACCTTAACCTACACTAATTACCTCTAATCGCGATTAAGAACTTAAAAGTTACTATTCACCAAAAAATGATTTTAATCTCATTGAACCACATTTTACTTATTAATTACAACCATGTATGTCGGATTTTTGAAAATCAAATCACAGAAGTGGTAATATTTCATTTAAACGAAAAATCAGTTATTTAACTACCACTTAGTGGTTTCACTATTCATCAAAAATTGAAGTTTTTCAGAACAATGCCAAAATTTCACCCTAAGCTACAATTGATATTCTGAATTCAAAAATGATGTCTATTTTAAAAAATTCCAAAAATATAAGTTGCATTAATTAATTTTATAATTAATTCCCGCTGTCACAACAAATAGCGTGTTTTTAAGAAACAATTTATATCAAAAGATTGACAATTGTTCATGCCCATTTTCAATGTTAAATTAATTCTAATGACCACCATTGGATAAAATGGTAAAAATATATTCTAATTATACTTTAAAACCACTAAATAGTATAATTTATCACAATAAATTATTTTTATTAAAAAAGTTGTTTTAAGTATTTTTCACTATTCATAAAAAATCAGAAGTTCTCAGAAAAATACTAAAAATTCAACATAGGCTAATTTCGATATTCTGAATCCAAAAATGAAGTCCATTTTGAAATATAAAATTTCTATAATTTTGAAAAGTGGTTATTACTATTCATAACGTCTACTTTGATTAGTTGCGGTTTTTTAGAACTCGAAGTTGCGTACAATGCAAGCCATTACATTATTTAATGAGAAACATATCGTGGAAGCTCGGGGTGTTACATTCCCCCCTCCTTCAATAAATTGCGCCCTCGCTATTTGAAATTTTTTCTTTGCAAATAAAAGGTTGAAAATAGAAAATACCTTTGTGGAAAGCCCACATCGGAAATAAGATTAATAAAATTTAGCCTTAATAAGAGGGAAAGGGAAATGAAAGGGTCACCACCCAATTATGATTTCGATTAGGAGAACATTAGTGGCAATTAGAGACATATAATTGGAGGAAAAACGTAAATATTTGTAGGGAGTGATTGAGGTCATCAATCACAATCAACTGTCAAATTGAGGGCCTCAAAGCCTTCAATCTATTTTGATTTAAAATATCATCAGTTCAACAAGACATAAGGTATTAGGATAACACATTTTTTTGTTTTAATATACCTTTACTAAAGTTTAAGAATTAATTTATTCATTGAATAAGAGAATGGTATATATATTTTTATGCTTGACAATTAGAGTTTCAACCTTCAACTCATCTTTCACTCAAAAAGATAATAGAACTAAAAAATATTATACTTATCCTAATTGTATAAGGTTCCAAATGTTAACACATACCATTTAGATTAGTAAAATTATTTTGTAATAACCAGGGACTTCCTGTAGGCTAGTGGTAGGAAATAAAGTCTTGTCGCACTATGGTTGTGGGTTTGATTCCTACATCTTTGTCCGACGCGACAGTTTAAGCCCCACCCTGCAGGTTGTCCTTTTCCTAAAACTATAGTATTCCAAAAATAATCTTCAGAAATTTTTTAACCTTAAATTTACTATCCAAGGTTCAACTTAATCCACTCCAACCTTTATAGTTATCCAAAATACCTCTTTCCAGACTTTCTCTAAAAGGTCTCTTAATTCCAAAATCAATTTATTAGATTCCCCAAACAAAGTAATGTTTCTCTTATTGTCACAAACTAAAAATATAATTACCTTCAACATATTAAAAACTTATTGAAATCAATAAGTACTGCAGTAAAATCACATTATTCTAATAACCAGAATATAATCCATGAGTCCAAAAGCACCAATACATTAGTTATTCTGCTTCAACTGTAGTAACAACATAAGATTGTCCTTGATCCCTTGGCCGTTTCTGAGGTAAGTTTCCCTGATGCTTAGGACATTCATTTGCATAATACCCCATTTCCCTACAATTGTAGCATTCAACATTGATAGCCTCTTCCTTTCCCTTGCAATCACGTGCCTGGTGACCTTTTTCTCCACATTTATAACAAACTCCCATTCCTTTTAGGCAAGTACCAGGGTGATTCTTCCCACAATTATGACATAATGGAAAATCCTTCATTCCCTTTTTCCCTTTATCTATCTCTTGTTCCACCGTTTTCTTCTTCTCTTTCTTTACTTTGTTGTCATAAGACTTAGAGAATTCCTTTTCCGTCTTGATAGCACATGAGACTATATCTTCGTATGTTGAGAAATATTGTGATACTAGAGCTCGACGGAGAAATGGTTTTAACCCATCAAAGAAACGATCAATCTTACTTCTCGGGTTACGTATATAATCTGCAGCATACCTCGCTAACCTTGTAAAGTTGGCCTCATACTTTGCGACATTCTCATCCTCCTTTTGTTTCAGACTCAGAAATTTCCTTTCCATATCTTCTCTATGGTCATGAGGAAAGTATTTTTCTAAGAAAAGATCTTTGAACTCCCTCCATTCCATATTCGATATGTCATCATCTTCCTTTGTGTTTTGAATCAACGACCACCACTGATCGGCATCTCCAGTGAGGCAGTAAACTGCCATGATAACCTTCTCCCTTTCGCTACTCCCCAAGGCGTGGAATATTTTATCTAAGGAATTTATCCATTTCTCAGCTACTAATGGATTTATACCCCCATTAAATGTTGGCGGTTGTTTCCTCAAGAAGCGGTCTAACATTGATCCTCCATGTTGCGGATCATGGTGCTCCATATGAGTAAGGTTATTATTCATAACCTGAGTGAGTTGTCCCAGTATGGTAATAAGTTGATCACTACCAGTTGTATCTCCAGATCCACAATAATTATCTTGAGCATGAGGGAAATCCCTACACAGAGTTCGTGCATTGATACAGTTTCCATTCCTTCCACTAGGCGCCATTCCTAAACAATGGCATAAACTAGATTAGTTTATGAGTCAAAATACATAATTCCATACTTGTAAAACACTTAACATAAATTGAACTATTTATGGATGTAATCCATAATCATAAAAATGTTTTCTTTGAGGAAGTATATACTCATAATGCTTCATAGTGTTTTTTAAAGAAATGAGAATTATCCTAAGCATATCCCCCGGGAGTGTCGTAACCAAGAGTGTAGCAAGGCCCGTTGTTGTGCACCAGTTCCCGTTCGAGTCTAGCTCAAAGCGGTGTTTTCAGGTTTTACCCCTAGGTACATCTGTGCCAGATTCGCCTCTACCTGCTCGTATCCAGACAGGGATGTATTGCTCGGAAAACTCACAACATCTCTACGATACCAAAATTCTAGGAAGTTCTTCTATACTAATCCTCAAAGTCTATCTTCAGGTTATGTTCTCTAATCAGATTTTATCTAAATCTAGCTTCCAAGGTTAGTACTAAACTGCCTCTGATACCAACTGTAACGCCCCGACCCCAGCTACCCAGAGTCGGTGCATTACTTCGTAACATTGGCATGATCACAAAAGATCAAATCTCGAAAGACCGATTAGTTTAGTAGCCTTGGAAACACTAGATACAATCATAAATGTTACATTACATCATAAAGTGAAAAACTAATAACAATGTCTTCATATTCCACACTCATATCCTCTTCTGACTATCCCTGCAGGTCATTCATAAAATACTTCTTCACATCCTGGAAAATATTAAAACATTGAATGGGGTGAGCTCAGATGCTCAGTAAGGATAACATTATAGCCAAACCTTTCATCAATAAACATAAACATTTAAGGCAATGTATAACTAAAAAAAGCCTTTTAAAAATGAACTTCAAAATAATATGGCAAAAGTAAAATGAGATAATTCCATTCAATTCTTCACATGGATATTCTACTGGTCGAATAATCACATGCAATATCAATAACCACTTTCATAATTAGGGAATGTATAATGCCAGACATTCTGAAACACTTTGTCAAGGCCTCAACCAAGACGTCTAAAATGATTAAGGCCTCGGCGAAAACCAAAAATCAAATTGGGAAAGGGCCTCGGCCAATTCCAGGTCTAGTTGTCTCATGAGACCTACTGATGCATCGGGGAGCTATAGCGGGCTCCACCCGTCACTTATTAAGTCCAATACATTCCTCATATTAATAGGTTTAAACATATCATAAACCATAACATAATCGTATCACATAAAACATGCATAAAGGAAACATAAAATTTCCACATTTCAATCACAAGATATCAATACGACCCATTGATATAATAAAAACGCTTTCAAAACCATTTTCAATACCAAAATAAAAGAAAGTTAAAACTTTGTATTTATTTTTCATCAAAAAAAAATGATGGCTTGTAGAGGAATCCGAAACTCAAATAATGGTCACGGCGGTGGAGAAGTCGTTGTCGCCGCATATGTACGGAAAGAAAAAAATTCCCTTTTTTTCATTTAGTATAACACTTCGTATAAAAAGATTCCTTTTGAATAAACTTAAAAGTCAAAGGGGTTTATACACTGTACAAAATAAATTTGGGTATAAAACAAAATATGCCTCAATGAATGGAGATTGAGACGAAGTCCCTTAAAAAGATCATTTTTAAATAAAATATATCTATTATGTGTATTCACTATATATACACATAAAGAAAGTATAAATACAATATACGACATAATAACATCATGACATAATTTGAAAGTAGGAGATTAACCCAAAGAATGGAAGTTGGGTTATGAAATTCCCTTACCTCGTGTCTGACTTGACTCAACCGTTCTTTAACCTCCTGAGTAATAAACTAGAGTTAATATATACCTTATTAAGAACCATTTTAAATTTCATTATCCTTTTTATATCACTTATTACAATGATATGAACATTATGTAATTATTTATGTTAATAACGGTCGTTTTGTCGATCTTTGGTACTTGAGTCAACAATAAACTTCTTATAATTACAAGTTGTTTATGTGGTAGAATATCCATTATCTCCAGAATTATATTCATGATTTAGATGTCATATATATCATATATATCCATCATATACATTCATTTATAATATTACGTAACATTTAGAGGTAAGAAATGAAATGCACCGTTCATAGAGACGGTAAGCCGTACGTACGCATGAACGCTACTTTCATTTATATTTCGTATTTAATGGAATGAAATCATAATGATATAAATGTATAATATAATTCCAGTATAATATATTGTATAATACCATTTACTCCATCCTTTATACATCCAACATATGGCATTAACGATTCAAATCACTTTGAGGGGGTGGTAGTCCACACTTCCTAAAATGAAATTATCGTGTTTACCCATAATGGAAATCATAAAGTATTCCAGAAATGAGAAATACAAAAGCATAAGTAAAACATAAACATATTATATATCATATATAAATATAGTGACATCTTAATGGGCACCTTTGAAGGTGATAT
This sequence comes from Viscum album, assembly GCA_963277665.1. Lineage (NCBI taxonomy): Eukaryota > Viridiplantae > Streptophyta > Magnoliopsida > Santalales > Viscaceae > Viscum > Viscum album. Next base: position 386,409,577 of record OY728148.1, on the reverse strand, counting down.
ATGAGTGTTGAACAATCATCGTTTCGTGAGGCAGAAATTCACCATCCACAGAAACCGTATGTTCTTTAACCATTAGATGTAGGTGTGTGTAAGTGTAGCTAGAATAATTCTTATTAAAACATCCTAGTATACTTAGGATACTGGTGTTGTTACAAAAGAAATGAATAAAAATAGTTTAGGGGGTTGGAGAAGAAAAATAAAACAAAACAACATTAGAGAAGACATTACCTCAAAATCGAGTAACTCTTTTTGATTTCAGCCAAAGGATTCCTTGGGAAGAGTTCTGCCCAAAGTGAGGCTTCTAGGAGTAAGGGAGGGAAGTTGGGAGGGTATTTGGGCAGAGTTTGGCCGAGCCAAATGGCTTGAAAGTGTGAATGAGGTGGTAGAGGTGGGGGCCTTTTATAAGAGGAGAGGAGGGGCACTTTTGGAAACTAATGAAATGTTATTCTATTATACAATGCTTTTCGGATTATAAAGGTCCCAAACTTGTATAATTCGAGGATAAGGTGATAAGGGTTCTAAATATACCCATCCAATAGTCTTTGGACAAGTTTAAGCCTTGGATTGTACATTATCTTTTCATTTTATTACAATCGTTAAATAATGAGGTCATCGCTGCATCATAATTATGTCATAAATAATTTAATTTATTACATGTCTAAAAATTATATAAAAAATAAAATGATGTAGGAAATCTTTTTATCTTTCCAATTAAATTTTATAGTAAAAAATATGACTTGTATAACCCCATGTAAAAAATGTTTTAGTAAAACATTTCATGTTTGTGTCATTTTTTACTTTAACATTAAATAAAAGGTATTTATGTCATTTTCCAACTAAAGTGGCTCCATGGGGTCCCCAAGTTGAGCCATGGAATGTTTAGGTCAGCCATGGAACAGACAATGAGGGTAGGAAATGTTTCAAGATCATCTCATATTATTAAAACATTATTTTTACCTTAAAATACACTAATTACCTCTAATCGCGATTAAGAACTTAAAAGTTACTATTCACCAAAAAATTATTTTAATCTCATTGAACCACATTTTACTTCTTAATGACAACCATGTATGTCAGATTTTTGAAAATAAAATCACAGAAGTGGTAATATTTCATTTAAACGAAAAATCAGTTATTTAACTACCACTTAGTGGTTTCACTATTCATCAAAAAATTGAAGTTTTTCAGAACAATGCCAAAATTTCACCCTAAGCTATAATTGATATTCCGAATTCAAAAATGATTTCTATTTTAAAAAATTACAAAAATATAAGTTGCATTAATTAATTTTATAATTAATTCCCGCTGTCACAACAAATAGCGTGTTTTTAAGAAACAATTTATATCAAAAGATTGACAATTGTTCATGCCCATTTTCAATGTTAAATTAATTCTAATGACCACCATTTGATAAAATGGTAAAAATATATTCTAATTATACTTTAAAACCACTAAATAGTATAATTTATCACAATAAATTATTTTTATTAAAAAAGTTGTAATAAGTATTTTTCACTATTCATAAAAAATTAGAAGTTCTCAGAAAAATACCAAAAATTAAACATAGGCTAATTTCGATATTCTGAATCCAAAAATGAAGTCCATTTTGAAATATAAAATTTCTATAATTTTAAAAAGTGGTTATTACTATTCATAACGTCTACTTTGATTAGATGCGGTGTTTTAGAACTCGAAGTTGCGTACAATGCAAGCCATTACATTATTGAATGAGAAACGTATCGTGGAAGCTCAGGGTGTTACAATGTGAATTTGAGGTAAAGAATTACCACTAAACTTCCTTTTCCCCCTTTGCTTCTCCTATGAATTTGGATTTTCTGGATAGGGTTTTAAAGAAATTATTACACTAGAGCATAGTGGAATCACCCCTATTAATGAATATTTTGTGTGAATCATGTAGAGGAAATCCCTTATGGAGTTATTCAGGCTATTTTCATCTTTCTTCTTGAGGTATGTTTCCCCTGGAGTTTAATTTTGTGTTTTAGTGATTTTTTTGAATTAGTCCATTAATTTAGGGAATGTGTAACGCCCCGACCCTAGTTACACAGAGTTGGTGCATTATTACATAACATTGGCATGATCACAAGAAAGATCACATCTCGAAAGACCGATTGGTTTAGTAGCCTTGGAAACACTAGATATGTTCATAAGTTTACATTACATCATAAAATGAAAAACTACTACAACAACATAATGTCTCCATAATCCACACTCATATCCCCACATAATATCCCTGCAGGTCATTCATAATTACTTCTTCACTTCCTGGGAAAAATAAAACATAGAAAAGGGGTGAGCTCAAATGCCCAGTAAGGATAACAATATAGCGGAAACTTTCATAAATAAGAATAAACATTTAAGGAAATGTATAACTAAAACAAAAGCCTTTCAAACATGAACTTTCAACATGGTATGGCATAAATAAAATGAAATAATTCCATTTACTTATTCACATGGATATTCCACTAATCGAATAATCACATGCAAAAATCAATAACCACTTTCATAATGTTGGAATGCATAATGCCAGACTATCATAACCACATAGTCAAGGCCTCGTGCCAAGAATACAAATAATATTTTTTCAAGGCCTTGTGCCAAGACACTAGTTTGTCTCATGAGACCTACCGATGCATCTAGGAGCTATAGCGGGCTCCACCCGTCACTTACTAAGTCCAATGCATTCCCATATGAAAAGGTTTAAACAAAACATAAACATTCATATTAAATCTAGCATATGAAATGTAAATAATTTCACCATAAAATATGAATGGTATAAAAATAGCACATCCACAGTCAAACATATCACAAAACCTTCAATACAATATAGAAGTTTTGTATCATAATAAATCAACTTCAAATAATCTTAAAATCCATCAAAGGATGTTGACATAGATGAAATCAATATTCTTTTTAAAGAAATATCTCCTTTTAATTTGAAATCATTTAAGATCCATATAAAATAAAACATTTTATTTGAAAATATTCTTATAAGATTGTAAGGGAAGCTTTGAATATTTTATAACGACGGAAAATAGCCGCACCCGCCGTATAAGTTAAAAAAAACATTCTTACCTTAATTCTGTCGAAAAGGTTAAAAAGGAACTTGTTTTGAAAACGACCGAAAGATTCCTTTATAAACCACTTATAAAAGTCAAAAAGGGTATAAATTACTTTAACTCATATTCTAGTAAATAGTAAAAATGTTTTGAAATACATTTTTAAGAAACATGGATGTGGATGATAAAGAGATCCCAGTAGATTATTACGTATAAACAACCTCGGATAATGAAGAGATTGTGAAATAACCCTTACCTTGTACTTTTCCTTGGTTGGGGTAGGTTAACCTCCTGTATAATGGTGAAATAATTGTTATTAAATTATACAATAATCATATACATTAATATGATATCATATATGATCTTTTAATATTGATTTGATAATAATATCTTAGTATTATCGTTGTTTCGGGTGTTAACTTACTTGTTTTATTTTATATGTTTTGTTACGTAAGACATGTTTGTAAAGGATAGGTTTTATATTATTCATATCCAGAATGATATCAAGTCCTTAAACATCATTTTTAAATCATCAAATGATAATTATACTTGAATGGATACAATAGAGAATGAATCTCATCGCGTTCGGGGAGACGGTAGTCCGTACGTACGCACGAGCGACAATATCATTCTTTTGATATTAAAATAATATATAAATGGATGGTATATCATATATAAAGAATCATTAACATGTTATATTTATTATTTACATGAGTTACACATCATTATTATACCCATCTAAATAATATTATATTGAATAACAATTACACCACGACGTGGAGACGGTAATCCGTACGTACGCACGTATGGTCACATGTTATTAAAAGGGTGGATAGAATACTGAATATGGTTGTACCATATTTATAATAACATCACAGTATATATATGATACTGGATTTATTATTTTAGAATGGTAACAACAAAGGAAGAAGAAGTGGAAGAAGAAATGAACTTAGAAAAGGGTGGTGAAATCATTACCTCTTCTTCGGGTTCTTCCTTTTGATTTGATCAAAAGGGCTCCTTAGGTTGGCTTTCTGATCAAACTAAGGCCCATAGGTTGTAGTTAGGGAAGTTCGGAGAGTATTTGGTCAGAGTTTGGCCGAACCAAAAGGCTTTGAAGGTGTGACGAAATGAGAAGGAGGAGTGCCCTTTTATAAGAGGGGTGAGGGGCACCTTTGGAAAAGCTAGAGATATTAGTTTATAATAAATTAATATTCGGTTTAAAATGGCTCCAAAGTTGACTATTCAAAGGTTAAGGTGGGGATGGGTCTAAAACAACTAAACCAATATAATTTATACAGGTTTGGGTACTTATATTAACCTTATCTTTAAGTATTAACTCTAAGTTAATTAGTTTCACTTTTACAATGTCTCTTTGTATTTTTATATAATATTGTTAATAAACTTACTATATACATACAAGCGACCCCCAAGTGGTCCATTAATGATGAAACTATCATGATATACGTCTCTTGGACGATACTTAGATTTTTAGGAATTTAATATCAATTAATAATATAATATTTGTTTTAAGAACTCTTTTATGTCAATTTTGACACTATTCAATAGTTGATTTTTTTGAAACTCATAACAGATTGATTACTTCGAAAAAAGTCAATTAAATCAATCCTAATATATCATATTATCCTAGAAAATTAGTTTAATTCATTAAAAGTTTCATATTATATTTATTTGGGCATTTATAATATCAATTATTTTAATTTTTCACTACTATAGTAATTACTGCATCATCATTGTGTCATAAATAAAATAAAATATTTAATGTCTAAAAATTATAAATAAAATATCATTATGTAGGAAATATTTTTATCTTTCTAATGAATCTTTATAATCTAAAATCCAACATATATAACCCTATGTAACAATTGTTTTTCTAAAAGATATATGCTTGTGTCATTTTTGTATTCATTTTAACTTAATTAAAATAAAGTGTCATTATCACTTACAAGTGGATCCATGGGGTCCCAAAATCTACCCAAAGAAGCCCATGGTCGACCATGTATCAACCAATAGGGTTAAGACACGTTTTAGGGTAATTTAGTATTATTATAATATTATTTTTTAACCCTTATTTACAGGATTTACCCTTAACCATGGTAAATAAAATATTTACCGCAGTAATTGTTCAAAATGTCTAAAAATAAAAGTTACCAATTTACACAATTTGAACATCCTGATTCCAATAATGGAATCCATTTTCCTAAATTCAAAACACAGAAGTGGTAGAAATTAATTTAAAATTAATTCCCGCTGTCAAAACAAAAAGCATGTTTTTAAGAGATAATAACTATCAAAAGATTGACACTTGTTTATGTTCGGTTTAATTGTAAAATTATGTCCAATGACAAAAATTATATTAAATGGTACAAATATATTCTAAGTATACTTTAAAACTACTAAAATTCATAATTTATCACTATTAATTATTTTGATTAAAAAAGTTGTTTTTAATTAAAATTTAGTAATTTTCACTTTTCATCAAAATATGAAAGTTATCCGAAATGTACTAAAATTTCACCTTAAGCTAAATTCGATATTCCGAATCCAAAAATGAAGTCCATTTTGAAATATAAAATATATAAAATTTCAAAAAGTAGGTATTACTATTCATAACGGCTAGTTTGATTGGTTGTTAGAACTCGGTGTTGCGTACAACACACGCTATCGCATTATTCAAAGAGAAGCGTACCGTAGAAGTTTGGGGTGTTACATTCTCCCCTCCTTCAAATAATTTCGTCCTCGAAATTTCTAGAATACTATCGCATGAAAAGACTCGGGTGGTTCTTCATCATAAGTTCCTCAGGTTCCCACGTTGCCTCTTCCATCTTATGGTTTCTCCACAAAACTTTTACCAGACGCGTCGTCCGGTTTCTCAGTACTTGTTCTCTCATATCATGAATCCTGACGGGCTCTTCACAATAGGAAAGATCGGGTTCCAGTTCTAATTCCTCATAGGTGAGTACATGTGTTGGATCAGGCATGTATTTCCTCAACAGAGATACGTGGAACACATCGTGAACTTTGGAGAGACTTGGCGGCATTGCCAATCGGTAAGCTAAAGCCCCAATTCGTTCTAGAATTTCGAAAGGTCCGATGTACGTGGGACTCAATTTACCTTTCTTACCAAAACGTATGACTCCCTTCCATGGAGATACCTTCAGGAAAACATGATCACCGATTTGAAATTCCAAATCCTTCCTTCGATTATCGGCATAGCTCTTCTACCTAATTTGAGCTGCTTTGATGTGATTTTGGATTACCTTCACCTTTTCCACCATTTCCTCCACCAGTTCTGGGCCAACAAGTTTTCTTTCACCAACGTCATCCCAACAGGTTGGTGTACGACATCTCTTTCCGTATAATGCTTCATATGGGGCCATCTGAATACTCGAATGGAAGCTATTGTCATAGGAAATTTCAACCAGTGGTAAATATTGATCCCACATACCCTGAAAGTCAAGTGAGCAAGATCTCAACATGTCTTCTAAGGTTTGAATAGTCCGTTCTGATTGTCCATCTGTCTGAGGGTGGTAAGCAGTGCTCAAATGAAGTTCAGTATCCAGGGACTTCTGAAGAATTTTCCAAAATCTTGAAGTAAAACGGGGATCACGATCAGAAACAATCGATAAGGGTACTCCATGAAGTCTCACAACTTCATTAATATATAGTCTTGCTAGACGTTCCAGGGGTAGATCTTCTCTTATAGCAAGAAAATGTGCTGACTTGGTAAGACGACCAACAATAACCCATATTGCATCGTTCCTTCTAGGAGTCTTTGGTAGCCCCATGAAAAAGTCCATCGTAATATTGTCCCATTTCCACTCCGGTATGGGGAGAGGTTGCATGACTCCTCCAGGCTGTTGCCTTCCAGCTTTCACTTGTTGACAAACCATACATCTTGACACAAAATCAGCAATCTCCCTCTTCATGTTGTCCCACCAAAAATGTTCCTTCAAATCTCTATACATTTTTGTGCTCCCAGGGTGTATAGAGAAATTGGAACTATGAGAATCATCCAGCAATTCCCTTTTTAGATCAGGTAAATCGGGAAAACAAAGTCTCTTCCTGAATTTCAAAATTCCATCTTCATACACAAAGTCTCTCAATCTCCCATCATTCATAGCTTTAATCTTCTTTTGGAACTCTTCATCATCGGTCTGAGAACTCTTAATCCTTTCTAGTAAAGATGGTTTGGCAACCATTTGAAAAAGCATTGATGTTTCACCTTCCCTGGTTATTCCCATGTCCACCTTCACTAGATCCATGAAAATTGGATCCCTTTCAATTCTCATATTGTTCAAAACTCCATGGTCTTTTCTACTCGAAGCATCTGACACCTTGTTTTCCTTCCCCAGGTGGTAGTGTATCGTACAATCATAATCCTTGAGTAATTCAAGCCATCTCCTTTGCCTCATGTTGAGTTCTTTTTGTGAGAAAATATACTTCAAACTCTTGTGATCAGTATAAATCTCACATTTTTCACCATAGAGGTTGTGCCTCTATATCTTCAAAGAAAACATCACAGCTGCTAACTCGAGATCATGAGTAGGATAGTTTTGTTCATGAATTTTCAACTGTCGTGATGCATAGGCAATAACTCTATCATTCTGCATAAGGACACAACCAAGTCCTTTCTTCGATGCATCACTATAAATAACGAACCCATCATTCCCCGATGGTAGAGTCAATATAGGAGCATTGACTAATCTTTTCTTCAGTTCTTCAAAACATTCTTCACACTCTTTTGTCCAAACAAGTTTAACCCCTTTACGTGTGAGCTTCGTTAATGGGTTAGCCAATCGGGCAAAATTCTGGACGAAACGTCGATAATAACCTGCCAAACCAATAAAACTGCGTACCTCAGTTATACTCGTAGGTGATGGCCATTCTTGGATTTCCTTGGTCTTAGAAGGATCAACATAGATTCCATCTTTAGAGACAATATGGCCAAGAAAAGAAATCTCCTGAAGCCAGAATTCACACTTGCTAAACTTCCCATATAATTCATGCCTCCTCAGAGTCTTCAAGATAATGCGCAAGTGATTTTCATGATCTTCGTAGGTTTTGGAGTATACCAATATATCATCAATAAATACCACCAAAAATTCATCGAGATACTCCTTGAAAACTCTATTCATCATATCCAGGAATACAGAGGGTGCATTATTCAATCCAAAAGGCATTACAGTAAACTCGTAATGCCCGTACCTGGTTCGAAATGCTGTCTTCGGAATGTCTTCCTTCTTTACACACAACTGATGGTATCCAGATCGAAGGTCAATATTTGAAAAGTATTGAGCTCCATGTAGTTTGTCAAATAAATCATCAATGCGAGGTAGGGGATACTTGTTCTTTATCGTTATATCATTGATCTCCCTATAGTCGATACATAACCACATAGATCCATCTTTCTTTTTAACAAAAAGAACAGGGGCTCCCCATGGAGAAACACTAGGGCGAATAAATCCCTTATTACTCAATTCCTCTAGTTGTTTCTTTAGTTCAACTAATTCTACAGTGGCCATTCTATAAGGGGTCTTCGATATAGGCCTTGATCCAGGAATTAAATCAATGGAAAACTCAACTTCTCGTTCTGGAGGATGTCCAGGTAAATCTTCCGGAAATACATCTACAAATTCTTTCACAATAGGTACATCCTCTATTTGAACATTCCTTTCCTCACCGATATTTATTTCATTCTCTTCCTCCCCAATAATTGAATTAAGTTGAGCTACTAGGGGTGGATCTAAATAAGAATTAGGTGGGGATGATTCTGCTCTAAAGATAAGGTGTTCCTTATCATTATCATCAAGAATCGTAACCTATTTCTTTTTACAATAAATCTTCGCATCATAGTCCGAAAGCCAGTCCATACCGAGGATTATATCAAACTCAATCATAGGTATGACGATGAGATCAGCAGATAAAGAAAATTTATGTGCTCTAATGGGGACTGATTCACAAAACTTTGTTGCAATGATACTTCCCTTAGGAGTTTTAACTGACAACTCCCTTGTTAAATCAAATTGGAAATATCTAATTGTCTTAGCAAACTGGGAAGATATGAAACAATGCGATGATCCAGAATCAAATAATGCATTTGCTAAACTTGAGGAAACCATTAAATTACCTGCCACCACGTCTTTCGGAGCTTCTACCTCAGCAGTAGTGATAGCATAAGCCTGGCCTTGATCCCTTGGCCTTTTCTGAGGTAATTTCTCCTGACTCTTAGGACATTCATTTTCATAATGCCCCATCTCCCTGCAATTGTAGCACTGAACGTTGGTAGCTTCCTTCTTCCCCTTGCAATCACGATCTTGGTGGCCTTTTTCACCACACTTGTAACAGACTCCCATTCCCTTCAACCAAGTACCAGGGTGTTTCTTCCCGCATTTACCACATGATGGATATTCAACCTTTCCCTTCTTCCCCTTATTTCCATTCCCAGATTGATCAGTAGGTCTCTTCTTCTCTTGCTTTGCTTTAAATTCATAAGACTTAGAAAATTCCTTTTCGGTCTTGATAGCACATGAGACAATGTCTTCGTACGATGAAAAGGATTGTGAGACTAACGCTCAACGGAGAAATGGTTTTAACCCATCAAAGAAACGATCAATATTACTTCTTGGGTTGCGAATATAATCTCCAGCATACCTCTCTAACATTGTAATGTTAGCATCATACTTTGTGACATTCTCATCCTCCTTTTGTCTCAGACTCAGAAATTGCCTTTCCATATCTGCTCGATGGTCGCGAGGAAAGTATTTTTCTAAAAACAGATCTTTGAACTCCCTCCATTCCATATTTGATACTTCATCATCTTCCTTCATGTTTTGAGTCAATGACCACCATTGATCAGCATCTTCAGTGAGGCAGTAAACTGCCATGATTACTTTTTCCCTTTCACTGCTCCCCAAAGCCTGAAATATTTTCTCTAGGGAATTTATCCATTGCTCGGCTACTAAGGGATTTGTACTCCCATTGAACGTTGGTGGTTGTTGCCTCATGAATCGATCTAACATTGATCCTCCATGCTATGGATCAGGGTGCTCCATACGGGTAAGGTTATTATTCATAACCTGAGTAAGTTGTCCCAGTATGGTGATTAGCTGATCGGCACCAGTTGTATCACCATCCCCACTATAATTATCTTGAGCAGGAGGGAAATCCCTACATGGAGTGCGTGCATTGATACGGTTTCCATTTCTTCCACTAGGCGCCATTTCTAAACAATGGCATAAACTAGATCAGATTATGAATCAAAATACATAATCCCATACTTATAAAACACTTAACATAAATTGAACTATTTATGGATATAATCCATAATAATAAAAATGTTTTCTTTGAGGAATTATATACTCATAAACCCTTCATAATGATTTGTAAAGAAAATGAGAGTTATCCTAAGCATATCCCCCGGGAGTGTCGTAACCAAGAGTGCAGCAAGACCCGTTGTCGTGCACCGGTTCCCGTTTGAGTCTAGCTCAAAGCGGTGTTTTCGGGTTTTACCCCTAGGTAAATCTGTTCCAGAGCCGCCTCTACCTGCTCGTATCTAGACAGGTATGTATTGCTCAGAAAACTCACAAAATCCCTATAATACCAAAATTCTAGGAAGTTCTTCTACACTAATCCTCAAAGTTCATCTTAGGTCTAGTGCTCTAATCAGAGTTTATCTAAATCTAGCTTCCAAGGTTTGTACTAAACATCCTCTGATACCAACTGTAACGCCCCGACCCTAGTTACCCAGAGTCGGTGCATTATTACATAACATTGGCATGATCACAAGATAGATCACATCTCGAAAGACCGATTGGTTTAGTAGCCTTGGAAATACTAGATATGTTCATAAGTTTACATTACATCATAAAATGAAAAACTACTACAACAACATAATGTCTCCATAATCCACACTCATATCCCCACATAATATCCCTGCAGGTCATTCATAATTTACTTCTTCACTTCCTGGGAAAAATAAAACATAGAAAAGGGGTGTGCTCAAATGCCCAGTAAGGATAACAATATAGCGGAAACATTCATAAATAAGAATAAACATTTAAGGCAATGTATAACTAAAACAAAAGCCTTTCAAACATGAACTTTCATCATGGTATGGCATAAATAAAATGAAATAATTCCCTTTACTTATTCAAATCGATAATCTACTAATCGAATAATCACATGCAAAAATCAATAACCACTTTCATAATGTTGGAATGAATAATTCCAGACTATCATAACCACATAGTCAAAGCCTTGTGCCAAGACTACAAATAAGATTTTGTCAAGGCCTTGTGCCAAGACACTAGTTTGTCTCATGAGACCTACCGATGCATCGAGGAGCTATAGCGGGCTCCACCCGTCACTTACTAAGTCCAATGCATTCCCATATGAAAAGGTTTAAACAAAACATAAACATTCGTATTAAAACTAGCATACGAAATGTAAATAATTTCACCATAAAATATGAATGGTATAAAAATAGCACATCCACAGTCAAACATATCACAAAACCTTCAATACAATATAGAAGTTTTGTATCATAATAAATCAACTTCAAATAATCTTAAAATCCATCAAAGGATGTTGACATAGATGAAATCAATATTCTTTTTAAAGAAATATCTACTTTTAATTTGAAATCATTTAAGATCCATATAAAATAAAACATTTTCTTTGAAAATATTCTTATAAGATTGTACGGGAAGCTTTGAATATTTTATAACGGCGGAAAATTTCCGCACCCGCCGTATAAGTTAAAAAAACATTCTTACCTTAATTCTGTCGAAAAGGTTAAAAAGGACCTTGGTTTGAAAACAACCAAAAGATTTCTTTATAAACCACTTATAAAAGTCAAAAAGGGTATAAATTACTTTAACTCATATTCTAGTAAATAGTAAAAATGTTTTGAAATACATTTTTAAGAAACATGGATGTGGATGATAAAGAGATCCCAGTAGATTATTACGTATAAACAACCTCGGATAATGAAGAGATTGTGAAATAACCCTTACCTTTTACGTTTCCTTGGTTGGGGTAGGTTAACCTCCTGTATAATGGTGAAATAATTGTTATTAAATTATACAATAATCATATACATTAATATGATATCATATATGATCTTTTAATATGGATTTGATAATAATATCTTAGTATTATCGTTGTTTCGGGTGTTAACTTACTTGTTTTCTTTTATATGTTTTGTTACGCAAGACATGTTTGTAAAGGATAGGTTTTATATTATTCATATCCAGAATGATATCAAGTACTTAAACATCATTTTTAAATCATCAAATGATAATTATACTTGAATGGATACGATGGAGAATGAATCTCATCGCGTTCGTGGAGACGGTAGTCCGTACGTACGCACGAGCGACAATATCATTCTTTTGATATTAAAATAATATATAAATGGATGGTATATCATATATATACAGAATCATTAACAAGTTATATTTATTATTTACATGACTTACACATCATTATTATACCCATCCAAATAATATTATATTGAATAACAATTACACCACGACGTGGAGACGGTAAGCCGTACGTACGCACATATGGTGACATGTTATTCAAAGGGTGGATAGAATACTGAATATGGTTGTACCATATTTATAATAACATCACAGTATATACATGATACTGGATTTATTATTTTATAATGGTAACAACAATGGAAGAAGAAGTGGAAGATGAAATGAACTTAGAAAAGGGTGGTGAAATCATTACCTCTTCTTCGGGTTCTTCCTTTTGATTTGATCAAAAGGGCTAATTAGGTTGGATTTCTGATCAAACTAAGGCCCCTAGGTTGTAGTGAGGGAAGTTGGGAGAGTATTTGGGCAGAGTTTGGCCGAACAAAAAGGCTTTTAAGGTGTGAAGAAATGAGAAGGAGGAGTGCCCTTTTATAAGAGGGGTGAGGGGCACCTTTGGAAAAGCTAGAGATATTAGTTTATAATAAATTCATATTCGGTTTACAATGGCTCCAAAGTTGACTATTCAAAGGTTAAGGTGGGGATGGGTCGAAAAAAACTCAACCAATAGAATTTATACAGGTTTGGGTACTTATATTAACCTTATCTTTAAGTAATAACTATAAGTTAATTAGTTTCACTTTTACAATGTCTCTTTGTATTTTTATATAATATTGTTAATAAACTTACTATATACATCCAAGCGACCCCCATGTGTTCCATTAATGATGAAACTATCATGATATAAGTCTCTTGGCCGATACTTAGATTTTTATGAATTTAATATCAATTAATAATATAATATTTGTTTTAAGAACTCTTTTATGTCAATTTTGACACTATTCAATAGTAGATCTTTGTGAAACTCATAACAGATTTATTACTTAGAACAAAGTCAATTAAATCAATCCTAATATATCATATTATCCTATAAAATTAGTTTAATTCATTAAAAGTTTCATATTATATTTATTTGGGCATTTATAATATCAATTATTTTAATTTTTCACCATTATAGTAATTACTACATCATCATTGTGTCATATATAAAATAAAATATTTAATGTCTAAAAATTATAAATAAAATATCATTATGTAGGAAATCTTTTTATATTTCTAATGAATATTTATAATCTAAAATCCAACATATATAACCCTATGTAACAATTGTTTTGCTAAAAGATATATGCTTGTGTCATTTTTGTATTCATTTTAACTTAATTAAAATAAAGTGTCATTATCACTTACAAGTGGATCCATGGGGTCCCAAAATAGACCCAAATATGACCATGGTCGACCATGTATCAACCAATAGGGTTACGACACGTTTTAGGGTAATTTAGTATTATTATAATATTATTTTTTAACCCTTATTTACCGGATTTACCCTTAACCATGGTAAATAAAATATTTACCGCAGTAATTGTTCAAAATGTCTAAAAATAAAAGTTACCTATTTACACAATTTAAACATCCTGATTCCAAATATGGAATCCATTTTCCTAAATTCAAAACATATAAGTGGCAGAAATTAATTTAAAATTAATTCCTGCTGTCAAAACAAAAAGCGTGTTTTTAAGAGATAATAACTATCAAAAGATTGACACTTGTTTATGTTCGGTTTAATTGTAAAATTATGTCCAATGACCAAAATTATATTAAATGGTAAAAATATATTCTAAATATACTTTAAAACTACTAAAATTCAAAATTTATCACTATTAATTATTTTGATTAAAAAAGTTGTTTTTAATTAAAATTTAGTATTTTTCACTATTCATCCAAATATGAAAGTTATCCGAAATGTACCAAAATTTCACCTTAGGCTAAATTCGATATTCCGAATCCAAAAATGAACTCCATTTTGAAATATAAAATATATATAATTTCAAAAATTAGGTATTACTATTCATAACGGCTAGTTTGATTGGTTGTTAGAACTCGGTGTTGCGTACAACACACGCTATCGCATTATTCAAAGAGAAGCGTACCGTAGAAGTTTGGGGTGTTACAGAATGAATTCAAGGATTTAGTGTAGCATTATTTTTGGTGTGTGATAGGAGTGGATGAAACCTTATTGCTTATGGATTTGGCATTATGTGGTATCCTGATGAGTTTGGAAGGTTGAAACAAGATTGAGATTATTAATCGATCATCTGTTGAGGATGGTGGACATGAATTTACCAACTATCATTTTTTAATCATATTCCATCATTATTATTATTTTATACATAGTAAATCTCTTGTGTGTCTTTCCAATAGATTGGGACAAACATTTGATGAACTAATAGTCAATATGTACAACATATATTTCAAGAAAGTATGATTGTCACCCCTTGGTCGAACGGGTGTTAGTGGGCGACTTGACGGATATCGTGGTGATGTGAGTTGGATTTAAAAGTGAAATTGATTTTCTTAATTTAAAATAGATTTAAAAATGGTTTAAACATTAATGAAATATTAAATTAAAAATATTGATTTTGTAAATGGGGATTGAAACATTATTTCAATATAGTTAATGGTTTTTTAAAGAACATTTTGACAAATTTTTTACAAGGGAATTTTTTGATTAATAAACATGTGATGAATTTTATAAATGATTTTAAAAGTGTATTTTTAAATTATTTTTAAAGTAAATATAGAATTTATTGATTGATATGGTTTGGGTTTATTTGACCTTGCACGGGTGATGTCCAATTTTCTAAATATTTCTTTCTTATTATGATTTATGGTTTGGGTTTTTAATGTTTTTAATGTTTTATGTTTTTTCATGTTATGTGTCTTTTATTATTATGTTGGTTTTAGTATAAAATTTTAGGTTGGGATGTTCCATGGTTGTTGGGTAGAGACAGGTTGTTACATCCTAGACATGGATTCCACTCAATAGGTTCCCCAAGCCCGATGGGCTACATGGCCTCAAGCACATCTCTTTGAATACCATTGGCTGTCGAATAAGAGAAAGGGCTTAGGGTGTGTTCGTGGGGAGACGATTCCCACATTAAAAAGTGTAGTATGACATGTAATAGTAGAAATAAGTAAATATAATAAGAAATATATGTAAATTGAAGGCACAACAAAAAATAGAGACAAAAATAATAATAACCGAAACAGATGTAATAACATCCATCAATAGATGATGATATATCATGTACAAGAAAATTAGAAAACATGGATACAAGAAAATATACCTAACACATTCCAAAATAGTATGAAGGAAATGAAAGACTATCCCTAGAATCCCGAGTTCCAAATCAGTGCTCTCCAATAAAGATCCATACTAAAATGCAAGAAATCACGTGTTTGAAGCTACATGCTTCCATTTATCAACAACTAAAACCATGAAATCTGCCTTAGGTACCCAACAGATCCCGAAGAGGGTGTGAGATAAATCTCAGTGGGCCACCACCAATAGTTTCTATAACATCCGACCTGTGTAATGGAAATTTAATAGTGTGAAAGCATGCAAATATAAAGTAAATAATTAAAATGTAACTAAATACCAAAGTACCTACTTCATCCCTAGGCTAGTGTCTGTACATGTAACCGGTTCATTAATTAAGTAATTACCAATTTTATATAGATATGTCTCATGAGGCATATCCAACACTAACATCACCTCATGATAATATACATAGTGAAAGTTAAAAGATTTAATAATGCAACCATGATCAATTATATTTAATGGTGAAGTCTCACGGTAATAAACAAGGTGATGTATACATCGAAGGACAATAACTTCGTAAAACATGTAGCCTGGAATGGGATAAGAGTGTAATACAAGGAGCGTAGTCCAAGTAATTCCACAATGAGGTGCCTACCGAGTCCAAGGTGATCGACCAAGGTAAAATGGTTCTAAGAAATGACTAGGACCAATGGTATTTATCCACGGAACCTAATTTTAAATTCTAGATCCAAGGAGGGTATCCAAGGAATCCTGTAATGATATTTAAGGGATCCACAAAGCGTGTCCATGTAATCCTATAGTACAACATTAGGGATCCAACAGTATCATACGGGGCGTCCAATAATAAACAAAAACCAGGATCTAGGCGGGTCTCAACCTAAGTAAGATTTATCCATGATTCAGAATGGGGTTCCAGATTTCTCATGGAATTATCTGATCATAATCCATGATAATATCGATTTAGACAATTTTTTTAGATTATGATGTGATGTAATATTTTATTCAATTCAAGCCTTTCATTTCATTAGTTTTATATGGTCATGTATCATGAAACATTTTGATCAATTAATTTGGTTTGGGAATTTCCTTTCATTAGTGTGACAAGTCCACATTGCATGAAACCATTCATTTAATTCATCAAAGGAATATTCAATGATCTGAGGATCATTCCTCTACATTCCATTAATGAGGTAAGGGGTTCTAGGGATATACAAGCAATTAATCATTTACATTTGATTATCAATTTTATGGACTTTCATTAAGTGAGTCATGTGGAACGCATAAATGGTATATTCAATTATGAAATTCATAATATAAATCAATCCAATTAATATAAAAAGTTTAACCTTAAAGTGATCTATCCAAGGAACACCCGAGTGGTGGAAAAAACATATGAAAACACTAAGAAATAAATGTGGCATAACCATCGACATGGAAGGGAGGGATTTTTGGTCATAACCACAAAACATTAGTCATATATATGGGAATATCATATCCATATAGTTATAACAACTATACTCATGGAATATTAATTCTATGAATGGAACCTGATGAAATTAGTGGTCCCCAAATGAAAAATCCAAAATCAACGAACTTTAGGGATGAATTATATACCACCAAACGTAGAATTGTATGATCCTTATCCTCAAGTATTGTCCTTTTATTTGGCTAGGAACATATTATATCTAAGAAAAAGAGAAAACAATCATAACCCAAATATATCAGATGAGAGAAAAATAGAAAGAGAATTACTTAAGAGGACACAAGTACTTACTGTTTCACATGCAACGTGATAAAAAAAACTCGATAGGTTTCCCGATTAAGGTGGTATCTTGATTCCAAGGATAGATATTCAAAAATCTTCAAATTGAGAGAGAAGTAGGTTAATTATGAATAATAATGGATTATAGAAGATGGAGGTGGATTACAAGATCATTAATGGAATAACTATAAATTTTCTAAAACATTATCCTTTGCATGGTTTTTCTTCATGTTTTGAAAAAATGAGCACAATTACCTGGGGAATGAGGCACTTCCATGGTTAGGGCTCAAAACTGTGAACCAACCATGTGATTTGGATCCCTTAAAAAAAACACAGTCTACAAGGTCTTCCAAACCATGTGAAATTACTACATGGTTTTCTCTAAACTGTATTCTAAGTCTGTTTTCCCAAAAAATGGGATTCAGGCTTCAATCTATCCCCAGACAACCCAACTACTTTTACTAACCCATTAGTTATGTATCTTAGGTACAAAGTAAATATTTAGACAAAAAAATCAAGGATCCATACCCGATTAAAAACTAGGTTCTTATGATCTTCCCCTCTTAAAATAACTCTCCCTATGTTCACCTTTGAAGGTTAGAGATACATTGTATTAGAAAAAATATATCCATTAGGAATGTATGTTCGCTTCCCTCTCCCAAGTCTTGTCTTGTACTCAGCCATTATGCCATAGCACCCATACTAGAGGGGCTGACTGGCCTTAGAGAGCCTTTGTTATTTGGTCGATGAGGAGTAATGGATACTCATCAAAGGTTGCATTAGCATCCAACTCAACTTCCTCTTGATCAAAAGTATGAGACATTTCGGCATGATATTTTAAATTATGTGAACCATGAACGATGTCGTGCATGTAATGGTACCTCTGAGGTACTAACAATCGACAGGCTACTGACCTGACTCACTCGAGAATTTCAAAAGGCCTGACAAAATGAGGCAAAAACTTCCCCTACTTTTGTAACCATATAGGTCCTAGAAGGAGTGATAGCTGAAAAAAAACAGAACATATAACCTCAAACTAAATATTTCTTCAACAACAATCATAATATTATATCAATCTAGACTGAGTAGTATTCATACGATTTCTGATCAGTTGAACTTTCTCCAATGTCTCTTGAATAAGAAGAGGACCTAGTAGGGATGCCTCACCTGCATCTATCTAGAATAAGGGTGAATGGAAAGGCGTACCATATATGTATTCAAAAATAGCCATATTAATTATTTCATGAAATATTTTATTATTGGTGAACTCCATGAGAGGAATATGCCTCTCCCATGTACTACTGAAATAAAGAAAACATTCTCATAGAATATCTTCTAGAACTTTTATTTTATGTTCTCATTTCCCATCACTCTGAGGGTGAAAAGTTGTGCTTAGAATAACCTATGTTCTAATAGCCTTCTGTAATCCTTTCTAGAACTATGACGTGAAACAAGAATCCCTATCTAAAATGATAGTACGTGGAACCCTATGTAGTTGTATGATCTAACAGACACACAATCTTCCTTGATCATCAACTAAGAAAGTCTCATGAATAGAAATGATGTGGTATGATTTTTTTAGTAGGGAAGTGACTAAACAAATAGAATATATAACCCTCAGTGACCTAGGTAATCTAACTACAAAATCCCAAGAAACAAATTTCCATTTCCATTCTTATACCAGACAAATCTATAATAAGACTATAGGTCTTTGATGCTCCACCTTCACCTACTAACAGGTGGAACACCTAGTGATAATGTATACTATCTGATGTTTCATTAGAGGACACCAATATTGACGACACATTTCTTGACCCATCTAAAAGATTCCTGGATGAACTAGTCACCGAGAAGTGTGGGGCTCCTTCTTCAACTACTCTCTCAAATTTATAAGAAACCATATATGTCCACATAGACACATGATGTTGTCTCTGTCCACAGACCAATCTAGAGGTGGGTTATCTCATAATATAATCTCATAGAGAACCAAGTTTTCAAGATCTAAAAACATTCTACTCTTCACCTTCTCAATGAGGGAAGATGTAATAGTCAAAGAATGTGATATAACACTACTCATGACTGTTATGAAACTCTAGACATACCTTATTAAAGAGGTACATCAACTTCCCTTCATCACATTCTTCTCATACGACCGGGGCTTGAGTTTTACAACTCTGTTAAACTACAACCACATTTCCCTTCTCAGTCATATAAGCATTACCAAAAAAATGATTATAGATATTCAACCCATATCCTCTATCTAAGGTTCAAGTAATGATGGGAAAATATATATTTGATGCTCTTGTGGTTTGTGTACCCCAAAAATCACTCACCCAAAAGATACTGTCTCCAACAACATAATTCATGGACAAATACTTCTAGATCAAGGTCATGCATTGGGTAATTTCTCTCATGAGGCCTAAATTGCTAAGATATATACACAATGACTCTATCTTCCTAAATCAGTACTTCTCCTTGGACAATGCCCGATGGGTCATAAAAGATGACATAACCTATACCCATATTTGGAAGATTTAGAATGGGTGTTGATACAATCCTTATTTTCATATCCTAAAAGGATTTCTCATTTTCTTCTAACCTTGTGATCTTGAAACCCTTATTTGTTAGAGTAGTAAGAATTGAGTCAATATGTGAGATGTGTATTATGAAATTCTTGTAATATCTAGATAGCCCCATGAAACTCTGCATATCAAACACAATCAAGGGATTCTCTCAGAAAAATATAGCACTAACCTTTTCTATGTCAATAGATACTTTAAATTCTAAGATAATATGTCACAGGAAGTTGAATCTCTCAATCTAGAAGTGGCGGTTAGCAAACTTGGCATAAAGATGATGCACTCTTAGTGTATTCAGAATGATCACAAGATGTTTGGCATGGTTTCTACGAGTGTGAGAATACACCAAGGTTTAATCCTCAAGGACCATGACAAAAGAGTTAAAATAGTGGTAGAAAAACCTATTCATAAAATCCATGAAAATGGATGGTACATTCGTAAGAGAAAATGACATAATAGGGAACTAATAGATGATACCTTCTACATAATGATATATGAGGTATGTCTGATGGTTTGACTCACACCTGAAGAAAACTCAATCATAGTTCGATCTTAGAGAATACATTTTCTCCTCAGATATGGTCAAAGATATCATCTATTTGAGGAAGTTGATATTGATTCATGACCATAACCTAGTTCAACCTTCTATAATCCATGCATAGAAATATGGTTCCATCCGACTTTTTAGCAAAAATCTCAAGAGAACTCTAAGAGGATGTATTAGGTCATATAAAAACATTGGCCTCTAAATCTACTTAATACCATTTGAGATCTTGAATCTTTGTATGTTCCATCCTATAAGGATAAATGGACACTAGATCTGCTCCTGGAACAAGTAGATTATAAAGTCTACCTCTACATGAGGAGGTAATTCATATAAATCATCGAGAAAGGCATCCATGAAACGATCCACTACTGAAGGGTAATCATCCTTATGTAAACCCCAATACTCCATGAATAGATTTTCAATATGGGTAGTTAATCCACCTATCACATGATTCTCTGGTCTGGATCTACTAGCCTAGACATCCCAATCACCCTTATGTAGATAAATCCTACACTCTGGTGATGTAAAAGATACCATGTTGCAATATTAGTCTACAAAAGCATGGAATTCAACCAACCAATCCATCCTGAGAATGAAATCAAATCCATCAATCTAGAGAAAAAATAGGTTCATTAAGAAAGAGTAACTTTCTACCTCAGTGGGACAGTCCTTACACTGGAGTATCTCTACTATCCGTACCCCTAATTAAATATCATGGGTCATTACCCAAAAGTAATACTGTATATATAGTCTGAGACATCCATGATAGATATAAATATAAAATAGTTTGAATATTCTCAATAAAATAAAGAAAATTATATAATAAAGGCTACTAGAACAATACCTCATACTGTATATGGTCACATAGCCCAATCCTTGGGTATTAGCTATTGTGCATGCATCTAACATGATCCACAACCCAATGAAATAGATAGACTAAAAGGATCATAACTTATCTGTTTGTATTTTTAATGAGCATATGTCTTGTTACGACGACCAAAGACTCCTCCTTAGCTAGACAAGCCTGTGCTATTCTAACTCCCCACCTAGCATGGAATAAATGAACTCACTTCTAAAGGAGGAGCTTGTGCAGATATTTTTCCACTCTATTCTAGTGGAATGGTCCTACAGAAATGCTTAATATTCCCCATATAGCCACACTACCATCACTCTATTGGGTCTCTATCACACCGTGGCCTTGAATTCCCCCATCATCCACACTGATGACACACTTTTGTGCAACTTAAATAGATACTTTGGATGTCACTTCCCTGATGAAGAACCTCTAGGGAACACTTCCTACCCTTGGAAGAACTACTAGCTGGATGTAGCACTTATCCTTTATACCAAGTACTATTTCCTTCCCTCAGGTTACGCTCAATGACAAGAGCCAGATTGACTATTTTAGAAAAGTAATGTAGGCCAAAGGCATTGACCTACGTATGGATGTCACACTAGATCCAATCCTTGGAATGTACAGCATGAGAAAGCTAATCATTGACTATAAGAAATGAAAAGTGTTGAAACTCCATGAAAATGATGAATATTCTATAAATAATATACAACCCTACTTGAGATGCATGAAATCTATGGCTATGTCAGATCTCGGCATTTTAGGAATGAACTGATCATAGAATGAAGTGTAGAAATCAACACATAACATTCCTTGATGATGATCAGCTTGGGTAATCACATCCCACCAATTCTTGGTTGAGTCCCAAAGCATGTATATAGAAATCTTGACCTTTCAATCTAGAGGAATCTCCATATTCTCAAAGATAGATAGGGTTGCTTCAAGCCATGACTCAACAATTTGTAGACCTCCATCCCCTGAGAAAGCATGAGGTTGTTGCTACCAGAACACTTTATTCAGATCATCCATTTTCGGTGAAATCCATCGAGAACCATGAATGTACTACAATAGAAAATTAAAACTATTAAAAAATTTGGAATCATTTCCTAAATTAGGTATAGTAGGTGGTCCCTCATGTAGAAATATTAGAAGTAATACTAGTGGCTCAAGGCATGCCATGTTTGGAGCATGGTCTTCACCACCCTCATGTTGTACGATACGAGGATGTTGTGGCAGCATTGATCTACAATTACCAAACACACTCCTCAGAAAAAGATTTAATAGGAAGATATCATCAATAGAGGAAGATGAACATATGAAAATTCAATACCCATGGAATACTACCCCGACTACCTACTTTTAAGGTTTGGTATTAGTAAGTTCTCTAGTATATGCTTCATTTAATTTTTCATTTAATTTTTAGGTTTACTAATTTATCTTTATTAAGTACAACAAGGAGGGATAAGGATGTGCAACCATTTCATTTCAGATTTCATGATTCACATTATAATGGATAGTCATTTCTAATGAATCAGTTCCCATAAACCTATCTTTAGAAACGACACCCATTTATTTATAGCATAATGGTTCAACTTAGTAAATCACTCATCCCAACACATGAGGGCCCATAAAAATCATGAAATGATATATACAATTAGTCAATATCAATCAAGAGTAATAAACGTACAAAAAAAAATCACAACATCACTCAAAAAGCACCCACACAACAAGAAATGAAAACCAGTGACATGAACCAATATGGCATGGAAATATGCATGGCATGTGAATTCTGGGTTCCTATAATTATGCATGTAACAATGATAATTTACATCATATCATCAGGCCAAGGGTGAAAGAAAATAATCAAACAGAGTAATAATCAATAACACCACACAACATGTGCATCAACCAATAGTGAAATAATATCAACTATAATAGGAAAAACTAGAAAAATAATTATAATTTAGGAAAATTTGTTTTTACCCCGAACATATGTTCACGACACCCAATAATTTGCTTATGACCAAGTCCCAAGAATTCATAATCTTTTATCTATTGTCCCAAAATAGTAGAGAACGAAATGAAACCACCTTTGATACCACTTTGTGACATCCTGGACCTAGATTCCACTCAATAGGTGTCCCAAGCTCAGTAGATCACATGGCCTCAAGTGCATATCCTCAAACAAAAAAGGCTACAGACTTGTAGCGAGGGCCTGGGTTGTGTCTATTCGGAGACTATTCCCTCATTACCGAAGTGTAGCACATTGGTTGAGAGTATACATAGGAAAATAGTGGAAATAATATAAGTAAACAGAAGGCACAATGGAAAATGGAGAAAACATTAATAATAACTGAAAAAACTGTAATAACATTCAACATAGGTGATGATATGTCATGTACTAGAAAAATAGGAAACATGGATACAAGATAGCATGAAAAACATGTTCCACAACAATATAAAGGAAATAAAAGACTATACTGAGCAACCCGAGATCCAACTCAATTATATGCTTTCAAGAACCATACTAAATACAAATCAATCAAGTGTTTGAATCCGTATGCTTCCCTTTGTAAATATATTCAGCCTGGTAATTTGACCCAGGTATCAACCGACCCCAGGAGAGGGTGTGAGATAAATATCTGTGGGCCACCACCAATGGTGTCAATAACATCTGGTCTGTCTAATGGAAATTTAATTTTGTGGAAGAATTAAAATATAATGTAAATTAGTGCAATGTAACTAAATACTTAACTACCTACTTCAGACCTCGGCTAGTGTCTGAATATGTAACCAGTTTATTAATTATGCAATTACCAATTTTATATTGATCGGTCTCATGAGGCATATACAACATTGACATCACCACATGATAATATAAATAGTGAATGTTCTAAGATGTAACATGACATCTACGATCAATGATATTTAATGGTGAATTCCCAAGTTAATAAAAAAAGGTGACATAGACCTCAAGGGTCACAAACTCCGTAATACCTATTGCATGACATGGGGTAAGAGTGTAATACAAAAAACCCCGTCCAAGGAATTTCACAATGAGGTTCCTACCAAGATCATGATGATCGACCAATGTAAAACAAGGCTAAGAAATGACTGGACATGATTAGATTTAACCTTGGAACCAACTTTTCAATGCTGGATCTAATGAGTGTATCCAATCGATCATGTAATGATATTTAAGGGGTCCAAGGAGTTTATCCATGGAATATTGTAGTAAAACATGAGGGACCCTATGGTATCATATAGAGAATATTCGAAGAGACAAAGATTAGGATCTCAGTGGGTCTCAACCAAAGAAATCCATATCCTTGATCAAGAATGGGGTTCTAGAGTGCAATTGGTAATCTATGATCTGAATCCATAGTGAGCTTGAGTTAGTCCATTCCTATATGATTATAAAGTCGTGTAATATTTCATTCAGTTCAAGCCATTCCATTCATTAGTGTGATAATGTCAAGTAGTATAGAACCTTTTTATCAGGTCATTTGGTTAAATACATTCCTTTAAGTAGTGTGATAAGGACAAGTAACATGAAACCATTAATTTTATTCATCTAAGGCATATTCCTTAATTTATGGTTCATTCCTCTACCTTCCATTAATGTGGTAAGGGGTTCTACAGATATTCACCAAATTAATCATTCACATTTAATTATCAATTTGAAGCACTTACTTTAGGTGGGTTAATTTGTACTCATACATAGAAATTTCCATTATGAAATTCATAATATAAATAAAGCCAATTAATATTGAAAATAATACCCTAAAATGTATAAATCCAAGGAACACCCAACCGTGGTAAAAACATATCAAAACAATAAACAACAACTATGGATTAAACTTCATACATGGAAGGGATGAAGTTTTGGTCATAACCACAAAACATTAATCACATATATGGGAAGATCATATACATATAGTTATAACACGTATAATAATGTAATATTAAATCTTTAAATGGAACTCGATCAAATTAGTGTGCCCCACATGAAAAATCCAAAAACAATGAACTTTAGGGATGAGTAATAGACCACCCAAATTAGGATATTATGATCCTTCTCCTCCAGTATTGGCCCATGATTTGGATATGATCACAGTAGATCATAAAAAAATAGAAAAATCTCGTACCCTGATATCTCGGTCGAGAGAAAAAGAGAATGTGAATAGCTTAAGAGGGCTCATTTACTTACCATTCCACACCCAATGTGATGGAAAAAATCTCAATCAGTTTCCAGATGAAGGAGATCTCTTGATTCCAATGTTAGATATGAATAAATACCTAAATTGGGAGAGAAATAGGTAAATACATCATAAGCTCATATTAGGGAAGATGGAGGTGGATTAACAGATCATTAAGTGAAAAACTATAAATTTACCATAAAATTAGCTTGTGCAATGTTTTTTCATAAGATTTGAAAATCCATGAAAAAATGTGCACTATTAACTAGGAAAAAAAGGAACTCACATGGTTAGGTCACAAAGACATGCACCAACCATGAAATGGTGGATCTGTTCGGAAAAACACAATCCACTCAGTTTTCTATACCGTGTAGAATTCCTGTACGATTAACTCTAAAGCGTTTAAAAAGAATTTTTTTCCAAAAAATACTGGTTATGGTCTTCAAACTTCCCCCAAAATGCCTGATAACTTTACTAACACATTAGGCATCTATTTTAGGTCCAATGTAAATATTTAGACTGAAAATTAAAGAATCCATATCTAAGTGAAAACCCGGGTTATTACACGGGTCTATAGGACCTTAGTGGATTCCATTGGGCCAAGATGTGAATGTTGGGATGTTCAGAATTCTATATATTTGTGAGTAAGATAGTTGGAAGTTATCCTTTTGGGATATATAGTAGATGAGATATGTGGGCCTTGTTCTTGATGGGATAGTTCCCTAATAGTGAGTTGGTGAGTTACATATATGGCATCATGTCCTTTTTATTGATCTCGACATGTGTTTGATGATGATCTTGTGAATGGTGATTATTTTTGGTGTGGGAGATGATCTTGAGGCCTTGTCCCACCCTTGAGTGAGACGGTGATGGTATAACTACTATGAGAGATATGGGGTCCTAGTTTTTTGTGATGCATGGACTAACCTAGAGTTATGATGTGTGTATTGAGAATAGATGTGTGGCCTCTCTTGATTGGGAATCTGTGGTACATCATGTGTTCAATCTCTAGTGTTAGAAGGGATGACTTGGATTCTTGTCATGTGACCTCCCTTGAGTGAGAATGAATGGGTTGAGACTTGAATACACTATACCTTACCCCTTTGGGAAGTGGTCAAGACATAACATGACACCCTACCCAACATCATTGTGTATAGGTTGAGACATGTGATGTGTGATGATTTTATTCTATTCATCACAAAGAAAATGCATTTATAGTTACGCATAATGGTGTCCTAGTTATCACATGATAACTTTAAACATTTTCTTTTATGTGAATTATTTATTATTTGGGTGGGTGAGTTATACTAACAGGAATACACTCTATACATTTTTATTACAAGAAAATCAACCCAATCAGAAAAAATCAGTATGGTTGATGAATTAGAGATTTCAACTAATTCAATTTAGTCACTCCTACTCACATACATGACATGAGTTCAATTATATGTGGGTATACTTTCATATTTTATCTCAAGTATTAGTTACTACTTGGATCTTGAATCATGGTTCAGTTATCCTATATTTAGATGGTTTATGCCAATTTTTTGGTGGATTCAAGAATAAACCTCAAGCATTATTTTATATTTAATCATCACCCCATTACCATATGAAGTCCTAAATTCTAGTTTTTATCTTCTAATGTATGGTGATATATGGTTAATTTCATCTAGTGACCCTATATTGGGCACCATACGGGCAATCTTTGAGGGGCGTTACACCCTTAACCCATGCATAGAATTTAAAATTAAATTCATTTTCACAGTAGTTTGAAAATAAAAAAAAGAATATAATATTTTTATTTCAATTAAAATAAATCACATGATATCATCAGTTTTATTCATTTTATCCATGATAAACCATTAACCCACTTTTAATATAATCAATATTTATGATTTTTTAAGGTATGGAGCTTCATGTAAAAGAAATATTTTCAAAACCAAAATTTAGATATAATTACACTAAATAAATATAGAAAATAAAAAAAACATTAACTCCCCTTTAAAATTGAAAAAATTACCAAGAGAGATAAATTTATACCATAAAAAAGAAAACCCCAAAATACGTTATAGACTAATATACTATCTCTAAATCAATTAGAAGAAAAAAATGTATATGTGGGAATATATTACTGCATGAAATTGAATATAAATAACAATACATCCACTCATGTGAAGGAAAGATAACACGTCATCCTTAGAGTAACCCTGTAGAACTAAGATCAAGGTACCCTATGACCCTTATACATTATTATATACAAAAAAAATCATATCCAACTACACATACGCTCAATAGAAAGAGAATCTTAAATTATTAGTGGGAAATGTGATATCTCTATCATATCAGAATGTGTACATACCACTAATGAGAGCACCATCAATGCCTCATACTAATGTCACATCCCATTTAGATTAATATCTTAATTAGTTCTATAATCCACGGCCAAGGATATTATTTTCAATTCATAGGTGGTATGAGATTCCCTAGACCCACATCCCAGTTCCAATGCTAAATTAAAAATTTTATACATATAATTTGATACCAACTGTGATGCCTCAATCATATCACACATATATTTAGATAATTTCCATAATTTAAATGCTACGTATAAAAAATTCACACCATATTAGAATTCAAAGGTTTAGTATCATTAAAGATTAGATACCCTAAAAACTTATTTTACAATAATGTGAAAATTTTATATAGATGAACAAAATTATACCCCCTTATAAACAAATCTTATATTAGGATCTTCTTCACAACATGGGGAATGGAAATATAAGAAATAGGTGAGATATGTTACTCCATAAGGGTAAAAATAAGAGGTAATAATCGAATATAAAAAGTGATAACAAGATAAACATGTGGGTATGAGAACATAATCAGGGTGTATGAATATAATATAAGAAAATCATACCAAATAAAACATTGATCATAAATCATGAGTCATGGAAAAAGGATTTTACTATAACATAATAAATGAGTTGTATGAGTGTGGAAACATGAGTCAATAAACAAGATCCATGAAAACATAACCAAATCCTAATAATTTAGCATATATATTAGTATAGAAAATCATTCTTTATATCAAAGATCCCAACCAAGACAATCATTAAATAGTGGATAGAGTTCCAAAATGGATTGGGTTCATTCTCTAATCACATAAACATAATGGATTGTATACCATTGTAGATAGATTCACTTTCTAGTCCGAAAAACATAGTGGATAGAGTCCTATATTGGATTGGGTTCCCTCCCCATTCCTTAACCAGTCATCTAATGAGATAAAATGCTTTACCCAATGCATTGGAGGGATATATAATTCTAGACCCACCCATCACAAAGTAGATAAATCCATTTTGGGGTTTGTGTTTACTCCTCATTACCTATAACCTCATGAAATAAAAGTATTTACCCAATTCATTAGATGTATATATAATTCTGATCCCACCTATCACATAATAATGAAACATATATATTCATGCCACATGAGAATTAAAATATTCATATTTTTATCATAGATTAATTAACCCATAGTAAAGAAATGAGTTTCTTGAAAACATACATAAGACATAATTGTAATCCATTTGGAGAAACAAGGTGGATGATATTTTTAGAGAATATACCTAGTGGATCATAATAAACAATAAAGTATATTGAGATAGATAAAAAACACTTTATATGTGTATTGGAAAATTAATTTTTAAAATAAAAATAATTAATCAATATTTTTATGAAATATATTTTCAAAGAATTTTTTTAAAATAATAATAAAATAAAATAATTTAGAAAACCATAAAAACACATTTAATTATATTCATAAATAAAACATAATAAAATGATGGAAAAATTCATTCATGATGAATGTATTAAAAAATATATTCCTTTTATATTTTTCTAAATAAGGTCATGTAAAAAGAATGTGACCAATGTAGAAAACATTTTAAAAGTTATTTCATTTGATATTTTATAAAGAAAGTAATAAAAAATAGAAATTTATCTTAATAAATCTTATATATATAGAGAAATACCATTATAAAATAATATTAATAATATGATCATGGAGGAGAAATATTACCAATTGAAAAGATGAGATATGATTGGCTCCACATACAAAAAATATTTCAATTCAATTTTGAACCAAACAGAGGTTAAATTGTAATAGAACATGAAAAATAAAAAAAATGCAAAAAATTAATGGGACATTAAATATAAATAATATAAAATTTATCATAATGGATATTTATTTATAAAATGTATATATATTTTAATGTGATATTAAAAATAAATACTTACACTTTTAGTAAATATTAAATGAAAAAACCATGAAATAGAGGACCATATACATGTTTTTAAATAACATAAATTACATGAAAATATGGTAAAATACATAAAAAGGATGTTTATACTTTATAAAAAGTAATACAAGTAGTGAATATAGAGCATATCTTAATGAAAGGGAAATTGAGATGAGAAACCATTATCTTTACTCCCTAATTCCATGAAAGTGATTTAACCTCATATATTATAAAAATAAAAATATTAATCAATTTTTTTTAAAAAAATATTCATATTAATTATCTCTTATTATATTTAATTATTAACATCTACTGCACATATATTAGTTAGTAATTGTTTATTTTCATCATGAGATGTTTCTGATTATTCACACATGTTTTGTTATAGAGATAATGAAACTAGTTACTTGATACCAATTTTATCATTAAATAATTATTTAATATAGTGGGAATTTTTTTAAATTATTTATTTATTTCAATGTTCATGTTATTGAAGGTATGGCTATGGTCTATTAAAATGGGACCCATAGTGAGCATGTTTAAAATAATTTCATGATAAGAAGAAGTAAATTTATAATAACCATTCATTTTTATGTCTCCATTATAAGAATATATTAATCAAATATATCAGTCCTCAATAACATATGTTAATATTCTTAATTTATTGATATTATTTCATATTGAAAATGATGAAGATAGTATAACATCATTTATGTAGGTGGTTGAACCGACCCAAACAATAAATTCTATACTAATGAATGAAAAAGATTATTGAGAAATAAGTGTAATATATTTTATTAGAATCATTATGATGTTAATATAACATTGTCTCAATGGATAATAAAATTTAGAGATAGAAGATATGATAAGGTAATTGGAAAAGAGATCCAGGTACTTACTTTGACAAATTATTTCCTTCTCAAATCTGGTTTAATTGGAAGAAATGATTTATAATTCATTATTTGGTATAAAATATACCCAATTTACTATAAGTAAATAGAATATAAAAATGGTTATATATTAAATTTATAAATAAATGGTTTGAGTTGTTTGTAAGGGGTAGAAAATAGTCATTTTTATAGATGAGTTTGAGTGGAATTTTTGTAATTTCTCATTAATCATTGGTAAAGGAAGGCCATTTTTATGTAGAAAGTGGCCTGATAAATAAAAAAACCAAGTAGTATTTAGTTTCAATCCAATATACACTTTTACTTTTACTTTTATATGTTTTATATATCATTTAAAAAACATACTATATTTTACAGTTTTTACAGTTAATTGATATCATACATTATTCTCCCTAGTAACTTATTTTTGTGTGTAATAATAAATTTTAAAATCTCTTCTAATTTTATTGTAATGATTAATTTTTTTTGACTCCATTAAATTTATTTTAAATTATAAATTATAAATTTTTTTTAAATGAAAACAGAAAATATATAGATATTGTTTTTTGGTTGAAAAATACATTTTTAACCATTATGTATTATAATTATTTCATATCAATTAATAATGATAAAATTACTGATATTATTTTTTAATCCTTATAACACTAATATTTCATAGAATAGTCTTTTAAATATGATCCATTTTGATAGAAAATATATAATACTTATAAAAAAATATTTGATAAAAATATCATTATCAACATTAAATGATTTTATCTCCATTCCACGCAATTGATAATAAAATATATGAATGGTTATTAAATTGTTATATGAAGGAAAATTAATTTTTATTCAATTTAAGAACAAAAATATGGTGATTCTAACTTCAAAAAAACATATAGTACATAATAAAATAATGTTATTTTAACAAAACATTAGTATTTATCCACAAATTATTTAATTATTATTCCCTATATTGAATTATTTCGTATATGATATTAATTTGTTTCGGAAATTATTTCTTGAATTTTATGAATTTATATTCATTATCATTACTTAAGAGTAAACAATTTGATAAAAAATTTATAATTCCTAAAAAAAAATTCTTTATAATCAGTGGTATTTAAAAAAATGAATTCATATATTTTAATTATATTAAAAAAAATCTATTTTATTGAAAATTGATAATTTATAAATTAAAAATATATGTTTTTGAAAATATAAATTAAAAAATAATATATCCACTAATTACAGATAGTTATAAACATGAAATATATTTACTGATATCATACCCAAAAACTATATACCGTTTTATAATGATCATGTAACATATTTACTATCCCCATTAGATATTATAAATTCATCCCATTATATATTCAAAAATAACACATCTCATTCCTATAGTTTTAATTTTCTATTTTGAAACATGTTTTCTCCTTTTATTATGTATTTTTCATTATATGTTTAGTTATACTAAAGGTGATTCTCAAGGGTAAAGATGATCAATTAGATTTCCTAGTTGTAAAGATATTTTTATTTACTATATATAAAATTATTTTTATTTATACACTTTTAATTGATTTAATCATCCATGGAATGTAATAAAACATGATATATAATACTTTGTTTTAATTAATTTTTTAATGGTATATTATTAATGAATAATGTATTTTTAGATTGATTCCTATCTTTTATGACTAATTTTATACTATAGTTATATAATATCAAAATATTTTGATGAATTATAAAAATATATTTTAGGGAAATAAAATGACTCCTTAAACCCATGGTGTTACAAGAAACATGTCTTATGTTCCATACCTAAGTACCTGAGGTTACTATGTTTAATACAATTGATTTGAGAAACATTAATCTTGAATAAAAACACATAAGATCTCAATTATACATAGAAACATATAGAAAAAAAAGAATCACAAGACACCATCACATATGAAATCCATTTATGTAATAATCCTTTCCCATCATGAGACAGAACATAATAAACATATCTACCAACCATGTTACTTCTATTATTCAACATAGGTTTACATAATCAAGAAATATTTTTTATCCAGTTCCAATATATTCTTATTAATAACTTTAGAAAAAAAATATATAAAATCATCAAAAATAACTAAATCAAGGAAAAAATATCAAATAATTAAAAAATTATAAGAAAAAAATCACCCTTATTTGTAATTTTTTTTAAAAAAAATTCCTTCATTAGAAATAAATAAATTAACAAAACAATTAATTTATCTTCTAATTCCCATAGAAAAATCATCTAAGTAATTTATATAAACACATGGAAGAAAAAGTTTATATAAAATAGATATTTTCATATAATCATGGTAAATCTATTTTTATCAAAAAAATATATAGGAAATAATTCTTCCTTTTAAAATGATTTATAGATACCAAAAATATAACTTATAAATAGTTCAAACATTAGTTAAAAATATAAATGTGATCCATATATTTTGAATTAAAATTATATGCATATAGAATGAGGCATCAATTCATTAAATCCATAAGGCATGGTGTTATTACACCACTAAGTGGAAATATAAAATCCTAAAAGAATATTAATGAACTTAAAATTATAAAATAACTAATTTTTATCAAGTAACACCAACCCTAGGTCTCTATGAAATTATCATGGAAATAAATAATTAGGAAAAGTAAGAAGAGGAAAATAAAAGGTGGTTTAGAAAAGATTACCTAAAAGAATCATCCTCAATGCATGACTGGAATGCATTATAAAGATAAGAAGAAGAGTAAAATGAGAGGGATGATGCCTTGGTTTTTGGGATTCATATGGGATAAAAAATAACCAAAGAGATTTTAATTTTAACAAGGTATATAAGATGATTTAAAAAATTAAAAAACAAAAAACATTTCATCACAATGTTAGAATTAATTCCATGATTTGAAATCTATCTCCGATGAAGGACCAAGAGTCCCACAAGCTCAATTCATTATGGTGTGGCCTTTCTATTCAAAATATAACCAACCACTTGATGTAGAATGATGTTTTAGCCTCCTGAGGACACTCCATGGAGAGACCTCACCCTCATAATGTTATTTCTCTCATAGAATACTTAATGGGATATAGTAAGGACCCCTATAGATGGTCATAAAATAACCACCCTTTTCAGGTTGCTACATCACTTCTATTCATAACTTTAATATTTCTACATCACTAAAACACCTAAAAATGTTAAATTACATATCCCTTAATGACTAAATGTGTCTAACAAATTTCTTTACATGCAACTCTAAAAAAGATTACAAAATTATATTACCGTTAAAATGTTGTTGTTGAATTGGTAGAAAAAAATAAAGATAATAGTATTCTAAAATCATATAGAAATAAAAAATATCATTATTAGTAATAATGTATTGATAAAATAAATGTGCCTAAGTAACTAATAAGATAGTTTTATGCTCAAAATATATTTTCATATAAAATTGAATTTTTATACATGGTATATGGAGAAATAAAATATATTTTTGATATGAATAATATATTAACACTAATTTAATTAGTAATTAATAGGAAATAATAATAATTGTAAATATCTAAATAACATTTTCCTATGAAAAATAAATTTTCATTGTATTTATTATTTCATTTATAAAGGTAAATTCTTAAATCATTGATTTTTAATTATAAAAAATGAACATAAATTATGGATATATTATTTAAATATTTTGTTAATATTTTTTTTCAAGACTTATAAAAAATAATGGATTTTTAGGTGAATAGTGAAAATATGGATTCTGATATTACCACCACTTTTATGACATCATCATAATAAAATAATTATTAAAATGTTTTTGAAATTTTATCATATAAAAATATATATTTATAAATTTAAACATTTATTTAGAAATACTTTTTTGGATTTATAAAACCAATTTTTAATGTTTTGGAATTATAAATAATATTATAATATGAAAAGTATATTTTAAAAAAGAGTTGTCACCAATTTTTGAAATCAAATCTAAAAAATAATATTTTATATCTTTAATCAACATATGAATATTATTAAATAATTCCATTTTATATTTATGGTGGAAAATAAGATTCTAAGATTAAATATAATTACTATGATAAGGGTAATTTTTTTTTTCATAGAATTATTTTATTAACATTGTGTAATTTTTATCTAAAAAAATAAATTAATATCATAAAAAATGAATCCAATATAATTTCTAAACATATATATGAAAATATTATCACATATTCAATTGGTAATT
Organism: Viscum album; assembly: GCA_963277665.1. Classification (NCBI taxonomy): domain Eukaryota; kingdom Viridiplantae; phylum Streptophyta; class Magnoliopsida; order Santalales; family Viscaceae; genus Viscum; species Viscum album. The sequence continues at coordinate 386,374,425 of OY728148.1, read as the reverse complement.
AATTTTATATATATATTTAAAACACTTAATGGTTAAAAGATCATTTTTATGGAAAAAACCGATTTTTAATATATATTATATATTTTAATTTAAAAGATAAATTTGTCATATTTATAAATTTAAATAAATTAAATATAGAATAATTTTATGTTCATAAATATAAGGACACAGCTCTAAACATTATATAATATTGAATTAAATGAATAATTCACATTGAGGATCTTTTCAATTTTAGATTTTTAGAGAATTAGGCCATAACTATTACATTACATATAAAACATTACAAGGTACACACTTATACTCAGTTTCCATTTCTTTTTATAAAATAAAAACTCTTGAAAATAGACATGTATATTACCATGTTTTATTCTGCATGACATTTCCTTTATCCCATCCTTGACCCTATTTATCTTTAATTCCTGCGAAAAACATTTCAAAACTTTGGATGAGCATAAAAAGCTCAGTAAGGGTTATAAAGAAAACAAAGAAAACATTAGTTCATCAATACATACATAACATAAGATCTTTATAATACCTCATGAAATCATAAGATTTATATAGTATACACAAAAAATAAAGGTAACTTGTGGCATCCATATTATACTTACATTGTAGTTATTACAACTATGTAGGGAGTTAAATTTGGAATACCCATCACAATATATTCCCAAAATCTCTTAGGAGAAACATTCACTCTTACCTCCATCATTTTACCCAATGAATTAGAGAGCTATGTCATGCTCACCTGCCCTAGGTTTATCATGGAACTACTCGTATACGTAAAAATGACCAAGAACCATAATATATTCCTAACACATAAAATAAACACAAAGGAAAGATAACATTTCCACATTTCAATCACAATATATCATTTAAATATATTGACATAAAAAATATATTATCCAAACAATTTTCAATACCAAAATACAGAAAAGAGTATATGATATTTATTTTCCTTTAAAAAACATTACAGTTTGTTTTGGAAGCCATAAATCAAATAATACTCACGACGGCGAAAAAGGATATTGTCACCGCTTATGTTAAAAGAAACATTATTTCGTGTATTTTAGTAAAATTCATCATAGAAAAAGATTACCTTTGAATGAAATGAAATGTAAAAGGTGTTTATACAGTGCATAAAAGAATGTCGTGTATAAAAAAATATGCCTCAATTAAATGAGATTGAGACGAAGTCCCTTACCTCATGTCCGACTTGACCCATTCATTCTTTAATCGATTTAATAATAAACTAAAGTTAATTTCTATTTGATTAAGAACATTTTCAGATTTATTATTCATTTTAAATCACTTATTATCATGTTATAAACATTATGTAATCATTTAAGTTTTAATGGTCATTTTTTCGATATTTGGTACTTGAGTCAAAAATGGAGTTTTTATAATTACAAGTTTTTCATGTGGTCCAAAGATCATTATATCCATAATTATAATAACGATTTATATGTCATATATATCATTAATATCTAGTATATATATGTATTTATAATAGTACATAACATTTAGAGGTTGGAAAGGAAATACACCGTTCATGTAGACGGTAAGCCGTAGTACGCATGAACAATACATTCATTTCTATTTATTATTTTTATGGAATTTAAAAATAATGATACATAGGTATATTATTATTATAGTATAATATCATATATAATATCATTAACTCCATCATTTATACATCCCACATATGGCATCAATGAGTCATATCACATAGAGGGGGTGGTAGTCCGCACTTCCTAAAATGAAATTATCGTGTTTAACCATAATGGAACACATAAAGGTTTGATTTAAATGAAAAATACAGAAACATAAAAAAAAATAAACATAACATTTATTATATATAAATAAACTACCATATTAATGTCCACCATGTGAGGTAGTATGAGATAATTGAACAATCATCGTTTCATGAGGCGTTAGTTTGCCATCTACAAAAACAATATGTTCATTACCCATTAGATGGAGGTGTGTGTAATTTTTGTTCAAATAATTCTCATAAAAAAATCCTACTTTATTAATAATACCATTTTTTATGATAAAAATTAATAAAAAGAGGTTAGGGGTTAGATAAGTAAAATAAAAGAATGGAATTTAAGAGAAACTATTACCTTTAATTTGGGTAACTCCCTTTGGTTTGAACCAAAAGGACTTCTTGAAGTGCCTTCTGCCTAAGTTAATGCTCATAGTTGGAAGGGAGGGATCATGAGAGATTATTTGGACAGGGGTTGGATGAGACAAGGGGCTTGAGAAGTGTGAGGAATGGGTTATATGTGAGGGCTTTTTATAAGGGGGGGAGGGGCTCTTTATGAAAGTATCAAAATATTATATTATTATACAATGATTTCCAGTTTATAAATGTCAAAAACTAATTAAAGTAGAATATAAGATGAATAATGGTCGAAATATAATCATACAATAAAAATTGGATGGGTTTTGGATATTGTTTTAATATTTTTTATATTATTTATTAATGAGGTAAAAACTGCATCATTATTGTGTCATAAATATTTTTTTTATTTGATGTCTAAAAATTATAAAAAAATATCATGATGTAGGAAATATTTTTTTCATCCCAAATAATATTTATAGTTAAAAAGATATTATATTTATCACTATGTAAAAATTAATTTAAAAAAAGATATTTGTTTTTGTCATTTTTTCCTTTACTTTAAGTTAATTAAAATAAAGTGTCATTATCACTCTTATGTGGCTCCATGGGGTCCCAAAATATACCCAATTATGACCACAGTCTTCCATGACTCATCCAATAAAGTTATAATAATTTTTATGGTAATTTTGTATTATTATGATATTCTTTTTACCTTGAATTACCCTATTTACCTTTAACTGCGGTAAATAAATGTCAAAAGTTACTATTCCCCAAAAATTTTATTCATCTTATTGAACCAAATTTTACTTAATAATAAAAAAATGTATGTCATATTTTATAAATTAAATTCACAAAAATTAGTAAAATTTCATTTATACAAAAAAGACAGTTTTTGACTACTACATAGTGGTTTCACTGTTCATAAAATTGATGTTTTTAGAAAAATCCCAAAAATCCAGGATAAGCTATATTTGATATTCTGTATTAAAAATTGATGTCTATTTAACCATATTAAAAACATAGAAGTTGGATTAATTAATTTAATATTAATTTCCATTTTCAAAATAAAAAGTGTGTTTTTAAGAAATATTAACTATCAAATGATTGCAACTTGTTTATGTCCAATATCAAAGTGAAATTAATTACAATGACAAAAATTGGATTAAATTGTAAAAATAAAATCTAATTACTCTTTAAAACCAATTAATAATATAATATAACCATATAAATAAATTAGATTAAAATTTAGTTTTGAATTAAAAAACAGTATTTTCCACTATTCATCAAAAATTGAATTTTATTAGAAAAATACCAAAATTTTACCCATTGTGAATTTTGATTTCCCAATTCAAAAAAATAATTTTATTTTGTCAAATATAACATATAAAAGTGACCAAAACTAGATTTAAAGAGGGTTCACCATCAAAAGGAGGTAAATCAACCTTTTAAAGTAAATTATGCTTAAAATTAGATTATTTCACATTTAAAGCCTCTAACTTTTATTTGATAAATGTAAAACCATTTAGAAAACATGTATAATCATATTTTAGTTCGTTTTTTTCATTCATTCCAATACAAAGACTATGCATTAACTACCATTTAAAATAATTATATTATATTATTATTGTGCACCATAAGATTTCAAAGAAACCTGTTGTTGCATATTGGGTATGCCATCTAACATAGCATTATCTTTAAAGTAAAATTAATATTTAATTCACAAAATATTAATTAAAATGAAAATGTATTATTTCTTTATTTACCTGGGATGTTACATCCTTTCCCCCATTTGGAAATTGCATCCTTTCAATTTTATTTACTTATCAAATAAATGTTGGTATTTATCCCTCATAGCATTTTTAGATTCCCAAGTTTCCTCTTCAACCATATGGTTCTGCCAAAAAACCATTACCTGGTGAATTACCATATTCCAAAACACTTTCTCTCTTCGATCAAGAATCTGAACTGGTTGTTCATCAAAAGAGAGATTCTCTTCCAACTGAACAATATTTAGACATAAAACATGAGATGGATCTGGCATATACTTTCTAAACATTGAATCATGAAGAAAATTGTGTACCTGGGAAAAAAATGGAGGTAAAACCACTTTGTACACAACCGATCCAACATTCTCCAAGATTTCATTTGGTCCAACAAAACTCAGATTCAACTTTCCCTTCTTAACAAAACACATCACACTTTTCCATGGAGAACCTTTGATAAACACATGATCACCTACCTCAAAAGAAATATCCTTCCTCTGGTTATCCGCATAATTTTTCTGCCCACTCTGAGCTGTTCTCATGTGCTTTAAAATCATCCGAACTTTTTCTGCCATCTCTTCTACCAATTCTGGTCCCATCAACTTCCTTTCCCCACCATTATCCCAAAAAGACGGAGTTCTACATTGTTTCCCATATAATTCCTCAAATGGATCAATCTGTATACTGGAATGAAAACTGTTATTATAAGAAAATTCAACCAAAGAAATATGTTGGTCCAAAAATCCATTGTAATCTAGTGAACACGCACATAGTATATCTTCCAAGGTCTGAATTGTTCGTTCTGACAGCCCATCTGATTGCGGATGAAAAGATTTACTAAAGTTTAATACAGTACCCAATGGCTTCTGAAGGCCTTTCTAAAAGTTAGATGTAAACCTGGGATCATGATAAGATACAATGGAGATGGGAACACCATGCAACCTGACTATCTCTTTAACAAACAACCGAGAAAGTTGATCAAGATACAAAGTATCTCGAATAGGAATGTAATGAGCAGATTTAGACACTTGTAAAACAATAACCCAGATTGCATTATTACCTTGAGATGTATTTGGTAATCCCACAATTAAGTCCATGTATATATTTTTCTATTTCCACTATTGCACCGGTAAAGACTGAAGCATCCATTTAAGTAACTTATTCTCTACTTTAACCTTCTAACAAGTCAAACACTTCACAGTAAAAACAACAATATCTATTTTCATTCCATCCCACCAGTAATACTCCCGTAGATCATTGTACATCTTAGTACTGCTTGGATGAACTGAAAATGGGGATATATTAGCTTCACCTAACAACTCATTCTTCAACTGTGAATCACAATGCACACATAATCTCTTTCCAAATCTCAAAACACCATCATTTTCAATGTTAAATTCAGGGAACTTACACTTCTGAACCAACTCTACCTATTTCTGCAACTCACTGTCATCCTTCTGCGCATTCTTTATTCTGTATGATAGAGATGATTTCACTAACACCAGAAACAATATAGAGGAATTTCTTTCACCAAAAACTTATATAACATAGTTCATCAAATCAAAATCCAAAGGATCTCATCTAAATATAACATGGTTAATGAAGCATTACTTTTTCAACTCAATGCATCAACCACTTTATTTGATTTTCTCGGATGGTAAAGGACCGTGTAATCATAATATTTGATTAATTCCAACCATCTCCTCTGTCTCATGTTCAATTATTTCTATGTGAATATATAATTAAATATTTTGTGTTTAGTATATATTTCACATTTTAATCCATAAAAATAATGCCTCCAATTTTTTAAATAAAAAACAACATCAGATAATTCCAAATCATGTGTAGGGTAATTTAACTCATGAGGTTTCAACTAACGTGAATCATAAGAAATTACCTGATCATTTTGCATAAGGTCACATCCAATTCCTTTCAATTAATAAAAATTTTAGGTAACAAACTCACCATTTCTAGAAGGTAGTGCCAAATTTGAACATTCACCAATCTTCTTTTCAATTCCTGAAATAATTCATCACATTATTTTTTCGAAACAAACATAACACCTTTTAGAGTAAACTTAGTTAGTGGGCTAGATAACTGTGGAAAATTATCAAAAAACCTCCTGTAATAACCTTCCAAACCATAAAAACTACGAATCATGGTTATATTTGTGGGTCTTGGTCATTCTTTAACAACCTTTTTTAGCAGGATCAATAGTTATTCTATTTTATGAAACAATGTGACCATGGAAAAAAAATTTGTAACCAAAACTCACACTTTCTGAATTTCTCATACAGTTTCTTTTCTTTTAAGGTTTTCAAGACATCCCTTGAATTAATTTTGTGTTCCTCCTTACCAAAATATCAATAATAAAAAACCACAAAATTATCCAAAAACTCATGGAAAATTCTATTCAGAAGTTCCATCAATACTACAGGTGCATTGGATAACCCAAAAGACATAACTAATAATTCATAATGGCCATATATAGTATGAAACATGGTCCTCATAATTTCTTCTTACTTTATTTTCAACTAATGGTACCCCTACCAAAATTCAATCTTCAAAAAATATTATTCTCCCCATAGCTAATCAAACAAATCATCGATATGAGGCAAAAGATACTTGTTCTTAATAGTGATGTTATTCAATTATCTATAATCAATGTAAATTCTCATTGAACTATATTTCTTTTTAGCAAACAAGATATGCCCACCCCATGATTATGTGCTAGGTTGAATGAAAAATTTAGCTAATAAATCATGAAATTTCTTTTTTAACTCTAAATTTTTAATTTGGTCCATTCGATAAGGGGGTTTTGAAATTAGATTTTCAGGAACTAATTAAATAGTAAATTCAACTTATTGATCTGGTATAATACCAGAAAAATAATCTAAAAGAACATCAAGGTACTCATTTACCACTAGAATGTCATTAATCTGAATAATTACTTTTGTTTTCAACAATATGTCCTAGAGAACATTCATTTCCATCTTTTTCTAGTTTCTCAGCTTCCTGATATGTTATCTAAAGTAAGGGTTCATTATTTTAGAAAAAATGAAAATTTTTCTGAAAAAACCCTCTTTATCTATGTAGTCAATCTTCGCATGATAAACATAATGCCAATCCATACCCAAAATAACATCAAACTCTACTAGTGGAAAAGAAATAAAGATTTCAGGTAGATTCATTCTGCACACTAGGACATGGAGATTTTTATAATTTCTTATTATCACAACATTTTCTCCATATGTTTTTACCATAAGTTGAGGATTCATATCTTGAGATGGAATTCCCAATTTATTAGAATTATTTTTAGAAATGAATGAATGTGTAGACACCGAATCAAACAATACATTGGAATAATCTAATAAAACAAAAAATGTACCTGATACTACTTCATTTGATGGGCCAACATCTACTGATGTAGTTGCAAAGGATTTCACCACTCCTTTCTACATGTAGTATGACTACTTTATTCAGTTGTGTTCTTCATTGGACACTCATTTCCATAATGACCCATTTCATTCCACTTAAAACGTTTTACAGACTGTAAATTATATTTTTTCTTACCATTACCCTCATTTTTTTCCAGTTCAATTATGTGATTTATGTCCCATTTTACCACATTAGTAGAACTTATGATAATTCAAAAGGAAATCCCTAGAATGCTTTTGAACACAATTTTCACAAACTGTAAACTTAAGTTTCTTATCATCAGACTTTTTTGAAGAGTTCTTCCCTTTCAGCTGCCACCTTGACCTTTTATTCTGTCGTTTTTCAAGGAATGTTGAATCATTGGAAAACTCGATTTGCATCTTATCCGCACATCGAACAAGTTTTCCATAACTTTTGAACTCATAAGAAGCTAAATCCCTTTGATAAATTGGATTTAATCATGAGAAAAAATGGATGAGTTTACTATCAATAACATGTATGAAATTTAGATCATACCTTGATAATTGATTGAATTTTGCTTCATAAGCATCCACTGAGTCATCCTCCTGCCTTTATTCCAAGAATTGTTTTTCCATCCTAAGAAGAACCACCTTATGAAAATATTTTTCATGAAACATACCTTTGAATTCATCTCAATCAAGTGCATCGATCTACTCACTATCCCTGATATTTTTCACCATCGACCACCATTGTCCATCTTCACCTTCAAAATGGTAAACAGTGAGACAAAAATTTTGATTTTATGAATACCCCATAACATCAAAAATATTCTTTTGTACTTTAATCCACCCTTCTGCTAACACAGGGTCAAACAATCTTATGAAAGATGAAGGATGTTTCCTCATGAAATTCTCCACTACTGACATGTTCTTCTGTGGCTGATTTGGATGATCTCGTGCATGGATACCACCACCATTTATAGCCTGATTCATTTGTGCCATCACTGCAGCAAACTGTTCAGTTCCCATACCGACCATCTCAAGTTTCTGATTTGGAAGGTTGTATTCCTCCTAATTTCGTCCCAAAATATCTACATTGTTTCCTCTGTGGAAAACAATTCTGAACATAGAGATATCTTTGAAGAACAAACATGGTAATTTTTAAATTCTATCATTTCAATATTAACATAATTTAATTTAGGGATATTAATTTAACAAACCCTAACTCTTAATGTTATCTAAATAGACCTCTGATACTAACTATAAGGACCCAACCATAAACATTACATAATATTGAATTAAATAAATAATCCACATTGAGGTTCTCTTCAGGTTTATAGTTTTAGAGAATTAGGACATAACTATTACATTACATACAAAAAATTACATGGTAGACACTTGTACACCGTTTTCATTTTTTTCATAAAATTAGAACTCTTGAAAAAACTAGTCATGTCTAGTCCCATTTTTTAGACAACCTGACTTTTCCTTGATCAAATCCCTGACCCTATTCATCTTTAAGTTCTGTGAAAAACATTTCAAAACTTGGGATGAGCATAAAAAGCTAAGGGTTATAAAACAAAAAACAAAAAATTAGATCAGCAATACATACATAACATAATCTCTTTGACATACCTCATGAAATCATAATATTTACATAGTAAACACAAATCATAAAGGTACCTTGTGGAATCCATATAATACTTACATTGTAGCTATCATAGTTACGTATGGAGTTACATTTAGAATAACGATCACAATATATTTCGTAAATCTCTTCAGAGAAACATTCACAATTTTCTCCATCAGGTTACCCAATGAATTGGATAGCTATCTTAGGCTCACCCTCCCTAGGTTTATAATAAAACCACAAGTACACATAACAATTCCAAAGAACCATAACATATTCATAACACATAAAATAAACTATAAGTAACGATAACATTTGAAAATTCAATTAACAATATATCGTTTACATATATTAACATAAAAAATCCATTATAAAATCAATTTCCAATATGAAAATACATAAAAGAGTATATGGTATTTATTTTCCTTTTAAAAACATTATGGCTTGTTAAGGAATCCATAGATCAAAAAATAGTCGCGGCGACAGAAATGGTCGTTGTTACCATTTACGTTAAAAGAAACATTTTTTTCTTCTAGTAAAACACATCGTAGAATAAGATTCTCATTGAATGAAATGAAATGTAAAATGTGTTTATAAAGTGTATAAAAGAAATTTGTGTATAAAACAAAATATGCCTCAACGAAAGGAGAATGAGACAAAGTCCCTTACCTCGTGTCCGACTTGACCCGTTCATTATTTATTCTCCTGAATAATAAACTAAAGTTAATATATATTTCCATAAGAATATTTTTCAATTTTATAATTCTTTTTAAATCACTTATTACCATGATATAAACATTATGAAATCATTTATGTTAATAATAATCATTTGGTCGATATTTGGTAGTTGAGTAAAAAATGGACTTCTTATAATTACATGTTGTTGATGTGGTCAAAAGTTAATTATATCCAGAATTATATTCATGATTTAGATATTGTATATATCATATATATCCATTAAATAAATGTATTTATAATAATACAGAAAATTTATAGGTAATAAATGAAATGCACCATTTAGGGAGACGGTAAGTCGTCCGTACGCATGAACGATACTATAATGTCTATTTCTTATTTTAATGGAATTAAAACATAATGATATATAGTTATATTATAATTATAGTATAATATCATATATAATATAATTAAATCTATCCTTTATACATCCCACATGTGGCATTAACGATTCATATCACTTTGAGGGGGCAGTAGTCCACACTTCCAAAAATGAAATTATCACATTTACACATAATGGAAACCATAATGGTATACTATAAATGAAAATTACAGATGAATAAAGAAAAAATAAACATAATATGTATCATATATAAATATATTTCCATCTTAATGGCCACCATGGGAGGCGGTAGGAGATAATTGAACAATCATAGTTTCGTGTGTTGTTAGTTTTCTATCCACAGGAACAACATGTTCTTTTCCCATTAGATGGAGGAGTGTGTAAGTGTAGTTAAAATCATAATCATAAAAACATCCTACTATATTAAGAATAATGGTGTTTTTATAAAAAATTAATAAAAATATTTTAGGGGTTAGAGAAGTAAAATAATAGAAAAGCATTCCAGATAAACCGTTACCTTTAATTCGAGTACCTCCCTTTGATTTGATCCAAAAGTACTTCTTGAAGTGCCTTTTACCTAAGTTAAGGCTTCTAGGTGGAATAGAGGGATCTTTAGAGATTATTTGGGCAGGGTTTAGATGAGATAAGGGGCTTGAGAAGTGTGAGGAATAGCTCAGAGGTGGGGGATTTTTATAAGGGGGAAGAGGGCCGCTTTAAGAAAATGTGAAAATATTATTTTATTATATAATGATTGTTGGTTTCTAATGGTCCAAAACTAATTAATGTATAAGATAAGATGAGTCATGGTTGAAATAGAATCATCTAATATGAATCAGATAGGTTTTCAATATTTTTTTATTCGTTATAATATTATTTATTAAAATAATTTATTAATGAGTTAAACACAACATCTTTATTGTGTCATAAATAATTTTATTTATTTGATGACTAAAAATAATTAAAAAAATATCATGAAGTAAGAAATATTTTTATCTTTAAAAATAATATTTCAATTCGAAAAGATAACTTATATAACCCTATGTAAAACATAATTTACTAAAAGATATTTCTTTATGTCATTTTTCCCTTTACTTTAAGTTAATGAAAATAAATTGTCATTATCACTCTTAAGTGGATCCATGTGGTACCAAAATAGGGATAAGGATTCCCACGATCATCCATGACTCATTTAATAATTCCCGGACATGTGTTAAGGTAATTTTGTATTATTATGATATTATTTTTACCCTTAATTACCCTATTTATCTTTAACCACGGTAAATAAAAGTGAAAAGTTATTATTCACCAAAAATTATTTTTTTCTCATTGAACCAAATTTTACATGATAATAACAACCATGTATGTCATATTTTCAATATTCAATACATATAAGTTGTAAAATTTTATTTAAATGAAAAATTATGTTTTTAACTACTACTTAGTGGTTTCACTATTCATTAATAGCTGATGTTTTTTAGATAAATGCAAAAAATACAGCATAATCTATATCTGATATTCTGAATTCAAAAATGATGTCTATTTTACCAAATTAAAAAAATAGAAGTTTGATTAATTAATTTAAAATCAATTCCCGTTGTCAAAACAAAAATCGTGCTTTTAAGAAATATTAACTATCAAAAGATTGACACTTGTTTATGTCCAATTTCAAAGTGAAATTAATTCCAATGACAAATATTGAATTAAATGTTAAATAGATATTATAATTAAACATTAAAACCAATTAAAAAGATAATATAACCACATAAATATATTATATCAAAAGGCAGTTTTGAATTAAAATATATTATTTTCCACTATTCATCAAAAATTTAATTTTATTTAAAAAAACGAAATTTATCCCAAAGTGAATTTTGATGTCCCGATTCAAAAGAAGAATTTTATTTGGTCAAATAGAACATATAAAAGTGACTAAAACATGATTTAAATAGGTTTATCCATCAAAAGGTGATAAATTAACTTTTTTAATTAAATTATGCTTAAAATTAGGTTCATTAAAATTTTAAGCCTCTAACTTTTATTGGATAAATGTAAAAACATTTAACAAACATGTATAATAATATTTTAGTTAGTTATATTCATTCATGACAATAAAAAGGCTAGGAGTTAACTACCATTTAAAATAATAATATTATATTATAATTGTGCAGCATAATATTTTAAAGAGGAACATTATTGCATATCGGGTACACCATCGAATATAGAAACCCCTTTAAAGTAATATTAATACATAATTTAAAAAATATTTATTAAAATGTAAATGTATTATTTATTTATTTACCTAGGATTTTATAATAAAATCAAAATTTTGTTATAGGGGTTGTATTGAAATTTATAAAAACATAAATTACTTCGTTAACAATCTAGTTATCAAGGTAAAAAAAAATCGAAAAGTGTAAAAATACAATTTTGAAGAATGAAAACTGGTTGAAAACACGTTTTAAAATCAATGGTAGAGTCATTATAAGAAAAACCCCTATTAAATTCATTATAGAAAACTTTTTTATCCATTTACCCTTTAATATTATCATGGCATCATTAAGATGTTATGGGTATCTAAATCAAATTCAATTTCCATCCACTAATAAAAGGAGGTCAAATACACCATTTATATGAAAAACTTAACCTTCAAAATTTTCTTAAAAATATAAATAATTTACCGATAATAAATTTTAATTGAAATTAAATAGGCCAATAGTCTCTATATGATATCCTAATCCATTCATTTCCAAGAATACTTTCAAGAGAATGTTCAGGCTTCCCGTGTGATTAATAATTACTCAATAGATTGTGCTTCTTAATATTCCTATTACCAATTGACTCTATAGATGAAGGTATTAAAAAATATGTATTTTTAATATTCTAGAATGTAATTATGGAAATGAAATATCACTTTTCAACCATCCATCAAAACAATTTTTAAAAAAATGACGATTTCATCATACATTTTTTGAAGACTACACCCTCCATGAACATCATGTTCTATTTTTTATCAGCCAATTTATATAGCTCGTACAAAATACTGTTTTAATGAAAAAATAATAATTATAATATGATTAATATTATTAAATTATAATTATTTTATTTTTATACCCCCTCCCATTCTATAAAACTGAGAGCATCATTTATGTATGTGCGAACTACCACATCCACCGAAAGACACAATTCATATTCCATTTTCGCATGACAAGTATGACTTTAAAAATTTATATAATGTATAAAAATGATTTTTATAATAGTATAATATTTTAAAATGATAATATTACGTAATATATAAGCAATATTAATAATAAATTATTATAGTAATTTTAATGACATTAAAAGAACATATTAAGGAAACTTTCTTAATTTGAGTCCATTTTGGAAACCTGTGGAATTGTATATATATATTGATAGTGGAACAATAAAGAAAATTTATTAATATAACTAATATATTTTATAACACCTTTGAAAATGGTAAACATACCGATAAAATAACAAATAAATTGACTGAGCCACCCAAAGTTACTAACATAATATAAAACAATTTATTGTTTGAAAGAAATGATAATAAATAGACCTTAGAAAAAGAAATATAGATAAAAAATTCCTAATAAAGTTTTCAGAAAACTTAATTTGATATTTTAGAATGTTAGGTGAATTTAAAAAATGAATAAGGCCCTAATGTAAGGATTTTAATCTCATTTTTTTCATTGAGATACGATTCATATTCACCACATGTTTGCTTTAATGGAGTATTTATTAGACATGTATTAATTTTTTTATTAATTTTCATAAAATTTAGGAAATTTTAAAATCTGTTTCACATTAAATGTCTTATGATATTTTAAGTCAAAATATACCATGTTTTGTAAGGGTCTTTGTTAACTCATCTCCATTCGTTTAGTTATAACGATTCTTCATGATTTTTTCGCATTCTTTTTTTCTTCCACCCAAATATTAAATTTCACGATATTTTTTATTAATTTATGAACTAGAATTAATATTAAAATAATTTTTTTAAAATTTATTAATTTATTACTCAAAATTATATCATTTTTTAATAATTCTCCCCATCTTTAATGAACATTTTTTATCCTTGTCTATATTTTTCATAACAATGTTATCCTTTATATATAGAAACCTAATTATTTTTTTCATCATAAAACCTTTAAATTTTCCTTAAATATATTCAAAAAAAATTTTCATAATCTTTTTAATGATTTTGGATTTAAAAAATTCATTTGTAAAAGATAAAAACATATCTTCCAAAATCACCTTAATTTATTTAGAGCCACATGTTCTCTTTAGTTTTCTCCATTTTATACAATATAATTCTTACATATTATTCAAGTTTTATGTAACATTATTTTTCAGATAATACATGTTTCAACTTCAATTCAAATATCCACTTTTATGTAAACCTGACTTAAGAAAACTTTCTAATTTATTATTTCACAACAAGTATCACCTATTTAAAATGATTTATCCATGAATTTATTGGAAAATAATTCATTATTTTATAGATAACATACTTGGTAAAATTATTGTTTAAAGTAAAATAATAATCCATTTTCCTAAAATACACTTTTCTCATTTAAAAATAATCACCTATGCTATTCATTTTTGTTCTTATTTATCCTTGATCCTTATCATGAATTTTCCTATATAAGAACTCCATATTTAAGTCTTATTTCTCTTTATTAAGATGTAAAAATACAAAATGATTTAATTTATTATTGTCTTGATAATCCATATGATATAGAATGTGTTTACACATGGAGATAATATTTTTAAATCTAATTATTTCTAATGGATTTTGTTATGCCTATGCTTTATGAATGTTTTATTTTCTTCACGTGGCACACATATGCATGTACATATTATGATTTTACTTATGTTATAGATTTGAAAATAATTATATAACCCTCCAATTCATTTTGAAATGATTTCATCTCATGAGATAACATGTATGGGGGACAATAGGTTAGCCTAATTATACTATGTCATGTGATAGTTCAGTCAATAATTATACAGAAAACCAATGCACTGGGTATTTCATTAATTCTCATGAAATAATATAAATCGAAATGGGGAGAGAACCCAATATAAAATGGGACTCTATCCCCTATGTTTTTTTCATGGAGTGTGGGATCAATCCACAATGAGGCTCTATCTACTATATTTATGATAAGGGGGATTGAATCTAATTCACTATGGGAACCTGTCCACTATTATGGTCTTAATAGCGAGCCTTGATTCATGATTATGAGGTTATGATTTGTTTCCACATTTTCGTGATTCCATAATCTTATTATATCATATTATTATTTCATGTTTTCATGATTATATCAATTATTTTTATGATATGTTTTTATACCTCCTAACTTATGGTTCATCTCACCATCATTCTTTACAATTATTATTTCCATACTACGATTTTGTGCTCACCACATTTTTATTTTTCCACTACCTATGTTATGAAGTTGAGTATAAATTATGAGAATTTTAGAAGGATATTAGTATGTCCCAATTATAGAGAAATATTTAAATTGATTGTAAAATAAATTTCATATGTAGTCAGTCCATAAAGACACTAATCCTTCGATTCATGGGATTGTGTGATTATTTTATGAGATGTGATGGTTAACTTATGAAAATAATTTAAAATAATGATATGATTAGATAAGGTTGTTATAGTTGGTTTCAAATAATGGTTTAGTTTTTTTAGTATTAGATTAATAAATTTTGAGGATTAATTTAGTGATTTTTTTGGATTATAATAAGATAAATTTAGCGAAATCCCTCTGGATGAGTCTCAAGGATAAGTCTAACTGTAGTATAAGATCCTAAAATTTTGTTAATGTTTTTATTATGTTGTTTTAATGGAAATAACAACACTATCTGAATACTATAATGTGGATGTGACTATGGAACATATGCACCTAGGGTTGATCACCCTAAAAACGGTTGGTTGAGCATTAATTTGATCTTCACTGAGTGCACAACGAGTTGTACTAAGACATCATACATAGATACACACTCTAGGGGGAATATGACTTTTCTAATAACATTCTCATTAAAATATATAATGGTGGATTTATTAATTTATATAATTAGTTCAAGGATTATAAGATAACATAACTTATAGATTCCTAGATTAAATAGAGAGTGATTTAAGATGAAAAAGGTAATGTGATGGTTTTGAAGGGTAAGACATGTTGAGGTTTAGTTTTTCATAATATTATTTATGATAACTATATTATGATGTTAATTATTCATCACTCATGTTAACCTATTTTGGTTTTAGTAATGGGTGAAGCCTGAAGGAAAGATGTTTACAATTGATGTCATATAGAATATATATATTTTGCCTATAAGAAATAAAATAGGATAAGAATTAGATAGATAAATTTTATGACTATTCCAAAATAGATATCATGAATTATGATTAAAAAAAACCGAAGAAGGGAAGGATGGACCCTCTTGGTAGTTCAGGTGATGAAGATGTTGAAAGAAATAATATTATTCTACCTTATACGAAAAATTTGGTAATATTCAACAAGAGTAATGTATAAAAGGAATTGGAACATGTGGTAAAATAATTTTCTTCCTAAGTATACTCTAGAAATTATATTTTTAGATACGAATAATTTGTTAACTATGTAAACTAGTGGACTAATCCAATCGATTAAGATGAAAATTGACAACAAAAACCTCATAAACCATGGGAACATATAAAATACTATACAAAGACTACTATTGAAGTTTATAGTGATGATTAATTTTAACTAGGTGAAATTATTAATTACTATATATTTGTGTATATCTTAGGTAGTGTATGTTTTCAACAACTGTTAGTTGTTGAAATAAAAAACATAATCATATAATTAATTTATTCAAGGTAATGAATCTTTTTTAAGGTTAGTGTGATTTTTATTCATTCTAGTCTTATTCCTATTTCTTCAAATTAAATTAATTTTATTTCAAAAAATATATTTTCTCTCTCTACATAGAAGAAAAACTATTTGTTTGAATAAGTAAAGTAAATTTCATATCAACCAGTGATAGTATATTAATTCAAGGATTATTATGACCACTATTTATTAGTAAAATATATATTATGAATATTGATATTAAATAATGATAAACACATTGATAAAATGGTTGTATAAAAACTCAACATTAGGGAAAAAGTTATTGTGAGAGAAAAAGATATATTTACAATGTTTGAAAGGTTAATATATCACAAAAATTATATATTGAGTCATTTTTCTCATTTAGACACCCTTAGACATTTTTATTAGTAGTTAAAAACTATGATTTTAAAGATTTAATTTATTAAATGCGGGATAATGTGGCAACTTTAGATTTTAAATTTCATTTCCATTTAAAACCGAATTTATCAAAAAAAATTGTACAAATAATTCTTACTGAATATTGTATTAATATATGGTATTATGATGAAAATTGACTCCAATATCCTCGTAGATCATGGGAAGAAGGAAAATACTATTATAATAATACTATTTAATTATAGAGTGATGATTTAGATGTTTTAGGTACATTTATTATTGACTATATACTTGTAGATATCTTATTCCATGTATGTATTCACCTATTATTAGTTATTGAAATAAAAACACATAGTTTTATAATTATTGTATAAAAGGTATATAAATATTCTTAATTTTTATTGGGATTTTGATTTATAAATTCTTGTTATCCTTAATTTAAATAAATTTAATGTTATTTATGGAATATATTTTTTCTCTATAGTAAGAGGAAAAATTATTTGTTGGAATAAGGAAATCAAATTTTATATCAAACTATGACAGTGTATCAATGCATGGATGATTATGAATACAATTAATGAAGTAAATTATATAATATAAATATTGATACCAAATAACAATAAATGCATGGAACAAATGGTTTGAGAGAAACTAAATATTAGTGATATGCCTATTCAGAAAGAAAAAAATATATTTCCTAATCTTGGAAAGATGATATATCTCTAAACATTATATACTGAGTCATATTTATCTTTTAAAAACCATTGGATATTATCATTACTAGGGGATAATTAAAATTTATAGGATAAAATTTATTGAAGGTGGAAGAACGTGACAACTTGTGATTTTAAATTATATTTCCCTTTAAAACATAATTTTTCCAATAACCTTCTTCATACAAAATACCAAACCAAAACAAACAAAAAAACATTATATAGAAACTAAAATGGTTAAATTGATTTGGTAGATAAAAATATTGGTTATCATATTATAGAATATATATATAAATAAAATAAAGGTCATTTTGATGACTGATGAATTGATAAAATTAATGTGTCTAACTTACAAATAAGATCATTTTATGCTAAAATTATATTTTCATATAAAATTAGATTTTTATGAAAGTTATTTTGAGAAACTAAATATATTATATATAAAATATATATTTTATATTAATAAACAATTAACAGTAATTTAATTTGTAATTTAGAGGAAAGGAGTATAAGAATTGTTAGTATGTAAAAATCATTTTTTCATATAAAAATAGGTTTTCATTATATTTTGTATTTTCTTTTAAATGTTAAATTCATAAATTATATAATTTTAGTTTGTTTTTTTTTAAAATAGATTTATAATTTAAAAATTATCTTAATATTTATAGGTATTTTTATAAAATAATTGATATTTATGTGAATAGGAAAAAATGATTTGATAATACCAACAATTTTCTAACATTATCAGAAATAAATTTTGTTGACAAGTTTTGGAAACATTTTTTCTACAAAAATATATATTTTTAATTTAAAATAAATCATTTTAATATTATAGGATTAATTTATAGAACCCAGGTTTAATTTTTTGGAAACAATAGTAGCATTTTACTATAATTTTTTTAAAAAAATTATTTTTATTCACTTTTAGAAAATAAATATATAAAAATGGATAAAATATTTTATAAAAATACGTACATATTATGTAGTAAAGACCATTTATTTTTTAGGATAAAAATAATATTAGTTGGATTAAAGTTAATTTCTATAATAATGGTAAAATTATTATTTTAAAAGAATAGTTTCATCAACATTTAGTAATTTATATCAAATTGACAATGAATATAATATAATTTATATACCTATATATGAATATATTATCATCCATTTGATTGGTAATTAATTTTAAATAATATTTACAATAGTTAATGATTCAAACATTGATTTTCTACCAAAAATTGTGTCTGAATATATTATATGTTTTTGTTTGAATATAAATTTTATCATATTTAGATGTTGAATTGGATTAAATTGTTTATATATTTATTTCTAATAAAAAACACTTTATGAGTAGTTATCATATATTTTCAGTACAACATTAATAACTTATTTAAAAAACAATTTACCATGTTAAGAACCAAAAGGGTAAAGCATACAAATATAATAGTAACAAAATAAAAATATGTTTCAAAATTGTTTAAAAATTAATTGTTTCGGATTTTTTGACATAAAAAATTATAAAATCAGTTATAGAACACATTTGTATCCATTAAACCTTGAATAGTTTAATGTAATCATTGAGATTTATGAGTATTTAAAAAAAATACCATTTTCCTCCAATTATGAACAATGATTACATCCACCCTTTCAATTCTAAAATTACCATTCAAAAATATCTTAAAAATATAACCAATATAATATCCTATAAGTCCCTTGAAATTAAATTATCATATTGTCTCCATATTTCAGTATAATCCCTTAATTTCCAAGAAGTCTTTCAAGATAATGTTCAAGATCTCCACGTGATTAGTACTTACTCCTCACAAATTTCTTCTTAAACATCCTCATCCTAATATTATGTATACATGAAATTATGTTAAAAATTGTTGTTGATATTATTATATTGTATAATACTAATTAAATATTAATTTTTTCCTTCCTCCAATACCATTCAAAAAATGAATACATCGACAAACGTTTGTGCAGATCACTTCCTTCATGAACAATATGTTCTATTTTTGAAATTCACCTTACATGGATAGAAAAATAGAGTTATTTAATGAAAAATATAATAATTATAATATTATTAAGAACATATAATTATAAATATTTAATTTCTATACCCTTATAATTCTATATAAATGATAGCATCTCCCGTGTACGTGCGGACTACCGCCCCCACAGAACGAAACAATTCATATTCCATTTCTGCCTCAAAATAATGAATTCAAAAAAGTATATAGATTATAATAATTATAATTAAAAAACTATTATTATTATATAATTATAATATATTAAAATCTATAATTATTTTTTATAATAAATGGTTATAATAATTTTAACATCATTAAATGAACATATAAAGGAACGTTCCTTAATTTTAGTCCATTTTGGAAAACTATGAAATTATAAATTTTTTGCGCTAATAGAAAAATAAATTACATAAATATATAAAATTAATTATATTATAATTCTATTTTATGAAACCTTTTAAAGGGTCAACATACAAAAATATTAGTATAGAAATTGACCAAACCTCCCCAAGTAAATAACATAATATAAAACTAGTTAATAAAAAATCAAATGATAATAAATATATATTAACAAAATGAAATATAGATGGAAGAAATTATTAAAAAATTTTAGTAATATAAATTTGATAATTTATAATTTATATTAACACTTAAATAAATTAGTACCTATGGTAAGTGTATTTTTAGTCAATATTTCTGCATTGAGATATGATTCATATTCACCACATGTTTCCTTTTGTGGATTATATATTTAAAATGGATTTATTTTCTTCATAAATTTTATTCCATTTGTGGTATTTTATATTATATCACGAATTTACTTCACATGGGATTTTGATTAAAAATATACCTAGGTTATAAGGGCCTTTTTTAATTGAAAACTCTTCGTTTATCTATAATGGTTTTTATTGAAATTATTTCTTTGATGATTGGTTGATTCCTCCTTAATATTTTATTTTATGGTATGATATCTTTCTATATAGAGTATAAGGAAATTTTAATTCAAAAGTTTTACAATGATGAATTTATTCATAAATAATTATAACATTGTCGAGAATAATTTACTTCCCCTTTAATGATGGTTCCCCTCCTTATACATGTTTTCATTTCCTACCAATGTTATACTTTATATACGGGGAAAAAATTATATTTTATCTCATGTTAATTTCACATTTTCCATATCCACTTTTCAAATTAACTTTTTCGTTATTAATTTTATGTATGTTTGTTTCAAAAAAGGTACTTTTAAAACATAATAAAATATTCCCAGAGCACTTGTGCAACTTTTGAGTCACATGTTCTCTTTCAATTTATCCCTTTTACTAAATATTATTATAATTTATTTCTTCAATATTTTGTATAAATTTTCTTTAAACATATATAAAGTTTAATTTACCTAAATTTTGGGGACAATAAACATTTTATTTTCCCACAGTAATTTCCACTTTTAGGTAAACCTGACTTAAGGAAACCTTCCGATTTCTTATTTCATGAAAATTGTCGCATATAAATTTTTGTGACCGTGAATATATTCTAAAACCATTATTATTTTAAAGAGAACCCTATTAGTTAAATTTTGTTTTAATGTAAAATAATAATACATTTCATTCCTTCAAATATGATTTACTCATTTCAAAAAGCATCACCTATGGGGTTCATTTTTATTCTTACTCTTCCTTAATCCTTCTCATGAATTTTTCTATATTGGATCTAACTGTTAATGAACTATTTTTATTTACTAAAATATGAACATAAAAAATTAGTTAATTCCTTATTATCTTGTTAATCATTTTGATATAACCTTATTTAAGCTTTGACACAATATTATGAATCCCATTTATTTTTCATGGTTTTAATCATGATAATGCTTCTTGTTTGTTTTTTTTTCATCACGTAGAAGACATATCCATGTACATATTATGATTTTCATAAATTTAAAGGTCATAATAAAATTATATTTTTCTAAAATACATTGGGAAATATTTTTATCTTCTAATATACCATGTAAAATGTATGAGTTTTTATACAAATAATAATATGTTATCTGATGTGTGGGCTTAGAATTATATTTCCTTAAAATTTATAGTGTAAAAAATTACATATCAAGAGATAATATGAACTATAGTGGAGAGTAAATAAAATCCACCGGGGTAATGTTTCCACTATATTTATGGTAATGGGGAGTGAGCCTAATCCACCATAGGACTCTATCCACAATTTTTATGGGAATTGAGAGATCAAAATAAACTATGGGTATATATCCACTATGATAGTGTTAGAAGTGATCCTTGAATTATTTTTATTATGCCATGTTTTATACTATTTCCTCATAATTATAATCAAATGATCATATAATATCATTCAATTTACCCATGTTTCTATGATGATTTCTATTTTATTTATGATACCATGTTCTGAATAATAACTTATAAGTGTTTTATGAAAATCAATATTTTCTAAGTATATGAGCTCAACACTTATTGATAATTTGAGCTCAACCCTCTGATTATTCCCTTACAGAGTATTTGAGTTCAACAATTTCTTATTTTTCCATTCCATAGGTTTTGAATAAGTGTTTAACTTATGGTAAGTATATAAGGAGAACAATGTGTCTCAATTATGGGAAGTTATTCAAACGTATTTTTTTAAAAAATTATTATATATATAGTCATAAAATAAACTAAACCTTATGGTCTTGGGATTGTGAGACAATTTTGTGATATGTAATTTCTAACTTATGAAAATGATGTAAAATACTGATATGATTATACTAGGTTGTTATGTTGAATTTTTTTGGGAGAACATTTAGTTCCATTTTTCAACAATTATGTTATCCTTATATATTACCCTTAAAATAAAAATATAAGATATTTATCAAAATAAAAAAATATTTCCAAAGTAAAATTCCACACAATGATACATAACATAATTCATAATATGTAATATATTTCTTGAAAATATAATATAATTTTCCAATATGTAATATATTCTTATAATATATAATATTTTTAGATTATTTTACTTTTAATTTATAAAATATTTTATACAAAATATATTATTCTCCATATATTATATATTATTTATTATTAAGGATTTTTTCAATATTCAGAAAACCAATACATAAGTTTTGTTACTTAATAAAAATAAATTTCCCTGGGTAAAAAATATATTTTTTATATTTATTTGTATGCTTTTACAGTTAGAAAAATATTCTTTGGAAATATGAGAAATCTGATTTGTTCACCCATAACACCTTGATTCATCTTAGACACAATTTGATCATAGAACCCCAATATGAATAATCAACCTCCATCCAACCATAAGATGACTATAATTAATCATAATGTGGCCTACTGTAGCCCCAAAACTCAAACATACATTCTTCTTGTGATTCACCCAGGTCCATGAGGTGACCTAAAACTAGTATAAAACTATATATCCTCAAAAAATAGAAAAAAATAACAAAAAAATAAGAAAACAAATATGGATTTATTAAATTAGCAATTTCCCTTATGAAGTTAATACTGTGGGTATTACCATTTTGCTTCATCCATTGTATGTTTCGAAGTAGAACTAGATGGATAACTTGATTAATTTTATCACTTCATTCCTTGTTCATATTGGGTATGTGATTTTATATGGGTGATTATTGATTGTTTGATGAATTTTAATTATTTCATAGAAATAAAGGAGTTGATACTAGTGGGTTTTCTATAAATATGTTTGTGGATTCATTGTGTTCTACTGATGGCCATCACTTATCTCTCTAATGATCTACTTTTTAGATTCTTGAAAGATAGTTTATTGTGTTCAGTGGGAACCCTTATTATCTATGAAATAGAATCCAAACCATAAAACAACTACAATACAAAAAAATTTTACCCACTGCCAACTACCATTGATACACAGAAAAGAAGAAATGGAATAGAGAAATTTCTTCATAACCCCCCATATAACATAAAATTATATAAACCTTTCTTACCTCATGAAAAAATAATGTCTTATTAATCACAGACTTTCGCCTCCATAAAGAAGAAATTATAATATCAATATCTTCATATCATATGTATAAACTTTAGTTTAACTCACTAGTAACCATTTGTTCCCAATTTATCACAATTGAACAATAATTAAAATATAAGAATCCCTATTTAATAAAGTATCCTAACTAGAATCTAAAAATCCGAGTCAGTAAAACATTTTATGACATTCCAATAAGTGTCATAAAATTAAAAGAGTGTCGGGTTAATGTTTAGAATTTGTAATCATGAGACCAAATTAGTAAAACTATAAAGTGTAGTATAGAAATGGAACATACTGAGGTTGATTCACCATGAAAAGGATCCCTAGAATGAAAATTTGGTTCATAAGTTAAGATGATTGATTGATGAAATTAATAAGTAAATATAACATTATGTTAAAAATATGATTATGATAAATGGGCATTGAGTTTTTAATAAATTTTGTATCATGATATAATCAAGTTTGTAATGATTTAAATTAATTCTTAAGATATTTTCATAATTGAATCTAAAAAAATCCATATTCAAGCATTTATTATCTAAATAAAAAACTCCCACATCATATGGCCATGTAATTCAGTTAATTAAGGTTTTAGATGATCCAAATCCATATTTAAATAAAACACTTAAAATCTCCTTTTATCAGGGAATAATTTAGACACTATTCATTGAATTAAAAAAATAAAATCATCAATCAACACACAATTCTCATGTATGAATAATACATAAATAATATAGAAATATGTTTTAATGAAAAAACCTCTATGAATTATTAATTAAAAAATGAATAAATCAATTATCCCATAACCCATCATTATAGAACACAACAAAAATAATCTAACGACTAATGTTTCACAAAAAACAATAAGTTGATCTATGCTAAACATGATAATGGAAAACTAGAAAACCTAAATCAAAATGATGAACACATCCTTTAAGGCCTTGGTATCTCTAGTCAAATTCTTATATCTAATCGGTGGTCTCTCCTTTCCTCCATGTTAAGTTATTTATTTTACAGATACATAACTTACGTTATCATCTTTCTTCTTATTTTTCATTATTCCTATAATTCTTTTTGAAATAACCTCCGTAAAAAATTTTCATGACTTTCATAAATTCAATGTTGGTAAAATCTATCATGTCTTAAAAATTATGGAAATCATTATGTATTTCCCATAAATATAACATATTAATTATTTTAATACTATTGAATTTTTTACAAAAGGCTCGATTGTGGTTTGATCCTCTAATCAACCGTAAATCTATAAAATATAGTGAAAATGTTATTTTATTATCATAAAATAACATAGTAAGATATTAAAAATATTTATAATTCAATAAATGATTACAATGTGATTAATACATACACATTGTAAAAAAATATACCCCCAAATCTTATCACATCATGAACATAATAGTACATCCTCTATGTTTCTTAGTCATAGATTGAGTTTCCTTCACCTTATCCGGAATAGTTCATGACATGGAATCTGTATTATAGAATGAATAATCATTTTTATTAATTCTATAGTTTTTTTTAAACACCTCACAAAATTTTGATTAAGTGAAAACACAATGTATTCTCATCTTTAGAAATTTTATTATTACATAAAAATTATTTTAATCATTCAAATCATTATTATAGAATGAATATGGTTTTGGAATGAAAGATCATTCTTCCTACATCCCAAGTAACTCTTATGTATGACTATTGAAACATGGTGATCCGCATGATGGAACAACACTCCACCTCATATATTCTAAATTATTTATAATTGAGTGAATTTAGGAATGATTCTATAAGTTATGTCATAGATTATTTACGGTATCAAGATTTAAATTCATCTCAAAATAATATTTCCATGATTTAGTAAGAAGAAACACGATTTGTCCCATTTTCCATAAAAATCTTCCAAGAATAGTAAAATTGATAATTGAGCTAAAAAATGATAGATGTAATAAAAAACACATACAATTAGGAAGTATTTAATATAATAGTCAATAAAAAATTAGATGAAAATATTTTCATAAATCAGAGTCATCAATTTAAACTACACTTTAACTTTTTATTTTACATAAGAAAAATTTAAAAATAAAATAAAAAATAATACATACTATAATAAAGGGAATATTAATTTTACTATACTCATAAAAATAATGTCATAACTGATATTTTCAAAAGAACACAACTCGTCAAATTCAATGTGTCTCAATCATGCATCACGTATAATTCGAATTCAAGACAACTCATTACTTTTATCCAAATTATCCAAACATTCATTATTAATCATGAAAATTATGATCTAGATCACTATAAAAACATTTCATTCACCACTGAAGATAAAATAAATATATTTTAAAATATGGATTCAATGGTTATATGTATCGAATGTTATATAAGTAGAGAATAAAGAAGCAATGAGGAATAATTTTTTTATGAATTCTCAAATTCCATAATTTGTTGAATTTGATGTACATAAGTTATTTGGAAGTTCAGTTTAAATATTTTCTAAAGACGACTAATTATATTATGAATTTTTCAATAGTTTGATATAATCCCCAATATTTAATCCCCAATAGGAAGATATGAAATATATTTGAGAAGGAAATATAATACATTCCAGATGAAGAAAAAAATGAAAATATCCTGGAGAAAATTATTGTATACATAATATTTTCTAGGATAATATAAGGCCTCGGCCTTAAAAATTACTTAATATTGAATTAAATGAATAATTTAAATTGAGGATCTTTTCAGGTTTAGAGTTTTAGAGAATTAGAACATAACTACTACATCTCAAAAGATTACAAAGTAGACACTTCTACTAAGTTTCCATAGAATAAAAAAAACTCTTAAAAATAAACATGTCTAGTTCCAAGTTTTATATAGCATGAATTTCCATTGATCCCATCCTTGACCCTATTCCACATTAGGTCCTGTGAAAAACATTTCAAAAAAACTTGGGGTGAGCATAAAGATCTCAGTAAGGGATACACAAATAATGAAAACTGTTAGTTTATCAAAACAACATGTAAACCATGTATACTTTATCAAAGTAATACTTTTCACCTTTATGAAGTAGTAAAAACTCATCACTGAATAAAAGATCATTACTTACCCTTTTGTAACCAAAAGATTACCATAAAACCCATAAAAGATCACATAACATATAAAGGTAACTTGGGACCTAAACATAATTAAGTGGAATAACCATATGGTCGACTTCCACACATATCACTTAATGGAATAGCCATACGGCCAACTTCCATACATACTTAATGGAATAGCCATATGGCCGACTTCCATATCCAATGCATTGGAGTTTATAAAGTAACCACCCATCCTGGTATTCACGGCACCACCCATCATATGGTTTATCACGTAACCACCCATCAAATGTCCAAGTACCATTATAAAAATCATAAGACATAAAACAGATATAATGGAAAGAAAACATTTCCACACTTTGATCAAAATATATCACATAAATATATTGACATAACAAATCCATTATAAAAACCATTTTCAATACCAAAATACATAATAGAGTATATGGTATTTTTTTCATTTTAAAAAAACATTATGGCTTGTTCAGGAAGCCAAAGACCAAATAATACTCGCGGCGGCAGAAAAGGTAATTGTCACCACGTACGTTAAAATAAAAATTCCTTTTTGTCGTTTTGTAAAACTCTTCGTAGAAAATGATTCCTTTTGTATAAAAGTAAAAGTCAAAGGGGTTTATACACCGTATAAAAGAATGTTGTGTATAAAACAAAATATGCCTCAATGAAAGGAGATTGAGACGAAATCCCTTACCTTGGGTCTGACTTGACTCGATCATTCTTTAACGTCCTGAATAATAAACATGAGTTAATTTATACTTTCTTAAGAACCTTTTTAAAGCTTTTTATTCCTTTTATATCACTTATTTCCATGTTATACACATTATGTAATCATTAAGTTAATAATGTTTGTTTTGTCGATATTTGGTTCTTAAGTCGAAAGTTGATTTCTTACAATTACATGTTGTTCGTGTGGACAAAGGTTATTTATATCCAGAATGAAATTCCTGATTTGGATATCATATATATCATTTATATCTAGCATATACATGTATTTATAATATCACATAATCATTTATATGTAAGAAATGAAATGCACCGTTCATGGAGACGGTAAGCCGTACGTACGCATGAACGCTACTTTCATTTCTATGTCATAATAATGGAATTATAACTAAATGAGAGATATGTATATTTAAATTACAGAATTATATTCATCATTTGGATGTATAATTAATCATATATATCCATTATATATATGTACTTATAATAATACATAACATTTGGGGATAAGAAATGAAATGCACCGTTCATGGAGACGGTAATCCGTATGTACCCATGAACTCTACTTTCATTCCTATATCATAATTTAATGGAAAGAAATAATAATTATATAGAGATATATTATAATTCAAGTATAAAATCATATATAATAACTTTAAATCCATCCTTTATACGTCCCACATATGGCATTAACGAATCACATCACTTTGAGGGGGTGGTAGTCCACACTTCCTAAAATGAAATTATCGTGTTTACCCACAATGGAAACCATAAAGGTATACCAGAAATGAGAAATAAAGAAGCATAAGGAAAAAATGAACATAATATATATCATATATAAATAGTGTGACATATTAATGGCTACCATTAAAGGTGTTTAAAAGAAGATTGAACAATCATCGTTTCGTGAGGCAGAAATTCGCCAACCACAGAAACAGTATGTTCTTTAACCATTAGATGTAGATGTGTGTATGTGTAGCTCGAAATAATCTTATAAAAAAATCCTAGTATATTTACTATACTGGAGTTGTTACAAAAGAAATGAATAAAAAGAGTTTATGGGGTTGGAGAAGCAAATTAAAACAAAAGAACACAAGTGAAAACATTACCTCAAAATTGGGTAACTCTCTTAGATTTGTGCTCAAAGGATTCCTTGGGAAGACTTCTGCCCAAAGTGAGGCTTCAAGGAGTAAGAGAGGGATGTGGAGAGACAAAATGGGTAGGGTTTGTCCGAGCCAAAGGATTTGTATGTGTGGGTAAGGAGGTAGAGGTGGGTGCCTTTTATAAGGGGAGGGGAGGGGCACTCTTGGAATGTAAAGAAATTTTACTTTATTTTAAAATGAGTTTCGGATTCAAAAGGTCCCACATTGATATAATTCGAGGGTAAGGTGATAAGGGTTCGAAATATAACCATCTAATAGGTTTTGGACATGTGTAGGTCATAGATTTTACATTATATTTTCATTTTATTTCAATCCTTTATTAATGAGGTAATCGCTGCATCATCATGATGTCATAAATAATTTAATTTATTTAATGTCTAAAAATTATAAAAAAAATATCATGATGTAGGAAATAATTTTATATTTCTAATGAATATTTTTAGTCAAAAATAAGATTTGTATAACCATATGTAATTTTTTTTAGTAAAACAACTCATGTTTGTGACATTTTTATTTTAACATTAAATAAAATTTTATTTATGTCATTTCCCAAAAAGTGGCTCCATGGGGTCCCAAAGGTGACCCATGGATTTTCTTGGTCTTCCATGACACATAAAATGAGGGTAGGACATGTGTCATTCTCATCTCATTTTATTAAAACATTATTTTTACTATAAACTACACTAATTACCTCTAATCGCGATTAAAACTTAATAAGTTACTATTCACCAAAAAATTATTTTAATCCCATTGAACCACATTTTACTTCTTAATGACAACCATTTATGTCGGATTTTTGAAATTCAAAACACAGAGGTGGTAAAATTTCATTTAAACGAAAAATCAGTTTTTTAAGTACCACTTAGTGGTTTCACTATTCATCAAAAATTGAAGTTTTTCAGATGAATACCAAAACATCCCCCTAAGCTATATTTGATATTCCGAAATAAAAAATGAAGTCCATTTTAAAAAATTCAAAACATATAATTTGAATTAATTAATTTAATAATTAATTCCCACTGTCAGAGCAAATAGCGTGTTTTTATGAAACAATAAGTATCAAAAGATTGACACTAGTTTAAGTCCGATTTCAAAGTGAAATTAATTCCAAAGACCACTATTGGATTTAATGGTAAAAATATATTATAATTTCACTTTAAAACCAATTCAAAAGATAATCTAATCATATAAATAAATTATATTTAAAAGACGTTTTGAATTAAAATACAACATTTTACACTATTCATTAAAAAATGAACTTTACCGGAAAGATACCAAAAATTTACACAAAGTAAATTTTGATGTACCGATTCTAAAGAAGAGTTTTATTTGGTCCAATAGAATGTATAAGAGTGAAAAAAACTATATTTAATGACGGTTCTCCATCAAAAGGTGATAAGTGAACCTTTAGTGAAAATTAGGGTATAAATGCCTAAAATTGAATTCTTTCCGTATTTTAAGCCATTATCTTTTATTGGATAAATGTAAAAACATTTAAAAAAACATATATAATCATATTATAGTTATTTATATCCATTCCTGCCAATACAACGACTATGAGTTAACTACCATTTAAAATAATATTATTTTATTACTAGTGTGCAACGTAAGATTTCAAAGAAACTCTTTGTTGCGTATCAGGTACGCTATCGATCATAGAAACCCCTTTAAAGTAAAATTAATATTTAATTCGTAAATATTAATAAATATGAAAATGTTTTATTCATTATTTACATGGGATATTACATCCTTCCCCCCTTTTGGGAATTGTGTCCTCACAATTTTACTCACTTATCAAAATTAGTGGGGGTATTTATCCCTCATAGCATTTTCAGATTCCCACGTTGCCTCTTCAACCATATGGTTTGTCCACAAAACATTTACCAGGTGAATTACCTTATTTTGCAGCACTTTTTCTCTTTGGTCAAGAATATGGACTGGTTGTTCTTCATAAGAGAGATTCTCTTCCAACTGAACTACCTCTGGGCTCAAAACATGAGATGGATCTGGCATATACTTCCTCAACATTGAAACATGAAAAACATTGTGTACCTGTGATAAACCCGGAGGTAAAGCCACTCGGTAAGAAAGTGATCCAACATTCTCCAGAACTTTATATGGTCCAATGAACCTTGGACTCAACTTTACTTTCTTACCAAATCTCATCACACTTTTCCAGGGAGAAACCTTGAGAAAAACTTGATCACCTACCTCGAAAGATAGATCCTTCATCCGGTTATCTGCATAACTCTTCTTACTGCTTTGATCTGTTCTCATGTGTTTCTGAATCAACTAATCTTTTTCTGCCATCTCTTCTACCAATTCTGGTCCCATCAACTTCCTTTCACCCACTTCATCCCAGAAAGCTGGAGTTCGACACCGCTTCCCATATAATGCCTCAAATGGTGCCATCTGTATACTGGAATGAAAACTGTTATTATTAGAAAACTTAACCAAAGAAAGATGTTGGTCCCAACTTCCCTGGTAATCCATCGAACAAGCTCGTAGCATATCCTCCAAGGTCTGAATTGTTCGTTCTGCCTACCCATCTGATTGAGGATGAAAAGCTGAACTAAAATATAATTCAATACCCAACGAAATCTGAAGGCCTTTCCAAAGGATAGAAGTGAACCTGGGATCACGGTCTAATACAATGGAGAGGGGAACTCCATGTAACCTGACTATCTCTTTAAGATACAAATGGGAAAGTTGATCTAGGGAAAAAGTATCTCGTATAGAAATGAAATGAGGAGATTTAGTCAAGAGATCAATAATAACCCAGATTGCATTATTACCACTAGATGTCTTCGGTAATCCCACGACAAAATCCATGGATATATTTTCCCATTTCCAATCTGAAACTGGTAAAGGCTGAAGCATCCCTTTTAGTAACTGCTGCTCTGCTTTAACCTGCTGACAAGTCAAACACTTCACAGTAAAATCAGCAATATCCTTATTCATTCCATCCCACCAATAATACTCCCGCAGATCTCTGTACATATTAGTACTACCAGGATGAACTGAAAATGGGGAACTATGAGCCTCACATAACAACTAATTCTTCAACTGTGAATCACAAGGCACACATAATCTCTTCCCAATCCTCAAAACCCAATCATTATCAATGTTGAATTTAGGCAACTTACCTTTCTGAACCAGCTCTACCTTTTTTTGCAACTCACTGTCTTCCCTCTGTGCTTGCTTAATTCTGTCTGATAGGGATGATCTCACTGATACCTGAAACAAAACAGAAGATCTTCCTGCAGCAACAACTTCCATGAAAAAGCTCATCAAATCCTTAACCAAAGGATCACGTTCCAAACACAACATTGTCAATGAAGCATTACTTTTTCAACTCAAAGCATCGACCACTTTATTTGCATTTCCTGGATGGTAATGAATTGTACAATCATAATCCTTGATTAATTCCAGCCATATCATCTATCTCATGTTCAATTAATTATGAGTGAATATATACTTTAAACTTTTGTAATGAATATATATTTCACACTTTACTCCATACCATTGATGCCTCCAAATTTTTAAAGCAAAAAAAACAACTGCTAATTCCAAATCATGTGTAGGGTAATTTACCTCATGAGTTTTCAACTGACGTGAAGCATAAGCAATTACCTGATCATTCTGCATAAGGACACAACCAAGTCCCTTCAACGAAGCATCACTGTATATAACAAACTCAACATTCTTGGAAGGAAGTTCCAAAACCGGAGCATTCACCAATATTCTTTTCAACTCCTGAAATCAATCATCACATTATTTTGTCTAGATAAACATAACACCCTTCCGAGTTATCTTAGTCATTGGACTAGATAACCGTGAAAAATTTTCAACAAACCTTCGGTAGTAACCTGCCAAACCAAGAAAACTACGGAACTCGATTACATTTGTGTATCATGGCCATTCTTCAACAAATTTTGTTTTATCAGGATCAACAGTTATGCCATATTTTGAAACAATGTGACCAAGGAATGAAATTTGTTGTAACCAAAACTCACACTTGCTAAATTTTCCATATAGTTTCTTTTCTTTTAAGGTTTAAAAAATAACCCTTAAATGTCTTTCATTCTCATCTTTACTTTTAGAAAACACCAAAATATCATCAATAAAAACAACCAACATTATTCACCTGAGTCAACTGAGCCATCACTACAACAAACTGTTTAGTTCTGATTCTGACCATCTCAGCATACTAATTTGAAAGGTTATTTCCCTCTGTATGCCTTCCCAAAAAATCTGTTCTATTTCCTCTATGAAAACCATTATTATCACAGAAATATCTTAGGAGAAGCAACATGGTAATCTTTAAATGATATATCATTTCAATCATACCATAAATTAACTTATAATTTAGCAATTTTCTAACTCCTAAGGTTGTCTAAACTGACCTTTGATACCTACTATAAGGCCACGACCTTAAAAATTACTTAATATTGAATTAAATGAATAATTCACATTGAGGATCTTTTCAGGTTTAGTGTTTTAGAGAATTATAACATAACTACTACATCTCAAAATATTACAAAGTAGACACTTCTACTATGTTTCCATAGAATAAAAAAATCTTAAAAAGAAACATGTCTAGTTCCAAGTTTTATATAGCATGAATTTCCCTTGATCCCATCCTTGACCCTATTCCACATTAGGTCCTGTGAAAAACATTTCAAAAAAACTTGGTGTGAGCATAAAGAGCTCAGTAAGAGATACACAAGGAATGAAAACTGTTAGTTTATCAAAACAACAAGTAAACCATGTATACTTTATCAAAGTAATACTTTTCACCTTTATGAAGTAGTAAAAACTCTTCACTGAATAAAAGATCATTAATTACCCTTTTGTAACCAAAAGATTTCCATAAAACCCATAAAAAGATCACATAACATATAAAGGTAACTTGGGACATAAACATACTTAAGTGGAATAACCATAAGGTTGACTTCCACACATATCACTTAATGGAATAGCCATACGGCCAACTTCCATACATACTTAATGGAATAGCCATACGGCCGACTTCCATACCCAATGCATTGGAGGTTATAAAGTAACCACCCGTCCTGGTATTCACGACACCACCCGTCATATGGTTTATCATGTAACCACCCGTCAAATGTCCAAGTACCATTACAAAAATTATAAGACATAAAACAGATATAATGGAAAGAAAACATTTCCACACTTTTATCATAATATATCACATAAATATATTGACATAACAAATCCATTATAAAAACCATTTTCAATACCAATATACATAAAAGAGTATATGGTATTTATATCATTTTAAAAAAACATTACGGCTTGTTCAGGAAGCCAAAGACCAAATAATACTCGTTGCGGTGGAAAAGGTCGTTGTCACCGCGTACGTTAAAAGAAACGTTTCTTTTTTTCATTTTCTAAAATGCTTCGTAGAAAAATATTCCTTTTGTATAAAAGTAAAAGTCAAAGGGGTTTATACACCGTATAAAATAAAGTTCTGTATAAAAGGAAATATTCCTCAATGAAAGGAGATTGAGACGAAGTCCCTTACCTCGGGTCCGACTTGACTCGATCTTTCTTTAATGACCTGAATAATAAACTTGAGTTAATTTCTACTTGATTAGTAACCTTTTTAAAGCTTATTATTCCTTTTATATCACTTATTTCCATGTTATAAACCTTATGTAATCATTAAGTTAATAATGTTTGTTTTGTCGATATTTGGTTCTTAAGTCGAAAGTGGACTTCTTACAATTACATGTTGTTCGTGTGGTCAAAGGTTATTTATATCCAGAATGAAATTCCTGATTTGGATATCATATATATCATATATATCTAGAATATACATGTATTTATAATATCACATAATCATTTATAGGTAAGAAATGAAATGCACCGTTCATGGAGACGGTAAGCCGTACGTACGCATTAACGCTACTTTCATTTCTATGTAATATTACTGGAATTAAAACTACTTGAGAGATATGTATATTTAAATTCCAGAATTATATTCATAATTTGGATGTATCATTCATCATATATATCCATTATATATATGTACTTATAATAATACATTACATTTGGGGATAAGAAATGAAATGCACCGTTCATGGAGACAGTAATCCGTACGTACGCATGAACACTACCTTCATTTCTATCTCATACTTTAATGGAAAGAAAAAATAATGATATAGAGGTATATTATAATTCCAGTATAACATCATATTTAATAACTTTAAATCCATCCTTTATACGTCCCACATATGGCATTAACGAATCATATCACTTTGAGGGGGCGGTAGTCCGCACTTCCTAAAATGAAATTATCGTGTTTACCCACAATGGAAACCATAAAGGTATACCTCAAATGAAAAATAAAGAAGCATAACGAAAACATAAAAATAATATATATCATATATAAATAGAGTGACATCTTAATGGCCACCATTAAATGTGTTTAAAAGAAGATTTAACAATCATCGTTTCGTGAGGCAGAAATTCGCCAACCACAGAAACAGAATGTTATTTAACTATTAGATGTAGATGTGTGTAAGTGTAGCTCGAAATATTATTATAAAAAAATCCTAGTATATTTAAGATACTTGAGTTGTTACAAAATAAATTAATAAAAAGAGTTTAGGGGGTTGTAGAAGCAAAATAAAACAAAAGAACACACAAGTGAACACATTAACTCAAAATCGGGTAACTCTCTTAGATTTGTGATCAAAGGCTTCCTTGGGAAGACTTATGCCCAAAGTGAGGCTTCAAGGAGTAATATAGGGATTTGGAGAGACAAAATGGGTATGGTTTGGCCGAGCCAAAGGCTTTGTAAGTGTGGGTAAAGAGGTAGAGGTGGGGGCCTTTTATAAGAGGAGGGGAGGGGCACTCTTGGAAAGTAAAGAAATGTTACTTTATTTTAAAATGAGTTTCCGATTAAAAATGTCCCAAATTGATATAATTCGAGGGTAAGGTGATAAGGGTTAGAAATATACCCATACAATAGGTTTTGGACATGTGTAGGTCATAGATTTTACATTATCATTTCATTTTATTTAAATCCTTTATTAATGAGGTGATCGCTCCATCATCATGATGTCATAAATAATATAATTTATTTAATGTCTAAAAATTATAAAAAAAATATTATGATGTAGGAAATATTTTTATCTTTATAATGAATATTTATAGTCAAAAATATGATTTGTATAACCCCATGTAAAAATTGTTTTATTAAAACAACTCATGTTTGTGACATTTTTATTTTAACATTAAATAAACAGTTATTTATGTCATTTCCCAAAAAAAGTGGCTCCATGGGGTCCCCAAGTTGACCCATGGATTTTCATGGTCGTACATGACACATCCAATGAGGGTAGGACATGTGTCAAGCTCATATCATTTTATTAAAACATTATTTTTACCTTAAACTACACTAATTACCTCTAATCGCGATTAAAACTTAATAAGTTACTATTCACCAAAAAATTATTTTAATCCCACTGAACCAAATTTTACTTCTTAATGAAAACCATGTATGTTGTATTTTTGAAATTCAAAACACAAAGGTGGTAAAATTTCATTTAAACGAAAAATCAGTTTTTTAAGTACCACTTAGTGGTTTCGCTATTCATCAAAAATTGATGTTTTTCAGAAAAATACCAAAACTTCCCCCTAAGCTATATTTGATATTCAGAAATCAAAAATTAAGTCCATTTTAGAAAATTGAAAACATATAAGTTGCATTAATTAATTTAATAATTAATTCCCGCTGTCAGAGCAAATAACGTGTTTTTATGAAACTATTAGTATCAAAAGATTGACACTAGTTTAAGTCCAATTTCAAATTGAAATTAATTCCAACAACCACTATTGGATTTAATGGTAAAAATATATTCTAATTTCACTTTAAAACCAATTCAAAAGATAATCTAATCATATAAATAAATTAAATTTAAATGAGGTTTTGAATTAAAATACCACATTTTAAACTATTCATTAAAAAATGAACTTTATCGGAAAGATACCAAAAATTTACACAAAGTATATTTTGATGTGCCGATTCTAGAGAAGAGTTTTATTTAGTCCAATAGAATGTATAAGAGTGAAAAAAACTATATTTTATTATGGTTCTCCATCAAAAGATGATAAGTGAACCTTTAGTGAAAATTAGGGTACAAATGCCTAAAATTAAATTCTTTCCGTATTTTAAGCCTTTATCTTTTATTGGATAAATGTAAAAACATTTAAAAAAACATATATAATCATATTTCAGTTATTTATATCCATTCCCGCCAATACAATGGCTATGTGTTAACTATCATTTAAAATAATATAATTTTATTACTAGTCTGCAACGTAAGATTTCAAAGAAACTCTTTGTTGCGTATCGGGTACTCTATCGAACATAGCAACCCCTTTAAAGTAAAATTAATATTTAATTTGTAAATATTAATAAATATGAAAATGTTTTATTAATTATTTACTTGGGATGTTACAGATAACACATATATATTATGGAATACATAACATTTGGAAAAGAAAATAACATCTTATATATTTAAGATCCCTTGAAAAGATACAAAACATCCTTATTAATTAAAAAGCAAAATAAAACACAAAGGTATATATAAGAGTAAACAATCCCAATACATAATGTCCTCCCAGGTAATGCATAATGATTTCCAATATTATAAAAGTTGTATAATTGTAAAATTAATATAAATAATTTTCACATACTCTGATACAAAAGAGTAACTTATGTAATACGGGGAAAAATTATATGTGTTCAAGATCACTGTATACTTAAGAGTAACATCGAAATATAAAAATGTAAATGTAAAAATAAAAACTAAAGAATATAATGGTAATAAATCTCATTTGTAATTATTTAGAAATGGTAAATTGTAATGCATAGAGGTTACATAAAAGATACTTTACGGTAACCATAAATGATAGGTAAATGCTAACCTGATGAGAAACTTGTAATTTTATTATGAAATGGTTAATTATAATGTTCATTATCAATTATATAATACAATTATTAATATGTCTAATGATGAATTATTATATATTATATATTTTATGAAAAATCAACAATTCATCTAGGTCGGGATGTTTTCACATCGTGATGGAGGAGATCATTCAATGATTAAAGTAGGATCTTACCAAGATATTTTAAAATATTAAATATGATATTTTATATTATTTTTGGGTATTATAATCTATTGAGAATCATATAATAAATAAGTATATCATTACATGATGAAACAAATGAATTGTAATGTTACATCACACTTGAGAATGTCACACCATGATGATGATTGAATAATTTGAATAGGTTTTTTTTTATGTTTTAAATATAATATTTGGATAGATATTTTAGTTGTTTGGTTGATTCAAAGATGTTATAATATTATTTGGTAGTTATTTATGAAGAGTGGTGTGAAATATTAAAAATCTATAAGGGTAATTCTTAATAAATTGACAAATCAAATTCTGAGTTGAAGAAGAATAGAGGAGAGCCACATATTATTTCCATTGTCATATCTAGTTCAGTTTAAGAGAGAAGACTCAAAGAATAATAAAAAGTTAAATTACCCTATATAGGTATTTAAGATGATGAAAAACCACATAATTATAGTGTGGAATTATGTTCATATATACAAATTTTTTCTACTGTTGTGATCTTATGGATGAAAAATAATCAACCCTCAAATTGATTAATTTATCTTATCTAGAATTAAAGAATTAGAGTGTTGAAAAATAAATCTTAATAAAGAATCTATCTAGATATTAGGATGAAATATGTTTCAAAAACCAATGTTGATATGAAATATACCTTCATTTTAATAATTTTTTGAAGAGACCCTCATATTTTTAATCTCTCTTTTCCTTCAACAAAATAGTTCACAACAAAGAAGAAGAGGGAGTGGCCCTTTGATTAATATTATTATTTTACCAAAATATTATAAGTGAAGTGTGGCTTGGAATAAAGTTACCATGAAATAAAAACAATAATTCAATAAATGTGAGTATATTGGATTATGATACTCAATGATTTCATCATTTATATGATCCTTGAATTATCACATTGTAGTGAAATAAGAAGAAATATTATATTTGATTGCCATTTAGTTTTTTAGTATGAATTTAATATTTGATAATATCAATGTAATGTAAAATAGAGATACTTAACAAATTCATTATTAAGAGTGAATAAGAATTTAATTTCCCAGGAGACTAAAAGAATAGAAATAGTTTAATTTAGTGTTCTCCTTGAGTCACCCCACCTCAGAGTGCTTTCATTAAGAGTGGTCCGAAAATGTGGTATCATAGCCATGTTTTGACTGATAGGTCAATCTATAAATACATTTTGGATTAGTTGTGAACAATGATTCATTGATGAAGACACTATTTTATAGTGTTACTAATAATTATATTAAAAGAAATAATATTCTAATTTTATAAAATGTTTTGTAATGGGGGTCATAGAGTTTATATTTTTATATTCTAATTTGACCAACTATAGTTAAATAGTCTATGATACTATAAAAGTTAATAACTTTACAAAATTACAATCTAATGAGGTTTACAAGAACACCTCCTATTGTGTTATTACATTTTTTATGTGGAATAATGTAGAAATTATTTATGGAAGTAAATGTATGTAATTGATATAAAGGTATCAACCAAAATATATGGTGAATATTTTTTTATGTAAAAGTGAATGAAGAAGAGGAATATGAAAAGTAAGAAACCCAATAATTTGAACTCTCCAATCAAGGTAAATAATTCATATTTGATTTATAATTATGGTTCTAACCATTTAAGGGAATATGTTTTTAAATTTTGTAATTTATAATCCCTTTGGAAGTTAATGAAGTTGGAAATTTCCATGAAGAAGAGGAAATAAAAATAATTTATTGAACTGTATAATGTTCTAAAAGTAACCAATATGATATCCAATCATGGAATTTGAAGGTGGATCAATAGGAAATTAGTCAAAGAGTGAATTTTACATTGATATAATAATTGGTTTTGGATAATCAAAGAATAAAATTAGAATAAGTGTACTAGAATGGAGAAATCAATGAGATTAGGTGAAAACATTAATGGATAAAATGACATACTTTAATAACTTATATAGGAACTCAAAAAATAAATTAATAGAAAATTATATCTACAATCTAGAAATTTATGTTTTATAAATCAACTTTATGAATGGTTAAAA
Source organism: Viscum album (assembly GCA_963277665.1). Lineage (NCBI taxonomy): Eukaryota > Viridiplantae > Streptophyta > Magnoliopsida > Santalales > Viscaceae > Viscum > Viscum album. The sequence goes on along the minus strand of OY728148.1, from coordinate 386,334,138 downwards.
TCATGAAAATAAGATAGATAAAGGTTGTAAAAGATAAGTTCCCAATCATATATAAATACATGATGTTTAATAATGTTAAATTATATCTGAATTTTGTGATGATAGATTATAAGTTTTCACTAACCCTCATTGAGGCATTAACATGTGAAGTACAAAAAAAATCAAATTTACAATTAGTGAATAAGAGGAAGATTCTTTCCAAATAAAAAAGAGATAACTTCAGAAATAAGGATTCTATAAAGAGATACTGATATGTAATATGGTAACACACCATAAGTATGCTCCTAAAATAAAAACGAGTAAAGGGTGAAAGAAAATTGGATACATCAACATCTTAAATGAGAAATGAATACTTAAGGTTTAGAAATAATTAGAATGGTTTTATTTTTGTGAACCATGGACATGTGGCTATAAATTAAATTAATAGAGGAGTTAAATATGTAATAAAAATTTCCTCTTTTCCAGTGATAAAAAGGAATATAACTTTCACTGAGATCAATAAGTTTTTCTGGAAAGAAAATTTACCACCTTTGAAGAAAATAACAGTGCTCAATAAATGGTCATCCAAAAAAACAATGCAGGTTTACTCATAGTAGAATAAATAGAAAGAATAAAATTAAATCTCGAGAAAGAATAATGAAACCACAACAACTATAAAAAAATATTGACGAGCATGTGAAGAATGATCGACCAAGGAAGAAAAAGTTTTAGGTGACTCTCTTGTCTATTGAAGAGAGGAAACATTAATCATTCATGTGTGGTTTGATAAATTATTTTAGAAGGTATGAAGTAAATACTAGTGAAATATTCATCCTATGATGGTGAAAGCATGATAAATGTTTAAAAATGGTGTATTAAAGTAATAATGAAGGATTTGTGGATTATTCCCACAACAGAGTTAAATGACCACTCCAATGGCCCAAAGGCTTTCATAATACACCTTTCAAGGGGTGAGGTAGAACCATTATAAGGCCCATAGTCATAAGTATTACATGGCTTATAAAACTTAGAGGAATTAATTTCTTGTAGGCTTCAAACACTACATACTACCCAAAAATAACTACTTGGAACTTATCCTCCCAAACATCTTCATCGTGAAATCATCTCTCCACCTTTGAATGGCTATTTGACTAGGCTTTCATGTGCATGATAGGCTTGTCCTGATGGAAGGTTCCATACCATCTCATTCTTGAAATCCATTAGCTTTTTTCAACGGTGAACTCCCCCTTTTCATCCTCCTTCTAGAACTTTCTCACTGTAGGTTGTCTGGTTTGTGTCTACACATAAGGTGGCCCAATGGCCTTATGGTGGCCCGAAGGCATTGAGGTGGCCCGAAGGCCTTACTGACTCAAAGGCCTGTGTGACCTGAAGGCTTTATATGGTTAGTTTACCAATAATAACAACATTCCTAAACTTTAAGATGACTATGATGTACCCTCTCACTATGTTTTTAAATTGTTTTTTTTTATGTGATGAATATTTAAAGGGGAGATATGTTCCATGGAGTGTAATTATTATAACGTATATAAATAAAACTAGTGGATTTAAAAATATTCAAGTGTTTAATTATTATTATAAATAAATAATACTTTCTTATGGCATAATTCCTTAGAAAACATAATAATTTGTGTCAAACCACCACTTCAGATATCTAACAAGAATTTCACATTTCATTATTTGATATAGATTTTTAAATGTTATAAAGATTTATTTTGAATTAATGTGTTTCTAATTACTTATCAAAAATATCCAATAGATTTTTGTAAAATTTGGTGTTAAATAATGTTTATTAGGCCAAATTACAATTTGAATCATACCACCAAATATGAAAAAGAAAAATCATATTAATAGTCACCAATACTCATGGACCACATTTTATTTATTCATGTTATGTCAATGTGGTGATAACAGAATATTTTTTAGGATAAAAAAAGCTATAGATAAATATGTGTCAAATCCAACCAATAGTTTCCCCATTCTAAAAATTATATTGATGCTTGGTTTCTATAACTGAAGGCATTTATGGGAGTTGGTTATGATAATTCAAAGTCTACTTAGATTTATCATATAATTGAGAATTTTTTTGAAGAAATGATAAACCTAGATATAAAGTGTTATTACAAGTTCATCATGAATTTTTTTATTAATTTATTCAATATGTAGTATCACCAACAGAATTTATGCTTTATTGGTTGTTCATTATTGGTTTTTTTGTAAGTGTGGATGAGATCAAATGATGTTTTTCTGAAGTAAATTTAAAGATGAAATTTTACTACTGAAAGCAGTTAAATAAGTAAGTGAGAGACATAGAAGAAATTGAATTTATTGAATCAGAAACTAATTTAATAAATTTATTTCAAAGTGAGTACTATTAGAGAATTTATAAATGATTCATTACTAAGTGATAAATTTAATTTCATAGAATAATTGATTAAAATACATATGGAGAGAAGAAATAGTTTGGAGTTGGAAGTTCAAAACACGATTTTTTTCAACAATGGAGTAAAGGAATAAGTATAAAAAAGTGTTAAAACAATCATAAAAGTAACACAGTTTTATTAAAAAATGTCTAAGACAGTATAAAGGTTTGAATTTTTAAAACGGATCCAATAGTTCAAGAGATAATTCTGTTTTAGAATTGGTTAAAATAACCAATTTTTTGATAGTGCCTTTTAAATTGATGAAAAATATATGAATTTCGATGCCAAAATGTGGTATCAAGTTGTACATGAAGTGGTTATAGAGTTTATAAGAGGTTGAAATGAATAATATCAAAATCAGATTTAAAAACATTACATGAAAAGGTGGTATAAAAATGATCTAAATTTAGGTTCTAGATGTTGAGGACAATAATCATTTCCTACAATGTCTATAGTTGCGATCATTGAAAATATGAAGAAAGTCATGTATAGATGAATCATAAGTATAACAGTGATGTTACCCCTAGAAATAATTTTATAGGAATATATATTAAAAACAATTTAGAAACAAAAAGGGTGATAAAGAATGAAAATGAATCATCCAATAGTGTTAATACCTTTTCATTTTATTGAAAATGTGTAAGTGAAATAAATACACATTAAATATATACATTGTTTTTAAATATTTTAATTTCAAAATGAGATGAGGAGTTATGGTAGTCTTATCAATATAAATAAAATTGTTTTTTTACAACTACAAAATTTTATGTGTTCAATTTTTTGACAATAGCTATAAGTTTTATGTTTGAGATGTCATATTGAAAGTTAATGTATTAAAAAAATTCTATATGTTTTAATAGTAGTGGAAGTATTGTAGTGTATGTCAAGGTTGTATATTGTAGAGGTTTTATCTTCTAGAAGTAAGGAACCCTGAATTTGTTAAAAATAAATTTTTTTCAATTATTCATATTTTTTAATTGTTCATGAAGATGTAGTTTATAGGTTATTTGGAAGAGTAGTTCAAAGATCCTTGGATGACTTCCTAAGTTTTTTTTAATGTTTTACGAATTTGAAAAATTACCCAATACATAATATCCTCTTAGAGGATGTGTAAAATATTTGAGCTGGTTATGTAATATATTCTTGAAGAGTGAAAAATTAAGAAGTCCTAGAAAATCTGTCTTAAAAATAATATCTTCTCGACTGATACATAAGATATTCTAGAAGAGAGAAATGTTAAAAAGGGAAATAAAAACCAATATAATTATTTTACTTCAAAATAATATATAATATCGTTTAAAATGATTAGAGTTCAGAAATAAAAAATCACCCTGGAATATATAAGATTAACCAAGCCTAATATAAAAATTTCATCAGAAAAATACATAATGGTTAGAAATATTATGAATGTTACATAATTGAGAAATTTTTATCTATAAGAGTCACCTACTCTATTATGTATTGGTTAATTATATTATATTTGTAAAATTGAAATTTTTAATGATGTTTAAATACATAAGTGTAAATTTAGAAGACATAAAAAATACAAAAAAGGAAAAATAGACATTGTTGTATATAAGGGTAATTAGGATAATATATAAGGGAAGAAAAATAGTGATGTCTCATACATAGTGGTATAAATTATAACACATGATGCTGACCTAGTATGATATGTAAAGGTTATCATAATGAGAAATTTGGAAAAGTCTACCCAAGGGAGTATACATTATTGTAACAAAGTTAGATAAAACTAATACTAGAGAGCCATTATCAATTATAAAATTCAATTGATAAAAATAAAAAACAAAGATTATTGTATATTATATATCATTGTGAATGATTTATAATATTGCTAGTTGGGGATACAGTTGTTACCAGATAGAGAAGGAAATGTCGTGATTAATGTAGGATTATTCCATGATATTTTAGTTGTTTTAATATGAGATTTCAATGGATTTTTTATATATAATTATTTACCGAGAATCATTTAATGAATAAATATATCATAACTTGAACTAGATAAAGAACTAGAAGACAAGATTATAGTGGAGAGAATCATGCCATGAAGATTATGGAAGAAGTTAAATATAAATTTAGTTGAGTTTAAAATAATATGTTTATCTTGAAATTTTAATGATTTTAGTTAAATAAAGGACTTTATAAATATTATAAGTTGAATAGATTGAAGATTTGTTTTAAATATTAGATATCATGAATCACAATCTTAAATATATGGATAATTTTTTATTCGGATAAAAAGATAAAGAGGGGAAATCTACATAGTATTTGTATTCTCATATTTGATTGCATTGTCGAATTATCTTATTCTAAAGGAATATTTTCTACTGTTATGAGTTTTTGGAAGAAAAAGTCTCAACCCCCACATCAGGGATTTTATCTAATATGGAATTGATTATAGATAGTGAAGACAAGTATATCATGAAAAAGAATCCTTATGGCGATGAGGAAGAAAGGCATGATAGAAACTTATGTTAATCATAAAGATACATCCCTGTATATATACAATTAAAGATACCTATATATATATAAACTAACTGTTTCTATCACTAATGTATTTCACAAAGGATTAGGAGAGAGAGTTTCCATTGGATTGATAGTGTGTATTTCTAAAAATTTATAATAACATCTCACCAAATACCAGAGTTACCATGACCTAAAAACACTCGTCCATCAAAAGTGGGTATAATGGATTTGGTACGATAGCACATCATTGTGTGTATAATCCATGGATTAGAGATTTTTGGTATACCAATTAAAATAGTTTTGTGTGATAGTGATTAAATATTTTTATTTTTTTTAAAATTCAATGATACAGACATAGAGTGAAAGAAAGAAAGAGATTAAACATGTTGCTTTCAAAGAGTGAAAAAGACATGAATGACTTAGGGGGACAAAAAAATATATGGTTAAATTATATGTACACCCATATTCAGTCTAATATTAGAGAGATTTAAATTATCTTGGTCCCAAATTTTATGTTATATCTAGGTTATTATTTAAAATTTAAAATTTATATATTTTTTTAATCTATTTTGCACTAGGATTCAATGATAAGGCCTCTATTTTTCAATAGTGTAATCTTTTATGGATGTTAAATGAGTTGAATATTTTTATACTGGATTCTGTTAAGGAGGTCATAATGTATATATAATGAGATTCAGATTCAAAAAAAACATAGCAAATGAACTAGTGATACAATGACTTAAAAGATCCTAACTAAATCTTTATCTAATGATGTATTCATAACACCTATCATTATGCAACTGGATTCGAGATATGAAATATTCTATGAATTTTTTATCAGAATTATGTGTACGTAATGTATATGGAAGTATTATCTTTAATATTTTTTTTAATATTTTCTAATTATAATTGAATTAAGAATTAGAAAAATAAAAAATAAGACACTCGAAAGGGTAGAATTTCCGATCAAGGTAAAAAATTTAGATTCTATTTATAATTATTGTTCTAAAAATATTGTGGAATATTTATATAAATAAATTAATTCAAACTACCCCATGTAATTTGGATAGGATAGTTATTTTTTAGATGAAAAGTAAATGTAAAAAATAAATCAATATGAATATTATTTATGAAACAACTGACTAGATATTAAATCACATTACGTTAAGATGGATCAACTATTGAATATAAATGAAGTGAATTATGTATTACTGGAATAATTGATTTTGAAAAATAAATTAAAATAATAATTAAAATTTTACTTGAATAGTGATATCATGATAATGTGTGTTAAAAAGAAGGGGAAAAGTTACCAAGTTGAAGAACATGAACATGGTATAGAAAAGTTAACTTCCATAGAAAGGGAACTAAATAATAGAATTATCCCTCTAAAAATACAACCTGATGAGAGGTTAAAAATGGAAAATAAGATACATAATTTCTCAGAAAAATATATGACCAATTATAAGAGAATTAATTCATGATCAAGGATATTGAATTAAATATAAATTCCTTGATGATAAAGGAGATGTTTGGAAATATAATTATCACAACCAAAACAAGTGGAGTTCACAAAAATAAAAATATAGAATAAAATAATAAGATAAATATTAATGAAAAATATGTAATAGATGAATAATAAAAGAAAATTTCTTTAATGTTATACTATAAAGAAGTTTGGGAGACACCATGAGTGTGTGCCTATAATCCCATGTTGTGAAATGTTGAATAAAATACGCCACATCAATATCTTAACAAAGAAATGAAGACATGAGGTATGAATTTAATAAGATATTTTTTTGTTCTTACCATTGAAATATTGATAGAAATATATTTAAGATAGTATCAAAATGATTCATAAAAAAATATTCTATTCCAACGAAAAATAGGAAGTGAACATTCATAAAGGGAAAAACTGTTGTTTTATAGAATGGATTTACCACATTGGAAGAAAATAATAGAGCTAAAAATGGGTGCACTATGAAAAAATAATAGTTTAATAGTATAGTCCTTCCTCGAAGTAAAGACATAAAATATTGAGGAATATGAAATAAGACACTCAAGCCATGAAAATCATGGATGAGAATGTGAAGACAGATCCACCAATGAAGAAAAGGTTTAAGGTGACTATCATGGATATTGAAGTTGATAGACACAAAGAATGCGTAAGTGGTTTCATAAATATTTTGACAAGGTAAAAGTAAATAATAGTAAAAGATCTAGACTATGGTAGAGGAATCATGATAAAATATGCAATGGTAGATTCACAAAGGAGGAAATAAGAATTAGTCGGTTTAGTCTCACAAAAGTGGTAAATCTGATGCCAATCAACTGGAAGACCAAATAGAAAATAAGGAATTAAGTATGTATAAGTGGAATCACTCAAAGGATATCCACTAAAAATGTTATATACAATCCATGGGGTGTGATAGTTCCAAAATATATAAATGAAACTAGTAGGGTTAGAGGTATTATGTTTTATAATTAGTATCTATCATAATCCTAAATCTCATATGGTATCAAGGATATATATAACTCAATGAGTGGTTTCAAGAAACTAATTCTGATTTTGAAGATTAATTTGAAATTTAATGTGTGAATTAAGAGGTTCAAATAATTTAGTGACTAATATGAAATTATTGTGTTTCCAAATCCTTGTATCAAATATCTAGTAGAGTTAAGACAATTATAGTGATTAATAAATAGCTTCGGGCTTTAACTAAGGTGGTATCATACTACCAAATAAGAAAAATGCACCATAAAGGATGAATAACTATTTTTCATGAAAATTAAGTAAATATGTACATGTTTTAACAATGTGGTATCAAATAATTATTTTTTAGATACCAAAATCCATAGGGATGGATGTTTTATAGCCAAAACATGGTTTACCCTGGCTGAAAATTATCTCAAATCTAGATTTCATGAAATGAAGGAATCAAGGGGGGGGGGGGGGTTGTTAATGAGTATTAAAATGTTGTCTATCCTTATTTGACAAAGGATAATCCATGTGATGATTGAATAAACATGGACAACAATTTTTTTATTAAATTTTCCTCATAAAAATTAGTGTCAATTTATCCAACATGCTATGTGGCTCTCAAAATTTATGCTTTTTTGATTATTCACTAATAGATTTTTGTAATCTTGGTTGAGATAACATGAATAATTCATGAATGAAATTAAAAGATCATATTTCCTTATTTAAAGTCATTATGGATGTTTGAAAATTACATGGATATTATTGACTTTCTTAACTTATAATATTTTATCATAAATTGATCTCTGACTCTGTAAGTTTACAGTGTTTTTTAATGACTCATTTCCAAGTGGTAATTTCACCCACTAAAAATATTTTAGTAAAATTTAACTCGAGAGGTAAAATGATACTGAAATAGAAATGTGAGAATTCAGATTTATTTTTATCAATAACTGTAATAAATAATTGAGTGATTAATTAGAGGTTTACCAAAGTTAAAAGTTCCAAATTTTAAATCAATAAGTGGTTGGAAGAGCCTAAAGGATTCAATTCAAAAAATAGATCCAATATTTTAAGAGATACTGTTAGTTTGGAAGTGGATAAAATTCTTATATTTTGGAGGGTATAATTAAAATGGTTGATGGAGAAAATACTCTTTGTTAACAAAAAGTTGTATGAAGTGGGTTAATAAGAGGTCTCAGTTAGTATAAAGGCTTAACGGATCCTAATATCAAAATGGTATGTGAAATATTTTATTGAAAAGGGGGAGAATAAAATCTAAGAATATGGTTTTAAAAAGTTAATGTGATTCATCATGTCCCACAAAGACTTCTGTATATGTCATTAAAAATTTGAATAAAGTCATGTATGGATGAATGTGGAGTATATTTGTGAATATCCATGTATATAATTCAAATATATATGTGGAGATAACTTGAAGGAAAACATGAAAAACACTAATGGGGAGAAGGAATAAAAAGGAAATATCTCACATTGTTGAAATCATTTAATTTTATTTAAAAAGTAAGTGTAAGATTAATACTTCTTAAATACAGACATTGTTTTTATGTATATAGAATTAAATTTTAGAGTTAGATTTATAGAAGTGTTCTATAAAAAATTAAGGAGGAATTATTCAACCTAATAGTTACTAAGTGTTTTATTTTTAAGAATTTTATGTAAGCTATATATTATATAATTTATCTTAGAAGTGAATTTCAAAATTTAATATATTTCTGAAATTGTAGAAGTTATAAGGGATGTGGAAGCCTGGAAGTGTATGTGAAGGTTATAAATTTCAAAAGATGTGTTTTTTTAAAGTAGATCCCCAAGAAGTTTGAATGAATAAGTTGTTTTCAATACCTTATTTTTAAACGTTATTCATGAAGTGGAATCCCAAATATTATTTACAAGATCCATTCATAGATATTTTGAAGATGGAATATTATATTTTAAAAGTAGAAATAAATTGAAAAATTCTCGAATATGTATTATCCTCTTGGAGGATTCAAAACATATTTGAGATAAATACACAATATATTTTAGAAGAGTTGAAATTGAATGTCACAGAGTGGCTCTATGCATTGATAATACATTCGAAGATGATATGTAACATAACCTTGATGGAAAAAAATGTATCAAAGGAAAAAACTCATCTTTTATTGAAAGGATACTTTGAAAGGATATGTAATATCCTTTTAGAATGTATAAATACATCAAAGAAAAAAATACCCAAGCATATAGAAGGGTTTCCAAGATTAAATTTTAAAGGTGATCAGAGAAATATGTAAAGGATACCAAGATTTTAAAAGTTATATAATTAATAATTTTCCATACATAAGAGTCACCCACTTTGATATAAAAGGGTCACTCAGATCAAACTAGTAAAATGGAAGAGTTATTAACCCCTATATATATAAGAGAAACTTCATAATAATAATAAAATTCTCTAATGTATAATAGACTTTGTATTACATAATCATAATAAATCTAATATGTATCGATAGAAAAATTATAATGTCTAATGTGCAGAGATCACTAGGATTATAAGAAATGATTACCAATAATAATACCTAAAATTTTACCAATGAAACAATATGGAAAATAGGAAAATAGAAGAATACATAAGAGTAACTAGGATAAAGAATGATGATACATAATGGTTATTATCAATAATAAAATATGACTAAGAATACACCAACAAAATTTTAAAATATATGATATATCATAATAAATGAATTATAATGTGACTAGTTGGGGATATTATCATTACATGATATAAAATACTATGCAATGATTAAATAAGGAATACACTATGATGTTTAAATGGTTTAAATATGAGATTTGAATACACTTTTATGATCCAATTATTAAAAGAGTATCGCACTATGAAGAAGTAGATCATACCATGATAATTTTTCAGAATTAAAATACCATGTCATAGTGGATAAAGTATCACCTTAAAGAAGATAACAACTTTTAAATATAGATTTAGTTGATATTAAAATAAGATATTTGGATTTAGATTTCATAAATGTGGTTTCATCGAAGACTTTATAAAAAATAAATTTAACAGTTTTGGAAGCATGTTGTGCAATATTGAATATCTAAAAAAAGGAGCATGAATAGATTAACATATAAAATTATAAAAATAAAAATAAAATATGATATATACAGGGTGTTTTTATTTTCAATTCAAGAGAGAATGAGTAATGAATAAGAAGATATTACATTTCCATATCAGGATATTGATGAAGAAAAAAAATGATAATTCCAGTGTTCAATTCTTGGTTCTATATAAATTATTAACACCAGAAGTTATCCTATAGAGTTTACTAGAAATAAATAAATAACCAAAATAAAACCATTTTAATGATGCACTCGAACCTATAAAATATTCAACACCTAAGTCCCATTACCAAAACACATACAAAAAAACTATATAATATATTTCATAATAAAATAATAAATTTATTTAACATGGAATATATAGAGTCAAACTCCTTGGATACAATTATATAATCAAATTTATTAAGGAAGTGAAATATGTTAACAATAAAATAATAAATTCTTAACTAACAAATGAATCCACCATACAAAATATAGTATATCCAAACCAATGAAATTGTTTCCAATTACCATATGATCTTCTCATATAGTGATTACAACTTGATTTGATCATTATGGGTAACCCTTTACTTAGTTAAATACTTTCGTCACCTTAATTTTTCCTTCGGTTATACAATTAAAACTCCCAAAACATTCAATTTTTTAATCTTATGTCACATTATGAAGGCTCTTAAATATTACCTTTTCTAAAAAACCTCCAAGAAAATCCTTATATATAATTAAAAATTATTTTTATTTATTAATAGAAGAAACCTCACATAGGTTTCTTTGCATCTCCATACATCCACCTTCAGTCTTGTCAAGGGGTATATTTTGTTTTTATTATTTTGGAATGACTTCTTTCGGCCTTCATTCTTATCAACATTTGAACTTTTTTATTTCCATTCTAATATATCTAATGAGGATTGGAAAATCAAACTTCCAAAAAACAACACAACCCTTAGTTTTTATTACATATACATAAAATTATTTTCACAAAGTTAAATTAAATAATCTCCCACTTGAGAATCATTTAATTTATTCAACACAATGTCCATTATTAGTATTCACAAAACTCATGCTTTCCCAACACTTAATTTATAAACATATGATTCACCCACTAGGTTTTTGGTCTCCCAAACCCAAATAAAGTGTAACACCATCTAAAAATATGTTGGAATATAACCTTTTTTTCAAATATGATGGATTTTGAAATTAATTTAATTCCAATACCCTATCATATTTTTTTGGATAAAGTGTCACTTCAACTAAATATGTATTTTCCAAATGTAAAAAATTAACTTATTATCAAGTTGAATTACATAATTTGAATCACAATAAAAAACATCATTATCTTGAATTCATCTAAGATCCTCCAATATGCTATTCAGCAAAATCAAATACTTATTATATTTTATTGTTAACTTTTAAAATATAATTTGAATATTAGATTTTTAATTCATACTCAATCTGCTAGATGTGAACACATATCCCATCATTATCTTCTATCTAGATGAATCTCTCCCAATGTCTGAGTTTGGATATCTCTTCAATTATTAATGAATTCTAAAATAGATAGATATAATTTTAGAACCCTTATGATATTGGAGGATTCAATTTACCACTTTTTAATGTTCTATTATATAATTTTCAAGGAATCTAATAACTTATCCCAGTTAATATGTAATTTTAAACTTTGTACAAACCATGAAACACTGAAAACGTCCAACTACAAATTTATAAAGAATCTTTTCCATGTACTCATCCTCAACTCATATTCCTGGTGAATTATCATTGTTAAAATTCAAATATCCCTCAAGTTGAGTAGTCAATAATTTCACCTCTATCATTATAAAACATTCAAACAAATTTTGTATGTATTCGGATTGAGTTGGGAACAAATTTTTGGAACTTAAATCCCTTATAATCCATATAGTCAAGATATATTTCTTCATTAATATAATTATTTATCCAAAAAAATCATATATATTTATATATTGTATCTAATTAATTCATTACTTTATAAAAAAACAATAAAAATGTTATCAACATAGAGTAGTTAGATTTTGAAGCTTCCATCATCAAAACCCATTAGTAATAGTAATGATCAACATTTATCTAGATGAAATTCTAATTTTCTATCATGGTTTTGAACTTATAGTTCCACTAACATGGTGATTCTTTCAATCAATAAAGGATTTTTTATCTTTAACAAGAAAAATTTGTTCGATTTCTCTATGAATGCTTCTTGTTTCTCCATGCATATTTCTTAATCTATGTACCCATGAAGAAAAATGGTATGAAATATAAATTCCCTCTATGTAAACCTTCCTTTGAAACCATATTAAGTACTCTATTAATATCAATGTATTATAAAATCATAGAAAAATATTATTAAATTCAATAACATTAATATAATGAAACCCTTCATAATAATACTTTCCTTGTAACTCTTTCTACCATCCACTTTGTCCTTTAGATTATAAAGAATTTATTTTGATGTACTATTTTTTCAAAGGTCTATAACTTAACTACCATATTCTCATAACATGTAATTAATGCATTTACTTTCTTATTTTTAACTCCCACTATCTCTATTCTCGTAGTCTTGCATCCTTTTCTGGGATTTTGGGATATCCTTATTCCATGATAATCAAAGAATGAAAATAAATTTTGTATCGTCAAACTGGGGAAAAAATACTGATAGAACTTCACTACTGTCCTTATGGATTTATATTTCTGAAACCACTTCTTTCGAAACTATAAATTCTAGATTTGTTACATGATATCCAATAGTCCCTATGAATTATGATACTTTTGGTCTTACAATTAACAAAGATACAAGTGAGTGCACCAAAGACTTTATTATTGAATGTTTCAATGTTTCTTACATACCACCATTTATTTAGAAGTTCCTTCCCCAATAGATAATCACTTCTCTTTACCATATAACATACATATTCATAAATTCTTATAAAAAATCCTTGGGGTAAATATAAAGAATTCCTATAGTGCTTTCCATTTTTATTAACTTTTGATTCTTCCTTTATAAGACTCCACATTGTTCTAGAATACCATGTCTTATATTCTAAAAAATTATGAAATTATACGGGTAGAACATATGAAATTCTCTACTTCTGTATTCCACACTTTTATATGACATGACACTCTTCAGTTTTCTTCTAGTTTACATATCTACTATATCTTTCTATTTAATGAAGGTCCTGAGTACTTTGAAGTTTTTATTGAGAATGAACAAAAAAACCTTCCATATTGAATCATTGATTAAGGTATCATAGTATAATGAAATTAAATGAGAAAAGTTCAAAGATATACCCTATACATCCACATTAACTTGTACCAACTTCCAATCCTTGTACATCTTACCTTTTATTTGAAAAGACATTTTCACTACTTAATATGAATTAATTCAATTCATATTTTATAATATATTATAATAATATTCAACATTACATTATCAGTAGAAATTTTCATCCCTTAATCACATAATTAACCTATATTTCCATCCTCAAATTTTTTTGAAATTACTTTTCTAGCAGTCATTATAACTTAAAAAACTCATGTCAGGAAGATATTTCACCCTTTAATCCTTTGGCTACCACTGTAGAACCATGTTTAATTATAAACACTCTATCTTAAAAATTTTTACATACAAATTAATCATATAATGATCCCAACAAAAATATTTTCTTCTTAAACCATGGTTTGTAAAACAACCATTAAAAGTATTGCAAGATTTTATTCGTCGTCTCGATGGAAATATCATCCATACATATAACCTCAATATATCAATTTTTCACAAGTCATACCCTACTATATCTTCTAGAATTATAATTCATCATACTTCCTCTACCAGGTGTTGAGTGATATAAAACTATAAATTTTATTATATATGAATCTAGTGAACTAGTGACAGTCAGACAAAGATTACTAATATCATTTGATACAAGATATGAAGATGCACTTATGAAATCATATACTTCATAATTAACTCTTTATTAATTATAATATTTATTCAGATAATATTTCTTCCCATAATGGAAACACATGTTACCACCTTCCACTGAGATACTAAAACTCCAAATTCTTCTTATTTTTCACTTTATACGAATTTTCCATGTTGCACAAAAACACATAACTACCATACTCTATATAGTTATGAAAGATTATTGAATCTCTTTATGATGAATATATTTAATTATAAGTTGATACTTAAAATTTGAAAACATAAATTATATATTTTAACATGAGTTACTCACCATGGTAACCATCACACCCCATGATACCATGTGTGATAAAAGTAAAAACAATTCCAACCCCAGATCCATGAAACTCACCATCACCAATTCCAACTAACTTCAAATAATGTTTAATATTAATTATTTGATCATAAACCATATTTTATTTTGATATTCTCATGTTGAATAACTTTAACAATAATTAAACCTTATTCATTTCTATAATCTTCTCATATATATCATCTAGGAATTTATTATGTTCAAAAGATATTTTCACATCTTATTTGTTATGAACTATATTCAGGGATAGTGAAAGCTTGATCAATATATGTTTTTCTTACTCATACTTTCCCATTATTCTTTCTTAATTAATTATAACATGGCACTGATTAACAAAATATCAAGATTCCCTAATTGTATATTATTCTATATCTATATCTTATATAATCTCAAAAACATTCAATCAAACTTCTCCAACCATAAATTACCCTCCTCTAACAACATTACATCTGAAACTAATGAAGTCCCATTAAATTATAAAAAATTCAGAGGGGTCCTAAAATATTTAATAGAATTATACTACAAGGGTAAAAAAGAATTATGATATTAGACTGAGATCTAAAATACCTTTCCCTGGGTCTAGACATCATAGACCCAATAACTGAAGCTCTGATAGCACTTTTATGGTTCATGGAACTTAAATTTTTTGAAAGATATAATCCAAAACATACTTAGATAAAATATAACTATAATGATACTACTATAATGATGAAACATGACATATAATACATGAAACACCTATGTCACCACATCAAAATAAACACTTCAAAACAAACTAAAACACAACTTATAAAGGATAAAATAATAATGAAACAAAGGAAAAAGAAAGAAAAGTTATTTTATATAGTTCATACATAGTCTTACTCAATGGGGGAATAATATAATCACTTATGTTAACAAATTGAAATATGATTTCAATGAAACAATAAATACTTAACCCAAAAATTAATTCACTATATAAAATATAGTAGATCATTGGTGGTGAAACTACTTCAAATGCATTTCAAAATTTTAAGACACTGAGTCCACTGCAAATATGATATTTATGGGTAAAACCCTTCTTAGTCAAATACTTTCTCTACCTTAACTCCTCATTCTCGTGTATAATTAATTCTTTTCAAGCTTTTATATGTTTAATATTTCATAATATTCTAAACAAACTAATGTCTTCCATTTACTAAGAAAACTCTATGGAAAATAATTTTATATCATTAAAAAACTATTATTATTTATTAGTAGTAAAAAATTACCCAATTAGTTTTCTCCCCAATAGTTAAACCTTCAATATTATCAAATGGAAATGTGTTATTGCACATTTATGGCATGCCTACTTCCAATCATTTGAACCTTTTTTTACTTCTACTCCACCATCACCATCCGAGATTCAAAAATTAATCATAAAAAATAAATCTTTCCATTATTTCAAAAAAACTATATAGAAAATGGATTTCATTAAGATAAACCTAAAAATAATTATTTTCATCTCGTGGAAAATTTGTAACTACTATGAATCTATGGGAGAAAAAGACAAAATCATCATATAACATATTTAAATTTCCTGGATGGTTAGTTGTTATTTTCCTAGGTTTTTTGAAAGTGATTATAGTATTTTTATTGGTGGTACAAAGTTACGGGGATCACTTTGGTATCTTTGGGGACTGAAACATACATAGTGGAGGTTAAGATGTTAACTGTTTCAATGTTATGGGTATAGTGGTTTTCTATTTAATTGTTGGTCCATACTGTATAATGGTTTGTAGTTTGGATTTTGGAATTTTGGGGGTTATGGTTATAGGGAGAGAATTGGAAGGATTCCCATGATAATATGGGATGGAAATAAAAATCGTTCCCACAACCATAAAGTGGATTCTTATGTAAGGGTTAAATAATCTAACATAGAAAAATTTTATATTTTTGAGTATTTATATGGGGTATATTGAAATCATTAGGACATGGAGGTTCTATATGGATCAACATAACATCTACCACCCCATGGTCTTGTGAGGGTGGTATATTGGGGATCGACATAACATCTACCATGACATGGTCAGGAAAGGTGGAGATCATGCGATGTTCATAAAATGTCTAGGAGGATTGTATATATGGAGTGAAATTCTTTCGATAATTTCTATCCTTTTCTATGTTTTAAATAAGGATTCATATTCCATGGAATATTACAGGACATGAGGTTGGAATCCCTATATGAAATAGAAAGGTTGGACCAAATTTCTTAATTAATAATTTTGATTTTAAGGTAGTTGATAGAACCATGATGTTTGTGGATATATGACCATTTCAAATGGTTTAGATATAAAATTATTTTTATATGAGGACTTCTTGGATGTTTTTAAAGGCTTTATGCAATTTTGAAGGACCATCATGTTTTCACTATAAATAGGGGTCATGTTTTTCTTTAGAAAGATTTTATTCAATTTCCTCAAACCCAAGCTAAACCAAACCATCATTGGAAACTTATAGGAATAAATTTTATGTATTAAACCTATTATTTCATGGATATTGATCTATTATTTTATATGGTACCATCTATTCCATTTATTTATCTTTTTTTCATTCCTTTTATTATAAAATTTTATGTAGTAAGAGTTTATAAAGATTTATTTGTTTTTCAAGTATGTATTGATGTTGTATTATTGTGGTTAGGTATATAAGTGGTTCCACTAAAGGTTAGTAGTGGTTGATCCTTGGTTTCATTCTTGTGCAGTGTTACAAGATGTTTTGTATTGAAGTATTGGATTCATGATTTATCAATTTTTATTTAAATGTATTTATGTGGACATAATTC
This sequence comes from Viscum album, assembly GCA_963277665.1. NCBI lineage: Eukaryota > Viridiplantae > Streptophyta > Magnoliopsida > Santalales > Viscaceae > Viscum > Viscum album. Next base: position 386,316,525 of record OY728148.1, on the reverse strand, counting down.
TTTTTTTACATAGGGAAAACTATTGGAATTAACCTAAGAATGATAATGGACTAATAAAAAGAAATTATATTGGGGGGAATAAGGGATTATTTATATGAGTTTTACCATATTCCATGATATTGTTTATATATTCCTATTATTAGTTTGTTGGTTTTTGATGTGAAAACCTGTTTTGTGATTGTTCCAAGTTTTTATCACATCCCATAATGTGGCAGTCACATAAATATGGAAATGAATTAGCAGATTGGAAATATATAAATTTCTATTGATATAATTATACTAAACATTTTGAAAAAATATTAATGCATGGATAAAATAGATTATTTGATAATAATTGTGGTTAAATTAGCTGATTTTTACCAATAGTGTCCAATTTATATTTTTATTCATAATATTGGTTTGGTAGATGATTTTTCTATAGGTTTCCATGTCTGGTCATGGGAAGTTGTAGTTGTTTATGTGGTAGTGGATTTGGGTTGATTTATTAATTGTAACGATGGTATGGATTGTTTTCTGAAAAGAGGGTATAGTTATACAACAGGGGAGGATGATAGTATGCATCATAATGAAAGATATGTGGTGTTTGGTTTTGTGTTATAGGGTTTATATTAAGTGTTACTAATGGTATGAAATGTGGTAGTATAAGAAAGAATTTATTAACCTGTTATTGTAAATGAATATTGAAAAGATGAAATGAAATGGGTAATAGTAGGACAAAATATAAGTGATAAATAATGAATGGGTTTTCATTAAAAATGTAATTGAATAACATAAGGAATATAATCTGTCCGATAAATAATAAATGTATACATAGTCAAATTATATGACTGAAAGGGGAATTATAAATATATAAAAATTTTTTTTGGTGTAAAGAGGAGGGGTTGGTTGGAATATAGATATAAAAGTGGTTTCTAATATGTGGTGGTGGTCATGAAGTGATGTTGATTGGTATAGTAGTTTTGTTTTTGTAAAAACCATTAGTTTGAGATTGTGTTTGGATTTATATGATGTACATTCCTTGTTATTTCATACATACCCAACCAAATTCAAATAACCTTACTGACACCCAAAGATTTTGGGTTCTAGGTGATTTTTCCAATATTCAAGTTCACAATGGAATAAATGGATGGCTACTACCTCTACTATCCTATACCCTTTTAATGTGGTATAAACTATGATTGCCAAATGTTTAAGTGAAATTTATTATTTTTTTATGTGATGTGATGAGTTGATCTTTATGTATATGATGAGATACATGGTTGTGGTTGGTTATGGAAGGAAGAGGTAATAAGGTTAATATCATTCTTGTTCATGATACCCTGCTATAATAGATATGTGATATTTTTTTGGGATATGGATATGTAAAATGTTTATATGATGGTGATGTGGTATGTAGGAACATATATATGGTTATGAGGACATAAAAGGAACATCTGTGCTAGGATGTTTTCTATTGGTACGTGAGAGTGAAAAATCAGTTGGGATATAGTTTCATGTTAACTTAATGATATATATATAAATATTAATAAATGACTATGTTATTATATTTGGATATATTATGGAGTGAGTTATCAGTGGCAAGTATTATTAATAGTTGACATGGAAAATGGATGTGTTTATTTTAATGTGTTTTTGAGAGTCATTTTTATCCTTCCTCCACATTTTCAAAAGAGGTCTAAAGGAGGATCTTATCGAGTTTACATTTACCCTCAGCCCTATATATATAAATTTGGTTTATAGGTCTCTAAGTGGATTTTGGTGACATATTTGGGTATTACGAACATAGAATTTGGGTTTCTATCATAGTGATTAAATAGTATTTTTCTTATAGTATTTCATTTATTAAAGTTTATTATGTATGGTATTTACCTTGAATGAAAGATGTTGGTCAAATTTTATAATATGTATTTTATTTTTTGATTAAAATTATTTATTCCTTGTATTATTGTAATATTTCAATTTGAATTATTTATAACCTCAGTTATTGTCTCAATATTTTGGCCTATTTGAGGTGAGATTTAGGGGTCAATCTCAACTTCATTATCGTATTAAGACATGTTCATAATGGGGAAGGTTGAGATAGGGTTGCATCATAACTATGGAGGATGTTTAGGATGGTGATTTAAGTTAGGAACTGGTGAGGATTACATGATATTACTAGTTGATCATGGTGTGTAATGTAGAAAGGGATAATGTCTAGGAAATATGTGATTGAGTCCCTTATGATTGACCAAAATAGCCAAAATATTACTAAAACCACTAGGAGAGATAATGATAATTTCATAGTAGTGATATAAAAATGGTCAATGCATTGTACATGGGTTTGAATATGTTTTTATAGGGTTGATATTGAGGAAATTAGAAAAAAAACCTTATCAAATGATCTTCAATAAATTCTATATTACTATACATTGTAGTTTTCTTATTTTTATAGAGACAGATCCTAGTAATAATGTACATCTAACTATGGTTGGTGATGTGTATTTTCATGATATGGTTGACTATTGGCTGGTTAAATTGGATGAGGAGGATCATTATTAGAGGTAGATGTTTTGCATTTTCAAATGACAGGGATTGGTGAAATATCATTGAAGAGGCAATAATTTGAAGATGAGGTACTAATTATAGGAGGTTTATTTTTTCCTTCATTTTGAACCATTATTATTTAAATTATAGGTACCCAATGGATATTAATTAGATTATTATGGCTATACACTAGTGGTGTATCCTATTCCATAGAGAATTAAAGGTGGAAGTGATCTCATGAGATGATTTATAGAGGGAATTCTATGTATAATCCCTTTAATCGACGATGAAATAGGTAAAGTGGTAGGAATTAATCTCTGTCTTCCAAGGGAGGCTAATCCTACAAGAGATCAATATCATATTTAAGGATATTCATCATGTTGTTCTTGATATTTTCCTTAATGATGATGCTAGAGTTTGGAAATAAGATGAGGTGATACATTCATCTATTCAATATAATTTAACCCCATTTATGTTGATTATATAAATGGAGGTTGAGAATAACGATGTGGTGATCAATAAGATACATTCACAACAAATATTATATCAAGAGGGGAGTCACTAAGGATCTTAAAGGGGTATCATAGTAGATAAAAGATATTTTTTTGAAACAAATGAGATTATAATTAGAAGGGAGTTTTTCTCTATAGTATTCCCCACACTTATTTATAGATACAAGTTCTCATGTATATACTAGGAAATATATGCAAGTGTGATTTATTTGTTGTTGTAATTACCACCATCAATTCTAGTGTCGGACCATTCCTAGAGGATTAAAGTATGGGCTTTGATTTTCCATTATTGACTTTATATAATCTTCCATAGAGGCCTTATATATAGTAGGGACAACAATCATTTTTTTACCAAGAGGATATATTAATGGTATAAGAAAACCCTATTATTTCCTACACCATTAGGGATATAGGGATGTGTTTGGCTATGTAAGTGATCATTAGTAGGTCTGATAAGGTATAAGGTATAGGGATAGTTAGTGGTACACTATGGGGATTTCATCATCATGTGGGATAAATATTTTTGATGTACCATCAACTTATCTTATTCTATGGTCTTCACTATATTTAATATTGGACCTTCACAGTCCTTTTTTTCACCCACCTTGGCCTATTTTATGGGTCTTAGGGTTGAGTGGCTCCCATTTCCACTAGTGTTGAATTATCTAGTTAGATGTAAATAGTGTTTTCTAGATATGTTTTTGGGTTATCATTTGATGGTGAGGAAACATCATTCATTGAAGAATTTATTTCTACCATAGATGAAACTATATGATGTCATCCATTGCATTGATTGGTAGTATTCTATGAATGAAACCATCAACTACTTCCGACCGAGAATTGTGTACATTGATGTGGGTGGGAAGCATGTGATTTTCGTTGGTGAGAGCGATTATCAGATGGTCCATTGGAATGATAGTCCTCTGTTATTTAAGATATTTTTGATATATTTATATTTATTAGAGGTAAAATTGGTGGAGTTTCCTTTAATATTTAAGGATATTTTTGATTTCATTCCTGTATATGTTTTAATACCACACCCTCGATGTGATATTTAGTTTTTAACCGTGTTTAAGCCTAGAGCCTCTGAAATTTTTATGAATTCTTATCGAATGACACCTTTAAATCTATAGTATCTGAATATTCATATAGATAATTTTATGTATATAGTCTCATTTTCTACATTCCATTATGGGGTACTATAGTACTGTTCACTAATGAGAACGGTGGTCTGAGGTTGTACATATACTTCCATTTTTTGAATGAGGTAACAATTATGAACAATTACGCTCTAATAAAGATAGATGAATTATTCGATTAGCTAAAGGGATCTAAATGTAACACCCCAAGCTTCCTCAGTATGTTTCCTTTCGAATAATGCAATGACGTGCATTGTACGCAACTTCGAGATTTTAACACACCACAACCAATCAAACTAGCCGTTATGAAGAGTAATACATACTTTTTAAAATTATATATATTTTATATTTCAAAATTGAATTCATTTTTGGATTCAGAATATCTAATTTAGCCTAAGGTGAAATTTTGGTACTTTTCGGATAACTTTCATATTTTGATGAATAGTGAAAATTACTAAATTTTAATTAAAAACAACTTTTTTAATCAAAATAATTAATAGTGATAAATTATGAATTTGAGTGGTTTTAAAGTATATTTAGAATATATTTTTACCATTTAATATAATTTTGGTCATTGGACATAATTTTACAATTAAACCGAACATAAACAAGTGTCAATCTTTTGATAGTTATTATATCTTAAAAACACGCTTTTTGTTTTGACAGAGGAATTAATTTTAAATTAATTTCTACCACTTATGTGTTTTGAATTTAGGAAAATGGATTCCATATTTGGAATCAGGATGTTCAAATTGTGTAAATAGGTAACTTTTGTTTTTAGACATTTTGAATAATTACTGCGGTAAATATTTTATTTACCATGGTTAAGGGTAAATCCGGTAAATAACGGTTAAAAAATAATATTATAATAAAACTAAATTACCCTAAAACATGTCTTAACCCTATTGTTTGATACATGGTCGACCATGGGCATATTTGGGTCGATTTTGGGACCCCATGGATCCACTTGTAAGTGATAATGACACTTTATTTTAATTAAGATAAAATGAATACAAAAATGACACAAGCATATATATTTTAGCAAAACAATTGTTACATAGGGTTATATATGTTGTATTTTAGATTATAAATATTAATTAGAAAGATAAAAAGATTTCCTACATAATTATATTTTATTTATAATTTTTATACGTTAAATAATTTATTTTATTTATGACACAACAATGATGAAGTAATTACTATAATAGTGAAAAAATAAAATAATTGATATTATAAATACCCAAATAAATATAATATGAAACTTTTAATGAATTAAACTAATTTTCTAGGATAATATGATATATTAGGATTGTTTTAATTTACTTTTTTTGAAGTAATCAATCTGTTATGAGTTTCAGAAAAATCAACTATTGAATAGTGTCAAAATTGACATAAAAGAGTTATTAAAACAAATATTATATTATTAATTGATATTAAATTCCTAAAAATCTAAGGTTCAGACAAGAGACTTATATCATGATAGGTTCATCATTAATGGACCACTTGGGGGTCGCTTGGATGTATATAGTAAGTTTATTAACCATATTATATAAAAATACAAAGAGACATTGTAAAAGTGAAACTAATTAACTTAGAGTTAATACTTAAATATAAGGTTAATATAAGTACCCAAACCTGTCTAAATTCTATTGGATGAGTTGTTTTCGACCCATCCCCACCTTAAACTTTGAATAGTCAACTTTGGAGCCATTAGAAACCGAATATGAATTTATTATAAACTAATATTTCTAGCTTTTCCAAAGGTGCCCCTCACCCCTCTTATAAAAGGGCACTCCTCCTTCTCATTTCTTCACACCTTCAAAGCCTTTTGGATCGGCCAAAATCTGCCCAAATACTCTCCCAACTTCCCTCACTACAACCTAAGGGCCTTATTTTGATCAGAAAGCCAACCTAAGGAGCCCTTTTGATCAAATCAAAAGGAAGAACCCGAAGAAGAGGTAATGATTTCACCACCCTTCACCAAGTTCATTTCTTCTTCCACTTCTTCTTCCTTTGTTCTTACCATTCTAAAATAATAAATCCAGTATCTCACATATACTGTGATGTTATTATAAATATGGTACAACCATATTCAGTATTCTATCCACCCTTTGAATAACATGTCACCATACGTGCGTACGTACGGCTTACCGTCTCCACGTCGTGGTGTAATTGTTATTCAATATATTATTATTTGGATGGGTATAATAATGATGTGTAACTCATGTAAATAATAAATATAACATGTTAATTATTCTTTATATATGATATACCATCCATTTATATATTATTTTAATATCAAAAGAATCATATTGTCGCTCGTGCGTACGTACGGACTACCGTCTCCACGAACGCGATGAGATTCATTCTCCATCGTATCCATTCAAGTATAATTATGATTTGATGATTGAAATATGATGTATAAGGACTTGATATCATTCTAGATATGAATAATATACATCCCATTAATAACGAATATGGATCACATAACAAAGAATATAAAGTAAAATGAACCCGTTAACACCCGAAATGACGATAATTCTAAGATATTATTAACAAATCAATGTTAAAAGATCATATATGATATCATATTAAAGTAAATGATTCTTGTATTATTAAATAACAATTATTTCACAATTATACAGGAGGTAAACCTACCATCGACCAAAGAAAATGTACAAAGTACAGGATTTTCTTATCTCACTTTCAATTCCGTGAGATTTCCATTGTTCGCCACTAAATTATTGAAAGTGGTGTATTGTGTACTGCCATTTGATATATATTATCATGATTCTATTTATATTCATGTTATTCTGTAAATCATTTTGTGGTTATTAACTTTTGTCCATACGACTCAGTTGATTAACGTGGTAAGGAGTTTCTTATCTCACTCTTAATTTCGTGAGAATTCCATTATTCACCACTTATTTATTGCATGTGGTGTGTGTGCTGCCCATGTTTGTATTAATTGTGTAATATACTTTAATTCATTTATATTTACATCATCATTGTGTTATCCTTCTTTCATGGGTTCATGTTTCATAAGTTACCAAATCGATAAGGGAATTTGAAATTCCAATTACCATTTATTCGGCTTTATGCAAACTCCATTGATTATTTTACTCCGAGAATATGTGTGGAATCTCTATTCATTTTCTTATGTAATAATTTCCACTACCCTTCCTGTGGATATACTTTTGATACACATAATCACTCCATTTATAATTCTCAAGTCATTGATATGAATTTGATAAGAGTAATTCACTATTTGTTGAGTTAAACATCCAATTCGTTGGTGTTGTTTTTACAAGAATATGTGTGAATATCCTATGATTAGTTTACACTAAATATCCAATCATATTTACTGTATTTATATTTGTCACACATAATTATGTCATTGATTTATCCTTAACCTAAGGATACAACCTTTATGAGAGATTTCATCTCAATTTACATTCCATTGAGACTTCTTTGTTGATATACACCAAATCACTTTTATGTGGTGTATATAATGTACTTTGACATAGTATATCATGATTCCCTTTATTCTCATGATATTACAAAGTTTTGATTACCTCAATTATTTGTATTCAAGTGTCTCTTTTGGTTAGAATCTCTAACTAAAATACCATTTTTAAATGTTTTAAAGACTTATTCATCTAAACCTTTCTCATTAATGTACATGTTTTAAAAATGGTTTTAAGGATTTATTTATATGGACATTAAAGTTTAGAAATGAAAACTCCTTTTTAAATGTTTCAAAGTGGTATGGGACACTTTGATTCAAAAATCTACTTTTAAATGGCTTCTTGACAAATAGTGTGACTTTTAAATGATTTCAAGAAAAGGGGGATATTTCCCTCAAATAGTTTTGATGATTATTTTCATCTATGTCAACATCCTTCATTATTCATGATTAAGGTTAATGTGATACAATACAATCTTCCATATTGTATCAAATGAGTTATGTTTAACTGTGGATGTTCTATTTTTATACCATTCATGGTTTGTGGTTAAAGTGTTGACATTTCGTATGCTAGTTTTAATATGAATGTTTATTTTATGCTTAAACCTATTCATATGAGGAATTCATTGGACTTATTAAGTGACGGGTGGAGCCCGCTATAGCTCCTCGATGCATTAGTAGGTCTCATGAGACAAACTAGTGTCTTGGCACAAGGCCTTGGAAAAATCTTATTTGTAGTCTTGGCACGAGGCCTTGGCTATGTGGTTATGATAATCTGGCATTATGCATTCCACCATTATGAAAGTGGTTATTGATATTGCATGTGATCATTCGACTAGTAGAATATCCATGTGAGTAAGTAAATGGCATTATTTCATTTTATTTATTACATACCATGTTGAAAGTTCATGTTTAAAAGGCTTTTGTTTTAGTTATAAATTTCCTTAAGTGTTTATGCTTATTTATGAAAGCTTCTGCTATAATGTTATCCTTACTGAGCATCTGAGCTCACCCCTTTCAATGTTTTATTTTTCCCAGGATTATGAAGAAGTAATTTATGAATGACCTGCAGGGATAGTATGAGGGGATATGAAGACCAGATGTTTTTTTTATGATGTAATGTAAAAATTTATGGATGTATCTAGTTATTCCAAGGCTACTAAACTAATCGGTCTTTCGAGACTTGATCTTTCTCGTGATCATGCCAATGTTATATAATAATGCACCGACTCTAGGTAACTAGGGTCGGGGTGTTACAGTTGGTATCAGAAGAAGTTTAGTACAAACCTTGGAAGCTAGATTTAGATAAATTCTGATTAGAGCACGTAGACCTAAGATGAACTTTGAGGATTAGTATAAAAGAACTTCCTAGAATTTTGGTATTGTAGAGATTTTGTGAGTTTTCCGAGCAATACATCCCTCTCTAGATACGAGCAGGTAGAGGCGGCTCTGGCACAGATGTACCTAGGGGTAAAACCCGAAAACACCGCTTTGAGCTAGACTCGAACGGGAACTGGTGCACGACAATGGGCCTTGCTGCACTCTTGGTTACGACACTCCCGGGGGATATGCTTAGGATAATTTACATTTTCTTTACAAACCGATTTAAGTAATATATATATAAGATGAGAGTAAATGACCTTGGTTAATCCTAATTTGTTTCAAATTGAGAATATGGTGACATTTTAATCTCTAAATGATTTTACGACTACTATTACTCACACAATGCTTTATGGTTTTAGTCAACGGCTGGATTCCAAGGAAGTCATAGTGACTTTGAAAATGATGTACAAGGTGGGAACGGTGGTGGCCATGAGCAACAAAATGGAATGTTGATAGGCGTAAAAGTTATCGTCTTTATGCCAAATCAGTTCTCCAAAAATATGATCAACAACATATATATTAACCAACTCCCAGACTCAACAAGGAAGAGAAAGGTGATAAATGATAAGAGCTCCAGCAATGGAGACCATGGAGAAAAGAACCCTCAATTTTCATCATGTAGGAAATGTGGAAAGAGACACCTAGGAAAGTGTCTCAATGGGACAACGAAATGTTTTACGTGCGGGAAGGAAGGACATAAAGTGAAGAATTGCCAAAGAAAAATGAAGAGTACTATGGAAGAAAATAAAAATGGTCCCAAGAGTCCATTTACAGTCATTTGCCGTAAATGTAGGGGACCTGGCCATTACCCGAGTGAATGTCCTATTCTATAGGATATTTTCTTGGTCAAAGAATAAGCTATGTGGAAATAAATGGTTGGAGAAAAATTAGCACTCCTTGTTGATGGGTTTACTTTGGAATAATTTTCTCTTGTATTTGTAACCCCGCAGTTTGCCATGTGAGAATGATATTTGAGGAAGAATTGTCTCTTCTCTTGTGGATATAGGTATAAATAACCATTTGGTTTTATATGATCATTGGGGTTTGAGAAAATGATATGTTATTATAATTTGGGATGAAAATGCAAATTATGATATAACATTTGTGGTTAAATTATGTTATTTTGAGGAATTTATCTCATCTTGGTAATATTATAAAATATAGTTTTTGAAAAAGGACAACACGTAAACCGTGTGACAACCCGTCGCGTCGGACAAAGCTATGGGAATCGAACCCACAACCAAAGTGCGATTGGGATTTATCGCCTACCACTGGACTACGTGAAGTCCCTGGTTAGTGTGACTATTTTTTTTGTTAAATGATTTTATTGATCAATAATAAGATGATTTGGGTTCTTATGTCTTATCAAATGAATACCCTTGGTATATGAAAATGATTTGGTGATTAAGTGATAAATGTTATTTTGGAAGATGTTCGCTTTGTTGGGAACACTATATGCCCAAGGAAAATAGAATACAATGGGGTTTCATTTATAGAGTAATGATGGATTTTTATCTACGTTTTTATTGTTGATTTATAGTTATTTGGGTTATTTATGGAAATGATTAACCAATAACAGAGAATATGTGATAATGTTAATTACTTTTAAGTATGTGACTTTAAGAGTATTTGATGTCATTTGGAGATACAATGTAACATGGGAGACTACATAATCAAATTCTTCTATGTTTTGGGTTTCAATATTAGTTTGGATTATATTAAAGGATTTTAAGGACAATTGGTTATTGAATGGTATCTATTTAACTTTGGGGTATTGTTGGTTTAAATTTAGAAATTAAGATTAGTGCATATTTATCTCAATGAATATCCTTTTGGGGGATCATTAGATCCTTCACTAACCATTTTGGTTTTGATTAATCTTCAAAGACAATGTAAATATATGGTTTATCCTGCATGGATCATGTGATTCTCTAGAAATTTATTCTAGCTCTTCCAGTGTGACCAAGTCTTCTTGAATACTCATCGTTTAAAAAAAATTGAGTTAGTGGTGGAAATTTATTAAAGAATGAAAATATACTTAAAATGTAAGTATATCTCATAATGTTCTTAGTCAATATCATAAATGAATTCCTCTTCCTTATGTAATGTAACTTAAAAAAAATGTTGTCTGTTTACTTTCCTACTAGGAGACTAATGGTCGTTTGTCCCAACACAAGTTTGTGGTTTTTTCATTGTTAACTTTCTCCTAATCATTATTTATATCCCTCTCTATCAGAACATGACACTTAGTTTATCATCCATATCCATTTTTTCTTACATGGAATCCTAGTATGTGTTATCTTGGATGACCCTTATACCTCTCTTTCTTTCTTTTAAAGTGATAGTTTTATTGACTCTTTTTCCGATGTGGGACTTTCCATTATATTCCCAAGAAAAATTTTAAAAATTTCGAGGACGCAATTTATTGAAGGAGGGGAGAATGTAACACCCCAAGCTTCCTCGGTATGTTTCCTTTCGAATAATGCAATGACGTGCATTGTACGCAACTTCGAGATTTTAACACACCACAACCAATCAAACAAGCCGTTATGAATAGTAATACCTACTTTTTAAAATTATATATATTTTATATTTTAAAATGGACTTCATCTTTGGATTCGGAATATCTAATTTATCCTAAGGTGAAATTTTGGTACTTTTCGGATAACTTTCATATTTTGATGAATAGTGAAAATTACTAAATTTTAATTAAAAACAACTTTTTTAATCAAAATAATTAATAGTGATAAATTATGAATTTGAGTGGTTTTAAAGTATATTTAGAATATATTTTTACCATTTAATATAATTTTGGTCATTGGACATAATTTTACAATTAAACCGAACATAAACAAGTGTCAATCTTTTGATAGTTATTATCTCTTAAAAACACGCTTTTTGTTTTGACAGCCAGAATTAATTTTAAATTAATTTCTGCCACTTCTGTGTTTTGAATTTAGGAAAATGGATTCAATATTTGGAATCAGGATGTTCAAATTGTGTAAATAGGTAACTTTTATTTTTAGACATTTTGAATAATTACTGCGGTAAATATTTTATTTACCATGGTTAAGGTTAAATCCGGTAAATAAGGGATAAAAAATAAAATTATAATAATCCTAAATTACCCTAAAACGTGTCTTAACCCTATTGGTTGATACATGGTCGACCATGGGCATCTTTGGGACGATTTTGGGACCCCATGGATCCACTTGTAAGTGATAATGACACTTTATTTTAATTAAGTTAATATGAATACAAAAATGACACAAGCATATATCTTTTAGCAAAACAATTGTTACATAGGGTTATATATGTTGGATTTTAGATTATAAATATTCATTATAAATATAAAAAGATTTCCTACATAATTTTATTTTATTTATAATTTTTAGACATTAAATAATTTATTTTATTTATGACACACCGATGATGAAGTAATTACTATAATAGTGAAAAAATAAAATAATTGATATTATAAATACCCAAATAAATATAATATGAAACTTTTAATGAATTAAACTAATTTTATAGGATAATATGATCTTTTTGTATTGTTTTAATTGACTTTTTTCGAAGTAATCAATCTGTTATGAGTTTCACAAAAATCAACTATTGAATAGTGTCAAAATTGACATAAAAGAGTTCTTAAAACAAATATTATATTATTAATTGATATTAAATTCCTAAAAATCTATGGTTCTGCAAAGAGACTTATACCATGATAGGTTCATCATTAATGGACCACTTGGGGGTCGCTTGGATGTATATAGTATGTTTATTAACCATATTATATAAAAATACAAAGAGACATTGTAAAAGTGAAACTAATTAACTTAGAGTTAATACTTAAAGATAAGGTTAATATAAGTACCCAAACCTATCTAAATTATATTGGTTGAGTTGTTTTCGACCCATACCCACCTTAAAATTTTAATAGTAAACTTTGGAGCCATTAGAAACAGAATATGAATTTATTATAAACTAATATTTCTAGCTTTTCCAAAGGTGCCCCTCACCCCTCTTATAAAAGGGAACTCCTCCTTCTCATTTCTTCACAGCTTAAAGCCTTTTGGTTTGGCCAAACTCTGCCCAAATACTCTCCCAACTTCCCTCACTACAACCTAAGGGCCTTAGTTTGATCAGAAAGCCAACCTAAGGAGCCCTTTTGATAAAATCAAAAGGAAGAACCCGAAGAATAGGTAATGATTTCACCACCCTTCTCCAAGTTCATTTCTTCTTCCACTTCTTCTTCCTTTGTTCTTACCATTCTAAAATAATAACTCCAGTATATCAAATATACTGTGATGTTATTATAAATATGGTACAACCATATTCAGTATTCTATCCACCCTTTGAATAACATGTCACCATACGTGCGTACGTACGGCTTACCGTCTCCACGTCGTGGTGTAATTGTTATTCAATATATTATTATTTGGATGGGTATAATAATGATGTGTAACTCTTGTAAATAATAAATATAAAATGTTAATGATTCTGTATATATGATAGAACATCCATTTATATATTATTTTAATATCAAAAGAATGATATTGTCACTCGTGCGTACGTACGGACTACCGTCTCCACGAACGCGATGAGATTCATTCTCCATCGTATCCATTAAAGTATAATTATCATTTGATGATTTCAAAATGATGTCTAAGGACTTGATATCATTCTATATATGAATAATATACATCCCATTAATAACAAATATGGCTCACATAACAAAGAATATAAAGTAAAATGAACCCGTTAACACCCGAAATGACGATAATTCTAAGATATTATTAACAAATCAATGTTAAAAGATCATATATGATATCATATTAAAGTAAATGATTCTTGTATTATTCAATAACAATTATTTCACCATTATACAGGAGGTAAACCTACCATCGACCAAGGAAAAAGTACAAAGTAAGGGATTTTCTTATCTCACTTTCAAATCCGTGAGATTTCCATTGTTCGCCACTAAATTATTGAAAGTGGTGTATTGTGTACTGCCATTTGATATATATTATAATGATTCTATTTATATTCATGTTATTCTGTAAATCATTTGGTGGTTATTAACTTTTTTCTATACGACTCACTTGATTAACGTGGTAAGGAGTTTCTTATCTCACTCTTAATTTCGTGAGAATTCCATTATTCACCACTTATTTATTGCATGTGGTGTGTGTGCTGCCCATGTTTGTATTCATTGTGTAATATACTTTAATTCATGTATATTTACATCATCATTGTGTTATCCTTCTTTCATGGGTTCATGTTTCATAAGTTACCAAATCGATAAGGGAATTTGAAATTCCAATTTCCATTTATTCGGCTTTATGCAAACTCCATTGATTATTTTACTCTGAGATTATGTGTGGAATCTCTATTCATTTTCTTATGTAATAATTTCCACTCCCCTTCCTGTGGATATACTTTTGATACACATAATCACTCCATTGATAATTCTCAAGTCATTGATATGAATTTGATAAGAGTAATTCACTATTTGTTGAGTTAAACATCCAATTCTTTGGTGTTGTTTTTACAAGAATATGTGTGAATATCCTATGATTGGTTTACACTAAATATCCAATCATATTTAGTGTATTTATATTTGTCACACATAATTATGTCATTGATTTATCCTTAACCTAAGGATACAGCCTTTATGAGAGATTTCATCTCTATTTACATTCCATTGAGACTCCTTTGTTGATATACACCAAATCACTTTTATGTGGTGTATATAATGTACTTTGACATAGTATATCATGATTCCCTTTATTCCCATGATATTAAAATTTTTTGATTACCTCAATTATTTGTATTCAAGTGTCTCTTTTGGTTAGAATCTCTAACTAAAATACCATTTTTAAATGTTTTAAAGACTTATTCATCTAAACCTTTCTCATTAATGTCCATGTTATAAAAATGGTTTTAAGGATTTATTTATATGGACATTAAAGTTTAGAAATCAAAACTCCTTTTTAAATGTTTCAAAGTGGTATGGGACACTTTGATTCAAAAATATACTTTTAAATGGCTTCTTGACAAATAGTGTGACTTTTAAATGATTTCAAGAAAAGGGGGATATTTCCCTCAAATAGTTTTGATGATTATTTTCATCTATGTAAACATCCTTCATTATTCATGATTGAGGTTAATGTGATACAATACAATCTTCCATATTGTATTAAATGAGTTATGTTTGACTGTGGATGTTCTATTTTTATACCATTCATGGTTTGTGGTTAAAGTATTGACATTTCCTATGCTAGTTTTAATACGAATGTTTATTTTATGCTTAAACCTATTCATATGAGGAATGCATTGGACTTAATAAGTGACGGGTGGAGCCCGCTATAGCTCCTCGATGCATCGGTAGGTCTCATGAGACAAACTAGTGTCTTGGCACAAGGCCTTGGCAAAATCTTATTTGTAGTCTTGGCACGAGGCCTTGGCTATGTGGTTATGATAGTTTGGAATTATGCATTCCACCATTATGAAAGTTGTTATTGATATTGCATGTGATCATTCGACTAGTAGAATATCCATGTGAGTAAGTAAATGGAATTATTTCATTTTATTTATGCCATACCATGTTGAAAGTTCATGTTTAAAAGGCTTTTGTTTTAGTTATAAATTGCCTTAAGTGTTTATGCTTATTTATGAAAGCTTCTGCTATAATGTTATCCTTACTGAGCATCTGAGCTCACCCCTTTCAATGTTTTATTTTTCCCAGGATTATGAAGAAGTAATTTATGAATGACCTGCAGGGATAGTATGAGGGGATATGAAGACAAGATGTTTTTTTTGTGATGTAATGTAAAAATTTATGGATGTATCTAGTTATTCCAAGGCTACTAAACTAATTGGTCTTTCGAGAATTGATCTTTCTCGTGATCATGCCAATGTTATGTAATAAGGCACCGACTCTAGGTAACTAGGGTCGGGGCGTTACACTAAATGTTTTATGAAGATCAATCTATTGAATGGTTTATTATTTATTTATTATTTACTATATATTACCATGACCAAGAACATGCAATATATATATATAGAAATTCTACCTTATGTGGGATTTGAACCCCTTACCTTATTTCTATAATCCAAAGACATTACCACCCAAACATGTTATTCATATGGTGAATAACTAGATTTAATATATTTATATATACGTTAATGGAAAAAATACATAAGAAATAGATGTACATTATACAATTAGTAATCGATAATTATTAATCAATAATGATTAATCAATAATGAATAATGAATAGTGAATAGTTAATAGTTAATAATTAATATGTAATTATTAATATTGAATAATTTATTTATAGAAATTACTAATAAATAAATAAAATATAAATGAATAATAAATAAATATATAATATGGAAATAAATGATAAATAATAAATAATAAATTACAAATAATAAAAATAAATCCTAAATAGTTAATAATAAATATTAAATAGTAAATAATGATTAGAAAATAATAAATAATATATCATAAATAATATATAATAAATAATAAATAATAAAATAAATAATAAATAATAAATAATAAAATAAATAATAAACAATAAACAATAAATATATAATATATAACACTGTATAAATAATAAATTAATTAGAGAAATTTAATACATGATAAAAAAATAAAAAATTAATTACAAATTGAAAACAAATAAAAAATTAATGCATAAAAAGTATTAAATAATGAATTAATAAATAATAAAAAATTAAAATATAAATAAATAATTAAATAAAAATGAACAATAAAGAAATAATTAATAAAAAATAATATGTTAATAGTAAATTAATAATAAAATAATATAAATTTAATAGTAAAATAATAAAAAATTCAAAATAGATGAATACCTAATGTATATATAATTACTAAATAAATAATGAATAGTAAATAAGAAATAAATAAAAAATAAATGAATAAAAAATAAATTAATAATATATAATTAATAAAATAAATAATTCATAAATTAATAAAATAATAAAATAATAATGAAAAATAAATAAATACATGAAAAATAATAAATAATAAATAATAAATAATGATTAATAAAAATTAATCAATACATAAGAAATCAATTATAAATAAATAATAAATAATATATATTATATATTATATAATAAAATAATAGAACAAAAAAATAATAAAAAATAATAAAATATTAAAATAACAAATGGATATAAATATTTATAAATTTGTATAAAGATATGAAAATTTAAATAAATATTTATAAACACACATTAATGTTACGTAAATATATATTAACATAATTAGAAATATAATTATATATCAAAATATTTATAAATATATACAAATGTACATAATTGTATTTACATATTTACACATACATAATATAAAAGTATACAAACATAAATATCTATAAATATGAAAAAAAATTATATAAATATACACAAATATTCTTAAATTCATGTAAACAGGTATATATAATTGATAATAAATTTCTCAAGGGGGATAAAGCACAATAATTACAACACAGTCAAATTAATTGGAAAGTAATTCTGTGTAATAAAATCATAAATGACATAAAAATCCTATAAAGACACTCTTAAATGAAGATAAAATCTCATCGAATGTGTATGATATATATATACTTAAATGAATTAAATTATATTATATATTAATGTGTATTTACATATATTAGAATATATATATATGAACATAAATTTTTGATTAATACACACACATATGTATATATGAACATTATTTATATATATGTGTATATATATATATATTCATATTGTTTTACTCTAATTTCATTTATACACTATATTTAATGATAATGATATATATTTATATATATATGTATATATGTATAAAAATACACTTATATACTAATTATACAAACATGTATTTATACACACATATATATATTTATATATATTAGTATATACACGTAAGTATAATTTTTTTATTGGCATGCACACGTTTATATATAGTCATTACATGTATAGGTATATATATACATATTAATGCATTATAATAATGTAAATAATGTTGATAATTATTTACTTTAACATAAATAAATAATATATATTTATTTCATATATGCTTTATAAGCTTTGAAATACATTTCTATGTAAATATGTATTTATAAAAGTGATTTATTATAAGTAAATATAAGAAAACATGCATATATTTAATTATAAATAAAACTACAATGTGAAAAATGATAAAAATTCAAAATCATAATATCAATATTAATTTAATACCTTAGTAAAAATTCTATCCCTAAAAAAATACAACAATACACCCTTAAATGAGGCTTAAATTTCATCGAATGTTAAAAAATAGCACTATACAAACTATAAACTGTATTTTGGGGGCCATTGGGGCAACATTTAACCTCAAAAAATAGTAACCATGGTCCCCCTTGATTAGCGTAGATCTTTTTGAAGACTTCATGTTAATATGGGGTAGAGCCCAAATGGACACCCATGTCGAAAGTAATGGCCATTTTAATTTTATGTTCGATTTCTATCTTTTATTAAAACTATAAGAAATTTAATTTTTTTAATTATTAAATAATCAAAATATAATTTGGTTTTATTTCTTTTTATAATCTCCTATTTGACTGGTTGTAGTGCTAAAATGGACTCCCAAATAAAAAGTTTTGGTCCTTTGATACTGAACTCTAATTTTCAACTTATTGAAGATTTCATTTAGGTTTAAAATTTTTATTATCTAATAATTATAAATATTTATTTATCAACAAATTATAGTTAATTAAAATTATAAATAATAAACTTCATATGATAGTAAATAATAAATAATAGATCATACATAAATATCTTTTTTCCATCAATTAATCAATGATTTTTTAAAATTGCTTCTTTTTCGAGACAGTTTTAAAAAACCACGACTGAAAATAAATTTTATTTTTTTGGAAAAAAAAATTAAATAAATTTAAAACAAATTTAGTTGTTTTTATACAACTGAATATAAAAAAAATCCCCTAATTTGGTTTTTTCCCAAAGTGTGAAGTGAGCATTTCATGAGTTTTAGTATCAATTTTTGGTAGTGTACGTTGATGAAATAATTATGTACTCAAAGTCAGTTGGGGAACATTTTGATAATTTGAGGGGTTTTTCATCTCTTTTGACACCATAAACTCTATGGTGAATTGTCTATGTCAATTTCTTGGACATGTGAGATTAATTTTCTCAATCATGTGGTGTCTTTTTAGGGAGTGATAGTTGATCCTTCAAAGACAAATATGGTATATTCTTGGGAAGAACCTAGTAATGATATCAATATCAACAATTTTATATTTCATGTGGGATATTATCTGAGATTTTTTTTAAATTTCATTCAAACCACATCCCCATTTACCAACTAATTTATAATGGACCATTCCTTCATATAAACTAATCAGTGGTATGGGAAAATACTACTACCTAAAGGGGGATTTGATCAGTGACCCCATTATCTAGTTTAATAAGGTAGAATGATGTCTTAGGAAATATTTAAATCTTTGTATCTTGATTTGTGTAGTGTCATTATACATCAAAGGGTAGTGATATCATATGTATTTAGGTAACTACATCCCCATGAGTCTAACTATGCTACCCATTTCATTAAGTTCACAATAGTTAAAACACCCAAAGGTTTTATGAATTTTTGTTTCAAATAAATTTAATCTTTTCTATATTTCAAGTACACTAAATATCGATTTTATCTTGAATTAAATACAACACCATGTTTAGCTTGTGTTAAACACCACATTTAGTTTTTACGAACCATAAAATATTAGTATTATAATTATTTAATCACTAACAATAAAACTAAGAAAATAATCCTAGAGATATGAATATTAATTATAAATTTTAAAATATTAGGTATAATGTTTTAATATAAATAAAACAAATTTATAAAAGGCACATTATTTTTTAGAAATTTTATTATACATTTCAAAAATACTATCTTTTAAAAAATGAATTTAAATTTTTTTTCACAATAATAAAATTGGTTTTTATAAATTTTTTAAAAATAATTAAATAAAATAAACTCTATTTTTTAGGTCATATGTTTAAAATTATCATAGGGTGAAATTTTGATAAATTTGTAAGAAGATTAATTTTATGATGAACAGCGAAAAATACTAAATTTAAATTGGAAACCCCATTTTTCTTAACTTATTTATAAACATAAATTAGATTTAAAATTGTTTTAAATGTAACATTTTCTCAATTATAGATCTATTAATCAAATTTAGTTTTTTTGAATCAATTTGATATTAAATTTTTTTATAAAAACATTTCAAACATTTGAACATTTTATCTTTAAGAACCTTCACACTCATGGTGTCTATGGGATTATTATTAAATTAAAATTTTCCAATATGTTAATTAAATTTCTAAAAATATATTAAATATTTTTAATTATAGTTATTTATATTATCTAATAAGTTCAACTTAATTCTTTACAATAATGAAATTTAAAAATAATAAAAAATATTTTATGTGGTTAAGGTACAAACAATTTTGTTAGGGGGTTAAACTAAAATTATACGGGTCAAAATGAACCATAAAATTTTTTAAAATATATTTGTTCATATATTTAGACCATATAATTTATCAAGTTTGAATATGATCCATTTTGGACTATTTTTTCATGTGAAAAACATGCTTACACCTTTTCTTTTCCAAAAAATTACAAGTGTGCTACTCACCTAAATTTTAAAAGGCCACCATATCCTCTCTTATTCACAACATAAAACCATTTTGGATCAGATAATACCTTCCAAAATAACATAAAAAATATCATACTCTCACCTTAAAATAATTATTTTAGACATAAATCCCACTATGGAATGATTATTGTGGAATGCTAAGGAGGATACTTGAATAAGGGGGAATGATCACCAACGAGTATTTTTGTTTTTGTATCCCTAACACTCATTATATTATTATTATACTATGATGATATAATTGAATCAGTATCTTAACTTTAATTAATTTTTTTTATGTTATGTTAATTATCTACATCCATCTCCACTTCCATAAAATGGATTACTAAATCATTGTTCTTGTGTACAATAAACTACTGCCTCACAACCTGATGTCATTAGTTTTTTCATTACCACCCATCAAGGTTGGGTATGATGATATATATATATATATATATTATTTATAAAATAATTATTCCTTTAGGTTAATTATATAATATATACCTTTTTTACTTTCTATTCCATAAGGGAGATGACAATGTCGCTTGTGTGTGAAATGAACTATTGCCTCACAAAGCAATATGATTCATTTTTTAGTAATGCTTTAAATAATAGATAATGAGGAAATATATATGTGATATAAATGAAATAATTATGATTTTGATAAAATATTTTCCATTATTATAATATAATACAACATTTTATTTCTTACCATTTCACTTACTGAATGATTATAATGTTGTTCGTGTACGTATAAACTACTGTCTTCATGAAGTGATGTGACTCTCTCTTTTCATCACCAAAACAAATGGACAATATATTTAATTATATTTAATGAAATTGTATGTTATTTAAAATATTATTTTAAATATTTAAGGATAATGTATCACTTACATCTTTTCCATAATGATCATTGAAGAATGGAAGCATTACTCATGCGTACATATAACTTACTGTCTCCCTGATCGTAATGTTCTTAATTTCAAAAAACCATATTTTATGATAAGTATTAAAAGTATAATTGATGTATAAATATGATAATTTTGTTAGTATTATTATTCTGGAGAATACTGGTCTATGATCAATGTAAGAGGACTGAAAATAATGAATCAAATCATATACGAACAACACAATGATATTTCTATAAAGATGTCTTTATCGTGGAATAGAAAATAAATGGATAATAAAAGGGCATATGTAAACAGTATTTGGTATTATATATATAAAATTATTATTATTTAACAAATTTCTAATAAAATTATATTTATTTAATAGGAGGTTCAGATGAGTGTGAAGGAATTCGATACTTATGGTCAGGGATTTTCATACCATATTTTTACATCTTTATGTGACATTCTATATTAAACAGTTATTTATATAATGTGGTTTATGTACATCCCATTAATTTATTTTATGATTACTATAATTAAAATATTCAGTATTTTTTAATCCATATTAGGATATATCTTTAATTGCGTTTATTGTTTCAGTGTTATCAACCCAGTAGGGGATTTTTAGTATCTATTTTATTTTTGGGAGACATGATAATTAAAAAGTAATTTATTCTATGTGGTTTACATACCACCAATTTAAAATTTTAGATCATTAATCCCATTATTTTAATTATATTTAAAATTTCATTTGATGTTATTATTTATTCGGTATTATTATTCAAACTACTATCAAAGAGGTAAGTGAGTTTTGTCTCAATTTTCCTTCCTTGAAACATATGTTATGTTATGCACCTATCTTCTTCTATGAGGTGCATATACAATAAAAATTGATATGTAATATCATAAATTTATTTATTATCATGATATTTTACATTTATTTATCTATACTTATTTATGGGGCTTATAATTCAAAGTTAGGAAAATGGTAAGAGTTGTATGTTATAGTCTCATTGCCTATTATGATTTTTTGTGATTATGCTTCCAATATAGAAATATTATAATATATTTCACTAAAAACTAATGAATTTTCTTATACTCTAGATATTTCATGATAAGACATGTTTTCACTTTATTTTCTTCTCTTTATGTATTCAATATTTCAAAAATATGTTTATAGGAATTTTTTATTCCACTTTTCTGTCGAAAACATGTTTTTATTCCAAAACCATATTTTCTAAAAGTGTTTTCTAAAATATATTTAAATATTTTACAATTGATTTATTAAATAATTTTTTATTCAGGTTTTAATTCTTAAAAAATTTAGCAAAAGGAATCTTCAAGTCATTTTCTAAACAATGTCTATTTAGATTTAACGAAAATTGTGAAAGGAATTTTTGTTTCAATGTTCATAGAATAAATAGTATTTCTCATTTCCATTAATAGTCAACTATTTTATGTTACACTTATAATTTTTAATGGTTATTTTAAAATTAATGGATTTTAAAATTGTCTTTTATTTTATTTTTTTTCAACTCAAGAAGGTTATTTTTCTCTATAAATTATTTAAATAAATTTGTAATGATTACTTGATATGATTTGTTGGTAATTTTTAATGAAATGAATTTTAAAAATGTTTTATAATAAAACCATTTTATTTATAGAAAAGTTATGTTCCTCAATAAATGTTTTAAATTATATTTTAAAACTATTTTCCCGCTAATATGGAATCAATTGATGTTACATATGATTTAATGGGGATATGAACCAAGGATTACATTACTATTATTTATCTAAATGTTTTATTATAATAATATTTTTATGAAACCTATTTCTCTTACAAGGGTGATATGATGATAGAATTACAATGAAATCCACATATATTTTATGAGTTATACCATGCTTTAATTATTATGAAACCTGATTCTTTTTCACATGTTATGATATGATGAAATAATTAAATGATTATCTAACATAACTATTTTCCATAGGTTATGATCTGAAAAAATGTTTATGAAAACTATTTCATTTCATGGATTATGAAATGATGAATTTTAATGATGTTAATACATGCAATATATGATTTTTATTATACAATGGGTGAGGCCTATATATACCTCTAATGAAATAGTTAATGATTAATGTTTATTGATCTCACAAGGTACATGGTTGGTTAGACCAAGCCCAAAAGGGAAGTTATATGCATGGTTAGACCAAGCATGAAAAAGTTGTTATATGTGTGTTTATCCCATGACCAAAAAATAGGGTACATGGGTAGTTAGCCAAATTTTGAAGGAGGTATACAGGTGGTTATACCATGTCAAACATGATATGAATTTCTTGGTCGGTATCCTTGAAAAAAGGTTTTATATGATTATGTGTACACCAAAAATATATGTCTTATTCCAATGTTATTCTCTAATATCCCCTAATATATTATTCCATTATGATTCATGTCTTTGAACATGTAATATTTATACTATTACTCAAGATTATGATCTTTGATATATAGGTTATGGTTTTAAATTGTTATGCTCATGTTCCCATACCCTTATGATCATGTTACAATTACATATTAACCATGTCTACCTTTACTAAGAAACTGATCTCACCAATTTCTTATCATTCGTTTCTGTTGGTTATAATGAAAGGTTTTATATAAGAGTAATTAAGAGAAAGGTATTTATGGGAGATAATGAAGATATTTCATAAATTAATAATATTGTGTTACATGTTTCAAAATGCATTACAGTATTACTTCCCTTGGGAATGCGTTTGTGTAATCGAATGAATATTCATCGAAAAATATTTAATATCAATTAATGAGAAACTTGGGTTTCTATAATTCGTATCATCAGAATTTTTTATTAACCTTTGGAAACATGGATGAGAAAATATTAGTGAGATATATATGAATATTTTTAAGGATATTTTTAACGGTGTCATTAAGGATAAATCTAATGATGATTCAATGTATTGGAGAATGTCCTAAAATTTTGGTAAAGGATAGATAAATTGGATTCCATGTAATTACATCCATTTATGGATAAAACAAGTGGATGTGGATCTGTTATAGAGGTAATTAGGTATAATAAATCATAAAATGGAGAATTGATATGGACTCAATAGTCACATAATGAATAACAACGGATATTGTTGCACAACTAGTTTGGATCTCCCGGGGGATATGATTTGGAAATTTAGAAAAACTTTTTGAATAGTCATGAAGGATTTAAATAGATGATGACTATGAATGACCAAGTATAAAACTATGATTTAAAGGATTAAAAATAATAATTCATGATTAAGACATACTATAAGTGATTTTAATGATTATTTGGTTTCCCATTATGAATATAATTTCTCACACTATAATTTTTGGTCATAATCAATAGAGGTAACTAGAAAGAACTAGGTTAACTTTTAATGTGACAAACAATTTATTGATGAGTAAACAAGTGGGATGATAAATATAGTAAGGTATATTCTGATTATTTTTAATAATTTATCATGGAATATGATTAACAATGTGAACCTTATGCAAAACTAAAACAAACCAATGAAGATAATGATTGAGTTCACTGAGAGTTCGGGTAATAGAGACCATGAAGTAATGAATATTTAGTTTTCTATATGTCAAGAATGTGGGAAGAAACACTCAAGGTAATGTCTCAAATGGATGGGAATATGTTTCATGTATTGAAAATGAGGAGTCAAAACAAGTAATTTTTGGGATAATAAAAATTTTGGTGAGAGAAATAGATGGTAATATTATTATCCCTAATGTATTAATAATGGTAAATAAATTATAGGTGCAAATTATAGGAATTATTAAAATCGATGTCCTATTGAAAAATATCATGAAGGGAATCAACAAGTTGACATGGGTTATATTTATACTACAGATTATAAAGAGACCACAAATGAAATTGGAAAGGAATGAGCTATTATAATAGTATTTTATACATTAAACTTACAAATCATGACTAAATTGAGGTTATGAAATCTTAATACACGATTAAAATTTCATATTATTGGAAAGATGTATTAATGAATAAGATTATGAATCCTAGAAAATGATTTAGGAATGTAGTGTAATAATTGAAGTGTCTATGTATATAAATTCAAGAATTATGTTATACGAATAATGAAATATATAAGGACTATTTTGTGGAAAAATTTCATTAAATAATTAAGGAATATGATGAATGGTAATAATGACCAAGAAAAGTGATTTAATAGCAATGTGAAATTTTATGAAAAACAAATAATTAATGGAAGATAACCCTTAATATGTTTTTTATGTTGAGATAATGATGTTAGAATAATGATATCACAGAAATGAACAAGTAAATCAGTTAGTACTTATTACCTTGGAACTGATTAAGGATTTTTTATAAAAGTGGTTGATTCTATAATTAATGTAGTTCATATCATTCATCTATTTATGAAATTTATCCAATAATCTTTGGTTTTTGTATGGACTGAGGAAGAATGTATTTTATTAAAAAAATGGTATCCTTTTATCCATAGAAGAATGTATCGATACTATGTCTTCACCATTTTTTACCAATGATAGTAGAAATTAATTATCATTCTATTATGAATCATATGATAAATTATTGATTCAGGAATAAAAAATATTTATTCATTTCATAAATTAATACATAATTTTGAAATTAATAAAATTAAATAAAAGGACAATATTGTACTCATGATACAAAATAAATCTAAGTCTTAGGTATATTGTCCCCTTTTAAATTATTGATTTTATCTAGATGGTAGCCTAAAATTTGGTGCTTAAACCAAATATATTTGAAGAAAATTATGTGTTACAAGAATATATCATGAGTAAGTATATTCCTAACCCTTCACATGTACAAAATTTAGAGAACATAATGCTAGAGAATGATATTTCTTACGATGAACAACCGATGGAGATTCTGGATAAAATAGAGAATATTCTACAAGAGAATAACACGCACATAGTTAGTATTTTTTGATGAAATTACCAGAATGAAGAATATATGTGGGAACCTTAGGATGTAATAATGCATAAGTACACTCTATTATTGGCACCAAAGTGATGAATTTCTAGAGAAAAATTACTTTTATGGCGGGTAGAATGTTGCACCACTGGATATTGTGAAAAAGTTTTGATAAAATAAATTTAATCATTTATATATTTTTAGTACACAAAATATTAAATTTATCTTATTTTACATTCTACACCATGGATATCTTGTGTTACACACCACACTGAGTTTCTACGAACCACGATATATAAGTATAATAATTATTTAAACGTTGAAAACAAAAACTAGACATTAAATGTAGAGATGTGAATACTAATTACTTATTTTTAACTATTAATTATAATGATTTTAAATAAATAAAACATATTGATAAAAAGGTACATTTTTAGAAATGTCTTTATATATATATAAAATAAAATATTCTCCAAAAAATAATTTTTATTTCATTTTGTGCACAATAATAATGTTAATATATTGAAATTTTATAAAATTAATTTGTAAAATAAATATAAAATTTTAAATAACAAGGTCAAAATTTTCTTAGGGTTAATTTTGTATAATTTTTTAATATATTAATTTTTTGATGAAAAGCCGAAAATACTTAATTTTAATTGAAAATTTATTTATAAAGTTAAATTATATTTAAAATTTAATTTAATGTAATATTGGTCAGATTATAAATACATTAATTCAATTTAGTTCATTGGAATTAATTTAATATAGAATTTTTATATTAAAACATTTCAACCTTTTGATGATTATCTCCTAAAAAAAGATTTCTCATCGCATAAGTATGATTATTTTAAATTAAAATATTCAAATCCAATGAGAGTAATTTGATAAAATGGAATCCATATTTTTAATGTGAATAAATTTTATTTTCTAACAAGGGTAGAAAATTTTTCTTATAAATTAATTAGTAAAAATATCAATAATTATTTACTTTGGTTAAGGTAAAAAAGGTTTTACTAGGTGATAAACTAATCATATAATGGTTAAAATGAATTATAAACTCATATAAAATATATTCTATAGGAATATTTCTACCTTATCATGTATAATGTTATAATTTGGTCCATATATTACCCTTGTTCCATTTGAAAAATGTGGGCATACTATTTCTTGTCAAAATAATTATAAATGTGCCACTCACCTCACTTATAAAAGGAAACCCCTCTCATCTCTTCTACACAACTTAAAACCATTTTGTATGGGATAATACCAACCCAAATAACATAAAAAATTCCATCTTATAAACATATAATCATTATTTTTTATATAAAGCCAACTAAGGAAGGATTTTGGGGAAAATCCAAGGTGGATACCTAAAGAAGAGGTAGCGTTCATCAACAAACATTTTTATTTTATTTATACCTTCAACTAATTCAATAAATATCATACCATGATAATATAATAACATTATTATATTATAGATAATTATATGTTTTTATATTAAGGTAATTTCCTAAAACCATATCCACTTCCATCTAATAGGTTACGAAATCATCACTCATGTGTGTGACAGACTTCCATCTCACGAACTGATGTAATCTATTTTTTCATTACCAAATCTAAAGGTTAGGTATGAGGATGGTAGATATTATATATATGATATTTATAAAATAATTATACCCATGTATTTATAATATAATAGAAACTATTTTTATACTTTCTATTCCAAAATGGGATAAAACAACGTCACTCGTGTGTATGGAAGACAATCGCCTCATGAAGTGATGGGTTTTCACTAATGCTTTAAATTGAAGATAATAAGGGAAATTATATGTGATATACATGAAATTATTATAATATTAATATAATATTCATTATTATAAAAATATAATACATCATTTTATTTCATATAAATTCACATACTGAAAGATGATAATGTCGTCTGTGTTCATGTGGACTACTCCCTTCATATTGTGATGTAACTCTCTCTTTTCATCAAAAAAAAATTGATGTTATGTATAAGTATATTTAAATAAGAAATATTATATTTATGATGTTATTATGTTTTTTTAACGATAATATATTACTTACCTTCTTAAATTTAATATCATTGATTAATGGAAACATTACTCATGCGTACGTACAACCTACCATATTCATGATCGTAACATAATTCATTTATATGAAATTTAATTATTGATTGATATTAAAAAAATAATTTCTGTATAAATATTTTAATTCATTCAATATTATTTTTATTAATATTATTAACACATAAAAAATAATAGGACTAAAAAAACCAATCAAAACATATATGAAAAAAAGCGTCTATTACCAGAAACATGACTTTAACACGGAATTGTTAATAACAAGGTATTAAAATCACATAATACAATCATATACGCTATGATATATATATATATATATATATTTTCAATTAATATATTAATAACACAATTATATTTATTATACATGAGTTTTGAATGTTTATGAAGGATGTAAAGACTTCGAGTAAGGGATTTATGTCTCACATTTTACTTCTATGAGATACATTCTATATTCACAACCTATTTATTTTATGTGTTGTATAGTATACCAGGGAATGTATTTTATGATTATTATTCATAAAATAATTTGTATTTTCTAATCCATTTGAGTATATCTCTTTTAGGGTGCTTTTAGTTTGAATGTTATCAATACAGTAGGCGATTTCTAGTATCTCTTTTATTTTGGGGATACATACACAAATTCACCACTAATTTATTTTGTGTGGTGTATATACTACACCTTTGACTTGTTATAAAATGAATTAAATAATTTTCATGAAATATAATTTTACATTTTTTGTTATTCTATATTTTAGATTATGATTCAAAATATCACCGAAGTAGTAATAGTTTTTTGTATCAATTTGTATTCTTTGAGACAAATGTTTTGTTTTGAACATATATTTTTTATGAGGTGTATATACAACCCTATTTTCTTGTAATATACGTAATTTATTTAATCTAATATTTTTATAAATTTAATTTAATGTTATTATTTGATGGGGATTTTGATTAAATGTTACTAAAGTGTTAAGAGTTTTATATTAAAATCTCATAATTTATTAGGATTGTTTACCATTATACATCCAATAATGAAATATTATGATATATATATATATATATATATAAATAAAATCATAAATTTTCTTATCCCTTTTAAATTTCAAGATAATAATTCATCTCTATTAATTTTCTTCTCTTTATAAACTAAAGAGTTCAGTAATTATGTTTTTAATAAATATCATCAACATTTATCTATTCGGACGAAAACCCATTTATATTCCGAAACCGCATTTTCAAAAAGTTTTTTTAATTTTTTTACATTATTCAAATAAATAATTAAATAATTTTTTATTCATGTTTTACTTTTTAAAACTTTTTTTAAAGGAATATTCATGTTGTTTTCTGAACAATTCCAATTTGGAATTTACAAAAAATTTTAAAGGTATATTTTTTTAATAATCATGACATGAACATTTTATCTTACTACTATTACCTTTGAATGATTTTAAGCTACCCTTACATATTCTAATTGTAATTTTCAAATAAATTTATTTTCACAATTTTTTTTAATGTGTTTGAAAAATATGAAAGCAATTTTTCCTCAATAAATATTTTAAATGATTTTTTATACCATCCCTTATAATATTTCAAGGTTATTATAAAATAAATGGATTTTAAAATGTTTTATGTTCAATAAATTTTTTATAGACAAGTTATTTTCATAATTAAATCTTTTAAATGTTTTTAAATCTAATTCTCTATCTACGATGGCACCTGTTTATGTTACCTATGATTTACATGTTATATGATCCTAGGATACCATTATTTTTAATTCTATGAAAGGATTATTATGAAATGATGTTCATGAAATAAGTTTCTCTTCCATGGTATATAAATGATATAATTATTATGAAAACCATTTATCTCCCATGAGTTATACCATGATTTAATTCTTATAAACCCACATATTTTTCATGGGTTATGATTTGAAAAAAAATTATGAAATGAACTTGTATGCTTTCTATTAATAATGATATTATGAAATTTTTATGAAAACCATTTCATTTCATGGTCCATGATACAATAAATTTTACTGTCTTATAGAAAAATATGTACTCTTTTTATTATGTTATGGGTGGGACCTATATCACCCTACAATTAATTTGGTAGTTATTAATGTTATATTATCTCATAAGGTACACGTGTTTTTTTCCATAGCATGAAAATGAGGGTACACTGGTGGTTACCCAAAGCCTAAAAAGGAGGGTACAAGTGTGGTTATCGCAAGATTGAAAATAATTTATATGGGTAGTTACCCCAATACCAATGAAAGTATAAGAATGGGTTTCCCAAGCCTAAGATGTTACGAATATCCTAGTTAGTATCCTTGACATAAGGTTTTCTATAATTATGTTTATACAAAAAATATATGTATTTGTCCAAAGTTATGATCTCATAGTTCATATTAGTTTATTCACTTATTATTCATTTATAATGACCATACTATGTTTATTCTATTTCTAATGATCATGAACTTTGATATGCAGGGTATGGGTTTTAATGGTAATGCACATGTTTTCAAACCCTTATTATCATTTTATAATTACGTATCACCAATGTTTACCCTTACTAATAATATGACCTCCCCCATTTATTATGTTTCCTTTACCCATTTTATGAAGAATGTTTTTAAGTAGGAGTATTAAAGGGGAAGATATTTGTGGGAGACACTGAAGATATTTCTTGAATTGAGAAGGTTGTGTTCCAAGATTCAAAATACACTAATCTATTACAATCCCTAGGAATGCTTTTTTGTAATTTAATGAATATTAATATAAAAATATTTAATATTAATGTATGAGAATCCTAGGTCACAATAATATAGCTATTTTATTTGATACTATATTGACATAACCTCATCAGAGAGAAATTTATAGTCTTCAAGGATAACAAGTGAATAATGTATATCTTCTCTTATTAGGATTTTAATATGTGTTTGTGTCTATGGATAAATATCTTGTAATATTACGACTTTTAGATCTTCTATACTAAAAATAAATATAGTGAAATTACTATTTCAATTAATAGTACATCATGATGATAAACTATTTGGGAGTCTAGGAATGTTTTGAGAGTGAAAGAGAAGCTTTCAGTGATGTATCTTTATGTGGAGGAGGATGGTGGTTGGGGTTTATCATACGAGATGAAATTTAATTTATCATTTTGTAGTGGTTATATGAGTCTCATTGGGGAGGGTTAGAGGTAGAGATGATTCAATATCTCACCTTTAATAGTGACACACTCGAGGGATGATTGGATGATGAGTTACATTATGTGTTTCTCCTAGAGAGGCTAGTTGTTCTGTTGAAAAAAACATAGTGAATCTTTGTGAGTTTCATAGAACACTTTTAACTATGAACCCTGGTATACCTAATATGTATCATTCGTTAGTGATTCATTTATGGTGGTCGGGGATTATGTCACAGGTGGTGGATTTTTTGACTTGATATTTTTTATTCTAACAGGTGATGGAAGAGTATAATGTTCTCAGAGGGTTGTCACAATAATTAGATATTCCTATGTTGAAGAGAAAAGATACTTTAATGTATATTTTTTTGGTTTTCCATGAAACCAAGGTATATATGATGATATATCATCAGTTTTAGTAATACTTGGAATTCAAATCATTT
Organism: Viscum album; assembly: GCA_963277665.1. Taxonomy (NCBI): domain Eukaryota; kingdom Viridiplantae; phylum Streptophyta; class Magnoliopsida; order Santalales; family Viscaceae; genus Viscum; species Viscum album. The sequence continues at coordinate 386,284,164 of OY728148.1, read as the reverse complement.
TATTGTGAGTAACTAATTGAGTTTCATAGATTGTTTTGGTGAGGTGGTATGTGGATTAGATAATGAAGCATTATGGTGTACCAAATAATGTCATCTGATACAGTCATTCTTAGTTTACCACATTAGTTTATAGAGGTATTTAAAATTAGATCATCTCTCAGGTAAACCATATGATTTTCTTACATATTTAGAAACATGGTCAAATTAAGTAAAAAATTTAGATATTGTATGATATTTTGTGTGCTTTGTTTTTATATTTTGGTGTATTTTGGGTGAAAACCCATCACTTGGTTGAGTCTTCCTATAATAATATTTATCACTATTCTATTAGAATGAACCCATACAATGAGATGTATGGGATGAATTTTAGATATCTATTATTTTTGACTGAGGTTTTGAGAGTCAATAGTCTTAGGACAATATGTGATGAAAAGAATGATAATGATTGTTTAGATTATTCACGAGAAGATGAAGGTGGTTAAGGATAATTAGATGTATTATTATTATCAAAGTAGGATACCCTAAGAGTTTTAGGTCAGAGATAATGTGGGCTTTAGTGTTTCTCCTCATCCCCGATAACATATATTTGGATAGAGGAGTACGCTTTATCTAATGATTTTAGTTCTTTTGAGTTATTGAATCATGCTAGTGAGGTTTTGTATTGGTTAATTATTAACCCATAATAGGATCATGTTCGTCATGTTTTCCATGTATTTCATCCTTTTATATATATTTATAATGTCTCCCATGTCAATGATTAGGGGAGATATATGTTGAGTATGATGTGACATTTGTTGAATTACTAGTTGAGATTCAATATATCTGAAATATGGTGCTTCATGAGTGCTTTATTCCCCTGGTAATAATTTTATAGAGTCTTCATGGTTTATTGGAATGTACATGAGAAAAAGGAGTCATACATTCATGCTCATTATTTTGTGATATTGTTAACCTCGACTTACTTTTATGATGATATGTTTCAATTGAAACTAGTTTATTTTAAATAATTTATTTTAAATTATTCATTATGATTTAGAAATAGAATTATTATTTTTTATATGTATCCCCTGAGGCATGTTTAGCTTGATAGATTTTTACTTATGGGTTGTCTTTGATTCTAGAGGATGTTAATCATTTCAATGTATCTAATATAAATGGATAAACCTTATCTAACCATTAATAGGTTTTTTATTAGTATTATAAAGTGTTTATATAAAATTTTAAGGTGAAATAAAGGCTGAGGGTTGCGTTTAGGATCTTTGGGGGATAAAATATCTATAGTGGAGTTCTTGGATTAACTCATTTCTAGGATATTGTCATAATGGTTGACTATTTTAAGGACAGTCTATTCCATTTGGTGGTCTATGAAATGAAGTTGGGAATTTAGGTTTTCATATTTCTAGGATGAGAATTAGTGGATTTCTTATGTGAACCAGGAATATGAATAATGCACATTTTGGCCCCCATTGAGTAGACTCTTACACAATGTTAAAATAATATAACATGTCCTCCCATTTCAATTTTTGATATTTTTTTCTGGTGTGTTGTGATCATTACATGATGGTGTATTTTAAAAGGGATCCATGGTGTTTTTTATGGATCACCATGATGTCTACCACATCATGGTATAGCAAGGTTGTTAGTTTTTGGATTAGCATGTCATCTTATACTTTACATTATGAAAATGTGGCTATTTTGTGAAGTCCACGAAACCTCAAGGAGGTTTGAAACTAGTGAGTCAAATGAATTGTTTGATATTAATTCATTTTCTATTGTTAAAATGGATAGTCCTACATTATTGAACATTTCTAGGAGTGTGGAAGGAATTTATTGTTGAAATAGAGATGTGGGATCATATCATGGTATTGATCATTTTTATTTTTAATGAATTTTAAATGACTATATTGTTTAGGGAGATGGGTCCATTTGAAATAGAAGAGATAATATATAACATTTTTTCTAAGTCCTCCAAGTTCATTTTAAGAATCACTGCACCATGGTGATGTACGATTAGACTTTTCTATAAATAATGGTCAAATTATTATTTAGATTGATTTTATTATTTTAATTCTAATATTAGTCAAATGTAGTCATTCCGTAGTGACTTATAGTAATTAATTTGATGTTTAAACCTATAAATTCATGGGTATTGATCTATATTGATCCAAGGTACTCCCTATTCCATATCATCCACTTTTCTTTCATTGGTTTCCATGAAGAGGTTGTAGTAGTGAGAGTTTTCAAGGCTTAGACAGTGCTTTAAGTATTGTGTGATGATGGGTGATTATGGATAGTTCGTAAAGCATTTTCCATAGATATTTGAGATGTTTAATCCTTGATTATTCCATTATATATTGGTGTTCCTTGATGATTCATATTGAGGTAGAATATTTGAGACTTATCCCTTTTTAGTTATTTGCATCAGTTAGGACAACAAGATTTTTTGAGTAGATGAATGGTTGGAATTAACCTAATAAATAAAATGGACGAGTTTAAAGTAATTTAAATAGGTATAATGGGTGATTGAAAATAGTTTTACATGATTAAATGATATTATATAAAAGTTTATTATTTATATAGTCAATTACTTCTATAAAACCATTGTGTGTGGTGGTTAACATGTTTGTTTACTTTTCCATAATGTTATAATGACATAAATATGGTAATTAATTTATGACACGTTAAATTATAAATGTTTATTGGTATTATTATTATTATTACTATGTTGAATAAATATTAAATCATTCCTAGAAGAGATAAATTTATGAGAATTAGGGAAAGGGTAGTTAATGTTTACTGTTGGTGTTTTCTATATCACTATGATTAGTATGGGTTTGAATGTGGGTTTTGGTTGTTTTTTTCCACAGTAGATAATCATAATTTTTGGTTGTTTATGTGGTAGTGGTTATGTGATATTATATAATTTGGAAATACAATATGGTTGGTTATTTAGAAAGAGGGGATAGTTTTATAATAGAGGAAGATGGAGGTATGTATCACGATGAAAGGTGAGTCTTGGCTGGTTGCGTGTTTTAGTGTTTATATTAGGTGTGTTAGGTAGTAATAAATGTGTTTTTCAATCATAAAAATTGTGAAATGCATAGGATATAATTTAGTTAGAAATGACTATAAATTAACTATGGAAACATAAAACGTAAAGGTTAATAGTTAGGTAAAATTGAAGGTGATTAAAAAAATGAATGGGTTTTCATTAGATGTGAAATTAAATGAAGTAATTAGTGTGATGTCATGGGTAAATATAAAATATAGAAATTTTTAAATGATGTGATTGAAAATGGAATTTTGAATGCTGATATAATTGGTTGGTGTAATGAGGTGGGTTTGGTTTTTATTATATAGATGACAGTGGTTGCTAGTTTATATAGGTGGTCATGTGTTTTTGTTGATGATTATAGTAGTGTTTTTTAATATTAATGATTAGGTTGTACTTTGGTGTCAATATATATATTCATTACTATCTATTTGATTTCACACACACCGCACTCGAGTCAGGTAACTTTACCGACAACCAAATGTTTTGGGTTTCAGGTGTTTTCCCTAATATCTATGTTGGTGAGGGAATAGAAGGATTGGTACTCCCTCTTAACACATATCCCATATATATATGATATCAATTTTAATATATTTATATTATTATTTTGGACTTTTATGGAATGAAATTTGAGTTAGATATATGATTCTGTTATGTGATGAGATGTAATGTTTCATCTGGTAGAGGGTGAGATACTTGATAGAGATTCTTCATGCTAAGAGGAGGTCATGATATTGATATCCTTAATTTTCATGATATCCTACTATGATGTAAATGTTACATGAAATTATTATATATATGCGATATGTAGTTATGAGGGTGATTTGGTACATGGTTATGGATATGTAGTGATGGTTATGATGACATGGAAGGGATCAAAGCGACATGGATTTTTTATTACGGTGTGAAATATAAATTTACTAGGAATTTTGTTTCTATGTACCTTATTGATATATATTCTTCAATTACAATGTTATTATAATTGGATGTTTTATTGGTTGAGTGATCCATCATGAGGATGAGTGATAGTTGACCTGTCATAGGTGTGTGTCAGTCCCACTATTTTTTCTCGGGGGAATTATTAATATTCAACCAAATTATTATAATAACCCTCGATGAGTATCCTATTATGTATAAATGTTTGGTCACACTTATATATATAAATTTATTTTATATATTTCCAAGAGGAGTTTTTCTGTGAGCTGCACATTACTATCTTGATGCATAGGGTTTCAATCAGAGGTTTGGCCTTTGGATTTTGATTTTGGTGTTTTATTTTTTAGCTACATTATTCTATATTACCTTTACATGTAATTTGGGATAGTGGTTTATTTTAATATTATAAATATTATTGGTGATTCAATTTATTATTTACTCGTATTATGAGTGTAATGAATCCCATTTGTGTTATTTCTACCAATGATGATAATATCTTACCCATTGCCTATGGGAGTTTAGTTTTAAGGGTTTCTCAAGAAATAAATATAGGTCCCAATGAGTTTTATATCAGAGTTGGGTCCAGAAAGAGTGATATGAGATATATGAGTGAGGTTTAGGATACAAATATAAGTTATTTATTATTAAATATTTCTTGGGATTTCTATGGAAAAAATAATAATTGAACATAGTGTGTGATATAGTAAATAAAATTGGTTAGGAAATATGATATTTCCCCCCTATAATCTGATGTATGGAATGAAATATTTCTAAACACCCTAGGGGATATAATAATAAATAAAAATTATATACATATGATTAATACATTCATCATACATGGTTTCACTTGTGTTTCAATTGGGGTGTTATTAGGAATAGTAGAAAATAATTTTATTAAAATATATTTTAAAAATTCCACATTACTAATTTTTAGAATTTTATTTTTTTTGTTTATGGAGATGGATCTCTATCATTTTCCATATATGGATAAATTTGATGAGGTGTTAAATTAGGATCTTGTTGATCAAAGGAGGGTTGACCTAGATGAGAAGGAAGAGTCTTGAAAGGAGATATTATTTTGGTTCCAACATCAAGGATTGGTGAAGTTTGAGTGAAACATTTATTATTTGAATATAGATTTCTAGTTTGAGGATCTTGAGATCACATTTAGTTTTATCTGTCATATGATAGTGTGTGGGGACCCACTAGATGTTATTCAAATGATAGGGGATGCATGACCATGGTGAATCATGTTTCACGGAGAGAATAAGGAGGAATAGATCTTATGGGATTATTTATTGAGTGAATTTAATGTATAATTAATTTAATTTATAATGAAGGAAAATAATAAAAATGGTTTCTCTCCAAAAAAAAGTGGATCTTAAGAACTCAAGATCATGAAGCAGATGGCTCAATTTTTGGGGGTGAGGCATGTCGAAATCCCAGCTCTTATGCAATGGTGGTGAGTGTTGGAAATATCATGGTCTTTGAAATGGTGACTAATGACCTGAATAAGTCAAATTCAGGTCATGAGTAGGAGTAGATTTCACTTGGGGAACATAAGCCACGGGATACCATGAAGGACTTCAACTCAAGGAGATCCCTATCCAACATATCCCTCAACAACCATTTTGGGAGCTTGAGAAATGAGGGAGAGTCTGAGGGATATTCCAAGGGTTCATATGAGAGTTTTTAAGAGGGTGATGGAATTTTTTTTTGTGACAATGGCTTGGGAGTGGTGGGAATAGGCTTGCACAACCAAATACAGATGAAAAGGAAGAAATAGAATAAGGACTCAGGGTGCTGCATTTTTATTGGAAGCTGAAACCAAATGGGTGCAAAGAATAATCTTATCTTCCTAGACCGATAGAGACATGTCCTTCCAAAAAGGAAGGGAAACCCAAGGAGGTAGAGTCCCAATCAATGGATACAAATGGATGTGTAGAAAGTCATGTTCTCTAAGTCACATGAGAATGAATCCTCATAGGAAAGAGAACATAATGTGGAGAGGCACTTTCATACAGAGGAAGTGATACTAGTGGTGGAGGATGCTACTACCCAGGTCTGTAGTGTGAGGTAGGAATCAGGACAATTGATAAGATAGGTGTAGAGGTAGTGGAGTTGCAAGTGACTAAATCAGCCTCACCTTCCATGGTGCAAGTGAAGGGGATGCCTGGGGAACTGGAAGGGGAGACTGTGATCAGGGAATACCCAAGGGAGTTGCTATTTCATTTAGAGGAGGGGATGATAGAGAAGGTGGTAGCCATCCATGCTTCTGTAAGGGCTACAGAATAGATAAAATCAATATCGATTCAAGTTGACAAGAACAAGGAATAAAATGATTGGATCTCCAAACAACACCTACTCCTCGTTAGAGGGTTCAAAAATAAGAAAATAGGTGAAGAGGAGTTCTTGCGAGTGAGGAGTAACCTGGCCTCTCATTTAGAAGACATTATCAGAGATGACCCTGACAAAGAGGTAACATATCTCTCCTAAAAATTGTTTAAGGATATTAAGTATAATGGGATTAGTATGGTCTATATTAATTTTTTAATGTGCTATAGTGTTTTATGGCTAGTTTGTACTTGTTATTTTCACACATTCTCCATAAAATTGTTCTGATTAATAATAAAAAATACAGTGATGTCGATAAGGAGGAAAGAGTGTGGAATTAGGGGATGTTATTTATTTGGCTATTCATTATTTAGTTACCCCATTTACATTTTGAATGAATACGGAGGTGAAAAATAAGTTATAGTAGATCGAGACGATTAATGCACAATCAATCTAATCTTGAGAAGTGGTTAACATAGATTCTCAAGGAGATGGTTTATAGAAGGAAGATTTTATATATTGGGTCAAATGATGTTTCGACTAATAGGGTATTAGTTTCTCTATTCTTCCAAAAAAATATATAAAGATAGATATTCTTGTGCATCAAATTAGAGATCCATATCAGTGTGACTCATTTGTATAGGTCATGGTCATCATCAGTTCTAGTTCCTTACCATTCTTAAAGGCCAATACAGTATGGGTGGTAAATTTCATTTCCATAATCAACAGAAGTTTCCTTAGAGGACTTATTCATAGAATGAATAATATGCCATTTTATTTCCAATAGATGATAGGGAAGGTAAAGGATAACTTCATGATTTACCCCACCCTAAAAAAATAGGGTTTATTTTAACTATGGTGGTGGAATCTTGTAGGGATAGTAATGGAGGTATTTAGGCATGGTTAGTTGCACACCATAGAGATTCTGACACCATGTGGGTCAAGAATTTTCTATGGTACTATTTACCTATCTTTATCATGGGTATTTTCATTATTTTATTTTTTATTTTTCAAACCATTGATAATATTTCATTGGTACATTCCTTAGGAACTAGGGTGAAGCAGATTCTTGTTCCCCATGTGTTGACTACACAAATAGGAGGTCATCCAAGTTTTCATGATGTGTTCTTGGGTTTTGAGTTAATTATGCGGATACATCAGTCGCTTGGGGATTTCTATATGATATAGATAACACCATATGATTTCATCCTTAGCATGATTTTTTTTCATTATATGAATGAAATTAATAAATGATTCAATGTAGTATTGTGTACTATAATGTGGAAAGCTAGTGTGTGGTGGTTCATTTGAGAGAAAGATTATTATATGGGTTTTAATAACATATATCCTTTATTTTATTATCTAGTAGAACTATTGTCTGATTTGGTATTTCTATATGTAGTGATGTTTCCATGATTTTTCCTAGAGTTTCTAATATTATTTATATAACACTTTTATACTTTTTTTTCACCATTCGACAATATTTATTTCGATTTTATAAATTAATCTTCTGGAATAATTCTATATATTTGTTTTAAAAATATATAAAAAATGGGTTTTTTGTTGCTTAACCCAACATGAATTATATTTTTTTATGTAGATAGAGTTTATACTCCTATGATTTTGTGTAAGGAAAATACTCAACCCTCACATCGGGGAGTTTATTTGATTTAGTAATGAAGATTTAAATTATAATAAAGAGGATAATAATTGATCATCTCTATAGACATGATGATTCAAGGTGTGTATATAAACTATAAATATTTATAAGAGAAATTTACATCTATAAACTATTAAATATCAATTCACATTTGTAAAACATCCTTTTACTTCCCCAAATAATTCAATGAAGTATAATAAGGTGGAGAATACCTTGGAATGATAATTTTTCATTCCAAAACCTTGTAAGGTAAGCACACCTTAGCATTGAAGGATTGTAACTTAAAAACATGCATCAATTGAATGTGAGTATAGTGGATTTTGGTATAATGGAACTCACCATGTGAATTCTTCCTTGATCTTCCCTTTGTGGTGAAGAAGTAAAATCATTATGTTTGATTGTGAATTAGTTATTTTATCCACATTTACTATTCTATGAGATTACTATAAATTGAAAGAGATAGATTAAACATGTTCCATCTAATGAGGGAAAACGATTTAAATTTTCTAAGGGACTAAAAAATAAATAGTTTAATTTTTTGTGCAACATGATTCTCCACCACTATCATGGTTCTTTCATCAAACATGGTCACAACAAGTGTTATCGAAGCCATTATTTCTGAAATTTCAATCTCAAATTTCCTTGGATTTTTCGCACACATGGATTCAATGTAAACGAACCCATTTTTTATTGGTACTAAATTTGGTGGTTAGAAAATGAAGATTCTTATTTTCCTATATTCATGTGGAAATGAGGTTATGTATTATATATTTTGAGATTATGATTTAACCCGGAATAGTGGAATAATTTTTGATGCATAGATAGAAAATATTTTGACTAAATCCTTATCCAATGAGGTATAAAAGAAAATCTCTCATCATGACAGTACATTAGATATGTTTAAGTCTTTGAAAATTATTTATGGGATATAAATATAAGTAATGGATATAAATGTATCATCTAAAAAATCTAACATATATGTAATTATTGAAAAATATAACAAGAAGAGTAATAAGTAAATAAATACTTCTAAGAAGATGGAATATCTAATCAAGGTATATAATTTAGAGTCTAGTGATAATTCTGGTTCAAACCATCTTAATCAAGATGTCAAAAAATATATCAATTTTTATTTTACCATGAAATCTAGATAGGATTGAGATTTATTAGAAGAAGAAGAAAACAATAATTTTTTTGATAAAAATAGTGTTTATAAAGCCAAAAATATAAGATCCAATCCATATAAAATAATATGGATCAACTAGATATTAGGGATGAATATAATTCTACATTAATTAATGAATTTTTTTGAAAGAATCAAATAATTATGAATGAAGATGTTTCCTTTAATAGATATACCATGATAATGGGTGAAAAAAGAAGGTCCAAAAGAGACCAATGTGAAGAACTTGCACATAATATGGGAAATAAAATAGCCACATAAAAGGAACTAAAATAATAAATTGTCACTCTAAAGTTATTTGAGGGTTTAAAATAAATAAAATAAGGGTCAAAGTTATAAAATGTGAAGAACTGATTACATAATATGTATATTATGATCAAGGATAATAAATTTAATCTAAATTTATTGTATAAATGGAAAAGGTAGGAGAATTCATAATTTTAACATCAACATGTGATGTGTATAAACAAGAAAATATAGAATTATTGAAATAGAGGAATAGTTATGACAAATATTGAATTGATGACACAATAAGGAAGGTATTTTTCAAAGTAATACTATTATAAAATATTAGGAGACATAATGATTGTGTGTCTTGAAGCCCATGTTATCAAAAGTTGAACAAACTATGATGCATCAATATCTCAATAAATAAATGAATACATGAGGTATGGTATTTTAAAATACACCAATGAGATCAGTGAAATATTTTATGGGGAGGGGGTGGTTGAATCAGCAATTAATAATTTATTTTCTATTTCACCATTTAAATAAGCTTTTTTTACCCACTGTAGAAAAATATCATTTTAAAACAGAACTACAAACACACACAAATGAGGAATAATATATGTTACATGGATAACTACTCAATAAGATTGGATATTCCTTATTATGATCTGAAAAAATATAAGATCACACAATCCCCTATAAAAAATCCTATAGATCACAAAAATTAGGGGAAATCTATGAAATTGTAATACACTATATTATTCTTATGGTGTAGGTGAATACAACAAAATATTGATAATGTAGAGAGTTTTAAAACAGCAGAAAAGTCTTCAAAAAAATTAGAATTCATGTATTTTGTTACCATGATACATTTTACGTCATGGATCACACTAGAGTAGTTATTCTCTTCACGGTTTTCAATCTCAATAACACCAGTGACATTAAGAAACTTATCCTTCTTACTAATCTCTATAATTTCCATTTCAATACACTTAAAATATTTTTTAGGGTTTTAATATTATCAAAGTAGAACATATTTTATATATCCTTTAAATATATGTTCATAGAATAATATCATGTATATTAATTCTAGTTTCTGTGGAAAATCCATGATTAAAAATAGTGAGAAATGTCCGTCATTAAACTTGGTCATCCTTTTTTTTAAATTATTCATGTACTTAATTTAAATATCATTAAGATCAATTCATAAAAGATATTGTGATATTAGAATATAAATAGACATATATTTTCCATAAAATACATAAATTTGATTCATTAAAAAATATATTCACAATCATGGTATAATGAATATATTCCATATGGACTTTATACATTGAGTCTAGAACTCATCTCTCTCTATAAAAGGACCATGATTTTGATGCCAAGACATATACCTGAATAATAGTCTTTTTTATATATAATTGATTAATAGAAACATAATTTCATCTCATAATCTCAATTTATTCAGAATATAAGAATTATGGATACTTACTTTTTTACATAGAATATCTATAAAATTACTATAATTATAGAATTGACAATGAGTCCTATCAACTATGTGAAGAGACCACACTATTTGGATAAACAATCTGAAATGGCCTTAATATGTATCCAAGATCTTCCACATTCTTTACTCCAGATTAATCAAAATTTGAGCCAACCATATGTAGAAATCATCAACAATACAGATTGACAATGAGGAAATTTTTTCGATTTCTTTAAAAGTGTCAGATCTACCGCATGTTCAAATCAAATAACCATGCCTATAAAATTGACTTTAATGAATAAATTCATGTATAAATCAATGAAATATATTGATAAATAGTGATAAAAAATTATAAATTTCACTGGAAGTGTCTATTCAACCATATGAACAGATTCAATTGACTATGTGAAGCCATGATAAATGGATGGACCATATGAAAAACCTTCAAATTAACCATCATTGTCTCAGAATGAAATTTATAGATTTAATTCTTTTCAAATTGAGATCTCTTCAAACACCTCAAAAAAATTTCTATGATATTATAGATTAATTTTTAAATCAAAAAAAACATTCATTGACCTCTTTTAATAAAAAAATATAAATCATCAAATTTAACATTGAAAAAGATTAATGAATTTACAAAAAAAATCCAACAAATCAGACAATGTCAACTTTTTAGCATATTCAAAACCCATATTGTTTCTGACATGGGATCAATAGTCTCGAATTTGGATGTTTTTTGAAACCAAGGAACATAAATTACCTTCAAACTAAACAAAATTAACAATGAATCATCATATAATAGTTCAAATTATATATATTAAAAATCATTATAGGGAACATTAATATTGAATAATAATATCATGTTTTATAAAAAATAATTTTTTAGTCAACATATTCATACTCTAATTCAATTCATTGATTGTATTATATTATTTAAAAATCAATAATATGCATGTAATTCAACTATTTTTTTTAAAAAATAGTTCACACATTTATTGATTGAGAACACAACATACCCCTTTTATTCACCTTTAAAAAAATTATCCCCCTAAATAGGTGAGACACATATCTCATGAATTACCCCCATATGTTTTTATCCCAATTTTTAACTATATTTGATAAATACATAAAGAAATATACACAATAAGATTTATATTCTAACTTATCCCCCTTTGAAATAATTTTCAATGAACAATGTGAGAGAGGAGAGAATGAACTATACATTAACCTAATAAGACAGGAGATTAGACTTTCATTTCAATCCTCAATATTTCAAAAGAATCATTTGATTATGGTTTAATGAACAAATTTACTAATTTTCCTCAAATAAAGATGAAATTATAGAATTATCTCATTTATCTCCATAAGACCCTTGATGAAGGGATATTTGATATCAATGGCCATGATTCTTGAATGTTGAAAATTATTATTTGATATGTTTATATAAACTTAATTATCATATCACAAGAAAAGTTGTGACTTTAAATTCTCCATTAAGTCTTAGAACTGTTCTTTTATCCACATAAATTGAGTAGTGGCTTGATAAGAAGTTACAAACACTTCATAAAAAGAGCTGAGGGTTAAAATATTCTACTTAATTATATGTCAACACACACATTTAGCTTAAATAAATAATACTCCAATATAATTTGTTTTTCATTTTATGTATATATGTATTTTTTTACTAAATATAATATATGAAATTTTTGGAGTAATTGTTTGTCTAGTAGAGAGGGTGAAAACATATACTATATTCAACAATAAAGTTATTATATATAAATAAAATTCAAATAATATTTTGGAATTGTATTTGATCTACAATTTTTTTATTAATATTTATATAGATCAGTTCTTATTGATATAGGTTTATAAACAGATCTTGAATCCTCCATCAAAAACTATTAAAGTATATCTCAAGAATACATTTGTTTTGAATGGAGGATATGATCAAATTCTTGAAAAATTTTCAAGATAATAAAATATATCGTCTCACCATGAATGGAAATTTCAAACAAATATATTATGTATTTGTTAAAATCTTCACAAAATTCTTCATTATTTTTAGAGAATATCCATGATAGATACCTATTATCATCTTTAATGTAGATATTTGTGTTCACTATCCCTTTTCAGAATATTAACTTCTTGAATAAGGATTCAATATAAGAATAAAAATATCATGGAGCTTTTTTCCAACCATATAAAGCCTTAATGAACCTAAGATTATGATTTTCATCTTATTAGAGCATGAAACTACTTGGTTTCTCATTAAAAACATCCTCTTCCAACTATCAATGAATGAAGTCAGACATGAAATCCATTTTAAAAATATTTTATTTAATATGGGAATAAATATATAGAAATATTGGTATGGTTTATATTCTTGGAACATGATTAAATGTATAATCAAAATCCACTCCTTGAAAATGATAAAAGACCATACACACAAGTCTAACTTTATTTTTAAGTACTCTACCTTTTACATTCAATTTTTTTAGAAAACCCATCTCATTCCAATGATGTTATTAACCATAGATTTGGGTACCGACTCCCATGTTTAATTTTTATACATCTAATTCAATTAAACATTCTTGGAATCAGTTGATTATTTATTATCTATATATTCTTCAAAAAATCTCTATTCAACCTATAAAAATTGTGAGATATGTAATATTGTCATCAAAGTTAAATTACATAGAATGTTCAATCCGTGATCTCTATTAATGTTTTGGAATTATATCTATTTTATCCACCTTGGGTGAAATTATTGGAGTTTCCACCCCTCAAATGAGTTGTCTAAATAATAATCTTCATTATTAAATTCTTCATAACTCTCAACATTTTCTGTAACATCATCACACTTTTTCACCAAACCAGATCCTTCTTATTTACCTTTAATAATTTTCATCTGATCTGTGAATTATTTCTTTTCAAATGCATTGAAATTAATATAAAAAATCATCCCACCTATTAATAGAACCCTTTTATTGAATAATTATCCACTTTCATTTAAGTCATAACCTTGGAAGTTTCTATCAACACCTCTTCTATCAAACATCTGAAGATTTCACCTTTGAATATGATAATGTTTGGGCTTCCAAATTCCATTAAATAATTCGAACATATAGTCTTCTTTTAATATATCTAATATGGAAATATTTTAGAATTTACTATATATAACCAATGATATTTGAATATTTAGCTGTGCTCCAATATGATTTCTCCAGAAATATTAATTTTCTTCTTTATATATCAAAATTGATCAATCCATCTCCACTAATATTATATAATTCTATTCCAATACTCTTTTTTTGTGGGGTGTATACGGTGAAATATGTTCTTGATATGTACCATTATTCTTCTAGAAATATCTAAATCTACAATTTCTATATTTAATATAATTTTAGGTTTAAATCTTTTTAAGGTGTGATCACATTATTTTTCACCACTTCTAAAAAATATTTTGGACAATATACGGGGTTATGATTTATATTTCATATAAATAATGGATTTAATATGAGTATATTGATTAATAAAATAAGTAAAACACTTATAATATTTTTTTATCAGGTTTTAAAAGGACTGTAGATTTTATAATGAATAAGTTAAAAAGGTGATATATATGAATATCAACTTTATTATGTAAATAATTAGTAATCTGACACTATTGTTATATAGAACATATCTATTCCATGTATGGATTCATCTTAAGAAAATAATAGACAATTTCTAGTTTTTTATGTTTTCCCATAAAAATTTGGAATATATGGCCCGAACTACTATTCCACAGTTCATTTTCTTCATTCCATCACTAGTTGCTTGAATTTTGAGCATCACTCACTTAAAATAGATTACCCTTAGTTCACTTTATGCATATAAAAATCATTACATCATCAATAATTTTCACTATAAAATATTATTTCATGAATATCAATTCATTAAAATCCTCCAAAAGTTCATGAACCCTTAATAGATAATGTTTCAACCCACCATCAAACAAAGTATTCTTTAATCCCATATTTTCTTTGCCAATATCGGTTGAACAAACTCCTTTAATGTTGAGTGACCCATCATTAAAAAATTTCATTGACTCTTATTTTTTATTTTCAATATTATTTAATAGATTTATGTATTCTATAATATATGAAGAACACCCACTTTCTCAGATCCATGTAAATTACACATTTGAATTGGTGCAATGTTAATAATATGGTCTTTTCAATTACATCCACATTTTATATCAAGTGTTTTATAATTTTAATTTATAGTATATAATGATGGTAAAAGGATGATACATTCATTTGAATGATTAGAAAAATCATAAAATCTAACATATACCTCCCCACAATCTATAAGTATATTCTCATACTTCTTTCTAGAATTCAATGATTCCTCTAAACATGCCTCATTTGATTGAGCCGAATCCAATTCATGTTTTCCTAACCATATTCTCTAGATTCATAGAAATCATTTTGGTTGAACCACAAAATTATTATTGTATGTATGAAACCTCTATAGTACCTTCAAAATCCATAAAAGGCATACTTTCCTCCGTAAGCCATTTATATCAAGAATCCATCACTTGACTATTTTTATTCTTTTTACAAAACTTTTATATTATTATTTTTAAACCAAATATATTTTTAGTCCAGAAGATATTTATTTATATATTATGCAATTTTATATCGTATAATTTGATACTATTTATAAAAATGTTCAGTCGTTATGAAGATTTATTGAATTTTAATGTTTTTTAGATTCACTTAGTTTATCTAAAAAACATGGCTAGAAAAACATTTTTATTCTTCTTATAATTATTACCATTATTTTTTTGAACTATTTTTTCTATTTGAGGGTAGTTTTATAATAATTAATACCACTCCCTCTTTTAGAATTCCCCATCTTTTTGGATAGAGTATTTGAAATTAGATCTATATTTTCTCACTTCTTCTATGTTTTGACCAGTACTTATTGAGGAGTTCCCATATCCTTGTATTTATATTTTATTTTTAATTTTATCTTATTTCTAAAAGTATTATCAACATCATGAAATTTATTTAGATCACCAATTTTGTAGAAAAATGGTTTTTTCATCAATATGTTTTCATACTTAGCTTCTTATTTTCTATTTTCAATCTTAGAAACTTTGATATACTTTATTCAACCACTCTATGTAACATAAAATTCAACTATGTTTTTTCTTATTAACTTATATAAACAATTATTGAAACAATTGTAAATTTTACCCATTCACCTTAGTAGTATGTACTTTCTAATAATCATCACTAGAAGATGTAGGAATCCAAAACACCCTAAGATATGAGAGTGAATCGGGGTGTCAAAATTTTATTTTAAAATACCATATATTGTTCACAAATTTGTAAGAACCTATATAGACTGACTAATGAATTCATGTAGTTAATTATCATTCAATTGTATAGAGACACCACATATGTTTTACTTCATTCACCATTAAGGTATAATCTAGGAAATATACAGAGAATGTGTGTGGGTCATACCAAAATACAATAATGTTCAGTAGTTACAGAATAAAAAAGTTTAGATAAATTCACTCCATTCCTTACACACTCCCCTTAGATGTTTTTTGGGATAACACAATGCCTACCTCTAAGCACTTATTTCAAATCCTCATATCTCCTTGCTTTGGGAGATGTTTTTCTCAGTTTAGTGAAATGAAGGTATCTCTAGTAGATTGGAATTTAATAATTTTTCTGTAACTTGAATGAGACACTACTTGCATTTTATTCCAGAGTTAATTCCCTTGAGATAACTAAAAAATTTATATAGATGATCCACACTACATTTTATAAAGTTCTCACCCTTTAAAAAATTTACTTTATGTTTCAATGAAATACCATAATTCTTAAACCCACATAATTTCATGAATCTCTTTCATGAAGAAACTATACTTCATGAATCTACCACCCTTTGTAAAGCTAAAACCCTTTATGAAGAACAATACATTCACAAACATCACTGCCTTCAAAGAAACAAATGCCTCCATGAAGCTCACAACCTTCATAAACACTAATTATTCAAAATGATCCCATTATTTTTAAAAATAAAATAACTTCTATGAATTGGAATTAGTCAAGACATAACTAATAATTACATGGTTATTATGATCATATAGAATTATATATTTTCAAAGATCTCAGACATCAATGAATTAGAGCGATTTATCCTTTTATCCAATTACTTTAATATAAAATGCAGTGGGGAGAGTTATACTATTTTGAGTCACAAAACGTCATGAGGATATCATGCCTCTTGTGTAATTTTCTAAAAAAACTCAAAAAAAATGTTTGTGAAGATCCTCTATTCATGACGTTCTAGTGAAATTTAATCCATTCAATAATTTTATAATAGCAATGAAGATTAACTAGGAACCCATCTGCACTAGTAATGCTTTTCATATTTATGAATAACACTATCTTTCTATCTTTAATTCGTGAAGCTCAATACATTCATGAATCTCAAACTTTTTTTCAAAACTCAGTTATCAAAAAATTATTGAATTTACAATAATTGTGAAGAGTGAATCCTTGAAAACAACCATTTGTGAAGCTTGATCCTTGCCCATGATTTTGTGTCAATTTTTTTGAACAGTAGTAAATGATTCCACCTTTATCACTCTATCAATATTGTACTATAATATCACCATCCTTAACAAATCCATAATCAACTCGATGTGGATTGACACCAAACCCAAACTAGACTCTTTTTCTAGCTATGAATGGCCTTGGTTGAAACAATCTCTCCTTTTGTGTTTTTTTGGAAATATGAAGATAAATTAAATAGAGAACTATCCACAAAAAATATCCTTGTATATGTGACATAACTCGTCTATCAATCTAAGTCTAGATGAGAAATATCATGTTAGAATATATAGTGAAAAAAGTGAATTCAAGAAACTATTGACAACTGACCAATCCTAAATACCAATTATAGTTTAACATAAATTATATCCCCCTTTGGAAATAATCCCAAATAACCTATATATTTACATTACATGTTAAAAAAGAACTCACCCTAGAACATATATTCCCCATAAACATGAATCAAATCCATTAGCAGATTGAAACTGTTAACAAAAACCGGGAGAAGGGATAAAATAGAACCTCCTCAAGAACTGGGAGGTGGCTAAAAACTGAGGTTCAATGGTTTATTTAATTAAGTGATATCTGATCATAATATGGATGGTATGAGATTGATGATATATATTCTTTATAAGATATATGACACTATTTTTTTTCATAGTGAATCACCATCATCTATTTAACCTTATCACAAATATCAGTTTTTGTTACTTCATTCATAATAGATGAGTGAATGGATTTTTTAAAAGAGATATATTGGCCTTCATCTATACTAAGTGAAGTTTTTTCTTGTTTCTTGATCAACCTTCCCATGGTTTTTTTATTATTAAAAATGAACCATAAATTTTGGTTTTTCAATATACCAAATATCCATCCATGTTAGTATAAAAAAAATATGATAATTCATTATCTCATCCTTCTATAATATATAAGACAAAATTGAGATTACCTTGAATATATATCAATATTCTTTTAATTACATCGAAATAATATTCATTTTGATTTCTTTAAAATAGAGCTTCTAATCATGTTGTAAACATGATATCTATCCATGTTTCAGTCAAGTATAATAAGAATACAATGATTTTCTTGTATAGGGTGGGATCCACAGATGTCCCATCTTCATGCTTTCTGTGTTTTTTCACAACCACAATCCGAGTTCACATTGGATTTGAGTCATGAATTCTGAATTTCCCTAGAATCTATCTTATATATTTTTTCTCTAAAAAATAATTCCATATATTTATTTTAGACTACCTATATCCCGGAAAAATATTCATGTTCTCTAATCATGGAAAATGATAATTCAGATTTCATGTGATTAAAAAATTCTTCCACTGATCCCTGCCTACTTATGACAAATATAATATCATCCACATACAAAAGAACCATAAATTAATCTTTCTATGAATTCCACACATGGAGATTATGATCTAAACCTTATGTTTTTAATTTAATGTTCTTATGATAAGAATATATTCGAGCAAAACATGGTTGAGGTTCTAATTTTATAATATAGGGAGAATTTATTAATCTATATACCTTTTTCTTTATTATTTATAATAATAAATAACACTTTATGTTCAATGTAAAATTATACATTAAGAACTCTATTTAAGAATGACGTTATGATATCCATCTGATAAAATTTGTAACCTATTTAAATTTATATAGCAATAAAGAGCCTATCCAACTATAGTATAGATACCGGAAAAACTTTTCTTCAACATCAATTCCTTCAATATGTACAATAAAATTACACCCCAAGAGTTCCATGAATCTGATAACATTTACATGCTCATCAATTTTATAAAAAATTCACATTTTTCAATTGCATTGTGTTTTTTGGTATCTTAAAAAGATACCATGTCTAGTTCTTATCAATATGATCCAGTTATTCCTTCATGGACATATCCCACGATTCATCCTTCATATCTTCTTCATACAAGGATTCTTACACAATTGATAGGAAGGTATAATGTACATCATTCCTTGTTCTCTTTGTCTGTGTGGGTTTGTTCTAATCAACAATGATGTTTGATAGATAAATTTATTGTATTCTATTTAACAAGTGAGTTTTTGAGGAAGTTTCCTTACCCATGATTTCCTCTTATAATTCTTCTCTTGAATCATATTATTTGTGTGGGCCTTTAATATTTTACAAGCATTCTAATATTTTTGCATTATAATATGTCATTTTCCCACTGATTATGAAAACTAATTATATGTGGACACAAATTATTATCTTCAAGTTTCATTGAAATCCACGAAAGGCTGAATATACTAAATGTGATATGAAACATTTATGGAAAATAAATATAAATATAATTTTCCAATGACATGATATTTAAGAAATTTTCAGAATAATAATGTTCAATAAAAATTAAAACAATGATTCTAGAAGCTTCTTCATCATTATTCATTTGTCTCCCCTTATAGGAAACACATCTCAAAATCATTATAATAGTGGATATCAATAGAAATGGATTTCAAGAAATTTTAGTATAGATAATACACTATAAGTGATGTTCAACCTGTGACATTCAATATTGGAAAACATTCACAATATTACAAAGGATAATCTCCTTGAACACTTATTCTATGGGACACATGAAATAAGTTCATGATAATATGGTACCATCTTTATCATAGTTTTATAGAATATTACATTTTCTTATTCATAAAAAATTACCAACCATTATATTTTTATTTGAATACCAAATTGAAGAATCATTCAAAGATTTTTATTAATTTAGCTTGGCTATCATGAATTGATATCCATCACTATTTCTCAGGTTCTCCCACTGTTAAATTACTTCAAATTTCAATTCCCTGTATTATAATCATAGATAAAGCACACAATGATTAAGGTAATAAGTCGTGTCATCCTTGTTTCATCAATATAAATAGAATTGTCAGGTGATATTCTCAACCAGGTTGCTCCATTTTCTAATGTATTCATTTATACACATTTGAATATTTGTTTTGATCTATATTGTGGTTTCATAGATCTCTTCGCATTATATTTTACTTTGTGTGTATAATTATTCTTTTAAATATCCTTCATGGATGATACATTATTACTCATACTATGTACTGACTCTTGTTCTAGTAGTATATTTAAAAAAAGTAGCAATGTGACCAGATATCATGAATCTATGATAAAGAAATTATTTATCAAAAGAGATTACTTTAATTTGAAAACTCCCATCCACTCTATATTCGACATGTGGAATATTTTGTTTTTCTTTTGAACCATCATTATCCTATTCATATGCATGTTTCTTTCTTCATTCCAAATCATCTGAAAAATGACTAATATTACATGAAGAACTATTGAATAGTGTTTGGTTCATCCACAAGGGTTATTCTATGTTTCATCACTCTTAGTAGTTATTTTAGAAGAACTACCCTTCATCTTCTTGTATTTATAATCCAAGGTCCTATCAAATTCCTTACACGACATATTACTATGAAAATTTAGGTTCACACTATTCTTCTCCATTCTTCCCAAGGAATCTTCACCATACATTACCAGCTTTATTTTCTTATTTTCCTTTTAAATTTGGATGCCTGTTGAGATAATCATGTACCAAACATATGACCAGTTCAATTACATATATCAGAGATCTTACCAATATACCAATATTTTTTTGTGTATAGATTCTTCAGAACCTAAAAAATGATTCTTCTACTTCTATAGATTTACCCCCCATTAAAATTTGATTTTTTATTTTTCATTCAGAGGAGTTTACCAAAAATCGAATGCATAATTCCTAAATCCATTACAACAACGACATTTACTATAAAACCATGATCATATTATATCGTTTTTTATTTGTTTTTTGGGTCTTATTCATAAGTTATTTTTCAATTTGTGGGAAACCATCTTCCATACTATTTTTCGTATCCACCCATAGTCATTGTGGTAAGTTTATTACCACCTTTATCCATACATACATGTTCATGAATTTTCTTAAAACTTGAACTATTTCTGATGATAATTTTATAGGAATTAATAAAAGTAGATTCAGATGGTACCAAATTGTTCTAAACATATCAGATAGATAATAAAAATATGTGATGATATTCATATCCCATATTAGAGGTATTTTAGATTTAGAATCATCCAATGAACATTGAGTTGTTTCAATAGTTTTTTTCTTATTTTGTGAAGTCTCTATATATTTCTTCTCATGATTTTCTAACGACTCTTGTAAATCTATAAATTTCAAATGAAGGATGTTTTTTTGGTCATAAATCATAATATTTTTTTTTTCATAGGACTTATTCATTCTAAAAAATTCATATTCATGCAACTGAAATTTATTTTTAATTAAAGAGTAATGTTCCTTGATATTATGGGATATTTATTTCAATTTTAAACCATTGAAATTAGTGCTATTTTTAAATTTCTATTCTAATAAATTGATCTTTGGTCCCAGATTCATTTTGACTCCCTCTTTCTCTTTGTATTCTTTGAAGTTTTTTGATGAACTTATTTCAAGTTCCTTTATTTCTTCTTCAAATGATCCAAATTGTCTTGATTGCTTTAAACAATCAATAAATTTTTGATAAAATGACTTTTCCAATTCCCCAACTTCTCCTTCTAATTGGGTAATATCTACCTACATTCATTGAAAGACTCTATAAACAAGGGAAGCACATTATTTGGGAATATCATTAATAAAATTTCGTTATCTATCAACTAAATTTTTTATGAGGTTGTAGATTGGTCAACCTCACCAATTTTTGTAGGATCTTTATATTATTTACAATATAAAAAGGTTCTCACACAGAACTCTTTATCACTTGAATATTTTTACTTACATGAGGTAGAAAGGGTTTCCTTCTCTTTGGTAAAAACCCAATCCATCTGACCTTTACATTCCAATATTGACATATATTCACTGTAAAAAGGCACGAAGAACCAGATACTACCTATTCTTTATATGAGAGAGACTTCTTCAACATTATCATAACTTTATTCTTCTTGTTCATCATAGTCTTAGTGGATAATGAATTTTTCTCATAGATAAATGAATCTTCAGAAAAAGTATACTTCATTTTTGACATTTGAAAGAAACACAAATCTTGAAAAGAGAATAGATTTATTATAGAAAAAAATATAGTGAACCTCCCCCTGATACCACTTGTAGGACCCTATAATACCCTGAGATGGAAGGGGTTGATCATGGTTTCAACTTTTTCTTTTAAAGTACATGAAATTGTTACCACATTAGCATGAACATATAATACCCATATGATGGTTTCATGTTGTTAATAAACATTCACATGCATATAGTTAACAAATTTGTTTTAAATGTTTAACTAATATATTCTATTAAAAAGACCATACACTGAAACTGTGTAAATCATACCAAAGTCCACTAATATTCAATAGTTTTGGAGTGAATAATTTCACACACAGTCAATTTATTCTAGGAACAGTTCCCTTACATTATTTTTGGGATAGAAAATTACCTCCCGTGGAACTCTTCCATCGAATCCACCAAGATCACTAGTTTAGGCGAAGTCTTTCTCAATTTAATGACTTGAAGGACAATTCATTAGATTAGAATTTATGTCTTTACCCCAAACTGGAATGAGACTTTGCTTGTATCATATTCCTAAGTTGATGCACTTGAAAGTACAATTCACTTAATTTAAAAGA
Source organism: Viscum album (assembly GCA_963277665.1). Classification (NCBI taxonomy): domain Eukaryota; kingdom Viridiplantae; phylum Streptophyta; class Magnoliopsida; order Santalales; family Viscaceae; genus Viscum; species Viscum album. Next base: position 386,260,988 of record OY728148.1, on the reverse strand, counting down.
TTAACAATACTTTTCATGAATACCTCATCCTTCATGAGAAATCATTTATGTTTCTAATAAATACCATCATTCAGGAATCTAAACACATTTTTGAGGATAGTTTGTAATGAAACTATCCTTCACTAAGATACCACCCTTCTCGAACATCACAACCATCACTGGGCACACTTACTTCTCAAGGCTCACTTCTTTCCCATAATAAACATCCTTTGTGAAGATCACTACTTTTTTTGAACACTATATCTTATAAAAACTACCCATATTTATGAAACTAACACAAATCATAAGAATTTTAACCCTTTAAGACTTAACCAGTATTTTTTTGATGATTAATATCGGATAGACCAGGTTCGCAAAGCTATTGGACTTCAAGAAATCAATGTGATTTATAATTTTCTCTAATTATTTTCATATAAATTTATGTTTCCATAATCTCCAATTTATAAGTATAACCCTTCATGAAGATCCCACACCTCCAGAGGCCATTTCAAGAACCTCCAAAATCTATTTTAGAAGATCCTCTATTTGCGAACAACTAGTGAAATTTAACACATTATCAAAGTTTCTCACATTCAAAGAGATTCATTATCAACCCATTACACAATTTTGATACTTGTTGTAGTCATGAAGAACACTATTATTTCATCACTCACTCACAATGTTCTATAAATTCATGAAGCTCATCCTTTTTTTAAAACCCACTCATCAGGAAACTCATTCTTTTACCAAATTTGAGATGTTTCAATCTAGGAAAACCACCTTTCGTGATGATGTTCACATACCCTTTATTTTGTTTCCAAAAATATGGAAAACAATAGGACAAGACACTACCTTCCACATTTTAGTCGTATTGTACTGTAAGATCAATTCCCTTACAAACTCCCAAATCTACCTTGTGAGGATTAACCAAAAAACAAACTAGACTTCATTTTTATCAGTGAAAGGTCTTGGTTCAAATTGAAATCTCAACCCCCCATTAATATTCATTACCATTACTTCCTTCATAATCTGATAAGTAGTTTCTAATTTTATATTTGTATAAATTATTACAATCTCCTTTAATATTGGGAATTTAATTTTTAGTATTCATTTTAAAGGATCTTCTAGGTATCTCTTCTTCTTAATAATTATTTATTATATCCTTCAATGAGGGGTTTTCTTTCTGTAATGTTTCCAATGTATCCACACTAAAAGCACATTAGAGGATGATTACCCTTGTAATTTTCTATGTCTATTCTCAATTATATGTAAGAAAGTGACATATCTTCATAAACCATTTCATTTTTCTATTGTTCTAAGATAGAACAATAATATTCACTACGTAGTTTTATGATCATATTATTTCAATCCTTAGACCCATAATTTTGATTTCTTTTCTTTTTTTATTCCATTCTTAAATATTTTATAGCTTATACAAAATTCTTTTTTCTATGGTGATTACTATAACTTTTACAAAATCACACCAATAGAAGATAATATCAAATTTCTAGGATATCCATCATTTTAAACACACCTCAAATATGTTTCTCTTAAAAAAAACCTTTAGAACAATGATTAAATGCATCAACAAGAGCTTAAAAGTGATTATAAATAATATAAAATAGATAAAAAACATCCTTTCCTTCCAAAAATAGTAATTAGTTCCATATAATGTTGGGATCACATTGTCATTTACTTAATTTAGATGTCGATTATTGGGTAATAATGAATAATAAAAATACTTCTTGCTGAATTTTTTTGAGTCAATAATGTAACCTCACTCTGAAACATATTTATAATCTACCCATGAGATCAATGGAATCATTAATACAGAGGAGAATTAGTAATTAAAAGATACTTTTTTTATCCTTTAAGAAAACACTCATCTCCAATTATAGTACAATTAATTTGTTGTTAATCACACCCACAAGAACTAATAGACAAGTTATAATATATTTTACACGGTTCACTACACAATAAGAGGGTCTAGTCCTTATAATAATAATGAAAAATCGAATATCACATGATCTATTAGAAAGAATCCTATTTATTGAAAAAATTAAGGGTTAATAATGAACTTGTGATACACCATTGTCTCTCTGATGTGCAAGAAAATCCCACAAAATAATGATAATTTATAGTGTTTCATAATAATAAGAAATCATATAGAACATTTATACTTCAAATATGTTGTTTTTTTGAAACATTCTTATTCTTAGATCAAACCAGTGAAAGCATTCACTTCACCTTCTTTGATATCATTCATAAAAATGGGCAAGAACATCTCCTTCTTCCTCCATATATCTCTTAATTCATTTTTTACACACAATAAATATTTTATTGGGTTTCAAAATTATAAACTAACCACATATTTTATATCTCATGTAACTATATATTTATGGAATATTATAAATAATATTATTTTAATTATTTTTCATGAAACTCTCTTATTATAGGACATGAAATGTCATAATCATTTAACTTTATTAAACATATATTAATATTGATTCAAGGACGCTATTTAAATATAATGAAGAACCAACCTTTGAAAAATAATTTGATATTTCAATATTCAATAAATTTGTTTTCCATTGAATGAAAATCTATAACTATTTAGAAAAAATATTTATTTACAAGGAAGTATGATTAATTTACATGTGTAATTTCTACTTGTGGATTGGAACACATCTATCTTAATATAATCACCTTCATTTAGATGATAATAGTTAGATTTGAAAAACAATATTCTTAGGATTTATAATCAGTGAAATAAATAACAAGATAATCACTGAATTTTAGATTTATTAAAATATGTGAATTCTAGATACTAAATTTCTCATGTATAATATCCATAAAAACACTAAGTATTGAACTATACCTGATGCCTATTTAATATGTGAAGAGACCAGACTATCTCGATAAATGGTATATACAAATAATAAACAATAAATATTGACCATGAGGTATCATTCTTCATTTCTATCAAAGTACAAGATCAACTACATGTATAAATCACTAGATAATTTATTTTTAACTTATTACATGGATCAAATACATGATCAAATTAGTCAAACATGTAGATAAAACAAGAGAAAACATTATCCATTTATCAATAAATTTCATATCGATTCTAGGAATAAATTAAATTGACTATGTGAATCCATTTTCATCAGACTGGCCACATGAATAACCTTTAAATAATCCGTTCCATTCTTAGTTAAAAAAATTATACTTTCCTCTATTAAAATAAAGAACTCCTCAAACACCTCAAAACCATATGTAAGATACTATTAATATTGTGTCTATATCCAATATCAATTTTACATTATTTCCTTAAAGAATAACACATCATTAATCAAATTCAACTTTGAATATGATTTATATATTTAAAATAAAGTCCACCACAATAGACCATGTATAATTATTCCTTTTAAAAATACCAACAGTATTAACACATGGACTTAATATATTACTAAGATATGTTTTATTTTTTCTAAACATTGAAATATGCATTGAAATTATATTAATAAAAGATATAAAATATTCATAAGAAAATCCTTCATTTTTATGAAAAATGATTATGGAATATTCAGTGAGAGAAATGTTTTTATGCTAGAAAATATATTTATCACTTTGGGGTAAAATAGTAGAGCTCAATACATATTTAACTAGAATCCAATAAATGATTATTAATATTACAATCAATGAAAATAATGAATGAAAATATGGAAAATGAATAAAGCAGATACTTCAGTTATGAAAATGATGAATGAAAATGTAAATAATGATGCACTAGAAATGGAAGCTCCCTTATTCATTCGAGGAGGAAAAAAGAAATCTTTAATTATAACTGATCAAAGAATAAACATGAATTTTTGGGATTAATATTAAAATTTTCACTAGAAAATGTGTGCCACGCACTGTGACGTGGAAACAAGGATACAAGACCATTATAAAAATTCTAGTCAAGTGTAGGTTAAGATGTATCATTAGTTTCCTAAATAATACACCAATTAGATCTACCTATGCTGTATGATGACTAACACTTCTAGGGTTATAGTTTATTATAACATATTACTCAATCCAATGAAATGGCGCTATGAACCCCCCATTGGTAGTATGTCATGGATGTAATATGTTAATGAAAAATGGATGTAGAAAACATAAAACACAATATTTTTATATTTTAAGAACCAAAAGTCCTACATTCGGGCAAACCAATATCAATGTGTGTTGTTCATTTAGAAGGATTTTATTAAACTAGTTTCATAGAAAAATAGACACCATGATCAAATGATATTGTAGTTTGAAGTTGGGAGTTTATCATGACAAACTATGAGCTATTGATTATGGTTGTGTTCCTATGACCCATGTACTTAAGCCTCCATTTCCACCACCTATGCTTTCCTAGTCCATTAAGAATGTTCCGAAGCCTCTCCACCTAGCCCATTGAGTGTGTTCCCTTGTATGGGATTCACAAATACAAAAAATATTTCTTGAAGTGCCAAAATAGTGCTATATGAACCATCTTTATCACCAAGATTACTTGTTAAAAGGTATCAAGGTTTTCTTATAAATATACCCCTTAGTCTACCACTTGTGTACAAGACACCCACCTTCTATAAGATGAAGAGACACTATGATATCCCTTAACCTAGTTATCCATAAGCACATTTAGGCATCCTATGATTCTTAAAACCTATGTTAATTAACCAAAAGGAATGTATGTCATGTCATTTAAATTTAAAATGTTCAACAGAACCACATAATCTCTAGTATTTTTTCACTAGATAAAATTATAAACCTTATAAACTTTATAAAAGTTTCATTAAATTTTTTACCTTAAGAGGCACTGTGCTAGGGTGAATCATGCCAAAGTTTCTTAGGGTGGCTTTTTTCTAGGGTGAACCCATTCATTCAAACATCACTTGGGAGATCAACCTCACCTTACACTCTCTAGGTTTATCTTTTTACCTAGAATTAAATAGAATGAATCACCTTACCTTTCCCACAATAGGGTGGATAATATTTCTTATCCCTCACTAGGCTATAACACATAGATAATCCCTCACTAGGGAGAAGAACATCGTTGATCCATCACCAGGGTACAATAATTCTCTTATCCATCATTGGGGTGATACCCCTTGTATATCCCTCACTAATGTGAAGCACCTCACCACACCCTCTTCAGGTCTGATCAACTCTCATAGTCCCGTCATGGTTAAATCACCTCATATAGGCCTTTTTATGGGGAATCACCTCACCTAGTCCTCACTACGGAAAATCCACACCCTCAACCATAACCCAATTGAACACCTTTCCACTTCTTACATACTAGGATTACAAGAACACCAAAATTTTAGTGGTAGATAATCCCTTCACCCAAGTATCCTACAAGGGAATCATGTTATCAAGGCCTCCTCCAAAACATCTAGATCCATTTGATCAGGGCATGCACACCAGTATGAAACCCTTCAATAATATATTCCATTGATAAAATTAATCTCTTGGGAAATTATTCATAAATGATATGTCCCCCTATGTATTTAGGATAATGTACTCCCTTGATAATGTATTCTCTTATCATGAGGATACGAGTGATACATTCCCTAGATCATGTAGTTCAACATGGATTTTATATGCTCAAATTCAATTATTCGAGGCCCATCGTGGATGCCCTCGACCACTCAATGTGTTGTGAAAACATATTCTTACTCAATATGTGTAATACCTATCATTGATTCCAATAATTATTTCATCAATTAAAAATATTTAATAGCTACGAACATATGAATAGGGGAAACAAATATTCATTATGAATCCCCAATCATGCTCTCTCAGTTCTTGATCAATGCCACAAACCACATTGTTTTTGAAAGCTCTGTTATATTCATCATGGGTATATATCCCATGTGTGTCCATTCACCATCCACTATCTAAACATAAAATAATATTAATTAGACTCTAGAATATGAATATTGACATGTGAAAGTCCCAATTGTATCCTCATTAACGATTATATCCCCGTGACACATTAATGAGCCACATCCATCGGGGAAACCCATTCATAAAACCTAACCCATCATCACGGGGTCATATCCCCCATTAAACCTAACTCCATGTATAAAATTCCATATGATTACTTATATCCTCAATAGAACATATCAACCATTAAATTTGTTTTCTCAAAGGTCTATATTTCCATGATTCTTCCCATACCCTTTACTATCTTGTTACCAAGGGAAGTTACTAAGAATGTAAAGACCACTGATGGGAGGGTGTGGTGAATCAGTGGTATGATTTTAATGTTTACATCCTTGAAATTAAGCTATATAAGATATTAAATTTTTAATCCTCTCACCTTTAAAACTAAACCACACTTGTATGAAATGATAAAAATATAGTGAAAGGTACATAAAAATTGACAAGGTTCTATCATAATGTGGGTACCTAGTCTTTTCTAGGTTAAATCCCATTGATCCAAAAAATATTTATTTTATTCAGAATGTTAATAAAACTTATCTAAATCATTTCAATCCCCCATTATATCCTTATAAGAAATATTACCAGTTCCCACTAGTTACAATATTTGATTCTAATTCTGATCCAATCTAGCATAATAGTTCTGAAAGATTCTCACTATAAAATCTATCTGGAATATTTTTTTTAGAACATCATTTTTTGAAAGGTATACAACTAACCACTAAAAATTTTATTCCTCCAGATGTTTTAACATTATTACTTGAAAAAATATTTCTTTAAACGAAAATATTATTTTACACATGTGATTTTTTAAATCATGTTTTTTGGCCTGAAAACTAGTGTTTCTATAGTCTGTAATCTCAAAATTTTAGAAAAAAGCCTCGAAGTGACTCACCTCATTATATACTCAAGTATATATAAAAAAATGGGGTATAAAAAGAATTTTAACTCCTAAAATATCCTACATTCATAAATATATCTGAACATACTAAAATATTTTGTAAATGATTATGTCAACATATATCTCTATAAAATATGTTGTTAAATCATTCTTAAAATTCTTCATCCAAACTCATCTTTAATACCAAATTTGGTTTCATTAATATTGAAACTCTGATCATCTATCTCAGTATCATTATATTTATTTTAACATTATAAAAATGAAAACTCTACATCATATCTTTCTGTAAAATTTATTATGACGTAATCAATAATTGTATTTTGAAATTTTTTATACACTACTTCTTGTTCCCTCTATACTATTTCTAAACTCAAATAATATTTCATTAAACTTTGTATGATTTCATAAATATACACTTTACGTTTCTTCATTTCTTTTCTATATCACTCAATTTACATTGTACTTAAATTCCAAGGAAGGTAACCTTACTCTTTCCTCCAATAACCATTATTCTTTGTTTCATCCTCTGATTTTTTTTTATCCATTTTATTTACATCAGTTTCACCATACAATATTTAATCTGTGGTAATATTCTCCTATTTAACACAAAAAATATCATTACAACTTCTTTTAGAAAAATTTAAAATATTATTTGCCTAACTATATAACGTGTAAATATTCTTTAAATTATCTAGAAACCTATTATAATTATAATTCCTTATGTTTTGGTGTGATTAATTTGTACATGGATTTTAAAGAAAAATAAATTATTTGTATTATCACTTCACTTTTCATCTTATGTAAATGTATTTGTAACTGTGACCTTAATTTTGAATAAAATCCTTTTAAAAATTCTCTACTTTACCTAAAATATAATAAAATAAAAATAAAAAATATTTATAAAAAATATTACAACTTTTCCAAATCAATCCAAAGGTTCATAAATATACCCCATTGTATTTTTTTGGAAACACTATCAAAAAATTTTATTTCAATTTTTCATAAAACTACAACCATTCTAAAAGTGAATTTTCCTAAAACTACACTTTTGGAATAAGTAATGTTTTAATGATCTTCATTACTTCAGTGATCTAATTTTTCCTTGGATATTTTTATATCCCCCACAATCATCTAATGTAATTATAACATCCAAGACATGTACTCAACCTTTATATGACAACATTACCTTTGGATTTACCCAAGATAAATCATTTATAGTGTTTTTTGTAATTGTTATTACCTGTTTCCTATAGAATCCAAAGAAAAAAGGGGGAAGATCAAGAAATTTCTTAAGTCAATAGTAGAGGTTGGACAAGTAGTTTTAGCCTGAATTCCTAAAATCTTTACCTTATAATTTCTTTGGTGAATACATAAACAATTTTATATTTCATTAAAATATAATAAAGCATAAAATTTCCCCTTGAAAATATTTCCTCGATGAAATAATATTTCATGTAAATGCCCTTAGATCATGAATATTGAACTAGATTTTTAGAAATATAAATTGAAATATGATTATCCCCAATAATTTTCAATGGATTTTTGATATTCACCTCCAAATATTCTAGATGAAATTTCATCCACATCATTTTTGTACATTCCTGGGTGGAGGAAATATAATCAGATACTAGTGCACTAAAATTAACAAAACCTTTTTTTACTAGGCCATCTCACACAAATTTCTCTCAAGAATAATTTTCATCTGGGAGTTGATTTTAGAACTTTTTATATCACCATAAAAATATTTATTAGTGAAACCAAGTAACATCAAATAATTACTCAATTTATACATCATTCCATATTCGATGTTCTTTTAAAGTAAATGAAAATTATTTTTAATGACACAATATATGATTCCTTGGTATCACTCATGTATCTTTTTTACTGGGTTACAACATATACAATGTCTAATAATGATTTAATAAGAAAAAGAAAATTATAATTACCATTCAAAATTCCATCAATTCAAACTTTTTCTAATTTTATATTTTTCTTATTCTCATACTAAATTTAATGGGTGAGCTAACCGCCTTTTATTCATCCATTCATAATTTCATAATTAATTATTTGGAATAATTTTCTGGTTAAATCGAGATGTATCTTCCTTTATATATAACTTTTAGTCCCATGAATAAATTCAAATCTTTATTAAATGCCATATCAAATTTCTGCTTAATAATTTTATAAATTTTTCACAATATTTTTCACTATCTCTAACAAAAAATATATCATCAATGTAAACAATGGATATCAAGGTTCATGTACTAATATATTTTAAATACATGTTTATGTCAAATTTTCAATTAGGAAATTTCAACTTCTTCAAGAATCTATCATGTTTTTAACACCATGAATTAGGGATCTCTGTCAATATATACAAATATTTTTTTAGCATTCAGACTAGGTTCCATCATTATCATGTATGAACCCATTAGGTATCTCAATGTAAACTTATTCTTCATTTTCTGCATTCAAGAATTTCAACTAAAAATATATCTGATAGACTTAGTAAATTCAATGAGTATTAACAACCAAAAATATATTTTTTAAAATTCATGAAACATTAGGATTATTTTTAAAATGAACCATTTTCTACCAGTGAATATCCCATTCTAACTAACCTCTATTTATTCCATTAAATTTATCGAATTTCATTGATTTATTTTATGAACACTAATTTTATTCCTATAATATTAGTTCATTATAGTCTTGGAAAAATTTCCAATGTTTTATTTTTCCATATTTATCATACTCATTCTTCATTTATTTCAACAATTATTTATTGTAAAAAAAGGATTTTGGATCCATATATGATATATGTTAGGTTATATTTTCAAACAAAAACTACCACTATTCAAAATTTAATAATCTTGATATCTAATGACATTTTTTATTTCAACTTTTTTAATGTCATGTTTTTTTATTTCTCATCTAGTATTACAATACACATCACTGGATTGACATAAATCAACATGAACATGGTTAAACTGATAGTCATATTTCATTTCATTTTATTCAATAGAAGTTATCATTAAATGTTATGCAAAACTATCCATACCATATTCTAATGTGGCCTATGGATCATGTAGGTACACTGAGAGGGGGAAGGGTTAAACATTTTAAATTTTTTTTTCCAATTTTTGTCTTTTCTCTAACCACTATTAATTTTAACCTAAATACATGTTATAATGAATAGTTATTACCTAATTAAAAACACAATTGTAGAACATATATGAAAAAAATTAAATGGAGTACATCACAAATTATTTTTAAAAGGTTCTCCCCTAATGTGGGTGACTATGCCCTTATTGTGTTCTGGATGATTTGAAAAACATGTTCACCACTAAGAGATCAAACAATAATTACAAATGGGTTGTTAATGTATCAGATTGACACCATGAATTATATATATCAACCAATTACCAAATTATACTGGAAACCAACCAGTGTTCTAAATACTATAATCCCACCCATGTTTCACAAAAACAACTATTAAAATAATGAGAAATATAACAAAGACATAAATATACCACTACAACACAACACTAATATTCCTCTTCGATCCACTAAGAATAAATTGATTCGTCACTTCATTAATTCAGATAAAACTCTTCAACATCTATTCAATACAATAAAAAACATCGCATTCGACTCGGCACAGTATACACTCTTTAATTGAAAAAGATAAAACTTCCAATTTATCTCACTATAATAATTTAATGAAAATTTGAAGATATATCAATAAACTAATATTTCTGTTCTTCTTTGCTTTACTGAAAAATAATTCTTCAGATAAATTAAATTATTAAATACATAAACATATCATGTTTTTAATACATTTACTTCTCATCATCACATGAAAATAATTAATGCATGTAATTATCCACAATATTTATACTTATTTTTTGTGAAATATAACTTTACAACACTGTTTATAATATTGATCTTCTTTATAAAATTACACAATGATAAAACTTTATGAAAATAAACTATTTTTTTGAACTTCATAAAAGGACTATTTTGTTTGAATTAGCTTAAATATTTAAAGGTGTAAGTGTAATCCATTTTTTCAATCTCACAAATACACATCTCACATTGGCACTATCTCAATTTACATCACACTTTACCTTTCTCGTGCATGTATTTCCATATGTTTGTCATGTATAGTTTACAAAGAATGGATGTCCTACTCTTCATGAATTTCTAAAAATTTCATGGTTTACTCTAGATTACTTCCCACTATGAAAACAATTTTTTACAAAAAAAATTTCAAATTCGCTGCCTCAATTCCATATTACATATGCATGGGAATGTATGTATGAACATAAACAGGAATACACACATGTTATTCAAAATATGATTCACTTAAGCACACAATATTCTCAATATGTCCTTGCAATTCCTTCACATAGAAATTTTTATCCACTATCAATCCGTGTAACAAAAATATGAAAGAAAAATATAATATTTATAATAAGAATTTTGTAATGAAAATCATTTAATGCATAGATTTTAAACTCATAAAGTAACAAAATACATAGGACCCCACTTATTTATTACTTCTTCGCATAACAGATCATGTTGAATAACTCGATCCTCTGAAAAATAGTATAAGAAGTAAAAGTCATGAAAAACAAATCTTATTCATGTATAAGGATTAACATGCGATAATAGTCATTCGTGAGAGTATTAGTTCACCAAAGTGTAAAACTTAACCTTCAAGTGAATACAAACAAAAACTATGATCCTCTTCTGATTTGTGGGTCTACCTTCTTCTTCACAAAATAGGTTCGTGAAAATTCATGTTCTTTATGGGAATGTATATATAGGTCGTTCAATATCAATCACATAACACAGTTAAACCACATAACATGTTTTCAAGAACATAATGTGAACACAAATGTGAAATGAAAACAAAAATTCATGGAACCTGCATCGGAAATACCTACCACTTGATCATATATATTTCAGACTATCTATCTCAAGAGATACCATTTTGATGTAAGGTAAAACACACATTACAAATAAGCTCATTTAAGGTATTTATAAAAAACCCCATCGACTCAGTACATCCAAAAATCATGTAAAACCATTCAATTTTTTCTTAAGATCATTCTATCTTCGAGATACGTACCATGAACCATCACTGTCACCGAATAAATACTATTTACTCCATTTTAGTTTTTCATTAGATTTATCTTAATATTATATATTAAAATAGGTAAGTATATGATTTTTATCATGTTTATCATATAACAATGTTCAAATTATGATCGAAGGAATGGATAAAGATTCTGTCGACATCGCTCATAGAGATCCTGGTGAATAGTAATCCTTCGACAACTTGGTGAAGACAATAACACAACAAAAGTGAATGGATGAAATAGACGATAATATTAGATAGATCATATGAATGTTTTTTGTTTAGAGCTATAGTACAGATGAAAAGTCTTCCCACGTCAAAACACCACATGTGTTTTTTCTTCTTTATAATACAAGGAAGATCTTTAGGCATGCAGAAATAGTTATCATTCTCACATTATAGACTCCCTAAAACTGCCCCATGGAACCACATTCATCCGATACTATAAAACCTCACATGGTGGTTGTATTCTCCTCTCTAGCACACCTCAGTATTCCACCTTTATTATCTATTGTCTTAGCCCTGCCGACTGCCTTAGGGGATAGGCTTCCCAAATAGGCAATGGATGAAACCCCCCATGGATGGTTGGAATTCTTAGATAAATTTTTGGTAACAATATAATCAGAAACATTTTCAAATTATATATAATGAACATAAAGAATATATTAATTTAGTATACAAGAGACAACAAATTATGAATCAAAATGAAAATATTCCATCCTTCCCAAACAAAACCATAAGAATTCCAAAGGCAAAAAAATTATTTTCTATTTGGATTAGTTTTAAATACTCATTTTACTTTTGAATTAAATGTTTATTATCCCCCTTACATTAAAATAATACAAAAAATATAAGTATGTGAAAGAATTAAACTAATCTCATTATGTAAAATACAAATTTCTCTTCATATCTCAGTTGATTTCCACATTTCATAAGAAATTCCACATGTCATAAAATTTAAATTGATCTACTTGAATGAAGGAAAGAATCACCTTTATTAAAGAAATGATTTATTACTTAATTATATTTAAATCTAAATGGGATAACCCAATATTGAAAATAATACAAAACAATTCCAAAAAAATATGTCAACAAATTTTTCAGAATATAACGCCGGAACTCAATCCATATTTCAGATGTTTTTCTAATGAAATTAAACTAATATTCAAACCATAAAATATTAATTTGATTTTGATTGAGATATTAAAAATTGATAACTGTCCATATTTAATACCCTCAAATGGATTATATTAATCCATATTCTTCATCAAGATTAAATTTCTTCAAGAATGAATTCCAATAATATTTTAAAAGAAATTGAAATAAATAACTCCATGATGGATAGCCTTATGAATGTTGTATAAATTTTTAATTGAACTCATATATTCTAGACTCCCCTAGAATAAATTAATCAATTTAATTTATCTACATAGATGAAACAAATGAAAAATATATATGCGAATATGGTTGTTACTAAAAAATTATCAGTTAGGGTAGCAAGGATGTGATTTCATTCTTAGTCCAGACACTCCTTTCAATTATTCGTTATATTTATAAAAATGTATCATTATTCCCCCCCCCCTTTTACATTATATTGTTTTTCAACTAGGGGAATCATGGAATCGTTCATTTCTTCATATTTAATCTTAGATGAAATGGGATTCTTCACATTGATTAGTGTAACACTTTAATTCCTCTGATCATGTTATAACATTTTATCCAATTCCACCTGCTCTATCCATATGACTAATTGTTTTTTCTACATGATATTATTTCATCATGTATGTAAACTCATTATTCATAGAATAATTTTTAACATTATAATTCTCTAGTTATTATATTTTTTTCTTCACTAGTCCTATTAATTTAGGAAACCATTTCATGCATTTGTCAGCATTATGGCTAGTCATTTTTTACCTTCGACAAAAATATCTAGAAATCATAGGGTTATATTTTTTAGACAAACCCTCATGAAATTATAATTTTTATTATTTATTATCATGTACCAAATGAACCGTTTTATTTGATTATGAGATTAATTTCATTTTCTTCTTCAGCTTTCCTCTACTATAATTGGTGTTTATGACCAATTTGAAAATATCCATTATATGGAATCTTTTTCCATAGTAGAATAATATTTTCAACGGTGTGAAATTCATATCTTCATTCTTCTCAGGTGTAGCTTGCTTCAATATTTTCATAAATTTATTCTTTGGCTTACAATGAAAGAATGATTTGTCTACTTTTGTTTTGGTCTTTTCTTCATATTAACATATTCATAGTATATGGTCAATACAAACCAGTAATCATTATAACTATTACCACTTCTATTTCTATAATCACATAAGTTTCAAGAAACTAAAATAAATTATTTCTAGATATATTTTTCTTCATTTTTGAATAATTATGTAACTCTAAAAAATTATTATCCACATTAAATATTAACCCCCATAATACTGGCCTTATGTAATTATCATGCATTGAAAAATTACAACAACAATGAATGCGATGATTCAAAAATTTCCAGCAACACCAAAATACCCAAAAAAAATTTATTTCTTCTTTATTTCTATATATTTTCTAGATTTGAAATATTATTTCTTTTAGATAATACAACCTTTTAATCTAATATTTTTTTAAGAAAAAAAAATCACACATTTCTTCATATCCACATTTGATGATATGGTGGATTTATTATCAATCATCCCAACCCATATTTGACCTGAATTATTTTTTGATATTTTTTATGTATATGAAACATTTTTAATAAAAAAATAATCTTCTAGATCATGGGTTTACTAATTTAATGATCTTGTATTAGATTTATCCTTTGATAATCTCAGACTCTTCTTATCATTTGAATGAGTCTTGTCAGAAGTCCAAATAATTTCATAATTAATATTGGCATATTCTCAATTCTCAAAAATTTGTAATGATTCATCTTGGAAGTTTTCATAATTTATATAAATGACCTCCAACTCATGATATTTCATATTTAGAGAGTTCTTCTAGCCTTTATGTGATTTCACCATATCTTCACATTCTTTATTAGAATTATTTAATAGCGTTTTGTTTAGAATTTTCAAATTTACATCCATTTAAAGACACTTCATGTTGATGAAATGTTTCTAATACTCAAAAAATTAAATTTAATCAAATTTATAATTCATTATCTAAACTTTTTCGCCATGATTTTTTGTTACCTATAGTAGACCATTGTTTAAATCATTAATTACCTTTGTCTTAACATCTATATGGGATTATTTAAAATTTATATAGGTTCTTTGTAGTATCTCCAATGAAAATATAATTTTTGTATAAGGTTTATTAGTCCCATAATTCTCACAAAAATTCCCTTTTAATTCATCTTCAATCAAAGTAATATTTCAATGCAACGCAATATAGTATGTTGTATTGATTCTTTAGTTGTGATAAATGTCTCATCCCTATCATTGATTTCTAATTGAGATTCCTTAATATTAACAATATATTTATGATATGCTTTAATTGTATGTATCATCTCATTAAGGGATTTTATAGTTAATTATTTATCCCAAACATTTTTTATTCAATTATTCTTCAATATATAGGAAATGTTCTTTGAAAAGTGATACAATTTCATCTTTGGCATTAATAATTTGTGCGATAATATTACATATATAAAAATTTTTTACCAAGGATTTCCTTATATCCTTATATTTTTTCAATATATGACTTTTCATCATATATTCCCTTGAAAAAATAAAATATGTAAGTGAAAACATCAGTAGTAAATATCCTCAGATAATTGTTCACTTATGAATGAAAATCGTTGTGTGATTCAATAAAATATTCTTCATAACCTCTTGAACCAGAATATTAAAAAGGATATTTATAGAATGATTGAAAAAACACTATTTATAGAATACCATACTGAAAATAATCAATTTTTTTATGAATCTTTTCTTTAAATTCCTTCTCAGATTTCTTTTCTTTTTCTTCTGTTTGTTTATTAAGGTTTTTGCAGAAACCTTTCTATTAACATAGACAAAGATAAGAACTAATTTTTTTATCAGAGACTACAATATTACTTATTTTAATTCAAATATAACCTTTATATATAGTTTATAAAATATACTGGGTTATTAAGATAAAACCAATCAATGGTGTAACCTATCTTTTGGTGCAAATTGTAGTGCCTAGTGGATCAGGCTTGCACACTGGGGGGTTACAAACAACCGCAATTTTATTTCACATCAATACATAATTTATTACATAAGACAACAATTAATACATACTTGATGATCGATATGTTTAATTTCATTGGGAATTACATACATTACATAACAACATAAAACAGGGAATACAAAATATTTATTGAGAACTTCTTCAACATGCTAAAAATACTCCTTCAAGCTTAACATTACATGGGATAACCTGGGGAAATACATAAGAATGGGGTTAGATATAAATCAATGTAATGGAATAATCATGTAATAAAAGATGCGTGTCTAAAAACAAGAATATTAATGACTAATAAAATGAACATGAATAATAAGGCAAGATATATCCTGATAATCATAATTTGGGAAACGTAGGAACAACTTAAAACACTACATCATAAAAATATTTCATGGATAAACCTGCCAAGAAATCCAGGGGAAAAAAGTCAAATAAAATAATCATGTTCCCAATCCCATCATGATGTATTGTGATACTAAAAATTTCCCAATACATTGTAGTGTTATCTAGGTGCACACATCATAATCATTTTATTCCATGCTTAAGTGTTCCACATAGACCATAAAACATGGATTAATGCATCATCATAAATTTATTAAAAGATCATGGAATGTGGAATTAATACATGTATGTCCCAAATAAAAATTACATTTTTGTAAATGTGAACACCCTTGATAGTAAATGAGTGTGGTATTCACTACAACATTTTTTGGGCATTGAATATTATGGTGAATGTTCAAAAATATAATAACCTCAGTTAATGTTTTATAAAATAGGTTTATGAGAGAGAAATGGGTTACTCATCCAATAAGAATTAAATGGGAGTTAATAGGTAAATTTAAAGACATTTTCTAATATTATAAATAATAAATAAAATGCATAATGTAATGAAGAAACTTGAATAAATAATGGAATGTAAACTATATTTCAGCAAGGTAACTGGTGTACATAAAGGATCATGAGAGTTATAATGAGAGTTAAATGGGGGATTTAATAATTAAAACATCATATTTATAGTAATGGTATATGGAAGAATATATTTCAACAAGATCAAACTGAAAATAATAAGTATATTGTAAAAAGGGGTGCATGAATAAAAAGAGAGGAGGGAAATCCCTTACAAAATTTCTATATATTATAACCATAGATAAAGGTAAAATTAAGATAGTATAAATAATATATCATTAAAATATAGTCAATTGGATATTAATTTAATGATTAAAAGTAATTTACATTATATAAAATTTAATTTAATAAGAAAAATTCCAAAGAAGGTGCTTGAATTGAAAGAAGGAGAAGAAGGTCAGGATCCCTTACATGAGTGTGTGAGTTAAAAATAATGGTAGGGAATTATTTAGAACTTGGGTTCCCCTTGTGAGGACTCTAGAGAGTGTTATATAGAGTATTTTCATTATACAAGGAGTTTTGGGGAATATAAATGGGAACATGTGTGGGTTTGTAAAGAAAAAAAGGGGGATTTATTTATTATTTAGGTTTTAAACTATATATAATTAAATATCCAAAAAAAGAAACCATCACATGGTTTCAAAAATATGGTAGTGGTTTTAATTATTTAATAAGGAAAAATTCTTGACTTGTTAATATAATGTCCCTTCTAATGTGGATGTGAGTCACACTTTTAAAGAAATGATTTTAAAACCTTAAAAATATTATAGGTATTGAAGGATTCATAATTGATTTAGAAAGTAAATAAAATAATCATAAAATCACATTATATAGAAATTAAAACATTTATTTGTAAATTTATTTCATTTATTGTAATTATTACATCACTTTTAGGTCATTATGACATCATAAAACAAAAATTATATCTACACAATAGTTAATTTTTACCCAAAAATTCAAATCTCTCAAAAAATTACCATAAATTAAAAATTGGAATATATTGATGTTCTGATTCCAAAAATAATATTAATTTTATCACAATAATTTTCTATATAGTTGAATTTTCAGTTTTAAAATAAAAATACATTTTATTAAAAAATATTGAGTTTTTTGGCAATAACAATTTTCAATCCCTTATAAAAATTACATTTGACTACATAAAAATTATTTGATCATCTATAAATGATAAAAATTATTTAATAATATTAAAATATTATTTTTTAGAAAATAAAATAATTCCTAAATTCATTATTTTAATTTGAATATTACCCAAAAATACAATTTGTTTTTTATTATATCGTAATAAAATAAATTCCAAAGTAATAATAATATGATGATAATATATTCATTACTATATAAAAAGATTATATTCTTATTGATAGGGTCCTAATAAATATCCCTTCAATACAGAGTAATATCCTTATGATTAAGGTACATGATGGTGGGATTTCCATGGGGCGGTTCAGTAAACATTGTTTGGGTCCTGATCTCGATGATATTGAACATCTTTCGTTAATGCTTTCTCTCATGTTTAATTTATTGGATATCATCTTGGTCTGGGTTGGGGGAAAACCCTGAGAATTATATCTTCCTTGGAAGCTCTGATAAAAGGGATTTATAGGGTATAATCCTACTATTTGTGGCCATCACTTCCTTTGTCGGGGTAAATTTAATTAGTTATAACCTAATATTTTTAATAATCACATAATCACTATTCAATGAATATTATGTTAATGTTAATGATTCTTAATGGACATTTAAATCAAATACGATATAATAAAACCAATCAATTTCATGTGTGTTCTATAACCATATTTCATGATGAGACATATAAAAAAAATCAAAAGGGGATCTTTATTTATTGTAGTTCAGGTCATTAAGATATTCCTCCCTTAAGATATTTTAACCAATTTTTTTCCCATAAAAAAATATCAGGCTAACTCTACATGATCAGTTTCTCCAGTTACCGCATTTATTCTCAAAGTATTTTTGTTTCTCAAAAGAACATTGTTATGGTGTATTGTATTATTTCATAAAAACTATTATCTATGATATTAGATCTTCACCTACTGATCCAACTAGGAATGGTCTTTCTTTAATAGTACCACCTAAATATTGAGTACATGTGAGGGGTCTGATATGAACTTTGTGAAGAGGGATACATATAATACATCATGTACTTGAGATAGGTTCAGTGGGAGTGATAGTCGATAGAGAACTACTCTTATGAGAGA
Source organism: Viscum album (assembly GCA_963277665.1). NCBI lineage: Eukaryota > Viridiplantae > Streptophyta > Magnoliopsida > Santalales > Viscaceae > Viscum > Viscum album. The sequence goes on along the minus strand of OY728148.1, from coordinate 386,241,622 downwards.
AAGGATATCAAAGGGGGAAACATATCTTGGAATGAGATTTAAATTATTCCAAAATCCCATCAAATTATTCCGCAGAGATATGAAGAGAAATACCATATATCCAACATCATACTCTTGGTCTCATCGATGATTTTCATCATAGCTCTTTTCTCATCTCTAAGCATCCTTAATGTGATGCTGAATGGTCTTAACCTTTTCACCATTTCCATAACGATTTCAAGACCTAGATTTTTTTTGTTCCCCAACATCACCGCAACACAAAGGTATTCTATATCTCCTCCCATAAACATATTCATAGGGATCCATTTGGATTCTTGAGTGTAAATAGTTGTGGTATGGGAACTCGACCAGAGGACGATGTTGGTCCCATTCTCAATTGAAGTCCATAGAACATGGTCTCAACATGTATTATAATGTATTAATAATATGATAAAATTAAATATTATGTTGAGGATGACAGGATGTACTATATTTCATCTCAATGTTTATATCATGTTGTACACTTTTCTTGATCATTGAGGTGAATCTCAAATATTGATCAGATACAACCAATAGTGGTACATCATGCAGCTTTACCACATCTCTGATGTATATCCTTTCATGTTGATCTAATGTCAAGTCCTCTTAGATTCCAATAAAGTGATTTTTATTTGTAGGAAATTCCAAAAAACCCCATAAGCATTATTTCCTCAAGATGTCTTAATAAGGATGGTGAAAAATTCCATGGTGATGTTGTCCCATTTTCATGTTGGAATGGATAATGGTTACATCACACCCATAAACATATGACTTTTATCCATTACATTAGATTATACCATGAACATTTATGTATATTAAACAATCTCATTCATATTGTCCCACCAATATTTCTAATGAAGATCTGGATATAACAATGTGCTTCTTGGTTGAATGAAGAATGTTGAACTATGTGCATTATCTAATAGTTGCTTCTATAACTCAGGATTTTAGGGAATACATAATCTTGACCCAAATTACACAATTTCTTCTATGTCAATTTTAATCATTGAGGATTTCCCCTCTCTCATGGCTTCCACCTTCTTTATAATTTCAACATACTATATTTCAGAAACCTTTATCCCTTATAAAAAAGGCTATTTTGAAACCATTTGTGAAAGGATTGATGGTATTCCTTCCTTTATGATTCTCATGTAAATCCTTATAAGGTCTAAGAGGATTGGGTAATTATCAATTCTCATCATTGAAAAATATGTAGTATCCTTTCTATAAAGATAAACAACCACCTTATTCACTTTACAAGGATGTTAGTGGATTGAGGAATCATAGTCCCTGATCAGCTCTAACCATAAAATTTTGAGCATATTTATCTCTTTCTATGTGAATATATACTTGAGTATTTTTTATCTATATATATCTCACACATTTTCCAATAAGGATAATTCTACCTTATTTTCAATGAAAAGATCACTATATCAATATCTAGATCATCAATGGGAAATTTTTTTCTCACAAATATTAAAATTCATTAATTCATAGGATCTAAATTTTTTATTCTTCATTAACACACAACCCAAAACCTTCATCAAAGAATCATTGAGTACAATGAAGAGTTCCTTGCTTGTCGGTTGGGTGATCATTGGTTCTTGAATGAGAACCCTTTTTAAATCCATGAATTTTCTTCAAATTTATCATTCTAAGAAAATTTAAATCACTTCTATGTTATCTTGGTAAGAGGGTTTGACAATCATGTGAAATTTCCCACTAATATTTCATAATACCTAGCTAAACCAAGAAAACAATGAATATATATCACATATATTGTCTATTCGATCCTTCAATTTCTTCTATATTTGATGGGTCCATAAGTATCACATTTCTAGTGATGCTATGACATTTTAAAAAGACTTCAATCAACTGAAACTCACATTTACATTACTTGGAATAAATAATCTCCTTTAAAAGGGGTTTTAGCATAGTGTTTAGATAATGCTCACGATCTTCCTAGATTTTGATTTATATTTCAATATAATCTATAAAGAGTACCAAAAATAGGTTGTGGTATTCTCTAAAGACTCAATACATTAATTCCATTAATATTTCTATTGAATTAGTGAGCCAGAATGGTATCACTATGAACTTATAGTTCCAGTAATTTATAAGAAATTAAGTCACATGGATATCCACTTCCATCACCCTAACATGGTAATATCCCAATCGAAGATCCTCCTTGGAGAAGTATTATTCTCCATGTTTCAGATCAAACACGTTAAAAATTAGTGGAAGAGGATAATTTTTATTTATCATGATCTTATAGAGTTTGTGATAGTCATTTCAAAGGCATATTACCCCGCCCTTCTTCTTGACAAAGGGGACTGGTGCACCCCATGGTGAAACACTTGGGAGTATGAACCATTTATCTAGATTCTTCTATTGTTGCTTCTTTATATCCTTAAGATCAATAATATCCATTCTATATGGAGTCTTGAATATTGGTAATTCCCAAGTATAAGCTCAATTGAAAATTCAACCTCTTAACCAGGAGGAAGGCCAGACAATTCTTTAGGAAACATGTCCACACATTACCTCACTATAAGAATTTATTACTGGATAGATATTTCCTTAGACTCAATAATTTGAGAAGGATATGATTTATTATAGGTAAATAATATCCATGATTGAGATAATGGTGCTAAATAAGATTCATAATCCTCCTTTAACTTGTAAAAATTTTGGGATCACTTCACAATACAGAGTCTAATTTAATTCACATGGAAATGTACGTTGGCTCAATATTAGGAAAGATAATCAATGACTATAATTACATCAATCTCCACAAAAGGAATTATGAATAGGTTCTATGTGATGTTCATCCCACAAACATTAATAGGGTAGGATTTATATAATTGGGATGAAATAATTGCCACATTTTCCATTTTCACCTACATATCTACTCACATGCTTTGTGGTGGTGTTTGAATAGACCTACTAAACATTCATTATATGAAGTAATTTGTATAACTAGAATAAAAATAGCGATCACTATTCTTTAATGAAGAACTAAAACACCTATCAACACTTTATTTTTGGGATCCACTTTAGTGGTTGTGATGAAAAAATATCTTCCTTTCTACCTCGGAGGCTGTTTGTTCTTTGGAGAACATAGCTTAGAGAATTGGTTTGAAAATTTCCAGGGTTCCTTATATTTGTAGAAATAAAAAATGCATTGAGGGATAACTAGATAATTTATTGCATCTATTTCAATATATGGTTTATTCTATCACAAATTATTAGCTATGTGCCATTACTTCCCACACCTAAAGTATTTCTACTTTCCCATAAAAAATTTCTAGGATACTTTTTCCCACACCATTGAAAAGAGGGATGTTGAAATTTCTTGGAACATTATATTTCTCCATCATACTTCCTGAATTAAATTCCACTTTATTGTTATTATCCCCATGATAACCATGAGATTATAAAATATCCATTTTGACTTTGAGGTCATATTTAGCAATGCTCTCGTAGATATCAATGTCAAGTAACTCTAGAGAACTTCATAGACTAGGTTTGAGACCACGAAAGAAGTGGTCAACCTTGCATTTTGGGGTAACAAAAAATCTAGTAGCGTTTCATGAAATTCCTATGAATTATTCCACATATTCCCCAATATATTCTCCAAATTTGTTCTTCAGGTAATGGAAATCCCATCCCATTTTATGTTAGAGAGTGTGAGGGAAATATTTATCGAGTTTTTTTTCTAGAATTACTTACACTCAATCTATTAAACCCCTTCCCCAGTGTTTATATTCATGATCAAGTACCCCCGCCGATCATCTTCTCCATAAATATGATAAATATACAATAGAACATTATCTTTCTCATAACATTGAATGATGGATAAATCTTCTCAATGTATTTTATCCATTTTCCATGATTTTGGGATCATGTGATCCATTGAATGTATGAGACCTTTGTCACAAAGACCTCTCAATTATAGCTTGTTCTTTTTTAGGAGGGTTTGAAAGATTCAATAGATCAAGGTTTCAATTTAGAACCTGATTCATATGAGATATTATCATCATAAAGTTCACAATTTTTACTCACATTAGGTTGGGAATATAATTAGGAAAATCATTACATTACCCTTCACATTGATTTTCACCGGGTAAGTATGATTTATGGCCATTGTATGGAGTAAAAGAGAAATTAGTGATGAGTATTTTTAAGCTATTAAACACATAAACGTAAATCCAATGAAATTAAATGCACAAATTATAAAATACATTTTTTCAATAACATTTGAATCTTTAGGATTCAATATATGTTATCCATGATCTATTTCTTAACATATGTTCTTATGGTAATTTTAATATTACCTTAATAATGGTTCATAATGAGATTATGAATTTATCAAAGCATATCCCTTGGGAGTGTCGAACCAATTGTGAAGTAAGGCCTCATGTTGTGTAATAGGTAATGACATGTCAGGCTCTAAACTCTATACCAGGGTTTTTACTCCTACATACATCTGTGTGATATCTCCATCCACTTATAGTATCTAGACATTGATGTTTTTTCTCGATAATCCACTTACTCTATAATAACCAAAATTTAGGTATATTTTCTTATATTTTGTATTATCCCTAAATTTTTCACTATAGTTTTCCAATCGTAATCGAAAAACTAACAAATCTTTTCCCGTGATGCGAACTATAATAACCCTGCAGTTTATTTCACATTAATAGTTCATTAATTACATAACACTACACATAATACAACTTGAATGATCCAAAATTATATTTTATTTTGATAATTAGTTACATTAACTAATAATATAAAATAGGGAATACATCATCTTTATTGAAAACTTCTCTAACATTCTCCAAACAATCCATCAAACATAAAACTACATGGTACAACCTAGGGACATAAATAAAAAAGGGGGGACTTAAAAAACTCAGTAAGGGAATAAACATTGAATAATTGATACATGTTATACAATAGGAAAAAATGAGTAATATAACAAACATGAGTAATAAATAATGATATAATATGATAATCAAAACATGGGAAACACAGAAACAACTTTCAACATTGAATCATAAACATATATCAAATCGACCATTGTATACAAAATGGTATACTCTCTTATGATTTATAAATGGCATGTCAGAATCTTTAGGAAAGTTAATACTTATATTAAAAACTTCATTTGGACCGAATGTATTTTTGAAAGGAAACCTGTCACTATCCGTTGGAAATTCTGTTGTAAACCCCTTGATAAAGGTTTCATCAGTATTAAAAATTTAAAGCTCCTTAATAATGCTCTTGAAGTCCATCTTACATGGCATATTATTAACTTTACCTCTAATGCTTCTAATTTCTTGAACCATAGATTCCTCTATAATCATTTATATTGGAATTTTAATTACATCAACTCTTCGATCTGGCCCTCTATTAGGGACTCGTACCACAAAATCATGGAAAACTCTAGATGGATGGTTAGTACTGATTCTTCCATCAATTTCTGGTGTGAAAAAAAGTGTGGTAACCCCTTGATCTCTCTGTGACCTCATAATATTATTCCAGATGATACTAGTCATTCTATAAAGGGTGTTATTCAATTTCATAGACATGATCTCTCTGACAATATTGCGAAAATCATTGATAATCACCCTTTTTCTCCTAATGGTGATTTCCTTGTTGGGGAACCTGCTTCAAATGGAATTTTAGACTCTAAAAACTACTATATGCATAGCTTTTCTGGAAATTATTCTAATTGTTAATGGGTGATTCAATTTAACAATCCATTTATTAAATCTTCTAGGCTCACCCTTATTTGGTGCATTGCTCATAATAGACTGCCTACTGAATCCTTTGTTCAAACTTTCATCATACAACTCTACTCTAAATGTCATTTGTGTAATCAACATAGGGAGGATGATGATCATCTTTTTTGTCTTGTGCGATGACCTCTGCTTTATGTAATTATATCCTTGATTTATTTAATTGCAGATTGTCCATATCTGACTCAATTTGTTTGCTTTTATAAAAATTCATTAGCTATGAAGCCTCTCTACAGGTTAGAAATATTTTTGTTTCGGGGGTGGCAGAATTATTGCATGAGATATGGTACGTTAAAAATGATATTATTCGTAATAAACACTCATTTATTCTCAATGCAGGAAAATCTCGGATTATTATTGCAATTCAAGAAGCAGCATAAATTCAAAAAGACTGTTGCAACAACTCGGTTGATGACTTTTAGATCCTTCATCATCTCAGTGTGCATGGAATTTACCCAAAGCCCAAACGTTCCTTTGATGTATTCTTGCAATCACCGATGCCAGGATGGATCAAAGTGAATGTGGATGGTGCTTCTAAAGGAAATCCAGGCCCCGCCAGTTGTGGTTCCATCTTCAGATACTCATCTGCCCAGTGTTAGGGTTTCTTTTATGTTGGATGTGGACATTCTTCATCTCTGGAGGCAGAAATGTTGGGGGTCATCCATGATGTTGATCTTGCGCTTCAAAGAGTTTGGAGAAAGCTTTGGATTGAAAGTGACTCTACCACTATCATTCACGCCATTTGTAATGGCAACATTCATCTTGTCTGGATGCTTACCAATCTTTGGATGAATTGTCTGAACTCACTTCATGGGATTAATTACATAGCTACTAATGCCTAACGGGAAGCGAATGCTGTTACAGATGCTCTTGCTAACAAATGTGTTCTTCAGATCATTACTTGGCTAGACACTCTACCATCTAAATTATTATATCCGTTTGATAGACACTGTAAGAAAATCCCATATTTCTGCCTTTTTAATCTTTTTTCATATCAATAAATTGTGCTTTGGTCTTTTACCAAAGAATTACCCTTAAAAAAATTATAAATAATGGTGGAAAAATTCCACAGATGTTATAAGATTCACTCCCTATCCAAATGTGATGTATCATGATAATAAACATTACCCAATTCATTGGAGTGCTATATGATAGCACCCATCATATTCATTTCACTCTGATGATTAATTGGGCCACATAGATTAAAAAACATGGACTCATTAATCATAAAATAAATATTCAACAATCATGGAATGTAAAATAATTACATGTAATTACACAATAAAAAAGTTTATTTTCATTAATGTGATCACCCTTTATAGGAAATGATAATTTTATTCAATAAAAAATTTCATTGGCATAGAATATCAAGGTGAAATTTCAAAAACATAATGACATCACTTAACGATTCATATAACTTTATAATGAGAGAAAAACAGTTCCCTCATCTCTTATACATAAAATGGGAAGTAATAGAAGAATTCGAATACATATCGCAACATTATAAATGAAAAAAATACAAGGCATAAGGAAATTAATAATCATGAATAAATAAAGGAATCCAAAATATATTTATAAATAGTAACAGGTGTACAAAAATGATTATGGGAGGATTAATGATATTTAATAGAAGGATATAATAATTTATATATCAAATTTATAGTATGTTGGATATGTAATAATATATACCAACATGAAAGATCTGAAATTATGAAAAATGACATAAAAAGAGGTTATTTAATAAAAAGATTGGAGAGAAATCCAATTAAAAATTTTGACATTGTAACGAACTAGCAAAAGTTAAAAATGAGGGAGGATAAATAACATATCATTGAAATAACATAAATTGTACATTAATGGAATTTTTATAAATAAATAACATTATAATAAATTTTAGTGAAGAAGAAAAATTCCAAACTTGGTGCTTGAATTTAAAGAAGAAGAGGAAAGTCAGGATCCCTTACATTTGCATGTGACTAACAAATCTTGGGAGGGGCTTCTTGAGAGCATGGGAAAACATTGGGAGGACTATATAGAGTGGAGGTATGAGTATGGTAATTATATTGGGAATCTAGTTGAGAGAAATGGGATATTAGTTGGGTTTATATTGGAAAAGACATGAGTTTATTTTTTTATTTTGGTTTTGGACTATACATAATAAAATATCCAAAACCACAAACCATCCCAAGGTTAATGACCATTGTTTCTTCCAAATGTTAGTGGTTTTTATTCTTATATAAGTAAAATGGTCTAAATTATTAAATTAATACCCTTTATTATATGGAGGTGAGTAATAATCTTAAATAAATGATTTTAAAACATTAAAATATATTGAAGGTTTTGCAGGATTCATAATGGCATTACAAAATAAATCAAATAAACCTAGAATTAAATTATTTTAATTTTAGATCACATATTTGTTCATGTTTCCCATTTATAGTATTTATTACATTGCTTTTGGGTCATTATGAATTCATAAAACACAAAGTATATTTATATGATATTTAATTTTCTCTAGAAAATTCAACTATCTCAAAAAATTATGAAAAATTCAGCCTTGGATATTTTTTGTTATAATTAAATTTATTTAACTTAATAAAAATACCCATATATTTATTTTAATATTTAATATGAAATCTACATTTACTAAGAAATGATAGTTTTTTAATACTAAAATTTTTAAACCCTTATAAAAATTACATTTGACTTTGAAAAAAATTATATGATCATTTATATATAAGGAAAATTATTTAATAATATAAATATCTCATATATTTAAAAAAATGATAAATAATTAATTTATTATTTTGAATTTAATATTAACTAAAAATATAATTTTTTCTTTATTGTATGAACATAAAATTCAATTTCAAATTAACAATAAATACGATGAAAATATTTTCATTATTATGAAAAAAGTACATATTCATGATTGAGGGTACTGATAAATATCCATTTAATAAACCCAAAAAATCCTTAAGAATAAGGTTCATGATGGTGGGATTTTCATGGGGAGGTTCAATGAACATGGTATTAATCGTGATATCGATGAGATTGAACTTCTATGATAAATGGTTTCAACTAGGCTTAAGTTGTTGGATCACATCTTTGGATTGGTCGAGGGAAAAAAATAGAAATGCTATATCCCTAGGAAACATTGATAAACAATCTTCCTAGGGAATCATCATACTGTTTGAGGCTATTAGTTCCTTTTTATTTGTAATTGTGATATTTTAAAACCCTATATTTGTAATAATCACGTAATCACTAATCAATGAAGATTTTATCAACAATAATGTTTTTATAATCCTTTTAAATACAATAAAATATAATAAAACCATATATGTTCCTATGTTTTCTATAAAAATATTTCATGACGTGGATTTTAAATAAACTAAAAATGGGGAAAACTATTTATAATAGTTCAGGCCGCTATGGGGGAGAATCAATATACCCATGGTTTAGCCAAGTTTCATTTCTTTTTTTCTTATCCCTTTTCAATTGAACCCCTTAAATTTTTAGGATTATTAGATATTCCCTAATTATAAACACAGTTATACTATATTTAAGATAGAATGTGAATGAATCACAACACACTGTATTTTTACAATGTTCACCTAGGTGTTCATGACTACATCATTATTGTGTTCTAAATGATCCAAGACACTCATTATACACAAAAAAAAAATAAAAAAAATTACAAGTGGGTTGTTCATGCATCCCCCTAACACCATGAAGGATTAGTATCAAAAAATTCCTAAATTATACTCGCTTACCGCTAATGTTTCACAAATACAACACATAACACAATGAAAATGATCACAAGGACTTGATACTGCCTCTCGAACATGGAACTGACCTTCATTTTTGAGCCACTGAAAACGAACCTATTATAATATTCATCACTTAACATGAATCTCTTTGACTAAATTTAAATATAATATATTACACTACATGATATTTATCTCAACATAATCATCTTAATTGTATAATATATCTCTTCTAATTCAACTCACTATAATAGTAGAATAAAAAAATGACGATATATCAATAAACTACAAGTTTTATTATTTTTTGATTCATTACAAAATATTGCTTAAACTCAATTAAATTACTATATAGATCAACATTTTTTTTCTTCATGTATGTAGTTATCATGATCCCTTCAAATTATTTAATACAAGTAATTCTCCACAATATTTATATGTATTCTTTGTGAAATAGGAAATGCACAACACTATGTAAAATAATTATCTTCCTTATGAAAGTACACAATTTAAAACCTTCCTGAAAATAAAATATTGTTTGTAACTTTCATTAAAGGATTAATTTGTTTGAATTTTCAAAAATATGAATTGATGTATGGGAAATCCTTTTTAAAAAATATCAGAAACCCACATCTCATAAAAACCCTACCATAATTTCCTTAAAAATTTACATTATTTTTACATACTTATGAATATGTTTTTAATTTTTGGTTTACAAAGAATGCATGGGTTACTCTTAAAGAATTTTTAAATATTGATAATTATTCTAAAGTTTTACACCCACAGTTAAAACACATTTTTACAAATATTTTTCAAACGTACTACATCAGTTACTTATTACATATGCATGAAAATATATGTATGGTCATATACATACTGACAAATATGTTATTCATAACATGTTTTACATAAGCATACATAATTAAAAATCTATCATTATGGTTCTTTTAAATAGCAATTGTGTAGCCACTATGAATCCTTAGAAAAAAAATATGAAAATGAAATATCTTCATGATAATCACCCTTCATGCATGGATATCATTTAATGCATAGTTTTTAAATACATCATGTAAAAAAATATATAGGAATCCACTTATTCATTTCTTATTCTCATAACAGTGTATTCTATAGCTCTATATCCTTTTAAATATAGCATAAATACGCTGAGTTATTAAATCAAAAAATAATTATCATGTAGAAGGTTTATTTTGTGATAAAAGTTTTTAAAGGGGGTATTATTTTGAAAAAGTGTTACATTAAACCTTAAATAATATAATAACATCAACTATGATATTATTTTTCTTTTTGGGTTCATGTTTTCTTCAAAATATAGGTTCATGATAATTAATGTTCTTTGTGGGAATGTATACAAAATTTATTTTATCTTAATCACATTACACAGTTACACCACATACAAGATTTTCGGAACATCATGAAAACATGAATGGGAATGAACATCACAAATTCAGGGAACATGGATCAGTAATATAGACCACTTGATCATATTCACAACAGAATATCTCTCTCAGTAGATCACTCTTAGATGATAGATAAAACACACACTCCAAATGATCTATTATATGATATTTATAGAAAAAATAACACTAACTCTATACCTCCAAAAATCAGGAAGAATCATTATTTTTTTTCTTTATAGATTTCTTTATTAGAGTTAGGTACTACGAAACATCACCATCACAAAATAATTACATTTTAGTTCATCTTTAGTTTGATATTCATTTTATAAATGAAAATAGATCATCCAATGATTTTAATCAAGTTGATGTTATTATAATGATTGGACATCGATAAGAGCTATGTCTCAAGATTTTCTTGACATCACTCATGGATATCCTAGTGAATATTATTCCTTCAATGGATTAATGGAGAAGATGACATAGCTGAAGTAAATGGATGAGTCAGATGATCCAACCATGCCGATCGCTAGTTGGTGGTTCCTTGAAAGCTACTGTAATGTGGAAAATGTGTGTCCACATCAAAGAACCTTCAATTTTTCTACTTTTTTATAACACAAGGAACATCTTTAGACATCCATAAAAGTTTTATATCCTTACATACTTGACTCCCTAACACTGCCCCATGCCATCACTCTCATCATGCATCTTTCCACCCCCATGGAGGCTTCATGATGCTCCCCTACATGCCTCTTGATCGAACCATGTATGTATTTTGGATTATCCCTACTAACTATTTTAGTTTCTAGGCATCCCAAATAAGTATTAGATGCATCCCCCCTTGGATGGATGGAATTATTTGATAACATTTTAATTAAAATCTATAAAATCATTTCCTAATTGCATATAATAAAAATCCGACAACAATTTTATTCAAGTAAACCAATGCCACCAAATTTAGAATCAAAAATAAAATATTCCAACCTTTTAGAAAAAGAACGACAATAATTTCAATGTCAAAAAACTAAATTATTATATATTTGGAATTAAATAATTAATTAGAATGCTTTAATTCTTCCGAGGTTGTAAACATTATTTCAATTTAAATAAACAATGATATATGTTTTTAGAAATAATGAAAAGTTCAACAAAAATCACAATTAATGTTTCTTTATTTAAAATAACTTCTTTAAATTAAAAAAAGTAAACATATTATAAATTATCCAAAATAATACAAATTAATGGAAGCATATTCATACAACAATCATTGTAACATTTACTTTTCATCAAACATGTATATTGAAAATAATTAAAACACATATTTACTTTAAACATCCTTGGGTTATTCATATTCAATAATTTCCATCGAAGTGGGTTTATTTTAAATGAATTTTAAATAATAAGAATAAACCAAATTATGTATCCATTTATTTTGGCACATTCATCTTCTTCTGTTGGATGAATATACAATGAATACAACTTACTGATGTTTTTCATCGAGCTTCCATAAATCCCGATATATAATATTTATTAAAAAAGGACTCCCAAAAACATTAAACTATTTAAATAACAAATTTTTCATAAACCAAATCTCATTGTGTGTAATTTTTTATTCTGATTGAAGCAAGAATATATATTTAACATCCACATCTTTACCTATAATTACTCTCTATAAGAGCATTTAATTTTTATATTAAATACTCATGCTTCATCCCATATCAACTACACTCTTCTACTAAATATTTTAATAAGTGTATGGATCATTTCAATGGGGTTTAATTCTAGGTTTTATTAGGTTAGATTGAAAATATTTACTTGTGTTTACTTTCCATTTTCAATTCTCATATTTTAATAATATAAACCAAACTCTTTCTCAAATCCTCTTATCAATATTTTGAATAAATATAAAATATTCAATTTATTTTTCATGAATATTATATTAGCCCCATGAGTGAAATAATCAATGAAATTAATGAACAAAACAACCTTTTTGTAGATGTCTCATCATACCACATAGTTTGGAATAAATGAGCTAATGTATCCTAGTGGATTGAATTTCATCATTCAAATAACTTCTACAAAACATCCATTTTTTCTAAAATGTTATAAAAATAACTTCATTTTTTATATTTATTTTTGGTAAATATATTATCAAATATCTATTTGAAATTATGCTCCTAAATTTATATCCATGATTATTAAGCCTGTGGTTCCATAGTTTGTATCTATTCACAGAACTAAAATAGAAAAAATCACTAGGATCTCTAATAGTAAATAAATTAATGCTAGTGTTTTCATCCTCAGTAATGACATCTTTATCATTGAATAATTAGATGATACATGAATATTTTTTGAAGATAAATTCTTTAACATCATCATAGAGTTGGATAACACTTAGTAATATGCATTTAAGTCCGTCAACATATAGAACACAGTTCAACTATAACTTATGAGATTTAATTTCAGTCAAACCAATTCCGAACAGTTTTTAAGGATATATAATTTCCAAAGGTGAATGTTCCTCCCTCATGTTATTAATTTTTTTTAATGATTCCACATCAACATTAATACAAGTGGAAAAAATAATATCATGTTTCCACATTTTATTCCTTTTCCAATCCTTTAAAGAAATATCAATAATAACATAATTTTCACTAATATTCCTTTTCTTAGATTAATATTATTTTATAGTATAATTATGTTTCGACAAAAGTTTTGTCATTCCATATTTATTACCATGAAATAGTTGGCCACACATTCAAAAAATTCCCTCCACGAAGTAAAATCAATTTTACATTGAGGGGTTTTTAACTTTAGTGGAATTTGGTTTTATATATTCCTTTAACATAAATAATTTTTTCCATTTTCCTCATTTTTTCTCCCCTAAAATATTATTTACGTATAGAGAGAGAAAGAGATAGGTTGTACCAAAAATTATATTATTTGTATCCAAATATACCACAACATAAAAAATATCCATTTAACATTGATATTCTATAGAAGTATAGTTTTTCCTTACAATAATATTGTTATGATTTAGAATATGTTAGATTATTCATGGAAAATCATTCCACTTGATATTGTTTTAAATTTTTTTTGATGTGATATATTTCTCAAATCATTAATCCACATAATCTATCTCATTTTATATTCATAAAGATACATATTTAGTTAAATTAGATGAAATTTTATATTTAGTGGACGCATATTTCACTTAATTTTTTCATATGAGTTCATTAGACATCTTGAGATGTATCATCCTCACCTCAAAATATTTTTTGAAATTATTATCCCTCTTTTTAAATGTATTTTAAACCCTAATAAATATTGAGGGTGTATTTCATAGATTATTTCCCCTAAAAGTATGTTTTTCTCAAGGTATTTTAAAATTTACCCAAGATCCACAAATTTCAACATGATGTTTTAAATTTACTCCATTTAAAAATATTATTTTTTGTGAAAAAATATTTTCCATTATTTTAATTTTCAATTTTATTATGAAAAAATCTAGGTTATTTCTTGAGTTTCATGTTTTTCTCAGTACATGCCTCAAGTTTTAATCTCAACATATGTTCTATATAATTGTATTAACCATATTTTTATTCACTTCATGAAGTATCTTCCTTTATTTTAGCATGATCCATGAAGGATATAAAATTATCATAAAATTAATCTTATAATGTATCATAATAAGTAGAGTCATACTCCTATTATTTTCTCAATATACTTCATTTATTCCATCTTGTGAAACTTTTCTCACAATTTATAGATTATTTAAATTTATTCTAAGTTTTAACCAGTCTCTTTCGCTTGGGCTTTTCATAAGAATCATCATTATTATATTCTCAGTATCTATTCTTTGAAAAGTTCATTACAAAATATATAACCCCCAATATAAAAAATAATTTAGTTGTAGTTTTCATTTTTTTACTTTCCTCCCCCTTTTAAAAAAATCCTATAGAAAATAGACACAATCCTTTAATTATCTTCACTATAATATTTCTTATCTTTTAATTAACCATGTTCCAAAACCAAATATTCTAGTTCTCATTGTTTAATCTTCTTTATATCTTTATATTCCATATCCTCGTGAATATTATTTTTGAATTATGGAGCTTTAATCATTTCATATGTGAAAAGAATGTTATGTTGTCTCTCAAGAGATAAATTATCTCTATCTTCTAATGTATATAGGTTTGGGTAAAAAATTTCTATAAATATCTTCATTGGGTTTTAACATAATTTATATCTTTTAAGGAATATTTAAATCCTATTATATTGATAATAATTTCATTCACATGGGGTAATTAATTATTGATTGTTTATTCTTCTACCATCCAGATTTCTAAAAACATTAATCTATAGGTTTAAATATTATCTTTATTTACCATTTAATTATCGTAATGATTATTTCATGTTTGTTTAATGTTTTATTCAATTTTTGAGACCAAAAACCATAATATATAAACATTATTAGAGAATAACAGTTGAATAAAATTATGATATTTTCCATCAAATATATGATTTTTTAGTTAGTAAATGATATAAAAGAATCTTTCTCAATGGTATGAAACCAAAAAGTACATGCATAAATCACTTATGGTCTAAGAGGTATAATATGGAATATAATTATTTTTTTTCTATTCATGATATATTTTTTTCATTGATGGAAGTAATATCATTAAAATTGACCGTGTTGAGATTACTTATGATAATGAATATTTTGATTTTATAGATGTAACCTCAATCAAACACCAATTGATGTTACCCGGAATGTATGGCCCATGGATAAGGGGGATCTAATTAGTGGAGGGATTTAATAAATTTATTTCCTTGCAATTATCCTCTAAAACATGTTAATGTTTCAATAATACCATATTTATTACTCATCATCACACACAAGTAATGACAAAAAAACTAATAGAAGAAACACAAGTTTTTATTAGGTTTGAAACCAATATGTGTACCCAGTCATTTCCATGGAAAAATTTATCAATACATAGATATCCAATATATTAGGCATGTAAATAAAAATGAGTTGACTCCCATTAAGGACCTTAATCATCCTAATAAGAAATATAACTGGTTCTGAAAGGTTATAAGTTATTATTATTCTTCCAATCTAACACAATATTTGATCTTTTAAATATACTCAGTATAAAATATCATTGGAATTTTTTTTAAAAAAAAAATCAAGCACCTAAAATTATACTTTCATCCTCTAAAATATAAATAATTCTAAAAGATTGAAAATTACTCTTATTAAAAAGGTTTCGATAATGAAAACTCTTTTACAAGACTTTTTATTTTTTAAGAATATTTGTTGGGTTCACCTTCAGTGTTTCTTCTTTCAATAATATAAAAATCCAAACCAAAATTATTAAAGGAACTGACATATTAATATGAATACGAATATCTGTTAAAAAATAAGAGATATATCGAATTAAAACACCAAAATTTTCATATGTTCATAAGTCCTATTGAACACATTTAATGTTTCCTTAAATTTAAAACATAACATAAATCTCTGTAAAATATAGTTCCAACTCGTCCTTTAAAATTATTCCAGAAAAAGTGTTTTGAAACACATTTTTTTAATGAAATATTTTAACATTTATAATATATATTAGATTCATCATAATTAGTTTATCCTTTGAAAAATATATTATACCTATAGAATCCTTTGATAAAAGTTCTTCTAATGTAACCAATAATTGCAGTTTTGAACATTTTCTACACATCTTTCAGTTCTACTTTTACTTTTTATCAAAAAAAATATAATTTTATGAAACTTTTTATGTGACCATGAATTTTATTCTTCCATTTATTCATTTATTATCTACATCACTCAATTGATTATATACTCACTATTCTTAAAAAGTGTTCCTTTATCATCCTTATAATTACAATTTTTCTACGTTTCATTATACAATTATTTTTCATCTGATGCATTTACTTTAATCACAAAATCAATTATATATTCATGTATTTAATGAATCCAAGTAACATAAATAATTTCATTCCATATTTTTCAAAACAAGTAGTAACTCAATATTCTTCGGAGAATGCAACAAATCAATCTTCTTTTTATTTGGTAACAACTCATTCTTTTTTAAGATGATTTAGGTTCTAGTCTGCTCACGTTTTCCCTAGTTCTTCCAATAATAAAAACTATAGTTTTATGATCATATAAATTTTATTCATCTGATAATACTTCCATATAACGAAAAATCATCTAAAATATTATTCTTATAAAAATTTTCAGCTTTACATTAAATGAAAAATTAATTTTAGTCGAAAATATTGAAAATAAAGTTAAAACATTACAAAATCAAACCAAATGTTTCCCACCAATATATAGGATGGAACCATCAAGGTATCCCAATGAATAATAAATATTAAATCCGATATCATCATCCTCCCATGACATAAAAAATAAAATCTGCATGATTTAAAAATACACAATTACATTCTTACTACACAATTTTACATTACATGAACTGATCCTGTAATACGACCTTAAATTATGAAACCTGACCAATCTGTGATTTGATTATTTTTTATAGGATACATTGGATGAATCTGTGTTGTTAAAGCCCAATATAATATCCCTCAATATTTTAAACCATTGGGTTATATTCCCCATGATCCTTGGTATATTTTTTTGTTAGGTCATATTCCCTTTGAGATCCATGTTCACCTCCACTAGGAGCATATTCCTTGTGAATCCCTATTCACGAGGATAAATTTCTCATAAAATTACCCACTTAATTCCTCAATTGACCATATTTCATATGATCATGTGTGTAACTTCACAGCTACCTTATTTCCATTAAATCCATCTTCATGGGTCCATATTCCTCATAAAATAACCCGCATACTTCCTTATCATGCAGTATTTCCAATGATCCTAGATACCCCTTCAATAAGGATATATTTCTTCAAAAACCATATTTAGAGGGATATATTCATCATGAAATCTCATACATAATTCCTCATAGATTCATATTTCCCATTTTCATAGTCATATTTTTTCTTGGGAAGTATTTCTTTATAAAATATATTGTTATTGAGAAATATTTTTTCTGATGAGGCCATATTTGGATAGATGGTCGATAATACATTATAAAAACACACCAAATGTATTATAGGGACATATCCCTAATGCAATTAACACATACACATTTGGACATATTCCATTTGAGGTCAATTATAAAGGGTCTCTCATACTCAAGTACTATATCGAGAATATATAGGAACCATTCACCAAGAATTCCATTAGGGATGACTTTAAACTACATAGAAGATAACTTGGATGTATGAAATTAAAACGCACAATGTTAGTCCTTATCACATGAAATTAAAATTTTTGAGGTTCCATGATTGAGTGGCCTGGAATTATGAGGGATATAATTTTCTTGATAAGGATACCTATGGCACCCTTCTTAATGACTTAATCTTAACACTGTAACCCCTACCAAATAATGGAATTACATTAAATTAAATAATTCACAACTATGTAAATTTAATCCATTAAATATCTCATTACTAAAGATTAATATGGATAACCTCTGATAAATTTATATATTCTCAAAAAACATGATTATAATGAAATCCCTCGAAAAAGGGTAATCGATATAACAATAGGATTTCATAAGTACTCCTGAATATTTATTAAGACTATAAGAGAGTTGTAGAGCAATAAATTACTCATTTATAAAGGGTGTGTTGATCATAAACTATCATCGTCTAAACCAGGAATAAAAATGAAGAAATACCAGGTTAAAACCCCAGCGGCCGACAAGCTTATTAAAGTTGGTCTGTGACAATAAACATATATTCGCATCATAGATAAGTGAGACCTATCTTTCTCTATCAACAAATTTTTTCTCAAAATTAATCATTGAACTGGGTAAGTGATAGACCAAACGTTTCATTCATTATGATGCTTTATTGAATTGTTTTCTTATCTATGTTTTTTTACCCTTCAAAAATCCCAAACTCTTTTTGGAGATTCTATTAATATAAAGAAATGAAATACTTTGACTCATAATAATTTAATTATAATATTTTATTCCAATATAGAGGAAATTAAGGTTCCTCTCATGTTTATCCTCAATAATTGAGGTGCCCAACACATGTAATAACTACCACAAGGTTCATGACTTGACAAATAAGAGGATATTATCACTAAATCAAAACCTCCACTGTTAATTAGAGAATGTTATTATGTGTGAGAGTAAAATATTTATACTATAATTCAACCCATGGAGGTATTATAGTAAATCCTCCAATTTATAAAGCCTCACTGGAAGCCCCATCACCCATGGGCCCGGAGGGAATTGGTGGAACTGTTGACCTCTTCTAATATCATTTTAAGAATATATCAGAATCATGTTGATTCCCATACTCCATACCCTTCGAAAGTGGATCGGGATGATGATCTAAACCCCACTATAATCCAACCTCTATCTGGGAGGGATCCCATAAAACATTACATCATAAACACTTCATAGTTCCAACCTGTCATGAGCCTATTGAGAAATCCACCAAATATATTTTTACTCCATCAATCTAGACCAAGGAGTTAATGAGATTATCTCACCACCATGAAATATATATATATATATATATTTGAGTATTCACATATTCCTTTTACCAATGATGGTGTTCCATAACAAATTTTTATAAAGACTAAAGAGATGGTCTATGTCACTACTCATATTGAACAAGTCTGCCCATATAGTTCGAAGGCATTAGAGTATACAATATGGAATATACTAGAGGCATCCACAGAGTAATATGTTATCCTTTTCCAAAATAATAAATCCAAAAATAATATCCTGGTGATAAATTGATGATGAGAGTGGTATTACATTCCCAATCCGGTGTAAAAGAATCTTAAATCCTTGTTCTAATGAAATTATCCCACCAATATATTCTAGAAGTTATCAATGGGAAGGATTATAACCCTGCTCGTATTTTTAAATGTTTTGAACATATCATGGAGTTAGTAGTGGGGGACCAAAATCTAAATTTTCTTATAGAAAATATAGGGCAGGCCCATTTTTTCACACACCATTAGATATGATCACTGATATACTCCGAAAACTACTTGAGAGAGGGAGCATATTTCCCCTCCCATTCTGAATGATTACAGACATATGTTATTAAGGAATGAAAATAAGTTTTGGACCATATTTATATTCCAATTGGTTTACCTAGATATATTCCTATAACAACCCAATATTTTTTATGAATAACATTATATCCAATAGTCTGAATGACATATAACACCGAGTTAAATAAAATATGAAATATTATCATTATAATGGTGTAATTTAATTTGATAGTATGAATAAAACTAATAATATATATATATATAAATGACCTAATATATAAAAATTTATGGACTACGTCTTGGATAGTTAATATTGAATTTATAGAAAAGTCATTTTATTCTTCAAAAATAATTTTTCTTTAAAAATTATTTTTATTACTTTTCTTGATAAAATATTAAAATTATATTCTGTAAATTTTGGAAATTATATTTGATAAAAAGGAAATTATTTTTTAATTAATTATATTATAATAATAATATTATTAATATTTTATAGTTTTTGTAATGTTTTTATTTTTCAATGAATAGAGAAGAATACTGATTTTTTTGAAAACTGCTTTTTATTCTTAAGTATTTATAATATAAAATCAGTTTTTAATTATTTAAAAAATATAATTAGTAAATATAGACTAAAAAATTATGGTCATAAAAAGTAATTTATACTTTAATTTTATATAATAACATTATAATAAATAAAATATGAATTTCATAAAAAACCATTTCTCATTGCATTATGAAATTTTATGTTGAATAAACTTTTTCCACTTTTAGGAATTGAATCATTAAAAATGGATACAATATTTGGAATCATGAGTTATGTTTTTTAAATCTCCCACTTTTAATTTTGATAAAAAATTATAGTAAAATTAATAATTTTTCATTATCATGGTAAATGAAAAATATTATAGTTAATACTAAAACTAATACAATAAGGTCTACAAATTATCACATATTTTATTTATCCTATTGGATGAGTTTATTTACGAAAATAAATTATTATTATAAAATATAAGTAACTTGGGTTCCATTTTACCTTGAAAATAAAATTTATAATATTTTTGAAAAATAAAATGTAAAAAAATCTATTCTATTGAATTTAATATCTCCTAAATTATTACATAAGGGGAAAAGAGTAAAAGTATATTTCTATATTTTTATTTTAAATATAAATGATTTTCAATCATGTTAATATATTTATAATTTTTAATAATGAAAAAATACCTTAAATTATCCCACAATGCTAATGCAATATTTATTCAATTAATAGAAAAATTGAAATATTGATTTGAAAAAGATTAATAGTAATATAATTTGGACAAATTAGTTTGTCCCGTTAAATTTTTATATAATTATTACTTAGTATGAATGTTTTTATATTATAATTTCATATTTTTCTTGATTTTATTAATATTTAAATTAAATGAATAGTTATAAAAATGACATTAATGATATTTTATAGAAATAATATATTTTTTATATATTTTAAAATTATTAAAATATTAAAATATGATAAGTAGGATAACATATGATCTAAAATATTATCCATTTTCTATTTATGAGTCAATATTTACCTAAGGTATAAAGTTATACCTATTTAAGAGTGAAAATGTTATTACCATGGTTAAGGTTAAAATGGGTAAACTAGGGATTTAATGTAAATGATAAGGTTTAAAAAATACATAAACCTATAAAAAATCTATTGTTTGATGTGATTACAACAAAATAAAATCAAAATTTTGAATCTATATCCATTTAAAATAATTTTTATTGAGAATTAATTTTATATAATTTAATGTTTTAAGAAATTCCAAAAGTTCTGATCATCTAAATTATAAATGGGCACCAACTTCCTTAAATTATTCCCACAGTTTGATCCATATATATAGAAAAAACCGAAAAAATAATTTCCAACTAATTTATCTGTATTATATCGATTCTTTTGTTCCTTAAATACCATTCCTATGATCCCCAAGAAGATATCTAAAGGAGCTCTTCCAAATAATTGGTAATCTACTTAACCAATCACTTTAATTTTACTTATTATTTAAATTAAATAAATCAATTTTATTTATAAAAAAAATATTAGTATCCTAAATATATAAAAATTTTATTATGATTATGAATTCTCCATTGTCCCCCCCTTTCCCATCAAATTATAAGTGATTGTATCACATGTGCCTATGTATAATTTCCTATCTCTATCATGATATACTTTTCATTTATCATTTCAAGATATTATGGATGAGTATTCTGGTAGGTTTAATGTTTATATATGATATTTTTGATATAATAATTCATATATAATTATAATATAATATATATATTCTTACCTTCCAAACCATTGAAAAATGATAATGTCACTCATGTGTATGTTTGAACAACCACATCCATGAAGCGAGAAGATCCTTTTAGCATTTATTTTTTACATGGATGTTAATAAGGATGAATTTAATGAATATTTATGATATATATGATATAATAAGTAATATTGAATGTCTATTTATTATATTACTATTTTTCATTCCACCCATCAAAAAGTAAAAAACAACATTTATGGGTTCATATGACATACCATCTATATGAATAGCGTTATTCATTTTTATATCTCTAAATTTTATGGATGATTAAAAAATAGATATATACATTTATATATTTATATATATATATATATATGATATTTATATGATGATTAGAATTTTTGATATTCTGGAACCATGATCAATGTGCAAGGATGATAAATACTGAAAAAATATTATTATAAAAATGACATAGTTAACACCTAGTAATAATGATTTTAATATGGAATTGTTAAAAAAGTGTGTTTAACTTTTATAAGAGTATAATAGATGATATTAAAACTATTTATATGATTTTTTACATAATTATAAAAAATTAAAATTTATTATACATGTTTCTAGAGTTCTTTAAACGAAATTTGAACTCTAGGTAAGGGTTTATTGTCTCAAATTCCCTTCTTTGGGACATATGTTTTGTTATGAACTTATATTCTTTTTTGAGATGTTTATAATGAACCTTTTATATTTTATATCAATAATATAATTATTTTTACAATAAATAAGGTTTTACTTTATTTTATTCATTAATGGGGCTTAGGATTCCAAATTTATCAAGTGGTTAGTGTTTTATGTTTCAATATAATTGTTCCATATAGATTGTTTATGATTTAGTAATGTTGATAAAATCTTATAATATATCTATAAGTAATACAATGAATTTTATTACCATATCATTATTTATAGAAATTAAATGTTTTCATTTTATTTTCCCCACTTTAAGTACTCTTGTTTCTGAAAGAACTTTTTTAAATAAAAAAAACTTTATTTCCCTCTTTAGTCGAAACCCCCTTTTCTTATATATCCATATTTTCTAAAAATGATTGCATGAATATTTGTGATATTATCCTATAGATTTTTAATTTCATTTATAACCATGATTTAATTTTTAATTTTTTTTTAAAAAATAATCTTCGTGATTTTTGTTATGAATGATGTAATTTTTTACTTTAAAAAATAAATGTGAAAGTAATGTTTTATTTTAACTTATACAACATGAACATAATTTACCACCTTCTTGAATAAAAATTGATTTGACACTTCCTTTGAATGTTTTCAAGTTTTTTAAAATAAAATTATTTACATAATATTTTTGAATGATTTAGATTTTAAATTACTGATTTCACTGTGAAAAGGGTAATTTCCTCATTAAATATTCCAATAAGTCATTTAATATATATTTTCATCTATTATACTATAATTTAATGTCACTTACTCTTTGTTGAGGATATGATGCAATTATATTGTCCATATTATTTCTTTGGATAAGTTTATTTTTATAATGACATGATTTTTATAAAACCTATATTTTTCCATTGGTTATGTTATGATAAAAAGATGTAATGTTTATGAAACTTATTTTTCATCCATAGGTTATGAAATGATGAAATGTTTTTGAAACAAATTTACTTTTTATGAGTTATGATACGATGATTGTTTTATGATCTTTTGGAGCGCATACATATTATTTTAATTATGTTATTAGTGGTCCTAGAATTATTTAACCCTCTAATGTATTGAGTATTGTTTTATATCACATGATATAACTATGGGAAACCAACCAATGTGATTGACCCATTACGGGAAACAAGTAGATGTTTTTTATCTTTTATGGTAAACAAATCAATTTTCTTGATCCTTTATAGGAAATAAGTTGATGTGGTCTAACAACTGTGATAAATAGGTGTTGAGTCCGGATGCATTATGATTTTATGGTATTTATAGTTAAAAATAACTATGAAATGGATTCCATAATTTTGAAAGTGCCACCCTTTTATGACATGAAATTATAGTTCATGATTGATTTGTGATGATTTATTACTCTAAAAAATCATGTCGTTTGAAATGGTAATTATTTAGGACATGGATCAAGATTATTATATTTGATATGCATGGTATGATTTTTTTAAATGTTAATATCATATTATAATACACTTATTTTAATTTTATGCAATTCGATCATTGATATATACCTTCTTTACCAATGCCTTGCATCTGAGCTCATCCTTTCTTCTGTTTCCATTCCTTAGGTTATGGAAAAAGGTAATAAGGGTGATTTGTCTAAGAAGGGTGATAGTTATAAATATTTCTCAGGGAGATGATGTAGTGTAATTAGAAATCATATTTTTTATTTACCAATATTTGAAAATATACTAGACCTATACAATTATAGAATAAGAATTTATGTTATATAGTGAATATTAATCTATTAACATGTTTCATCCAAGTATGAAAAATATGGGTCATTATGATATTGATAACCACTGTCGGGTAAGATCATACCCTTTCTAATACCGTGAGAGCTCATTAACATATTCCAGTAGTCTTTAGGATAAGACTTATATTCCCACTCCCACCAGATGAGATCAACAACAAGTTTTTGAAATAACATCATTTCCGGATAATATTCATACATGCACACATAAATCAAACCAAAATATTCATACTAGACATATTAAAGAGATCACTCATATTTTATTCCCCAAATGGAAGTATTATCGATATATTTGAAATGATAAGAAAAAATCAATCAAAATATAATATTTTGATGCTTTCTCAAACTTGAAATTAACACCAAAATTATTTTTTATCTTCAATAGATGGCCATTAACACATTTTGATGATGAGTTGGAGATCTCCTAAGGGGTTCTTATGAAATAATATTTTTTCTCAAACTGTGTGACTCTTATAGACAAGGGCCCAACCAAAATTTTTGGATCCAATGAGTAGGATAGTCTCATCAATGGAGACATACATGTCAGTAGTAGGCTCATATTCAAGTCCTGATTGATGTTGATGTACATAATGATTTATAAATCCTCTCAATTATAGACCAAGAATCTAATGTATCCTTGAAAATAATTAGAAATTAGTCATAGCCATATAGGTTCTTAGAATCATGATGATAACATAACTTTGGAGTTTCACCCCAAATGAATAACCAAAAAAGATCTCCTTGTAGAAAATCAATCTTCAAATTTGTAGGTACTCCACTAAATATAAATTATTCAGGCTCTCCATCCAAATTATATATCAATCTAGGATAGTGACCCTCCCTAAAATAGTGAATATTAAAATGTATATAGATAACATCACCATGTTGTTCACTATGAAGGTTATCCCAAGAGTGACATTCCATCTAGAAAATAAGGTCCTCAACTTATTTAAGTAAATATATAAATTCCCTCACAACAAGTGGAACTAAAAACATTGAAATCATATTCACCAAGTGACAAATCACTTATGAGTGTTGTTTCTTCTTAGTCAAAGGATTTTTTTAAAAATCATTTTTAAACCACCTTCGGGCTATTCATACAAAATTTGGATGACATAGTTTCCTTTGAAATGAATATGGATAAGGAAACCCCATAGTTAGATCAGATTCTTAATCTCTCTCTAAATATTAGGACCATAACATGATTATGAGAAAATTCCTTTGTAAAAGATATATACAAGTGACAAAAAGGACCATAGTTACTTCTGAATATATTCCAATGAAATTGTTATAGGAATGAATACATCATACATACATGAATTTGGGAGAAAATACATTCCATATCAAGACAAGGATATAAAATTTTAGGGTGTATGGTAACCATGTTGAGGATATAAGAGTGATATAGCACAAAATCATCATGGATTCCCACTTAGTTTCCTTCCATCCAATACTGGGAAATAATTATGAATACATTAAAATTTTCATCCTTAGTAGCAAAAATGCACTATTTTATATAGTCACATATTCACCAAAGAGATGTTTATATTAGATGATGGGTATAATATGGATCCCTACACGTCAACACACTCACTAAAGAAATTAGTACATCACAAATCAATAATTAAAATGTCATCGTTTTGAGATAAGTCTCATGACCGGGGTCCACCTATGATTTATAGTTTTTAGAGTAGAATATCAATACCTATAATGCTCAAAAGTGGAATTTATGATGCGAGAATACCACTAAGCGACTATTACATCAATAGGCCAAGAAACAATAGCATGTATACCATATAAGGAAAAGAATTCCTGAAACTAGGGAGAAATAATTAGTGGAATGAAACACTTTTATAGAGAAAGAAGTATACCCATATCATTCCAAGGTAATGGAATAGACAATATAAATGGCTGAAATAGCCACTACAACTACAAAATTAAAATATCCGACCCAACCTGTAGGGTTGAAGAAATTTTTCCCACCACCACAACACCCTGGGTCATCAAAGTTACACATAATATAAGATGTGATGGTGATGAAGCAATGTAAATCCTAGCCTTTAAGGCCTAGGGAATCTATATTACCTCCTCCACCATTACATAGGAAATTGAGATTTTTTATATTAGGGTATGCTTGTTTGATATAAAGGTCCCCACAATTCCTCCCTTAATGTGATCAGTCTCCTTCATTAGGGGAGTTCTCTGTCAATGTGATAAGAGATTCACTTATCTATACCATCCTTCAACAAGGGAAACTAAAACCATGCAAGTTATTTAAGTTAAAGTACCTCAAAAAGAAGTAAAATTTTATGTAGAATCCCAATTAACCCCTCAAAAGATATTCTATGTGTTTTGAATCCCTTTACCACTCCATGGATGATTATGATACGATTCCTATTATGAGACATTAATTAGTAAATGTCATTGGAAATAGTTTCATAGATGAATTTGAATACAACCATAATATGGAAGGATGTGATAAAGATAAATCCACCCCATACAGAGTTCATGATGAGGAAAAGTGCATGTTTACATAGAATCGGGGACTCAATTAGAAATTTAGAGATTCATGAAATACCTAGTTATAATTCATAATCTTTATTTGGCTAAAGAAATAGAATATGTTGTGGATACATCCATAGCACACCCACCACCCATGGAATTTGAAAAATTTTCCATTAGGGAAAGAATTGATCAGTATGAATCTATACTAGAGTAGATGAAGTAACTAAATGATGAAATACATGGAGGTAATGTTATTATTTAGGATAATTATCAATAATAGGTTAATGTTTCTCCATCAGGGAATATTCATCCAGAAGTGGATTCTTAGGAAATAATATAATATTCTAACCACCAGACTGGGTTTTGGTCTTGATCGATGGATTATATAGACTAAATGACAAATGAATTTTAATATTTTCTCTCATTGGGACAAAAGAATCATCTTCTTAGGAAGTATTTCCTCGGATATCCCTTACTGGGTACTTAATGTAGGTGTATGAAAGTTGTTCATACTAGGACCCACATGCTACTTCCACCAAGGAACCAAACCATGGAAAATTTATATTATAGATCCTCAAATAGATTAAATACCCTACTACATATATGGATGATATGGAGGTACAACACACTAAAATGTAGATGAAGAGGTTGATATACCCTAATTAGGTGGACACCAGTCCTCCTCAACCCAATTCCAGAAATCTCACCTTTTCCATTTTTAGTGGAATGGGAGACCTAGGGAAACATCTAACACATTTTGTGTCTTGATGAGGTTCCATGAAGAAAACTTTATAATAAATCCAAGTATTTAAAATGATGAGATTAATTTCAAAATCATAAATGTATCATATTTTTTCTTTATAAAATATCAATAATGTTCTATTTTTAACTTGGAGGATCTATAAAAAAAAGTTTTTTGTAAAACTTTTTCTTGATCCCTAAGAATATAACCATTTATAAACTCTCAAATTGAATGAAATGTTAAAGAATTTGGTCCTAGATTTCACTACTATGTAGAAGGGATTAAAATATTCATTGAATATGAAACTCGCTCACGAGAGGCTATAGGATATATGCATAAAATATATATGCATTGAGTTATAGATGATATTAATTCCTATACCATGGTAGATTTTAAGAGTTTTCATCCAAGGAATATATATATATATGATTATATATAATTATTAAACTCCATGTCATATCCAGTAATTATATATTAATGAATTTGTGTAAAAAATATTGATGTGGAAGCCGTAATTCAAAATCCATCACTAATACTAGATCAAATACCTAAAAAAAACAAATATCACATGATTCATCTCCCTGAATAGATAAAATAGTAGTAGAACCATAATACGAATGGGAGGAAAGTGTAGAGTCACCTGTAGTTTGAGGATCAGAAGAATAATGTTTGTTCTTTATGGACATAACACATTATAGGTTAATTTATTAAGATCACGTAAAATAAATTTTTAATGATGATAGAATCCAATAAACCTCATGAAATAAATCTCAATTATCACAGTAATTATTTTACATTATAATAGATACTTGGGGAAAATATTCAATAATTCACTATCTTCAATGGGATTTCCCCAGAAGATAGTTGACTCTAAGAATGTCAAACTGTGAAAACTATCGACACAAGTAACCCCTATTTAAACTATTCCATTAGAAGAATATGGGGAATACAATAAAACTATAGATAGAGGTATATGGAAATTATATAAATTTATTGATAGAAAATTATTCAATTAGGTACACTTGACACTCAAGGATCAACATATGTTTTCTATCGAGATCCAAGTTTACACTATGATACAAGAGGATATATCATCATCATCTAGGTCCTCTAAAAATTTGGGAATGCACACATGAAAAAATGAATCACACGAGGAGTGATTATCAGTTCTGAATTCAGTTCATAACCCTTCATACTTATTTCCTCCATACTCAAACGATGGAAACTATCCCATCAAACAAATTTAATGGTCACAACACCACAATCAAATCAT
Organism: Viscum album; assembly: GCA_963277665.1. Lineage (NCBI taxonomy): Eukaryota > Viridiplantae > Streptophyta > Magnoliopsida > Santalales > Viscaceae > Viscum > Viscum album. The sequence continues at coordinate 386,212,186 of OY728148.1, read as the reverse complement.
CATCGACCCATAAGTATGTGCAATATAATGTACAAGTCCTTTCCCATTATTATTAATAAATGGATGGACTATAACTGGAATACCTATATGGTGCCAGAAAAACATGTTTTTATCAATAGATGGTCAATTTAGGGTTCAATTACCATTGTATGAGAAATGGTCGGTGGAATTAACAAAAATTAATTTGGGAAAAAATTGGTGATTAAATTAGACATGAGTAAGGCCTATGATAGGATGGAGTGAGGTTTTATCTAAAGGGCTATGACATGCTTGGGGTTTTCCACCTGTACTAGTGACCTCAATTTTTAGTGTTTCAACTCGGTATGGATTTAAAATTCATATATGGGTATGAATTGTGATTTTTTCATGGAATATCATGGACTCAAGAAATGGATCTCTGTTTCCCTTACTCTTTTCATTTTCTCATAAAATGCTCTTAGAAACTATATTATTAAAGGCCTCTACACGGGTAAAATCCTCCATTATAGGAACATGAATTTCACAAGGGGTATCTCACACTTGATGTTTGTTAATGATTAAATTTTATTTATTAATGGCAGTAGGAAGTCAGAGCAGGGGATGCATGAAATTACAGGGGACTACTATAAGTGGAGTGGATAGGTGGTGAATAGCGATAAATGACTTTACTATACACTGAGGAATGCTTTAAAAAAGAGGGTAAGGGATCTAAATATCAAACTAAGTATGAGGAGAGGATCATTACCTATGGAGTATCTTGAGGTTCCTGTCAGTACTTTTTCTCTTAGAGTAATGAATTTTGACTAGCTAGTTAACACGATCACAGGTGGCATCTATAATAAAAAAAACTGAATCTTATCCTTTAGAGGTCACATAACTCTAATTAATAGTGTTATTTTTTCCATTACTATGTACATCCTGTATACCCCGAAGGACCCTAGAAGTTTGATCGTAAACTTGAAGAGGATTATAGTTTCCTTCATATCGGAAGGGAAAATGGAGGTCAGACATCACAAGGCTTCAAGGACGTATCTCGCTAGTCCACTCCCTAATGGGGGTATAAATTTGAGAAGTGTCTCCTCAACCATGAAAGGGCCATGTGGTAAACTCACGTCAGAGGATCTGAAAGGGAAAACACTATGGGGAATGATAATGAAAGGAAAATATTGCCTTCTCGTTAATGAGTAGTTATCACAACCTTCTAATACATGTAACCTAGTCCATCCATATGCGGAGACCCTACAACATCACTCTCAATGGTTTGTGGGAAGTGGGGACATCAACTTCTGGTAGCAAGATTAGGGGGAAGTCAGGTTGTGGTTTTGAGGATCTCCCTCTATGAACTTATCTTTAAGAGAGGATTGTGGTCATACTAGGTTTCTAACGGCAATTTTGGATGAAAACCAACATGAATCCATTAACATCATACCTTTCAGTGAGGAACCTGAAAAACTCATCTTTACAGGCTCCACATCAGGTGAGTTTTTGATCAAGACCTATGCTTCTATAAAGTGGTATTTGAATACTGAAGACCAGTGTTGGGTGATTCTGTTGTTAAAAGAGAATCTATTTAAATTTAATTTATCATTGAGTCCTGTGAGAAACTAGTCATTGCCCACAGAGGAGAACAACGAACGCATGGGCATGAGAATGGATTCCAGGTACTGGTGTTATAGAGTCCCCAAAAAAGAAATGGTGGGGCACCTATTCTATGATAGTGACTTGGCTAGATGGATTTTATAGGCGTTCAAGGATTTATTTAGTTGGAATGATCTTATAGGGGTGCATGATATGTTTCAAAACTCGTGGTTTCAAGAAGATGGTGATCTTGGTACTAAGAAAAAATCTAGGGTGGTCATTCTTATAATGAGATGTTGGACGATATAGAAGGGAAGGAAATATTTCCTCCACAAAATAATCAGGGGATCTCAGACTAGAATTATTTTGAAAATGAAGAACAATATTTAAGACATTGTCAGGTTATGTGCATACTTCCAATCTACTCCATCTATAAGAACAAACATCTCGAAAAGTTTTTTGTCTATCCAGACCAACATCCTACTAGGGCATTAGGTCTGGTGGAATCATCTCGGTTGTTGTATCAATCTTAACACATGAAGGTCTCTTCTTAGGTGGTCTTGTGATGTGGGGGAGTCATTAGGGACTAAGAGGGGTATGTTCTCACAACCTTATTAGACTTTTATTGTAATGGAGATGCTTTTTAGGTGGATGATCAGGCTATGGTCATAGGTTTGGAGCATTACAAACAATGAAAAATTAGGCATATGGTGGTGGAGACAGATTCCTTGATCCTATATAAAGCACTGTTAGGAAAATCCAGTTTTCCTTGGAACATTTCCTATATGATCAGGAAGTGTAAAAAGCTCTTAGGTAACCATATAAATATCACTCATACATAGAAGTAGGGGAACATGTTAGTGGACTTATTGGTTTCTATGGAATCCCCAAATCAATTAAATTCATTCTTCCTTAGTTTAGGTTCATTTCAACATGAGGGGATCCAATTATTTGTTAATGATGCTCTGGGATAGCACTACTTTAGACCATTGTGATGCTTTTGTCTCTGGGTTTTCAAAATCAATAAAAAAATATAGTTTTAAGTGTAATGTTATCAACTTGAAATATATATTCTCTATCATATAGTATTTATATGAACTCGAGTTCCCAACTCCTAATCAGGGAATATGGGGAAGTGGTGGTAAAGAATAAGAAGGATAAGAAAGTGATTGTAAAAAACAACCCCAAAATTCTAGCAATGTATCTAATAAATCTATATATATACTAGATTCTTTGAGAATAACACTATAATGGGATCAGTAAGAGAACTAATCTACTATTAAATCATCCCAATACTATACAGAAACCAATATTCTAGATGCTCATCTAGATAACATGTAATTTGTTTAATAGAATCTAGGAACATAATGGAAAAAAACCCAACCCAACTTCAATGAAATTTCCCCCAAATACTGGTCAAGAGAAGAAACTATTTGTCAAAAAATCCTCAAACTCCAGGCCTCAATATATATAATATCCTCATAGTTGGATGTATATATCTCCAGTTCAAGAGTATGATATATTTTAATATATTTATATTCTCCTAGAAAAAAGCTTCATTCCTGTCGCCCATTATATCTCAACATAACTCTAAGGAATACCCATTGAGGCTCTCTTAAATAATGAAGAGTTTGAGGTTGTTTTTTGTGTGGATGAAGTATATCATAATGGGTTTGACATAATCAAATGTCTCAAAACTAACTCATTCATGAAATAAGATTAGAATAATTCAATATATGGGGATATTAATCGATTAAACATATCTATCAAGTTGGGAAATGTTGAAATCCACGATGATACCATTAACATCAGCTCTTGAATCAATCTCATAACAATATTAACCCTTTAATACATGGGTTATATTAAGGATGATATGTCCCCCTAAAAACTAAAGATTCAATGATATGAAAAGAGTGGGTAGAATCTACTTTAGATTATTAAACACAAATCCATGTTTAGTGATATGATAGCCATCATTGAATTCATGGTAGTTCATCTCTACCTACGTTTCAATGTATTTCTTAGAAGGTTGTGGCTCATTAAGCATGAAATAGTGCTTCATCATACAACTAGTGAATTAAATACTTTGTTAATAAAAAATTCAGAGTGTTTCATAGTTCTATTTCCCCATTTTAATCCATTAAATCCCAAAATATATATTTAGGGTTATATAAGTGAATGTGTAAACAATTTATCATAGACAATTCCATATTAGTAGCTTCTCTGAATTGTCTTTAATTATATATTATCAACTCATTCCAGGAACTCAATAAATACTATTTTATAGCTATCAATCATATTGAGGAAATATCTTTAGATTTAAGAATTTATCAGGTCATACAAGTACCATTTAAGTTGATTTATCATCCTTCAACCATCAGGTTATTTAATGGTCAGGATGGTATGCTTATAGATCAACCACCACCGATAGAGGAAAAAGAAACCACACTATCCATAGTAGTCAATCTCACACCTATGGTACTCTAAACGAGGAATGAAATAACCAAAATTCATATAATATTTTGAGTGTATTTAATAAAATCAATCTAAATCCTTATAGAATGAGAAAGAAACTAGGCATGGGCATGACTACCCCCATACTCATGATATCCACAACATTTACAGAATGTTTCCATAAAGAGTAGAGATGAAAATTTAGTAGAAATAAAAATATCTTCAATATAAATATTCCCCCTTTACCTTTAGGGTATGGAGATAACCCCTCATTTACATATTTTTTATCAAAGGATGTTCCCTCGACATCATATAGCGTAGATAATTCACCAAAATAATCCCCTGATTCTTGAGAAATCGACACATATTCTAGAACCAATGATAATGGGAAAAAGGATAGGAATAAAAAATTCCCCCAATAATGATTCCTCTACAGTATTATCATTATTATATAGAGACATATCTTTATAATTTTTTGGATATATAAATATGCCAATATTGTCTTTTTTGAAACCAATATTTTTACTCTTCCTCTAATTTTGACAATATTGAAATAGATAAAGGTAAGAAATAAGATCTCAGAGATTCTCCCTTATGTTTGGGGATGTAATGTCCCCCACTATTGATGAACTCAAAAAAATAAAATCCCGGTATAGAGGACGACTCATAACACACTTTGTTTAGTTCCGTCAAGTCTCATGAAGAAAGAGATACATATATCTACTTCTTAAAACAACACAAAAAAATTATTTTCCTAGAGCAACACAGAGAACTCAGGGATTAATTACAATGTCGAAACATATCAATAGGATATTATAGAAGATCAAAAATTATTTAATTATGTATATAGGATAATAAATCCTACACATGATTACATGATATAATTTTAATTCAATAAGATCATCAAATCCAATTTCATTTAGGATGTCTAATACCCGAAATAACTGACCAATATTTTTACCATAATGAACAATAATGGGAAAATCAATGTTTTAATTAAATTGTGGTATCTCTAATGAAATTTACCAATGTATTATTTCCCAGTCTCAATCGTAGTGAAAATTTTCGATGAAACATATGGATTTAAAACACTCTTTCATGGATGGGTATTCAAGATATACTCAAATTGAAATGTCCCATAAAGATGAATTGGACACAAATATAAATGCTCCCAAAGGGGTATATTTCAATCATGTAATCCCCTTTGGACTGATGAATGTTGAAACCACCCACCAATGATGCATAAACTATATATTCTATCCACTTTCAGTAAAAAATAACATATTTCTATATTTATGATTTTAAGGTTAATTATTTATAACTCCAAGATTATTTCACTATTATTATGATAGTTTTCAATATGTTTGTAAAAGATATCCTAAAAATGAACCCCAAAAAATGTGATTTTTTAAAGATATTACAAAAATATCTCACATTTATTTTACTTTATTATTGTATAAAATTAAATATCAATAATAATACACAAATCATTAACATTACATCACCTTATATTCTTAATTACATAAAGAGAATATATGGGGTTATTTTCATAGATTATATGATACATTTATGTCCTTTCGGTAAATGTTTACCCTTTATGAGGTTGATGTTGAAAGGGGTTACCTACTAGTGGTACAAGAGTTGTAATGAATATTTCAATGAGCTCATATAGTACCACATACAACCACCTATGTTTATGAATTTAGTGGAAATTAAATCCCTAATACTAGAATAAAAAACCATAGAAAAATCAACCATTACTCTTTTAACTCAAAAGAACGATTTGGTAAAGTTATGAAACTCTATTATCACAGTTTAATGATGTTGGAAATTGAAACACGATACTATGACATTGATGAGAATCATGTGACTTTAATTTTCATTGTGAATAGGATAAGAAATTATTTGATGTATAAAAAGGTCCATTTAGACTTTGGTGTTGACTTTATTTAAGTAAACTATCTATTTTCCAATTCTAATTGGGTGTTTTATCAAAAGGGGATGTCATCCTAGAGTAATTAGATATTCGATTTTTCCCAAATAAAGAAGTCAAAATGAAATCATTGAATTATTTTATTGTTGAATACCCCTTTTCTAAAAGAGTATTGATGGATATATATATTCCTAGTAATGAAGTTTTATGTTTCCATGAAACTCCCATGATAAGGGAAATGTATTTTTATAGAGCCGACAAATGTCCATAATGATGAAGAATAAATAATTTGTAGCTAAACTGAGTTGGTTCAGGTTTTGTATCATATCTATTGGGAAGAAATTTTTTTCCATACTCATTATTGATATCAATGGGATTCACCAATAATATAGAAGAATACCATGTTCTCGTCACCGGATTGGGGCTACCCTTATATGTACCAGTGACTCACCTAAACATTAAAGGTTAGTAAAAGTTAATTATTATTAAAATAATTGGGAAATATGACATAATAAATGATTAATTAATTCCCTTTGTTGATTATATTTGAGGGTTGATGGGGGAATTTCCTTCTAATTCAACATTATCTCATGCCCCACATTCAAAAAATACCCATGCTATACACTGGAAAATATATCCATAGACTTAGTAGATTAACAATAGGATGATACATTCATCAACATCACACACCATAGGGTGGTTTCTCTATTTAGTGGAAATGAAATAGAGTAAATAAATGAAATCAACGTCAATTTTAATATAGACAAGATAATATAACTTCTAGTTAATACTATAATTGGTAGGATATACCCCATAATGGACTACATAAAATTTATAATTATTCCATCGGATATATCTAAGAATAAACATATAAGATGTCGGGTAAAAAAATTTATCCTCTATGATAGCCTAAATTCATAGAATGAAACATACAAATAAGGTTTTATGGAATCTTATTTGGATGTATTCAATGAGGAGAAACCCTAAAAATAATTTAGGATGTCTATATAAGTACCATCTATATTCATTATCTAGGAACTAATCTCCCCCATAAAATTAAGAGGCACTGATATTTATAGAAATTTATGACACAAGACTATGTGGAGTTTAGTAAAAAAATATATGACTTTTAGATTCATTCATATTTTTGTCAACCTCCCAAGTAGTTACAAACTATGATTTTTTTGGTACATTTTCTATTAGGATAATTTATATGATGGAAACATATCCTCCATCTATAATAATTAAGTTCAAATATTTCCCTATTTTCACAATATTTTCCTATAAATTGACTGAGTTTATATCTTTTATGAAATTAAACATAGGGAATATCAATAATTTTTTTAAATCGAACATGATTACCAAATTTGGTGTCTCTCATACAATACTAAGAGAAAAAAACACAATTACAATGTTTTGAGTTTTAAAGGATGTAATAGCAGTATGATATTTTGCCCAGCCACTCATCCTTCTATCATACACGAATGAATGGAATTATAGAGGATTTAAAAAAACGTTGCCTATTATCCTATAGAAAACTGTATATAGATATATTAAATCCTGGAAAGATAAAATCTTGTATGATTTGGGGTATTATCTCACAAAAACTATAATGTTACCCAAAATACTCAATATTTACTAATTTATGGGCAAAGTTAGTTGTACCCATCAACATTCAACTAACCTCACTTCCAACCACCATTTAAAACTAATTTTTGAGGATTAATTTTCAAAAATATTTCCTCATGTATTACAATGAATTGATGATAAAAGGTTATGTACAATTCACTACCTCACGATCCATCAGAATTGGCTTGTGTGATCCTTCAATAAAAAATATCTCTTCTCATTCCACTAATGATAGATGGTATTGGTTATGATAAAATATTCCAATACCAATGCACATCCACAAAATCAAAAAATTAAATAGAATTTAACTTAGTATATTTATATATATATGTTCTACTCTAATAGAGTCTCCTAATATATTTTATAGATAGAAATTACATTAATCCAACCACTAATATAATGTTTCTCAATAAATAAATTGTTTAAATTTACATCGAGTTCATTTTTTTCCCAAAGTCATTACATTAATCTATATCACATCATTTTATTTATTAGTTTTTATAAAAGAACATGAAATCATACTTAATAATAAATTTTAAACTTCTTAGACCAAGTCCACCATACATGAATTGAAACATCATTTATTGACCACAATTAGGTTATATGATGTTCAATTTTTTTACATGTTGTGTACCATCCTAACAAAAGTGACACACGATGCGTCCCCGAACCGGTTTTCCAAATGAATTCAAGTGTGCCTCCCCATACTCTAGAGGATTCTAACCAATAGCAAGGTTCTATAAGGTTAGTCATAGGGAGACTCTACCCTCATTTATCGGTGTAAAAAACCATCAAAAATAAACAAAGAAACATGTAAGAATATATTACCAGAACAATACTCTTGTCACAATATAACCAAATAAGAAATACAATAGTCAATTGAAGGGGAAGACATACTATGAAAATATAAGTGTCAAATGTCTACAATGAAACTAAAAATAAATATAATATGACTCCCTAAGAGGGTTCTAAACCATGTATGTTCACCTCATCCAAGCTCTTTCCCCAATCAACCTCATATCCCTAGGCCTTTTCCCTTATACTATCCCGTAACAATATAATCTATTCAGGTACTGATCAGACATCCTGAAAACGGTGTGAGTGAAACTCAGTAGGCCACCGCCAACAGTGTCTAAAACAAGTCCATTCAAAAATAGTGTATGATGTTCTATATGAAATAAGTAAAATTCATAAATGACTAGTTATTAAAATATCATTTAATCCTATCTTATTACATTAACTCCAGGGTTCCCAAGGATACCTATAACTCAATACTAAATTCATCACATACCATAGCCTGAACTGTTTTCTATGTAATTCTATATCTTAATACCTACTTCTTGATGAATATCAATGTATTCAAGGTGCTATGATATCTTAGCACTTGATTTGACTAATTTTGATGAATGAATATTCTCTTGTGAGGTCGTAACTTGGAGTTCCATTATTTCCATTCCTTGGTTTCATATTTATAATCCACATTTCCAAATCTACCAAAATAAAAAATATAGGTAAGATGACCATGACAAAATTCTTACTCCTTAATAGAATGACCAAGTTCCCATTATCATTACGCATAAGTATAATGACCATGTAACCATGTATAGTTCTCAATTTAGAAATTATATTTTTCCCATTATCTTTACTCATACGTATGATGACCATGTTACAATTTGTACTTATCAATTTATAATTACCATGTTACTGTTATTTATCAGATAATTAATTTTTCAATTAATTATCCTGCTCAATATTATTAAAAATTCAACAATTAGTTAAACACATCCATTATATTAATAACTCAATAATTAAATAAGTTCTTCAAAACTTTAATTAATTCATCAAATAATTAATCAATATCACAATTCATATTCCATAATTAATTTCCCAGAATTAATTATTTTATTATAATCTTAGCTTTCCTTAATTAATCTCATAATAAATTATCTAGATCATATCATCAAAGGCACATAATTATTCCACAATTTAATATCTCATCTTATCTATTTCAATATATCATAACAAATCCCCCAATTAATTATATATATTACATCCACTATAACTTATAATCCATTTACCCAAATTAATTATATTATAGTGAAGCCCCTCAGTCTCATGATTAATTCTCCCAATTAATCATATATTTTCACAAAGCTATGATAAATAAATTGGTCTATCTAATTACCCCAATTCAAGAAAATATATTACTAAAGTATTCTAGAAATTCTTCAATTTATCATATAACTATCAAATCCAATACTATGGGAATTAGATATAGACAACCAACCTCAATTCTTTGATGGACATTCTCTCAATGGAAGTCACCATTATTCAGGAAACACAATGATGTAGATATGAGTTTCGAATCTAAATACCTAAGTCAAGATCAAATATATCTAGATTATATCAATATAGATCTATTTCTAAAATCCTCGAACTAGATCAAACTAATTTGGTTGAGATATAATGAAACAGTGAATAAAATCCTTCAAATGTTTAGGGAAAGAGAGAGGATAGGCATCCGGATGATATCCATTAACCGGGAGAAGAGAGTATCTTTGATATAGGTTTTAGATCTTGAATATTGGAGGTGAGATGAACTAATATCCCTAATATAAATCTATGAGATAACCAAAAATCACAATTTCTTGAGCCAAGGATGAATATGAGGTGTTTCAGGGGTTTGAGGGATATTAAAACTCATTTTCTAGTGAAAATAAACCACACACATGGTTTCCTAAGAAGGGCCCCATTGTTAGGAGAAAATGTGCACCAACCATATAGACCTCACTATCAAGGGTCACATGATTTCTATGGTTTTTGTGCACCGTTTAGAGATCCGTGTGCCAACTGTGTGAACCTCTCAGCTCGGGTTCAGACGGGTAGCTGTGTGGGGTTAATGGTTTACCATAACTATGTGCTAACCATCCACAAACCCATTTTCTCAACATTTTTCATATAAATCCACAAAAATAGACCCAAAGACATAAATCCAGACATCAATACATAAATAAGATTGATAAGTACCGGAAATCATGCCTGAGACATCTCCAAGAAAGCCAAGATCTTATAATCTCCCCACCATATAACAACTATCCTTGGAGATGCACATCCAAGCCTTTATAACATTTTGATCCAAAAATATCGTGAAATTTAGCCCTCATATATGATTATATTTCCCATGATTATTCTTGTACACGTCTGTCTTCCCATAACACATGAACTATCAACGTAAACATTCCCCCATAACACATTCTCACTATGATCCAAAAAACGTACCTAATTCCCCTCAAAGAGCGCATATGTCTCAAGGTCAACCTCATCCATGTCGAACACATGATAATGGTCTTGGTGATACTTCCAAAATTTTAAGTACATGAAAAATCATTCATATCACTATTTGTAACTGGAAGAGCCAATTGGTACTCCACTACGCCAATTCTCTACACTATCTCAAAAATTCAAATAAACTTGGGTGCCAAATTTCCATGCCTCTGTATTTAATTGGGACTCAACCTAGTAGACACCCAAAGGAATAAAAATTACCCCTATAAAATCTAGGTGGAGTCTCCAACTTCCAGCATATGCTTTTTATCTACTTTGATTCTTATCCATACATTTATGAATCAAATGTACCTACTCCAATGTATCCAACACGAGACACTATCCCAATAACTCTTACTCACCAGCATCCATCTAGCATAGTGTTGATCTATATGGCCTACCATAAAGAGCCTCATATGATGCCATCTATATAGTTTCTTGATAACTATTGTTATAGGGGAACTACACTAAATCCTAGATATTTTCCCAAGATCTACTAAATTCAAGCACACAATCTCGTAGAATATCCTCGAGCACCTGTATAGTACATTTCGACTTACCATATATCTATGGGTAGTAATCCATACTCCATAATACCTATATTCGATGTGATTTTTAAAATCCATGCTAGAATAATGAATTAAAGCATGAATCATGATTTGAAACTATAGTCAGTGTCACTCGATGTAGACATACTATCTCTCAAAAGAATAGTTCTTCCAAATGTTATGCCATAATGGTTTTTCTTATAGGTAAGAAGTATTCTACCTCTGTTAGTCAATCTAAAATTAACAAAATAGGGTCATTATTCTTAATAATCTTCAAGAGACAATCCACAAAATCTATTATTACATCATCCCACTTCCATTATAGAATAGGGAATGATAGTAGTAATGTTCCAGGTCATTGATTCTCTACCTTCACATGCTGATAGGTGAATCATCTTGTCACAAACCCTTATATCTCCTTTTCCAAGCCTGGAGACCAAACCTATCATCATAGATCACTGTACATTTTTGTCACTCTTGGATGGACTGCTCACTACAAGGCCTAAAATTCTCACATAAGATCCTATTGAATTTTTGTTGACACATCAACTTGATTTCTCGCAAAGATGATATCATCCTAAACTATCACCCAGTACAAAGTTTTCTCCCCACATTAAATGATTACCCTCAATGATTATCACTCTAGAACCTCATACTATCTATACCTGATCCATATCAAAAGCTTCGACTCCACTATAACTGAAACCATATTCATATGCTCCCGACTCTCCTGAACCACCACATGCATTTAATTTAGAAATATCATCATCTTCCACTTGTAACTTTATTTCTATACCATCTTAGTCGGAATTCTTAAAATCAAGGAATTATCCCCATTATTTCCCTTGTCGGGTGTATATTCCAGTTCAGAATAAAATAATTTCATATAATAAACCCATATCTGCTGCTAAAGATTCAAATCATGTTGTGAAAACATATACATAAAGATATTGGGATATGTATAGACTGTAAACATTTCTCCCAAAATATTGTTTCACCCACACTTAAGAGCATATGACACTACTACCAACTCAAGGACATGTGTAGGGTAGTTCTATTCATGAGACCTCAATGGCTGAGACCCATATGCCACAACTCGATCTCCATGCATCATTACAACTCCTAGTCCAATCCTAAAAGCATAATAAATAATCATATTATCCTCACATGAATTAGTTAAGATTAAAATTGTTTTCAATGTTATGATCTTATTCAACTACAAAAAATCTCTCATAAGAATTATTCCATTAAAACATTAATCAATTTTTCGTATGTCCTGAAAGAGGTGCTTTCAAACAGAAAAAGTCTTGGATGAATCTCCTGTAATATATAGCTTATCCTATAAAGGTTTGGATATCAATTTTTTTGGGATTATTCCAAGAAACCACTACTTGAACCTTATATAATTTAACTAACACACCATCATATGAGCTGATGTTCCCTAAGAACTGTACCAGGTAAATTCTAAACTGACAAATAGATAGTGTGAAATATAACTGATTCTCTCTCAGTGTACACATGACAATTTCATGATGTTTGGAATGATCATCATGAGTCTCGGAGTACACCAATATTTTATCTATAGACTACACAACAAACTGATCAAGATATGGATCAAATATCATATTCATCAAATCCATTAACTATTCCAGTGCATTTGTCAACCCAAATAGCATTATGAAAAACTCATAATGGTCATACCATCTTTTGAAAGTATTCATAGTTATATAAGAAGTCAATAATCTCAACTAATTATACCCTAATATTAAATTGATCTTTGAAAAGACACAATATCCATTAAACTAGTCAATAAATAATCGATACATGGAAGAGGTTATGGGTTCCTCACAGACATTTTGTTCAAATTCTGGTAATAAAAACACAAACGTAAACACCCATCACCCTACTTTTCCAAAAATCAGTGATCCCCAATGAGAAGTAATTGTACGTATAAATCCACTATCCTCAAACTCCTCCAAAGGAGTATTAAGCTCCTGAAGATCAGCTGATTCCATTCTGTACAGTGGAATAGGAACTAGCTCACCCCCGGTATGAGCTCAATAGTGAATTCCAAATCTCTCTCAGGTGGTATGCCAGAGAAATCTGTAAGAAAGAGATCTTGAAATAGTTTCATTACTGGTGGAATTTTTTTTCTTAAAACCCCAATCATCATATAAAATACTATCAACATGGGCTATGAGATCTCTGAGTTAGTGGGAAATTGTCCTTAATCAGCCTACCTGGATATCCCACTCTCCACAATGAATATATTGGTCACCCTTATGAGACAAAAAGAAAACACTCTTATGGTAACAATAGAAATGGGATCTGTATAAGACTAGAAAACCCAAACCAATAATCTAGTCAAATACCATCATATCAAGAATATAAATATCCTATAGGAAATGATATTCCTTTATCTATAGTTAATATCCCTTTCATAGAACAATATCTGTAGACATTACTCCCAATGATTATTTATAGTATTAACGGAAATTAGAAACTCCCCAACTAGGTGGAAACCATTAACATGTTTTTCAGATATAAAGGAATTAGATTAATTAGTATCAAACAAGACACTATCTAATATAGAAACCAAAAAAATAAAACCTCTCTCTATTGATGGTCTTGCTTCACTTTCGACAAGTGTAGGTTGCACTATATGTAACTATGATAAACCTATTCCCTATGACACTGTCTGACTCCCCTTATTATTACTACTCTTATGATGCGATTAGTCCTTCCTAGAAGCCCCAAATTCAATACCTCTACCACCTCAGCTAGTATAACAACAATTTCCAGCCTAATATGGTGTATAAGACACCATTACCACAACCTGACTCTATCCAGTTTCTCCTTTAGTACCAGTCTATCATTAATACTTGAAAAACTTATGAATATGTCTTATCTTTCAACAATATTGACATTTTATTTGTGGTTAAGAACACTTTTAATGTTAGTCTCCCGACCTACCACACTGATGACAAATAACCACGGTAAGGTCTTATCTAATTGACCATTCTATCTGTGTACTATAATTCCCACTTCCATAGAAAAAGTTTTCATAATGGCTCTTCCTTCTATCGGAAGACACACATAATGATCATCCATTAATAAATACCTATCCAATAATGGAATCCTCCTTCAAGTTCCCTTCAACTATGAGAGCCTGATCCACCACTTCTGTAAACATATATAGCCTAGAGATATTAACTTGGGACTTAATCTCACACTTTATTCCATATTGAAAATGATTCTTCATAGATGCCTCATCTCCTGCTAAAGTTAGATCAAATAATTTTAGATATATGTATAGTACAACAAAGTCCTTCACCGACATGCTCCCCTAGGTCAGATGCATAAACTCAATATCTTTATCTTGTCTAAGCATCTCTAGATAAAAATCATCCAAAAACATATCCAAGATGTCATTACATAACATACAGTCATGTGTTCTAGTTAATGCTTGAATGTCCCAACAACAAATCACTAATCCCTGTAGCATATTGGGGGCCAACATAACCCTCCTCCCAACCAGAGTCCCCATATGGTCAATTATTTTCTCTATGAAGTCAACCCAGAATTAATCTCCCTTAGGTCCACTGTCTCTAGTAAAAGTCAGAGGGTGCTGCAATTGAAAATACCAAGTCAACTTAGTTATAATCTCCAACACTCACCCCGGGTATCATTCCATGAATTTCATGAAGCGAGAAAAGTTCACTAAAAAATTTTCTCCTTCATCTACACATAGCATTATTGATTCCACAATTTCATAGACTAGAAAATAATTCTTAGACATGCCCCTCAATCGTCCCCTCAAGAATCGCTGTGAAGGCATAGTCCCTTCAAATCCCAACACACGTAATAGGTCTCATAACACAACCTCATAACATTTACATGAGAATAAATAATCACAATTTGACTTTTCACCCACCTCTCCAAATGTTCAAAACTGAGGTTCTATCACTACCCTTAACCATCCTACACTTATGATTTGGATAAAAAAGGTAAACATACTATCATAATCAAGTTTCTCACTTATACACCCAATTTTTCTCATTTCACATCATTTTTAATTTATTTTTGATTAAATTTTATGTACAATTTTTCAATTTTAATCACACAAAAATAAAAATATTTCAAGTTAAACAACTCACCCATAACATGTTTCCTTATTCATGCCAAAAATGATTCATGTCACAATAACCCTGAGTACCTAGAATGATTCATGTAGAATCAAATCACATGCCATTATGGGCCACATATCAATACTAAAAAATTATCAGAAACAATAATTATATCACACCACTAGTGCTCCACCCAAGATGAAATAATATTCAACTGTAATATAAAACAACAATAAAAACAATCCCACCAAGAGGGCTCAGAGTTTTCCCCCATAAATTTGTTTGAAACTCCAATTAACAAGATCATTAAAAAGACCATACTCTTCCAAGTATCCTACCAACCATTCCCAAAATAATAATAATTAAGGAGAAGAAATAAAACTAGGGCTTTGATACCACATTGTGACATCCCAACCAGGTTGCCACATGACGGTTCCTCGAGATAGTTCACTATATCATCTCAAGAGGGCCTACACATACACTAGAGTCTACTGACATACAGCTAGGATCTAGTAAGTTAGTCATTAGATGACTATAAAATCATTTATCAGAGTAAAACACCTGTGAAAATAAATAAAAAACGCAGAATAATAGATAAATAAAACAATAATCATGTCATAAGATAACCAAAAAGTAAATACAACACTCATCTGAAAAGAAAAATACTATATTATTATATAACCGTAATGTTTATATAGTGTAACTAAATATAAAGACTCTACAACTACCCAAGAAGGTTTCGAACCATGTTTGGTTCACTCATCCAAGATCCATCCACAATCTTCCACATATCCTATAGACTTTTCCGGTATCCATTCCTACTACGATATAATCTATTCAAGTACCAATCAAGAATCCTGAATAGTGTGTGAGTACAACTCATTAGTACACCACAAATGGTGTCTAAAAAAAGTCTAGTCAAAAGATATTGTATGCAGTTCTATAATAAATAAGTACAATGCATAAATAACTAGTTATTACATTATAATTTGTTCTCATCTATCTACATTAACTCTAGGGTTCCCAAGGATACTCATACCTCAAAACTAACTACACCTTATAATGTATCCAAAGGTGTTACCTATGTAACATCATATCTTAACAACTACTTCTTTTGAAAATCGATGTATTCAAGGTTCTATGATATCTCAGTAATAGATTCGACCCTTACTAAAGTTCGAATATTCTCGTGTGAGGATACAAATCAGAGTTACATTATTTTTATTCATCAATTCTACTTTTAAAAGCCACATTTACAAAGTTACCAATATCAAAAAAATAAGTAATATTATCATGTTACCATGCTTAGTCCTCAATAGAATAACAATGTTCCCATTACCTTTACTAATAAGTATAATTACCATGTTACAAGGTATACATCTCAATTAAGAATGAATGTGTTCCCATTCTCTTTACACATAAGTATTATGTGCATTTAACCATTTGTACATCTCAATTTATAATGACCATTTTACCATATTTAGAAAATTTGTAATTTATCAATTAATTATACACATAAAACTAATTACTAATTCAATAATTAGTTAAACACATCCATTACATCAGTTATCTTAATAATAAACTAATTTCTTCAAAAAAATAATTAATTCATCATTTAATTAATCAATATCACAATTAATATTCCATAATTAATATTCATAAAAAAATTATATACTTATAATTTAAATATTCTATAATTAATTCCACAATTAATTATCTAGATCATATTATCAAAGGCACATAATTAATATTTAATTATTTATCTCACCTTAACTCTTTCAATATATCATATTTAATCCTCCAATTAATTATGAATATTTCAAACCCTACCTATTACAATCAATTTATCCAAAATTAATTATCTACTAGGGTATCCCCTTAGCCTCATGATCAAATCCATAATTAATTACATATTTAAAAAAAGTTTTGATAATTGAATTTTTCAATCAAAATAACCCAATTAAATTAAATAAATTGCTAAAGGGTTATAGAAAT
This sequence comes from Viscum album, assembly GCA_963277665.1. Taxonomy (NCBI): domain Eukaryota; kingdom Viridiplantae; phylum Streptophyta; class Magnoliopsida; order Santalales; family Viscaceae; genus Viscum; species Viscum album. Next base: position 386,194,619 of record OY728148.1, on the reverse strand, counting down.
TCTACAATTTTTCATATACATATCAAATCCATGACTAGGGGAATAAAATTTAAACTTCCTACATTAATTCCTTGAAGGATGTCCTCTCAATGAAAAATCCCCATAATCTGAGCAGTAGAATGATTCACATTTGAGTTTTGGATCTAAATCCCTATATCTGGAACAAAGATATTAAGATCTAATCAATATAGATCTAGATCTATAATCCTAGATCTTGGTCTAGGTGTATAGGTTTATATATAATGAAACAGATAATAAACTCCTCCAAAAGGTCAACGAAAGAGAAAGGATAGGCATTGGGATGACATCCACTTATCCGGAGAAGGGAGGATCTCCGATTTTGGATTTGGATCATCAAGAATGGAGGTCAGACAATGTTCAGACCCCTCATAAATCTTTGGGATCTCCCAAAATCAGCATGTCTTGAGAGAAGGCCGAATATGAGGTGTTTTAGGTTTTCAAGAGATTTTAAAACTAATTTTCAAGTGAAACGAAATCATAGACATGGTTTCCTTGGCTGGGGAGCATAGTTAAGAGAAACTGTGCACCAAACATGCATAACTCACTATCTTGGGTCACATGATTTCCTAGGTTTGGGTTCATGGTTTATCAAAACATACACCAGCCATGTGAATCTCTCTTCCTTGGTTCACATAGTTTGCTGGGATAGGTTCACAGTTTACCCTAACTTTGCAGCAAACGGGAATAGACCCATTTTATCAAATTTTATATTAAAACTCTACCCAAACTCACCCCAAGTCATAAGTCCAAATAAGAATACTTTAATAAGAATGAAACATTCCTGGAAAATCATCTAAGAAAACTCCAAAAAAGGTCAAGATATTACATGTTGTCTTTATCGAATAATCTAAAAGTGCATGACAATGTCCTTATAGGATGAGGATAAACTATATACATCATTTTGGGAATCCAAGCCTCACATGTGCCACTATGGGATATGAGAAAGTTTCCAATTGAAATTTTTTATCAAACTAAGAATGACTAATGTGATATTAGAGGTGCTCGTTAATTTCCCCATTCCACAAAATCGATATACATCATGTGTAAATGTGGGGAGCCCTATTCTAGTCATAGTATTTGGGAATGAATATAAGACTAATTTCCCTTACATGTTGTAATATACATAGCTTTTCAAGAGTCATATTGAGATCATTTCTACGTACTTTTTTGAGGTTCTTAATTACCTTTTTTATGGAGTAGTGTCTTGGGATGCATTTGGGTGAAATTTTGAGAAAAATCTAAAGGACAGTGGTTTGTGCACTGTTTGGGAACGGTTTGAAAACCCGTGCGTACATACAAATACATGTGTGAAAAACTAGAAAAAGAGGTCTGAAATGTTTATGTATGGTTTGACTAACCATGATACCAAATTGTTCCAAACATGAAAACCTAGAAAGAGAGGTCCACACATTTTTCAAATAGCTTTCCCTAACCGTGCGACTCTACATAAGAAATTGTGCGTGCGAAATTTAATATGTGAAAAATCGTTTTAAAACCACATTAACCCCCGAGATATCCATATTTCTACCATGTCTTGTGCTTGAAGAATTAAAGGTTCTACTATTTCCATTCGGAGGGTTTCCAAGGTGATTCAAACACCGTTCATCAAGATCAAAATCCCAGATTGAAGATCCTCTCTCTACCCGTTAAGTGGATTTCATCCCATCACATTTACTGTTCATTATTATATTTTTCCGTGATCTTTTCATGGATTATTTACATATATTCCATTGAAAAAAACCTATGAGCTGAGATCTAGATCTAGGATTATATATATAGATATTTATTTTCATGATTTTGAGGCCTTTGATCCTATTTTTTATTTAGGGATTTAGATCTTAAGCTTGATCGACGATGTTGTGCCACTCGGATTTTTGGTAATTTCATTGGGCTGACATCCATCCATAAACCGAGGTTTTCGGTCTAAATAGAACTCCAATTATCATGGATTTGATATGTGAATATGAGTTTATGAATTCCATAGATTCCAATGATGATTTATTTTCTAAATTCTAGTTCTTAGGAATGTGTAATTGACCTTTGATTTCCTTGATTATTAATTGATAGTTGAATCATGGAACAAATGAATGGGGGTTACCCAAATAGACATTGTTTGTAGATTGGTTATGGGTTGAGATATTTTAATTGAGATATTGAATTGATTGTGATAAGATAATTAATTTGGGTAAATTATCTATGAAATGTTGTTTTATATGAATGATAATTAATTTTCAAAATTAATTATGTTCCATAGTGATGATAAAAGATAATTAATTGTGAGAATTAATTATGAAAAGTTGATATTTTATATAGATAATTAATTGTGAAGAATTAATTATGGAATGATAATTGTTCTGATTGATTAATTAATTGATGAATTAATTAATGTGTAATTTTTTTACTTAATTGTTGAGTTAACTAATAGACTCGGAAATGATTAACTAATAATTGGATTGATAATTGAATGTTATGGATAATTATATTGAATTAATGAATTATTAAACAGATGAAATTTTTGTGTTGCTTGACATGGTGTTCTAGACTTATTAGAAGTTGGGACTTAGACATAGCATTATTCCCCAATAGTTATCCAAGATTGTGATTATGGGGTGCTAGGCATGAAGAACTACAAAAAATGAGATAATGAGTGCTAGGAATGATGTCCTACACTTATTGAGATTTTAGGGTGTTTGGAATATCAACCTACACGAAGTAAGTGATAATAATTAATGATGATTCAAATGGGAACCATGAATTGAAATTGTCCCAAAGTGATGATTAAAGATTAAATGACAATGTGATACATGTTTAATAATGAATTGTATTTATTTCTTCATAAAACTAATAAAATATTATTTGATATGACTTGTATTGTAAACAGTGAGTTATGGCCTACTGAGTTGTACTCACATCCTATTTTGGCCATTGGATCAGAACCCGAGTAGACATTCTTGTTGCAGGATAGGATAAAGTCAAGGCCCTAGGATTGGTGGATGTTTGGGATTAGATCATGGGAGAGGGAACCAGATGTGGTTTGGGGCCCTCTTGGGAGTAGTTGTGTCCTTACTTTTAGTTTCATTATAGGCATTTGACACTTTCATTGTCAAATCATGTTTTACCTTTTATTCATGTATTGTATTTTTTTGGTTTTGACTGTCATATTCCATGGTATTGTTCTAGTTATTTATATTATCCCTCACATGGTTATAGTTTATTGCTTATATTGGTTATTTATTCTGATAAAAGCAGGTATAGTTTCCCCAAGACTGAATTTCTAGACCCTCACTTCTAGTTGGCACCCTTTAGAGTATGGGGATGCGCACATGTGGGAATGTGGCCAACCGGATCGGGGAACCATTTAGTGGAACCCTGGTTGGGAAGTCACACATGTGATCTAGATCCATGTGAGAGTGCCCAATGCATGTTATATTCCTTCAACTATTATTAAACACTATGATAAAATTCTCTCCCCATATAAAAAATACACATGCTTGATTCCTATTGTGAAGATGGGATATGTAACGATGTATAAACAAATTGACCCAACTATAAGATCAGTATTTATTAACCTAAAAACTTTTTATTGTGTGAGAACCCATGATCTATTCATTTTATGTTCTCTTTTATTGATTTATGCTAGTTAATTGTGGCATAATGTTTTAACTAATTATTAGAACATAACGTGGCCTGATTCCAAGAAAAACAATACATTTAGTGATTCTAGTATCTTATATATTCGGCCTAACCATGAATAGAAACCCAATTCTACAATTTTTCTTGCTGGTTCAGCATTCATATTGGGGTTCCCTCTAAAAAATTTAGGCAGGGACAATTATATTTCATTTTATGCATGTGTATGACCTGGGAAAAATGGTCCATACTTCTGCTCCTCATCATATAACCTTAAGATGAAAAAAACCACATTACTTTTCATATGATGTTAAATTTCAAAACAAAATACTATACAAGATATCTCAATCTGATTGATTCATTTTTTTGTGAGACCCCTTCCACATACATGAGAACTAGACCCTTGTATGATTTCAAAATGCATTCATTGATCTACATAAAAATGGATATCCCACCTTTATCTAAAATTAGTGTGGAATAATTCTTCATATGTTAGGATATCTAGGGACACATATATCACTCATCTTATTTTTATAGATTAATTTTCAATAAAATCCCTATACTTTGAACCTTTCAATCCGTGTTGGGTTTCCATTTAATGGCTACATCATTGAGAGAGATCCATTCTATTATATGCACAATCCAGATCAGAAAAACGCATATATCATATGGTTTTACATCCACAACCAAAAACCAAGGTCAAAATTTTCCTAACTCATGGGGTCCTAGTCATATGAAATTAAATTGTATGAAATCCAAGTCCTAGTTTAACTACTATAAACTAAATATAACATAATTTAGTTAGATAAATTTTAACAACCTTAGGGTGGTCCATCCAATATGTCCATAAAATGTTCATAAAATGATACCCTATATGGATTAACATACTTAAATAATATTAATATACATAAAAAATCATCACAATTTCATCTATTCCCCATATCATCAGATCCATAGTGGTTCAGTGGTAAATTTTGTACATCAGCAAGATCTGTGTGAAATATTCCACATACGGTCTATCCTACATGACCTCAAATTTAATAGAGTGTCTCCTGGAACTTAAATTGACTTCCATATAGGAGAACTAAATACATGTATGTGTGTATGGTATATGTGACCCTACACAAGGTGAAAATTCCATTTTTTCTAAAAAACAGGTGTTTTGTGTCCCTATTCTGGTCCATGCACTAGAGTAGTGACCTAGGAATAAAAATATATTCTTGGTACTACAAAGATATTTGTAGGTGTTTCCCCCCAATTTTTTAGAATTATCTATTAGACTATTAGTTTTAATTCAATATATTTAAATAAAAATAGATTACTCATGGTTAGTTTTATATAAGGAAATTCTAAATTCCTATTTTATAACTATTTATATATATCACACTTCATGACATAAGTGTTTGAGTCAGTAAAAACATTAATTAGTTATTGATAATGAGTGTATCCATCCCAAAGGAACACATCAATATCAATATACATATACACCCTCAATATGGAACAAGATATACACCCCCAATATGACCTACCAACCAAAGGTATATTCATCATGAGGGGAAGGTCCTCTAATATCTATAGGCATATGAAAACATTTACATTGAATCCGTTATTTAAATATTGTACAGAATTCATCCTTGATATAATTTTACGAACCTAAACCGCTAAATAAAATTATTTACAACATTATTTAAATCATTTATTTCCCTCATTCCAAGGTGTTGGGCTGACTTTGGCTCTCAACTCCCATGTGGGTTATCATATCTCACCCACTACCATTGTTCTGAGAAACATGCCCCTGAACTATGTAAACTTAACTAAGAGATAGTCTTAATTATTGATGATATGTCTTTTCATTTTGGGTTTATCTTGAACTTACTATTTAGGCCATATTATGTTTTTTTTTCAAGGCTGTGTGACCCTGAATTTCATACACATTGGTATAAGAACAATGAAACTAAAATATCTTCAACCATTTTTTATGTTTTACTGTAATGATTATCTCCAATTCATGTCATGTTTTTCTCTACTTTTATTAGATAGTATATACTTACTTTTTTGGTCAAATATTTATTAAATTACTTCATGATTAATATTGAGTTGAGGCGGCGTGACCTAATACTCTTTCCCCCAAATAGACAGGGCTACATGATCTATAAAACTACAATGGAAGATAACATATAAATTTTCAATCCAAAAAATATTAAAGTATGTATTAATAAAGAGTGAATTTTCCACATGACTAGTCAAACATTCATTAATTAGGATATAGTTATAGTGAAAACACAAGAAGGCACAATGATTGTTGGGTCGACCGTATGGCTATAATTTGAGGTATCCTACTCTCACAATACCCATCACTCCTAATAGAAATGAGAATAATTTCCTATAATAACCCTTCACCTACAATATATGTTCGATATAATGTGGTATAACTTATAATGTTCCCTATAATTTATTGAGTATACTTTATTCTATAAGACTACTTCATTTGTGAAGTGTCTGAATCATTACACACCTTTCATTAAACATTAGTGATGAGGGTATTCAGCTTCAAGGGACACCTATGTTTTTCTATGTATACATGTACTTAATAGGAAATTCATATGACTCACTAATATTTCATACCAAAATTAATAATATTCATCTATAGGTGAAGGTTCACTAATCTCTATATTCCCCAACAATATTACAATGTAATCTACCATTTAGATGTGGTCAGTGGTCATACTTTTCATACATGTTCTATATTGTTACACCCTTGTTCGAACATCAATAGTTATGATATAAACCATCCATGATAAAAATATTTTTTTTGGATTCAATACCCTTTTTTACAAATTCACTTGTCAAACCCACCTTCAATGATAGATTATGGAAATCAACTCTTGGAATTTCAGTCAGTCCTAATCACATTGACCTAAAACTGTATGATTCAATGGTCTGAGAATCACGAACATAAATTGTTCTCATTGTTTCTAGGGTGATTTATTTTGGTATTGGGCCCTCTTTATTTATAGGATACAATTATTCTTTTATACATATTGATCACCACATATTTTGGTCAATGTATTATGGACTTAGATTTTGGGAGTATATTCTGCTCATGATTACCTAATCTATATCCACCTTCCAAAGAAGATAGCCATTTCACTTATGCCTTTACCCAAACAACCTAAATGATTGTTAAAAGATTCATGAACTAAAACACTAGATTTAATAGTCCATCTTTCAATCCCTTAAAATACCAAATAAATAGGCATAGACCACAACATTTTGAAAACAAAAAATGGGTAATATTGGAAAAAATTGAGTCTCCACCCACTAGAAATTCACCATGCATAATCTATGAAAAATTGATATTTTTTTTGTAAAAAGTAAAAGGTGTAAAAATTAAAATGTTAAAAACCCTTAAAGCATTTCTTAAAAAAGAAATTGAGTTCCTACCTACTAAGTCTCTCTCAAGTGAGGCTTAGAAAAAACATAGGGATAAATGGAAAAGATATTATATGAAGATTGTGGGGTCCACCATATGATCCTGAAAAAATTCCATACATACTTTCTATGTCTCTTAAACATGAAATAAATTAGCTCACCCCTCTATTCATGTTATATTTGTTTAAATATTCATGAAGGACTCATGAAAATGTAATATCATGGTATTTGATCCCACTAAATCACTTGGAATATCATTACAAAACATCCCATCATGATTCTCATCACATTGAGGAAATCATATCCATACATAAATAGACTAAATATAGTGTTATGATTATAAAATCCCCATCCCAGTACACTTTGACCAATATCCATATTGGTTCGACATGTGACCTTGGGAACACCTCAGCATACAGCATAGGCTACCAACAAACAGCGAGGGACCACGGTGTTACCAAGTGGAGAGTAACCTTCATACAAGAGAGTGAAATAAAGAAAAAATAAAACAAAAAAATCCATCATAAATAATAAGAGTATATGGAATAAATAAATCAATAATACAGACTATATCAAATGAAACATGGAAGCACATAGTCATACAGATTCATGATCTCGCAAGCACCCAATATCTGATTTTCCACTGGACTAGTATGAATACACTAAAACAAAATAAATTAAATGCATAAAGGCTCTACTAAAATCATCAAGATATAACACACCCATCTATATACTATTCACAAGGTATCTTGATTATTGATCCAAAACTAAGCCTCTTACCAACCCAATCATGTGAGTAGTAAGGATCTTCTTAGGTACCCTAGATATGTGGATTCTCATGCAGGGTGTGCATAGAACTATGTTGGGGACCAAAAAACATGCTACTATACATACACAAGTAAATATAGGGTTTATATACATGATATACTAAAAAATAAAAAATAATTCAATGTGGGATAATAAATAAAATAACCTCCATGGATCCTTATAATATAATGTGACACCTGATATCAACCAAATCTTACTTTGTCCAATGCTTGAGTGTCTCTCAGTGCATCACCAAATTGTTAAAATTATTATCAGGCCCATGGAAGATTCAAGGAGAAATTAATGTGGAATACAATAGTATCAAGCTTAATAGTCAAATAAAAGGAATAGTTTGTAGGAATCAAATGGTATAATGATCACTGAGGGGGTAGTGTATATGTCCCATATCATCTCATGTATACCTCTCATCAAGGAAAATTGTGTCCCTCATAGATGATCTCACATAAACATATCCTTGTGGGAAGTGTGTCTGAACCATACATCTCATATATTACATTGGATGAAATTGTATTTGGTTTATCCATCTCTTAGTTGAAAATCATCAGTGGGGTGGGGGTAGTGCATCCCTTACATCTATCTCATTATAAAAGCAATAGATCCCAAATCCAAGTAGAATATACAAGGAACCCATGTATCTCATTAAATCATGGTGGGGAGTGTGTCCCACTCAAATAATATCATAATATGCATTTCTATGTGGTTGAACTTAAAATTAATCTTATATCATACAATAGAGGTCATACTCTAAAGTGTGTGACCTATCGCTACCACACTATTATAAAAATTATTTAACACATCTAATTTTTCATGTTTGTAATTTATAACTGGCCTGAAAAATACATGTAAATTTCATTATCACATCATTTATATAATTATAGACTTGTGAAAGGGTATTCTTCATGCTGGTAATAAAATAACCAATCTAGAAAAGGAATTTTCATTTCTTTATCTTGTTGGTTATTATATAATCATCATTAAAAAATTCCTTTATCACATCAGTTATTATATAACAAACATTATATAAATTTACAATTTTATGAGACATTTGTTTTTATCATTTTAGTGGTATTAAATATCATAATATATGAATTATTTCCCTTTAACAAAATCCCTAAGCTTAATTTCATCAAGCCAGTGGACAACATTCTCATATTTCAATATTCATACATCTTCAGGTTTCATTAGACTCATTGTGACACATTTGACTTACTCGTCTCTCACACAAGACTCAAACATCTATCCTCTATTTAGGCCTTTCAATGGAATGGATTCTCTAACTCATTTTTTTGACTCTACAGACACAAATATCACATTACTATCTTCACAAACCCTCAACTTATTTTGTTCTCATCATTGTGCATTAAAATATATATCTTCTTGTCTCTAATCATGGAGTACTATCTTCATATACTGTAGTTATCCATTTATTTGCCTATAAAAGTGTTTGGATTACAATATTTATTAATTTTCTATATCAAATCATAAACTTTTTTAATTGTTTATTAATTTTATTTTGTTTCTACTATAATTAATGGATTTTTAACTGAATAGTTTCATAGATTTTATTACTACATCCCATCTTAAATTTTGTAAATGAATCTCTAAATGTTTCTTATTTGGATGATGGTTTTGAATCATTCATTGTTTATGAATACAATTCATTTTATGTGGATAAATTTAAATTTGGGTTATTCATTTATTAATGACTTTTTAATTTAAAAATGTAATATATATATATAGTTTTAAATTTTCGTTAAGTTCAAAAGAAAATGTCATATAAGTCGAGTATATGAATTTCTACACTTTTCTTATGATATGATCATATTATTTAGTTAAAAATCATATATTAAATATATTGCCTTCATATTATGAGTTACCTTCAATATAAATTTGAAATTATTGTTGAATACATAAAAGAAAATATCAATAAGTTCCTTTAAATATATTTTTTATATAATAATAGATATATTTTAGGTTTTGACTCCATTTAGACTAATTAACCCATTTGGTACAAATGAAAATAGAGATTGAAGAATTTCTTACTCCCAGTCATGCATCAGGTTATATTAACTTATGAATTTAAAGGATTATCCCACTGTATCAGTGGAGTTTTTCTATGTTATATTTTCATAGATGTACACATTCACCATATGATATTTACAATGAAGGAAATTTTCTCTCCATAAATTTGGATTTTTATTGTATAAAATAAAGCAGGATGAAAAATATAAAATATGGTTTATTAGTGTGTTACATTAAAATAAAACATGGTGTCATAGAATACACTGTATGAAATATACTTTTCATAGTTTTAATAATAAACTAATCATAATTAATATATAAGATTAATTTTGTATATATATACTGCAATAAAAATTCATCCCTGTGTTGTATGAACTATATTATATGATTATATTATAATATGAATTATTGTTTCTTCTAATAATTGATGATTTTTTAATGTAAAAATAATATTAAAAATTCGATGATAAAGATTAAAAAAAATTGGAAATTGAATAGTTGAATTAGATTTTTTTTCAATAATATCGAATTTTAAGTTTCATCTTATATCGTTCAGAAGAAAATGAAAAAAGAGATAATGGTATAACTATATATTTTTTAAATTACTTCCATACATTTTATTTTATGATTTACCAATTATGATTAAACTTATATTCCATTATTTTATAGAACTTATCATTATACTTTTCAAATATACATATGTTTATAATTTTCAATATTTTTTATTTACAAATAATGTCATCTTTAATAAAAAATTAAACTTGGTTTGATAGGAATAATTTATTATCTTAATATATTTCCCCCTCTTACTCCCTATTATCACCACTATAGTATTTTGACAAGATAATTATTTTTTTATATTTTTTAAAGATAATAATATGTCAGTGTTGGATTACAACACTTTAAATAAGTGATGAATATGAGGAAGGTGTTGGTTTTTTTTAAATTTTATAATTGAGATATTCCAAAAAATAACATGTTTTTCTTTCAATACCTAAAATCATTATATATGAAGAAGATGATAAATAGAGAGGTTAAATATCATTTAATTTTTCATGGTTTTAATTTGAGTCACCACACTTGAATTTGGCATGGTGAAACTGGGATGAATTTCATATCTATTGATGATGATGCTTTACAATATGACAAGTCAACAAAATTTGAATAAAGGATTAATGATATTGAATTATTGGAAATTGAGAAATAAACAACAATTGAGTGTTTATATGGTGGTGGAAAAACCCATTTTATCTGGGATGTAGGAAATATATGGTTTTATCAAGGCAGTTAAGATTGATTAATATGAACATTAATCATGGATGTCATGAAAAGAGTTTTACAGAGTTTCTGTAATTTTTAAAAATTATTCTTCCATAAGACAATGACCTTATAGATTAACAATATAAACAGAAGAAAATACAATGATCGATGTGATTAGTGTACAAAAAAATACCTGCATACCCAAATTAAAGTGTCCTTTAAATGATAGAATATGAATTTCGATTAGGGTGTCCTAAATGTGGGATGTCATGGTGTATGTTAAAAGAAAAATCACAGGCCGATTTAGTTGTTATAGAGACCCATTATAATAATTTTGGTATCTTCCTATAATTCCTTGTGTGAAACATTTGTTTTTGAATCATGATGATAAAAAATGGTTATGATTGTCTGCGGATGAGATGATATGTAATGGAAAATTATATAAATCAGATGATTTTACATAGTGGAGGAAAATTGACCAATTTCCAACATTCACAAATGATATTAGAAATCTTAGAATTGGGTTGGCCCAGATGGAATCAATCCATATGATATCCTTATTAGTACACGTAGTTCATTCCCTTTTTTATTGGTAATTTATAACTTATATATGGAATTCTATATGATGTGAAAAAATTTCATATTGAGTTTATTGATATCTATACCAAAAAATCGTGAAAATGATAATGATGTTTTCCCATCACCATTAACAGATTATTTTAATCATTTAAGGGAAGATGGTATTGCATTGTATGATTATAATAAAATAGAATATTTTTCAATTACATTAAATGATTATGTTCACTATAAATGACTTCCAAACATATTGAAAATTTCCTAGATATAGTATTAAGAAGAATAATGGTTTTCCAATTTGTGAACAACATATTTCATTTTTTCAACTACAACATTGGGGAAAAAAATATACACGGGTCATAAAATATTATCACATGTGGATTACTCTTATAGAATATTAAAAAAATAATTAAATAGCCCACATGAATTAAATATTGGTCCAAAAAATATGTCAAATAATCATATTTTTGTGATGGTGAAAAATATTGACATGTCATTTAGAAAGACACATAAATATGTTAATGATATAAATAATCATATAAAACATTAAATATTTTCTGAGCTACCATAATTTTGATATCATGAGGTCAAACCTAAAATTGATTCCATACACACAGAAAAGAATATCTATGTCTAATTTATTGGAACATTATTAGATATTAAAGGAAATGGTAATGATTGGTTGAATGAAATATTGGAATTACTCTCAATAGAAATACATTTAGAATTAACTCTCACTCCTGATGTAATGTGAACATTCCTTCCCTCAGATTATCATAAATTATCCAAGAGGGAAAAAATTAGATTTTGTTACTATCATCAAGATATAAAAGAACCCCTTACTTATTATAAACATGTCAAAGCATTTGTGTCTTTAATGGATTTGAATTTGATGGGTTTGAAATATCTTGACTGTCACTTGATGATGAAATAGATCCCACTAGTTTGATTACATGGAATATATCCCATTAATGTCAGAATGTCTATCATGAAGGGGTGTAAATTTTTTAATTCACTTTTTAATTGAGTGATTGGTTTGAATTCTTGAAAAATTCCCATAATGAAGAAGTTTCTACACTTTTTCAATTACAAATGTAGTTTCCCCATTTTTTAGATATCAACATTCATTTAATGGTTCATTTGGTGTGAGAAATAATTATTTAAAAACCTATATATTAATTTTGAATCTATCCTTTTAAATGGTATATGATAATATTGAAGGTGTATATTAATAATCCAAATCGATCTAAATCCTCTTGATGATAATTATATTTTTTATAATGTTTTAGAGTTTTGTAAAAGATAATTTTTTGTAGTGGAGCACATTTTTAAGACTACATCTCTACATGAAAACGATAATTATGGTGGAAAATGATCCATGGATTGAAATTAAAATAAGAGATAAATGAATAGATAAAGGAGCTACATTTAAACATCCTGAATATCAAATATTATCCTCAATCATTTATAATATTGAATATTATAGTGTTGAAACAATGTTATCAAAAGAAGAATGATATGTGGAATATGAATGAGTATAAGGAAACGTTTTTTCCACAATTTAAAGAGTCTATTATTGGAAGATCAAATGCATAAAAAATTTATATTATTCGTGGGAAGCCCAATTTTGAATTTGATAACATGGGATGGGAATGAAATTAAGGGTATACATTTCATACGAAAGATCAGGAAAATAGATATGGAATTTATAATAGTAGTGTATTGGTGTTCCGATAAGGAATGCAGTTTTTCGAGTGCCAAATATAAAAACCCAAAAGTTGTATCAACTACATATTATAGATCCATCTTAAAAATATTGTATGTTTGTAAAATTAAATTTAAATTTCAATGTTTAATTGAAAATGGTTGAGAAGAAAAAACAGGTTCAGAGATTATTATTTTGGAATAACTGCAATAAATATGAATATATTAGAATACACAAATTTTTATTTTATAATAGAAACACATGCATTATTCTCTATATTCTTGATTAATCTGATATGCAGTGGTCCATTGATTTATAATGAAAAAATAGAATGTTGGTATCGATAAAAGTGAAGAAGATGTTGATTTATGAGATATCTCTATGATACATAAACAATAATAGATAATTCTATTCACAATTTCGTAGACATAGATAGTTCGATAAAAAATGATCATGAAGAAGAAATTTTAGAAAACAATACTTTATTAAATTCCTAATATTATAGCTAACTCGTGTTTATTTCTTGTTTACATTTTATGAATTCATAAAATGATTGATATTATAATCTTATCTTATTTATTAAAATATGTATTAAAACTAATAAGTTACTTTTTTTATATTATTGTAGTTGTGTTTAGTTTACCATGTTTACCCATATGTAACTTATCAATTAATTTATTTTTTTGAATTTTTATTAAAATATAATATTATATACAATAAAACTAATATATAAGATTATATGTTATCCCAAATAGGATATTTACCTTGATATGGTGAGTGAAATTGGTTATGAAAGATTAAAATAACTTCCCTTCAGATCTTGTTTCTTCATTAAAAAAACACACTTCTCCCTCTTTCCAATAAGTATGTATTAAAGGAACTAAAACATACACAAGACACAAAACTTTTACTTGGTTCACCCTTACTAGGATACATTCCAGGAGAATACAATAACAATGTGATGATGTACCAAATCAAGTGTGGGTCACCGCCAAAATATGTCTTTTTTTAGATCGCTTTTATGCCAAGGATCACTACCGTTACAATGTATGGAGTGGAATTACTATCCCTCCTGGATTACATCTAATCACAATATGAAATCTCATTTATCTCTCAACTGATGTTTTCTCAATACTACTCTAGAAGAATATTATTTTGATATCATTGATCAGTATGCTTTTCATCTCATTTGGTGCATCATTAATTTCCACTTTTATTCACTTGATGAATACCCCTTTACCAAAGATTCACTAGGAAATCATTTTCGAACTCTTTTACAATGATCACAACCTTCGTGAAGCTAACACAACCTTTGTGTAACTACCAAATTATCCACAAAAATATTTTTATTTAAATAACCCTTATGACTTTAGTAAGACTCACCTTTTTAGAAAAAATAAAATATACTTTTTGAAGAAACATCCATTTGCAAAGCTCACAAAGCCTCTATGAAGAACACAACTTTTACGATGATCACATATCCTTCGCAAGGATCTAAACTTCCAATTGAATTTCATATCATTTTATGACATCATTACATTCACAATTCATACTAGTTTTGATTAGATTTCATAGCCTTCATTAAAGTCTTTTCATCAGGATCATTTTCGCAAGAAAAAACATTCTTTACTATCTTCACAAAATCAATGCATGGGGATTAACATTAAAGATTTATCTATTGAAATATGGGGTGTATAGGCTTATTCATAGGAATTACATCACATTATGGAAGCTTCCATCCTCTTCATCACCATTTTTGATGCTCTTCATATTGTTTTGAAAACCTCCCAATCTTCATGAAACATGACTGAAATTTACCATTCGTGCAGCATCACATAGTCGCGTAGTTTTACCGTCAACACTACGAACATTCAAGTTGCTTGTTAATGATTCTCCAAACATGATCTAATCACATTGCACAAAACCTAGACATCATGAAACAAGTGCCATTATATTATTTTAATGGGTCCTTTATTGAAATCTATATTTCAAAATGATAGATCCATCCTCAAAATTGTGGACCCAAATTTTTTGGAAAACACTATAAAATATCGCCACATTGTATATGATGTTTTATGTACTACTTCTAGGGAATCCATTCCACAATATTGGATTTTTTTCATTATAACTAGTAAAAAATCATGCTAGAATGCCGTAACTATCTGTTACTAAATTCTTTGTCCACAAAAAACCAACATAAAATAATACAATGATACCTTGAGTGATTTCTTCAAAAAATCACCCCTTTGGGTTTTTTGACAAATCATCAAATTTAAATACCTTGTTGAATCGTTTTCCATTTTCTATCAAAATCTAATATTTATGATTCAGATAATAATAAAATATTTACTCAACACAATCTATAATCCCACATGAGACTTTGTCGACATGAGAGACAAGAGTAGAGTGAAAAGTTCATTAATGAAACACTTTATTCAAAGACCACTAAACTGATTTCATACTAAACTTCATCTTTCATGAAATATAACTTTTGACTGACCAACTACAACATAATCATATTTAAAACTCCCCATAAATTTCTAATCCATTCTTTACCTTCTCCCATATCTTCCTCAACATATTTTATTTTAATTTTTCAATGAACCCAAAGGTCACTTTTCTATTTTTTTATTATTCAAAAGAAAATTCATCAGCATATTAGAGAAAAAACCATAGTTAGGGGGGTGCCCCACATCTACACTTTTTCATGTATAGGGAGTCGATGGATCTCTATGATTCTGTCAATGCCATTCAATAACCTCTTTGGGTAAGGCCTTCATTTTAATTTCCAGAAACAATAGTTCTGCAGGAATATAATAAAAATTCAATATCCTATGGTCTACCTTCTCCTTGATAAAATGATACTTGATTTCAATAGTATTCATCCAAGAGTGGTGGACTAGAGTTTTTATTATATTTACGGAATATGAATTATTTCAATGGATTCTACTCAATGACTTCACTTAAACTCCCATAAAATCATTCTGCTACATAATCCAAAATAATTGTTTGAAATCTTGATTAGCCTCAATATATTCAGCTTCTGTGGTGGTTAATGAAATTAAATATTTTTTCTTGTTTTTACAAGAAATACACATCCCATCAATGTAGAATGTACCACATGATGTTGATTTTTTATCTTCTTCTGATCCAGCTCATTCTTCTTCTATGTATCCCAATGACTCATGTTGATATTTTTCGTTTAACAAAAAATAAATATCTTATATCTCATTAATATACAAGAATTATTATTTCTAATAAAATTAATTGTATTTCCTTGGGTTTTCTTTAAAACCGTTATATTTGGAATGTGGAAAAATAATTTTCAAGTCTTGTCATTATGAAGCACACAATACTATTAATGATCTAAATATATTCTATGAAATTATCTCCTTTTTCGTCATCATCGCATGATTGTTTCATCTAGGTGCCCCCCCCCCCCTGAGTCATTATCATCTTGGAATTATCCACTATAAATATTTTCCAAACTCTTTTGGAATATTTGAATATATAAAATAATGTTCTATTACACTCATTTGTAAGATGTAAACTAGGGAAAATGTAATATCACCAATCATTGATATTTTAATCTAACATTCCCTAATTTTTTAAAATTTCTTTCACTAATATTCATCTAATACATAAAACATTATCCCATCAACACACACTAGTATCATAATTCATTAATTTCTATCATTGTTGAAATGAAGATTGTTATCAAATCCTACCTGTTGAAAACAGAGCATCTTTAAAAATTGATCGATCCATGAATACCATACTCTCAGTGCTTGCATAAACCTATATAGTTCCTTTATCAGCTACAAATCCTTGTTCTCACCCTAAAGAAAGAGAATAACATCATTCCGTTCAATTTATTCTTCATCTTTAAGAACCCTATTCAGAAATTATGACTCGACAAAAAATAGAAAATATAGAAAATTAATTTCACTATTATAGAAAAGAATAATCTGAATCTCAATATCCATTCAATAAGATAAAATGTTTCATCAAATCGATACCCTATATCCAGGATTACCCTTTTCACACAAGTTATGTTTGTTTAAAAGCACTACACCATATTCATTTATCTTGTTGTGAAAGATCTATTTGGACATAATGATATTCTAATCTATTATTCATGAAACAATCTCCCATCTATGATTATTCTCAATTTGGAAATTCTCATTATTCATAACATGAGATCAGTTCTAATCCCTAGCTACAACCCCAAATTTTTTTTCTCTACCCAAGATAGAAAGGATTCTAACTATAATGACTTCATTATTTATATTTGAACTGATATATCCTGATGACTAATGATGTATTATCTTTCAATTTAATATTTACTCTTCAGTTTTCATGAAAAAATTGATTTAAATTCCTCATGATCATCATCATTAGCTTCTTCTGAATCACTATTTTACACTTCATCTCTTCTTTAGGATCTTATCTGATAATCACTTTCATTTGGGAGTTGATAATTGCGTTGTTGATTATTCTATTTAATCTCTATTATAGTTATATAAATTATTTTCTCCAAAATTCCAATATTGTTTTCGAAAACTTTATATTACTTTATTTTACCTATATATCCATTTAATATCACCTCATCTCCAATTGAGAAAAATTTATTATGTTTCATCTTATTTAGAATAAAACATTTACTTCTAAATATTTTAAAGTATTTCCATGTTGGATTGTTTCTATACAACAACTCATATAGTGTTTTTTATTCGTTACGAAATAAATGAGCCTGGTTATAATATTATACAAATGTTAGGATTGATACATTCTTGAATTTCTCTAGTAGGACCTTTTCAATATGAATTGTTTAGGCTATGATGTTTTTAATATGATTTATCCTCTCAACAGAAAAATCTTGTTGAGGGGATCTAACTTCTGAAACATGATAGATTATCCCATGTTTTTTAAGATTATATTTAATAGAATGTTTGTGAATTTCGTACCATTATCTGTATGAATCTTCATAATCTTATGTCCAAGAATCCATTGTGATTCCATCTAATACTTTTTTATGAGACTGAACACATCTAAAATATAGGAAATGAAAAATAACCATTATTTTCTACTGAAATAAACAATGAAAAGAATGTGATGCATCTTTACATCAATGGATATTAGTGATATAGGTCCACATACATCTTAATGTACTAATTTAAGTACTCTGGTTGACTTTTATTCTTTTTATCTATACGTATTGATGAAAATATTCCATTATTTTCAAGCATCATATGTATGAGTATGATAATGTGATATCTTAAGGAGATATTGAACTACATCACATTTGACCAAATCATCCAGGGATATTTGGAACAGATGACCAAGTCTTTTATTTCATAACCTATTTTATTCCTCTACATATAAAAGAACATATCTTCTTATCCAATTACAATGTATAGATTCAATTTCATCATTTTTTCCTATATAATAATTAAAACATATCTTCCATTAATGATGAACATATTCTTAGTAAATATTATAGCATTCCTTGAGTCACATACTTTACTAACACAAAGAAATTTGTGACTAATACCATCAAAAAATAAGACATTAGCATATCTCATATCTTTCCACCATATTTGTCTTTTCCAGATCCAATAATCTTTTGGCATTCACCATTTACAAATTTTATGACACATTTATTGTTATATTTTATTCCTATAATATGACGTATATTACATATCATATGGGATGTGAATCCACTATTTTGGATCCATGCACTAGAATAATGAAATTCTTTAATGGAAATCATCACAACCACTTCTTTCTTAGCTATTTTCTTTTTGATCCATGTTATTTACTTATTAACCAGTATAGATTGATAAAGTTCCTCCTCCTTAGAGTTGATATAACAATTTCATATTGTATAGCTACAAATAAATTTTATGTTTTATCTCATTTGATGATTCAATTTGAAACTTCTTATGACCACATTTATCATGCTTTAGCACATTCCTCTACATTATTGATGATTAAATTTTTTCAATGAGTTCAAATCAGCTAAAACCAAAATAATTTCCCTCAAATAATATCATGGAATATTGGTCTATGTATGGCTTCCTATGTTTGTCTTTTTCCATTTGATAAATCATATGTATGGAATAATGTTGTAAGTATCCCATATTTCCATAAAAATAAAATCTAATGTGGGGGGAATTAATGGCTGTCACTATATCACTGCTATTTTATCCATAGGTTCTATAAATCAGTTGGTTCTAATTTCTACATTAATAAATATTTAATATATGATTTGGTTCTTGTGATTTGCCTTCATCCATTATAGATTTATGTTTTTATCAATCCCCATACTACCTATATCTTTTAGATCTATTATTCTATTCTTATGACTTTTTTTATCTTTTTCACTGGAACTTTGAACTCCACTTTTCCATTTTTTAATGCCTTTGTGACCTAATATACTGGAGTGATGAGTTTCTCCTTATTTTTCAATTTCCATCACAGGCTAACAACCTCATCCTCATGATATTGGATGAGTTTTCTTGATCTTTAGATGTGTTATTTGAACCATCAATCACCCTTTTATATTCTTCATCTTTGAGCCAATACTCACTGTTCGTTTATGAGTTTTCTAAGTTCCCTAAAATTGAAGACATAGGATTTTCAATTTCAATGATCAAATAAGAAATATATTCCTCTTGATACATCATAATGTGTTTGGAATAACAAACCACCTTTTCATATTTCTTCATTTTTCTTCTCCAATCATCTATCTCCTCAAGAGAGGCATCTAATCCAGCCTGATAATCAACTCTTGCAATGAAAACATCTCCATCATTTTAACTTTCTTCATTTTTATATGTGCTACCTAAAACGGAATCCATATAATTTTATCCACAATATTTTCAATATTCCATCTCAATGACCTCATATTCTTCTGAAAATTTATTTTCATATGAAAGGTGATTCTTGTTTTTGAAGAAATTTCCCTTACAATTTCTCTTCCCTTTTAGGTATGATAAATAATTCATCATGATAATTTTTATAATATCCTCATCATTATCATGAAAATTATTGGGGAACCTTGAATCAAGATATTCAACCTTTCCACATTGAATGAATGAAAGTGGAAGTTTATATTTGAAATATCCTTTTCATCCATGTAAATTTGATGAAAATAATGACTTTAATTCATATATATCTTCTTCTTCATGACCATATTAAATAGTGAACTTATTCGTGGCCTTGAATGAAACTTATTTTGACTTTCCATTTCCCATAGACACATTATCACTATTTCTCATCTCGTATGCAATAAGTGTACTATGGAATCTATTCATTGACAACTCTATTTGATCGTTATATTCCAATAAATAATCATTTGGATGGAACCAAGGTGGAGTCCTTCTCAAGTTTCACTACAAAATATTGAAATATTCAAATAATTCTCTAGGACCATGCATCAGTTCCACAACAACATTCATCCAGTGAAAGAATACATCAAAAGACTCATTAGGGAGAATTATGAGATCGACACACTTGTTGCATAAACCATTATTCTTTGATACTATTAATTTTGTGTTTCAATCATAAATAATTGGAGGCTTATATAACATATAATATAACGAATTACATGGGATCACTATCATATAGATTTCATTGTAATGGGATCCCCCTAAAGAATTGATTCCTTTAGAATCACAATTCAATTCCAATAAGTCAGATTCTAATAAAGAACCACCAGAAATATTAGAAAAAAATTTATGCATCCCTTCTGTAATAGATGTCCATAGATAAAGATATTAAGTATTTATACACATTATTATTTCATAATTTATACTTTTTGACATCAAATATCAGAATCCATTTGTGATTGAAAACCACCCTTAAAACAACTAATAAAACAAAAAAATATACCTTTATATTTGATAATAATTTTTAGTACATCTAGGATAATTACCCTAAGGGGGATGGGGGTGAATCTAGATATGAAATATTAGAAAAAAAATCCCCCTTCAGATGAATTTTCATTTAAAAAAACACTATTTTGCACCATTCATGTAGAAATATATGAACATAAATGAAAGCATGCACGTGAAACATGAATTTTACATTGTTCACCATCAATAGGCTATATCCAATGATCATACAATGGAAATATGATGATATAAGAATTAAAATGAGTCTCAATTAAGAAATAATGTGTGGGATAGATCACTTTAATGGATATAATCACTGCCTTAGTAATTTTTAGAGTATAATCATTGTCCTTCTTGGTTTACAACCAATCACAATATGAATTCTCAAAGATATCTCAACTGAAGTGTGATCACTACTCCTAAATAAGAATATTATGTCAATCACTTGAATCAATATTATTGACACCAAATTTCGGGAATCATTAAGTTATAATTTAATATTCTTGATCAATAGCCCTTTATAATAGATTCACTGGGCAATCCATTCTGAACACTTCCATGACGATAACTTCCTTTGAGTAGCTCAGAAAAACATCACAAAACTCCACACTTATTCGCAATAATATTTTCCTCTAATAAACCCCACAACTTTACATAAGTTCACATGTTTCATGAATCTAAAATAGAATTCAGAAACAAACCTCTTTTCGCGATGCTCATATAGCCGTCATAATGAACACAACTTTCATAAAGTTTACTTAATCTTCAAAATTCTCACAACTATCAATCAACATTCATATCCTTATATAACATCAATAATTTGGAAATGAATAAAAATTTCAGTAAAATTTCATATCCTTTTAAAAATTCATTTATTCATGAAATTTTTTGTAAGAACAGCTCTCTCTAATTACCATTGAAAAATCAGAGCCTTTGGATTTTATTCTAGGATATGCCTAATAAAATAAGGATAGTAGAGTAAAATTTACAGGTATTGGATTTTGTTTTATAAGATTATCTTATATTAATTAACTTTTCATGAAGTTCTTCATAATTGTTCATGAACCTCATTATTTTCATGATGCACCAAATAAATTTCCAGCTAGAAAAGCATCTCATTTTCACAGAGCTTTACCATAAACCTTTTTCACTATCGTGATGATCCCCAGATTTGAGAATCTACATTCATGAAACCTATTCTTTGATAAATTTATACCTTTAAAATATTTTTATGAGTCATTAATCTAAATCCATATTTAGAAATGATTGAGAGATACTCCATATTTTAGACCCCAAAAATATGTTCAACACTGGGAAATGACGTCACCTTGTATACCAAATTTTATTTACCGACTCTAAATAATTTAGTGTTATATCCAAGATATTTTTCAACATTCCTAGTCAATAACCATACTGAATTTCCATAACATTCCGTGTCTACCTACTTTATCAACAAACACAATCATCGCAAAACATTTCTATGATACCTTGACATATTTTTCAAAATAGTATATTTTAGAAAATATTATTTGGCATTAAATCATTTAATATATATATCTATTTATCTATTCACACACAAATTTTTAATTTGTTTTGACACATTTATATCATTTCATCATTGATTAATATTTTTTAAAATATAGTTAATTAAAAAAATATATGAATAATAATGTATTAAATTTAGTTTTGTTTATATTTTGTTTGATAATTGTTCATTTTTTATATACATATGTATTTTATAGTTGGATTTGTTTACTTTTTTACTAATTGTTTGTATCTTTGATTTATGTGATAAATGAATATAAATATTATGATTCACCACATACATCTAGAGATGATTATACTCATATATCTGGGGAGAATGTTAACATCCTCCATTTGATGAAACTCATTATCCATCTTTATATGAGAAATATAATACCTAGGGGAAAACATGTTGAGGGTTGGTAAGAATAACAACACACATTTACCAAAATTAGTAGTTAATTATATGCAGGATCAAAGGAAACTAGTTTAATTTGATGATAATTATATTCCATTAAGATGAGATTCATAATAATTCATGACTATTATAGAGGTCCAACATAAAAGAAATGTTAGTAGTTTTTTTGATGATTGGAGAAGTGTTTCCAAATTGAAACTATCTCACATATGAGAGATATTTTTGGTAATATCGTTTTTTATTAATTTAATAATCTTGTTATATTTATAGTTATATATTTTTTCCCTTTTCTTAATAGATGACATATGATATACATCATTCTGGAGGAGTTATGAGGAAATGATTATCATTTTATACAAGGAGATAGAGTTAATGAACATATACACTCACATAATATTTAAATAATTTTTCATAGAAAACATCATAATCCATGTGATATATAGTAATTTATAGATGAAGATAAATTGAAATAATTTGTTGAAAGTAAAAGATGCGACATATTTTTGGTTAGTGAATTGTTACCTTTTAGGAGTTATTTTTTATATTAATGATCATATTAATGGTTTCTTTATTCTTAATTTACATATGTCAAGGATATCTCATTAGAAGATCCAACATATAGTTTTATACCATCACACATTATCTCGGGGAAGATAGACATTATTGGAAGAAAAAAAGATGGCTGGAAAATTTCAAAAATAGAGAATTGATTCATTAGGCTCTGCAAAGGATGACTCTCCATCCACTTGCTAGACATGGAAAATAGAAGAGTTATAGAAAAAAGGGGAAATATCTTAAAATAGAGTTGGTTATTATATTAGAGAGGACTTCAAGGTGTTTATATTATTTATTTATTTAACTTAAATAAATTCTTTTTATATTGTGAATCTGTACGAATTTTTTCAAATATTTTATATAGGATATTCTTGAGGAGATAATCACATAGGGGTCTTTATAGATGAGGGTGGGAAGTATTACTTTGATATAACATCTTGGAAGACCAAACAACCAGGTCATTAATAGGGACACCATATAGGTGTACCAGTGAAAAAAGTATTTCCACATTTATAAGCCTCTTCAATAGAGGATATTTATAAAAAAAAATACAATAATTGAAAGATGGATTTCATGTTATTCATGAGAATATGGGGGAAATAATCAGAGAATAAGTAAAAATAATTTTTGAAGACATAGAGATAATATTTCAGACTAGTAATCCCACTCCCCCACCTCTAATAGAAACCCACACTCCTCCTTCATCGATAGACACCACTCATTCATATCCAACATCTAGGACCCCTCCTCCATAGCTTCACAATTATTGTGAGTTATCTGTCAATGATAATGGATGATGCATATGAAGAGTTTATATTACTAAAATATTTCAAAAGAATACAATTTTTTCAGTGTTGAATGTTTCCTTATCCTCAAGAGTAAGAAAAAAATAACTCATAAAGTTTTAAATATCACTTAACATGTGAAACACTGTAATTAAATTTTATATTATATTAATTTCAATTAGATGTTGTGTGTTTTCTCATCTATGGAAGAAGACACTTTACGGGATACAATCTATCTATAGATAAGTTTGAGAAAATTTAAATATGTATTGAACACATATGTGTTAATTTTTTTAAATAATTTTTATAATATAATTACATTTTAATTTATTTTATTCATTTCATTTCCGAATAGGTTGTGGAATATATTTAGAAAGATCACAAGAAAAAATATCTCCAATATCATATATATAATACCAAAAGAGAATTTTCATTTACAATTACTAAATTTTGGACATACTACATAATAATGATTTTTAATTAAAAAAATATTTTAAAAATATTTTTTTGTAATCAAGATGGTGTAAAGGAATGTAGAAACCAATTTTAGGATATATTTCTAAAATAATTACCACTATGAAATTTTTAGTTTCTAGTAAGTCAAACTATTTATAAATTTTTCCTTAATGTTTCATTCAATTTATTTATAATACATATTAAATTGTTTCATTTTAAATTTGAACTTTTTGATGAACCTAAAACTTAATGTTCATAGGATCTGAGGAACATAATATCTTAATGGGGAAATAATTTACAGTTTTGACTAGATTTTAGTTTATGTGTCCTATATATAGTAAACATGAAAGTTCAAAATTGTAAGTGTGTTTCTATTTTTCTTCTGGTACTACTAGTTTTTGGTTTTTTATTATTTCTAATGAGGATGTGAAGAATCAATAGAAATACATTTTTCAAAAATATATTATTTCATGCCTTTTATTTCATAACAAATGTGAAAATTCATTAAAAATGGTATTTTTTGTGACATTTATTTCATAACAGCTATGAAAAACCCTCTCCCAAGATGGTTTTTTCAAAAAAATGACATGAAAAAATTCTTTTCATGTTGATTATTAAACAAAATACATGAAAAATTCAAAATAAAAATATGTACAATATCAATTTTTTAAACCGGCATCAAAAATTTATTTACAACATCCCAGGAAATAACATTTTCTAATTATTATTGTTAAAAAGAAAAAAATATGATTTCTAAAAAATTATTTTCACTAGTTACATTACAATAAAAGGCCCATCATTTAATTTTTGTACTAAAGTGAAACAAAAAACCATCACTCACCTTTCGTTTTCACCCCCTCATAAGGTTTGTTACATAACATTGGATGACTTTGAGCCCCCCCAAGTTACATCATAACATTATCACCCCACATGGGATCCTAATACTCAAACTAATATATTTGTTTTACACCCATCACATAGGAAGGATCACATCTCACATTATCATCAGAAACATACTAAGGAAACATTGGACTCCTCTGTATAGCCATATCAACACATCTTAAGAGATAACCGTTAAAGAAAATATCAATACCCAAGTAAATGGAATGTCGGTCCCCACAACCAACCACTCAAAAATAATCTATAGGTTCTACTAACCAAGATAATCACAATATTTGTGTGGGAGGAACACACATCACACACACATCTTAACTACCCCAAATTCTATAAGGCATTATAAATTTTTAACATGGCATATGAAGTCCAATCTTCCCAACCCATCACTTTCCCCTATTTGTTGGTGTTTATGGATCCTATATTTGGGAAATTATGTTTACATAGTCTATTTAATATGGTCTAGGGTTCATGTGTCTGAAGGAATTCATTTATAATTATAGTCCCAACCATCAAAAGTCCTAGAATCAAGCTAGTGTGTAAGGTTCTATCATGTCCATTAAAAAATAATATAGTCAAATCAATTAATTTTAAAAAAAATTAATTTTATGGAAATGGATGACCTCTCGTATAGAAGAGATCATAAATCACATGAATATAAATTAAAAAAATAATACTAAAGGGTTATACTCATGTAGAACCTTCATAAGTCTAGACACATTTTATTTAAATCAAAACATGACCATCACTACCAAAGATCATCAAACCATCACATTGACTATGGGGAACCTATCTTAAGAAACTAAATCCAATAATAAATTAAAAAATATATAATTATTTATTCAAAAAAATTTCAATTTATAATTAATTTATAATTTACTTCAAATGGTAATACTTTTCTAAAACATAACATTTTAACTTGTTACATAGAAATAGTGACCAACAATGTTTGTAAGATCAATGACATACCCTGATGCCATTCCAAAAAAAACCCTAATAAGAGAAATTGATTCAATCTATAAAAAATTTAAAATCTAGATAAAAATATCAACTAAATTCACCTGTAGGAACCCATTTAATGAAACAATGTTCTAAAATGTGTGATCACCATCTTAGAACGTACTCTAGAGAATACTTGAAAAATAATCATTATATGGGATGATTTAAACATTATCTTGGAGAAATAATCAATAAATACGGGTTTAAATCACAAAAAATGTATGGGTATAATGGAAATGAAGTAAAAATGATACATGAGAAAAAATAACACCAAATTAACATGAAATTCAATTAAAACACAACCCCAAAACATTATGTATCAAAAGAATAAATGGTGGAGTGAAACTATAGTTCATTGTACACATTGGTGGAAAAAAGGGGTCAAACCACTAAAAAAGGAAATAATAAGTACTTTTTAAAAACATTATACATGGGAAAAACATTTTCAATGCATATTGAGATATGACGTGGTGTGCTTCAACCAACCCTCTGATAGGATGAAACACCCCAGGACAAGACAAGGTCTCATCCCTACTCATGATAGTGGAAAATGATATACCCTGGTGTAGTGGATATCTCCTTCTATTTTGGATACCAACTACATATTAATACTAAAAAATTTCCAAGATATAGTATTTCACCCTCCACATGCCCTGTTGGCTGCACCCCTTCGATGCCATCATCATCAAAATGAATGAATACCATGAACTACAATGCGGTGGGTTGCCCAAACACTATGCTCATCCAAAAAAACCATCCATGTAATTTCACCATATCTATTATTAACAGGATTGAACCACATTAACCAACATAGTCATCCACACACACAATTATATAGTTTCATAGGATACTTTACATGATGATAAGATTAAGGGAATCACCTACTAACCTATGAGATAACATAACCCATTCCTAGTCTTGATCATCATGGAAAATTTTATTTATATGTTACAAACATAGAAATATAGTTCTAAACAATAGTTATCAAAAAATTCCCACTCTGAAATCAAAAACTGAAATTTATATAGAAATTCCAAAACATAGAAAAGGCTGTAGTTTTACAATGGTGAAAGCACATATGAGTATACCAGTCCAAAAGTACACATCTAAGAGGAAACTTTTATTAAACTCGAGAGATTAAGGATCATTATTGAAGTAATTTATTCTTCATTAAATGATTAGATGGATTAGATTATCTATTTATTACTCTCTATGTGTTTTATGAATTTTTATGACTTGGTATGTTGACATAGCATGAAAATCATATGTAACACCCCTTGTTTGAGATTAATGTTGTTATGTTATGTGTTTTTGATCTATTTATTTTTTGAAAAAAGTATTACGACGTTTTTAAGGGTATTTTGGTGATATTTGGATAAATTTTAGAAGGCATACTATTAGGAGAAACCATAATAATTTCACAGATTACCATGAGGTAGGATGCGATAATTTTGGAGGAGGTGCATAGTTAGGACACGATTAGGGGAAATAGGGTGAATTTCCACTTGTGAAAATGTTACATAGAACTTTTTAATTTCACATGGTTAACACATAGTTTACAAACATATGTACACAAATTTTATGAGATGAGATTTTGAGATAGTGCCACCAACACAGTTGGTCAATGGTTTGATAAAAAATGTAGCCTAACCCTATGAGAAACATTATTAAATAAAAAAAAATTATTTTTATCTTTAAAACTATAATATAACCCTCATTACTTATTTTTTGTTCAATTGTCTTGATAAAATGGGCCCCTATGGGTTTTGTCATTTCACTTCAATTTGCGGACCTTTTCCACTTCATTTTATTGTGTTAGATCTCAATAATCGTGTTTTTTTATTTCTACCTTTTCTTCTTGATGTAGTTGTTTCCTCATATGAAGAACTATTAACCTAACTCAGATAAATACCATGTGGTGGGGGGGGGGGGGAGGTGATTCATGGTATATTAGATAAAAAATTCCATTGGATATTATTTCATTATTAAAATGACTATATTCTCTCTACTTCCCATGAAAAACAATAATGTTTAATTAAAACATGTATTAGACTTGAAAATTTTACATGGGTCTCCCTAACGAGGCTATTCCAAAGGATTTTACAATGGAAATATGCAATTTTCCATATCCCATGAAGATATGTACTATTACAAAGATTGGAGCAGACTCATTATCCCTCATGGATTAAAACCTTTCCTAATTCGAAATCTCACCACTCTCTGAGCTGATGTAAATGTATTCCTCCTCCTTTAGAATATATTGATAATCTATTTTGAGTTAATTCACACTTGTGTAATTTTTTATTCTATTGATTCATTAAAGATATGAAAACCAACATTGTACAAAACCTTTAATCTAGAATTGTGTAACCCTTGGGAATGAATTTCTCACAAGACCTCTCTATGAAACTTCTCCATAAGACCCCTCCTAGAGACTCTTTTGTGACACCCTCCTTGAGATACCTTGGCAAGAACACTATGTGAGATCCCTTCATTAGATCACACCCAAAACCCCTTCATGAATCCTTCATCTATTCATGGAGATCACATGACACTCGAATAAGATCATTTTAGGATTCGAAATACTTGTGACATTTATGGCTCCATATATTAACAATGACACCCTATACATACTACACTTTTCATGATTACTTGATGAGATCTCTCCATAAAACTCCTCTATGAGACCATTCTCTAATGTTGATCGTGTTATTCTAGAAAAAACCTTCTTCACCTCATGATAAATAATTTTATTCAGAAAAAGTATATAAAATAAGTGTCTATCACATCCTAATGGTAGTTTATGAGGCATTTATAGGCATAAATCCGACACCTCAACTCCAAAAATCAGGGCTTTCCATTCATTACACTGCATTTGCAATCTTCATTATGTGGTTCATGTGATTACATCACATTATCACCTACTACATTTTATAATTTCTTCATATGATAACCAATATTGTATTTGATCATGTAATGAGATCCCATTATCTTGTCAATTGATAATCATGAGGTATTTTCATGATCCCTTCATGAGATCAAAAGACTATCATGGACTATGTTTGATTATCTTCCAACTCTTCATGTGATGACATCATGTTATTCAAAGAAAAATAATGTGGTCAGTGAAATTGTCCTCAATAAAATATCCTGATCTCATCACATGATCCGATAAAAAAATGTGGACCTATGATTTTTAAAAACCACGTGATCTCTCTATTATTTTTTATAATATCTCATATGCTTCATGAAATTTCACCATAAGATCCACTAATAATAATGTGGGGTATTCATGTGCTTCAAATGATCTCAATGAGAGATCATATAAAAGTCATGAGATGTGTTCAAGTTATTTTTCAGGACCATTCATGAAATTTATGCTACGTCTGATAATTTTACATATTCATTCTCCATGTGATTTTTTTTACATTTGCGCAATGCAAGATCAGTTCTAACATTCATGATATGCTAGTTCAGTTCTTATATTCTCTACAACTCTTCATTCCTCCTTATAAAACCAGAATTTTTCTTCAATTACAAACTTTTTTAACAAACAAAATCAACCCAAAATCAATATCCTGAGGTATATTTCCTAATAATACCCCCTTTGTGTTTATTGTAGACACTTATAAAATTCAAGAAGAAACATTGACTAGTCATGCACAGCGAAAAAGTTTCCTTTTTGTAACACAAAAATGTGATCAAGGAATTCTTTAAAAGATACTATAATCCTACATGAGTTACCATCATCATGATAAACAATAGTATCATAAAAAATTCATCAATGAATCTCGTTGTTCCCTAACCTTTTATAAAAAATTTTATTGACACAAAAATATAAAACAAGATCATCCCTAAATATCACTTCTTGTGACAAATACTGGCATAATTAACTCATCAATCATTTTAATGAATCATATTCATTAATATAACAATTTAATAAGAACCTTATTAAAATATACTAATATTTTTCTACTTTTCCTTCTATCTTCTCCAATATTTTGATCAATAAATTTTAACCCCATTCGTCAATGGACCCAATGGTCACTCTTTCTTGGTCTACAAAGTGATGAATAAAAAAAATCAGAACATAATGGAATAACCTGATATAACTCATAGATAGGGGTCCCACATAACACATGTTTATGTGTGGAGAGTTGACTGAACTCCAAGAGTTAGACTATTTCATTAAAAAAAATTATTTGGGAAAGGCCTTAACATTGATGTATGAAACCTATTATTTAGTAGGTACATACTCAAGAAACACAATAACATGATCCAATTTCACTTTTATAAAGTGTGATTTGGTTTCAATGTGATTTATCCTTGAGGGATGATATATATCTTTTATATGATTTTAAGCACTTCAATTATCATAATGAATTCTGATCAGAGACTTAACTTTAACTCCCATATCTCAAAGACACTACTTTTTCCATACTAAATACATTCAAGATTGAGAAACTGAATGGAATTATGCTTCTATGATACTCATATAAATTCAGTCCTATTTCATAGTTATCATTGAAATATATAATTCAAAAATAAAAAATTCACAACATGATTTTTAGTTTTGATCATCTACGGAACCAACCAAATCTATGTCGATTAAAAAAAATAAATCATTCTATAATTTTTAATTATACATTAATCAAAATACCCCATTCCATTGATATGTCAACGTATTATTTTCATTAAATTTAACTGAATATCTGTTGGGATTACACTGATACTATACCAACTAGAATGTGGAAAAAACAATATCAGGTTATGACCAAGGAAAGTAAAAAATAATTATTTATTATTTATCTTTATTAATTGATATTTTCTTTTATACCATCATCATACCATAATAATTTCATTCACGTAGCAACATGTGTCCTAATTTCGTTCAGATTTTTCCACCATAAATATTATCATAACTTCATTTGGCTTATTTTTATTGAGAAATAAATGTTACTTATATTATTTTTGTTACCATAATCCTTTGATTACTCTTGTTATTGGCATAGGGATTATAAGAAACCTGGCCACATTGGAAACCCATCTTCTTCAAATACAGAAAAGTAATGAATACCATAATCTCAGAGTATAATTTAATTAGTATAAATATTTAATTAAATTTTTTTCTCATGTTCATGGATTTGAAAAACATCTAGATATTTAATATAAAATGATTCTTCCAGAACCCTATTCAGAAATGTTGACTTGACATCAATCTGAAAAAAAATTATCTTCTTTTTCACTACAATAGCTAAGAATGGTTGAATTTTTTCTAGCCTTCAAATAGGAATTTTTTTTTCATCAATAACAATACCCTCAATATTTTAGTATCCTTTACAAAGAATTCATTTTATATTTATAATTATTATACCTTATTCATATATATATTTTTTGGAAAATCCATTTATACTAATGAAATTATTATCTATTGGTAACAACAATATTTCTCATGTTTGAATATTTTTGATTTATCAATTTCTCTATTCATTATAAGAAAAAATTATCATATCATGATGTTTATTTTGAACATTTTTTCTCTACCTATTATAATAGATATTCTTGATATAGAGCATTCATCCTCTATGTTTTTATTGGTTCTCTCTAATCCCTAATGAAAGTTTTTGTAATAATTTATACTTGTCTCTTTGGTTTCTATAATGGATTATTCTTCTAATCATCTAAATCCTACTATGAGTCTACCTCTAGTATTTTAACTCCCCCTAATCTTATCACCTATTCATCACTATCCTTCCCAACCTATTTAGAATTTTTTTTGAAGATTCTTCTCATTTTCTACTATAATACCATCATTTTCATAAATTTCTTTTACAATATACCTTTTTATGAATTTATATGATTTTATTATTACTAAGAAACCAAGAAATATCACTTCACCTCTATGATATTCCCACTTTCCTTAATTTTATATACTAAGAAAAAACGATTTACTTCCAATGAATCAAAATTAAATCTATTTTCACTTCTTCCCATACAATAGATCACATGGATTAGTCTATTCCATTGAAAAAAAGAATGACATATTTAAAATGATTCCCAATTTCAAAGCTATTTATTTATAAAACTTATATAGAGGTTATTTATAGATAATAATGGTTCTGGCCATGTGGTTAATAATATAGTATCTTCTCTCAACCAATACATTTTTATGTAGAGTTATTAAATCAAATTTATTTTCTTTATCCAATATTTCATCAGATTATCATACAACTATCTATTTGTGAAGATCATTCCATTATATGTTCAAAACATCCAAATTTTTTTATCTATTATCTTTTCAACATCCTTCTGTTAATGTGTTATAGAAATAAATACCTCATACTTTTGGTTGATTATTGAAACCCATTCCATTCAACTGAAATCATCAATGAAAAAGATATAATATCTCTTTAAATAAATAAATATTTGTGAAATATGTCCATATATATATATATGAACCAGTTCAAGCACTATTGTTTACCTTTGGTCCTTTTCCATATATATATATTGAGTAATCTTACTTTCTTACAGATCATCTCATGTATGAGTTCAATCACGTGATAACTTAATAATATCACGAGAAGAATCACATTTTCCCAAATATTCAAATTATTATTGGCTTAGATTACCAATATTTGTATGCCACAACCTGTTATATTCTTTATTGGACATAATCCACATTTATTCTTCTCCAATAATAATATATATATTCTCTTTTATACACTTTCCTTGAAATAAAATTACACCATATTTTCCCTTGATGATACAAAACTTCTTCATAAAGCGTGTAGAATTTTCTAAGTCATATAGTTTCCCTAAAATTATTAATTTTTTATTAAGAATTTATTATTCGAGAAATATATACATCTCATGTCTTTTCCACCAAAATTGGATTTTCTAATGTGAATGATCTTTTGGCCTTAGTAATTAACAAATATTACGATACCTTCCTTTTTATATCTAATTCCCATCATTCGATTATTATTTAATATCATAT
This sequence comes from Viscum album, assembly GCA_963277665.1. Taxonomy (NCBI): domain Eukaryota; kingdom Viridiplantae; phylum Streptophyta; class Magnoliopsida; order Santalales; family Viscaceae; genus Viscum; species Viscum album. Next base: position 386,160,619 of record OY728148.1, on the reverse strand, counting down.
GTGAGGTGAATCCACTATCAATAATCTATATTCCAGTGGTTACTTATTCTTTAATGGAAGTATATGAACCCACTTCCCACCCATTTTCTTTTGATCCATGTATTAGGCTTTATACATAATGATGACTAGTATTTTTGATCGTTCATTGAGAATGATTGTCCAACCTCATCTTGAAAATATTTAATTTTTTTTTTCATTTTCATCTCATTAGACGATCATTTAGGCTTCTCTATGAAACCACATTGGGCCCACTTTAATAATTTTCTCAGTATTTTTGATAATCAATATTTTTCCATGTTACTAAATAATTTAAAATAAAAATAATTATCATCAATGGAATTATAGTAATTATAAACTCAATTTGGTTTCCCATATTTATCATTATCTCCTTGAAACCACTTGGATGTAGAATTGAAATTTTATGAATATCCTATACTTCAACAATAATAACAATTGATATGAAATGTATTCATCTGCATCAGTTCTGTAACACTGATTATAACTTGATTTCATAGAATCTTATTATTCTTATTCATACCGAAATATATATTCAACCATGGAGTGGGATCTTATGGTCTAAAATCAACCAAAATTTTATAATATTTATAAAAAAACTCCCATTCCAAAAATTTCATTTTGATGTGAATAATTATTATCCTTACATTCCTTTGACTAATTTTATGGACCTCTGATTTGTAATTTCCCAAATTTTGTCACTTTTGAAACCATAATATACAAAATCAATCTATGATTTCAAAGTTTCTATTGATCTTTAACCATTATTAAAAGGAAAAAAACTTAATCCACAAGTTATATGATACGTTTTACCTGATCTTTTATTGTGTTAGTCAAACTATCGATAACCTTAGACTATTATTTAAACATGAGATTGAACTCAATTAATTTATCAAAGTTATCTAGATTAACATATCATAGACTTTCAATTTAAACATTCATCCCTAAAATCTCTTATTTTAACTACTATATATATTGTTTGGAATTATAAACCACCATATCATATTTTTTGGATCTCCAAATATCTATCTCGTCAAGAATAGATTCTAACTCAACCTGAAGGTTGACTCTCCTTCATCAACTCCTTCATTATTGTCTCTTTCTTCTCTTGACTAAGAATTACCCACAACATCCACCATTGCATATTCTTCAGGATCCTTCTATAATTTGAGTTCTTCATCTTTGGATTATTCTAAACTATCATATAATTATGAACATATATTCTTCTTACTAATTAAATATTTCTTAATATTATCCATAACATTCATAATAGTTGAATAATCATTCTTTGTAGTTTCATCATCATCCTCACCATCATCATTAACAATTTTGGACATTTTGTTACATGATGTAGAACTTTTACACAAAAAATAAAGCAAGAGTATGTTTCTCTTTAATACATTCTTTTACCCTTCTTAGTTTTTAGGAAATAAATTAAATAACCCCATCCATAAGATATTATTCATTGTCATATTATATAGTGATATTCTTCATGTATTTTAACCCCACTTCCTTATAAATCTCTTTTTCAATAGACTCATTATCACCAGTTCTCATGTCATACACAATAGTATTACTATGTAAGCTATTAAATGGTAAAATGTATGTATATTTATCTCAAATAATAGAAAAAAATGTGTTGAAACAAGGTTTAAATCCTCTAAATATATTCTTAATGATCATAACTTCTTCAAAAATTTCTCCAAGTCCACATATGTATTCCACAAAAAAATTCACTCTTTCAAATAATGAATCACATGAGTCATTGCAGTGAATTATAAAGATGCCTTAATTGTTCCACAAAACGTTTAATTTTGTTCTATTATAGTTTAATCAAAATCATAAATATTTTGAAACTTTTTTGATATAGAATATGATGAATTACAAGACATCACCTTCATGTATATTGTTTTAAATAAATCTCTACCTAAGGCATTGTTTCATTTCGTATAATTAAAAAATTATATTAATAAATATAATGATAGAACACCATTATAGAAACTAGAAAAAATACCATACATTGATTTTATAAAGGAATCCATTCCAAATTATTAAAATTAGTGCTGAATCCAATTCATTTAAAAGTAAAAATTTTATCAATATAAGAAGAGAATCTAGTTTTTATTAACAAATTCTATTGAAACCCCTGTGAGAGAAACAATTATTTAAACCTCACACTAATAAAAAAATTTATCCCTTAGAGGATAAATACCCCGAAGGGTTGAGGTTAAATCAGGGTATAATAAATTAAAACAACTCTCTCCTCTGATTTTTTTCATTATTAAATAGAACTATCTTTACTCTCTTTCACATGGAACATAATAAATGTTAATTAAGACATGAAAAGGACAAAAAAATTACTTGGTTCTCCTTCATAGGGATATCTCTACGGAGTATACAAATAAAATGTGATGTTTTACCAAATATATTAATGTTTACTACCATTATATGGTTTTTAATGGGCTCCCTATCCATCCTATATTAAAATAATTCATTACATGAAAGATAAATTTTTTCTTATTGAAGTGAAAACAGAATCCGTCTAGTATAATTTTTTTATAATGAGTATTTAGTTTATTCACACTTTGGTGTGTCTTTATTCACTTGATTTATCAAAAGGATAAAACATATGTTTGATCATTACTTTTATATTGGGAGTGTGTAACCATAGTGAAATACTCCATTGCAATACCTCTCCATGAGATGGCTCCATGAGACATATATAAGAGACTTTTTCTTGAGACTCCTCCACAAGACTCCTCCATGAGACCGCAATGTGAGTTCCCTTCATTGGATAACCCATAAATATCCTTTTGTGTGATCAATACATGAGATCCCTTCATGGGTCATTATTCTTTTGATGCAGATCATGTTACTCTGGTGTGAGACCCTTTTATGTTTATGCTTTTTAGGTGGTATCAAAGGGCCTGCCTACGCATGTAAACAACATTGATATGGTTCAATTCTCATGATTCCATCATGATATCTATCCGTAGACTTGTCTTCAAGAACATAATTCTGTTATGTGGATAATGTGATGTCTTTATAAGGCCTTACGGAGCTAATGTGAAATAATATTCTCCAGATAAAATCACTTAAGAAAAATTATCTCACTTCTTAAGGTTGGTTTTCAAGGTATTCATAGTCATAAATATGAATCCCTAACTCCAAAAATCTATCTCATACATTAATTCCACTACCTCATCAATCTACATTATGTGCTTTTCATGATTGCTTCCCATGATCTCCTATTGAATATGAGAGGTACTTCATGTGATCACTAATATTATCCTTTATCATGTAATTATTTCTCATCAACTGGTCAATTAAAAATTGTATGAGCTTCACTTGATCTCATCACAAGATATAAGTATAAACATGTGGTCATCACCATTATCTTCAAGTGCTTCACATAATCCCAATGTGTGATTCAAAGACAATCATATGATCAGTGAAATTGTCTTCAAACACTTCTCTTGATCACTTAATCGGATCCAATGAAAATCATGCATTCATAATATTTCTATAAACAGTGAGATATCTTTATAATTTCTCTAATTTCATCCTTCATACACTTGACATGATTTCACCATGAGGTACATTAAATATAATGTGGTGTATTCATGTTCGTTACATAGGCTCAATGAAATATCATCTAAAAATAATGCATTATCTTCAGGTGATTTTGCATAATAATTTTTGATATTTATTCTATTCATGACCAGTTCATACATTCACACTATGCATAATCAATTATAACATTCACACCCAGTCTTTACACCATATTTTATAACCAAACATCATAAAAAATTTCAAACCCTTTCAACAAACACAATCAACCCAAAAGCACCATTTGGATGGATTTTTCCAACAAGAACCCTAATATAGATCTATTATGATTGTTTATAGGATTTGGATAATATTTTGATGATACAGATTTGTAATTATTTGAAGGAAAAGAAGGAGTATCCTAGATATACCTTTATCATTGTGTGAATCTTTGATAGTGGAAACTATTTCTTCTAGGTGGGTTTTTACTCACTCCTCTTTTTTATAGAAAATTAAGTGTTTAGGTTATTAAAATAAATAAATTGGGTTTCTCAATGGAAAACCTTGTGAATTTTTTTTTCAGAGATACTGTCTTTCATGTCTTTAAACAAATGGTTTTCATGGATGATCAGTATGTTCTTGAAAATATGTTTAAAATAATTGTAATTTTATATTGAATTTTTAGAATAGAAATTGGTATAAATGAGTTAGCATGTGTTCATGATTTCATTATGATGGTCCTTATTGGATTCAATCATAGATACATATGCCAACTCGAGCATGTGGACAGAAAATCTTGTGATGAATTGGTATAGAATATGAGTTACCTATCACTATTATTGGGACTATCATCATGGAATCCTATATGTGGGTGTCCATATGTGGATTGTTTATGCCAATATAAAATAACTATTATTCTTAGTTATATGTTTTTTATTTTATAAACATTTTTGATAATGGTAATCTTGTTAAATGTTTTTCTTTTTATAAATTGTTTTTATATCCTTATACCAATTTGATATAAATTATATTAACTTGTTCTTTTCTTAGTGTTATGTGTGGGATTACTGTAGAGGATTTCCCAATGAGTCGATATACAATCCATATATTTTCAATTTAGGGTGTATGAATAAATTTATTAACATTATATAGGTAAAAGTAAGTTTTCATACATTACTAGAGGAGTACCATGAGGTTATGAACATAGTTTACAGGTAATAGATATTGTAAGTTGATCATGAATTGATGTTTATAGTGTGGGTTTAATCTTCCTTGTCAATGGCTGCATTTGATCCAGAAAGGCAAAGATCGTTCCCAACTCGTTAGTGTGAATCTGAAAAGCATTCAGTTCTGGATGTTCTCCCCCGTAAAACACTGTCTTTCGCGGATGTCCGTGTAGGAACTGAATCCATTTTGCCTACTCAAAATAAGTCACTGATTATAATGTGGTCTGGGGATGGAACCATCACTGTGATTGTAGACCCTAAAGCAATTAAACAGTGACTTGATGTTTGTATATTCGCGGTCCTTGGATGTATTTCTTATGAAAAAGGATATAAGCCATGGTCTTTTTTAGATCTAAAACAATGTATCTCTCTTTGTTGGAATTTCTCCGATTAGTGGCTGATTCCCCTTGGAAAGGGATACTTTCACATAATTGTTCAACAGCAAGATGAATTAAATGCAATATGGAAGTTTGGAACTCTTAATCTGAAGCCTGGGATCTTTCGAATCTCAGAATGGGATGCCAATTTTAATCCCTACACGAAGAAGAAATCCATTGCACAGTTTTGGGCCAGAATTCATGGAATTCCATGGACGTATTGGCATCCTAAAATACTTAATGATATTGCTTCTGGTATTGGAACACCTTTGAGGATTGATTAGAGAAAAATTAATGGAGATCTTGGACTTTATGATAGGGTCCTAATTGAAATTTTTATTGAAACATCACATCCTGATCGTGTTACACTGGATGCTAATGGTCACCTTATTGAAGTCAGATTTGAATTTGAGAAACTTCCTAAATATTTTTAGCATTGTAGAATGGTGGGGCACATGATTGAGAAATGCCAAATTGTTCAAAAAATTGTACATCCAGTTTCAAAAAATGACTCTTGGCAAGAGGTTCCTAGAAGGAAAGCTACTTCTCATGTGAAGTATGTTAAAAAGGATGACAACAGAACCTCAATACAGACTGCATGTGACAAAGTGGTGGGACCAAGCATGAATTGGGCTGATCTTGTTGAAGAGGAGGAATATCATAATCCTCAAAATTCTAGTATTGTTAATGAAATATCAGTAGGCATACCAGAAGAGGAGAAAATTTTCGACACAGACCCACATAACTATGCAGAGGATTTCTTTACCTTTGTATTTGGCATGCAACAAGAGGAGCATGTTCTCAATTTGATTAACTCAGAACTTAATGTGGTGCTGAACACTAATTCTGATGATATTGTAAACAACACACTCCATTCTAACATGATGTAGAGCATCACACTTATTTAAAATTATGTGCAACATATGAATGAGGACAATGGTTCCAGAGAAGAGGATAGCAACAATCATGGACATCAATACACTTTCGTTGATGAGGAACCTATAACTAAGAATGTAAGAGGCAGCAAGTACTACTATAGTTATGTGCCTGCAACAAAAACTACAGTCCCCAGGATGGAAGATCTCAGGTGGTCTGAACGACATAAGATACCAGTGGCATTGGAAAAAAGGACTTTTAACCCCAATGGTAAGTCAAAATGAATGTTCTCTTCTGGAACATTCGGTGAGTGGCCTACCCTGGCACAACTTGTTCCCTTAGGCTGCTTTTAAGCAAGTATAAACCTGACATTCTTGTCATTTCTGAGCCTAAGACCAGAAATCACAATGATGATTTTCTGCTTCAAGGAAGGGGTTATTCAATGTTAGGTTCAATTAAATATTCGAATCATGATAGACTATGGCTCTTTGCTCACAATAATTTAGTGAATCCATTGATTATTTCTCAGCATGAACATGCCCTCACATGCAGATTTATCTACTATGGCAGAAACATTATATGTTCAATGGTTTATGCCTCCAATAACTATATTAACAGAAGGGATTTATGGGGTCATCTTCAAAATATTTCCTACTCCATCTTGTACCCTTGGCTCATCATAGGGGATTTTAATGCCATTCTACATGCTGATGAGAAGCTTGGGTATGTAAAAGGCACCACTTCCGTCATGGAGTTCAGAGCTTTTATTGATAATTCTAATCTGTCTGAAATTAATTTTTTGGGTGCTATGTACACTTGGTACAGAGGGCACCTGAATGGAATGAGAGCATGTAGAATTGACCGTGATTTTGTTAACATTCATATGCTTGAAGGATGGAAAACCATCTCTTGTGTTACTCTTGCACGACATAATTCAGATCACCATCATATTTTGGTTAATCTTGCTGATGAAAAAGGCAACTTAACTCTTCTTTTTAGGTTTAATAATGCTTGGAACACCCTTTTATATTTTTCCCTGATTTTTAGTGATACTTGAGCCATGCTAGACTACAACCACAATTCACTTTCTTGTGTTTTTAAGCTTAGGGTTCTTAAGCAGAAAATGAAGCATTAGAGCAGGAATAAGTTCACCCTCATTGACCAGGAAATTGATTCCCTTGAAGCTACATTACACTAGATTCAAGAATCAATTACTCTTAACAACTTCCCTGATAATAATAGCCAAGAGAAGATTGTTTCCTCAGAGCTCCAGAATCTCATTATGCTTAGGGATAAAATTCAGAGAGATTTGTTCAAAGAAAAGTGGCTCACTAATGGTGACAGAAATACCAAATTTTTTAATGATCTTCAGTGAGCTAAAAGAGTCAACAGACCTCTCTCTCTTATGAAGGATGGGGATTCCATAACTAACGATAGACGAGGTCTTTCCAATCACATTTTCTCCTTTTATTTGAATCTTTTTAATGGCCCCCATGAAATGAAGCATTAATTGATCGAATTATCCCAAAGATGGTCATAGATGCTGAGAATAATTCTCTTATCTCCACTACCATAGATATTGAAATCAAGGGGGTGGTTTTTGATCTTAAAAAGGATAGCTCACTAGGGTCGGATGGTTTCACTAATTATTTCTTTCAATTCTATTGGTAAGTTATACAAGAAGATGTTTTCAGATTGATTAGATATTTCTTTTAATAGGGATCTTTCACTCAAGGCCTCAATGCTCAGTTAATTTCTTTAATCCTTAAGGTTGAGAATTCAAGTGAAATTGGCCAGTTCCGGCCTGTTTCTCTCATTAATACTATCCAAAAGATAATTACAAAAATCCTTTCTATTCTCCTTGCTTCTATTTCGGAAAGAATTGTCTCATGGAACTAGTTTGGCTATATCAATGGAAGGAGAATTCAAGATTGTCTCATAACTGCCTCTGAATGTACTAATATTCTTCAAAAGGCCTCTAGAGGTGGAAACATTGCTCTTAAGCTTGATATTAAGAACGAATTTGATACTATGGATTGGGGATTCATTGGAAGAATTCTAAAGGGGTTTGGCTTCCACAGTAGATTCATACATTGGGTTCATGTTCTGATCAGCTCTTCCCATATTTATATTTTGATTAATGGTGCTCAGGAAGGCTACATTAAATGTTATAGAGGAGTGAGGTAGGGGGATCCTTTGTCTGATATTATTTTTTCAATTACTGAGGATTATCTCAGTCAGCTTATTCTTGATCGCATTAACAAAGGAGAAATTTAAACAATTTGTGCTGCACGAGGTATTGTTGCTCCCTCACGTGTCTTCTTTGCTGATGATATCATTATGTTTTCCAAAGGGGATAGAAGGAACCTTAAGAATATCAAGAGACCTCTTACGCATTATGAAAAAGCTTCTGGTCAAGAAATCAGTTGGGGGAAGTCATACATTTTCTTTGGAAAAAATATATCGTCTTCAAGAAAATAAAAAATGGTTCATGAACTTGGTATAAGGGAGGGGCCCCTTCCCTTCACTTACCATGGAGTTCCAATGTTTCTTGGAAAACCCAAGGCTTCTTATTTCACTAATGTTGTTGAAAAAATTAAAAGAAATATCTCCACCTGGAATGGTAAGGCACTCTCAATGGCGGGAAGAATATGTCTGGTCAAGCATGTGATTGTCTCTAAGCTTTTTTTCTCCTTCATGGTGTATCACTGGCCGGACTCTTCCCTTAAAACTGTAAACACATTCATGAGGAACTTTCTGTGGAGTGGAAGTATTTAGGAACAGAAAATATTAATATCCCCATAGAAAATCTGCTGCTTGCCACGGAGCATGGGATGCCTCAGAATTAAAAACATGAATCTCTTCAATCAATCTCTTCATGGTCATTTCCTTTGGTGCCTTATCAATGAGAGATCTGAGTCCCTAAATTTCCTTAGATTGAAACTTCTAAGACGGCTGATAGTATGAAACATGAATTATATTCAATCCTTAGTCTGGCTAGGCCTTAAGAAGACTTTCCAGAGAATTAAAGTGCAATCTCACTGGTTGGTCAGTAGAAACTATTCTCTGAAATTCTAGATAGATAACTGGACAGGTACTCCACAGGATAATAGTGTTGAGCCTCAGGATCTACATGCAAATCAAAATATCACGATTTGTAATCTGCTTGAGCAATCTTTCCAACTTCCATCTCAGATTGTGAATATGGTCTCCTCCTATGATTTTATCGATGCAGATGACATGCTTATTTGGGAACCGAGCTCCAAAGGATTTCTAAACTCTAGGTACTTCTACAATTATCTCCTTCAAGGTAGAAGTAATGGAGCTATGAATTACAACTACAAATGGTTGCTACCATATCGGGCTACACTCCTCTGGCGCCTTTATCTTAATAAACTGCCGGTGGACACCAATTTGCAGCGGGTTGGGATTTAACTTTGTTCCCGATGCAATTTCTGTCATCAACATCGGGATGATGTTAATCACCTGTTCTTGTCATGTAATACAACTTCTTATCTCTATAACATGGTCCTCTCCTGGTTTCAAATTCATCAGCCACATATTCACAATATTTATGAGATGTTGCTGCTTCTACCAAGGATCCACTTATCCAAACAGGTGCGTATTCTATTTCTTGCTACTTGCGCTAAAGTTGTTTATGTCATATGGAAGAGTCGAAATCAGTCCAGGCACACAAATTCTAAGCCTAATAGCAGATTACGGCTCTCTCAAATTATGCTGGTGGCTCAACAACCCAATATCTCTCATGCAAAAAATTGTTACAACTCTGTTAGAGATTTCACTCTTCTGAAAAAATTGAATGTGCAAGGTAATTGTCCTCAGCCTCTGAGAACCATAGAAGTCTTCTAGCTTCCCCCTTTTGTAGGCTAGATTAAGTGTAATTTGGATGGAGCCTCGAGAGGTAATCCAGCCCCTGTTGGTTATGGTTTTGTCTTCAGAAATAATGATGGTGACTTTCTATATGGGTGTCATGGAAGCTGTGGTATGGCGACGGCTCTGGAAGTGGAAATGATGGCTCTTATCAAGGAAACTGATTTTTCTCAAAGAAACAATTCGACAAATATCTGGATTGAAATTTATTCTTTCACAGTTGTTCAAGAGGTTCGAATGGGTCAAATTCATTTGGCATGGAATCTTACTTTGAAATGGATTAAGTGCCACAAAATTCTTGCTTCAATGCATTATATTATCACGCATGTCTATCGGGAAGTCAATCAACTTGCTGATTGCCTTGCAAACATGGGTGCCTCGGAAGACACTTTCACTTACCATTACCTTTCTCCTAGTGAGTTTCTCCCAATCCATTATAGAGACAAATGTAAAACTCCTTGCTTCAGACTTTTGTAAACATTGTTTCCTTTTTAATTGAAGCCTTGCTGCTTACTTTTTATAAAAAAAAAGATGTTTATAGTGTTTCTACTTTGGTACCCCAACTAATAAATGTATTTCGTTATATGGATCCTATTTATTGTTTTTTTCTATTAATATTATGCTTCTATTTAGATTTTTAGAGATTTAGTTATATTGGTTCACCTTCATTCATCATATTATTTCCTGTCTCTTTTTTTCTCTACTATAAGAGGTTTGTTGAAGTGAAAAACATCCCCCACATAATAGCAGTGCACTTGTTTTTATTTAATACCTTTGTTGTATTGGTTATTTCACATGTTTTTAGTAGAACCATCATATCTTCCAGAGATAATTTTTTAGGGTAGTATGGTACACCATGTGTAAAGATCTTCATCCAAGTAAACATATTATCCCTTGGATTTTTTGCTTTAAAATTATATCATCAGTTTATGTAATGTAGAAAATTTCTCTACGTTAGCTTATATTTGAATTTGTTCCATCATAAAAATATTTAATTCTATGTTATAAATTTATTGGTATTGGAAAATTTAAGATACACACTTTTCTAATAAATCCATGATACATCCTCATTTTTATAACCCAAGTCATGTATGGGATGATATGTATATTTATATGCCAATATAATACACCAATGGGATCTATAAGTGTTACATGACTAATCACACAAAAAGAGATAGAGTTTCCTAAAAAATATTACCCATTTAAGTGATGTAGCGACCTCCCATAAATAGTAAGTTGTGGTTGTAAACCATTATTGAAAACAATGGGTGCAGAAACTATAATACCCATTTCTTGGATATTCAAGGATGTGTTAGCCCTAAGAAACATATACTAAGGGGTTCTTAAGTGGCTAGGTTCATAGATCATTTTATAGGATTCAATTTTACTATTAATAGTGTCAAGAACCAACCCTGGTCAACCCTGAACGGGTCACCCGAGCCGATCTGTTGCAAGGCCTGAGATGAGTTCTTGATCATCCTAAGCTGGCGACCGGAACCAAGGGCATCATAAGAGTCATCAATGGGAATGATTTTTCCATGTAAAAATATGAATGAACAAAATAATTATGATACAAAAATTAATAAACAAACATGATTATAAAATTTGACATCATTTATTACAAATAAAAATACAAAAAACTGTGCACCCACTACCCATGAAAACTCAAACTAAACCTGACAGCTCATTATCTACATGTGACCCTGACGGTCAATCCCCAATCCAAAACCGACTATCACCCAAGGAGATCAAACCTATGTTAGGACCTACATAAGAAACTAATAATAAGAAAAGACTATAGCCATGATTATTAAAATTTAGTAGGTAGGCCAAAATAAATCAATTCCAAATGCACGTCCTTTAAATATCAAAACATTGAATTATAGGTTTGAAATAATATATACAAATATTTTATTTTCCAAACATTTCAATTTAAAACAAATAATAATAATTCATTTTCCTCATGATTACAAACAATTATCAATGGAAAAAAGTGAAAAGGGAAAACAAATAAGAGTTAATTTTTTCATGAAGATGAATTGTAGAGAAAATTGGATTTCCATTCAAAACATTCTTCTTAGAAACCTCTTTAGATAAATCCATGATTTCACCATTTCATAAGAAAAAATAAAAACAAAATACAAATAATATGATCCTACACAATAAGTAAAATTACCCTAACCGTACTAGTATCATAGGAACATGGAGTGACTTAGGAACTCAGAGGTGAACCAGAAAATAATAATACATGAGACCCCATCCTCGGTATCATGCCACACACGATGAAATCAAAATGTCCAAATGGAGAGCTACCCTAACTCAGAACATACATAGGGGCCCAATCCAAAATCAATATACTGAAATATCCCCCTTATAATGGGCAACTGGTCAGGACACAACCTATTAGTGTAGCAATCATTCTCAAAATTCATCTTTATTATGCTAGGATCTCATTATATGTTTGTAAAGGGGTGTTCCATATGAAATCAGGAAACAATCCGTACACAAACATTCCATTATACCTATCACACAAACTGGAACCACCTTTTCCACCCCATATGTGGTCCATTTCCTTAAAAACAAATATCACACAAGGGGGTACAATACCTTGGAAACTCTAATATCATTGTTAACCAACATGGTAGGTGTAACAGCCCAAGATTTTATAAAGAAATATTCTTTTTAATTTTATTAATGTCTTGTGTTGTACGCTACACCAAAAGGAGCTTGCACAACACGTATCCTTGTCTTGGCTTGCATTACACGCAATCACGACCTTCCTCGATAGCGTGTGTAATACGCAATACCGAGTTTCACTAAACAACGATGTGCTATTAAAATATTATTAAAAGTAGCCGTTATGAATAGTAATAACCACTTTTTAAAATTCTATAAATCTTATTTTTCAAAATGAACTTCATTTTTGGATTCGGAATATCGAAATTAGCTTAGGTAGAAATTTTGGTGATTTTCGGATAACTTTCATATTTTGATGAATAGTGAAAATTACTAAATTATAATTAAAAACAACTTTTTTAATCGAAATAATTAATAGTGATAAATCATTAATTTGAGTGGTTTTAAAGTATATTTAGAATATATTTTTACAATTTAATACAATTTTGGTCATTGGATGTAATTTCACATTTAAACTAGACATAAACAAGTGTCAATCTTTTGATAGATATTGTTTCTTAAAAACACGCTATTTGTTTTAACAGCGGGATTTAATTATAAAATTAATTAATGCAACTTTTATGTTATGAATTTGGTAAAATAGAATTCATTTTTGAATTCGGAATATGAAATATAGCTTGGGATGAAATTTTGGCATTGTTCTGAAAAACATCAATTTTTGATGAATAGTGAAACTACTAAGTGGTAGGTTAAAAACTGAATTTTGCATAAAACTTAATTTTACCGCTTCTGTAAATGGAATTTCGAAAATCCGAGAGACACGGTTAATATCAAGGACTAAAATGTGGTTCAATGAGATGAAAATAATTTTTTGGTGAATAGTAACTTTTTACTTTTTTTACCACGGTTAATAGTAAATAGGGTAACTAAGGGTAAATATGATATTAATATTACCCTAACACATGTCCTAATTCTACTGGACAAGTGTAATTCGACCAAAAACAAACTTAGGAATAAAATATGACCATTTAGGCCCACTTGGATTAGATTAGGACATTTATTATTAATTTATTTAAAGAAGGGTTAAAATAGTTAAAATCAAAGTTTAATAAGTAAATCCTTTTTAATATAGGGTTATACATAAGATAAATTCGACTATAAATATTCATTAGAAAGATAAAAAGATTTCCTACATTATGGTATTTTATTTGTAATTTTTAGACATCAAATAATTTAATTTATTTATGACACACAGATGATGCAGTAATTATCTTATTAATGAAATATTCACATAATTGATAATATAAATACCAAAATAAATGTAATTTAAGACTTTTTATGAATTCAACTAATTTTCTAGGTTACTATGATATATTAGTGTTGATTTAATCAACTTGGTTCGAACATATAATTCTGATATGACTTTCACGAAAATCATATATCAAATAGTGTCAAAATTGACACAAAATAGTTTTTAAATCAAATATTATATTATTAATTGTTATTTTATTCCTAAAAATCTAAGGTTCGGCCAAATGACTTAGATAAGGATATATATATTAATAATAAACAATTTGGGGTTCGTTTGGCATGTTATAGTAAGTTTATTAACCATATAGTGAAAGAAAACAAAAAGACACGGTAAAAGTTAAATTATTTAACTTAGAGTTAAATCTAATTGATAAGGTTAAACTAATACCCTAAACTTGTCTAAATCCTATTGGTTGATAGGATTTCGACCCATCCCCACTTTAGCTTCGAAATAAGACCCTTTGGAACCATTATAAACCGATTTTGACTTTAATATAAAATAATATTTTGAGATATTCCTAAGGTGCCCCTCTCCTCCCCTATAAAAGGACACCTCCTCCCCCTCCTCCTCACACCAATTTGAGCACTCAAGCTCGGCCAACCCCTGCCAATTTCTCCTCTCCACTTCCATAGCAACATCCTAGAGGTTCTGGTCTTCCTCAAAGACCAATTTTAGTGCCCTAAGAGGAGGTCTCAAAGAGGCACTTCAAAGAAGAGGTAATTACCGTTACCAATTCTTTCATCTTTATTTCTTCTTCCACTTCTTCTTCTTAGGTTGTTTCATTATGAAGTAATAACATCAGTATCACTCATATACTGATATGTTATTATAAGTATGAAACAACCCTATTTCACCATCTATCCATCCTACGGAAAAAGAAATCACCGCGCGTGCGTACGTACGGAATACCGTCTCCACGCCGTGGTGTAATCTATTTTCCACCACCACCTTACATGGATGGGTATAATGGTGTAAAGAATAACTATACATAGTAATTAAAACATCATATTTATTCTGATATATTGTATAAACCACTCCAATTCAATTCAATATTTATAGAAATGATATCATCGCTCGTGCGTACGTACGGACTACCGTCTCCACGACGCGATGAGATTCATTCTCCATGTTAACCATTTAAGAATGATTATAATGTATATATAAGAAATAATAATGAAATATATGACATTATAATGCTACTGGATTTATGTATATATATACATATGTATGTCATCTACTTACTTCCATTTCAAGACAATAAGGAAAGGAAAACAGCGTTCATGCGTACGTACGGACTACCGTCTCCATGAACGGTGTTTTTCATTTTATTTATCTACCTATTATATATATATATATACTGAATATATATCATATATAAATCATATTTTATATTCTGGAAGTAAGTAAATCATGATATAAGTAATAATGATGTCAAGAACAACAAGTCAAAACACCTAAGATAAATGAAACGATTTTACCCAAAACGCTTCTTTAACATGGAATTTACAAAAGAACGGGTAATATAATGTCATAAGTGAACCATATATGATAACATAACAATGAATATGATTCTGTAATAAGTCAATATCATGATTTAAATCATTATACAGGAGGTTCGGACACTTACAAAGCAAGTCGGACCTAAGGTAAGGGAAATATCACAATCTCATTTTTATCCGAGATTGTTTATTCGTAAGTATTTACTGGGGTGTATTTTATAATCCACATCCATGTTACCTCAATATTTAATATTGTTTCCATCCACTTGCAATAGTTTAAATCCAGTTTTACCCTTAGGTGAGTTTTTAGTAAAGAATATGAAAGGAATCTTTTGTCGTTTTTCCGTACGAGGTACTTTTTGACTTTTCCGACAAAAGTACGAAGAATGTTTTTTTTAACTTATACGGCACGAACGGATTTATACTGTTTTATAAAGCCTTATTTTCATGAAGCTTCCTCTAAAAGATTTCATGACTATTTTCAATAAAATCTCTTTCTTTTAAAATTGCATGATGTTTTGTGAAAAGAAATTGATTTTGAAGAAGAAAGGATATTTTCCTCAAGAATTCAATTCAAGTGTTTTATCAAAATTATTTTCCATATAAGACAATAAAGGGTTCTGTTTCTATCCATATTTTTACATTGATTTGACTATGTTGTGATGGAATTATGTTTATGAATTCCTTTATCTTATATGAATGGTTTTATGATGTCATGTTGTTTAAGAATCCCATTTTTATTACATGGGTTATGCAATGATGTATGATTTATGATTTTGTGGCACACATAAGAAAGGATTCATTAAGAGATGGGTGGGACCTATATCTCCCTCCAATGCATTGGGTAAAGATTTTATATCTCATGAGATAGACATGGCTGGAATGGTAGGTTATACCGGTTCAGTGAAACAGGACTGAAACGAGGATTACTCGATTCAGAAAGGGACTTTGTCCACTAAGATAGTCTTGGCAATGAGTCTTGACTAACAAAAAATGATTCTCTATGATTATGTGTGTATGCCACAATGAGTAATGTTTTATGTTATGATTTCATTTCACTACTATGATTTATCCCATGTTATGAAATTATGCTCTCTTTTGCAGGTTAAGATTTCCAAAAATGTTATGTTCTTATGAAAATTATGTGATTGATATTTCTTTTGTTTACCCTTACTGAGCATTTGAGCTCACCCTTTTATGTTTTCTTTTCCCTAGGATATAAAGAAAGGTTTTAGGTAAAAAAAAAGAAGATCTTTATGGGAGATGTTGAAGATCTTTCACCAGGATTAGAAGATTATATTCCGAGTTTCCAAAGACACTAAACTATTACGATCCTTGTGTGTGTGTTTTTTTTATGTACTAAGTATTCCGCAAAAGTAATGTAATTTCCATGTACGTCAGGATACGGGTCATTACAGTTGGTATCAGAGGAAAGGTTTAGTCAACCTTTGGAAACTAGGATGCGAAAACGTTAGTGAGATCCCTAGAGATATTTCTAAGGTATGTCTCGGGATGCCCCTAAGGATAAGTATACGTATAGGATATAGTTCTAGAACTATGGTAACGATATTAGATTAAACCAAAGATGATAGATATTTAAGTTACTCCCCCTTTATTATGATTTTTGCATCTAAAACTATTCTGTTTGGGTTTTAGAAAATGGCTGGAAACAAGATGATTCACAATAATGGAGGATATGATGGACAATGGAATGATATTCTTCATGAGAAACCAAATGAAATGGGATTTGGAAATCCAAACATCATTATTATGCCGAATCAGCAATCTCATAATATGATCAATAAAGTAAAATTTGGTATGTTTCCTGACTCGAATAATAAGAGAAAGATGGAGTTCCATGATGATCATAGAGGAAAGAAAGTTCAATTTCCCCAATGTAAATCATGTGGGAAGAGGCATCAAGGAGAATGTTTCAAGGGAACTGGAAGATGCTTTGGGTGTGGAAAAGAAGGACACAAAGCAAGTAAGTGCAAAGGAAAAGGGTCGGTTAACACCATGGATGAGGATAATGGTAATGCTACGACATCAAAAATGGTTAAGTGTTTTAAATGTGGAATGTATGGGCATTATGCAAACAAATGCCCTAAGGGAAAGACTCATGAAGAGAATCAGTATGGTCATATGGGTAGTATTTATGTGGATGATGATGAAGAGACTACAAATGATATGTGAGATGAAAGAATTTTTGAAGCTCGGCCAATGGTTTGAGAATGTAGTGGAATGATTACATGTTTATCATGTGTAATTTTGGAATAAAGAGACATCTATGGATTGTTACACTGTTGTCTTTCCTTGTGTTTTTAAAGTGTATGATTAATGTTACCAGTATCCATGAAAGGTTATTTAGATATTTTTGGAATGTAGATGATATGCGCATAATGAAGGGATAAGGAGAAAATTAAATGTTTGATAGTATTCATGAGCTCATGATTGATATAAGGACTAAGTGATATCATGGTTTGATTATAAAGAATTTTGAGGATTTTGGTATGTGGAAAGTGTTAATGTTTAACTACATTCATGTTTTCACTAAGGTTCAATGGGTATTCAAGAGAATACATGATTAAGGACTTTGAATGTTTAGAATGTGACCAACAAGACATATCTTATGATATGTGGGGATCAACGACAGTATTAAATCTCTGGTAATCGTTGTCACTATATTATGAGAGTGGACTGCAGTATTATGTATAAGCCTAAAGATTAGACTGGATTATGTTGGACATAAGTTAGTATTGTTTAAGGATAGAAGATTTTCGATATTATTGATGGGATGTTATAGTAACGTAGTTTTAGAAAAAGGACAACCTGCAGGACGGGCGACAGCCCATCGCTTCGGACAAGGCTGTAGGAATCGAACCCACAACCGAAGTGCGACTGGCCTTTATCGCCTACCACTGACCTACAGGAAGTCCCTGTTTAGTAGAAACTAGTGTTATTATATTAAGCAGTATGATATATGAAGTATAAGCCCATTTTAGGAACCATATGTGATTAATCTCACTATAGATCGACTTATGTATATAATTTTTGCTAACCTTTTGTTTGAGACAGATGGAATGACCCGTCATTCTATCACATGATCTGCTAACACTTCACGAATAACAAATTCAACTTCATTTATTTAAGAGATGAAGTGGAAATTGTTCAAAGCACGAACAACAGTGAGATTGTACCAAAATAAAGTAAGTATTTATTCTAATTCAAATTTTCAACTTTAGGGGAAATGATCTTGAAAACCAAAAATGTTGTCCTAGTGATCTTATACCTGATGAATCAGACGGTACCTTATATCATCACAAATCTATGGATTTGTGATTACTGGCTTTTCCATAGCCATGTTCTCTACCACTCTCCATCAGAACATGATGGTTAGATTTCTCTTCCATATCCATATTTTCACCTATGTGGAAACCCAATGATTAGTTTATTTGGGTAACCATTACGTTTCATACTTTTGTTTTTAAAGATTGGTTTTGATATTCCTTTTTACGATGTGGGTTTCTATTAAAGAAACTTTCGAATAGTAAACCATTTATAACCCCGACGAATTTCGAGGGCGAAATTCATTTTAAGTGGGGTAGAATGTAACAGCCCAAGATTTTATAAAGAAATATTCTTTTTAATTTTATTAATGTCTTGTGTTGTACGCTACACCAAAAGAAGCTTGCACAACACGTATCCTTGTCTTTCCTTGCATTACACGCAATCGCGACCTTCCTCGATAGCGTGTGTAATACGCAATACCGAGTTTCACTAAACAACGATGTGCTATTAAAATATTATTAAAACTAGCCGTTATGAATAGTAATAACCACTTTTTAAAATTCTATAAATCTTATTTTTCAAAATGAACTTCATTTTTGGATTCGGAATATCGAAATTAGCTTAGGTTGAAATTTTGGTGATTTTCGGATAACTTTCATATTTTGATAAATAGTGAAAATTACTAAATTATAATTAAAAACTACTTTTTTAATCGAAATAATAAATAGTGATAATCATTAATTTGAGTGGTTTTAAAGTATATTTAGAATATATTTTTACAATTTAATACAATTTTGGTCATTGGATGTAATTTCACATTTAAACTAGACATAAACAAGTGTCAATCTTTTGATAGATATTGTTTCTTAAAAACACGCTATTTGTTTTAACAGCGGGATTTAATTATAAAATTAATTAATGCAACTTTTATGTTATGAATTTGGTAAAATAGACTTAATTTTTGAATTCGGAATATGAAATATAGCTTGGGATGAAATTTTGGCATTGTTCTGAAAAACATCAATTTTTGATGAATAGTGAAACTACTAAGTGGTAGGTTAAAAACTGAATTTTGCATAAAACTTAATTTTACCGCTTCTGTGAATGGAATTTCGAAAATCCGAGAGACACGGTTAATATCAAGGACTAAAATGTGGTTCAATGAGATGAAAATAATTTTTTGGTGAATAGTAAATTTTTACTTTTTTTACCACGGTTAATAGTAAATAGGGTAACTAAGGGTAAATATGATATTAATATTACCCTAACACATGTCCTAATTCTATTGGACAAGTGTAATTCGACCAAAAACAAACTTAGGAATAAAATATGACCATTTAGGCCCACTTGGATTAGATTAGGACATTTATTATTAATTTATTTAAAGAAGGGTTAAAATAGTTAAAATCAAAGTTTAATAAGTAAATCATTTTTAATATGGGGTTATACATAAGATAAATTCGACTATAAATATTCATTAGAAAGCTAAAATTATTTCCTACATGATGGTATTTTATTTGTAATTTTTAGACATCAAATAATGTAATTTATTTATGACACAAAGATGATACAGTAATTATCTTATTAATGAAATATTCACATAATTGATAATATAAATACCAAAATAAATGTAATTTAAGACTTTTTATGAATTCCACTAATTTTCTAGGTTACTATGATATATTATTGTTGATATAATCAACTTGGTTCGAACATATAATTCTGATATGACTTTCACAAAAATCTTATATCAAATAGTGTCACAATTGACACAAAATAGTTTTTAAATAAAATATTATATTATTAATTGTTATATTATTCCTAAAAATCTAAGGTTCGGCCAAATGACTTAGATAAGGATATATATATTAATAATAAACAATTTGGGGTTCGTTTGGCATGTTATAGTAAGTTTATTAACCATATAGTGAAAGAAAACAAAAAGACACGGTAAAAGTTAAATTATTTAACTTAGAGTTAAATCTAATTGATAAGGTTAAACTAATACCCTAAACTTGTCTAAATCCTATTGGTTGATAGGATTTCTACCCATCCCCACTTTAGCTTCGAAATAAGACCCTTTGGAACCATTATAAACCGATTTTGACTTTAATATAAAATAATATTTTGAGATATTCCTAAGGTGCCCCTCTCCTCCCCTATAAAAGGACACCTCCTCCCCCTCCTCCTCACACCAATTTGAGCACTCAAGCTCGGCCAAACCCTGCCAATTTCTCCTCTCCACTTCCATAGCAACATCCTAGAGGTTCTGGTCTTCCTCAAAGACCAATTTTAGTGCCCTAAGAGGAGGTCTCAAAGAGGCACTTCAAAGAAGAGGTAATTACCGTTACCAATTCTTTCATCTTTATTTCTTCTTCCACTTCTTCTTCTTAGGTTGTTTCATTATGAAGTAATAACATCAGTATCACTCATATACTGATATGTTATTATAAGTATGAAACAACCCTATTTCACCATCTATCCATCCTACGGAAAAAGAAATCACCGCGCGTGCGTACGTACGGAATACCGTCTCCACGCCGTGGTGTAATCTATTTTCCACCACCACCTTACATGGATGGGTATAATGGTGTAAAGAATAACTATACATAGTTATTACAACATCATATTGATTCTGATATATTGTATAATTCACTCCAATTCAATTCAATATTTATAGAAATGATATCATCGCTCGTGCGTACGTACGGACTACCGTCTCCACGACGCGATGAGATTCATTCTCCATGTTAACCATTTAAGAATGATTATAATGTATATATAAGAAATAATAATGAAATAAATGACATTATAAAGCTACTGGATTTATGTATATATATACATATGTATGTCATCTACTTACTTCCATTTCAAGACAATAAGGAAAGGAAAACAGCGTTCATGCGTACGTTCGGACTACCGTCTCCATGAACGGTGTTTTTCATTTTATTTATCTACCTATTATATATATATATACTGAATATATATGATATATAAATCATATTTTATATTCTGTAAGTAAGTAAATCATGATATAAGTAATAATGATGTCAAGAACAACAAGTCAAAACACCTAAGATAAATGAAACGATTTTACCCAAAACGCTTCTTTAACATGGAATTTAGAAAAGAACGGGTAATATAATGTCATAAGTGAACCATATATGATATCATAACAATGAATATGATTCTGTAATAAGTCAATAACATGATTTAAATCAGTATACAGGAGGTTCGGACACTTACAAAGCAAGTCGGACCTAAGGTAAGGGAAATATCACAATCTCATTTTTATCCGAGATTGTTTATTCGTAAGTATTTACTGGGGTGTATTTTATCATCCACATCCATGTTACCTCAATATTTAATATTGTTTCCATCCACTTTCAATAGTTTAAATCCAATTTTACCCTTAGGTGAGTTTTTAGTAAAGAATATGAAAGGAATCTTTTGTCGTTTTTCCGTACGAGGTACTTTTTGACTTTTCCGACAAAAGTACGAAGAATGTTTTTTTTAACTTATACGGAACGAACAGATTTATACTGTTTTATAAAGCCTTATTTTCATGAAGCTTCCTCTAAAAGATTTCATGACTATTTTCAATAAAATCTTTTTCTTTTAAAATTGCATGATGTTTTGTGAAAAGAAATTGATTTTGAAGAAGAAAGGATATTTTCCTCAAGAATTCAATTCAAGTGTTTTATCAAAATTATTTTCCATATAAGACAATAAAGGGTTCTGTTTCTATCCATATTTTTACATTGATTTGACTATGTTGTGATGGAATTATGTTTATGAATTCCTTTATCTTATATGAATGGTTTTATGATGTCATGTTGTTTAAGAATCCCATTTTTATTACATGGGTTATGCAATGATGTATGATTTATGATTTTGTGGCACACATAAGAAAGGATTCATTAAGAGATGGGTGGGACCTATATCTCCCTCCAATGCATTGGGTAATGATTTTATATCTCATGAGATAGACATGGCTGGAATGGTAGGTTATACCGGTTCAGTGAAACAGGACTGAAACGAGGATTACTCGATTCAGAAAGGGACTTTGTCCACTAAGATAGTCTTGGCAATGAGTCTTGACTAACAAGAAATGATTCTCTATGATTATGTGTGTATGCCATAATGAGTAATGTTTTATGTTATGATTTCATTTCACTACTATGATTTATCCCATGTTATGAAATTATGCTCTCTTTTGCAGGTTAAGATTTCCAAAAATGTTATGTTCTTATGAAAATTATGTGATTGATATTTCTTTTGTTTACCCTTACGGAGCATTTGAGCTCACCCTTTTATGTTTTCTTTTCCCCAGGATATAAAGAAAGGTTTTAGTTAAAAAAAAAGAAGATCTTTATGGGAGATGTTGAAGATCTTTCACCAGGATTAGAAGATTATATTCCGAGTTTCCAAAGACACTAAACTATTACGATCCTTGTGTGTGTGTTTTTTTTATGTACTAAGTATTCCGCAAAAGTAATGTAATGTCCATGTACGTCAGGATACGGGTCATTACAGTAGGTGAAAAACCCCAAGGAGGGTTTTCCTAATGAATCCATTTAATAAAAATACGAAATAGACCTCATGTCATTTCAACATATTAATCATTTTATAAAACACTTTATGAAAACCATTTTCTATACAAAAGAAAATTTGAAATTCATTTTGGAAATTCCAATAACCATTTTGAATATCACAATATCACTTATAAAACTATACTATCCCATTAATAATAAAAAACTACATAGAATATATAATTGATAAATTCAACAAACACATGATGTAAAAAACCAAGAAAATCCATATGACAAATATAAAAAGATTAACCAAAACATTTTATTTCACATGAAATACTCATTCTATTATTGGAACTATACTATTTAATAATTAAGAGGGTTGATAATATTAGGTAATCAATGGTGTCATAATTGAAAGGAGAGGTGAAAATGAAATCCCAAAACATATCACGTCCTCTTCAATAATAACCAAACAAAAACACTCCATAAAGGTTATAGGAAGTATGAAAATCCCCAAGGAACCCAAAGAAATCAAAACACCCAAATCCAAAACACCATTGGCATAAAATTGGACAAACATGGAAACTTTTGTAATATGAGAAGAAGAAAATGGAATATAATTATAGGCGGAGGAGAAGGGATCCCTAACCTTTTGATCCAGGTGAAGAATCACAAAAAAATCACATTGAATCAGACTTGGAGGGGCTTGGAGGTTCCAAAAACTCCCATTAAAGGCATCTATGGAGGAGGAGTTCAAATTGGAGGGGGATTCAAGTGAAGAAACCCCAATTAAATATATGGAAAACTCCATAATACATTTTCTCGAGTTGGTTTCCAAGGTAGATCACATGGTTTGAACAAATGTGCACAAGTCTTGCTATCTACCCCTCTCTAGTGTTGGTTGGGCTATACATTTTGGATGCATGGATAGATAAATGGTTCACAAACCCAGCTTCCCCATTACTAGTTACTGTATGTTTAAACTAATCGTGATCCTTAACTGTGAAACATGGATAAATTCCCCAAATTTCACAGTTTTCACCCCAAAACATATTTAAATCAAGGGGTTAAACCACCCAACGAACATGCCCCATTAAATGGTGCTACTGCGAATGTCACAAACTCATTTTCCAAGATGAATCCCCCTCATACCATTAATGGTATCCAAGTATTGGTATATATAAATGATCCCAAAACCATCAAAACATAACATTTAAATCTAGAACACCTGAAATGTGGATGAAAAAATAAGATCCAAATGATAATCGAGTAAAAAGGATGACAAAAAAATCTAGGTGTGACAATTCTCAAAACCATTTATGCTCACCACCCCTAGAAATCCAGAACATTTTCAAATTGATAGATCAATGATTAATGACTCTTAAAATGAAAAAATACAACCCATTCATCTAAAAACATACCATTGGCCAAAAAAGAACTTACTTCTCTTTCCGAACAAAAACCAAAAAACTGGAGGTACTCCTTGAGAATCAATCGGGGAATCATTACCACAACCATCACAAAAATACTTTAAACAAAAACATTGGGAAAACTCCAAAATATAAATGTTTAAAAAATAAAAAAAGGAATCATTGAAATCAAACAACATCAAAATAAATCTACTTCAACCAGATTAACACAAAAAAAACAAATCACCAGCTGGGGGATTCTTGAATGGACTACCCACTATTAGAAGCAACCAACTAATGATTTCTCACAAAATAATTTTTCAATGAGACCCATGGTGCGTATACCCACCATTAATAAATAAAAAGATTAAAAAAAGATGAAAAATTCCGTGCACGAACCAAAAAAACCCACCACAAGGGGTGGAATCGGTAGGGCCCAATGATTGGAACCCTGAAACAAAAAATGACAAATACCCACAAATCATTAACTCTAGATGGCCATAAACCGAAGCCACAACTAATTCACACAAACATTCCACAAGAGTAAATTGACTAGAAAAATGAATACAAGGGGTCTCAATTCCATGAATTTCATGAGGGATAAGTCCATCACACCCTTTTCAACTAGTTGCATTTTTTCGCAATAGAGAGACCATAATAGAAACATAAAAATTGCTTCCCCCCAATGGTGAAAACATGTGTTCATCCAAACTCCCCACACCCATAGAATTCATGATTACATTCCAGCTTCACTTTGAGGCATTTTGGAAGGTCCCTAATGTTTGAATCATCAACTTCTCCAATGTCCAAACCTTTTAATCCCTAATTGAAACATTTTCGTTTGGAGGCACAAGAGGACGCACAACACTCCATGAAAAAATAGAAGATAAAGACACACCCAAAAACTATCTTACTCAAATAATACACCATTACCAAATCATTGACTTAGTGGATGCACACATCAACCTTTCTCTCTCTTAACATGGTACATAATGAATAAAAAATATGATGGAATATTCAAAACACCATCGAGTGAAACTTCTATAACTAATTGAAACACTATAATAGGAATACACTTTAAATCATTACCAAATAACTCTTTACTAGAGTAAATGGCCTTTGGTATCCTTTTAATAATTTGATTTATCTTTTTAAACACATGAACATAATCCTTAGGTTCATCATCTAGAAACATTGATAATGGGGACCACCCATAAGCTAACATAGGGAAAAGAGAAAACCATGAGATCAATCAAAACGAGATCATGAAACAAAAATCACATAAAACAAACTGTTTCACAATGGAAAACTAGCTGAATGATTCAAAAAAACTTTCAATAGACCCACTAAACACTTTCTCAAAACCAAACTACCACCAAAATGTCAATCTCAAAATACAACATAAACATAACATCCAAATCACAAGGAAGAAAACCAAATAAACAATACCTCCAATTCATAGAAAAACAACCCACATAACAATTCTCTTACTGAAACAGAACACTTTCCATCTTAAAACACTATTGAAAAAACAAAACAACATTAGTGGATTTTCAAACTCACTAATGGTATTCCCTAGAGTATAACTTTCTTGCACATTTTCGTGCCAACATATGAACCCATCATCCATTCCATACTAAGCACTCATCTTCCCATAACATAATCCATCCACTTTCCACAAATATATATGCAGGTGAGTTCTCAAAGAAGTACAAAAGGTTAAAAAAATTCCCTTTCCCAAACAAAACATTCCACAAAAATTTTCACAATCCAAACTCCTTTACATCTCATGAATAAAAAAACATTCGAAAAAATTATTAACAACCAAGTAAAGTACCATTTGAAAATTACACATTACAAAAAATTGCATCATTGAAAAAAACAAAGTTGCATTATTTTTTTTTTCAAAAAACTGAATCATCTTATTAAAAACAGTTTTCAGAAATTCAATAAATTTCATTTCATCTAAAATAATTTGATGAAAACCCACTCCTTTTCATTTTTAAAAAATTCCAAAACAAATATCCACTACAAAAAAATGTTTTCCCAAAACCCAATTTTACACCATTTTAAGAGACATGTGAACTATTATTGGTTGGGCCACACTATTCACCAACCCATGTGCCAATCATGTGCCCTTGACTTGACATCATGGGAAATCAAACAGGTTGGAAACAAAGTTTGGGAAGCCGTGTTCCAAACATGCATCTTGGTTCTATACTTATTTTAGAACCATGTGAATGACTTCTACATGGTATTCCTAACTGTGATTAGGTTGTGTTCCATTGATAAGAAGCACACCAAAGCTCTCATGGTTTTATCAAACCATGTATTGATCATGCACCAGGAGGAAACACCTCGAAATTGAATATTTAATTCTGAATAACAGAAAAATCAAGTGATAAAACAAAAATGAAATAATTAAATACAATAAAACCAATCTATCTCTTTCGGAACATTTCCACTACTTCCAAAAATCTCATTTCATCAAGAATCTTTTGTTTAAGAACTAATTTTTCATTATTTAGAATAAATTTTAAAACTCTAATAATTGTTTTCTCTATTTTTAGAAATAAAAAATTTCTTTAAACTCCATATTTATGTTATAAAGATCCAATCCAGTTATGCAATTTTCATTTCACCTTAAAAAATCATAATAAAAAAACCACCCATTATAGTCCTTCCTCAAAGTGTGTAATGAAAATTCATTTTCCACTTTCCAATGAAATGTCTTAACCACTTTAAACCCAAATTTTCACTATTTCAAATCAATATTTTTCAAAACAAAATTAGAATCAATAAAGACCCAAAACAACACATAAGGGAAACAAGTGTCGATGGGTGATTTGGACATACTATTGGTGGCCATATTCCAATAACACCACCTTCATAATGAGTTAGTTGGCACCACCCCCTACTCCACATGGATTTCCAGGCCATGTGAGCTAACGAATAACACTTCTCCAACTCCCTTTGTATTTCCCAACACCAAACAATCCACATGAACACAAGGAAAGAAACAAAATCAGATATGCCATGGCAACCAAAGGTTTGGAATGTGTAAGGTTTCATAATGTCCATTCTACTCATGCATCCCAAGCATCAAAAATCCTACTCCTTCTACGTCAACATCCCTAAGTAAAAAATGGTTGCTATAAAAATAAAGGTCCACTAATGTTTTGACATCCTATGATACCATTTTTTCAATTACCATCTCAGGTCAATGCTGAACTAGTCACCTAATTTGACATATGGTAATGCTCGAGAGTCATTCCCAATCCTCCCGGGCTAGAGACTATTTACATGGGCTTTATAAGAGTCAACAATGGAAACAATTTCACCCAATACAAATATGAACGGAAAAAATATACTGAATACACAATGGATAAAAAGAAACTATCATGATTATAAAACTTTAGATCATTTACTAAAAATAAAAATACCTCAAATGAAACAACCACTACTCAATAAAACTCAAACTAAAACTAATTGTACAACATGTTAATTTGACCCTAAAGGCCACTCTCTAATCCAAATCCAACTATATACAAGGGAGATCAAACCCAAGCTATTACCTGAAGTAGAAACTAGGAACCAAAAAATACTAAAGGCATGATTATTAAAACATAGTAGGTAGGCTAAAATAATTCTATTACCAATGCATATCATTTGAATAACGAAACATGGAATAATAGATTTTAAATAAAATATAAAAATATAGGTTTTTCATCCGTTTTATTTTTAAAACATGAAATCATAATCTATTCATGTCATGATTTCAAACAAGGATCAAGGGATGAATGGAAAAGGAATAATATAAGAGTTCACTTTTTACATAAAGGTGAATATAAAATAAAAGATCCCATTCGTTCAAAAAGATATTCTTAGAAATATTTTTAGATAAGATGATGAAATCACTATTTCACAAGAAAAAAACAAAACAAAATACAAGGAATATGATCCTACACATCTTGGGAAATAAAAAGAAACATACTAGAAATTTAGGTACATAAGAAGATGTAAATACTATTAGGTGAACCAGAACATACTATTACATGAGACCCCATCCCCGATAGCATTCCAAACACGATGAAATAAAAATATGTAAACACTAAACCACCCTAACTCAGGATAGAATTAGGGGCCTAATCTCATATAAATAATCCCAAATATCCACCTACAATAGTCCACTGGTCTGGACGTAACCTACAAGTGTAGCAATATTTCATAGAATTCCCCATTTTTGTGCTATGTTCCCAGGATATGTTTGTAAAGGGGTGTGCCGCATCAAATCAAGAAACAATCTACATACACATATGCCCTCATACATATCACACACACTGTCACCTCCCGGCCACCCAATGGTGGTACCTTACCTTAAAAACAAATATCACATAAGGGGACCCATATTGAGGAAACACCAATCTCATTGTCAATAATAATGGCAATTGAGTCACCCCTTGAAGGGTTTTTCAATTGAAACCATTTAATAAAAATTCCACACAAGCCTCATGTCATTTACACAAATTAATCCTTCTGTAAAAAAATCTACAAAAACCATTTTACAAACCAAAATAACTTATAAATCCATTTTTTGAAAACCAATCCATATTTTTAAAATCGCACAATCATTTATAAAACAAATCATTTCCTTTAATAATCACAAACTAATTAGAAGATACTTCTTGTCGAATTAACAAACACATAGTGTTAAAAACCAACCAAATCCATTTCACAGATACAAAAAGATTGTTAAGAACAATTTATTTCACATGGAACAATCATTTAATGCATGAAACAACAGTATTAAATTAAATAGTTGGTTTAGAATATCATTAAGGAAATGGAATCTTAACTATAATAGAGAGGTGCATATAGATCCTACCTTAAATCACTTCTTCATTAATAATTCCAAATGGAAAAGACACCACAATGGTTTCAGGAAGAATGAAAATATCCATGGAACCCTAAAAAAGACTCCCCCCCAAATCTACACCACACTAGGAATGAAAATCGGGAAAATATGTCCCATAGGGTTATAAGAGAATAAGAAATGGGAAGATAAGAAAAGAAGAAGGATATGAGAGCCCTAACCTTTTGATCTGTGAGAGAATCACCAATAAATCTCCTTGAATCTGACATGGAGGGTCCTAGAAGTGAAAAACACCCCATGGAAGGAATATAGGGAGGAGAAGATCGAATGGGGGGGGGGGGTCCAAGGGGGAAAAATAAAAATATTGAAAAATCCTAGAATACCATTTTCCAAGAGGGTTGTAATGTTATCTCTCATGGATTGAAAAACCATGTGAAAATTGTAAAATACACCCATGTCTAGTGTAGGTTAGGTTGTACACTATGGCTGCATGGTTAGCTAATTTTTTTGAAAACCATTCAACCCCCTACACACTTAATCTGTGGTTAAACTAATCGTGCACCTTAACCGTGCCACTTGAAAAAAGTCCCCAAAAATAATCCATTTCACCCAAACACATCTAAATCATGGGAGTAAACCACTTATCAAACACACCCCCATTAATAGGAACCACTATGAGTTTTACAATTTGTTTTCCAAGACACCTCCCCCTCATACATTTCATGCTAACAAGGAAAAGGTCTAAAAAAGAACCAAAACCCTCCCAAACATTTAATTTAAATATGGAACACCTGGAACTTGGAAGAAAAAAATGATCCAAATGATAAGTTGGTACAATGGATGAAAAAACATTTGGTTGTTACACATGGATCCCAAATAAACAACCAAATAAATTATTATGGATTTTTAAAGTTGACCTTTTGTGGTGAATAAATCTGATCTCATACATAGTGTCATTATCCCATTATTTTTTGCTATGGTCCTGGTCACAATACTTTTATACTTTCATGGGTCCCCATAAATGAACTAATGAATTTTTACCCTTGTCTTTATGCATTCATTCAACATGATGTTCCCTTCTTTGGGCTACTGAAGGCATGATTGTTCAATTTCCAAAACCAACTATATTTGTGTTAATAGTGTTGAATTTCTTGATCACACGAACCCATGTCCCAAATTTTCATATAAATAGACCATATTTTCTTAAACATGTACATGATATTCCAATATTTAAGAATATAAATAGATACATGGAGGAACCTTTGGCTAGGTCTCCATAACCCACTTTAGGAAACCAATGAAACTTAAAAACTAAATGACTTATCCAAAATGAAGGGAAACATAGTTTCATAAAGATAAAACCATTGTGAAAGTCCATTCACCCCTTAGTATTATTGTACTTGGGAGAAGGACTCACTTCATCAACCATACATGGGTGAGACCCACCCATATCCCCATGAAGGAACCGCACTAGGGAAAACATTCCAATGGCCATCATAAATTATTCTTACTTGGTTGAGACCATTTTCTTAGTCATCACTAGGGCTATACCCTTAACACTACTATCAATAGTGTGGCCCCTAATCCTAGAAATCACTAGGGAGAATCATCTGGCCTAGTCACCACTAGGGTGACAAACCTCACTGAGAACTCACCAGGGAAAAAAAATTACCTTGCCCTCATTGGGTTAAAACACCTCACCTAGTCCTCACTAGAGAAAAGCAGCACCTCACGTAGTCATCAATATGTGAAAACACCTCACTTATCCATCACTAGGGTGAATCCCTTCACATATAACACACTAGGAAAAAAATCACTTAATCATCACCTGGGTGAAGCTATACCCATGTCATTTATTTTAAATAACTACTTTCTCCAAATTTCACATCAGGGTATCATGGACACACCAATTTCAATGGTAGAATATCCATTATCCCATGTCTCTTTCTTGAGAATCCATTCATAGAAGTATGTTTCAAAACTAATGGATCTACATGATCAAGGAATATACATCCACATAAAAACTTTTGATCATGCATTCCATGGAGAAAAATATTCTTCTAAGATATAATTCCTATGTGATAACCTAATCATGTAATCACGATCATTCACACCCTTGATAATGAAAATTATTATTTAGGGGGAACCGTTAAAAATTTATTTGGATTATTCAACTCTATATTACTAACCTAGAAAAAAGTCTAATTTATCTAGGTGCTTGGTGGATTCCAAATCCCACTCAATGATTCATGAGTACATGAAATCTTTACAAGGTGGAATTACCATCTGATTTCCCATTGATAATTTTATAACCTTGAATCATTGGTGATTCAGGGATATCTAAATCAGGGAAAAACATATTCTTTCATAAGTCATACTCTTGGTGACCTAATTTCTGAGTAGGCTAATGGGAATATTTCTAGGTATAATCCTCAATCTATTCTTCATTTTGATATATCTCCTATCAATAGAGTCGTTCATGACCATCTAAACATCAAATGGTTTGAGGTGGACACTTGCATGGACCATATAATATGTATACATCCTAGTCATACCCTAATTAGTTATCTCATACTTATAAACCATTAATGACCTCCAAACATAGTGTATGTCAATGAATAAGATAAATATCATCCTAATTTGGCCATATACCACCAGAATCCAACCTCAAATTGAAATTCTCTGTATTTATTTTTATAACCTTAATGAGTAACATCTGCCATAATCCAAAGTATTTCTCAAAGGGACATATTCCTTATGATTATAACTATACCCTCTCTTATTTTGTTACCACAATGTAGGATAAACCCATCAAGGTATCCCAATGTATATGCCCTATTAAATCCACTGTATTCACCCCTCCCAAAACATATAAATACAAGTTGTGTGACATACAAATAAATCACAATTTCATTCCACATGATGTTATACTTCATGGATTGTTCCTTTCACATGTCCTTAAAATATGTAACTCTATAAAATGGTCATTGATTACTATTTTGTAAGATAAATAGGATTCCTACTTGAGGTTCAAACCCAACACCATAACCATCTACATCCTCCATTGAAATTAAATATTCTTTGTGATCTTGGTTGTTGGGAAATATTCCCTTTAAGGCCACTGTGCACCTTCAATAAGGAAAAATTACCCCAGAAACCATCTTTATATGGCCATATACTACATTAAATAAACCACATACTTTTTTATATGGCCCTATTCCATGTGAATCATAATATCCTTTATCATGGGTCATGTTCCCCATAAACCATATTTTTAATAAGTTATATTCATAGTGAGGCAAAATATATCTTGGTGAGATATATCCCAAATAAAAACTGACCACATGTTTCATAGTGCCATATCCCCTCTGAAACCAAACTATACTTATTGGGAAATAGTCTATTTTAGGTCAAATAGAAATGGATTCCCATGTGTAAGTCCCACACCAAGCATCACTATAAACCTTTCAACTGGATGACCATTTTTTATAATTTCAAAATAAATAGAATTGATCATAGATATAAAGTCCTAAATGGAACCACATTTGTCTTAATAAAATGTCCTTAAAAATTATGACACATCTAGATTAATTAGAACAGAAATACATGGTTTTGATTCCCTTCACCTATATAACATAGATGCCCTCATCTGGGGATCAATCCCAATACTATGACACATATTTATTCCCTATATGAAATTAAATTATAAATATACCAAATAAATGGATTGAAAATATATAATCAACAATTATAAAGAGAAATATGGAGATCCAATGATACATAAAGATGGTCACATAAATTCATTGTAAGATAGAATCTATTGAATAATGTAATCTTATCAAACATTAGGATTTTGAAAGGATTAAAAAATATGTATTAAATACAGAAGAGAGTCCCAAAGTAGAAGAAAACTACCCATAAATAGTGATATAATCCAAAATTCCAAATCTTTTGGATAAAAAAACATTATAATGTGTCCCTACGTGAATGCCTCATTGACCACCTACATTTAGATGGTTCGTTTATAGAAAAGAGAAGACCAAAGTAACCATTCCATATAATGACCAACAAAATCATTCAAAATGAATTATTTATATGTGGTTTCAGTCAAATGATAACCACTACAAAGGCTATTAATAATGTTACCAAGAATGATCATCATTCCTAAACAAGAGGGGAAGAGCTCGACAAGAATCCTCGAGTGGTGAACAGAATCTTGGAGAGACTCCCAAGTGTAAAATATAACAAGGAGAGAGAATATTGGATTAGTAAACAAGATAAAATAATGGTACATGGTTTGAATGAGGGGAAGAATATTGTTGAGTAGAATTATCACATGTGTAACAAGCTAGCTTGCCACATTGAAGATCTACACTAAGAAGACCATAACATGAAGGTGCATTCTCTTTTTTGGTAGCTCTATAAGTTAAGAGAATCCAAAATTTCAGCCTTTTTTATAATGATTTTGTAATTTCATACACCATTTAACAATGTCAATTTTTTGGTTTCACACATTTCGTAAAAAGTGTTGGAATAAATTTTTTTAATTTATTTGCAGTTAGGACATATCTGAATCAAAATGTGGAGTTAAATAATCAAATTGGATTTCTAATCTCAATCTACATTTTCATGTTATGATAAAGAATCTCAGAAATTATATAACCAAATTTATAATTAATGAGGTGCAAAATAAATATTTTAAATTACTAGTTGAAAAAACAAAAAATTGGTTATTAATAAATGGTTTCTCAGGTACTAACATACTAATAAAAACATTGAAATATTTGAATGGAAAAAGAAACAAAATTCACAAAAATAATGTTTACATGTTCACTATTATGAATTTGAATCATTTGATTATTTTTCAGAATAACAATATATGTAGTTAAGTAAATGTCACATACAGTTATTTTTTTCATGAGATTAAAATTATCTCAATAACTGTTTTTAATAACATAATGCATTTAGCGGGGGTGGGGGTTGGTGATGAGAATTCAAACGTGGTATAGCCTTATCGATTAATGGAATATCTTACATATAATGGTTATAAAAGGATAAAATGTGTTATCAAATGTCCACAATGAATAATTGGTATCAATTTATTTAAGTTTTTTATGACTATTACACTCATATTTCATTGATTATACACTAATGGGTTTCTGTAAGTGTGGTTGACATCATAAGAATTATTTTTTAAAGTAATTAAATGCTCATGTTTCATTGATAAAAGTAGTTATGTGCTATAATGAAGAGGTTTTGTGTTAATTTTTTTGATTATATGAATTTTACAATGGTAACAAAAGTAAACAAAAATTATGTTTAGGGATGATATTTTCGCATCTAGTATGGTTTCTAGTATGTGGAGGAAGTGAATGTGATGATTTAATTTTCCAAAATTGGTGGTATATTATAGAAGTTTGAATGTTAAGATGAAAGTTTATTTAAGAGAGGTATTTTATAATCTAATTATTTATAGTTTATTAACAAATAATCACTGATTTATATGAATGAAATAATATATTTTTATGTAATTCAGGAATATTTAGGATTTGGAAATAAGTATAACATAAAAATAATTTTATAGAAAAAAAATTGGTGAAGGAATAATTCCACATGGTGTGTGCCAAACTATAGTGAATATAACTAATCCATAATGGATATGGAAATAGATGGATAAAAATTTACTTTTTAATTTTAAATTCCATTACAACTAGTTGTATTTCAGTGAGAAAAGATCATATAAACTACATTGTGGTGATATTTTAAAATCCACAGTGGCTATAGTTGAGAGAATTTTAAAAAAATTGATTTTTATTGAAATAAAAAAAAGTTATAATTTATTGTTTGGGTAGTGGTAGAGGATCTGACACATTATAGAGAAGACAACCATGACAGTGGTGGTTGTAAAACAATGAATTGTTTTTCACCATACCATAGTTTTTGACCATTCATATAGGGAGTTTAGCTATAGGTCTCTTCCTCCCTTTCAATGAATAGTTTTTTAATTTTCATCATGATATATTGAAAAAGACCCTGCAATGCAATCCAAATTCCCAATAGTAATCACCTTAAATAGTGTCAATGTCTTATGTGGTATTCTTTTCACTATATAAAATAAATTTCTCAAATACATACATTATACACTAGTCTCCTTGTAACATACTATACATACAATTATTGCAATAAAATTTTATATGAAAATATTACATGGGTCACCCATTAAACATATCATTTCCATACTAATAAATCACACATATCCTTCATATTCTACCATTTTAAGCGACTAATTTGTAGATGGCCTCTTAATGAAACTCTGGATCGCAATTATTCACGATAAAACATCTAGAAAACTTCCAATTGATAAGATATTTTGTGATACTATATTATTCAATTAATTTATTTAATTCCCCTATATTCACTACTTCATTGTTTAATTCCTTGAAAACTAATCTATTTCTTGATAGGTGGTACTTCGTGAATGGTTATACTTCCCATAGGCATGATTTCCACAATCTTTAGATTAATATGTTGGATTCAACTATACAATTTCATTACATATAAATAAATTTATCTGTGTGGTATTTATAAGAAAAACACATTTAAAAATATCATTACTAATTATATTAAAAAAAAAATAGGTAAACTATTTGATTAGTTCACATTTTTTATGAGAACATTTCCACTTTGTCTCAAATGATTTCTCCCACCACAACATAGTTATATTCATGGAAAACACTATTCAACATGGATTGAAAAAAATTCAGTACTTATTTTGATTATACTTTTGAAATGTATATCCATAACAATCCTACCTCGATAGTTTGGTTCTCTTTATGTTCCCATTTGGATAACACATAAATGTGATCCTACCAGGATTAACAATATACCCAAGTTGAACATCCACATTTTTTATTATTAAACTCTATATGGGAAAAACTGAACACCAAGGCACGGTGAAAAATTGTTTTCCAATTTTGAAAAAGAATAGTTATGGTTCTCAAAACCATGTTGTGGTAAATCCACTTACATTCTCTTTGTAAAAAAGTACAATTGTCTAACATATTTTGGGACATTGTCGAATTTAAAAAATTCTAAAAACTAATTCCACTATAGCTTGTGCATGATAACCACAACATGGTTGATCTGACTACTCACTTAAATACAAAGATTTTAAAATCAAATTCAAAACTACCATAATTTTTACATACTATTCATTTCTATATCCATCACACATTAGTCTGATTCAAAGTAGTATGGTGCATATCATGATGAAAGATTCCTTAGACAATATTTTTTAATTATATCTATATAATTTTTTATATGTTATACCATTTTCGAAATCTGAAATATTCTTGAATTGTTATAAAACTATAGTAATTTCCATTACAACCATCAATGAATGTGTTTCAAAAATAATTTAGTATTAGATTACCAAACACTATCCCATGAAAATATATCATCTCAACTTCAAAACATAATAAAAACAAACACTAATTTTTTAAATATGAGATAATAAAAATAATTTCCCCCACTAACTTGATACATTAAAAATTATAATATGCTCATCCTCAAAATCCATTTCGGAGAAATTTCATTTCCAACATCTAATTTTCATTATCAAAAAATTCAGCACAAAACCTCATGGTTTTAACATTCTCTGCCATTTTATATGATTGAAAATACTTTTATAGGATCCAATGACCAAAATAGATATGATAATATATCCCCCATTATTTTATATTCCAATAACCCTTAAATTAAGGGATTTTAAAAAATTTATAGACATATTATTCTATCCCCATTTAATAATAAAATTAATAGGGTTCTTTCTTAACACATTGAAATGATACTTGGGTATCAACAACATATTCATTCCCCTTTTTCAACCCACACCTTGTAGAAAATATTTCAAACAAAATAAATATATAGTCACAACATGAATAATTAATGATAAAGAGAGAAAATTATAATGACCCAATATTATTATACAATAATATTAAACATTTTTTTGATGATTATTCATTAAATTGCCAAAAAAACATTCCTATATTCTATAATAGTTTAGAGTCATTGGAAACTTGGAAAAACAAACAAATCATCCATGGGTAAATAATATAATCTCCCAAAAGGATCTTTATGACCAATGAAATTATTATAAATATCATATAAAATATATTTAATATTATCCTTGTGAATTGAAAAATAATAAAGGGTGATCTCATATGCTCAGTAAGGGTAAAAATGTGAGATATGTAAGCATAACAAGAATATAAGTGTATGAGAACATGAGAATAAAATTTGAAAACAAAACCATTCAGGTCATTGATCATAATATTTAATAATTGAATAATTATTCATAGTTTATTAGACATTAATCATAAGATAATCAAATAACATTATCCATGAGTGAATAAAATTTTTATAAGACATGGATTTGTTTCATAAACGTAAGAATAGAAAATAATTTATATTGTATTAAAGTATCAATATCAAGGCTATAATTGTGGAATGAGTTGACCCCCAAACCATCATAGTATTCAAGTTTCACATCCAAGGACTAATAGTGGAAAATGTTCTATATTGAACTAGGTTCAGTCCCTATTCTAATCGTTTCTATCACAAGAGATATAAATCTTTACCAAATGTATTAGACTGATATTTAGGGCCCTCCCAAATCATAAATAAAACCGTATTTATATGTTTCACAAGATCAGAAAGCATTAATCATATCATAACCCATGATATAGAATGAATTTGATAAGCATTTCATTATATCAGAACCTATAAGAAAGAGATATGCTTGGTAACCATTTCATCAGTTCATCATAGAATAATCCATGTACAAAGAAGTGGGCTTCATGAGAATTTATCTTGGTATAACCCATTGAAGAGAAAAGGGTTTAAAAAATATAATGCAGTTTTAAAAATAAAAAATCAATGAATTAACAAGAATTGTATGGTTATATCATACCCCTATAAATTCATAGGTTATATTAGTGGATTCTATATCATATGGGGAATTATTTTGAATGATAATTTAAAATATTTCTTGAGAAAATATTATTTCCTCAATAATGAACTATCTAAAAGACATAAATCATTTTGAAGATAATTTTTTTATAAAATAAATAGGAAAAATTCTAAAATAACCTTCCAATAAAATAATGTTCATGGGGATAGAAAGTTTCGTCCATGCCGTATATGTTAAAATAAATACTACATTCAAATTTTTTGTAAAAGAAAAATTGTTAATATATGGAAAATTAAATTAATAATACATTAAAATTTAATATATTAAATGAGAAAAAGGGTAAAAACTAATTTTAAAAATAATTTGATAATAATGAAACATTTTAGAAAACATTTTTTTAGAAAACATGGTTTTGGATGAAAACAGATTTCCAATTGAAGAGGGAAATAAAGTCTAATTTTCTTAAAAACATTTTCTATAGTATTTTATGTACCCATGAGTGAAAAAATGGTACTATTAATTTATAAATTATTGTGTAAAAATAATATAATAAAAATATTGTGTGTCATGAGAGGTTGATAATATGTTTTTTTCCTCGGAAACATAATCATAAATAATCTTGATAAATGATGAGATTGTATGATAAATTAATTACTAATTTGGAAACATTGAATCCTAAGAAAAATGAATTAATGAAACAAAATTGAAATTAAAATATCATGATAATAGAAAAATTCACGATATTACAAGTAAAATGGTTTGTATATACACCTTGTGAATTAATTTTGTTTCACAAGATAACATACTTCTCAAAGATGGAAAATTGAGACAAAAAGTCCCTTACCTTATGGATTGACTTCCATATGACACATTTAAACCTAATGTATAATAAATATGAGGTTAATATACATATATTAAAAAACTATTTATATATATCAAACCATATATGATTTTATTAAGTTTTTTTCATACCCTCTTATTAACAACTCCTTGTTAAAGCTACATTTCAGGTGGTAACCACTTTGTTGTTCGTATATGTTTTGAATTTTCATTTTTGGTACCCTCAATTTGATCATGATTTAATCATATCATAAATTATAAACATGATTTAAATATTATATATATTATGTATATATTTATTTAGAGTAATCCATAAAATTTATTGATTCAAATTTAAGTACACAGTTCGTAGAGACGGTAGGCTGCATGTACACATGAACATTGTATCTATTTTAATAACAGATTGAAATAAAGAAGGTTAAATGACATATTATTTTTAAATAATTATTTTTATTTCATATATATCACATATTTTCATTAAAATATTCCAAATTACCAACCATGTATATCATGAATGAATCACATCACTACTTGAGGCGGTAATCCACTGTAAAAATGAGCGACAATATCATATTCTAAAAAATGGATAATACGAAAGTATGTGTTATGTAATAATTATATAATTATAATAATATCATAAATATAATATCTAAATAATAAATACGTCATTATTTATTTATTAAATGGTTGTAATAAAAATATGAATGACATCGATTCGTAAGGCGGCAATCTGCTATACACACGAACTTTGATTTTATAACCCCTTTTAATGGAAGTGGAGATTTTTTTGGTCACTAAATTAACATAAAAACAACTAATTATATGGAATATTATATGGTTTTTTTCATCATTGTTTAATTATAATTCAATGAGTAGGAGGAATAAATAAAAAAAATTCAATGCTGAATGTTACCACTTCTTTCGTTATAGTCCTTAGTTTTTCAAAAACATCCATTCTAGATTTAGTTTTTAGCAAAAATATTGTATAAAGGATTATAAGAATGAATTTGGTATGTTATTGGGTTAGTTATTGTCCAAATAAAAATAGTTCTTTGTTGTGAAGAAGAGAGGATAGGGGTGGCCTTTTATAAGTGAGGTGAGTGGCTCACTTGTACATTTTTTAAAAAGAAAATGGAGTACCCATATTTTTCTCATTAAAAAATGATAAAAAACCCGAGTATAATCGATTCATAGATATTAATATTTTGAAAACATTCTAAAATATATTTTTGACAAGTTTCTAAGTCAATTTAACCCTTATATTATTAGTTTAATTGATGGTAAAACCATTTTTACCTTAACTATAGTAATTAATATTTTTCTTTTTTCAGTATTAAATTTGGACTAAAATTATGTCATAATTATTAGATAATTTAATTTATCATGATTCAGAATAAGGAATCCATTTTTCTAAATTACATTCTCATGTTTGGGAAAATTTAATTCAGAAATAATCCCATAGATGTTACAAGGAATTAGGGTTTTAAATGGAAAATGTTCAAATGATTGTTGTGATTTTATATCACAATTCAACATGAAATTGATTAAATTGACCTAAATTTAATTAAGTTATTTATAATTAAACATAATTTTCATTTAAATTAATTTCAAATATAATTTTACTCTATAAAATAGTTAAATAAAAATTTAGTTTTCAATTAAAATTTAGTATTTTTTACTATTCATCAACAAATGAAACTTTTCCGGAAAAAAATAAATAACTCAACCTAAGATAATTATGATATGATTGTTTAAAAAAATTTGTTTATATTATCATATTAATTTTTATAACTGTGGAAAATTCGTTTTAGTAATTTTTTAAAAAATTAATATAAAGCACTATATTAACAAAAATATTATTTTCGAAATATATAAATAATTTTGATAAAATTATGTCTTTTTATAAATATGTTTCATTTATAAAAAAATTTATAACTAATATTTAAAAAATATTTATAAATTTTTACATTTCTATGTTTAAAAGATATGTTATAATGGTATAATTTAAAAAAATATATTAATTATATATCTAGTTTTGATAAAACTTTGTATCATGTGTAACACAAGATGGCCTAGAGTTTCATGTGGATCTAACATAACTTGGTGTTATGAGTAATGAAATATATAACTAAAAATTAATTTATTAGAAAAAAATTCATATAAACTCAGGTCGTTACATTTTACATCCCTTAAAATTACATTCTCCCTCAAAATTAGCTACTCTGATATAAAAATATTAGGTT
Source organism: Viscum album (assembly GCA_963277665.1). Classification (NCBI taxonomy): domain Eukaryota; kingdom Viridiplantae; phylum Streptophyta; class Magnoliopsida; order Santalales; family Viscaceae; genus Viscum; species Viscum album. The sequence goes on along the minus strand of OY728148.1, from coordinate 386,119,078 downwards.
ACTTCTTCCTCATCATATCCTTATGTTCCCACAATTCTTCCTCAAATGGGCGGTTTCATCACCAAAAACTTACTAGGTGAGTGGGCTTGTTTTATGGAATATTATATTTAGGATCTAGAATCTCCAATAGTTATTCTTCAGATTAAAGATCTCACTCTAGTGGTATGACCTCTCAGTTCAGTACATGTGAAGGGTAAGGTATGTAATTCCCTACTAAAGATACATAGAACACTTTGTGGGATCGAGAGAGGTTTGGTAGAAGAGAAATGTGATAAGTTATGGTGTATTTATGATTAATAATTACAAAGGGGATGATATACATAGGACATAGTTTACCTTTTTTCTTAAATATTGTAACATTCATCGATAGTGAAATTCATAGAAACACCATGACATAATATTCAAATTCCAGATCACGCTAGTGATTATCTATCTATATTTTCTACCAAATTTGAGATACCTTGATGTTTTTATGAATGGATAAAACCTTTTATATCATTTCTTCATCTATCTCAGCTCGCAGTAGGTTTATCTCTCTAACTTCTTTATAAAACATTAGAACTCTAACTTTCTTTCTATAGATGAATTTATAAGGAGACATCTAAATGGTTTAGTGAATTCCATCATTGTAATAAGACTCAACTATAGTAGGGTATTGATCCCAAATAACATTGAGATCCAATGAATAAGATCTCAAAATATCCTTCAGGGTTTGAACTATTCTCTAATATTGAACATATATATTAGTATTATATGATGTGCTGAATCTCAACTTCGTATTAGAAGATTGTGGAGGACATCACCAGAAGATTGAAGTAAATCTTTGATCCCGATCGAACACAATGTATTGTGGTACTCTATGATACAATACCACTTCTTTAATGTATATCATGGAATAATTATCCGGAGATAAGTATTCTATGATAGCGATGATTTATGATGACTGAGTAAAGGGATCAGCTGCAAACCACAAAGAATTACACTCTTTAGACATTTGGGTGAGTCCAATGAAAAAAAACCATGGTTATGTTTTCCCATTTCTATTATAGTATGGGAAATGTATGTAACATCACAATAGGATTTTTTTTATTTCATCCTTATGTTATGGACACACCAAGAATAAATATACAAATTCTGTGATATCAATCTTCATTACATCCCACAAGAAATACACATTCAAATTTCTATATATCTCTGTACATACCCCAAATAAATTTAGAATGTAGAACTATGAGATTTCCATAAATAATCATTCTTCAAATATGGTGTGGAAAAAGGAAGACATGGGTCCGAAACCTTATCATTTCATAATGATAATGGTTAAACTCAGGAAAATTTATAACCTTATTTTGTATCTCTTTATCTTCTTTAGTCGCCTCTTTAATCATCATTTAGATAAATGGTTTTCTATTCACATGAGAAAGTTTAAATTTTCCCCTTAATTCAGGATTTATTTATCCATCTATTTCAAATATACTAATATTTAATGGTTTTAATGCTTATCAGGGATAATCTGGCATGATCCTTTCTACTTAAATCATCGACCACCTTTTTCTTTTTCCCAGGGTATTAATGTATTGAGAATTCATAACAATTAATGAAATGTAACCATCAATTTTGGCGCATATTCAATTAATTTTGTGTGAATATATACATTAATAATTTAGTATTTTTATATATATCACACATTTCTCAAAAATTATAATGACTCCACATATTTAATAAAAAAATAACACAACATAAACCAAATAAAGTGTTTTGTAATATTACTTTAGAATCGTCAATTATCATGGGACATAAGTTGTATCAATTTAATTATACATAATAAAACATATAAATATTTTTTAAGATTAATCAATATATATTAAAAAACCTTCTATAATATTGTTTCATGTATGAATAGGTTCACTGACTAATATTGTTTTCAGTTACCTAAAATTATCCTCACATAGCTTTGTTGAGATAAAGACGTCTCCCTTCTGAGTAACTTGGATAAGGGATTAGATAGTTATGGTAGATTCTAATTTTTTTAAATAATATATATATTAAACAAGAAAACTATGTATTTCAGTCATCATAGTTGGTCTAGACTAACATTCAATATACTCCTTCTTTGATGGGTATAATAACATATCCATAATTGAGTTTATAAGACAAAAAAAGACCTTTTCCAGCCAACATTCAAACATTGTAAAATTTTAATATAGATTATGCCTCCTTAGGGACTTATAAAAAAATATCATGTGGTATTCATGATCTTCATTTATATTTCAAATGATGATAATACGGTCTAAAAAGACAACCATAAATTGATCTACGTAATCTATAAATAATATATTCATTAAATCCATGGAAAGTAAGGGACATTATGATAACCAAATAAAATCATGATATATTTTTAATCTCTAGATCATGTAAAAAATTATAAAATTGTTATATCCTTCTTCTTTAACCTCAATTGATGATATCTTGAAAAATCATCATTCAAGGGAAATCATTGAGCTCTTAAAAGTTTATCAAAAAAAGCATCAATATAGAGAAGTTGATACTTTCTCTAATTGTGATCATGTTTGGATTCTGATAATCAATTCATATTCACAACAATATATATTTCTTTTTCATAAAAAGAATAGGTGCATCCAAAGGTGTAAAACATAGCCAAATGAATCTTATTTCATGGTTTTTATAGAGTTTATTCTTCAATTATTACAGCTCCATCGAGGATATTTCAAATTGAGTCATTGATATTGGTATAGAAAAATTTATGAGTTATATTTGGAATTAAACTATATGTTTTGGTGTAAAGATAATAAAATATTCTAGAATGATATCCATAAATTACTTCACAATAACAATATAATATATGTGCTGATTCCCCACAATCATTTGAGATAAACAACCCTTATGAATGAGAATTTGGGTGGTTCATTCTATGCATATTTTTATCCATTTGTTTCATTATCCAATTTCTTCCCATCACTTTAGAAATCAATTTCTTAATGACCTTACATTAAAAAATTATAACATTTACTATTACCCTTAGTAAAAGTTTTTCCATTCTTCTTCTAATATATTTATCATAAATGAAATATCATCTTCTTCCCTCCATTGATTTTTGATTTTCCTTGAATTCCATTTTTCTATTTCAATCAAAACCTTGAGATTTATATGCAATGCTAACCTCAATTTCCACATATATAGAAAATTTAACAATATAATTATATACACTAAATCGTATTTTGGTTGATACCCTTTAGATACATGGTTTTAATCCATTTAAAAATCGATCAACCTTACATGATGGTTAGATAATAATATAATATGTGTACCTTATATGTCCTGTAAAAGTGTCCTAATATGAACCATCAAATTCATCTTCCTTTTGATAATATTTAAGGAAATCCTCCGCTATCTTTATATAATTAATATATAGAAAAAATTATGAAAAATAGGTTATTGAACTCAACTAAATCCATTGAGTCAATTTCATTTAGTTTACATGTATTCATTCTAATATCCCACCATTGATCCACTTCACCTTCCAAACAGTAGAAAAGAATTAAATTTTTATGTTTTTTAATAGTTAAGAAAGAAAAATATATTTTTTGTTGTACTAATAAATTGATTAGAAACTACTAGATCATAATATCCACTAAAAATTAGAAAATTCCACCATGAAGGACTCAACACAATTTTGTTGTAATGCCTCAACCTCAATTACCCAAAGTCATTGAATTATTACATAATATTATAATGATCCCAGGAGATCACGTCCTAAAAGAACAATCAGTTTACTAGACTTGGATGTACTAGATAAATATATTAGTTTTACATTACATTATGAAATGAAAAAGAAACATTATTTCTCCTATGAAAACACTCATATCCCTTAGCCTATCATTTGTAGGTAAGTCAAAATATACGTCTTCACATCCTAGGAAAAATAAAACATAAGAAATATGTGAGCTTAGATGCTCAGTAAGGATAACAATATAGCGAAAGCTATCATAAATAAGTATAAAATTTAAAGGCAATGTATAATAACAAAAAAAAATTAAAAAAAACTTCAGTACAATATGGCCATGATAAATCAAATAATTTCATTTACATATTCACATGGATAATCTAATAGTCAAATAATCACATGTAATATCAATAGCTAATCACATAATGATGGATTTCATAATGCCTGACATCACAACCACATAGTCAAGGCATCATGCCAAGACTAAAAATATATTTTTTCAAATCCTTGTTCCGAAAAACTATTTGCTATCACAAGACCTACCAATGCATCTAGAGACTATAGAGGGCCCCTCCCATTACTTACTACGTCCAATGCATTCCTCATATGAATATAGTGAAACATTACATAAACATTCGTATTAAAATAACATGAAAAATGTCAATACTTTAACCATATACGGTGAATGGAAAAAATAACGCATCCATAGTAAATAATATCATAAAAATATCAATACAATATGGAATATTTTAACATAATAAATCATCTTCAATTAAACATAACATCAAATAATAGATGTTGACATAGATGGAATCGATCAAAAAACTATTTGAGAGAAATCTCTATTTCTACTTCGAAATCATTTAAAAGTTTCTTAATTGTAAAAGAAAACATTTATTTTGAAAATAATCTTATAAGCTTGTAAGGGAAGCATCAAATGTCTTATGAGGGTAGAAAATAGATGCACCTACAGTATATGTTAAAAAACAATTTTTCCTTAATTTGTCGAAAAATTCATAAAGGACATTGTTTGGGGAATGGCCGAAAGATTACATTCCAATTTTTTTTATAAAAACTAAAAACTAATATAAACGAATTTAAGCCAAAGTCTAGGAAATAGTAAAACTGTTTTGAAATAAATCTTTAAGAAACACAGATGTGGATGATAACAAAGTCATAGTATATACTTACGTATAGACAGCCTCAGATAATATAGAGATTGTATAATTAAACCTTACCTTTTACTTTTCCTTAGTAGAGGGTTTTTTAACCTCTTATATAGTATTTTAATCATTTTTAATAAATTATACAAGAACTACATACATAAATATGATATCATATATAATCCTCTAGTATTTATTTGTAAATAAATTTTCAGTAGTATTATTGTTTCGTGTGTTAACTAATTCGTTTCCCTTTAAATGTTTCGTTACATAAGTCATGTTTGTTATGGATAAGATTTATTTTATTATTATCCAGAATTTTATTAAGTTCTCTAAAATTATTTCTAATCATCAAATGACAATTATTCTTTAATGGTTATGATGGGGAATGAAATATCCTCGCATCGTGGAAATGGTAATCCGTACGTACGCACGAGGGAAAATATCAATCTATTTATGTTAAAATCAAATATAATTGGATTTTTATATAAAGAATAATTAATATGTTATATTTATTATTTACATCAATTATATTCATTATTACAACCATCCAAATAATGATGTGTTGAATAACAAACTACACCATGACGTGGAGATGGTAAGTCTTACGTACACACGTATGGTGACATTTTCATTCATAGGATGGATAAAATAATGAATATAGTTGTACCATATTTATAATAACATCACAATATGTATAAGGTACTGGATTTATTATTTTGGTATGATAGAAACAAAGAAAGATTATGTGGAAGAATAAATTTATTTTGAAAGAGGTGATGAAATAATTATCTCTTCTTCGGGTGATTCATATTGATTTGATCGAAAGGGATTGTTAGATAGGATTTACTATCAATGTAAGGACTCTAGGATGGATTTAGGGTAGCTGGAGGGGGATTTGGGTAGGATTTTGCTGAGGAAAATTTTTTTGGTTGTGTGAATTTAAAATAATGGGAAGTACCATTTTATACGAGAGGTGAGGGACAGTTTAGGTAGAGCTTGAAATTTTATTTTATTATAAAATTATTATTCGGTATCTAATAGCTCAAAATAAATTTAGTTCTAGGATAATGGGTGGATTGGTATAAATACCCAAAACAAATAGGTTTTAGACAATTTTAGGTCACTATATTAACTTTATATTTTAGATTTAACACTTTGTTAAACAGTTTAACATATTTATGTAATTTCTTGTATTTTTATACTACGTTGTTAATATAGTTACTATAAAATTCCATGAGAACCCAAAGTGGTTCATTAATGACATATCTAACATTATATATGTTATTTTTCTCAATATTATATTTTTATGAATATATTATCATTTAATAAAATAAGTTTTTTAAAGCCTTATTTATGTCAATTTTGACACTATTTAGTATTTGACTTTTGTGAAATTCATAACAACATCGTTACATTAAAAAAATTGAATAAAACCTATTATGTCATATTTACTAATAAAATTCATGTATGGCATCAAAACATTAAAATAATATTTATTTTAATATTTATAATATCATTTATTTGATTCATTCATTAATAATAAAAATATTGCATCATTATTGTGTCATAAATAAATATATTTATTTTATGTCGAAAAATAAAAAATAAAATATCATGATGTATTAAATAATATTTTCATTCAAATGAATATTTATAATTTAAGAGTTCAATTATATAACATCATATAAAAAGTTTTTTAGAGAAAGAAACAATTTTATGTTATATTTGTTTATACAATAAATTAATTATTATAAAATGTCATTTTCATGTCCAAGTGGCTCCATGGGGTCTCAAAATCGACCCAAAATAGCTCATGGTCAGAAATATTTCATCCAATAATCTTATGACATGTGTTAGGGTATTTTAATTTTATTATAATATTATTTTTTATTCATTATCAACAATAAATATAATAATTACTAATGTTACTATTCATAATGTCCAAAATATAAAAGTTTAATATTTACATAATTTAGACCTTTTGTTTCAAAATATGGAACCTAATTTTCCAAATTCCAAACAAGGATGTTATAGTAATTAATTTAAAACTAATTTATAATGTCAAAAACAAAACGTGGGTTTTGAAGAATAATAAACTATTAAAATATTAACTTGTGTTTATGTACAATTTTAATTTGAAATTACATCCAATAAATTAAATTATATTAAATGATAGAAATATAATCTATGGATACATTAAAACCACTCAAATGTATAATTTACCCATAAAAATTATATTCATTACAAATTTTTTTTTGTTTAAAATTTAGTATTTTTCAGTATTAAACTAAATTTAAAAGTTATCAGAAAAGTATGAACAATTCACCCTAAGATAATTTTGATATTATAAATACAAAAAAAATCAATTTTAAAAATAAAATTATAAAATTTCAAAAAGTGGGTATTAATATTCATAACTATTTTTTAAACGGCTCGTTTTATTTGTCTGGATGTGATAGAAATCGGAGGTGCGTACAATGGAAGCAATTGTATTAATAAAAGTGAGAAGTACCATGGATGTTTGGGGTGTTACATCCCCCCTTCTAATAATATCTTCCTTGAAATTTCTAGAATATTACTGCAAAAAAAAATTCGGGTGGTTCTTCCTCATATGTTCCTCAGGGTCCCATGTTATCTATTCTTTTTGATGGTTTCTCAAAGGAAATTTTACCAGAAGAGTCATTTGGTTTCTCAACTCTTGTTCTCTGGTAACAATAATCTTGACAACCTCTTCAGAAAAAGAAAGATCATGTTTTAGTTGTATTTCCTCATAAATTTGTACATTAATTAAGTCTAGCTATTTGTTTCTCAATAGTGATACATGAAACACATTATTTACATTGGAGATACTTTGCGGCATTTCCAAATGGTAAGCTACAACTCCAATTCATTTCATAATTCCATAAAGTCTGATGTACCTGGGATTTAGTTTACCCTTCATAGTGAATCGTATAACACTCATCTATATATATAACTTCAATAAGACATGATATCCTATTTGAAATTCCAAATACTTCCTTCAGTTATGAGTATAGATATTTTGACCACTTTGAGATACTTTGATGTGGGTTTGGATAATCATCAATTTTTCCATTGTTTCCTCAACAAGTTCTGAGCCTACAGGTTTTCTTTCACCAACACCAACCCATCATGTTGCTGTAATACATCTCTTTCCATATAACGTTACATATGGCGCCATCTAAATACATGAATAGAAGCTATTGTTATATGAAAATTCTACCAGATGTAAATACTGATTCCATATACATTGAAAGTTAGGTGATCAAGATCACAACATATCTGCTAAGGTTTGAATACTCTTTTCATGATTGTCCAACAGTCTGAGGGTGGTAGGCAGTATTCAAACAATTATTTGTATCCTAGGATTTTTGAAGAAGTTTTCAGAATCTTAATGTAAAATGAGGATCATGATTAGAAACAATTGATAGGGGTACACCATGAAGTCTTACAATATCATTTATATATAGTCATTCAAAACATTCAAGTGGAAAATCTTATCTTATAGAAAGAAACTCTGATAACTTGGTAGGACGATAGACAATGAATCATATTACATAATTCCTTCTAAGGTTCTTTTGTAGGCCCATGAAAAAATCCATTGTAATATCATCCTACTTCCACTCTCGTATGGTAAAAAGTTTCATTACCCCTCAAGGATTTTGTCTTCCAGTCTTCACATATTAACAAACCATATATCTTGACACATAATCAGAAATATCCCTCTTCGTGAAGCCCTACCTAAAATGTTACATCAAATATCTATAGATCTTAGTGCTACTAGGGTGTATAGCTAAATTGGAGCTATGATCATCATCCAACAATTCCCTTTTTAGATCAGGTATATCATGAGCACAAAGAGTCTTCCAAAATTTAAAAATTCCATCTTCATATATAAAGTCAATAAATCTAACATCATTCATAAATATAATTTTATTTTGATACTCCTCATCATCAGTATGAGAATTTTTTATCGTTTTTTGTAAATATAGTTTAAAGACCATTTGAAAAAGTATTGATTGTTTACCTTCCATGATTACTCCCATATCCATCATTACTAGGTCCATGAACATATAATTCCTTTCAACTATCATATTGTTTATAACTCCATGATCTATTCTCCTCAAAGAATCTAACACCTTTTTTTTCTTCCCCTAATGGTCGTGTATTTTGAAATAATAATCCTCGAATATTGCAAGCCATTTTCTTTTCCTCATGTGGAGTTCTTTCTGTGAAAAAATATACATCAAACTCTTGTCATCAGTATATATCTCACATTTTTCACCACAGAGATAGTGTCTCCATGAAATATGAAAAAATATTACATCTTCTAACTCAAGATCATGAGTAGGATAGTTTTGTTCATGAATTTTAGCTACCATGATGCATATGCAATAACATTATCATTCTGCATAATGACACAACTATATTCTCTCTTTGAAGCATCACTATAAATAACAAACCCATCATTCCACTAGGTTAGTGTCAAAATAATAGAATTTAATAATATTCTATTAAATTTTTCAAAACATTCTTCACACTCTTTTATCAAAAAAAATATAACCCCTTTACGTGTGAGCATTGTTAATGGGTTAGACAATCATGAACTATATTGGATGAAACGCCGATAGTAACCTGTTAAAACGATAAATCTATGTACCTTAGTAATATTCGTTAGTGCTCACCATTCTTGGATTGTTCTAGTCTTATAATGATCAACATAGATTCAATCCTTAGAGACAATATGGACAAGAAAAGAAATATTCTGAAGCCATAATTCATTGTTTCTAAACTTCCTGTATAATTCATTTCTTCCTAGAGTTTTTAGAATTGTTCACAATTGATTTTCATGATCTTCATAGCTTTGTGATTATACAAGGATATCATCAATAAATACCACTAAAAATTCATCTAAATACTCATTGAAAACTATATTCATTTTATCTATGAAAACGATGGGTGAATTAGTTTGTCCAAAAGGAATTACTATAAACTCATAAACCGCATACATAGATAGAGATGATGTCTTTAGAATGTCTTCCTTCCTTACACACAACTGATGATATGTTGATCAGAGGTCAATCATAAAAAAATATTGAGATCCATAATGTTGATTGAATAAATCTTCAATGTGAGGTAGGGGAAAATTTATCATTATTTTTATAGAATTTATCTCCCAATAGTCAATGCACAACCTCAAAGATCAATCTTTCTCCTTAACAAAAAGAACAAGGGATACACATGGAGAAACACTAGGGTGAAAAAATCATTTATTACAAAATTATTCATGTTTTTTGTTTAGTTTCACTAATTCCCCAGAGTCCATTTTATAAGGGGTCTTCGCTATAGGCCTTAAACCAGAAATTAAGTTAATGTGAGACTCAATTTCTCATTACAGAGGATGTCTAAGTAAATCCTCTAAAAACACATCAATATATTCATTCACAATCGATACATCCTCTATTTAATAATTCCTTTACTCACCCATAGTTATTTCACTCCCTTCTTCCACAATAATTGAATTTATTAGATATACTAGGGGTGTATCTAGATGAAAATTAAATGGTGATGTTTCATATCTAATGATAAGAGATTCCTTATCATGATGAAAAACTGTAATCTCCTTCTTCTTACAATATATTTTTGTATCATGGTCCAAAAAACAATCCATACCGAGGACTATATAAAATTCAATCATGGGTATGACAAAAACATTAGCATATAAGGCACATTTATATTCCATGATGGTTACTTATTGACAAAACATTGTTGCAATAATACTTCCCATAATGGTTTTGACTATCAGCTCAATTAATAAGTCAAATTGAAAATATCTAATTTTCTTGGAAAACTATGAAGATAATAATGAATGTGATGATCCATAATCAAATAAAACCTTGGATAATTTTGAGGAAACGATTAGTGTACCTTCCACCACGTCATTAGAAACATCAACCTCAGTAGTTGTGATCATATAAGCTTGGGCTTTCTCTTGTGGCCTATTCTGAGGGAAGTTTCCCTGATGCATGGGAAATTCATTTGAAAAATACCTCATTTCCTTGTAATTGATGCATTAACGATCGAAAGCATCTTTCTTCTCCTTCCAATAATGAGCTTGGTGGCCTTTTTCTCCACACTTATAACAGACTCCCATTATATCCAGGAAAGTATTAAGGAGTATCTTCCCACATCTACTATAGGATGAAAATTCAACTTTTCCCTCCTTCCCCTTATTTAATTTCCAGAGTGTTGATTAGAACTCTGCTTCTATTTCTTTTCATTATAGTATTAATACTAAGAGAACTCATTTTTTATCTTGATAGCAAATGGGACAATATCTTTGTATGATGAGAAGGATTTTGAGACTATGTATCGATGAAGAAATGCATTTAACCCATAAAATTATCGATAAATCTTACTTTTTAGGTTACTTATATTATATAAAACATGATTTTATATCCTTGTAAAGTTATTCTCATAATATGAGACATTATCATCCTCCTTTTGCCTGTGACTCAAAAGATTCTTTTCTATATCCAATTGATGTTCACGAGAATGTATTTTTCTAAAAAAATATATTTAAAATCCCTCTATTCCATATTTGAAACATATTCAACTTCTTTTTTGCTTTGAATTAATGACCACTATTGATCTGCATCTCCTGAGAAGCGATGAAATGCAATGAAAACTTTTTCCCTTTCACTACTACCCAAAGCATGCAATATTTTCTCTAAATAACTTATCAATTTCTCAACTAAAAATTGATTTGTAGTCCCATTTAAGGTTGTTTGTTGTTTCTTAGTGAAGTGGTCAAACATGGATACACTGCGTTGTGGATTAGGGTGCTCCATACAGGTATGGTTAGTATTCATAACCCGAGTGAGTTTTCCATGTATGTTTATAAGAGGGTCATCACTAGTTGCATCACCATCTCCACTAAAATTATCTTTTATAGGAGGGAAATACCTACATGGAGCATGTGTGTTGATACAGGTTCCATTTCATCCACTAGGTCCTATTTCTAAACAATGGAATACACTTGATTAGATCCCTAATCACAATGAATAACTCTAGACTTTCAAAATACATAACATAAATTGAACAATTTATGCATATAATTCATAATAATAAAAATGAATTTTTTGAGTAATTATTTACTCATAAATCCTTCACATTGGTTAGTAATGGAAATGTGAGTTATCATAAAAATATCCCTATAGAGTTTCAAACTAGGTGCATAGTAAGGCCCTTTTTTGTGTACTAGTATACATGGAGTCTAGCCCAAAAAATAAGGTTGGAGTTTACAATCCTATGTACATTTATTCCAGAACCACATCCAATTGTAGTATCTAGAAATAGATTTATTTCTTTTAAAACCCACATAATATCTAAATTACCATATTTTATTTAATATTCTTCTATACTAATCCTCAATGTCTATCTTAGGGCAATGTTCTCTATTCAGAGTTTTTTTTTTAAAATCTACATTCCATGGATTGTATTAATCATCCATTGATACCAACTATAATGCCTCAACCCCAGTTACATAGATTTGGTGCATTATTAAATAACATTGGAATTATCACAAGAGATCATTGTAACACCCCAAGATTTCATAGTGTGTTATTTCTTCAAAATAATTCAATAACTTGAACTACACGCAACACCGAGTTCAATCACACCATGACTAAAAAAAAGGGCCATTCAAAAGAGGTTATGAATAGTATTATCTAAATTTTAAACTTTATATAATCCTTATAATTTTAGAATCCATATTATGAGTTTCTTAGATATAATGCAAGAACAAATTCATTTTCAGTATTGCACTTTTATCAACTTTTAATAGTGAACCCTTTTTAAATACAATATTTTAAACTTTTTGACTAAATGGGGACATCAAAAATTTAAAATAAAACATCCCAAGCTTCCACGGTACGTTTCCCTTTAAATAATGTGATAGCATGTGTTGTACGCAACACCGAGTTCTAACACACCATAACCAATCAAACTAGCCGTTATAAATAGTAATACCTAATTTTTGAAAATATATATATTTTATATTTCAAAATGGACTTCATTTTTGGATTCGGAATATCGAATTTAGCCTAAGGTGAAATTTTGTTACTTTTCGGATAACTTTCATATTTTGATGAATAGTGAAAATTACTAAATTTTAATTAAAAACAACTTTTTTAATCAAAATAATTAATAGTGATAAATTATGAATTTGAGTGGTTTTAAAGTATATTTAGAATATATTTTTACAATTTAATATAATGTTGGTCATTGGACATAATTTTACAATTAAACCGAACATAAACAAGTGTCAATCTTTTGGTAGTTATTATCTCTTAAAAACACGCTTTTTGTTTTGACAGCGGGAATTAATTTTAAATTAATTTCTGCCACTACTGTGTTTTGAATTTAGGAAAATGGATTCCATATTTGGAATCAGGATGTTCAAATTGTGTAAATAGGTAACTTTTATTTTTAAACATTTTGAATAATTACTGCGGTAAATATTTTATTTACCATGGTTAAGGGTAATTCCGGTAAATAAGGGTTACAAAATAATATTATAATAATACTAAATTACCCTAAAACGTGTCTTAACCCTATTGGTTGATACATGGTCGACCATGGGCATCTTTGAGTCTATTTTGGGACCCCATGGATCCACTTGTAAGTGATAATGACACTTTATTTTAATTAAGTTAAAATGAATACAAAAATGACACAAGCATATATCTTTTAGAAAAACAATTTTTACATAGGGTTATACATGTTGGATTTTCGATTATAAATATTCATTAGAAAGATAAAGAGATTTCCTACATAATGATATTTTATTTATAATTTTTAAACATTAAATAATTTATTTTATTTATGACACAATGATAATGAAGTAATTACTATAATAGTGAAAAATTAAAATAAATGATATTATAAATACCCAAATAAATATAATATGAATCTTTTAGGGAATTAAACTAATTTTCTAGGCTAATATGATATATTAGGATTGATTTAATGGACTTTGTTTGAAGTAATAAATCTGTTATGAGTTCCACAAAAATCAACTATTGAATAGTGTCAAAATTGACATAAAAGAGTTCTTAAAACAAATATTATATTATTAATTGATATTAAATTCCTAAAAATCTAAGGTTCGGCCAAGAGACTTATATTATGATAGGTTAATCATTAATGGACCACTTGGGGGTCGCTTGGATGTATATAGTTAGTTTATTAACCATATTATATAAAAATACAAAGAGACATTGTAAAAGTGAAACTAATTAACTTAGAGTTAATACTTAAAGATAAGGTTAATATAAGTACCCAAACCTGTCTAAATTCTATTGGATGAGTTGTTTTCGACCTATCCCCACCTCATCCTTCGAATAGTCAACTTTGGAGCCTTTTGAAACCGAATATGAATTTATTATAAATTAATATTTCTAGCTTTTCCAAAGGTGCCCCTCACCCCTCTTATAAAATGGCACTCCTCCTTCTCTTTTCCTCACACCTCTCAAGCCACTTGGCTCGTCCAAACTCTGCCCAAATAAGCTCCCCACATCCCTCTCCTCCTCCTTGAAGCTTCCCCTTAGGCAGAAAGCATTTCAAGAAGTCCTTTGGTTCCAACCAAAGTGAGTTACCTAGATTAAAGGAGGTTAACCTACCCCAACAAAGGAAAAGTACAAGGTAAGGGGTTTTAATCTCACTCCTTATTTCCATGAGATTCATGCCATATTGCCACCATCACCTTTTGTGAGGTGTATGTACTACCCATAATTATATTCTTTGTGTAATACACTCTAATTTATGTGTATTTACATATTCATTGTATGATACCTCTTTCATGGGTTGTATATTTCATAAGTTACCAAATTGGTAAGGGTTATTTCAAAACCTCTTCATTATCCGAGGTTGTTTATTCGTAATAATCTACTGGGATTTCTTTATCATCCACATCCATGTTTCATCGAAATGTATTTCAAAACATATTTATTATTTACAATAATATGGGTTAAATTCATTTATACCCTTGTTTGACTTTTTGTGAGAGGTTTATAAAGGAATATTTCCGTCGTTTTCAAAACAAGGTCCTTTTTGACCTTTTCGACAGAATTAAGATTAGAAAGTTTTTTTTACTTATACGGCGGGTGCGGTTATTATCCGCCGTTATAAAATCATCAAAGATTTCCTTACAAGCTTACAAGAATATTTTCAAGAAAATGTTTTATTTTATATGGCTCTTAAATGTTTTCAAAAATAGAAAGAGATATTTCTCTAAAAAGTGTTTTGATTTCATCTATGTCAACATCCTTCGACGGATTTTACGCTTAATTGAAGTTGATTTATTATGATACAAAACTTCTATATTGTATTGAAGGTTTTGTGATATGTTTGACTATGGATGTGCTATTTTTATACCATTCATAGTTTATGGTGAAACTATTGACATTTCGTATGCTAGTTTTAATCCGAATGTTTATGTTATATTTCAAACTTTTCTTCAGATGAATGTGCTAAACAAGTATGTTCCGGGTTGGGGACCGGTAAAAGTAAGCCCTCCAGGTTGGGGACTGGTAAAAGTAAGCCCTCCAGGTTGGGGACTGGTTAAAGTAAGCCCTCCAGGTTAGGGACTGGTAAAATTATGCCCTCCGGGTTGGTGTCCGGTTATTAGAGGCACTCCGGGTTGGTGTACGGTTATTAGAGGCACTCCGGGTTGGTGTCCGGTTATTAGAGGCAATCCGGGTTGGGTTCCAGTTAGAAGTAACCCCTAGGTCTTGGGATGAGGCCTAGACAATGAAATTAACATTTGACATTATGCATTCCAACATTATGAAAGTGGTTATTGATTTTTGAATGTGATTATTCGATTAGTAGAATATCCATGTGAATAAGTAAATGGCATCATTTCATTTTATTTATGCCATACCATGTTGAAAGTTCATGATTGAAAGGCTTTTGTTTTAGTTATACATTGCCTTAAAAGTTTATTCTTATTTATGAAAGTTTCCGCTATATTGTTATCCTTACTGGGCATTTGAGCTCACCCCTTTTTTATGTTTTACTTTTCCCAGGATGTGAAGAAGTAAGTTATGAATGATCTGCAGGGATATCATGAGGGGATAATAGTGTGGACTGTGGAGACATTACGTTGTTGTAGTAGTTTTTCATTATATGATGTAATGTAAAACTTATGAATATATCTAGTGTTTCCAAGGCTACTAAACCAATCGGTCTTTCGGGATTTGATCTTTCTTGTGATCATGCCAATGTTACGAAGTAATGCACCGACTCTGGGTAACTGGGGTCGGGGCGTTACAGTTGGTATCAGAGGAAGTTTAGTAAAAACATTGGAAGCTAGATTTAGATAAACTCTGATTAGAGCACGTAGACCTAAGATTAACTTTGAGGATTAGTATAGAAGAACTTCCTAGAATTTTGGTATTGTAGAGATTTTGTGAGTTTTCCGAGCAATACATCCCTGTCTGGATACGAGCAGGTAGAGGTGGCTCTGGCACAGATGTACCTAGGGGTAAAACCCGAAAACACCACTTTGAGCTAGACTCGAACGGGAACTGGTGCACGACAACGGGCCTTGCTGCACTCTTGGTTACGACACTCCTGGGGGATATGCTTAGGATAACTCTCATTTTCTTTACAAATCATCATGAAGGGTTTATGAGTATATACTTCCTCAAAGGAGGCATTTTTATGATTATGGATTATATCCATAAATAGTTCAATTTATGTTAAGTGTTTTATAAGTATGGGATTATGTATTTTGATTCATAAACTGATCTAGTGTATGCCATTGTTTAGAAATGGCGCCCAGTAGAAGGAATGAGAACTCTAGCAATGCACATGATGCAAAGAGAAAGAAGGATCATATATTTCATGGTCTTAAGCCAGAATTTATAAGAGAAATAGTCTCGCATGTATTATCATCATATGAAGAAATAATATCATGTGTTGATAAGATAAGTAAAGAGTTTACTGAGTCTTATGGCTTTGAAAGGAAGCAAGAGGAGAAAAGGATGGAAGAGAGAAATATGGATAAAGGTAAGAGGGAAAAGAAGAATTTTCCCATATGTGGTAACTGTGGAAAGAAACACCCTGGAACTTGCCTGAAAGGAATGGGAGTTTGTTATAAGTGTGGAGGAAAAGGGCACAAAGTACGTGACTGCAAGGGTAAGAAAATGGTTTCAAATGTACAATGCTTCATTTGCAAGGAGTTTGGACACTACACGAACCTATGTCCCAGTCATCAGACTATGACGCAAATGATGCTATTGGATAATAATCAAGTTATGATACTACCACAGATAAAGAGGAATGATTAGAGTTCTTATGTTGATTATGTCAATTGTGTGTTGTATCAACAATGTACTTGTTATAATAATTATGGAGTATATAAGGATTGTACTACAGTACTATTTCATTAAGGACTTGAGATTGTGTGGAACAATGAAAAGTGACTCAATAACATGATAAATTTTTGGAAAATATATGGTTGAGAGAAAGATAAATCATAATATAGTTCTGATACCGAGGTAGTGATTTTGGAATAATACATGATTGTTTTGGAAAAATTATATTGGATATTCTTGACTACCATGGAACTAATTAATGATTTGTATATTCCATCATTATTGGGGTTTAAAACATTTTTGGATTGAAGAAGTATATCCAGCATTCTATATGGAATAAGGGAGCATGAATGTAACCAATAAGTATTATGATAATTTAGGATGTTTCAGTGTTTTAAAAGAATACATGATGAAGGTATTCATATGCTATTACGGGGTAAAAAGGATCTACATTAAGTTTACCTTCCTTATAAATATTGGACAGTGAGTTTGGATAGAAGTATTTTGGATAAATTCTAGTTTGAGATTAATTTTTGATTACCATAAAAGGACAACCCAGAGGTCGGGCGGCAACCCGTCGCGACTGGCAAGGCCGCAAGACTTGAACCCGCAACCGAAGGGCGACAAGGGTTTATCACCTACCACTATCCCACGAGATGTCCTGTATTAAATAAAGCAGTTTTTTAAAAAGATCTGGTAGATGAATTATAAATTCGTTTATTTTGGAACCCTCTATGAGTAGTATAAATAGAATTTTTTTTACGAGTGAATGATGAGTTTTTGGTATAAATTTATTAATGGATAAAACTCTAATTATAAAGTAAGTATGTCTCCTTATGATCTTAACCAATCTCATGAATAAATTCCTCAACATTAATAAAAGGAACATAGAACAAAAATGTTGTCCTAGATGGTACCTTAAATCATCACTAATTTATGGCTTTGGGATTGTTGACCTTTCCATAGCCATGTTCTCTACCACTCTCCATCAGATAATTGATGGTTAGATTTCTCCTCCATATCCATATTTTCCTACATGGAACCCTAGTATGTGTTATTTTCAGTAATCTTCATACTTTCCACTCTTTAATTTAAATAGAGGCCTCATTAATTCATTTTTCGATGTGGGATTTCAACTAAGATATTTGAAACGTCAAAAATGTGTTATCCCAATACCCTATGTTTTGTTGAACCGATGGTATTTCAAATCATCATAGATTGATGAGTTTAAGGACCTCAATTTTATACATGTTTGTGATTGATGACCTCAATCACTACCTATAAATATTTACGTTTTTCCTCCAATTATATGTCTCTAATTTCCACCAATGTTCTCCTAATCGAGATCATAATTTGGTGGTGACCCTTTAATATCTCTTTTCCTCATATTAAGACTAAATTTTAGTAACCCAATTTCCAATGTGGGTTTTCCCACAAATATATTTTCTATTTTCAACCTTTTATTTTCTAAGAACAATTTCAAATTGCGAGGACACAATTTATTGAAGGAGGGGAGAATGTAACACCCCAAGATTTCATAGTGTGTTATTTCTTCAAAATAATTCAATAACTTGCACTACACGCAACACCGAGTTCAATCACACCATGACTAAAAAAAAGGGCCATTCAAAAGAGGTTATGAATAGTATATCTAAATTTTAAACTTTATATAATCCTTATAATTTTAGAATCCATATTATGAGTTTCTTAGATATAATGCAAGAACAAATTCATTTTCAGTATTGCACTTTTATCAACTTTTAATAGTGAACCCTTTTTAAATACAATATTTTAAACTTTTTGACTAAATGGGGACATCAAAAATTTAAAACAAAACATCCCAAGCTTCCACGGTACGTTTCCCTTTAAATAATGTGATAGCGTGTGTTGTACGCAACACCGAGTTCTAACACACCATAACCAATCAAACTAGCCGTTATAAATAGTAATACCTAATTTTTGAAAATATATATATTTTATATTTCAAAATGGACTTCATTTTTGGATTCGGAATATCGAATTTAGCCTAAGGTGAAATTTTGTTACTTTTCGGATAACTTTCATATTTTGATGAATAGTGAAAATTACTAAATTTTAATTAAAAACAACTTTTTTAATCAAAATAATTAATAGTGATAAATTATGAATTTGAGTGGTTTTAAAGTATATTTAGAATATATTTTTACAATTTAATATAATGTTGGTCATTGGACATAATTTTACAATTAAACTGAACATAAACAAGTGTCAATCTTTTGATAGTTATTATCTCTTAAAAACACGTTTTTTGTTTTGACAGCGGGAATTAATTTTAAATTAATTTCTGCCACTACTGTGTTTTGAATTTAGGAAAATGGATTCCATATTTGGAATCAGGATGTTCAAATTGTGTAAATAGGTAACTTTTATTTTTAGACATTTTGAATAATTACTGCGGTAAATATTTTATTTACCATGGTTAAGGGTAATTCTGGTAAATAAGGGTTAAAAAATAATATTATAATAATACTAAATTACCCTAAAACGTGTCTTAACCCTATTGGTTGATACATGGTCGACCATGGCCATCTTTGAGTCTATTTTGGGACCCCATGGATCCACTTGTAAGTGATAATGACACTTTATTTTAATTAAGTTAAAATGAATACAAAAATGACACAAGCATATATCTTTTAGCAAAACAATTTTTACATAAGGTTATACATGTTGGATTTTCGATTATAAATATTCATTAGAAAGCTCAAGAGATTTACTACATAATGATATTTTATTTATAATTTTTAAACATTAAATAATTTATTTTATTTATGACACAATGATGATGCAGTAATTACTATAATAGTGAAAAATTAAAATAATTGATATTATAAATACCCAAATAAATATAATATGAAACTTTTAATGAATTAAACTAATTTTCTAGGCTAATATGATATATTAGGATTGATTTAATGGACTTTGTTTGAAGTAATCAATCTGTTATGAGTTTCACAAAAATCAACTATTGAATAGTGTCAAAATTGACATAAAAGAGTTCTTAAAACAAATATTATATTATTAATTGATATTAAATTCCTAAAAATCTAAGGATCGGCCAAGAGACTTATATTATGATAGGTTAATCATTAATGGACCACTTGGGGGTCGCTTGGATGTATATAGTAAGTTTATTAACCATATTATATAAAAATAAAAAGAGACATTGTAAAAGTGAAACTAATTAACTTAGAGTTAATACTTAAAGATAAGGTTAATATAAGTACCCAAACCTGTCTAAATTCTATTGGATGAGTTGTTTTCGACCTATCCCCACCTCATCCTTTGAATAGTTAACTTTGGAGCCTTTGGAAACCGAATATGAATTTATTATAAATTAATATTTCTAGCTTTTCCAAAGGTGCCCCTCACCCCTCTTATAAAAGGGCACTCCTCCTTCTCTTTTCCTCACACCTCTCAAGCCACTTGGCTCGTCCAAACTCTGCCCAAATAAGCTCCCCACATCCCTCTCCTCCTCCTTGATGCTTCCCCTTAGGCAGAAAGCATTTCAAGAAGTCCTTTGGTTCCAACCAAAGTGAGTTACCTAGATTAAATAAGGTTAACCTACCCCAACAAAGGAAAAGTACAAGGTAAGGGGTTTTCATCTCACTCCTTATTTCCGTGAGATTCATGCCATATTGCCACCATCACCTTTTGTGAGGTGTATGTACTACCCATAATTATATTCTTTGTGTAATACACTCTAATTTATGTGTATTTACATATTCATTGTATGATACCTCTTTCATGGGTTGTATGTTTCATAAGTTACCAAATTGGTAAGGGTTATTTCACAACCTCTTCATTATCCGAGGTTGTTTATACGTAATAATCTACTGGGATTTCTTTATCATCCACATCCATGTTTCATCGAAATGTATTTCAAAACATATTTATTATTTACAATAATAAGGGTTAAATTCATTTATACCCTTTTTTGACTTTTTGTAAGAGGTTTATAAAGGAATATTTCCGTCGTTTTCAAAACATGGTCCTTTTTGACCTTTTCGACAGAATTAAGATAAGAATGTTTTTTTTACTTATACGGCGGGTGCGGTTATTATCCGCCGTTATAAAATCATCAAAGATTTTCTTACAAGCTTACAAGAATATTTTCAAGAAAATGTTTTATTTTATATGGCTCTTAAATGTTTTCAAAAATAGAAAGAGATATTTCTCTAAAAAGTGTTTTGATTTCATCTATGTCAACATCCTTCGACGGATTTTACGCTTAATTGAAGTTGATTTATTATGATACAAAACATCAATATTGTATTGAAGGTTTTGTGATATGTTTGACTGTGGATGTGCTATTTTTATACCATTCATAGTTCATGGTGAAACTATTGACATTTCGTATGCTAGTTTTAATCCGAATGTTTATGTTATATTTCAAACTTTTCTTCAGATGAATGTGCTAAACAAGTATGTTCCGGGTTGGGGACCGGTAAAAGTAAGCCCTCCAGGTTGGGGACTGGTAAAAGTAAGCCCTCCAGGTTGGGGACTGGTTAAAGTAAGCCCTCCAGGTTAGGGACTGGTAAAATTATGCCCTCCGGGTTGGTGTCCGGTTATTAGAGGCACTCCGGGTTGGTGTCCGGTTATTAGAGGCACTCCGGGTTGGTGTCCAGTTATTAGAGGCACTCCGGGTTGGGTTCCGGTTAGAAGTAACCCCTAGGTCTTGGGATGAGGCCTAGACAATGAAATTAACATTTGACATTATGCATTCCAACATTATGAAAGTGGTTATTGATTTTTGCATGTGATTATTCGATTAGTAGAATATCCATGTGAATAAGTAAATGGCATTATTTTATTTTATTTATGCCATACCATGTTGAAAGTTCATGATTGAAAGGCTTTTGTTTTAGTTATACATTGCCTTAAAAGTTTATTCTTATTTATGAAAGTTTCCGCTATATTGTTATCCTTACTGGGCATTTGAGCTCACCCCTTTTTTATGTTTTACTTTTCCCAGGATGTGAAGAAGTAAGTTATGAATGATCTGCAGGGATATCATGAGGGGATAATAGTGTGGACTGTGGAGACATTACGTTGTTGTAGTAGTTTTTCATTATATGATGTAATGTAAAACTTATGAATATATCTAGTGTTTCCAAGGATACTAAACCAATCGGTCTTTCGGGATTTGATCTTTCTTGTGATCATGCCAATGTTACGAAGTAATGCACCGACTCTGGGTAACTGGGGTCGGGGCGTTACAATCATGACCTGAAATACTGACCAGTTTAGTAGCCTTGGATGAACTAGATACATACTTAAGTTTTACATTACATTATAATATGAAAAATCAACATTGTGTCTTCTTTGATAACACTCATATCCCATATCCTATCCCTAAAGATCTGTCATAATAAAATTCTTTACATCCTAGAAAAAATAAAACATAAGAAAAGGATGAGCTCAGATGCTCAGTAAGGATAACAATATAGTAGACAGTGTCATAACTAAGCATAAACATTTAAGGAAATGTATTGGACCAAACCAGAAGACATTTAAACATAAACATCAGCATAATATGGCAAAGATAAATCAAATATTCACAAGTAATATCTATATATAATATTATAATGATGGAATGCATAATTACATACATCATAACCACATAGTCATGGCCTCGTTCCGAGACTACAAATAATTTTTTTTTTCAAGGCCTTGTGCCAAGACACTATTTTGTCTCATGATACCAACCGATGCATCGAGGGTATATAGACAGCCCAGCCCATCACTTATTATGTCAAATTCATTCCTTGTATTAATGTGTGAAACATAACATAAACATTCATATTAAACTAACATACAAAATGTTAAAAATTTAACCGTAAATCGTGAATGAAAAAAATAACACATCCATAGTAAATGATATCATATAATTGTCAATATAATATGGAATATTGTATCATAGTAAATCAGCATCAATTAAACATAAAATCCAACAACAGATGTTAACATATATGAAATCAATCCAAAAACTATTTGAGATAAATATATCTTTCTACTTTGAAATCATTAAAAAGTTCTGTAATTATAGAAGAGAAAATTTATTTTGAAAATATTATTATAACATAGTAAGGGAAGCATAGAAGGTGTTTTGATGGAGAAAGATAACATCACTCGCCGTATTAGATTAAAAACATTCCTTCCTTAATTTTTTGAAATGTTTTTAAAGGAACTTATTAGGAAAATGATGGAAATATTCCTTTCAAAACATTTTATAAAATGTAAAAACGGGTATAAATGACTTTAACACATAGTTTAGGAAATAAAAAAATGTTTTGAAATACATTTTTAATAAACACGAATGTGGATAATAAATAATTCCCATTATATACTTTTGTATAAATATTCTAGGATAATAAAGATATTGTAAAATTAATCATTACATTGAATTTTATATATAATATAGTATGTTAAACTCTTGTATAATAGTTAAATAATTTTTAATAAATTATAAAATAACAACAAACATAAATATGATATCATATATGATCCTCTATTATTTCTTTGTTAATAATATTCCAGTAGTATCATTGTTTTGGGTGTTAACTGATTAATTTTTCTTTATATGTTTTGTTATTTAAGTCATGTTTGTTATGGAGAGGATGTATTTGATTCGTATCCAGAATGATATAATGTATTTTAGCATTATTTTTAATCCTCATATGAAATTTATTCTTGAATAGTTATGGTTGGGAATGATAAATAATTGTGTCGTGGAGATGGTAAGTTGTACATTCGCATGAGAGAAAAAATCATTCTATTAATGGTAAAATAATATATAAATGGATGGTGAATTATATATACAGTATAATCAACAAGTAATATTTATTATTTATATCAATTATACTCATTATTATACCCATCCAAATAATGATGTTTTGAATAACAAACTACACCATGATGTGGATACAGAAAGCGATACATAGGCATATATGATGACATTTTAATTCATAGGATGGATAGAATAATGAATATGGTTATAGGATATTTCTAATAAAATCAAAGATTCTTTAATAAACTATATTTATTAATCTGGTATGGAAATAACAAAGAATGTGGAAGTGGAAGAAGAAAATAACATTGAAAGATGTGATGAAATAATTACCTCTTCTTCGGGTTATTTCTTTTGATTTGGACAAAAGGGATCCATATATTGGCTTCATGATCATAGTAAGGCCTCTAGGATTAACTGAGGGTAGTTGGGAGGAGATTTTGGTAGGAGTTGGCTGAGAAAAATGTCTTTGGAGGTGTGAATTTTAGATAATGGGAAGTATCCTTTTATAAGAGATGTGACATCCACTTTAGGAAGAGTTTGAAATATTATCTTATAATAAAATTATTTTTCTATTTATAATATCTCCAAATGGATTTATTTCTAGGATAAGGTTTTATGGGTCTAAATCATCTCCAAGATAAGGTTTTATAAAATTTTAGGTCACCATATTAGCATTATCTTTATGATTTAACTCTTGGTTAAATAGATTAACTTTTACCATGGATTTTGTACTTATACTACATGGTAAATATAGTTACTATAAAATTACAAGAGAAACTCAAGTGGGAAATTAATTACATATATAACATTATATATGTTATTTTTTCAAATCCTATATTTTTGGGCGTATTATATCATTTAATAAAATTGTAATTGTTTTAAAACCTCATTTATTTAAATTTTGACACTATTTAGTAATTGATTTTTGTGAAAGTCATAAAAACATGATAAAAAATTCATTTAATCAACACTAACATGTCATATTCACCTAGAAATTATATGGATGGATTTAAACCATTCAGATTATAGTTATTTTAATATTTATAATATAATTTATTTAATTCATTCATTAATAAGAAAAATACTTCATCAATATTGTGTCATATATAAATATATTTATTTTAGGTCTAAAAATTATAAATAAAATATCATGATGTAGGAAATATTTTTATCTTCCTAATTAATATTTATAGTTGAGGATATCAATTATATAACCATGTATAAAAATTGATTCAGTGAAAGATACATGTTTATGTTATATTTTTATATTCTTTAAATTAATTCTTATGAAATGTCATTTTTACATCCATGTGGCTCCATGGGGTCCCAAAGTTGACCAAAGGAATACAATGGTTGGAAATATCTCATAAAATAAGATTAATATATGTGTTCGGATAGTTTAATATTATTTTTTATGCATATTTACTAGATTTACACTTTAACGATTGCAAATAAAATAATTACTGATGTTATTATTCATAATGTCCATAAAATAAAAGATACCTATTTACATAATTTGAACCTTATAATTACAAATATTGAATCCAATTTTCAAAATTCAAAACATATAAGTTGATGTATGATAGGACCAATATGGGCTTATATACCCTAAGAGGGGGGGGGGTGAATCAGGGTATGGATATTCTTTATCAGAGTTCTTCCTGCCCCGCTAGATCATGAACTCTTTGTTGCAAGGGTCACTTTGTTTGAACTTGTGTGTATGTTATGATCAATTACTTTCTTCTCTATCTGCTGATGATGCTTTCAATGCAATGCGGGAAAATTAGCAGGTAGACGCAGAGATTTTTACTTGGTTCACCCTCACTGGGCTACGTCCAAGGAGCATACGCCGACAGGTTTTCGGTCGTACCAAATTACAGTAATCTTCACTAGATGTGGACAAAAAGTTCGGGCTAGATCACTTCTATGCCCAGGCCCACTGCCTTTACAATGATTAGGGTCAGCTCACGGCTTTCCCAAGGGTCACTTCGTGTTTCTCTCTCTCTGGCTCGCTGCTGGTGGAGAGAATCACCTTCTTCCTCTTCCTAAGCTCACTGCTCTTGGAAGGGAATCCAATCACAGTTTATAGACCTATAGGTCTCTTCATTTGCATGAAATAATGCATCTTGAACTGTTGATAGATGCTCTGTTGAAGTCCAACTTTCATCCACTGATTAATACACCTTTGCCTATTATCCACTGGGCAATTCCTTTTGGAAACACCTTCGCAAAGCACCCTACTTCGCTAGGCTCCCAATTTCGCGAAGCTCAAACACGCCTTCGTGAAGCTACTACCTTTTCACGAAGCACTCTCGCGAAGCACTACTGCGAAGCTCAAGCCGTTGCAAAGAAACGTCCCTCGCGAAGCTTACTAATCCAACGCGGAGCACGCAGGTTTCGCGGAGCTACAATAGCCGCCACGAAACTCCTCTTTCACGAAGCATACTGGCTCCGCGAACCACCTTCGCAATACGAGAGAAAAATATTTTCTCTGAAAATTCACTCTACTTCTCTCGAGGGGGTTGGCCTCTATTTATAGACGATTCCACCGACCCTCGAACTTTCCGCGCGAAGTCAACGCCACGTCATCACCAATCACGAAGCTCCGATGTTTCCGCTGGAATTTTGTCTAAATCGCGAAGCACCACATAAATTTTCCGTTTGCGGAGCTTGACGTAATCACGAAGCATCACTGTCAACATTCCTTCGCGCCATCGCCGTGAAGCTCCCTCACAAAGCCCTTCACCGCCGCGATGCGCTTCAGCCTCTTCCATTCGCGACGCTTGGCGTAATTGCGAAGACTCACTGCCTCCATTCTTTTGGTCTTCGCGATTTCCAAACCATGAATCCTATCTTTGAAAAATTCAGGCCTTTTCCATATTACATAATGATCTTCATGGAAATCCAATTTTTGCGATGGTCACCAAATTCCAAATTTTGGACCCCAAAAATTTGGAAAACACTCGGAAACGACGCCACCTTGTACTGCTCTTTTGTACCGCCTCCAGATCGTCCATTCCATTGTCATCTTTCTTTGTTAACAAGGATTGTCAACAACTTCTTGGGAACTCGACAAATATCCATGAAAACCTGCTTTGTCAACAAACACAATCAACCCAAAAATAATGCAATGTTACCTTGAGGGATTTATTCCCAACAATCTCCCCCTTTGGGTTTGCTGACAACTCTTCACAAATCTACTCAGAAATATTTTCTGCACTTTGATACCTCACTGAGTCTTCTTCCAGCCACAACCACCATTCGCCTCTTGCGATTCTGATAGTGTTCAAGGATTCACTTAACACGTACTCTAAGACAATATGAGCAATGCTCGGTGTGAGAAACAAGAGTAGTATGAAAAGTTCATCAATGAATCACTTCATGTTAAACACCAATTGTCGATTCCAACCTGATACCAATTCATAAATTGATACCAATTTTTGAACCACACTGATCCCAATTGGTGATAGTTGGACACCTTCTCTCACCATTCCAACACCACTGTTCTGCTTTTATCACGACCCTTAGCTGTCGTGATATCTCTTCTTTGATCGATCACTTCTAGCATCGTCAGATTTAAAAATCTCCCCCTTTCTCATTTCTCCCCCTATCTGGCTGCCCCACTGGTCAGCTTCTCCCCCTTGAACAATCACTATTTTCTCCCCCTTTGTCAACGAACCCAATGGTCGCTCCTTTGTAGTATGTAACATAGTAGAGAACACATATCAGCACATTAGGGAGAAACACATCATACCTCGGGGAGGGGGGGGGGTGCCCCACATCCAAACTATTTCAAGTGTGGGGAATCGACGGAACTCCCAGAACCAGTCGATGCCTCTCAAAAGCTTCCTTGGGTAAGGCCTTTGTCAGAATTTCTGCAACCTATAACTCTGTAGGCACGTACTCCAACATCATGATTCACTGCTCAAACTTATCCTTGATAAAATGATACTTAATCTCAATGTGCTTTGTCCTTGAGTGATGGACGAGATTTTTGCTGAGATTTATAGCACTTGAGTTATCGCACTGGATTCCGATCAGAGACTTCACCTCAACTCTCATATCTTCAAGCTGCTGCTTCATCCATAATAACTGTGTGCAAGCTTGAGTGGCCGCAATATACTCAGCTTCCGCGGTTCTCAACAAAATGCAATATTGCTTCTTGCTTAGCCAAGAAATACACAATCCACCAAGATAGAATGCACCACTTAATGTTGATTTTCTGTCATTTGTTGATCCGTCCTAGTCTACATCAGTATATCCCAATAACTCTGTCTGAGATTTGTCATTATATGTCAAACCGAAATCCAACGTTTCCCTGATATACTGAAGTATTCTTTTCACTATAATCATGTGGATTTCATTGGGATTACTCTTATATCTCTCTGCTTGGCTTGTGGAAAAAACAATATCATGCATTGTTGCGGTCATGTACAACAAACTGCTAATCTGCCTGTTTTCAGTGAAATTAACTGCCCTACCACTGTAATCTTCTAATGATTTCATCCGGGTAGAAACCATAGTCTTCATCTCCTTGGAATTTTCCATTCCAAATCATTCCAAAGAATCCTTTCCATATTTGGATTAGGAAATGAATGTTTCATTCCTGCCTTGTGTACCGCTGAAAACCAAACTTCTTCAAATGCTGATATAGCCTTCAGTACCATGCTCTTGATGCTTGTTTCATCCCATTGACGCCTTCTTCCGCCTGCCAACTTTATTATAATCCTCATGAATGAGAAAACCATCTCGCTGCTCAATGTACACCTCTTCTTCCAGAAACCCATTTAGAAATGCAGTCTTTACATCCATATAGAACTCTTTGAACTTTCTTTGCCCTGCAATGGCTAGGAATAATCTGATTGTCTCCTGCCTTGTAATCGGTCCAAATGTCTCATCACCATTTATTCCATTTATCTAGGAGTATCCTTTGCACATCAGTCATGCTTTGTTCTAAATCACCGTTCCATATTCATTCATCTTGTCTTAATAGACCCATTTAGTCCTGATGACATTTTTATCTGCTGGCATCGAAACAATCTCCCATATCTGGTTCTTCACAATCTGATCAAGCATTTTATTCATAGCATGAACCCAGTTTTCAATGTCAGCTGCATCAGAAAATCATTTCAACTCTACTTGAGGTAGGAAAGATGTCTTCTGTAGTGACTTCATTATTCTTGTTCAAACATGAGCTGCCTGATCACCAATGTTATCTTGTCTATCAATTTCAGCTCAGCTCTTTGGATTCCTTGTAGGAAAAAACTAGACACTTTCATGTTCATCATCGGTGTCTTTTTCTGAATCAGCATAAGCCACTTCTACTCTCCCTGTGTTGCTTTCTTCCTCAACACTTTCATCAGGAAGATGTTCACTGACTCATTTTTCAGTGGCTTCATTTCTTTCAGCAACATTTCTCAGATTATTGTTGAGACGCATTTGATTTTCTCTTGCAGCTTCTTGGTATCCTGAAAATAGTTACCTGATACCATATTGTTAGAGAAAATAGATAAGCATGAAATGCATTGTTATTGTTACTTCTCCCTGTGCTTCGTTCTCCCTCAATAGGAAACACCTGAGCCGAGTCATCCAATTATTGCATTTATGGCTCTTGAATCTGATTTGGATTTAGAATTCTCCCCCTATGTTACACAACACTTATATCTGTTAGGACCAAAGGTAGAGACCCATAACCATTCTTCTCGACGTGCACCATTTATACTAATATGGCACTCAACATCGAGCCATTAACCAAATCTCTAAGCCTACTGAGTTGGAACTCGTTGTAGGAAACAAGAGATAAAGCTAATAACACAATCACTTCTAATTGTGCTTAGTTTCTCCCTTTCATTTTCAATTCTTCTACCTGATTTGAATCAATTAAAACCCTAGAGCATATCACTTCTCCACTTCACATCCTTAGATGCCACTACCCCATGGAATATATATCCCTAAAACCTGAAACACATGAATCATCAGTTAATAGCATTTATATACGTAGGGAGAGGGGGAATCTTCTGGAATCCTCATTATGAGGATGGTGCATGATCCTGATGGGTCAACCCTTTGATTCTTTCTTGCAGAGCATCACACTCTTTCATTGCTTCTTCTAACTGCCTAGCCAACTTCAACTTCTCTAGCCATATGACTAAGAATTCATTTCCCACATGCTGAGCTTTTTTATGATAATTAGATTATAAAGGCTTGTCCTTTCTCACAATTTGGGGTTTAAACCCACTAGTACACATTTCCTTCTATGATGTTCCACCAAAATTCCATTTTCCTTGATTATTTCTCTGAGTAGGAATCTCTTTTATTTCCATCTTCCCATGATTATTCCACCTTTGCAAGGATATTGCACCTTCCTCTTTTTTCTGCCGTTAAACACGCCATGCTAATTTTTCAATATGTTCTTTATTCATCTTTCTTTTATCAGATTTTTGAGTCACCACACTAATTTTCATTGATGGTGGGTCCTCCACTGAACGTCCATTCTTGTTACTCACAGTTGTAGAGTTTCCTCCCTTTTTCTTCCAGATTTGTTCATGTCCTTTCTTATGGGGAGGTTGTGAGTGTGACAGAGGAGGTGACTGATACACCTTTTGTTTAGCTCTATATGATTCCCCTGAGGATCTAAGAATATTCTCAAACTTACCACATTGTCTCCCAGTGTAGAATTTCTCATTATGCATCACTGGGGTTGAGAATCTCCTTTCGAGTCCCTTTTCCTTACTTTCTTTATTCAAGCTGCAATGTCTTTCCAAATGACCATAATCAGAACATATAAACATTTTCCATCAATGGTATACCTCATTTTGTAATTTCTATGTCGAGATGTTGATGCAGCATGACTTCTTTCTCTGACATTGAGCTTTTGAGCTTCCTGAGACATACTCATGGTGTGTGCTTTTATTCCACAGTAATAGCATCTAATAAATGCCTTCCCCTGAGAGAATTTTCGCTCTGATTTCTCATGATGCTTCTTCTTATTCTCAAATTTATCAAAGATTCTATTTTCATAGCATGAGATGTATTCAGAGCCTCTGAAAAAATGCTTGATGTGTGGCCATGAATCCTGCAGAAATAGCACATGTCATCACTTCTTCTTGTAGCTGTCCTCCTAGGACTATCTACATCACCTACATGGTTTTCACCATTTCTGGAGTTGTTCACGACTCTCTTTCTGTACTTCATGGGAGAAGGTTCATCAAATCCAATACTAGTTTTTCCCAAGTTATATGGTCTCTGAGCAGAGAAAATATTTTGTTGTTTCTCTTCAGAAATCTGATACTTCCTTTTCATTTTATCATCACCTTCCGAAGGATAATCAAATAGTAAGTACAGTGCATCCTTCATCTTAGGTATTCCTCTAGTATTGGATTTCTCCACTTCCTTCTTCACTGACTCTATCTCTTCTTCCAACTTCTGAATCTTCATATCACTTGATTCAAGTTGGGCATTAAGTTCTCTTCTAAGATTATTTCCACAACTCATCTCATTTTCTAGTTCCCGTGTGATCTTTTCTACCTTGTCATTATGCCCCTTTAATTTCAATCTTTCATGAGCAATAGAATCACAACAACAAGCACTCTCTTGTTGTAGCATTTTATTCTTCTAAAGTAGTTCAGATAACTCTGTAGTTAGATCAGCATTTTTAGATCTCAAGTTCTGAATCTCATCTGAGTTCAGATTCTTCCCCTTGTCACTAGCTTTTTATTTTTCCACCTTTTCAGATATCTTTCTCAATTCTTCATCTTGAGAATCATTTTTCTCCCTCAGATCAGTAACTACATCAATAAGCCTTTGATTCAGACTTCTTAGCTTGTTGATCTCAGTTCTCAGTTCTTGGATCAGAATATCTTTAGATTTAGTTTCATCAGTGAGTTTCTGATCCAATTCCTTCTCTTTGTGGACAACTTCCACTTTTTGACATCTGGGAGTTTCTTCATCACCAGTCATTTCTGCATCACTTTGAATTTCAAATACTTCACTCATTCATACATTACAATTAAGGGAATCCATATTTTCCTTATCATATTCATCTAGGCCTTCTTTCAGTAAGCTATTTGATTCTTTTAATTGAATAAATATTTTTCCATACAAACATCCACACTGAGGAATACCACTTGGCTTCTGATTCTTCTTTGATGTTTTTCCCTTTGCCATGTCACCCTGAGATAATAGTAGAAAAATTATTCTAACCACACAGATCAACTACACCAAGTCGGAGCAAACAAATCTGATAACAGCAACCTTCCCTCTGATACTAATTGATAGGACCAATAAGGGCCTATATACCCTGAGAGGGGGTGTGAATCAGGGTATGGATATTATTTTTCAGATTTCTTCCTGCCCCGCTGGATCTTGACCTCTTTGTTACAAGGGTCACTTTTTTTGCACTTGTGTGTATGTTATGATCACTTACTTTCTTCTATATCTGCTGATTATGCTTTAAATGCAATGCGGGAAAATTAGTAGGTAGACGCAGATATTTTTACTTGGTTCACCCTCATTGGGCTACGTCCAAGGAGCATACGCTGACAGGTTGCCGGTCGTACCAAATTCCACTAATATTCACAACATGTGGATACAATGTTTCGGGCTAGAACACTTCTATGCCCATGCTCACTGCCTTTAAAATGTTTAGGGTCAGCTCACTGCTTTCCCAAGGGTCACTCCCTGGTTCTCTCTCTCTGGCTCACTGCCGGTGGAGAGGATCACCTTCTTCCTCTTCCTAAGCTCACTGCTCTTAGAAGGGAATCCACTCACAATTTATAGACCTGTAGGTCTCTTCATTTTCATGAAATAATGCATCTTCAACTGTTGATAGATGCTTTGTTGAAGTCCAACTTTCATCCACTGATGAATACCCCTTTGCCTCTTAACCACTGGGCAATTCCTTTTGGAAACACCATCGCAAGGCACCCTACTTCCCTAGGCTCCCAATTTCACGAAGCTCAAACAAGCCTTCGCGAAGCTCCTGCCTTTTCACGAAGCACTCTCGCAAAAAACTACTACAGAATCTCAAGACGTTGCAAAGAAACATCCCTCGTGAAGCTTTCTAAGCCAACGCGGAGCTCACAAGTTTCGCGGAGCTACAATAGCCGCCGTGAAGCTCCTCTTTCGTGAAGCACACTGGCTCCGCAAACCACCTTCGCAATACGAGAGAAAAATATTTTCTCTGAAAATTCTCTCTACTTCTTTCGAGGGGTTTGGCCTCTATTTATAGGTGATTCCACCGACCCTCGAACATTCCGCACGAATTCAACGTCACGTCATCGCCAATCGCGTTGCTCCAAAGTTTCCGCCGGAATTCTGTCCAAATCGCGAAGCACCACGAAAATTTTCCGTTCGTGGAGCTTGACGTAATAGTGAAGCATCGCCGTCAACATTCCTTCGCGCCTTCGCTGCGAAGCTCCCTCGCAAATCCCTTCACCGCCGCGATGCACTTCAGCCTCTGCCGTTCGCGAAGCTTGAAGTAATCGCGTAAACTCACCGCCTCCATTCTTTTGGTCTTTGCGATTTCCAAACCATGAATCCTATCTTTTTGAAATTCATGCCTTTGCCATATTACATTATGATCTTCATGGAAATCCTATTTTCACGATGCTCACCAAATTCCAAATTTTGTACCCCAAAAAGTTGGAAAACACTGGGAAACGACGCCACCTTGTACTGCTCTTTTGTACCGCCACCAGATCATCCTTTCCTTTGTCATCTTTCTTTGTTAACAAGGATTGTCAACAACTTCTTGGGAAGTCGACAAATATCCATGAAAACCCGCTTTGTCAAAAAACACAGTGAACCCAAAAATACTGCAATGTTACATTGAGGAATTTTTGCCCAAATATGTAATTAATTAAAAATTAATTCCCAATTTCAAATCCAAAATGTGGGTTTTTTAGAAATAAAAACTATCAAAATATTTACTTGTGTTTATGTAAAATTTAAATATGAAATTACATCCAATGACTTACATTATATGGAATGATAAAAATCTAATCTAATGATGCTTTAAAACCATTCAAATTTAAAATTTTAGAATAAAAATTATTTTGATTAAAAAAGTTTTTTTTAATTAAAATTTAGTATTTTCACTATTCATCAATATATGTAAGTTATCAAGAAAGTA
This sequence comes from Viscum album, assembly GCA_963277665.1. Classification (NCBI taxonomy): domain Eukaryota; kingdom Viridiplantae; phylum Streptophyta; class Magnoliopsida; order Santalales; family Viscaceae; genus Viscum; species Viscum album. The sequence continues at coordinate 386,084,805 of OY728148.1, read as the reverse complement.
CCCAAAATTCACACTAAGATAATTTTTATATTCAGAATCCAAAAAAATGTATATTTTGAAGAATAAAATTTATAAAATTTCAAAAAGTGGGTATTACTAATCATAACTAATTTTTAAATGGCTAGTTTGATTGGTCAGGATTTGTAAGAACTCAGAGCTGCATACAACACATGCTATTGTATTAATCAAAGAGAAGTGTACCGTAGAAGCTTGGGGTGTAACAATTTTTCCCTCATTTATTTGTTTCGATGTCTGTCATGATTCATTGCTTGAGAATGTTGTGTGAGAATAAAAATGATATTTTCCATTCTATATCCAATAAAATTTAGATTCTTAGGACGAATATAATTCTAATATCTATCACACTCCATAATAAAACATTTCCTGCAGGTTTTATCCATTGAATTAAACCAAAAAACATTGTTTAAGAGACAATAGTCATGGCGAGGATCCACAAAATCAGGAAAAATCAATTATATGATTCTTAAATCAAAAAAAAATTCATTAGAGTATAAAAGAATAGATTTAATCATGGTAATTCATATTCATCATCTTTTTAAATAATTCAGGATAGTTTATTAAGAGTTTTTCAATTTCCAAAGCATATGCCCCTTAAGTGTCATACCTGGTTTTTTACAAGCTGATGATAAAGTCTTCATTAATGTACCATTTTCAAAATTATTACCCATAAGAACATATTTTTACAAAGTCATGTCCACTTAGAGTATCTATATATATATTTATTTTATTGGAAACTATTTTCTCTATACTTTATCAAATTTCCAGGATAGTTTCCTATATATTGACTTATCCATAAAGAATTTGCTAAAACAATCCTTATAATTATCCATAGATATCTCAATAATGTTTTTCCGCATATGTTTCCAAAAATAAACTAAACCTATCCCATTTTACCAATAATAGTGAACCAATATTATAATAAATAAATATAACAATATTTTTTATTAATATTCATCACATTAAAAAAACCAAATCACGAGGATTGTAATAGTTTAAAATATCTAGAAACATGGGAACACAGAAAACTAATAAATATATAAACTAATTGATCTCCAATGATTATATTTATAACTAGAACCCTTATGAGATATATCATACGTAATAAATTTCATCAAAATATGGGGAAGGAAAACATAATAAATAGTGATCACATATGCTCAATAAGGGTAACCATGGGATATACATAATAAAAACACAAACATAAGGGTATTATAAAATGATCATAACATTTTAAAACCATTAAATGCATATAAAATATCATGATTTTTATTTAATTGACAAATAATTACAGTTCCTGATAATTTAATCGCAATATAATAAATAAAGATCCATGAGATCATAAAATTTTCATAATTCATAGATTTTTTTCATAATGATTAGTATATAAAATCATTTCTATAGGAGACCAATATCACTACCAATACTATCAAAATTTAATGGGTTCACTTTGAAAACCATAATAGTAGTCATGTTTTATTCCCACAACCATCATAGAAGAAAAATTCCCTTACTAGACTCAGTTCACTAACCATTTTATCCCTATCAATCTCATGATATATAAATAATTACCCGAAATGTTAGAGGGAGATATAGGGCCCAATTATATTATAATGAAAACATAATTTATGTGTTCCAAAAGATTATAAAACATTTATCATATCATAACCCATGAAATGAAATGTGTTTCATAAAAATTTAATACTATCATTACCCATGGAGAAGAGTCTGGTTTCATTATCATTTAATAATTTAGCATAACATAACCCATAGAAACATAAGTGGGTTTTGATATTAATATTATGTATGTATAACCCATGAATGAGAAAAGGGTTTTATAGATATAATTAATTCATAGAAATATGACATTAATAGAAATAATATGAATGATATCCTTATATCATATCCTAAGTAAGGACTATGTAACATCAACCGATTTAATCAATGATAAAAAACAATTTTGAATTATCATTAAGAACATATCTCAAGGAGAATATCCTTTCTGGTTTAAAAAACATTATAAAAAATAAAAATATTTAATGTCCTTTTATTTTAAAATAAAATTTGAATCTTATAAATTAATCTTTAAAAAATATAATTTTCATGATAACAGTACGTTTTGTTCATATCATACCTTTTAAAAAATATATTTCATTCACATTTTCTACAAAAGAAATACAGGAATTATTAGAAAAGAAATATAAATATTCCATTAATTTGTATTATTAAAATTAAAACATGGGTAAATATTCATTTTAAAATCATAGGATAATTTTAAAAAAATTTTGATAACATTTTTAGAAAAAAATGTTTTGGAAGAAAATAGATTTCCTACATAAGAGGGAAATAATGTTAGATTACTTGAAAAAAAAATTGTATCTTATTTGAACAACCAATGTGTTGTAAAATAGTATTATTACTAGAAAATAGCACTAATAACTATAATATAAGAAAATACACGAGTTTATTGATTTATGGATCATAAGATATTATCATTGGAAACAAAATTATAAAAAATACTGAAAAATGACGAGATTTTAACATAAAATCATTACCACATTGTAAAATTGAATAATAAGACCTAGAAAGGAATAATATAAAATGGAACGTAAAATATCATGAGGAAATATAAATTTATGATATTATATGTCAATGTGGCTATATATACACCTCATGAATTATTATTAGTGCATAACATAATGTATATCTCTTTGAAAAAAAATTGAGACAAAAAAATACCTTACATTTATAATTAAATTCCATCATACACATTAAATACTACGTTACAATAAATTCAAGTTTATTATCAATATATTATGGAAATATATTCATATATATCTTACCATATATATTTTTTCCTATAACCTTTTATTATCATCTTATTAACAATTCCATGTTAATGTTACATTTCATGTAATAATTGCTTTTCTTGTATTTATTTTGATGGGTTATTTTTGGTCCATTTAATTTGATAATGATTACATAAAATCTAGAACATTAAAAAGTAGTTAAATATTTTATATATTCATTACATATTTATTTATAGTAATCCATAAAATTTAGGGATAGAAAATGAAATTCCCCACTCATGATGATGCTAGGTTGTACATACACATGAATGGTGTTTCAATTTCCTTATCTGATTGAATGATATAAAGGTGAATGATATAATTTGGTTACATAATAATTTTAATTTAATATATATAATATATTTATGTTAAAAAAATATTTCTTACCTTCCATGTAAATAATTGATGGATCACATCACTTCGTGAGGCAGTAATCCACAGTACACACGAGAGAGGTTATCATATTCCTACAAAATGGTGAGTATGAAGGTTTGTGTGATATAATAAATAAATAATTATAATAATATCAAAAATATAAACTAAAAAAATAAATATACCATTATTTACATCATATATAACTTGTAATGGAATAATAAATGACATCAGTTCGTGAGGCGGTAATCCTCAATGGACACGAACAATGATTTCATAACCCATTTGATGGAAGTGGATATTTTTGTAGGTAACTACCTTTAGGAAAAAAATATTAGTATATGTGTGATACTGAGGTTATTTTATTAGCATATTAGAATAAATATTTATGTCATTTGTAGATGAAATAAAAAAAACTCATCGATGAAAATAACCTCTTCTTCAAGTATCATCCTGATGTTTTCCCTAAAATAATTCCTATGATAGATTTATGCCAAATATAAGGTTTCTCGGATGATAGGATGGATTTTTGAATGTTATTTGGTCAGGTATTGGTTGACCTAAAAGGGTTGATGTTGTGAAGCAGATAGGAGTGGGAGTGGCCTTTTATAACAGAGAAGAGTGGCACACTTGTATTTTTTTAAATGAAAAAGGTGTACCATTGTTTATATCATGAAGAAAGGATAAAAAATAGAGTATTATTTATAAATTTACATCATAGGATCCAATTATTTCTATAAAATATATTTTATAAAAGTATGTAGGTCATGTTAACTATTATATTTTCAGTTTAACCACTGATAAACCCATTATTATTTTGACCCCGATAATTAATTTTTTATTATTTTCATAATTATATCTATTGATAGATTAATTTAAAGTTATTAGATAATAAAAATTTCAAGATTAAAAATAAATAATAAATTTTTCAAAATTTTATATAAATTATTTTCAATATTTAATTTACATATAATCAGGAAGACATGATGAGAAAGCGAGGTTTAAAAAAAAATTCAAATGTTTGAAATTTTTTTATATTACAATTCAATATTATATTAATTACAATGACCTAAATTTTAATAATATATGTATAATTGAACTAATAATAATTTAAACAAATTTTAAATATAATTTTACTTTATACATAAATTGAACAAAAAGGATGTTCTCAAATATAATTTAATATTTTCCATTATTCATAAAAAGAACTTTTTTAAAAAATCCAAAAAAATTAACCCTAAGATATTTTTTACATTATGATTTAAAAACATAGGTTTATTTTATAAAATTATGTTTCTATGTATTTGAAAAATTAATTTTAGTAATGTTCAAATAAATAAATAAAAATCATTTTAAAAAAATAGTATTTTCGAAACATATGGACTATATTGAAAATTAAATAATTTTTTATCAATATATTTCATTTAAATAAAACCATTATAATTAATATTTAAAAAATATTCATTACTATTTATATCACTATGTCTAACAGTTAAGTTATAACAGTTGCATTTAAATAGCTATATTAATAATATATCGTTGTATTGTTAATATATAGTGTCATGTGTAACACAAGATAGACCATGTGTTGCATATAGAATAAGAATTGCATGGTGTTTCATGTAAAAAATATTAAATAAATTTAATTTATTTTAAAAATAAAAATTCATAAAAAAAATTCAGTGTTACAACTATGATCCCCCTTAAAATTAATTTCAAAACAACATTTAAAACCACATATCATTACAACACTATTCTACTTCCTCCTTAAAAACACAATGCTATTTAAACCAATTATTGAATCACCTAAGAGGTTTTATACATATCCCAACCTTATTTCATCAATACATTAATTTAGTTTCACTTCCACTGACAGATTCATTCTTCTCAACAAATTCTAGAAAGTGATTTACTAGGAAAAAAGGTATCAATAAGTCTTTTAAGACTACAGAGTCAACAATTGTTGTAGGAAATAAGATTATATTATTAAAACATCAATGTTTTCTATATTACTCAGTAATTATAATACAAAAACATAAAACCTGAGAAATTTAATATTTTATATCTTTTACAAAGTTTATTCAATAAAACCTTTGGTGATCTCAACCATATTCACATACAAAATTAAATATATTAAATAGTGAATCACAATAGTGTGAGACATACCACTTTTAAAATCAATTGATATAATTTTTTAATATTAATGTATGATATAACATGATTTTCATGTACATTTTATATTCATAATAAGCTTTAAATTTTTATCATAAATTATATAAAATCCTAGGACCTTTTCTCTTGGAACCTATACTAAAATCATAAAAATTACATTTTTTTATATGATGCCCATAATTATGCAACAAATTTTTCATTTAAAAGTCACAAAATCAAAACGAAAAAATGGATCACTTACAAACCGAAGGATATTTTATGTTTATATATTTATTGAATTATTACCAACTCATTTTAACATGGACTCATAATTGGTTCATATATATGAACAAAATCTCCCATTATAATCATCTTTTATTATTTCACATTAGGTCATCAATATCATCCTTATTAATTCCTTTATAGACATAAATCATCCATCCTCATTCTCTATATCCTAGTGAAAAGAAAATATAAGAGGGATGACATCAAATTCTCAGAATGGGTCAAAAAAATCCATAATAATTCACTTTAATCAATGATAATATGTGTTCATAATCATGTGATGACATAATCAATGTTTATAAGAGAATCATAAAAGGACTCATGCACATCAATACCAAGATCATCAAATATAAAAACAGCATAGAGTAAAAATTCACCATAATCAATAATCATGAGCCATGTGATATGAATATTGATCATTGAAAGATATTTTAATAATAAAACAAGAAATTATAACCCTTTTAGATAACTTGGTAAATAAATTTCTTAAAACCGTTTAAGAACACAACTAATTGGAATAACCATACCACCGACTTCCGATATAATAATTTTCCAATTCACTAGATATCTTTAATGGGGATCACCCTTTTTATAATCTATATAAATCACAACAATTATATTTAAAGGGCCTTAAACCTTCATATAAGCTATATCAATCTCACCAATTTTTCATGAGTAATAATGGGGATTATCCCTTTGTATAAGCTATATCTGGCTCAACCATGATCTATAATGGGGGTTAACCCTTAATATAAGTTATATCGGGCTCAAAAATTTCATATAATTATCATGTAATATATCATGAATAAAACAATTTTATCATTAAATGGATAAACACATGATAAATAAATGCTGAATTAGACGTGTATCTCACAGAAATAATGGTGAGATGAGAAAAACACTTACTACATGAGTAAATTTTGAATCATAAGATCTGTAAAATAATAAAATAAATTTATACATATAATTTCATGAAATAAATGATATAAAATATTGTATGTTATTATATTCACCATAAAATCAAATGAATGGCGAATATGACCTATGTTTCGTAAAAAATAAATTTGAGAATAGAAATCCCCATTCATTATGTCATAACTCTCATCGTACTTGTTAAAAACTAATATATAATAAATATAAGTTTATTATAAATATATATAAGTCCCAAATTATATATATATATATATATCATTACATATATTATTTCATTCAAACTTTATATTACCTTTTTATTAACATTTCACATTAATGTTACATTTTGGGTAGTAACCACTTTGTTTTTCTTGTATGTTTTGACAAATTATTTTGGCCCTATAACATTGAACTTGATTTATTCATTTAAACCATTACATGCATGATGTAAATATAATATTTTTTAAGTATATATTTATTTATAATAACCTTTAAAATATATAAATATGATGTTAAAATCACCATTAATAGAGATGGTAGGCCATAATTATGCATGTATTATATTTCCATTTTGTTATTGTATTGAATGATATATATTTAAATTATATATATTATTAATTTATAATTAATTTTTATTATATATCACACATGTCTATTAAACCCATCTATAATACATTACTTGTATAGCATGAATGAATCACATCGCCTCATGAGATGGTAGTCCACCATACACACGAATGACATTGTTGTATTCTCGCAAAATTGAAGTCATGAATGTGCATGTTATATAATAATTAAAAAACAATAATTTCACAGTAAATATAATAATAATATATATATATTATAAATATAATTTCCATCATTATTCCTAACCTTGAGAGGTTGTATTGGAGGAACGAACGACATCTGTTTGCGAGAAGGTATTCTGTCAAACACACGATCGATGATTGTGTATCCCATATGATGGTAGTATATGAAATTTTAGTAAAAAAAATTTACTTAAAAATAAATTTTTATATTAAAAATACTTATTTTATTATATTATTATAGTATAAGAAGAAATAATTGTAGGTGGAAAATGAATAAAAAAATGCACGTTGATGAACATTACCTCTTATTCAGGTAACTCATTTTGGGTTGAACCAGACGTTATTAGTTAGATTTATTCTCAATGTGAGGATTTTAGAATGAGGGTAGGGATTTTAGTAATTCATTTTGGTGAATTTTGGATGATACAAAAATATTTAGAGGATTCAATAATGGGTGATAGTGAATTCCCTTTTTTAATGTAGGAGGAGTTACATATTTATAAAGGAAAAAAAGAAAACACTATTGTGAGGTCTCCCTTATATCATGAGCCTTTAATAATGAAACTATTTATCCAATTACGTTTATTGTTGAAATATTTCAAGAAAATGAGTTTTTAAATTTTTTCTAGGAAATTTGGTCCCTTATGATCATATTTCAACCATATGTAATCTTTTTTACCTTAATCCAAATAATTTATTTTAATTTCATTAAATAATATTTTTGGTCATAATTTTAGTTTAAATTACTAGAAATTATAATTAAATTTGATCCCAAATATTTAATCCATTTTTAAAAATTAAACTCACTTTAGTTTTATAATTTAATTTATAATTTATCCTGCATACATGATGGTAAATTGGTGTTTCAAAGTGAAAAGGTTCAAAATCATGAAATGTTTTTATATAAAAATTAAAAATTAAATTGATTTAAATGAAATTAATTTTAGTAATAGATTTATAGTTTATCTAAATTAACCTTAATAATAATTTTAAACAGAATTTAACATTATATATTTTTTAGATGAGAAGTCAATTAACAATTAAATTTAGTATTTTCAGAAATCATAAAAAATGTAACTTTTTAGGAAAATATTAAAACATAACTCTATGATAATTTTGATATAAATATTTTGAAAATTAAGTTATTTTTTCAAATAAAATTTATAAATGTTTTAAAATTTAGTTTTAAAATATTTTATCCATTAAAAGGTTGCAAAACTTAATTTTAAAAAAAATATTTCTTTTTTATGATTAAAATTTTATTTGTTCTTAATTTTTTCATATACTAATTATTAAAATAATTTAAAATTAATTTTTTAATATATAAAATATAAAAATTACTATTATTATTAAATAATATTTATTAATTTAATTTATAGTGATAAAATTAATTTTCTAGCATAAACATAGTTTTTTAATAAAAACACGGTATTTATATTCAATTGGTAATCATATTAATTTATGACTAATTAGAAAAAAATTAATTAATAATTGAAACCTATATAAACCATATTTTCACAGTTTAGGATATCTTATACATTACCTCTATTCCAAATGATATATTATAACTATCATAATATTAATTCTGTCATGTTGATTGGTAAAACTCGACCTTACATATAACACATTTTATCATAGACAATTATAGTTGTATACAATAAATTATATACATGGTGTTGTATATAACACAAATTAAAATAAAAGTTGTGTATATTGAATGATATAAAAATTTAAAGTAATTTTAAAGAATATATTTCTTAAAATTACTAGATGTTATATCCTACACCCTTAAAATGAATTTCCCTCAGGGAATTCTTCTTGGATATCAAAGAATTTACAATTTTTGAATTATTTTATTGAATCCAAAATAATAAAAATGAAATAATGAAAACATCTAATAAAAATTGAATGCGGGAACTATAAAGGCCACATTATGAAACAAAAAATTGGGATTCAACATAGAGAGAACATTGGTGGGAAATTTAATATGGGATATTGTATGGAAAATTAATTCTCATGGATTAATAGAGAGTTATAGAGAACATGGTCAATATAAAGTCATTAAAAATAGAACCACATTCCAAATAGGTGTGGAAAATATCATAGATATCATTAGAAAATATGGTAATAATATAACATTTTATATCAAGATCTTTTTCTAAAAAATTTCAAAATTTCTTCACTATCTAGACTGAAAACATGAATAAATATACTTACTTGATATGTAAATTTCTTCCTTTGACCAATTTTCACCACAATATCATCCTTTTATCTTGATGATGATTATTAAAGATGAATATTCTTATGACTGAAACATTAAAGTAATCTTATAAGGAACACATATCCATTAAAGGGTTATTGAAGCTATTCCAACCATCTTTAGACATTAAACAAAATCAAACTTGTCAGAATATTGTACGTTAATTCCAAAAATGAATAAAACATTAGTTTTAACATTAATATTCAAAATTAAAAAAATAATTCCTAATGTGGAATCCAAATCATCTCAAAAATAATTATCCTTAAAAATATTCAAAAATTTCATAACATTGTTTAAAACCCAATGATTATAAGGATTTGATCATATATTCTTTTATGATAAATCGACCGTTATTTCTTAAATAGAATCCCATATTTATCTAAATAAACCAAATATGAACTTATAAAAATGTCAAACTAACCAGGACATCACTTAAGTCAGTGATATGAAGGATACCATTATCATCCTTCGATCATGGGTTCACGCCTTACTACCATGATGAATGCGATTGGTTGTCCCACAACATATGGGTCTTCCCATTTCATTCCTTAATCTTGAAAAATTATTCCTCCCTTAAAAAAAGCATTTTGATCCTAGGGATAAATACGCATAAAACCTAAAAAATTTCTCCAAAAATTTCACTAATCACTTTAAGAAATCCTTTCATAAATCATTGGGTATATATCTAAGACATTGATATGATGATCATCCCTTATATTATAGTCTTAGGATGGTATCTATAACTCTTAATATAACCTCATATTAAAATATCATACTCTCAAAAGTTATCGATACTTACCGTTGATACAAACTATAACAGCTTGTGAACCTCACACTTGAATCCAATGATGAAATCATAAACATTACATTTCCAGCTATGATGCTGATAATTGTAAATGAAGATTTTTGTATAATCCAAAAACTTGAAATGGAATATTTGAATAAATTAAAAACACATGGATATTTTAGGTTTTTAGATGTTGATAATTATGACCAAATCATATCAACTTGGTCAGTTAAAACGGCCTGAAGGCCTTAATTATTTTATTCTTTTGATAATAATCCTTTCAAGGTGTGAGGTGGGACCCATAAATTCAATATGGATTATGAATAATTACATGACCATATGTCTTAGAGGGAATCACTAAGGCAAGATCATAGTTGTGAAACCCTTTAGAAAAAAATATTTCAACCTCATTATTTATAAAATCTGAAAAAGGAAACATAAATAGGGTAAGCTAAAATTCTCTGTAAGGGTAAACATAAGCATTTGAAATTGAATTACATAAATGAGATTAATATTTAAAAATGTTACTATGACATAATCAATGTAAATGAGAAAATAATAATGGAACATTTAACACCCCATAATTCTAAAGTAAGAATCGAAAATTCGATAGCGTGAATGACACACGACAACAATCCTGTAATGGAATATAATAACCTAATACATTAAAATATATTTTAATTTTTTTAATATATTTGATTCATTTTATAATTTTCAATGCACACAACACGGATTTATCCTACACTGCACATAAGGGGGACATTATTCAAAAGCTTACTCTATAAACAAGATCGTTTTTACTAAAAAAATATATAATTAAAATATTATTATTTAATATAATATGGCATAATATAGTTGTTAAATTATTAATTATAAATATCATTATCTAAAATATGAAAATATATGGTATATCAAAAATTAACAAGAAATCATTGGTTAAAAGTAGTTAAAATGAGTATAAGAACCAATGGAATATGAATAGAATATTTTTATAGAAAACTATATTTATGGTCCTAGAGTTATTTTAAAATAATAAATTAAATTAATTAGTATTATTCAATGATATTAATTCAATATATATACTATATATTTAATAAAATAGTTTTGGTATTCATCCACAATATTTGGATGGAAAATTATAACAACCAACCAAATATTAAAAATAAAAGTCTATATTTTTATTAAGGTTCTTTAAAAAAATTTCAGGCAGAAAGTGTATTAAATACAACTATTTGGAACATTTACTGTTTATATTTTTCAAAATAAACTTTCAATATTTGTTAAAAACAAAAAATTTCTCTAGTGTAATTTTTCATGTATTTGTTTTTGAAGATTCGTTTTTAAATGAATAATAAAAAATTATAAAATTTAATTCAAAGCATCTGTTAATTATAATTTATTTTAAAGTTTAAATTATATTTTAAATTGGTTTTAAAGAATAATTAGACCATATTTTTTATCAAATAATCCAATTTAGGTCATGAGATTCAATTTCACTTTGAAATTGACTATTACATAATAGCAAACTTTTGGACGTTTTAACTATAACAAACCTCATTGTCATCTCGTCTGTAGAATTAAATTAAAATTATTTCATTCCATTTATGTGAATGAAATTAGTAAAAAAAATAATTTTATTTGGAATCATCATAATTTATATTTTTTAATATGGTAATAATGTGTTTTTTCCAAAAATATTAATGAATGTAATTATAATTAATTACAATAATTAAAGTAGAATTAAGTTAATGAGGGACTAAACCATAATCATAAGAGACCGAATGACATAGAATCATTATCAAGACACATTGGATATCCGTATTTAGACCGTATTATAAATTGGATTTATATTGGATAATTATTGGAGAAACATTCATTGTGAATAACATGTATGAAATTCCATTGTAAAAAATATTACAAGAGTACCACTCCTCCTCCACTATAAAAAGGATTCCTCTCATTACACTTCATCACACCAAAAATTCACTTATGTCATTAAAAAATATTCTCAAATATCTCATTAAAACATGTAAAATATTCCTTGATTCAAACAATTTTGAAGGAAGGAATCAATTGGATTATTTTGATAAAACTAAAATGAGTAACTCAATTTAAAGGTAACATATTTTATTAACCTCTTTAGTTTTAATTATACTATTCAGTCCATCAAATATAACAACTAAATAAATATAAAAATTGAACCTGAATATACTAGTATTTAATTATAATAAGGGTTCTATGAATATTAATGTTCACTTCTATATAATGGGTAATGAACATGATGTTTACTTGTACGACAAACAATTGCCTCATGAAATGATGATTGTTTAACATTTCATTAGAGACTCTCATGGTGGAAATTATATGAAAAAATATATTTATATATGATATATGATATCATTATTTAGTTAATATTATTTAATTATATTACAACACATATCTTTATAATTTCCATTTTGTATAAATGTGATAACATTGTTTTTGATGTGTAGACAACCGCCCCCTCAAAGCGATGTGACTCGTTCGCAGTATACATGGAATGTATAATGGAAGGTATTAATTAAGAATATGTGGCATAAAAAATACCAATATGATATACTTGTAATAATTATCTTTCTATAAATGTAATATAAATCATTATTTATTACTCTTTCACACACATAAAAAGTGATAATTTCGTTCATGGATGGGTGGACTACAACCTCCTCAACATAATGTGATTACTTTTACATAACATAAATTATATAGATAAGTAATTATAATTTATGAAAATTTTATTTATGATATAATTATAATTTTTGGAATATATAATGTTTCTTATATTCATTCCATAATGATGATTTAGAATGGGGATGCTACTCATGCATACATATGGCATACTGTCTCAATAATTATAATGTTTATTTTTTTCATAAGAATATTAAATGATATTTTAAATGTATAATATAGGTATAAATATGATAAATATTTTTATGATTATTATTCTTTATATTCTTACATAAATAACCCTTTTATCATATTTGACCGACCAAGTTGTTTTTTTTCATGTGAAAGGAATTTCTTCAAAACATCCGATGTAAAATTAATTGATTGAGTAGTTGTATAAAACACGGTAATAAGGAAATAAAAGTAATTATAAACATGAAAAAGTTTATGATGTAAGTAAATAATAAACATTTTTATATCAATCCTCAATACAACGACACACGAAAGAAGACAGACTCAAGGTTATATAATTTTTTCTCACTTTACATTCCATTGTGATGTATTTGTTATTATGAACAAATAAATTTTTATCTGATGTATATTCTACCAATTGAAATGATATATCATGAATCATATTACTATCATGATATTCTATATTTCATTTAAGATTATTAATTTATGAGGATTATGATATTAATGTTTTAATGTGGTATATTACACTTTCAAAGGATTAAATATTATTATCCTAAAGTATGTTCTTTAAAAATATTTTTGCAATATCACATTTTTTCTGATTGTTGACTTTACCTTGAAACAATCACTTTATTTTAATCATTTTTATTTTTAAATTTAATTGAATATCAATATTTTCGTATAATTAATATGATTATTTCCTAAACCATTTATCATTTTACATATGCTATTTATTTTTAAAATTATTTTATTAACTAAGGAACTGTTGATAAATCCATATCAGTTTTTCAATATAGATATTTGAGGATAAATATGATTTATTATTAATAAAATAGATATTTCTATATATTATTAATTTTTTGGACTTGGAGATATGGGTGGGGCCCAATAATAGATAGTCCATTGAGGTATCATAAGTATCATGGACAAATCAGTTGTCCAAATCGGAATAGTTTAAAATGTATTGATAATAGATCTTGATGGTATAATAGTTCATGTTCCAGATATATGAAATCCAATATTAAATCATTTCCTATATTTTAGTTATCATTTTAATCCATGATTTTTATCATTGACATATATATGAATGAATTTCATGTTTAGTTCATTAATTAAATGGCATGAGTTTTCAGATTCTAACCATTCTATATTGAAATTTCCATATCTAGTTATTTGAATGGAATGTGTTATTAGTTATTTTACATTCCATTTTTATTATTCTATTTAATTAATTATTTATTCCATTTTACATACCCATACATATCATTTAACCTCACCCTTTTTATATTTTATTTCTTCAAGTTATGAATAATAAATATTTGAATAAGCACTCAAGGGTAAAATTTGTTTAATTTTATTATGTATCATGTTTTATTTTCATATCCCAATGTATTATGGGTATTATGTTTATAAAATAGATTTCCATAATTGTAAAAGTAATTGGTCCTTCATGATTTTATTCCATGTAATCATTCCAGTGTGATAAAATAATGTACCAGCTTCGGGTTTCTGGGATTTGGGTTTTAGAGTTGGTATCAGGGGATGTTATGCAGCATCCTTGGAAACTAGATTTATAAAACATATATTAAGGAACATTTATCTAATGTAGACATTGATGATAAGTGTAGGAGAACAGAATATAATTTTTGTATGTTAGAAATTATGTGGTTATTCTTAGCAGTACACCCCTCCCTGGAAACTACAATTAGATGAGGTTTTGGAATAAATATACCTCAAAGTAACAACTATGACAAGGTTTTCCATTCCCGACATGGTGTAACATGGTACATGAAAACTAACCTTACTGTTAACCTTGTTTGACACATTTAATGGATGTATATAAGATAGTTTTTATTTTATTTATCTACCATTATGAAAGATTTATAAGTAAATATATCACCAAATAATGCACACATAATATTATAAGATTAGCTATGAAAAAATTATTTAATTTATATTACTCCATATTTAGAGATATAAATAGTTCATTGTTTTATGAACTTAGACAATATATTCCTTGTTTTGAAATGGTTCCCTAATAGAATAATGATATCAGTACTTGTGGAAAATGTAGATATTTACCTAATAAGGAAGCTAATAAATCTAGTATTTAAATTGATAATGTTATAGAAAAATTATGGAATCTTAATCAGATTAAAACTTGTATCATTTCCCATATGGAGAAACCTGTTCCATAGTGAGATTCTCGAGTTTTGGATAACTTTATACAATAGAGGCTCCCATAATTTAATAGGATTACTAATCCAATGGTAGCTAAGCAGTAGATTAAGCCTTTAGGGAAGATATTTATGGCAATAGGATGTGGTGAAAATAAAACGGTTACACATACAATATATAATCTGAATGGATATGGAGATTGGTGGTGTTATATGATCCAAAACACAATGGAGGAATAATAAATACAAGTTAATGAATTGTGAACTTTTAAATACACATTCTTTGATAAATACTTATTTCATAATCAATAAATCAAGATGACGTGGAAGTTACAAATATTAATTGATAAAGGAAGAATAGAGTTTTGTTGATTATGAAGCTACCTCTAAGAGGTTATCCAAGATTTCTAGGGATTACATACTCAAAACAGAGTTACTGTTTAACCACTTATTTAGAGGCATCAAGACAATTCTTCAAAGGGAACTAGTTTCTATGAGTTTTTTATCATACAAAGAAATATATTTTTGTGCCGTAATAATAGGGAAGAAATTTTATAGAATCAAAATATTAATTGGAAACCAATAGAATAAGAGGACATCCAAGAACTATAAAAAAGTGAATGATTCAAAGAAAAAGGTAAAGAAGGATTTTCCCACTTGTGATAACCACGTAAAGAATCACCTTGGTAAATGATTTAAGGGAATATGAGATTTTGTAAGTGTAGAGATAAAGGACACCATGATAAAGAATAAAAAGGGAAAAATAAAAATGATACTATTTAGTGATACAAATTCAATGAGAGGGGGAACGATGCAAATTAATTCCCCAAGAATCAAGAGAACGCATAATAAAAGAAACTACGAGATTAAGGTCAAGAATATTTTGTTGACACATATAATGTTGAATGATTAATGTGCCTATGTATTTTTACCCTTGAGGGATGTTATAAACATATTTTATTAGTGATTTAATGGTTATATTAATTATGATTTAATTAAGTGTTGTACTATATTACTTTTTTATCAAGGATATAAAATCTTCTTTTGATCTGTAATGGTAACAATTAAAAGTGAACCATTAATAAGTTACACATGTTTGAAAATATTTTCTTGAGGTAAAGATAAGACTTAATATGTCCCTAATGTTCAGTTAGTTATTTTTGGACAAATAGATAATTCATATGGATAAAGTAATATAAATAATTCTAACTACCATGTAAATGATTTTTAACTGTTGGATCTTAATATTTTGAAGGGTTAACCATTTTCTAAATGGTTTAAATTTTACTTAGTATGTGGTTTTAGATATTGATATATTATGTCACTATATGAAGCATCATGTTCTAATAGATGTAGTAGAAAAAGATCAATGATTAACAAGGCAAAATATTATATTTATATAAATGTATATTTACTTATATTCATAGAGTACGATATAATGTCTCAATTATAGGGAAAAAGGTATTTAAATTTTTTATCCTATTATCATAATTTTTGGTGATATAAATGATAATTATTTGTATATATTTTCTATGGTTTTTTGGAATACAAATTTAATCTAAACAGGTTCATTAAAACTCCACATTCTAACATTATTGTTAAATTTTTCTTATGTATCCATGTTTCCATTTCCCACAGTTGTAATCTTAATGGGGAAACCTAGTTACATGAACTTCGTACTTTATTTTATATATTATTAAGATAATGTGTTTTAAGCCTATTTATGATGTGTTTATTTCAAAAATAGTTTATTTCAATCCCGTTATTTCTGATATAAAGTTTAAATTGTGAGGGGAAAAATTAATTAACGTATGGAAAATGTATCACCCCAAAATATGAAATTAAGAACCTAATATTTGATATCATTCATGACATGAACCACCATGAACAAAAGGTAATATAATTCCATGATACATTAAATAAAGTTAATATTTTAAATAGATTCATTAGATTATATATTTTTCAATTCTTGAAACCCAGAGTTAAGTATCATTACATGAACGGGATACTTTCTTCGAAAGATTACATTACACACAAGACCACGTTTTACCGAACAAAAATATATTATTAAACTATTATTATTTAATATAATAATAAGTAACATAACCATTAATTTAGTGGTTATAAATATTATTTATCAAATTATAGATATATATGGTTTATTAAAATATAAAATGAATTATTTGGTTATAAATTAATTTGGAATTAATATAAGAACCAATTGAATATGTGGGGAAAATTTTCTATAGAAATATTTTTTATGGTCATAGAGCTATTTTTTACTAATGAAATTAATTATTTACTATTATTGAATGATATTAATTATATATATATATATATATATTATATATTCAATTAAATATGTTCGGTATTCATCCTATATATTTTGAAGGAATAAGATAAGAACAAACATTATATTACGATTAAAATAATATTTTTGAAATTCATTTTTACCACCTTTTAATGAATAACCTATTATAAGTACAATTTTTTGAAAATTTATTAATTATAAATTCAAAATTAAATAAAATATTTTAATAAGAAACATAAAAATTATGTTATAAATAATTTTTGGCATTGTTTTGTGAAGTTTTATTTATTAATGAATAGTAAAACATACTGAAATTTTATTCACAACTATTTTTAATATATGTTTTTTATACTGTTAAATTATATTTTAAATTGGTTTAAATGATTTATTAGATCATATTTTTATCAATTAATCCAGTGTATATCATTGTCATCAATTTCAATTTTAAATTTACTATAAAAGCATAACGAAAATTTGTACGTTTTAACATTCAAAATCCATATTTTCATCTCGTCTGCAAAATTATATTTATATTAATTTATTCAACTTCTATGAAATTAATTTGGAAAAATTGATTCCATATTTTAATAAGAATAAATTATAATTTATAATAAGTTAAAAATAGTTTTCTACCAAAAAATATTAGGGAATTTATTAAAATTTATTTCAATGATTAAGGTATAATTATGATTAATAAGGGACTAAACCTTAATCTTAAGAGACCAAATGTCCTAGAGAATTGTATAAAAGTACTTTCTATCAATATATAGACCCTATACTCCTTTTTATGTTAATTGGACCCCTATGTGAGCCAATATAAATGTGTAAAACAAGTATTGAATTCCTTTGTCAAAATATTACAAGATTGCCACTCCTCCACCAATATAAATGGCCTCCCCTCCTCTCAAATACTTAAACCACTAAATCCTCTTTTTTTGGAAAATATCGACCCATATAGATCCTAAAAACATATCCAATCATCATATAATCCTCTCCTTTATCATGATGCAATTAAAATAAGTGCTTTGATACAAACTAAAAGAAGATACTCAATTAAGAGGTAACATCATTTATTAGGCTCTTTAGCTTTATTTCCATTACCGACCCCCTAAAATTTAAATATTCCATGATTATATAACAAAAAATTATAATAAATATAGTATTATGTTGTTATACTAAGGGTTCAACCTAAATAAACACATACTTCCATCTAATGGGAAAAAAATACACAATTTATGTGACGACCCCCTCCCCACAAAGTGTACCCCTTCTGAGCCGGCAATGTTGGAAAGGAGATAATGACCCCCCGAGTCCTGTGTCCAGTAGGATCCGGGTTGGTGACTAGCACCCAGGGTATAATAATCACACAAATGGGAGGCATTACCCTTTAAGAGAACACATGCAGAAGAGAGAGATAAGATAGACAGCAACCAACTCCAACTCAAAACTGAAATATAAAAGAAACCCATGTACATATATGGAATTCCATGCAAAAGTACTACAACTGAAAGGGAAAACTACAAGTACCCAAAAGAAGGTAAAAACAACAGCGACCACAAGCCCGAACAGCTCCTGCAACCCAAAGAAAGTAGAAACTAGCTTGATCTCCAACCTGCTCCAGGTGACCTGAAAAACAGTTTATATATATGTAGAGTGAGTATAAAAGTATACTAAGTATGATCATCACTGAAGCCTCTCGTGAAAAAAGTAAAGAAAGCATGCTAAAGCACAGTGGAAAACAGTGAAACTAACTCGTCACCTAAACATGTAACTATGTTCGCAAACTCACCATGGCCACTCTCACCAAGTAATGCATATAAGAATATATCATATAGTAAATAATACCAAGTGTCCCCCGCTACTACATCCCCACTGGTTTTCCGGTTTTTCCCAACAACATACGTCATGTACATCTCTCTCTATAGGATTTCCCGTATATATTGGGCTATGATCGATAATCTGCACCACGTGCACCACAAAGGCTTTCCCGTAGACACCTGGGCTAATCAACACACCATCCTCACAACCAAAAGTATCCAGGTAGTTTACGGGTGCCACCACAGCTCGCATGACGTGTATCATATGTCAGGTCTTATACCTCAAGCCATTACAGCCCATACACCAATTAAGTATCCTCAAGCCATCATAGCCTATACACGTTTCACTCATAGTAGTCCATAGGAAACTATATCTAGAATATATATGTGTGTGAAATAACCATAATACATTACAACCCTCTACACACATATATAGCGGAGACTAACCGCTGTACCAATGGAACTAGTATCTACCAAGAGAAGATAGTAGGGATAAAGTGGGTAGTTATCCATTCAACCTCCAATCAGAATTTTGGGGAAAACACACACCCCCCCCCAGGGCTCAGATTCCCCGGGGTGTCAGTTTCCCTTACCGAGAGGGTGGAGTAGCGTATAGAACACAAAATGTACATAATATATATAACTCACAACCACACTATGGGAATAACATAATATTAGACACAACTGCAGCTAATGTCTCTCGGACACCGAGCCACCTCT
The DNA here is from genome assembly GCA_963277665.1 of Viscum album. Lineage (NCBI taxonomy): Eukaryota > Viridiplantae > Streptophyta > Magnoliopsida > Santalales > Viscaceae > Viscum > Viscum album. The sequence goes on along the minus strand of OY728148.1, from coordinate 386,064,439 downwards.
ACTAAGACTAGGTATCCTATAAGCACAAAACAATTTAATGGGATTTATTAGATTACTACATCCAATTTTTATCAATTTCACTATATATTAATTAATTATTCGAACATTAAGTAACCAAGAACAATTCCACATTGAGTTCCATTAATATCACATCAAAAAACCACTATCCCTTCATAGTTCTCGACCTCATCATTATGTTTCATCAAACTCCAACCCCATGGGTTAACATCATTTACTCAAACATTCATTAAATAATTACTTTCCCATATTCCCAGGAATTCATGAAAAGCAACCTTTGCTACTAAACACAAGGGGGATCAACACGGTGAGTAGACGTACTAACCATTGATTCTTTGCTGCCAATAGAAAGAGTGTATACCCATTATCCCATGAGAGGCTAAACACATAAAGCATGTGGCATACCCCGTGTGTTTTCTCCTCCTTCAGAAGATGGGTAAGCAAGACTAGCTGCCTTGAGCAGTGGGGAAATAAGATAGATAAACAACCAAACAAAGCACCAAGCATCCAACAACCACATTCATCGCATTCCATCATCCCCGGTGTCCTCCCTGACACCCACATGCATAAACTAATGCATCTCTCCACTGTAGGCATCATCTGCTACCACATCCACAAGGCCTCCCTACCTCCACATATCACAACACCCTTCCAGGGTCACATCACAACACTAGCAGCAGGAAAACAACACCACATCAAATGGGCCTTTAGCCCTAATTCACAACAAGAGGGTAACTCAGAACCCTTCATGGAATTCAATCAAGTTATTTAATCCATCTTGATTTAACAAATTCAATTCATTGGTTCCAACATCATGAAACAATTTAGTAAGCTGTCACTGATGATTAAACATGATTACTATTCCAAATTTTATCAATATCAATTTACAACAAGAACCAAGTCTGTTTTTAGGCCTCTTTATATTTAGTCAACCAATTATCTACTGATTCCGTCTTTACGTTCTTTGTCAATTTCCTCAAGAACAACATGCATTACAAGGAAGGAATATATATTACACTATTTAGTAAACAAGAGGCAATAATAGACAATCAACAAATTTCATTATCCAGTTCAAATATATTTATTAGGTCAATTACATTATCATCCAGTGGGATTCAACATGATGTGGATACCATTACACATAAAAAAGGGAAGAAATGAATCCCCTACCTCCAAGGTTTTCGAGGAAAACCACAACGGTCGATGAACACCCAAGAAACCGGGTCGATTCTCCATGAATCATCCTTAGATCTCCTCTCCAAACACAACCAGGAACATAACTCATCATAACCGACATCCACACACATAGATCTACCCATTACAGGTGTGGATATAAGAAACCAAGAGTAGGGGAGATGTAGATCTATGTAGATCTATGAAAATCATGTAGGAATAGCCACATACCTCAAGAAACCGGCTCCGATTTTCCATGGGAAGACTTCAGATTGCCTCCAAAACTCTTGGGAGAGATTCAACTACCTCCTAGGAAAGGTAATCTCGAGTTATGGCAGAGTAGAGGCTTAAATGAGGTGATTAAAGTCAAAATGAGTTAGATCTACAATTTTAGGATCTAACTTTAAGTGCCCGCATAGTTAGGCCACACGGTTTAACAACCCGTGCACTAACTGTGTGTTAGCCTTTTCCTCGAAAACCACTCCTCTCACGGTTAGTCCACAAGGTTTGAAAAACTATGCGCTAACCGTGCGTTAACCACTACCTCCAAGACCATAATTGCACGGTTTGGCCGCACGGTTTAGGAAAACCGTGCACCTCCATTACGAAGGCCATAACCCTTTAGATTTCCTTACAAGTCCACCAAAATGCACACCAAGTCTCCTTGACCTACTAGAACACTTCTAACACCAAATTTTCAAAAAGGAGTGGACCGGAGAGGTCCGTCCCATTACATCAGATAACTCTCAAAAGATTCTTGTCCTTGAGAAGCCAAAACCCACCAAAAGGGAAAACAAAACAGGGTTTGAACAACCAACAACCGAGATACCTCTCAAAAGAGAGCAAGCCACCAAAGCAACAAAGGGGGACATCTCTGTTGTATTTTCCACTAGTTCCAGTCCGAGAATTACTGACTCTCCAACCCCAATCCAACACAACAGAGAATGGAAAGTCCAGGCATAAAAGGCTTCAAACTCCACCATATCAATGGTGGAGTAAAAAATATTATTGTAAGATAAATCCACCAAGGGTAAGTTCCTCATCCATGAGCCTCCAAAATCAAGAACATGATAGCACAACATGACTTCAAGAATCTGGATCGTTCGCTATATCTAACCATCTATTTGAGGATTAAAAGCAGTGCTAAAGCACATTTGAGAACCGAAAGCATGTTGGAGACCTCTCCACACCCTGGAGGTAAAATGAGGATCTCAATTAGAAATGATTTTCCTAGGGACTCCATGAAGTCTCAACACCTCCTCTAGATACTTCCTCAACAAAAATTTCACTGAGCTTGACTCTTTGATTTCTATAAAGTGGGCTGATTTTATTAAATGATCCACTTCCACACAAATAGCATCACATCCTCCTGGAGCTCGAGGTAAACCTGTAACAAAGTCCATTGAGATGTCCTCCCACTTCCAATGAGGAATCTCTAATTGCTGGAGATGACCACTAGGAACACTGTGTTCGGCCCTCACCTTCTGGCAGACTAAACATCGAGACACAACCTCTGCAATCGCACGCTTCCGCCCAGGCCACTAAAACTGACTCCTCAAGGATCGGCACATCTTCATCACACCAAGATGCACCATGAAATGAGAACCATGGGACTATCTAAGGACTGTCTCGTACATCGCCAAGGGAACTAAAAGGCTTCCAAGATACAACACTCGGTGTTGTTCATATTCATTCTAACCATCAGGGGCCTCACCACAAACAAATCGGTCTCTCCAGACTTCCACCTCTAAATCCCCCAACTGGGACTCTTCCACCTTCTATACTAGGGATGACTATACTGTTATCTAAAAAAGACATCCTATACCTCCGAATTCTTCCATATCATGATACAAAGCTGATAGCTCGTCCATCACTCTCTAAGAATCACCTGATTCATGCACAACATCACTTCGTGTCTTTCGGCTCAGCACACCAGCTACAAAATTTCCTTTTCCAGGTGTATATGATATTTCAAAGTCGTATTCCTTTATGAAATCCATCCACCGATGCTATCGCAAGTTCAAGTCACGCTGGGAGAGAACATACCTCAAACTCTTATGATCACTGAAAAACAGAAGCTCTCACAAATGAGGGAATTTCTCCACAACTTCAGAGAAAACACCACAGCTGCCAACTCAAGATCTTGGGTGGCATAGTTGCAGTCATGGGGACGCAACTTACGAGACCCATAAGAAACAACTGACCTATGTTGTATGAGAACACAAACTAACCCCAGATGTGAAGCATTACAGAAGACATCAAACTAAACTCCACCAGCTGGAAGATAAAGGACTGGAGCACTTACTAACATATCCTTTAGATACTCAAAAGATGCTTGACACTGATCAGTCCACATGAATGACTGATCTTTCCTGTTCAAATCTGTCATAGGATTTTCAAATCGTGATAAATTGGCTATGAACCTCCTGTAGTAGCTGGTGTGACCAAGGAAACTTCGCACCTCTAACTCTGTCTTGGGGGCTGCCCAAGACACAACTGCTTCAATCTTCATTGGATCCACATCTAATCCCTGTTGGGACACAACATTACCAAAGAAACAGACTTCTCAAGCCCAAAAATCACACTTCGACAACATCCCAAACAATCGGTGTTGGCGAAGAACTCCCAAAATGGCTCGTAGATACTCGGCATGCTCCTCTTCAGATGTGGAGTACACAAGGTTGTCATCGATGAAAACTACAATGAACTTGTCCAGGCACCCATGGAACACAACATTCATCAATCCCATAATAACAGCTGGAGCACTCGTCACACCAAACGACATTACAATGAACTCATAATTCCCATGACAACAACGAAAAGCAATCTTCTGGATATCTTTATCCTTCACATGCATCTGATGATATCCGGACCACAAGTCAATATTTGAGAACCAACTTTCACCCTTAAGATGATCTAATAATTCATCGATCCGTGGAAGATGATAGTGATTCATTATGGTCACATTGTTTAAGCGACGATAATCTACACACATCGCAAACTGCCTTCGGCCTTCTTCACGAACTGAATTGGAGCAACCCTGGGTGACACACTTGGTCGAACAAAACCACACTACAACAGACAATCAAGTTGTATACGTAGCTCTCATAACCTAGACGGGGCCATACTATATGGGGACTTAGATATAGAAGACGCTCCTAGCTGTAGCTTGATCCCAAACACGATCTCTCGTCGAGGGGTTAAGGATACAACTTCTTCTGGAAAAACATCAGTGTACTCCTTTATGACCCTAGGAAATGCCAACTGTCGAACCTCTGAAAAACACAGCATCATCTCACCCACCATGATTGATAAGGATGGAACTCACCTGTGACCCATCCGAGGATCTCGCTCACCATCAAACACCACTTGCTCTCCATCTGCACCAATGGAGACTACCTTCTTACTGATAAAATCCATGATAGACAGCAGCGAATACAACCAATCCATGCTAAGGATGTCATCATATGGTTGTACTCGTAAACATAGGAAATCTCTGCAAGAGTGGTGCTGCACCAACACTATCTCACAATCTCTACATACTTCAAACAAGTCAGCTCGACCTCCAACTAGAATAGTCAATGCCAAGGGCATTGGAAGCCTCTCTACCACAAGTCCGAAGACATGGACAGGGGTAGGTGATATAAAGGTGTGTGTCGCTCCTGAATCAAACAAGTCATACACAAAGGTAGAAAACTAGAAAAGGGTACCTCGAACGTTGTCTGGCTCATCTGGGGCTAGCAATGCTAAAGCATGAAGCTGACCACGACCTCCTACACGACCTCTCTAACCCTGATGAAGTCCACCAACACGGCCACACTCTGCTCTCTGAGTATGGGGAGTGTCATGGGGTTGTCCACTGCCTACCCCATCTACCCTCTACTGATCGAAAGCTGGTGCAACCTACTGCTGCTTCCTTGGGTGCAACTGCCTCAACGGAGGAACATGGAGCGGAGCGCCCAGTGCACGATGACTGCTCTGAATGGTCGGCCACTCCCGCTGCTGATGAACATGACCACCATAAGAAAAAAAATCTCTCGATCCCTTGGCATAGCCCAAAGAGTTGCTTCCTTTGTAGAAATGAGATGTGAAGGGTTGGGACCTACCCCCGGCTTAACGAAAACTCTTCTGCCCTGAAAACTGGGAACCCCGGACTACATCCTTGCTTCGTGAGGGATCATGCTGATTCCCCTCTCGTGATGATCTGGTCTTGGCCAATGTCTTCTCAACAACCTCTGCCCTTTCCAGAACATCAAGATATGTGTTTAACATAAATGGGGTGACCTAGAGTTGGATCTCTAGATGCAAAGCCTCCTCCAAATGCCTCTCCTTGGACTCCTCATCTCATAATAGGTCCGAAGCATATTATAAAAGGTTATTGAAATGGATTCCAAACTCTCTAATAGTAGAGATCCCCTATCGAAGGGTAAGAAGCTCCTTGTGACTGGACACCTTTGTAGTCGAGGAAAGAAACTCGGCTCAAAACTTTTATCGAAACTCCTCCCATGAGTTCGCTATCTCCTCACGATCCCTGAGGAACAAGAACCACCACTGCCTCACTGCTCCACACAGCATCGTTACAGCCAAGGACCCCTAGTGTTCCTTCCGAGAATGGATCAAACTGAAGCCTATCTCAACCACCTTCAACCAGTCTTCCGTGACTGAATATGAAATGGATCCCTCATACTTCTGCAGACTCTGGTGCTGAATCTCTCAGAGTGTCTTTCTCCAAGTGTCATCGTCGTCAACCTCTAACCTACGACAACCTGCTAGAACAGCCAGCTGGACGTCTTCTACGTAAACCTGAAAAGGACTTCGACCTGGATCCATACCTGAAAAATAACAAAAAATTAGAGATCTGAAGCCTGGAATATGGAATACTCAACATTAATTAATTAATTTTTTTCTTTCATTCATTTTAGTTTAACCTATCCCAAGGTCTACCCATTCAAACACAGGCACAAAGAAAAATGATGCATGATATTTTCCTAGGTCTCTACCCCACAACCAGTATCACCCTATTTAGTAGCCATTATAAACTTAAAGGTCCGTAAATTAGATCATTGGGGGCCCTAAACGCCTATGTCTCAGCTGATCTCTAGTTTTTACCTCACTTTCTAAACATGAGTGACACAGTTTCCCTACCAACCCATGAAACCTCACCTGTGTCTAACCCCATACTCCATCCTATCCCTAAATCAGACCTATGATACCACTCTTTCAGGACCCCCTCTCCACAAAGTGTACCCCTCCTGGGTGAGTAACGTGGAAAGGGAGATAATGACCCCTGAGTCCCAGCTCCAATAGGCCCCAGGTTTTCAACTAGCACCGAGGGTATAATAATAACACAAATGGGAGGCATACCCTCTAAGAGAACACATGTGCAAGAGAGAGATAAGATAGAAACCAACCACCTACAACTCAAAACTGAAATATAGAATAATCCCAAGTACATATATGGACTGCCATGAAAAAGTAATACAACTGAAAGGGAAAACAACAAGTACCCAAAAGAAGGTAAAAACAGAAGTGACCACAAGCCCGAACAGCTCTTGCAACCCCAAGCTAGTAGAAACCAACATGATCTACAACATGATCCAAGTGACCTAAAAACAGTTTATATATACGTAGTGTGAGTATTGAAGTATACTCAGAAGGATCCTCCTCGAAGCCTCTCGTGCAAAAGTAAAGATAGAATGCTAATGCTAAGTGGACAACAGTGAAACTAAATCTTCACCTAAATAGGTATACTATGTTCTCAAACTCACCATGGATACTCTCACCAAGTAATGCATACAAGAATATATCGAATAGTAATGAATATTAAGGGTACCTCACTACTACTTCCCCACTGGTTTGCCGCTTTGCCCCAACGACATGCGTCCTGCGCATGTCTCTCCAATGGCTTGGCTGAAGAAACTTGGGATAAGCTCCACAATCTGTACCACCTGCACTATAAAGGCTTGCCCGCAGACACCTGGGCTAAGCACCAGACCATCCTCCCAACCAAAAGTAACAAGGTAGTTTTCGGGAGCCACCACAGATCACATAACATGTATCATATGTCGAGTATTATACCTCAATACATTACAGGCCATACACCGAATATGGATCCTCAAGCCATCACAGCCTATACACGATGCACCTATAGTAGTCCATAGGATACTATACCAGAATATATGTGTGTAAAATAACCACAATCCATTACAACCCTCTACACACATGTATGGGGGAAACTAACCATTGTGCTAATGGCACTAGTATCTACCAAGAGGAGAGAGTAGGGATAAAGTGGGTAGTCAACCATTCAACCTCCCATCAGAATGTTGGGGAAAACACCCCCCAGGGCTCAGTATCCCCGGGGTGTCAGTTTCCTATACCGACAAGGTGGAGTAGCATATAGAACACATAAATTAAAGAATATATATAACTGACAACCACACTATGGGCATAACCTATTCTTAGACACAACTGCAGATAAAGTCTCTCAGCCTCCAAGGCGCCACTTCTAAGACTAGATATCTTATTGGAACACAACCATTTAACGGGATTTATTTGATTACTACATCCTATTTTTATAAATTTCACTGTATGTTAATTAATTCATCGAACATTAATTAACCAAGAATAATTCCACATTAATTTCCATTAACATCACTTCCAAAAACCATTGTCCCTTCAACATTCTTGGCCTCATCAATAAGTTTCATCAAACTCCAACCCCATGGGTTAACATAATTTAATCAAACATTCATTACAGAATTACGTTTCCTTATTCCCAGGCACTCTAGAAAAGAAACCTATGCTACTAAACACAAGGGGGCTCAACACGATGAGTAGACGTACTACCCGTCGATTCTTTGTCGGCTATTGTAAGAGGGTAGACCCATTCTCCCTTGAGAGGATAAACATGGAATGCATGTGGCATACCCCGCGTGTCTTCAGCTCCTTCAGAAGAAGGGTAAGCAAGACCAGCTACCTTGAGTAGTGGGGAAAGTAAAATAGATAAAATACCAAACAAAGCACCAAGCATCCAACAACCACATCCATCCCATTCCATCATCCCTGCTGTCCTCCCTGGAACCCACATGCATAAACTGATGCATCTCGCCACTCTAGGCGTCATCCGATGCCACATCCACAAGGCCGCACTGCCTCCACATATCACAACACCCCTCCAGGGTCATATCACAATACTAGCAATAGGAAAAGAACACCACATCAAATGGGCTTTTAGCCATAATTCACAACTATAGGGTAACTAAGAACCCTTCATGGAATTCAATCAAGTTATTTAATTATCAGATTCAGTTTGTTGGTTCTAACATCATTAACCAATTAAGTAAGCTATCACCGAAGATTAAACATTCTTACTATGCCAAATTTGATCAATATAAAATGACAACAAGAACCAGGTCTGTTTTCATTCCTCTTTATATTTATCCAACCAATTTTCAATTGATTCTGTCATTACGTTCATTGTCAATTTCTTCAAGAACAATATTCTTAACAAGCAAGGAATATATATATTACACTATCTTGTAAACAAGAGGCAATAACAAACAATCATGAAATTTCTTTATCTAGTTAAAATATATTTATTAGTTCAATTACATTATCATCCAGTGGGATTCAACGTGTTGTCTATACTGTTACACATTCAAAAGGGAAGCAACAAATCCCCTCCTCAATGGTTTTCGAGGAAAACCACAACGGTCGATGAATGCCCAAGAAACCGGGTCGATTCTCCATGAATCCTCCTAAGGTATCCTCTCCTAACACAACGAACACCAAAAATCATCTTAAGTGACATCCACACACTTAGATCTACCCATAACGGGCATGGATCTAAGAAACTGAGAGAAGGGGAGAAGTAGATCTAAGTAGATCTAAGAAAATCAAACAAGAACGACCACATACCTCAAGAAACTGTCTACGATTTGCCAAGGGTAGCCTCCTGATCGCCTTCGAAATGCTTGGGAGAGATTCTCCTACCTCCCAAGAAAGGAAATACCGAGTTATGGAAGATTAGGGGCCTAAACGAGGTGATTAAAGGCAAAACGAGTTTAATTTACAATTTTAGTATCTAACTTTAAGTGCCAGCACGGTTAGTCCGCACGGTTTAACAAACTGTGCGCTAACCATGAATTCGCTTCTGCCTCGACGACCACTCCTCGCATGGTTATTCTGCATGGTTAGAAAAACCGTGTGCTAACCGTTCGTTAGCCACTGCCTCCAAGACCATCCTTGCACGGTTTGGCTGCACAGTTTAGGCAAACTGTGCGCCTCCCTTGCGAAAGCCATAACCCATTAGATTTCCTTAAAAGTCCACCCAAACGCACACCAAGTCGCCTTGACCTCTTGGAACACTTCTAAAACCACATTTTTACAATGGAATGGACCGGAGAGGTCCAACCCATTACAATTTAAATGTGGGGAGGACTTCCACCACACAAAATGATGATTATATATTTTTCCTTTAACAGCTATTAAGGTCGATATTATGATGGAAAATTTATTTATAAATAATATATATTATATTTATTAAATTTTTAATATTATTTAGTTGTTTTTCAAAACATATATTTATACATTAAATTTTCTGTAAATGTGATAATATCGTTTGTGGAAGTGTGCACTACCGCCCCTCAATGTGATGTGACTCATTCACACTATACATGGAATGCGAAAAAAAATATTTTTAATTAAAAATATGTGGAATAAAAAAAATCTACAATATTCATTACATAATTTAATTTTTATAAATATAATATAATATCATTCTTTATTACTCATTCACACACTAAAAAGTGATAACGTGGTTCCTGGATTTGTGGACTACCACCTCCTCTATATGATGTGATTAATTTTACATCACAATAATTATAAATATAAGAATATATAATTTAATAAGGTTATATTTAGGATATTATTATCATCATATACAGATGTAATGTTCCTTACCTTCATTCCATAATGATCACTAAAAAATGGGAATGTTACTCATGTGTATATATAGCATACCGTCTCCATGATTGTAACACTGATTCATTTTTCATAACAATATTTAATGATAGGTTTAAAAAGTATAATTTATGAAAAATACTATAATTATTGTCATGATTATTATTTTTAATATTTTAATATAAAGTCACCTTTGACCATAGTCTACCTACTAATGTCATTTTTGTCACCTGAACTAAATTTTTTCAAAACCTCTGATGTGAAATTAACTATTTAAGTAGTTGTATACTACATGGTAATAACTGAAATAAATGTAATGATAAACACAATTTTTGTATGAATTTAAATAAATAACATAATTTTTTCAGTCAAAAATATATTGACACATGAGACAAATCAGGCTGAAGGTAAGGGAATTTCATATCAATTTACATTCCCTTGAGACATATTTGTCATCATCCACCAATTCACAACTTTTTGGTGTATATACTGCCTTCTGTCAAGTTATATCATGAATATATTTACCCTTATTATTTTATAAGTTTGATTTAATATTATTCATTAATCGGGATTATTATTTATGTTTCTAAATGTGGTATATAAAACTTTTGAATGTTTAATGATTATTCTCTTAAAAACATTTCTTAATAATTATCTTTGAAATGTCACTTCATTTAGTGATTTTTGACTTTCTCTTTAAACAATTTCTTTATTTTAATATTTTTTGTTAGAAATTTAATAAAATATCCATATATTTGTATGATGGATATTATTATTTTCTAAATGGTATATCATTTTACACATCCTGATTACTTTGACAATTATTTGATTAACTGAGGATTTATTGATAAATCTGTACCCTTTATTCCATATAGATATTTAATGATAAAGAACATTTATTTTTGACTAAATAAATTTTTCGATATGTGAGGAATGATTTTGAATGGTTTTCATGGGTGGGGCCTAGTAATAGATAGCCCCTCGATGCATTATTATTCTAATGAGATGATTTCATTGGCTAAATTAGGATAATTTAAACTATATTTGGAATAGATAATGGCAGTATATTGGTTCATATTGTAGATACATGACATCCATTAATAATGTTTTGAATTCAGGTTAGTTATCAATTTTATCTATGTGATTTTTTATTGACATATTTATGGACACATTTATTTTTTATTTCATTGATTAAATTTAATGTGTTTTCAGTTTTTTTTCTTTTCTATATTGATAATTATTTATCAAGTGTTTTTAATGTCATATGATATAATTCATTTACCTTTATATGTTGATTATTGTATTTAATTCATTATTTTATCTCATTTTAATTTCCCTCAATTAGCATTTTGTCTCACCCTTATTATTTTTCCTTTCCCCGTGTTATAAATAATAAATATTTGAATAACCGTTCAAGGATGTTTTTTATTTTAATTTATTATGAATAATGTTTTATTTTGTTTTCCCAATGTATTATGGGTATCATGTTTGTTATATTTCATTCCCATAATAAAAAATAGATCGGTCTTTTGGGATTTGATTCCATGTAATCATGCCAATGTGAAAACTATAATGCACTGGCTCTCAGCTTCTAGGGTTATAGCATTATAGAACTCATGTTCGTCCATACCTATATCAATAAATATGAAAAAATGGTCGATTCAACTATCATATGAGTAAATAATCATAAAGAATCTGATATTAATATATACATTTAGAGACATTATAAACCCATAAAAATAAATTAAAACAATTTTTGGTAAATTAGTGCATCACTTTTATACAAGCCATTGAAGAAACTTTTAATTACAATAACCACATAAACAACATCAAATATAATCACTAACCACTGAGTTGGAGTTCTATAATAGGGATCAACCATTATATTTTATATATATATTTATCAATCATGAATTATAACGTGGATCAAACCTTCATATAATCTATATCATCATCACATGTTTTCATGAGCTATAATTGGGATCAATCGTTTTTATAAGTTGTACGAGGATCACCCGTGAGCAATGATGGGGATCAAAAATTAGTTTAAGATGTATCCGGATCAAAATTTTAATATAATGATCAAGTACTATATGATAAATTAATCAATTTCATCAAAAAACTCATAAAACATTATTAATAATTTTTTTTCATATTAATTTATTTTAAACATAATTCACCCATGGAAAAGGTACTAGTTTCATAACAATATTATTCAAAAAATATCAATCCTTCCGGAGATATAATGATGATGGTATCACTAAAATATATCCCAATTTTATAATAGGATAACATATAGGTTTTTAAATTGAATACAGGAAATACCATTAAAATATCTATAAAAAATTTGTGGAAAATTCTATTTTCATTTTGAAAATAACAATTCCAAACATGAAAAATGTTGAAAACGTTATTTTTGAAAATAACCTAGAAAATTTATAAATGATTATTGGGAAATGAATAATTATTTTTAAATAATTTCCATTACAATTAATTTAAACCATTATTTAAAAACATTCTGAAAACATTTTTTGAAAACATTTTCTTGAATAACATAGATTTCCATCTGAAGAGAGAAATGAAGTATAGTTTTCCTAAAAACACTTTCACAAATTTTTTATGTAATAGAGAGTAGAAAAATCACACAATTATGTGGAATTATCATGCATAACAATATTAGAATATAATTTATGTGGATAATAAGATTTCAACGTGAGAGACTTAATCATATAAAATCTTGAAAAATGATAGGATTGTAACGAAAGACTCATCTCCCTTTTCTAACATTGAATTGTAATACCCATTAAAGAAAAAATAATAAATGAAACTCATAATATCATAAAAAATAAATATATTAATGATATAACTTAAAAAATAGGAATTATATACACCTTATCAAATAATATAAGGGTAAAACATAAAAAAGGATCAATGATGGAAAATTGTGACAAAAATACCTTACTATCAGGTAACATTGAAACTATAAACCCCATGAAAGAGATTTCATAAAATGGATATTTAAATCAACATAAATTTATATATAATAATCATATAATAATTTTAAGTAATTTATATAAAATAAACAACAAATATAATTGGTGAATATGGCATGTATCTCATAGAAATTAAATTTACGCAAAAACAACCCTTACTACTTAAGTAAGATTAGAATAATGGGATCGATGATTGAATAAAATCAATTGAAAATTTTAATATATTTTAAAAAATAAAATTTAACATATTAAATGTCATAGGGTAGTATATAACAGACATAAAATAAATGAGTGGTTAATATGACATAAGTCACGTTGAAATAAAAGTGGGGATGGAAATCCCCTTACCTTAATTCTGGAAACTCATTGTACCATTTCAAAACTCATGTATAATAAAAATAATTTAATTAAAAACATATTAAAGAAACATAATAATATATATAATAACATATATGATATTAGTATGACTTTATATTACTCTTTTATTAATAATTCCATGTTAAACATATGTTTTGGGTAGTAACCAGTTTGTTTTTCATATATGTTTAGAATTTTTATTTTTCCCCCTATTAATTTGATCATGACTTACTCCTTTAAATTATTTAATCCATGATATCAAAATAATATATACTATTTATATATTTATTTATAATATTATATAAAAAATGATATTAAATAATTCTAGAATCATAAAAAATTATAAATCTAATAAAATAATTTATAAATATCATCTCCATAATTATTCTACAAAACGTTATTAGGTAATTGAAGGACAAATGATATCTTTTTCAGGAGGTGACAATCATTCCTAAACACAAAATAGGATTGCGTATCTCATTTGAAGGAAGTTTGAGGAGTTGTCTGTAATAACCTTAATATAATTTATTTTATATTTAAGATACTAATGATATTATATAATCATTGTTAAATTATAATTTAATGGGGTGGATTAGCAAATAATATAATAATGCAGGTAGATGAACGTTACATTTTCTTTAGGTAAATCCTTTGGGTTTAAATAAAATTCCATCATTGGTTGGATTTATTAAAAAATTTTGTCTCCTAGTATAAGAGTAAGAATGTTGGGAAGTAATTTTGGTATATTTTGGAAAATAAAAGTATTTAGAGGTGTTTAAAATGGGAGATATTGAATTCCCTTTTATAACATGGTAGGAGTGGAATTCTTGTAAATACCAAAAGGAAAACACTATTTGGAGGTATTCCTCACATCTTATGAATCCAATAATGAACCATATTCGATAAAAAAGATATATGGTCAAAATAGCTCTATAAAATGGTTTTGGACATGTTTCTAGGTTATTTTTCCCTTTAATATTAAAGTTTAACCAAATGTAAACTCATATGTAACATAATTAATGAAATTAATATTTACTACTTCCACAATCATTTTTGGTCAAAAAAGAAATTTAATTTACTATAAATAGTAAATTATTATGATTCCAAATATGGATTTATTTTTTTATATTTAACTAAAATGAATGGTAGAATATTATTTAAAATGTATGATGCATATGTCACAACAAATAGTTGTTCTAATGAGAAAATGTTCAAATGTTTGAAATGTTTTTATATCGATATTCAATATGAAATTGATTATAAAGACCTAAATTGGATTAATATATATATAATTTATCTAAATTAACTTTAAAACAAATTCAAATAAATATTGAACATTATAAATTATATATATTAAAAGTCAATATTAAAATAAATTCAGTATTTTTCACTATTCATCAAAAAATGAAACATCTTAGAAAAATTTAGAAAATCCACCATAATTTATTTTTGAAATTAATATTTCAAAAAATAATTTTTCTTAATAAAATATATAAATTTATCAAAATTTAGTTTAAAAAAAGTATTCTAAAAAAATGAGAAAATGACCTTTTAGAAAAATTCATATTTTTTATGACTAAAATGTGATTTGATATAATTTTATGCCTATAAATATTATTAGATATATTTAAAATAATTTTATTTAATATATAAAATATATATTTATTTAATAAAATTAAATTATATTTATTAATAAAAATAATTTTGAAAAAATGCCTTTATGAGCATAAAAAAAGTTTTCTATAAAAACAAATTTATATTTAATTGATTTTTATTTACATTTCATATTAATAGGTCAAACAATGATTCATTTTATAAACATATGTAAACAATATTTTCATTATTTAGTTAATATTACTCAATACCTATATTCCAGTGGATATGTGATAACTATTTTAAAATTAATTGTATATTGCTATCTAGTATGATTCAGCCTTGCATGTCACACATGTTATCAAATAAAAAAAATTATAAAATGAAAGATAAACATTCTTTTTTGTATAACATTAGAAAAAACATCATTTAATGAAACAAAATCTATCAAATTGTTTTTATTAATTTGAAAAAATGTATTTCCTAAATTCCCTGGATGTTACAAACTCCCCTTGAGTGCCTTTAACTTGTAACTCCATATTTTGAGATAACTTTCAGTAAAGGGAGTCACTTTTTTATGATGATATTAATTTATTGAATCTTTATGGTATCCTAAAAATTTCTACCTAATACCACTTATATATTTACAAAAAAATAGAAGTGATATCAATAACATTATTTCTTCCTTTAATAATATAGATTCTCATTTTCATAGTGGTTATATAATGACTATGATATATCATGATATCAATTATTTATATTTTATATTATTTTTATACCATTAGAACATAAAATTAAATCTTTGAATCCTTTTTAATAGTATATATAGATCTACATAAATTTTTATCCTTCATCACAACATGAAATTCCTTAATTAATATTGAAAATAAAATGTAGTTTCTTCACACTACTTGAGTTATATCGAGATTTGATATCATTATCAAGATAGATACAAATTAAGAATAATAACACCCCCAAACTCCATTTGTTTCTTTTTTTTCTTTTATGGAACAAAAGTATATTTCGACACATTTAGATCTTTACTCAACATAGTAATAATCTCTATGTAACTATTCAAAGGAGTGTTAAAAAGGTCAATAAGACTGTTCAATGGGTGGATTTTTTTTATTCCCTATATCATATTGTATAGTAATTTATCCTATCATGGAGTCTCGAATATCAAAAATTTTATTCCACAAAATTTTTTAAATCATTTTCAATTTTGGTTCAGAGAAACAACACCGTGTTCATGCACATGGGATTATTACATAGAGGTGAACCATGTAAAAATTATTTTTTCATGTTTTTAATTTTTGTACTTGCTTTTTGGACAATGTATTTTGAGATATATTACGTTTAACCCATTCTTACAAACACGGGAATCTGATCCAACCAAAAACAAGAAAGATTCCACCCCATGATTCACCCCCACTTAGATATTCTTTGGTTGAAACACTATGGATATAAGTGAGTAAAATAGAAAAAATTGTTGTTATTGAATTATAATATTGATTCCTATAATGATTTATGAGTTATTCACAGAGATGATTTTTTAATGACTCATTTTCATGTGGTAATTTTCTCACTAAAAATATTTGAGTAAAATATACATGGATAAGGGAAATGGTGTAGATCATGAAAAGTGACCTTTTTATATTTATTTTTCATTAATTTGAATGATTTTTGATGTGAAAAATTAGAGTTCACATAATTTAATTGTTTACAAAGGATTAATCAAAATTTAATTGGGAGAGACTAAATCTTTTTGGGTGAAAAATATGTCTAATTGTTCAAGAGATAAGGTTGTGTTTGAAGTGGTTAAAATAGCTATTTTTTAGATAATCATTCAAATGGTTGATAGGGATAAGAGTTTTGGATGTTAAAATATGGTATGAAGTGGGAAATGAAGAGGATTGAATTTTTTAAAGAGGTTGAATAAAAAAAACAAATGATAAAATAATATATGAAATTTTTTCATGAATTGTTTTTAAAAAAACGAACTAAATATGGTGTTTTGGTGTTTACTAGAATAAAAATATCACAAAAATAATCTAATTGTGATCATAGAAAACCCAAAGAATGTAATATATTGGTTAAATGGGTTTATATATATGAATATAATATTATGTTATTTAGTGATATATAAGGAGAAAATATACATGATAACCTAGTGAAACCGTAAGAAAGAGAAGGAATTTAAATGGTGTATTTAGAAGAGATATACTTTTCGAGATTCATTTATTGAGATGAAGTTACCTAAATTAACATAAATATTGACATTATTTTTAAGTAATTTGAGTTCAAAGGTGAAGAATAATTCATGTTAGCATTTTATAAAAATTTAGTTGGGATACATTATTGGAACCAGGAGTTATTATTTGTTGAATTTATTGACATTAATTGTATGATAAATGTTTCAGAAGATATTTTAGAATAAGAAGATAAGAAGTTATATTGTTCTAGAAATAATAGATGTTTCCATTTTATTGGAAGTCTATATGTTTATGTAATATTTTTATATTCTATAATTATAGAATCATGAATTTGGGAAGAATATTTTTTTTTCAAATCTTCATGTACATATATTATTAATGATGATTAATTTGATATATTATTTAGAAGAGATGTTTAAAGATGTTTGGATGATGAATAGATATAATCTGGATGTTAAAATAATTAAATAAATCCCCCAATTTTTAATATCCTATCAGATGATATATAATATATTTTACATAGATATATAATATACTTTAGAAGACGATAAAAATGAAAAATTCCAGAATAATATCCCTAAATACATAATATCTTCTAGTCAATATATAAGATATTCTGTATATGTTGAAATAATACAATGGAAAGAACGTCCACTAGAATCTATATAATTTTAGAGGATACAAAATATCATTCAAAATATATAAATGTGGAAAAAAACACCCAGACATCTGTAAGAGTAATAAAGACCAACACATAATGGACAACCAAGGAATTACATATGATGTTATTAGTAAAGATACATGTATCAATTAGAGGGGAAGGGGTGAATCGGTGATATTTTTTTTCCTATATTTTTTAAATATCCTTCTCCTCATGTTAAAGATATATTTACCTTCTGAATGTACAAAACCACAAGAAAAAAACATTTATAGGGGTTCCTAATCAACACGAGTAACTACATCCTTGGTGCGGCATGAAAATAATATAGTACGACAATATTCACTGGAAAACAATCCTTTGATATGGAATAAAATGAGTAGGATTTTCCCTTACACTCATGTAGTATTGGGGAGACAATCCTTAAGTTTATGTGCACACTCTTAGCATAAATAGGGTAAAACTATATCTCTTTGATTTTTGACAAACATTCTCTAATATGATCTTTAAAAACAATAAATCACTTTCCTATCTAGAATATAATAATAACTTCTTGGACTTTGTAATAATACACATTCATACACCCTAGTCATATCTTGATCCACTTGAATTCACCTCTTGCTTAATTTGTATAATCAAATCATCAGCTCAGAGAGATCCTTCGTAAAGCTCCCAGATTTATAGAATATTCTATTTCCCAGAGTTCTCTAGTTTTCAGAGCTCACTAGATCACTGATATTACTATTTCAAAGAGCACATCTTAGTCATGGAAAAGTTCAATTTTTTCACAAATCCTAAATTCTCTCCATGAGGCTTTGTATCTTCATAGAGCTTACTATCTTCATTGAGCTTGTTTTCTCCATGAACCATTTTCTCAATTTGAGAGCTCTAAATTTCTCTTAAAGTCACTGTTATTTTCTCGAGGGGGTAGAGGAATATTTATTGTCATTTCCCACTGAAACCAAGAACTTCTAGCCAACTCAGTGCCACAAACGCACCAAATCACAGAGCACCAAAATTTGTTTCAAAATGTACTTTTTTTGAAAATCACCATGGCTATTTTCAAAATTCACAAATATTTTTATAATCACAAGAATTCCATAAAATCCTTTGTGCATCCATGATGATCCTTCTTCCATTGTGATGCCGCAATGCTCCACGCACAATACTCTTTGCTGTCGCAATTCTCTATTGCAAAGATCTTCACATCTTGCATTTGTGAAGCCTGTCATAGTCGTATAGTACACCATCAACATTATTCTTCTCTTTTCAAAAACTACATAATGAACCCCATATTCAAGAAATTAATTCATTTTTTATATTTTGATGAGATTTTCAAGGAGATCAAATTTTCCTAATGCTATCCCTACTACATATTTTGGACTTCAAAACTTTTGCAAACTCTAGAAAATAGTGCCACCTTAGACACCTACATCTGAAAGACCAACCATACTAATTGACCACATCATTTCACCCCATTTCCTTCATAAATATTTCATAAAAATTTCTCCATCCAACTCGTGATCATTGGTATGTAATTATAAGCAAAGAATCATAAGATTTACCATGAAAAGTACCATAACTTTCATTTCATTCCACACCAACATATAAAAAGTGTTGTGATTATCTTTTTTTCAAACATCATTGAAATCAAAAGATAATACTACATTTATCAAAAAACATCATTATCAAACTTGGTCCCATCAATCCCCCCCTTTAGATTTTGTTTTAAACAAAGATTCCAAAATCACTAAACTTTAAAACTACGAGAAATGTGTGAATAATCAATAATTCTATGCCTACACAAGATATCTCATTATAAGAAACATGAATTATTGACAACAAGACAGTGCTATCCAAAAGTGCTGACTATGAAACCAAATCGCTTCATCTTCCCTCCTTAGCCTTCGTCACTTCGTCAGCATTCCTTCAATAAAAAATGTTTCTCCTATAACCACTCTACAACCATTCTACAACCATTCCAATGAAACTGATTGAATAGTTAACACACATAAATGAAGAATTCATAGCTTACCCACGAAGCCCCCTTTATTCATGCCTCCATAAGGATAGATTTATGACAATTCTGCCCCTTGAAAACACAATCCATAGGTAATATGATAGAGGGCATAGAAACCTAAACCTCAACATTTATGAGAAGGAGGTTGGAAACCCATGTTCAACCCCAATTTTTCAAATGGTTTCTTTGGTAATGTTTTTGTGAATATGTTAGAAACTTGTTATGATATAAGAATTCACTCTAGCTTTAATTCATTCTCATCCACCTTCTCTTTGATGAAGTGGTACTTAATGTCAATGTGTTTTGAACAAGAATGATGTACCGATTTCCTTGTATGATTGATTGCACATTGATTATAATATCCCAAGAGTAAGGGTATCTTCACTTCAACAAGTACATGTTCAAATTGAGTCTTCGTCCACATAAGTTTGGTAGAAGTTTGAGTGTCAAAAACATAATCAACATTAGACATGCTATGTCCTACTGAATTCTGTTTCATTGTATGCCAACCGACATAACTTTCTCCTTAAAAGAAAACTCTACTGAATGTGGAACTTTTATCATAAACATTTCCTCCCTAATCGGTATCAGAATACCTGAGCTAATCAATATTTTTTACGTCATCATACTAGATTTCAAAATATGTTGTGCCTTTGATATATCTGAGAATCCTCTTCCAGTGATTATTTTTGATTTTTTGGTGCACTCTTAAACGTTTCACATAAGATAACATCACAATCAATTTTGGGTATTGATGCAGTAAAATATAATAAACTTCTAATCAGCTTTGAAATATCTCTCTAATAAAATTGTTTTCATTCTCCATCTTTAAACATATTGGTTCCCATTGAGATCGATGTGGAATCTAGTTTCTAATATTCCATGCTCAACATCTTAATATGTTTCTTTAGAATACTTTTCATTAGAAAGAATAATGTGGTTCCACTTCTCTAAAATTTGTAACACAAGAATGTATTTCATTTATCCTAGCATGAAATTCTCAAATGACTTCCTCAAATCCTCAGTAAATATTTCCCAATTTCTTTTAACATTTCCAACAAAGATAATTTCATCTGAATAAACAAATGCGTTGAGTGAAAACTCCTTACATTCCCTGATGTAAGGATTTCTATCAACAACACTCTTATTTAAATTCATCTTTTCAATTAAGTATCCTATTTAGAATACCATTCCCTTAGATCCAAAATCCATTTTGCATGCTCAAAAGAATCATTCACATCATTCAGTTCAACTATTGAATACAATGAAGTGGGTGTAACATCTTTTGATGTTCTTCATATTTGAACCTTCTGATGTTGATTTGAAATAATGTTATGTGGTTTTAATTACTTCCTCATCATAGGATTAGATATTGGAAAATTTTCCTTGTCATATGAATTTTTTGAGTAATTTTCTACTTCATGAGTAAGATTACCACTATCAATAGCATTTTCCAGAATTGTAAACAACACATTATTTATCCTACTCATATACCACATCATCATAATCCTTATATTCATTCAAAATATTTTCACAAAAATTCACATAATAAAAATAAAAATTTCTCTTAGATTCAATATTAAAACATCTAGATCATATCCATTCAAGAAAATAGCCATTAAACATTCCATCGAATCCTCTTTTCTCAAACTTACCATGTTTTCCACCTTTCTATTTTAAATTTCACGAAATCCTAAAAACTCTTAAGTGTTTGAGACATAGATTTTTTTCACAAAACATTTTGTATTGAGTCATATCTAAATATATATTGTAGAAATATTGGATTTTAATATATACAACAGTGCTCACGGCTTACCTCAAATAATAATGGGATATACTATGGTCATGTAACATAGTTATTCCCATTTTCACTAGACTTCTATGATTTCTTACGAAAAAAACCATTTTGATGAGGTGTGTATAGTGAACTTTACTCATGCCATATCCCATACATCTCAATATGACATTAAAAATATTCATTCTTATACTCACCACAATTATCAGTTCTCTACTTCTTCACTAAATACTCACATTCTTTATCTTCTTTCTTCTTGAATCTCTTTAAAAATTTCGAGAATCAGACCTTTGTATCATTTACATAACACAAGTAATACAAGTAATGTCATCAATGAATGTAATAAAGTACATATACCCCTTTGTGGATTTCTTATTCATTGGTCCACCTATATCAGAATTTATTAGATGAAATGTTAATTTTGAATGAATGTCAACTCTCTTATGCATAGAGTCTGTAATCTTACCTTTTTCACAAATAGTGCAACATCAATCTCTTCATCATGATAAATCAGGCATATCTCACACATTATCTAACAGATAACTTCCAAATTTTTCTCAGATCATATGTCAAAGAATTTTATGCCTTATCTGATTTTTATCCACAAAACCCATGTGACAATAGTTTTGAACTTCACCAACATAGAACATGTTTCATTTTGTATGTTGGCCTCTTGTAACTACCATTCAATCATCTTAATTATTCAAAAGAAATCCATCTTTTTTAAAGATGAATTTTTTACACTTATCACAGAGTTGTGATACAATTTTAAAGTCTTGTTATAGCCCATCAAAATAAAGTTTTTTTCACAAATTTCATCTTTTATTTTCCAATGATGGCTGATCCAACACCTTTGATCCTTTGAGATTCATTATTGCCCAATGACACTGATCATTCTTTAAAATATCTCAACTTTTTTACCAACTTTAAATATCCTATCATATCAGATGAAAAAACACTATCAAGGATCCATGGTAGTTATCCTTTAATAGTTTTCAAAGAGTTTTCAACCAAAAGATCTTTTTGTTCATCATTTTCTTCCACTTTTTTCCATGCTTCCTCCAATTTTCAATCCAAGATAATGTGTTCTCGCAGGACAACGAAGAACTATTTCTATTCTAACCATGATGATTTGACATTGATAATATTAAAAATCATCAGATTTTGTTTTTTTTTAAAATATTATTATGGTAACACAATAAATAAACCCTTAAAAATATTTCCAAGTCGATCACATCTTCCACTGATTGTTTTCAGTGGTTGGAACCTATTATCAAAATTCACATCAGCCTTCCTAGATGTCTTCTGAAAGTTTTTATTGAGGTTTTTTCTTTTGAAAATATTGACTCCTCCTAAATACTTTTATTTAAAATTTTGTGGAATAGTAGTAATGTTCTTGGTTGAACCAACACATATTTTCGATGTTCTTAAATCCACCAAAATACCAGCAGTATCTATAGGCTCAATATTTGACTATAAAATTTCCATACTAACCAGAGTTGGGAAAATTCTTCTCAATAATATTCTTATAAGAACTATATGAAATATAGGAAACTTTATTTTCAATTGTAACATTATTATTTTGCTCAGATTTATGTTCAGACTACCACAACTAGAAGTCATCGAAATATTTCTAGGCTCAATATTTTTAGATGCTTCTGATTTATCAGTATTGCTAATATTGACAACATACATAGCCTTTAAAACATTTTTATTTCATTTAAAATTTCCATATTTCTTTTCATCATTTGAAAGTAACTTTTGTTTATCCTTCATAGGTTAATTCATAGTAGTGATTTCACCAACGTCAGTAATAGATTTTTTGAACCTTGTGTTCCATTCCTCAGATTTAAAAATTTTATATTGGAAGAGCTCCAACACATCTTCATTTACCTTAATATTTAATTATATATGATCAATATTACTCTTTTCACTATCAATATATTCATTAGATCATTAATATAATTTTATAATTTTTATTTATTATCAGGAAAACCTTCATGGTCATTTAATAAAGAGTTTTCATTATTAAATTTTTTATTTTCCTTCTCAGGCCTTCTGATATTTCTCAAACATTTCATCAGATATTCATTATGATACTATTAATGTTTAGATTCATCTTCCATAGATCTAAAAATACAATTATCATCATTATTTACTACCATAAAAAGGTACTCTAACTATCTCTCTAAGTGACAAATTTTCCAGATTCAGTACCAATATCATCATCTTCTTCACTCTTTGACAAAAAGATTATTTTTTTATTTGTAGATATTTTTATCCTTACCACTACTAGAATATTTATCGTTTTCACCCTGTTTATTCTATGAACTTCTTGGTATTATTTCTTCTCTATAACTATCATCATATTTCCCTTTTTGAAGGAAATTATCCATAATGTGGCCAAAAAATCCAAATTTAATTAATTTACAAGGGAGTTTACATTTTTATTTACATGTGACTCTTTTAAAATTATTCAAAAATATGGATAAAATGTCATCAAAATTATGACCCACCTCATTTTCTTAGTTGGATTCACCAGAATTATCTTTAATAAGAATATTTTTTGACATATATTTCTTTTCATCCTTGAATGAAATTGCTCTATCATACTTTTTGTTTCTCATCATAGTCCTCTCTCTTTTCATTTCATAAGTGATGAGAGTTCTATGAAAATCATCCATAAAAAAAATTTCCAAGTCCCTATCATCTTGTGATGAAACATTAGAATCAAATTTTTCAGGTACAATTCTAATGATCATTTCAACAACTATAGAATCTTCCAAATTTTCACAAGGACATCAGATTGTACAAAAAATTTCATTGACCAATGTAAATAATTCTCTAAAAGATTTAGAATCTTACATTTTCATGTCTTCATACTTTAACCTCTATATTTGTAGTTTTTTTATACACATTTGTATTTACATCATAGATGTTCGTTAGCTTATCCCAGAATCCTTTATCTATAGCAACACCTTTAACTCTCAAAAACTCACTCTCACAAAGAGATGATAATAATTCTTTTTTAGTTCTTCCATCATTCTAAATATACTTTTTAATAGCAGGTGTATGAGGAACCTTGTGATCAATGGGAGGAAATCCATCTATTGTAGATTCAAGAATTTCATACACAAGAGACATAAGATAAGGAAACAATCTATACATATAGATATGATAATTATTTCCATCAAATATTAGAATCCCCTTAATATTCAAGAAATTTTAATTTTCCTTTAGAACATCTCTTCAAAACATCAAAAAAATAACAATAAATGAGAAACATCCCTCTGATACCAATTGAAGTTCTTAGTTAGGATCAATGTTTCACCGAGTGGGGGAGGGGGTGAATCAGTGATATTTTTTCATTTTATGATTCCCTTATTTAGGAAACAACTTTTTCATCATGTCAAAGATTTATTTACCAAATGAATTAACACAGCCATATAAACATAATATTTAGATGGTTCACTACTCAAGATGAGTAGCTACATCCATGGTATGGTATGTAAATAATCCAGTACCACAAAATCCACTAGAAAACAATCCTCTAATGTGGATTAAAATGAGTTATATATTCCCTTTCACTCATGTAGTACTTGGGAGATAATCGTCAAGTATGTGTGCTCCCGCTTAGTACAAATAGGGTAAAGAAATATCTCTGTGCTTGTTGACAATCATTTTAAAACATGATCATTGAAAAAAAATATTACCTTTACTATCCAGAAGATAATCATAACTACCCAGACATTTTAAAAATACTTATTCTTATACCCGAGTCATATCTTGATCAATTTGAAATAACTTCTCACTTAATTTTTATACTCAAATATTTATCTCACATAGCTCCTTTGTAGAGCTCCTTCACAAAGATCCCAGATTCATAGAGCACTCTAGTTCATCGATATCTCTAGTTCGTAGAGCTCACATGATCATATAGAATACTACTTTGTAGAGCACAAATTTCCCTTTGTAATTCTCACTTCTTTCTAAAAGCACAATGGTTCATCGTCGCGTAGCTCCTTCCCTTCACAGAGATTACATCTTTCACAAATATCACATTATCCACAAACCTTCATCAAAATTAGAGAGCTCAAAAATTATTGTTAAGCCTATATTTTTTTTCATGGGGTAAGGGAATATTTATTGGATTTTACCACCAACTCCAGAACCTTCAATCCACCTCAGTGCCATGTCCGCACCAAATCGGAGAGTTCCAATATTTTTCACCAAAAATCACTCAATGTCGTGAACCACCATGGATATTTTTCAGATTCTCCAAGCCCGTCATAATAGAGAAGTATTCCATGAAATCCTTTGCACTCCCATGATGATCATTCTTCTTCTGCAGCACCACAGTGCACCACTTACAATACTCTTCGCTTCTATATTGCTCACTAGAAAAGCTCCTCCCCAATGTTATTTGTGAAGCTCGTCGTAGTCATAGACAATACCGTCAACATTCATCATGACTTTGTGATATCTACATCATGAATCCCATATTCAATAAATTAATTACTTTTCTATATTTTGATGAGATTTTCAAGGAGATCCACATTTCACAATGCTTTCCCAACACCAAAATTTGGACCCTAAATATTTTGCAAACAATAGAAAACTGTGCCACCTTAGACTTCTGCATCAACAAGACCAAACATAGTAATTGACCACATCATTTCACCCCATTTAATTAACAAATATTGAATAAAAATTTCTCCAACCAACTTATGATCTTTTTGAAATACTATAAGAAAATAATCGTATGATTTTCCATGGAAATTATTTTAACTTTCAAGTCATTCCTCACCCACTTATACAAAGTGAAGTGATATCATTTCTTCTCAAACATCCTTTACAACAAAAGACAGTAATGTATTCATCCAAAAACATAATCATCCAAATTGGTGTCTAAAAAATAAAGGATACCAAGATTATAGAAGTTACAATACTATTAAAGTCCAATAGTTATGAGTCAGTTTTTTTAAACATAAGGGTTACTCAAATTTGTCTACGAAAACTGAAAAGTATTTAATATCCTTGTATATGTAAGAGTATATTAGGATTAAAAATAAAATGAATTAAATATGAAAAGTTAGTAAGATACATAATGGAAATAATTCCAACACATAAAGGGAGAAAAACGGTAAAATATAATTCATAGATGTCACATATATATTGTGTAATGATAACGTTTGTTGATATGTAATAGTTATCCAAACAATAAATTTGGAAAAAAATTCATAGAGGAGAATACATAAGAGTAACTAGGAAAGATAAATCTCATACAAAAGTGTCATTAACAATGATATCATATGATTAATTATAAAACCATTTTCATATTATAATATATAATATATCATAATAAATAGTTGATTATATTACTATTTGAGGATGTTTCCATTCTATACAATGGAAGATAATGTGGTTATTTTAGGGGGATCATGATGTGATCTTTACATGGTTTAATTATTAAATTTGAATATATTCTCTGGATATTATTATTAATTGAGAATAATGTTATTATTAATTATATAATGCCTTGATCAATCCAGTTAATTAGAAGACAGTTTCATTGTTGATAACATCACACTCTAAAGAAGATGATAGTAATTAAATTCATATACCTCTAACATGAAAATAAGAGATTTATCATAATAATATAAGAGGATTTAAACATCAAAATATAATGGTATATTTCTTGGAAAGGTGGTGTTGAATATTAAATATCTAGAATAGGATTCTGAACAAATTGAGGTATCTTATACTAATAATAATAGGAAGAGAGGCAAGAAAAACATTATTTCTATTATCCTATCTATTTTATTTAAATGGATAAGTCTCGAAGTAGAATAAGTTACATCACCATATCTAATTTTTGATGAAATATTTTATGGAGATAATGTCATTATAGAATTATCATCATATGTAGGATGATTTTCCACTTTTATGAGTTTCTATAAGAAGTAGAATAAACCATACTATGGAGGAGTTGATCTAGTATAACATTGAAGAAATAGAGTGAAAAAAGTAGAATCTTAATGAATCATATATCATGAGATGAGAATAAATAGTGTTTCATCAAAATCTCCTGATTAGAATTTCCTTTCGTCTCTATAATCTTTCATAGAGTCCTTTATTTTTAGAAATTGAATGGTTTCTTCAACAATGTAGTGCGTAGACGATATTGAGAGGGTGTATCCCATATAAAATTAGTGTGCCTATCTATAGCCTTATATGTGAAGTGTATATATATACCTAATCCATCTGCACACTTTATTTAGAAATTATTTAGATATCTATCCAACAAAAACAAGATGAGGATCTATTAGTATAATGTATCCAGAAAATTAAACATACAAATAAATAATCTTAGACATAAAAACATTATAAATATTTATAAATATAAAAATCACACCAATTCCCATAGATATTATAAAAGTTAACATGATATAATAGGGAAAATGCGTAAGTAAAATGGTTATATATGGGGTTTAGTAAATGAATGAACATGTAAATATAGTATAACATGATGGTGAAGAGGCCTAACATGATATCATAAATGGGATTATCATGAAAATGGAAACATAGAATAAGTGAATGAAATCCTAAGGCCATGTAATCATGGAATATATGGGATCATTAGACATGAAATCAAAAACACAAGTCAAGTTTCACTCACAAGGCCATCAACATGTATCAAAAAAATTACATTAGTGGATTTGGTTAACTCCCAAATCTGTTACATAAAATATAATGAGATATTAAACTTCACCTAATGCAATAGAGAGCTATATAATCCAATGAAAACCCATAAAATAAAAAATTAAATAACATATACACATTAAATATGAGGAAAATAAAGCATACATAAATCATGATCATGATCAAACCCGAAGAAAGAGGTGGGATTCATAATTTTGATTTAAGGTGTAACTGAAAGAAAAATCTGTATGATTCCAATTAGAATAAGGAATTAAATCATCTTGAAATTTTAAAATTTTAAACAAGAAATAATACTTGAAATTGGATTTACAATTGTAGATAATTCTTCAGAGAGATATTATAAGAAAATGAATAAAAATAAACCACTTGTGTGGTGATTTGGGTAATAAGTAAAGGAAATTTTTTAATAAGGAAAATACTTATTGTTTTTCACAAACTATAATTGAAAAAATAGTGTTAAACATAAAATATTTAGGGTTTTTAAAATATATTAATGGATAAAAAAATTTATGAGGGTGTTTCTTGACACAGGACAACAAATAGTTTAGTTCCCCTAAATAGAGTATACTCAAAAGTGAGAATTTCAATGGGAACAAAAAACATGAGTAACCATTGAAATGAAAAGGTTATTTGACTAGGTATATATATTAGGTAAGAATTTACAAAATTATATTATATACATGAGAATAATATTATATTAAATGGATATTATGAAAAGTAATATGTAACTAGTAAGTCTTGATGGAGGTATATGAGATCTGTTTTTTAAGTTTTTAATCCCCATTTTTAAAAATAATCTTGGTAAAAAAATTATCATAAAAATAGTATATGGTAAATATGAATCTCACAATAGTTTAGACATAATTAGGATTCAAATTAAAATAGAATCATTGGTAGGATGTGAAATTATGGACAAGGAAAAGAAACCATTATTTAAGAGGATGATAATAATTCTTAAAATATTATCATTTTAAAGAATGATTGTAAATCATAAATAAATAATATATCAATCAATATATTTATACAATGATGTAAATATCTAATACCCTATAAAAATAAAACAAATACTATATATGAAACATTATAACCCATAAACAAAAATTGAGTTATGAATGGACCTTATATTTTATGGAAGACCTAAATTAGAACACAAGATAATTACGATTATCAATTGAAGTTAATATTACATTATAAATACAAATTTATAGTATTAAAAATATTACGGTAGAATTTACATTTATATGGGTGGATAATATTAATGATTTTCTCAATGACTATAGATTGAGGTGGAAACCCTTACCTTATGCCTGAAAGATCTCTGTACTAGCTCATAACTCACTCAATCATAAAATAATCTTTTTAAAGAAATTAATAACAAAAGAATCCATCTATATTTCTTTTTATAATGTATATTTATCATCACACGTCACCAATTTTTAGTATCCTCTCCACTTATGTAACTTACTTGAAGTTGTTATGTCAATTTATTGAAATCATTAATTGTATGGTGAAAAAGGTAAAAATTTTAGAAAATAGTTTCATAATATCCAAAATTTTATCTTTCTGTGTTTTTTAAATTATATTATAACAAAATATATTTTGGTAAATATTTATTTAATTAATGAGCTCAACTTAGAAAAGGTACATTGATATGTCCTTTTTAGCATTTACATTTTCTATAACTGGTTATTGATAATATTAATTATGGAATACATAATATTATAATTAACCATTTTAATGGTTTATCAAATAAAATTTCAATAAATAAAAAATGTGATTTAATATAACCAGGTTATTTGGTAAGGAAAACTAAATTGAAATATCATCAAATGGAGGACGTAGTCCGAGCATACACACAAATGAAACTCTCATTTTATAAAATTAGAAAAAAATATACATATAATAATTTCATATTAATTGAATTGTTATAGGTATCATTTTATGTTATAAAATAAATTTTTTAAACAGTACATTAATGGTGTGAAGGAAAATTGAACACATCGTTAATGAAGGTTGTATTCAGTATACACATATAAAGACATTTTCAATTTTCTGAATAATTGTGGAGGAAGGTGTAACGTCCCGGTTTCGGGTGCCACTCAATGGGTACCCCGAACCCGGTTTGCCATGTGACCTCGAGCACATTTCCCCAAATGCCAGAGGCTGCCGACTAGCAGTGAGGGCCGAGGTCTGATATTGGGGAAACTATGCCCTCATTTGTCAAAGTATAGTGCATCGGAATAATAAAAAGCATACAATAGCAGAAGCAGTAAAACATACACATTTAAAATAAACAACTGCAGTAAAAGATAACCAACATTTATATAGATGATGATGAACCATGTCTTATTTTCTAAGAAAATATCCATAACATGTTACACAACAATATAGTATAGTACAATACATAGTACAGAAAAACCAAAACAAAACAGCTGGTAGCATCGTGAGCATAAGCCCGGTCCCATGCTCCCCTACTCCTCAGCAGCAGTCAAGTACCTGTATAAGGACCCTTTCCCTTATCCACACATACATAAATGTAATCTCTTTGGGATGAAAATCATGACCCAAACAGGGAGTGAGAAATAATCTCAGTAGGCACCCACCAAAGGCCCGTGCTCAACTGTGTGTAAACATGCAACAACAGTTTGCAAAAGAAAATGAAATAAAATAAGCAGTACTCAAAAGTAACTATCATTACCAGTTATTGCCATTTTAATATTTATTTCATAATTTATTATTTAAGAAACCACCACAGTGAATTTCTATGTAAACCTTCAGTGTCCTTAGCCATGTAAACCATTACCCTCAGGTAATCAGAAACATAAACCGCAGGTAATTTCCCACAGGCATAACAGATATTGTCCTCAGGCGTAAAAAGTGTCGCCCTCAGGCACATAGTCTATTTCCCACAGGCACGGAAGAAGTTGCCCACATGATAAATAGTATAGTGCCCACAGGCTAATCACAAAACTGCCCTCAGGCTAAATATGTAACCAGGCCTTGCCCAACGTGTAAACTAGTAGTACACAAGAAAATACTCTCAAGGAAATTATACAATCATTACTTTGATGGCACACCCTCGGGTATCCTAGACAAACGGCTAAACAGAGGAACGCACCCCCGGGGTGGTCCTGGATCAAAGAAACGATCCCAGAGAGAAGTTTATTATCGCAATTAATTACTTATTCAATTCGAGGTATTTAAAATAGCCATGGCCTCAGCCACACGACACCCCAACATGGGTTCATGGAACAACGATACACAAAAACGCACACCAGTCAGAATATAAACACCAATCCACCTACATTAAACTCCCCTGATCAGTATACTCGAACGACGTTTCATGAATCATCCCTGAATGAGGTAGATCTGAGGTGGAATAAAACTCTCTTAAACTTAAATAACTTCCCTTAGAGGAAGAAATGGCAAGAACAGTTTACGAAGAGTGGGGGGGCTTACCCATGCAGTTCCAACAAGATCGTCCGAGGCGGAAATAGATTCCCAATTCTCGATCTAGAGATCCTCAATGATTCGGCCATCCCCTCCCGAGCTCCCGTCTGGGTCTAATCCATCCATGTGAACATGGTTGAATACAACCCAATTTAAGTGAAAAAAAACAAAGTACATGGTATGTAACTTTGAGTACACATCGTGTACTTCTTTCATTTAACTGTTCATCTGGATGCACCGCAAAACTGTTCATCCGTCAACATGAGTACACGACGTGTATTCTCGACTACACAGCATGTACTATCGCCCAGCTGGCGAATTCTTCCACCACCTAACTATTTTGTTTGTCGACTGACTAAACGGCGTGTAAAGGACCACTAAACAGCGTGTAGTCGGTTTTTACACCCTTAGTCTCCATCAAGGCTACACACCCTGTGTACTTATCCCACACGGCTAGACTACATGGCGTGTGAAAAATTACATGATGTGTACTTCCAAAATTTAGGATTTTTCCCCATTTTCCTTGCTTTCTGAATATTACTTAGGGAAAAGAGAAAAGAAGAAACCCATACCTAAAAAATAAGAACCGGGTTCTTAAAAACTTCCCCCCTTAAATCAATTCGTCCCCGAATTTCCCTTCCAAGGGTGGTGAAGATATAGCCATGAACAACTCCAGCCACTGAGCATGTATGTCGGTCTCCCGCTCCCAGGTTTCGTTCTACACTCGGCCATGCTGCCATAACACCTGTATGGGAGGAACTGACCAGCCTCAGAGAACCATTGTGCTACTATCAAAGATACGAATCAGATGCTCCTCAATGGATGCTCCTAACTCACGCTCAACCTCCTCGGGCTTAAAAATGTGAGACGGGTCGGAATGATAACTGCGTAATTGAGATACATGGAAGATGTCGTTCATTTCCCGTTACCTCTGCGGTAACTACAACCGATAGGCAACATGCCCGACTATCTCTAGAATATCAAATGGCCCCACATAACTTGGTGAATGTTTACCCTATCACCTGATCCATCTGTGTCCCATCCTAAGTGAAACATGTAGGAAAACCTGATCCCCAACCACGAACTCCAAAGTTTGTCTGCGGTGACCAACATAAGACATCTGATGAGACTGCGCGGTAGCCATCAGCTTCTGAATCAACTGGACCGGTTCAGAAGTCTCCTGCATGAGACATGGTCCCAGTAAAGCTACCTCACCTGCCTCTATCCCACACAAGGGTGATCGATATGGCCTACCATATAAAGACTCATAAGGTTCCATCTCTATAGTTTCCCGAAAACAATTATTATCGGCAAAATCGACTAGG
Source organism: Viscum album (assembly GCA_963277665.1). Classification (NCBI taxonomy): domain Eukaryota; kingdom Viridiplantae; phylum Streptophyta; class Magnoliopsida; order Santalales; family Viscaceae; genus Viscum; species Viscum album. Next base: position 386,031,157 of record OY728148.1, on the reverse strand, counting down.
TGTATATGCTTCTCACACGAGCCCCCAAAGTCAAGGACGCATGCACGCAGCTTGTCCTCAAGCACCTGTATCATATGATCTGACTGACCATTGGTCTGAGGGTGGTAAGCTGTGATAAGATGAACTTGTGTACCTAGTTCCCTCTGAAAACTCTACCAGAAACGAGACATAAAATGGGCATCCTTATTTGAAATGATGGAATGGGGAACTCCATGAAGACGTATGGCCTCTTGGATATACAACTTCCCGAGCACATCCACACAGAAGGTCTCCTTGATCGGAAAAAACTGAGCTACCTTTGTGAGTCTGTGCACAACAATCCACACAACATCATTTCCTCAAGGTGACCTCGGCAACCAAGTCACGAAGTCCATTGCAATATCTTTCCATTTCCACTATGGAATGGGTAACTGCTATAACAGTTCAGATGGCCTCTGATGCTCCGTCTTCACCTGCTGATAGGTGGAACATCTCGTAACAATACCTGCTACTTCTCGCTTGATCCCCAGCCACCAGTACTGACGTCTCAAGTCTCGGTACATCTTGGTAACCCTGGGATGAACTACCCAAGCTGAAGCATGAAACTCCCGCATCAGTTCCTCACGTATATACAATGGAACCCATACTCATAAATGGAAATGCAGAACCTCATCATCTCATATCGTCCACCCAGGAGGAGGGTCCCCACTTGCCACCGACTGCTGTATAACTAGGCCTTCTAAATCGAATAGCTGTCTCATCCTCAGTCTATCCCAGAGGGTAGAGGTCACAACTAAAGATGAAAGATAGGTTTTACCCTGACTATCGTGCACCTTTGAATACATCTCAGAGAACAAAACCATCATCTTCCATTCACCACTGAACTACTTCACTACCTGTATCTCAGTCTTCCTACTCAGTGCATCAGCTACTGCATTACCTTTACTAGTTGTATAGGCAAGCTCAAAATCGAAGGACTAAAGGTATTAAACCCACCTTCACTATCTCGGGTTCAAGTCACACTGGGTAAAGGTGTACTTGAGTCTTTTGTGGTCCGTGAACAACACAAAATGTTATCCCAAGAGATAATGTCTCTGACAGCGCAACACATGAACAACCACAGCCAAATCTAAATCATGTGTTGGGTAATTCTTCTCATGTGGCCTCAACTGCTGAGACTCGTACGCAACTACTCGACCGCCCTGCATCAACATAGCTCCCAGCCCAATCCCTGATGCATCACAGTAAAATGTATAGATCTTCCCTTGCACTGGGAGTATCAGGACTGGTTCTGATTTCAACCTTCCATTCAGGTCCTGAAAGGCTGTCTCGCAAGCTTCTGACCAAATGAACTTCGCACCCTTTTTATTCAAACCAGTCAATGGCACTACTAAGCGGGAGAAGTCCTATATGAAGCATCTGTAGTAACCATCCATCCCCAAGAAACACTGTCTCTCAAACTCATTCTTGGGATGCTCCTAGAAAACTACTTCTCGCACCTTCTTGGGGTCTTTTCTAACACCTGCCTCCGAGATGATATGACCTGGGAAGTGAATATGGTCCATCCAAAAGTGTCACTTTGAGATCTTAGAATATAGCTGATGCTCTCTTAGTGTAATCAATACGATCTCATGATGTCTGGAATGTTCGTGTAGAGTGTGAGAGTACAACAAGATATCGTACACAAAAACTACCACAAACGAATCTAGATAAAGATAGAACACACAATTTATCAGAGCCATGAATACTGATGGCACGTTCGTGAGTCTGAACGGCATAACTGTATACTCATATAGACCATACAAACTCATGAAAGGTGTGAGAGGTATTCAAATGGTCTAACTCATAGCTAATGATATCTTGATCTCAAGTCAATCATTAAGAACACTCGTTCTCCATGAAGTTGATCAAAATGATCATCAATCCTCGGCAAGGGAAATCAGTTCTTAACAGTCAATTGGTTCAACTTATGATATTCCACACAATGTCTGAGGGTACCATTCGAATTCTTCGCAAAGAGGACCGGAGAACCCCAAGGAGAAGTATTGGGTCCAATAAAACCCTTTTCCTACAACTCCTCTAACTGCATCTTGAGCTCCTGGAACTCTGGTGTTTCCATCCTATAAGGAGTAATGGACACCGGTGGTGCTCCTGGCATAAGCTCAATAGAGAAATCCACCTCACGCTCTGGAGGAAGACCCGAAAAGTCGTCCTGGAAGACATCCTTGAAACAATCAACCATTGGAGGGAAAACCATTGTACATGTCCCCTGATCATCCAGATATAAACTCACAATCTGGGCTATGACTCCACCTTGCCCACAATGCTCTGGTCCAGCTCGACTTGTCTGAATATCCCATTCAACCATGTATAGAAACTCTCTATCCTCTGGTGATGTGAAGCTCACCATGCGATGATAGTTGTCTACAAAGGTTCGAAAGGGAACCAACCTGTCCATACCGAGAATGACGTCATAAACTGTCATATCTAAGACATAGAGCTCCCATAGAAAGTGACACCCACCAACCTCATGGGGGACCAACTTGCACTAACACACACTAGCTGTTCTAGTCCCCAACGGAGTGTCTAGCGACATAATAGTAGAATAAGAAGAACCACAGAGCCCTAGGCTCTCCACAATGTGCACATATATGAAACTATTTGTAGCACCCATATCGAAAAGTACTGAAGATAAAACAGAATCTTCTAGAATAGTACCTCTGACAGTAGAAGGTCTAGGATCCTGCTCCTATTGGGTTTGGTGCACTGCATAGGCCTGCCCAGTGCCGCGACCCTGTGACACATCCTGGATACCCTGAGATGTCCTGCCCTGCTTTCTTTGAGATCATGTTGTTTGGCTACCATGACAACGACCACCATCCCTGCCTGCTCGCCCTGACGTATTTCAGTCCCCCAACTGGTAAGAAGCTGTCGATCCTACCCCCACACGCGAAGTCTGCACAGAACCCCTCTCACTAGCCAAAGATGGAATCTCCCTCGAAAAGCGCTGCATATGACCCATCTTGTTGGAAGCTCGACACTCCACTGGGTCTCGTGGACACTGAGGACTCTTATGCCCCTTCTTACCACCATGGTAGCACATTCCATGGACACTTGAAACATTCTTCTTGCTGGTACTGCCACCCTGAGAGAAGTCCATCTGTCTCTTCCTCCTACCAGTAGAAATAGTTCCAGAAACTGTTACTGAACCACCCTGGCCCATACCACTAGCTTCCCACAGGTTTCTCTCTGTAATCAGCGCCTAGTTCACAATAGAATGTAATATAGGCAAACTAAAAACATTCACAAGTGGTTGGATTTCATATTGATGACCATCCTCAAAGCATCTAGCTCTCAGTGTCTCATATCCCACCAGAACAGGCGAAAAACGCTGAAGCTTGGTAAAGCGAGTAGAATAATCCATCACTGAAAGAGCGCCCTCCTGCAAATTCATGAACTCTCGAGCTCTATCTTCCCTCAGCGTCTCTTGGAAGAAGAAGTCATAGAAGGCTTCCTGAAAATCCTCCCACACCATGTCTCTGTGATGCTCTGACTGGGTTGTAACATCCCATCACCTCTTGACGTAATGACACAACATATAAGTCGCGAGCTTGACCCTCCACCCTGGAGGCATCTCAAGATGCTCGAAAATAGTTTTCATCGATCAAAGCCAAGACTCCGCAGCCTATAGTCCGCCATCCTCAGAGAACATTGGTGGATGCTGCTGTTGGAATATACGAGTAAGATCAGCCATAAATGTGGCATCTGGCAGTGCTCCTTGAACAGTCTACATGAACTGAATAAAGCCTTCATGGAACTGCGCCTCCGCACCTTTGTCTGGTATAATGTCTAGCACCACATCTAGCTCTGATGGAGGATCTACTGGTAGCCCATGGCCCACCATTATTGGAGTATAATCGTTGCCTCCCTCCTGGCGAACAACTCGCGGTCGTATTGGTGGAGTGACTCTACAAGGTCAAACGTACACCTTAGAACATGATTATCAACGACTGAAAATGAAGGGACCAAAAAGGGAACAGAAGTAAGAAGGAATTCAAATTTTTAAAAACAAGACTACACGGTGTGTATACAGACCACACAATGTGTACTTGACTTCCCTTCCCCTGCTAGTGTCCTTCTACACGTCTAAGCCACACGGCTCCCGTTGAACAAAACTACACAACCTTTATATGATCTACATGGTGTGTATGGTGTAATTTTCCATCTGCCCATGCCGTTAGTGACACGGCCAACTACTCGGCTTAATACAACACGGTGTCTTACACCCGCACACAACGTGTACACTACCCCGTCTCCCAGCCACACTGTTAGGTCCAAATAGTCTGTCCTCTGACAAGACTACACAACGTGCCCCACATGTACAAGACGTGTTCTAGACGAGCTTCGTCGACCTGTGTTGTTAGTTACACGGTCGAAAAAACAGATCACACTACATAGCATGTTCCAGATGGTCACAGGGTGTACACAAAAGGATTAAACTGACCTGTGCTATTAGTTACACGGCCGGATCCCAGGTCAGACTACACGGCGTGTTCCATAATGGACACGGCGTGTATGTCCTATGGTCTCCTCCGTCCGTGTTGTTAGTTACACATGCGGACTCCAAGTCAACAGTACACAGTGTGTACATCTTGTACACGGTGTGTTCGCACCAAGCATTTCCCTTCCCCATGTCCCCACCCACAAGGTCTATGACACGAGAAGAGACAACATGGCATGTACCTAGGGTACACGGCGTGTACTCAGAAAGTTTTTGTTTCTTCCTGAACAGAAGACCACACACAACATGTTTAAAGTAAAACATGGTGTGTATACTGCGTTTTCCAGACAATATACCTCAGAAACTTCCACAGAACACATAAAATACCTAAAACAACACCTAAGTGAAACATTTCTACCTGTGAGGGCCCATACTCCCCACGAATCAAATTTTGACATCTTATCTATGTTTTAACAAAATAAACAGCTAATGATCCCAAAAAATCCGGTCAATGAGGGCCCATACTCCCCAAAAACCAAAGTTTGGCGTCCATTATTTTAACAAGCTTAAACATCAATACCCTATCACATAGCAGGTATTTATGAAGAAGCTATCAATAGAGCATGATTTTCTTGGATAACAACTATCACAACATCATGAAAATACTAATGCACCTATATGGAATAGAACTATGCATGGAATGTTATTCCTAACATGTTCCTAAATGATGCATGAGATGGAATACCCTCATCTCATCGGGTTTCAACTAAATAAAACCCATGGATAAAATATAAACTAAACAATCACAAGTGCATCACCCAATGGTGAAATCAAATCAACTGTAAAATTGAAAAATAATAAAAATTGAAACACGATGTAAATTCGATTTTCCCTATACACAGGTTTTCTATGCTCGGGCACAACTTATTACAAACTACCGTTTTCATCCTATCCCTGACTAAGTCTCCAAATATTAATTCAAAGAAAAGAACTCCTCTGATACAACTTTGTAATGTCCCACTTCCGGGTCCCACTCAATGGGTGCCCCGAACCTGGTTCACCACTTGACCTCAAGCACATTTCCCCAAAAGTCAGAGGCTTCTGACTAGCAACAACGGCCCAGGTCTGATAGTGGGGAAACTATAGCCTCATTTTTTAACGTTTAGCACAACAGAATAATTAAAAGCATACAATAGTGGAAGCAGTAAACCATATACATTTAAAATAAACAACTGTGGTAAAAGATAACCAACAGTTTTATAGATGACGATGCAACATGTCATAAGTTATAAGAAAATATCCAGAACATGTTACATAGCAATGCCGTACAGTACAATGCATAATACATCAAAACCAAAACAAAACAGCCAGTAGCATCACGAGCCTAAGCCTCGTACCATGCTCCCCTACTCCTCTGCAGAAATCAAGTACATGTATAAGGACCTTTTCCCTTATCCACACCTGCAGAAATGTAATCAGTTTTGGCCAAAAAGCATGACCCAAACTGGGTGTGAGAAATAATTTCAATAGGCACCGACCAATGGCCCCTGCTCAACTGTGTGTAAACATGAAACAATAGTGTGAAAAGTAAATGAAATAAACTAATAAGTACTCAAAAGTTTCTAACTTTACCAGTTATTTCCATTTTAAATCTCATTTCATTATTTATTATTTAAGAAACCACCATAGTGAATTTATATGTAAACCGTCAGTGTCTTTAGACATGCAAACCTTTACCCTCAGGTAATCAGAAACATAACTCGTAGGTAATTTCCCACAGTAATATAAGATATTTCCCTCAGGTGTACAAAGTGTCACCCTTAGGCACAGAGTCTATTGCCCACAGGCACAGAAGAAGTTTCCCACATGATAAATAGTACAGTGCCCAACGGCTAATCACAACTCTACCCTTAGGCTAAACAGGTAACCGGGCCATACCCAACATGTAAAAAAGAAGTACAAAAGCAATTCATCTCAAGGAAAATCTACAATCATTACTTTGAAGGCATACCCTCAAGTATCTTGGCGAAACGGCTAAACAGAGGAACGCACCCCCGGGGTGGTCCTGGATCAAAGAAATGATCCCAGACATCAGTTTATTATTACAATTAATTACCTATTCAATTCTAGGTATTTAAAATAGCCATGGACTCAGCCAAACGACACCCCAACATGAGTTCGCGGAACAATGGTACACAAAATCGCACAACAGTTGGAATATAAACACCAAGCCACGCACCATAAATGCCCCTGATTAGTATACTCGAACGAATTTTCATGAATCGTCCCTGAACGAGGTAGATATGAGGTGAAATAAAACTATCTTAAACATAAATAACTTCCCTCAGAAGATTAATTGGCCAGAACGGTTTAAGAAGAGTGGAGGGCTTACCCGTGCGGTTCCAACGAGATCGTCCGAGGCAGAAACGGATTCCCGACGCTCGATTTGAAGATCCTAGAAGATTCGGTCGTCCCCTCCCGAGCTCCTATCCGGTTATAAGCCTTCCCTATGAATAGGGTTGGCTACTGCCCACTATAAGCGAGAAAAAAGTACACGGCGTGTACTTTTGAGTACATGGCATGTACTTATTTTATTTAATTGTTCATCTGGCGGCACTACCACACTGTCCATCCATCGACATGAGTACACAACGTGTATTCCTGACTACACAGTGCGTACTGTCGCCCAGCTGGTGGCTCCTTCCACCACCTTACTATTTTGTCTGCGGACTGACTACACAGCGTGTAAAGGACCACTACACGACGTGTAGTCAGTTTTTACACCCTTAGTCGCCAACAAGGCTACACACCCTGTGTACTTATCCCACATGGCCAGACTACACGGCATGTGAAAAAGTACAGGGTGTGTACTTCCAAAATTTAGGATTTTATCCTCATTTTCCTTACTTTATGAAAAATACTTAGGGAAAAGAGAAAAGAAGAAACCCATAACTAAAAAATAAGAACCGGGTTCTTAAAGAAGGTATAAAATGGATTTTCCATTAGTAAAATAACATACTATAATATTAATGAAATTGTCGTTTTCATAATCACATTAATAAAAATATTTTTCTATTGTAGAAGTATAAAAGAATCAATAAAGTGTGGTGGAAGATATACTTCTTAGTTTTTATTTTCACCTTTGGTCACCAACTTAAGGAACCATAGATTCCTCTTTTGGTAGGGAAAATAATTTATGGATGTGAGGAGTGTTTTTATGAGTGAGTATGGTTGAGTGTGGTTCTATACTATGTGAATTCAAATGTATTAATTGGTGGAGGTGTTGTGGTTGTTTTTTTAATTAAAGCAAATTGATTTTTTAAAACATATAACTCATTAATAAAAGAGAGAAAATGTATCAAATGGAATGAGGATAAAAAATATTTAATTAAATATTTTGTCTATTTTATGGTATATAAATACCCAAAAAAATTTATACATGTTATAAACCAGTTTCGAATTTATTCACTCATATATATTTCTTTTTACCATTATGTTTTTTACTATGGTCACTAATTTTTACCTAAGAAATTTATTTTTAATGCTTAAAGAAAATGAAAATTATTATATAATTTTAAACCATCTATGTTAAATATTTAATCATATTTAGAAAATAAAATTATTAAGTGTATGAAAAATTAATTTTAACAATAACATATGTAATGCGCAAAAACCTACTTTTAGAAAACAATTATTTTAATCATTATATTATATTTACAATACAAATATAAATTTTATAAATAATATTGAAATAAATATATTTTCCATTAAAAAAATATATATATTTAAAAAAAACCTCTTTCGACCATCTGAATATTTTATTAAAAGAAACAGATAAAAAAAAAATTTCCTTAAAACATTACCAAAATTCACTAAAATGTTAAGGAGGATATCTATATATAGAATTATATAATACATAATTTATATATATAAATTTTAATTTTAATTTTTTTTTAAAAACATACATGAAATTATTTTATAAAAAATGTTTAAAAGTAAATTCATTTGTAAAATAAATATTTTTTAGTATTCAACAAGAAAATCCATTGTTGTAGAAAAATATAAAAAATTTATCCTATTATAATTTGGAAATGATTAATTAAAAAATTAATTTCATGATAAATAATAAATAATCTATGGTTTATAAATTTGGATTTAAAAAAATATATAATTTATAATAAAAAACACCTTTTATTAATTAAATCGTGCTTTTAAACATTAATTATTCATAATATTATTTTATATCAATTTATAATATAATAGATGTTAGTATATTAGATAAAATATAATAATATTTTAAAATAATTCAATTTAAGCTATTAGTAATAAATATACAATAGAAAGTGAAATAGATCATTGAAAAAAATATCACCTTTATACAAAATATCCATTAACAAATACAATTATAATTTAATTATTTATATTTTAAAAAATAAGATCACTAATCCACTGATATGAAAATAATTATTTAATTTATATATGTACAAGATATCATATTTTAATAATAATATTAGTGTTTATATATAATATATAAATATATATTTATAATATTTCAATATTAAAATTTTCCATTGGGAGATACATTTTTTATATTTTATAAATTAAAAATACATATATTTGTATAACTATAATATATATCACCAATGAATATATTTTCAATTTTTATAATCTCAATGACCATATTTTTAATAACCATATTTTCAATAACCACATATTTTTACTTTATATCAAGCCTTACTAAATCATTTGTTCATTCCACTCTAACTTCACAATGCATAGTTCTTATTTCATATTATATAATTTTTATAATAGTTTCACATTTCATAATGATATTCCAGATTATATGTCAAATTTGGTTATTGGTGATCCTCAAAATTTATTATTATTAAAGATAGTCCTTATTCCTGGTTATTTTATTCTTTTCGATTTATTTCCCCATATTGTTTTATGAATTATTAATAGATCTACCTCATCCATAGTGAGTAATAATCCATGGAATGAAATACTTAGTTTTATGTGATTTTTAATCTCCCAATTATGTCAAAATATAGTGTTTTTAGTTTTTTCCTTATCTTGTAGGGAATATTTCATAACGATGTTTCAATATTTTGAAAGAAAAAAATAAATACTTTTTTATTACAAATTTAAATAATAATAAAAATAATAATAATAATATCATTTATTAAAACCAAATATATTATTTCAACCACCATAAATACAGTTCTCCCTTAAAATTTTAAATTTTTACCCACTAATGAATATTGATATGAGTATCTATAAGGCTACTTGTTATTTAATTTTTTAATGAATTTAAAATCACCTCTATTCACTTATAATTAGTATAATCCATATAATGTGTTTCATACTAACCATTTGAGTTAAATACCAATCATAGTTTTGTGTTAAGACAAAATTTGCATTTTTACTTGAGTTAATAGTCATAATTTTAGTGACATATAATCATAAATCTGTTAGCAGTTTGAAATGTGTTTCCCTTTTTTTATAATTGATAAGCCACACACACCTATCCCTCACCCCTCATGGTTAATCAACATAGATGTGCTAGAGGAACATTGAGGTAGAACTATGAATAATGTTACTAATTCATATAATAATCCTTTATTTACACAATCATATCCATCCTATCCATTTCTATAGTATCCACCACAACTATACCAACTTTCCATCTCACCAGGTTATACCTATCTTGTGTCTCAATCCCAACAGATAACCACCCATGTTCTCATATTCTTGTTTCACCTATAAAAATATTTCCTTATCTATGAATCCTTGTTGTTTAATGGTTTTGTGGGATAGTTATCCCACCACATCCAATATGTGTGGCTCTTAATGTACAAAAAAGTGACTTCCAACACCTGAACTAATTCCTAATCATGATATATGGGCTCACATGACCTAGGGAGTCAACCCTTATTATCGAATTGTCCCCATCATCAAGGTCAGTAAGTGGTATCCTCCATTTTCACTAAAAATATGTGATGTTTTACTAGAGATATGGATAGATGATTGTATTCTCCATCCATTGTTGGAATGATGTTTTCAAACTATCTATAAATATCACGGGCAACCCATGTCGAAAGTACATAGAAGGTTATTGATAAAGATAAGCTATTGCTATTATTTTATGTTTTCAGAATGTTCTATTTATTCAATAGAATTTTCTAGTTTTTTCTCTCTACTACCAGCCATTTTTCAAATATTTATGTTTTATTAATATAACCAAGATAGGTGAAGAAACAGAATATATTGAAATATTAAATCCATTACTATAATAACATCAAATTTAACTAAAAAACCATGATAAAATTTATATTCCCAAAAATAGAAATATAGAAATATGACCATCATATAGAGTTATGTTTTATTTGATAGAAAATAAATATCAGTTTTACACATATAAAATAATCTAGGAAACATATACTGGTAATAATAAATATCCCATATTCAAAATTCTAAAGTTGAGTATTTATTTACTATAATCCACATCATCATTAGTCATTAAACATGATCGAACTTATTCCTGAGGTTGTTGTGGTTGTTCATGCATATCATTTTTTTATCTTTGATTTTTGTATACTAAACTTGTTAATGTATATTTTTCCGCATGTAAGGAATTGTAATGTTAGGTGTTATTTTTGATGCACACATTTCACTCCCATAATAATAACCCACCTCTTTAAATTACTAAGTTTGTTTGATGCATTATAACCCCATATTCTATAAGAAAATAATTTTGTAGTCCCCTTTAGGGAATTTAAATGGTTCCCCTTCCTATATTTTGACACATATGTCGGTTGAATATTCCTTATTTAATCATCATTTTTCACTAAATATTTAGTATCCATCATCCTTATATTATTTTATCACATTAGGATTTCAACTATGGTTGCATTATTAATCATTTTTCATGATACTCAGTTTCAAATAATCACCAAATTTATTAGTTCATTTTCTATGTAAATGAGTTGATAATTAAGGAATTCCACTCATTATGTATTTGTACCAAATGTTATATTCATTCCATATATTTCCTACCTCCACTAAAAAATGGTTAACATCAGTGACAAGAATTTAATATTATAAGGTGATTATTATATTCAATAACAAAAAATGGATTCAACCTTAAAATCATTTACCCTTATAAGTCATCACATTATCCTATAATTTCATTATATCTACATATATCAATATTTTTTTCACCCTAGGTTACATTAAGATATGTTAAATTATATGTATCAACATAGTACATCAATTATACTACTAAATTGATGCTTTCTATCTTTTTATATTGAGCATATTATTAACAAAATAATATACCTTGGTAGTGTCTTACCAGGTGTGTAGTCCGTCCTCTTTATCAGGAACCAAGTCACTGTTGAGTATACACCCAACAATTTCACTTTTTTGTTATTACCCAGATGTAAAACACTGCCAGATCCACCATCAACTTGCTAGTATCTATATGATAATGTAATTACAAGGAAAATCAAAAAATCTCTTCATTACAAAAAGTTTAGGACTATTTTACCAGAAATGGATTTATCAATTAGAATTATCCCCAGGGGGTTCACTTTGTTATTTAATCATAATCTCAATAAATAACAAAAACATATTTTGTTACAAACTATAGTGTCCCAATCCTTACAAAATTCATATCATAATTCATTACATAATTTTCTAATAGATACAATTCGATTATATATAGTATTAGGGTATTTAGAGGACTAATCATTAGAATTCATATTATTAAACATACCAATATAATATTTAATTAAAATAATATATAGTTATCCTAACTCCCATAAAAATTCTAAAACATCATTGCATTTTTTAGGGAAAATACTCAAAGGAAAAGGGCGAGGTAGACATCCTAGTAAGGGAATAAACATGGTAATAAAGAAAAACATGATCATTAGGAGGGAAAATTTGATATCATAAAGAGGATTATTATAAGATATAAAACATGGAATAATGAAATAAAATCATAATATCATAGAATCCTGGAATATAAGTCAAAAAAATATGACAGGACATCAAAAACATGAATCAATATTCACTCCCTTTAACACAATCATATAGCAAAAAAAGTCCCACAATGGATTAGGTTCACACCCTAAAACCCTAAATAAAATATCATAAGATATAAATATTTTCCCAATGAATTATAGGGTTATATAATTATGGTAACACTTTTTACATAAATTGAAATCAAACATATTCATTGATTGTAAAGAAAATAAACCATACATAAATCATAAACACAGTCAAATTCATAATAAGGATTTGGTTTTTATAATTCTATTGCAAGTCATAAATGAAGGATAAATCATAAGTATTACTAATATAATATGAAATTAGATAATTTTCAACTTCTATAATTAATTTTATTTATAGTTTTTAAACATGTATTTTCAATAAATAATATACAATAGAAAGATCTACAGATATAATTTATTAAAAACAACCACTATATGGTGATTTAGGAAATAAGAAATGTTTATTTTTAATGAAATTAAGTTCTCATTATTTTACATACAGCCATAAGTAATCCTATAGAGTTATCTAAAAAATTAATGAGGGTTTTTAAGAAACTCTTCAGGATTTAAAAATATATTTTTGGTGTGATGCTTGACCAGAAATATGAAATAGAAATTTAACTTAAATTAGGATTATATAGAATTTTGAATTTAAAAATGATCTAAAATCATGTATAACCAATTAATTGGAAATTATATTTATATATTTATATATTTAAGTAATATATAAAAAAAATATAAGAGATATTTTAGAATAATATTTAATAAAAGGAGTAAAAGAAAGAGATTGTCTAATTGAATATTCATGAATGAGGTCTTAAATCAATTTTTATATTTCAAAAGACCTTTGATGAAATCATAAATTACAAAGAAATAACAAAAATTAATCTATATAAGTGGAAACATTTAATACTATGTTCACATGAGATAAAATTTAATTACATTTCAAATTAAAATTGATAACATTGGCAGGAATGAAAATTATGGAGGATGTAAATTATTCAAAACATAATTCCCATTTCAAGAATGATTATATCTGTTAAATAAATAATATATGAATATAAATTGATATATGAATATAAAAAAAGGTTATAAAATATTAAATGAAAAATGATACTCAAGGAGAAACATTATAACAGAAGAAATCATATTGAGTTATGAAGGACCCTTATATTTTAGGAAGACATCAATCATAGAACACAACAAGGAATACAATAAATTTATGTTCATTTTAATTTTTCTTAAATAATTTATGTAAATATTAAAAAACTGTTGTAGTTACACCAAATAAAAAAATACTGGTGTATGTATAGAAAAAACATTCCTTATTAAAGGGTGATTAGGATAGAAACCCTACCATTAGGGTTGAATACACTACTAACTTGCATGTAACTTTTGAATCATCAAAATATGTTTTTAATAACGTTCCTATGAAAACAATACATATATATTTCGTTTTATAAGGTACTTATATTTCCATATTTCTTTAATTTATTACATCGTATATGATTATGTGGGTTACTTGATGTTTATTTGATCAATTTATCATAACATTTAATAGTATGTTTTACATGGTCAATGTTGGTTAAAATTGTTTCAAAATATATAGAATTTTTTATTGTTATGTACTTTATTATTCCATTATCACATAATTAATATAGTTATATATTATTTCCATGAATGGAATCAGATTAGAAAAGGCACCATGATATGTCATTTTTAGTGATTAAGTCGACTAAAACCATTTATTATTGATAATCCTTTGGAAATGTATAATATTATCATTATAGTATTTTAATGGTTTATTAAATAATATTTTTAAAAATAATATAAATTTTTTATCCCACCCATTTTAGTTTTAATGGAAAAAATAGAAATGTCATCTACGGAGGCAGTAGTCCGCATGTACACACCGACACTGCATTCATTATCATAATAGATGAACGAAATAAAATAATATAGATTATTCAGTAAGAATAATAAAAATGTTATAAGTATTGTATTATCTTATTAAATAAATTTTTTAAACCACTTATTAATGATGTGGATGAAAAATTCAATATGTCATTTATGGATGCGGTAGTTTTCACTAATAGATGATGCCATATTCATTATTCTCATTGATTTTGGAGAAAAGTATAAAATGGATTTTACATGAGTATAAAAACATAAAAACATAATAAAATATGAAAAAATATATATTTATAATAATCACATGAATATAATGGTTTTTATGGTTGAAATATTAATGAATTAAGATTGCGTGATTTAAAATATTACCTCCCACTTGGTATGTTCTCATTTGGTCACCACCTTAAGGAATCTTAGCTTAGAATGCATGAAATATAAAAACTTTTATGACATCAAGATATGGTTTAAGAGAAAATAATTTATATTTTGGGTTAATCCCTTCGATAATTTTATGTGGGGAGAGGTGGAGGGGTGGGGGGGGGGTTCCCTTTATAATCGAAGAGAAGGGAATTTTGGGCTTATATAACTCTTCAATAAATGAGAAAACATGTTTAACCTAGAATATGAAGGATATTAGGATAATAGTATATTTTGGAAAGTGTTATGGTTTATAAATCCTCAGAAAACATTGGAAAATATTTTTTTACCATTTTAAAGTCATTTACAGTTATATTTTTTATTTTTACCATTTTTGGTTTCTAACAACATAATTAAATTTTATTTATGTAATTTAATTTCTATGGATAAAAATAAAATAATCCTTATTAGTTAATTTTAACATAATAATTCTTAATATAAAATCCAATTTATCAAATCAAATTTATATGTCTAATAAAATATAAATTTTAATGATAGTGCATATAACGTGTAAAAACCCCATTATTAGAAAAAAGTATATTTTTAGCATAAGATTTATGTGTTGGATAAAATTATTAGTGTTATTGATTATATTAAAATGAAATTTTTTAGTATAATAATTTTTAAAATAATATTTAATTAACATAAAATAAGTTAAAAAAATAAATTCACCTTCTAAAAATTTTGTCAAAACAATTTCAGGAAAAACAGTTTTTATTAAAACAATACCAAAATTTTCAAAAAATTTAAACATGAATTTTCAATATACTATTTTAAATCAATAGATTTAATAATATTAAACATATTTTTTATTGGAAAAATTTGTTTCAAAAAACTTCATGGAATTATTTTTTAATAATTTGATAAATATGGAAGTTTTAGAAAATTTATTATTTTTCAATATTCACATAAATATAAATTGATTTATAAAAGAATAAAATATTTATCTTAAGATAATTTTGACATGAATAATTAAAAAAATTAATTATAGAAAATTCATAATATTATATTTATAAATTTTTTTAACTGAAAATTCAATATATAAAGGATAACGATTTTTTTGAAAAAATTAATTTTTAAATATTAAATGTTCTTAATATTATTTATTATTAATTTTTAATTTAAAGGAAAATAATAGAATTGTTCATATATAATAATATTTATTAACCATTTTATTTTAATCTACAATCATATAATATACAATATTTAAAAAACAATTCTTTGAAAAAAAGATATATTACTTTTATACGAAACACTCATTAACAAATACAATAAAAAATTAATTATTTATATTATAAAATTTAATTTCACTACTCCATTAATATTAAAATTTTATGAAATTTTTTTATATACCTCATATCATGTTTTATTAATAATAATATCATTCATACATAACATACACAGAGAAATATGTAGTTATAATATTATAACATCATATTTTCATATCACTGTAAGTTGAGTCAGTTTTAATATAAAATTTAATATTAAATGATATAGGTATAACTATATCATATATAACCAAAAAAATACTTTCAATGACCAAACATGAAATGATTTAATTGCAATGAACATATTTCAGCCATATATATATAGAGACTAAATAAATCATTTTTTTATTACACTATCACTTCATAAAGAATAAATAATATATTATATTTTAGATATTGAATAATTATCTCTCCATTCATGGTGATCATATTCATTATTGGTTGTGTTTGGATATTGGTTATCCTAAATATAAAATATGGTACATAAGATTTCTCAATCACGATGATTTTATTCTTTTGTATATATTTTCCATTTAAGATTTATGAAATTTTTATGTTTATACATCATCTTGGGTTAGTAATAATAAATGGTGTGAATTATTTAGTATTATTTTCGTTTTTTGTAATTTCGCATTTATTAATGAATAATGTATATTTATTTTTGGTGAAAAAATTTCAAGGCATATTTTATAATAATTTTTCCATGCATTTAGAAATATAGAGAAATGTTCCTCAAAATTATAGAGATAATAATATAATAATAACAGCTCATAAAACCTAGGGAGTTACAATTTGTAATGATACATAATGATAATGACAAAAAAACATGCAACTATTTAATGTGAGTGTTTTTGAATTATAGTGTATATACACATCAATATGTTAATGAAACATTGGTTAGAACATAGTGGTGGACCCATAAAAAACCCTTGTTTCATTTTTTTATTTACATTATTTATATGTATTTATTGTTTGGTGAGATTAGTGTAAATTGAAAAAAATCCATTGAATATGATACCTCTAAAAAAGGATCAATATCTGAATGGTCCTGGGGAATAAATTATAATAAAAAGTTTAATTTGGTGTGTTTTTTGATTCACGCCACTTTTTGGGTAATTTCATTCTATTTGATCCCAACATATGATATCATAGCTAGGTTTTGACTTAACTTTGAATATCTAAATCTATTTTGGATTTTTTTACAGATATGGATTCAATAATATGGAATCCCATTTTAGTGGTAATAACTTTTATGTTCTAGTAATAATGATTCTCTTTCCTCTGAGATTTTAGTGAGGCTATCATAATGTATATATTTTGAGATGTAAATTTGAACAACCACAATTAAATAATTAGTGATGTAAGGATATAGATGATTCTGAATATATCTTTATCCAAAATGGTATATAAGAAGAACTATAATTGTGATATTTTATGAAAGATAAATATGAATATATAAATTATGTATAGGAATATATTGGATTAAAATGATATAGTGGTATCATCCTCAAAATTTGGTAATGTATTATAAAAATTAAATAATAATAAGAATAATAAAAAAAAGACTCCTTAGAATATTAACTCTCTAATCAATGTAATTAATATAAATTCTATTAATAATTTTTCTTCTAACCATGTTATGGATGATTTTTGAAAATCTGTTATTTTAAATTTCCCCTTGGAAGTTGGAGAGTATGATGTTTTATTTTATGATTAGGTAATGAAATAATTTTATCAAAAAATATAATGTTCTTTCATCAACCAAGAAGAGTTCCAATACTTATACGATAAGGGCGGTCAGTTAGATATTAGGCATGAATTAAATTATATATTCATAGAAAAATTATTTTTGTAGAAATAGAAACTAAATAAAGAAGAAGCCTATTTAAATTTACACATTATATGAGTGGGTGCGAAAATAATGGTTCAAATATATTAACTTTAAAAACATTCAAATGAAGTGGGAAAACATAAAAAACTGATTGTAATGAAATATAACATTATTCACATCAAAAAACAACACGATGATTGGATAAAATATAAAAAATAAACTGGATTAGCAATGGAAAATATGGATACCCAAATACATGAGAAGTAAAAGATTATCAAAGATCATTAATTAAAGATAAATACCATGAAGGGAATATAGAAGGTATTAAAAAGAGAAAACAAATGAATTGGACAAGGAGACACATTTGAAATTTTTTAGAATGTTTATGATTCAACCAAAGAGGAAATAGATGATTACATAAGGAAGGTATATACATTGTTCTATTATTATTTAAGATTAGAACACACCATGGGTGTGTAACTCGATGTCCAAGTGCTCTTAGGTTGACCAAAATATACAACATCTACATATCAATCGATAAATGAATATATGAATTATGAAATTAATTAGATATATTTTAATTCTGATAACATATAAAAATGGGTAAAAATTATAGCAAAATATTATATTATTGATTCATAAGTAAGAGCTATATTACAATGATAAATTGGTTGTGAAATTTCACTAAGAGAAGTTTTTTGTGCTGGAATATAAATTTTCTCTTTGGGGTAAAATAATGTTTCTCAATAAAGAGTATGATAATAACGAATAAATTTTTACTCATAGTATACATCATTTAAATAAAAAAAAATATATTGAAAAAATAATGAAGATACTCTGGGTGTGATAAATACGGATTGAAATTTGAAGAGTGATACAATAGGGAATAAAAAATATGAGAACACTAATAAGCATATTAAATAGATTAGAAATAATGAATTCCTAATTTGGTTCTTAAATCATTAACAAGGTAACAACTGAGGATATATTGAATATCCCCACTTTGTTAGATTAAGCATGAGGAAATATGTAATAGGGGTTCACCAAAATAATATGCATGAATAAGTGGGATTGGGGTCTCTATGTTGGTGAATCATAATCTAAAAAAGATATGAAGATAGTAAAAATCAGTAAGGATGCATGATAAAGTGGTATCACTCAAAATAGAACCACTAAAAATATTTCCAAAAAACTGGATGAAAAAAATTAATTTACTATGTCAATACACATTCCAAAACCTGATAATTTTATGGATTTAACCATCTCCCCCTACGTTTAAAATCATTTAAATTTTTTAAATTGTGGAATATTTAATGTGGAGATACGATCTATGGTTTATGATTTAAAAAAAAGAGTAATGAAACTAGAGGGATCTAAGGCATTAAATTTCATAATTATTATTAAATGCTAAAAATGTAAGATCATATAGTATAAAGAACATATTTGTATTAACAAGTGGCTTGAATAAAACACATTGTATTTATATTTGGTATATGGAGTTTCATGATATGATAAATAATTCAAATTTAAATGAGACTGATTTAAAATTATTGTTGCTTGAGAGCCTTATTTTAAATATTCAATGGAGTCATGAAACTGTTAGTGATCAAAAAAATATATTTATAAATATATAAAGTGGTTTCCCAAAAGTTAGGAAGAATAATAAAACTCAAAGTAATAGTGTGATATATTCATAGATGTCGTGTTTATTTTTTTATGATCTAACAAAGTGGTATCAAATGACTTTTTTTCAAGATATCAAAAGTCAGATGTATCAATGTTTCATATCATAACTGCATATTCCATATGACAATAATTTCCTCAATGTTTTTTTCAAGGATTCATGGAATTTAAGTGTAGTTTATGCCATGCATTCAAAGATTTTATGGGCATATATAAGAAAGGATAATCCTTTTAAAGAAATATTCACACGGATAAAAAGTGGTATCATGTGTTAATCATAAAAACATTGTGTAAATTGATACAAAATTTTCTATGAATCACATAATTTATATTTTAATAGTTATTCATTAATATTTTTTTTATGTGTGGAATAGATTAAAAGAATTATTATTGAATGAAATTGAATGTTATTTTTTTAATATAAGAATTTTGATTTTGTTGAAATATGAGAGGAATATGGAAAAAATTATGTTATTAACATATAATCTTGTTTCCTAAAATGAATTATAACTAAATTGGATTAGTGGATTTTCTAATTGGCATTTTATAATTTGTATATTCGCTCAATAAAAATATATGAGTAAAATGAAATTGGATATTGAAAATGGTTCAGATCTTGAAGGGATAAAATTTGGAATACTTTTATTCAAAAATTGGCATCATGGATGTAGTGAGGTTTAATCAATAAGTAGTTTAAAGAACCTATAGAATTTAATATGGAATGAAGATCAAATATTTCAAGTGAAACATATATATGATTTTCATGTTGTTAAAATAACCATTTTTGGTATATTTTAAATATTAGACAATGAGAAAAGTTTTATATGTAAGTACGTTGTATCATATGGGAATTGAATAGGATAAATTTTCTAGAGTAGGTTGAAATATCTTAATATCAAAGTGGTTTGGGAAATATTTTCATGAAAAAGGGGGATAATAATCACTCCAAATCTATTTTTCATCTGTTGAGGGTAATTGACATGTCTCAATATGTCTATGATATAGATAAATTAAATCAGAGAAATAATTGTTTTAATGAAGGTGGAGTACATCTATCAAGATACCTCTATGGAATTTAGAGATACATGGGGATAAAATATAATGGAAAACCATGAGAAACCCTAAGGAGAAAAATCTTTATAATTAATTATTTTAAAATATAATGCTCTTTGAATTTTACTAACAAAGGAAGAGTAAGATAAATTAACCATAAATTCATACATTGTTTTGAATGATTTGGAATTAATATAAGTAGTGATATTTATGGTAGTACAGTCTTAAAAATATAAAGGATATATCATTTCAACTAGGAGTTATAATGTGTCAGATTTGTTGAAAATCACTGTAATTTGAATATTCTAAAAGTTATCTTGGAAGTGTAACCTTAGAAGATAATTTTTTATATAAATGTCCTAACATAAAATGGGAATTGGATTCTTAAAGAGGATTTGAGGGTTGTATGCTCTTGATGTTGTATGTTACTAAATTAGAAAACCTAGACATTGTGATGAGTATTATTATATCAATTCTTCAATTCTATAAGTTGTTATAGAACTAAGAGTTTAGAATTTATTTATAAGGGACTTTTAAATATGTTTCGAATATGACAAAAAATGCTCCAAAATATTATAGAAATTTAAAAATTATCCAATACGTAATATCTTATGGGATAATACATTATATTTATGAGATTGATACATAATATATTATAGAATAGGTGAAAATTATAAATTTATAGATATACTCTGTGTATATATAATATATTCTAGGATAATTTGTAAAATCATTTAGAAGAGGAAATATGCGGAAACAAAAAAACACTTTCTCAATATATAATATCCCATGGATGGATATGTAATATATAAAAGAATGAAGAAATGAAAAAAATGAAAAAATAAATTATTTATATATATGAATAACCAATCTAAATACATAACGGTCTCCAGGGAAATATGTCATGACCCCCTCCCTCTAGGGGTACTATAATGGGGTTGGAAATGAAGGAAGAAGAATAATGACCCCTGAGTCCTACCTCGAGTATGAACTGAGTTGGTGACTAGAATTTAGGGTATAAAATCTCATCTATGGTTGGTATTAGCCTCTAAAAAAAATATGATCTTGAGAAATAATATCAAATATCAAGATACTTTATGACATAATAACAAAATCCCACACAATGTGTGGATAATGTTAATGAAAACAAGTGTCTCTAAATAAATACCAAAAAGAAAATACCTAATGTACTGACATAACAACAACACCAATGTAGAAGCTAGTAATTTACCTCACATTACATTTAGTCATCCTAGAAACATAATAAACAATTATATATATACATATATATAGTGAGAAAAAAAGAATACTCTGTAGGATCACACCCAAAGAATATTATGTATATGTGGAGAGAAGCATACTAATACACAAGTTAGAAAATAAAATAACCAAAAACCCCTTAATCAGTCAACTCTCTAACCCCATCATCCCTATTATGTTTTAAAAAAATAAGTCTTCTATTATAACTTTATAATAATAATTATATTTATAAAAATGTACCCATACCACATTCCCTATTGCTTTATCTTCTCGCATCCCAATTATTTATGTCACAATGTTCCCTTATATTTTTATTACACATCTAACCAAAATAATCATGTACCATCACATCATATCTTACTCAACGACTTCTATTCCATTTCCCCACCTCTAAAATGTAGACACATATTGCATCCCATCATAACAAAAACATCCACAATCAGAATATTAGGGTATCATGAACATGAAGGACATTAACTCATCACCTAACCCAATTATACATGTCCCACACTTTAAAAAACTCCTCAACCACATCAAATTAAATCAAATACACACTTTTTTACTTCTATTCATCATAAAATCATGATTAGAAACATCACCTTGTAGAGGGAGGGGTATAGGGGGAAACCATCCATCTATCCTCACCATCGGAAAATGGATAAATCACCCGCCAAAACATTTGGTTGTGATCCCATGGTTCTCGATATGAGTGGGAACATATTTAAATCACATGGAATGTTTATATATATATACAAAAACACAAATTCAAACCTATGGTTTCATAATATGAGTAAAAAATGACCTTTTAATGTTGCTTCCATGCCATGTAACCTCTGTCTGATTCACCACTACCTCTAAATTTACAACACCACAAAAGAAAACCACAAAAAATCCATATTTATCTTTAATTTTTTCATTATGAAAATTTATATATTTTCAAACATATTATCATAACCAATTATCGATCCAATTTGATATATATTTTGGAAAAAACAAATTTAACCAAACTTCCCACATTAATTAAAGCATTAATTTTCCACATCAACCCAATTAAGTTTTGTTTCATCATTAAAATTTAATTCTATTACTACCAAGAAACTAAGAATACCCAATATAAAAAAACTAAAACCCATGTTTCGTATACCACCAAGAATTTCATTACACCACCTCACATAAAAATTACCTACTCCACAAAATCACCACATGCCACACATGCAGACACAGATATATATATATATATATATATAATCGCATCCTCCCCAATCATTAAAACCATACCTCAGAACAATTTTTCACACAATACTTATATCTTATTTAAAATTTCAATAAGTCGATTATCATCAATTTTACTTTTAATTTTTATGAGAATATATATATACTACTCTTAGGTATTCTCCAATGCCATGAGTTAAATAACAAGACTCCACATCAGATTATCAATATGTTTCCTCCAATAGATTACCCATGGTGCCACTCCTCGCACTACCTTTTCTTCTCTGCGCTACCCTATCCCACTCCAACATTCATTCTCCAAGGTTGCGACCTTGAATTCCCATGACCCCCGCCTTTTTCATCCTCCCACTCCTGATCAACCCATAGTATTCAACCCTCCTTCTCCAACCTTCCACCTTCTCCTCATTTTATATAGAGTCTCTGCATTTTTTATTATTCTGGTTGCAGTCGGGATTAACTAGTTTGTGACCTCGAGTTCCCCCAAATTCCCGATGCGTGCATCAATCTCCCCCAAATTCTTGACGCCTCTGACGACTCCTCCATGCTGCCTCGACAATGCCTATTCCCAAGATTTCTCCACCCGATCGTCCTCTCGTATGAAGGTTTTCGTAGCCCTTAGCCACTGACTAGTCACTGCCCTCCAGTTTCCCTCCCTGAGCTCGCTCTCCAAATCCCCTCTCCCGCTCCACTCAACAAACCCCTTCGAACTCATGACTCCAACTCTACGTGATCCCCCATGATCGAGCCCTCATCGAATCACTTCTACATCCACCAATTTTATACAACATCAACCAATTCCTTTGATATTGATCCAGGTCTACAATGTTTTCACATTATTTGGAGGCAACTTTGCATTTATCGAAATATTCATTTACTTGACTAAGGTTATTCCATCAATATCTTATGTTTTCAATTCATGTTCATCTTGTGTCTTGCACTGTCCATTAATAGTACCCATTGCACAGATTTGTTGTATGTCAATCTTATCTTCGAATTTCAGTTGTTCCATCTATTTATGTTCGTCATAAAGAGGTAAACAGAGCCTTTCTACATTAATATTAACACATGTGCAACTAGACATCTGCAATTACGTAATTGAAATTACCTCAAATAATAGCAATTATCTTTTTACTTATCTGGCCTGATTCTCTATTTGCAGTCCAGCTACTAAGAAAACAACATTCACTTACATATACACATATTCTTTAACCCTTGTGCATAGAAGGAAACACGACATTCTTTGACATGACATATTATCATCTGAAAGGTTTATTCTAATCTAATTAATTACAATAATCGATTTTCACTTTATTATTTTTTCATGTTTCATATATTTCTCATTACTAAAAATTTAATCCAATCAAATTAAATGTTTACAGAACTTTATTTTTTCTTATGGACTGTGCATTACATTATCAGTACATTAAACTATCCATATTTTTCTTTCCGCACCTTGACAATTATATATAATGAACAATGAAAACATGTTTTCCCCATGATTCTATGGAGAAAATATGCTACAGTCAAGGGACAATTACTATGGAATATAAAACATTTTTTAGTTCTCTGTTCTGTTCTGTTTAAATACCTCACCTTACTACCATTTTTTAACATTCATAGTACTAATCATTACATCCAATTTAACATTTCTTATAACTATTGTAAAGTCATTGAATTATTATACTATTTTTTCAGGTACTAGGTCACCATAACCACTATAAACTGTTGGCATCACACATGCAGTCATACAAATTCCATTATGATCTCTATCTGTCAATGGTTTTTAGTGACTTAATTTTGAAGAAAAAAACACTACACAAAATAACTGGTTTCTATACTAACATAATTTCGAATTATTTAACTTCTATTTCGAATACAGTGCCAATGAAATTTGTTTTTTCCACCAAATAAAAACATGTCTCGCCCTAAAAACTCTACAGGGTTAAGGTTACTGTAGATAAAACTTATGAAAAAACATAAATATGGTATGTGCTTGGTATTATTATCTATCTCATGTTCTAATTCATATCATTATTTTACTATATATATTAATTACAACGGACACAATAATAGTGATAACATCAAATGAAATTTGTTTAATGATGTCTAAAAAAATGTCATGTACTACATCAACTGAACCTTTGTCACATGTTGGCATCAGACATGCAGTTGCACGAATTCTGTTATCATCTTTGTCTGCCAATTGTTATTTCTTACAATAATACACAACATAAAACATTACACTACCAACTACTTTTTTTCTAAAACAAATGACTAATACCCACCTTAATAATTGATGAAAATGCATGAAATATATGTTACTCAACCATATACCGACATGAATGGCCCATAAAGCTCAAGAGATGAAAGGGTACATTAGATGGATCGTTTAATGGAATGACATAAGTCTTATACGTGTTTTTTTATTTTTGAATCAAATTATCTAACTAATGAATATAACACATTACTATGTTTTTCATTATAGTCCTATGTTTGTTTATAATTGTGATACTAAATGTCCTTGGGTCATTAGTACATCTCATTACAATTGCCACCGTAACTTTTCCAAAATCTACTACATATTCTTCAGTGAAATATACCAATATGACTGCAAATGCATTAACTCGACCACTATCAACTGATTCCCTCACACACGGACTCACACGAATTCCATTGTCATCTCTCTGTGTAAATGGTTAATTTTGTTATCATTAACATAATAGTACACATTACATGAAACTGCTATGAATACTATCAAAACTAATGGATATGAATCTTTGTATTTGATAACAGTCCCTGAACATGATGCTCCTCAATAAAATACAAAGATGTCTGGCCCATAATCCATGAGACATGCAAGTTTACTACAGAGACAATTAATAATGGAACAAAAAAAAGTTTGTTAGTACAACTTTTATGTTCAACATATAATTTCCTAATAATTATGAATTTGTCAATATATTATTTCATTACATATGACATGTTAATAGTGTTTACAACAAGTCGATATTCTTCAGTTATATCTTTCTATGAGTCTGCTTCTCAAATAACCAAACCGGTAACAAACTATAACATCACACGACGAGTCATAGGTAAACCTTTATCATGTTTTCTGGTCAATAATCACATCTGTTTCATTTTAAAAATAAATAATAGTATTGCACCTTTAATTCTATCAGCGGCCACAAAATAATTGCCAACTCCTATTGCAATATCTTCAGTGACATATACCAATCAGTCTACTACTACAATTACTGCTCCACTACCAACAACTTGCGATAGATATGGAGTCACATGTGTACCATCATCTCCTTTATGTATAGATGGTTAGTAGTTTTAAAATTTACCAGTATCAATTATTATTGTTAACAGGGAAATTAATAATTACATAAACTACTGATATTAAACTTTATAATTGAACACAGTGTTAGAACCATCTGCTCGTCCATTAATATTGTGTTCAAGGAAAAACAAATGAAAAAAAAGACCAAAGGACATGACATTATCCCCTCTACCATTATTTATGTAGACATTCAACACTTTTTTGAAGAACAAAATTTTGGTTGTTTGAACTTGTCATACACCGTATAACTGTTCACCCAATTTTTTTCATTGATTTAATGCTTTAAGATGATATTCTGACAGATGAATCTCCTATCTTTTCAACACAGTATGGCCAACAACTGTATCTAAAAGTTGATATCCCTATTGATTAATTTTTTATTTATAACAGTTTCTTGTATATACATATTTTGTGTTAGAGATTCTTTTCATGACAAAAAAAATATAGGTATATCATTTAACAATATTCTCTATATTTAGAAATCATATTATGTATACTTTTTCCAAATAAATTGAACCTAAAATTTCCTTCTATAGAAAAATCAATAGAGGAACATAATGCTGAGATCATAGGTTAGTGTGATTGCTAAACCTGCATTGTCGTTCTATAATCAAGCATCATTTTCTCAGAATATCATTATGATTTTTTATTAATATGTTCCACATTATACTGTTTGTCAATCATGTAATTTTTACATTGGTAATCCTACTAATGTCTGTCAATATTATCACTCTTTTATGTTGTTCGATGAGATAAATAAGAATAGCAACAATAGAAAAAACCCACGTTTTTTACTATGCCGCTCAATGGGAAAAATATTTTTGGACTTATTAACTTTATTTCTTGCGTACCTATGGATGTTGGTATTCGATCAAACTACAGCTGAGTCTTGATCTTTCCAAGACCACATGCATAAAATACATTTAGTTCATTTCTTTATTGTTGTAAAGTTTTTTAATCGAGTAGTGGGTCATTGTATTTTGTTTAGGATAATATTTACTTTCACTTGTAGAGAAATCTGTTGACTGACTTCGATGATGCGGATGTAGTAAAGCAGATTATGTCAATGATTGGTGACACCACACCACCATCAACAGATGCCACTGAAGTTCAAATTCGCAATAAGGACATCCTAAAAAATAGTCAAAGTAGACTAAATGTTTGTCTTATGGTACATATGCATTTTGGAAAGACAATTCCATCTATCTCTTAATTTCAAATTTCTTGTTACAAATTATTTATCCACCGCTACGTCTACTTATATTGTTGTATACTAATGCAGTAATGATATTTTAAATTCAAAAATTCAGTAATGCTGATGGAAAAATTATTATTTTTCCATTAAAACATATATCTGCATGTTGAAAACATATGTTGTCTTTGAACAACCTTATCATGAATGGTTATTTATGATGTCAATATTCTAGGTAAAAATCAACCCTATAAAATTCATCAAACATTTCTCTGCATATATATTTCATGAAAAGTGTTAATTTGTTATCAAGTCCTTATCCAACGACTCATTATTTCTAAAGGTTGATTATAATTTTTTTATTCTGGATGTCATTCATGAAGGATGCTTTTCATGGTCGAAGGTTTTCTTCTATTGTTGGATGGTTTTCATAGTAAACGATTTGTTTAGAATTTGTTTTTTTATGATACACTTCTTCATTGATGGGCATTTTTTTCTACTTTACGATTTCCATTATTCATTTTTGGACGTTTTGTTGTACTTTAGACTGTTTTTTTGTGACCATTTTTCACTACTGAAATAGTATGACGACGACATCCACGATATGGGCTGCAGTGTTACAAATTTTGAAAGCATTGTTTGATGGACATTATTTATATGGATTTAATTCACAATGTATCATCTGATGTTATATTATTTTCTATAATTTCTATGTTCATTTATAAACTAGATTCTTTTGTTGAATAACTCATCCTTCTTTTCTGAAACAACCTTTTTCCTCGATGACATACTTTTCTAAAATTTATAAATATCAATACTGAAACTGTTTTCAACTTTAATGAAATACCATGGGAATGACTTCTTCAATATCTCATATATTCTTTTATATAGAGCTTCAGGGACTATTTTTTATTACCTGGGCCTTTTCTGTATATAAGATGTCATTACTGGAAAAGGGTGTTGTTTTTCTCTCATGTGTCTTAAATCACAATGGATTTTCAAGCTTCAAGGCTGTGAGTCAATGGATATGAAATGACTACTTGTGCTATCAGGTCCCTGAGGGCTTTAAAGGGTTTTCAATGAACTCAATTTCTTCCAGTCTTTCGAGACTTTTGGGGTTTTACCTCCATGATGATGTGTTACATGAATTCATTGTGTTTTATGGTTTTCTAGATATCTTAGTTTTCATGCACTATATAGGGGCTTTTTCACCCTATTTAGTGATCTTCATTGAGGAATTGATGTTATCCTGGACTTTCCACGATGTTTGTTTGATGGTAGGTATTTTTTCCCTTTCCTGGGATGCTTTGTCTACTAGAATTCCCTCAATTTTCTGATTAACAATTTGAAAGCTTTATGGAAGTCCGTGGATGTCATATTGATGTTTCAGTTTTGAATAAAGGGTAACCTTTTCATGGTCTACCAACTCTTGTACAACACCCCATGCACTTATTGAATAAGGGGTATGCTTGGCATGGAATTCCGTCTATTTTTCTGGTCTTTTCAGGGCAGTAAAAAATCTATACAGCAACCCATAAACATGTTGATGTTTGATTCATACTGTTCCTAGAAGCATAAACAAACATCCAGGTTCATATGTTTTCAAATTTAGTTCTCATGATGCACTACCATTTTCAAATTCACAAGATGCACTACATTGTTTTCAATTAAAAAACCAGGCACTACTTTCTCATTGAAACATTCACTACTTTCTCAATTAAGAATACATGCACTACTTGCTCAATTGGGAAAACATGCACTACTTTTTCAAACATGCAATACTATCTCATTCAAAACAAAGTACAAAATCTAGGTTTGTATGTTTTCAAATGCATCGAATCATGTTTTTAATAAAATTTTCATTGTTGTTGTTGATTTTTTTTTGTTTTCCACTTTTTTAAATGTTGTTGATTTTTTTGAATATATGCAGTCTTTTTATATCCATAATAATGTCATCTATTCTAACTTTTTTTGTATGGATTTATTGAAATATATCATTTTTTCTAATAAATAGCTCCTTGAAGAAATTCTAAAGCATGTATTACTTTCTCTTTCATTATATATTTTTTCAATAACTACCATTACCCATCCAAAGCATATTAAAGAGGTACAATTAGACTATTAGATGCCGAAACTGGGAAATGAGTAATACATTTTTCCAATTCATAATAACATGGAACTACCAATGCTATCGAACCTGGGGAAGTGGTAGTAGGGTTTCACCAGTCCACATAACTATGAATAATCATTACTGTAGAAAAAAATAAGCGAAAATCAAAACACATAGAATAAAAAACAATAGCAAGTAGAAAACATGGTACTACCTGGGAACCTGAAATATAAAATTATCCCCTTATCCTGAAATGAATATATCTGCATTGGATACTGAAAATAATTCCCTCACCTTATCCATGTCCTATTAACCAGAGTGACAAATACGCTTGATAAAAATAGGCTCCATCCTCCTGATTTATGAGCCACTAATGGAATATGATATGAGGTTATAGTTCCTAAATCCACACTAGACATGGTAGAATTGGTTCACTGTACACTATAAATTATCTGAGAAACATAATTAACACAATATACTATACTTGAATAAGGATATCTCATCAGAGTAATGATCATATCATCAATGGGTTTCGAAATATAAGACACTCGATTCTGTGAATTTTTTAACCCAAGACTTGAATTTTATTATAAATATAATTACTCAGATCATGTGATTATTTTTGTGCATAATATCCAAATAACATATATTGAAATATCATTAATATTCTATGAGATATCCTATATATTATTAATATGATCTATTGATATTATATAACAATGTTTGGTTTTTTTAGGTTCATTGGAAGGATTATGAGGCACTAGACTATGCATCCAGTGCTTGACTTTCAACGGTGGTTAATTAACATTTCTGGCTTTCTTAGACAAGGCATTCTTGCGATGTTCATAGTGTTTAATTAACCACTATGGAATTTTCATTCTAAATTCTTCCAAAAATATCCACAGAAGGTGCGATGAGTTATCTTCCCATTTAACTTCATTTGGTAATTCATTTTAAAAATCCATCATTATATAAAAATTTCTAATCTATAGAGTATGTTTTGGTTCTTTTTATTA
Organism: Viscum album; assembly: GCA_963277665.1. Taxonomy (NCBI): domain Eukaryota; kingdom Viridiplantae; phylum Streptophyta; class Magnoliopsida; order Santalales; family Viscaceae; genus Viscum; species Viscum album. Next base: position 386,000,303 of record OY728148.1, on the reverse strand, counting down.
TGAATACTCTATATTTTCATATGAATATTTCATATCCTGCACATGCATATTACATATTTATCTTTGAAAATATACCCCTTTTAACTTTTATCAATATCCTAATTAAAACAAAATTTTATTTGATACAGTTTCTTTACATAATATGTATTATAGCTACCTCAATCCTTCAATGAATTGTTTTTTATTGGTTCTACTCATTGAAATCATTTTCTATTTTTTCTATTAGTTCTATTATAACATGTCCATGAATAATTCTAATCTATAGAGTATATTTTGGATATTTCTATTCTGTAAACTAAATATTTTTACATGAATTTTACATATCAAGCACATGCATATTAGATATTCAAATTTGTAAACATACCCCTTTTATCTTTTATCAATATCATAATTAAAACAGAAGGTTTTTGTTACATTTTCTTTACATAATATGTATTCTAGCTCCCTCAATCCTTCACCGCATTGTTTTTTATTGGTTCTACTCATTGAAAGCATTTTATATTTTCTTCTATTAGTTTTATTATAACATGTCCATGATAGAAAATCTCTATGCATGCAATGGTGTCATGATTGCTGTAATAATCCCAATATTTGATGTACATATTTGGAGGAATTGATCCACCCAAATTTTTATGATTGTTTGGACCCAAATATACTGTTTTAAAACAAGTTTTTTGTTACTATTCAACTTGAAGTCTCACTAGCTGTACTGGTGGTGCTAGAAAAATTATTTTCATTGTGTTGTGTAACATGGATTTATTTGTTTATTCAATTACTATTATGATTTAGATGACAATATATTATGTAATGTCCCCCATCCTTCTGATTTCAGTATAGTCTCCCATAGTACATCTATGTTGTAAACATTAAACAATTGAATGATTTTAATTTCTTTAAGTATATCTATTTTTTCATAATAGTTTCTCCACAAATATTTCAATAATATTTACCAATTATTTATAACAAAAATAAATTCAATATTAATGTTTATTATTATCATTATAATGTAATATTTTCGTTTTGAAATCATCATTTATATTATACATCCCTGCATTATTATTGAAATAAGAATTTATTAAATAGTTCTGTGCGAATGCATGACCGAGTACTAGTTATTATACAATGTAGAATTTCCAAAGGAAAAAATATTATTAGCAGGAAATATGTGATTGGACATTTTCATTGAGGTGAAAAATAAAAATAAAAATTTAGGGGTTACATGACACATAAATATACAACAGAAACATGGTTTTGAACAACAATGTGTTTAAGTGTATAATAAGTAGGAATAATATCAATAAAAAGGTAAAAAAGATATAAAACATGTTATTAATTCTCTTTTCTGTTAAATTTAAATTTTAAAAAATTAATTATCTTTAATAGGTTTGTGTATATTATTTTCACAATGATAAAAAATCATGATCCCTCCTAGATTTACAACCAGAAGAGACATGAATAATCCCCACCTTAGAGGAAGAATCTCCATATGATTTGATTCACCAAAATAGGGGATCTTCACATAGTATGAAATCAACATAGAAGGAACATAAACCAATATAAGTGGGGTTCGGTAAATCCAAGGGAAATGATATTGAAAATATCATCACTTAAGAAAATATGTTGGATTGAATGATGGAATGATATCTGTTTTTGAAATAATGGTACAAATCCATCAAGATTTCAGATTATAGAATAAATTTTATCTGACCACTATTGCGGATCCCATTAAATTATCTATAGAGGGACTCATAGGAAAACATGTCCATCATGTAAATTAATTTAGGTAATTATCTACATATAACAACATTTAGATAGCCTTAATTAAATTTATTAAAATATTTTTTGCATCAAATATTCGTATTCAAGACTTTTAGGTGTATTATAGGAATACTGTAAATTTATGAAACATGGATATGTCTTAATCTAATCATACCAATAAATGAACCACGAAAAATAACTAGTTACCATTAAATGGAATCTAGTGGCTACACAAAGGGAAACAAGTGACTAAATGAACACACAATTGATCGGGCCAACCGACTACATGAACAACCAACCAACCACATTAATTAATAAGTGAGAACAAAAAAAACAAGGGATTTGGCCAACCGAATGCATGAATAAAGAATATATGACAAGAAAAACAAGTTACTATATTAAATAACAAGTGACCATAAAAATTGAGCACATTTCCTACCAAATTATCGCTTAAAAAAACAACTGGCCAAACGAACCAACATGTGACCATGCCAACAGACTACAACCATCTGACCTACTACATGATCAAGAAAGAACCCACATGATGGAAATAAGTGAAAAAACATAAAAACATATAAAATTACTAGTAATAGACACTAAAAACCCTATAGAATGCACTAAGACTTGTAAAAAAAGGATAGGGGCATATAAATTAGAGTCCATATATTAGATACCACCAAAACTATTGTAGTCCTCGTCAATTTAAAACTAAATAGGAAGGAAAAGGGGGAAAATAACTAAACAAACACACCATGAGATATCTCTCAGGGAATGGTTAAAACTAAAACACCACCAACAACCAAACACACCACACACATATGAAACATTCACACAGAATTCCACACAACGAATGCCACATACATTTCACACCAACATCATGTCATTGTATTCTCACATAACTATCCACACTACTTTCTCAAACTCCAACTAGAAAAATCGAACAACTACAAAAAAAATCACACAAGAACCCCAAAATCATAAAATCAATTAATTCTATGTTCAATATCATGATATTATTTACATTAGGAAACAATGACTCCCCTTTATAGTTTCAATATGTATCCTATAATTACAGTTATTTATTTAGGAATTATGTGTCCCCTTATTCAAATGATTGATGTTTTGTAAGCATCACATAATCAATGGGAAACACATCTTGTAAACCAGAAATATTCGAGCATCAGATCATTATGAAAAAATAATAACAAAAAACTCATAACAACTCTAGGGACTATTCACAAATCTTCCTCTCATGATCTATTGAACTCTCCAATTAGCCATAATTCATTCATAAGAAATGAACTAATAGATATTTCATCCCATGTACAACCTTCTTTTGACCTCCCTAGAACTCTACTAGTCACTCCATTTACACTGATCAACCTTGATATCCAACATTCCTCAATTAATGGAATGAGAGTCATCGTGAAAAGAACATTAAGGATAAGACATTAGAAGAAATCAACTATTTTATCTATTTATGGATGGAGAACCAACATAAAATCTACCTTTCCAACACATCTCAACACATTGAAAGGCCCCACATAGTTGGGAGAAACAATATCCCTTATAAATCACTATTACTCGCATCAAGGGGAAACCTTTAAGAACACATTTCCTCTATCCTCTAAATCCATGTGAATCCTTTTTTGATTCGCATTAAACAGATATTGGTCATGCACCTCCTTTATCCTCTAATGGAAAACTGGAACCTTCTCTATCATGATCTGACTACATTGGGACTACGAATGAATGACTCCATCACTTCAACCCAACTTAATGAATAACAAAAAAATTGCCTATAAAAATCCTCAAAATTTTCCATGACAATAGAAGAGTGATAAATGTTTTTATAGGAATATTCAACCAAATTCATATTCGTTTCCTAAGATCTATCGATGTCTAATATTAACATCGCATTATATTATCTAATGATTATATATTATTTATTGTATACCCATCATTATAAGGTGGAAAGATGTTTTGAGATATAAATGTGTTTGAAAATCATTTTTTAACACCCATAAACCCATGATGATAGAAAATCATTATGAAATGAGATAATGAACCTCCTAACGCCATGTACTTGCACAACATCATCCATATACATCTTTTATAATATATCAATGGTTCTCTACTCTTTGAATTCATGGAAGTGTTATAATTTCATTATCTAATCCATGATAAACTTGATATAATCATATCCTCCAAAATATCTAGGAAACCCTTTGAAAATTTCAATAAATATTTCTTCCCATGTATAATCTATAACATCTAAGGGATAAAAAATATACTAAGAACAAATGAAATGAATTTAATTTCTAGAAAACTTGACTTTGAGCTATCAAATTACCCACTACCCATTTTATCCTGGGTCCCAAAAATAGAATCAATAAGACATGGTACATCTTGTATACTCCTACGTATAAGTTATGATTTTATATATGAAACTGAAAAAGGACCCCCTCAAGAATTGTTACTGAAAAAATATTCTTATAAAAAATCATCTAATTTCGACAATCCATTATCCATAATTCAAACATCTATCAAGAGAGTCACTATGACCAATATGATCATGCATCACCTCTACCTCTATGTATTCCAATTTGGACATTTACATCAAGAGAATCATAGAAGAATTCACTATCAACTAAAATAATTAAACTCTATCATTAACCGCCATTGAATCTACATAGAGGGCCATGAAGTCATCCATCAACATCCCATCATATCCAAATTCTAGAACAACCTACTTTCTGGAGTTATTTCATAGAACATTATCTACTACAATATCATTTATTGAGGGGTAAGATATGTCAAATTCAGAGTATATAAAAAACTCTATCGACCTTCCATCACGAACAGAACCTGTTCGCCCCTAATACTATCTCCAAAAATAGCCTATGATAAGGCTTGAAGGGAATTACCTATCCCCAAATTCTTTCACATGTTCCTGGGTATCAATAAATTTGGTTTGAGAATGATTTATCCGTGTATGAAATCATAAAACATTAAAAATAATCAATAATATGTATATGAAATTATCATTCCAAACAAGACTTAACAAAACACATATCTGAATAAATGGTTTTATATAAATTAAAAGAGGTCAAAAAATACATAAAAAATCAGAAAAATAATCCAAAATTCCGCCACATGACAAGGGGTCATCACCCCTGAGCCATCTCGACAACACCACACCATAGGAGGGGACTAACAACCCGAACCACCATCACCAAAGGATTTTCCTTTACCTGTGTTAGAAATAATCATGTCTCCTAACACCCGTGGGGTGTAAGTATGGTGGGATCCTATGCTCAATAAGATACCACCCAATGATTCTAATGAGTATGAAATACATGGTAAATAAGCACCCAAATTTAATATGTATAGAAAAACGACGATAAATTCCATAAAATATAACATTCAAATATAAAAAGTTTTGAAAATACAAAATTCAAAGTGTTAACACATTTAAATAAGACATGTTAGATACTATAATTTATAGTAACACTCACCCTAATACAAGTGTAAATACCAAAAAACAAAGGACCACCAATACCTGGAGCACCCCTAGGAACTCAATAGTCTCGATCCATATGTACCTCATAACTCAGTGTAAAATATACCTGTCACAATCCGTTCTCATGAACTAGATAGTAGTAGGAAAAATAAACATAATTGTGTGGTACCCAAAAATAATCTATACAATTTAGTTAGAGTATTTTTTATCTCAAAATTCTATGTGAAACAGGGAATGAACCCATCTGGATCACTTGCTATACTAGTACATATTCGCTCACCTATGTACCTGAGCTTCCCCATTGGTGCTCAAAAAATTTCTTAATGATACATACATCTATTATTATATAAAAAAACTTCTATTGGTCACCTAAAAAAATTCCTCTTCTATACACCCTTAAGACACACCTCAAAACATTTTGATTTTCAATAAAATAACTTGTCAAAATCCAGTATTGTTTTTAACCTAAAACTCCATGAAATCCCCACTTTTCACATGATTTTTACACATATAAGTCATAAAAAATTGCAATTTAATCCCAATACCTTTTCAATTTAACCAAAAAAATATTTTTAAGGATGCCCCTTATGAACAATAATTCAAATATTTGTAAAACCACCATTTTCACACAAACATGGCAGTTAAAGTTCATATGCTTCACAATCACCAATAAAAAAATTTCATATTAGAAAATAAATGATACAAAAATTAAAAATTTGACTTTTAGACCTAGTAATTTTAAATAAAATGAACTAAGGATCTATAGGGCATCCCCTAATGAACCAATAAAATATTTCTATGAACCCCCCCAATTTCCCTATAAAAATGGAACTTAAACATAATTTTATTTACAGATACCACTAAAACCAATTTTTCACCAATAATAAAATTTCATAAAATGGAAAATATTATAAATATGGTAATCTATGTCCCAATAATTTCATACACATTTGAATCACTGACCACAATAATGAAAACTACTAAATCGTTGTGAAAAAAATTAAACTGTGCCACAGCTGCACCACAAAAGACATAAATCTATCCTAAAACCAAAATAATATACCAATAAATTCAGAATCAAACCCAATGCTAGAAACACTAGTTTCTGGAAATTAGGATTCTCAAGGATAAGGGATGAAACCCAAATTAAATTGAATGAAACCCGAATCAAATTGAATGAATAATGATGGAGTCCCAATTTCAAGAGGGATCTTGAAAAACTCGTCCCAATTATAGTAGTATCTGAATTTTTAAACAAAAATAAGTTCAATTAAAGTACTAATAAGTATTTCAAGGTAAACTGAGAGCTAAAATTGTGGAAAAATTGTAAAAACTTAGGGTGTTATGACAGGATCAAATTACATTTTTAAAGTTGGACGAATTGTGAATGCTTTAGATGTTTCGACCTAAACCAAAAAACAAATGAGCTCCAAATAGGAGGAGAAGAGAATAGGGGTGCACCTATATTTATGGGGCCTAGGTTAGAGGTGTAATCATTGAAATAACATTAAAATTCAATATGATATTAAAAAAATAATTTTCTTTTTAAAACTAGAAATGGGTTACCAAGAGGGCCTCATTCCTTAAATAAAAACATAAATACACCATGATTATGGATTACTAAAGGATCCAAATTGATTTGGTGGTGTTACTATTTCAGGGGAGGCTATGTAGGAATTGGAATGGATGAAAAATGTTAAAATTCCAGAGTTATTAAGGAAAAATAAATATTTTTAAATCTGGAAACATGCTCACGGTTTGGCCCAAATTTTGAAAACCCACAATTTCCACCAAAACGCACGAGAAACCAACAAAACAAAGAAAGAATTCAAATTAAATGAAAAATACATTCAATATAAGTCATTTATTTCACACCCACTCTTCCATAATTTCATTTCACACATAATTAATATGTAATTAAAAATCTTGTGATCTTTGAAGAAGACATACAATTATCGAATATGGTAATGTCACCACCACTTCATCACAAACATAAATTCTGATAGCTATTGATCATGGGTTGAATAAGTAAACTCATGAGGGAATAAATATGTAGACACATATGAGATCACTTCCTAATGTTTCATGAAGATGTATCCCATGACCAGATGGGAAGAATCACCAAACACTAGAAACATCAGACATTTTTTTGGAAACTGAATCACTAGATCACTGACAAGCCTATAATTTAGTTAATCAAACACTTATTAACACTGACCAATCTAGATAAAACAGTAGTATTTATTTTTCAATGATTTTAATGGGGTTTAAATCCAAAATAATGTAGACACAAAATCCTAAAATAGACTCTATGATAGAGGAAACTACAAACCACTATCACATTATTGGGTCTCTCCCAAGAAACAAATACCTTGATCTTTGACGGGTCCATGAACACACCCCGTAGGGATAAAACATTTCCAAGGAAATGCACCTCTTATTTCCTAAACATACACATGGAAATAATTCCTTAGAGATGGTGGAGTCAAAGTACTTAATGGAAATCCCTATGATGATAGGTATTCCTGTCCTTTGGGATTAATTCGATTGAGATATCGTCATTGCAAATGAAATGTAAATTGTATAAGAACTCTTGGGAAATATATTTCCTGAGTTCCATGAATACAACTAGAAATTTTTTTTCAATAAAATACATGAACACATATCAGGTTACTCATACCTGCATCTAAAGTTAATACTTGGGATTTCATCCTCCTTGACCCTCAACTAGTGATATCCATAAAATAAATTAATTCTTGAAATCCAAATAACAACTATTAACCAGACAAAAAAATCATCAATAATATTATGAGAGTAATAATTATTGATTATCACCATATTCAACTGCTAGTAGTTGATACATAACGTCAAAATAAAATTAATATTCTTAGATAATAACATTGTATAACCTCATTATGTTAGTCTAGGTCTGATGAAATTCGTATGTATCAGATCAATTATATAAATTTTTAACACCCACATTTTGCTATGTTCCATATCATAGTAATCCCTAAAATCATATAATAATAGGGAAAAAACTACCCCAAACTCAATATCACATAAAGATGCTAGTGTCACAACTTCTTTGGAGAAAAAAAAATCCTGAAATCATTAAAAATACTAGGAACCTCCACCATTAAGGTGCCTATTGATTACACTAACATCTCACCCATCATGTAAAAAAGGGTATTCAGATGTATACTACCAACGAAAAAACTTATCTAACAAAGTAGAACTGCACGCAGACCTTCCACATCCATGAACATGACTCTCCTCTAGAAATAGTCAAAAGTAGAACATAAGGAATGTGACAAATTAATTAAAAGTATTATATCTTACTACTATATGTGAATAAAAAATATCCCCACATGGAAGATGTGTCCTTGTCATCATTCTATATCCCCAAAACACAATAAAAAAGATTTTCTGGCCCTCGACAATTATAGTCAACAGCAATGGCCTGATAACCCTCTCTAGACTTTGTCCTAGATCATGGACTAGAGAAGGTGTAAAAAAGGATTGTGGATATCATGAATAAAAAAAGGACACTAAAGGAAAGTCAAAAATATAATCATAACTCTTACAATCACAGGACCCTCTGGTGTTTGAACCTCTATTGCCTGAAAATGTCTATGCCTAGATCATCTGCCTCACTACTCATTACCACCCCTATGAACATGCTTAGTCAGATGTCCCGAAACATATATGCCATCAAATGGTTGAACTGATTATGTCTCACATTCCCTAGGTGGATAAAAATACACCCACCCTTTAAACTAAAATGAAAGTACTAGAAAAAGACCTTATACCCATAGTTTTGAACCATATGTTTAGCCCTAAAAATCAAGGGTATATCATATACACAAGTTTTTAGAAACTATGACTTTGGGAGGTATCAATATAGACATATACCCATGGGTTTAAAACCACTAGTGTAAGAAATATAAATGGAATGACCTATACCCTTGGTTTCACCAAACCATGGCTATATAAATATAAATATGGTTTGTTCTAACCATAGTTATATGTTATTTATTTTAAAAAAATCATCTACTGGGATTTAAACCTTGCACCTCATACATATAGGCCATCTACCTTACCACTACACGAAAGCCCATTTTATGTTATTATAGTAAATATATATTAATAATTTTTATTAAAATATTTATTATTATTATTATTATTATTAAAAAATAAAGGTCCATCCTTTGCCTACAGTTTTTCCAAACCATTGGTGTATGTTTTTATATTTGATCTTATGTAGACTCGCGGGTGCGCTCCTTCTTAAACGGTGGTGATGCCCTAGCACGGAGATTCCTGAGGCTCCTGACCCCTCCTCCTTGGAGAGGGGAGGGGTATGTTTCCTTATTCCTCGACAGCTCAACCCTTCATCCCCTTCACCAACCTGGATTATCTTACCCCTTTCCGGCCAGACCTTTTTTCCCTAAGGTTCCCTCCCATTATGAAGGCTCTCCCCATCCATATAATTCTATGAAGGAGTTCAATGTAGCAAGAAATCATAATATATTGACGATCATTGTTCAATTCATGAGACCCCATCCATTGGAATACACCTTTGATAGATTTGTTTTTGAAGCATGGATTCCGAAAACTTTGCGGTGGTGGGTCTTCTCGATCAGCCTCAACCTTTTATTCAATTTTCATCAGAGGAGGATTTGGTTATCTCCTAGTCTAGTGCTCCACGGGTGCTTCATTTCTGCAGATTTTTTCTAATTCTAAGGTCCTTTGATCTCAAATTAAATCTTGACCCGTCTTCAGATACAGTGTGGGTAAGTTTTCCCGACATGCCTCTACCTTTTCAGAAACCCTCTATTTTTTGTATGCTCCAGAATTTGGTTGGAATGTATCTGTGTTCGGATAATCACACAACAATGATCTGTCACCCTATTTTCCCTCTCGTAGTTGTTTAGGTCGACATCTCCAAACCTCATTCAGAGTGGGTGTAGATTTTGTTTGGAGAAGTGATTATATGGAATCAGTTAGTGGTGTTCAAATCATTGCCAACATTCTGCACGGGATATAACAAACATGGAAATATGACCTCTGGGGTGTCATCGCATGAACCGAGACTGACCATCAGTGTTGCAGTTGGATACAATAGTAGAACAATAGTTACGGGATAGTGGTGTTTTGGGTTATCATGAGGATGCATGTGGGGAGGTCCTAAGGGAGCTAGATCTAGTCAGGTACCATGACTCATTAGTTGTAGAGGCTAGTCTCATTGAGGCTTAGAAGCAGCGAACTGCCTTGATTTCTATAGTGGTGGTGAATAAAGTGAAGCATAAGGTGTATGAACTATGGTTTGAGGAAATCTTCTCCTAGTTGATGTATGATTTGGGTGTCATTATAGTTAAAGGGTAGAGTCCCTTAAGAGTGTCCATGGTGATCCTGATAGATACTTCCGATTTTACTGAGGATGGTGAGCCGAGATTGATAGGGAGTGAGGTCCAATGTCTTAGTGGCTCTCAATGTAGAGGCTTGGAGGACACTAATAAGCAGCAAAATCTTAACGGTCTGAGGTTATGAGCAATACACTGGATCAGAATTAGTGCATAAGAAGTCCTACATGTCGGCTGCAACCTTACACAATGGACAAGGTAAGATGGTTGGTGTGAATTTCTTGAGGGCCTTCGACAGAAACACCTACAGTTCACATCTCATGGCTGGGTCTGGAGGAAAGGATTTTTCCTGGGAGAACATGGAATGTAAGGAGGAGTCTTTACATAAACAGAGGCCCCTCAAAGTTGACTCAAGGACAAAGATAGGGAACCCCTTTGATGGATTGGAATTCCAAGAACCTATTTTGAATGAGGAGGATGACTTGTCAGGTGATGAAATTTTTATTCTCCATTCACAGGATAATATGGACTGATGTCAAGGAAAATTTCCTCAAAGAACTTATAGGATGAAGGGGGAAAAGGCATTAGAGATTTAGTGAAATGTATAGTGGTTCAAGGGAAAAATCCAAAGGGTTCCATGGTTTACTCCTACTTTCCAAAGAATATGGAAACTAGGTCATCCAATAAGGGAAGGAATAATGAAAGCATAGTCCTACATAATGTAGAAAGTGATGAAGAAAATAGATTCAAAAGAAAGATAGAAGAAAATGATGGGGTGTGCTTGAAACTAATTCTACACTCCAAGGGACATATGATTGAGAAACACATATGACCCAATGTATCAGAAGAGAAGATCAAGAGGATTTATTAACAGAGGATTCTTGTTGATTCCCCAAAAAAGAAAGAAGTGTGGGTAGAGAAACAAGATAGAATTCTGGCCCAAGGTTTCAATCAGAGTAAAATCACTCAGATGAATTTATTCATACAATGTCAAGTATGATTTCTTGCCTTGAATATCTTATCAGAGAAGTCTTAGCTATCATGGTTAGAATGCTTCAATGGTATCTTTATAGAGTATATGTGTTATGCAATATTAGTCTTGTGTTTAACCACTTTGTGAACTCTTTCAGCAAGTAGTGGTAGCATGTTTGTGATATGTGGTTTCCCATTTTTTCTAAACAAGGTTTTTAATAAAAATTTAAATTTAGATGGATGGATGAGTATAATAAAATATAAATTTGGATGGATGTATGGGTATAGGTTCTTTCCAAAAAAATTCCATGAAACCAATTTCCATGGTTCACAAAAACCAATGTTTATGACACAACCAATACCCACCACTTTTTTAAACTAGGGGTATAGATCCATCCAACTAATTTTACCAACATGAACCCTATACAAAGAGTTCTACATGGATCATGCGTATAGGTCCTTACCTATAACTTTTTTCTGAAAAAACCTATAACCATTGATCTTCAAAAACCATGCGTATATGGTGGACCTATACCCACTGTTTTGTAAAACCATTGGTATGGCCTTGTTTTCTTTTTGTACAACCTCACTAGAAGTTTTTTGTTTTAGATGACAGTGAACAATACCTACTACCCCATACTGATCTCCCCAAACCATGAGTAATTTATTTTGATGATGGAAATGAGCGATACAGACAAATGAATCTAGATCAAGGCACATAAAAATATCATATAAACTAATGTAAAACTAATTATGAATTGAATATGCTTTGTTTAAATACACAATGTTAGAAACCTTGAAAGCCCTAAAACCTAAGGGTGACCACCTGATGGATTGGACTTTAGTGAATCTAAATGGTTCCCCTCTCACAATAATCCTATTCACAAGTTCTTAAGATAAATCACCACTTCCATCTTCTGAACCTCCAGATATATTGAAACATAAAGAGAGTAATTGAATATTTTATTGAAGGACGGATTTCATCTTACTTATTCAATTATAAGGAAACCTCATTAGGAATGTGATCTTGAGTTATATTATATAGTCATTGAACTTGATCCCAAGCTCCCACATAGACATAATCCCGTATTGATGTGAGATAAGAACCTACCTCTTCACTAACTTCATGGTTTGAAATAGGAACTCTACTCATAACTAATTATTGAATTTTGACACTAAATATTTTCCTCCATACACTCATCACAATAAAACATCCATCATTCACACTAATTTGTTTGCATCCATCTAACCACAATCGGGACTGAGCACTCCACCACAGCTTGAATCAAATTGAAGGTGATCTCAAGATCCTACATTTTGATATCTGTCTTGTAGAGACCCGGAGCCTGACGTACATTGACATTACATTACTTCTGCGGAATACTTAGTACATAACAAAAACACACACACAAGGATCGTAATAGTTTAGTGTCTTTGGAAACTCGGAACGTATTCTTCTAATCGTGGTGAAAGATCTTCAATATCTCCCATAAAGATCTTCCCTTTTTTTTTAACCTAAAACCCTTTCTTTATATCCTGGGGAAAAGAAAACATAAAAGGGTGAGCTCAAATGCTCAGTAAGGGTAAACAAAAGAAATATCAATCACATCATATACATAAGAACATAGCTTTTGGAAATCTTAACCTGCAAAAGAGCTCATAATATCATAACATGGGATAAATCATAGAAGTGAAAATGAAATCATAACTTAAAACATTACTCATTGTGGCATACACACATAATCATAGAGAATAATTTCTTGTTAGTCAAGACTCATTGCCAAGACTATCTTAGTGGACAAAGTCCCTTTCTGAATCGAGTAATCCTCGTTTCAGTCCTGTTTCACTGAACCGGTATAACCTACCATTCCAGCCATGTCTATCTCATGAGATATAAAATATTTACCCAATGCATTGGAGGGAGATATAGGTCCCACCCATCTCTTAATGAATCCTTTCTTATGTGTGCCACAAAATCATAAATCATACATCATTGCATAACCCATGTAATAAATATGGGATTCTTAAACAACATGATATCATAAAACCATTCATATAAGATAAAGGAATTCATAAACATAATTCCATCACAACATAGTCAAATCAATGTAAAAATATGTATAGAAACAGAACCCTTTATTATCTTATATGGAAAATAATTTTGATAAAACACTTGAATTGAATTCTTGAGGAAAATATCCTTTCTTCTTCAAAATCAATTTCTTTTCACAAAACATCATGCAATTTTAAAAGAAAGAGATTTTATTGAAAATAGTCATGAAATCTTTTAGAGGAAGCTTCATGAAAATAAGGCTTTATAAAACAGTATAAATCCGTTCGTGCCGTATAAGTTAAAAAAAACATTCTTCGTACTTTTGTCGGAAAAGTCAAAAAGTACCTCATACGAAAAACGAAAAAAAGATTCCTTTCATATCCTTTACTAAAAACTCATAGGAGGGTAAAATTGGATTTAAACAATTGTAGGTGGATGGAAATAATATTACATATTGAGGGAACATGGATGTGGATGATAAAATACACCCCAGTAAATACGAATAAACAATCTCGGATAAAAATGAGATTGTGATATTTCCCTTACCTTAGGTCCGACTTTCTTTGTAAGTGTCCGAACCTCCTGTATAATGATTTAAATCATGTTATTTACTTATTCCAGAATCATATTCATTGTTATGATATCATATATGGTTCACTTATGACATTATATTACCCGTTCTTTTGTAAATTCAATGTTAAAGAAGCGTTTTGGGTAAAATCGTTTCATTTATCTTAGGTGTTTTGACTTGTTGTTCTTGACATCACCATTACTTATATCATGATTTACTTACTTCCAGAATATAAAATATGATTTATATATCATATATATATAATAGATAGATAAATAAAATGAAAAACACCGTTCATGGAGACGGTAGTCCGTACGTACGCATGAACGCTGTTTTACTTTCCTTATTGTCTTGAAATGGAAGTAAGTAGATGACATACATATATATATACATAAATCCAGTAGCTTTATAATGTCATATATTTCATTATTATTTCTTATATATACTTTATAATCATTTTTAAATGGTTAACATGGAGAATGAATCTCATCGCGTCGTGGAGACGGTAGTCCGTACGTACGCACGAGCGATGATATCATTTCCATAAATATTGAACTGAATTGGAGTGGATTATACAATATATCAGAATCAATATGATGTTTTAATAACTATGTATAGTTATTCTTTACACCATTATACCCATCCATGTAAGGTGGTGGTGGAAAATAGATTACACCACGGCGTGGAGACGGTATTCCGTACGTACGCACGCGCGGTGATTTCTTTTTCCGTAGGATGGATAGATGGTGAAATAGGGTTGTTTCATACTTATAATAACATATCAGTATATGAGTGATACTGATGTTATTACTTCATAATTAAAAAACCTAAGAAGAAGAAGTGGAAGAAGAAATAAAGATGAATGAATTGGTAACGGTAATTACCTCTTCTTTGAAGTGCCTCTTTGAGACCTCCTCTTAGGGCACTAAAATTGGTCTTTGAGGAAGACCAGAACCTCTAGGATGTTGCTAGGGAAGTGGAGAGGAGAAATTGGCAGGGTTTGGCCGAGCTTGAGTGCTGAAATTGGTGTGAGGAGGAGGGGGAGGAGGTGTCCTTTTATAGGGGAGGAGAGGGGCACCTTAGGAATATCTCAAAATATTATTTTATATTAAAGTCAAAATAGGTTTATAATGGTTCCAAAGGGTATTATTTCGAAGCTAAAGTGGGGATGGGTCGAAATCCTATCAACCAATAGGATTTAGACAAGTTTAGGGTATTATTTTAACCTTATCAATTAGATTTAACTCTAAGTTAAATAATTTAACTTTTACCGTGTCTTTTTGTTTTCTTTCACTATATGGTTAATAAACTTACTATAACATGCCAAAAGAACCCCAAATTGTATATTATTAATACATATATCCTTATCTAAGTCATTTGGCCGAACCTTAGATTTTTAGGAATAAAATAACAATTAATAATATAATATTTGATTTAAAAACTATTTTGTGTCAATTTTGACACTATTTGATATATGATTTTTGTGAAAGTCATAACAGAATTATATGTTCGAACCAAGTTGATTAAATCAACAATAATATATCATAGTAGCCTAGAAAATTAGTTTAATTCATAAAAAGTCTTAAATTACATTTATTTTGGTATTTATATTATCAATTATGTCAATATTTCATTAATAAGATAATTACTACATCATCTTTGTGTCATAAATAAATTATATTATTTGATGTCTCAAAATTACAAATAAAATACCATCATGTAGAAAATCTTTTTAGCTTTCTAATGAATATTTATAGTCGAATTTATCTTATGTATAACCCCATATTAAAAATGATTTACTTATTAAACATTGATTTTAACTATTTTAACCCTTCTTTAAATAAATTAATAATAAATGTCCTAATCTAATCCAAGTGGGCCTAAATGGTCATATTTTATTCCTAAGTTTGTTTTTGGTCGAATTACACTTGTCCAATAGAATTATGACATGTGTTAGGGTAATATTAATATCATATTTACCCTTAGTTACCCTATTTACTATTAACCGTGGTAAAAAAAGTAAAAAGTTACTATTCACCAAAAAATTATTTTCATCTCATTGAACCACATTTTAGTCCTTGATATTAACTGTGTCTCTCGGATTTTTGAAATTCCATTCACAGAAGCGGTAAAATTAAGTTTTATGCAAAATTCAGTTTTTAACCTACCACTTAGTAGTTTCACTATTCATCAAAAATTGATGTTTTTCAGAACAATGCCAAAATTTCATCCCAAGCTATATTTCACATTCCGAATTAAAAAATGAAGTCTATTTTACCAAATTCATAACATAAAAGTTGCATTAATTAATTTTATAATTAAATCCCGCTGTTAAAACAAATAGCGTGTTTTTAAGAAACAATATCTATCAAAAGATTGACACTTGTTTATGTCTAGTTTAAATGTGAAATTACATCCAATGACCAACTTTGTATTAAATTGTAAAAATATATTCTAAATACACTTTAAAACCACTCAAATTAATGAGTTATCACTATTAATTATTTCGATTAAAAAAGTTGTTTTTAATTATAATTTAGTAATTTTTACTATTCATCAGAATATGAAAGTTATCCGAAAAGTACCAAAATTTCACCTTAGGCTAAATTCGATACTCCGAATCCAAAAATAAAGTTCATTTTGAAAAATATGATTTACTGGATTTCAAAAAGTGTTTATTACTATTAATAATGGCTAGTTTTAATAATATTTTTATAGCATATCGTTGTTTAGTGAAACTCGGTATTGCGTACTACACACGCGATCGAGGAAGGTCGCGATTGCGTGTAATGCAAGGAAAGTCAAGGATGTGTGTTGTGCAAGCTCCTTTTGGTGTAGCGTACAACACAAGACATTAATAAAATTAAAAAGAATATATTTTTTTTTATAAAATCTTGGGTTGTTACATTCTACCCCCCTTAAAATGAATTTCGCCCTCGAAATTCGTCGGGGTTATAAATGGTTTACTATTCGAAAGTTTCTTTAATAGAAACCCACATCGTAAAAGGGAATACAAAAACATGGCTAACTAAAGTATGAAATGTAACGATTACCCAAATAAACTAATCACTGGGTTTCCACATAGGTGAAAATATGGATATGGAAGAGAAATCTAACCATCATGTTCTGATGGAGAGTGGTAGAGAACATGGCTATGGAAAAGCCAGTAATCACAAATCCATAAATTTGTGACGATCTAAGGTACCATCTGATTCATCAGGTATAAGATCACCAGGACAACATTTTTGGTTTTCAAGATCATTTCCCTAAAGTTGAAAATTTGAATTAGAATAAATACTTACTTTATTTTGATACAATATCACTGTTGTTCGTGCCTTGAACAATTTCCACTTCATCTCTTAAATAAATGAAGTTGAATTTGTTATTCGTGAAGTGTTAGCAGATCATGTGATAGAATGACGGGTCATTCCATCTGTCTCAAACAAAAGGTAAGCAAAAGTTATTAATTATACATAAGTCATTCTATAGTGAGATTAATCATATATAGTTCCTAAAATGGACTTATACTTCATATATCATACTGCTTAATATAATAAAACTAGTTTCTACTAAACAGGGACTTCTTGTAGGTCAGTGGTAGGCGATAAAGGCCAGTCGCACTTCGGTTGTGGGTGCGATTCCTACAGCCTTGTCCGAAGCGATGGGTTGTCTCCCGTCCTGCAGGTTGTCCCTTTTTTTAAAACTACGTTACTATAACATCCCATCAATAATATCGAAAATCTTCTATCCTTAAACAATACTAACTTATGTCCAACATAATCCAGTCTAATCATTAGGCTTATACATAATACTGTAGTCCACTCTCATAATATAGTGACAACGATCACCAGAGATTTAATACTGTCGTTGATCCCCACATATCATAAGATATGTCTTGTTGGTCACATTCCAAACATTCAAAGTCCTTAATCATGTATTCTCTTGAATACCTTAGTGAAAACATGAGTGCAGTTAAAAGTTAATACTTTCCATATACCAAAATCCTCAAAATTCTATATACTCAAACCATGATATCACTTAGTCCTTATATCAATCATGAGCTCATGAATACTATTAAACATTTCATTCTCTCATTCTTCATTATGCGCATATCATGTTATTTCCAAAAAATATCTCAATCACTTTGAATACCACATCAATAAATATTGCAATACTCAATGATACAACATTATTTTGGAATCCCATTACATAAACACTTAATCATTCCACCACATCGTTGTCATATTCAACATTGCCAATAGTGATCGCATGTGATTTCCCTTTGTCCTTTGCCTTCAGTGGTTTCTCATGTTGATCATCACTAACCCTTGGATTAGGGAAATTATTAGCATAATGCCCCATTTCCTTGCACTTGAAGCATTGAAGTGTTGGCGGTGCGTTCTCTGCAGTGTTTTCTTTATTCACATCATTAGAAACCCTTTTTCCATTACTTCGACACTCAGCTGCTCGATGACCTTCTTTTCCACACTTAAAACAGTTTCTAGTCCCTTTTAGACAATCTCCACCATGCTTCTTTCCACACTTTGTGCATAAGGAAACATTCATCTTCTTTTCACCATTATTCTGAGATTTCTCCTTGAACTCCATCTTTCGTTTCTTGTCAAAACCATGAGATGGATATGTAACACCAACTTCCATTTCTACCTTGATAGCACAACGCACAATTTCTTCATAGCTACTGAAGTCTCTTATAGCTAATGCCCTTCGAAGACTTGGTTTTAAGCCACTGAAAAATCGATCAACTTTACTTTCAGGTTGGATGATAATTCCAGAAGCATACCTTGCAAGTCTTGTAAAATTTGCTTCATAGGTACCAACAGATTCATCATCCCTTTGCTTCAGTTCAAGGAACTCTTTCTCCATCTTTGTTCGGAGAATACGAGGGAAGTACTTATTGAAAAATAAGTTCTTGAACTCGTCCCATTCCATAGACTCAATTTCATCCCTTTGCCTCGTATTCTTAACAAGATTCCACCATTGATCAGCATCTCCTTCCAAACGATACACTGCTAGGATGACTTTATCATGTTCAGAACATTGAAGAACTGAAAATATATTTTCAGTAGTACTAATCCATTGTTCAGCAA
Organism: Viscum album; assembly: GCA_963277665.1. Lineage (NCBI taxonomy): Eukaryota > Viridiplantae > Streptophyta > Magnoliopsida > Santalales > Viscaceae > Viscum > Viscum album. The sequence goes on along the minus strand of OY728148.1, from coordinate 385,980,958 downwards.
CTAATGGATCAGTATACCCACTGAAAGAAGGTGGACGCTGCCTCATGAAGGATTCAACAGAATTTTGCTCCTTCCTTTGCTCGTTTGGAAGTCCTGCATGATTCATAGCTTGAGAAAGTTGTGTGAGAATGGCTACAAGATTTTGCATTCCAGCTCCTATATCGTTTGGTTGCTCAGGGGTACAATCATTGCATTGCCCATCACATTCCGCATTAACACGGTTCCTTCGGGTTCCAGCCATCGTCTAAAACCCCAAAAGAATTGTGTGAGAGGCAAAAATCATGCTAGGGAAAATAACATAATAAAGGGTTAGTACCCTTAATATCTAACATCTTAGGTTAAATTCGAAGATCGTTAGCACAATTCTAGGACTATAACCTATACGTATACTTAACCTTAGAGACATACCTAGACATACCTTAGAAATATCTCTAGGGATCTCACTAACGTTTTCGCATCCTAGTTTCCAAAGGTTGACTAAACCTTTCCTCTGATACCAACTGTAAAGACCCGGAGCCTGACGTACATTGACATTACATTACTTCTGCGGAATACTTAGTACATAACAAAAACACACACACAAGGATCGTAATAGTTTAGTGTCTTTGGAAACTCGAAACGTATTCTTCTAATCATGGTGAAAGATCTTCAATATCTCCCATAAAGATCTTCCCTTTTTTTTAACCTAAAAACCTTTCTTTATATCCTGGGGAAAAGAAAACATAAAAGGGTGAGCTCAAATGCTCAGTAAGGGTAAACAAAAGAAATATCAATCACATCATATACATAAGAACATAGCTTTTGGAAATCTTAACCTGCAAAAGAGCTCATAATATCATAACATGGGATAAATCATAGAAGTGAAAATGAAATCATAACTTAAAACATTACTCATTGTGGCATACACACATAATCATAGAGAATCATTTCTTGTTAGTCAAGACTCATTGCCAAGACTATCTTAGTGGACAAAGTCCCTTTCTGAATCGAGTAATCCTCGTTTCAGTCCTGTTTCACTGAACCGGTATAACCTACCATTCCAGCCATGTCTATCTCATGAGATATAAAATCTTTACCCAATGCATTGGAGGGAGATATAGGTCCCACCCATCTCTTAATGAATCCTTTCTTATGTGTGCCACAAAATCATAAATCATACATCATTGCATAACCCATGTAATAAAAATGGGATTCTTAAACAACATGATATCATAAAACCATTCATATAAGATAAAGGAATTCATAAACATAATTCCATCACAACATAGTCAAATCAATGTAAAAATATGTATAGAAACAGAACCCTTTATTATCTTATATGGAAAATAATTTTGATAAAACACTTGAATTGAATTCTTGAGGAAAATATCCTTTCTTCTTCAAAATCAATTTCGTTTCACAAAACATCATGCAATTTTAAAAGAAAGAGATTTTATTGAAAATAGTCATGAAATCTTTTAGAGGAAGCTTCATGAAAATAAGGCTTTATAAAACAGTATAAATCCGTTCGTGCCGTATAAGTTAAAAAAAACATTCTTCGTACTTTTGTCGGAAAAGTCAAAAAGTACCTCATACGAAAAACGAAAAAAAGATTCCTTTCATATCCTTTACTAAAAACTCATAGGAGGGTAAAATTGGATATAAACAATTGTAGGTGGATGGAAATAATATTACATATTGAGGGAACATGGATGTGGATGATAAAATACACCCCAGTAAATACGAATAAACAATCTCGGATAAAAATGAGATTGTGATATTTCCCTTACCTTAGGTCCGACTTTCTTTGTAAGTGTCCGAACCTCCTGTATAATGATTTAAATCATGTTATTTACTTATTCCAGAATCATATTCATTGTTATGATATCATATATGGTTCACTTATGACATTATATTACCCGTTCTTTTGTAAATTCAATGTTAAAGAAGCGTTTTGGGTAAAATCGTTTCATTTATCTTAGGTGTTTTGACTTGTTGTTCTTGACATCACCATTACTTATATCATGATTTACTTACTTCCAGAATATAAAATATGATTTATATATCATATATATATAATAGATAGATAAATAAAATGAAAAACACCGTTCATGGAGACGGTAGTCCGTACGTACGCATGAACGCTGTTTTACTTTCCTTATTGTCTTGAAATGGAAGTAAGTAGATGACATACATATATATATACATAAATCCAGTAGCTTTATAATGTCATATATTTCATTATTATTTCTTATATATACTTTATAATCATTTTTAAATGGTTAACATGGAGAATGAATCTCATCGCGTCGTGGAGACGGTAGTCCGTACGTACGCACGAGCGATGATATCATTTCCATAAATATTGAACTGAATTGGAGTGGATTATACAATATATCAGAATCAATATGATGTTTTAATAACTATGTATAGTTATTCTTTACACCATTATACCCATCCATGTAAGGTGGTGGTGGAAAATAGATTACACCACGGCGTGGAGACGGTATTCCGTACGTACGCACGCGCGGTGATTTCTTTTTCCGTAGGATGGATAGATGGTGAAATAGGGTTGTTTCATACTTATAATAACATATCAGTATATGAGTGATACTGATGTTATTACTTCATAATTAAACAACCTAATAAGAAGAAGTGGAAGAAGAAATAAAGATGAATGAATTGGTAACGGTAATTACCTCTTCTTTGAAGTGCCTCTTTGAGACCTCCTCTTAGGGCACTAAAATTGGTCTTTGAGGAAGACCAGAACCTCTAGGATGTTGCTAGGGAAGTGGAGAGGAGAAATTGGCAGGGTTTGGCCGAGCTTGAGTGCTGAAATTGGTGTGAGGAGGATGGGGAGGAGGTGTCCTTTTATAGGGGAGGAGAGGGGCACCTTAGGAATATCTCAAAATATTATTTTATATTAAAGTCAAAATAGGTTTATAATGGTTCCAAAGGGTATTATTTCGAAGCTAAAGTGGGTATGGGTCGAAATCCTATCAACCAATAGGATTTAGACAAGTTTAGGGTATTATTTTAACCTTATCAATTAGATTTAACTCTAAGTTAAATAATTTAACTTTTACCGTGTCTTTTTGTTTTCTTTCACTATATGGTTAATAAACTTACTATAACATGCCAAAAGAACCCCAAATTGTATATTATTAATACATATATCCTTATCTAAGTCATTTGGCCGAACCTTAGATTTTTAGGAATAAAATAACAATTAATAATATAATATTTGATTTAAAAACTATTTTGTGTCAATTTTGACACTATTTGATATATGATTTTTGTGAAAGTCATAACAGAATTATATGTTCGAACCAAGTTGATTAAAGCAACAATAATATATCATATTAGCCTAGAAAATTAGTGTAATTCATAAAAAGTCTTAAATTACATTTATTTTGGTATTTATATTATCAATTATGTCAATATTTCATTAATAAGATAATTACTACATCATCTTTGTGTCATAAATAAATTATATTATTTGATGTCTCAAAATTACAAATAAAATACCATCATGTAGAAAATCGTTTTAGCTTTCTAATGAATATTTATAGTCGAATTTATCTTATGTATAACCCCATATTAAAAATGATTTACTTATTAAACTTTGATTTTAACTATTTTAACCCTTCTTTAAATAAATTAATAATAAATGTCCTAATCTAATACAAGTGGGCCTAAATGGTCATATTTTATTCCTAAGTTTGTTTTTGGTCGAATTACACTTGTCCAATAGAATTAGGACATGTGTTAGGGTAATATTAATATCATATTTACCCTTAGTTACCCTATTTACTATTAACCGTGGTAAAAAAAGTAAAAAGTTACTATTCACCAAAAAATTATTTTCATCTCATTGAACCACATTTTAGTCCTTGATATTAACCGTGTCTCTCGGATTTTTGAAATTCCATTCACAGAAGCGGTAAAATTAAGTTTTATGCAAAATTCAGTTTTTAACCTACCACTTAGTAGTTTCACTATTCATCAAAAATTGATGTTTTTCAGAACAATGCCAAAATTTCATCCCAAGATATATTTCACATTCCGAATTCAAAAATGAAGTCTATTTTACCAAATTCATAACATAAAAGTTGCATTAATTAATTTTATAATTAAATCCCGCTGTTAAAACAAATAGCGTGTTTTTAAGAAACAATATCTATCAAAAGATTGACACTTGTTTATGTCTAGTTTAAATGTGAAATTACATCCAATGACCAACTTTGTATTAAATTGTAAAAATATATTCTAAATACACTTTAAAACCACTCAAATTAATGATTTATCACTATTAATTATTTCGATTAAAAAAGTTGTTTTTAATTATAATTTAGTAATTTTCATTATTCATCAGAATATGAAAGTTATCCGAAAAGTACCAAAATTTCTCCTTAGGCTAATTTCGATACTCCGAATCCAAAAATAAAGTTCATTTTGAAAAATAAGATTTACTGGATTTCAAAAAGTGGTTATTACTATTCAAAACGGCTAGTTTTAATAATATTTTTATAGCATATCGTTGTTTAGTGAAACTCGGTATTGCGTACTACACACGCGATCAAGGAAGGTCGCGATTGCGTGTAATGCAAGGCAAGTCAAGGATGTGTGTTGTGCAAGCTCCTTTTGGTGTAGCGTACAACACAAGACATTAATAAAATTAAAAAGAATATATTTTTTTTATAAAATCTTGGGTTGTTACATGTCTCTCAATAAAATATACTTCCCTAACACATTAACAATGTATTAAAATTAAAGTGAATAAACTTCATCTTCCACTCATCTTCATCCCCAATTAGGTCAACCCTATGATGATGAACTAGATCGTCCTGCAGAACCTCTAATGATAGAACCACACATAAAAGATAATGAGGATCTGTAACTAGAAGGTATATAAATAAACCATGATACAAGTAGTGTATAATATTATTAATATTTATTTAGATCATTTTAACATTCCCAAAACCACCCAATCCATAAAATATGACATAAAATCATGATGCATCTACATCATTTAGTTTTTTATCCTAAAATTTGTACAAAATCAATTAGTCAGTCGATCGGCTTAGATTCCATGAGTCAATTCAATAGGGACCATAAAATTCAATTTTCTTGTTGTTCGTCCCTTACATATGTCACACAAGAAGATCAATTTAAACAATTTTCCAACTATCCCATAATAAATCACTGTTCCTAACCCCATACTCAGCCCTATAACTCAGCCAACGCCTCTTATATCACTGTGTTATGACCCCATCCCTCCAAGGGTACCCCTCTATGGATGAAAATTAAGAAGAACTATTATAAACCCTGAGTCCCACCACCTATAGGCCCCTGGGTGGTGACTAAAACTGAAGGTATATAATATCACATATGGGATGCATTAAAACATGACAAAGTACAAAACAAGAGAAGTAAAACCATTTGATAATGAAAGATTATTATAACCTAAAAGAATAGTCATATAACATTGTAACAATGAAAATACAAAATTTCATGCCAGAAATTCCTTTCACAGTTAATGTAATTCTCTTCGAAACATAAAATAATTATATATACTCGGTGAGAATAAAATTATACTCTATAGGATCACACCCAAAGTCTCTTCTTCACATGTGAAAAAGTGCATACTAATTAAACAATGAAAAAAAGAAAAAACAGCAACACCTAAAATTATCAACTATCCAACCCCATCCCCACAATAACATACTGACTATTTGAAACATCCATTTAGAATAACATAAAAAGAATAATATTGAAAAAAATTTAACCTACAAAATGTTCCCACTTGTTTTCTAACCCCACACCCCAACGACCTATATCATGGTGCTCCTATATCTTCCATATTACATAACTCTTCAAGATAAAAATAGTACATCATATCACATATCACCTGATGATACCTAGTCCATCACTTCACTTCTAGCCTAATGACACCTAGGAAATCACATCAAAATGATCCACTTACATATCCAGATAGTAGGGTATCATGAACAAGAAGGACATAAACCTCTTGCCTTCCTCCTACTATGAATGAATCCCACTATAATGATCATCCTAACCTAAATTAAACTAAAAAAATAAACTTTTGAAATATCTACATCACATCTTATGTACATCAACATCCTAAGGAAATTAGAGAAGTAAAAGAGGGTAGTCATCCATCCATCCCCACTATGTGATGTTTATAGAAACACCCATAAAAGAAATTGTATGTCATCATGTGGTGCTCAATGTGGTTGGGGAAGATATATAAATCATTAGAAATGTTCAATATATGTACATATATTCACACACATGCTCTACCTATGAGTTTAATAAAGAAGTATATAAAAACTCATGACATCACTACTGAGCCTCACAACTTCGACCACTTTCACTACCACCTTAAATTTATAAAACAACAGATGAAAACAAAAACACAAGACAAATTAAACCATTATTTTCATGTTAATATGGTTTCTATATTATCATATTTGATAAACAATTACATTTATCCAACCCCTTTATTTTATATTTTAGAATTAACAGCATCACCTCCACTTTTCAAATTACTTAAAAAATTCATTATCCTATTTAACCCATATAATTTTAGTTTCATTATTAAAATTTAATCAAATTACTATTGAGAAAATATAACATCACCACATAACAAAAAATAAATTGATCATTCTTAAGACAAAAATCCCCAAATTCCACCACCATACATCACTACCACCTCCTCATTACAACCACTTCATGCCATGTACATACCTTATCACATTCTCCCCTTACATTACATCAACAAATCAAAAAATAATTCACAAAAAACACATCTCTTATTTAATATTTTATGAGGGAATAATCATAAAATTTACTTTCATTTTTAATGGTAATTATTATAGAAACTAAAATTACTAGGGGAAAAAATTTCATTATCCACATATAACTTACTATTAATTTTCAATTAAGTTGATATTATAAAATCCTAAAAAATGAGTCAAAAAACACATCAATTTCTATAATAAACATGTATCTGAAAAACTATAATTTTCAATGGTACGAAGAGAATGTATAATATTAATAACAACGTAACAAAAGAATTAAAACATGGGATTTATTCCAATTTAACTTAAATTTGAATTTAAATTTTTTGATTGTATTTTTTTTCTAATTCATACTATATTAGTTATTATAAATAACTAAAATATCCATAACACATGTAAAACTAGAACATAGATAAAAAATACCCTACCTGATATAAGAATCTTTTCATGATCTGATGCACCAAAATAAGGTCTTTGCACACAAGATGGAATCAACATAGGATAAAATCGAACCAATTATAATAGGGTTCCATAACCTAATTGGAATGGTTATAGAACATCCTGTATTGAGAGAAATAATTTTGGAAACAATCAAGGAAGAACAATTTTTTGGACCTATAGATACATAATCATCATAATCTTAGATAATAAATAAAATTTTAATTGTCCATTAATACATATGCATTTAAATTCCATGTGGAAGGATTCATTAACATCATTGGTCAACAAGTAAATTCAACGATATATTTATCCCCCAAAAAATGACCTTAAAATACCCTTAATTATATATTTGAAACCACATTTACAACAGAATGTTATATTCATGAGTTTCATGGTTATTCTAGGAAAAATTATAAAAATTATAATTTTATTATGTCATGAAATAAAGGTACCATCCAACCTACATTGAGAAATAAATAGTTACTATTAGAAAGAAAAAAGTGTCCACAAAAAAAAAGTGACCATACAAAAATCAATTTACTATGCTTACATACCAGAAGACCCTCCACCCATTCACATGAACAAATGCATGACAATAAGAGTAAAAAAGTGAACATGCTAACTAGAATCAAAGTAAACCAACCCAAAACAATAAAAAATATGTTACCAAAAAAATAATTCAACTGTTCCAGCCATCCACATGACCAACTAATCCAACACATGAACAAATGAGTGACTGCATGAACAAAAAAGTGATTGTTCGAACCGAACACATAACCAACTAACTTACCACATGAGAAAGGAAGTGATTCCACAAAGTAAACAAGAGACCGCATAAAAAAATAAAAAATTAAGATGAGGAGACTCTAAAAACCTATTAACTCCACCTGGCCATAGAAAAGTCAATGGAGAAGGTATTAGAAATCCGAGACCTTAAATAATATGATTTAGTTATGATGATTATGAAAGTTAAAAAAATGGTAATTATATATATATAAGACTAATGTAATTTTACATGTAAGTTTATATTAGATTAGAATAATAAATATAGAATTATTAAATCTACTTGTGTATGCAAGCATAACATTGTAGGGGAAGCACCATTTGGTAAAGGTAAAAATATGAAATATGATACGTAACAGTAATGAAGACAACATTTAAGGGTATAAAAACAGGAAATTATGATATATATGGGCCCCATATATTATATTTAATGGTAACCTAAAAAAATGAAATTTACCTAGATAATAAATTTAGTAAATCCCATACAGGCGTGTACACTTAAGAGTAACTCATGCAGAGAAATATGATATGTAAGGGTCATTATCAATCATAAAATTCAATTGATAATGAATTAATCTATATATTATCATATGTGATATATTATAATAAATGATTGATTGTATAGAAATTTGGTGATTTTCCCACAATGTAATAGAAAATATTATACCATGATTGAAGGAGGATTATGATTTGATATTTCAGTTGTTTTAATATGATATTTTTATAGTTTTTTGGATCTATTTTTTTACTGATAATCACTTCATAAAGAAGAATATCATTCCCTAAAATAATAATAATAATACTATGTTTAATTGTAGACCATCATAGAAAGAATATGATTTTAGTAGTTTAATATTGAAGCAAATGAGTTTATAATATATTTAGATTTAGATTTAGATATGCTGGGTGAATTAATGTCTTTATAAATTATATAGGTTGAAATTATAGAAAATTATTGTGTATTTTTTAATTTATATAAATAGGATCTTTAAAATATTATTATATTCTATTCCAAATAAAAAAATAAGATAGGTGATTCATATAGTATTTGAATTTTCATATATATTTCAATTCAAGGGAGAAGGATTTAAGAAGATAAGGAAAAGTAACATCACTATATTAAAATATTGAAAAAGGTTGAAAAAACCTTTAGTACAATGTTGTATTATATTAATACGGAGGGTTATTATTTACTATTTTGAGTTTATGGAATAAAAGAATCAACACTAACATCCAGGATTCGATCTAATATGATATTTAAGAAGGAATTTGAGATAAATTGAAATATAATGATGAATGTTTTTAAGAATGATGATTATATTTATTTAGAAAATCTACACATTTATGAAAGATACATTCATATCTATAAATTGATGAATACATCTTCACATTTATAAACTATCTATTACATTCACTGAAGTATTGTTTGAATAATAATAATATTATGAATTGACCCTTAGATTGATCATGTGTCCTTCATTAAACTTATAAGGGTAACATTCCTTAGAATATAGTGAACATTAGATAAAAACTTGCATCTTATGAAAGTGATTATAGTGGATTCCACTACACTAGTAAATCATTTTGTGCATTCTTATTGTACCACTAATTAGTGGTGAACCATGTAAAATCCTTTGGTGTTTTTGTTCTTTCCATTTTCATCTATATTTAATATTTGGGGATACTGGAGTAAATTAATGAATGATATTTTATTTTTTCTTCCCATTTAATGGATACTATCTAAATTTGCAATAGGTATAAAAAATATTTAATTTAATGTGAACATGGATTCACTATCCTCTTAGGGTTTTTAGTTATCTTAGTCCCATAATGTTATATCACAGAAAGGTTTCAAGATAAGGATTAATCACTAAATATATTTGGAACTTTTTCTCACATGGATTCAATGATAAGGACTCTAATTTTCTATAATACTACCTTTTTTGTTTTAAAAAAGGAGATTATTATTTTTCTACATGATTATTGGAAATTATTCATGGAGTATATATTTCGAGATAATGATTTAACTAAACATTGTGAAATAATTTGTAATCCAACGATATAGATGATCATGAATAAATTCATATAAAATGAGGTATACCAGAACAAGTTTAAATGATATATTGTATTCATGATATAGAAGACTCAATAAATTATTTATGTAATTTCTGTGGATGTAAATGTGATGGTGGTATTATCTTCAAAATTTGGTGAATATTATTTTGTGTAAAAATTCATAAACAATATGATTATGAAAAATATTAATCATGATAAGATTGACACTCTAATCAAGGTAAACAATATAGATTATATTTATTACATTGGTTCTAACCCTATTGTGGAAGATTTATGGAAATATGGTAATTCAGATTCATCTTGGGAAATCAGAGAGGGTAATCATTAATATTTAGAATGAGAAATGACCAAAGGATTCCTATCTAGAGAATGTTTACTTAGAACACTAGATGAGATCTAATATATGTATTATAATGTATATTAAATAGAGAATATATATAATGTGAAATAGGTATTCATAGTAGAATTAGATTTAGGAAATTAAATATTTAAGAAATAAAAAATGTATTTTAGTGGTACATGTTTAGAATGGGTAAAAAATGAATTCAAAAAGTTGTCTTCTATAATAAAATTCACACAAAGTGCAAAAAAATGGCCAGAAAAAAGGAACTAAATTCTAGAATTTCCCATATCCACCTTCTTTATAGTATAATTAATTCAAAAAAATCTAGCTTGAGTTTTGAAAAAAGTCATTCTAATTATAGGATAAGGGAATAATAATCTAGGATCTTGAATTAATTATACAGTTTTTGACGGGAAATGAGATGTTACAAACTCCCATTATCAAAACATCCACAATTAATGTTATAAAATATAAATATATGAAAATATTGAAATATAAAATGATTCATTTCAAACATAGAAGATAAAAATATTAAATTATCCTAACTATAAAGTGATAATATTATGAAATAGTGAGACACAACATGATTGTGTGTCTAGAATCCCTACTACTCAAAGGTGGAGTAAAATATACTACATCAATATACCAACTATGAAATTACTAAATGAGGTATAAATTTAATGGGAGATATTTTATTTAAGATAAAAATGGATATATGGCTATAAATTTTATTAATAGTATTTTTAAATTATCCATATAAAAATCATTTATTCTTATAAAAAATGAGATGAATATATTTATTAAGATAAAATCTTTTATGTTGGGAAAAATATTTAATAGTTTCGGGTTAAATAATAGAGCTCAATAGAGGGTGAACTAAGAACCCATCATATTTTTCTAAATGAAATAGTTATAGAAAGGCTAAAAGAAAAAATATAGAATTTAAAACGAATATTCGCCCACTATGAGAAGAATGTGTTGTGATATCCACCAAGTATAAACAAATTTTAGGTAACACCAATGTATATGAACAGAATTGAAAAACAAACATTTCTAAGTGGTTTCATAAAATTTTGAATAAGAAAAAAAGATAATATGTGTGAATGAATCCTCATATGGTGGAAGAAAAAACACAAAAATTGGAAATAGGGGTTCAACATAGAAATAAAAACACATTAGTGAGATTAGTCTAACAATTCTTTTTAATCCCTAGAAAATAAAAGAGTTGAAATAAAAAATTGAAATGAGGTATTTGAAAGCAGTACCAATAAATAGAGAACTAAAATATAGGAGATGAATAATTTTGGAAGAGAAGGGTTTTTTTTACAAGAAAAAATTAATTTTTAATACGATGATAATATATAAGTTTCCCTCTACCCATGTGTTTAAATGAATTTTACATTTTTTATTTGATGTATATTTAAGGGAAATACAAAATCAACTTGTTTTTATTGTCATATAAGAAGATATGTAAAGACCCAGAATTTCCGTGGAATTTTTTTTCATAAATAAAAGGGAATTTTACGAGTCTGCAGTTTCTGACAGCGCTTGATTCTGAGGCCCGGTGTGCCCGGAATCAATTTCTGAAGTTTTGATTGGGTATGTTCGGTAAATGTACGAGCGGGATTTTATAACATTTGAACCAGTGCTTGGAATTGAAATCTGAGGGAACCGTTGAACTCGCTGTGCTGGTATTCTCTTAAGGAGACCTTCACCACAGTTGTGTTCTAATGAGAATAGATGTTAATTTTTGTGGTTTTTAAATAATATTAAATTACAATAAGTGTTCCTTATTTTTATTTTTTTGGTGGTTAAAACCTCCATGTGGAGGTTAGAGGTGATGGCCACCCCTATATAACATCCCTTGGGAGAATATTATTTTAGTGGGACCCACCCTAAGTTTAACAACACATGAAATCAAAGAGGTGGGGCCCACATGGTATTTAAACCCCCTTAAACCTCCAATTAAGTGGAGAGCCTCTTCACCTTCCCCTCATTAAAGTGAAAAATAATTCACTTAATTAATTGGAAAATTTTAAACTATTTTTAATTCATGCTAATAATAAAATAATAGGCAAATATATTATTTCATTTTGGTTGGAAACTCTCTTTTGGGGGAGCCATGGAGAAACTTGGAAGAATTGGGAGAACTTCATCATCTTGATGAAGAACACGAAGAACACCCATCACCTCCAAAGAACGACGAACACCATCTTCTTCCTTCTTCAACCGAGGCAATAAAGCGAAGTACTACCGCCCTCAAAATACGTCGACGACGTCATCTCAACTCATCTTCTTCAAGATCTTCCACCTCCAACATTGACGGAACGACGTTCACCTTCCACGACGCCATCATTGATCACCAAACTCGAGGTAGGGGGATTTGTGTTATTTTATATATGAGTTATATCATCCTTTCTTCATCATTCAAATTTTCTGTATTATGAAATGACAAATGTTATCACCATGATGAGGAGGCCTCGGAATGAACGAACATGACCCGAACCTCCCCCTTTTGTTGTTCTTGTTTGTTAACGATAGAGGAAGACTGCAAGAGGAACCGGTGGTGCAAGGGCCACTGGGTCGTTGATGGGGCACGACACCGTCGTGTCCTGCAACATACCTGGCAGCGGCGGAAGGTTGATGAGCACGAAACCGTCGTGCCTCACGGAGGGGCTGGAGGCCGTAGCTAGGTCGGTCCACGGCAGAGGTGGCGCAGTGCCGTCATGGAGAGAATAGGCCAGCAGAATTGCGGCGCTGTTGCGCTGTGGTGGAGGTGCCAGGGGTGACCGGCTGAGGCTGCCACCAGTTCACGCTGTAGGTTGGGAAAAAAGGGTCCCGCAGAGACTGGGCAAGCGCTATGCACCAGCTTTTCAGAAGATAGGGGGTGTAACCTCCTCCCCCCATGTCGTGGCCAGACGGGCCACACGGGATAGCTAGTTGGGTTGGGCAGTAACGTTCTGTGCTGCCCTCAGGCCGGGCTGTGCCTAAGAGATGGGCCGCCTCACCGGGATGGGCCGCCCTCGAGCTGGGTCACTCCTACGGGCTGGGCCACCCTCTAGCCGGGTCGTGCCTATGGGTCGACCGCCTCATCGGGCCGAGCCGTTCTCGGGCCCGGCTTCTATCTTCCCGGGCCACATCCAAGGGCTGGGTCGGACCCATGGGCCGGTTCGGACCCGCGAACCAGGTCTGACCCTAGTCTGGACCCATTTGACCAGACAACTCTTAATCGCCCATATCTTGGGCTATGTGAGTCTGATCGTCAAACCGTCTATGAAAAAGGAAATATTAAGGGGATACATTTCTTTTGGAATACCCAACCCCCTTGAGGTTTGGACATAGCTAGAGTATGATCAGGTTGGTTTGAACCTAAAATCCAACCGTGCCCCTAGAACATAAATGCCAATAACTCACAGACCGGGCGTCCGATCGACGCGCAGTCTGTTGCGTTGAGACTTGTATGATGAGGCAGACCCTTGAGATACATCATCGTGGTAATTCATGAAAGTTGACGTATCAAAACATGGCTTGAAGAGAGAACCCTCCCAGAATCAAGCATACCTCAGCGGAACTATGTGGATGGCTGTGCACTTTTGACTGTTCCTGGATCATGTCTTGGTCCGACAGAATAGCTGGACCTGGATCATGTGTTGGTCCAATAGCTCTAACGACTATTCCTAGATCATGTGTTGTCCTGACAGTTCTATCATCTATACATGGATCATGTGTTTGTCTGATAGAATAGCTGGACATGGATCATGTGTAGTTCCGACAGCTCAAATGACTATTCCTCGATCATGTGTTGGTCCGACGGTTTTGACTTATGTTCTTAGATCATGTGTTCGTCTAAAAGAATAGTTGGTCCTGGATTATGTGTTGGTCTGATAGCTTAGATGAGTCGGTGGCTATATCTGATCATCTGTACCTCTCTACTAATATTTTATACCTCTGTGAGCTGAGTCAGTAACTCTTGTGTTTCCTCATGATTGAGATGGACCATTTGATAAACTTAGGTATATGTATGAGCATACACCTAAGTGTGATTTTTCCGTTTGTTACATAATTTTTGGTATATCCTTGTTGGATTTAGTGAGAAATTGAGGGTGTCACGGTCCCTAATGAGTATCGTAATACTCACCCCTGCACGGGCTATGCTCGCACCTCGTTGTGTTGGATGCAGACAACGGACAACACTGACAGAGGCTGAGAGCGCCAGGACGGGATGGTACCCGGAGGTTGACCTTACGATGAGTTAGTGCACAGAGGATTCTTCCAGACGTAGACTGCTGAGGAGAATATCTGTACCTACCCTTTAAGTAGGATCTGTGATGGACCATCTAGTAGTTGCTTCTCACCTTCCAGTTGTTATGTATTTTCCTTTTACTTTACAGTAGGTATTGTATTTCTGGCCCCTTTTACATTCCAACACTTCTTTTGTATACATTTTTTACTTAGTGTTTTACTTTCAGTTGCATACTCTGTTGTGTGTGTTTCAGTTTATAAAGGCAATCCCTTCCCAGTTTAGTGATTTATGCCTTTGGTTCTAGTCTCCATCCCCTGGCATTTGGAATGTGGGATTTGGGTAGTCATGACATGGGCCCTGATGACAGGGCATGAAAAATTGGTATCAGATGAGTTGGTTATAACGCATAATAGAGGACTCTATTCTGTCATATTGTGAAGCAATATTGTTAAGAGTATTGAGTGTGGTTCTCAGTCTAGGGAGTCAGGTGTTGGTGCGGTGGCTGACGTATCCATACACAAGGACCATGACCTCGGATTTTTGACTTAGTACATGAAAACATTGATTGCGTGTGTGTTTCATGAATTTTCTTTTTGATCTCCTCGATTCAGCTCACCAAGTATAACTTTTTAACCATGGCACACATATTTCTTTTCAGGAGGCCTCCACGCAGACAGCCATCCACAATTCCAACAGTTGTATGAGATGGTAGCCCACCGAGCGATGAGGCCTCGGTGCATGACCCTATCACAACAGAGGCACCAGTGGTACAACTTCCAATTGTGCCACCAATTCCACCATCCCCAACAATAGAGAGTTCACGCCTCCTGAGCACGTTGCACGAGTTCTAGTGCCAGAGGTCACCCAGGATCAGGGGAGAGACGGACCCACAGGTGGTTGAGGATTGGATGATGGTTGTGGTGAGAGTCTTTAGGCTAGTAGGTACACCGGCATACCTCATGGTGATTCTTGCTATGAGTTTCCTTCAGGAAGCAGTTGGTAGATGGTGGATAGCTTTAGGTCCACGATGAGGTGACATTATTCTGGACAGACTTCAAGAGCTTGTTCGAGGTAGTGTTTGTTCCAGCCACCCTTCGTGCGGTGCAGATATAAGAGCTACTAATATTGCAGTAGGGAAGCATGATACTGCACAGTACTTGGTGAGGTTTACTGACCAATCGTGCTACTCCACATATATGGTGCATGACCTATTCATCAGGGCCCAGACCATTGAGTGGGGGCTCAGAAGAGAGATCAGAGCCTTGATGATATCCCTTAGCATCCCGACACTGGCAGGGGTATTGGAGTGTGCACTCTTAGTGGAGTGTTTCTTTATTGAGAAGACACCAACAACGAGACCCACCAAGGAACATCACGTAGTATAGTCCTCTACAGCTAGCAGCTAGCAATTGTCAAAAATTTATAAGCAGACCAGACCATCCGATGGAAGACCTCAGGATACGGGTTTAGTTGTGCGGGGCACACGAGATTGAGCTAGTCATGGAAAGAGAAGACAATGCTACTCTTGTGGCGGGCAAAGTCACATGACTCATGACTATCCAAACATCCATTTTGATGACCAATATAAAGTTGGGGGAACTCCCGAAAAGAGGCAGAGGATCGATTGAGGAAGTCGGCAGGGTGAAGCCGGATGTGGAAGAGGAGCCGAACATGCAGCTGGCGATGGATGACGTTATGAGGTTCTACCGCCACCTCCACCAGGAGATCCACACCGACCGCAGGGAGTAGGTGGACATGGGGGAGCTCAACTTTAGGCAGTTGAGGCATACGACCACGATTCTCCATAGATGTTTCAAGGTACTATATGTGTCTACTCAACCTTAGCTGCAGTTCTTATAGACACAGGTGTCTGTCACTCATTCATTTCCACTGCTCTATTTCGGAGCTAGGAGATTCCGACGGAGTCGTTGGCTCGATCGTAACAGCTAGAGACTCCTACGGGAGCAGACTCGACGATTATGCACTTGTCCCGATAGTGTGAGCTTACTCTAGGAGGAAAGATTTTATGCTGGGATCTCATTGTAGCGTTATCGAGGCCTTATGATGTTATCTTGGGTATGGAATGGTTATTTACAGTCCATACTCTGATCGACTGTATTAGGTGAAAAGTGTGGTGTGTCTGCACGAATGGGATGAGGTTCACCTTCACCAGCTTGAAGGGAACCTTTTCAGCGCAGTACGGACTTACTCAGAGGAGGGTGCAGCTGATCACTCATCATTTGTCATTCCTTACCCTCGAAGCGGTTGATGTGGAGAGCCAGACTTATCCTGTAGTGGTGGACTAGTACAAAGATGTTTTCACCAACGATGATCCAGGACTACCTAGTCGCAGAGAGCTGGACTTATACATTGATCTATACCCCGGGACGACACTGGTATAGACTCCAGCATATCAGATGGCTCCCAATGTGCTCCGTGAGCTGCTAGTACATCTAGAGGACTTGAAGGGGAAGGGATTCATTCAGCCCAGTGTTTCTCCCTTGGCAGCCCCAATTCCATTCTCCAAGAAGGCAGATGGGATCTTGAGGCTCTGTGTAAACTATTTTTGCCTGAAACAGGTGACCGTGATGAAAAATTACCCACTCCTGAGGATTGATGAATTCTTTGATCAGAAAAAGGGAGATCAATGGTTCTCGAATATAGACCTCATATGAGGCTATAACCATCTTAGAGTTCGAGAAGAGGATGTGCAGAAGATGGACTTCAGATGTCGGTACGAACACTAAGAGTTATTGGTTATGCCCATTGGAATTTCCAACACTCTAGGAGTGTTCATGAGTCTCATGAATAGGATCTCCCAGCCTTACCTCGATCGCTTTGTCGTTGTCTTCATCGATGACATACTGATTTACTCGACTACTGAGGAGGAGCATGCCTACCATTTGCAGGTAGTACTAGAAACACTCCTAGAGCACCAGATTTATGGTAAGATCGTGAAGTGCCAGTTTTGGATTTATGAGTTTCACTTTTTTGGAAAATTCATCTCGGGGGCGGGAGTTGTAGTGGATCCAGTGAAGAATGAGGTGGTACTTGCTTGGGAGCCACCGATGAGTTTGACGGAGGTACGAAGATTCCTGGGCATGGATGGATACTACCGGAGGTTCATTCCAGACTTCTCCAGAGTTGTAGCACAACTATCAGCCTTGACAAAGATGGGTAAAACCTTTGTGTGGTCAGAGAGATGCCATCAGAGCCTTCAGAAGCTATGGCAGAGGCTGACAAGTGACCCCCATCTTGAGGTTCCCAGAGGAAATCGTTTGGTACATAGCTTACTGTGATGCATCAGGGACCAGAATCAGGTGTGTCCTGATGCATGCGCGCGCAGTGATCATATATGGTTCTCAGCAGCAAAGAAAACATGACCAGAACTATGCTACCCATTACCTGTAGTTAGAAGCAGTGGTCTTCGCCTTGATGATGTGGCGACACTATATTATGGGCGAACATTTTATCGAGTAATCTGATCACAAGAGTCTCAGGTATATCTTCTCTCAGAAGGACCTGATCCTAAAATAGTGGAATTGGCTTGAGATCCTCCTGTACTATGACTTCAATATAGTCTATACTCCTGGGAAGGGGAACGTCGTAGCAGATTCACTCAGCAGGAGATCAGGCATTCAGTTTCTAGGAGAGGCGATAGAGCAGCAGGCTGCCTTGATGATATCATTTGTGGATAGGGATGGAGTAGTCTATTTACACTCTCCTACATTCACTTCCCCACTTCTTCAGCGAGTCAGGGTGGTGCAGCGTGGGGATGCTGACTGCGAGACCTAATTTTCTCAGATATCCATAGGGCATGCACCTGATGGATTTTATGAAGGCGGGGAGCACGTCATCGTCTTCAGAGGACGTACCATGGTACCAGTTACACTTCAGGAGTAAGTGTTGAGTGAGTTCCACACTTCCCCTATAACAGTACATCTTGGAGTGGCGATGATATACTAGAACCATTGAAGACAGCACTGGTGGACAGGTATGAAGAAGGCGGTAGAAGAGTTTGTCTCATAATGCCTCACTTGTCTTCAAGTGAAGGCAGAGCACCATGAACATTGTGATAGGTCTTCAACATACATCTCGTAGTCACGACTCAATTTGGGTGATTGTTGACCGACTTGCCAAGTCAGCCCACTTCCTATCGATCTGACAGCAAGGCTCAGTAGAGAGCTTGGGACGCCTTTATGTACAATAGATTGTGTGTTTAAATGGAGTACCTTCTTCTATTGTCTCCTACCATGAAGCACACTTCACTTCCCATAAATTGGAGAGGTTTCAGGAAGCTTTTGTGAAATAGCTTCGTCTGAGCACCAACTTCTATCCTCACACGGATGGACAGACCGAGCGGACCATCCAGACCCTCGAGGACATGCTCTGTGCTTCTATCCCTGACTTTGGTCGTAGTTGGGAGGACCAATTACCATTGGTAGAGTTTTACTACAACAACAGCTATCACTCTAACATCATTATGCACATTTTGAGTCATTGTATAGTTGAACCTGCAAATCACCACCATGCTGCATAGACCCAGGGGAGTCAGCACCAGTGGGACCATAGATGGTGCGATCTACCACTGAGAAGGTGTAGATCATCCAAGAGTGGATGAAGACTGCACAGAGCAGGCATAAGTCCATTGCTGATAGGATACAATGGGCTTTAGAGTTCGAGGATGGCGACCACGTCATTCTACGGGACTCACCTCAACAAGGTATAAAGAGATTTGGATGAGGCGGTAATCTATCTCCTAGATTCGTCAGACCTTTCCCGGTCCTCAGCAGAGTAGGCGAGGTGGCTTACTGCTTAGGTCTTCCACCTCAGTTGAACTGGTTGCAAGATGTCTTTCACGTATCTCAGATGAGGAGATACGTGCACGACCCATCCCACATCATCAACCATGGAGAGCCGAACTTCGATGACTGGGTGTCATTCATAGAGTTTCCAGTTGAGATAGAGGATCAACAAGAGCGGGTCGTACGTGGATGGTCGATACCTCTGGTGCACGTTCGTTGGATGAACGGAACCCTCCAGGAGAGCACATGGGAACGGGAGGTTCAGATTCATGCTCAATAACCTCATTTGTTCCCTCAGTTTGAGTTATAGATTATGGGGATTTAATGCCCTGAGGTGGGGAGAATGTAAAGACTCGGAATTTCCATTGATTTTTTTTCTTAAATACATGTAAATTCTATGAGTGCGTAGTTTCTGACGGTGCTTGATTCCAAGTCCCGGTGTGCCCAGAATCAATTTCTAAAGTTTTGATTGGGTACGTTCAGTAAATGTATGAGCGGGATTTTATAACGTTTGAATTGGTGCTTAGAATTGAATTTAAAGTGAACCGTTGAACTCGCAGCGCTAGTATTCCCTTAAGTAGACCATTCCAGCAGTTTCGTTCTAACGAGAATGGAAATTAATTTTTGGGGATTTTAAATAGAATTAAATAAAAATAAGTGTATCTTATTTTTATTTGTTTGATGGTTAAAACCCACTTTGTGGAGGTCACAGGTGGGGCCCACCAACACATAATCTCTATTGGGAGGATATTATTTTAGTGGGACCCACCCAAAGTTAAAAACCTCTTGAAATCAAAGTGTTGGGGCCCACACGGGCATTAAACCCCCTTAAACCCCCAATTAAGTGTAGAGCCTCTTCACCTTCCCCTCATTAAAGTGACAACTCCTTCAATTAATTAATTGGCACATTCTGAATTCTTTTGAATTCATGCCAATAATAAAATAATAGAAAAAGCTATTATTTATTTTTGGTTGGAAAATCTCTTTTGGTGGAGCCTTGGATAAAACTTGTAAGAATAGAGAGAACATCATCCTCTCAAAGAAGAACACGAAGAACACCCCTCACCTCTGAAGAAAGATGAACACCATCTTCTTCCTGCTTCTTCTGGGGAATGACAGGGAAGCATCGCCACCCTCGAAGTACGCTAATGACGTCATCTCGACTTGTCTTTTCCGAAATCATCCTTCTCCGACATTGACAGATTGACGTCCACATTCAGCAACTCCATCATCGATCACCAAACTCGAGGTAGGGGGATTTGAGTTATTTTATATATGAGTTCTAACCTCCTTTCTTCGTCACTCAAATTTTATGGATTATGAAATGCCAAATGTTATCGCCAAGAATAGGAGGGCTTAGACCACATGAACATGGACCGACCCTCTCCCTTAGGTTTCTCTTGTTTGTTGAAAACAATGGAATACCATGAGGGGAACCGGTGGCCCAAGGGCCACCGGGTCGTCGAAGGGGCGTAGTGCCGGTGCGCCACGCAAAGAACTGGGCCATGGCTAGGCAGGCTACGACAGAGCCAGAGGGGCATGGTACCATTACACCGCGCTAGAAGAAGGGGCCTCGGCCAGGAGGACCATGACAGAAGGATGATGAGCACAGCGCCATCGCGCCGCGTAGATGGGCTGGAGACCGGGGCCAGGTCGGGCTGCAGCGGAGGTGGGGTGGCGCCGTAGCACCGCCCAGGGGCCAGCGGAACCGCGATGCCATCGTGACGCAGTGGAGGAGCTAGGGGTGGCCACCTAAGATGGATGTCGGTTCGTACTGCAAGAGGGACCCGAAGGGTCCTGAACAGACCGGGCCGATGCTACGTGCCGACCGTTCGGAAGATAGGGGTGTAACCCCTCCATGGTGTGGCCAGTAGGACCACGCAGGCCGACAACTGGGCAGGTTTGCGCGTACGGGATGGGACACCCCACCGGGCAAAGCCGAGCCGCACCTATGGGCCGGGACACCCCATCAGGCCAAGCCGTTCTTAGGCTGGGCCTTCCCCATGTGTCGGGTCAGACCCTCGGGCTGGGTCGGACCCCCGTCCAGACCCATTTGTCTTGAAAACACTTATTTCCCATATCTTGGGCTACATGAGTCCGTTTGAAGAACTATCAACATCGATGGAAATATTAGAGCAAGACTGTTATTTTGGAATACCCCCTTGAGGTTTGGACATAATAAGGTTATGTCCGAGTTGGTTTGAACCTTAAATCCAACAGGGCCCCTCGAACGGAAATGCCAAAAACACGCAGACATGGAATCTGATTGACACGCCATTTGTTGCATTGAGACCCCTATAACGAGGCAGGCCCTTGAGATACATCATAGTGTTACTTTGTGACAGTTGACGTATCAACACTTGGCTTTCGGTGTGGACCCTCCCGGAATGAAGCATACCTGAGTGGAACTCTGTGGCGTTCTGTACACTATTGACTATTTCTGGATCATTTGATGGTCCAACAGAATAGACGGACCTAGATCATGTGTTGGTATGACAGCTCTAACGACTATTCTTGGATCATGTGTTGGTCAGACAGTTCTATCTTCCGTAGCTGGATCATGTGTTAGTATGATAGAATAGCTGGACATGGATCATGTGTTGGTCTGACAACTCTAACAAGTATTCCTGGATCATGTGTTGGTCTGATAGTCTTGACTTCTATTCCTGGATAATGTGTTGGTCGAAAAAAATAGCTGGTCCTAGATCATGTGTAGGTCCGACAATATAGATGACTCAATGTCTATATCTGATCATTTTTACCTCTCTATAAAAGTTGTATACCTGTGTGAGCTGAGTCAGTAACTCTTGTGTTTCCTCATGATTGAGATGGGCCATTTGATAAATTTTGGCATATGTATGGGCATATACCTATGTGGTATTTTTCGGTTGATTTCATATTTTTTGCTATATCCTTGTTGGATTTAGTGAGACCATGAGGGTATCGAGGTCGCTACAGAGTATCATTATACTCACTCCTACACGGGCTATGCCCGCAACTCATTGTGTTGGATGCAGACGATGAACATCACTAACGGAGGCCGAGGGCGCCAGGACTGGACAGTACCTGGAGGTGGATCTTACGATGAATCGGTGCACAAAGGAGTCTGAAATATGTAGAGTGCTGAGGAGGATACATGTACATATCCTTCAGGTAGGATCCGTGGTGGATAATCAATGATCTTCTTGTCACCTTCAGCTATTTTTTATTTTCCTTGTACTTTACAGATGGGATTGTATTTCCATCCCATTTTACTTTCCATAACTTCTTTTGTATACGGTTTTTACTTAGTGTTTTACTTCTAGTTGGGTACTATGTTTTGTGTGTTTCAGTTTATAAAGGTAATGCCTTCCTAGTTTAGGTATTTTTGCCTTTGGTGCTAGTCGCCAGACCATGGCCATTAGAAGGCGGGCTTGGGGTCGTCATGCCACGGGCCCCAAGGACGGGTTGTGAAAAGATAAATGTAACTAGTGGGGTTATATCTATTGATGTTATTAATTATTACTTTCAATAGAAAATAATATCATATGTTATGAAAGATTTATCTGACTCAACAATTGGTGTCGAGAAATCAATTTTGATTTATTTTTTAAATAATAGTTTTCTTGTTTTTATAAATAATTTAAAATGTTGTAGTTCATGATCTAGAATTAACGTAGTGTTAAATATTAATATGAAATATAAAGAATATTTTAGAAAAATTGGTGATTAATAAATAGTTTCTATTTATATCTCATGTGGTATCATACCACATAAATAATAAGAAGATATATCAATGGATTAATTAACAAAATTTCGGGATCTCATGTTTGTTTGTTAATGTTCTAAAATGGTGTTACCAGTTGATTTTATTTCATGATTTCAAAAGATAATGGTAATTAAATTTCATTAAAAACATGTGGTTTACTAATATTAAATTTTATCTCAATACATGGAGTCGGTAATTGAAGGCATTTCATGTGAGTTAATGATGAGAATTCAAAGGAGGTCTATAATTATTCAAGAATCATGTAACCTAGTGAACAAAGGATGAACATGGATTTCAAGTGGTATCACTAGGTAATCCTGAACATGTTGTGACATCTGATCCAACTTGTACTATAAGTCACAAACTTTATAATCCATTGATTATCTTATAATTGTTATGTGTATGAGTGGTTGAGATCATATGAATAATTTTTTTAGGAAATTTAAATATCATGTTTGATTACGGAAAGTGGCTATTTATAAAAGTGAGTGACATAGAAAAAATTAATGTTATGGACATAGAAAATTGTTTCCAATATCAAGTTCTGGTTATATTATATTGTAGGATTTATTAATGAATGATTAATAAGTTTTAAATATACTCACTCGAAATATTTTATTAAAATACATATGGAGATTCGATGTGGTTTGAATCATGAATATTTAAAATATGGTGTTATTATTTTTTCAATAAGTGTAATTATAAAAAAGTGAAACTATTAATTTCCACCATTTAGATAAGTTCCAAAGTTTGAATAAATTCTTGTCTATAAATGATTAATGTTTTAATGTTTGACATCACTACATATAGTTGAAGACCTAAGACTAATTTTCAATTGGTTAAAATAACCAATGTTTTGAACGTATAATTCAACTAGTTGAAATATCCATGAGTGTTTGAAGTAAAAAATGTTGAGTGTCTCAACTTATTGTAGTTTTTTATGATAATTTAATTTTTTTTCTCAATTTGATTTATATTTATTTATTATTATTCAAGAAGACACGACTGTGAGATTTATTTTGTGATGATATATTTTTCAATGGTAGACCTCTACATTATTATTTCATGCTAAAAAATATGGATTGTAATTTCTCAATATCACTAAGGATTAATTGAATGTTTTTACTAGGATTAACACTATCCCTATGCAGAATGTATCTTTGAGGTTATCTTTTGCATGTAGTCGTATTTTTTAAAATTATTAGAGTTAAAATTAAGTGTTAAATTTTTGAAAAACCATACAGTCAGGAAAAAATCAGGGTTATATTAATATCAACATGCTCAAAGGTATTAATGTTAAAATATAGAGTTTTACCAATACAATTTGTCTTTGTAATGATTTTTTATCATGATTTTGTTATTTCAATGTATTATAATTTATTCTAATTACTTCTATCTATCATATATTATTTCTATTTAGTCATAAATTTAGATGATTCTATTTTTAGTATTATTTATGCCTTTATAACATGATTTAATGCATTATTGTATGAAAACACCATTCTTTATTAATGACAAGATTAATAGTATGTTCATGAAATGTAATTCTATGTTTCATCGCATGGATAAAATATTGTAGAAATACTAAATCTTGATATTATGTGAGTGTATGTAATGAATATAATAATATCATATAGTATAGTGATACTATGTTATTGATAACACTTTATCAATATTATATATTGACCAAATTGAAGAAAAAATGTTTTATTAAGTGAATTCTATGAATATTACAAATAGAAAAACACCAATTTAGCTTCACAATGAAGTTATGATAAGAGCAATAATGGTTTCATAAATTTATAAAAATGTTTTAATTAAAAAGAACTTGTGATTAAGAATGATTATGAGATTATATTTTGACACGATCACACTAGGAAATGGTACTATATAATTGATTAATATGAAAAAATACATTCCATGTGAATATTAAAATATCAAAATGATGAATTTTAGGGATGCGTTTAATGATGATTATTATAAAAAATTTAAATATTTTTTATACTAAGTAATTTTTAATAGGAAGTAAATAATTATCAACACAAATATAAAATTTAGATTTTCAATAATGGAAAATGTGTATGATAGATTAATGTTTATTATTATGAATACATATACTTACATAGATATTAGATAAATTTTGAATAATAATTGCTATGATACACATGATATAGGTGAGACCGAAAATATATTTGATCATAATACTGCTTCAGTTCATGTGATGTAATTCATTATACTAAACATTAATTCCCAAAATGATCGAGGGACTACACCTGTTCAGACTTTTTCTATAAAAATTTGGCTTCTTGGTTCAATTTTTCGTATATTTTTAAATTTATGTGTTATAAATAGTTTATTATTTTCTAAAAAAATAATGTTATATTTTATTATACCTATATAAAAAGTAAAATTCTATAATTAGCTTATGATTATCTTTTAAAATTTAGGCTATGTGTCAGTTATACATCCACTAGAAAAAAAAATTTGTAATTAGTATGTGAATCCCCTTAAAAATTCATATTCATAGTTTATTTCATACCTCTAAAAAATTAGTTGGAAGTGGAGATTAAATATGTGATATTTCTATTCAAAACTACTATAAAACTAACTTGTGTTCATATTTACATTTTAATATTTTGTTTTATCTTTATAAATTCCCCATTTTAATTCAGTCAATTCAAAACCCTATTGACCTCTTGACCATCTACCATATGGGTAAAAATGTTATTTTAGAGATTTGGAAATTTTTTAATATATTTTATTCTTAATAATTTCATGGATTAATATTATAATGAAAAGTTCTCCCAAGATGGAATTATAAGTATCAAATGATTGATAAATTCTTAAAAGGGAACCCTTTTTTAATATAAATTATTATCAATAATGGAAACCATGGATAATGATTAACTCAACAATTTTATCCTTAAAAATTTGACCATTATTGTAAAATTATATAATCTACCAGAGACTAATAATTATTCTCATGTTAATAATGAAGTGGTTAATTCTATTTTAAATTATAAAGTTATAAATATTTTCTGTTATGAAATATGTATAAATGTTTTCAGTCACGAATTTTCATATAAGAAATCTCATGAAATTTGATGATTTTTTAAAGCATTGAAAAATGTTATATAAAATTTTATGATAAATATTTTTTTATGTTTATAATTTAATATCAAGTCTATATGTTTAGATAAAACCAGACTATAAATAAAATCATCAAAATATTCAAAATCATTTTGAATAGAAATAATTTTTTTAGAAACCTTCGAAAATAAAATCATGGATGAAATATTTAGTAGATATTTACCCATGGATTGTTATAACTAAAAAGTTTCCATTGATTAATGTACTAAATTTAATGATTATACATTTTATGAACTGATCTTTTTAGTTATACAATATGAAGAGTAGTTAAATAACATTTATAAAAAGAGACTATGAAAAAATGTTGTATCATTCAAATCAATAAATTTTGATTCTTACACTTATGATTATGAGATATAGGGACGTGTAAAAATGAAATTTCCCTACTTTTGAATGGATTATATAATGAATGAATATGAAAAATGATTCTCTAGGTAATTTAGAAAACATAATCAAAGAGTTGATCACATTATAAATTATATTGGGATTTCCAATTATAATGATAAAACCTATGATCTCACCCATTAATTTACAATAATAATGAAAGAATAGAATAAAAATATCAATAATAATGAGAAAAGAAAATTAGAAACTCGTTGGAGTTTCATTGAATATTTTGTGTTTTCTGAAGAATCCCGAACCTAGAATGAATCGTATAACATGTGATTTCTGGTATCAATGAATGATGTTTATGATTTAGTTTTCATATATTATTATGATTATAATGTCGAATTTTATTTTGGAAAACATAGAATTTGTGTGAAGAATGTAAATGTTTAAAAATAAAAAAAATACATTATTTGATTTTTTTAGTTTAATAGGTAACTATAATGAATTAATAAGAATATTATTGGGAGAAAGAGGTTGTTTAAAAAGATAATGATAGGATAATTAATACTTATTCCAAAAAAGTAGAATAGTTTATGATGATTTACAGTTTACTAAAATAATGAATGAGAAGCCTAAAAATGATATTAAAATATCAAATGAATCTTTCTTAATTCTATTTCAATGAATGGAATGTTATAAAATACAAGGTCTATGATAAAGGCAAAAAAAGGTTATTTATGTAAAATACATTATATTTTAAAAATATAATTATGAAACGTTTGAATGATAGTATATTTACTATTATGTGTTTGATATATCGATTGCATGGACATTGTGATAATCAATTTTCTCATTGAATGATATTATATTTAGGAAAAACTATAGAATATATTTTCTAATAATTATATTATAAAAACTATTTCAATATCTGTTAAAAATATGTATGGGTTTCAAATAATAGGTTTACTAACAGCATTAGACCCAATGTTTTTTGTGTTTCCAAACTCAGGGACATTTGATTTTTAGGAACAACGCCTTGGAACTATTTAGAAATAAAAATGGTACTTTAATAATTGACATGATTGAAATATGACTGGATCCACATAAGAAATAATTTCTTATAAAATTTATGATAGAGTATCTTTTACATTTATAGATAATTCCATCTACAATGAAAATGTTTTTAGTGAAGTTGGTGTATCTAATTTTATTGTTATTAATAATGTTTCCTATATTGTTTGTTTAGAACCTCATAAAATTATCATTTCCAAACTTTGGGATGATTTTATGTATTTTAAATTTAATAACGACAAATATATTATTGATAAGGATGGCTCTATATTATTTTATGAAAACTACCCAGATAATAATTATTTTATTAATAATAATTAATATTATAAAATTTAATGTATTTTGATGATGTATATAAAAATAGGATTTTATTTCATAGAAGGCTGTGAAATATGAATTTCATACTACATAAAAATATTTATAAATTAAAAATTGCATTATAAATTTTTTATTTTAAAGTTAGCATGTATCACTTATGTGCTCCTTTTAGTAAGGATAAGTTAAATAATGAGTCATTTATAGTGGTCAAACATGTAAGAACTATAAAACAACTCAAGAAAATTCTGTTACCTTTATTCATATGTATTTAGACCACCAGACTTGCTGGAACGTGACATGCATTTTTTATTTTGGATGAATTTAATATTTTTATGTGGTTATATTTTTTATATCTTAAAAGGTAACCTGTTTCTCTGTTTACTAGATACTGTAATATAGTCCATAATGGGAATGATTACATGATTGTTTAAATATAAATTTATAGAGGTGGTAGATTTTAATAACTAAATTTATATAAATTATAAGATAATAATGGTTATTCCACGAAATTTCTATCCCAAATGACACCAGAAAAAAATAGAGGATTAGAAATGAGAAAATGGACTCTAAATGAAATAAAAAGAACCTTGCCATGAATGTATGGTTTAAAAAATATTTTTGGGTTGAATCTATTAATAAAACTTTTTATGTTTCAAATTGATTTTTTATTTGTCCTATCCTAAAGAATAATTAGTATGAGTTATTTAATGTAAGGAATCTCATGTTAGGTTATTGCCTAATTTTTATACATATGGTATATATTCTCAACACTAAATATAGTATGATTAAATTTAATGAATTATAAAATGAAGGGTATTCTTTGGGATATTATAGTATTATCATAGCTTATATGTTTTTAATAAAATATGTATAAATTCAAAAGAATATATTCCAGATAAATTTTATTAAAGGGATTCAACTGATTATTCTATAATCGAAGATCATACTCAAGTAGAAGATTCACATTTTAGGTGGACATCATTTATACTAAAAAATGATTTGGGAGATTCATCATGATCACTATATAGAACAAATTACCTGTGATGTAGATTCATGAGTTCAAAGGAAAAATTTAGCAATGACATTTGATGCTATGTCTTCCTTCATTAATAGTTTTTTATATTTTTGTGACATAATAATTGACAAAACTAATTACATTTTGTTCAAGAAAGGGGATATTAACCAGTTTTTAAATAATGATGTTTATAAATTGGTTATCCACTAGAATATAGTAACCCTAATAGATCTAAGTGTATTATCAATACTAAAAATGATGAATTTGGTTATATTATCATAAATAACCCTATATTAGTTACTCAAGATTTTTTTCAATTAGAAACCATTGACTATGGATATATTTTTACAACAATTAAAATTTTGAAAAAAAAAATTATATTTTATTACATTATTCATTTACCATTGTTTCAAGATATATAAAACGGATGTAAAATTTAATTTTGGAAAAAAATATATTAGATTATTATTTTTTAATAATACAATCTTGATTTAAGAATGGGAAGAAGCTAAGTCATGTTTTTAATTTTTTTAAATATTTTTATGTTCTAAAATAGTAACATCATATTAGTATAAGAGGGTATCATATTTTATTCAAAATAATGTGGTTTCTAAATGTAAATTTGATCTCAATTTTATTATTATGTTGTTTTATAAACAAGATATAATTATGTATATTAATATAGATGATATTTTTTATGTTCATACAATGGATTTATTGGTATTTAATTTATGAATTTGATGAATACTTTTTTTACAAGAGTCCTATAAGAGAAAAAAGAATTGATTTTTTGGATTTTAGATTTATCAATGAGATGGTAGACTATTTATAAATTAAATTCAGTTTGGCATGTAGTCATTTCGGAGTTTTTACTTGATTCATATAAAATCTAGAATATTCCAATTCATAGTTCATTTGGACTAGATAAAAATATTACAGGTATAATATATGATCATAATGTTTTTTGAAGACTTGTTAGAATTATATTAAATTAAAAATCTAGTACACTCTATTTTATATTCACGTTTTAAATGTTTAGAAAATTTCATGATGACCCAACAGAAAGTTGCATAATTGTTTTTACAAATATACTTAATTATATAAAAATACAATCAATATTTGATTATCTTTACTAGGGAATGAATATTTCGATTTATTGTGTTATTCCCATTATAAATTATTCATATGTAAGGAAAATAGATAATAAACCATCGATTATTATGATATTTTATTTGTTATATAGAATTTAAAGAAACATCTTTTAATACATTTATTAGTTTTTAGATCGATGTATGTCATACAAAAAACTAGTATGTATGAAATCTTTATATTAGAAATAATTTATCTCGCCGTGAAATTACATTTTAAAGGTAGCTGGAAATTTGAGATAGTATAGAAGAAATATCAATATCATAAAATCTCTAGAACATTCTATAAATAATCCTATTATCGTGAGATATAATTTTTTCTAAGATCGTGTAGAGAAAATCAATATAATTTTAGTCTCTTTTCCCACTGGTGAACAACTTTCTGATATTTTCACAATTCCTTTGGATGATAAATAGTTTTTAATATACGATATTGGAATGATTGGAGCATGCTGATATGGGGATAAAACACATATTTTATAATCTATTTAATAATACTTATTTTATAAACATGTTTTTTGGCTCTTTAATTTTTTTTATGAGAGATGTTTTTATCTTAATATTTTCAGTCTCATATATTTTAAACGGATAAAACCAAGAATTAATGGGGATTATTATCTATATTATTTCTCTAAACTACTGGTATATATAAAATTATGATTTTATATTTATATTTGTTATATATTATTATCTTTTTTATCTTTGAAAAATGTATTGATATGTGTCGGATTTATAATTGTTATAAAAAGAGATAATATTAAGTGTCATAACCGCTTGTATTTATAAATTGATAATTAATTCATCTGATTCAATTTTATTTGTATATTTTTATTTTAATTATATATGACTCAAATATAAGTCAAAATTTTAAATTAATTCATCCCCAAGGGTAGACCTATATTTCATTATGATAGTATAATAAAAGTTATGTCAAAAGTTCCTTTGACATCACCATATTAAAAATATTTATTATTTTTCTTGAAACTATGAATTTGAAGAGTGTACCATTTGAGTTAATCCATTACATTCCACCTCCTTGGTATAATTTTATCATTTTTTAAACTCAAGATAATGTTAATGGATAACCGCACTCTCAAGGTAAAAATAAGGGTTGTGTTGATGTAGAAATACTCTAAGGTATTAAAATGAAAATACATAGAAGAACCAAAAAATATGAATTGAGATTATTTGTTTTCTCATCCTTGTGATATTATTTCTATACTGAAATATTCTTGTTTATACATACACCATATCAATTATTAATTTAATTATAAGTTTTAATAATGTTATTTTTGGAAGTTTTTAAGTGTTTATTACAAGATTTAATGAGTGGTTGGATGAAAATACCATTCATTACTAATGATAAGGTTAATACTAAATTAATTAAACACAACAATAAGTGTTTCTACAAGTATACACCATTATGGAAAAATCATATCAATATTAAGTGTGATGTTATATTATATCGTACATACTCTCACATTTTATAGTGAAACTACATTTACAAAAATGGATTTTCAAGAGTATAACATCACTACATCAAAGAAATGAACATATTATTAAGTGAATGATGGGAATAATATAATGGAATGAATTCCATGTTAGATTCCCCATGAGGTTATGATTTTATACATAACACCTTATTATTTAATTTAATGAGTATACATTAATAAATATATATTGTGATGTGTGATACTCAGATTATGCATTGGTAAGAGTATACTATGATATAGAATCATAAGATTTATAGATATTAAATAATATTATATAAGGGATATAATAATACAAAAAACCCAAAATTCATATATTTAAATAATTAAAATTGGTATGGTGACTGTAATGGTGATTTAAATACCCATTATTATGTGGATTCTAATGAATATTTTATATTAAGAATCGGAAAATTTTAGTTGCAAATCAACAACTGATATTTTTAGTAATGTAATATTACAAAAATTATAAATATTTATTTCCTATGAACAAAAAGAAATATATTTAAATAGATATTGGAAAAAAAGATCTATGAGTGATACTATACATTTGATATAGTAGAGACTAAAAATATTTACAAACACAGTAATGCTACACTTCACATAAAGGACCTTATCATGATAAACTCTACTGCCTGAAGTGATCGAGTTACTACAACCATTTATTATTTTTATTTTAAAATATATTCTTGTGCTTATATATTTATTTATATTTTTGTCTATGTGTATTTTAATAAATTTATGGTTTTTTTCAAAAAATCATGTTTTTTTTTGTTTTACATCTGTAAAAGGTACGAGTCATTAAATTGGTTGTGACCCCCTTTGAAATATCAGGTTATGTTTTGGTTGTGCCTCCACTAGAAAATTTATTTTGTAATAGTTTTTTGAAGAGTCTATAAAATATGTGTTCATATTAGGTGTTATATATATCATGTAATGGTGATGCGTGAGAGTAAATGTTGGATCATTGTGGTCAAAACTATTAAAAACAACTCGTGTTAAAATTTTCAATTCTATAGTTTTTATTTTCTTTTGTTATAAAATCAAATTTGTTTTTTCTTTAGTCATTTAAATTTTTTATTGACCTTTATAAAATCTAATATATTGGAAAAAATGTTTTATCAAGTTGGAAATGAAGAGGTTGTGTTTTTAGGAAGAAGATGAAATTTTAAAAAATATATATGAGATGTGAAATATTTTCATGAAAAAGCTGAAGAAAAAAGTTCTCTAAACATTGGTTTCAAATGTACAGGTGAGTCATCATGTCCTAAAGAGAATATGGTAGAGACCCTTTAAAATCTGAATAAATTATTTTAGGGATGAAGTGGGAGTACATTAGAAAAGATACCCCTATAAAATTCAATGATGTTGTGGGAGATAACATAAATAAAAACCAAGAGAAACACAAAGGGAGAGAAGGATTGATAATGATGTATCTGGTAAAGGTGACCAATTTTGTTTTACTAGAAAAAGGGGAGTGAGATAAATTTTTATTTAATATATACCTTTTTATATAGGATTTAGAGTTATAATGTTCAATAGAATTTATGATATTGTTTTCAAAAAACCAAGAGGAGAATATTGTTTAAACAAAGACGTATTAGGTAATTAATTTTTCTTTAAAATTACTATACCTTCTATATTTAATGAATTATATATAAAGTATTAATTCATAAGGTAATATCTTAAATAAATTATACATGTTAACATTTTAGTTTATGATTGAAAATTTTTTAGGATGGTTTTAGTTTCTAGATTTTTTATGTTCTAGAAGTATAAAAACAAAAAATTTTGATGAATTTTTGTTGTCAATTATTTAAATATTTATGTTAATCTTAATATATAAGTTGAGATTTTTTAGGATTAGTTAAATGTTTTTGGAACATTGAACTATATATTATGAATGTTTTTTGTAATTTGAACGATTTACCCAGCATTAATTGTCTATTGGGATTAATATAAAATATTTGACAATGATATGTGACATATTGTAGAAGGTGAAACTGAAAAATACCTATAGAGGCTCACTGTATATTTAATATTTTTCTAGGATGATACATATTATATTTCGAATGAGAAAAAAAATTTTAAAATGGAAAAACAAATACAATATATGTAAAAATCCAATGAAATTAAAAACAATTTGAATTCCCAGTATACCAAATGAATACACTAAGATGGGAGGGGGGAATTGGTGAGGAAATATTTTTACTATTTATATATTTAAAATAAGCATATTTTGTTGGTAATGAGATGAACCTCCTGAGTAGACTAAACTCATACCCACCCAAATGATATAAATATATAGAAATGTAAGGCACAAAAATATTTTTATATTTCTCATAAAAAATGTGTGATCCTACCCTTTTCAACATAAAATTATTATCTTATACTATTTATTTTATACTATTATATTTTTATAAATACAATTAATTATGTAAATTAAAATCATATACTCTAGTTTTAGAACACAAACACAACATCTCACAGGTTCCCATATCTCCTGAGAGTATTAAGGGAATTCAGGATAGACCAGATGAGAGATATATTCCTTCAAGTGATGGTTTATTTATTAATGAATAATAAATATTTCACTTTGATCCAACCCAATATTATCTAGTGCATAAATCTAACCAAATTTAAGAACAACTACATTATAATCTTCCTAGATAGTGAACAATGGTGATATGTATTTTCACAACTCACTACATGAAAAACCCTTTTATTAACTTCAAAAACTTCCTCTTATTGATTAAATATTCTAATCTTGAGTAAAAAAATATTATTAGTCATAAAACATTAACATTAGTATAAATTTATTCATCACATTTCACTCACTATTATACACTTTTACACTTGTATACAATATTGATATCCAGTTTTATTCTTATCCTTTTATAAAATATTAGAAAACCTCAATAATTAAAATTAGTAATATTCTCTCTTCTATAAATCAATTTCCATATTCTTATGATATATTAAATTCACAAGTAATTTTCAATATACCAATATTGTTATATTAATATATTTCTCAGGATTACTACCAAATATAAAACATATCAAATTCAATTATTCAATGGTAAAACATTTCATGTACTTTTAAAAAATATATTCACACGGGAAAGTCTCCTATTATTTATTTTTAGAAATAATTTATTAAATTAACCTCTTCTTTATCAAATGATTAAACTAGTTATTTATTCCAAACATTGACCTCCATCAAGAAAAAATAAACAAAATGTGGTTAGGTTATTTACACACAAAAAATAGTAATTCTATTTTATTCACTAGACCAAACATGATTCTCAATTTCTTATACCCACTCATGGCTTAAGGTAGATTCATGTAGTGAAAAAATATAAAAAAATAT
Organism: Viscum album; assembly: GCA_963277665.1. Taxonomy (NCBI): domain Eukaryota; kingdom Viridiplantae; phylum Streptophyta; class Magnoliopsida; order Santalales; family Viscaceae; genus Viscum; species Viscum album. The sequence goes on along the minus strand of OY728148.1, from coordinate 385,945,824 downwards.
CTAAATTATAATCACTTAGACATTATAAAACACAACTAGAATCCTAACAAAAATATCATGTGATTTTGGAAATGAATAAAAAAAATCATCCTATTAAAACATTTAAATTATTTTTGAAAACACAAACAATTATCTTATGTTCTTACTCATCTACCTGTTCTAATGAATAATATTATTCTTCATGATTTTAGAATCTTGGATACTTCATGTTTCCCAAATCAGAAATGGTTTGTAATATTTTAAAACCTTGTGAATAGTATTTTTATTTTCTAGAATAAAAATATTCATAAACATATTATTCTAGAAACTCAGAATATAATTATGGTAAAAATGATCCTTATAGTCTCACCATTATGGTCTCATGTATACGTCAGACTCATCCTATAGAGTTTAGATGATTCTAACACACTATATTTTATGGATATTTTAGTACCATCTCATCCATAGGTTGCATTAGAATTCATCCTTATAATGGAGAAGGTTGGTTATAATGAAAATAAAATGATCCTTATGTGAATCGTCCTTATAGGATCAATTTAAAATGAAATTTATGAGAATATTTATTCTTATGAGATTATCCATATGAAGAACAAAATGAATCCTCATAAAAAAATCATTTTAAGGGCTACTCATATTTATTCATAAGGATGAATAAACCTTACAGTCTGTTCATCCAAATGATATCCATCCTTACAAAAGCATGATTCTAACAAAAAATATAGCATGAACCTACTAAATTTAATATAAAAGTCAAAAAATTATAATCTTTTGGGAAAAATATAAATCACATATAAAATACATGAATTAATAGATTAATAGAATTTTTAAAAACAAATATAATTTAGTAATTCCACTAATAAATGGTGTTGTACAATCTCCCCATTTAGATTTTTGTCACCATTTTTTGAACCATTATAATGATTATCAAACTCATTACTTATTTGAGTAGATTCACTCAAAATAATCATATCATATCACATATCAATAAGGATTCATATTTACACTACACCACCAAATAATTTATTGTTTTTGAGTGAATTAATTAACTCGGTGACAAGACATAGTGGGTCATATGATTCAAATTATTTTTCCTTATAAACTTTATAAGTCCTTATAAATGGTAAAAATATTATAATGACCTCAAATTTATGGAATGTGAAGTGAACACTCTTCCTTTCAAAGTTCCACCTATGAAAATAAGATTCATTTCAAATTTTTATCCTTATTTGAAAAAATCAAAATTCTTGTAGGGGAGTTTATAATAAAATGTATTTTTCTGTGAGATGTTAACAAAGAACACGATATTTCATCCTAAATCTAAGAACCTATCCTTGAAATAATATTTGGTCAAAATATCTACATCTTTTTTCTTATTTCCAAAAAACTAGTGTTTGACATCAGCTAATGCCACCTTTTATTAATTGTAATTTATATATATTATTTATTTAAATTGATCTTGAGTGTTAGAAAATATTGATAGAAGTATATATATATAATTTATTTTCAAGGAAATTATATAATGTATTTTCAAGATCCACCCTAAAATCATGTTTTTGAACTTACATTAATTCCATTTGAGTACATGAATGTGTAAAATGTATGTAATCATTAATATGTATGATTAATGATACTAAAATTTCTTATTTCTATGACATGATACAAAAATCTCAATTAAAAATTATTTTTTAACATGAAGTGGACTTATTTTCAAAATAATCTCTGGATAAATAAACATCTATAGAACCCCACAAGGTCAAGTATGTACTAGATCTTTATATCCCTATGAAACATGGTATATCATTTGATATTATAATGATCATGTTGGATGTAAAAATATGATATTCCTTGGGATCACATTGAAATATAGAGGAAAATGTCACAAACAAATAATGCTAGGGTTTTAATCTCTTAGTTGGGAAGGTTTTAAATAAATTTTCGATAATCTCTATGATTAAATTTAGTTCTCTCATTATATGTTATCATCTTAGTACCAAAAACTATAAAAGTAAAAATACCCACAAAATACTCCATTCCAAAAACATTCAGTAATTAAATAGATTATTATTCTTGATATAAAAAATATGATCATCCCCTTTAATAAATTTCAATTATGAATAATATGACATCTCAATAATACCTCTTTATTTTCTTAGAAAAATTATCACAATGATTCAGTTTATCAAGTAAAAAAATTCTTTTCATCCATATATACTATCGTAATGAGAGTACCTATGGAATGATCATTTATATAAATATTACTAACAATATTTATTTTTGAAAAATCCTTTCTTATCACAAATCCATCCAACATAGAATACATGATATTAGGACCTATTGTAATTAATATAATTCTTTCTTAATCCTGAATTCCATTATCTTTCATTTAAAAAGATAAATGCCCTTGTATTGTTCATTGAAAATTTCCTTTTCATGATCACCACATTAGTAGGAATATTTCACATCCTTTTGATAAATATTGTAATGATTGTGATATAAAACATCCAATAACATCATGATGATATCCTATATTTAAAATAGTGAAAATGATTCATGAAATTCATATCCTTCCATATATAAATACCCATTGCACATCAACCATTTTTTATTGCTTAAGAGTTATCCTTTTTTAATCATCTTATTTCTTAAACCAACTTAGTTACAATGAAGTTTTTGTTCTCAATAAATTATAAAATATTTTAATAGAGTTATTTTATATTTGAAAAATCTCTAAATTCATAATAATTATACACTATTTATCATCAATTTCCAGAAAAAAATTTAGAGGCTATACTTAGATAATAAGAGGATTTTAGTTTTCTAACCACAATATTCTTCTATTTTTGGTAGGTGCATCTTATTTTCTAATAATAATCTCAAAATAATCATTTTATTTCATTAATGCCTCTAAATTTGAAATCCTATTATTTTATTTATCACAAGTATCATCTGAGTAAACAACCACCAAAACATGACCATTTCCAGCCCAATATAGAACATATTTTTCCATAATTTATTAGCTTACATCTCTTAAGTATTCAACATTATCCTTTAAAAAATCAGATAACCTATTTAATTATTTATTAACCATAAATTTTTGAACACTCTACAGGTTTATGTTAACTTTTTTACCTTCAATTTCTACCCACTACTTTTGTAATGATAAATTAAAAAAGATCTTTCTTCATCTCATTCTTCAAACTTGTAAAAATATTGGTTTTTAACCATCATAATATAAGGGATTCCATATATATTTCAATAAATTATTTTTTTTATTTTTTAACCACATGTCACATATATAATTGTGTTCCTCAGTTCATAAAAAATATCTATTCTGAAAGTATACATCAGTGCACACAATATCCATCTAAAATAAAAAAATGATTAAATTTTTTTAGAATAGGTAATTCCATTACCACAATGATCCTATTTATTCTCTCAACTGCATTATTTTTTGAGGTATTTGTGGTGTGATATACAAATATTTAATTCCATTCTTCGAGAGAAATATATCAAAATAATTTTATTTATACTCTATTCCATTATCATACCTCATATTCTTGACATATAAAATATGATACCTCTCTACATTAATTTTGAAAATATAAAATATTATGAACCTATGATTTATGCTTTATAAAGAGAAAATTAATCATCCAGGTAAAATCATCAATGAAAGTAATGAAATAAAGACCTACCTTGTTTAGGATATTCTTCCAAGGACCATTAACATCAAAATATATGAGTTTTAATGACCTAGTGAATTTAATATCAATCTTTGTGTGTCCCATAAAATATATCCCCTTTTAGGGATGTTCAAAAACTGATTATCTATCCATATTTAGTTTGTTAAGGTATCTGACCAATTCATATTTGGAAATATTATTAATATTTTCTTGATAATATTTCCAAGTATATTTTCCCATAAATGTCAGGAATCGACTTCATTGGTCCATGAACCATGTCATTTAACCCCATGGGTCTCCTATAATTACTATTATTTTTTTCTATCACAGCATAGGTTATTATCAACCATGGTCACTTATAAAATAACTTAATATACCTATAAGGAAGAACATGTATTTTCAATGGTATTTTTACTCAACCGCACACCCTTGAAAACCCTATTTTGATGCACAACCATTTCTCGACATTGTCTAAGGAGGGAAAGGAGAATGTGGATCCATAGGGATGGAAAACCACCATTACATGATGGAAACTAAAGTAGGCTAAAGGGATTTCAGATCAAGAGGAGGTAAGTGACTTTGATGGGGGTTCCTAGTTTAGTTCGAACTATGAACAAGAGGTCATGGTACGACTTGAATCAAAGAAAGAAAAACAAGGGATTCTCTTGACAGGAATCCTTCCAGTTCCCATGGAGGGGAAAAAACCAAGACCTAAAAAAGATTATTCAATTACTCCAAAGACAATATTAACCAGATCGTCATGTAAGACAAGTTACAATGGTTTAGAGGTTACATCCAGGGAAGTTTCTGCACATCTCAGTTGGGGATTGGTATCTTCCTTGACGAGCAAGATGCCCACTTCTATGGATTGCATACCTTCTGAGATTGGTTCTAGGGACACGGAGTGTACTCGTATAGAATCAACCTTTGAAATGTAGGGAAGGCATTCATGAGTGGGGGAGGTGGTTCCCTTGTAGATTTCTCTTTTCCACAAGGATGGACAACATGTGCTATTAGGTCAAGAGGCTGGAATGGTTGAATTTCCTTTCACGATCTCGGGGGAATCACATTAGTTAGCTGATGCTGTGACCATGGAGAAATATTGGGACCTTTTCGTGCACTCTGAGGAAGAGATGATGGAGAAGGTTTTGATCATTCATACGTCCAAAGAGGGCACAAAAAGAATAAATGGGAGACCAATCAATGTTGACATAGGCAGGGAGCTGGGTATTGGATCGATAAAAAACATCAAATTATGACTGGAGAATTCAACGAGGAGAAGATTTAAGTGGTGGAGTTCTTACAAGCGTGGGAAAATCAGCCTTCTCAATTTGATGGGGCTATCAAAACCGGACCAGATATAATAGTATCAGTCTTTTCTTAGAAATTATTTTGGGAGGTCGCATCTTTTGGTTTTAAGCTAGTTTTTAATAATGCAATTATCTATTATAGTATTGAATTTTTTTTGAACATGTGATTTCTCACTTTTTTCCATTAAAGTGTTTCCTAATAAAAAATTTACTTTGGATGTAATTATGTAGGATCCAAAATTTAATGGTGTAACTTTTTTACATGGGAAGTAACATTTAATCATTTAATTACTACTTTATCAAAGGTGTTATACTCACCCCCTTTAAAGAACCATTATACTATTATGGACCCACCCCTCAAACCAATATTGCGACACTTCAATTATATCTTTGTTATGGATCTGATACCATTTATCATAAACCAAACATCATAGGTCATGAACCTTATCATGTGAACTCATGGGTCTCCCAAAATACCAATGTTTCCTTCCCACCACATAACTAGTCATTACCCACCATGGCCTCTGAAATGACTAGTGACTATCCCCAAATGAAAACACATATCCTTCAGCATTATTTATCCTAAATAACACAAACCTTGGAAAAATTCGAAATAGGTCACCCATCCTAACACTTCTTCAAGACATGAATGATAAACAATTGTGTTCTAATAAATAATTCTCTTGAAATAAAATTTAGAACCTATTGACATGATTGATAAATTGTTTTGTTTAATTCTCACATTTCTAGGTGTGTAAGAATAGTTCATTATCATATTTGGATCTAATTAAGAATTAATTGGGAATTTCAAAATTTTGAAACCTGTGGCGACATGTTATTTAACCTCTTATGATAAATATTCCATATTTTCAAATCTTAATAATTAATGAGTTCTTTTGAAAAAATATCTCATTTAATTCATCACATAAATGAATTAAACAATGCAAATTGTGTTTTTTTCCATCAAAAAATAACATATATCAATAATAGTAGTTCAAAATACTCTAATTATTATGGATATATCATTGTAAAATGTAAACAACTATCCTCAATGATAATTATTATCCTTAAAAATTTAGGTTAATGTAGTCAATTAGGAATAAAACACAATATAAAGGATCCATGATCTTCCTAGATTACTTACTTTTAGGGATACTTCAACTATGAATGATTTATCCTATTGATTTTTATATTCAATTTTATTTTTAATTTTAATTTGTTGGAGAACTATCTCGGGGGAATTTTCATATTCTTATAATCATAATTCTTTGGTCTCTTAAATCTCCTATAGAATTCCTTTATAATTTCATACATGTTTTTTATAGGTAGACTAGTTAATATTTTATGCAAAACTATCATATTATGAGAATCATTATTTTTAAATTTGGATTTGAACCCATTCATTAAAATTAAATTTCAATAATAGAATGTTGTAATGACATGAGAAATAATTTTTTCCTGAAATACCAAATTACCAAAAAAAATTGTTCAATCTAAACTTTTTTTTGAATACATATGTCCATCTATAAAATATTAAAATCACCCTAAGTTTGCCCAAAATTTAATTGTTTTCATTAGGAGGGTTAATTTTTCGATCATTATATTTTCTTCAATAGATATATCATGTATTTTCACATCATATTTTTTACCTTATAATAATAGATATTTTTGAAAATAACCTATTTTATTAGAGAAAATATATTCACTTTTTTGAGTTTATTAACGTATAATTTTTAGCTAAATTGATTTAATAGAAATATAATATGATGCCAATATTGGTCCTTATATTCAAATCAATTCTTGGGAAATTATTTCATCATTTTAAATCATATTTATTTTTGATGGTTCCTGAAAATTACACAAATAAAAAGAAGTTAATTATATCAATTTGGAAATGAAAAATAAAAAATCTGAAAATGATTTCGAATAAAATATTAGAAGAGGAGAATATTAATGGGGAATGTTCTTCCTATGATGAGAAAAATGATCTGTGGAATACTTCTCTACATAAAATTACACGACATCACAAAGCACCACATGAATGAAATAGTTCACAGGATGAGACATCCTACCAATGCCTACAAATGAAACTAAATTCCATTGTGGGGCCAGATGTTGATTTCTACCCCCACTAACAACCACACCCCACAAATTAAATAATTTGTGGAATGGTATAGTATAGGTGAAACTCACAAATGATATAAAATAAGTCTTGTGGATAGACAATGAATTCTATCCATGCAATCAACCAATCCCCACATGTGATGTTGTTCACTAGTGAGGTGTTCTCCTTGGTCTCCATCTAAAGAATCCCTAAAACCCACCATGGATGAATGAAAATGATGGTATCTAAAATATCTATTTATTTATAAAACAACCCCTATGTGAACTGAGAAAAGATGAAAATGGTGATTGTAGGAGGATATCCCAGATAAGAGATGAAACACAAATCTTTAAATTCCTCACATATAAGAATCCACCCCATGGAATTAAGGAAGTAATAATTAATCCTCCATCCATCCAAAAAAATAGAATACCCATTTTGAGTAGAACATTCCACGAGTAATAAAAGGAAAACTTCTTTATGACTCAACACCCCACATAGAAAAATTATATGATGGAGAACCTTTTAACAAAATGAAAAATGTTATGCTAGAGGAACTCATCCTTACATGGGTGGAACATGACCACACATTGAAAATATATAAACAGTTAGAACCTTGTCCAACATAGAGTCATGTTATGAGGGAATAACACTTGTCCATTTAACACCATGCTACTAAGATGGTACCCAAACCATCAAAGAAATATTTTCTATAGATGGAACCCCATCCGCCATAAGAACATGCTACAAGGAATGTGGAATCCTAGGGTGATCCACACTATAAATCCATTCAATCCCTTTAGTCGTATCATTAGGCCCCCTGATTGCCCTTCCAAGAACCAATCTAACGACATCCGGGAAAGGCCACTTAGAAATCCACTTGACATATATGATTAGAACATTTGGCACATCGGTATTCCCTATTTATTATATATAATCATGGTGTGTGGTGTCTCGTGTGTAACTTATGTGACAAGGTAGGTAATTAGAATGTTTACAAGTCAAAATTACTATAGTAATAGGGGTTTTTATATTGGGGGTGATCTCATGGACATCCGAGTTCTAGGGATTTGGTTTAAACATAATTCATTCCCTTTGATGAGGTCCAGTTCTTGTTACACCTCTGTTCGCCGTGGACCTGAAGGGACTCCTTCCTAGAGCAAGTCCCTAGTATTTCTAGAGGGAGGAGACACTCTTTCTTCTATTTTTCTGCCTAGTATATAGTTGTATTAGTCAATATATGATTCATTGCTTCGTACCAAAATAAAATGGGATACATTAACATTAAAATACCTCTCCCACTATCTATTTGAGCTATATATTCCATCCACTAGTGTAAAAAAGTGGATTGTGGGATCTTCAAATCCACTAATACCATTTTTTTCTCACATCGAGCAAGACTAATGTGAGAAAAGAGGTTAGTATTGAACATGAAATATATATGATCTCAAACCTCAAATGGATTTCCCTTTAGTGAAATACCCAACCCTATCCACTAAATTGGGTTTACAAAATGGTATAAGCCCCAATATAATGTATTGACCATAAACATTCCATATTCCAAATGAATTGAAACCTCATAGGACTCATATATGAAATAATACCCTTTGATTTTTCATGGGCCTCCTCGATCGATGAGATCCACAAAAAAAATTTCTTCTTAGTAATATGATCCTCCTCTATAGTTGTAAGTTCCAACCCTTACTTAACTACATGGTCTTTGATTCCCAAATTATTATTATACTTAGGAAGAATCACCAAGTTTAAAACCCAATAGTCTAGATCACTAAAATTTTCTCTAGGACACATTCTAAATAGGTTGTTATCCACCAAGGACACCAGTTCTCTTCCAGGTACCTTAGGCCGCCTAAATGTTAGTCCCACACCAAAATTGGACTAGGAATTTTTCCCCTAAAATTCCATATCTCAGGATGTTAAACAACAAGTTTCAGTCCCTATCACATGTCCTAAAAAGGATATTTTTCATATTAAGTGTCAACCCAATACATTGGTTATGATTCCACATATAAGGATACATTGGAATCCTATATTATGTGTTTAATACCAATGTGAAATCAACATTCATCTCCCTGTATGAAAATAAAATATAGAGCATCCCACCATATGACATAAAACTAAATTCATCCTAATAAATTAAAAAATAAAATCAAATAAGTCTATAAAAGGATACCATTTATGAGAAACCTCAGATAAATACCAATTTTCCTAGGAATGGAGATCCTCGGACACATATAGGTGATTCGAGACCCATAATTAATCATAATGGATGGAGAATTTAGGGGTATCCTTGTATACATATATGGGAATGAATAAAGTAGTTGTTAAGATATTTTAAATATATAAGAGATTTTTTTAATGGTAAATAATTCCCACCAAAATTTCTTGATGAGAATGAATTCACATCCACTTGATAATTGTGAGTTATTAAGTGTTCTTGACCATGTAACCTACTGAATGACTGCATTTGGAATGTATATCCATGAGTAATTAGGGATATGAAGCCCATTGGGCATTTCTGGCTCTACAAAAGAAATCACTTGGAGACTGTTCAAAGATGATTTACCAGACATGTGTGATTGAACATAATATAAAAACAAAGAATAAACTATAGGGAACCAAAATCCATTTTCAAAAAAAAGGTTAACTCGACATGAATCCTTAATCATGGTGAAGGTGTAACTCTATAGTATGACCCTTTCACATCCAAAATGGAAGAGGGATAATTGAGACAATTAATTATGAATGTGGTCATGCGATTAAAATTTGATGAGGTTTTCTTGTCTATATTTGTAACATATATTGTTTGAAATATTTACCAGAACTCCCTTAATTCAATTATAATCTAACCAATTCTAACCAAAACACACATCATCCACTTAACAAGCTGGGTCCTTCACAAAAAATTTGATGTCGCTACCCAGCTGGTGTCTTTAACACCTGGTCTCGAACTTATTAGTCTAGGAGTAACACCATAGTCATACTCTCCCCACTTTAGATGTAGCATGATGTTCCCTCTAGGACATGATGCCCCTATAGCCTTCCACCTAGGGATAGTCGGTGGTCCATATCATGATGACTTCAATACCCATCTCAAAACGTTTCAGGTTCCAATACCTAGAAAATGATAACATGTTCCTCTATTACATTAGGTTGACTAACGATTTCATCATAAATAACTACATCCTTGTATGAAAGGGGTCCCTCCCAAGGGCCCCCTCGGGTAACATTTAACACCGACATCGTGAGGTTCGATATCCTCACTATACAGAGGATCCCATCTAGTAGGCCCCAACGATAGTGAAACAGATTCCAATCCCTAGGTCAGATTTTGTAGGGTAACGTTCAAACAATCTAGAATATGACATCATCCATATTCATACTAAAGATTCACTCTTTGTAATTACAATAACAACCTATGAGAAGATGAAAATCTCTTCCTAATAGTATGAATCACATCATCCAAATAGGACCACACATGGGTAGATGAAAATTTCTATATGAAAATGTAAAGACATCCACAAAAATGTATTGAAAACTAACTATAGAAGAATTACATTCCTTCTCAATCATATGAATCCCATAATTCAAATATGATGACAAACCAGGAGTAGAGGAAAATCCCTACCAATTCCCCTGAATCCTGTTTGTCAAATACCTAATCAAAATAGTATATGGAAATCCTTGGTCGTAGATATATATCTCACCTGTCAAATAAGGTGGAAAAAATTGAAAACACGCAAATCCATACTCGTAAATATGAATCTTGATAGTCAAATATGTCAAAACACTACAAAATGATCGATAATAATACTTGGAAATATGAATCCCAATACAAAAATTCTTAAAAAAACAATGAAAAAATAAAAATTTCTACCAATCCATATAATGATGGCTTTGAAAATACCTCCTAAAATTTTTGCTAGATGCCAATTCATGTGGATTCATGCTAAGACTGTAATTAAAATACAATAGAAAATTAATGGATGTTGAAAATTCCTATAGATACATACCCAAAATATTAGTAAAATATGGCAGAAATAAAAAAGAATATAAAAAAAATACTCTAGTACAAAAATACCATAATGAAAATACAACATCAATTGGATAACATAGTCGACATATAATAGGTACTAATTAGTGGGAAGACTTACATTCATACACCTACACCAAAATGGAAAAATATTCCCATTCCCACTAAGGAAAATTATAAACACATCACTGAAAATATTTACGGTCATAAATAAATCCCCGAACATGTCCTACACTCATTCAAGGATGGATAACACTAGAAGAAATAGCTAGGAATCAAGATTTAACCCTACATCGTCATGTGGGGTGACTCATCAACCCAATTTGGTGGTCAATTAGAAGAATTAATATATCCCATATCCCATGCAAGAGGGCCATAAATGATATTTTTTTTGATAGAAGGCCACCATGATTAGAAAAATACCTATTCCAACTAAGAGACACTAGTCCCCTTCACTGACTACCCTAAGGTAGTTATATATCCCAGCAAAAATTCTGGAATCTAACCCGCTAATCCCAGTAGTACCGTGGGATCCACTTGAATAGATACCCATATATTAAGGTCTTTAGGTACATTAAGTGGACCGAGTCACCAAAAATATATATGATAAAGAGAATTGACACCAAAAGTACTAGAAAATAATGATTAGATTGATAACCCACTTATATTGGAAGTTGGAGTTTCTGAGACCATAAAAAATATATCGATGGTGGATAGGGAACCTACTAGACAATAAAAAAATTAAAAATGTGGAAAAAGTAGTGGTGAAGGTACTCCCCACAACATTATATTCAGTAGATCATGAGGTCCTCCCCAGAGCATATTCCATGATGTTTTCCGTCCTAAGAATAAGCCAGTCGATGAAGATAAATTATCTCTTGATGAGCATCATGGTAGCCATCATGTTGGATAAAAGAGAATACTACAAGAAGGTACTCCCATTGTTATTCTCCTCCCTGAAGCTCTTACTCAAGGTATATGGTGAAAAAATTCTCTATACAACTAGAGATATAGATATGATAGTAGTCCTCTCCATTATAGCATTATCTGTGATTGTCCTCCATGTAGTGAAATCCTATTTTAGTAAGAAGGTCTTATCTTTGTCAATTCATATGTGAGAAATCCATCGTATTGAAAGGTTATTAGAAAGATGGGTCTAGACATGCATGATACCCTATCAAGTAAATGATAAATCCATTCCAAAAAAAATTAAATCTCAGGACAATACTGATCCTTTAACAAACATGGGATAATTCTCAAATGAAGGATACCCCTACCATCCCTACTACTTGTAACAAAATAGCGATGAAAAAAACATTTTGGTCCAATCATGTAGAGGATTATCCCATATAAAAACAAAACGATATGTTGATTGTGGGAAGAAAATTATATACGGATGACATACACATCATGTTTTTCCCTCATGCACCTCTCAGTACAACATGCCAAAGGCATTCTCAATATAATTTGTACACAAGACCTACCTGAATCTAAGAAAAAATATTCACCACATAAATGAAATATTCTTCTCTTATATCGGGTTTGAAAAACATGTTAAAATATTTGGGGACAAGAATTTCAAAATATAATTACAATACCTTCCCTCTACGAAGTTACCAAGATCATTTAAGAGAAAAAATGATCATTAATCGACATGCCTCAATGCAGCACGAGTTTAATTGTCTAATTATCGAAGGACATATAGCTATTCATGTCCAAGGATGTGGTGATATGGATATGTTTACTTCATCATAATTCCAATTTAACAGAACCCAATAGAAATGTCATCTTTTAATGCCATTATTTAAAGAAAAAAATAATGAAAAACCCATAGTCAAAAAATATGGAATAATCATTAAAATTCATTATTATATATGTATAAAAAGAATCAGACCTGATGAGAGGAATCCATTGAAAAATTCCTAATATAGGAAATCACAAACATTCAAAATGTTTCTAAATTAAGGGAATCCAATCATCAAGCACTACTAATTCCCTCAGAAGAAAGGATTTCATATGTGGAATCATAATTATACATAACACATTCCCGAAAATGGATTATTTAGAAAAGGAAATATATAAAATTGTAGAAGTGGCTATATTATGAGATTTGACCCAGTCAATAGGGAACTAGATATTTTTAACAAAAAATTACCTTTATGTCCTAAAATTTTGAAAACTGTTAAAAAAATATAATTGGAGAAATTGTACCCAACGGTATTGGGGTCATTTTTTACTTAAACCACATACTCAATAGAATTTATCATTTTCCAATTTAGGGAGGATGATAAGATGTATGGTCTCACAATCCATCTTGTTTTTGACTCATTTCTTATAGAAGGGAGGCATATGATCAGGCTACAAAAACGATCCATATGAACCACCCATCACCAGGAATACTTAGGAGGATCCCTGAAGGTAAGGCATAGGTCCAAAATATGGATGAAAAAAACCTTCTATCATTTAGATTCCAGTATTATTCTCATAATGTGTTATGCTTACGTGGATATAAGGGACATCAATCCTACATACATCAAAAAAAATATGGAAAAAGAAGAGGACAATGGATGGGGTAATTCCATCTGTAGCAGGGTACATACTGAGGATGAAGGTGTGAATACCTGAAACTATATAATCACCCAGAATTTTGGAGCTCCATCAATTATTACTTCACTAATTTCTCTAAAAATATCTATCAAATATATTTTTAATGGAAATAACACATACTCTCCAGAACCTTCTAGAAATGAGGATGAACTAACTACACTTTAAGAAATATTCTCTTAGTAGGAGGATGAAATGAATGAGTTGAGGTGACATAAAGGGGAGTTTTCACAAGGCAGAATTTGTGTTTAATATGATATCAGGTAAGATCCTCAACATACACTTCTAGCAGGTGTACCTCACCAATAGTGATTCAACACAACAACAGAAGAAGGGCTAGGGCATTTTCCCAATTTGGTGTATGAACCATCAGTTATCAAATACTTAATTGTGTACAAATATCATGATTTACCTTCACTAAGGATACAGCCAAATAAGTTTCTGATAAACAATTAAAACATTTCCCAAACTGGATATAAGTCTCAAATGATGACAAAAGTGACATACCAGATCATATCAATTTCTACAAATGTCTAAGCTTATGCTTAACTATAAAATCCTCAAGGGATTATTGACACCATAATGTCATTGGAAGATCGATTAGATTACACAATGGAGCATAGTTATCCAAAGAATCTGAAATAGAAACCATACCCTGACTCGGTGAGGAACACCGTGCCACCTCCCAACATCAGGAGTCCAATGTTTCTGATAATAAATGGCTTAAGTGGTCCAGAACACAATCTAATGCATTATGCATCCCATTTTGATCCCATAATGGAAAATCTAGAGAAACATGTAGTAGTGAAACCCATATTATTTATACAAACCCTACAATGACTATACATCATAGAATACATCAGTTTTATAGCTCAGTCAATAATAAGATGGGAGGGTCACTATTGAAAATACTCCTCCAGTACATCTCATCATTATAGAATAAATGAATTAGTGATATCTAGAATAAAAAATTGAGAGAAAATGGTGGATTCCTAGATTTAATTTCCTAATTGAAAGGGAGAATCTACTCCCTCAATATACCACTTCCCCAAGAGGATATGGTCACTCTATTCAATGATAAACTTTAAAATGCGATGAAAAACCCACTTATCCTTGTGAAATATACACGTGAGAATAAATATTTCTCTTAGATTTCAAAAATAATTAATGTCTCGATACGAAATATTAATCTTAAGTCCCAAAAAACTCCACTAGTACCATGTAGAAGAGTATTATTGTAATAGGTGACATCCATCATGTTTAAGAAAGCATATGTGCCTACTCTAGCTTTGAAACATTCACTGGATCACGTATCACCACTTGGGAATCAACAACAACCCCACATTTCAAGAGTAAAATAAGAGGGGGGAAAAGGGAAATCAATTAAAGGGGTATATGAATAAATTTTAATCATTCTATGAAGTTCATGTTTAGTTCTATTTTAGAGCTGCTATAGAAAATGATACACTCGGCCAACAAGAACCTAAGAGTCATGACCAAGTAGGTATCATTGACTGGGTTGATTATTTCCTCTTTCATAAGATACTAATAAACATAATTCATGAATACTTTACAATAAAATACCTCCCACAAACAAGATATATCTAGGAAATTAATTTTTGGAAAGCCACCAGCAGAGGAAGCATATGTTTCTGCCACTATCATTGAGGAAGGGGGTAAGTGAATCAATGTAGTTGACAAGAGGGAAAAAAATTGCGATGGTTTGATTACCCAAAAAAAATCAACCAAACTAATGGTATTGTCCAAGAATATTTAAAATAACCAAATATTCAAGTATCCTCATCCCCTACAACACAACCAACATCATTGGCCCCAAAATCCTAAAAAATACATCCTTTTGAAAAGAAACTTTTCCAGAAAGATAAGGATAAGGTAAAAAAAATTGAACTTAAACCATGGGAAAAGTTTTCGTGGACACATTATGAATTTATAAACTCACATTTGAAAAAACATGAACCACTCGGCCAAATAAAACACGACCTAAAATGGTCATTCAGGCAAATTTTTCTTCAGATGTGTAATTGATCTTTATCTCTATTAATTTCATTCACATAGTGGATCCCTTATAATACCATTATTATTAATATGAACCCAAGTAACCCAAATTTAATTGCAGAAAGTGAGGAAGCGGTTATAGGATCCATGGATACTGAGGAAGGAAAAACTGTGGAAGATGCTATATTTGTACCCACACCCCCACTCAAAATTTCAATTTTGTAGCAAATCATGGAAGAGAACATCAACGAGTTTTTTAGGAGCAATAAAATCCTCAAACATAATCCAAAATCAACTAAAATTATATCACTCTATAATATCATTCCAATTTTGGATATTTTTCTCATCACCCTTTGTAGGCAAGAAGACCTACCAGACATATCTCACCAAGAACAAGAGATCCTACAATCCGGTCTCTAGGAAATATCCATCTACGTCCAATAATGAATCCTATAAAGAGCCTGTAGAAGTGAATCCCAAATCTACGGAGCAGGTATATTTATACAATAATTATGAAAGCCTTAAATAGTTATCCTTGGTACAATCCAATATATCAATCCTTTAATCCATGAGGTTTTCAAAAGACGTTGTGGAAGTAGTCCTAGAGGCTTTGCTCATCCATCAGAAGTTTGATTGTGAGGATTCCAATGCTGAGGTCATTGAGACAGAGAAAAATCCTGTAGAATTCACTATGGTTGTCTCAATAATGGAAAACAATGAATATTACATTATATATAGACACATCAGACCCTTTATGTGTCCAAAAAGATAAACAGTGTCAATGACTAAATATTATTCATTAATAATGGCTATATAGTTTACCTCATTATAGTATGAACAATTTTTTGGATGTGATGCAATGAGAATGACCTAGTTACATAATTCATAATATTTCATGGCTATGTTAAAAGTGAGAAAAATCCCTTTGGAAAACTCATGCTCAGGGCCTAGTTTGGAGACCTCATAGAAAACTAAGTATTTATAGTGTTTCAGAAAAATATGGCCTTCAATGTCTTTCATGGATGGACTTGTTTTCATAAACACATGTAAATCCCTTAATCTTAGCATAAATGCATCATGTTATGACTTAATTGACAAATTCATACGTTTTATAATGATAATACCCCATTCAAACCCAATGATTCACATTATATTGATGTATGATTCTATTAGGAGAATGGGAAACAACACATTGTTGATGTTGTTGCTGGGGTGACCACCCTGAATGGTCTAGGACCGATCTCGTACAACCCCATAAAATTTACCAATGAAGAGTTTGTATTTCACATAAATCAGGTTGAGTATATGAGCGGAAATATATGTTCATATTCCTAAATACTTATGTTTTTATTAATGACCACTGAGTAGAATAGTGTGGAAATGTTTACTGAATCCCCAGCAAGTGGTCAACTGTTTGATGAAAATTTCTTAATACCATCTGCATAGATCCAATAAATCAATACCTAACCAAATAAGGCAGTAGAGGTTGTCTCTCCATCCAGATTTTATAAAGACACCCCTACCACATCTCTCACCACACCCTCTATAGTGTTTTAAAAAATTCTGTCAATGTCAATTGAGTCAGATAATGTTTCTTCATCACTGGGAGGATAATATATCAGATCCTAACCAAAATTTTTAGAACATAACCCAATATGGGATCACCAAAATAATAATAGGTTGAGGAGGGGGCCTTATGGTATCCCCTCTATAATTTGAAGAGGGAATTTGTAACACCATTTATGTGCTCAGAGAAATAAATCCTGGTAAAGAAGATGACTCATGAAAACCTGCGATCAGTGAATCCATGTATTTTGATGAGATAGTGTTATATACCACCTTTCTATATCTTCATCAGGATGCATCCCCCTAGAAATAAAATGAAATTATAGTCCTCGATCCTGAGGGGGGCACACCCCACTATGGACTTCTAGAGGTCAAATGAGACTACAATCAAGCATCCCAATTGATGTACCTGACACATGCTATCAAAATTGTGACTGAAGCGGTAATTCTCATAAGAGATAACATCATTGTAGGGGTCCAATATCCAAAATGGGTGGCCAATATCAACCCCTTCAAGAAAATTAATTGGGAAATTAGTGTCGATATCAATTTCAAGGATTTCAATTAACACTTCCCAAAAGATATTTTCACAATCTTGAACATATAATTTTTGATCGATGCAATATAAAAAAGAAGAAACTATACTTCATATAAAACAATTTAGGATACAATAAATTATGAATGTCCGAGTAAAATGAATAATCTACCTTCTTTAGGGTACCAAGGGGTATTTTTGTATACATTAACACCCTTTTTCATTAATAATGTTGATGCTACGTACCAGCAAAGATATGTACAACATTTTCAAAACCACCCAGAGAAGGTTTTTCGAATTACTTGTCGATGAACTAGTGTTTAAATTATAACAACAATTTGATGACCAAGAGTATTTTGAAGCCATCTCTAACAAACTATGACAACACAACCTGAAAATGAACCCCTTGAAGTGCGCATTCATTGTTACTTTATAGAAATTTATCATCTTCATCATAAAAAATTGTGGAAACAAAATTTAACAAGAGAAGAAAAATGATATCATATGAATGTCACCTCCTCACAACTTCACATAGTTGATAGGACATCAACGACACATAGACTATGTTTGTTTATTCTTTTTAAACCTGGAATGAAAAGGTATTCCCTTCACAAGGTTGATGATAAAGGTGGTCACATATTCGTAGGATGATGGTTTTTAGGAAGCACTCGATAGTATAATGAAATATCTATTATGAACACCAGTGATGATGACACATTTCAATGTATAAAAACATATTTTTTATGTGAAAAACATTGAGTAATCATTGTGTTTCTTCCTCATACATAATAATGGTGTGGATAGAAAAAGAAAATATTTATTATCCTAGAAAATCCATGATTTATGCTGAAACTCACTATTTAGATATCGGGAAGAGATGTATGAAAATAGTCTTTATAGTTTAGAAAATCAGGTACTACCTATAATATCATGAGGTCCTTCTAATCTCTCATAGAAACCAACTAGAGTAAATTCTCATCCTATGAATGTTGACTGGACAACTGTCATGTTGGGTTGTCATACACTAGTGGTTTGGCATGTAGTTTGTGTCTAAAAAATAAATCGAAGGCCATATATTAGATGATTTTATACACTAGTTCCCCTCATCTAGAATGATTTTATTAGATACCAAACTACCAGATGTAGATGTTTTCTCTATTAAAGAGGGCCACCAAACATTTAAAATTTATTTTGATATTGCTTCTAGAATCGAAACTGGAAAGAGGATAGTTGACCCAATGATCAGAAAAGTGTGGATGAGAGTCATTATCATGTCATTAGAAAAGAGAGTATTGACTTAATCCTTCCTACTATCAGAGGGGTGTATAAAAAATTAAGTATAATATTTGGATTTCATTACATGACTAGAGTTGGAACTTTATGTACATTTCAATCACTTGAATGTAAAAGTTGATTAAGAACTTTTTATTTAGAAGGTTAATAGTGATTAAAAAAATCAAAAGTAAGAGACAATAACCCAGTTAATACAGTATTGGGGAATAACAGAAGAATTAATTTTGGATTTTACACTGACTCACATCCTATGGTCACAAAATTCCATGATTATTTCCTAGAAAATATGGCCACAACATTAGATGATACCGGATGGTATGAAACAATCATCAAAATTGTGCATCACCGTATGGTCTCTCTATTATTTCAATCCAATATAGAAGAGCTCAATAATGTTAGTATTATCACTAAAATGTATGGTTGTACAACCAGTTGGATGAAACCAATTATGGACTACCTTAAAAAGGGAGATCTCCCACCACACATATCTAAGAGAGAAAAAATCCAAATAACTGAAGTTATAATTGTTCTACATGATGAAAATAATCACCAAAACCTCATATATACATGGATCTTTGATGTGTCCCTTATATAGTTTTTTGATGGAGAAGAAACCACCACTTTCATGAAGGAAGTTCACACTAGATCCAACGTCACCAACCCTTAGGGATCTATTCTTTCCCATAAAATCTAATGAAATGGGTACTAATGGAAAATAATAATGTAAGACTACACCAAATTCATCAAAAAAATTTCAATTCCTTATAGGTTATGAAAAATTCATTTCCCAACCCTTGGAGTTTCTTCAAAAATCCAAAAACTCATGGCTATTTTACATATGGGTAGTGGACATTATGGGACCATATCCCATATCTATGGCCTATAGATTAATATAAATTCTTAAAAAAACATATTTATTATCTAATTGTTCTGAAGTAGTACCCTTTAAAGTGGTCGGGGAAAGAAACATTTACCACTTTGTCATAGCCAAGATCATCACCAGATTTGGTGTCACTCATAAAAAAATGACAGAAAACTACACCCATTTATGTTATTCTGAATTAGAGAAACTATATCAGGAGTATGACATCAAGTACAACCATTCATTCTACTGCTATAATATAGAAAATGGAATTATCGAGGCCCTTAACAAGACCTTATCTAATATACTCCAAAAAATGGAAGATAAGGATAAAATTTTATGTATATACATCATCATATATGTATTTTGAGATTATAAAATAGTTACCCACACTGCCACATAAGAGAAACTATAATCACTAGTATATGGGACTGAGGTGGTCATTCCCATCGATGTATAATTTCCCTCATTCCACGATACCATATGCGATCAATTATCCATGGATGAGAAATCCCAGAAATGTTTGGATTAATTGGAGTGATTGGATGAATAAATATTTCAATCCTTGAATAATTTAAAACAAAAACAAATTTGATCACATTATTTTTTTATGAAAAAGGATCATCTATGATTTTTTTCAATGGAGATATGGTGCTGGTCCTTAGGACATTGATGAATCCTGAAAAGAAACCTATGTTGTTTGAACCAAAATGGGAGGGACCATACACAATACTTGAGGTATAATCTGATTGAGCTTATTCATTCATTTCAATGGAAATAATTCTCACTACAGATCCCACTAATTTTATCTTCCTGAATAAGTATTTCATATAATAACAACATAATCATCCTGATCAAATGTTATAAAACTACATGGTGAATTTCTTTTATTTAAGGATTATAAAGTACATGACACATCATCCTAATTGAATAATGTTAAACTTTATAGTAGAAGAGTCTAATCTCACGATTTTCTACTATAAGGTAAATTATAATAGAAGCAAGACATTAAAATTTGTAGTCAGTATTTGTGGTATGACATTAAAAGTGAAAAAATCGTCTTCCTGCTCACAAGACAATTTACAAGAAGACATCAATGTCACTACCCCATCACATTATACTCCATGATATTCATTGTTAAAATCATTGATTCACTAAAAAGGATCTCGATCTATGTGGGATATATAAAAAATACCCTTGTCCACATGTGAGAGTTTGATCCATGTAAAAAGAATCTTTCTCAAAAACTACGTGTTGCTTGATTTCTACATTCATATGATAGAGGTCGATACCTAGACCTCTCACATTTGGCCCAACAAATTTTTCATCCATTTATATGATGATTTTCATACCTACCTTTTTCTTTAAGGCCCCTTTTTAGATTTGGATTACATTTTTCACTGGTTTAAAAATTCATCATTACCGTAACTATATGACACAATCCATATGACTGCCTCACATTAAAATACATGTTACATCATCCATATATCAATATAATAAACCATATAAAACCAATGTCCGCATGGTTTGAATTTAAACTACACAACACAATAATGATCTATCCTAATATGAAACGTACCCTGTCATCGAGAATCTACCATACCGTATCCATGAACTACAAACATATTGAATCATTTACACATAATATACATATAATCAACTTTATGTTCAAACCTGGTCTTGTCACCCCAAAAGTACGAAAAGCCTCTATCCTTGCATACGGGACAAACCTACATAGAGATATTTCCACCAATAAGTAAAAATGGCTTGAATCATTCCCTCACATGATATATATTAATTCCCTTTTATATATTCATGATCCCAACCCCAATGATAATTCATTCATATCAAGTGACCCTCATCCTCAATGAATGATTTTTAACTATACAAATAACCATGAAATGTGTGTGAATTGATCTTAATTATATGGGATATGTAGTGAAACATAGACCACATGTTCTTGGCCCATCCTTGAAATACAATAAATCTCTTCTCCCTTGCAAACAATGTAAATCAATAGAGTTGACTCCAATATAAGTCTTATAAAACAAGTCCCTTTGAAGAAAAATTACTTCTCAAAATGTAGGATTCATATCTATTTATGGATGAATGTAAAGGAATGCATGAGGATATATTCTAATTAAAATGGAATATATCGGGATTTCTGGACCTAATTTACTGGGCCTTAATGGGAAATATATGAGATATTTTCACATGTGTATCGGTTAGACCTACAAAAGGGTATCCTTTTAAAAAAATGTGGGGATTTATTCCTTCCCTCATAGGATATGTTGTGATTCCCATAAATCTAATTCTAGGTCCATCCAAAACCTCCCCTCTCTTTCACTTTTGGCCTCCTTCTTCCTCACTACTACATGGGGTCACATAACAATGTGTTCATTAATTCATTCCACTAAATGATATATATTGTTGCACGAGACTCAAATCATTGGTTCAAACTCAATAATAAAAAAATTAATGGGATAAATTCCCTCTCTATTTGTATGGTTTAGAACATCAGAGACAGAAATTTCATGAACTATGTATACAATGATTTTCACTATAATGAGATATATAGTGATGCCTAGAAATTAATCCTACTCCAGCTACCTGAAAATAAAAATGTTCATAACCATAATCTTTATATCTCCCCTATTTGGGGGAAATAAAAATTTCACAACCCTTGTTTCCCAAAATGAGCATAGATTACATATTCTATAGTGTCTTTTTAAGGGATTCCCTAAATGTATGTGGATTATAAATTCCATTTAGGGCTACCATGGAAGAGGTTGTATGACCTTAAAAGGAAAACCATTTTTTCTTTCTACATGGCATTAAACAACATGGTCAAAAAAGTTTTAATAACTACGTATGTATTTATTAAAATTATCACAAGATATGTTGTTACACCCAAGACTTAAATCATGGGTGTAAATGCAATACTATCTCTGTAAATCAGGTAACATATGACATTACAATATGAAAATATATTAATTAAATATTTTCCTCCCAGCATGATATCAGATTTAACCATGACTCAAGAATAACATATGGATTGATTCTTGTTTAAAATATATATGTAGTAATGCATAGGTCTAGTGTAATATTCTTGTCCAAGGGTTACAAAAAGGGAAAAAATACCCCCATATTCTATATACAAACAGAGATCGATGTAGGAGATATTAAGTTTGTATTTCTCATTCAGGGATCTATCAAAAAACAAAAATAACCCCCACACAAATGATAAGGATCTATATACATAATTACACACTCTATATGTAATAATGGAATAACTTTTTCTTGCATACCCATACTCATTACCTCTATTCATCATTATCTCTTCTATGAACTATGTCAGATCATTACAATCTTCCTTTGGCCATCAGAGATGAAGGGGGTTAGTGTCCTAAGGAAAACATTTATTGACTATGCATTATATGACATATTAGGCTCTGCATATGTCTAACAAAAATATTCATGTTAACAAAAGGAATATTATTCCCAATTTGAGGTGTCTATTTTCTTGATAAGACCTAAGGTATTATTTCCCTATATAATGTCTTCTGATCTATGAAACCAGAAAATCATAGATAATACCTTCTTTATCCATCATGTATGAGTCATGTCAGAAAATCACAGCTTGATTAACCTCTTTTTAGTCAATATTTCTATGAATAATGGTACAAAATGTATGAAAAACAAGTGAAAAAACCCATGTGTTCATCACATTATGACATTAAATTGCAAGGATGATTCCCTAGTCGATCAACACTAAACTCTATAATGCATATAGCTACATATGAATTTTTTACTACCATCAGAATAATCATAGTGACTCTTGAATATTAAATACTGGGTCTAGTCGCCAAAATCGGATTACAATTTCATTTCCCTATGCATAGGTCACACTAGTATGAGAATCCCTATAAGAACAATGCATGTTTTATATCATTCTTTAAAAGTATATTTACATACCTAGGGGTTGAATATTCTGACATGGACATAACAATAAGATTCCCCCCCTCTCAAATACATGTGATCAATTTTCATTGGTTGGGGGATCCAATATCTTATTCACCCCATTCATGAGCTCTTATATAAGATAAAATTTCCATTTCCAAAATAAGTGTTGAATCCAAGAAAGTGGAAACCGTCTTAGAACAACACATGGCATGATTGTCATTTTATTAGGAAACTTAGTGAGAACCATACATTATATCTCAGGCTTGTACATCATTAAATAAATCCTCACCATGTATGGGTTAGAAATATGTATGGTAAATGTTTCTACCCATTCTCAGAATATTTTTACATGGAAGGATATTTTAATGTTTAGGAACTATCCTATAAAAATTCCAAATCCTTGTTTCGGGAAGTCTAAAATATTATAAAATTACTTGGACTTTAGTAACAAAGGGTTAGTTTTCTAAGGGAATAGTTGTATTACAATGAAAAATATTCCCCTATAGGATCTGCATAAGTTACATTGAAAAAAGGCCAATAAACTAATAGATAATTAATCCCCATGATAGGATTTTTCTATCTCAGTATGCCCTGATAATATTTTTTGTCCCACATCAATCATTAGATTTGGAAACCCCATATTACATATTATTACCCTTCCCCTTCATATATGAGGATAACAGATCATTTTTAATAGATTACCATAAAAATGGATATATTTTTACCCCTAGGTTAATGCTAAGTTACCGAAAAATAATGCCTGCGAATGCCCCCTCTATAACCCATTAAACTACATTATCTATGTCCTAGATGTGTGAAATTAAACTATCCCATGTTTCCACCTCCATTATATAATCCAAATATATGTATGGGTATTTTATCATTCATGGATAGTTTCGATACACATTCCCTCATTATTTTTAATCATCATTCCCTTAACAAGACTCCTTTTGTGGGTTTTAAGAAACTAAATTTTCATAAAATTAAATGCTTTTCAGAGATGGAGGGTCAGTTTTTTAATTACATCTTTGTTTGAATATGTATAATAAGCCCTAGTTGGCTCTGCATAAGTTTCCCACACAAAAGGATTGTCAACTGAGGAAAAAATTCAACCCAGGAGAGGCTTCTCCTACATCTATACATACAAAAAACATTGTGCTGAAAACCATTCTTATAGTCAGTCCTTACATACTTCCCTAATTCATGCCAAAGATTATGAAATAATAGAACCATGTCCCAACCCCACCATTCATGTATGATAAATACTTGGAAATTATTAATTAGTAATCCGCATAGGGTAATCACCAAATAATTCATGGTCAAAGTAGTTGTACATAAATGAACAATCATATTAGTCTGACATACAATAATTTTAACATACCATGAAAAGAGGCACAAAACTCAGTAGGTGAAAAACCCATAAAGGGATGAATGGGTAAAATTCAAGTACTAACTCTCTACAACCATTATTTTCTTGGTTTAGGAAAAAATTGAGAAATCAATAAAAAAATATTCACAAAACATAATATGTCAAAAACCAAAAAAGGAAGCCTATGTAAAACTAATGTTATTCCAGCTAATCCCAAACAAGATTAGACCAAGGAAAAAATAAGGATGCTAAAAAATGTTTTTATGGTTCGGTGTGTAAATATAGAAAAAGTAAATATATGATCATTTATTCCCCTAGATCTATAGAAAATTACATTATTATCTGATCATTTAATCAAATTAATATGTTTTATTCGTCAGAACAACCTCCTCTAGATTGGAGAAAATCGTAATGGTGGGAATTTTTTGGGTCCTAAAAATTTATAATATAAGGATAATAAAACTCCATTAATCTATAAAATGAGAAGAAAATATATATAATGTATTCAGAGAAAATGATCAAAGGGTTTTTTTCACGATGGTTGGGTTGATCCCATAATGAAAAATTTCTTCACAAACAATTGGTCCAAATGTAAATCAATGTCATTGAAAAGAACCCTTGGAACAAAGGGGTTGTTGGGATGAGATGAACCACTAACAACTGAGAATGAATCCAAATGAATTTTTGGGTCTAGATAGTGATTTTCAACCCCATGAATGATTTCCCCCTTGAATGAAATAGATTTTTAGAATGGGATAGTACCACCAACCCCAAAAAAGAAATCAAATCATTTCAAGATCTATAAGGTTATTTCATTCCATGTGCATGACAGATACCCATAGAAAGAGTCATTTATAGGATGGGGAGACCTTGACGGGATACCAAAATAGAATCCTTACGGCCCAACACCGTCGACTAACCATGCTGATATCTAGTCCCTTCAATCCTCTATTAAAGAAACCCAAGGGGAACTGATAGAGGTTGAAAAAATGGAGATCATAGGAGGTCATCCTAGATGATAGGCCATATATAAAGATTTATTTTTTCCCATAGTTAATAATATACCACATTTTATTAAGGAGGAAATAATAAATCATTTTTTCATCTATAAAACACAAATCCCCTTTTCTAGACACCATTGTGTAGGGAATATATAGATGACCCCATCGAGGATCAACACACTACATAGAAAAATGATATGAATAAGAAAACCTACACCACATTGAAATAAATTTCATAGTTTAAATGAAACCTGCATTGAAAAATAGTTCACAAGATGAACATGACCCTATGTAGAAAATTTTTATAAGGGAAGAACCTAGTCTCATGTAGCGACACACTATGGAGAAAGACAACTGGTCTACATAGCACCATGATACATTGATGATACCTTCACTTTCATATATGGATGCTATATGTTGGGAACCCCATCCCTCATAAGAACATGCTTATAGAATGGGGCATCCAATGATTTTATATTCTCTAAAAATAGTTACTTCCTTCAGTCATATCATCAGTCCCACTATTTTCACCTCAATAAACCAATCTAGTGGAATCTCCCCGAGAAATCTTCCAAATCCACCTCACATGTATGATCAGATCACCTATAACATCATTGTTCCCTCTTGTGTCTACATAATCAATGTAAGTAGAGTGACGTGTGTAACATATTTGACAAGTTGGGACCTGAAAATCATTTAAATTCTAATTTCTAAAGGTAATGAGTGTTTTGAAATTGGAGGTACTCGGGAAAATCTCTCGATTATAGTGATTGAGGTGAACCACCATCCTTTACCTTTGATAAGGTATGGTACTAGTCAATCCTCACGTCCTTGGGGACCTGAAGGGAATCACTTATGGGGTATGACCCAAATATTTCTTGTGGGAGGTGGAACTCTTACTCCTATTCCCCTACCCGAGACATAGACGGATGGATTACCAGATGTGACTACCATGAATACAAAAATAAAATAAATTATGGGAAGCTTTAAATCCCCCTATATCTATTTGGGATCTATTATCCATCCCCCAGTGAAAAAATTGGATTGTGTGATCTTCATATCCCATACTACCACTTTCTTCTCACGCCAAGGACTCACATGGGATAAGTGGATAACAAATAGCATGACATCAACATGGTCCAAAACGTTAAATGGTCATCCCCTGAGTCTCAACCATATCAACTTAATAAAACATCATTTATTGTATAATACCCAATCATACTCTGAGGATCTCCTCCATTTTTTTAAGCCCCAAAAAAATATCCATATTAAAAATATGGTCCTCAACAATATATATAAGTCATAACCCTTACTAAACAATGTGGAGTTTGATTCTCAACTAACAGGGATACATTGAAAATTTCTCTAGGGTCTGAAACTGACACCCATGTTCAGCCTAATGTTCTCTAGGGAACATTATCTATAAGAGCATATCCTCTGGGGAGACCACATCTCTTATGGGTCCCTCAGTTTGTCTGACATTAGTCCAACACCAACCATTTTGTAGGAACATTTCACATGGTCATACTTGACTCATGAAATTAAACAATATGGTTCAGTCCTCATAACACTAACTTATAAGGGATGGTGTTTTCTTATGTTGAACTTAACTACATGGGTTCTGATACATATCAGGAGGATAAAAAATAATCCTATCTTAAGGGTTTGATCACAACATCCAAATAACATTCTTCTCCCTAGATGACAATGAAATCTTAATTGCCCGACCTTATGGATTAAAACATAAAACATCCTAATAAATAACCAAATAATATCTAATCTATCCTTAAAAGGTCACCATTGATGGAAAATATCATATACATACAAATAAACCTATCAATGGAGAACCTTAGATACATACAGACGATTCTAGACCAATTCTTATTGATAATATATCAGTAATTCACAGTGATCTACATATACATACTTGGGAGTACAAAATGGATTAATGAACATATCATAAATCTATAAGAGTGTCCCAGGATAGTGAATAGTTCCCACCCAAAGGGTGTGATGTACATGACTTCCCATATTCTAGACCAATGTGAGTTCCTATGTATAACGACCCATAATTTACATACATTTATATTACTTCAGAATTGATGCATAATTATTACAACATATAACAAAACCATGAAAGGACCGTATAGGTATAGTGTCTTAAAAACTGGGATACATAAAGAACTGGTTCATAAATCATCTACATTATCTCCCATTTATTTCATTATATATAGAGTCTCTTTTTAGAATATTCTACTTAATACCCTTATTCCCGACCTAGGGAAAATAAAACATACAAAAGGGTGAGCTCAAATGCTCAGTAAGGGACAAACAATGGAAATATCAATCATATCATATCCATAAGAACATAACATTTTGAAAATATCAACATAAAAAAGAGATCATAATATCATGACATGTGATGAATCGTAGTAGTGAAAAGTAATCCCAAATAATCATAACATAAAACATGAAACTTTGTGGCATTCACACATAATCATAGAAAATCATTTCATATTAGTCAAGACTCATTTCCAAGACTATCATAGCGGACAAAGTCCATTACTGAACCGAGTTCACTCCTCGTTCCAGTCCTGTATCACAGAACCTGATTAACTTGTCGTTCCAGCCATGTTTATCCCATGAGATATAAATATTTACCCAATGCATTGGAGTTAGATATAGTTCCCACCCATCTCATAATGAAACCATTCTTATGTGTGCCACAAAATCATAAATCATTGCATAACCCATGTAATAACAATGGGATTCTTAAAAATCATGCCATCATAAAAAATTCTATAAAAGGACACCATAAAAATAATTCCATCATATCATAATCAAATCAATGTAAAAATAGTGATATAAACAGAACCCTATATTATATTATATGGAAATTAATTTTGATAAAACACTTGAACTCCATTCTTGAGAAAAATATCCTTTCTACTTCAATTTTTCTTCCTTTCGTATCATGTAGTAATATTGTAAACTAAAATAAGTTGATCAAAAATAAACTCGAAAACATGTAAAGTAATATTCATGGAAATAATTTTCTATGAAATTACAAAAAACCATTCATGTCGTATATGTTAAAAAACATTCTTCTTGTATTTGGCCGAAAAGGTCAAAAAGTACCTCGTACTGCAAAGGACAAAAGATTTCGTTCATATATTTTACTAAAAATTTACCAATAGGTAAAATTTGTTTTAAAACATTGTAGGAGGATAGAAATAATATTACATATTGTGGAACCATGGATTTGGATTATAAATATTCCCCAATAAATACCGAAGTATAAACAATCTCGGATAAAAATTGAGATTGCCAGATTTTCCCTTACCTTAGATCCGATATGCTTTGTACGTATCTGATCCTACTATATAATGATTTAAATAATTTAATTGACATATTAAATATTCATATTCATTATTATGATATCATATATAGTCTTATTCTTATCTTCTTTATTAGTAATATTTCATTTCCACTTGTTATACGGGTGTTCATTGCTTTATGTTCTTATGCATGTTCTGTCGAATAAATTTGTATTCCGCTTTTTAAGTTATAGATAACTTATTCACAGAATGGTATTAGGGTAATATATATCATAATTATTCATTCAATTAATTTATAAAATCATTATTCAATGAAGATCATTTAGAACGAGTCACATTACATCATGGAGATGGTAGGCCGTACGTTCGCACGAGCGATGATATCCTTCCCATAACTATTGAATGGTATTGGAGTGGAAGATGGAATGTCTCAGAATTAGTATCTTGTAATAATAATAACATATAGTTATTCTTTACACCATTATACCCATCCAAGTAAGGTGGTGGTGGAAAACAGATTACACCATGGTGTAGAGACGGTATTCCGTAGGTACGCAGGCGCGATGATTTTGTTTTTTGTAGGATGGATAGAACATGAAATAGGGTTGATTCATATTTATAATAAAATATCAGTATATGAGTGATACTTATGTTATTACTTCATAATGAAACAACTAATGAAGAGGCTGTAGAAGAAGAAATAAATTTGAAATAATCAGTAACAGATATTACCTCTTCTTCGACACACATCTTTGAAACCTCCTCTTAGGGAACTAAAATTCATATTTGAAGAAGCCAAGGACCTCTAGTATGTTTCTATGTATGTTTATAAGGTACATGGTCAAGGGTTGGCCGAGCATTTAGGTTCCAAATTGTTTGAGTAGGAGAGGGAGGTGGTGCCCTTTTATAAGGGAGGAGAGGGGTACCTTTGGAAATCTGAAAAATATTAATTTATAATAAATTCAAACCCCACATAAAAACATAAAAAATTACTCAAATTCGAAGACTAGATGATATAGGGTTGTAATCTCATCAACCAATAAAATTTAGACATGTTGGTAATTTATTTAAAACATTATAAACTTAATTTATCCTTATTTAATTTATTTAATTTTATTTGTGGCAATAATATTCTATATTTTAAATCATTATAAATAATTACTTATATGTTGTTAATTGACCATAATTTTATACTTTATGAAATTTTAGACAATTAAAATTTTAATTTATAATTTTTAAATATTTTTTTGATTTTTAAAAAATTTTATGTTATGTTAGTTTTATAAAATAACAATAGTTTCAATATTGATTGTATTTATTTATTTGAATTAAAAAAAATCCACATAGAAGATATGTTTGAAATAAAAGATTTAATATATTCATAACAAGTTATATGTATCTAGAATATTCATGGAGTACATTAAATAGTTCATATAATATTTATTTTAATATCTTAAAACAATTTATTTGGTATTTCAATCTATAAAATAAATTCAACATCACTATTGTGTCATAATTAATGAAAATTATTTAATCCCTAAAAATTATAAATAAACTAACATTATTTAGATAATTTTATTTTATTTCTGGATACTATTTATGTTCGATGTTTTATGAAGTTTATCACTAAATTAAAATTATTACACTTATAATATTTAAGAGAGTGACATATTGTCACTTTATTTAGTATTAATAATAATTACATCATTTTCAAGGTCAAAGGTCCATGAAATGAATCTATTATGACCATTAGGTGATATGGGTCTACTTTTATTCATCCAATATAATTTTGGAATGTATTAGAGTAATTTTACAATCTTATTCTTACCCTTAATTACCCGATTTACCTTTCACTGTAGTAAATAAAAATTACCATAGTTATTATTCATAGTATAAAAAAAAGTATCCTTTTAACATAATTTGGACCCAATGAATCAAAATATTGAATCCATTTTTCAAAATTCAAAACACGGAAGTTGCTGTAATTAATTTGAAAATAATCTGATTGTTAAGTAAACATGTTTTAAAAGATAAAACATTTCCAAAGATTGAAATGTTTTTATCTATGAATTCAATGTAAAATTAATTTTAATGACAAACATTATATTAAACTGTAAAATTATATTCTAGTTATACTATAAAACCATTCAATAACATATTTTAGCCATATAAAATATTTTGATCAAAAAGTTATTTTCAATAAAAAATTTGCGTATTTTTACTATTCATCAAAATATGAATGTTATCTGAAAAGTATAAAAAATTTCTCCAATTTATATTTTTATATCTTCATTAAATGGAATAATTTTATTTTCTAAAATTAAGCATATAAACTTGTCAAAAATTAGCTTTAAAATGAGTGCGACATCAAAACGTGGAAAACTACATTTTTGAAAAAAAATTAATTCATTTATCCAAAAAAATTGATTATTTTCTCGTATCATATGTAAAATGAATAATAAGGTTATATAAAATTCAAAATTTTTTTAATAATATTTATAACGGCTAATTTATATAATATTTTAATAACATATCCTTTTTTAGTGAAACACGATATTGCGTACAACACACGCTATCGAGGAAGGTTGCTCTTGCGTATCATGCAAGCCAAGGTAGTGTTGTGTGTAGTGAAAGATTCTATTGATGTTGCATATAACATAAGACATAAAAAAATATACGTCTCATAAAATATCAGGGTGTTACATTCTACCCCCCTTAAAATGAATTTCGCTCTCAAAATTTTTCACTTTGTAACAAACAGATGAGGATACCTCTTCCTCATCATATTCTCATGATCCCATGCAGCTTCTTCTAATTGGTGGTTCCTCCATAATAATTTCACCAAGCGAGTGGTGTTGTTCCATAGAACTTTTTCACTACGATCCATAATCTCTATCGGTTGTTCATCATAAGAATGATCTAGCTCTAGTGGTACAACTTATGAGCTTTGTACATGTGAAGGATCATGTATGTACTTTCTTAGAAGAGATACATGGAATACATCATGGTCTTTAGAGAGATTCGGTGGAAGTGCCAATCGGTAGGCTACCTTCCCAACACGATGCAGTATCTCAAAAGGACCAATATACCTAGGGCTCAGCTTTCCCTTCTTTCCAAATCTCATTACTCCTTTCCAATGAGATATTCATAAGAACACTTTATCTCCCACTTTAAAATCTAGGTCTTTTCTTCGGTTATCGGCATAGATTTTTTGTCAACTATGAGCTGCTCTTATGTGTTGGTGAATAGAACAGACCTTTTCTACCATTCATCAACCAGATCCGGTCCTAATAGCTTTCTTTCCCCAACTTCATCCAAGAAATTTGGAGTTCGACATTTCTTTCCATAGAGAGCTTCATAAGAAGCCATCTGAATACTGGACTAAAAAATATTATTATAGGAAAAATCCACCAAAGGTAGGTGATGATCCCACCCACCTTTTAAATCCCTAGAGCAAGCTCTCAACCTGTCTTCTAGAGTTTTAATTGTCCACTCAGACTGACCGTCAGTCTAAGGATGATAAGAAGTGCTGAAACACAACTCTATATCTAGAGTTTGCTGAAGAATTCAACAAAACATCTAGGTATACCTCAGATACCGATCAGATATAGAGGAAATTGGTACTCCATCCAATCTTACCACTTCCTTCACATATATTCTAGAAAGCCGATCAAGAGATAAATCTTCTCTAATAGTAATGAAGTGTGCCGACTTCGTAAGATGATCAACTATAACCTTGATATCATTATTGACGTTAGATGTTTTAGGAAGTCCAATGACAAAGTCCATAGTGATTTTTTCCCATTTCCATTACGGTATGGGTAATGGTTGTAAAATCCCCTTAGACTTCTGTCTGTCATCTTTAACTTTCCGAACAAGCATCGAGAGACACATTCTCCAACATCTCTTTTCATGCCATCCCACCAGAAGTACTCTTTCAGGTCCCTATACATCATCATGATTCCAGGATATATAGAGAATGAAGAACTATGAGCCTCATCGAGCATCTCCTTCTTTAATTCTGGGATGGGAGGAACACAAAACCGAATCTTGAACCTTATTATCGCATCACAATCAAGATTGAATTTAGGAACATTTCTTACCTTCTTTTGTAACTCTACAACTTCTTTTTGTGCCTCTTTAATATTCACGTGTATAGATGGTTGAACATTCATTTGAGATAGATAAGATTTCCCCCCTACCATTATAATTCCAAGATCTATCCTTTTTAAATCCCTAAATATTGGATCATTTGTGATCCTCATCTTGGATAAGCTAGCATGGTCTTATTGACTTAATGCGTCTGCCATCTTGTTTGATTTCCCAGGATGGTAATGAATTGAGAAGTCATAATCCTTAATCAGCTTCAACAATCTTCTTTGGCGCATATTCAGGTCCTTTTGTGTGAAAATATACTTTACACTTTTATGATCAGTATAAATATCACATTTTTCACCATAGATATAATACCTCCAAATCATTAATGAAAAGATTACCGCATCTAACTCCAAATCATGTGTTGGGTAATTTTTCTCATGGATTTTCAACTGTCATGAGTCATGAGCTATCACCATATCATTTTTCATGAGAACACACCCCAATCCCTTCTTGGATGCATCACTGGAGATCACAAACCTTTCTCCACTATAAGGTAGTGTGAGCACATGTGTACTGTATAACCTTATTTTCAACTCCTTTGAATTCTCTTCACACTCTTCTTTCCAAACGAACATAACTCCTTTTCGAGTCAACCTGGTGAGTGGATTATATAATATTGAAAAATATTTCACAAAATATCGATAATATCCATCCAAACCAAGAAAACATCGGATCTCAGTTACTGTTGTTGGTCTCGACCATCTTGCGATAACTTCTGTTTTTGCTGGATCCACAGATATACCCTCTTTGGAGATTTTGTAACCCAATAATGAAACTTTTTGAAGAAAAAATTCACACTTGGTAAATTTTTCATAAATATTCTCCTTTCTTAGGGTCTTTAATACAATTATCAAGTGATCATCATGTTCTTCCTTTCTCTTTGAATAGTCATGAATATCTTCTATAAAGACTACCACAAAATGATCAAGATATTATCTAAAGACTATATTCATTAGATCCATGAAGATAATAGGGGAATTATTAATACAAAATGGCATCACTATAAATTCATAGTGTCCATACCTTGTACGAAAATCCGTATTTGGTATATCCTAATTTTTGACCCTTAATTGATGATACCCTGAACGAAGATCAATCCTGGAAATGTAATGAGCTCCTCACACTTTGTCAAATAATTCTTCAATGTGTGTGAGAGGATATTTTTTCTTGATAATGATCTTTTCATGTTCTCTATAATCAATGCAGAGACTCATTGATCCATCTTTCTTCTTAACAAACAGAACAGGTGATCCCTAAGGTGATGCACTAGGGCGTAAGAATCCCTTATCAAGATTCTCTTGGAGTTTCTTCTTCAATTCCTGCAACTTAGTTGGGGCCATTCTTTAGGGTGTCTTTAAAATGGGCATAGCACCCGGTATAAGTTCTATTGAAAATTCATCTTCACGATTTGGTGAAGACCTGGCGATTACTCTAGAAAGTTATCATCAAACTCCCATACAATGGGAATATTATTAATCATGAGTTTATCTCCAACCATTTGAGAAAAATAACCTTCATTTATTGGAATCAATACCCATAAGATTTGTGAAATTTCCACTAGAAGGTTATATTCATCCTTGCATCGCTAGATAATTGTATATTGATTGGGAATATTAAATGTGATTTACCTTATTTGGAAATTGGCATGAGCTATGTATAAAGAAAGCCAATCCATGCCAATAATCACATCGAATTCCACAATTGGAAGGATCACAAGATTTACAGGAAGAAATTTCCCAGAAACTTCAATTGGAGAAGAATTATAAAATTTTGATTCTACCGTTGTTCCATTAGGAGTTGTCACAACTAACTCAACATCTAATTGTTGAAGTAGTATGATGATACCATTGGAAAATTATTCAAAAATAAATGAGTGGGTGGATCCAGAATCAAATAAATCATTTTCTACATTAGAGTGGATGGTAAGTGTACCTTTCACCACTTCGTTATCATACTCCACATCATCGATATAAATTGCATGTGAGTTTCCTTTGACTTTGGCCTTAATAGTTTGTTGACTTCGATCATCATCAACAACCATTGGATTAGGGAACTGATTGGAATAATTACCTATTTCTTTTCATTGGAAAAATTGATTTGTAGGAGGTACATTATTGTGTATCCCTTTATTTTTTCACATCATTAGACATCTTCTTCCCATTATTTCAACATTTAACTGCCTGATGAACTTCTTTTCCACAATTAAAAAATTTACTTGTCCCTTTAAGACAATTCCCTCTATTTTTCATTACACACTATTAGAATAAGGGAAAACTCATCTTCTTTTCACTGTGGACTTTATATTTTCCTTTGAATTCAACATTCCTCCTCTTATCAAACCCATATGATTGATGGGTTACTCCAATATCCATCTTAACCTTGAGATCACATCGAACAATTTCCTCGAAGCTATGGAAGTCCCTTATGGATAATGCCCTTCGAAGAATTGGTTTTATGCCACTAAAGAATCGATCAATTTTACTCCCAGGTTGGATAACAATTCCAGAAGCATACCTTGAATGTCTTGTAAAATTTTCTTCATAGGTACCAACAGATTCATCATCCTTTTTCTTCAGTTCAAGAAACTCCTTCTCCATCCTTGTTCGAAGAATACGAGAGATTTACTTATTGAAAAATAAGTTCTTAAACTCATCCCATTACATGGACTCAATTTCATCCCGTTTCCTCATATTCTTAATAATATTCCACCATTGATCATATTCACCTTCCAAACGATATACTTCTATGATGACTTTATCATGTTCAGAACATTGTAGGACTGAAATTATATTTTCAGCGGTACAAATCCACTGTTCAGCCACTAATGGATCAGAAGAACCACTGAATGAAGGTGGACGCTGCCTCATGAAGGTTTCAACATAATTTTTCTCCTTCCTTTGCTCGTTTGGATGTCCAGTATGATTCATAGCTTGAGAAAGTTGTGTGACCATGGCTACAAGATTTTGTATTCCAACTCCCATAATGTTTGGATGCTCAGGGGGACAATCATTGCATTTCCCATCGCATTCAGTATTAACATGGTTCCTTTATGTTCCATCCATTGACTAAAACCAATAATAATAATGTGAGAAACACTAATCATAATAGGAAAACCACATCATCAAAAATAAAATTTCATACTATAGGTCTTATCTTAGGTCGTTCATGGCCATTTATAAAACACTAATATTTTGTTCTATGTTTAGACATATCCTTAGAGTTCTTACTGAGGCTTTCACATCCTAGTTTCGAAAGGTTGACTATACCTTTTCTATGATACCCACTATAACGAACCATACAATACATACGTTGATATTACATCAGAATTGAAGCAAAATTATTACAACATATAACCAAACCATGAAAGGACCGTATAGGTATAATGCCTTAAGAAACTGGGAAACATAAAAAATTGTTCATAAATCATCTAAATTGTCTCCCATTTATTTAATCATATCTAGAGTCCCTTTTTGGCATATTCTACTTAATACCCTTCTTCCAGACCTGGGGAAAATAAAACATACAAAAGGGTGAGCTCAAATGCTCAGTAAGGGGTAAAAAAAGTAAATATCAATCATGTCATATCCATAAGATCATAACATTTTGAAAATCATAATATGCAGAAGTGATCATAATATCATGACACTGGATGATTCATAGTAGTGAAAAGTAATCCCAAATAATCATAACATAAAACATGAAACTTTGTGTCATACATACATAATCATAGAAAATCATTTCATATTAGTCAAGACACATTTCCAAGACTCTCATAGCGGACAAAGTCTACTACTGAATCGAGTTCACTCCTCATTCTAGTCCTGTATCACTGAACCAGATTAACATTACATTCCATCCATGTATATCTCATGAGATATAAATCATTAACCAATTCATTGGAGTGAGATATAGGTCTCACCTATCTCATAATGATACTATTCTTATGTGTTCCACAAAATCATAAATCATAGCATAACCCATGTAATAAAAATGGGATTCTTAAACATCATGCTATCATAACACAATCCATAAAAGGACATCATAAATATAAATCCATCATAACATAATCAAATCTATGTAAAAATAGGGATATAAAAAGAACCCTATATTATCTTAGATGGAAAATAGTTTTGATAAAACACTTGAACTCCATTCTTGAGGAAAATATCCTTTATAATTCAAAAACACTTTTCCTTTGATAACATGTCTTGAAATTCTAAACTAAAATAAGTTCATCAAAAATAAACATGAAAACACGTAAAGGAAGCTTCATGGAAGTAATAATATATGAAATCATAAAAATCCATTCATGATGTATAAGTTAAAAAAACATTCTTCTCGTGTTTGGCCGAAAAAGTCAAAAAGTACCTCGTACTACAAAGGAAAAAAGATTTCGTTCACATATTTTATTAAAAATTCACCAAAAGGTAAAATTTTATTTAAACCATTATAGGAGGATAGAAATAATATTACATATTTAGGAAACATGGATGTGGATGATAAATATTCTCCAGTAAAAACAAAAGTATAAACAACCTCAGATAAAAATTGAGATTGCGAGATTTTCCCTTACCTTAGGTCCAATATGCTTTGTACGTATCAGATCCTTCTATATAATGATTAAAATATTGTCATTAACTTATTATAGAATAATATTAATTGTTATTATATCATATATGTTCATATTCTTATCCTCTTATTAGTAATATTTCATTGCTATTTGTTATTTAGGTGTTCATTGCTTTATGTTCTTATGCATGTTTTGTGGAATAAATTCATATTCCTCTTTTTAGGATATAGATAAATTATTTACAGAATGGTATTAGTGTAATATATATCATATTTATTCATTCAATTCGTTTATATAATCATTATTCAATGAAGATAATGTAGAACGAGTCCCATCACCTCATTGACATGGTAGGCCTTACCTACGCACGAGCGATGATATCGTTCCCATAACTATTGAATGGTATTGGAGTGTAAGATGTAATGTCTCAGAATTAGTATCATTTTTTAATAATCATATATATTTATTTTTTACACCATTACACCCATCCATGTAAGGTGGTGGTGGAAAACAGATTACACCACGGCGTGGAGACAGTATTCCGTACGTACGCACGCGTGATGATTTCATTTTCCGTAGGATTGATAGAAGGTGAAATAGGGTTGTTTCATATTTATAATAAAATATAAGTATATGAGTGATAATAATGTTATTACTTTATAAAGAAACAAATAAATAAGAGTAAGAAGAATAAGAAATAAATTTGAAATAATCAGTAATGGATATTACCTCTTCTTCGACACGCCTCTGTGAAACCTCCCCATAAGGCACTAAAATTGGTATTTGAAGAAGAACAAGACCTATAGAATGTTTCTAGGGAAGTTTATAAGGGAAATGGTCAGGGGTTGGCCGAGCATTAAGTCTCAAAATTTTGTGAGGATGAGAGGGAGAAGGTTCCCTTTTATAATGAAGGAGAGGGGTACCTTTGGAAATATAAAAAATATTAATTTATAATAAATTCAAACCGCACATAAAAATATCCAAAATTACTCAAATTAAATGATTAGATGAGATAGGTTTGTAATAAAATCAACCAATAAAATTTATACATGTTGAGAATTTATTTATAACATCATCAACTTGATTTATCCTTATTTAATCTATTTAATTTTATTTGTGGTAATAATATTCTAAATTTTAAATCATTATAAATAATTAGTTATATGTTGTTAATTTCCATTAATTTTATAATTTATGACATTTTAGACCATATAAATTTTAATTTGTAATTTTTAAATATTTTTTTTGATTTTTAAACAATTTTATAATATGTTATTTTTATAAAATAACAATAGTGTCATTTTTGACACTATTCATTTATTTGAATTAAAATAAAATCCACACAGAAGATATGTTCTAACTAAAATATATAATAGATTCATAAAATTCCATATGTATCTAGATAATTCGTGGAGTACATTAAATAGATCATATAATATTTATTTTAATATCTTTACAACCATTTATTTGATATTTCAATCAATAAAATAAATTCATCATCACTAGTGTGTCATAATTAATGATAAATATATAATCCCTAAAATTTATAAATAAACATACATGATGTAGATAATTTTATTATCATTCTGGATACAATTTATGTTCTACGTTTTATGAAGTTTATCACTAAATTAAAATTATTACACTTAAAAGATTTAAGAGAGTGACATATTGTCACCTTCTTTAGTTTTAAAAATAATTATATCATTTTCATGGTCAAAGGTCCATTAAATGAATGTATTCCGACCCTTATGTGATATGGGTCATCTTTCATTCGTCCAATATAATTTTTTCAAGTGTTATAGTAATTTTATAATCTTATTCTTACCCTTAATTACCCGATTTACCTTTAATTGTTGTGAAAAAAAATTACCATGCTTACTATTCATAATATCAAAAAAAAGTAAGCTATTAACATAATTTGGACCCAATGAATCCAAATATGGAATCCATTTTTCAAAATTCAAAACACATAAGTTTTAGTAATTAAATTAAGATTTATCTCGTTGTTAAGAAAACAGGTTTTAAAAGTTAAAACATTGCCAAAGATTGAAATGTGTTTACATGTGAATTCAATGTAAAATTAATGATAATGACATACATTATATTAAATGGTATATTATATTTATACTTTAAAACCATTCAATAACATTTTTAACCATATATATTATTTTGATGAAAAAGTTGTTTTCAATTAAAAATTTGCGTATTTTTACTATTCATCAAAATATGAAAGTTATCAGAAAAGTATCAAAAATTTATCCAATGTAAATTTTATATCTTGATTCAATGTAATAATTTTATTTTGTAAAATTTAATTATAAAATCAACAAAAATTATCTTTAAAATTGGTGCGCCATCAAAAGGCGGAAAACTGCATTTTTGAAAAAAAATAATTATTTTATCCAAAAAAATGGTTTTTTTCTCGTATCATATGTAAAATGAATTGTAAGGTTATATAAAATTAAAAATGTTGTTAATAATATTTATAACTAATAATTTATTTAGTATTTTAATAACATATCGTTTTCAGTGAAACTCAATATTGCGTACAACACACACTATAGAGGAAGTTTGCTCTAGCGTATAATGCAAGCCAAGCTAGTGATGTTTGTAGTGAAAGATTACATTTATTTTGTGTATAAAATAAGACATAAAAAAATATAATTCTCATAAAATATCAGGTTGTTACACTATGTGTCATCGGGCATGATACCCAATGAATTCTTAACATTGGAAGGTAGGTCCACGAGTTGTTTCAGATATGAAACCCATTTGAAATTTTAGGCTCCATGAATAAAACCCATTGGAAACTATTTAAATATGATATACGAGACATGTGTGGTTTCAAATAATCTAAACACCTTCAATCAAGTACAAGGTGCCAGAAGACCTTCATCATAAAAAATATATAATTTTTTTGATTCCTTCATGTCTATATATTCTTTTTTAACCATGAGTTTCTATGTATCATACGTCTTGATGTTTTCATGATCACCAAACTTTAACTTGAATTTATTGATCTCATCAACGATTTTAGACTCTATTTTGATATATTATTTATTTGATTATAATTTTTCCCAAAAAAATTCTTAATAGTCTTAACATACTAATGAAACCTAGTGGTTTTTCAATATAAGATTATAAATAAAATATGATTATATAATCTATGTAATTATCTTCACCACCATCCTCATATCTTATTGAGGATCTTCCTTAGTCATCCACATAGGCCATACAGTCTTTAACCATTTTTGGTTATTCATTGTTAGATTGGGTGTTGGTGGAGGTGTTTTAATCGTCTTATTTTATCCCCGATAATACTATATTAATCCTTATAATTATTTTCTTATTATATACTATTATGTCCACTTAATTAGATCCATTATCATGTTTATTCTTTTGATATGTTCATTAACGATCATTACCATCATAATGATGCATTTTCATCTTCTG
Organism: Viscum album; assembly: GCA_963277665.1. NCBI lineage: Eukaryota > Viridiplantae > Streptophyta > Magnoliopsida > Santalales > Viscaceae > Viscum > Viscum album. The sequence continues at coordinate 385,903,945 of OY728148.1, read as the reverse complement.
ATAGTTGACTATAAAATGTAAAATTCCACTAAATTTATATAATTTGAAGGGAAATTTTCCATTTTATGTCTTATTTCCTCTTCAAAAAATTTGATGGATAAGAGGAATTTTTTTTATTATTTCACTATATATATAATTAACATTATCATACCCATATAAAGGTTTATATTCTTAATTTATTTACCTCAATTTATTAAGGACTCTAAACCCATTTAATGAATCACTTTCTACAAAAAGGAATGTGTTTTACATATTTTTTGGTAATGAGTATATTATATTCTAAAGATATATGCTCTTTTTCTTCATGAGTTGATTTTTTTGGTAAAATTTGTTTAGAAAATTACATCAAGAGTTTCTTCATAAAAAATGGGAAATAAAAGTTTTCCGAAAAAAACCCCTAACACCACTCATTATCCAAGAGTCTATCGTTATTTAATAATAAGTCGATTCTACCTTAGTCATATGAATTTATTGAAACATAATTCTCCAAATTTATATCATATATTATTTTACTTGGATATTTCCTTCATAATATTCTTCATGTATATATCATATCAATTTTACAATATGCAATCCCATCATTTTGGTAAACACATTCTTAGAAAGAGAAATCAAAATATATTTCTATGATTTATCATCAACATTTGGGTTATTTTTCTTTACACATTTAATTTTGACACCGATTGGAATGTTTGAAATCCCCAAATAGAAGAATAATAAATTTTGAGTCTCAATGACATAAAATAGGGAAACATTTTACTTTTAAAAAAATGAAAATTATTTTTATCAAATATATGAAAACATTTAGTAATCACATAGTTTATGTTATCTATAATTCATTAATATATTTTCTAATATATGGAAACATATACAATTATAGAACTTGAAAGTACTAGTGGAATAAAATTATAAACTAAGAGAAGAGAGGTGAATTAGTTTAACTCTATTTTTAGAAGTTCCTACTTGGAAATAATCCTATGTAGTTAGTTATTAAATGACCCTATAATGTATATTAAACATGAATAACTCAAATGATATGAATTTAAATAATAAATTTCCATAAATATATTTTATAAGGTTCGTCCACAATGTTTGAGCCCAATCCTTACTATAAACTACTTTTTATCCAACAGTATATATTTTATACTTTTATCTTGTTTTTAAAACAAGCAGTTTTTTAGTTATTACCTTAACCCCAATATTCAATTATCATATATTATAATTATATATTCTTTTGGTCGTCTTCTTTTTCTCAAATTTTCAATTCCCTTAATATTTGAAGAAGCAATATTCTCTATATTTGAGAAATAACATTCCATGTACTAGCGACACATTAACATATCAAATAATTTTTTATATACATAAATTGGTATATTTATAGATTTATTAATGTTTATACAAGAAGATTTCAATTAAAAAATACCGATTTTTTCAGTTTGAAATTTTCATTCACATTTTACTATGAGCATCATGTGGGTCACCCTCCCATAATATATTCTGAAAGATAATTTTTATAACATATATCTTCTTCTTAAACAAATAAAAAAAGAAATAAAGCCTATCCATATTAAATATCTATAAATAAAAACTAATTAAAAATATATTTTTTTATAAAACACCAAATATTAATTAACCTTTGATTTCACAAAAACAAACTGGATTCTCAGTTTCATATACTTTCCCATGGCATACGGTAGTTTATTGAAATTAAAAATATAAAAAATCATGGCTCAATAAAATATCCGGGACACTAAAAAAACATATCTGTCTTGATATCTTAATTAGCATGTGATTTTGTAATTGAAAAATAATAAATCATAATACCATTAAAACATATAAATTATTATTGAAAGCATTTTAAGTTTAATTATTCAGTTTCATTGTTTTTTCTTCCTCATCCAGTTATTCTCTAGAGTGATCTTCTTTTTAATGATATGAAAATTATGGACCCTTCATTATTCATAAATATTAACTAGTTTTTTTAATTTAGGAACTAATGAATTACCATAATATCTTTTAAATAAAAAAATAAAGAAATAAGATATATGAAACATAGAATATCTATAAGGATAAAGTGATCCTTACATTCAAAACCTTATGGTCTTATGAATACGTTCCTCCATGTTTAGGAAATTTAGATAATGGTATAAAGTATATATTTGTGATTACACAATATCAGCTAATCGTTCTGATACCTTAGAAGTCATCATTATGAAGGATGATGATACTTATTGTATAACACAAATTCCACTTACGAAAACCAATATTATGGTATTTATATTCAAATAAAACTGTCAAGATATGGTATACTTACAAGATAATATTTCTTTGTAACAAAAATCAATCTTATGGCTACTCATTCTTACTACCATATCATCTTTATAGGAAATGATGAATGAGAATTAAATTCTACTCATCCAAACAATTATCATCCTTATGGATGGATAATCATTATGCAGAAACAAAATTTAAGAATATATAATCTGATATTCAATCCAAATAACCATAGAAAGTATTCAAAAATTTAAAATCACATAAAACACAACAATTAATTGTTTGACCAAAAATAAACAAGCCAAAAAGGTTAAATAATTTTAATAATCCAATGGTTAATTTTATATCCCCCTTTAGACATGTTTTCAAAACTTTTTCATAAGTTTATCAAGATTCTCCAACTAATCATTGATTTCACTATCCTCTATAGAAAATATTCCAATCATAGCCTATATAACGAGATATTAATCTTGAGACAATGCTATAGGATAATTCTATATTTTAAAGATTATTATGTACCTAGGTGACATTCAACTAATTTTAGAGTTATTTAAATTATTTTTTATATATAATTTTTAAAATAATCAGAAATGATCTCATTTTTTTGAAATAAAACCATCCCTAGAAAAATTGAATTGTGTACTCTTCCATTGATACATCCCCCCTTAGAGAAATAACTGTTTTTTCTATTTTTATCACCCACTGATAACATAATCCAAATAATTATAGGGGAGTTTATGTGTCCACATTTATTAAGTGAGGGAATACTACTGTACATTTTTCTTTAGAATTTAATTACAGAACCTCTTCTTTGAAAATAATTTGATTATAACATCTGAAACTTGATCCATTGTTCCAATAAGCTCAAGATTACTATTAAATTATGACACATTATCATTGATTAAATTATACCCTAGATCAATTTTACATTTATATAGAGTAATGGAAAAAAGTATACATCTATATGGTAAAATAATCATGTTACAGTTGATTTTTAATATTATTAATTCTTGGTCATTTTTAAATTTAGAGATTTTTTGGAACATTATTATGAAATTTAATATGTTCATGTTTTTTTCTTGACATGAAAAAATTTAGGATAATCCATTTTGTAACCTTTAAAGTGTGATTCAATTTTAGTTGCGCGATTTTACATTTTTGGTTCATGGATTGGTGAACCATGTGGTCAAAAGGTAAGAGTAGGCCAATAATTTAATTTTTTTGAAATATATATTATAATACCCTAGAGTTTAAACCACTAACCCTCTAATATTACCCCATTTTTATGACAATTATAGGAGATTCCCTATGGATGACCCTCCCACCAACCCCCCCTTGTTGATTTGTGTCCACCTCTTCATTATAGTCTAATGAATTCTAATAATATCTATCATTTTATTCTTGTTTACTCGTATCCTATATTCATTCTTATATTTCTCATAGGTTATTCCTTGTCTAATAATCATAAATTATTAAAAAAATATAGGTTTTCTTTAGGGATGGTTCTAACCTAGGGAATTGATTTTATATTAATCATTTATTGTGTTTCCTTACACGATTGACAGATTTCATATAACGATACACATCAAAACCTAGTTCTACCCATATAGAGGTAGATATTTCTCTAAAAACGTTTTTATTTTTCAATTCTTCTAATTCATGGTTATTATAAACATATTGTTTATTTATGTATTACATTGTAAGGAACCTATGTTGTATTTGAGAATTGTTTTCTCTAAATTCATGGCTTTAAATAATGTCTTTTCAATGGATTATAGTGTTCCCTTTGAAAAAAATTTCAAACATGAAAAACCCTATGTGATAATGACTAATAGGTACTATTTTAAGTAATCGATGAATATAAAAGGTATTAGACACCTTTCATCCCAAAAATTTTCAAATATTCATTTTTTAAGAAAAACTATTGGGTTATTGAATTTTTATAATTTGAATGAAAATGAAAATACACTTATTTAAAATATTTCTGGGATATCTATTCATGATTTATTTTAAAAGGATTTTTAGAAAAGGATTTAGAAATGATAAAAAAATATTTTGAAAATCCAATTCATATCCTTTAAAGTTAAATTTAGTTTTTCTAAAAGTATATTATTTCATAATTATGTGACCCTAATTTCTATACCTTTTCGTATAAACCCCTTGATGGGTTTTTCTTGATGTTATCATTATTTTATAATGTGTAATGTGTTTTTTCTATTCAATGGTGATGGAGGTGAGGGTGATTTTCCACGTATTCCTTGTTTATTGAGATGGCCTTGATCATTTAATTGCCTCCATATTAGATTCTTCATTGAAACCCAAGTACCAAGGTTGGATGTCTTGATTCATGATACCCTTGTTGGTAAAATTTATTTAGGTTATACTAGTTGATATATATATACTAAAGTAAGAGGGTAGGTGACATTCTAATGAGTCAGGTTTAGCCTAAATATATGATTGTGTTGTGGTCGGACCCAATATAAGTTGGATATTAGTCTATGTTATTATACCACTATTTGGATGATAACACTTTAGAACCAAGAATATATCCATGATACTTTTACCTTCATGGGTAGTTATTCTTATGTATTTACATTCCTTCATTACTATATCCACATTTATTTATTAATGATGGAACCATATTGAAGTTGTTTTTTTGTAATTTTAATAATTGTTTTGTTACAATTTTTATTTTTACTTAATTATTTATTGTTGGGATTTTTTCTAAAATGGATTTAAATTTTTGTTTGGAAGATATTTGTAATAAAAGTTATTTTCATTCTTTATGAATAATATTTTATGATGGTTTTTAAAAAAAATTAAAGAGTGGTTTGGTAAGATTTTCATAAGAAAGTAAATGGTTCAAATTTGGGATTTAATGTGGGTTTACAAGTGTTTGATTTTAAGGATATGTTTTATTATTTATATACATGTATATGTTATTTTTTTACTAATTAATTGTTACAAATTGAGAAGAATATTTTATACAATGATTGAAAAAATAATTCATGACATATTATTTATTTTAATTGCATAGCCTCTATGGTGAGCTCCTAAGGTCCTATTTTCTAACACCTTACATAGACATGTCGTTGGTTTTTATGTAGATTTTGTGTATTGTACAAGTCCATGATTTAATATTGATTTTATTTATCATTTTATTAGACTAGAGATAGATGAGTTACGAGGGGGTGTGTACCCATGTGTTTCATTGATATAACATTGTGGGTTGGTTCTTGTTTATGTTTTAATTTTCACATTTCGTTGTATTATCCAAATAGATCTCTACTTTATCACTGATATGATTCTATTTATGTAATACATTTAGTTATTTGATTTAAATTACATATTTAAGTTGAATCAAATGGATTTTGGATCAGCTTTATTCATTATAAATAGTTTGTTTGTTTATCCATTTGGTTCAATATATTGTTATGAGTGGATTTATACTATATGTATTTTATGTACTAGATTTTTATTAAAATAACCACTGTATTGGTATATTTTATTTAATTGTGAATTATTTTTAAACAGTGATTCCTTGATTTAAAATTAGTAGTTTTGAATATATGGAGATCTAGAAGACCCTTTGAGTCCAATGACATATTGGGTTGGGTGACATGATGGGTTAGCCTATACATATTCATTATTAATGGTATCAGATCCTAGGTTTTATAGAAGGGTTCTATATTCTTGATAATATCCTATCATTATATAGGTTTTTATGGTAGTATATATAGATGGATGTTATAACTCATTTTTAGTATGTGAGGAGGTTATTGGATAACTCTTTCTTACAATACCCCTAGATTACCATGGTTAGATGGGATTGAGTCTTTTCTTTTACTTCAATTCATGAATTTATTTTCGTTATTTTTATGTGGATAATGGTATTCAAATACATAATTAGTTATATAATATATTTTATGTGTTACTTTAAATTTTTTTGCTCATTATTGAAGGACTAGAATTTCAATGTTGTCTTGCACAGTTTATCAAACCATACACAGACCATGTAAGTTATTTTCTTGATTTTTTTAAAATATGTCACATGGTTTGTGAATGACCTAAATCATAATGAGGATAAACTATTTATAGCTCGGAATCCCTCTTGGATTTGTTTTTTGAACTTATTTTTTTCCATATTTGTCCAAAATTGGATCCCATTTGTTAGATATAGAATAAATTTTATCTTGATGAGGTTTTTATGCTGTTAAAAAGGATATTGGATTGACCTGTGGTGTGAGGATTTATCATTATTGACACATTTAAGATTTATTTTGGGGTAACATGGGGAATTATAGGAAACCATTTTTGTTATAATCTTGTTTTTGTATGTGGTTTGAATTTCTTTCATTATTTATTATAGAGGGTTTTATAAATTGGTTAATGTCATAATTAATTTTGGGAAATGTATTTGAAATCAAAGTGTGTTTATCTGAAATATAGAATTATGATTTGTTATTATATGTATGTATTTAATGTTTTGGTGGTTCTTTTTTTTTTTGGGGAAAATTATAAATCATTAATTTAAAAAACTAATCTTGGTGTGTTGTTTAAAAAAATCCATGTTTTTTAAAGTCCATTTGTTAAATTATTTTTCAAATTATGATTGATAGAAAATATTTAATAAATAATGTATATTATTATAGATTCATTGAAAATATCTCATTGATTTGGAAATTAATTTAAAATAAAAAAAGTTTTAATGAATTTCAGTAGTTATTAAATTAATTACAGAACATTACTAATGTATTTAAATTTTTAAAAGATAGATAATTTGTTTTTTACGTATAATACATTGTAAAAATGGGTTTTAAAATTATTTTTTTGGTGTTCATTTTTAAATTAAATGGGTTTTATGATTTATATGTGTTGTGTTTTTTATTGAAGGGTTTACATTTTTTGTTATTTATGTAGTTGTAATAAGTCAATTTAGTTTACAGTAAGAGACATGAATTCCAGAGTATCTGTATTGTGTTATTTAGATAATCACTCATAGGAAGTTGTTGCAATAATATATAAATTATATCACCAAGGATAACCATCATAGTGAATCCTCTTATTTCTTATAGCATATCCATTCAGTTATATACTCTACCAAAACATTGAATAGATTGACAAATTTCGGAACATCCTTATTCCTGGATCAAATCGCGGACGACTGAAAATCAATAATAATTGTTATTCCCTGATGATCATGGTTCAGATGACGTAGTGAGGAAGTTGGTTTGTATTTTCATAGTAGTTTTAAATGTTTGTTTATCAGAAAAACTTTTGGTTGTAACCATGTTTGGAGAATTTTTTGTTTTATTAATTTCTATCATGATAATTTGAATTTGATTAAAACATTAGGATTATTTTTGGATTTATTTTTTGGTGTCTCATTTATTTTTTCTATTGTGTATTAGCACTTTATTGGATAAATATTTGTTTAGTTTTTGAAATATTACTTCTTCATTATTCTGTGTTTGGTGTTAGAAATGTTGAGGTTGATTATAAATGGATTATACAAGGAATACCTTTGGAATCATACTCTAGTAACCTAGACCAATTTTATTCTTATGGTTGGATTCATGATGTTGTTAGTTATGTTTATTAGGATCATTTTGAATTGATGTCCCATGGATGGGATCATAGTTCAACCATGTGGAGTGATACAACCCATACATAGAGCCCATGTTGGTTTCAGTGATATCTGTTTGAGGTTTGATTCATATTTGCCTTTTTTGGGATGGTAATTGTTGGTGGATTGGTTTCTTTAATGTACAATAATTTATTTTTGGATTATGTCTCTCTTATAGTCTAGTGAGTCAGTATTTGATAATGGTCATTTGAGTTTGGTGTATGGTTCTATTACTTGTATATCTTATTAAGTATGAGGTTTATAGTTTGTGTTAAACTTTTTTGGAGTGATTTCAATTTTGTTCCATCATTTTAGAAGAATTAGAAATTGTAGGTAGACTTATAATAGGTATCCATTCTATTATGAATCATAGAATATTAATTCAATTTTTGTACTTTCTTATAGATTCTCCGTGATATTTGAGGACTTGGGTGACATTATTTTTGTGGATTCAAATGTATAGTTCAAATAATGGATCATGTTTAACAATATTCTTTTATAATAACCTTTTAACCATTTCCCCATACTTTTCAACTCATGTATTGAGGAGGGGATGTTTATCCCTTTCATTTAATTATATATTATTACAGAAATGTTTGGGGGTATAATGTGACATGATTGGGTGAATTATAACACACATGAATTCTTATTTTTTTTATACTCTTTAAATTTGGGATTATTTGATATTTTTATATTTTTTTCAATATTTTGAAATTTTTGTTATTTATGTGTGTCACATGGATTACAAAAAATTGGAAGAAATAATGTTACAACCATTAAAGTGTTTCCATAGTTCTTAAAATGAAAAATTTTATGGTTAGAAAATAGGTTTGTTATCTACATGGTCAAACTATACGAGATACACATATTTTAAAATATTGGATATAACTACTATAACTTCCATTATTTATAATATCTGAATATGTCCTTTCCTCCTACTTGTGAAACTTCTAGGAGGGACCTAAGGCATTACCCACCCTCCCTTAAAATCCAATTTGTAGCCCCCTCTTCATGATTTCATGGTGGATTCTCATAGAATCTATATTTTTCTCCATCCATTTTCATATCCTATCTTATTTATTTTATTTACCAAGGTTAATATTTATCCCAGTACCATAAATAAATGAAAAAAATGAGTTTATGGTTTCATAATCATTATAACTAAGTGATTTTTTTTGTATAACATGTTGAAGGTGTTTCCTAGATCTATCTTGTGTTCACCGTAGAAGAAACATTACAACTGGTTTCCATCTAATTTTAGCTAGTTGTTTTTATAGGACCTATTTTTTAATTCATGATTCACTTCAGTTTTATAAATTTTATTTTTATTTTTGTATTACTATCTGTTAAACCTATGGTGTGTTCCAATGTCATTTTTCTATAAATTTAAGGATTCTTCAAAATGTGTGTTAGAATAACTTTTAGTCATCCTTTTGACAATTTGGGTTATAATGCGTCAATACCATTATAAAAACTACACAGAAGTATTATTCAAAATTAATTATCATGATTAATGGTATTTGAACCTATTCATATCCTAAAATGGTTAAAGAGTGACATTTAATAGATAAATATTACGTCATGGAATTTCAATGTTTTAAATAAAAATGATAAATTACATTTAAAAGGATTTTAGGTTTTTTCCTTTGGTTTATATTAAGAGGATATTTTGAAAGGGATTTAAATTGGTGAAGAATTTTATTTTTCATTCCCAGTTGGATTCTTTAAGGCCTCTTTGGTTGTTTCAAATATTATATTCTTCCATACTTATGAATCCCTCATTGATTACCTTTGTTAAATTTTCCACATTTGGTAATGTTCTTGATGATATAATTATTTGATGATGTAGAATGTGATTGTTCAAAATAAGGGTGAGAGAGGTGAGGAATATTTGTTTCTTATATCGTGTTTATTAATCTTGGATTGATCATTTATTCACATATAAATTAGATTGTTCATGGGAACCAAGTAATTCAGGTGTAAAGTATTAATAAATGATATCCTAGTTGTTATAAAGGAACAATGAATGTATTTTTGATATATGAAAGTTCTAGAGTGAAGGTTACATTTTTATTTGAATGGTGTGGAAAAATTGGAAGGATTGTGTTATGGTTTGACCCAATATAATCTGGATGTTATCCTAGGTTGTTATTTCACTAGTAGGATCATCATTCATAAGAACCTTGGAAATATCCCACTACACATGTTCCTTGATTGATGGATCCTTTTGTGGATTTTCATTCCCTATATACCATATCCTCTTATGCTTCCCTTCTAGAACAATGTTCAATGAGTTTTAGTTTCATTGCATTGAAATATTAGCGACTATTTTTATTGGACCTTATTTATATAAGTTTAGGGAAATTTTAAAGTAGATTTAAAAGTGATTTTGGATGTTTTGAAATTAAAGTGATATAAATTCATTATGAATAAAATTCCTTTATTGTGTTTTAGATGATTTAACAGGTGGTTTGGTTTGTTTTCCATAATAAATTCAAAGGTTTAGGTTTTGGGATTCAATATAGTTTTACTTTTTTTGGTTTTGAAGGATATGTTTTAATATTTATAAATATGAATACATTTTTAGGTTCAATGAAACCTTATTAAAAATAGAAAACAATATTTTCTATTTTATTTCAATATATAATTAATGAAATTATATTTTAGGTAATTGTATATACTTCTTGGGAGATCTTATTAGGATTGTTTTCTCACACCTTACGGATATACCCTGTGTGTGCGTGCATGAATCATATGCTCTTTTTATAGGTTCCATGTTTTATATTTTACTTTTATATTTATATTGGTGTATTAGTTGATGATTGATGATTTTGTGATTAATTATGGGGTTCATGGAGATAAATTTGTGGTTTAGTTATAGTTTGGTTTTTATTTTAGTATATTGTTGTATTGGCCATGATTTTATGTCTTCTATCCCTTACTAGTTTATGTTTACTGTACCTTGTTACATATTTTTTGTATTATGTAAGTATGTGGATATGAGTGGGTTGGATCATATTTTCGTTATTATGATTCTTTTGTTTTTTAAACCATTGTATTTTTTTCATTTGTTATGTGTGGAGTTATTATTCATGAATAACCCATTCATGATTTTTCATAAGAGATTTGTTTTGTTGGTAACTATTATTTTAGGGAGAAATAATTCCCTAGATTGTTTAGGTTATTTATAGAAATAAGTGTCCAGCCGTAGGGATTTAGAATTTCTATTACGCTAATTGATGGATTGGGATAGGTGATTCAATGGGTCAGGAAAGAATGTATTTTTACATAAAACATTTTGATTGCCATCATAAATGCGTAGTGTCTTATTAACCATAACTATTAATTCACCTCATCAAACCTCAATCCATACCAGATTAGTATATGTATTTCTAGTTTATAGTTAATATACATCATATATTAACAATGAAACTATGGTTTTCATCTTCCTATGACATACAATATAACTCACACCTATATACAATGTTCCACATACTGTGGAAATATTGTCAACATAATATTATCTCAATCAATAAAAGTAAAACTGTGAATTGTATTATAAATACCCAAACATAAACATTATATATTCTAGTTATTTCAAATTGAATTCACTTCTCTAAATTCCCAAAGATATTTCCTATTTATAGTTTTACAATATTGAGACAGAACTTATGCATATCAACCTATTAGACTATAATGTGGGTACCATAAAAACAATATCTATTTCCTTGAAAACATTAAATTTTTAACACAAAAAACAACATAATTTTTTTGAAAAATATACATAACATTTAACATGACTTCCTTAATTATTTTACACATCGTTATAACTGGGTAAAACATTTAAAATCATGGAATAAGAATAAAAATATCAGTAAGGGATATAAAAATAATGAAATAAACCATTAATCCTTGAATAATTAAAAACCTATGAATTTATTTTGACAAAGACATAGTTATCATCCATATTTACTTAAATTGTGAGACATGAGGTTTTCATATGAAATTAATTAACATATATAAAACCATAAATTATTCATAGGAAATCACTAACAAATATTTTAACCCTCACTACTACCTTATTATTTTTAAACCTTACTACTACATTAAAATGTATCTTTCATTTTAACATTATGGTGTTACCATCACAATTACATTTGGAGTAACCATTCGACCGACCTCCAACCAACATATACCAAATGAATCAGAGGGAGATATAAGACCCAATGTTCATGATAATAAATACCTAAGAACCATAACATAATTATAAAACATGAAAAATTTTATAAAAAATTTCTTTTGGATTTAGTAAAACATAATTTTAAACAATAATTTTAAAATAAATGTGACTTAAAAATATTATATAAGTGATGTGAGAATTTATTGAATGAATGTAATAGGTGTATAAACTATAAATACAAATAATAAAACATAATATGAATTAAATTATTTACAGAGATAATCTTAGTCCCACATTCTTAATTGAATAGAATGTTTAACCAAAGAATGTAAACTCGGTTATGAATTTCTTTACCCCTGGTTTGTATTACTTAAAACTTTACTAAACATACTATATAATGCATAAAATGGTGTTAATATGTTTCCAAAATATAAAATAATGCCTTTAATAATATTGGTTATATGTTATTAGGATGAATCATTAGATAAATAATTTGATATTTTCATTTAGATCATTTTGGCGATTCTTCAATAATCACAAACCTGTTTTATCATATACCATAAATATTATGATTATATGATAATTCAAAAACAAAATAGAGGTAATATCATACAAATAAAAAACTATTTTTACCATTAAAATTATTTTAAAAATAGCTTTTAAGGATGAAAATAAAATTTAAGACACATCATCCATGATGTCGGTAAATCGACACATCACATACAATGTTTTTATTTTTAGAATAACAGGAAGAAGAGAGGAAGAATCATTATAAATTTTTACAATAAACATGATAAAAATACAGAATATATATAATACTAGAGAATTAATTCTTCCTGGATAAATGGATGTGAATAGAGTATAATAAAGTAAAATAATTGAATAGAAAACACAAGAAAATTAAAGTGGTTCTTTACCGCTTGATCTCTTATCATTCAGATCCGCATTAAGGCCTTTGGTTTTTGCCTTTTTATGAGACCAGTAGACCGTGGATGTGGGGAAGAACATTAATAACTATATTGGTATTAATTTAGAATAATATAAAATATTTAGAGGTGTGATAAGAATAGGGGGTGAGGGTGGAATTTATATTGAAAGTGATGGAGTTTTTAATTAATTCCAAAGGACACCTCATTAGTGGTATTTAAAAAACCATGGGCTTGGCCATGGGTTTTCCTAAGGTATTGGACACTTGGGACACCTTATATCATATTTTTATATACAAGAGTCAAATTGAATGATTAAATTATTATTATATCATTATGACGTCGTTAAGCACTACATAACAAAAAAATTGAACTGTTACTATTTGCCAAAAATTCATCAATCTCAGAATAATACCAAAAAAAATATAACTATTTTTCAATTTGAACAATAAAAAAACGGACTCCATTTTTTTAGAATAATTTTCTATATATGATTAATTTAATTTTTAAATAAATTCTTTCTTAAAAAAACAATTTTAAAATGATAACTCATTATATATCACCTTGAATAATTAATCAAGATCTCATTATCTTATAACATTATGAAAATAAAATGATTATATTATTTGATAGTCATAATGGGCATATTACTATTCATAAGGGGATGTTACTATTCACCAAAAAAAATGTTGGTTCTACCGGACACCGAATAACTTACTAATCATAACCATAGATGTTCGTTTTTTGAAATTCAAATTGATGAAGAAGAACAATTAAGTTTAACAACTAGAATTAAAAAATTTATATAAATAATGTATAATAATGTATAGAATCCGTGTTTGATGGATTTGAATTTATTTTTAAATCCTTGGCTGGTTACATTCATCCAACCTTCTAGAAATTGTGTCCTCACAATTTTTTACTTATTAAAAAAGTGAGGGTACCTTTCCCTTATAGAATTTTCTAATTCCAGTGTTTCTTCTTAAACTATGTGTTTTATCCACAATAACTTTACCTACTGGATTAAAATATTCCACAATATTTTTTCCCTTTGATAAAAATCTAAACATGTTTATATTTATAAGAATGCTTCTCTTCTAACCGTAATACTTCTTAGATCAAAACATGAGATGAATCTAGCACATAATTTATCAACATCGAAACATGAATAACATTGTGCACCTATGATAATCATGGAGGAAAAGCTAGTCAGTAGGTATCTTGTTCAATATTATAAATTATATAATAAGGTCCAATGAACTGTGGACTTATGTATCCTTTTTACCAAATTTCATAACAGTTTTACATGGTGAGATTCTAAGAAACACATAATCACCTACCTCGATAAAATTGTCTTCCCTCATGTTATTTGCATAGAGTTTCTTCATTTTTTGAGATATCATCATGTGTTTCTAGATAATCTTAGCTTTCTCAGTCACATACTCTATTAATTCTACTCTCATCAACTTCCTTTCATCGACTTCATCCCAAAAAGATGGAGTTCGACACTTCTTCCCATATAATTCCTCAAATGGTTACATCTGTATACTGGAATGAAAACTATTATTATATCAAAATTAAAATAAAAGAATATGTTAATCCCAACTTCCATGGTAGCCCCTTGAAAAAAATCAAAGCATATCCTTTAAATTTTAAATCATATGTTGTGACTTCCCATCTATTTGGGGATGAAAAACAGTCATAGAATTTAATTCTATCCCCAATGAATTCTAAATTCCATTCAAAAAGTTATAAGTAATCTTGGGATCACAGTCAGATATAATAGAAAGAGGAAATACCTAAATCATGACAATCTCTTTGAGGTATAGTTGAGAAAGATGACCCAAATACATAATATCTTGAATATGATATAAATAAACAGATTTTTCAATCGATCTACAATAACCCAGATTGCATTTTTCACTCGATAAGTCTTTGGTAGTATCAAATCAATGTCCATGGTTATATTTTCCCATTTCCTCTCTATAAATAGTAAAGGATGAAGCATACCCTTTGGTAACTACCACACTTCATTAATTTTTTGAGATGTCAAACATTTCATTTTAAAATCTACATTATCCCTTTTCATTCCAATCGACCAATAATACTCTCAAAGGGATCTATACATATTTGTTTTTCAAGGATGAAATTGAAACAAAGAACTATGATTTTCATACAACAATTATTTATTCATATGAGAATCACAAGGAACACATAATATCATTCCAAATCATAGAACAAAATATTTATCAATTTTAAATTCTAAAACATGCACATTTTAAAAAATTCTACCTGTTTCTATAACTCCCCATCTTACTTCGGTAATTTATTAATTCTGTCTAACAACGATGATTTCACATCAACCTAAAACAAAATAGAGGAATTTCTTGCACCAAAAAAATCCAAGAAAAAAGTCATCAAATCATTAATCATGGTTCATGTTTCAGATGTAACAGGGTTAATGATTGATGATGTTTTTGGATCAAGGCATCCACCAATTTTTTTATTTTCTAGTATGGTAATTGATCATGAAATCATAACCCATTATCAATTAAATCCATATTCTCTACCTCATCTTTAATAAATTCTGAGTGAATATATAATTTATACATTTATGGTCAATATATATTTCACATTTTTATCAATATAAATGATGCCTCCAATTTTTCAAACAAAAAACCCACTGTTACTGATTACAAATCATGTATTGAATAATTTAACTCATGAGGTTTCAGTTTTCATGAATTATAAGAGATTACTTTATCATTCTGCATCAAGACAAAACCATGTATCTTCAATGAAGAATCAATATAAATGAAAAACTCATCATTTCTGGAAGGTAGGGTGATATTTAGAGCATTCACAAATCATTTTTTTAATTTCTGAAAGAAATCATCCCATTTCTTTTCATCTTGGCGAATTTACCTCCATTTTTAGGTAACAAAGTCAGTGGGCAAGATAACTATGCAATTGTTTTGAAAACCTGTTGGAAATGACCACCTAATCAATGAAAACATGGAATAACTGTAAATTTTTTAGTTTTTTCCATTTGTTAACCACTTTTATTTTGTAAGTATCAAATGTTATTCCATCCTTATTTACAATGTTCCCAAGAAAAGAAATTCTAACAACTAAAAATCAACCATTCATAATTTTCTATATATTTTCTTTTCTTTTAAAGATTAAAAAACAATTAATAGATGTTTTAATTTTATTCGTTACTTATAAATTATACAACAATGTAATCAAGAAAAAACCACAAACATATACAATAATTCAGGAAATATTTTATACATAAGATCCATGAATACAAAAAGTGAATTAGTTAACCCAAATGACATAGTAAATAATTAATAATGATTATATCTATTTCAAAAATATATTTTTGTAATGTAATCATCCTTCTCCTTCAGTTTATGGTACACAAATTTCATGTAAAACATGGAAAAATACTAAGCTACATAGAACAAATCCAATGAGTCATCGATGTGAGTAAAATGATACTTATTATTAATATAAATTTTATTGTATGATCTTCAATCAATGTAAAGTATAATCTATACATCATTATTTTTAATGAATAAAATAAGAGTTCCACGTAGTGAAGTGCTAAGATGAATGAAACCATTATTGAGCAACTATTACAAATTATTTCTCAATTCATGAAGTTCTATTTTATCAATTCAATACATGGGATTTGAAATTTTCATAGCACTAGAAACTACATCATTATTTAACTCAACTTTTTAATTATTTATAACACCAGGTAACTCATTAGGAAAAACATCAATGTATTCATTTACCACAAGAACATAATTAATCTAAACTATTCCTTTGTTTTAAACAATATGTGAAAGATAAATTTCATTTCCATCATTCATCAATTTATGAGCTTCCTGTTATGTTGTAAATTTTATGGGTTTGTTCTTATATAAAAACTGAATCTCTTTATAAAAAAACTAATTTACATCTAAAATCAGTCTTAGCATGATAAATAGAAATCCAATCCATACCCTGAATGTGATCAAAATATTATATGTAAATATCAACAATGATTTCATGTAATGTCTTTTCTCGTATAATAATAGGATGATCCTTAAATTTCATTTTTCTATAATATTTCCCCCTGGTATTTTAACCATAAGTTACAGTCTCATTTATGGAGGTGAAATTTTTAGTTCATATGAAAATTTCTCAAAAAAAAATGAATGTGTAGACCCCATATAAAATAAGTCTTTAGAAAAATATGAGTTACGAAATTACCTGATTACACTTTATTGGATGTCCCCAAATCTCCTGCTATAGATTTATAGGATCTCACTCCACATTTATACATAGAGACTACCTTTTTTCCATCACTCAGTTCATTCTTTAGAAATGCATTGGAATAATGAACCATCTCATCACATTTGAATCACATTATAGTTTTCTTATTAGTATTGGTATTAAGATAATTTTCATTAAAATCTTGTCAAATTTTTCCAAATATATCACATCAAAAACACTTCCTAGTTTTTGTAAGGCATTCCCCCGGGTGATTTTTACCACAATTTTCAAAAATAGGAAACCTGAATTTCTTACCATCATATTTCTTTGATTGATTCATAACCATAACATTTCATCTTGAAGAATTCGTTTTTGTTTTCATAGTATAATTGATCATCATCAAACCCAATTCCTACAATTTCATCACATCATATATGTTTTTAATGACAATTTATATCATTGGAAGACAATGCACTTTGATATCCTGGCTTCAATTCTAGGTAAAAAATGTTGATGATTATATCAATATGTAGAATAATATTTATAGAATTCATTTCATGTCGGGTGGATTTTTCTTCATATATTACCACTAAATATTCCCCTTTTCCCCCTCAAATTATGGAATTTATTATCCATCCTATATCGAACCACCTTAGGAAAATATTTTTCATGTAAACACTTTTAAATTCATGCCAGCCTAGGGCTCCAATAAATTCAATATTATTGATATTATTGACTATTTACAACCATTGATATGATACAACTTCAAAACTATAAATGGAAAGACTAACATTTTTCTATATGAACCTACCATATCCTTGAATATATTTTAATGGGTATTAATCCATCCTTTAGTTGATACTTGGTAGAAATATCCACACAAAGCAGGAGTGTGTTGATTCATAAAATGTTGCACTATTATCATGTACCTTTATGGTATATCTGGTTTTTCTCTTTCATGGATGATATTACATTTATTTATTGTTCTTGCTGACCCATTACAATTACAAACACCTCAGTTATAATTCCCAACATTCCTAGTTGAAGATTCAGAAAAGATCATCCTTAAACATTATATAATCTAGCTATTTCATCTAGATTTCACTTCCTTAAAATCCAAAATATCATTTATGTTTTTCTGTTTAGAATTATAGAAAATACCATATACATATCCACCCAAAATCATACAAAATGGAAACCATTAAAACAATATCCATTTATCAAAAAAACATGAAATTTTAACACAAAACAACAACATGATTTCATTGAAAATTGTCATAACATTAAAAGTGACTTCCTTATTTATTTTACACATGCTTATATCCTGTGATTTTATAAAACATTGTATCATCATGAAAGGATCAATAAGGGATATTAAAATAAAGAAGGAAAACATTAGTCTTTGAATATTTAAAAACATATGAAATAATTTTCACAAAGTCATACTTCTCACACATATTTACTTAACCTGGGAAACATGATACTTCCATAAAACATTATAGAAAATATATAAAACAATAAATTAATAGTGGGGATTAATTACTTATATTGTAACCCCCACAGATACCATATTATTTTTAACCCTTACAGTTACATTATAATATCACCCTCATGACTACCTTATGGTGTAACAATCGTAGTTACACATGGAGTAACCATACAACAGACTTTCATCTTACACATACCCTATACATTAGATGAATATTTATATCCCACCCTTCATCATAAAAAATTCTCAAGAACTATAAAATAATCATAAAATTTGAAGTGTTGCATAAAAATATTGCTTTTGGATTTTATAAAATATAAATTTAGAAGATAATTTTAAAAGAAAAGTACCTTACAAATATCATATATTTGAAGTGAGAATTTTTAGAATGAAAGGAATTTGTGTATACACAAGAAATACACATAATAAAACATGATATGAACTAAATTAATTGAAAAAATAATCATACTACTACATAATTAATGAAATAGATGGTTAACCCAAAAAATGGAAGCTCTCTTAAGAATTCACATAGATCTGGTTCATATTACATAAAAAATATCTAAACCTATAGTATAATGGTTAATATGGTGTTAATATGTTTCCAACAAAATAAATTATTCCATAAAAAAATTTATTATATGTTATAAGGATAAATCATTAGACAAACCATTTATGATTTTAGTTTAGAGCATTTTTGTGGTTCATCAATAATCACGAACATGTTTCATCATATTACTTTAATATTATGCATATAAGTTAATTGAATATGATAAGAGAGGTCATATAATAAAAATTAAAAAAACATTTGACTATTAAATTTTTTTTCCAACCATATTTGACTGATGAAAAGGAAATTGAAGTCACATCGACCACGATGTCAGAAAATCGATACATCATGGATGATGTTTTTATTATTATAATAATAATAATATGAGAGGATGAATCATGATAAATTTTACCAAAAACAAAAAAAATATCCAAAATTTATATAAATCCACATCATTCATGATTATCGGATAAAGGACGATGAATAGAGTATAAGAAACAAAAATAATTTAAAGGAAAACATAATAAAATAGAAATGATATTTACCTCTTAATATCACCTCCCTTTTATCTTCTAAATGACCCTTTTGTGAGAGAAACAGGTCTTGGACGTGGGGAAGAGCCTTAGGAAGGTTATTGGGAAAATTTTAGGCAATTATTAAAGCTTGAGAGGTCTACGAGGAAGAAGTGGTGAGGGTGGTATTTATAGTGAAAGTAAGGGATTTTTTAATTAACTTAAAAGGACTACTCATTAGTGGTACTTTCAAACCATGGGCTTGCCAACTATTTTTCCATTGGTTTTGAAAAATTGTAACAAATAATATGATATTTTAATCCTTAAGAGTTCAGCATAATTATTACTTCATTATTACATCATTATGATGTCATTAAACACCAGAAAACATAAAACTGTATATTTTACTAATCACCAAAATTTCATCTATCTTAGAAAATACAAAAAAACACTCTAACAATTTTTTGACCTGTATAATTAAAAAATTAACTCCATTTTTGGAGAAGAATTTTATATATATGAATTATTTAATTTTTCAATTAAATCATTATTTATTCATAAAAATAAAAATTTTAAAACTATAACTCGTTTTATATCATCTTGAAAAACTAATAAAATCACATTATATTATATCCTTTTGAAAATAAAATAGTAATATGATTTACAATAGGTAAAGGCCATATTATTATTCCTATTACTTTTCATAATGGTATGTTACTATTTGTAATGTTCCGGAAATTTCAAGGAAATTTTTTTTCTTAATTTTCTTTGAAATTTTACAAGAACGCAGTTTCAGACGGCGCCTGATTCCGAGGCCCGGTGTGCCCGGAATTAATTTCCGAAGTTTGGATCGGGTACGTTCAGTGAACGAGCGAGCGGGAATTTATATCTTTTGAAACAGTGCCCGGAATCGAATTCCGAGGAAACCGATGGAACTGCAGCACCAGTAATTTCTTAAGAACACCATTTCCGGAGTTGTGTTTATCCGAGAGAAGATGATAAAAATTGTCGAAGTTTAATTTATAACTTATCTACAATTTTTATTTTCTTGTTAAGTAGATTAAGAGTTATGTTACAACACTTGACCCTCTCTTAAGTGGTTTTAACCTATGTAAGGGAGTCAGGGGTGGGACCCACTTGGAGTTAACCACCCATGGAAGGATTTAAGGTGAGTTGGGGCCCACACGAACCCCACCCCTTCACTTTTCCCATAACCCCCTAACTCCCTCTTTATTTTGAAACTCCTCACCTCCCTCTTTATTTTGAAACTCCTCAACTCCCTATTTATTTTGAAACTCCTCAACTCCCGCTTTATTTTGAAACTCCTTCTCTCCCTCTCTCCCTCATAACTCATGCCAACTAGCACTGAAATTATGTTATTGAAACTCTTAATCAATTAAGTGTTTGAATTTTGAACTTACAATGCATGGCATGATTAAAATAAAATAAGGGGAAACCTTGTTTTATTTGGAGGTTGAATTGTGGTGGGAGGATTTTTGAGAAAGAGCCTTTGTGTGATAGAAGAAGGAAGCTCCTTCTTCGTTGAAGAATGTCCTCCTCTCCGTGAAGGATGGCTCTTCTCCGATGAAGAACATCGATCCCTCAACTTAGAACGACTCGGTGATCACGGTTCTTCATCCTCTTTTTCCTCCACGACAAGGGAGAAGCCACTGACGTAGGGAACTCTCCAACGACAACGCGCCTTCCTTCTTCATCTCCGCAACAAGTTAGGAGACGTCGTTTCCTCCTCAGACGTACCCCAACATCCATGGAACCGACGTCCGATCTCTGTGACATCATTCTCCGCGACGCCGTTCTCCGCGACGCCCGACGTGCGACGTCAAATATCCAAGTAGGGGTTTGTTGTTGCTTTATTTCATTATTTTCCGTTCTTGGTTCTAGCATGACAAACTTGAGGATGAACGATTAAGTGTTATCGTCTAACGAGAGGGGGACCGGACCGCACAAACACGGTCGAACCCCCCCTCCTTTGTTCTTGAATGTTTTTTGCGGATGAAACGAGATAGCGTGGTGCCGTCGCACCACGCGGGAATCACACGAAAATTATTGCACGGCGCCATCGCGCCGCTCCGTGGAAAGAATTATCATGAACGGGACGCCATCGCGCCGCGTCGAAGGAAACCAAAGACGCCGCGGCCGGAGCGGGGCCGCGGCGGAGGGGCGCGGTGCTGTCGCACCGCGCCGGATAACGAAGGTCGCGGCCGGTTCCGGGCCGCGGCGGATCGTGATGACCGGCGGCCAGCCGGGCCGCCGGTGTCGGAAGACGGAAGAAGACCAGCCCTTGCCGGTCCTGTTGACAAGAAGCCGAACGGCCGAGTTGGTGGAAATCGGGGGAATTTAATTCCCCAGGGCAGTTATTTGGACCCCCATTATGAGGGGGGCCGGTTTCACAATGGGGGGGGGGGGCCGTTTCCAGCGAGCTCGGCCTTCGGCCGAGCTGGCAGCGCGCCCAGCGCGCTGCCTTGCGCCGAACCCGTGCGCCTAGCCGGTTCGCCGGTCCGGGCCGGGGCGGGCTGTGCCGGGCCGGGTCGACCCCGTCCGGGGCGGGCTGTGCCGGGCCGGGTCGACCCCGTCCGGGGCGGGTCGACCCGGTTCAGGCCGGGACGGCCCGGGCCCGAAACCCCTGTTACCGAGCGGTTTGGTCAAATGCTCGTATCTTGGGCTACATGCCTCCAAACGACTCGCCGTCAGCGGCAAAGCGATCCTTGGATCGAGACGGTCATTTCGGTATACTATACTCAAGGTGCACCTTTCTTTTCGGGAGCCTACGTGGTTAAAACTCCATAGTTAAGCGTGCTTGGCCTAGAGTAGTGATCAGGATGGGTGACCTCCTGGGAAGTTTCCCAAGGTGGGTGTGAGACGGAAAGGCCAATAAATAACAGAACAGACGTCTGATTGACGCACCGTCTATTTCGTTGAATTCGTCTAGGTGAGATGGATCTTTTGGCTTACTCCGCTCGAGGTTTGGATGCCGACGGAGTGCGTTCGGGTTGGAACAAACCGAAATCCAACCGGGACCCTGGAACGAAAAAGCCAATAACTCTCAGACCGGGCGTCCGATTGACGTGCCGTCTGTTGCGTTGAGTTCCTGTTGACGATACGGAACTTTTGGCATCCTCTGCCCGAGTTTTGGATGCAGATGGATAGTGGCCGGGTTGGATCACACCGAAATCCAACCGGGCCCCTGGAACGGAAAAGCTGATATCTTTCTGACAGAACGTCCGTTTGACGAACCGTCAGCGGCGTTGGTGATCGCGTTGAGAAATGGTCCCTATGAGTTTACCCAATGAGAGTTCGGGGTACATTTGAGATACGGCCGGGTTTGGTTTGCTCACGAAACCAACCGGGCCCCTGGGACGAAAAGGCTAATAACTCACAGACCGGGCGTCTGATTGACGCGCCGTCTGTTGCATTGAGACCCCTATGACATGGCGGTCCTTTGAGATACTTCTTCGTGGGACTTTGAGATACTTGGAGTATCTACCTGTAGCTCGTGGAGCGGACCCTCCCAGTGACGAGCGTGCGGAGTACGGAGACCGTGTAGCTGGCTGAGACCCGACGACTGCTGATCGAACGACTCGGTGTGTTACACCGGTGCGATTGGTTGTAGCAGCACATGGGAGCGCTTGGTTGTAGGGGCAGACCCACGACAGAGGTGCGCTTGTTTGTAGCGGCACATGGGAGCGCTTGGTTGTAGCGGCAGACCCACGACAGAGGTGCGCTTGGTTGTAGCGGCACATGGTAGCGCTTGGTTGTAGCGGCAGACCCACGACAGAGGTGCGCTTGGTTGTAGCGGCTTGTAGCAGCTGGCCCGCACTACTCGATGGGTGGAGTTCTTCAACAGTCTTAGGTTAGTGAGCAGTACCTCGGAGTCGTGACAGGACCACTGTACACTCCAGAGACAGAGCTCTTCAGCATTTACGGTTTCGATAATGAAAATCCTAGTTTGAGCTGAGACTTTTGACCTTGTGTTTACCTCATGATTGAGATGGGTCACTTGCTAACTTAGGTATATGTATGGGCATATACCCGGGTAGTGGTTATCCGTTGATTTCACAATCCTTGTGTTTCCTCATGATTGAGATGGGTTACTTGATAACTTAGGTATATGTATGGGCATATACCTATGTAGAGGTTATCTGTTGAGATCTTCTTTGTGGTTATCCTTGTTGGTTTAGTGAGACCTTGAGGGTCTCGGGGTCCCTACTGAGTATCGTTATACTCACCCCTGCACGGGTTGTGCCCGCACCTCGTTGTGTTGGTTGCAGACGAAGGGCAGTGCTGACAGAGGCCGAGTGTTCGAGGACTGGATGGTACCTAGAGGTGGACTATACGAAGAGACGGTACCCGGAGGAGGACCTCACGACGAGACGGTACCCAGAGGTGGACGTGACGACGAGGCGGTACCTGGAGGTGGACCACTGGGCGAGACATACTCGGAGCGGACGGCGGGACCTGAGGAGTAGAGGAGTTATCTGTAGCCACCCTTCAGGTGGGATTTCCAGTGGACAGCTCGGCGTAGCAGCTTTACTTTTCAGTTTCTGTTTTCCCTTTCGATTTGATCTTTACAGTTGGGATTGTATTTCCGGCCCCTTTTTACTTTCCGCACTTACTATTATACTCAGTTTTTATTTAGTGTTTACTTCTTCCACTTGTACTCTGTGGTGATTGTTTTCTTTTATAAAGGAAATGCCTTCCCAGTTATCGGGATTTTATGCCTTTGGTGCTAGTCGCCAGCCCCTGGCCTATGGAAGGCGGGTTTGGGGTAGTCACGGCACGGGCCCCGAGGACAGGTCGTGACAAATTTGTATCATAGGAGTTCGGTTCTACCGCAGAACTTATAACTCTGATGTTTCTTTCTGTGAAGCAATAGTGTTAAGGGTACCGAGTGTGGTTTTCAGTTCAGGGAGTCCAGTGTTGGTGCGGGCGGCCGACGTATCCATACACCAGGACCCTGACAACTGATTTCCGACTTTGTGCACGAAAACACTAATTGCGTGTGTGTTTCCAGAAGTTTTTAAATGTCAGCTCAAACCAGGTCATCTCACCAGGTATAAACGTTTGACCATGTCATGATGTTTCCTTCAGGATGCCTTTTCTCGGACGACCAGCTAGAGCCCAGAGGGATGTGCGTGCTGACAGCCTGTCGAGCGACGAGGCTTCGGTACAGGGCCCTCTTGCAGTTGAGGCACCAGCGGAGGCACCAGCGGTACTACTACCCGTTGGGCCACCGATGCCACCAGCCCCCGCAGTAGGCGATGCACGACGCTTGAGCGCACTGCACGAGTTCCAGTGCCAGAGGCCACCTAGGTTCCGGGGAGAGACGGACACGCAGTCGGCTAAGGATTGGCTGGAGGCTGTGGTGGGAGTCTTCAGGCTAGTGGGGACGCCGGCAGACTTCATGGTGATCTTTGCTGCCAGCCTCCTTCAGGCAGCAGCAGGCAGGTGGTGGAGCCACTTGTTTCAGTTTTGCGACGGGATGACCTTCTTATGGGAAGACTTTGAGTCCTTCTTCAGGGTAAGTTTGTGCCAGTAGCTCTACACCCCGAGCGTGTACAAGAGCTTCTGCCTTTGCTGCGTGTTTTTCGATCTGTAGCCGAGTCATCTGTAGACAGTAGACAGATGATGCAGAGGTCCAGGATGACCGGACTAGCAGTTGGACGATCTCGGGTTTTAGGACCGGTGGTGCGTGGCACCCGAGGTGGGTTCAGAGCCAGGCGTTCCAGAAACGGGCAATGTTACTCCTGCGGCGGGAAGTGTCACCTGGCACGTGACTGTCCGACTCCTCGTACGATTGATCAGCGGGTGTTGGAGGAGCCACCGAGATAGAAGCAGCGGCGAGTGCTTGAGCAACAGTTGGGCAGTCGACAAGGCAGTAGAGCTCTGAGAGCAGGTGGGCAGGAGAGGAACTAGTGGATACGTCCTTTGTACTTCTAGTTGAATGTTTCTTTTGTATTCGTGTCTTTGTACTATGAGCTGCAATAATAAAAAGACACTTATCTTTGTTTGCTTTCTTGTCCTTTTGTTTGGTTGATGTTGAGTGGTCCCGGTTAAAACTGTTGAATTGACCCTCACTTTCGAGATTTCTACTGGAGGGGACCTAGTGACCTCACACTGATGCTGACAGTGTGACTCGACCCTTGGAGGCGAGAGTGACAGTTGAATCTCTTAGTAGTTACGTCGAGGCCTTACGACGTCATCCATGGAATGAATGCATTATTCATGTCCGGATTGACTGTATTAGGCAATGAATGTGGTTCATCCAGGGGATGAGACCAGGTTTCTCTTATCGGCAAAGAAGAAATCATAGCAGCTCTTGTGAGACTAAAGGAGGTCCATGACATCCAAGAGAGGATGAAGACAGCACAGTGCAGAAAGAAACAGGAATCTAGTGCCAGTCTTAGAGACTCAGGCGTGTTAAAGAAGAGGATGCTTAAAGGAGAGATGAGTCTATGAAGTAGTAGACGTGGAGGCAGAGCTAGGAGAGAAGCATGAGGTGGTGTACATCCTAACATGTTACAACCTCCCGCATTAGTTATTCCCGCCAGGCTCAGGTAGCTGGAGGGAGGAGGAAGAATGCGGCTACTTGCGATCAAGGAGTGTGACCCAATGGCTCTAGAAATGATTCAAGGGACAGTCTGTGTCCACTACTAGTTTTTGTAGTAACGGACGTCGATGTGAATCATTCCTTGCTTTCACAAATCTTGTTCCAGACCTAGAGTTTCTGGTAAGCCGTGGACTTGACCCTCATGTCTGGAGATACCTTGGGAGGAGACTCGATAATCACACTTACGCCGATGGTGTGGTCAGACCCTCGAGGCGAGAGTTTCGGTTGGAATCTCTTGGTGGCAGCGTCGACGCCTTAAGACGTCAGTTTGAGTATGGAATGGACAATAACTGTTCATACTCAAATTGACAGTTTTAGGCAAACGTCGGGATGGGTTTTCCTTGGTCGGCGGAAAAGGAAACCCCAGACAGCGCATGGTAACTCTTGCACAGGAGGGTGCGACTGATCACTCTTGAGTCGGTCAACCTTACCCTCGTGACAACAGCCTTTCGAGTTCCAGTTCTAACAGAAAATGGAGACCTCTGGAGTTCGAGGATGATTATCACGTCCTTATACGGGTCTCACCTCGACGTGGTTTACGGAGATGTGTCCAAGGCGGCAAGTTATCTCCAGGGTTCAGCGGACCTTCTTAGGTCCCCAGCTGGGTAGGCGGGGTGGTTTACTACTTGACCAATTCACCGCAGTTGCACCAGGTGCACGACGACTTCCACATACCTCAACTAAGGAGATACGTGCTCGACCCTTCGCATACCATCGACCATGAGGTGCTGGATGATGGCGATGGGGTGTCTTTCATGGAGATTCCAGTGGAGATCGAGGATCGACAAGAGCAGATCCTAGGAGGACGATCGATTCCTCGGGTGCACATTCCTTGGCAGTACGAACACAATAGGTGAGCACATAGGAGCGGAAGGCTCAGATGCGTGCTCGGTACCGCTTTTGTGACCCTAGTTTGTGTTGAAGCTTTACGGGGACGTAAAGCCCTGAGGTGGGAGTAATGTAAAGATCCGGAAATTTCAATGAAATTTTTTTTCTTAATTTTATTTGGAATTTTACAAGAATGCAGTTTCTGATGGCACCTGATTCCGAGGCCCGGTGTGCCCGGAATTAATTTCCGAAGTTTGGCTCAGGTACGTTCAGTGAACGAGCGAGCGGGAATTTCTATCTTTTGAACCAGTGCCCGGAATCGAATTCCGAGGGCACCGATGGAATCGCAGTGCTGGTAATTTCTTAAGAACGCCATTTTCCGGAGTGGCGTTTATCCGAGAGAAGATGATAAAAATTGTGGAAGTTTAATTTATAACTTATCTACAATTTTTATTTTCTTGTTAAGTAGATTAAGTGTTATGTTACAACACTTGACCCTCTCTTAAGTGGTTTTAACCTATGTAAGGGAGTTAGGGGTGGGACCCACTTGGAGTTAACCACCCGTGGAAGGATTTAAGGTGAGGTGGGGCCCACACGAACCCCACCCCTTCACTTTTCCCATAACCCCCTAACTCCCTCTTTATTTTGAAACTCCTCACCTCCCTCTATATTTGGAAACTCCTCAACTCCCTCTTTATTTTGAAACTCCTCAACTCCCTCATTATTTTGAAACTCCTTCTCTCCCTCTCTCCCTCATAACTCATGCCAACTAGCACTTAAATTATGTTATTGAAACTCTTAATCAATTAAGTGTTTGATTTTTGAACTTACAATGCATGGCATGATTAAAATAAAATAAGGGGAAACCTTGTTTTATTTGGAGGTTGAATTGTGGTGGGAGGATTTTTGAGAAAGAGCCTTTGTGTGATAGAAGAAGGAAGCTACTTCTTCGTTGAAGAACGTCCTCCTCTCCGTGAAGAACGGTTCTTCTCCGATGAAGAACATCGATCTCTCAACTTAGAATGACTCGGTGATCACGGTTCTTCATCCTCTTTTTCCTCCACGACAAGGGAGAAGACACCGACGTAGGGAACTCTCCAACGACAACGCGCCTTCCTTCTTCATCTCCCCAACAAGTGAGGAGACGTCGTTTCCTCCTCGAACGTACCCCAACATCCATGGAATTGATGTCCGATCTCTGCGACATCATTCTCCGCGACGCCGTTCTCCGCGACGCCCGACGTGCGACGTCAAATATCCAAGTAGGGGTTTGTTGTTGCTTAATTTCATTAATTTCCGTTCTTGGATCTAGAATGACAAACTTGAGGATGAACAATTAAGTGTTATCGTCTAACGAGAGGGGGACCGGACCGCACAAACACGGCCGAACCCCCCCTCCTTTGTTCTTGAATGTTTCTTGAGGATGAAACGAGATAGCGTGGTGTCGTCGCACCACGCGGGAATCACACGGAAATTATTGCGTGGAGCCGTCGCGCCTCGCCGTTGAAAGAATTGTCATGAACGCGAAGCCGTCGCGCCACGTCGAAGGAAACGGAAGACGCCGCGGCCGGAGCGGGGCCGCGGCGGAGGGGCGCGGTGACGTCGCACCGCGCCGGATGACGAAGGCCGCGGCAGATCGTGATGACCGACGGCCAGCCGGGCCGCCGGTGCCGGAAGACGAAAGAGGACCAGCCCTTGCCGGTCCTGTTGACAAGAAGCCGGCCGGCCAGGTCGGGCCGGCCGTGTTGGTGGAAACCGGGGGAATTTAATTCCCCCGGGCAGTTATTTGGCCCCCCATTATAAGGGTGCCCGGTTTCACAAAGGGGGGGGGGGGGCAGGCGGCCCCCCGTTTACAGCCAGCTCGGCCTTCGGGCGAGCTGGCAGCGCGCCCAGAGCGCTGCCTTGCGCCGAACCGGTTCGCCGGGCCGGGCCGCGCTGGGCCGCGACGGGCCGGGCCGTGCTGTGCCGGGCCGGGTCGACCCCGTCCGGGGCGGGTCGACCCGGATCGGGCAATCCGGGGGGTCTCGGGCCGGGACGGCCCGGGCCTGAAACCCCCGTTACCGAGCGGTTTGGTCAAATGCCCGTATCTTGTGATACGGGCCTCCAAACGACTCGCCGTCAGCGGAAACACGATCCTTGGATCGAGACGGTCGTTTTGGTATACTATACTCAAGGTGCACCTCCCTTTTCGGGAGCCTACATGGTTAAAACTCCATAGTTAAGCATTCTTGGCCTAGAGTAGTGATCAGGATGGGTGACCTCCTGGGGAGTTTCCCAGGGTGGGTGTGAGACGGAAAGGCAAATAAATAACAGACCAGGCGTCCGATTGACGCGCCGTCTGTTTCGTTGAATTCCTCTAAGTGAGATGGATCTTTTGGCTTACTCCGCTCAAGGTTTGGATGCCGACGGAGTGCGGTCGGGTTGGAATGCACTGAAATTCAACCGGGCCCCTAGAACAAAAAAGCCAATAACTCTCAGACCGGGCGTCTGATTGACGCGCCGTCGGTTGCGTTGAGTTTCTGTTGACGATACGAAACTTTTGGCATCCTCCGCCCGAGTTTTGGATGCAGATGGATAGTGGCCGGGTTGGATCGCACCGAAATCCAACTGGGCCCTTGGAACGGAAAAGCTGATATTTTTCTGACAGAACGTCCGTTTGACGAACCGTCAGCGGCGTTGGTGATCGCGTTGAGAAACGGTCCCTATGAGTTTACCCTATAAGAGTTCGGGGTACAGTTGAGATACGGCCGGGTTTGGTTCGCTCACGAAACCAACCGGGCCGCTGGGACGAAAAGGCTAATAACTCACAGACCGGACGTCCGATTGACGCACCGTCTGTTGCGTTGAGACCCCTATGACGTGGTGGTCCTTTGAGATACTTCTTAGTGGGTCTTTGAGATACTTGGAGTATCGACCTGTAGCTCGTGGAGCGGACCCTCCCAGTGACGAGCGTGCGGAGTACGGAGACACTGTAGCTGGCTGAGACCCGACGACTGCTGATCGAACGACTCGGTGTGTTACAAAGGTGCGCTTGGTTGTAGAGGCACATGGGAGCGCTTGGTTGTAGCGGCAGACCCACGACAGAGGTGCGCTTTGTTGTAGCGGCACATGGGAGCGCTTGGATGTAGCGGCAGACCCACGACAGAGGTGCGCTAGGTTGTAGCGGCACATGGGAGCACTTGGTTGTAGCGGCAGACCCACGATAGAGGTGCGCTTGGTTGTAGCGGCACATGGGAGCGCATGGTTGTAGCAGCTGGCCCGCAGTACTCGATGGGTGGAGTTCTTCAGCAGTCTTAGGTTAGTGAGCAGTACCTTGGAGTTGTGACAGGACCACTGTACACTCCAGAGACGGAGCTCTTCAGCAGTTACGATTTCGATAATGAAAATCCTGGTTTGAGCTGAGACTTTTGACCTTGTGTTTACCTCATGATTGAGATGGGTCACTTGCTAACTTAGGTATATGTATGGGCATATACCCAGATAGTGGTTATCCGTTGATTTCACAATCCTTGTGTTTCCTCATGATTGAGATGGGTTACTCGATAACTTAGGTATATGTATGGGCATATACCTAAGTAGAGGTTATCTGTTGAGATCTTCTTTGTGGTTATCCTTGTTGGATTGGTGAGACCTTGAGGGTCTCGGGGTCTCTACTGAGTATCGTTATACTCACCGCTGCACGGGCTATGCCCGCACCTCGTTGTGTTGGTTGCAGACGACGGGCAGTGCTGACATAGTCCGAGTGTTCGAGGACTGGACGGTACCTGGAGGTGGACTATACGAAGAGATGGTACCTGGAGGAGGACCTCACGATGAGACGGTACCCAGAGGTGGACTTGACGACGAGGCGGTACCCGGAGGTGGACCACTGGGCGAGACATACTCGGAGCGGACGGCGGGACCTGAGGAACAGAGGAGCTATCTGTACCCACCCTTCAGGTGGGATTTCTAGTGGACAGCTCGACGTAGCAGCTTTACTTTTCAGTTGCTATTTTCCCTTTCGAGTTGTACTTTACAGTTGGGCTTGTATTTCCGGCCCCTTTTTACTTTCCGAACTTATTGTTGTACTCAGTTTTTACTTAGTGTTTACTTCTTCCGCTTGTACTCTGTGGTGCTTGTTTTCTTTTATAAAGGCAATTCCTTCCCAGTTATCGGGATTTTACACCTTTGGTGCTAGTCGCCAGCCCCTGGCCTATGGAAGGCGGGCTTGGGGTAGTCACGGCACGGGCCCCGAGGACGGGTCGTGACACTATTCACCAAAAAAAATTCTGTTCTATCATACTCTAAATAAAATAATTATCACAAATATAGATGTCTATTTTTAATAATTAAAATCATAGAAGTGGAAAAATGATGTTTAACAGCTAGTTTATAACTTTTTACTTCAAACAAAGTTTCATTATTTATATACTTATTGTTTCATTAATTTCAATTTATTTTTAAAACCATGAGGTGGTAAATGTATTATCTAAACTGGATCTATACAATAGTCTAAAACAAAATTTATTTTTGATATATATATGGATCCTTTTGGTTTTCCACATGTGAGATTCCATAGGATCACTTTAAAATAAAGTAAAAATTGTCATAATAAAAAAAAATTCCATATCTGGATGTTTTTAGGCTGACTAGGTCACAAATCCATTTACTATATTAAATTTTACTCATACTAGTTTTATCCTTATCTCTAATCCACTGAGTCCAAACATATATAAGAGTAAAAATACTATTAAATTCTTCCATTCCAAACATATTCAATATTTGTATAGATTAGTTTTCTGAATATTGAAAAAATAGGATTATCCCCATTAATGATTTAAAAAACAAAAAATTATGACATCTTACCGTGCATAAAAATTATAAAATGACTCTACATTTTTTATATTTTCTCATAAATATGATCATTATCAATTTAAAATTATGTCATCCACATATTCTATGATAGTGAGCATGCGTGTAGATATATCCATTACATTATGATTACTATCATCAATTCCATTAGAAAATTTATTATTCTCAAACATTCATATAAATAGGCATTTCTTGATCTAGGTTCTATTAGTATGCCCTATATTACTTTATTGAGACAAAAAATCAGGATACCATATGTATCAAGAAAAAATCGATCATTTTGTTTAATGAAAACCACTTATTCAATATCACCATTTAAGATGGATAATTCAATATAGATTTGGTAGATCGTGTTATACTTATATGCTTCCACTACCAAAAACATTTTAATGGTATCAAATATTTTCACTAATTAAAATGTTTCATTGAAGTCATCTCTTTCTATTGAGAATACGCAATAAATGATAGACATTATTTATTTCGTAGGTTATAACCTTTCCCATTTAATTTATTTTTGAATCCCACATAGTGCCAATGGTACATTGTTTTTAATTCATAATACATGACCCCAATGAGTGTTATTTTATATTTAAATAATATCTCTATTCATGTGAGAAATCCATTGTTTATGCTTAATTTTTATCATAAAGAGTTTAAGTTTATACTTGTGATATAAGAGCATTCTTTAATAACCACAATAATATTATGGTTTGGATATGTGCATATTATTGGGTGATAATATTCTCAAAATCAACATATTTCATTATACAACGATCCATCTAACTCTGACCCCCAGCTTCTTCCTTATCATTGGCCAAATTGGAGTAATCATCCACCATAAGATTTTCCTTTCTAGAATATTCCACTACCAATTTTTATTGAATATTCATGTTTTATAGATGCACCACATTGATATTAAAACATAATAAATTTACCTGTTAAATGATTATATTCAATATGTTTATCATCTTAACATTCTATAATCTCTGTTGAAATTTCTCCCACAATTCTACCCACTACAATTCGAAATATAACCTAAAAGGGTCCTTATTTATCACTTTCATTTAACATGTGAAAACTTTTGTTATTAAACATTATGAAACAAGATATCTTAAATATTATGATTTATTCAAAATTTGTATTTTTTTGTTACCATATCTCATTTGGAGTATTCTGTGTATTAGGGGCCAATGTACATATATTATTAATGTTCATAGTAGTGAATATAAATTCTCTCCAAATTAAATTTGGAATATAATTATTAGCTATTATTATTTTTACCATGTCTACAATTATATTATTGTTCCTATAATCCTAAACATTTTAATGTGTGTATTATGGTGTATATTAATGTTTCATCACATTTTTTTCTAAATATATCTTAAAATCAATTTAGGTGAACACCATTCAATTTTCAAACCCCACCTAATTAAAATATACACTTAGTTCTTTGTCAAATGTTCTTTTAAAAAATTTCATCATCAAAAGAGACTCTACTTTTATATTCATAACATGAAAAATATCAATCAAATTAAAACATAGATAAAGGTAATGATATAAATATCATATATGGTATACTTGTTCTTATAGAAGGTCACTCATTAAAATATATTTGTTCTGATGGACTAGTGTATTGAATATACACTTTGTTTCCCCTGGTACAATAGTTTACTTTTTTAAATGTTCTACAAATATAATCTCTATCCCTTTTTAGTTTGGGATGGTCTCTTATGAACTCAATTTTCAAAATCATAATAATATTTTTGAAGAGATAATGAAAAAGTACACTATTCCATAATCTATTCTAATCGTTGACACATATATAATATAATTTGGATAGGTTTCCAATTGGAAACATGTTCCTGGTTTTTCTTTCACCTATTGTCATTTCTATTTCATCATTGAAGATAATTCCAATGAATGATTTATTTGAAAAAAAATTACATTTCCTTAATAACATAATTGTCTGACACTAATAATATTTTGTTTCAGTGGTTAAAAAACACATTTTTGTATTTGAGCCTTTGGATTGAATATCAACAGTTTGATCACCTCAGATTCTCAAAGGGAAATCAGTTATTATTGTAACTACTCATCCTTTAAGATATTACATTACTTTTCAGATTTTTGTGCCACTATTAATATGTAAAGAATACAAACAATCATGGGTCTATGTGACTATTCTATTTATTTCTTTAAATACTAAATAAACTATGAATAATTCATATTCCTGATTTTTCTTTTCAAATTCTTTCATGTCTTATTTCTCAATGAAAAATTTGGATATATTTGTAATGAACATACAAAAACAATTCCATGGTATCTCACCTCATTCATAATCTTCTTTTAAAATTCATAATGTATGTCGAGTCAATATTCTTGTAATGATTTTGTTTAAAAAAATTAATCTTTTAAAACTAAATATTATTCAATTTACAGATACCCTGTTGATTCATGCCTTCCCCCAAAGAAGGGTATTTTATATCAAAATGTGATCGAATTGTTTCTGAAAATACCACAACAGAAATAATAACCACTAAACATAAATTTTTTCTGAATCCATAATTATTTGAAAAAAATTAATTCTTCATTTAATATATACACTAATTTAGTTTTTTCTTAAACGGAATGATTTTTTATAATATTATTATTTCTTTATTAGTAGTATAATATTGTTTTTAATCAAATTTTTATCTCTATACGAGAATATATTTTCTAGAATTACTTTCAATATTAGGATATATTGATTTAATATTTTTAATAGATTTAGATATTGGTTTATCTTGAATTTATGTACAACTAATGTTAGTTATTGTAGATGCATGGTTATTATATTTAAAAGTATCATCGAATAATTTATTAACCCTTTTAACTCACAATAATATATAAGAAACCTTGATTCCATATTTCCCATTTGTTATTATTTTTTATAGTGTTTCTCTTAAATATAATTACTGAATATTTCATGGAAATATGTGTTTAACATAAATTTATTGATCTCTTAATTTATTTTAGTCGCTTATTTGAGTTATTATTTATTTACTTAAACCATATTTCCATTATATTTCATACATTTTTTGATTTCTTTATCCAACAAGTTATTTTTATAATATAAATATCAAATATATGATAATATAATCCCTGTATGTATCTTAATAAGTATTCTCATCTGTACATGAGGAGGTTTCTTAGTTTTATAGTCAATCATCCATGTTTGTATCAATTTTATTTGATCTTCTAAGATGGGTAGGCCTGCTATTTTTATTTTTTAATTAAACTTTTCATATTTCATCATGTAATTATTTTCATGATGTATCTTATTTGTTTCACTGATTTAGAACATTTTTTCATTTCATATGTTTATTGTTTTTATCTGGGTCATCAACAAAACTCATTCTTTTTCTTCTTTGTGATGTAGACAAAAATGTTTTGAATGCTTCCAAACCTAAATATTTTTAATAGAAGGTTGCCATTATATTTTACATTTATTTGTCAAAAAATATTTTAGATAAGAGAAATTATAACCTTGTGTTCATTATGAATTACATAATTATCATCAGACATACAAGAAGTCAAAGGTTATTATTTTTTCATCTTAGAAATTTATATGGAATCATAACCATCCCAGATTTCACATTATTCTTACAGATATGTGTCTTTATAATTTCATATGAAATGAAGAGATTATGTAACTCATAACAGGAGATATATTCCCTTTCTTTATGAGGTAATATTTTCTCATTAATTCAGTAATGAAATTTCATCATAATTTTCATTCAAATAATTCTAATCAATTAATTCAAATAAACATAAAATTTTACTCAGTGTCTCATAAAGTGTAATGAATCAATACTTCATGGATTCCCCTTGTGACACCCTATCTCCATTTACCATGAGTCGATGAATTGTTACGTAACATAGGCATGATACAAGGAATAATGTCCCAAAATACCGATTAGTTTAGTATCCTTTGATGTACTATATAAAAACATATCTTATACATTACAATATGAAATAGAAAAACAACTACATTATGTCCACTTTGAACAAACTCAAATCCCATATCTTATCCCTACTGGTCAATCATAATATAATTCTTCACATCATGGGAAAAATAAAACAAAAAAAATGGCTGAGCTCATATGCTCATTAAGGAAGAAATTATAGAGAGACTTTCATTAATAATCATAAATTGTTAAGGCAATGCATAAGAAAAAATAAAAAGACTTTTTAAACATAAAAATCAGAATAATATAGAGAAGTTAAATAAAATAATTACATTTCTTATTCACATGGATATTCTACTTTTCAAATAATCATATGTAATAACAATTACCAACTTCATAATGATGGAATGTATAATGTCGGAAATCATAACCACATAGTCAAGGGCTCATGACAAGACTACAAATACTATTTTTTCTAGGACTTGTGCCAGGACTCTAGTTTATGTCATGGGACCTACTGATGTAGCAAGGAGCTATATCGGGCTCCACCCATCACTTATTATGTCTAATGCGTTGGTCATGTGAAAAAGATGAAGCATAACATATACATTTTTATTTAAACTAAAAAATGAAATCTTAATACATTAACCATAAATCATGAATGGTATAAAAATAAAACATCAATAGTCAAACATATCACAGAACCTTCAATATAACATCGAATATTGTATCATAATAAATCAAATTCAAACAAGTGTAAAATCCATTAATAGATATTGACATAGATGAAATCAAAATTATTTGTGAGAAATATCTCTTTCAATTTTAAATTTTTTTAAAAGAAACATACTTATAAAAAAATATTTTTAAAATATTCTTATAATATTCTAAGGGAAGATTCAAAGGTGGTATAATTGCAGAAAATAGCCGCACCTTCTATATAAGTTAAAAAACGTTCTTACTTTAATTTGTTGAAAAGTTTATAAAGTACAATTTTAGGAAACAGATGGAAATATTCCATTCAAAACATTTTTTCAAAAGCTAAAAAAGCATATAAATGAAATTAACCCATATTCAAGTAAATAGTAAAAATATTTTGAGATATATTTTTAAGAAACATAGATGTGGATGATAAAAATGTCCCAGTAAATACATATGTATTAACAACCTCAAATAAGTAAAGAGACTATAAAATTAACCCTTACCTTGTACTTCTCCTTGGTCGATGGCACGTTAACCTTATGTATAACAATTAAATAATTTTTATTAAATTTTACAAGAACCATATACATGAATATGATATCATATACGATATTCTAATATTTAATTGTTAATAATAATTTAGTAGTATAATTGTTTCAAGTGTTAACTGATACATTTTCCGTTATTTGTTTTCTTACATAAGTCAAGTTTGTTATGGATAGGATTTATTTTATTCATATAAAGAATGATGTTATGTTTTTAATCATTCATTTTAATCATCAAATAAAAATTATTCTCTAATCGTATGTAATTGGAAAGTATATCATATATACAGAATCAATAAAATGATATATTTATTATTTAAATCATTTATACTCATTATTATACCCATCCAAATAATGAATTGTTGAATAAAAAACTACACCAAGACGTGGATACGGTAAGCCGTAAGTATGCACATATGGTGACTTTGTAAATTATAGGATGGATAGAATAATGATTATAGTTATAACATATTTATAATAACATCATTGTTTGTAGAAGGTACTGGAGGAATTATTTTGGTATGGAAATAAAAAATAAATTTCATGTTTAAGAAGAACAGATCATTGAAAGAGGTGATGAAATAATTACCTCTTCTTCAGGTGATTCCTTTTGATTTGATCAATAGGGCTCTATGGGTTGGCTTTCTGATCAATGTAAGGCCTTTAGGTTGATGTGAGGGTAGTTGGGATGACATTTGAGTAGGTATTGGAAAAGCCAAATGGATTTGGAAGTGTGATATTGAGAGAAGGGGAAATTACCTATTATAGGAGAGGTTAGGGTAACTTTAGGAAAATATTGACATATTACTTTATTATACAATAATATTCAGTTTATAATATCTTAAAATGGATTTATTTGGAGGATAATGTGGATATGGGTATAAATAATCTCAAAAAATATGTTTTAGAAAGGTTTGTGCCACTATATTATCATTATCATATACATATAACTCTTAGTTAAATAGTTTAAATTTTACCATGTATTTTTGTATTATTATAATACATAGTTAATAAACAAACTATAAAAAGACAAATAAACCCCATATGGTTCATTATTGAAATATATATCCTTATATATGTCCTTTGGAAGAACCTTATATTTTTTGAAATATTATATCAATTAAAAATATAGTATTTCTTTTAAAACTCATTTATAACAATTTTGACACTATTTTGAGTTTTGTTTTTGTGAAAGTAATAAAGACTTTATTAATTCTAAATAATACACTAAATCAACCCTAAAATGTCATGTTCACATTGAAAATTCATGGATGGAATCAAAACAGTTAAATTATATTTAATTTAATATTTATAAAATTCATTATTTGATTCTTTCTTTAATAAAGAATGTAGTGCAACATTATTGTGTTATAAATAAATATTTTTTTTAATGTCTACGAATTATAAATAAAATATAATGATGTAGGAAATATATTTATATTTCAAATTAAAACTTATAGTTGAAGATATCAATTATATAACACATATAATTTTTTTTATTTGATGATACATGCTTATGTTATTTTTGTATTTACAATACATTAATTAATATAAAATTACATTATCACAGCCATGTGGCTCCATGGGGTCCCAAAATCGCACCCAAGATGGAAATGGTCGACATGTATCATCAAATATGGTTAACATACATGTTATTGTAATTTAATATTATTATAATATTATGTTTTATTCTTATTTGAATGATTTACCCAACCATGGAAAATGAAATATTTGGTGATATAACTATTTATATTGTCTAAAAATATAATTTACATATCTAAAGAATTTCTTCATTTTGATTCCATATATGGTATCCATTTTTATTAATTCAAAACACATAATTTGTAGAAATTAATATAAAATTTATTCCCATATCAAAACCAAAAAGTTGGTTTTTAAGAAGTAAAAACTATCAGAAGATTGACATATGATTAAACACAATTTAAATGAGAAATTACATCCAACAAACTAAATTACATTAAATTATAAAAATATATTCTAATGATACTTTAAAACCACTCAAATTTATAATTTAACACTATAAATTATTTTGATTAAAAATGTTATTTTTGATTAAAATTTAGTATTTTTTACTATTCATCAAAATATTATAGTTATTCAAAAAGTAAAAAAAATAACTCAAAGATAATATTGATATTATGAATCAAAAAATCAAGTCAAATTTGAAAAATAAAATTTCTAACATTTCAAAAAAGTGGGTATTACTATTCATAATAGCTTTTAAAACTGCTATTTCGAATGGTTGTGGTGTTCTTTGAACTCGATGTTGCATACATCGAATAATATTGTATTATTCAAAGATAAACATATCGTGGAAAATTAGGGTGTTATAGAAATAGTCATATTTATGTCTAAAAACCCACTTCTCAATGATTTTATATATTTTAAATTATAATTTCCTTCATATAATCTTTCATGATTAACCCAAATCAATTTAATAGTTTTCCATCCTATATCATTTGTAAATGAATTAATAGAGAGACATAAAAATTTAATTCATGTAATTTCCATCAGCCTCATGGATAATTTTACAAAATGTTTTCATTTACCACATTATTTAATTAGTGCATATACCACAATATCTATTTCAAGAACATCAAGACCGAATGATAACGAATATAAAATCATTCTATATTTCCAACCATGAAATTTAATTTCTCAAAATCATGGAACATCTATAATGGTAAAAATGTTTGGGTATTATAACCAATATAAATAGAGAGTCTAAAAATTGGATCTTTCCATTGAGATACCACATAAAATTCCTCGAGGACTAAATGAAAATAGTGAGGGGTGTGAATGAATTCGTGCAACACAATCTTTTTAAATTTATTCACTGGAATAAAAATTTGTGGTTAGTCTGTACTTGAACTAGTCGAGTATATTAAACTCAGAAAAAATCATGTGATGTGAATGTCATTAGGAGAAAGAAACATAATAATTTTTAATGTGTTTGAACACAATGTGTGACCACATCGCATTATATAATAAATTGTTTTCTCATGCTATAGATTTTCTATTATTATATATTTATCAATATAATTAGTTTGGCTAGTTATTATCTTGATCCAATCATTATATTTCAAAAATTTAAACCCACTGGTACAACTAAAATTTTACAGTTACAATTGTATACAAGATGCATCATATGAGAGATATATAGGTTCTAATCCATGATTCTTTATTGGAAATATAAGATATCACTATTTTAAAAGACCCAAAATTATCTAGAGAATATATCCCACCTTATTAATGAAAAACTGGCCCAAAAACATCTTTTTGAATAATCAACAATGATATCTGTCTTATCAACTAACTATATTGAAAACCCTTTTGAGTATATTCTACTCCTTGAATTAACTTTGCATGCTGTGGAAAATATAGAGTTTCTACCACAAAAAAAACATCAATTCGAGACTCAACTTACTCATTTTATTTCACATAGTTCCAAAAAAAATCACTCTTGTGTACAAGTGTGATATATTACGTAATTTGTCTTCTAAAATTTTTAATATCATTTATTCCATGCAAAAATATTATCTCACTTAAATAAATGACTTTTCTTTTTCTAGAGAAAAATTAACTTCTCAGGTTATTTTTTATATACCAAAATTAGTATCTTTATTGATGTTTCAAGCCTACTACTGTGGAGTAAAATTATTATATACAAATTCTATCACCTATAACATTACGAAAACTTTTCACCATGATCTTATCTTGGTTCAGTGTCCCATAATTTATTTTTAATGATAATTTATAAAATATCGATCTTATTCATAAAATGGTAACCAAACAAGTAAATGTTTCTCATATTCTACCAACAATAAAAAAAATCGACAAAATTAGTTTTTATGGTGTATAAACACCTCTATATAATTCTCTATTTTATTTCTCTTGACAAAAATTGAAACCCATTTTTTTATCATACTCAGAACGTAAGGTTGTTTCTTGAAATGTAAGAAAACATAAAACCCATCTCAAAAAAATATCTCCAAGAATTAATAAGATAGATTGATTCAAAACAGAAATAAATTTACATTTTTGAACTAAATAATAAAAAAACATCAACCAATTAAAATATCTATATTAGTGTTGAAATCATATTAAATTATATTTTAGTTTTTCATCATTTTGTTTATCTAAATAATCATCATATTCATCATGATCTAAGAATCATGGATAATTTATGATTTCCTCTTAATAGTTGGTTTGTGAGATTTTAGACACAAAATTGTGTCATTATCAATGTATGGATTAAAATATTCATACACTCAAATTCAAGAATCATAGAATACACACAAGGACAAAATAATATTTACAGTCCCATATTTACAGTGTAATATAAATGTTCAACTATTAATATGGATATTAGATGATGATTATGAAATATATATTCTTCACTAAAAAAATATTATTTCACACATATTAAATCGTACAAATAATTCATACATGAAATAATGATTCTTATAATTAAATTAAAATAACCCATAAGGGAATCAGCTTTAGAGGATATAGATTCTAATAACCATTATGTGATTAATTATGCTTATGGATTTATCCTTATGGGAATTATAAATAATACTTTTGATTTATTATACATACATTTTACTATCGTATATATGTAAGGATTAATAAACCTTCCGTACCGATCATCTAAAATACAGTCATCCTTATGGATGATTGATCATCATAGAAAACTATAATATGAACCTATTTAAATTTAGAAAAAATGTAAAAGTATATAAAAAAATAATCAAACACTATAAATGACCTAAAATATAAAATGAATTGGTTGAAAAAAACACAACAACCAACAATTTATAAAAAGTATTTCAAGACAAGGGGTTATTTGATAATATCACTCAGAATGTGAAAATAAAAACAATAAATAACACCCATGTATATGTTAGAGTATGCAAACCCAATATTTGATGGTCTCCATGGAAATACATAAAGGTTATAAAAAATAATTTTTGTTACAATTAATAAATTTCAATACTTAATATTCAGTTACATTGATATATAAGATCCACTCAATGTAGATTTGGAAATAGAATTTTTTATGCTCTTTATATATATTAGAGTATCTTTGAAATAATAAAATAGTGTTTCAATGAAAAAACAAGTACTCCTATATTTTAGGATAATTAATATAATTAATATCAGTATAAATATAGTAATGTAACATAATTAAGGGTTACATAAATTATATGTAAAGGTAACATTTATGAATATATAAATGATAACTAGATGAGAAATATTAAAAATTCCATATAAAATAGAATAAATAAGAGTAATCGGGATGAATAATATTGATACATTAATATTATTACCATCCATAAATTACTATTTATAATCCAATTATCCATATTTTAAGATATATGATATAATTTAATAAATTGTTTATAATATGGATACTTTTGTATGTTGTCACATTATTATGGAAAATATAGTTTCATTTTTAAAGAAGGATCAAACCGTGATATTTTAGTGGATTAAATATGAAATTTAAATGGATTTTTTTAATCTAATTACACATTGAGAATCAAATAATAATGAATTATATCACACTTTGAACATATTGATGAATTAGAGTACTATGATATAGAAGAAAACATCAATACTTGGAAAATATATAATTAGTTAATATTAATTAAGATGAGTTTAATATATTTTATTTGGATCGATATTTCATGTGTTTTTTTTCATTGAAGAGTTTATAAAAATTGATGGTAATCATAATAAGCGAGTTGTGTAAAAGATTTAAATCCTAGATATATGAACATTAAAATTTAAATATCAGATTATAAGAATACGAGTAAGATATGATATACATATCGATTATTTTTCTTTTAATTTTAAGTTCTATTCAAGAAACACTGATCAAAGAGGAAAAATAAATTTCATTTCCATATACGCTAGTTGAAGGAGAAAAACAAGATTATTGTAGTTTGGAATAATGTTTATCTGGATGAATATTTTCAACAGCTATGAGTTTTTAGCTAATAAAATAATTAACCCTGTCATCAAGGAGTAAATCTCATATCACATTAAAAGAGACAATGTAAAAGAAGATATTAATTGAACATTTATATAGAGAAGATAATTCAAGGTTTGTGAGGAACTTATTCTTCTATATAATACACCTTCAAGTCTATAAACTATTTAAGAGACCTTTTATATATAAAATAATCATTTCTATTATCAAAATAGTGAGGGAGGAGTATAGTTAGTGTGTCCCTTATATTGATAACAATAATTTATGGAAACATATAAGTGATGTTCACATTACTATTGAGATTGTGAGCTAAAAAATACATCCATCTAAAGTCAGTATAGTGGATTTGGGTATCCTGAATTTTTTCTATATTTATTATCCTTGGATTATAAATTTTTTATGAACCATGTAAAATTATTGTGTGTGCCTCTAATTTTCTTTCTATATTGATATTTAATATTCATTTGGATCTATGGAATGTTAAAGAGAGTGGTTTAATATTTTACTTCCAATAAGTGAACAAGATCTTAATT
Source organism: Viscum album (assembly GCA_963277665.1). Taxonomy (NCBI): domain Eukaryota; kingdom Viridiplantae; phylum Streptophyta; class Magnoliopsida; order Santalales; family Viscaceae; genus Viscum; species Viscum album. The sequence goes on along the minus strand of OY728148.1, from coordinate 385,860,069 downwards.
TCATAGGAAAATAAAGTAAATAACCATTTTAATTCATGGTGTAGCCTAATTAACCCCACTCTTAGAGTTATTTTAATCACCTTAAGCCCACCATGATATATTTTTAATCTCATGTATATGAACTCTATCCATTGGTATTTTTGTAATCTAATTATCAACATATAAATAAATGAAAAAAATAAAGAGATAATTTCATTAAGGTTATAATGTCTCTATGGATAAATGATGGGGAGTAGTGAAAAAAATTCAAAAAAATGACTAAAAAAGATGATAAATTCATATGGTACATTTCATCATATTCAATCAAGTACAATTATTATTGGAATATATTTCACCTCTTATAAATGATATCAACTCCCAGTTCCATTCTATTCATCATCAATTGAATACATATGAATTTCCAAATCACCAATGAATTTACTATTTTTTTCTATTTTTTTCAATAGTTTTTGTAAAAGAAGAAATTATCAAAACATTTGAATTAATTTTGAAACTAGCACATCATTCCCCACCATTTATTTCCTAAAAAACACATTATAATAGTTAAAAAAATGGGGTATTCTGTGTAAGAAAATGTTATTCCAAAGTATACCATTTCACCCTTTATGTGTTTTTTTCAAGATATATTAGAATCAATTAAAAAAATAAAAAATACCTATATAAGCTTATGCCTAATATTAATGAATCCAAACCAATTTAAACATTTTAGAAAATAAATATGAACAAAAATATTAAATCTAACAAAATATTTTTTATGATTAGGTAAAATCATTCATTAATACAAAAGAATAGTGCTATGGAGTAGAAATAATATTGTAATGTTTCTTGCTTAGATAAAATTCATTATTTTTATAGGATTGTTAAAATATGTAATATAGGGTAGGTATCAAGATAATGTGGGTAGAAAATAATCAATTTATGTTCTTAATCATATTAATTATGTTTAAAATTACATGATTACATATGATAAATAGTGAATTTTTAGTAGTCGTGCCTTCCAAAAAGTCTATCAAGAATGATGAGATAATTAACAATATAAATTTTTATATGGGCACATATCTATATTGGGAATCAAAATCGTAGTCAATTAAGTCATAGAGTTGACAAAAAATGAAGTTTATAGTAAATTTTAATTTCTATTAATTATAATGAGGAACCATAATTATATCATAAATAATATTAATGCAACTATAAATTTGTATGATAATGTAAAATGCCAAAATTTTTATATAATAAATTATTATTTATGATCATGATTAATGAAAAGGTTACAACATATACAATTAATTCTTCTAGATGATGAATTTTCTATGATCAATTAAGGATATAAATAAATAAGTGGGTCTAAGGATCCCAAAATGTTTTAATCATGTAAAAGATATGTATGAAAATTAGTTATACTAATACAAAAAAGGAATCGATTTAGAAATACTAAAATTAATAACAATCATTCATTAGTTAATTTAGATTCATTTCTTATTTCCATGTTATGAATTGATTTTATGAATTCTATTATATTTTTTAGAGTGTTTTCTCATTCATTCATTAATGATTATTGTTCTTTTAATCCCATGAAGTATTAATAAACAAGTAAAATGAATGATTAATTATATTAAATCTGAAATGATGAGGGACTTATAATTAATGTCTATTAAAAAAACTAAAATAATTCCTATAAATATTTCTTATAAATAATAATAATAATTAAAATTTATCCACCTCTATATTCTTATTTAAATTCATTTGAAATAAAATATATTACTATTTCATTTAATAGAACAACGGATATATGTTATTTGATTTGGAGAAATTAATCACCTGTGTAATATATTTTAAAAATATTTTTATGTCTTTATTTACTCTAAAACCAAATTTTTTCTTCCAAGAGTATTAATCTTATCCACTTCTATCAGGACAATCCATTAATTTTAATTTAATCTTGAAATACGAATTGTAAATTCATGGACTAACCATACTTATTGACACACTATTTCCCTTCATCTCAATATCTTTTACAACATCCTAAATCCATAAAATCATCTTTATTTTATTATTATTATCCTTTTTTCATTACAACAACATCTTCTTCTTCTTAACCAATGGAAGAAACAACCTTACTCAATACTTCACCATCACTATCGCAATTATTCCTTTTCCAATGAATGTTGTACTTAACCTTCTCACCAAAAAATCCTAAATAAAACAATATATATTTTAAATCATTTTTCCTCCTTCCAATTTCTCCAAATAGACTTCCAATAATGAATTGTGTTTTCTCATCATCCATCTCAAGAACAAGAAATATAACAAAAAAATAAAAATTATCTATTTTAACTATAACATTCTTAATAAAACCATTTGGATATCACATTGTTTTTCATAAAATTTAAAATAAACCTCTATGGGATTTATCTCCTCTAATACCAACACTATTAATGGTGTCTATGACATGAGGTTTAGACTTGCACCTAAATCGAATAAGGGTTTTCCAAATTTATAAGATCAAATACAAATATTCATTTAAAAACCACCATAACATTCATACTTATTTGGTAGAATCCGCAACACTAAAAATGATCGTTAAACCCCCAGTATCCCATATCCAAAATCCCTCACTTGTTCCAGTCCAACATTTCATAAACATTTCATATGTGGGCCTGTTAACTAGATATTATTGAAAAAGGAATTAAAACATAATGTTTTTAAATATTTTTTAAAAAAATTACCTCAATGATCCTAAAATGTTTCATTATGAAACCCATTTTATAAATATTAGTGGTTTTTTGTATTGTGGTGGATCATATTCCATAACTTCTATTTAAACATCATTTTCATTGTAATTATTCTTTTACTTATCTATCCAACCTTTTTCTATATAATTCTCATTCCAAATTATAATTTTTGTACATATTATTCAATGGTATTTCAACTCATTTAATGAGATCCCTTTAAATTATAATTTTTTTTACCTATGTATCACTCATAAATACTCTTCATCACATCCCCTTGAACTTATTTTATTGTTTTAAAAATAGTATTTATATATTTATCATGGGTTACCTTTGACAATTAGAATTTATTTTCAACTCCTTGATGGAGCCCTTTGTAGTTTTCATGAATGTAAATGTGGTTTACTATAATGAAGATTTTTTTATTTGAAATTGAAAATATTGATTGTTTTTATTAAAACCTTTATTATCATATTCATTATTGTAATCTATTTTTATTCTTATGATTTATATCCCTAGAAATTATTTTGATATTCAAAATCAATATATTTTAATCTTCTATGTTTGTAAATTGTATTTTTTACATGACTGACACAACCATGGAAATTATTTTTGAGATATAATTCTTCCTTCAATAGTGTCATTTATATAATATTTTTTTTGTTATTTTGACTACTGAACAATTCATGGAAAACTCTTTCAAAACATGTCTTCTAACATTTCTTAACACACTTTCCGTATCATCTCGATTATTTAAAATCAGACATCAACATGAATGCCTAACCTCTAACATCGGGATAAACTGTTATAAAATGTTTTAATTATAAAAAATCACTCAAAAATATGATATTTTAACTTTATGAACTTTGATTTAAATATATCACATCTAATATAAAGTGACTTGTATTCACGTTGTTTGAATTTTTATATGTTTAACAAGAGTTTCATTATTTTACATGGTTAAGAAATTTTATTAAATTTTTTTTCCATATCATTCAAACAAGTAATGGAATATTCTTATAATATTCTATTCCAGTGATTTTCTTTGTTCCATAAATTTTTTATTACCTAGGACATACCATGTTTATAGAAACAATATTGAACTTAAATGGGTCACAAATCTCTAACAATCATACAATGTGTACATTTTTATATTTTAGATCTATTCTAAATAATTGTAATTATTGTTAAATATTTTTTTATAATAAAAATTATTTAATTTTTTGGTTTATCAGTGCTAATAGGATACCTAGTTGTATCCCCATGATTAATGGAAATCCATACAACATCAATATTGTTTTCCTTGGATACTGTTATTTTATAACAAGATCATGTTGAAATTTTTATTCTCCAATCATGATTTCATTTTATTCTTTAAAAATATAAAATCATACTCTATATCATGAACAAGAATAAGATTATTCATTCTCTTATTTGAGTAATTTTGAATCAATAATATTATCTAAAAAGAACAACATGTGAAAAAAAAGCATAGTTAAACACGAAAAACTAATAAAATTGGTTAAGAAATATACTTTTCTAATATATCAAGAATAATATTATAATAATTCAATAGTCCTTTTAAATGATTCAAAAAATAAAACGCAACCCGAAAAATCATCACCTTATGAGGAAATTGATTTAATATTTAGAAGTTATTAGCAGAAAACCTCATCAATAAGACTAGATAGTGTAGTATAACAATAGAAAGTATCGAGGTCGATATATTGAGATAAGGATACTTAAAATAAAACATTGTTTTAAATTTTATGATGATCAATTGATTGATATGATAATTAATATTAATTAGAAATAAATGGGAACTGATTAATAAAATAAAATATCTTTTATATAAATATGATATCATGGGATAATTTAAATTCAAATGTTCTTACTAAATTTTTATGTTTTTATCAGAATTCAAAATAAATAAAAAATTATTTTGGGTATTTTTATATAATTACTAAACAATCATTTTTAAATGGTTACGATCATTATTTAATTTAATAAATAAGTGATCCAAAACCATATTTAGACATATCACATAAAATATTTTATGTTTAAATTATAATATAATCACTAGTATTTTCACTAAAAATAAATTCAAATATTAATAGAAAATGTAATGTATTATAAAATAATAAAATATATAAAAAATGTTTCATTTTAGAAAAATATTCGAATTTTATTAAAAAATGAAATTAAATATTACATCACCCATTATTATGAAAAATCATCCCAAAGAATCATCCCCCTAATGATTTTAATTGACCTAGGAAATTAATCCATATGAGACATTATAGTGGGGAAGAAAAACCTATATCTAATTGATACAGAAAAATTTTAATCATGTGGAACCTCTTACTGAAGTCCTATATCTTGCAAGAAATCCTTAATTTCCTTTAAGATAAGGCCTTACTTTTTTATATAATGTTTTACATTGCCTTATTTTTTTCATAGATCCTAAAAAATGTAAATTCAAACTATTTATATATATTTCTTTAGTTTTTATAAATTAAAATTTAACCAAATCTATCAATTCATAAAAAATTTGTAAATAACAATGTGTATCTCCCTACTTTATCATAATAATGATTCGAATTACATTGACTTTGGCATGGAAAAATAAATTTTTATGTTTTACATCAGCTAATAATAGATCAAAAAATCATGATATCATCTTATTTAATTCTCAGAAAATATTATAGAATTGTCTTAAATATATAAATAATTCCCAACTTTTTTATTTTGTATGAAATAACAAAACATTGTCACCAAAAATATTATCCCAAATAATATCATAATTATATCATGATCATGGAGTGACCTATACATTACTTGTTTTTGGGTTTAATTTCCTCCATCTTCATATTACCAATTCATTATACAACATATATTTATTTGTGATGCCTCATTTTATCAAAACATGCAGTCTTTCTTTTCAACCTCACCCCAAAACATGCGATCATGTCACAAAAAAATGCATTCAATTATTTAAAAATAATAATTCTTATACAAAAAAACATTAATATTTTATATCAAAATATCAGGGTAGTGTTTGTGTTCATGGTGTAGGATATCATTTCTTCCACATCTCAATTTACGTTCACATATGAAAATTAAAATATAGTGATATGTATCATGGTGGAACCTTCCTCCTCAACACTTATTTGTTATTTAAGTACAATAGAATAGAAGAATGATTATATGGGATTCACTATAGTTTTCATGTAGATCATGCTTTAAATTCCTCTAAAATGATCCATTCCAGGATTCAATGCTATGTGGTATGATTTGTGTTATTTTTTTCTAAATCATCAAAAACCTAGTAAATTCATTTTTTAGATACATTACATAATATGTCATAAAACACAAACAGTTTTCCAATGTTTTATCTAATAGTATACTAGAAATATGATAATAAAATTACATAATTTATATCCATCACTCTATACGCCCATCTTGTGATCTTCCTTGCTCCACTGAAGCTGGGTTCTATGGAAAAACTTGTATTTCTGACAAATAAAAAAAACTACAAAGTTGATATTATATTATTATAGAGATCTTAGAAAATCTAACATGAAAAATGAATTTCCCAGCCCGAGGACATCATCATAGATTACTGAATATTCATTTTATCCCTTAAAATAGAGTGAATACTTATAAATCTAAAAGGGGAAAAGGTCGGTGGCGACTGGATCACCCTTCTCGCGAAGATGACCTAAATCTGATGTCGAGGAGCCTGTCTCCCCCCCTCTCGATCGGAGGGGGAGGTTCATGACCTCAACATCATGGAAAGAGTAATTCATTCTTGCCATTCACAAATCCCTAATTTCTTCCACCCTTCCCACGAATTCAGATCTCCCCCAAAGTCCATGACCTATTTCAGGGTGCGCCTCAACTCCTGCTCTCTCCGGCGGAGCTAAATAGTGCAACATGCCTATGCAATCTCATGTTGGTGGCCCGATTTTGTTCTCAGCGTCCTTCAGTTGATGAGTTTGATCGATTTTTTTTCAACTCGTGGGATCTTAGAGAGCGCACAGTTGTCGGATTAATTGATAAAAGGCATTTGATTGTTGGGTTTGAGACGGAGGATGATCTGATTACTGCTTGGTCTTGTGCCCCTCGAAGATGTAATGCAGACTATTTTCTACTATTCTGATGGAGCTTCGACATCCAGATGCGGCAGGATCATCTGATGATGAAGACATGGGTAAGTCTCCCTGGTCTTCCAATATCCCCCCAAAATCCCTCAATTTTGTGTGCTATTGGAAACATGATTGGTCGGTTTCTATTCTGTGATCGCCGAATGGCAGTTGTATGTCATCCAATCTGTCGATGCATTTGTGTGGATATTGATGTGGGGAGGCCGCCTGTAAATTGGGATTGGATCACGGATGGGAAGGAGTTTAGGTGGAAGCACGAGGTATGCTTTGAAGCTTGGATGTCGTTTTGTATTTCTTGTAGCCGATTTGGACATGGGGAAGCAGCATGTCGTAACATGGGATGGGATGGGGTTTCCTCGGGGATGAGTAGAATGGATAAGGGTGGCTGTGGTAATTCTAGACTGGATCTTCCATGGAGGGATCTGAGAAGCAGTAATCTACCTCGAATTACTTATGCTAAAGGTATGCAAACTGAAAGAGCATGTGTGAATGAGAACTCCACTAGTCAGGTAGTGGATGAGGAGGTTTTGCAGGAAGTAGTGGTGTCTACTGTGGAGCAGATTGGTCCCGAGGTCACAGTGCACAAGAATTCTCAGAAGGAAGTGCAATGGAGGCCAAAAAATCCAACAGTTAAACAGTTTTTTGAACGATTAAATTATGATCTCGTTATTGAGAAGGAAATTATTTTGAGGAATTCTGGCACTGAGATAAAAATCACAGTGGAGAACTCTAGTTCCTTGCGGCTGGACACTGTGAATGAGCAGTTTTTAGACACAGTTGTGTATGAGGATGGTGTCTTGGGGGCTGGGGATGCTGATGCTGAAGGTAGGGCTGGAGGTGTGCTAATCAAGATCCCCACTGGTAACATATTTCAAGGGCTGCTTTATGAGAGGTACTCTTCTGCAGAGGAGGGGTATCCAATGATGGAAGGTGAAAGGTTGCAGCATGCCACTCAAATTTTTGAAAATGTTGAAGGTTCTTTGAATGGGATTGTGGATTAGCCACATTGCCTTGCCATGATTGACTCAAACAGTTCATTTCAGAAGGAAAGGGGAGTGAACGAGGGTTACCAAGAGGTGCAAATTTCTGTAAAATGGGGAAACATATATAATAGTGATAAAGAAAATGATGGCTGCATCCGAGCTTCCTACAGTGATGTTGTCCAGGGTGGGAGGAAAGTGTCTGAGAATGAACAGTGGGGACCAACACGATGAAGGACGAGGAAAGACTACTCTTACCTGCCAAATCCAAAGCCTACAAGGTCTTCTACTAGGAAAGAGAGATGGGCTGCACAGTCCTCTAAGGAGTTCCTGTCTTTGGAAAAATTGAATCTTCGAAGGAAGTATGCCAAGATTCTGAAGCACTATGAAAGTTCAGAGTGGGAGACTGCCACTGTGGAGGATGTTATATCTCATGGATGTGGTGATGGGTATGATTTTTATGATATATAGCTGTCATTTCCTTTTTTCTGTACTTTCATGATGTTTTCTTTTATTTTAATAAATAGTCTGAGGACTTACCACTTACTAAGCTTTCCGGGTAAAATTCAGGGTTTATCATTCTTCATTATAGGAAAACACTTAAAAAATGAGGGCATATAAAGAAGTGGTGTATGTGATTAATTTTATAGGATTTTTATGAAAAATATTATTTGTTAACTAGATATCCACTCTTCATGAGATATGACTAATGTATAGATGCATCGAGTCTATTTATACAATGATTTTCTGGTCAATAATTCCTAATAATTTACATACATTTATATTATTATGATCAGATTGATGAAACCTTCACTACCAGTTTTCCTATAGATAATAATAATTTGAAATTCCCTATATGGTTCCATGATGGTTTCCAAAAACCAACACTAAATTTTGATTCAACATCTATCTCACATCTGTTCCTTCTATATAGTGGTTTTTTCATGAAACCATTATAAAATGTGTATGTAGTGGATTTTTTTTGGATTTAGCTGCAGTTTTCCCTCCAAAATAATTCTTTCAAGTAAGTGGTGGCTTAAACTTCCTCTATCAGCAAGGCATTTTTAGGGTGGGTAAAAACCTGTGAATTCAAAGAAAAAAACACTAATGAAATTTCAACTTTATATAGCGGTGAAGTAATCATTTGAAAACAATAATTTGGATTATATAATGTTAGTTTAATCTACTTTTATATATTTAATTTCCAAAAAAATATGTAGATACAACATCCATAGAACAGAAAATTTATATATTACAATATACACATGAAACGAACTATTCAATTATAATAATAACATAATTACAATATGTCATGTTCAAATTATACAAAAGCATAATTCAAAAAATCCATAAAATAACAAGGAAAATAAATGAAAATTAATTAACATGAATAATGTTTTTATATTCTATTTTATTTTATTTTTATGGATAAGTCAAAAATTACAATTCATTTTACCTTCATGATATAAAAATGATATAAAGGCATTACTGTGGGATGTTTTCATGTATGTCAATGACTTGAGGAAAATATTATAAACCCTGTACCCCTCTATTATAAATTATAGTATGTTAAAGTAATGAAAAATTGGTAGTATACTTATGAAATATATTTAATTTGAAAGAAGATGGATATGGGACTTTAGGTACCCTTTCATTATTTGTATTTTGTGTTGGGTGTTTTTATATTCATTGAGAAACCTTTTCATTTTATTTTTGGTCCTGCTATTTTTAATAGTATAATTTTTAATAGTGAGTTATTAATTATGTCTTAGGATTATGTATGATTTAATTTAGATTGTTTTCTTGTTACATGATATGGGTGAGCAAGTTATCCCTTAGAATTTGATTTTATAGAAATGTTATGTGTATTAGGTTCAGTGATAATGCCCGTGATGTTGGGAGCCTTGATAGAAATGTGGGTTGGTCGTTCATGTCAACCATATAAATTTAAGATATTTTAAAACATATAATGTGTTTTATTTCTATAAATCATTCCAACCACGGAAACAAACATTATGATGTATTTTGTTAGATGAAAAGAGTAGAGAAATCATTCCAACCATATACGTGAACTATATATTATTACACCTTGAACCCCAAAGCCGAGAGCATATGAATTATTTCATTATATTGGAATGATTATAAGAAATCCATCCTCATGTAAATATTAGTTTAATAGTTTTGGAAGACCATGTTAGATAGGTGATACCCAAATTATATTTGGAATGTTAGAAAATACAACACGATACATAAAAAACTGAAATAAACTGCTTCCTTACAAGCTTATTTAAGGTTCTCTTCTTCGTAACATGGGGAATAGAAATATAATAAGGGTGATATCAAATTCTCAGTAATGGTTACATATATTAGAATAATTTATCAATAATAAGAGAATCATAATAAATTATACATTACTAATAATGCATGATTAAAAAATGAAATCACATTCCGTGAATAAGATGAGTATAAAAAATGAATCTATAGATGTCTTCATAGTGAAAACATCAAGGATAGTAATGAAAATATAATGAATGAAAAGAATTATTATTATTTTTGAGTCATGTATCTGGAAGATAATCCATAATATAGCTGGTATGGTTAATGTCTGTGGGTAGAAACCCATCGGAATTTTTGGAAACAAACATGAAGGGTTTGCCGCTGGCTGATTTGTCTCATTAGACCTGTCGAGGCATCAATGAGATATAGTGGTAATCAACCATAAAAAATATTTCAAATAATTATTTATACATATATTTAATACAAGAACAATAATAATTTTCTATATCAATATTGATTAGTGGATACATATTCATAAATATTTCCTTATTTAAATAACATTCAAAATAAACATTGTATGTGAAATGGTATATGAAATAATAAAATAATCATATCCATGATACATGAAAATATATATTTAACAAAATTATAATTTCAATTAATGATTATCTCAAATGGGTAGTAGATACACAACAAATCAAATATTGGGAGCACAATACCAAGAAAGTCTCAAGGAAATGGAAATTAAGACAAAGTACCTTACCATGTTGTTACCAATCAAGTTATATGTCAAAAATATAAAAATAAACAAATTAATTATTTAATACCATGAATATAAATATACTAATTATTTATCAAATGGAATTGAAAATAAATCCCTTACAAGAAACAAGTGGCGAACAATGGAAATCTCACGAAATTAAAAGTGAGATGAGAAACCCCTTACCTTATGTCTGAATGTGTTTTTGATTGATCTCAAGGAACAAAATAATAAAATTTATCATAATCAATTAATAATTACCTATCCTCATAAACATTTAATTTATTTATTATAAAAATATTAGGTTTATTAATTCCCTTTTTGATGGTTTTAATAGGTTTGATTTTATTGTTTAGGAAGCATTTTATTACTAGGTTTTCAAGATCAGTTTACTTTTATTCCTGAAAGGAAGTTCATTTGAAATGAGGATAAAAATACAGAATTGTTAATATATATTATTAGTGACATTATTAATTATCTTATAATGAATTTGGGTTATATTCCATGAGTACGACTCATTAGAAAAACGTTAATGGTAAACACATGAATTTACTTGTATTTTTGGTGCATAATGAATTTGTTTGGTATTATTATTTTATATTATGAGTATTTAAGGATTAGAAAACATTGAATAAAGTAAAATAAATATATTATTATGGAATCTTGCCTTTTTATTACATATGTTTTCATTACAATTTACAAACAGAGGATCATTAATGTCTAGTGTCTTAGAAATCAGGAACATAAATCATTCTTAAAATCTAATTGTAAGGAATAACCATATGTTTATCTTAAGAAAAATACCTTCCTCTCATAACCTGGGGACAAAAATCAATTTATAGTATGAGAAGAAGGCCCATAAATGAAATCATGGGAATTAGTTTACTTGTGATATCAATAAAAACTAGATGAAACTCACACGACATGAGCCATAGAAAAAGAGGAATATCATAATAAAAAGAACATGAATCGTAACATGAATATTTGGAAACAACATTTCATTTATAAATTCATGAAAATATATATATGGTTCATTCCCAAGGTGTCATAAAAATATAACCATTGTTATTCACCAAGGCATTAGGAAACATTTCATCTCTAGAGAGTAATTATTTACCCAATGCATTGGAGTGCTATTAGGGAACACCCTTAATATGATTATATTTTAATTTTAGACACATATATAATAATAAAAAATTTCATAAAAAAACCAAATATAATTAATGAAATGAGTTTCATGTGAAAACCATGACGATTAAAAAGTACATAAAAATAAGATCATTATGTCATTTATAACCCATAGAAAGGGAGTGAGGGTTATATATATGTCAATTTCAAAATAAAATAGATATGTTTTATGTATTGATGAATACCTCTAGAAATTAAAATATAGGTGGGTATCCACATAAATAATACAAGATAATTTCTTGAGAAAAAGAGAGATATTTTGAGATGAATATTCTGTAACATAAAAGCTATATAACATCATTTTAGAAAACATTAAAATTTTAGGGGACAAGAGTCAACCACTCAAAAATAATTCATAATAAAGTATCTATAAAAGAAGGATCAGGGTATGGATATTGGAATTATATACCACATAAAAAGGAAATGTGAATGAAAAGAGAAGATTCTATTTCTTTTATGAAACATTCAGCATCCTAACAGTAGCAGATAACATTTTAGAAAATAAATTGATGATAGGGGAAATTTTCTATCATAATTTGGAAATTAAATGGATAGTAATAAGAATATATAATAACATACCCCCACATATGAAGATGGAAACTAGAAGACATGACATAAAGAAAATCACGACTAAATAGAGGAGGGTGAAAGGTTCCCATACCTTGAAGAGTATCCTTGAGAGATCGATGGTTGGGACCTTGGGGGGGGGTTGAGATAACCATGGGAGGACTCCATGGGATTTAGAATGAATAGAGCTTTAGTGATAAGGATTTTGGTATGAAATGAATCAGGTAATGAACAAGTATTTATAGGGAAAGATAGGGAATATTTAATTAATTTCTAAGCGACAACCCATAGGTCGTATTTGCAAGACCATGGGCTTTCCCATATTATTTTCCCATGGTATTGGACACATGGGACACCTCTTAAACTATTTTACTATTCAAAATTATACCAGATTTATTACATAATTATTACATCATCAATGATTTCATTAAACACTCGAACCTCAAAACTGTATTTTTACTAATCACCAAAAATTCAACTATTTCAGAAAAACCCCAAAAATACACTCTAACCAAATATTAATACTATGAATTCAAAAAAGAACTCAATATTATGAATATTATTTTCTAAATATTTTTAATTTCATTTTTTTATAAAATTATTATTTTTTCATTAAAAAAACACTCTAAAATTATAACGTGTTTTGAAACACTTTTAAAAAGTAATCAAGGTCCCATAAAATTAAGATATAACCATAAGAAAATAAATTAACAAAATATGATTACATTTTATGAAAATATATTTCTATTTTAAATGATTAAATTAATTATAAATTTTTATATAAATTATTTATGGCATAGAAATACCAAAACATATACTATTTTTTTTCAACTTTTAGTATGTCTACATTAAATTTACACATTCATGGGTGAAATTTCTATCTTAGTGGTCAATTTACTATTCAGTACTATTAATTACTATTAATAAGGGTATATTATTATTCATACGTTACTATTGACCAAAACATACGTTGATCATATTAGACTATAAATTTTATACTGGTCACAATTGTAGAAGAACATTTAATGAAAATAATTTCACATTATTAATTATTTAATTTTTACATAAATATTTTAAAATTCCCTTTTTTCCAAAAATCATCAATAATTTTCATCCCATATTTATCCAGATATTTGAAAATCACAAATTTTACCATAACACAAAATAAAATTTTTTTTTATACTAATGGATTACAAAAAGAATCTAAGTCCTCGTTACATAGCCCCTTATAATTCTTGCATAAGGACCTAATGTACGGTGTGCTATGATGATAGAATCTTGGGACGACTCTAACAACATTGACCAAGTGGTGATTTCTATCATCTTGAACTTCTACCTTAGTTGATTCCATTCAAGCTTCACATGTTGAAGATCTACTTAGGCTTGGTCCAAAGTAAAGCCCAGAGATGCTACCTCCGTCCAAATCCCAGAAATATAGGCTTCATACAGCCTGAGTTTACTAGATGAGGACATTGACTTTTCTTTATGAATTAATTAACCAAGATCACTTGTATTTAAAAACAATAATTGTAATCTTAATAGTTTAGTTTCCAGTGTTCATATTGACCAATTGTCATATAGTAGTCAAAAACTAATGGTTTCACTTCATTAATTAATGTATAAAATGGTATAACACACACATTTTTGAAACAAACAATATTAAAAAGTTTGTGTCTTTACATTCATTCCCTCCTAAGAAAATTTGTCCCAAAAATTTTTACTCATACCCACAGAAGAGAGAATTTGGGGGTAATTCGGCCTCATTGACTCCTCTGGTTCGCACGTGGCTTCTTCACATTTGTGGTTCCTCCACAACACCATAACAAAGTGGGTAGTCTTGTTGTGCAGAACATTTTCTCTACAATCCAAGATCTCCACTAGATGCTCATCATAAGAGAGTTCATGTTCTACTTGTACCACCTCTAGTTTTAGTATCTGTGAAGGGTCAGATATGTACTTCTTCAAGAGGGATACATGGAAGACATCATGAAACTGTGCTAGATTTGGGGGAAGAGCAAGCAGATAAGCCACAAATCCTACGTGATCAAGGATTTCATACGGGCCAGTGTTCCTAGGGAAAAGCTTACCTTTCTTTCCAAACCTCATGACACTATTTCAAGGTGAAATTCAATGGATGAATTTTTTACCAACATCAAACTCCATGTCCCTTCGATGGTTGTCAGTATAGATCTTTAACCGACTCTAGGATTCCATAATGTCTTGTTGGATGGCAATGAATTTTTCTGTCATCTCCTACAGATGATCAGGCCTCAAAAAATTTATCTCACCAGATTCATGAAAAAATGTTGGAGTTCTACATTGATACCCATATAGAGCATCATAGGGTTCTATTTGAATGCTCGAGTGGAAGCTATTTTTGTAAGAGAACTCATGTAAACGTATATTTGTATCCCATCCACCTTTAAATTCCATTGAGCATGTTCTCAGCATATCCCCAAGTGTGGGAATACTGTATTTAGACTGACCATTAGTTTGGGGGTTAAAGTCTGTACTGAAATTCAATTCAGTTCTCAGAGGATGTTGAAGACTATTATAGAATTTTCACGTGAAACTTGCATCACTATTAGATATGATAGAATGTGAAACTCCCTGAAGCCTTAGCACATATTTCATGTAAATCCATGTAAGTTGATCAAGAGAGAAATATTTCAAAATAGTGATAAAATGGGCAGTCTTTGTGAGATAGTCCACATTAACCAATACATAATTCTTTATATTGGATGTTATCATGAGACAACTAAAAAAGTTCATTATGATATTGTCCCACTTCTATGATACTATGGGTAGTGGTTTTATTACCCCTTTAAGATGTTGTCGCTCTGCCTTCACTTGCTGACATACCAGACACCTTGAAGTGTATTCATCAATCTGCCTTTTTCATATTATACCACCAATAATTATTATGAAGGTTTTTATAAATTTTCTTGCTTCATATATTCATAGAGAAAGTAGAGCTATGTGATTCATCCATCATCTTATTCTTTATGTCCTGAATAGATGGAACACATAGTATTATACGAAATTTCAGTACCCTTTATATATCTGTATTGAACTCAAAAATCATCCAACCCTTCACAACCTCAAACTTATTGTATAAATAATGATCTTCCTTCCTATAATTCTTGATCTTCTCTAGTAATGACGGTTGAGAAATAATTTAGGATAGGGATGATAATGTCCCTTCCCTTATAATTCCCTTATCCAGTATTACTATTCCATTTATTAAAGGAACTCTTTGAATCCTCATCATGGAAATAAAAACGTGGCCATTAATGTTTAATGCATCACCACCATTGTTTTCTCTTATTAGATGATAATGAATTAAATAATTATAGTCATTGAGAAGTTACAACCATCTCCTATACCTCATGTTCAATTCCTTTTGTGTGAAAATGTACTTCAAACTTTCATGGTCTTTGTATATATCCCATTTCTCCCCATAAAGATAGTGCCTCCATATCTTTAGAGAAAAACTTTCCACAACCCACTCTAGATCATGCGTAGGATAGTTCTGCTCATGAGTCTTCAACTGTCAAGATGAATAATCAATGACTTTATCATTTTACCTGAGGACGCACCCATGACCATTTAGATATGAATCACTAAAAATAATGAATCCTTCTGTACTTGTGGTCATAGTTAACCCGGGTGCAGTAACCAATATCTTTTCAGCTCTTGAATGCATTCCTCACACTCCTTTGTCCAAAAAACTTGAACCCTTTTCGAGTTAACATGGTTAATGGATTACAATGTCATGAAAAGTTTTTCACAGACCTCCTATAATATCCTGCTCACCCAAGGAAACTACGAATCTCAGTTATTATTGTAGACTGAGGCCACTCATCTACAAATTTTTTCATTATCGGGCCAACTATGATCCATTCATTAGTAAAAATGTACCCCATGAATGCAACTTGTTGTATCCAAAATTCATATTTACTAAACATTCCACAAATCCTCTCCTTCATTAGAGTTTGTAAATTAACCCTTAGATAATCCTCATTCTCCTCGTTACTTTTGGATTATATCAAAATATCATAAATAAAAACTACCAAAAAATTATCAAGGTTTTCATTAAAGATCCTATAAATAAAATCCATAAAAACATCAGGTGCATTAGTCTATCTAAAGGGAATAACAAAAACATCAAAATTCATATATCATTATTTGAAGGCGGTATTCAGAATATCATCTTTCTTCACCGTCAAATGATGATAGCCATATTGAAGATAAATCATATAGAATAATTGAGCCCCATGAAGTTGGTAAAATAAGTCATTAATTCATGGAAGAGGGTATTTTTTATTTAATGGCATCCATTCCCCATAATCAATGTATAGCGGCATCGATCCATCCATCTTCTTCACAAAGAGAATATGAGCTCCATATGGAGACACAATCGGTTGGATAAACCCCTTATCCAAAAGGTCTTGGAGTTGTTTCATTAATTCTTCTAGTTCTACATTTTCTATATTATAGGGGGTCTTAGATATCTAATGAGACCCAGGTACAAGTTAAATGGAAAACTCTACCTCTTTTTCAAGGGGAGGTCCAGGTAACTCCTCAAGAAATACGTCAATGTTTTATTGGACGATGGAGAAATTTTTTATCTTCAACCCCTCATTTCCTACTTATTCGTCGATCAAATCCATAATGAAAGATATAGGAGATACTTCTAAACAAAAAACATTTTTAGATATCTCTCATTAGAAGAAAACTAAAGGTTTTCCATTCAAGACTATGGATATTTCCTTGCTTCGGCATTGGATCATAGCATTATACATTGAGAGCCAATACCTCCCTAGTATAAAGACTAATTCCAGAATTGGAATGACTACTATATTTGAAATAATATTGTTTTCACTAAAGTAAATACTAGTATTTTTAAACACTGGCGATGTTTGGATAATTCCACTGGGTGTGTATATTAATACCTCTACTTTTAGAAAATTAGGGGTTAATTCAAAATACATTACAAACATGGAAGAAATAAAGGAATGTGTAGAACTAGATTAAATGAACATACATTTTAGCTTTTAGGTAACAACAAGAGTTCCTTCAACCACATAATTTTTTGCTTCAACATCATGGGTAGTGAATGAAAAAGAACTACCATGTTCCCATGGCTGTTATTGAGGCTGATGGTGATTCCCCTTCACTACCCACAAATTGGGATAGTGATTAAAAAGGTTAAAAAGTTTTCCAAGCTTATATAATTGGACATAAAATAGGGCATGCACCATCTCACCTTTTTCTTTAGTGTTGGGAAGTTTTGGCTTCACCTCACTATGAAAATTCAACACAATGTGTCCATCTCTACCACACTTGTAGCACTTCCCGCTCCCGAGCAGGCAGTTCCATGAATGCTTCATCCCATATTTATTACATGTGGGAAGTTATAATTTATTTCCTCATCTTCCCTCATCAAATCTCATCCCTATTCTTGGCTCCATATATCTTTTATTGTCATTGGATTTATGATACCATTTCATCTCACCAAAATCCAGTTCGACATTCATCGTGCTTCACATGATCTCTTCATAAAAATCTTATTCTACGTTGGATATATATTTCCATAGATGAGGTCTTATTCCACTAAAGAATCTATCAACCATACCATTTGGATCGATGAAAATGGTATAGGTGTAACGTGAAAGCCTTGGGATGTTCATCTTGTAGCTTCACATAGATTCATTCTCATTCTAATTCTGCTCGAGAAACTCTTTCCCTATCCATGTTTGCATCAATCGAAGGAAATAATTGTTGAAGAATATCCCTTTGAATACTTCCCAATCTATAGCTTCAACATCTACTCTTGGACTTGTGTTTTTAATCAGTTCCCACCACTGATCAACTTCTCCCTCTAAGCAATAAACTGCCAAGGTAACCTTGTCTTGTTAAGAACAACAGAGCACAAAAGATATATTCTCGATAGAGCTGATCCACTGTTTAGTAGTAAATGGGTCAGTAGATACACTAATGGTTTGTTTTCGTTGATGGATAAAATATTCAACAGAAAGTTGTTCCCTTCGCGGTGATATCTGTCTCCCATATTTATCCATGTTATCTCCCATAACATGAGGCAGTTGGTCAATCATTCCCATGAATGTCTCAATTCCAGCTTCCATTGGAGGGTCTTCAGTGCATGGTCCTTTACGGTCACCATTTACACGATTCCTCTTATTCCTTAAACTTTTATAAAATAAAAAACCAGTTTTCAAAACTAACTTCATTTATAAATATTTTAACTATAAAGGATTTTATGTCTTAAAACTTCTTTAAAGAATTTCATTTCTCGTTAAATCCTTAATAATGATTCATATAATGTTTATGATTAACCAAACATATCCTACATGATTTTCGTAACCAAGAGTCCCTCAAGACCCATTGTCGTGTAATAGGATACCCCGGGTCATGCCCGAAACTCCTTGTTAGAGTTTTCACTCTTAGGTATATCTGTGCCAGAGCCGCCTCTACCTGCTCATATACAGGCAGGGATGTATTTTCATGATAAACAACTTACTCAATAATCCCCAATACACCAAGATGTTTTCTTATATTTAAAAATTTCTATATGATTCTTCATAATATTTTCATACCATAATTTGCATAAATAACTAAACATTCCTCTAATACCAACTATGGCATCCCGTCATTTTATTTCAAAACTTTTCATTACATATTACAAAGAGAGGATCTTTAATGTCGATTGTCTGGGAAATTAATAACATAAAAAATTTTTCTAATACAATTGTAATATTTAATCATAAGTTAATCCTAATTAAAACTTCTACTTCTCCTAACCTGAAGACATACGTCAAAGGAAATGGTTAGTCGAAGGCATAATAAGGAAATTAAGGGAATCAGATTACTTGTGATATCAATAATAACTAGATGAAAACTTCAAGACATGATGAATGAAAAAAGAGGCATATCATAATAAAAATAAAATGAATGAAAAAATTAATACGTGGATACAATGTTTTATTTATACATTCATTAACATATCACTAAGACTCGTTCCCAATGTGTCATAAAATCATTACCAAGATTATTCACTAATGTGTCATGAAACTTGTCATCTCTATAGATTAATTATTTACACAATGTAATAGAGATATATCAGGGATAACCTTTAATATGGATTTATATTAATGTGAGTCACAAAGATAATAATCAGTCATTTCATAAATAATCTAAATAGAATCATGGAAATGAGATTCATGTCAAAATCAGGATGTTTAAAATGTACTTGAAAATAATATCATCATGTCATTTATAACCCATGAAAAGGGAGTGAGGGTATTATTTATGTCACTTACTGAATGAAATAGATCAATTTAATGTGTTGATTAAAACCCCTAGAAATTAAAATATATTTTGGTATCCACATTAATAATAGAAAACAATTTCTTGAGAAAAAGAGAGATATTTTTAGATGAAAGTTCTACAGCATACCGGCTACATAACATTATTTTAGAAGAAATTGAAAAGATATGGGAAAATGGTAAACCACTCGTAAATAATTCACAATATAGTATTGGTATATAATAAGATCATGTTATGAATATTTCAATGACATAAAACATAAAAATGAATCATCAATTAAAAGATAATATGTTATTTATTTTTCGAAAAATTCGATAGCCAAACAATGTCGCATAAAATTTCAGAAAATAAATTGATGATAGCCGAAAGGGTATCTCAAAATTTGGACATGAAATGGAAAGAAATATGAATATATAATAACATAACCCCACATAACAATATGTAAGCTATAAGACATGAGATAAATGAAATTAGGACAAAAAATAGAAGGGTGAATGGTTCCCTTAACTTGAAGAGTATCACTAAAAGCTCGATGGTTGGGACCATGGGGGCATGATGCCACCTTGGGAAAACTCTTTGGGAGGTAGAAAAATGAGATCTTCATTGGGGAGGATTTTTTAATGAAATAAATTTGGAAATTTCTTGGTATTTATATGGAATGTGATGGAATTTTTAATTAATTGTCTAGGGACACCACATCGGTGGTATTTGCATATCCATTGTCTTGACCATGGTATTATTCCTTGGTATTAGCCCCTTGGGTGACCTCATAACATATCTTACTATTCAAAAGTTGACCATATTTATTTCACCATGATTACGTCATCAATGATGCCATTAAACACCTGAAACACAAAACTGTATTTTTACTATTTACCGAAAATTCAACTTTTTCAGAAAAATCCTAAATATTTACCCTAAACTAATATAGATGCACTGAATTCAAAAATAAAATCCATATTATGAAAATTATTTTCTAAATTTTTTAATTTAATTTTTAAATAACTTTATTATTATTTTTTAAAATAACTCTAAAACTATAACTTGTTTAGTAACACCGTGAAAATAAAATCAAGGTCTCATAAAATTATCATATAACCATAAGAAAATAATATAACAATTTATGAATACATTTTATAAAAATAAATTTCCATTTTAAATTATTAAATTAATTATAAAATTGAAAATGAATTATTTATGAACTATAAAAATACCAAACCGTATACTATGATCTATTTTTCAAATTTTAAGATGTCTATATTATATCTATACATTCATTGGTGAAGATTCTATTTTTGTTGGACAATGTAATATTCATTAATATTTATAAGGTTATATTACTATTCATACTTTACTACTCACCATATATTAATTTGATCTTATTATACTCTAAATTTTATACTGGACATAATTGTAGAATTACATTTTCTAAAAATCATTTCACATTATTAATTATTTAATGTTTAAATAAATATTTTAAAATACCCTTTTTCTATAATCATCAATAATATTCAACCAATATTTATCTGGAAATTTGAAAATCACAAATTATGACATAATAAGAAATAACAATTTTATGTATACCAAGGGATTACAAAATGTATCTAAGGCCTCATTACACATCCCCTTATATAACATTCATATGACCAAAGTGTAAGGTCTATTATGGTTATAGAATATTTGGGCGGCTTGGACAACATTACCCGAGTTGTTATTTCAATCAGCTTGAACACATCACTTAAGCGATTTTGTTCTAGTATCACAAGTTGATACTTTTCTTGGGCTGGGACCAGCAAAAATCCCATAGATTCAACATCCTTCCGAAGCTTTGACAGATAAGCTTCATATGACCTGAGTCTACTAGATGAGGCCATCAAATCTTCTTTTTGTATTAACCAACCATGATCACTTTTATTTTAACAAAAATATTGTAACATTAAGAGTTTAGTTTCCAATGGAAATATTGTCCAACAGTTATATAATAGTTGAAACCCAACGATATCACTTCATTAATTATAGTATAAAATGATATAAAATACATAATTTGGAAAAAATAATTTTAAAATGTACAAGTTGTTTGAATAATGACTTGTTTCAATGATTAAAAATGTATTGTGACAAGTCTTAATGATAGTAAAAAAATTAAAAACTCATTGTCCTTGAATGGGATAAATGAACAGATCTTGAATGATGTTATTATTTTTATTATTAGAGGAGGGGGGAAAGAGAGATGATGATGAAATAATACATTAGCATGTTGAAATTATATTTCATTTAATGTTCATAAATTATTATCAAATTTGGATTAGGGGAGTTGAGGAGAGAGAAGAAAAAGAATAGAACATGTAAAAAAAGATGAAAGAAAAATGAAGACAGGTTCACCTTTTGAGTACTCCTCCTTGAGAATCTCTTCAAGGCATAAGTTTTTTTCCTTTTGGGGAGTCCAGTAGGTATTGGAAGTATGGGAGGTACATAGGGAGATATCGTAGAATAATTTATGAAGGTCCTGAATCTTGAGAGGTTTTTTAGGAAGAGGGGGAGGGGGTGGGTTATATAGTGGAAGGGAGGAGGGTTTCCATAATATTATATTCATTAATTTATTATTTCTCCACAAGGAAAGCCATATTGATGACTCCATGACCTAAAATAGTAATAAGGTTATGTGATTCATGATTTGGGTTCTTAAATCACTCTTGATTCTATGAATATTGAATAAAAATTATAATATATTTATATAGTAAATTAATATATTATACTATTCAACATAAATTCAGGTATTTTAGAAAAATCCAAAAAATTAACCCTAAACATTTTTTGATTTCTAGAATCCAAAAATGAAAACCATTTTCCGAAAAATATTCTAAAAATGAGAATTTTAATTTTTTATTAAAATCATTATTTATTTAAAAAAACCATCACTTAAAATATTAAACATCATTTTTAAGGTTCATAAATTTATTTATACTTATGTTGGTAATGTTACCATTTATAATGGTCAAATTAATATTAACCTAAAATTTTGTTGTTTATATAAAACTCCAAATATTACCTTGATCGCAATCGTGTGTGTCTGTTTTTTGAAATTCAAAACACAAAAGAGGAAAATTTATGTTAAATTTCTAGGTTATGTCTATCTTCTAATTAACCCAGTGTTGTTTTAAAGAAACTCAGTGCTTTATTTAGTATACTTTATCTAAGGAATAAAATGTATTTTATATAAACATACCATAAAATTTATGTTGTGTTATATTATTCCCTCCATTGGATTTTACGTCCTCGAAACTTTTCATTTATAAAGCTCCCTAAAAATATGTCGATGGTTCTTCTTCATAATACCCTCGGCTTCCCACATTTCTTACTCTATTTTATGGTTTATCCAAAGATACATTACTAGTTGAGTTTCCAATTTCTCAATACCTTCTCCCTTGTATCAAAAATATTGATAGGCTCTTCACAGTATGAAAAATCTGTATCCCTTTATATTTATTCAATGGTGAGTACATGTGTTGGTTTTGGAAAGTATTTTTTTTATAATTACACTTGGAACACATTATAAAAATTAGAGAGATGTGGTCACATTGCTAAATGTTAAGCTATAGATCTGATCCTTTCTAGAATTCTAAATGTTCTAATGTACTTGGGGATCTGTTTCCCTTTCTTACAAAACCTTAAGACTCTCTTTCATAGATATACTTTTAGAAAGACCTGATCTCCTACATGAAATTAAAAATCTATTCTTTCGTTGTCAGTGTAATTCTTTTTCCTACATTGGGATGCTTTAATATAAGCCAGAATTTTATTTTCCTTTTTAGTTTTCTCTTCAATTTGTTATTAGCTTGTATGTTTCCTCCCACAAACCTCATCCCAATAAGTTGGTGTTCGAAACCTATTACCATATAATGATTCTTATAGAGCAATTTTAATTTTAGAATAGAAACTATTATTATAGTAAATTTATACCAATGTAATGTATTGATCCCAAAAACCATGAAATTAAAGAGAGAATGATCTCAACACTTCTTCTAGTGTATGAATAGTCCTTTAAAAATGTATATCAGGTTAGGGGTGATAAGCAGTAATCTTATTTATCTCATTATATAATGCATTCTAAAAAAATTTCCATATTTTGGTGTAAACAAAGGTTATTGATCAGATATAATAGATAGAGGTTCACCATGAAGTCTCATGGCTTCATTAATGTAAATTTTTTCCAAGCGCTCAACTGGAAAATCATCTCCTATAGATATTTTTTTTCTAATTCTGTGAGGTGATAAAAAATTTCCCATGTTTCGACATTTCTTCTAGGTGTCTACAGTAGTCATGTGACAAAAACTATTATAATGTCAACCCACTTCCACATAAGAATTGGTTGAGGGTAAATTTCACATATAGGATGCTGTTTCTCCCCCTTCAACAGTAGAAAAAATAAACACTATGACACACAGACATCAATTTATCGCTTCATGTTATCCCCAAAAAAATGTTCCTTCATATCTCTATAAATCATACTGCTACCAGGGTGTATATAGAATATTGATCTATGAGTGTCATCTAATAGTTTTCTTTTTAGCTCAGGTACTAATAGAACACATAAATTCTTCCCAATTTTCAGATCTCCTTCCTCATACATGAAGTTTTGCAATTTTTAATCCTTAACAACATTAATTTTTTTTATAGATTCTAATAATATGATTGAGAGATTATTATATTCTCCATTAAATAAGGTTTAGTAATTATTTGAATGTGGAATGATGTTCCCAATTATTTAACAATTCCCAATATCTATCTTTAGTTGTTCCATTAATATAAGATATCTCACAATCCTCATTTGGGTCGAAAGTCCATTATCATTCTTGAATAATGCATATACCACCTTATTTTATTTTTCTAGCTGGTAGTTTATTGAGTAATCATAGTCTTGGAGCTGCTAGACCCATCCCATTTTCCTTATTGTGAGTTCTTTCTATGTAAAAATTTCATTCAAACTATTGTGATCCGTATATATCTCACGTATTTCACTATAAATATAATGTCTTCGTATTTTTAGAGTAATTATTACGGATTCTAACTCAAGATCATGAGTTGGATAATTTTTCTCTTGGGTCTTCAAAATCCTTGATTCATAATAAATCACTTTATCATAGTGCATAAGTATGCAACCTAGTCAAGTCTTTGATGAATCATTGTATATCACAAATCCATCATTTCCATATGGACGATTCAAAATTGGATACTTGACCAATCCTCTTTTCGATTATTCAAATAACTATGTACATTATTTTTCAATACTAACTAAAAACCTTTATGTGTTATCTTTGTTAATGGGTAATCCAATCAAGCATAATTCTGACTGAAAATGTCGATAGTAACCTTCTAAAATAATAA
This sequence comes from Viscum album, assembly GCA_963277665.1. Taxonomy (NCBI): domain Eukaryota; kingdom Viridiplantae; phylum Streptophyta; class Magnoliopsida; order Santalales; family Viscaceae; genus Viscum; species Viscum album. Next base: position 385,834,667 of record OY728148.1, on the reverse strand, counting down.
AACTATGTACCTCAGTTATGTTCGTTGTTGTGGGACATTTATGGACATCCTTTTTATTTGCAGAATCAACTATGATTCCATCCTTATAGACCATATAGACATGAAAAGAAACTAATTGATTCCAAAATTTACACTTGAAAAGCTTCCTATATAATTCATTTATTATAAGAGTATTCAGTGTAATCCGCACATGATTCTCATGGTCATCATATGTTTTGGAGTATACTAGGATATCATCAATAAATACAACAAAAAATTCATTAATATATTCATTGATTACTCTATTCATTTGGTCCATCATAACAGAGATTGAATAAGTCTATCCAAATTTCATTACTGTAAACTCATAATGGCAATACATGGATCAAAATGCTTTATTTGGAATATATTCCTTCCTCACACAAAGATGATGATATCATAAACAAAGTTCTACCATAGAAAACTATTGGTCACCATGAAGTTGATCAATAAAACCATCAATGCATGGAAGTTGATACTTGTTATTTGTTTCAATATCATTTATTAACCTATTATCAATGCATAATCTCACAGATCCATCATTATTCATGACAAATAGGATATGTTCTCCCCATGTAGAAACACTAGTTCTAATAAACAATTTTATAATAAATTCCTATAGTTGTTTCATTATCTATAATAATTCCACAGGGTATATTCTATTGGGAGTATTTGATATAGGTCTTGCACATTGAATTAAATCAATGGAGAACTCAACTTCCCTCTTTGATGAATGTCTATGTAAATCCTATATAAATACATCAATATATTCTTGCATAATTTGTTCATCACCAATTTGAATATTTTTTTTCTTACTCAAAGATATTGTGTTCTACTCCTCTCCAATAATTTCATTCAGTAGAACAACTAGGGGTGGATGTAGATAAGAATTAGATGAGGAGGTTTCTTCCCTAAATATGACGAATTCTACACCATTCTCAAAAATTGTAACTTCTTTTTTCCTGAAATTGATCTTCATATAATAATTCTATATCCAGTTCATAACGATAATTATATCAAATTCAATCATTGACATGATGATAAGATTAGAAACTAAAGAACATGTATGATTCATGAGGGGGAATGATCGACACTCCTTTGTTTCCATGATACACCACCATGAGTTTTGACTAACATCTCCTTTATTAAATTAAATTTTATGTGTCTAATTTTCTTGGAAAAATGGGAAGATAAAAATGAATGTGATTGTCTAAAATCAAATAAATCATTAGCTATGTCCGATGAAACAATTAAAGTACCTAATGAGACATGCTGATGCATCAAGGGGATAAAGCGGGACCCTCCCATTAATAGCAGTCCAAATAATTCATTATACATAGATTTATCGCAAGAACAATATACATTTTTTAGATCCGTATTGAATATAGGATACAGATTCATTAATCTTTCTCCAATTAAAATAGCATTCAAAATATACACTGAACGTGAAATGGTAAACGACATAAGTAAATAATCATATCCCAGTTACAAGAAATTGGAAATTTTATATAATTTTTATTTCAAATGAAAATCTATCTCAAATGTAAAGTAGATACCCCCACATAAAATATATTATGTGCACAATACAATGTATGACTCAAGGAAATGGAAATTGAGACAAAGTACACTACTACATTATAACCAATTTTGTCATATCTAAACATTATTAATAATCACCAAATAAATCACATAATACCTAGAATATAAATATTATATTATATATAAAATTTAATTACACATACACCACATACTAGAAATAAGTGGTTAACAATGGAAATCTCACTGAATTAAATGTGATTTGAGAAACCCCATAACTTATGCCCGAATATGTTATTCGATAGATTATAATGTCATGAATAATCAAATTTAGCTTTATTAATTAATAATTCCATATCCTCATAATCATTTCATTGATTTATTATTAACTTAATAGTTTCATTGATTCCCTTTTTTATGGGTATAAAAGGGTTAATTTTGTTGGTTTGGAAGCATTTTCATCAAAGGTTTTCACGAATGATTTTCTTTTATTCATAAAAGGAAGTTAAATTTAAATGTGGTTAAATGTAATGAATGTTAATATATTTTTTTAGAGACATTATTAATGATCTTAAAATGATATTTTGTTATTTACAGTGAGGACGAGTCACTAGTTAAAATTTGATGTTAAATGCCTGAATTAACTTGGTGGTTTTGTGCATACTAAACTTATTTTTTTATCATTATTTGTTTATTAAGAGTGTGTTAGGATTACAAAACATTGAATAAAGTAAAATAAATATATTATTATATGGTTGAACTATTAAAAATATTTCATGGCCTGTCTTTAATATATTAATATAAATAGAAAACTCATCATCCATGAATGTGATAAATTAACACATCTCAGACGGTGTATTAATTTTTTGAATAAGATGAGGGATAAAAGAGACATGATGATGAAATAATCCATTATCATGGTAAAATTATAGTTTTTCTAAGGTAATGGAATTATCATATAATTTAGATGAGGGGATTTGAGGAGAGAGAAATAAAAGAATGGAACATGTAAAGATATGGAATGAAAAAGGAATATAGGTTCACCTCTTGAGTACTCCTCCTTGATAATCTTTTTAAGGCCCTCATGTTTGGAATTTTGGTTATACTAGAAGGTCTTGGACGTAGAGTTGGTTACTAGGGAGTTATTTTAGATGAATTTAGGAAAGGATTGAATCTTTATATGTGATGGAGGAAGAGGGGGTGAGGGGTGGTTTTTATTTGGAGGGGTGGAAGGTTTCTTTAATATTATTTTAAATAATTTATCATGTCTCCACAAGACAAGAAATAGTGAAGATTCCATGACCTAGAAAAGTAATAAGTGAATATGAGTTATATATTTTGGTTCATAATTCACTCATGATGCTAGAAATAGTGAATTAAAACTATAATTTATTTATATGGTAAATTAATGTATTTTATTATTTATCAAAAATTCATGTATTTCTGAAAAATCCCAAATTCTACCATCTCCATTTTTTCATATGTAGATTCCAAATGACTATATTTTTCAATAATAATTTTCCAATAATGAGAAATTTAATTTCTAAATAAAATTATTATTTAATCGAAAAATACTAACACTTATAATATTCATCTTCATTTTATGGTGCTGAAATTTATTTATACTTTCATGGGTAAGGTTACCATCCATAAGAGTTTTATTACTATTCATAAAAATTAATTTTTTATTCCATCAGACTCCAAATATCACTCTGATCGCAAAATTGTATGTCGTTTTTCAAAAATCAAACACATTAGTGGAAAATTTATGTTTAATGTCTTTGTTATGACAATCTGTTAAATCATGATGTGTTGTTTAAATGAAACACAGTGCATTATGAAATATACGATATCTACTGAATATAAAGTATTTATGATTAATGCACCACAAATATTTTTGGGTTATATATATATAATTTCAAATCAGTATGTACATATAGAGTGGACGTGAATTCAAATGATGTGATTTTAATATAATAGTGTTGTTATATAAGTATTCAGATTTTATTCCGATGTTATAGTAGTAATAAATGATATTAAATATGAATTTAGATGTGAAGATCAATGGAAAATAAGGAAAATTATTTAAAGCTTATAAATAAAATCCATGAGTTCCCACTTTCAAAACATTTTTATTTGGAGGACATAATATTTTATCTTAAAGTACGGAGACTACAAACATGAAATTTTAGTTTTTAGGGATGAAATATTGATAATACACTACTAAAAAATAGTAAATTAGGTTATTCGTTAAATAAGTAGAAGAAGTCACCTTTTATAGATTAGAAGTAATCATATTTCCAAAAATAAGCATTCCTTGGTCTCTATGGATTATAAATTTGTAGGTAACGTTAAACAAAAAGATTCAAATGATAATGAATGGACATCCATTCATTCACCCAAACACGTTTGTGACAATGATTTAACATATTTTAAATTGAATTAGTCACATTAAAATTTACATATTGATAACATCATAGTGTGAAATTTAAAACACCTAAAATAAATTGCCATAATCTCTAAGGGTGCGATAAAAAAATTTAATACTAGAGGGTGGTAATATATATAGTATAAATATTGAATTCACTCGGTTTATTCCTGTATATTTCATCCATAATGATAAATGTAACATTTATAAAACCAATATAAATTGATAAGTACATCTATGAAGTAGTCTAGAGTTCCCGATCATGTTAATGAGAATATAGGTTTATGTTATCTAATGGTTTATCCAAACAAAATTATAATTAATATTATAGATTAAGTTCCTTCCATTAAAAATACTATAATAAGAACAATCCTTTGTAATTGCGGGTAAAACTTATATAGATGTTTCATATTTTAGAAAAAATATATTCAAGATACTCATTATGAATAATTATTTTGATATTTTGTTGCATTAACAGGGTTTTAATGTAATATTATAATTAGATATGTGTTTTCGGTGTGTATAGACAGATGAAAATTTTATCTATATAAATAAACTAGATTATGGTCTACAATCTGAGATGGGAGTAATGTTAAAAATATACATGTTTCATAGAAAAGAAAAATAATAGTGGTATGCCCATATAAAATTTGAAGACCATGGTTAGTTATCCAAGTAGTAGTTGGTGAATTACCAAGAAAAAGTCAAAACCGAATAAATTTCACCAATGGTTGAAAATGACTATAGATTTTGAAAATAACAATAAATGGTAGTATTTAAAATAGTATTTAAAAAAATGTTGATTCTAAGAATTATTAGTATATTTTAAATATAGTAACAAAACATAGAAAAGTAAAGAAGAATATATATTTTCCTAAAATGCATGGGAAATTAATATATCCCTTCTAGAAACCACAACTTGTGTTTTGAATCACAAAATTAACAATTTTCTATCATATTTTTAGTTACAAATTATCACCAAATCAAACGTGAACAAAAATAACTACTTGATGAATATTGATAGACAACCTCCACATCTTCATATCCCATCCCTATAACCAACACATGCATTAATAGTTTATAAAAAATTAAATTGTGTTGTATATTTAAATTTAAACTAAAAATAGAAACATTTTGTGTACTAAATGTTTATAAAGTTGTGTGGTTTACATGTTCACTGTCATTCATCAACAAAATATCACCACACACAGATCTAGTAGTATTTTGATATAATTCAATCAATTGTTTTTGTAGATCAATGACCTTTCCATATTTCATCTTTACATGAGACCCCTATTCTTTCATTGTAGTATTCTTTAATATAAACCTCATCTGAGAATCTCGAGGTAGGGAGTAACTAAAACACATACTAGATTCTACTGAAATCGATGATGGCCTTCCAATGACCCCAAATGTTAGTTGTCCCAAACACATCGGACACATGCATCCAAGATGCTCCTTGTGATGTACATGAAAAACTACATCTTCCTGAGAGATAGAGAAGGACTGTGTGGGATTGAAGTCCCATAGTTATTTTATTTTTACCAATATATCAAGAATTTATGAAACTTTAAAATTTAATTATTAAAATAATAACAACTGATAATATTTTATGACAATGAAAAAGTAATTCATTCCCCAACATCATTGGATGTCTCATTAACATAACATTCCTAAGATTTTTTACTAACATCCAACCACATTTTTATTCAGGAGACATGGTGCCCAAAATTCATTGACTACATGAAAAACATATAAATAAAAAAGTTAATATATGCAATAGAAAATTTTATATTATAAATATTTAAACTAATGAAAATATTATAAGGGTTATTCTATATTATATATAAACTCATGGACCCAGTAGTGTAGGCGATGATTTGTTATGATCTACTCAACAAATTTCTACTTGAACCATCCTGAAATAAATAACATATGTTTTAATAGTAATTTATGGAATATCATAAGCATTTTATATTAATATATATATATATATATATATATGTATTATAACATTAATATAATAATATATATTTTAATACAACGTTATTTTATTATTGATGGATATCAACAAACACCTTATAGTTCCATCTAGGTATGGCTTCAGGTAGCTTATCATACTAATGATAAGTGTTCAATGATGTATCATAGAATTCATTTCATAATATCTATGTAAAATCATCCCACTTCTTATAAAAATATTTCAATGTCCAATTCCATGTGATAAGAATAACAATGATAAAGTTGAATAACATATATAAAAACAGTATTTTTTTCAAAATATTTGAATTTAATAACATTATGATATTTAATTACACCATAATCTATTAAAATTTTCGTTATCATGGAGTCAAAGACTTAATTTTTATATTATTGAGACACATGCCTTTAATAATAATAGGAAATTAGAAAGGTAATAGGCTCTTCAACTACCTTGCCTAGATTCTGACTAAATTATCCGTCGACATCATCTGTGGGGACCAAATAATAGTAATATAGGACACCTATATTCAATTATTTCATATTATAGACACATGAGATGCTTATATTTCTCTCTTTGGTAACATTATTTTCAACTTTTATTAAAAAATAGTTATAACTATAAAAATATCAATAAAATAATTCACATTAAAATATTCATGTATAACTAGAATCATCCAATATCCTCACGAAGAAATAATAGGGATAAAATGTTCCCTTACTGATGAACCTACAGAATGGGGGGGATACTATCATTGGAGCTAATGTGACAAGGAATGTGGGTTCACTAAATGTTGATAGAATGTAGGGTGTGAGGGATGTTTGGAGATAGAAAAATGGTGTCTCAAATGTTCTAGGGATGGTGACTGATGTATCAACATCTATCACTATAGTTAATGGAACATCAAACGAGAGTTTACATGGATTAGTGATATTACACTCCTTGGAATTCCTGTTATTTAATCAAAAAATATTAGGTCCAGAAAAAATACTTTAAAAAAATCATGCAAAAAAACATGGAAATAAAAATAGATGCATAGTACTAAAAAAATATATAATAATATATAATAATTAATAAATACAAATATAATATATATGGTTGATAAATTAATGGATTACTACACATATAATCATTCATTCTTTCAATTATACTATTTTCTTACACATTCATTACATTATCTACTTCATCCACCATTTTAAAAATAAAATTTACAAAATCATAATGGGAAAATAAGTTCATTTATTATAGTTGATGAGTTCAATGTATAATTTAATGTCATCATTTTTATCACCCATATGATACATTTCTATTTGTTTTATGTAAATATGTACACTCTACCCTTCATCCATGAAATCTTCTACATAATATATAATTTTCTCTTGAGATGAGAAGAAATTCAGATAACATAATTCTCTTTCACCAACATCTCTCTAGTGAGAGAATTTCATAAAAGTAATTTGAAATTAATATATTTTAATAAGAAAATTCATATCAACCAACTTTCATTTGAATGAAAAATATAAAAAATTACTTTAGTATTTTAATTTGATATTATTAGTAAATTTTCCAATGTATCCCAAAAAACATCTATAAATATACGATAGTTTTTTGTTTTCAAACCCTCTTCTAGATATACTGTAAGAATTATAATTCCATTTATATTGTAAGAATAAAATTTATTTCTCTGTTATAGAAGAAATTGAGCTATAAACTTGGAATATTTTAATAAATCTTCCTGAGTATCGGTATTCGTGATCTAAAATAATTAATATACATTACTATATGTACAAAATATTTTTCAAACAAATGTCCCAATTGATTGAATTATTTTTGAACTTTCATGACTTTTAAACCATTGTAATATCTATTTACTAACATATTTTTCTATATATTTCTCAATTCATGTTCAGAATCTCATTAGTCACTATGTTTTTATCACGAGGTATACAATAAATGAATTTTTAATTTAACTATTTAGTAGCACATATCTATGTTCTTGTAATCATTTAATTTCTTTTTGTGTAACATTTTAGATCCTCCCAACTGATCAGACAATAGTATGAATAATTTTTTACTTCACATTTAGTTGAGATTTTCTGAACGTGTAATCAACACATACAACCCAATTAAAATTTTTATTCATATCATCTATGTATCTAGAAAAATGTAACACTTTCCTATCATAAATAGAATTCTGAAATTAATCCTTCAGGTTGTGATTTTTTATCACGTATGATTTCAAATGACCCAAATATATATGAAATATAATAAATAAAAAATAATTATTTATTTAATTAAGTGAAAATAATTTTTTACATAATATGAAAACATATAAATAAAGTACCACTAAATGGGATACATACATTGATAATGTATGGGGCCACCTAATTTTGTTTCCCCAACCAAATGTGTAGTTAAATTAGTCATCACAGTAAAAAATGATGGTGGAATGATCATATCCACTGAAAATAGTGTGAATAAAAATATCTCTTAATGGTTGTCTATCCCAATAGGTTTTAGAGTTTTTTGATTTAGTTGTTTGAATAATTTGTATAATTTTAATATATATGTAGCAACCTTTTTAGGTAATGTTGTGATCTATTCAAATTGTAGTAACAGTTGTAAAAAATATATATGAATCATGGATTTTAAATTGATGTGACCTATATTATTTTATGTCAACAAACCTTTTGATTTCACTTTAATACCCATCAGATATCTTTAAATGTTTTAAAATATGAATGAATGTATGATTATCCCTATTTTTCATTGAAATTTTTTCTAAATCATAATTTCCATTCTCTTCTAAATATAGTTCATTATTTATTTCCTATTTTAGTAAGTCTTTGTGAGAATTTATATTGTTTACCGATATTACATTCTCTATAAGAAATGTTAAGAACAATTGTAAAAAAAATCTTGTTATCTATGACATCGAGATTATTCCACAACAAATTAAATTCGTAATATACATGTTTGATGAATACAATTTTTTTCTTCCAATGTTGCATTCTAGTTTAATTTTATAATTCACTTTGAAATCATATCCCAATATCATTCAAATAATTCACATTCTAAAACACTTTTTCAACTTTTTGAATTTTTGTCGATATTTTAAAACCAATCAAAAACTTTGGAGACGGTCTGATATAAAACAAATTAATATTTACATGTTCAAATAAAATCAATGACATGAATCGACAAATATTCGATTACCATGAAGTATCATTATTTTAATGTAATTCAGTCATTTAGGCTCAAAATCAATGTAACATATAGGAAAACCCAATCACATGAATGTGTTCCAATAAGATAAGTTTCTATGTCTTGGGAAGCAACTAATGGTCCACATTAGAGAAACATGCATTTCAAACATTTTCCTAGAAAATGCATTGTGTGTCTCAACACTATTTCTCCATAAATCTTATATTTCTTCGATTTTTTGTTTAAATTCTACATAATTATAATTTAAAAATATTTTTTTTCTAATAATAATCATCAAAATGATAAATTAAATTTGGTTCATACATATCTATAGAGGTTAACTATAAGAGATCAGAAGTACTAGGCAAATGATATAACTGGTGGTCAATTTCCAAAATGCATATAATCCATCAGCAATCGATGAAACTAAATCATTTTTAACAATATATAGTAAATATGGATGTAAGTAATCAAATGTCTTCCATGATTGTGAATATCTAGTATGTCCCATTGACAAATCATTTTTATTATCTATATAATTCACTTAATGTGTTTGACGGTTTTTGGTGACGTGAAAAATAATAAAAATAAATCCTTTAATGTGGATGTAAAAAAACATTTAAGGTGTTTTGGTTTTCCTCTTTTTTATTGTAATATATTTATTCAGACTTCCAACATCATCCATTGACTGCCATCTTCAGGAAAAATTATTTTTATCAATCCTGTCTTCTTGAATCCTATCCTGAATAATGCATACAATTATTGGGAAAAACATGAATTTTTGAATAATTAAGACCAACTTTGATAACAAATTTTTTCATTTCATAAAAAAATAGGGACCATAGAATTAGGGAAAAAGTCATGAAATAATTCCAATTTCATAAAAGTATCTTTATTTGTAATTCATCCCAGGCATTTGATATGGTATAATATCAGTATAAAATAATGTTACATATATTTAAAACATCCACCAAAAAGTATTTGATTTAAATCATCAAGTAAATAATGAATCATATTTTTCTTCTTAGTTATTTCTCACTTCCAATAGTCTCCAAAAAATAAAGAGGAGGATCCAATGATATGATACAAGGATCATATGGTAGTCTTATAGTACCAAAAAAATCAATTTTCATGTTTCTATATTTAGAAACATCAAATAGTAGTTTTGATATGTTTTGATCTTGTTGTTGTTGTATTAAAATTTTTTATGAATCATTTATAAGGTTTTTTATTTAATTTTTCATAGTTAAAATTTAGGGAGATCATTTTTTGGGTTGACATAAGTGTTCAAATTTTCAGTATTTTTTAATTATCCATTACAAATCAAACAATAATATTGAACAGGTAATTTCATCAATATTATGTTTTCATAAAAGTTAGTTCTCTTCATCCATCATCAAAATTTACACTCAGGACATGGAAATCTTATTTTATCAATAACGGATCAATTAGAAATTGGAAAGTTTAAAAAATATTCTAAACATGTAGTATATTTCGGTGTGTTCATTTGTATTGTGATCTAGCTCTTATCCATTGATATCACTATGATCCAACACATTATTAAAAAAATTAAAACACATAATTAAAAATAATTAGGGAAATATATAAATATATTGTAAAAAACATAGCACTATTATTTATAAACATCATCATATAAGTATTAGAAAATTCAATGTAAAAAAAATCAATCATGGATATTATTATATAAAATATAATAATGAAAAAATAATACAATTATTAATAAAACTACATTACAAATTTTCAATGAAATGTATTTATTATAAAACACACTAAAAACTAAATTATAAATCCTTCTATTCTGATTAAATCAGTTTTTATGCCAAGAAGTCGCTCTGTAAAGGATGTGAACTTATGCTAAGCACCCATTTTCATGACCAATCATTCACCTTTTAAAAACATTGGAAGCCCCAATGAGACTTAAGAATCAAACCCATTTAAAATATTTTTTAATTTCATTTAACTTTAAATCCAAAATCATACCTCCAAAACAACACAATCACATTATAATGACAAAAATAGGTGACTCAAAGCTAATAAAATAGTTAATTATGATGAGAAAATATATCGTCAATTATAAAAACCACTCGTCATGTGACATAGATATATTCCAAGTCATTAAATAATTTTAAACCACATAATACCAAAAATAGAAATTGATCCATGTTATTAGGTTCATGATATGTATATGATATGGAATAACTAATGATAATGGAATAATATGTGAAATATAAAAAATTCCCAAGGCATGGTTGAACTGACCAATGAGGCATATTAATTCTATAATAAATAATCCATATGGAATTGAATAATGAAAATCCAGACCATACTAATCATCATCATCATTATTTATTTAAAAAGGAGTAAAAAAGGAACACAATGAAAGAAAAGATCTATGGGGGGCCTAAAATAATGAAGGCCAAGGGAATCCCCTCTTACTAGATTAACTCCATCAGGTGTCAACTAGTTTGAGTTATAAAAACATGTCGTACCCAATCCATGAGATGCAATCTTCCCCAGATGATTGGCCACTTTGTTACCCTCGCACCAGGTGTGTCTCAATTGAATGTTATTAGGGATGATAGATCTACACTTCATGATGGAGTATGAGATGGACTAGGGGCTATTACTAGTGTCGAGCAATGATTTGAGAAGGAAAAAAGAGTCAGTTTATGCTTTCGTCATGAAAATGTCCCCATGGCTACAAAGGGAAAGGCCTGAAAGAAAATTGAGATCATCTTCATGGAAAGAAAAACCTTTTCCAAAGTATATAGTGAAATAGAACAAAAAGGATCCCCAAAGGACTCAAAACACTCCTCCTCACCTTTTAATGGCCAAGTTAAAAGAACCGTACATGTTCAGTTTCAAACTCGACGGAGGAGGTTTCCAGCAGACCCAATGTCCATGTGGAATACTATTATTAGGGCTGGTCTGAATAGGAAGATGATGAACCTAGAGAGAAGGATCCTCACTCTTATTATCTAGATGTCTGGTCGGGTCAAGAAGCAGGATACGAGTATGCACGACATTGGGTTTCCCGGACGAACTGATTCCCTAAAATCTATCTTTGTTCATAGTTTACCAGATACACCATGCCCCAGCATGAAGCATGATCGAACTTGATGTTATTTCCACTCCCCTATCCCATGATCCATGAAACCCAAGAAAGGATGGATCAACATAAGGAAGGAGAGCAGCGTTGAATCCACAAATGGCTGACCAGACCGCACATGCCCACTCTCCCTCAAGGAACAAATGTTCGATGCTTTCCTCCATGAGATCAACACAACACATGAAACAAGAAGCCAACACAATTCAATATTTCTATACGTCCTCTTCTGTAGAATCTACACTGTGTCTTATCCTCTATGTGAGGAAGTTGTACATTGATGAAATCCCCTTAGACCAAAGGAGGGTATTCAACTGATTCTCTTGCGATTGAGGCATCATGGTGCGATGAAAGTCCATAGGGAAGAAACTTCTTGAACTTGATGGGGGGAAATTCATTTACCAGGTTCCTTTGTGATATCAACGAGGTGAAGCGTATCTAGTTGATCCTTGTACATCATAGCCTCCATAATGGTCAGAAATCTACCAGACTCCTCGTACGTTATATTTTTTTAGGGAAACCGAGAAATACAACGATATCTCCTGCCCAATTGTAAAGCCATAAATAGAATTTTCCTTCCCCAATCACCCACCTAACATGGGGATGGATTGTAGAATAAAGGGGAAAAAGAATGGAAAATTAGGGATACTATGGTCTTTCCTCCATCAACACACCATCCAACAGGGAGTTTCCCATAGTCGTTCCCCACAAAGTTCTACGTTCGTGAATCTCCCAGGCCAGTTTGGCTTGTAAGCAGATGAGTGTATCAACAAGGCTGCGAACATTAATCCCTCCTTCAGGAATGGGCCTTACCATTCTTCCCCAATACACCCAAACGTGCTTACCCTCCTCCTGTTCATCCCAATTAAATTTAGGAAGTACCTTTTTTATCTTTTAAATAACTCATTTGGGAGATTTAACACCAGAAAGTTCATGAATATGAGTACTAAGAAGAACACCATTGACAAAAATAATCGAACCCTAAAATTAAAAGAATTTGTTTTCTAGTTTTGAACTCTCTCTGAGATCCTACAAACAAATTAATCAAAGTCTTGAATTCTGAGCCGACCTGAAGCAAACAGAGAACCCAAGTACATTGTTGTCCAGTTTCCTTGGGGAATCTCCATAAGGATGAAAATATAGGCTTCCTAAGAGATGGAACATTCCCTTGAGATTAAAAAGTTACTCATTATTTTGATGATAACATGCCCAATGCAATGAAAATACACATATAAAACTTGGATAATCCAACAAATTTATCTCTTATAAGCAGACAATAAGATAAGAGTATCATTAGCAAAAATGAGATGAGAAATTTAGGGGGATCATCCCTTCATTATATAAGAGAGGATCCTTCCTGTTGATAAACAATTTATGATAAGGATGATGAGAATATTTTGGGAAAGAATAAAAATTCTCAGAGAGATAGGGTCCCCTTGCATTAGACCCCAAGTTGACTTGAAAGAACCTTGGGATTTACCCATAAAATGAATAGGAATCCAAGAAAAACTAAACCATCAAAAGAAAAGATCAACAACCTAGTGAGTGAAACCCATACCTGAGAGGACCTTGTTGATAAATCCCCACTCCACCTGATCATAATATTTGCGCATATAGAGATTTATATTTATGTTGGAGACATTTAACTTTGTATTAATATCATGGATCATCTCTTATTCCAATACAATTAATCCTTAGATTGAGAATCCCTCAACGAAACCATGCTACTCAATTGGAATCCATCGAGGAAGATGATTCTATAATCTAGAATTAAGGATGCACGCAAGGAATTTATAGGTGAAATTAAAAAGGATAATAGGGTGATAGTGGAGGTTATAAGAGGGGTTCTTAATTTTTTTAAGAAGCACCAAGGCAGTAGCATAGGAATCTCTAGATAGGAAACTACCCCAGAAAAAATCTCGGATGACCTCAATGAGGTCAGCCTTCACCACCACCCTGTAATCCCTATAGCAGGATCCTCATAATTTGTCTGGGCCCAGGGCACTATCACCATTGAGGTGTAAAATAGATTCATGTATCTATGTTTCCTCCAGGATGGCGACCATTAGCTCGTTTTCTTGAGAAGAGACATGGGATTCAATGGCCTCTGTAAACTCTGATTCACCCCCTTAGTAACCATCATGCATGCATGGATTAAGTACCACCAAGAGATTATTAAAATGATAAAAAGAAAGAATCTCAATCTCCTCCTTGTCATTCGAGAATGGCCCATCATCCAACAAAATGTTTTGTTGAACTAGGAGTTTCCATTCCATTATATAAGCATGGATGAAAGCTGTATTTTTTTTCCAATCCTCTAGCCACATAATCTTCGCATTCTCCCTCTTTGTTCACTCTTAACACAAAACAAAATTAGAGAAAATATTTTTCATCAAGTAAAAATCATCGACGGTCTGACCATCCCAATATCCCTCGAGGATGACTTCAAGGGACTTAATTTCATGCATGGATATGTCAATGTCTGTGTCACTCTTAGGTGTCAAATCAGCCCAATTATGACAATTGCCTTTAAGCCTTCTGAGTTTGTTGTGAAAGGGAATCTAGATACTCCCCTGGGTGGGCACATTACACACCCCCTTAACAACTTCATGAAATCCATGAAGGCTACCCCAATTCTAGAGGTATCTGAAAGAGTCTGTTATAGCTTGCCTCACTGACATATTGAGAAGAATTGGGGAGTTGTAAGAAATACCATGCACCAAGTGACAAGAACTGATATTGGGATACTTTGAGATGGTCTGAAAGCTTTCAAAGAATCTATCATTATGACTCCATGAGAGACGGTGAATGCGTTGATTATTACCCCACGTATAGAAATCCCCAGAAAAACCATGATCCAGTTTCCCATTGTCTTCCATGTAATGAAAAAAAGTCATTCTAGATTTTCTAGGGATGGGACCTCTTCCATTCATTTCCTCTGGTCTGTAATGATGTCAATGTCCCCACCTAAAAACCAAGGGAAACTTCTAGGATTGAAAAGTGATAGTTCGTGCCACAAAACCACAAGGTTTTTGGAGTCAGAACTCGCATAAATGAAGATGATATAAAAAAACCATTATCTTGAGATAAATTTGTGCTAATATGTTGGTCAACCCACATGAAAAGATCAAATGAGATGCTCTGATGCCAGAAATCAAGATATGCAGGTTTGATGGACACTCATGTGGGTGCTAATGCGTCGTGAGACTTCTTGAGAAGTATGCAATTCTAGAACATATTTGTTTATGAACAATAACATCCATGATACTAACCATGTGTTTCTAGACAGATGAAGCATAGAAATCTATTTTCACTCAACTCACCAGCCCTTGGGCGTTCCATACGATGATATGAATCATTGGGAAGATTGTGTCCCAGCATTTTCCCGTGAAATCGTTGCCTTTGGGGATCAAGAGGGAGAAAATTCCCTCATCTTCATAGATTGCGCCCTCATGTTACTTCCTACGTTAGAAGGAGAAGGCAGGAGGGGAGGAGGCATGGAATTTAGGGAGTATGTATAAATTAACCCCCGTCCACGCCAGGGTGTCTGAGGAGGAGGTTTAATCCATGCTTCCACATGAGTTGAATACTCATGAATCGAAATCGGGTGGGGGGATATAGGAGGGGCACATGAGGGAAGAGAGGGAAGTCTCGCCAAGGTGTCTGAAGGAGGAGGCCCTATTTATGACATGGTTAAGATTAGGGGCATGGATGAGAGAAAAGTAGGAGGACGCCATGAAAAGGCAGGAGATCTATGAAAGGGCCTAGACTCAAGGAACCTCTTCAGGTACATTATTAAGAAAGCACATGAATCCTCTGAGATGATAAACCTCGACCGATAAAAAGGAACAAGGGGCTTGTCTTCACATGAGATAACAAGCCAGGGAGCATGAGAGGATTACCCATGTGAGACTGATGTAGAATCCCATAAAACCTCCCCAAAGACTCTTCATGCAGACGTGAATAGAGTAACCCCAGAGACAACAAGTAGAGCAGTACCTCGGGTACACCAGATAGAGGATGGGTTGTGACCAGCTGAAGGAATCCTTCATGCATAGGGATATGATGTTAGGGGGAGGACGTGAGATATATATTTCCACACAGATACATGATAACGAGGCATCAGATTTACTCAAGGTATGATTATCTGATTAGGGAAAATTTCCCAAAGCATCTCCAATGACATTAAGAAGAACGAAGTTCTAAAAAGAAATTATAATTACTAGAA
Source organism: Viscum album (assembly GCA_963277665.1). Classification (NCBI taxonomy): domain Eukaryota; kingdom Viridiplantae; phylum Streptophyta; class Magnoliopsida; order Santalales; family Viscaceae; genus Viscum; species Viscum album. Next base: position 385,818,145 of record OY728148.1, on the reverse strand, counting down.
GACTGACCCAAACCGCAACCAAAGGGCATTCCTTCCCCTTATGATATTCCAATGACCATCTAACTAGTTTTAAGTACCACATACCGAAGGAGCAGGGAGCACTACACCAGGCCTGAAAAAAGTCTGCTTCTGAACCTAGGACAACACAGATGGCATTTCGATGAATTGGCAAGATTTACACTGGAGCTAACAGACCCCCTGACCAGAAAAAACACTAAAAGGCTGAGATATGAGGTTTGGCTGATCCAAAGCATGCCACCACCATCCACTTGAGATAAGCCTCTGTTTCTGCAAACGCATAGGCTAGGGCCTCCACCGAGAGCCACTGTCCCTCCCTTGAGACCGTCGACAGAGATGAAACCACTACTGAAATGTAAGAAAAATGATATTCATAGGCTGAAGAACATAGAACTTCTTTGAAAGAAGGGCCATGAGAGGGGAATTGTAGGAGGATCTAGGATCAAATAGAGGCCACTACATGAGAAGAGCACCTGCAGAAAATCCAGGATCAAAGAACGTCAGAGAAACAGGTGGCTGCACAACACAGGCCGAAGCATGAGAAATAGATGAGAAAATTTGAAAAAGATATGGCGTGTGAGGTACGTTCTCCCGAGACAAACCATGTGACATTTACCCCAGACCATAATAATATTAATCCAATAAAAGTATAAAAGGTAAAATAGGGAACATTTAATTCACATTAAACTAATCATTGTATAATATATAGCATTTAATGTAACTAATTCAATATAGTAATATGAAAAAAGGATATAGATGATGGAAAATGAGTCCAATTACCAAACTATTATAAAACTAAACAAAACCTAAGAGATCTCATAAGAAATTTCCAACTTATACTAGTAGAATTTAAAATGGATAATGAGATGATATTGATTTGGAAGAAACCAAGTCATACTTGTAAAAAACCAATAAAAGTATGAGATATGGCAGGGGATATTAAAAATACATAGTAATAGAGTGAAAAATATTGTATATGACATGGTTTAAATAATTTGAGTACAAGTGGTTGTGGTTTCATAAAAAAACATATATGTATTGAACTTGATCAACATAAACATTAATTGAAATGAGATGTATCATGATAATCATATAAATTATGGAATGGAATAAAATAATGAGATCAAATTAGTAAAATATGAACAATAAAAAACATGATGAATATATATCACTTCATACGTCACTATGGATAACAAATTAGTAATCATGCGGAGCATGTATATGATAAAAATAAATACATTTAATTTAATTAACTTATAATGATAATGGTTTAAAACATATTCAAGAGTCAGGAAAAAGTCTTTTAACTATGAAGTTTTTGATGAAAAAATTTACTTGTTCTAATCTCTTGGTCTTAATGTGGTTTTCCCAACCCTAAAATATTTAAAGGTCTACTCTATCTAGATATGAGATAAGAAGGTGTACACCTAAATATTTAATTATATACTATCACATTGATATCTAAAGAAGAATAGATATTTCACCCAAACTTTAATCTATACCAAATATTAAGTAATTCGAATTAGGTAAATAGTATGATCACTTGGGGATAACAACCCCATGATGGAAAAACCAATTATTACATCTGATTCATGTAATAAATCCTTTTTAGCTTCTATCATGGAATTAATTTAAGTAGATAGAATATTTTATCATCCCGGATGACCTCTTGAAAGGGATGAATCATAGGAGAAGGAGCCGTATGCAGAGAGGGCGAGGATCAGGGCTTAGGGGAAACTGAAATTTTTTTGAGGGTGAGGGTGAGGGGTTGATCAAGATAAACAAGAGCACTAGATATGGATAGGGAGAGGGGTTTGATGACTCATGGGAACCAAAGAACCAAAAAGGGATGGAGATCAAAGAGTTTATAGGAAAATAGAGCACTGGAAAGGGCCATGGAGGGGGGATGTGGGAAACTAATGCACCGGTGAGGGTTGATATAATTGTGGAAAGGGATCCGGGGTTATCAAAGGGGATGGGTGGGATGGTGAATGGGAGGTGGTGGTCTCAAAGAGAAAGATTATTTTTTAGTAAACTGAGAAAATATAGTGGGAGTTATGGAAAATCCTACATCAAATTGTCATTTTAATTTAATAGTGGTTTATTAAACCAACACTAGACTATAAAGTTAGTGTAGTTCATAGAGGTAATATACTTTTCCATTAAGCCTTATTTTATATGAAATCCACCATCTCCTATTTTATTTATTAAACCTAAATAGTGTTGGTTAGATGGAAATAATAAAAATAACTCTTATAACTAACATGAAGCCTCTCATTATCCAACAGTAAGGCACATTATGATGGGGCCAAATAGGTGGTATATAGTTTCCCAGAGGTAAGAAAAAAAATCCAAAAATATGTGTGGTACCCATTGATTATATAGATATATTAATTATTAGTTCTATAGTATCTAATTAAAATTATCACGAACCGTCCACGGGGCCCGTACCGTGACTACCCCAAGCCCGCCTTCCATAGGCCAGGGGCTGGCGACTAGCACCAAAGGCATAAATCCCGATAACTGGGAAGACATTGCCTTTATAAAAGTAAACAAGACACCAAAGAGTACAAGCAGAATTAAAACACTAAGTGTAAAAGAATGTGCTGAAAAGTAAATGGGCCAGAATAAAAACCCAACTGAAAGTACAGCTACAACTGAACGAAAGTACAACAGAAAAAGACAAACAGCTGGAACAATGGAAGCATCGCATGGGTCTTCCTCCTCGGATCCTACCTGAAGGGTAGGTACTGATAGAGAAGCTCCTAGATCATCCACTACCGATCCTACCTGAAGGTTAGGTACAGATAGCCTCCACAATGCTCTCTGCCGTCAACTTCATCCGAGTGTCGTCTCGCAGTGAAGTCCACCTCCGGATACCGTCCAGTCCTCGAACACTCGGCCTCCGTCAGCACTGCCCATCGTCTGCAACCAACACAATGAGGCACGGGCATATCCTGTGCCTGGGTGAGTATAATGATACCCAGTAGGGACCCCGAGACCCTCATGGTCTCTCTAAAAACAACAAGGATAACCACAAAGAAGATCTCAACAGACAACCTCTACTTAGGTATATGCCCATACATAAACCTAAGTTATCATGTAACCCATCTCAATCATGAGGAAACACAAATATTATGAAATCAATGGATAAACACTACCCAGGTATATGCCCATACATATACCTAAGTTATCAAGTGACCCATCTCAATCATGAGGTAAACACAAAGGTCATAGTCTCAGATCAAACCAGGATTTTCATTATCGAAACCGTAACTGCTGAAGAGCCCTGTCTCTGGTGTGTAAAGTGGTCCTGTCATGACTCCGAGGTACTACTCACTAACCTAAGACTACTGAGGTACTCCTCATGTCGAGTACCGCGGGCCAGCTACCCAAACACAGTAGTTCTTCTCGTCGGGGTATGCCACCCAAACACAGTAGTGCACTCCCCCAAATAGCCTGCAGAGGTACTCTCCAGACAAGTACCGCGAGTCTGAACTGTCACACAGTAGTGCTTCGTCTGCCATTGGTCTGCACCCAAACAAAGTCGGGCTCCGTCCACTCGGCTAGTCGACTCACTCCAAGTCGAGTCGGTCAAGCAGTCGTTAGGTCTCAGCCGGCTACACGGTCTCCGTACTTCGAACGCTCGTCTCAGGAAGGGTCCGCTCCACGAGCTACAGGTTGATACTCCATGTATCTCAAAATCTCATGAAAAAGTATTTCAAAGGACCTCCTCGTCATATGGGTCTCAACGCAACAGACGACGCGTCAATAGGACTCCTGGTCTGTGAGTTATTAGCCTTTTCATCCCTGGGGCCCGGTTGGTTTTGTGTGTGATCCAACCCAGCCGTATCTCAATTGTACCCTGAAATCTCATAGGGTATACTCATAGGGACCGTTTCTCCACGTGATCACCAACACTGCTGACAGTTCGTCAAATGGACGTCCAGTCTGAAAGTTATCAGCTTTTCCGTTCTAGGGGCCCGGTTGGATTTCGGGTACAATCCAACCCAGCCACTATCCAACTGCAACCAAAATTTAGGCAAAGTATTCCAAAGGTTCCTTCTCATCAAGAGGAATCCAACAAAGTCGACGGCATGTCAATCTGACATCCGGAGCTCAAGATATAAATGTTTCCGCTCAGAGGGCCCGGTTGGTTTCGTATCCGAACCTACCCAGCCATACTCAAAGTTCTACGAAACATTGAGTGTAATATACCGAAAATACCGTTTTGATCCAAGGATCGCTACGCAACTGATAGTGGGTCAATCGTAGGACTGTACCCCATGATATGGTCGAAAGAACATAAAAGGTACGGAAGTGGGGGTTTCAGGCCCAGATCGATCCGACCCGAGACCCCCTAGGTCGGCCCGAACCGGGTCGACCCGACATAGGTCCGGGTCAGGACCGCTTGGGCGTGGCCCGGCCCGCCGCGTTGGTGCACTGGCCGGGCCTAGTGGCTTGGCCAAAACGGCCGAGTTGATGCGCAAAGGGGGGAGGGGGGGGCCTTCAATGAGACCGCGACCCCGTGTGGGGGCCACCCCTTGCCAACGGACGCGACTGAGCGCCGCATCCCGCCTCCCTCGGTCCCGCGTGGTAACAGGAGCAGCGGCCTGCCGCCATCTCCTGGCGGCCGGCCGATGCAGGCCGTCGCCTCTGGTCGCCGGTGAGGTGCGCCAGCGGTGTTTTCCACTAACCACCGGACACTCTCCGGTGGTCCGTTTCGCTCGCCGCCTTCGCCAACGGTCCTCCCGGGACCCGACCTTCATATAGGAGGCTTCAAATTTACCTTGCGGCCCCGTTTGTCATTTCCAACCAATTCACGCACAACGATCAACCAGCAGACTCTTCAATCGCCTCCGCGACCCCGACTCCGACCGTGGTTTTGTTCGGCCTCAACGGCGTGGCGCGACGGTGCCGCGCTTCTTCATCGCGTTCTTTCTTGTTTCTACGAGGTGCCGTTGCACCACGCCGCCTTTGTTCATGCCGCAACGAATCAAAACGAAAAAGGGGGAGGAGAGTTGGCTATGTTCGTACGGCCCGACCTCCTCCCGTTAAGTTGGTAACAAGTGGCCCAAAAGATGACGAACAACAACGATTTTTCACGAACAAAAGAAATCATCCCAAACATTTTTCCCCAAAATCAAGAATTCCCAACCCGAAAACATAATATCCACGGATCAACGTAATATTTAATTGATCCACATTCTAAGATTTAGAAGAAAGTAAACAAGGGTTCACTAACAATCACAAATAAATTCCCTACCTCGAGCGTAGTCGTCGAACAAGGTTTGTCGCGGAAAGGGACGTCGTGGAATCGAATGTCGCGAAAGAAGACGTCGCGGAAGGAGATGTTGTGGAAGGAGGATCTTCGCGTCGCAGAGAAAAGATTTGTCGGCGTCGCCTCGCCGATCTCCAAGGATCTGGCGTTCTTCGTGTTCTTCGTCGAGGAAGAAGAACTCCAAGACCCTGAGCCGTTCTCTCCAAAATCCTCCCGCACAACCAAGGAAACAAAAATAAAATAAGGGTTACATTATTTTATTACTGAAACCAAACTGTTTAAAATTCAGAAACGAATCAAACAATTAACTCAATTAATTTCAATGTTTTAAACCGCCAAATTAATAGAGGCGTTTATTATAATGTTTAAATGCAAGAGTCGACTTACATTGAAAAGGGGGGGGGGGGGGGTTCAGAAGCGTTACCTTAATCAAAGGTGGGGGTTTCGTGGAAGTTGAAATGGTGGGGCTCGTGTGGGCCCCACCCCACAAATATCCTACCTTGTGGAGTAGGATATAGTGGGTCCCACTTCAACCACTTAGCTTAAGTTAAATAACTTTAAATAAAATAAATTGGTTTCCCTATTTTATTTTATTCATTTACTTAACCCAAAATTTTAGTAACCACACCCAAGCAAACGAAAATCCGGAAGAGGTGTTTCTAAGCAATTACCGGCACTGTGATTCCATCGGTGCTCTCAGATTTCGATTCCGAGCACCAGTTCATAAGTAAGGAAAACCCGCTCGTTCGTTCACTGAACGTACCCGAGCTAATCTTCGGAAAATGATTCCTGGAACACCGGGCCTCAGAATCACGTTCCGTCAGAAATGGCGTTCTTGTAAATTTCAAAGAAAACTAAGAAAAAAAATATTTTCCTTGAAATTTTCGGATCTTTACATTACTTCTACCTTAGGGCTTTACGTCCTCGTAATGCTTTTACACAAACTAGGGTTACAAAAGTGGTACTGAGATGGCATCTGTGACTTCCGCTCCCATGTGCTTACCTGGAGGTTCCTATACTGCTAGTGAAAGCGCACCCGAGGAATGGACCATCCTTGTAGGATCCACTCCGGTCGATCCTCGATCCCCACTGGAATCTCTGCGTATGTCGCCTTTTCATCGACGTCCAACTCCCTGAGGTCATTGATGTGTGAAGGATCATGCACGTATCTCCTGAGTTGGGATACGTGGAAGTCTTCGTGCTCCTGATGCAACTGAGGTGGATGGGTCAAGCGGTAAACCACCTTGCCTACCCAGATGAGGACCTAGAAAGGTCCGTTGAACCTCGGAGATAACTGGACGCCTCAGCCACATCTCTGTAAACCTCGTCGAGGTGAGACCCGTATAAGGACGTGATCATCATCCTCGAACTCTAGAGGTCTCCAATTCCTGTTAGAACTGAAACTCAAAACGACTGCTGCCACGAGGGTAAGGTTAACCGACTCAAGAGTGATCGGTCGCACCTTCCTGTGCATGAGTTTATCCTGTGCTGTTTGGGGTTTCCTTTTCACCGACCAAGGAAAACCCATCCCGACGTCGTAGTTAAACCACAAACTTTTTTGCCTAATACCGTCAGTTTGTGTATGAACTGTGATTGCCCAGTCTATACTGAAACCAACATCATAAGGCCTCGACGATTCCACGAAGAGATTCCAACTGAAACTCTAACCATGAGGGTCTGACCACACTGTCGACGTAAGTGTGATTATCGAGTATTCTACCAAGGTATCTCCAGACGTGAGGGTCATGTCTAAGGCTTACCAGAAACTCTAGGTATGGGACAAGATTGTGAATGGAAGGAATGATTCATATCAATGTCTGTTACTATGGCAAATAGTAGTGGACACAGACTGTCCCTTGAATCATTTTTAGAGCCATTGGGTCACACTCCTTGACCACATGCAGCCGTACTCTTCCCCTGCCCTCTAGATCCCTGAGCCTGGTGGGGACAACTAAGGCGGGTGGTTGTAGCATGTTAAAAATGTACACCACCTCATGCTGCTCTCCTAGCTATGCCTCCACATCTGCTGCTTCGCAGACTCATCTCTCCTTAATGCTTCTTCTTCATGAAACATTTAACTCGCCTGAGTCTCTATGATTGGCGCCAGTTTCCCGTTTCTTACTCCACTGTGCAGTCTTCATCCGCTCCTCGATGATCTGCACCATCTTTGCCTACGATCTGAACGAAATGCTAAAATTTCTCCTTTGCCCAAAAGAGACACTGGGTCTCATCCCTTGGATGAACCACGCCCATTGCCTAATACAATCAATCCTGTCATGAATGATTTATGCATGCCATGGATGATGTCATAAGGCCTCGACATTACTACCAAGAGATCCAACTGTCACTCTCGCCTCCAAGGGTTGAGTCACACTGTCGGCATCAGTGTGAGGTCAGTGGGTCTCCTCCAACAGAAATCTAGAAAGTGAGGGTCAAGTCAACAGTCTTAACCGGGACCACTCAGTATCAACCAAACAAAAGGACATGAAACAAAACATCAAAAAGATAAGTTTCTTTTTATTATTGCAGCTCATAGTACAAAGACACGAATACAACATCAATATGTAACTAGAAGTACAAGGGAAGTATCCACTAGTTCTGCTCCAGTACACCTTCTCCCGGAGCACTACTGCCTTGTCCACTGTCCGTTTTTTGCTCAAGCACCCGCTGCTGCTTCTGCCTTGGTGGCTCCTCCAATTCCTGCGGATCGACTGTGCGGGGGGTTGGACAGTCACGTGCCAGGTGACCCTTCCGGCCACATTCATAACACTTCCTTCTCCTCGTACAGCTGGCTCTGGTTCTCATGGACCTATGAATAATCAATCTATTACCCACATATGACTCGGCTACTGATCAAAAATCCTACGGCAAAGGCAGCATCTCCTGTACACGCTCGGGGTGTAGAGCTACTGGAACAAACTCCACCCTAAAGAAGGTCTCTATGTCTTCCCATTTTAAGGTCATCCCATCACAAAACTGGAACAAGTGGCTCCACCACCTGCCTGCTACTACCTGCAGAAGGCTGGCAGCAAAGATCACCATGATGTCTGCTGGCATCCCCACTAGCCTGAAGACTCTCACCACAGCCTCCAGCCAATCCTCAGCCGCCTATGGGTCTGTCTCTCCCCGGAACCTGGGTGGTCACTGGCCCTGGAACTCGTGCAGCCACTCTAGTGGCGTGCATCGCCTGCTGCTAAGGATGGTGGAATCGGTGACCCAATGTATGGTAGTACCACTGGTTCCTCCGCTGGTGCCTCAACTATAAGATGGCCCTATACTGAAGCCTCATCGCTCGGCAGGCTGTCAGTACGCACATCCCTCTGGGCTCTAGCTTGTCGTCCATGAAAAAGAATCTTGAAAGAAACAGACGTAACACAGTCGAACGATTATACCTAGTGAGCTGAACTATTTTGAGATGACTTTTAAAAACTCTTGGAAACACACATGCAATCAGTGTTTTTGTGCACAAAGTCAGAAATCAGTTGTCAGGGTCCTATTGTATGGATATCTCGGCTGCCCGCACCAACACTGGACTCCCTGAATTGAAATCCACACTCGGTACTCTTAACACTACCGCTTCACAGAAAGAAAATATCAGAGTTATAAGTTCGGCGGTAGAACCGACTCCTCTGATACCAATTTGTCACGACCCGTCCTCGGGGCCCGTTCCGGTACTACCCCAAGCCTGCCTTCCATAGGCCAGGGGCTGGCGACTTGCACCAAAGGCGTAAATCCCGATAACTGGGAAGGAATTGCCTTCATAAAAGTAAACAAAACACCACAGAGTACAAGAGGAAGTAAAACACTAAGTACAAAATAAAGTTCTGAAAAGTAAATGGTCCAGAATACAAACCCAACAGAAAGTAAAGCTACAACTGAACGAAAGTACAACAGAAAAAGACAAACAACTGGATGAAAGGAAGCAGCTCCTAGGTCGTCCTGCTCGGATCCTACCTGAAGGGTAGGTACAGATAGCGCAACTCCTGGATTGTCCACTATGGATCCTAACTGAAGGGTATGTACAGATAGCCACCACAATGCACTCGCCCATCAACTTCCTCCGAGTGTCGTCTCACCGTGAAGTCCACCTCCGGATACCGTCCAGTCCTCGAACACTCGGCCTCCGTCAGCACTTCCCGTCGTCTGAAACCAACACAATAAGGTGCGGGAATAGCCCTTTCAGGGGTGAGTATAACGATACCTAGTAAGGACCACGTGACCCTCAAGGTCTCTCTAAAACCAACAAGGATAACCACAAAAAAGATCTCAACATATAACCTCTACTTAGGTATATTCCCATACATACACCTAAGTTTTCAAGTAACCCATCTCAATCATTAGGAAACACAAAGATTATGTAATCAACGGATAACCACTACCCAGGTATATGCCCATACATATACCTAAGATACCAAGTGACCCATCTCAATCATGAGGTAAACACAAAGTTCATAGTCTCATCTCAAACCATGATTTTCATTATCAAAACCGTAATTGCTGAAGAACCCCGTCTCTGGAGTGTACAGTGGTCCTGTCACGACTCTGAGGTACTGCTCACTAACCTAAGACTACTGAGGTACTCCTCCTATCGAGTACTGTGGGCCAGCCACCCCAACACAGTAGTGCTTCCCACCGGGGTATGCCACCCATACAATGTAGTGCACACCCCCTAATAGCCTGCAGAGGTACTCTCCGGACGAGTACTGCGAGTCTGCACTGTCACACAGTAGTGCTCCGTCTGCCATGGGTCTGCACCCAAACAAAGTAGTGCTCCGTCCACTGGGCTAGTCGACTCACTCCAAGTTGAGTCGGTCAAGCAGACGTGAGATCTCATCCTTCTACACGGTCTCCGTACTCCGAATGCTCGTCTCCAGGAGGGTCCGCTCCACGAGCTACCGGTCGATACTCCAAGTATCTTAATGTCCCATGAAGAATCATCTCAAAGGACCACCTCCTCATAGTGGTCTCAATGCAACAGATGGCGCGTCAATCGGACGCCCGATCTGTGAGTTATTAGAATTTTCGTCCCCAGGGCCCGGTTGGTTTCGTGTGCGAACCAACCCGGCCATATCTCAACTATACCTCGAACTGTCATAGGGTATACACATAGGGACCGTTTCTCTACGTGATCACCAACGCCGCTGACGGTTCGTCAAATGGGCGTCCAGTCTGAAAGTTATCAGCTTCTCTGTTCCAGGGGCCCGGTTGGACTTTGGGTACAATCCAACCCGGCCACTATCCAACTGCAACCAAAACTCAGGAGAAATATTCCAAAAGTTCTGTCTCATCAAGAGGAATCCAACAAAGTTTACGGCACGTCAATCGGATGTCCGGAGCTCAAGATAAAAGCGTTTCTGCTCCGAGGGCCCGGTTGGTTTTGTATTCAAACCAACCCGGACATACTCAAAGTTATCCTAAACCTTCAGTGTAATATACCAAACCAACCACCTCGATCCAAGGATCGCTACGAAACTAACGATGCATCGATCGGAGGTCCGTACCCTACGATATGGGTGAATGACCGAAAAAAGGTCCAGAAGTGGGGGTTTCGGGCCCGGACCAATCCAGCCCGAGACCCACTGGGTCGGCCCAAACCGGGTCGAGCTGACCCGGGTCGGGGTCCGGCCCACCTGGGCGCGGCCCGGCCTGGCCTGGGCGCAGCCCGGCCCGGCGCGCTGGCCCGGCCAGGTGGCTCGGCCAAAACGTGCGGGCAGATGTGCAAGGGGGGGGGGGGGTAGCCCCCCTTGAATGAGACCGCGGCCCCGTGTGGGGGCCGCCGCTTGCCAACGGACGCGGCTGACCACCGCGTCCTGCCTCAGTCGGTCCGGCGTGGTCGTGGGACCAGCGGCCAGCCGCCGCGGCGGCACACCGACTGTGTTTTCCGCGGACCACCGGACGCGCTCCGGTGGTCCGTTTCACTCGCCGCCTTCGCCAACGGTCCTCCTGGGACCCTAAATTCACTACGGAGGCTTCAAATTTACCTTGCGGCCCTGTTTTCCGTTGCCCGCCAATCCGCACACAACGATCAACCAGCGGATTCTTCAATCGCCTCCGCGGCCCCGACTCCGGCCTCGGTTTTGTTCGGCCTCAACGGCGTGGCGCGATGGCACCACACTTCTTCGTTGCGTTCTTTCTTGTTTCCGCGTAGTGCCGTTGCACCGCACTGCCTTTGTTCATGCCACAACGAATCAAAACAACAAAGGGGGAGGAGATTCGGCCGTGTTTGTGCGGTCCGACCTCCTCCCTTTATGTTGGTAACAAGCGGCCCAAAAGACGAAGAACAACAAGGATTTTTCACGAACAAAATAAATAAACCAAAACAGTTTTCCCCGAAATCTAGAATTCCCAACCCAAAAACATAATCTTCACGGATCAACTTAATATTTAGTTGATCCGCGTTCATATATTTAGAAGGATGTAAACAAGGGATCACTAACAATCAAAAATATATTCCCTACCTCGAGAGTAGTAGTCAATGAGGTTTGTCGCGGAAAGGGACGTCGCAGAATTGAATGTCGTGGAAGAAGACGTCGCGGAAGGAGATGTCGCGGAAGGAGGATCGTCATGTCGCAGAGAAAAGATTTGTTGGCGTCGCGTCTTTGATCTCCGAGGATCAGACGTTCTGCACGTTCTTCGTCGAGGAAGAAGAACTCCAAGACCTTGAGCCGTTCACTCCAAAATCCTCCCACACAACCAAGGCAAAATAAAATAAAATAAGGGTTACCTTATTTTATTACTCACGCCAAACATTTTAAAATTCAAAATCTAATCAAACAATTAACTCCATTAATAGCAACGTTTTAAACCTCCCAATTAATAGAGGCGTTTATTATAAAGTTTAAACGAAAGAGTTGACTTACATTTAAAAGGGGGGGGGGTGCGGGTGCGTTACCTTAATCAAAGGTGGGGATCGTGTGGGCCCCACCCCACAAATATCCTACCTAGTGGAATAGGATATAGTGGGTCCCACTTCAACCACTTAGCTTAGCTTAAATAACTTTAAAAAAATAAATTGGTTTCCCCATTTTATTTTATTCATTTTCTTAACCCAAAATTTTAGTAACCACACACGAGAAAACGCAACTCCGGAAAAGGCGTTTCTATGAAATTACTGGCGTTGTGATTCCATCAGTGCCCTCAGATTTTGATTCCGAGAAACGGTTCAAAAGTTAGGAAAACCCGCTCGTTCGTCCACTGAACGTACCTAAGCTAAACTTCAGAAAATGATTCCGGGCACACCGGGCCTCGGAATCAGGTGCCTTTAGAAACTGCATTTTTGTAAAATTCCAAAGAAAATTAAGAGAAAAAAAATTATCCTTGACATTTACGGGTCTTTATAAAAATACTCCTATTTACCATCACCATGTGAAGGATATAAATGATGAGATCATAACCTTGTAGTAATTTGAACTAGTGATGAAATTAATTACTTGTGAAAGTGGATATCCAATTTTCAATGATATCAATTTGATGTGTGGTGTAATTGGTTACAACAATGGGAATAAAAATCCACTAAGAAGTCATATTTAAATAGCTATAAAAATCCATCAAACCCTTAAAACCATTAGATTGAGACACATTGGAATATATTTTTATAGGCATCACTAAAAAAATACATGGAAACTGAAAATGATTGCTGTAAATAATGAAAATTTCAATCCAAAAGAATATCCAAATCTAGGCTTTGATAGATTTAAGGACATAATTTTTTCATAATGTAAGAGGAATACCCAGGATTAGAATCCATTAGGTAATCCATTTTATAAATAATTTTTGAATAAAATAAAAAAATTCATGAAAAATATGGAAGTACTGGTTGTAACAAATCTAGGTTTAAAAATATTATAGTTCAATAAATATATCAACATTAAATTTCTAGTTTTAGCTATAAGAGGTGTTCTTAATATTCCTGAGGATGTTATAGGGATATTGTAGTAATAAATGTGCTACATATTTTAGTTCACAACATTATCATGAGCTGGTAATTTATAGAATGTGAGATAATAAGATTTATGGATTGTGTCTGAATAAGGTGTGAAGCAGGAAAGGAATTTATGTTCTGAATATAGAATATATGATTTTTAACTAATTCTATATAAGGAGATGTGAAATTTCATAGATGATTTATTTATTATGAATTCAAAACATGGTTTTATGGATTATAAACTATGACCCACAAAGATTCCATGACTTGAATATTTAATTAACTACGTGAAATGGGAGGATTCTATCTTGTAAATATGTTTTTTTGATCGATTCTCTAGAAAAGTGGTTTTCACCTCATTTTATTGTCTTTTTATTATCTCTAGGCATCCATTAGTGATTTATCAGATCTTCTTTCTCCTAAATATATCTTTGGGTCTACTCATTGGTGATTAAAAGAAATTGGTAATTTATAGTCCCTAATCAAGTTTTTATCTTTTTATTCTTTTGAGGATTCACTTCTATGTTGTTGTTCTTTTGTTTGAGATATGTTGTGAAACATTTATGTGGGATTTTTTTTACCAATGTTCCACATCACGATCTGAAAAAATTGACGATGTAGGGGATCCCCATTCTCACTCCTTTTGCAAGATTTGTGAAATATTTTCATTGTTTTTTTCTCATTGGGTGGATATTTGGTGTTAATATAATAAGATAATTGATTTAAGAACATGAAATTTATGTGTATAATGATATATTAGTCATTTTGACTACATTGATATTACTATAGATAATATATTTCAAATTATTTTACTTCTTGAAAGTAACTCCTATTGGTAACCATCTTTTCATAGTAGAATATATTAGTTTATACCCTTTCAAGGTTGTTCTGTTATTGTACCCCATATAAAATCCATTGACAATATAAATGGTTAAGAAAATTGATTCCCATAAAATATGGTTTTTGTGATAATAATTATGATAAATAAAATATGTTGAAATAAAATCAGATGAATGATATGAGGTAGATATAATGAGTTATTTTTATGTGATCTGGTTCTTCTTCGAAGTTTCCTTATTTGGATTGTGCTATTATATGGTTGTTGAAAAGAATGGAATGGATTTTCTAGGTGTGGGGATATGATTAGATTGATGGTTGGTTTGTATGTGATGTGGGTAGTGGTGAGATTTAGTTTTTAGTGGTTGTGGTGCATATTGGTGAGGATTTTTGTTATCATAGTGTGATATGGTTCAGGTGCGCTATATAAATGGGTTGTGTAGAAGGAATGTTTATTTTTTTGTAGTGGTCTTTGTTTTTCTATAGTGATGGTGTGTGGTAGATGAGACAAGTGGTTATTATGGTTAGACGGTTTGGTTTTTGTGTTCTTACAATGATGGTGGATGTCAGGTGTTGTGGGAACGATTTCTTGAGATATTCCAGTTGTGTATGGTGTGGTTGAGTTTGTTTCTAGAATATAGATTGGAATTTTTTTATGATAAAACGAAATGAAATAGGATGGTTAATAAGAGATATGGTCAAGAAATAAATGTGTGTTAAATGGATTGAATGAATTGAACATCAAATGAATGAGATCTATAAATATGAATGAAGGGAATTAGTTAATGAATGTGGAATCATGTGCCTTCTATAAAAATTGTGTGATGTGATGAATATAGTGGTGGTAGCAGTTGTGATGGTCTATTTTTGGTACAGTAGTTGAGATATGGTTTATTCTAGTGTAGTTCTTATGAAACCATAGGTTGGTTATTTTGTTCTATAAGTATATAATGCATCTTTAAGTAATTTCTATACACACCCAATTCAATTTAGATAACCATTAAAAAATCAGAGGTTTTAGGGATGAGGTAATTTCTATATGTGTTTTTTATACCCTCTATGTTAGTCACAAACATACAGCTTAATATAGGAGAGTCATGGGGGGTCATTATATCTCATCATTCATTATAGAAACATTATATGGAGGGTGTTCTAAATGAATGATCAATCTTGGATAAAATTTTGTTCAGAAAATAGATGAATGTAATATTAATACTTGTCAAGTATTTGAATTACTCCTAGGGAATAATAATATGAATCAGAGTTCAAAAATCATTCTATAATATTTAAATGTGGGTTTACATTTTGAAATTAAAAAAATATAATCCACTTGTGGATGAACGTATTTTTTGAAATTCTAATGACATCAAGGAAAAATATGGAGAATGATTAAAAATCAATGACACCTTCAAAAAAAGTGGTTGAATGTAATTTTGAGGATTTCCACCAAGGGAACCAAAAATATATGATACTCCCTAGGTATTTCTGTAACACCATATGATTTTATGAAATAAATTTATTCAATTGAATTAAATTTATTTGATATGTTACATTATAAGAGACAATTAGTTTTTAAAAAATGTGATATACAATTAATATTATTACTAAAAAACACATTATAAAATAGATTTTTAACTTGGGGGCATGCGTATGAATTTCTATATTCAAAATATATGTATAAAATTATCAGATAATGGAATATAATTTCATTTAATGTCATTAAATGTTTCAAAAATATATTTTCTAATGAAAATGGTTTTAATATTTTTATGAGAAAATAATATAATCAATTTATCAGACTATTATAAAATTTATTTGGGAGAATAAAATAATTATTTTTTATAGGGATTCCAAAATTATCTTAGTGAGAGTTTCTAGTATTTTATAAGGAGTTTAATTTTTAAATGAATTGAAAAATGATAATTTTTATTAAAACATTCATTTTAATTTTTAGAATTTAGATGTTTTAGTTTGTTATAAAATGGATTTAATAGATATATTAGTTCAATTATATTATGATAAATCCAATTCAGTTCATTGTAAATATTTTATATTCAGATTTTACACAAAAACATTATGTACTTATGAAAATATTTTCATTGGAAAACAACATTTTCATAGTATCATCAGGTCTAATTTTATGATAAATTTTGACACCTATATGAAATATAATTTTAAAAAATATATTATATTTTTTATTTATCATAATTAATATTATATTATCTTGTAAGAATAATTTTCAATCACAATTAATAGTAATAATAGTGAATATTAATTATAATATTTAAGGAAAAATTGATTTACTGGGGGGATAAACAAAAATAATAAGGGACAAAATAACATAAAAACAAGTCCAAATATTATTATATGGTTTATAATTACATTAAATCATAAAATCTACAAGAAGGATTAATTTTTTATCATTTGGGAGTGTTTAAAAATATGGTATTCTTTTTAATTTTCAAAACTTCCATGTGTGACCTCTCCCCCAATTATAAAATAGGACCCCCACTCAAATACTATTAAATCTTAAAAGGTTATTTGGTTTTGACAATACCTACCCATAAACCTTCATTACATCTATATTCACATCATTGATGCCTTATTTTTATAATCAAACCCTCATATGAAGGCTTTTAGTTCCAACCTAGGGAGGTAGTACGAAGAAAAGGTATCATTCTTAATCGAGTGTTGTTTTCTTCCACATCCATCATATATTCTTCATATTTGATAAAATAATAATACTACAATATCAAACATACTAATATTTTAATATGTTTATGGAATAATTGACATCTCTCTCATCTTTCATCTAATAAGAAACAAAAATTTCGATCGTGTTTAAGAAGAATGACCTCCTCACGAACCAATGCCATTTATTTTCCATCATCACCTCTCAAAAACTCATATAATGATAGATCTAATGTTGTTATATTAAATTTATGAAATATTTATAATCATATAATTATAATACCACATCTAAAATCAGACATTAATGTTATTTTGAAAATGATAACATGACATATATCTACCTATAGACTACCACCTCCACAAAGCATTGCCATATGTTTTCAAATTGAATTTGACATAAATGGTAATAAGGATATATTAAATTCATATATATGATAAATATGATATAATTATTATTTTATAAATTTTAATTAATATATTACTTTTCTTTTATTCTATATATCAAGAAATTGGAAATATTATCCATGAAAACGTACAACCTACCATCCCCATAAAGGTTGTATTTAATTTTCTATATCCAAAATTAATGGATTAATATAAAAAAATATATAATTAATATATGTTAAATTTATATCATGTTTAGAATTATATTTATTATATATCCATGATCAAATTAAAATGACCAAAATTAAAAAATGATAACAAACTTGAAAAATGAAGCAGTTATTACCCAAAATGTGATATTAAAAATAATTTATTAATAATGAGTTTTAAATAGCCATAAATAAATCATATAAATTATTATATATATTATTGTGTTTGTAATAGATTTTAAAATAGCCATACTTATTAAATAAGATGATTTAATGCATACCGAAGATGTAGAAACAAGTGGAAAGAGATTTTTCATGTCAATATTATTTCAATGGGGAACTTGAAATATTCAACACTTGTTTATTTATTGTGGTTTATATAATACCAATGAATGTATATTATGATTATTATATATATAATTATGAGTTATAAATATCTTATTAATTTTCATTCATTCATGGGTTTTACGATTCAAACATTACCAACATGATAAAGGTTTAATGTCACAATCTCATTGTTTTTTGAGTTTTTCTATGATTACGATTAAAATGATGAAATATTATGATATTTATTTTAGGAAAAACATGATTTTTCATGGATTATTTTTATCTATTAATAATATATATTTTCCATACATTTTTATCTATTTCATTTCTATATAGTCTAAAATAATTATTTTAAGAAAAATAGAATTTAGTTATCTCTTCAGTTTAAAATCAAATTTCCTACATTTTAATGTTTTTTAAAATTATTTAAAAAATATTTTTTAATTCTATAATGACTATTTAAATAAATTTTTACCCATTTTTTAAATTTTATTAAATAGATTAGAAAACATCTCCAATTCATTTTCATAAAAAGTATCTTTTGACATTTTACTAAAAGGTGTTGACCTTATTTTACACACATATTTATGATTATCTTGAAAAATGTTAATTAACATCATTTATTTCCAATATATTATGAAATGATATGATATTTATGAAAATAGTTTCTTTTTTGTGGGTAATGATTTGATGAATGTTTTATGATATCAGGGCACACAAATGTAATGATTATGTGATGGGTGAGACATATAACTCCCTCTATTCCATTAAGTAATGATTTATAACACATGAAATAAGTAGTAATAGAACGGGGAGTGAACCCAATTCATCAAGGGAATATATCCACTATGATTGTCTTAGAAGTGAACATTTACATCTATGATGTATTGAAGAGTGAACCCAATCCACTTCATTAGCATTGGAAATGTTCCATGACTACTAAAAAATGAAATTATATTATTAGGTGTATTCCACAAATAAATTTCTTTTTTTAATTATAAGAGCTCATATATCATGTTCTTTTATTTTTTTATTAATGTCTTATAAAATACCATATTTTATTCCATGACTATTGTTTACGATCTATGATATGTGTGTTATAGTTTTTCAATGTTATTATCATGTTCACGTAATCATATGATAATTTTATTATTATTTGATATTTGTTATATCCATTGTTTACCCACTATGACAATACGATCTTCTAATTTATTGTGATTCATTTCTACCATCAATAAATAATGGTATTATGTATGATATGTATAATAGGGGTTTAATTTAGGAAGAACATAGTGGGAGATTATGTATTTAACTTATGATCTTGTTGTTTATGTGACCATGTTTCTAAAGGGACTAGACCTATATAATTATAAATTGGATCATTCTGTTATGTACAAAATATTTATATAATAATATGTAATATCAGTGTAAGAAAAGTGTGGTTCACTTGAGTTGGTATCGTAAAAAGGTTTATTTTACCATAGGAAACTTGGATGAGAAAACCTTAGTGAGAACCATAATGATAAGTCTATATATAAGAAAATGACCTATAATTTTGGGTAATGATAGGGCTAGTGGTTTCCATGAAATATCAAACTTTTTTATATTATAAAAGGGGATGAGGATCCGAAACAGTTGAACATAACCGTTCTAACTATAAAAATGTCAAATTTATCTAGACATGAACATCAATTCATTCCTAAAAATTATCCCTACTCCAAAACTAGCTTGAAACTCTTGGGTTGTATTCTTTTTAAAATAAAAAAATCATGATGGATTTGAAAAATGACCATGAATATCCTCAATTAAGATTATTTTTTCACATATTGGAAATAATGTGTCATTATTTACACATAATTTAAGTTATATTTCATTATTATTTCATTTACCACTATGATTTTTGTTTCTCTAAATATTAATTTTAGTTTTATGTGACCACTAGGTAATGAAGGATTCATGTTAATAGATAATAATATGGAAAATGAAATGACTGTACTATTGAGAATTCAACTGATAGGCGAGATGGAATTAAAAATTTAGTTTCTATGATTATAAAACATTCTAAAGCTATGAATCATTCTAATATTCCAAACTAGTGTTAAAGGGAACACCATACTTTTGAGTCTATAATAAGGCAATGTCAACTATATTTTATTGGTTCCACAAATCCAATATTATCTGATCAATTGATCAGTTCCCTTGAAAATATATTTTTCATTATCTAATATTCAATGTTTGCAAAATTGATTTTTTTTCTATAGTTTTTAATGCACTATGGATCAATGTTTTAATGTTTTCAGGAATACGTGTCAATAATATGAAATTTACTCCATGCAATAAATGACTTTAAGAACATATTTCGCAATATGTACATTCCCTGTATTATTCGTATGAAAATGAAGAAATAAATCATTGAGTTATTGTCGAGGGATGGTGAATCAATTGGTACCTATGGGGGGAATTTTACATGACATGTGAGGTATAATTCTCATATTATCCTCTAATATGAATGTAAGGTTTATCAATTCTTTTGTGGATTAATGTAAATTTTCTGAACGGTGTTATAAATTATAAAGATTGGAGGCTATTCTAAAATAATTTAATATGATATAAATATGGAAATATATAATATATATACCCATAAATATCATGGGTTTGATAATAAAATGTGAAATTCAATGAAAAATATATGCTATGGAGAAAAGAAGATGAGCTTCCATTGATGCTCAAAATATGGAAGGAGAGATAGAGGAAACAATCTTAAATGGAATAGTAAAATTTTAATTTTTGGAAAGGAATATCACTAGGAAATGAATGGAAGAAGCGAAAGGATGATGTAATCCAATTATGATAATAGAGTCAAATCATCATGAAATGCAGCACCCACACTCCAGTATTTCAAATACATGGAGTATGATCTTTATTATAACTAGTTCCAAAATATGAATGGCAATGATGATTATTGATATTTTAAAACTATTAATCTAATTGAAAATGTGATATATATTTCGATCACTCTTTTAGATGATGGGTGTGATAATAATGAGGTGAAACGTACACTTTCCATCCACTCTAGAACTGTTAAATTCTTAATTGACTATGAATCTTCCAACTCTTTTATGTCTAAAGAAATTTTTAAGGGTAACACAATTCCACCCAAATGATTATATGTTTAATTAGCCATGAAAACCCCAACCTATAATTTTCTATTAGTGTGACTGTGAATATGAACATTAGATAGAAATCAAATATAATGTATGGTTCTTGATTCATATTCCAATACATTTTTTCTCCCAATGGGTTAGGGAGAATGTCAAAATCGATGATGTGCCTATTGTGTGGGGTTTGTAGATAAATTTATGGAAGAGTTTACCAGTATTTATGTGAATCATGAAATTTATTTATCTGTAGAATTAATATATAGTGATACACCTATTTTACATAAACCCTATATAATACCCCTGAATTAGTCACATGAATTGAGACGCAACTCTATGAGAATCTTTAAAAGTGATTTTCCCAACCAAGTGTGTCATCTTATACTTCACCTAATATTTTCTGCGATGAATGATCGATATTGTTGACACTAAATTGATTATCCAGAGGAGAATATGATCAAAATCAAGAACACATATCGCATAGCACCTATTTGTTAATTGTTTGATAATTTATATAGAGTTATTACATTTCATAGATTGAACATTTTTATGGGTGTCATCAATTGAGGTTTAAGAATGAGGATACACCAAATACAACATTACACCCAAGTTATGTACACTATGAATATATATTGATTCAATTTGGTCTTACTAATTCCCCCAATATCCTCAATAATTTAATGAGTATAGTCTCTAAATATTACCCAGATATATTTATGGTAGTCTATACGGATGAAATGATTACCTATTCAAAGATAATGAAAGATCATGAAGATCATTTTAGGATTCTACTAAATACACAAAAGAAGAACATGTTGCATGAAAAAATTTCAAATATTTTATTTTTAATTAAAACGGTTTTAGTTTTGGGTCATATAATCTCAAGGGAGGGTTAATTGGGGATCCATCAAATGACTATTTTATTTAATGTTGGCTCAGATAGACCCTGGTGGCTGAGATCCAAATTTTTCATTGTTTGGATGGATATTATTAATGTTTTATATAATTTATCATGATCGTCTAATCCACACATCATGTTATCTTATAAGGGTTCAAAGTTACTCTAGATAGATTAATGTGAGGACAATTTCAAGAAACTGATGAAAATATTTTTTCGTAAACCCATGATGACACTACCCTATGGTAGGTAAGGTAGTAGGGATGGTTTTGTAGTTAATAGTGGTTCATTGAGTAAGGGACTAGGATGAGTTCTTAGTAAAAATAATACGGGGATACATTATTCCTCAAAAAATTGTAATTTCACGAGAAAAATTAGCCAAATCATAATTTGGAGTTAGAATAAGTAGTCCATTCATTAAAGATATGGTATAATTACCTTTATATAAAAAATATGGATATATAAAAAAATAAAAAAATATTAAAGTATATATTCACACTAAAAGAGTTAAACATGTTATAGAGAATATGGTTCGAATAGATTAAAAATTATGATTTCTCAATATATTACCACCCGGGGAAAGAGAACATGATAGATGATGATTTGAGTAAATATTATTATACCATATTATCAATTATGAGGATCAAAATAGATCCAATATTGATTAATTTTAAAATGATGGAAATATAAATCTTTAATGAAGTGGTAAAATGTTATCTTTATTAAATAAGTGTTCAAAAATCTATCCATATTACGATTATGGATGTATAGAAGCATGATGTAGACCTTAAAAAAGGTCAAACAAGTCCTTGAGCATAATGATTGTTAAGATTGAATGATGAGGTTTAAGAACCTTTTATGTGTTCCATCTATTCTATATTTAAAATATGGGATGATAGAGTATGATCATAGTTCATCATTATCTATTCATGATGTAAGTAAAAAATATGTTTACAGATTTGTAAGTGTATTTCATATAGGGAACTATGAAGAAAGATATTGTAATGTTTGTATCTTGATTTATAGTACATTATCAAGTTAAGGTTCAGTGGAATAAGACTAAATGGATTTTACACCTATTACCAAGACTAGAATAAAAGATGGGAAAGCATCACCATATATTTAATCATTGGACTTCGAAAACATCAAAAGTAGAAAATTTTATATGGATTATATTTGAAAAATTTATAAAGTCATAAAAAATCATCACCGTTATAGAATATTACTCTCTTGGAAATATATTTAAGATATACATAAATTAATTGTTAAGGATGTATAATTTAAAAGATTCTATTACATTTGATCATCATTTGAGGATAAAACTGAGGTTTGGGCAAAGTCTTCAACAATATTGGGATATAAATTTATGTTTCATCAAAACATATCATACATAAATATATGGTCAGTGGGAGAAAAATTTAATCCCTATATGATTTTCTATGATCATTTTCTATGGATTTTAGAGGTGGTTGGGATCATCATCTTACTCTTGTGTAGTTTTCTTACACATTATCTTTTACTCAATCATTATTAGGAATCATTATAAACACCTATATAGAAATAATTGTAGAACTCTATCATGATGGGATATTTTTGGTGAAAAATGATATTGGGCCCTGATATGGCTAAGAAAATAGAAGACCAAGTTACCTCTATTCAACACCACATCAAGGAAGAATAGAGTTGACAAAAAATTCATGCTGACAATCATCAACATGATTTAGAGTTTGATGATAGTGAGAATGACTTTATATGAATTTATCTATGTATTATGGTTATGGGATTCATGAATAAATTAAATCTAGTCCGTAGAAATTTTTTCAATTTAATAATCGTTATTTTATAGGTAAAATTTCTTATCATTTAGAACCTCTACTAAATCTATCTCACGTACACAACCAGCTCCATATATCTCCCATGTTGAAGTGAATAACTGCATAATAACATGTACTAGAATATTAACTTATACTACTGTATAGTGATATTTACTGTGAATAAAAACATGTTGATTTTTATGATTATATAGAGAAGGGATTACGAAACAATAACGCTCAAGATGTAAATGTTTTATAGAGAAACCACCAACTTGAATAAGCTACATGGGAATCTCAGGTTATTTAGATCTATATGCATGACCATTTATTTATATAATAGTTGTGAAATATCAAGGTATAAATTCACATTAATTGAGGTATAATTTCCCACTAAAATATTTTATGAAATATATTATTTTAAATAATAACAATTCCATTGATAGAATACATTACATGCAACACAGTGTTTTAATGGATAGTAAAATACTGTTAATATTATTATTTAAATAGTAAAATTATAACCTATCTATTAAGAATACTGGTATAAATAACAATAAACTTATTTTATAAATATGAATAATGGTTATTGATAAAGAATTTTTTTTAATAAATTTAATTTATGTTCCAAAATTAGGCTTTTCATCAAAAATGATTCTACATTTTTTTGTGCGAAAATAAAAAAAAATTGGTATAAAAACATTCAGTAAATTTAATTCAAAAATGAAATAATTTGTTTTTAATATTATTTAAACATATTATTAGGTTGAATTTTATGGATTTGTATGAAATTTTTTATTTATTAATGAATAGTGAAGAATATATATATTTATTAAAAATATCCTTTTAATTTAAAAGATTGAAAACATAAATTTTTTCCAAATAGTTGTAATAAAAATATGATATGTTGTATAAATATTTTTATAAATTAAGGCCATTTTAAGATATTTAAAATCAAATATTGAAGTAAAAAATGTTTATACTTACAAAATATTTTTCTTTAGAAAACAACTTTTTCATCACATTTATTTGATTAATTAAAAAATAAATTATGAAACTTATATGAATTAAATTTTAAAAATAAATCCATTATTTGAAATTATTTTAATATTTTTTATACAATTATTTCAACTTAATTTTTGAACACATTTTACAGTAAATATAGAAAAAATTTATTTCTGTAATAATGGTTAAAGCGAGTTTACATGGGGTCATACTAAAATTATAAGGGTTTAAATACTATAAAAACTTGTAAAAGTAATTTTTTCCTGTTATATTTAGAAATTTTATACCTATGGTTTTTAATTATGCTTTTTAGATCATTTATTCATTTTTAAATCACGGTTATACATTTTTCTTTAAAAAATCAAAATATGTCCTCTCCCCCACGTATAAAAGGGAACCCCTCTCTTATCTTATTCAGTCAATCAAAGACACTATTTTTAGAAACAAATATGAGTAAATCCGTTAATTTCTTATATAACTATGTCATATATTCTATAAATTATTATGAGACCCTCCAATGATGGTTTTCATTGATAACCTATAGAGGTTTTCTAAAGAAGAGGCATAGATCCTTACCCAACGTTTCTATATTATTCACCTTCCATTTCATTAAAATATAATAAAAAAATTACAATATAATAACATTATTATATCACTTATAATTAGTAGTCATTATTTTAATGAGATATTCTACACCCATCTGTTATTCTATCAAATGATAATCATAACTGCCGATTGTGTGTTCGCTGGGCTACTGCAAAACAAACTGATGAAATTCACATTCAATCATCAAATCCCATAGATATATATAATTATTAATTTAATGTTTAAATATGAAATTTATGACATATTTATTATCATATAATTATAAATTTACAATTATATTTTTTAATTACCAAACCATTTGAAAATATAATATCCCTCATGTGTGCATGTGGCCTACCTCCTCCATTAAGCGACATGATACGTTTTTCATTTTATTTTGAAATGTATTGTAATTAGGATATTATAAATGAATATATAAATATAAATATATAAATATATGATAAATATTATATAAAATATATTTTTTAACAGTCAGTTGATATTTTCCTTCATTTCATTCCATACGTCGAGAAAATGGAATCAATATTCAAGCATACAAAAGACCTACCATCTCCATTTCCAGTTAATTCATTTTCTATGTCTAAATTTAATTAGTTAATATAATGATCTACATAATAAATATAAATTATATTTATATCCTTTTTAATATTTTTATATGATTTATCCATGATCAATGTAAAATGACCTAAAATCCCCAACCAAATCAAACATGAAAAATGATGAAATATTACACGGACCTTGATTTTAACAAGGAATTATTAATAAACTGGTAGAAATATATCATAAGTAAATAATATAGTATATGATATATAGTAATATTTTTATATAATATATTTACAATACACCTATATATATAATTATATGTTCGAACATATATGAGAAATGTTGATACTTGTTGTAAGGGATTTCAGCCTCACTTTTATTTTTGTTGGCGGAAAGCTATATTCTGATATTTTTTAAATTTATAGTATATTTATTGATTAAAAATATCTTTAATGACTGTTTTCATGAAAAATTTGGTACATATATCCATATAATTTTCATATTTTACTAAGGATTACGATTCACACATTACCAATGTGGTATATGAATTATGTTATAATCTCATATTATATCCAGATTGTTGATGAATATTCTTATAATGATGAAAGGATATGTCATATCTTTAGAAATATTGTGAATTTTATTATCCTAGGGTTATTTATTGAGAAAAAAAATTTCAATTCATTTTTCTCTTTTTAGTTACGTAGTTGTGAAAAATAATTTTTTAAATAAAAATTGACTTTATTTCTCGTTTCGATAAAAAAGAATTTTTTCCATGTCCATGTTTTCTAAAAATGACATAAATAATTATTTTATAATTATTAAATGGATTTATAATAAAGACTTTACCATACTTTTTAATTTTAAATAAATTGAATAAATGGAATAATTTTATGATTTTATCAATATGGTTATTTGGACTTTATTCCAAAAATGTAAAAGGAACCATCATATTAACAAGGATGACATGAATAGTATTTTATTTTGTAAAAAATTAAAACGGATTTAAATATTAGTTTATATTCTTATAGAGTTATTTTCAATGAAAATAATTTCATAAATGTTTGGTAAATTTTTGGATTTGAAATCAGTGTTTTCGATATAAAAAGGTTATTTTCCTTATTAAATATTTCATGTGATATTTTATAATCGTTTTCAATCTACAATTGTCATATTTGTTTTTAATTAAAATATAATTGGGCTATGATCCTATTATACCATAATAATTTTTTATCCTTATGATTAATGATTATGAAAAAAATATGAAATCGTTTTCATTAAAACTTGTTATTATTTAATGGAATGTATACTAAACTAATTTGATTTTCATTATTTATGATATGATTATTGTTTTATGACATATTTCCACTAAAATGTATGGATTATTAGATGATTGGGACCTTTTTCTCTCTAAAATTCATTGAGTAACATGTTTTTTCTCTTGAGATAAATAGGATCCGAATGTTTTCTTGGGAGTAAAAATTTACTACTAATATGGTTTAGGGAGTGAACGCAATCTACTGTGATATCCTTATAAATAATACTTGTATAATAAAGAAATTATATTCTACACATATTTTAATGGAACAAAATATATGTCTTATTTTAATTATATGATATCATTGGTCGTATTATTTTATTACATTATGATTTATGTCTTATGAACTACCATGTTTATGTCCATGAATCATGATTTGGATTTATGATATGAAATGTATGGTTTTCAATGGTTATTATGAGGAAATCATACCTTTTAGGGTCATGTAAGTCTTCGTTAATCATTCATATATCCCTTATTTAACCTTATTGAGCATATGATATCACCCTTTGATTTTTTATTACCAAAGTCATAATGAAATGTATTATACTTGATATGTCTAATAAGGTATCTAGTAATTGTGAACATAGTGGGAGATGATGCAATTCACTTATGAACCAGTTGTTTATGTGTCCATCTTTCAATATTCTTCTGACCAATATGATTCAAGGGTATATAATTATGTTATCTAATGAAAATTTAAATAATTATATGTAATATCTATGTATTAAATGTGTGGGTCACTATAAGTTACAAGAAAAAAAATAACCAAGGCTCTATCAACCAAACTCCATAGAAAACGTCCACCCTACCATCACTCTTTTGTACATACCCAGACATGTTTTATTAGTATTACTCTATCAATGTACAATTCATATGTTTTTATTACTCTATGAAGTGGATATGCATGATGATTGATACACTCCCATTCAATCATCTACTATCATGATCCAAATTTTACATCCTGATGGTGGAATATTCATATATATATGTTTTTATTTTAGTAATTAATTTAAAATATATTTCATCCTTAGATAGATTAGTAATCATTGATGAGTATCCTTGAAATAGATGTCCTTTTGTGTGTGTGTGTTCATGATTTTTAATGTTCATGGGTGGAGAACCCAACCTTAGTGGACTTTTAGTATAATAATATATACCACTCTTCCATTTGAAATAATTATTTTGATGATTATTTAGGCAAGTATAATATTCTCATTGTGTTGGATCTAGTTTGGAAGGATTGTGATTCATGGACCAGATTTAGTACAAAGAATGACTAAACAGTTTTAAGTGATTCATAAATGGTTGATTTTAGCTCCAGATCCTCGGAATTTTTTGTGTAATTTAGAGGAGTCCATAACTATAGTGTAAGGGATATGATCATGTTCTCTTTTAGTTTTTTATTCATAATGGGAAATAGATAATAAATTTACGCAGTAATATTTCTCTTATGTTCATCAAACTTCTTAATTAATTTGGGTATATTGATGATTTATAATATTAACTAGAACATTATATATAAATGCATTAAATATATGGTGTCTTAAATATTTCATAGTTTTATTAGTGTCTTATATTCTAATTCAATATCATTAGTTATTGTGGTATAGATGTTAAGGATGACAAGATGTTCAGGGAGTAACTCATAGTGATTTAGGATTGGAAAAATAGGGTGTTTCATGGATGCATCATTATTTTTTTTTGATTTCTGTCGTGTAAAGGAATGCTGCCTTGGATTAGTGTACATGTAAGTGTGAGTGAAAAAAATATTAATTATTATTATTTTTTGTTTTATACATGGTTTTGATCAAATATCAAATTATTCAATTCATCAAAGCATAGTTGAGGTTGTTCCCTTTTTGTGTTAGGTTTTTTATTACAGATGGAAAGGTTCAACTTTAAAGGGTTTCTCACAAGTCTTATGGTTTTACAGTCATTCTATTATCTTCGTCAGTTTTTTTATTCTCATGTATGATAATAATTTTATAGGTACAAAATATAAATTAATGAACTTTTGACACCCTTTTTTATTGTTTTTGGAAATTGGGAATATCAAGAAGAAAAATAGAGATAATATTTATAAGAGAAATAGTTTATGTACTCAAATTTATTATACAATCATGAATCATGTTGTGACCATGTCTGTTGTGATTTTCTATAATTATTGGTTAATATTGTCTTTTATACTCCTATAAATTTCCTCATAGCCATTATAGGAGTGGCATGGGGAAATTTGTTAAAACACGGGGCTTGGTCCATGATATTTTATGGTTATCATAGTTGGATTGGATTTTTTCTGTTTCACATTGATTGTTCACATTATGATGTGGAGATTCTAATGGTTATTATATATTAATCTTATGTTGGATTAATTATTAAATATTTGAAATTATATCACAATCTTGGTTTTCTTGGGATTTATGTAAAATTATAATTATTTCAACTTGATTCTTAGATATTAAATAATAATAGGATGATGGTCTATATTTCATATGAAATTCCTAATACGTACTGATTTGAAATGGTTAGATTACTTAGGATTCGGGGATATCATGCAATAATATTTAGATTGGGCCATAACTGCAGCATAACCAAGAGAATAATAATATAATGTTTTAAATCCAATAATTTATTATATATTTAGTTATTCCAAGAAATTCACTCTAATTTGTTAAACATCCATTGATCCCTAGGAATTCATTAGCTTTGTTCTTTGTGATCTTTATTATCACTTGGTAGGTTTTAACCCTTACTATCAATAGATCAATCTATTTTTACCCATAGTTCAGACCTCTTCTATTTTCCCTTATTCCTTCCAAATTATTTTCAGTAGATCGAGTAATGGAAATATTATATTTTTGTTTTGGTGAGATTTATTAATCTTGTTTATGGAGTTTTGATATTTTTAGGATTCATGTTGTGTCCTAGAAAACATAGTGTTAGCTGATTCTCAATTAATTCACCTTTTCTCACTCATTTTATTGAATATATACTGGATATAAAGGTTTCGAGAGCTTTGTATATCATATTTTTATGCATTAATACGAAATTATCATTCTTATTTTTTTTAAAAGGGATGATTTTTACAACTAACCTTTTGAATATAATAAAAAATTTGGAAATTAAAACAAATGTTTTAAATCAAATGTGTTTCACAGATATCTATGATACTACCTATGGATTGATATATTGTTTATTAGTGTTTATAGTTAGAAAAAATTTATTTATTTTATTTAATATTACTTCAATTTTCAAAATTATGTTATCACACTAAGAGGGTAAAAATAGAGGTGATGGTAATATGGAATTAACAATGAGTGGGACTTTGTATAAGGGGTGAAATGAATATAGAATTTTGATTATAGGTTATAGTTTAAGGGGTATTACATTTATTATTGTTATTGTCAGTTTCTATCTATCAAGTTATTCAAGTTTTAATCAACACTTTAGTGTGGTTGGTCATTCTTTTTTTAATTCAGGGAGATGAAGAATATTTTTCTTATAATTTTGGTAATAATAAGAACGATTGATGTGAAAAAAGTATGATATTGTTTTTGTGGTGGATATTTTATAGCGGTTATATACTTGGACTGTGAGGAAGTCAGATTAGGTTTGAAGAGAGGGTGATATGGTTTTTTCAATATTTGTCTGGTAATATGGAATATGAAAAGAATATATGAAACTATAAATGATTAATGAGATGAAAATTTTATATATTTAACGGCTTATGAAATATAAAGGGGGATGTATAATGTAAAATATATACGGTTGATGCAAATGTGATCAATTGAGTTAAATATTTTTGAAAATAAATTTAAGATAATAATGAATATAAAAATTCTTGTAAATGGAAAATATAGAATGATGTGATGACATTATAAAATAAAATGTTTTAATTTGTGTTGACGCTCCTTCCATCATAGAATCTAAAGATTGAAAAAGGGAAATACCTTAGTCCAAATTGATTCATCCTTTGGAGAAACATCAAAAAATCAACAAAGGGATGAACAAAGAGAACATTGCCCATAGTTTGCGCAAGTTCCCTCATGGTCACGCAGGTGTACATGCGCACCGCCTAATGGTCGTGCAAGTGACTTGCGTGACCTAAGTGATAACCGCCCAGGTCTTCTCAAGCCTATAAATAGACCCTATGGGCCCCACATTCGAAGGAGGATTTTTTCCAGTAACTCAGATTTAAGCTCCTGGCACCCTAGCCTCTTCTCAAAGCTTCTGAGACACTTCTAAGGTAATTTCATACCTAGAACGGAAGATCTAATGAGGGGGAGGAAGGCCTAAGTGTTGAAACTCATCAACACTTGCACGCCTGAGTGGCCATCCCTTAAGGGAAATGACCACACTTGTGCGCCACGTTACTCATTCAGTAGAACTTGCGTGCCCCTCTTCTGAAAGAACCTCAAGATGATTCTAAAGGCTTTAACCAAGAGTCGCTCAAGTATTACCCTACTAGTTAACCATCACACAAGTATCCATGTGTCGTGCAAGTATACCTCTGTGACCAGGACTTGCGCGCCCACGCAGTACCTGCACGCCTTCCAGGACTTGTGCGACCCGACCTTTTTGGGTGCCCTTCTTTCCCATTTCACCCCTCTTAAGACATTCTACCTCTCCTATTCGATATTCAATCTTCAAGACCCGCTTCAAAGCCATTTATGGCATGATTTCTTGGTTTTAATTCCTTATCTGAAAAGAATTCTATGGAATATATCTCAAAACCTTGTGATTTACACATCATTATGTCACTAAAGATTGAGATTTCATTCATTCAACCGCATCCTTTAAGATGAGAGAACTCCTTAACCTGGGCCTCCTTTTTAGGAATATGCCCCAGTCATAATTCTCAAATATGGGCATCCTCCTTAGGAGTAAGCCCCAAGTCCTCATTAACCTGGGCCTCTTTTTCATGAATAAGACCTAGTCCCGTAATTTGGGAATCCTCCTCAGGAGTAAGTCCCAACTATAATTCTCTTAACGAGGGCCTCCTTCTCAGGAGTAATCCCCAGTCTCAAATATGGGCACCCTCTTCAGAAGTAAGCCCCATGTCCCTTAATTTTTCAATTCTCTTAACCTGGGCCTCCTTTTTAGGAGTAAGCCCCAGTCTTAATTCCTCTTAACCAGTCCTAATTTACCTTTGATCTGGGATTCCTTCTCAGGAGTAAAAAACTCAATCATAAGTTATGTCCTAATTTGGGCCTTCTTTTCAGGGGGAATCCCCAATTTAGAGTATTAAAATGTTTGTGAAGCACATATACCTTTATGGACCCTGTTCCTAGATTTCATCCCAAATGTAAATCCCAATATTCATTTTTCTGGGCAGTCATACATACAGAAGTCCCACCTTATATCTTATGATTGCATCTTTCATGGCACAATTGCCTGATTTTTACCAATACCTCTTGCTTCTCAAACCGAGAATGACTCACGTGAGCTTAGAGTGTAAAAGTAATTATGAAATACTTACTTGAGCCATCAATCATAAACATCATCTTCCCTTACTCGAACTATGTGGGTTCTGATTCTTTTTCTAAACAAAGGATACATAGGTAGCCCATCTGTGGGTTCGATCCCAACTCTGAAATAATCCATGTCCTTCTGAATGACAGTAAACTTCAAGTTCCCCACTGAGTGGCTTTAAAACCAGTATGGTCATCAAAATGACCAAGATACTTTTTCATATCAAAGGATACCATTTACTAAGAATATCTAACAAATACAGATGATTCTCTATCAATGAAGAACATCTAATACATATAAAAAATTCTCGAAAGTTCTTACATGTTGATCATTGATTGTCAGATCTAAAGGAAAGCTCATTTTATACTTGGTAATGTAATAAGGATTCACAATCATAACTTAAATCTATAAATGGAGTCCCGGAGTAGACAATAATTCCCCTCAAAAAGGTTTTATGATCTGACCTCCCATCCTCTCGGCCAATTCAAATTCCTAATCCTCATCAGTCCACAAACTAATGAGAACCTACCTTTGGAAAGTAGGTCCAAATGGATGTGAAATCTTTGGATGTTTCTTTTTCTACGAACAAACCCGTTAGAAACCGATCAGAATGTTTGAACCTCCAATTAAGGAGGTCATCCACGAATTCTGAGGGAAACAAAAAATGGTGACCCCAACGTGAATCCTTAACCAAGTTAAAATGATTTTTTACCTATTTGACATGCCCTTATTTAAAACTCAATGAGAGGGCCAACAAAAACAATCATTAACATATGTGCTCATCCAAAAGATATAGTGGCTGAATTTATCTTGATTACGTCTATTATATTAATCATGAACTCTTTTCCAAGATCTTCTACATTTCCAGAATGACTGCTCTCATGTTCACACCTGTGAATACTGCTGCTGCAAATGCCACTATTGTTACTCTTGCTGGATCGTCGTCAGCTATGAGGATGACATCACCTACTCAGCGTCTTCAATGCTGGGTATCAAACACACTGGTTAGGGAGTTCCATCAACATGGTACCATCCCTTCTCTGGAGGCTTCCCGACAAGCCCTCCCAGTGAACAACTCACACCGGTCGTCCAGACAACGACGTCCAGTGATCAAGAAGCAGATGGTGCTGACTACTATCTCCAACCGTTTCGGGTCGCTATCCCTGGAACACAATAACCATTTGCTCCCTTATTTTGGGGAGGTGAATGAGAAGGTCCCTTAGGGACTTAATTCAATCAGACATGAGTCCTTCCCAAGGGCTCCCACCAAAAATCACCACCAGACTCATGCGGAAGTGTGCCCTAAACATGATGAGGGTACCGACTCAAAGCTTTCGGCTCAGGTTCCTCGAACCCGAGCAGGAAAGATGAACCTCCAGAGGTGGAATCTGGTCAATAGTGAGCAGGTTCTCATCTCTTCCATCTCTGGAGAATTCCACCAACATAACTTGGTGGAAAGCAATGATCGGGCACTCACACCTGCCCGTTTTAATCCCGCTGTCCAGCAGACTCGTCTGGTAGAAGCACACCAATCCCATCAGGCAATTCTGGCGGAGTAATATAGGCATGAACATACAACTATTTATACATCATCATCTAGTCAGTAGGCTCGTCTGACTACATATGATGGATCTCGTCAACTATGATCGACGAAGTGTAATCAGCAGGCACATACACCTGCTAGTACTAGTCAAGACTACCTACAGTCTCGCTTGGTAGAATTCAGAGAAGTTAGTCAGAAAGCCCTGATAGAAAATAGGAGACAGACTCAACTCTATGCCCCCAAACGTGAGTACTGTCAGTATTCACTGATAGGAAAAGGAGGACAGGAGTATGCACATACACCTACTCCAACCCTGGAATGAACGTATATCCTCATTCTGGTAGATGAAGTCACCAAGCATATTCTATAAATGGTGAAAGAGAATAAGAAAATACCTGATCATATTCTGGATTCCTGTCAGGATATTGTAACAACTTCAGCGGCATCTCAGGGAAAGACACATAAATATATCCCTACCAGTGGAGTGACGCATCAACAATTCACTCCGGAACAGACACACACATCTGTTCTAGTCCAAGAGGGTTGTGGGGTATACTCCCCCATATCATATGAACAAACAAGTCAGGAACATACACCTGATTTTAGTAGAGATCATCAGCCTAAACTGGCCATATTTCCTGATCAGGCACATAAACCTGCTCAGAGCAGCCACTTTCGTCAACAAGTGGTTTCCAAGGCGAGTGAGAAGGCGTTTAAGAAAAAGTCCCGCCCAGCACAGTCAGGAGATCATGAGCCAATATGTAACAAGGCCTTGCTCGATGCTGGAGTTCTTGAAGCCCTCATACAGTTATCTGTTGGAATTCAAGATTCTAATCCCTCATTTGTCAATAGTGGTAACGTTAATTTCGAAGGTCTTCAACAGACACTTCCTCATGAATTTCTACTTCATGAAAATTCAGTCGATCATGAAGTTTCATCTTGAGATGAGAGCCATATGAACCCTCTGTGTGGTCAGAAGACCGAGGAGCAAGAGATCTCATATTTTGCAGTAACCCACCATGGTGGTCCTCCCCATGATGATGAATTTCACTGTGAAAGTCCTCTCCGCAGTAGTGATGCACATTGCTCGGAAAATTCTCTAGTAGAAAATGTAGTGCCGAGAAAGCCCTCTTATCTTGAGGCACATGCAAATGCGAAACCAGTAATGTATGATGCTTTATCGCTAGTAGGTGAAATACTTTCTCAATCAGAAGCTAGCTCGGGGTGTAGGTCATTCTTCGAACCACCGCTAAGTCATGCACCTTATAGTGTGATCAATGATTTCTCTACCAATCCCATTGAATCTAATAAAGCAACAAGGAAGCACCAACTCTGTTCAAATCGGGTAGAAGAATCTTCATCAAATGATAAAGAGGAAATAATGAACATGAGAAAACAACTAGAGAAAGGTGAAGTGCTAGTCATGTTTTTGCCTCTGGCTAAATCTCAGTATGACATTCCAGAAATGTTGATGAAAGATGGAATTCATGAAATTCGTCTCAACATAATGAAAACTCTTTTTCAGTTGAAAAAGAAATTACTATATTATGATGAATATGAATATCAGCTTATGATAATAGAAGGGTTACAACGTCAGATTGATTTGACATCTCTATCAGTCTCTCGATATCCGAAGGCTGAAAAGCAGCAGAGAGCCCTTCAACGTTCATGACTTGGCACACTAATAAGATTGCGTCAGTAAATTGCCAATGCCCCATCTGATATTCTTGTCAGAGGATGGGGTGTTCATGGAGCACTGTATTTCACGGTGCTCTCCAGTCATCAAGCCCGATGAAAATGGTCTCATGCAATGTTGTTGCCCATGGCCGACCACAGTCAATGGGAATTGTTTGTAATCAAAAGCATTCCCAAGAACATGCCTCAACTAATTCCTCTCTAAATCAAGAATACAAAGAAAAAGTTGTTGAATTACTCCTGCATCAAGAAAACAAGAATATTGAACAAGCCTCTCTTATGGAGAAATCACATCATCAAGTGAAAGAAGTGTCTGAAATCATCCAATGGTATTTTGAACAAGGTGATAAAAGTGGATACATATTAATGCATCCAGCTAATTTCCAGACTAAGGTTCGCATGATCAGGAGAGGTTTTAAGAAATTCTCAGACATAGCATGTCAAGAGACACACCAGCTCGCCAGACTGGGGACTCTTTTAAACAAACCCTCAGAATCAACAAATAGGATTCGAGGAGTTGAACAGGAACAACAAGAACTGCCCCGATCCACCAGACTGGGGACATTTTCAAAACATCAATCCCCTACTCAGATAAAGTCGGTCTTTTCTCAATTGGGGAAGAAGCCTCAAGAGGAACAGAGAGCCAAATTATCAGGATATTCTCTCCAAATTACGGTTCATCAAGAAGTTCCTGAGGGATCGAGTCAGAAAAAGGCAATGTCTCATCAAAGACATGGAAGAAGACAATATCACAGAAATGCTGATATAAGGGATGCGAGGCGTTATGCATCAATCAATGTCATCAATGTCATTGTTGCTGTTCTACCAGATGAGGCTCACTCAGGGGACTCAGATGAAGAGGTTCCTACTCAAGAAGATGTATTCCCCGACCCAAATGAAGAAGGTGTGCATACACAAAATCAAAGGGTTACTCAAAAACTAGGTAATCCATCGAGTAACCAACTTCCCCCTATCCGAAAAGGATCCAACAAAAGGAGGGGAAAGAATCTGGTTACATATCCTTCCTCTGGAGAAGGCCAATCACTCTCACTAGAGCAAAGGTTTTCACAATAGGAGGAAGAAATGAAGGAATTAAGAATGATGAATGCCGAACTACTTCAGAGTAGTCTTATTCTTAATCGTGCTGGAGTCAGTCAGCCAAAGTAATTTATTGTAGCTACTGAGATGGATCAAGAATATCCTCCTCTATGAGTACACCCTCACAGGTCTAATCCTACAGGTCAAGTGCAACAACAGTTGGCAGTGCTACCATCAGTTACAGCACCAACTACCACATCTATCCAAGCTCTAGTCATTGCACCTACCCAAGTCCAAGTTCAAACAGATGTTTCTAAAAAGTTAATAACTACTATTGACTCATTAACAGCTCAGTTAGAAACTATGGAAGGGAAACGTGCACAGGTTCAACCAGAAAAGATTATTTACCTTGAATGGGTAGATTCAATCTCTCATCCATCCAGTTTTGGAAACCATGTATTCCCTATTTTCAATGGATCAGGTGACCCTGAACAACATTTGATGCATTACGTGTCTTGTTGTGATCCTATGATGGGAACTCCGGAGCAGTAAGAAGCAGTAAAACTCAAGTGCTTCATATGGACATGGCAAGGACCAGTCTTTGTCTGGTATACAAGCTTGTAATCCTGGTTAATTACTGGATGGGAAGATCATCATCAACAATTCATTCTTCATTTCAGCTCAACTTTTCCGAAGACAACAGTTTTTGATCTTAAAAACTGTAAGCAAAGGGATAATGAAAGGGTCTCAGATTTCATTGCTCGCTGGAAGGGATTAACATATTCCCTAAGATTATCAATCCCTCAAGAATAATTGTTGCCAATCTGTGTTGAAACTTTGCATGATGAGTTACGCACGCCGTTAATCCCTTTGAAATACACATGAGGGTTTCGAGACATTACTTCAATCACTCAGCAGATTGAAGATTCCCTTATATAGGCTAAGACTAAATCTTGTGTAATTCCATCAGCTCCAAGAGGGAGAATGGGTAATGTAGAAACTGCTACAATTATGCTTAAACACGCACCTGTACATGTTTCTAGCTCAAAACCTTCATCTTCTCAAAGGGCTCCACCTCTTGAGCACAAAAAACAAAGGCTGTTTTGTCCAGATGATCAAAGAGATCAGAGACGAAAAAAATTTGAGGATCGGAAGAGAAAAACATACTCTTTCCGAAATGAACAAGTTCCTGGTTACTTCATTTCAGCTCTAGATAATAATCTGGTTCAATTTCCAATGCCCAAGTGGCAAAACAAGAAAGGAGATGAAGACCATCCCAATTATTTCCCTTTTCATCAAATGTTAGGGCATCCCATCCGGGAGTGTTTTGTCTTCAAAGACCTCCTGCAAAAGATAGTCGACTCAGGACAAGTCAAACTGAAAGGCTCTTCAGCCCATGTAGCATGTGTCACTGCTATAGTTCCAGAGGAGGAATGCGAATGGAAAGAAGTAAAAAGAAAAAATGCATATAAGTATGATGATTGGATGGTCAGAAAGATAATCAACTAAACTCATTCTATTTTTCAAACACAATTAAAGAAACCGATTGTGTCTTCTTCCATGAATTTTGTAGAAAAATCCTCTTCATTAGAGGGAACGTCCTCAAAGAAATGGCATGATTCAATGAAGTAAAAATTATCAGAAGAAGATGAGTATGTGTCAAAGCCTAAGTTTTCTTTGACTATTGTAGACTTCATGCCATCTAATTCAATGCCACAGGCACCGCCCCACCAAACGGCACAGCCTAAACAGGCTAATCAGGCAGAGTCTTCATCAGACGAAGAATTAATCTTCGGTTCTGTTAATATGATTCAATTAACAGATCCATATGCCAGTCATAGTTTCGATTTCAATGAGCCTGAGTTCCCTATATCAAACAAGGGAATCAGAGGATATACCAGAGTCTTAGGATACAGGGGAAGACGTGGAATTTTTAGAATCCACTATTCCAATTCTACCCCTGCTAGAACTGTGTACGCATCAGAAACTCGTGGTAGAGCCCTTCAGCGAGCTCAGCAAGAACAATCAAGTTCTTTTACCAATAAAAAATTCAGTCCTGGCACATTTATTTTGGATGATCGGTTGATGGTTCCATCTTCTTCCTATCGGCATGTAAATGGATCTAATCAGTCTAATCTTACAAAACCAGGGATATTGCCAACTCATATCCTGATACAAGATGTATCAACTTCCAAAACATCTACATCCAAGGTACCGGCTAAACCACATATTCCTGTTGGGAAACGCAGACCTCTGGATCAAAAATATGATGTATTGAAACACTTGGCCCATGTACCAGACAAGTTATCAATTTTGGATGCTCTGAATCTATCAAAATATCTTCGAGAAGCACTCATCGAGGCTTTGTCATGTCCACAGGAGTTTGAAACTGAAATTACTGCAGCTGAATTCTATCACATAGAGAATAATCCTGCAGAATTCCATGCAATAATATCTTTTACTAATGAAGATGAATATGATGTTGTGCATGAGCATATTAGACCTTTTTACTTATCTGGAAAGGTGATTAGTGTAGACATTTGAAGAGATTTCATTGACAATGGTTCAGGAGTCAACCTCATACCCATTCGTACACTTCGTCGATTGGGCCTCAAAGAATCTGATTTATCTCCTTCTACCATGATGTTACAAGGATATGATAAAAATGAAAAAGAACCACTAGGCGAAGCTACACTCAGAACTCAATTTGATGATCTTGTATCCAATTCAGATTTCATGGTTGTTGATCAAGACTCAGCCTTAACATCTTGCTTGGAAGACCCTGGCTACATCAACATGCGGCTATCCCTTCATCCTACCATCAATGTATCAAATATTGTTTTGATGGTCAAGTTGGGACATTGTATGGTGATAAGGCCACGTTTAAGACATGTGAATCCCAATACATTGAGGCTGAATTCTATCACATGAAGGGAAGGGAGAAATCCACAACAAGGGAGATTACCAAAGTTAATGCTCCATATGGTTTGGAGAAGATTCCAGTAAATCCATTTACACATGTGAGTATAGATTATGTGTTTCCTATCAATCAAATTGACAAGACAGACCCAAATAAAAATACTCTTATGGAAAGATCCATAATGTCAGTTACGACAATCGAGCTAGACAACATGGGAGAAATTGGTAACCCACCAAGCAATAATGAAAGCACAAATGGTGACGTCTTCATTTCATCTGCTGAAAACCAACAAGTCTATAATTTTCCAATTAGGCTAGAAGAAGTTATAGCAACAACATAGGTGAACAATTTTGTCAATTCTCAATCCATTATCTCCTCTTTATTACCCAAAGAAGACCATACATCATCAATCGGGTCGGAAATGGAAGCTTCTTCTTCAAGATGTGCAAATTTTGACATCTCTTATGATCATGAAAATTATGCTATATCATATAC
Source organism: Viscum album (assembly GCA_963277665.1). NCBI lineage: Eukaryota > Viridiplantae > Streptophyta > Magnoliopsida > Santalales > Viscaceae > Viscum > Viscum album. Next base: position 385,777,969 of record OY728148.1, on the reverse strand, counting down.
TATGCAAGTAGAAACAGAAGAAATAATACATGATGAAGAAGAAGAGGAAGATCTCAGAGTTGATCCTCTAAAATTTGAAGAGGATATCTCTACCACTGTGGATGAACTAAGAGAAATAAATATGGGTACAAAAGAAGATCCATGCCCCACTTTAATCAGTGCGGCCATGACTCTTGAAGAGAAACAGATGTATATTTTTTTTCTGAATCATAATAGAGATATATTTGCTTGGAGCTATACAGAGATGTTTGGGCTTGATATTGATGTTGCTACTCATCATTTGGGTTTACCAGAAGAACATCAAGTATTTAAGCAAGGCGCGAGAAGAACACACCCAACTTATGCTTCTAAAATTGAAGCTGAAGTGGATAAGCTTATCAAATCTAACTTCATCAGAGATGTTCAGTATCCCAAGTGGTTGGCTAATATTGTCCCTGTAAAGAAGAAGAATGGAAAAATTAGAGTTTTCATCGATTTCAGAGATCTTAATCGACATTGTCCTAAGTATGATTTCCCAGTTCCGATTATGGAACTTCTTATTGATGAAACAACTAGCTATGAAGCACTTTCCTTCATGGATGGATATTCCGGATATAATCAGATCTGAATGGCCCCAGAAGACGAGGAATCCACAGCCTTCAGAGCCCCTGAGGGTGTGTTTTTCTACCGGGTAATGCCCTTTGGCCTAAAGAATGCAGGTGCAACATATCAGTGTGCCATGCATTGTATCTACAAACCCTTTTTAGGGATGTTTGTTGAATGTTATATGGATGATTTGGCTGTCAAATACAATCAACGTTATAATAACTTGGCTGATTTGGATGTCATATTCCAGAAGCGTCGACAACACAATTTGAATATGAACCCCTTAAAATGTGCTTTTGGGGTAACCTCAGGAAAATTTCTCAGCTTTGTTGTACGCCATCGTGGTATTGAAGTCGATCCTGAGAAGACCAAGTCAATCCTTGGTATGTCACCTCCTCAAAATTAGAAAGAACTAAGAGGAATTCAAGGACACTTAGCCTATATTCGGCGTTTCATCTCCAATTTAGCAGGAAAAAGTTTACCCTTCACCAAATTGATGAAGAAGGGAGTCACTTACTAGGGGACTGAATAATTTCAAGAACCATTCAATATTCTCAAGAAATACTTCTTGAGTCCCCCGATACTCATGACACCTGTTGAAGGAAGACCACTTATCCTCTACTTGATAGCTCTAGAGCGATCATTGGGTGCCTTTATTGCTCAAAAGAATGATGCTGGGAATGAAAATAGCCTCTACTATCTCAGTCGAACTAAGCTTGAAGCAGAAACACGGTATTCAAGTATTGAGAAGTGCTGCCTGACATTAATCTTTGTAGTTCAGAAGATGAGACATTACCTGCAACATCACGAGGTCTAATTGGTATCTCTCAATAACCCGCTTAAATGCATCCTTAGTCGTCCAATTGTTATAGGACGTCTGGCATGGTGGGCAGTTATTTTGCAGCAATTCGACATTCAGTATGTGTCTCAAAAGGCGATAAAGGGACAAGCTCTGGCTGATTTCCTGGATGAACACCCTTTAGTGGAAGACACATATTCAGATATTGAATTCCCTGATGTGGAAGTCTTCTGTATTCAAGAAATTCCTCAAGCATGGGAAATGTATTTTGATGGTTCTGATAGAAGTCCAACAGGGAGGAAAATGGAATATCCTAAATTAAACAAAGTTGTCTTAGGAATTGTGCTCATTTATTCAGAAAAGGAAGTGTTACCTTATTCCTTCTTATTGTTGGAAGGTGGTACCAATAATGAAGCTGAATACCAAGATCTCATCATCGGCTTGGAATTAGCGCTTCAAGTACATGTGAGTCACATAAAGGTGAAAGGTGATTTAGACATGATAATCAATCAAGTAAATGGAGATTATTCCATCAGAAAAGAAGAACTACTCCCTTTGTATGATTATGTCATAGAGTTAATGGAGGAATTCCCATTAGAACCGTCATTTTCTTATGTCCTAAGATCACAAAATGCTCAGGCTGATGCATTGGCTAATATAGCCACAACTCTGGCAGATCCAAATCGGGACGAGACAACCATTAGTATTTCCCACCGTCATGCAATTTAATCAGAACAGAAGAAATTAATGAAATTAGTAATATTTTAGAAACGTATGGTCATACTACATGATGTATGTCACCTATCCAGGAATACCTTCAAAATGGAACACTTCCTCCTGATAGAGCCGAGAAAGAACAAATCCGGCGAAGTTTGGTCAATTTTACTCTTTATGATAGCCCAGATCACCTAGAGAAAATTCTCTACAAACGTGGTTTTGATGGAGTTCTATTTAGATGAATTGATGATAAAGAGACAATGGCTATCATGAAAGAAGTACATGCAGGAGTCTGTGGTGCCCACCAGTCTGGACATAGACTGTCTGATCAGATTCGAAGGCTTGGATACTTTTGGCCTTCAATGATACAAGATTGTGTCAATTTCACAAAGAAGTGTCATTCATGCCATCTACATGCCAACTTCATTCATCAACCTCCAGAGTTGCTTCATACAGGTAAATACTCATGGCCATTTTCTACATGGGTAATGGATGTTGTCGGACCTTACCCTTCGGCTACGACCAAGCAGTTTAATTACATTATTAATACTACTGAATTCTTTTCCAAATGGGTAGAGGCAATACCTCTCAAGGAAGTCAGTTCTAAATGAATTGTTAGCTTCATCAAGTCTAACATCATTACCAGATTTGGTGTCCCTCATACCATATTGACGGACAATGGAACCAACTTCTGTTCATCCGAGGTGAAGAAGTTTTATCAAGAATACGACATAAAATCTAACCATTCATCTCGGTATCATGTAGCGGCCAACAACCAGATAGAGGCCTTTAACAAGAATCTTTCAAATATACTGCAAAAGATGGTGGATAAATATAAGAGGCCATGAACTGATAAACTCTTTCATGCTTTATGGGATTGTCGAAATACCACCCACACTACAACTCGGTCAACTCCATATTCATTGGTATATGGAACAGAAGCAGTCTTTCCCATTGAAGTTCAATTTCCTTCACTCAGAGTAGCCATTTGTGATCAGTCATCTACAGATGAAAAATATCAAAATATGTTGAATGAATTGGAATGGTTTGATGAGAAAGATTGTGCACTTTTCACCACTGGGAAGTCTATCATAATCGAATAGCATTAGATTTTGACAAAAAAGTTCATCTTCATTCATTCACTCTGGGAGAATTGGTATTAGTTATCAGAACTCCAATGATACCAAGAAGGAAACCTCCCAAGCATGATCCAAAATGGGATGGACCTTACTCAATACATAGGGTCTACTCCAATGGAGCTTATTCATTAATCTTGATGGATAGAGAACTCATCACTACTCCAAACAATGCCAGATTTTTGAAGAAGTATTTTTTATAAACAAAAAATACATCATAAATGGTCTAGTATGACCTTAAACTTCAACTAGGTCATGTATAACCTTAAACTACACCAATGGTCCAGTATTTCCTTAAACTGCATCTTGGTCATGTATGACCTTAAACTTCACCATCGTCCAGTATGACCTTAAACTGCAACTTGGTCCACTATGACCTTAAACTGCACCATGGTCCAGTATGACCTTAAACTGCACAACCATCCAGCAAGACGTTAAACTACATAACCGATGGTCCATACATATGACCTTAAACTATTTGTACTTTCGTCCTAACTACATGACGTTAAACTGTGTCCCCTTCATCGTCCTTGCTCTGTGACATTAAATTGTAAAGAAATGGTCCATACATATGACCTTAAAATATTTGTACTTTCATCCCACATGATGTTAAACTATGAAAAAGTTCCCTAAATGGTCTAGTATGACCATAAACTCCAACTAGGTCTGGTATGACATTAAACTGCATCATCTACGGTCCATGCATATGACCATAAACTTTTTGCAAGTGCCTTACGTCCAGCAAGACGTTAAACTGTGACGTACTAACTACATGAAGCTAAACTGTATAAAATTACCTTACGTCTGGAAAGACATTAAACTACATAATCATCAAAGGTCCTGTATGACCTTAAACTACACCACCATCCAACATGACATTAAACTGCACCATCCATGGTCCATGCATATAAACATAATCTTTTCGCACATTCATCCAACATGATGCTAAAGTGTATCGTCCCTTTTTCCTCCAACATCTCATTAAACTGTTGGGAAAAAAGTCCCCAATGCGTCCAACATGACGTTAAATGGTGTACTCTTTTGTCCTCACTGCATGATATTATACTGCACAGTCCCCCTTTTGTCCAACATGACGTTAAACTATATTGTCCCCATCGTCTAACTACATGACGTTAAACTGTATAGAAAGTCCTTGATACGTCCTACATGACATTAAACTGCACCTTTTCCCTGATACATGACACTAAACTATGAAACACCAATAGTCCTAAATGCATGACTTTAAATAGCATAGTCCCTTTATATGTCCTACATGACATTAAAATATGCAGCGTTAAGGTTGTTGATACCTCTTGTTTATCACACCGAGTATGACTCACATGAGCTTAGAGCAAACCTCAACCATAACACTCTCTCTGGGCTACTAACCATGTGTAAGTCCAAACATCATTTTTTAGGTCATTGTCCCCAAGAACAACTTGATCATTAATACATTACTTAATTGAACTATGCTGAATTGGATCCTTGCCTTCTAGGCTGGGTACGTAGGCAACCTCCCAATGTTCACAACCAAAACCAATCTCTTCACATCGGTTCACCTCCATCTCATATGATGTTGATTCCTGGAACCGCCCCTAGAATCAATATCCTTACATTGGTTCACTTTCATCCTTGTTATACGACATTAAACTATACAACACTTTTGTCTCGTATGACAATAAACTACAATATTCTTTGATACCCTCGCCTGAGAGGGAACCATTAAATACATTTATTTTTCAATCATGTTTCAGTTCAAAGACTACGTTCATACATGGCAATTCCCAAACCTTTTATCTTGGGTTAAACCATCATTGTACTAAAGTCCCCTTTCACCCTTCACATGTACGAACCAAATTTGTACAATGGTTTTTTCTAGAACTATGGGGTCTTATGATTCCCATCCTTATGGGATACGTAGGAACGTTCGAGTTTCCCTTGAATCCATCCCCATGTCTTTGGGCCTAACCCCAAATTCCACATTTAGTCCCTTGGCTGAAAAGTCCCCTTGAAAACACACACTGTGTATTTCTTATAATGTTCCAAGATCTATGACCCTAAACTAAGATCTTTAATCCTTTTGTCCCACAAGACGTTAAACTGTAGTTTAAGAACTACGTATGGCTTGATTCTCATCCTTATGGGATACGTAGTGAATTCCAACATTTCAATTCAGGACCCAGCCACAACATGATTATGGTTACCATTGATCTGTGTATCTCTGTATACATTGGAAAATACCCATCTTTATGTGTCATAATCCTATACTTAAATATTTTCAGATCTTCATAACCCATTTCATGACTTCTAGTAACAAAAATGCCAAACTTATGATTGTTCTTTTGCCTGACTAGGAAGCACGTGCCCATAGGCGGCCTTGCTTAAACAGTCTACATAACAGATTTTTCATCCAAAAGATAGTATTATTTGACTATGCAGCCAATGCCCTTAGGTGGCCCTGCATAATTCAACACCCTAACGGGTTTTTCGGATAATGGTAACTTCATTCTTGGGAAGAATGCCTCTTTTTTCCTTATTTGTCTTAAATGGCAGTATATAGGGATCCGCAAAAAACAGCCATCCTTAACATATTTGTCCCATATCCTTTTTCATGATCTGAAAGTATTCAAGTATATGGTTTATATTCTCCATCCCTATGTTTGAGTCAGACCTTCGTAAGAGTAATATCCATCCAGTTATTCGATAATCTTTTTTGGAAATATCTTTTCCATATTGAAGTACCTTGTTCCATTCAGCAAACTCTATACTATGGGAAATTTGAATCTCCATAAACTTTCACTGCCTTTTAGCACTAGGAAAGTAAATTTCTTAGAGTTCTTTTGCCTGACAATGCAGCATGTGCCCATAGGCGGCCTTGCATAAAACGTCTACATAACAGACTTGTTATCCAAAAGATACTATTTTATTTAACTATACAGCTAATTCCTTTAGGTGGCCCTGCATAATTCAACCCCAAAACGGGTTTGTTAAATAATGGTATCTTCATTATTGGGAACTACTTCTTCTAATGAATTTTATCACTTTTTCATATCATTCCTCAGATTCAAATATTTTTAAGTCATAGTTTACATATTTTTCCCTCAAACATGAGTATGGAACTATGTTTTCAGATGAATTTTCAAGGAATTGAATCAATACTAATTCATTTGGTCAAAGCTATTTCGACCTTAAACATTAGCCTTTATTTGTCTCACATGCATGAATTTGAACTACCGAGAAAAGACAAAGGAACTATGAATAAAAGTCAAGTTACAACTCACTAAACATATATTTTGTATGACTTAGGTAATATTGAGCAATTAAAAGGTTCGAGTTTGTAGGGTAATTTATATTAATCCTAGTAAAAATCAAACTATGATTACTAGGCTCATTGGCTGATGTAAAATCTAAAGAATGTAGAAAAAGAGAATACAAGAACAAATGATTGAAGATGAATGTGTCTTTCATTGATACATAGGAGATAGAAGGACATCCATAGACTGGAGTCTCTTCTCTTTTTCAAGAATTACAAGAGGATTTCAACATAACTCTTCATTTGATTTACGGCATCCCGAGCTTCATCAGCAACCACCTGGAATTAATTCATTCAACTGGATACCATAAGAGATGAAGTGATACCAGCACTTTTTGGAACAATTGTAAAAGAATGTTCTTGAGTGCGGTTTGAGAAAATTTTCTGCTGATCAAACAGTGACTCTGTTTCTCTCCAAGAGACTTAAAAGATGGATAAATGGATTTGAGAATGGAGAATTGGAAGTAAAGATGCATTTGAAGAGAGTAATCTTTTCACATATTGCTCTAATGCCATGTTTTTTTTTCTCTCCACCAACCGGCAGCGGAAAAAATTTCAGCCCATGGGTTTGCCATTTTCATATCTGCAAGGAAATGGCATGCAGGGAAAATTTGAAAGTTTATGCCAATGTTGTTGCTATTAATGCACAACATAACCGAAATAGAGGAGTAGCAGTGCAGCTGCATTTTAGCCATACAGTACTTTGCATTTGGAACATTGACTCCTTGCAAATGACCATGACCATATAGAGGCAGGTAGATGCTCTGTGGGAAATTAAGATGATATTTCTTCAAGTACTTAGCCAAATTTGGGAGAGTGCTGTCGCATATATCATAGTAATCATGTCCAATGATGTTCATCATGTCATTAATCTACATGCTAGCCGGTTCATCAGCCGTTCCAATTCCCTTGGGATCCATTGAATATGCACAAAAGTTGAATAAAGTAACTCTTAAATGGGACTATTTTTTCATAAAATTTGTGATGAAATTCAGAAAAAATGGCAAAGGAAGTAAGGCGCCCATGTGTTAGTGTGTTGCGCTAGTTTTTGACACACAAGTATAAACCGTGCAACTAAAAATACATATACAGCAGCGTGACATCAAAGAAACATCGTAAAACCGAGAAACCTGCGTTGCTAAGGTGACCTACGCGGCGAGAGCTCGAAGGTTCGAAAACCGGAAATCCTGATGCATTGTAAGGAAGTGAGGCCCTCTATTTATAGACATGGCCAGAACCCTGCATGACGTACCCCTACGTGCCAGGACCTGCGCGACGCGCACTTGCGTGCCACCCTCTACGCCATCAAGACTTGCGCACCACCTTTCCTTTGGTTTTCTTCTTTTCCTCAGAGACAAATCCTCTATTCTCTCCGGATCCAACTCTTAGGGGGGAATTTTGTTGACGCTCCTTTCATCATAGAATCTAAAGACTATAAAAGGGAAATACCTTAGTCCAAATTGATTCATCCTTTAAAGAAACATCAAAAAATTGACAAAGGGATGAACAAAGAGAACATTTCCCATAGGTCGTGAAAATTCCCTCATAGTCGCGCAGGTGTACTTGTGCACTGCCTAATGGTCGCGCAAGTGACTTGAACAACCTAAGTGATAACCGCCCGGGTCTTCTCTAGGCTATAAATAGACCTTCTGGTCCCCACATTGGAAGGAGAAATTTTTCCAGAAACACAGATTTAAGCTCCCGGCACCCTAGTCTCGTTGTAAAGAATCTGAAACACTTATAAGGTAATTTCTTTCCTAGAACGGAAGATCTAAAGAGGGGGAAGAAGGCCTAATTGTTGAAACTCATCAACACTTGCGTGCCTGAGTAGCCATACCTTAAGGGAAATGGCCACACTTGCGCACTGCCTTACTCATTCAACAGAACTTGCGCACCCCTCTTCTGGAAGAACCTCAAGATGATTCTAAAGGCTTTAACAAAGAGTCGCTCAAGTATTACCCTTCTGGTTAACCATCACGCAAGTATCCATGTGTCGCACAGGTATACCTGCGCGACCAGGACTTGCGCACCCACGTAGTAACTGCGCGCCTACCAGGACTTGCGCGCCCCTGCCTTTTTGTGTGCCCTTATTGCCCATTTCACCCCTCATAATCCATTCCACCTATCCTATTCGAGATTAAATCATCAAGACACTATTCAAAGCCATTTATGACATGATTTCTTTATTTGAATTCATTATCTGAAAGGAATTATGTGGAATATCTCTCAAAAACTAGTGATTTACGCATCTTTATGTCGCTAAATATTGAGATTTCATTCATTCAACCTCATCCTTTAAGATGAGTGAACTCATTAACATGGGCCTCCTTTTCAAAAATAAGCCCCAGTCATAATTCTCAAATCTGGGCATCCTCCTTAGGAGTAAGCCCCAAGTCCTAATTAACCAGGGCCTCCTTTTCAGAAATAAGCCCCACTCCCCTAATTTGGGCATCCTCCTTAGGAGTAAGTCCCAACCATAATTCTCTTAACCTGGGCCTCCTTTTCAAGATTAAGCCCCAGTGTCAAATATGGGCATCCTCTTCAGGAGTAAGCCCCATGTTCCTTAATTTTTCAAGTTTCTTTACCTGGGCTTCTTTTTCATGAGTAAGCCCCAGTCTTAATTCCTTTTAACCAGTCCTAATTTACCTTTGATCTGGGATTCCTTCTCAGGAGTAAAAAACTCAATCATAAGTCCTCTCCTAATTTGGTCCTCCTTTTCAAGAGTAATCCCCATGTTAGAGTATTCAAATATCCGTGAAGTACATATACCTTTATAGACTAAGTTCCTGGATTTCTTACATGAAGTAAATCCAAATATTCATTTATCTGGGAAGTCATACATACATAAGTCCCTCCTTATTTATTATGATTTCATCTTTCATGGCAGAATTGTGTGATTTTTCCAATAACTATTATTTCTCACACCGAGCATGACTCACGTGAGCTTAAAGTTTAAAAGTAATTATGAAATCTTTCTTTGATCCATCAATCATAAACATCATACTGCATTACTCGAACTATGTGGGTTCTGATTCCTTTTCTAAACAAAGGATACATAGGTAGCCCATCTGCGGGTTCGATCCCAACTCTGAAATAATCCATGTCCTTCTGAATGACAATAAACTTCAAGTGCCCCACTGATTGGCTTTAAAAATAGTATGGTCATCATAATGACCAAGAGACTTGTACCTATCAAAGGATACCATTGACTAATAATCTCTAACAAATACAGATGATTCTCAATCAATGAAGAACCTAGAATACATATAAATGAATATCCAAATCTCCTACATGTTGATCATTGATTTTCAGATCTAAAGAAAAGATCATTTTATACTTGGTAATATAATAAGGATTCATGAACATTACATAAATATATAAATAGAGTCCTAGAGTAGACAACAATTCCCCTCAAAAAGGTGTGATGAGTTCGACCTCCCATCCTCTCGACCAATGAAAATTCCTATGCCTCATCAATCCACAAACTAATGAGCGCCTACCTTTGGAAAGTAGGTCTAATAAGATGTGGAATCATTGGATGTTTCCGGTACGACGAACAAACACGTTAGAAACCAATTGAAATGTTTGGTCCTCCCATCAAGGAGGTCATCCATGAATTCTGAGGGAAACAATTATTTAGATTATATTATGTTGTGATTAATTTGTCTATTTTGTTGTGGTTGTTGTGTAAATGGTTTCCGGTACATGGAAATGGTAACAAAGTGATCGTGACAGGTTATAGTAATAAATTAAATGCATTCACAATAAACCCATAGGTTGATCTTGTATCATTTATTTTATACTCTTTATTGTTCTCTAATTATTTATAATTCACCATCACTCATTTTTTAAAACATATAGACTCCCTTATGATAACATGAGTTTTAGACCTTTTCCCCAATATCTAGATGAAGGTGACATGGATGGTTGACCGACCCCCCTTCTCTTCTATGTATTCTAGATAGAGTATATGACAAGGTTGAATGTGGTTATGATTCCTTTGTAATAATGGATTGATTATAGAATACCTATGATATGTTTGGTATGAGGATCATGTTGTCCAAAGGTTGCAATGTAGGCAATCCATAAGAGGGGGTATATTTGAGTTGTTTTTTTTTACAAAAATACATAGTAATCTAGTTTCCAGTCTATCAGATTTACAAAATACCAACCAATTCAATGGTAAGAATAAAAATATTCATGTTATTGAAATATAAAATTTAAGAAACATATAATTTTTAACAAGATATTTGTTTTTCTGATGTTAATGAATTTGTTAGGGTGGAAATAAAAATAATGGAAACAAAAAAAATAAAAAATTTATAATTCATAAATTCATATAATGAATTTTAGAAAAATAATATAGTATTGGTTAAAATCTAAATACTCTAATAGATAGATATTATAAATTCTAAATATTTTACCTTGGTTGTAAGAAATTTTATAATACTTTCTTTTAGTATCCCCTATTTTAATCCAATTAAATGTTATCCCATATAATAAACCAACTAGAAGGTCTATCTTTATATCTTTAGAATCTGTCAACTATACATATTAGAAGGTATAATGTTCTAACCCAGAATAATATGTATTCATTTAAAAAAAATTATTAATCATCTTTGATCAGTAAATCAACAATTAAAATATAAATATAAATAGATGTATAGAAAAATCTGTACAATACACTAGTATTTGATAATCCAATCTTAAAGAAAACAATTCCCCTGATCCGGAGATCCCATGATAATAAGAAATTTATCATTTTCACATAGACCATAAAATCCTCCAATTATACATTACTACATGTATTTGTATTCTAGAAGTTCATATCTATTTATATAATTCATTTTAATAAAATCCAATGTAAATATTTTAACATTATTCATATTCAATTATAACTGTATTGGTGGAAACTTCACCATATTTTGATGATCTCATAATTTATCTTTTTCTATTTAGTAGTTAATGTTGCACTACTATAGTGGCCTGGATCAACTGACTATAAAATATCATGAATGAGTAGACTACTAAATTCTTAAACCTTAAAAACTTCTCTTGCATTTTCATGACCATAAACTCATTCTGTAAACACAAAATAACTAAAAGAAGACCAATGTTCAATCAAGTTTATATAATGTGTATTGTGATTTAAATTAAAGGAAAAAAATTGAGTCATTGACTCAAAAATATCTGGGGTTGTATACATACAAGGAAGGTGGATAAATAGAAGATGTTTTCTTTAATGATGACATTACCCAATTATGATGGGGATTTTCTATGAAATTGTGATATAGTGATGTGTAATGTGGTAGAGTTTTAATTATGTTGGGTTATGATATAATGTTTTTGATGGATGTTGTTCCCTGTAACCAATCTATAATTACTTTTTGATTACATATATTCAGGTATTTGAATAAAAATAAAAATTATAATTCTTCATGATTGTTCTTTTCTGTGAAAAAGCTTGTGATAATGTTCAAAAGGGTAATTTTCACACTTATTAGGTCATAACAGTTCCCTGGTATGATGGGACCCTAAATGTTCTATGAATATATTCATAAACATAATATCTAAAACCTGGAGATATAAATGTAATAAAAAAATTTGATATAGGTTATCAGGGGTGGAGATTCATTTGAAATTTATACACATTCTCATGGTGTATGACCCTCATAATATTTAGTTTAGATGATTATGAAAACATTAAAAAACAATATGAAATCTATATTTATAAGTTTCATTGTATATTCCTATATGTGATGTATATAATTAACGTCAATTTTTAATATTATTATTAATACACATCATGAGTTGTGTCTTTTATATACTAACCTAAACTATAATGTTATATGTTTATGGGAAGTAGGCTACATTGGGTGATTTATCAGTGATATTTTATAAATTAATAAAAAGGGATAGGATTTATCCATTATATTATTTAATAGGAGATGATATCTCATGCACTTATATTGGAAATGAACTGCATGATTGAATACATGTCTATGGAAATGCTATCAGTAAGATAATATTAAAAAGGTAATTTAAAAAGACTTAGAGGAAGCTGTTTAATGAAATTAGCATTAGCCTTCTTGATTAGAGATATGAATATACAAATATTATATTAGAGAATTTATATAAGTAATAGTTTACATGACATTAAAAAATTAAATTATTTCTCTATAGGATACGTGGCCTATTCCTAGACTCCATCATTGGATTTTAGATAGTATGGACTTCATTCATAGAGAAAGGGTCCTAAATGGTCACACACTACATGTAATAAGAATTCTAGATAAATTGAATATGAATTTAACATGATGAATAAATAATATTCTAGCATATGGATTAAAAATTAGTCATGTTGGTTTGATAGAAAATATTAAGTCACCAATTATTTTACATAATAAAAATGATATGTTAATATTCAAAAAAATATTTATTCATGCGGTAAATATTAATTTAATTACATGAGTGTAAAATATATATTTATTATATTTTGTTCCAAAGTAGAAAATTTATTTATTTACCTATACAGATATTTAACAATTATTTAATCACTAATTCACTGAATATATATATATATATATATATATTAATTTATGAATAATGAAGTGATAGTTATTTAATTAAATATAAATTTATTAATGGACCAATAAATATTAAGGAGGAATATTAGCTCGAGTTTTATGATCTGATAATCAATGTGATGTTAAATAATTTTTTAATAAATTTTAATTTATTTATTAAATAAAAATATTATTTAATTTAAACCATGATTATAACATATTCCTATTAAATAATAATATAGTAAAAATAACATTATGAAATTATACTAATAAAATATTAACAATATAATAATAACCCCTACACAATTATTATTTTCTTACCCCAGTATAATTTTAACCTGATTATGCTATTTTCCTATCCTATGTAATATATACATTGGTTGTGGAAAATATGTTTAGGAAAGTAGTATCTCTATCCCATGAGGGAAATCCCGTAGAATTTTGTGAATATTGATAATATTTTCTCCTCATGTACTATAGAAGATTCATTATCTCTTAAAGTACTCTATAGTGATTATCATTGATGTACCATCTATGATAGAATCTATATAATTTTACAAAAAAATAAGAGGTTTTAAAATCATGTGTGGATGACCACTAGATGGAATATACCATTGATTCACTTAATCTAATAAGGGTATCACACTTGTTTTTGGTCTAATAAATTCCAATGAATTAAGAATCCATAAAAAATTATTTATTTTATTAAATAAATTTATTATAAATTATATGTGGACATATTCTATCTTACTTGTTCGAGGGTCTAGGTAATTTATAGTCATGTTAATTACATTAGTAATTATGATTGATCATCATGTACGTCAGGAATTAATCATGGATTATAAAAAAAGAAGCACTGGTCATGGTCCACCCAACTCTTCTTCTGTCCCTAAAACCATTAGTATGAAGTTTTGGAATTTTCGTTTCAATATGAAATGGATTTGGGGTTATGTGGTTACAAAAGAAATCAGATAACTCATATGAAATAAGTTGTGGTGTGATGATGATTAGATTAATGATTAAGTGGTTACGGGGTACATATCTTGATATATTCTCTTGATATCAAGCTTATATAACATGTATGAAAGTCTTTTGTGTGTTCCTTGGTGAGGATAGGTGGTAGTTTATCGAGTATAGGGAAAAAGTTGGTTTAAATATTTATTGATTGAGGCATTAGTGTGCTTATTTCACATTCTCATGATATATTTTTGGGTTTTCAGTGGGATATATTGCAGTCTACTTTTATATATATATATATATATATATATATTTATGGTTCCTAGAGGTATTTGGGGATTACGATGGACCTTAGTATCCCATGGAGATAGTGATTTGTGTTGGTGTTTCTACCTAACAATTTCTTTTTCAATTTTAATTTATGATAACATTATTCTATAAGACATTTTCATTTATTTTGGAATTATGGGTTATATTTTATTCATGTTATGGATTTAGGAAGTCAGTTTATATTATTTTCCTATGATTCATGGGGACAATGACTCCCATGAGTTTGTTTTTTTAATATTAGTGAAAATAATCAAACCAAAAATTATTAGTTGTAGTATTCAAGTGTTACTCTCATTTTTATTTCCAATCCAAAGAAGGGTACAAGTAGTTGAAGGTTCTGAAACAGTTATTACACTAATTGAATCTAAAAACACATTGCACATGACCATTAAAATCTGAAAAAAGGTAATAATGGGGTAATTATACAACTACACCCAATAATTTAATCCACCAACACCTCCTTTGTCATGTAAAATCACACAATAATGTCCTACTTAATGAAATATATATAATTTTACTCAATTTATGTAAATAAAAAATTATGAGAACATAAATATAAAGTAAACAACAACCACATATCATCCACTACATCCAGTACACCCACATCAACCCATATTAGTTTTCATATTTGTACCACTAAATCAACGACTTGTATCATAAAACATCCACTAAATTATATCATATACACATCAAAGCGCAATATAGTTGCAACTAAAACCACTACATATGGAAACCATACAGATAATAAAAATAAAAACTATATTAATACATGAATATAATTACTATGATCATACATATAGTAACAAACCAACCCCAGAAGCCTAAAGTCGGTGCATTATTTTAATACATTAGCATGATACAAGGAATCATGTCCTGAAAGTCTGATTAGTTTAGTAATATTGGAAACAATATACATAAATAAGTTAAACATTACAACTTGAAAATAAATACAATAGTAATTTATTCCATTAGAAACATCAAAGCCTCATATACTATGCTTGCAAGTCTCCCATAACTAACTTCATCATATACATGGAAAATGAATCATAAGAAAGGGTTGATCTAAAACACTCAGTAAGGGTATGAAATAAAGCACAAGATACCATAATCTTTAGGCATAGTGAATAATTGAAAACACAGGCCTTTACAAATAAAAATCATTTACACTTTATGGCAGAAATATGAGATGAGTAAATAATGGAATAATAAAACATTGTCATGGGTAGTATACTAGTAAAATAACCACATGAACCATCTATAATATTTTCATAATTAGGTATATTATAATACAGGACATTCTGGAACATTTTATCAAGGCCTTGACCAAGATTACTAACAAAGATTAAGGCCTCGGCAGAGCCATATATAAAAATTGGGAAAGGCCTTGGCCAATTCCATGTCTAAATGTCTCATGAGACCTACCGATGCACCGATGATTTTTAGTGGGCTCCACCCATTACTTACAATGTCGAATATATTTCTCATATGAAAAGTTTGAAACATAAAATAAATATTCTTATTTAATCTAGCATATGAAATATCAATACTTTAACTATAAACCATGAATGTTATAAAAATAACACATCTATAGTCAAAAATTTCACAAAACCTTCAATATAATATAGAATATTTTTATTATAATAAATCAACTTCAATCAAATTTAAAATTCATCAAGGGATTCTGACATAGATGAATATGATTTTTAAAACTCTTCATGAAAAATATACATTTTTCAGGAAAAAATATAAAAGTCCCATAATTTAGAAAGGATGAAATTTAAATACATTTTTGTATGAATGTGTCCCATACCACTTTTAAACTTTTTAAAGGAATTATCATTTGAAAAACGTTCATGTTCATATAAATAAATCTTTAAAATCCATTTTGAGAACATGTATACTAATAAGAATGACTTAGAATTATAAATATTTAAATCATTAAAAATGTTGACCATCATAAAGAGTACCTTTCATAAAACCTTAAAATATTACTTTTGAAAATATTTTTATGGAACACGAATATGGATAATAAAGATGTCCCAGTAGATACTCACATAAAAACAACATCAGATAATGACGTGATTGTAGAATTAGCACTTAACAAGTACTTTTACTTTGTCGATGGTATGTTATCCTCCTGTATAATAGTTAAATAATTGGTATTAAATAATACTATAACCACATTCATAAATATGATATCATATATGATCAGATAATATTACATTGTTGATAATATATCGGTTGTATAATCATTTCGGGTATTAAGTGATCTGTTTTGCTTTATATGATTGGTTACATAATCCATGTTTTTATGAATAGGGTATATTTGTTTCATATACATAATTATATTAACATTATTTTAATCATAATATGATATTTTCTTTGAATTATTACGATGGGTAATTAATCTCAACCCGTTCACGGAGACAGTAACCCATACGTACGCACGAGAAACAATATCATTATATTGATGGTGAGATTGTATATAATTGGATGGTATATCACATATAAAGAATCATTAACATATTATATTTATTATTTACATTAGTAATACCCATTATTATACAATCCAAATAATTATGTGTTTGAATAACAAACTACACCACAACGTGGAGAAGGTAAGTCGTACGTACGCACATGTGATGACTTTATCATATATTGGATGGATAGAATAAAGAATATGATTGTACAATATTTATAATAAAATCACAATATATATAAGGTACTTGAGTTATTATTTTGATATGGAAACAACAAATAAAGTGGATGTGGGAGAATAAAAGACCATAAAATATGGTGGTGAAATTATTACCTCTTCTTCAAATGTTTTCTTTTGGGTTGATCAAAAGAGATCCTTAGGTTCGCATTTTGATCAATGTAAGGAATCAAGATTGATATGAGGGAAGTTGGGAGGATATTTTGGAAGGGTATGGATAAGGAAAATGGATTTGTATGTGTGATTTAGATAGAATGTGAAGTTACCTTTTCTAAAAAGGATTAGGGAAACTTTAAGAAAATATTGAAATATTAATTTATTATACAATCATATTCGGTTTATAATGGATCCAAATAAACTTTTTTCGGTCCTTAAGTGGTTATGGGTCGAAATCGCATCATCAAATATATTTTAGACAAGTTTATTTACCATTTTAACCTTATCTTTTAGATTTAACTCTTAGTGAAATAGTTTAACTTTAACTTTTCTTCCTATATTCTTACACTATATGGTTAATAAACACACAATATACATCCAAGAGATCCTCAAGTGGTTGTTTAATGACATATATATTATTATTTAAGCCCTTTTTCTGAACCTTCTATTTTTAAGAATATTATATTATTTAATAATATTATAATTTTTTTAAAAATAGACATTTATAACAATTTTGACACTATTTAGTATTAGGTTTTTTTTATGTCATAAATATTTTATTACTACTAACAAGATACATTTAATCAACCCTAACATGTCATATTCACCTAAAAATTCATGGATTTCATAAAAACATTTAAATTATATTTATTTTAATATATATAATACCATTGATTTGATTCTTTCATTAATAAGGTAATTACTATATCAACATTGTGTCATAAATAAATTTAATTATTTAATGCCTAAAAATTATAAATAAAATACCATGATGTAGGAAATCAATCTAGATTACAAAAAAAAATTAGTAGAATTTATCTTATGGATAACCCTATATTAAAAATGGTTTAGTTATTAATCTTTGAATTTAACACTTTTAACTCTTCATTCAATAAAATAATAATAAAATTCCATAATCTAATAAAAGTGGACCAAAAGGATCATATTTTATTCTTAAAGTTATTTTTGGTGTAATTAAACATATCTAGTAGAATTAAGACAAGTGTTAGGGTAATCATAATATCATTATTACCATTAATTACCCTATTTACTTTTAACTATGGTATAATAAAAGTCAAAAGTTATTGTTCACTAAAAACTATTTTCATTTTATTGAACAAAATTTTAATTACTGTTGTCAACCATGTCTCTCAGGTTTTTGAAATTCAACTCATAGAAGCGGTAAAATTATGTTTTATTTGAATTTGCAAATGCTCCTAGAAGGAGAGTAAAATACTGTTCAATGTTCTATAAAAATTTATACATCTAATTTAATTATAAAAAGACTCTAATGAATTAAATTGAACTTATATAGGTATTATAAATATATTTTTAAAAAACAAAAATTTAAATAAAATAAATATCTATTTAAATAAAAAGTCAGTTCCACATATTAATCTAGTGTGTTTCACTATTCATCAAAAATGAATGTTTTCAGAAAAATGCCAAAAATTCACCATAATCAAATTTTGATATTCCAGATTAAAAAATTAATTCTATTATACCAAATAGAAAACATAGAAGTTTAATTTACTAATTTAAAATTAATCCCCTTTTTCAAAACCAAATAGCGGTTTTCTAAAAATTAAAAACTATTAAATGATTGACATGTGTTTATGTCAAATTCAATTGTAAAATTACTTATAATGACCAACATAGTATTAAATGATTTAAATATAATCTAATTATTCATCTAAACCATTCAAATTAATAATTTAACACTATAAATTATTTTTATTATTAATGTTGATTTTAATTAAAAGTTTGTATTTTTTCACTATTCATAAAAATATAAAAGTTATCAGAAAAATACCAAAAAATTATTTAAATTCTTTTCCCAATTTTATATAATAGTTTAATTTTATTAAATTGGATATATAAAAGTGTTAAATAATGTTTTAATAAAGGATTCTCCATTAAATAGGTAGTAAAATTGCATTTATTGAAAAAAATACTTCTTTTATATGAAAAATTGAGTTTTTAATTATATTTTCTGTAAGAACCACAAAATATGAATGATAACATTATATTGGTTATATATAAAATTCAAAATTCATTTATTAATTTTCATAACCGTTATTTGAATGACTAGTTTGGTATGTTGTGGTGTGTTTGAACTTTTTGTTGCGTGAAACATAACTAATTGAATTACATTTAAGAGATAACATAATTTGAAATGTTGGAGTGTTACATTCTCCCCTCCTTCAATAAATTCTATCCTCACATTTTTTAATTTTTTATAAAAAAAGGTTAAAAATAGAAAATAAATTTGTGGAAAACTCAAATCGGAAATTGGGTTAGTAAAATTTAGTCTTAATAAGAGGGAAAGGGAAATAAAAAATTCACCACCAAATTATGATCTCGATTAAGGGAACATTGGTCAAAATTAGACAGAATTAAATAGATGAAAAAACATATATATTTATAGGGATTGATTGACGTCATCAATCACAAAAAATTGAAAAATTGAGGGCCTCCAAGCCATCAATCTATGTGGAATTTAAATATCACCGGTTTAAAAAAACACAATGTATTAGGATAACACATTTTTTGTTTTAAGATTACTTTTATAATGTTTAATAATTAATTTCTTCATAGAATAAGTAAATAAATAATACTTGACATGTTAGGTTCTATCCGTTAACTAATTTCTACCACAAACTCATCTTTCATTCCAAAAGATAATAGAACTCAAAAATATTCAATTTATCCTAATCATATAGGGTTTAAAAAATGAATTTATCATTCATCTATCTGTCCATTTAAAAAAAACTACATTATACTAATCAGGAAATCCCTTGGGCATGTGGTAGGTGATGCACCCATGTCGCCCTTCTGTTGCGGGTTCATGTATCACAACCTTGCTGGACGTGACAGGTAGTTGCCCAACCCCCATGTTGTCCTTTTTATGACAATCCAAAAATAATCTCAAGAAATGATTTAACTTTAACAATAATATCCAATGTCAATCATAATCGATTCCAACATTTAGAGATATCCAAAATACTTCTATCCAAACTCACAGTACAAAATTTATAAGTAAGGTAAATACAATGAAGATCCATTTTTTCATGTAATAACATTTGAATACCTTCATAATGAATTCTATTAAAACACTATAAAAACCTGAATTACCATTAAACCTTATTGAATACATTCATGCTATCTTATTACTTATATAATCTTGGATATACTCATTCTATACAAAAATGTTGTAAACTACAACAATGATGGAATATTCCAATCAATAATTAGTTTCAAGGTAGTCAAGCATATCTAATATAATTTATCCAAATCAGTCATATCTTATTCCAAAATCACTACCTCAATATTAGATCCATATTATGGTTTATCTTTCAATCAACCATATATTTTCCAAAAAATAACATGATATTGAGTATATTTTCTTAGAACAATATAATCTCAAATCCCCAAGGAAATAGTACTGAAGTACAATCCATATTTATTTCCATAATTCATATAACATGTACATTGTTGATAAAACACACAAATGAAATAATTCAATAAAAACAACATATGAACACTAGTCATTCCTTTACATATGTGGTGATATATTAACTTGATTATTATCCATCAGTATCACTTGTGGAATACTATAATGATTTGGAAATTGATTCACATAGTGTCCCAACTCCCTTCTGATGATGCATTTTACCCGTGACTCATTTTTCTTACCCTTTCAGTCATGTACATGGTGTCCTTTGTCTCCACACTTATAACAAATTATCATTTACTTAAATAATTTATCAAGGTGATTCTTTCAAAAATTATCACATATATGAAATTCCTTGTTTCCCCTCTTACTTTTATCCATCTTTATTTCTAGAATACTTTTATTCACTTGCTTCCTTTCAATTACATAGGACTCAAAGAATTATTTACTTATTTTATTAACACAAGATATTATTTCCCCATATGATGATAATACGTGGGAGAGTATTTCCCTTCTGAATGTTGTCTTAATTCCATGAATGGTATTATCCTTCATACTCGTTAGATCATCTGTATTGCGGGAGTTCTCATTCTTTCTAATAGGCGCCATTTCTAATCAATGGCATAAACCAGGCTAGTTTATGAATCATAATGCATAACTCCAAACTTGTAAAATACCTAACGTAAATTGAAAAAATTATGCATATAATATATAATAATAATTTTTTTTCTTTGATGAAGTATTTTCATTAACATTCTTCATAAGGGAAGGTAATTAAAATGTGAATTATCTTAAGCATATCCCTTGGGAGTGTCGTAACCAAGAGTGAACACAAGACCATTGTTGTGTACCAGGATACCCCGGTTCAAGCTTGAAACTCCTTGTCAGAGTTTTCACTCCAATGTACATCTATTCAAGAGCCACGTCCACCTACTCATATCTATACATGGATGTATTTCTTGGAAAATACACAAAATATCTACATTTCCAAAATTCTAGGATGTTCTTTTATACTAATCCTCAATGTATATCTTAGTCTAATGTGGTCTAATCCATGTATAACTAATTCTAGTTTCCAAGGGTTATATTAAATTTCATTTGATAACAACAATAATGGCCCGACCTAAGAATCCTAGATTCGGTGCATTATTTTAACACATTGTAATGACATAAGGAATCATGGCCCAAAAGACAGATCCATCTAGTATTATTGGAAATAAGATACCTACAGAAGGTCAAAAGGACACCTTAAAAGGAAATACCACACTAATTTATTCCATTAGAATCATCAAATAATTCTAGATTATGCCTAAATGTAACTCATAAATAACCTCTTAATATCCTGGGAAAATTAACGATACTAAATGTTTGAACTCAATCACTTATCAAAGGTAAGAAATATGAGGGAAGATAATATAAACATTAATCATGATGAATAATTGAAAACACATGCCATTACAAATAATAAACATTAAAACATTATCGAAGGAATATGAGTTGAGTAAATAATTCCATAGTAAAACATAGTCATGGGTATTCTACTAGTATAATAACCACATGAACGATTAATAAAATTTTTCATAATGAGAGAATTTATAACGCAGAAAATTATAAAACATTTTGTAAAGGCCTCGGCCATGATTTCTAATAATTATTAAGCCCTTGGCCATAAAAATTTATCAAAATTGGGAAAGGCCTTATACAATTACATGTCTAATTTTCTGAAGAGACCTACTGATTCACTATGGAGATATACCGAGCTCCACCCAAGACTTACTATGTCAAATACATTCCCCATATGAATAGGTTGAAACATTACATAAACATTCGTATTAAAAATAGTATACAGAATATCAAAACATTAATTGTAAACCATTAAGGGTATTAAAATAACACATCCACGGTCAATTATATCACACAACCTTTAATACAACAGAAAATATTTTTATCATAATAAATCAACATCAAACAAGTTTAAAATTCATCAATGGATGTTGACATTGATAAAAATGATTTGTAAAACTCATTGAGAGAAATATCCCATTTCAATGAAAACAATTAAAAGTCACACAATTTAAAAAGGAAGACATTTAAAGACATTTTTGTATCAAAGTTTCAAAAACAACTTTGAAAATTTTGATATGAATTAACATTTTAAAAACATTCATATCCATATAAATAAATTCAAAAAACCATTTTGAAAACATGGACATTAATGAGAATGATTTAGAAGAATAAATATTTAAACGATTTAAAATGATGATCTAGTTAAATTTTCCCTTCCATAAAACCATAAAATATTCATTTTGAAAATATTTTTATGGAACACAGATGTGGATGAAAAAGAGGTCCCTGTAGATACTCACTTAAATACAACCTCAGAAAAAGAAGAGATTATAGAATTAACACTTACCTTGTAATTTTCCTTAGTCGATGGTGTGTTAACAAACTATATAATAGTTAAATAATTGTTATTAAATAATAAAATAACAACATACATAAATATTATATCATATATAATCTTTTAATATTGAATTGTAAATAATATTTCAGTAGTATCATCAATTCAGGTGTTAATTGAACTATTTTCCTTTATATGCTTGCTTATGTATTCCATGTTTGTTATGAATATGATGTATTTGATTCATATCCATAGTGATATTAACATTATTTTTAATCATAAAATGAAAATTATTCTTGAATGATTACAATGGGGAATGAATCTAATCGCATTCATGGAGATGGTTTTCCATACGTACGCACGAGCATCAATATCATAATATTGATGGAGAAATCATATGTGATTGGATATTATATCGTATATACAGAATAATTAACATGTTATATTTATTATTTACATCACTTATACTCATTATTATACCCATCCAAATAATGATGTGTTTTAATAACAAACTACACCATGATGCGGAGACGGTATGCCATACATACGCACGTATGGTGACTTTTTCATTTATTGGATGGATAGAATAATGAATATGGTTGACACATATTTATTAAATAATCAAAGTATATAGAAAGTACTAGAGTTATTATTTTTGTATGTAAATAATAATGAAAGAGGAAGTGGAAGAAGAAAATAACTCGAATGAGGGTGGTGTAATTATTACATAATTTTCGAGTGTTCCTTTTGAGTTGATCAATCACTACAACAAAACTGATGTTTAGCGGTGGTTGATTAGCGGCGGTTCTAGGAACCGCCGATAATCCTTTTGTAAAAAAGGATTCGTGGTGGTTTCTAAAAAACCACCCTGAAACGTTGGTTTTTTAACCCCCAACCCCCTTCCCCCGCGACCCCGGTCCCCTGCTTCCCCCGCTTCCCCCGGCCCCCGCATCCCCCGGCGACCCCGCGACCCCGACCCCGGCGACCCCACGTGACCCCGGTGATCCCGGAAACCCCGCGATCCCGCGACCCCCGACGCCCCACGACATCGAAAGTTGCACCGTCTTCTCCTCTAGGTAGGGTTTTTTCTCCTTCTTTTGGTTTTTTTTTGGTTTTCCAGTAGGTAGGTTTTTTGTATATAGTTTAATATGGGATTCATATGCATGTGTATCGTAGAATCCTTTCTTATTTTGGATCGATTCATCCATATATACTTCAATTTCATATATTTTTGATAGGTTAATATCGAAAGTAGTATGAGATAAGAGCACCTTCAATTTTGTTTCAATGATAAAACACGTTTTATTAGGATGATAAAATTTGTAATCTCTCAACATTTAATGTTTTCATGACACATGAGGAATATCCTCCTGTATCAGGGTCATCGACCATCTGGCAATCTCGATTCACATCATCACATTCATTTTATTTGTCAACAAATATCTCAAATGTTGAGTATTTAACATGTTTTGGTCTCTTTAAACCATAGGTAGTTTCAAAAATAATGTGGTAATATCTAAGGTAGTATGTATCTAGTGAGAGATATAGAAATTTGGAATAAATTAGTCCATTCACCCAAACCCATGATATGGTATAGTTGTTCAGCAATAAAGGTGTTGATCATGTTCCCTCAGAACCATGTCTATGGAATATCTGTATGTCCCATATCAGTAATCCCTACCCTCATTGTTGTATGATGGAACTACATCATGGAGGCGTGGAATGTACTATCACCATGTTTCTTTTTAGAATAGAACATAATTTTTTAATGTCCCCTACGTACCAAACTGTTCCAAGAAAATTGTCCCACAGGCTTGAAGAAGATTCCATGAATTCTATTTGTCACTATGAGAAAGACATCTATGAAGACAAAGAAAGTACCAAGAAGAGGTGTTCTAATGGTGAATAGAGGTGACAATGTGGTCTAAAAAGAATGATTAGATTCTATCATTAATGTATTGATTTAAAATAAGTAAAGGGACACCAGAGTAGCCATTGAAATGGATATGGAAGAACCCATGAATGTTATCTAAGTTCCCAATACCAATCATGTACTTGAATTCAAATATGGATTCAGACTACAAAACCATATCATGGTGGCTTGAAGTGAAACTATGCAAGATAATTTGAACTGATCTTGTGTTTCCAAGACCATGATAGTTTTTGTATAAGGTTTTCATTATAATTGGTGGGGATGGTTAATGATAGCCTCCACAATTATAATTTAATGAATGGTTCTATCCTCTACCACATTCTACCTTTTGGATGGTCTCTCATTAACCAATGGATACTCCATACACTATTTTGAACCATTTCATTATGTTCAGTTTTGTTCACACCCTATATCCCCTCTCACTCTCCTTTTCCACATATTTTATTTTATATTACACTTAAATGATTATTGTACTGGTTTTTTTCATTATAGGGCGGTATGTAAAGGTGTAATGAGGTTTCGGGGGATAGCCCTATCTAGTGGGTCTATAGGGATCTTCTAAAAATTGGTTGTGGATTTGGATTTATTTGGAGCTAACCTATTAGGATTTTATACTGAATATCACACCTTTCCTCGAAGCATATAATGTTATATTTATGGTATATTTCAGTCATGGAAGACAGTTCCACCTAAACCACATAATCAATCAATTGACTGATTGAGAAAATATCAAACCTACTACCATTAGATTCTATTGAATGAGAATGGTAATAGTATTACACTATTTGTACTAGTCATTCTTCACCAGTTGGTCTCTATTTCTTATTGACTCATGAATTCATTAAGTATGTTTTAAACCTTCCAAAATAATTCTATTCAATGTGATTGTTGTACCATGATGTTTAAACATTGGAGAATCATTTTAACAGTTAAATAAATTATGAAATTATATTATTCTGCACCTTCCAATTTGGGTATGAATATCTTTTGGATACCCCAAATACATAACATTAGATTCTCGTTTTGTAATGTGTT
This sequence comes from Viscum album, assembly GCA_963277665.1. NCBI lineage: Eukaryota > Viridiplantae > Streptophyta > Magnoliopsida > Santalales > Viscaceae > Viscum > Viscum album. The sequence goes on along the minus strand of OY728148.1, from coordinate 385,751,871 downwards.
ATCAAAACCATGGTCCTTTTCATAGGATATTATACTTTTTGGAACAATGGTCTAAACATCATGACCATAAAATTAATGTCCTTCTCCAAGGTATTATATGATACTAATAATCCTTAATTCACATCAGGTTGTGTTTTGGGATATCTATGAAGACTATCCAATCATTAGTTCTATGATTATATATATAAAAATGTTAGCACCTACAAGTCTGAGAACCATACCCATAAAATATCTGAGTCATCCCCTAAGGATATATTCATATGTGTGTCAAGATCTACATCCATATCATATTTTTATTCCTCTCTTATATCTCTATATATATCACATAATTTCTTTTCAAGCATACATTCCCTTAAACTTTATACATAGATTGGTCTATGAACAATGAAATTAAACATAGTGTGAATATCCATGAGATTGTTTATATGATCATTGGGATCACAATTCATGTAATTCTCTTATTTCCATTATTTTATAATATTCCACACCTGGCTATTATATCCATGATATATGAGATTAAAAGACAATAATTTTTTTTCAATACATCTGATCCTAAAATTGAATAAAAATATTTTATTTTTTTTACATTAAAATATGTGCACAACACCTCATGGTTTTCTGCAATAATGAAATTAGGAACCAAACTCACATCATCTTATTCAAGACATTTCAAAATTCCAACCACCTCACATTCGATTAAAAATTCATTTCCATAAAAATATAAAAATTGGACTAACATGCAATAATTAAAAATACTAATTAAAAGATACATAACACTAAATATGTTAGAAAAATACAATAAGAACCTAGGTAAATATTTGAGTCCCCCCTGCTATGAATTCACATTGAATGACATATGAAAAGTATGATAATTCAATAAAAATGGTAAATCCATAAAAAGTTTCATGTTAAACCCCAAAAAAGTGTATCTTTCTATAAATTCTTTTTTATTCCCACCTGAACCCACATTTAATGTCTCATGAAAAATTTACGGTGAAAATAAAAAATAAAAATCACATAGGTAAAACCATTCAACCATAGAAAAAATAAGGATATAGTCACTAGGCCAATCAAACATGGATAGTGTTAGATCACAAATTTTAAACTCATGAACAACCTAAGGGTACTATTTCTTCATTTCATGGGAAAAATTTCTTGATATATAGTAAATTCTACATGACCTCAATATGGTTATTGTATAATAACAATATTAGCTATAAATATGTACATGAGAGTCAGATAAATAAAATATCTGAATAATAACATATTCCCCTACCCATGAATCCATGGTATGTTAATGATGTCCACTAACATACATAGGATATATTTCTACATGATATATTTCACCAGAGGCTTATTCATCAATGTACTTATATTTACAATTCAGTCCTTTAATGATTGAGCATGATCTATATAGTAGTCCATTTATCAGAACTCGAAAGAGCATGATTCCTACTCTTATAATATACATAGATAAATCTAGATATCCTATCTTGTACCAACCTATAAATCTAATTTATGTATTTAATTGATATAGCTCATTTAGATGTTATTGTTGTCCACTGTAATTTTCAAAAAGGATTATTTAGTTCTTATTACGACCTAGAATACGTGTTGATTTGTTGATGTTAAATAATTTTCAATCTCGGACACTATCATAGGATTTCTGAATAACTATCTTCCTTCATTAAGTTTTTTTCAATGGTCAGTGGAAGCAGTTAGGTAGTTGGAACACATGGAGGTGATCTTCAATTATCTTAGGGAACTTGATACTTTGTGTGTGATAATTTTTTAGAACTGGATTTATAGTTTCAGTAGAGTCTTGTGGGAGCTAGTGGTACCTTCTTAACATCATGAATGTATGAATTGGAATCTCATCAAGATTGATTTTTTAATGGTTAATTCCTATGGGAATGAATGTAGAGAAATAGACTGAGCTCATGAGACTTTTTATTGGTGACAGATCAGTATGGGAGTATGTCAGTATCCTTTCAAGGTTTTTTTATATATTCTACAAAGATCGGGGTCATCAATTATGAGAAAGATAATTTCTTTGGTGATGGTATTCACCCAGACCTAGGTACTTCTCTACTTTCTCTGGGAATTACATCCATTTTGGAGGTTGTCACTAGGGACATGTGAATGGAAGCTAAATATTCTTGGAAATCGACGGTTGTTCATTCTCTAGTTTTATCAGGTATGCAAAAAATTAATAGTGGGAATGAAGAGAATCAAATGTGCAAGTAGTAGAGGATGGATGAACCATAACATGATGAAAAATCAAATGTTTATAGAAATAGTTCATCCATCTTGTGTTTCCAGTTTAGGGACTTTGAGGAATTTGGTGACCCATTTCTTGATATATCATTGAATTTTTCTCTATTATGGAAATTTTGTTCTTCATTATTTGTTTTTGATGATGGGGTTATAAAAGATGTCTCATGTTTGATTCCTTGTTTTTTGTGTAGGCACATTGTGATAAACATGGATAAAATCTGGATCACATTATAGAGGAACACACCTCAGTATGTTAAGGGTTTGAATGAGTTTTTATATTTTTCAATTTCTAATCGATCCATTGAAGTGAGAATAAAATCTCCATGTACTAAATGTAAATTTAGAACATGGTTGAAGAGAGATGAGGTTTATGATCATTTAATACTGAAGCAATTACCTGCTCAATATTTGTGTTGGATTTGGCATGAATAATTGAACGTTACAGAATGATTGAGTACTGATGTTAATACGCATAATGAGGTGCCAAGTTCGTCGAAAATGGAAATTGGAATGAAAAACCTAAAAATGATTCATTCGGCATGGCAAGACACCACTATCAGCATCAAAACATATCCGAACAACCAGAAGAGGGTGCTACAAATTGAATGTGACAAGTGATGTTTTTGAGACTGTAACACAGGCAGATCAAGATTGTAACATATCATTGGATCCTCCTCTTGATTCTGTGGAGCCATATATAAGAGAAAACATCACTGAGGAAAATGCGTTACATGATTTAGATGATGATGGAAACCAAGAGTTGTATAGTGGGTGTTTGAAATATTAAAAGCATTCATTTTTTTTGAAGTTGTACCATATCAAATGTCTATGTGGAATTACAAATAAGGAAATGTCTATGATATTGGAATTGATTCGTGATGCATTTCCGGAAGCAAAAATCTCATAATCTTTTAATGATATGAAAAAAGTTGTTAACAATCTTGGTATGGATTATACAAAAATACATACGTGTCCCAATGATTGTATGATTTATTGGGGAGAGGATTCAAGTAGACAGAATTGCAAGAAATGTTCTTCTTAGAGATGGTGGGCAAAGGGTGATCTTGGATGTCTGAATGAACATAATTTCATGGAGAAGAAGAAAAGGACCAAACCTGCAAATGTTTTGCGTTACTTTCCATTGAAGTCTCGATTGGAAATATTAATCATGTCATCGAAAACCACCGAACACATGAAGTGGCATTCTATAGAGAATAACAATGATGGGTTAATGAGACATCCACAAGATTCCCAATCGTGGAAGAAATTTGATTCATTACATCTCAATTTCTCAGCTGATCCTAGGAATGTTTGATTAGGATTGGCTGCCGATGGATTCAACCCATTTGGGACTTTGAGTACCAATTATAGAATTTGACCAGTTGTTTTGATCCCTTATAATCTACCTCTGTGGATGTGTATGCAACAAAAAAATTTATCCTTTAGATGATTATTCCTAGAAAACAAATGCCTGGAAATTATATTGATGTATACTTACAGACTTTGATTAAAGAATTGCAGGAGTTATGGAGAAACAGTGTTGAGACATTTGATACTTCTTCTAAAACAATGTTCAAAATACATGCTGCTTTAATGTGGACCGTTAGTGACTTCCCTGGGCTTGGGAATTTACCTGGTTAGAACATTTAAACGGGTTTGGATTGTCCCAATTGTAACTTTGATTTTGATCCCAAATGTCTACCTCACAGTAAAAAATGGTGCTTCATGTGGCATCGATGATTTCTCGATGCATCTCATAGATTTCGGCTAAACAGATCAAAATATAATGGTTCCATTGCTCGTAGACCACCTCCAAAGTTGTTAAATGGTTTTGAAATATTGGTAAATCATGAAAATGTTGAAACAGAATTTGGGAAGGTTTATCATTTGAATGATAGCGGAAAGCAGGTCTGAAGTGTATCATCAAGAGAAACCGGAACACAACAATGGAAGAAAAAAAGTATATTATTCAAACTTCCGTATTGGGAATTGAATTTGTTGCGGCATAATCATGATGTGATGCATATTGAGAATAATGTCTGTGACAATTTGATTTTCACATTGCTTAATGATCATGGAAAGTCAAAGGATCATCTCAATGCTCGCAAAGACTTACAAGAAATGAACATAAAATGCGGTCTCTGTCTACATGAGAATGATAAGTATCCATCGGAAATTTTTGCATTGAAAAATAGGGATAAAGATACATTCTTTCGAATGTTAAAGAATGTTAAGATATCTGATGGGTATTCAAGAAATATCTTGAGGTGTGTTGACTTGAAGAATCGTAAGTTACATGGATTGAAAAGCCACGATTCAAATATTTTGTTACAACAGTTACTACCATTAGCATTGCGTAAATTATTACCTAAAAAAATTACTGTTGTTGAACTCAAGTTCTTTACATTTTTCAGAAAACTATCTGAGAAATCCTTACATCCGTTTCAGCTTGACAACCTCCAAGAGATGTTTGTATTGAACCTTTGCGCAATGGAGATGATCTTTCCTCCGTCCTTTTTTACTATAATGATGCATTTAACTGTGCATTTGGTTGTGGAAGCTAAATTAGGAGGCCCCGTTCATTATGGTTGGATGTATCAAATTGAGAGGTACTTTATTTATATGTTTTCCAGTTAAGTAAACAATTTGTAGTACCTAATTAAATGCATAATTTTGTTTATTTTATTTCACAGATATCTTCGGCATTTGAAATCATATGTGAGAAATAAAGCTAAACCAGAAGGCTATGTGGATGAAGAGTGTCTTACCATTTTTTCTCGATACTTGAGTGATATTGAGACAAGATTTAATCGAGTTGGACGTGTTGAAGACACATCAAATCAATCTCAAATACATCATAAATCCAAAATATCTCCGGATATTGGCCAATCAGTTGGGAGGACCTCAAATGTGACACTGACTGAATTGGAATTATTACAGGCACATAGATATGTGCTGCTGACTAGTGAAATTGCAGATCCATTTATTGTAGAGTTGAGGATACAAACAAAGACATGAATGAGAGGCTGAACATGAAATGAGAAAGATATACCAAAAGCTGTTAATAAAGAGATTGTAGAATGGTTTGCATGACGTCTAAGTTCATAAATATTGAGATAAATACTTATATTAGTTTGACACATACATTTTGTAAATCTAATAATGTATATTTATTTTTTCAGATCATGAATACTGATACTCGAGCAGAGGTATCAGAAGATATAAAGTTTCTTTCTAGAGGTCCTCTAAAAGAATTTAGAAAGTTCGACGCTTATAATGTGAATGGATTTAGATTTTGTATAGTCAATTGAGAAGTGGGTTTGAGAACACAGAAGAGTGGTATATTTACATTTGCTGAAGCGGAATACTATGTAAAGCTGCTTGATATTTTTGAATTAAACTAGCGCAGGCATTTTGCAGTTGTTTTATTTAAATTCAAATGGGTCGATATTATCAGAGGCGTTAAAAGAGATTCCTTGCAATTTACTTCTGGGAACTTCTCTCGCTTGATGGATGTTGGTGATCGTGAACTGCATGATCCATATATCATAGCATCACAAGAAAACAATGGTATATTATGTGAATGATGTTTCTAATGAAGGGTGGAGTGTAGTTTCTCACGTTATACAAAGAGATTTGTATGATATAAGTGATGAAGTGGAAAATTTGACCTCTGAAATTTAATTTAATCAGCAACAGGAAGCAGAATTATTTTTGCATTATGATATTGAAAATATTAGTCTAGAAAGGATGAATGAAGTGGATGAAGAAATGGAGCAGGAAACCGACATGATTGAAGGGAAAAATGATTGTATGTACAATTATTTATTTATTCAGCAACCACTTGTTTCATTTATGCAGTCATTCATTATCATTTTTATATATATTTTGTCTGTTAGTACTCCATGTGTATCATTTTTAATTTTTTTTATGAATAATTTTTTTGAAATATATATTCTGAACTTAATTTTATTTGATTAAATGACAAGAATGCCATGGAAGAAGCATTAAATTATTTCATCCAGTTTTGCGACAGATGACTATCCATCTGGATCCCTCCCCATGAAATCTGATGCACCAGATGCCAACACCCCTACACCATCTCCCCCTGCACCATCTCTCATACCAGATGTGGATGTCCCAGTAGAGGCTGAGTCATCGAATCCCCCTTCAGGAGCCTCAGCAGTGGGGAAACGATGCACCCCTTCCAGTTCATCCCGGACATATTAGAGTTTCACTATCATCGGTACAAATTTTAATTAAATAATTTTTTTTCATTCAGTTTATACTAATTTTTATCTCATTGAAGATGAAAAAAATGAAACCGTGTAGAAAAAAATAAAAAGTTCAGATTTTTGGAATCTGAATGGCAAGAAGATTGTTGTGCCAATTGATTCTTACGGGGTCCCTACGGATGATGATGCAGGGTTGCCTGGCCAGATTCTCGGCCAACTGGAAGCGGAGCCCATTTCCCTTCCCATTTCATATGACAATTGGATACATATGCCTCCAAGATGGAGAAATGATGTTTTTGATTCTCAAATCAAGGTAAATTTATTACATTATGGTTTAATTTAATGTTATGTTACTAATATGTTCAAAATGAATTTCTGTATACAGATGTTCTTTCACTTTACTATTTCTGATGTGATAGCACAGAAGTGGACGTTGAAAAATCTAGTTAAGAAGTGGAAAGATTTTAAATGGAGATTGTCGTGTGATTTCATCGATGCTTCGTTGACCACGCAGCAAATGTATGAGAAGCTACCCAGTGGGGTACCAAAATAGTAGTGGAAAGTGTTTGTTGACAGGCATCAGGATCAGAAGCGGATGGTATTGAAATATATATTATTATATTATCCTCATTTTACATTTATACATGTATATGAAAACGAAATGACATTCAATACATCAGTATTAAATTGCATTTTATTTATTTTATGATCTATCAAGATAGAATGCCTCAAACCGTACGAAGCAAGTCATCCCACACACTGCGGGCTCAAAATGTTTTTATAGAAATTGATGTTCATTGGTAATATTTTAATTAGTTTAAATATTTATAAGAAAATATTATCTATTTAATATGTTGAATTGTTTATTTAGCTTTGATTAATGCAGTCATAGAGTTTAGGCCATATAGTATCCAGAACTGAATTGTGGTTGGATGTTCACAAGAAATCAGATGGATTTTTTGTTAATGGGCCTGCTAAAAAAGTTGGGGTATGAAGTCAATTTTTTATCATAATAACTTCTTATCAATTTTTTCTATGTTAATATATATTTATATTTGATTTATAGGTCAAAATTAAATAACTATGGGATGTCAATCCTGCACATTCCTACTCTGTCTCCTAGAATGACCCGGTTGCTAAAGTCCTTGGGAAGGAGTATCCTGGTAGAGTGCACGGGATGGGTATGGGACTCGTGCCATATGAGGTTTTTAGCAGGCCATCGGGGATATCTAATGAATCTAATCCTGACTTTAGTCAGCCCGGAGATGATAAGAAATAGATTGTTTCTTTACGAAACATAGTTCACTAGCAGGGGAGTCAAATATCTACATTGCAGAAAAATTTGACTGAACTATGTCAGCAGATGAGAAGATATTCCCCCGGTGGGAGTGCATCGATTGGTGGTATGCAGGTAAATCACAGAAAATTAGAATAATTTAGTTTTCTATCTTTCATTTGTTTTAAGTTTTAATATAAATAGGTAACCGTATTTAATTTTCAATATAATGTTTTTACAGGTGACAACGCAAAGTGGAAATGAAGGTGGAGAGGGTGACGATGCATCATCGAACCCTGAGTAGTTGTACTATTGATGTGTTGAACAAAAATGAAAACAGTTGGTTTGTATATGTAACATTTGTGGCACATAGTTTCCACCACACATTTTCATGTCCTAAAATATCCTTGATTTCTCAAGTTTCTTATTATGCATTTTATTGATTTCTAATGTTTTTTTATGTCTTCATTTCTAAAGTGTGGTATAAATCATTCCATTTAGGTCTGTGTTTGAATTGGTAGTCTAGATTTTGGATGACTAGGAGTTAAACCCATTGTTGATATGTCGAACAAATTGGGTCATTTCATAGTGATCAAGGGGATAGTGTTGTGGACACTTTGGTGAGGCCCATTGTTGAAATTGTCTAATTTAAGCGTCAAAAGTATCTAAACATTCTCTAGCTCTTCTAAAATGTCATTAGAATGTTCTAAATCAATAGTGGTTCACTAATATATAGGTGTGACTGAGGGGTGATAAATTATCATAAGTCTATGAATATAGGAAAGAATACTTTATAAATTAAAATATATTCTCGAAGATGGATGTCGACTTGACGAACAATTGGTATGTCTTATAAAAACAGGAATTTTAAGAAAATAACTTCTACCAAATACTTCAATATTAGGATGGTTACAATGGACCATTTCCAACCATAACTGTTTTGATCACTGAACTATTACTGCATGACTTGAACTGCATTCCCAACACAATTTCCACTTAATCATGGTCTGTCTGGTAATTATTACCTATCATTATATCCCTGAATTATTTATATTATGATTCTTAATTCCATTTTTTTAATTAATTACAAGCTGTCTGGTCATGAAACTTTAATTACTGGAATTCCAAAACTTTCTTCTTCACCATTCATGACTATTATTTCTACAACCACTCTCCAAAAGGTTACATTTTCCATGACCTATGTGATTCTCCCCACCATAGGATTATAATATTCATCATTTTAATAATAATAGGAATCTAATTCCCATGAAAGACACCCTGTCCACCACTAAACATGGTTTTTGGATGTGAGTCAGCATAATTATACCATGTTCCATCACGAAAATCCATCCTTGGTATACGCTGAATCCTCATCTAGGAAAAATATTTCATCCTTGAACAACATGTGGTTCACTTCCTACCACATAGATTTACATCATCCACTTAATAATAAATATAAATGGTCTATTCATAATCACATGTATTATGTAATCCTCATTCCATGCACACACATTCAATCAACATCAATAACTACATCTTTAACTTTAACCCAGATTGATGATGTTATAAAACTCGATCCTCTTACATAGTCATCCATAGAACTAGGATAACATAGCTTTTCTACTAATACACTGGTCTACATCACTCACCACAATGTAGGTAATACCCAGGTAACGTCACTCAGGGAGTGATTGGTTAACATAACCTTTTTAGATCCCACAACCCTAAACCAAGTAGTTATGTGGTAATACCCCTCAAGGTGTTACCTGTGATTTCATCCCTCAAACTCTTAGAGACTAGAAATTTTTTCACAAAACCCCACACAACACTCTCCACCAAACCTTAGTTAAATATTAAATTTATATGATAATGAATACTAAATTGATGTTACATCAATGAAATGGGAACACCCATTTTATATAATTCATAGGACCAATGACATTGTACATTGTTGGTATTTTCTAGCCTACTCAAAAAATCAAACCCAAGGGTCACGTTCTACATAACCATTTAACATGGATGATGACTTCTTGAGTCATACACCTTTGAAATTAAACTCACACAACTAACTAAACTAAATAAAATTAGATTGGCATGTTCGTCCCACTAATCTCAAGCATTAAAGATCCTCATAACACCTAGATGTTTTACTTATCTCATGATCACCTACCAACTTGGGGAATCATTCCACAACTAGAGTCCTACTCAATCCCAAAATACAAGAAAAAAACACATTATAAGACCAAAAACTAAAAAGATGCATCCAATGATGCATAATATTTCCAAGGATGCTAGAAAAACTCGGTTAACCCATCACATAACACAAAGAATCAACTCTAATTCTAAGTTTGTTCCAAAAAGGTCACTAGAATCTCCCACCTAACCTATATTCCAACATAAAAAGATGTCAACTAAAACTCACTGGAAATATCCACATTCATATAAAAGCTATATCCCAATGTAACTCTAAAACTATTCCCAAAATAGTATTTTTTATAACAATATATTTCTAATGTGTTATTTAAGTTATTTCATCAGTTCAAATTTATTATAAGTATTAAAGATGGTTTCTAGGCCACAAAAAAAATCATTATATAAATGGGTTGGTACTAATATAACTACTAATTCATAAATTATCAATTTTTATATGTAGAGTGGAATTGCTATGGATGATCTATCCTAAGAAAGTGAAGTTATAATATTTAGTGGAATCTAGTTTGGGATGTTAAAATAATGTATCAATGGATTTTTAACTTCCAAGTATTTACTATTTAGGATATTATACAAATGTGTATGAGGAATGTGTTGGAACCTTTGATTGTTTATTCTAGTTTTATTTGTTTTTCAGGGCAGTGGTGTAGCAGAATCCAAGAATTATATTTTTTATTCTGGGCAGCTTTTAACGGTCGTTTTAACCGCCGCGAAATGTATACTGGCGGCGGTTTAAACCGCCGCTAAACGTAAAATAAAATTTACTTTTAGCAGCGGTTATAACCTTCGCTAAATACAAGCATCGTGGATGCCTGAGTCCACGGCGGTTTACCTAAATTTAGCAGAGGTTTTACTGCCGCTGGAAATGGAGTTTTTTCGCGGCGGTTATAACCGCCGCGAATAAAGTGATATCCAGGGCTCGTAAAAACACCGATAAATTCAGGAAAACCGCTGTGAAATGGGGCACCTACGACTCTCTCCTAAAACCGCCACTAAACATTAAAAACCACTGCTAATATATTTCCAATGCCCTACTTGGCGGTGGTTTCTGTAAACCACCGCTAAACAACGATTCTGTTGTAGTGAATTGGGATCCTTAGGTTTGATTTATGATCAATTTAAGGACTATAGGGTTATGTGAGGGAAGTTGGGAGCATATTCTCTCTGTGTTTTTCAAATCCAAATTGCTTTGGAGAAGTGATTTCGATAGAAGGGGAAATTCCTTTTTATAAGAGGGGTGATGGTCACTTTAGAAAATGATTAAAATATTAATTTATTATTCAATAATATTCTTTTTATAATAGCTCCAAATTAATATATTTATAACCTTAGGTGATTATGGGTCAAATTAAATTCAACTAATATGTTTTAGACAAGAATAGGTTACCATTTTAACCTTATCCTTTAGATTTAACTCAAGTTTAATAGTTTAGCTTTAACAATGTCTTCTTGTATTCTTACACTATATGGTTAATAAACATACTATAAACATCCATGAGAACCTAAAGTGGTTCATTAATGACATATATAATATTATTTAAGCCCTTTGGCCTAACCTTAAAATTTTAGGAATATTATAAAATTTAATAATATAATATTTGTTTTAAAAACTCATTTATATCAAGTTTGACACTATTTAGTATTTGGATTTTTTGAAAGTCATCACAAATTTATTACTTCTAAAAAGATAAATTTGATCAACCATAACATGTCATATTCACCATGATAATTCGTGGATGTCATAAAAACAATCAAATTAAATTTATTTTAATATTTATAATACCATTAATTTGATTCTTTCATTAATAAGGTAATTACTATATCATCATTGTGTTATAAATAAATTTTATTATTAAATTTATAAAATTTTTAAATTAAATAGCATGACGTAGGAAATGTTTTTATATTTTTAAAGAATATTTTTAGTTTAATCTATCTTATGTATAAACCAATATTAAAAATGGTTTAATTTTTAATCGTTGAATTGAGAACTTTTAACTATTATTTAAATAAAATAATAATTAATGTCCTAATCAAGTCCAAGTGGAACAAAAGGATCAGATTTTAATACTATGGTTTTTTTATCTTATTACACTTATCCAAAAGAATTAAGACATATGTTAGGGTAATTATAATATAATTTTACCCTTAATTACCATATTTACTTTTAACCGTGGTAAATAATAGTCAAAAGTTACTATTCACAAAAATAATTTGCATCTTATTGAACCAAATTTAAATTATTGATGTCAACTGTGTCTCTCTAATTTTTTAAATTCAACTCATAGATGTGGTAAAATTATGTTTTATTCTGATTTTCAAATGTCTCTTGATTGTGGGAAAAAGGCGGTAAAAAGTCCAATAAAAATTTATACAACAATTTTTATTATAAAATGAATACAATTAATTAAATTGAAATTATATATGTATTATATATTAATTTTGACTTAAAATAAATTTAAATAAAATAAATAATTATTTATATAAAATGGTCGTGTTAAACAATAACGCAATTTTTATCACCATTCATAAAAAATTGAATATTTTCAGAAAAATACCAAAAAATCACCTGAAGCTGATTTTGATATTCATAATTAAAAAATGAATTCTATTTTACCAAATTAAAGACTTAGAAGTTTCATTTATTAATTTATAATTAATTCCCATTGTCAAAACCAAAAAATAGGTTTTTAAAATGTAAAAAACTATCAAAAGATTGACATGTGTTTATGTCAAATTTAAATGTGAAATTATTTATAATGACCTAAAATGTATTAAATGATAATAATATTATCAAATTATTCTTTAAAACCAATCAATATCATAATTTATCAATAAATTATTTTTATTTGAAAAGTTATTTTTAATTAAAATTTTGTAATTTTTTACCATTCATCAAAATATAAAAGTTATCAGAAAAGTATAAAAAAATTATCCACACTAAATATTAATGTCCCACATATAATTAAAAAATTAAATTAATTAAATTTAATATATAAATGTTTAAAATATTGGTTTTCAAAAGGATTCTCCATTAAATTGGTGGTAAAATTTCATTTTTTTGAAAAAAGTACATCTTTTATCTGAAAAATCGAGTTTTCCTTATATTATGTCTAAGAAACAAAAAAATATGGATTTTAAAATTATATAACATTTTTTATAAATTTCAAAATTCAGTAAACACAATTCATAGAATCTTTTTGAACAGATAGTTTCGTAACTCATGGTGCGCTCAAACTCCTTCTTGCATGTAGTGCAAGTTATTGAATTACTTTGAAGAGATAACATACTATGAAATCTTGGGGTGTTAAACATATAGTGGGAATGACAAATCCCTCAATCCCACCTGAATACTATATCAGATATAAATTAGATAATGACACATTTCTCATCACCAAACCATCATCAAGCCAAATAATTTTATCACAATTCACATCATAAACATAAATACCACATTAATATACATACATATCAATATAAAACCACCACCACACCTGCTAATATAATTTAGAATACATCATTTTTCGTTAAAAATTAGTCAATATAACTATCTATAATTTACTATGACACCCAAATATCCTTCAGAAATTTACTTTCATCACCATATAGTAAAACAAAAAATTCCATCTAACATCGCATCACAATTATCATATATAAAATCCCCCTTATGAAATTCCACTATATCAACATTCAACGGTCAAAAAGTTCACTACATATATAATTAAGGATTTATATACCTGAAAATTCATTTCATGATTAATAACAAGTCTTTATTTTCATAATTTCACTTACTTTTTTATCAACCACTTTATAATAATTTTTATTATATGATTCAATTAGATCACTCCCATTCACATATCCATAAAAAGTTGCATAAGAACCTCATAAAAAACTCCCAATTTTTATAAACCCTATCCTTGGGTCTATGAGAAGTTATAAGATATAATATAGAGGGTTGAGGTGATTTAACGTATTTTTGACATATTTTTGGAAATCCATGGCATGTGAATATCCATCACATCGTGTTTTCCTCGGTTAACACATGATAAAAAATTATTGAATATTTGTAATTCATAATAATCTTTTCAAAATAAATATCCCCATATATAAAACTCAACATTTCATATTTCTATAAACAATGATTCATTTTATGAACTCTATAATAACTATGAAATGTAACCATGTCATGACCCACCCTCATGATTACATGTTGAATTCCCTAAAAAATCAACATAATTTACCAAAAAGTTATTGAATAAAATATAATTTTATTTATATGCTCTTGTATATAGTAGATAAATAAAATAAACTCAAGACCACATCTAACAACCACATTGTTTCCATGTAAACCACGATGTTTTAAAACTATCCATAACATTATTCATATATAGTATCAACTAATAACTATAACAATTTTTATCACATATAAACCACAATACCTTTCTTATAACCATTGTCTTCCCCAAATAGCCATATTGTGTTAACCACTACACATGACATGTTTTTCACATAGTAGTGAATTTCATGAAAAAAAAACTAATTTTCGTTTTCTTCATTCCCATATGACACTCATGATACAAAAAATGTAGATAATCAGAAAAAAGTAAAAACTATATATTTTATAAATCCTAATTTTTTTTTCATTGAAAATTATAATAATACGACTTAAAAAACTTCTAATCCAAAAATACAACTATAAAATTAAATATCCCTATAATAATATTTGGCCATCAAAATCCTATATTTATCATTTCAATCATAAACAATTTACACCACAATCATATTAAAATTTACATTAAAAATCATAATTCTTATTTTAATTTTAAAAGTGTAAAAATAAATCAAGGATAGTGAAATTTAATATACGACTATTATTTCCAACAAAATTACTTCAAACCACCATATTTTTATATAATAAATACCAATAGATATATTTGTATAAACAACACCTTCTCTCAATGAAAATGAATTTCCACCAACTACCCCAAAAATGTCACATATTAATAAATATCATTTTCACACAAATAAATCATATAAGAATCAACATAAATGTATTTTTAAAGATGAAATAGATGGAAAACTTCAAGAACCTATGAAAACATTAGTGTTATTGAAATATGATACACCAATTTACCACCAAAATGTGAAACCTTGAAAGAATTGAAAAATATTAGAGAAATATTATAGTATAATTGAAATCCCTATATGAATTGATAGTTTAAAACATTCAAGAACATAGTATTGATAATATCAATATACTATGGTCACTTCCTTAAAAAAATATATGACTTTGATGAATTTTCATCCTATTTATATACTATCCAATAATCTATACATTCTCTATGATAAATATACCAATTATGGTCTTATTAGTGTAAGAAATAATATAATACCTATAAAAACTTTAGATTTTATGATATATTTATTTTTAAATATATTTTATCTCTTTGATAAAATTCTTTTCCTGAAACATAGAGTCTAAATGAACCATGATATTTAATAGAAATATTAATATTTAATGTGAAATTTTTCACACATCCTTTGGATTCGAAGGTATTAATATTTAAAAAAATTATCAAAAAATATTTTTTACAACTGTAAAAATCAATTATGTTTTTAGCAATTTATTATAAATGTGAATAAACACACTTGATTGTAAATGAGTAGTTTTTCTGAAACGAACGTTTTAAGCATGAAATAAATTTTTATATTAGTAAATTAAAATTTTAACTATTGGTGAATGAATATAGTTAAATTTATATATTATATATTAAATAAAACATTTGACCATTTATTGAATGACTTTTAATAGGGATGTGGTATGAATAAATCAGGATTTAGTATTAAAACACACTTTTCTATAAATGGCCTTCATCGTGTTCTTAACTATTATTTTAAAATAGTTTTCATCCAATTATAAAAACAAAATTTTCAAGACATAATGCCATATTTGGAATAATGATATTCAAATATTTTTAAAAAAGAACATTTTATTTTTTTCATTATGAAGAATAAATGTAGAAAATATTTTTCACCTTGATAAGGATAAGACAAAGAATCCTAGATCAACACATTGTGATAAGGATCTAAAATATCTCTAACAATTTTATGTTTCTTAATCAATGAATTATGTTTGGGCATTATAAAACATGTTTCTAAATGAGGGAAACATGGAAAAAAATTTCTTTGATTGTGACCTCTATATAATATTAAAAAACGGATCAATAAAAAATGAAGCAATATTGATATTAGTTAGCATTTTATGTTTTTAAAGGGATAACATAATTTACTAATAAATATAATAGTTTATTTGGAACAGAAAAAATATATTTTCATATTGAATTTTTTTATTTTTAGTGATGTTATAATTACCTTAAATTCTTATGTTAGTCAAATGTAGTGATTGTATCAGGTGTATAAAAATCTAGGTAATGATTTTAGAACAAAAAAAATAACATGTTCTGGTATAATTGTTAAATTACATGAATTTCATAAAAAAAATAAGGAATAAATTACGTTATATGTTTTTTATATTATAATAATTTATTTCATGATGACATTGATGAAAAATTAAGTGAAAAGTCTAAAAAAATGAATTATATGTGACAATATTTTATAAAATATTTTATTAAATGATTTAAGAATAAAAAATATTTAATTTGGGAAATGATGATGGTAAATGGTAAATAATATCACAAATATACCATTTTATGACCAATTTTCATCAAAGATGTTAATGTATTCCATTTCATGTATAAAAAAATACATTACTATGGTTATGTTTAAAAGGTTTTAATAAAGGGTTAAAAGCAAAATATAAGGATGAAAATGAATCTTAAACCTGCGTACATTTTATTGGATGAAGGAAATTTGGTAGTATAATGTCCTAATTTATAAATTATATCCTTTTTTATAATTAAATTTATTATGATATATATTATATATAAATATTTTATGTAAATACATGTGTGTCCCATCCCTCAATTATGAAGGGTCACCTCATATTATCCCTTATTTATTAAGATTGATCCCTCTATTTGAGCGAGTAACTACACTATTAATATATTATATTCCCTAAAAAATCCATATTTTTTTATTTCAAAAAATTCATCCCATTAGGGATTGAGTATTAAACCAATGGAGGTTTCTCAATGAAGAGGTATAACTCTTAACCAAGTAATTTTAATTATATTTCTTGTTATACCTCCACTAAATGTAATTCCCTTAACCTAGAAGCCTGAAGTTGGTGCATTATTTTATGACATTGGCATGTTTTAAAGGAATAAAACACCTAAGGACGAATCCATTTAGTAGTCTTGGAAAATATATTACATATATGAACATTGAATTACAATTAAAAGGATAAAATTCAACACAAAAAATTCGTTTAGAATTTCCTGATTCTCTATCATAACCTTGTACAGAAGTCATAAAAAACTTATTAGAATCCTAGGAAATTAAAAAATATGAATGGGGTGATATATGATTCTCATTAAGGGTAAACAATATAGCATAATCCTTCAAAAATAATCCAAAAAGTTGAAGATACAGTATACCACGAAAACAATTTCCTTTTCAAAAAATCATGGTCTTAATATGGAAATGATGAGTCAGATAATTCCACATAAACATTCACATGTATATTCTCCTATATTAATAACCACACTTAATATCAATATCTAAACTTATAATGAGAAAATTGATGATATCAGACATTATAACAAAACCATCAAGGCTTCATGTGAAGACCATACATAAACGGGTAGAACCCCAAACTAGTTTATCTAATGAAAAATATTGATGTATCGAGGGGCTTTCATGAACCGATCTTCACCTTATATGAATTATATTACGTAGTCCCTAACTTATCACATTATATGTAAAATATATTCCCCTTATGAAAGGGTTAAAACACAACATATATATATTTTTTAAAAAATATTGAATTCGAAATGGTTATAATTTAACCATAAACCAGGAATGGTATAAAAATAACAAATCCAATTTCAAACATATTATTATTCATTCAATACAATTTTTTAGATTTTATCATAACAAAACAACCTCAATTAAACATAAGGATAAGAGGAATAAAAAAAGGGATTTTATTCCTGTTACGTATACTAGAATAAATATGGGAAAGCATCACCATATATTTTATCATTGGACTCCCAAAACATCTAAAGGGAAAAATTTTATATGTGTTCTAGTTGACCAATTTATGAATTCATAAAAATTCATCATCATTAGATAATATTTATTTATAGGAAATATTATTAGTATATACATAAATGAATTGGTAAGGATGTATAATTAATAACATTCTATTATATATGATCATGATTTAAGGATAAAACTGAGGTTTTGTAAAAGTCCTAAATTTTTTTGGGATATGATGCTATGATTAATCGAAAAATATCATACATAAATATATATTCTGTGTGAGAGAAAAAATTAACCCCTAGAGGATTTTAAAAGATCGTTTTCTATGGATTTAAGTGGTGGTTGGGATGATCATCTTTATCTTTTCTAGTTTTCTTACTCATTATATTTTACTCAATCATTCATAGGAATCATTATGAAAACCTATATGGAAAAAAATGCAGAACTCTATTTTAATATGATATTTTTTGTAAAATAAGGATATTGGGAACTAATATGGCAATGGAAATGGAATATATTGTTACATATATTCAACACCACATCAAGAAATAATAGAGTCGACAAAAAAGTCATGCTGACAATCATCAACATGATTTAGAGTTTGATATTAGTGAGAATGACTTTATTTAAATTTATCAATGTATTATCGTTATGAGATTCCAAAAATAGATTAAATGAAGTCCCTACAAATGTTTTCAGTTTAATAAATTTTATTGTATAGGGTCAATTTTGATTCATTTGGAACCTCTACTAAATCTTTCTCACATACACAATGTGCTTCATATATCTCTCATTTGGAAGTGAATAACTACAAAATAACATATACTGGAATATTAATTTATACTTCTATATCATGATATTTCATATGAATAAAAACTTGTGGATTTCTTAGATCATATAAATATTGTATTATGAAAAAATAATGCTCACAAGGTCAGTGTTTTATGGGGAAACCTCCAACTTGAAGAAGCTACATGGGAATATACGGTTATTAAGATACATACACATGGTCATTCATTTGTATAATAGTGGTGAAATTTCGAGGTATAAATTCTTGTTAAAGGTGGTAGAATGTCACACTATGTTATTTTATGAAATATATTATTTAGAAATAATAATAATTTCATTGATAGCGTACATTACTCACAACACACTGTTTTAATGGATCGTGAAATACTATTAATATTTTTATTTAAATATTAATATTATAACCTATCTATTATGAATAGTGGTATAAAAAATAATAACCATATTTTAAAAATATGTATAATGGTTTTAGATAAAGAAAATATATTTCCTACTAACGTCATTATATGTTTCAAAAATATGTTTTTCCTCAAAATTGATTTTATATGTTTTTGTTCAAAAATAAAAAAATGATTATAAAAAACATAAAGTAATTTTTTTTCAAAAATAAAATTAATTTTTTTATATTATTTCAAAATTATATTAGGTTGAGTTTTTGGGATCTGAATGAAATGTCTTTTTTATTAATTAATAGTGAAAAATCAATATTTTTATTAAAAACTTCTTGATAATTAAAATGATCCAAAACATACATTTTTTCCAATTGGTTTAATAAAAATTTGATAAATCATATAATTATTTATCCAAGCTAGGTCATTTTAAGAAATTTTAGATTAAATATTGATATAAAAAATGTTTATACTTACAAAATCATCTTCTTTGGAAAACTACTTTTTCATCAAAATTATTTGATTAATTTTAAAATAAATTATGAAACTTATATAAATTAAATTTTTAAATATTAATTCGTTATTTGGAATTATTTTTATTTTTTTATAAAATAATTTTAACTTAATTTTGTAACACAATTAACATTAAAAATTGTAAAATTTTATTTCTGTAATTAATGTTAAAACGTGTTTGCATAAGGTCATACTAAAAATATAAGTGTTTAAATAGTATAAAAACATGTAAAAGCAATTTTTTCCAATTATATTTTGATATTTTATACCTATGTTTTTTAAATATATTTTTTATATCCTTTAGTCAGGTTTAAATCACGGTTATACATTTTTCATTAAAAAAATGGAAAATATGTATTGTCCCCCACTTATAAAAGGTCACCCCTCTCCTATCTTATTCACTCAATCAATGCCTCTATTTTTAGAAACAATCATGATTAAATCCATTAATTTTTTATAAAAATATATCCTAGATTCCATAATTTCTTATGAAACGCTTTAAAGAAGGTATTTAGTGATAACCTATGGTGGTTATACAAGGAAGAGGTATAATTCCATACCCAGTGTTTCTATATTATTCCCCTTCCACCACATTCAAATATAATTAAAAAATTATTATATAATAAAATAATTATATCACATATAATTAATTTTTATTATGTTAATTGTATATCATTTACCCATCTCGTTTTATTTCAAATGGGAATCATAACTGTCGATTATGTGTTCAGTGGGATACCACATAACAAACTCATTGCGTTCGTGGAGACGGTAGTCCGTACGTACGCACGAGCGATGATATCATTCCATATAATTATTGAATATAATTGGAGTGGATGATATAATATATCAGAATGATTATGATGTTATAATAACCATATATAGTAATTATTTACACCATTATAACCATCCATGTAAGGTGGTGGTGGAAAAACTATTTACACCACGCCGTGGAGACGGTATTCTGTACGTATGCACACACGGTGATTAAGTTTTTCGTAGGATGGATTGAAGGAAAAATGGTTTTGTTTCATATTTATAATAAAAAATAATTATATTAGTGATAATTATGTTATTAATTTATAATGAAACTACTAATGAAGAAGAAGTTGAAGAAGAAAGAAAACTTGAAAGAATCGGTAGAAGAGATTACCTCTTCTTCGACGCACCTCTTTTAAGCTTCTTCTTAGAGCACTCGAGTTGGTATTTTGAGAAGACCAGAACCTCTATGATATAATTATAGTGGTTTAGAATAAGAATTTTCAGGTTTTGGCCAAGCATCAAGGCTCAAAAGGGTGTGAAGAGAATAGGGAAGGGGTGCCCTTTTTATAAGGGAGGAGAGGGGCTCCTTTGGAAACACTTAAAATATTATTTTACAAAAAAGTCATATTCGGTTTATAATAGCTCCAAATTGATTTATTTAAAGTTAAAGTGGGTATGGGTCTAAATCATCTCAACCAATAAGTTTTAGACAAGTTTATTTTACTATTTTTACCTTATCATTTATATTTAACTCTATGTTAAATAATTTAACTTTTACCATGACTATTTTTATTTCATACACTATATGGTTAATAAACATACTATAACAAGACAAACTAACACCAAGTGGTTCATTATTAATATATATAATCTTATATAATCCATTTAGATGAACCTTAGATTTTTAGGAATAAAATAACAATTAATAATATAATATATTTTTAAAAACAGTTTTATGTAATTTTTGACACTATTTGGTAATTGATTTTTGTGAAAATCATAACAGCATGATTAGTTCGAAAAAAGATAATTAAATTAATATTAAAATTTCATATTATCCTAGAAAATTAGTTTAATTGAAAAAAAGTCTCAAATTACATTTATTTAGGTATTTATAATATCAATTATGTTAATATTTCATTAATAAGGTAATTACTGCATCATCATTGTGTCATAAATAAATTAACTTATTTAATGTCTAAATATTATAAATAAAATACCATTATGTATTAAATATTTTTGTATTTATAGTGAATTTTAATATCTAATTTAACTTATGTATAACCCTATATTAAAAATGCTTTAGTTATTATACTTTGATTTTAACTATTTTAAGTCTTCTTTAAATAAAATAATAATAAATGTCTTAATCTAATCCAAGTGGACCTAGTGGGTAATTATTTATTCCTAAGGCTGTTTTTGGTCGAATTACACTT
This sequence comes from Viscum album, assembly GCA_963277665.1. Taxonomy (NCBI): domain Eukaryota; kingdom Viridiplantae; phylum Streptophyta; class Magnoliopsida; order Santalales; family Viscaceae; genus Viscum; species Viscum album. Next base: position 385,729,802 of record OY728148.1, on the reverse strand, counting down.
ATCCAATAGAACTAGGACATGTGTTAGGGTAATAATAATATCATTTTTACTCTTAATTACCCTATTTACTTTTAACCGTGGTAAAGAAAAGTAAAAATTACTATTCACAAAAAAATATTTTTATCTTATTGAACCACATTTTAATCCTTGATATTAACTGTGTCTCTCGGATATTCTAAATTCCACTCACAAAAGTGGTAAAATTTTGTTTTAAATAAATTTTTAATTTCTCCTATTAGGTGGGTAAAAAACGGTGAAACGTTCAATAAAATTTTTATATATCTAAAATTATTGTAAAATGAATCCAATAAATTAAATTGAACTTATATAGGTATTTTGTATCAATTTTGAATAAAAATAAATTTAAATAAATTAAATAATTATTAAAATAAAAACTCGGGTTTTTCAATAGTAACCTAGTGATTTCACTATTCATCAAAAATTTAAAATCTTTAGAAAAATACCAAAAATTCTTCCTAGCCAAATTCCAATATTCCAAATCCAAAAATGAAGTCTATTTTGAAAGATAAAATTTATAATATTTCAAAAAGTGGGTATTACTATTCATAACAGCTAATTTATATAATATTTTAACAACATATCGTTTTTAAGTGAAACTCGGTATTGCGTACAATACACACTATCGTGGAAGGTCGTGATTGCGTGTAATGCAAGAAAAATCAGGGATGTGTGTAGTGAAATATCTTTTTGGTGTAGGGTACAACACAATTAATCAATGAAATTAATAATAATATTTTTCATAGAAACTCGGGGTGTTACATTCTACACCCCTTAAAATGAATTTCACCCTCGTAATTCATCAGGGTTATAAATGGTTTAATACTCGAATGTTTCTTTAATAGAAACCCACATCATAAAAAGGAATACCAAAAATTATCTTTAAAAACTAAAATATGAAACGTAACGGTTACCAAAAATAACTAATCACTGGGTTTCCACATATGAGGACATAGGTGAAAATATTGATATGGAAGAGAAACCTAACCATCATGTATTGATGGACAGTGGTAGAGATCATGGCTATGAAAAATCCAACAATCACAAATCCATACATTTGTGATGATCTAAGGTACCATCTGAATATCGGATATAAGGGTACTAGGACAACATTTTTGGTTTGGAAGATGATTCCCTAAAGTTGAATAATTTGAATTAGAAGAAATAATTACTTTATTTTGGTACAATCTAAACATTGATTCATGCCTTGAACAATTTCCACTTCATCTATTAATGAAATGAATTCGAATTTGTCATTGGTGAAGTGTTATCAGAGCATGTGATAGAATTATGGGTCACTCCATCTGTCTCAATCAATAGGTTAGGAAAAGTTATCAAATATACATAAGTGAATCTATGGTGAGGTTAATCGTATTTGATTCCAAAAATGGACTTATAAATCATATATAATACAACATAATAAAATAAACCCCGTTTATACAAACCAGGGACTTCCTGTAGGCCAGTGGTAGTTAATAAAGGCCTATCGAACTTCGGTTGTGGGTTCAATTATCGCAACCTAGTCCGACATGACGGGTTGTCTTCCGTCCAGCAGGTTGTCTTTTTTTATAAAACATCACTATTATAACATTACAGAAATAATATCGAAAAATTTTCAAGCGTTAAAAAATACTATCTGATGTCTAGCATAATCCATTCTAGTCTTTAGACTTTCCCAAAATACATCTGTCTAATCTCATAGTATAAAGAAAACAATTACTAGAAATGTAAATAACCAAACATGTGAATTCAATCATTTATCCCCCATATATCATAAGATATATCCTGTTGATCGCATTCCAAACATGTATTCTTTTGAAACATGAATTACCATAGAACCTTAGTGAAAACATCAGTGCTATTAAAAGTTAACTCTTTCCACATACCAAAATCCAAAAAATTATATATACTCAAACCATGATATAAATTAGTCCTTATATCAGTCATGAGATCATGAATACTATTAAACATTTAATTTTCTCCTTATCATATCATCTACTTCCCAATATCAAATTTCATGGTTAGCGGTACCATAAATTTATTGAAAACCACAATAGACCAATACATAAATATGCAAATATTCCACGATACTATATACAACATTATTTTGGAATCAAATTACATATACACTTAATCATTCTATTACATTGTTGTCTTATTCATTATCGCCAATAGTGATCGCATGTGACATCCCTTTTTCCATTGCCTTAAGAGGTTGTTGACGTCGATCATCATTAACCCCTGGATTAGGGAATTGGTTTTCATAATGCCCTATTTCCTTGCACTTGAAGCTTGGAAGTGTTGGTGGTGGGTTCTCAGCAGGCTTTTATTTATTCACATCATTAGTGACACTTTTTCCATTACTTCGACACGCAGCTGCTCGATGACCTAATTTTCCACACTTAAAAAATTTTCTAGTCCCATTAAGACAATCGCCACCATGCTTCTTTCCACACTTTGAGCATAAAGAAACATTCACCTTCTTTTCACCATTGTTCTGAGGGTTTTCCTTGAACTCCATCTTTCATTTCTTGCCAAAACCATGAGACAGATATGTGAAAACAACTTCCAGTTCTACCATGATAGCACAAAACACAATTTCTTCATGTCTACTGAACTCTCTTATTTCTAATTCCCTTAAAAGGCTTGGTTTTAAGCCCCTGAAGAATCGACCAACTTTAATTTCAGATTGGATGATAAATCCAGATACATACCTTGAAATCCTTGTAAAATTCACTTTGTATATACCAACAGATACATCATCCTTTCTCTTAAGCTCGATGAACTACTTCTATATCATTGTTAGAAGAATACCAGGGAAGTACTTATTGTAAAACAATTTCTTGAACTCGTCTCATTCAATGGATTCAATTTTATCTTGGGGCATTGTATTCTTAATTAGTGTCCACCACTGTTCTGCTTCACCTTCTAAACAGTAAACAACTAAAATGACTTTTTCATGTTTGGAACAACGAAGTATGGAAAATATATTTTCAATAGTACTGATCCATTGTTCAGCAACATGTGGATCCAAATACCCATTGAAAGAAGTTGGAAGTTGCATCATGAAGGACTCAATAGAATATTGTTCCCTTCTCTGATCATATGGAAATCCAGAATGATTCATAGCTTGTATAAGTATCGAAATAATATTTTGCACTCTATCTCCCATCACATTTGGTTGTTCAGGAGGAAAATCATTGCATTTTCCATTACATTGATCAAAACGTTTCCTTCGAGTTCCATCGATCATCTAAAACCCAAAAAGAACAGTGTGAGAGGAAAAAATCATGCTAGGAAAACAACATAATAAAGGGGGGTTAACTTCAATATATAATGTATTAGGTTTTATTCTATGATCGTTGATGTAATTATAGGACTATAACCTATACTTGTACTTAACCTTAGGGATATCCCTAGACATACATTAATAATATCTCTAGGGATCTCACTAAAGTTTTCGCATCCTAGTTTCTAAAGGTTAACTAAACCGAACCTTTGATACCAACTGTAGAGACCCAAAGTGTATCATACATGGACATTAAATTACACTTGCATAATACTTAATATATAACAAAAACATACACTGAAGGACCGTAATGGTTTAGTGTCTTTGGAATCTTGGAATATAATCTTCTAATCGTGGGGAAATATCTTCAACATCTCCCATAAAGATCTTCCCCTTTTGTTTTCATACCTAAAACATTTATTTATTTCCTGGTGAAAATAAAAAATAAAAAGGGTGAGCTCGAATGCTCTGTAATGGTAAATATAGATAACATAAAACAATCAATAAACATTTGAGTGCAAAAAGATACTTGAACATAAAATCTAAACATAAAAATCTTGAGCAAACACATAAATCATGTAAGTATGTAAGGAATATATCATAAAGGAACATCAAAAATTATAAAATAGAATAGAAAATAAAACATTTAATTGTGTCAAACCATTAATCACATGTTATGATTTCCATAGTAGCCAAGGAATTGCTGCCAAGACCAACTTAGTGGACAAAGTCCCTTTCAGAATCGAGTTCACTCCTCGTTCCAGTCCTGTATCACTGAACCAGATTAACATACCATTCCATCCATGTCTATCTAATGAGATATTAATCTTTACCCAATGCATTGGAGGGAGATATAGGTCCCACCCATATCATAATGAAATCAATCTTAATTGTGGCACAACATAAACATAAATCATTCATCATAACACAAAGAATAAAATGGGTTTCATAAACATCATCCCATAATAAAATAATCCATATAAAACAAATGGATATCATTTAATTATAAGAAAAGTGAAACCATGTAAATCATATAGACCTTATACTTTTAACATACATATATTATATAATGTCATCAAATATGGAAAATAGTTTTGATAAAACACATGAAATGAATTCTTGAGGAAAATATACTTTCTTTTTCAAAATAATTTTCTTTTCACAAAATGCAATAAAATTATATAAGAAAGGATTTTGTTAAAAATATTCATGATATATTATAGAGTAAACTTCATGAAAATAAGGCTTTATAAAACTGTAAAAATCTGTTCATGCCGTATAAGTTCAAAAAACATTCTTCTCATTATTTTACCAGAAAAGTCAAAAAGTACCTCATATGGTAAACAAAAGAAACATTACTTTCATACCATGTAGTAAAAGTAGAAAATTGTTGAAAATGACATTAAACATACATGAAACCATTTTTAGAAAATAGGAACATGGATGATAAATATAACCCTAGTAAATAATTACGAATAAACAATCTCGGATAAAAATGAAATTGGAAAAGTTATCCCTTACTGTAGGTCTGATATGATTCGTACGTATCTGATCCTCCTGTATAATGATATAAATAATTTCATTGAATTATTAAAAAATAATATTAATTGTTATGATATCATATATGGTTCACTTATGACTATATATTACCCGTTGTTTTGTAAATTTCATGTTAAAGCAGTGTTTTGGGTAAAATCGTTTCATTTATCGTATGTGTTTTAGTTTGTTATTCTTGATATTATTAATCATATCCTGATTTACTTAATTTCAGAATTTAAAACAAGATTTATATATAATATATATTCAGTATATAAATATATATGATATATTGATAATTGTAAGGAAATACACCGTTCATGGAGACGGTAGGCCGTACATACGCATGAACGCTGTTTTCGTTTACATATTGAATTGAATGGAATTAAGTAAATGAAACATATATGTACATAAATCTAGTATCATTACTATGTAATATCTTTCATGATTATTTATTATATATATATACTTTATAATCATACTTGAATGGTTAATCCTGTAAAATGAATCTCATCGGGTTCGTGGAGATGGTAGTCCGTACGTACGCACGAGCGATGGTATCATTCTATAAAATTAATGAATAGAATGGGAGTGGATGAAATAATATATAATAATCAGTATGATGTTATAATAACCATATATATTTATTATTGACACCATTATACCCATCCAAGTATGGTGGTGGTGTAAAAACTAATTACACCACGACGTGGAGACGGTATTCCGTACGTACGCATGCGTGGTGATTTCATTTTCCGTAGGATGGATTGAAGGTGAAATGGGTTTGTTTCATATTTATAATAATATATAAGTATATTAGTGATACTGATGTTATTAAATTATATTTAAACAACTAAATAATAAGAAGTTGAAGAAGAAAGAAAACTTGAAAGAATCGGTAGAAGAGATTACATCTTCTTCGACGCACCTCTTTTAAGATTTTTCTTAGAGCACTATAGTTGGTATTTTGAGAAGACAATCACCTCTATGATATAAATAGAGAGGTTGAGAAGAGGAATTGGCAGGGATTGGATGAGCTTCATTACTCAAAATGGTGTGAAGAGATGAGGGAAGGGGTTCCCTTTTTATAAGGGAAGAGTGGGGCACCTTCGGAAAAACTAAAAATATTATTTTATAATAAAGTCATATTCAGTTTATAATAGCTCGAAATTGATTTATTTCTTTATTAATATATATAACCTTATCTAATTCATTTATCTAAACCTTATATTTTTAGGAATAAAATAAAAATTAATAATATAATATTTTGAAAAAAACTATTTTATGTCAATTTTGACATATTTGGTAATTGATTTTTGTGAAAATCATAATAGCATGATTAGTTCCAAAAATGATAATTAAATAAATAATAACATGTCTTATTAACCTATAAAATTAGTTTGATTAATAGAAAGTCTCAAATTACATTTATTTGGGTATTTATAATATCAATTATGTTAATAATTCATTAATAAGGTAATTTCTACATCATCATTGTGTCATAAATAAATTAACATATATAATTTCTAAAAATTATAAATAAATAAAATTATGTAGGAAATATTTTTATAATTATAATGATAATTTATAGTCTAATTTAAATTATGTATAACCCTATATTAAAAATGTTTTAGTTATTAAAAATTGATTTTAACTATTTTAACTCTTCTTTAAATAAAATAACAATAAATGTCCTAATCTAATTAAAATGGTCCTAAAGGGTAATATTTTAATCCTATGATTGTTTTTGGTCGAAATAAAATTATCCAATAGAATTAGGACATGTGTTAGGGTAACAATAATATCATTTTTACCCTTAATTACTCTATTTACTTTTAACAGTGGTAAATAAAAGTAAAAAGTTACTATTCACCAAAAATTATTTTTATCTTATTGAACCAGATTTTCTACTTGATATTAATCGTGTCCCTCTGATTTTCTAAATTCCACTCATAGAGTTGGTAAAATTATGTTTTATGTAAATTTTCAAATTCTCCTAGAAGGTGGGTAAAAGACGGTGAAAAGTTCAATAAAATTATTATATATATAAAATTATTATAAAATGACTCAAATCAATTACATTGAACTTATATAGATATTATGTATCAATTTTGACCTAAAATAAATTTATAAAAAATAAATAATTATTTAAATAAAAAAACGTTTTTTTAAATAGTAACCCAGTGTTTTCACTATTCATCAAAAATTGAAAGTCTTTAGAAAAATACAAAAAATTCATCCTAGGAAAATATTGATATTCTGAATCCAATAATGAATTCCATTTTGAATGATAAAATTTATAAAATTTCAAAAATTGGGTATTACTATTCATAACATCTAGTTTATATAATATTTTAATAACATATTGTTGTTTATTGAAACTAGGTATTGCGTACAACACACTCTATCGTTGAAGGTCATGATTGCATGTAATTCAAGCCATGTCAGGTATGCGTGTAGTGAATTCTCCTCTTTGTGTATCATACATTACAAGACATCAGTGAAATTAAAAATAATATTTTTCATAAAATCTCGGGGTGTTACAAATTATTACCTCTTCTTTGGGTGTTTCCTTTTGAGTTGATCAAAATGTATCCTTAAGTTGAAATTATGATCAATTTAAGGACAATAGGATGATATAACAGAATTTTTGAGGATATGTGGGCAGGGGATGGCTGTGAAAAATGGCTTTGGATGTGTGATTTTGTGAGAAGGGGAAGTCCCTTTTTATAAGAAGGATGAGGGTCACTATAGGAAAAGATTAAAATATTAATTTATTATACAATCATATTTAGTTAGTAATGGCTACAAATGAATTTATTTTGAAGCCTTAGGTATTTATGGGTAGATATACTCTCAACCAATAGGTTTTAGAAACTATTAGGTTACCATTTTATCTTTATCTTTTATATTTACCTCTTAGGTAAAAAGTTTTACTTTTATCGTGTCTTCTTGTATTCTTACACTATATGGTAAATAAAAATACTCTAACATCCAAGAGAACCTAAATTGGTTCACTAATGACATATATATTATTATTTATGCCCTTTGGCCGAACTATATTTTTTCAGGAATATTATATAATTTAATAATATTATATATTTTTAATATAACTCATTTATATCAATTTTGACACTATTTAGAATTTAGTTTTTTTGTTAGTAATTACGTCTTGATTACTTATTACAAGATAAATTTAATCAACCCTAACATTTCATACTCGCCTATAAAATTCTAGGATGACAAAAAAATTTGAAGTTATATTTATTATAATATTTATAATACCATTTATTTGATTTTTCCATTAATGAGGTAATTAATGTATCATCATTGTGTCATAAATAAATTTTTTTATTTAATTTCTAAAAATTATAAATAAAATACCATGAAGTAGGAAATATTTATATATTTCTAATAAAAATTTATTTGAATTTATCTTATGGATAACACTATATTAAAAATTGTTTAGTTATTAATCTTTGAATTTTACACTTTTAACGCTTCATTAAATAAAAAAAATATAAATGTCCTAATCTAATCCCAGATGACCAAAAGGATCATATTTTATTCTTAAAGTTGTTTTGGTAGAATTACATGTATCCAATATAATTAGGACATGTGTTAGGGTAATTGTAATTTCATTTTTACCCTTAATTACAGAAGTTACTTTTAACCGTGGTAAAATAAAGTCAAATGTAAATATTCACAAAAAACTATTTTCATTTTATTGAAGGAATGATTTATTACTTTTGTCAACTGTGTCAATCATATTTTTTAAATTCAACTAATATAAGTGGTAAAATAATGTTTTATGCAAATTTTCAAACGCTTCTAGAAGCTGAGTAAAAGACTTTAAAAAAAGATGAATAAAAATATATACATTTAATTTTATTATAAAATGACTTCAATGAATTAAATTGAACTGATATATTTATTATAAATCTATATTTACTTTAAATAGATTTTTAATAAAATAAACAATTATTTAAATAAAAAGTTAGTATTATATAATAAGGTTGTGTTTTTCACTATTCATCAAAAAATGAAGGTTTTCAGAAAAATACCAAAAATTTACCCCGATCCAATTTTGATATTATAGATTAAAAAATGAAGCCTATTTTACCAAATTTAAAACATATAAGTTTCATTTATTAATTAAAAATCAATTCCCGTTGTCAAAACCAAAAAGCTGGTTTTTAAAAAGTAAAAACTATCAAATGATTGACATGTGTTTATGTCAAATTTAAATGTGAAATTACTTATAATAACCTAAATTATATTAAATTATAAAAATATAATCTAATTATTGGACCAAACCATTTAAATTCATAATTTTACACTATGAATTATATAGATTAAAAATATTTTTTTCAATTAAAATTTAGTAATTTTTCAGTATTCATCAAAATATGAATGTTATCATAAAAATACAATAAAATATATCCAAAATAAATTTTAATGTCCTGAATCTAAAAAAGAATTTAATTTTGTTAAATTTAATATATAAAAGTGTCAAATACTAGTTTAAAAAAGGATTATCCCTTAAATAGGTAGTAAAATTTTCTTTTTTGAAAAAATACTGTTTCTATCTGAAAAATTGAATTTTTCATTAAAATTTCTCTAAGAAACACATAATATGAATGTTAAAAATATATATGATATATATATAATTAAAAATTAATTTAATACTATTCATAACCAATATTTGAATATATAGTTTCATAAGTCATGGTGCTCTAACTCATTGTTGCGTGTAGCGCAAGTTATTGAATTACATTGAAGAGAGAAGATACTATGAAATATTGGAGTGTTACATTATACCATCCTTCAATAAATTTCATCCTCTCCATTTAAAAATTTTCTTTGAAAAAAATGTTAAAAATACAAAGATACATTTGTGGAAAACACACATCGAAAATTCAGATAATAAAATTTAGTCATAATAAGAGGGAAAGGGAAATGAAAAATTCACCTAAAAAATATGATTTCTATTTTTAGAACATTGGTGGAAATTAGACACATTTAATTAGAGGGAACAAATAAATATTTATTAGGAATTATTGAGGTCATTAATAAAAAACAAGTGAAAAATTGAGGGCCTCAAAGTCATCAATCAATAATGATTTAAAATATCATCGGTTCAACAAAACATAAGGTATTAGGATAACAAATTTTTTGTTTTAATATAAATTTTATAAAGGTTAGGAATTAATTTTTTCACAGAATAATTAAAAAAAATACTTGACAATTAGAGTATCATTCGTTATCTAATTTCTTCCACAAATTCATCTTTCACGCCAAAAGATAATAAAACCCAAAAATATTAAATTTATCTTAATCTTATAGGGTTTCTAATAAATGAATTTATAATTCATCTATCATCCAATTTATAAAAAACAACATTATACAAATTTGGACATCACTTGGGAATGTGGTAGGTGATACGCCCTTGTCGCCCTTCGGTTGCGAGTTCAAGTATCACAGCATTGTTGGGCGCAATTGGTTGTCACCCGACCACCATGTTTTCATTTTTATGACTATCCAAAAATAATATCAAGAAATGATTTAACAATAAAAATAGTATCCAATGTCCAACATAATCGATTCCAAACCTTAGACTTATCAAAAATACTTCTGTCCAAACTCACAGTCCATAATTTATAGGGAAGGTAAACACAATGAAGATCATTTTTTTCCACCTAATAACATGTGAATTCCTTCATCATGTATTATTTTAAAAAACTATAACACCTTGAATTAAAATAAAACCTTATTAATTACATTCATGCTCCCTTATTACTTATATAAGAGTGGATATACTCCATCTATAAAAAAATGTTGTAAACTCCAATAATGATGGAATATACAAATCATTAATTAGTTTCAAGGTAGTCAAGAATATCTAATATAATTTTTCCAAATAAATCATATCTTATTCCAAAATCACTACCTCAATATCAGAACCATATTAATGTTTATCTTTCCTTTAACAATATATTTTAGAAAAAAATTAACATGATATTGATTATCTTTTCTTAGAACCATGTAATCTAAAATCCTCAATGAAATATTTCTACAATACAATCAATATTTATTTCCATAATTTATATTAGTAGTACATTATTAATACAAAACTCAAATGGAATAATTATTTAAAAAAAACATAAGAACACGAGTCATTATTATTTATCTGTGGTGGTATCATAACATGATTATTATACAATAGAATCATTTGGGGAATACTCAGATATTTTAGAAATTGATTGGCATAGTGTCTGAACTCCTTTTTGATGATGTATTGTACCCTTGACACCTTTTTCATACACTTTCAATCACGTTCATGGTGTCCTTTTTCTCTACATTTTTAACAAACTATCATTTCCTTCAATGATTTCCCATGGTGATTCATTCCACAATTATCATATATGAGAAATTTCTTCTTTTCCATGTTCCTTTAATCCATCTTTATCTCTACCATCATTTTCTTATCTTCCTTCCTTTCATTCCAATTTTACTAATAGAATTCTTTACTTATTTTTTTAACACATGATATTATTTCTTCATATGATGAGATTACATGGGAGACTATTTCCCTTATAAATGTTGGCTTAATACCATGAATGATATGATCCTTTTTACTCTTTAGATCATCCGTATTTCTAGAGTTATCATTCCTTCTACTAGGCACTATTTCTAAAAAATTGCATACACAAGGCTAGTTTATGAATCACAATGCATAATTCCGAACTTGTAAAACACCTAACGAAAATTGAAATGATTATTCATATAATATATAATCATAATTTTTTTTCTTTGAGGAAGTATTTAATTATATATTATTCATAATTATAGGTAATTAAAATGTGAATTATCATAAGCATATCCCTCGGGATATTTGTAACCAAGAGTGCGCCAAGGACCATTGTCATGAACCAGGATACCCCAGGTCAAGATCAAAACTCTGTGTTGGAGTTTTCACACCATGGTACATCTATGCCCGAGCTTCCTCTACTGGATCATATCCAGACAGGGATTTATTTCATGGAAAATACACAAAATATCTACATTACCAAAATTCTAGGATGTTCTTCTCTACTAATCCTCAAAGTCTATCATAGGGTAATGTGCTCTAATCAACATTTATATAAATATAGATTCCATGGTTTGTAAAAAACTTTCTCTTATACCAACTGTAATGCCCCGACCCGAGAATCCTATAGTCGGTTCATTATTTTAATACATTTTCATATACTAGGTATCATGTCCCAAAATACAGATCAATATCGAATTATTGGAAAAAATAAACATACATAATTTAAACATTTCATCATGAATGAAAATACAACACTAATTTATTCTATTAGAAACATCAAATCCATTTAGATTATGCCTACAAGTCACTCATTACTAACTTCTTCAAATCTAGGGAAAATGAAACAAAAGAAATTGGTGAGCTTAAATGCTTATTAAAGGTGAGACATATTGTGGAAGATAATATAAACATTAAGTAGGTTGAATAATTGAAAACACATTCCATTAAAAATAATATACATTAACCCTTTATGGAAAGAATATGAGATGAGTAAATAATCCCATAATAAAACATAATCATGGGTATTCTACAAGTGGAATGACTACATAAACCATCAATAATATTTTCATAATGAGGGAATGTATAATGTAGAAAATTATGAAACATTTTGTCAAGGCCTCAGACAAGATGTCTAAAAATGATTAAGGACTCGGCCAAAACCATATATCACAATTGGGAGAGACCTCAGCTGATTTCACATATAATTGCATCATGAGACCTACTGATGCTCTGGGGAGTTATAGCGGGCCACGCCCATCACTATATATTTCCAATACATTCCTCATATGAAATGGTTGAAACATAACATAAAAAATCGTATTAAAACTTGTATATGGAATGTCTATAATTTAACCATAAACCAGTAATGGTATAATAATAACACATCCACAATAAAATATTTTACTAAACCATCAATATAATATGGAATATTTCTATCAAAATAAATCAACATCAAACATGTTTAAAATCCATTAAAGTATGTTGAAATAGGTGAAAATGATTTGTAATACTCTTTGAGGGAAATATCCCTTTTTCATGAAAACATTTAAAAATCAAAAAATTTAGAAAAAAAAAAGACATTTAAAGAAATTTTTTAATCAACACGTCCCATAACAAATTGAAACATTTGATAGGAATTAACATTTTAAAAACATTCATGTCCATATAAATAAATTCTTAAAAACCATTTTGAAAACATGGACATTAATGAGAAGGATTTAGACGATTTAATATTTAAACCATTTAAAATGATGATCTAGTTAAATTTTACCTTCCATAAAACATTAAAATATTCATTTTGAAAATATTTTTATGAAACAAAAATGTGGATGATAACGAGGGCCCAGTAGATACTCATTTAAATACAACCACATAGAGTGATTAAATTATAGAATTAACCCTTACCTTGTATTTTTTCATAGTTGATGGAATGTTAAAATCATGTATAATAGATAAATAATTGTTATTAAATAATACAAGAACCACATATATAAATATGATATCATATATGATCTTTTAATATTGAATTGTTAATAATATTTCAATAGTATCATCATTTCGGGTGTTAAATAATCCGTTTTTATTTATATGATTGGTTATGTATACCATGTTTGTTATGAATAGGTTGTATTTTATTAATATCCATAATGATATTATCATTATTATTAATCATAAAATGAAAATTATTCTTGAATAATTACGTTGGGGAATGAATCTCATCGTGTTCATGGAGATGGTTTTCCGTACTTAGGCACAAGGAACAATAAAATTATATTGATGGTGAAATCCTATGTTATTGGATGATATAACATATATATAGATTAATTAACATGTTATATTTATTATTTACATCAGATATAATAATTAATATACCCATCCAAAAAATGAAGTGTTTGAATAACAAACTACACCATGACACAGACATGATAAGTCATACAAACACACGTATGGTGACTTTGTCATTTATAGGATGGATAGAATAACGAATATTCTTGTAGCATATTTATAATAACATCACATTATATAGAAGGTGATATGGTTATTATTTTGGTAAGGAAACTACCATGAAATATTAGTGGAATAAGAATAGAACATTAAAGAGGGTGGTGTAATTTTTACCTCTTTTTCGGGTGTTTCCATTTGAGTTGATCAAAAGGTCTCCATAGGTTTGATTTTTGATAAACATAAGGACTCTAGGGTGATGCGAGGGAAGTTGGAAGCATATTTGGGAAGGGGTTGTCTGAGCCAAATGCCTTTGGGGATGTGATTTTGATCAAAGGGGAAGTTACCTTTTATAAGAGGTGTGATGGTCAGTTTTGGAAAAGATAAAAATATTAATTTATTATAAAATAATATTCGGATTATAATGGATCCATATGAATTTAGTTAGAGAATAAGGTGGTTATGGGTAAAAATACTTTCAACAAAATGTTTTTAGACATGTTTATGTTACCATTTGAACCATATAGTTTAGATTTAACACTTAGTTAAATAGTTTAACTTTTACCGTGTATTCATGCATTCTTACACTATATTGTTAATAAACATACTATGAAATTCCATTAGAACCTCAAGTGTTTCATTAATGGAATGTATAATATTATTGAAACCCTTTGGCTGATCCTTATAATATTAGGAATATTATAAAATTTAATAATATAATATTTGTTTTAAAAAACTCATTTATATCAATTTTGACTCTATTTAGTATTTGGTTTTTGTGAAATCAAGACCAAATTATTACTTATAAAAATATAAATTCTATCAACCCTAACATGTAATATTCACCTATAAAATTCTTGTATGTCATAAAAACTTTGAAATTGTATTTATTTTAATATTTGTAATACCATTTATTTGATTCTTTCATTAATAAGGTAATTACTATATCATCATTGTGTCATAAATTCATTTAATTATTTAATTTCTAAAAGTATTAATTTAAAAACCATGATTTATTAAGTCTTTTTTATCTTTATAATGAATATTTTTAGTCGAATTTATGTTTTGTATAACCCTATATAAAAAATGGTTTAATTTTTAATCATTGAATTTAACAGTTTTAACTATTCATTAAATAAAATAATAATAAATGTACAAATTTAAATCCATGTGGACCCAAAGGATCATATTTTTTTCCTAAGGTTGTTTTATGGTCGAATTAAACTTATCCAATAGAATTTGGTCATGTGTAAGGGTAATTATAATATCATTTGTACCCTTAATTACCCTATTTACTTTTAACCGTGGTAAATAAAAGTCAAAAGTTTCTATTCACAAAAACTGTTTTCATCTTATTGAACCAAATTTTACTTATTTATGTTAAACATATCTCTTGTAGTTTTTAAAATCAAAATAGAGAAGCTGTAAAATTATGTTTTATGCAGATTTGCAAATGTCTCTTGATGGTGGATAAAAGACCGTAAAATGTGCAATAAAAATATATATATCTATTTTTTTATAAAATAACTCTAATTAATTAAATCGAACTTATATAATTATTATATATAATTTTTTACCTAAAATAAATTTATATCAAATAAATATTTATTTAAATAAATAGTCTATTTTTAACAATAACGCGATGTTTTTCACTATTCAAAAAAAATTCAATATTTTTATAAAAATACAAAAAATTCACCCTAAGATAATTTTGATATTAAAAATTCAAAAATGAAGTATATATTAAAAAATAAAAATAATAGAGGTTTCATTTATTTATTTATAATTAATTCCCATTGTTAAAACCAAAAGATGGGTTTTTAAAAAGTAAAAAACTATAAAATGATTCACATGTGTTTATGTCAAATTTAAATGTGAAATAACATATAATGAGATAAATGTATTAAATGATAAACATATAATTTATTTAATTTTCCAAAACATTCAAATTCATAATTTAACACTATAAATTATTTCGATTAGAAAAGCTGTTTTCAATTAACATTTAATATATTTTTTACTATTCATCAAAATATGAAATTTATCAAAAAAGTATAAAAAATCTATCCAAAATAAATTTTTATATCCCACATCAAAGGAATAATTTAATTTTACTAAATTTTTTAAATAATGTGTCAAATATTGTTTTTAAAAATGATTTTCCGTTAAATAGGTGGTAAAATTGAAATTTTTGAAAAATATACATCTTTTATCTGAAAAATAGAGTTTTTTCTTATATTATATCTATGAAACAAAAAATATGAATGTTAATGTTATTTACTATTTATATAAATGAAAAATTCAGTTTATACAATTCATAGACTATTTTTAACAGCTTGTTTGGTAAGTCATGGTGCGCTTGAACTCATTGTTTCTTGTAGTGCAAGTTATTGAATTACTTTGAAGAGATAAAATACTATGAAATCGTGGGGTGTTACACATATAGTGGGAATACCTAATCCCTCAATACCACCGAAATAATACATCACATAGAAATTGGATAATAACACATTCCCCATCACCAAACAACCTTCATGCCAACACAATGTTATCACAATTCACATCATAAACATAAATTCCACATTAATATACACACATATCAATACAAACCCACCACAACATTTTTAGTATAATTCAGAATACATCAATTTTCTTTTAAAATTAGTCAATATATCTCTTTATAATTTATTATTACACAAAAATGTTTTTGAGAAATTTACTTTCATCATTATATAGTAAAACGACAAATTCCATATAATTTCCCATCACAACTATCCTATAAAAACCCCCCATATGAAATTCCACCCCAAAAACATTAAACTCTTAAAAATTTCACAAAATAAATAATTTATGATTTATATACCAAAAAATATAATTTCATGAATAATAACATGTCTTCATTCTCATAATTTCCCATATTTATCAATCAACCACATTATACTTATATTCAATATATGATAAAATCAAATCACTCCCATTAACATATCCTTCAATAGATGAATAAGAACCACATAAAAAATGACCAATTTTTCTTAAAGCATATACTAGGGTCTTTTAGATGTTATTAGATATAATATAGAGGGTTGAGACTATTTGATGTATTTTTGACATAGTTTTCGAAAGCCATGACAGGTGCACACACATCACATCGTGTTTTGCACGGTTAACACATGATCAGAAATTTTTTGAATATTTTTTATTCATAGTAACCTTTTCAACATACATTTCACCATATATAGACCTCAATATTTCATATCAATATAAACCATGATCCAATTTATGAACTCTATAATAACTATGAAATGTTACCATGTCATGACCAATCCTCATGTTAACATGTTTATGTCCCTAGAATCTCAACATAATTAACCACAAAGTTATTGAATAAAATATAATTTTATTTATATTCCCCTATATATTATATTTAAATAAAATCCACTAAAACCACATCTACCAACCATAATGTTTCTATGTAAACCACGATGATTTCAAACTAACCCTGACATGATTCAATTGTAGTATCAACCAATAACTATATCAATTTTTATCACATATAAACCACTAGACCGTTCTTACAACCATTGTATTCCCCAAATATCCATAATTTGTTAACCACTGCACACGACAATGTTTTCACATAGAAGGGAATTTAATGAAAAAAATATATTTTCATTTTCTTCGTTCCCCTACGGTACTCATGATATAAACTATGTAGATAATAAGAAAAAAGTAAAAACTTATATATTTGATATATCTTAGTTTTTTTCACTGAAAATTATAATAACACGACTTAAAAAACATGTAATCCAAAAATAAATCCATCACATTGAATACCACTATAATAATTTTTGACCCCCAAAAACATATCTTTATTATTTAAATCATAAAAAATTTACACCACAACCATATATAAATTTTCATTAAAAATATAATTCGTATTATAATTTTAAATGGTTCAAAATAAATCAAGGGTATTTAAATTTAATATATAACTCATGTTTCCAAGAAAATTCCTTTAAACCTCCATGTTTTTATAGAATACATCCCAATAAATAGATTTGTATAAACAACACCTTATCTCAATGAAAATGAATTTCCACCAACTACTCAAAAACTGTCCTATATTTATAAATATAATTATCACAACAATAAATAATATAAGATTCATCATAAAGGTATTATTAAAGAGTCAATACATTGAAAAAATCAAGAACTGATGAAAACCAGAGTTTATGTGAAATATGATACAGTAATTTACCGCCACAATGTAACACCATGAATGGATTAAAAAATAGATAAATTATTCTATATCATTAAAATCCATGTGTTTCATGATAGTTTGAAACATTAAAGAAAATAGGATTGATAATATCAATATCCAATGGTCACTTTCTTCAAATAATATTTGATTTTTGATGAATTTTCATCATATATGTCTACTCTCCAATATTCTATACATTATGTACTATAAATATACTAAACATGGTCTTATTATTCTTCAAAATTATATAATACCTATACCACCCTGAGACATTATGATATATTGATTTTTAAATATATTTTATTTCATTGATATCTTTCTTTACCTGAAACATAGAGTTCAAATGAACCATGATATACTATTGACATATTATTATTTCATGTGAAATTTATTGAATATCCTTTGGATAGAAAGGTATGAATATAAAAAATTAAATTATCAAAAACTATTTTTTACACCTGTAAAAATTAATTATGTGTTCATCAATTTATTATAAATGAGAGTAAACACACTTGATTATAAATGAGCAGTTTTTTTGAAAGGAACTTTTTAATCATGAAATGCATTTGTATACTAATAAATTTAAATTATAATTATTGGTAAATTATTGTAGTTAAATTTATAGATTATATATTAAATAAAACGTTTGAAGATATATTGAATGATTTTTAATAGGGATGTGGTATGAACAAATCAAGATTTAGTATTAAAACACAATTTCTTATAAATGGTATTCATTGTGTTTGGTACGATTATTTTATATTGGACTTCAACCACATATAAAAAAACAATTTTAAAGACATAATACCAAATTTCGTATAAGGATATTCAAATTTTTTATATAAGATCAATTTATTTTTTTATTCCGAAGAATAAATATGGTAATTATTTTTCACCTAGATAAGGGAAGAACTGGAATCCTAGATCAACACATTGGGATAATGCTCTAAAACCTCTCTAATAATTTTATGTTTCTTTTCGATGAATTGATTTTGACCATTATAAAACATGTTTCTAAATTAGGGAAACATGAAAAAAAAAATCTTTGATTGTGACAGTAATATTATATTTAAAAAGGATCAATTAAGAATAATGAAATATCGATATTAATTAACATTATATGTTTTTAAGGGGATAACATAAGTTATCAGTAAATATAATAGTTTATTCGGAACAGAAAAAATATATTATCATATTGAATTTATTAATTTCTAGTGATGTCATAATTACCCTAAATGATTATATAGGTCCAATATAGTGATTGTAATATATGTAAAAATTTTAAGGTTAATAATTTTAGCACAAACAAAATTAACATGTTCCAGTATAATTGTAGAATTATATTAATTTCATAAAAAATTATAACGAATAAATTATGTTATACGTTTTTTATATTATAATAATTTTTTAGTTGATTTCATTGAATTCAAATTAAATGAATAGTCTGAAAGAATGAATTAAATGATACATTATTTTAAATAATATTTTAGTAATTGATTTAAAAATAAAAAATATTTAAATTGAGAAATGGCGATGGTAAATGGTCAAAACTATCACCAATATAACATTTTATAACCATTTTTCAACATTAATGTAAATTTATACCCCTTAATGTATAAAAAACACATTACTATGGTTATGGTTAAAAAGTGTTGATGAGGGGTTAAAACCAATATGTAAGGATTAAAATGAATCTTAAACCTAGGTACATTTTATTGGATTAAGTGAATTTGATAGTATAATGTCCTAAATTCTAAATTATGTCCATTTTCTATTCATAACATCATTATGATATATATTATATACCAATATTTTATGTAATTCCAAGTGTGTACTGATCCTCAAGTATGAATGGAAACCTCATATTATCTCTTATTTATTAAGCTTAGGCCATTTACCTGAGCTCTTAACTACACTATTAATATATTATATTCCCTAATAAATCCATATATATTTTTCAAAAATACCATCCATTCTTGGATTATGTTTTAAACGAATGATGGTTTCACAATGAAGAGGTACAACACTTAATCAATTAATTTCAATTATATTTCTTATTATAACTTCACTAAATGTAATACCCTTGACCTAAAAGCCTAGAGTTAGTGCATTATTTCATGACATTGTCATGATTAAAATGAATAAAATACTGATGGACTGATCCCATTTATATTCTTGGAAAATAGATTATACACATGAACATTGAATTAGAATTCAATGCATAAAATGAAACAAATAAATTCTTTGAGGATTCCATAATTCTATATCATAACCTAGTACGTTAGTTATAAAATTATTATTAAAAACCTAGGAAATTAAAAAATAAGAATGGGGTAAGATCAGATTATCATTAAGGATAAATAATATAACATAAGACTTGATAAATAATTCTAAATGTTCATGATATGGTATACAATAGAAACAATTTTCTTTTCAAAAAATCATGATCATAATATGTAAATAATAAATCAAATAATTCCACATAAACATTCACATGGGTATTAAAATATATTAATAATCACACTTAATATTAATAACTAAACTTATAATGAGAAAATCCATGATATCAGATATTATAACAAAACCATCAAGGATTCATGTGAAGAACATACATGGATGGGTAAAGCCCCAAACAAGTTTATCTAAAGATAAATATTGATGTATCTAGGGGCTTTCATGAACTGATCATCACCATATTGGAATTACATTATGTGGTTCCTAACTTGTCACGTACTATGTAAAATGCATTCCTCTTATGAAATCGGTAAAACACAACCAATTTTTTTTTATAAAATAGCATTGCAAATGGTTATAATTTAACCATATACTATGAATGGTAAAAAAAGTTCACATCTAATTAAAAATATATCATAATCCATTAAATACAATTTTTTAGACTGTATCATGTTAAAACAACCTCATATAAACATAAATCCAACAAAAGATGTTAACATATGTGAACATAATCTAATAAAATAATTAATAATGTTTGAGAGAAATATACCACTTTACATTGAAATAATATAAAATACACACAATTATAAAATCTAAAATTTATTTTGAAAATAACCTTTTAAACCTGTAAGTTAAGATTAAAAATTATAAGGCGTCATAATGGTTTAAAAAGCAGCTCATGCCACATATGTTCAAAAAAACATTATTCATGTACATTATTGAAAAATTAAAACTAAGTTACTCATAATGAAAGAAAAAAAAGATTCTTTTATATAAAATCAATCATGGGTATAAATTTTATTAAACAATTTTAAAATAATTTTAAGATGGATTTGAAATAAATTCCTTTGAAACATGGATATGGATGCTAAATATGTAACTGTAAATACTTACGTATAAACATCCTTGAATAGTAATATTATTTTGAAATTAACTATTAAGTAAATACATAAAAATATTACCTTTTAGATCATTTGTATGAACTTATATTTACACATAATAGTTTCATTATGATCCTTATATATATATAAATATTCATTTAAAATTATATCAAGAATATTGAAATTTAGAAAAGATTAATACTTTAAACATTCAATGCATCCCATACCACATGGTGAATTTAAAAAATAATCCCAATATAATCATATTAATCTTTATATACCATTAGGATAATTTTATTCATGATTTAAAATATAATAGGGGTAGTACATACACCACACACAAGAAATATGTGGAGAACATGCCTTATATCTCACAAAAATTAAAAGTGAGATGGAATTATCTTACAATGATCATATCAATAGAGTGAGGATAAATAAATCACATAATTATTTGTGAAAAATATAAATTCAAAAAATTTATGTTTGTATTATTTATAAATCAGTCATGGTTTATTCACATATATTCAGGAAATAACAAGACATAGATGTTTAACTCTATGAATGGAAATGGAGTTGAGAGTTACCTTTCCATAGGTCTTATACTCTCTGTACGAATATGTAACTCATGTATAATGGTTTTATACATATTATTAACTTCTAAAAAATCTAAATAATATTTATTATATCATAAAATATTATTTTATGACATTATATTACCTATTTATTAATAACTTCCATGTTAATGTAGCATTTCGGGTAATAATCGCTTTGTTTATTATATGTGTTTTGACTTTTTATTCTTGATCTTATTGTATAGATCATGATTTACATAATTAAAGAATGTAAAACATGACTTATATATCATATATATTTCGTATATAAGTTTATATAATTTAGAGACAAATGATATTGATGACACCATTCACAGAGACAGTAGGTCGTACGTGCGCATGAACATTGTTTCAATTTTCTTATTATATTGAATAGAAGAATGAAAAAGAAATAGATATATATTTATTATTTGAGAATAGATATTATGTCATTTATTTCATATTTATTCATTATATATGTTTTTATAATCATTCTGAAATGGTTGTAATGGAGGATGAATCCCATCACTTCATGGAGATGGTAAGTAGTGCCTATGCATGAGCGACGATATCATTTAATTAATGGTTAAATGGTATGGAATTAGATGGTGTATTAATTAAAAATAATAATTAACATGTACTATGAATTATATATACTCATTATATTTATATTTATACTAATTAAAATAATTTATTGATGAGAAAAACATACACCATGATGTGGAGACAGAATGTTGTATGTATGCACGCATGGTGATATTGTTTTTCATAGGACGAGTAAAATGAAGAATATGTTTTTACCATAATAAAAAAATATCATCATTTATTATATTCATTATTATTAATTTTTTTAAATAACCAATGTAAAGGATTTAGAAGAATTAAAATTACATTGAAAGAGTTGGTAAAATAAGTACCTCTTATTCACATGTCACATTTTGATTTTATCAAATATACTCCTTAAGATGTATTTATACCCATTGTATGGACACTAGGATTATCAAATGGAATTTTGGAGGGGAAAGGGTTAGATTTTTTGGAACTAAAGGTATTAATTGGTGTTAATAAAATAGAAGGAGATGTTACCTTTTATAATAGACAAGATAAGCACATTTAAATACTCCAAAACTATTAATTTATTACAAATTGTTTTTCAATTTAAAATTGCTAATAAGTGAGTTATTTAGATAAAAATATGAGCATGAGTATAAAATATATATCATACTAGTTTTTAGAAAAGTATATATTATAATAATAACCTTATCATTTTGGTTTTATCCTGTATTTAGTTAGCTTAGCTCTTACCATGTCTATTTGGATTTTCTATACTATAGGGTCAATATAGTTATTCTAATATTCCAAAAGAATCCCAATTATATCATTTTAAAAATATTTAACATTATCCATTTTATTTGTCATACCCTTTAATTTTTATAACTTTTATATCAATTAATAAAATAAAATTTATTTTATAATATAATTTATGTCAATTTTGACAGAATTTAATACCTATTTTTTAGAAAAGTCACAAAAAAATTATTTATTTTAAAAAATAAATTAACTCATGTGAATCATGTCAATTTATTCCTTTAAATTCTTGGATGACATCATGTATTTGAAATTATATTTATTTTAATGCTATTAATATCATTTAATTGATTCTATTTTAAAATAAATTAACTATTGTGTCATCATTGTGTCACCATTTAATTTAAAATTTTATTTCGTAATATTATAAATAAATTAATATTTTGTATATAAATATTTTAAACTTATTAATAAAATTTATAGTAGACCATATAACTTATATAATCCCATTTTAAAAATAAAATAGTTATTAAAATTTGATTATGACATTTTTAACTCTTCTTTTAATAAAATACAATAAATGTCATATTCAATCAAAAGTTTCTTAAAAAGAATCATATTTTAAAAATAAAGAACATTTTGGTTGAAAAACGCTTAACCAATGAAATTGAGAAAAGGTTTAGGATAATTTTTAATTATTATAATCTTATTTTTACCTTTAGTTACCATATTTACCTTTAAATGCTGTAAATAAAATTTAAAAGTTACTATTCCCCAAAAAGTAATTTTAACCTATTAGAAAACATTATTAACACTGATTAGAACCATTCATGTAAATACATTGAAATTAAATTCATAGAAACTATAAATTTATGTTTAATACTAATCCCATATATGTGGTTGGATGACAGGTAACCGAGATTTTCAAAAGTTCAATAAATTTTAAGATATAATTATATTTGAAAAATGTCTCGAATGATATAAATTGTATTATTATATGTATTATTTAACCATTTTAAGTTTAAAATCAATATAATTGAATATAAAGTTTTTAATGAAAATGTTTTTTTTAACAATGATGCTGAATTTTTCTCTATTCATCAAAAATAGAAATTTTCTAAAAGATTATCAAAATTCACCCACAGATAATTTCAATGATGAAAATTAAATATAGAAGTATATATTGAAAAATTAAGTTTATATATTTCCTCATTTGATTAATACTATTCAAATACTCTTTTTAAACAGCTAGTTTAATAGTTCATGGTGTGGTAGTACGCGGTGTTATGGGCATCAGAAGAAATTGAATTATATAAAAAAGCGTACAATGGATTCATGGGGGATAAGTTATCCCTACATTAATTAAATTTTTCATTATAATTTAAAAATTATATCAATAATCAATAATTTTATACTTTAAAAAACTATTATTGAAGAACACACATCATAAATATGGTTAACAAAAAGGTATATTTTAAAATAATAAAAATGGAATTTTGGAGGTTACCAGAGAAAACACACACAATGGTTTCATGTAGGAAAATTTGTACATAAATGAAAATTTTAACCATCATGTTTTGATGGATAGAGATGGATAACATTACTGGGATAAAGTTAACAATCAGAAAGATTTAAATATGGAATGATATAAGGAATCATTTGATTCATCAAAAAAAGTAATATGATAGATTTTTTGGTTTCAATATCCTTTATTTAGAGTTAAATAATACATTACATTATTGACTAAGAAAATATAGTATCATTTTACTAGAAAAGTATAGTTCCACCCCTTAACTAATTTCTACCACAAAATCAAATTTCTCTTCCAATGATAATACAACTCAAAAATATTCAATTTATATTAATTGTGTAGGATTCCAAAAAATGAATATATACAACCTATATCATATAGTATAAAGTATGAAAACTCTGTTATAAAAAATGGTAAAACAGATTGGCTAGTGGCAGGTACAATACTCTTTTCTCCCTTCCGTTGCGGGTTCATGTCTTATGGCATTGGCAGCTGTGACAGGTTGTCGCCTCACATGAGAGTTGTCCTTTTTATAAAAATTTATCATTATATAATAAAACATTTAACATTAATAAATGTTTTAATAATAAACAATAATATATAGTGGTCAACATAATCCAATCCAACCTATATACTAATTAAAAATACTCATGTACTAATTAATAGCAAAAAAGATCTATAAATTTCCATAATGATACATAACATATTTTACTAAAAAAATATTATCTTATTGTAAAATATCTTACATATTAATACTATTATCATATTAAAATCCTAATGAACATTTCATTCTTAAAAATACATAAATAAAAACTATTTTAGTACAATCTTTATATATAAAAAAATTTTACAACCAGTACATCACTGATAAATACAAAAAATACATGACTCATGAATCAAAACATAATCCCAATAATCAATATTATTCATTAGTGGTAGTAACATAATCTAGAACAAGATCCCTTATCCACTTTAATGATATTTTTTGATGCTTCCAAAAATCACTTTCACAATGTCCCATATCATTACAATTATAGAATTTCACATTTATAGCCTCTTTATTTCCTATATAATAATGATCCATATAACCTTTCTCTTTAAAATTTAAAAAAACTACCATTCTATTGATGCATGAACTAGGGTGTTTCTTCCCATAATTATCACATAACAAAAAACACTTTCCCCCCTTATTTCCTTTATCTATATTTATCTCAATTGTCATCTTATTCAAAATCGTCCATCTAAATCAATACTAGTTACAGTACTAATAATTTTTCCTTCTATCACATGATATTATGTCTTCATATAATGAGAATGATTGAGAGACAGTAACAGCCCAAGCTTCCTCGGTATGTTTCCTTTCGAATAATGCAATGACGTGCATTGTACGCAACTTCGAGATTTTAACACACCACAATCAATCAAACTATCCGTTATGAATAGTAATACCTACAATTTAAAATTATATATATTTTATATTTCAAAATAGACTTCAGATTCGGATTCGGAATATCTAATTTAGCCTAAGGTGAAATTTTGGTACTTTTTGGATAACTTTCATATTTTGATGAATAGTGAAAATTACTAAATTTTAATTAAAAACAACTTTTTTAATCAAAATAATTAATAGTGGTAAATTATGAATTTGAGTGGTTTTAAAGTATATTTAGAATATATTTTTACCATTTAATATAATTTTGGTCATTGGACATAATTTTACAATTAAACCGAACATAAGCAAGTGTCAATCTTTTGATAGTTATTATCTCTTAAAAACACGCTTTTTGTTTTGACAGCGGGAATTAATTTTAAATTAATTTCTGCCACTTCTGTGTTTTGAATATAGGAAAATGGATTCCATATTTGGAATCAGGATGTTCAAATTGTGTAAATAGGTAACTTTTATTTTTAGACATTTTGAATAATTACTGCGGTAAATATTTTATTTACCATGGTTAAGGGTAAATCCGGTAAATAAGGGTTAAAAAATTATATTATAATAATACAAAATTACCCTAAAACGTGTCTTACCCCTATTGGTTGATACATGGTCGACCATGGGCATCATTGGGTGGATTTTGTGACCCCATGGATCCACTTGTAAGTGATAATGACACTTTATTTTAATTAAGTTAAAATGAATAAAAAAATGACACAAGCATATATCTTTTAGCAAAACAATTGTTACATAGGGTTATATATGTTTGATTTTAGATTATATATATTCATTAGAAAGATAAAATGATTTCCTACATAATGATATTTTATTTATAATTTTTAGACATTAAATAATTTATTTTATTTATGACACAACAATGATGTAGTAATTACTATAATAGTGAAAAAATAAAATAATTGATATTATAAATACCCAAATAAATATAATATGAAACTTTTAATGAATTAAACTAAATTTCTAGGATAATATGATATATTAGGATTGTTTTAATTGACTTTTTTCGAAGTAATCAATCTGTTATGAGTTTCACAAAAATCAACTATTGAATAGTGTCAAAATTGACATAAAAGAGTTCTTAAAACAAATATTATATTATTAATTGATATTAAATTCCTAAAAATCTAAGGGTCGGCCAAGAGACTTATATAATGATAGGTTCATCATTAATGGACCACTTGGGGGTCTCTTGTATGTATATAGTATGTTTATTAACCATATTATATAAAAATACAAAGAGACATTGTAAAAGTGAAACTAATTAACTTAGAGTTAATACTTAAAGATAAGGTTAATATAAGTACCCAAACCTGTCTAAATTCTATTGGATGAGTTTTTTGCGACCCGTCCCCACCTTAACCTTTGAATAGTCAACTTTGGAGCCATTAGAAACTGAATATGAATTTATTATAAACTAATATTTCTAGCTTTTCCAAAGGTGGCCCTCACCCTTCTTATAAAAGGGCACTCCTCCTTCTCATTTCTTCACACCTTCAAAGACTTTTGGTTCGGCCAAACTCTGCCCAAATACTCTCCCAACTTCCCTCACTACAACCTAAGGGCCTTAGTTTGATCAGAAAGCCAACCTAAGGAGCCCTTTTGATCAAATCAAAAGGAAGAACCCGAAGAAGAGGTAATGATTTCACCACCCTTCTCCAAGTTCATTTCTTCTTCCACTTCTTCTTCCTTTGTTCTTACCATTCTAAAATAATAACTCCAGTATATCACATATACTGTGATGTTATTATAAATATGGTACAACCATATTCAGTATTCTATCCATCCTTTGAATAACATGTCACCATACATGCGTACGTACTGCTTACCGTCTCCACGTCGTGGTGTAATTGTTATTCAATATATTATTATTTGGATGGGTATAATAATGATGTGTAACTCATGTAAATAATAAATATAACATGTTAATGATTCTGTATATATGATATACCATCCATTTATATATTATTTTAATATCAAAAGAATGATATTGTCGCTCGTGCGTACGTACGGACTACCGTCTCCACGAACGCGATGAGATTCATTCTCCATCGTATCCATTCAAGTATAATTATCATTTGATGATTTAAAAATTATGTCTAAGGACTTGATATCATTCTAGATATTAATAATATACATCCCATTAATAATGAATATTGCTCACATAACAAAGAATATAAAGTAAAATGAACCCGTTAACACCCGAAATGACGACAATTCGAAGATATTATTAACAAATCAATGTTAAAAGATCATATATGATATCATATTAAAGTAAATGATTCTTGTATTATTCAATAACAATTATTTCACCATTATATAGGAGGTAAACCTACCATCGACCAAGGAAAAAGTACAAAGTAAGGGATTTTCTTATCTCACTTTCAATTCCGTGAGATTTCCACTGTTCGCAACTAAATTATTGAAAGTGGTGTATTGTGTACGGCCATTTGATATATATTATCATGATTATCTTTATATTCATGTTATTCTGTAAATCATTTGGTGGTTATTAACTTTTGGCCATACGACTTAGTTTATTAACGTGGTAAGGAGTTTCTTATCTCACTCTTAATTTCGTGAGAATTCCATTGTTCACCACTTAATTATTACATGTTGTGTATGTGTACTGCCCGTGATTGTATTCATTGTGTAATATACATTAATTTATGGGTACTTACATAGTCATGGTATGATCATTCTTTCATAGTTGTATGTTTCGTATGTTACCAAATCGATAAGGGAATTTGACATTTCAATTTCCACTCATTCGGCTTTACGCATATTTCATTGATTATATTACTCCAAGATTATGTGTGGAATCACTATTCATTTGATTATGTCATAATTTCCACTCCCCTTCCTGTGGATATACTTTTGATACACATAATCACTCTATTGATAATACTAAAGTCATTAATATGAATTTGATAAGAGTAATTTTAACTCTTTCACCATTTGTTGAGTTAAACATCCAATTCGTTGGTGTTGTTTCTACGAGAATATGTGTGAATATCCTTTGATTGTTTTTCACTGAATATTCAATCATATTTAGTGTATTTATATTTTTCACACATAATTATGTCGTTGATTTATCCTTAACCTAAGGATACGGCCTTTATGAGAGATTTCATCTCAATTTACATTCAATTGGGACTTCTTTGTTGATATACACCAAATCACTTTTATGTGGTGTATATAATGTACTTTGACATAGTATATCATTAATCCCTTTATTCTGATGATATTACAATGTTTTGATTATCTCAATTATTTTTACTCAAGTGTCTCTCTTTTGGTTAGAATCTCTAACCAAAATACCATTTTAAAATGTTTTAAAGACTTATTCTTCTAAATCTTGCTCATTAATGTCAATGTTTTAAAAATGGTTTTAAGGATTTATTTATATGGACATTAAAGTTTGAAAATTAAAACTCCCTTTAAAAGTTACAAAGTGGTATGGGACACTTTGATTAAAAAATCTATTTTTAAATGGCTTCTTGACAAATAGTGTGACTTTTAAATGATTTCAAGAAAAGGGGGATATTTCCCTCAAATAGTTTTGATGATTATTTTAATCTATGTCAACATCCTTCATTATTCATGATTGAGGTTAATGTGATACAATAAAATCTTCCATATTTTATCAAATGAGTTATGTTTGACTGTGGATGTTCTATTTTTATACCATTCATGGTTTGTGGTTAAAGTATTGACATTTCGAATGCTAGTTTTAATACGAATGTTTATTTTATTCTTAAACCTATTCATACGAGGAATGAATTGGACTTAATGAGTGACGGGTGGAGCCTGCTATAGCTCCTCGATGCATCGGTAGGTCTCATGAGACAAACTAGTGTCTTGGCACAAGGCCTTGGAAAAATCTTATTTGTAGTCTTGGCACAAGGCCTTGGCTATGTGGTTATGATAGTCTGGCATTATGAATTCCACCATTATGAAAGTGGTTATTGATATTGCATGTGATAATTCGACTATTAGAATATCCATGTGAGTAATTAAATGGCATTATTTCATTTTATTTATGCCATACCATGTTGAAAGTTCATGTTTAAAAGGCTTTTGTTTTAGTTATAAATTGCCTTAAGTGTTTATGCTTATTTATTAAAGATTCTGCTATAATGTTATCCTTACTGAGCATCTGAGCTCACCCCTTTCAATGTTTTATTTTTCCCAGGATTATGAAGAAGTAATTTATGAATGACCTGCAGGGATAGTATGAGGGGATATGAAGAAAAGATGTTTTTTTATGATGTAATGTAAAAATTTATGGATGTATGTAGTTATTCCAAGGCTACTAAACTAATCGGTCATTCGAGACTTGATCTTTCTCGTGATCATGCCAATGTTATGTAATAATGCACCGACTCTAGGTAACTAGGGTCGGGGCGTTACAGTTGGTATCAGAGGAAGTTTAGTACAAACCTTGGAAGCTAGATTTAGATAAACTCTGATTAGGGCACGTAGACCTAAGATGAACTTTGAGGATTAGTATAAAAGAACTTCCTAGAATTTTGGTATTGTAGAGATTTTGTGAGTTTTCTACGAAATACATCCCTGTCTGGATACGAGCAGGTAGAGGCGGCTCTTGCACAGATGTACCTAGGGGTAAAACCCGAAAACACCGCTTTGAGCAAGACTTGAACGAGAACTGGTACACGACAACGGGCCTTGCTGCACTCTTGGTTACGACACTCCCAGGGGATATGCTTAGGATAATTTACATTTTCTTTACAAACTGATTTATGTAATATATATATAAGATGAGAGTAAATGACCTTGGTTAATCCTAATTTGTTTCAAATTGAGAATATGGTGACATTTTAATCTCTAAATGATTTTACGACTACTATTACTCACACAATGCTTTATGGTTTTAGTCAATGGCTGGATTCCAAGGAAGTCATAGTGACTTTGAGAATGATGTACAAGGTGGGAACGGTGGTGGCCATGAGCAACAAAATGGAATGTTGATAGGCGTAAAAGATATCGTCTTTATGCCAAATCAGTTTTCCAAAAATATGATCAACAACATATATATTAACCAACTCCCAGACTCAACAAGGAAGAGAAAGGTGATAAATGATAAGAGCTCCAGCAATGGAGACCATGGAGAAAAGAACCCTCAATTTTCATCATGTAGGAAATGTGAAAAGAGACTCCTAGGAAAGTATCTCAATGGGACAACGAAATGTTTTAGGTGCGGGAAAGAAGGAAATAAAGTGAAGAATTGCCAAAGAAAAATGAAGAGTACTATGGAAGAAGATAAATATGTTCCCAAGAGTCCATTTACAGTCATTTGCCGTAAATTTAGTGGACCTGGCCATTACCCGAGTGAATGTCCTATTCTATAGGATATTTTCTTGGTCAAAGAAGATGCTATGTGGAAATAAATGGTTGGAGAAAAATTAGCACTCCTTGTTGATGGGTTTACTTTGGAATAATTTTCTCTTGTATTTGTAACCCCGCAATTTGCCATGTGAGAATGATATTTGAGTAAGAATTGTCTCTTCTCTTGTGGATATAGGTATAAATAACCATTTGGTTTTATATGATCATTGGGGTTTGAGAAAATGATAAGTTATTATAATTTGGGATGAAAATGAAAAGTATGATATAACATTTTTGGTTAAATTATGTTATTTTGAGGAATTTATCTCATCTTGGTAATATTATAAAATATAGTTTTTGAAAAAGGACAACACGTAGACCTGTGACAACCCGTCGCGTCGGACAAAGCTGTGGGAATCGAAACCACAACCAAAGTGCGATTGGGATTTATCGCCTACCACTGGACTACGTGAAGTCCCTGGTTAGTGTGACTATTTTTTTTGATAAATGATTTTATTTATCAATAATAAGATGATTTGGGTTCTTATGTCTTACCAAATGAATACCCTTGGTATAGGAAAATGATTTGGTGATTAAGTGATAAATGTTATTTTGGAAGATGTTCGCTTTGTTGGGAACACTATATGCCCAAGGAAAATAGAATACAATGGGGTTTCATTTATAGAGTAATGATGGATTTTTATCTACTTTTTTATTGTTGATTTATAGTGATTTGGGTTATTTATGGAAATGATTAACCTATAACAGAGAATATGTGATAATGTTAATTACATTTAAGTATGTGGCTTTAAGAGTATTTGATGTCATTTGGAGATACAATGTAACATGGGAGACTACATTATCAAATTCTTCTATGTTTTGGGTTTCAATATTAGTTTGGATTATATTAAAGGATTTTAAGGACAATTGGTTATTGAATGGTATCTATTTAACTTTGGGGTATTGTTGGTTTAATTTTAGAAATTAATATTAGTGCATATTTATCTCAATGAATATCCTTTTGGGGGATCATTAGATCATTCTCTAACCATTTTGGTTTTGATTAATCTTAAAAGACAATGTAAATATATGGTTTATCCTGCATGGATCATGTGATTCTATAGAAATTTATTCTAGCTCTTCCAGTGTGACCAAGTCTTCTTGAATACTCATCGTTTAAAAAAAATTGAGTTAGTGGTGGAAATTTATTAAAGAATGAAAATCTACTTAAAATGTAAGTATATCTCATAATGTTCTTAGTCAATATCATAAATTAATTCCTCTTCCTTATATATTGTAACTTAAAAAAAATGTTGTCCGTTTACTTCCCTACTAGGAGACTAATGGTCGTTTGTCCCAACACAAGTTTGTGGTTTTCTCATTGTTAACTTTATCCTGATCATGATTTCTATCCCTCTCCATCATAACTTGACACTTAGTTTATCATCCATATCCATGTTTTCTTACATGGAATCCTAGTATGGGTTATCTTGGATGACCCTTATACCTCTCTTTCTTTCTTTTAAAGTGATAGTTTTATTGACTCTTTTTCCGATGTGGGAATTTCCATTATATTCCCAATCAAATTTTTAAAAATTGCGAGGACGCAATTTATTGAAGGAGGGGAGAATGTAACACCCCAAGCTTCCTCGGTATGTTTCCTTTCGAATAATGCAATGACGTGCATTGTACGCAACTTCGAGATTTTAACACACCACAACCAATCAAACTAGCCGTTATGAATAGTAATACCTACTTTTTAAAATTAAATATATTTTATATTTCAAAATGGACTTCATTTTTGGATTCGGAATATCTAATTTAGCCTAAGGTGAAATTTTGGTACATTTCGGATAACTTTCATATTTTGATGAATAGTGAAAATTACTAAATTTTAATTAAAAACAACTTTTTTAATCAAAATAATTAATAGTGATAAATTATGAATTTGAGTGGTTTTAAAGTATATTTAGAATATATTTTTACCATTTAATATAATTTTGGTCATAGGACATAATTTTACAATTAAATCGAACATAAACAAGTGTCAATCTTTTGATAGTTATTATCTCTTAAAAACACGCTTTTTGTTTTGACAGCGGGAATTAATTTTAAATTAATTTCTGCCACTTCTGTGTTTTGAATTTAGGAAAATGGATTCCATATTTGGAATCAGGATGTTCAAATTGTGTAAATAGGCAACTTTTATTTTTAGGCATTTTGAATAATTACTGCGGTAAATATTTTATTTACCATGGTTAAGGGTAAATCCGGTAAATAAGGGTTAAAAATAATATTATAATAATACTAAATTACCCTAAAACGTGTATTAACCCTATTGGTTGATACATGGTCGACCATGGGCATATTTCGGTCGATTTTGGGACCCCATGGATCCACTTGTAAGTGATAATGACAATTTATTTTAATTAAGTTAAAATGAATAAAAAAATGACACAAGCATATATCTTTTAGAAAAACAAATGTTACATAGGGTTATATATGTTGGATTTTAGATTATAAATATTAATTAGAAAGATAAAAAGATTTCCTACATAATTATATTTTATTTATAATTTTTAGACATTACATAATTTATTTTATTTGTGACACAACGATGATGAAGTAATTACTATAATAGTGAAAAAATAAAATAATTGATATTATAAATACCAAAATAAATATTATATGAAACTTTTAATTAATTAAACTAATTTCTAGGATAATATGATATATTAGGATTGTTTTAATTGACTTTTTTGGAAGTAATTAATCTGTTATGAGTTTCACAAAAATCAACTATTGAATAGTGTCAAAATTGACATAAAAGAGTTCATAAAACAAATATTATATTATTAATTGATATTAAATTCCTAAAAATCTAAGGTTCGGCCAAGAGACTTATATCATGATCTTTTCATCATTAATGGACCACTTGGGGGTCTCTTGGATGTATATAGTAAGTTTATTAACTATATTATATAAAAATACAAAGAGACATTGTAAAAGTGAAACTAATTAACTTAGAGTTAATACTTAAATATAATGTTAATATAAGTACCCAAACCTGTCTAAATTCTATTGTTTGAGTTGTTTTCGACCCATCCCCACCTTAAACTTTTAATAGTCAACTTTGGAGCCATTATAAACCGAATATTAATTTATTATAAACTAATATTTCTATCTTTTCCAAAGGTGCCCCTCACCCTTCTTATAAAAGGGCACTCCTCCTTCTCATTTCTTCACACCTTCAAAGCTTTTTGGTTCGGCCAAACTCTGCCCAAATACTCTCCCAACTTCCCTCAATACAACCTATGGGCCTTAGTCTGATCATAAATCCAACCTAAGGAGCCCTTATGATCAAATCAAAAGGAAGAACCTGATGAAGAGGTAAGGATTTCACCACCCTTCTCCAAGTTCATTTCTTCTTCCACTTCTTCTTCCTTTGTTCTTACCATTCTAAAATAATAACTCCAGTATCTCACATATACTGTTATGTTATTATAAATATGGTACATCCATATTCAGAATTCTATCCACCCTTTTAATAACATGTCACCATACGTGCGTACGTACGGCTTACCGTCTCCACGTCGTGGTGTAATTGTTATTCAATATATTATTATTTGGATGGGTATAATAATGATGTGTAACTCATGTAAATAATAAATATAACATGTTAATGATTCTGTATAAATGATAGACCATCCATTTATATATTATTTTAATATCAAAAGAATGATATTGTCGCTCGTGCGTACGTACGGACTACCGTCTCCACGAACGCGATGAGATTCATTCTCCATCGTATCCATTCAAGTATAATTATCATTTGATGATTTAAAAATGATGTCTAAGGACTTGATATCATTCTAGATATGAATAATATACATCCCATTAATAACGAATATTGCTCACATAACAATGAATATAAAGTAAAATGAACCCGTTAACACCCGAAATGACGATAATTCTAAGATATTATTAACAAATCAATGTTAAAAGATCATATATGATATCATATTAAAGTAAATGATTCTTGTATTATTCAATAACAATTATTTCACCATTATATAGGAGGTAAACCTACCATCTACCAAGGAAAATGTACAAAGTAATGGATTTTCTTATCTCACTTTCAATTCCGTGAGATTTCCATTGTTCGCCATTAAATTATTGAAAGTGGTGTATTGTGTACGGACATTTGATATATATTATCATGATTCTCTTTATATTCATGTTATTCTGTAAATCATTTGATGGTTATTAACTTTTGGCCATACGACTCAGTTGATTAACGTGGTAAGGAGTTTCTTATCTCACTCTTAATTTCGTGAGATTTCCATTGTTCACCACTTAATTATTACATGTGGTGTATGTGTACTGCCCCTGATTGTATTCATTGTGTAATATACATTAATTTATGGGTACTTACATAGTCATGGTATGATCCTTCTTTCATAGTTGTATGTTTCGTAAGTTACCAAATCGATAAGGGAATTTGACATTTCAATTTCCACTCATTTGGCTTTACGCATATTTCATTGATTATATTACTCCAAGATTATGTGTGGAATCACTATTCATTTGATTATGTCATAATTTCCACTCCCCTTCCTGTGGATATACTTTTGATACACATAATCACTCTATTTATAATTCTCAAGTCATTAATATGAATTTGATAAGAGTAATTTTAACTCTTTCACCATTTGTTGAGTTAAACATCCAATTCGTTGGTGTTGTTTCTACGAGAATATGTGTGAATATCCTTTGATTGTTTTGCACTGAATATTCAATAATATTTAGTGTATTTATATTTTTCACACATAATTATGTCGTTGATTTATCCTTAACCTAAGGATAAGGCCTTTATGAGAGATTTCATCTCAATTTACATTCAATTGGGACTTCTTTGTTGATATACACCAAATCACTTTTATGTGGTGTATATAATGTCCTTTGACATAGTATATCATGAATCCCTTTATTCTCATGATATTAAAAAGTTTTGATAACCTCAATTATTTGTACTCAAGTGTCTCTCTTTTGGTTAGAATCTCTAACCAAAATACCATTTTAAAATGTTTTAAAGACTTATTCTTCTAAATCTTGCTCATTAATGTCCATGTTTTAAAAATAATTTTAAGGATTTATTTATATGGACATTAAAGTTTTAAAATTAAAACTCCCTTTAAAAGTTTCAAAGTGGTATGGGACACTTTGATTCAAAAATCTATTTTTATATGGCTTCTTGACAAATAGTGTGACTTTTAAATGATTTCAAGAAAAGGGGGATATTTCCCTAAAATAGTTTTGATGATTATTTTCATCTATGTCAACATCCTTCATTATTCATGATTGAGGTTAATGTGATACAATACAATCTTCCATATTGTATCAAATGAGTTATGTTTGACTATGGATGTTCTATTTTTATACCATTCATGGTTTGTGGTTAAAGTATTGACATTTCGTATGCTAGTTTTAATACGAATGTTTATTTTATGCTTAAACCTATTCATATGAGGAATGAATTGGACTTAATAAGTGATGGGTGTAGCCCGCTATAGCTCCTCGATGCATCGGTAGGTCTCATGAAACAAACTAGTGTCTTGGCACATGGTCGTGACAAAATCTTATTTGTAGTCTTGGCACAAGGCCTTGGCTATGTGGTTATGATAGTCTGGCATTATGCATTCCACCATTATGAAAGTGGTTATTGATATTGCATGTGATCATTCGACTAGTAGAATATCCATTTGAGTATGTAAATGGAATTATTTCATTTTATTTATAACATACCATGTTGAAAGTTCATGTTTAAAAGTCTTTTTTTAGTTATAAATTGCCTTAAGTGTTTATTCTTATTTATGAAAGCTTCTGCCATAATATTATCCTTACTGAGCATCTGAGCTCACCCCTTTCAATGTTTTATTTTTCACAGGATTATGAAGAAGTAATTTATGAATTACCTGTAGGGATAGTATGAGGGGATATGAAGACAAGATTTTTTTTATGATGTAATGTAAAAATTTATGGATGTATCTAGTTATTCCAAGGATACTAAACTAATCGGTCTTTCGAGACTTGATCTTTCTCGTGATCATGCCAATGTTATGTAATAATGCACCGACTCTAGGTAACTAGGGTCGGGGTGTTACAGAGACAATTTAATATTTAAATATTATCATGAGGCCAAAAAACATATGGCCATTCTTACTCTTTTGATTGGGAAAATTGGCGGGGGTCATGTTTCATCAGCTAGCTGCATTTCTAAATGATGACATACATAAAATTAGGTTTTGTTTCAGAGTGTATAATTTATAACTAGTAAAACACATAGCATAAATTAAAAAATTTATTAAGTGATAATCACATAATAATAATAATGGTTTATTGGTGAAATATTTACTTTTAAAAACATCATAATGGATTGAAATGAGAATGTGGATTATCCCAAGAATATCCCATATGAGTATCAAACCATGTGAGTAGTATGGAATAATTTCATGTATGAGATTACCCCGAGTGCATCCCGGAGTACCTTGTCCGAGTTGTTTCTTCTAGGTACATTTGTGAAAAAACCACATCCACTTTTAGTATCATGATATGAATGAAATTCATGGAAAATCCACATAATATATATATTTAACCAAATCTCATGGATTTTAATATATAATTTTTATGAAGTTTTATCTTAGGTTAATTTTACCTAACCAATGTTTTTCTAAATTTAGTTTCTAAGGATTATACTAAACATCATATGATACCAACTGTAACACCACGACCCCAAAAGCCTAGATTCTGTGCATTTTTTCAACACATTGGCATGATTAAAAGGAATAAAATCCCAAAGGAACAATCATTTTATTAGTACTAAAAAATTTATTACCTACATAAAAATTCAATTAAAATTAAAACCATAAAATTTAACATTGATTATATTTTGAGAACAACATTATTCTCCAAGAATAACCCTTCATACCAGTCATAAAACACTTCTTGGAATCCTGGTAAATTAAATACTATGTATGGGGTGCACTCAGATGCATAGTAAGTGTAGAAAAATACAATATAATATTTCCTAAATAATAATAAAAATTCAAGGAAGGTTATAAAAAAAATTCAATCCTTTTAAAAATATCTTATGCATAATATTTTAGGGATTAATCAAATAATGAGGCATAAAAATTAACATGGATATTATTATAATATAATAATCACATGAAATAAGAATAAATAATCTCACAATTATGGGATGAATAATTCAAAAGATCATAACCACATCGCCAATGCCTCGTTCCAAGAACATTCTTAAACCGGTAAAAATCCAAACTACTTTGTCTTATGAAAACTATCATTGCATCAAGGGACTTTCATTAACCGGTCCCCAACCAAAAGGGATTTCATTAAGAGTTCATGAAACCATCAATTACTACCTCCAATTCATTCATCTTACGAATGGGGTAAAACAAAAAAACATAAAAATCATGTTAAAACTAGCATATGAAATTTAAATACATTAACAATAAACCATGAAGGGTAAAAAAATATCACATACATAGATGATCATATCATAAAAAAGTCAATAGAATGTGGTCTCTTGTATAATAAGAAAACAACAAAAATTAAACCTAAATCTAAAAAACGATGTTGTCATAGATTAAAATAACATAATATAATCATTAAAACTATTTGAGAAAAATTCGTTTTTTACTTTGATATCATTTAAAAGTTGTGGAATTGTAAAAGAAAATATTTCTTATGAAAATAACCATTTAATATTCTAATGGAATCTTCAATATGTTAAGGAGTCAAAATGGTGAAAATAATAGATGGTTCTATATTGGTTAAAAACATTTTTCTCATACTTTGTTACAAAAGTCCAATAAGTCACCTTATAAGGAAAACGAAAACATATTCTTTTTTATAAAATATATCACCGGAAAAATTGTATACAAATAATTCAAAAATAATTTTACGAATTTGTTGGAATATATTTTTAAGAAACATGGACCTAGATTATATATAGGTCCTAGTAAATATTTTTATATAAACAACATTAGAGAGAAACAAGATTGTGGAATTAACCCATATATAAAACCATAAAAATATTACCATTGAATATTTTTTAATCAACATAAAAACCGACATTAAATTTACTTCATAATCATTTTATTTCCATATAAATAGTTATATAATATGATATAATGAAACTTAAATTGGAGAAAGGATTAATTATTTAAAAATTCAAAACATCCCATAAAACATTAGAAAATTAAATAATAAGCACAATATCATCTAATGAATCCATATATTACCTAATGATAAATAGATTCATGATATAAAATATAATAGGGGTAATACATACACCACAAACAAGAAATTGGTGGTAAAAATAGCTTATATCTCAGAAAAATTAAAAGTGAGACAGAAATCCCTTATATAGATCATATAATTATAGTGAGAATAAACATGTGACATAACTATGTTTGAAAAAAATAAATCCACTATATAAAAGTGTAAATTAATTATAAAACAACCATGGGCCATTCAAAAATATTTGTGGAAGAATATACCATAGATGTTTAACTCAGTGAATGGAAATTCAGTTAAGATTTCCCTTACATTAGGTATGATTCTCTTTGTTCATATACGTAACTAAATTATAATGGTTTTAAACACATTATTAACTTCTTCCAAAATTATAATAATATTTATTATATCATATATTATTCATTTATGACTTAATATTACATGTTTATTAATAACTTCCATGTTAAAGCAACATTTTGGGTAATAATCACATTGTTTATTGTAAGTATTTAGAATTTTTATTCTTGATATTATTACATAGATTATTATTTAAGTATATTAATATATATCATATATATTCAGTGTAAAAATATATATAATATAGAGATAAATGAAATAGAACACACTGTTCATGGAGAAAATAGGTTGTATATACGCATGAACGTTGTTTCTATTTTATTATCATATTGAATGGAAGAATGTAAATGAAATATGTAAATTATTACATTATAATTAGTATTTAATATATTTAATATTTATTCTATATATTTATTTTTATTATCAGTCTATAATGGTCTTAATGAAGGGTGAATCTCCTCACGTCGTGGAGACAGTAGGCCGTATGAACACACGAGCGACGATATCATTCCTTTAATGGTAAAATGACATGATATTGGATGCATTATTAAATAAAAAGAATTATTTTCATGTCATACTAATTATTTTTAACTATTATATTCATTATTTTACCCACCAAAATAATATATAGATGAAAATATTTTACACCATGACGTGGACACGCTAAGCCGTACATATGCACACATGGTGA
This sequence comes from Viscum album, assembly GCA_963277665.1. Taxonomy (NCBI): domain Eukaryota; kingdom Viridiplantae; phylum Streptophyta; class Magnoliopsida; order Santalales; family Viscaceae; genus Viscum; species Viscum album. Next base: position 385,688,731 of record OY728148.1, on the reverse strand, counting down.
TATTATTTTTTGTAGATTTAGTAAAATTTAGAATATGGTCATCCCATAATAATAAAAACATATTAGAATATATGATATTCAATATTTATTAATTTTTATGGAAACAACAATAGAAAATGATGTTGAAGAAGAAATGATCTTTATAAGAGTTTGTCATGCAATTATCTCTTCTTCGAGTGTCTCCTTTTGATATTCTCAAAAGGATTTTATATGTTGTCTTTAATCCAAATTAATGTCCTCTATGGTAAATTTAGGGATATTTGGAGGATAAATGTTCTGGATTTTTCTGAACTAAATGGATTTAGAGGTTTTAATAAAAGATAAGGAGAAGTTCCCTTTTATAAAATATGGGAGGGGCACTTTTGGAAAATCAAAAACTATTAATCTATTATAATGGTATTTTTGATTTAAAATTGTTCGAAAGTGTGTTACATAGAGACTAAGATTATTTTTTGATGAAATTATCTTAGGAAACGATTTTTAGGCAATTACAGATCACAAAATAGACCTTATATTTTGGGTTTATCTCTTAGTTAAATAGTTTATCTCTTACCGTGTCTACTTGAATTATTTGTACTGTTGAGTTAATATAGTTAATATAAGATTCAGAAAGAACCCAAATTTAATAATTAATGAAATATATAGAATTTTAATGTTTTTTCTCAACCTTTTAGTTATGTTTTTTATAAGATTCAATAAAATATTATTTATTTTAAAATATCATTTATGTCAATTTTCACACAATTTATTACATGATTTTTTTCTGAAAGTCGCAGAAACATGATTTCATCGAAAAAACAAAATTAAATAGTTATGAAAATATAAATTTAATAAATAAAAATATTTAATGGCATCACATATTCAAAATTATATTTAATTTAATATTATTTATATCTTTTAATCGATTATTCCTTTAATAAATAAATCACATCATCTAATTTTGCTGCCACTTAATGGAATTATTTTTTTTATAAAATTATAAGTAAATAAAAATTCTATAGATAAAATTTTATCTTTATAAATACTATTTATAGTTGACCATATTACCTATATAACCCCATATTATAAATATATAGTTATTAAAATTTAAATACGACATTTTTATCTTTTCTTTAATTAAATTATAATAAATGTACTTATCTAACACAGGTGGATTAAAAAGGAAAATATGCTCGAAATATGGTTTATTTTTGTCAAAAATACTATCCAATTAAATTATTACAAGTATTTGGGGAATTTTATATTATTATCATACTGTTTGTACCTTTAATCACCTAATATCCCATTAACTATTGTAAATAAAATTTAAAAGTTACTATTTCAAAAAAATTATGTTTATCAAATTAGACAAATTCTTTCATACTGATTAAAACCTCGTATGTCCATTTTTATAAATTCATTTTACTGAAACAATAAAATTATAATTAATGTTCATCCTATAGATGTGGCTAAAATGCTGGTAAAAGAGTCTTTCAAACGTTCAATTAATTTATATATCAAATTATATTATAAAAATTATTCCGAAGAACTAAATTGGACTAAAATATGTCACATTTATATATTTTGAGTTTAAAATAAATTTGAAGAAAAATATTTATTTAAATGAAAAAGACATTTTTAGATTCAATTTACTATTTTTCAACATCCATAAAATTTTGATTCTTTTTAGAAAAGTACCAAAACATCGCCATAAGGAAAATTTTATGTTATGAATTCAAAAAAAAGACATATATATTGATAAATAACGTATATAAATTTCATAATTTGGATAATAATATTCAAATCCACTTCTCAAATATCTTGTTTGATAGGTTATATTGTGCTTGAACTTGGTGTTGTGTGCAATAGAAGAAATTGAATTTTTTAAAAGAAGCATAACATTGAATCTCGGGGTGTTACACTAAATATATGGTATCTGTTATGAAATAAATAATTATGTAAATATGGTAAATTATCTTATAATCATTATTATGTGACAACAATTATAGACCTATGTTACATCCTCGAGATATAGAAAACATCACTTCTATGTACGTGTTGACTACAACCTCCCTGAATCATCATGTTTCATTTTTTAATCACCAATTAGATTTGATTGCTATAATGTTCTATTAAATTGATATTTATGATATAATTTTATAAATGGTGAATAATTGTTTGATTTCTTTTCGTTATATTAATTTTTAAGTTTAATCATCACCCACACGTACGTATAGACTATTGTCTACCTGAACTGATATAATTAATTTATAATTACTTATTTATATAAATAGTTATTAAATTTTATATAATTATTAAATATGATATTAATTACATTATTAATATTAAATAAATTATGGATATATGATCATAAAAAAATTATTGAGACTTTTAAATGAAAACAGACATGAAAATTGAAGTTGTTATCACTCAAAACAAGGTTTTTATATAAAAATTGATGACAAAAAATGAGTTAATATGTTATAATTAAATAATATATTCTATGATATATTTTTTATGTGTATTTAATATATTTTTTATTAAATCTATATTAATTATATAATAGGGTTAATTTTGTACAAAGCATGACCAGACTGGGGGTACTGGTTTATGTTATAATCTTATTTCTTTTTGGGATTATTAAATAAAAAATTAATTAAGGGAAATTTTATGCATATTATCCTATAAACCACATGTATTTTATTCTCCTATGGTAATTCCTATATTTATTTAGTATCATTACCAACTTTCTATCTTCATTTTAAATATTCATTGAGGAAATGTTTATAAATAAAAGGATAACATATTCCCCTATTGGTCAAAAATTTTATTATTAAATGTAAATTATATTTAGAATTTGTCTATTAATGTTCTTAATAATTATTAAAATATTTTAAAATTTAAATTTTTACTAAAATGAATTTTATTTAATGTTTTTAAAAAATAATCATTCTATATGTTTTTTGAAGAATTAATTTTTTAGTTTTTACAAAAAAATGAAGATAATGTCTTCATTAATCATCTACAACATTAAATATTGTTCCATATAACAAATATGTTATTTTATTGAAATATTAATTTCAAATCTTATAATATTATTTTTGAATAAAGCGGGTTTCTCAAAATTCTAGGAATTTTTACTGAAAATGTCATCATATGAAAAAAGATTTTTTTTGATTTTTTCAATGAAAAAGTAAAATGATAATTTAAACGTATTTATCATCTATGTCAACATCCATTACTATTTCATATGCTTCGTTTTGGATAATATTTAATGATACCATCCACGTTATTTCCTTAAATGGCTTAATTTAATGCGATGGCTAACAATTTATGAAACTTATTTCTATTACATAACATATACAACGATTAATTGGTGAATGATTTATGAAATTGTGTAAAACATTTGTATTTTTATTATGTAACATGTTTTTATGTTTGATCCTCTCACACCTAAGGTTTTTAACACTTTATTAGTTTATTTTCGAATCTATGTTTTCCTCTCACGTCTCAAGTGTGACAGGGATTAATATTTTAAAGATTATTTTGTTTAAGTTTGGATCAATGGTTATTCCATGAGTTTTAACACTCTTTATTGGTAATATTTTATAGTTTTTGGGGTAATAGTAGGTGGAACTTAGATGAACATATTTTTGATAATTGTGCACCCTTACCTAGGAAACAATATGGAAAAGTAAACTTTTTTGGACAGTGGAATCCTATATGGTCTATTCACAGTTTTTAGAAAGAATGGACTAACCATGCAGCATGAGACTCTTGGATAGTGATGGGTGCATGGATTCTATACAGTTAGGTAAACTATGTGGGAAAACCATCCTCCATGTCCAGGTCATTAAAATATATGAAAATTACCTTTATTCCCTCTTATGATTTAACACCATGTCCACCCTTCCTTGCCCCATTCGAGTTTTCCAGCCCTAGGAACCACCCTCTATCACTCTTTCCTCCATTGGGTTCCCATTATTTTGTGATTTTGGCATGGTAACATCATTAATTCATCAATTTTGTGGCTTATCCGTTTATTATTCCTAGATTCAACGTGGATTTGTTCCCCTTTCAGGAGTTCATATTTTTTAGTGGTATGTTTTGGTTCATAGGGGGTTCAATATTATGTGGTTTAGTTAGATATTAATCATGGATATCTAATATTTCCTTGTTAGGGCCTTGTGGTGGATTGATTTTTGTTTCAAAACAATTTTCAGAAGTATCCAATATTGATGTATGTGGTTCCTGGATTTTAAATTATAAGATGATTTTTAATTTCTTGATTTTTTACATGAATGTATTTTATGGTGTAATTGTGTGGTGATAAATATATTATGGAAGTGATTCTAATTGAATATAATTTAAAAGTAGATTTTATAAAGTACAATTATAAATTTTTTTGTATTATTCATAATGATGTTCCATAAAAAGGGTTTTATGCCATGTGTGGAAGGTTTAAAATGGTATTTAAATGGAATTTAAAAGTGAAAAGTGATTTTTTAAATTAAATGATAATTGTTTCACATTATCATCCTTATTGTGAATACCTAAAATAAATTGTGGATTTTCTAACTGTTGGGAAACATATTTTATAAATTTTTTAGGTTCATTTGTGGATGTGAAAAAGGAAATTTAAAATATAAATTATGGTATTTCTAATGAAATAATCTTATGATGTTTTTAAATTGGTTTTATAAATTGTGAAATTGGGTCAAAATCTACTTCCAAATGTGTTTTGTGTATGTTTGTAAATTGGGAATGGTTTTGGCGAAGTGTGTTGGGAGATATTCTTGTGTGTTTGGAAATTTTTTATTATGTTGTGAATGTATTGATATATGTGACATGTGACTGTGAAATTGATCGACAATAAGACCTTACATACAATGGTGAGAAAACTATAACTAGTATAAATGTTTTTCTAAGGTTTAATGCCTCGATTCTTCTAGTGAATTGATACCAGTTGACTTGAATGTGGAGATTCCCAGATTCAAATAGTAGGATTAGAGATTACACCCCTAACTAAACTATAATGATGATTTTAGACCACTAGAATTTTGGATATATTCATTTATAATGTCTCATGTATGAGGACACTGATGTATGTGGTTTCTATTCCATGTTTCAACAATTTATGATATTTATATATTCCCACAAGTGCTTTTTACCCCTAGGGTTTTACCCATGGTGCACAATTTTGAGATTATTCTTTTTTAATTTTGTTCCACATTTCGGTATATAGTAGTACTTTTTTACACATTTGTGAAGAATGTTTGTTTAGAAATAGTTTTCCAAATAAGTGTTTCCTTGAGGAAGTATTTTCTCAAAATATTTTCCTAAAAATGTATCAATGTGTTTTTGTAATTGTGCATTCTAATTTGCCTTATCATGTGGTATAATGAAATATTTTATTTTTTGTGGAATCCAACGAGGATTTGGATGAAACCAAACATACATTGTTAGATTTATATAGGTTTCGTTACGTATAACCCAGGAAAAGGAATGGAATTTCATGGGGATGATGGTGGATTCAGTTTTTAGTATTCAACTTGTTAAAGGTGTTTTTGTGGTGTCTAGAGGGTGATTTAACTCATATTTTGCAATGTTTTTTAGACTTTGTGTGGTTTCATTTCTATTGTAATATTTTTGATATTTGTTAAATTCAAAATCATTGAAAATAAATCAGTTGAACCTTTATTTGTTATGTCACTAGCTATTTTTTATTGTTATATTGTGTTGACTAGTTATCGTTATACTCAAGGGTAAAATAATTACCAATGAACTTATGGATACCCATGAACTTGTTTATATCCCATGGATATTGGGAATTCCTTTATAGCCATGTTTTAGAATGGTCTGGGTTTCATGTTTGATGGAATCTATATTGGATCATGAAAAAAATGTATTTGAGCAGGATGGTTCTTTAGATGAACTGTATTTTAGAGTACCCTATGTAATTTGGGATGCCAAGGTAAATGGAATAGGATTGTTAGAGCATGTGGTGTTGGTTTATTGGTTTATATGGCCAACACATTCTGAACCAAACATAGAGTTTCCAAGAGAAATTTTATTTTTTTGGTTATTTAGTCCATGTGGTTGTTTTATACTTGAGAAATTATGGATACATGATTGGAATATGGCCCCCAACCATAGCTAATAATCACACATTGGTATTATTTTCTCCTTGTGTGTTTTTTTTTAAAACTAGTTTTGGAACTGTGAAAAATTTATTTAATGTGGTAATGGTTTTATTATGTGTAGGTTGAAATTAATTTTCAAAATGATTCTGAAGGGAGATTTTCAAAAGAGGATTTTGGAAAAATGATATTTCGGTAAAGTGGGAATGATTTTATTGAGAATTATATTTTTCAATCAAAATGTTGGAATATAAAAAAATTTTGTTCTTAAAATATAATTTTTTTTCAACATGGTTTTGGAAACATGTTTAAAAAAGAATATATTAGTTTTTAATCAAATTATTACTGATGAAATGAGATTTCTTAAGCTATTGAAAAATGTGTTGACTGAGATGAAATTTAATTTTGAATGGAATCCATGAGATTTTTTTGGGGAAAGATGAATTGATTTGATGTGAGGGATTTAATTTTGAATTTTTAATTTCTAATGACTACTATTTTGAAAATGTTATGAATTTTGATATTTGAAGTAAATTCTGATGTTGAAAACATGGATCGAATGTATTTTTTATGAAAAGGTGATAAGTTGTGTTTTTTACTTTTGGTGTTTCCATTAGTAACCACATGCATTGGAATGTGTGAAAATGTGTATGGTCAATGGAAGTAGTGGATTAGTTACCTATTTGTATTGATAATATGCAGGCATGAGGCTCTATGGAATACCATTGGTGAGTGTGCAACCCACCAAGATGGTTTTCTTTTCAAATGTTATTTTATGAGAATCTGTGATATTTTGATAACAAGTAGTAGTGTAGTGTGTCACCTCGTGATTTAGGAATGTATCATGTGGGGTGTTTTGATTTTAAGAAATATTCTTTTTTATTGGTATTTCTTTTTTGATATCCTTATCTATGATTTGGTATTGAACTAATGGTTATTGGTCTATTTTGATAAATGATTTGGGAAAACTTTGAGTTGTTTACAATTTTGAGTTAACGGATAGTTCTTGGTGATTTTTTGAAGAGATATTAGTTTTGATTGGGTATATAGTTTTCTAGAATTTCTACTGAATTCCCATATATGTTTTGATGGATTTATATGGTGTGAACAAATGGGGTTCTGCATTAGAAAAAACTATAGTTGATCAACCTATTGAATTTAATATTTAGTTTCAAATGATAAATCCACCTAACTTTTAGTGTAAAGATGATTCACTCAAAGAAGATTAGTGGATGTCAGACATATAATGATATTCGTTCTCCTTTAGTTTTTGTAGTTGTTAAATATTATGTTTTATACCTTTCTTCTTTAACTTTGGACCGGTATGTAGTTGAAGTATTTTTCTTGAATAAAACCTCAGTAAGATATTATCTGGGTGTTCTTCAAGGAATTGTTCATCTTGTAATTTTTCTATAAGTTATAGAAGGTGAGAAAGGGAATAGAAATATGATGTCTATAGAAAGGTGTTGGAACAACAACAATTTTTTGTGTGAAAGTATTTCCTTATATTCTAGATTGGGTTGTAGATGATTTATCAAAATATTATCAGTTTCATAGTTGGATTCATTAAATTCTAAATTATAATTTGTTTTAAATCAACTTAACCACTTTTTATAATATGGTACAAAAATATTTTTATATTGAGGGTGTTCTATTGGGTTTTCATGATGAAAATAATCTTTCTCCAATATCTATAAGTGCTGATGGTAAATCCCATAATGATATTGGGAAAGAAACTCGAGTTGTTGGTGATAGTCTTAGAATTAATGTACCTCGTTATCTTTCTTCAATTTCATATTAGTGTGAGGTCATCGTGTGTCATCGGTTCTGAAATCATGACCATAAGAAGTCATTATTTCCAAATTCTTTGATGACCCACCATACCTATGGATTATTAGGTCACTCAAAATAGTTTTATTAGGGTGTTTGAAGGAGATAGTGTGGATCCAGTGCGTAGGAGTAGTGTGTTCTTTGGGCATAGTTTTTAGTCCCTTTATATGCATTCCTATTTGGTTTTAATGGTTGTTTTAGTGGTGTTTTGTAGTGTTTTATTCACATTAAAATATAAAATTTTGTTTTTTGTGGATTTCTTATGATCTTCAATTTCAATGGATGTGTGATTTTATTTTGTAATATTGTTAATCACTCCATATTCAATGGGGCAGTTCTTATTGATTGTTTCAACTCTGTTATTTCCCTTTCAATGTTAATGGGTATGATGAGTTTGTATCTAATTGATCAGTATTTTTCTGGATAGATGATGTTCGAATCAATAATTTTCATCTCCGAAAATTGAGGTATTATATACTTCAAGAATTAGTGCTCCATCCATATAAGACAGAGTGAAGTTTTCTAAAAGGCAAGAATCCTTGGAATGCGAGGGGCCATGGTCAAGATTCTGCCATTAGTGTGGGAATGGGGAAAATTAATGTCCTTCGATGGTAGATTTCTTATCAGGAAAGGACTTCTTTTAAGGAAATATGTAGAGATTTATCATTTCATTATTATTACCCTTGTGGATTTAAGATTTCCTCCATTGTTATGAGGATGCGTGGTAGTTTTGTTTTCATGGAATTCCAGGGGTATGAATTTTTGAATATGGGGATACAATTTGGATTCCCTTGGACAACTAGCCTTCATTAGTATGATTTTTTTAAGACCGTGGGTTGGGTTGGTGATTCCTTCATCACATTCTTTCCCCTTATGGTGTGAGTTTTATGGTTTATGTGGAGAGTTCTATGTTGAATCATATAGTTTTTACAATGTTTATCTAATATAGTGGGTTTCATATGGTGGGAAGACAAACTTCAAGTCTCAATGTATTTTCTTCTATTTATTATTGTATACTCCTAATTTATAATGTTTGGAAGTTTTTTCAGCCTCTTCTATAGAAAATTTTGTTTGGTTTCTAGCATTTTTTGGTAGGATGTAATTTCATTTTGATGTCTTTAAATTTTCATTTCCTATACATTTGAGTGAATTTTCATCTTTTGAAAAGATTATATTCATGCATCCTATCATTTGATAGAAGTTTTCTAGATTTATTGGGTTGATTCATTTTGTGGTGAATGTATTTTTCTTATTTTGAGTGGTAAGATCATGTAGGTGTGGGAATCATTGGACTCTTATTGGTCAACTATAATATGTGGTGATTTTATGGTTGTTTAATTTGTCATGGTGGGGATAATTTTCACACCCATGTTTTTTCTTTTAAACATTATTTTGATTTATTTTTGGGTATCTGTTGACCTTCCATGTACTGGGTGGGAGGGGTTTAAATGTTTATGGTTTTTCGCTTAATTTTCAACATGTGGTTATTACATGAGCTTTACAATGAGCATTTAGTTAAAATGGGAGTTTTTCAGTAACAGTAGGTGGGGTATGGTTGAGGAACTATTTGAAAAACCATGCGCCCTTACAAAGGAAAAAGTGTGGCCAAGTGGTATTTTTGGGTATTGGGGAACTGCACTATTTGGAAAATGTTTTCTAACCAAGTTGTTTAACCATGTAGTACATTACACATGGATATTTATGGGTGTATAGTTACCGAACATTTAGGAAATCCATGTTGGAATACCATGGGCCGTTTCCATGTACTTTAAATTTTTTAAATTTACCTTTTTGTCCCCTAGTTATTTAACCCCAAATCCTCCCATTCTCACCGCATTTGTTAATTGTATTAGGAACCTCACTAATACCCTCTTTTCTCCCTTGGGATCTCTTCATTTTGTGGTTTTATGGATGGAACGACCCTTATTCATCATTTTAGTGGTTTCTCCCTTAATTATTACCTTTTTATAGTATTTTCAGTCCTCCTTTATTGAATTTTTGTTTTGTATAGTTATATTTGAGCTAAAGGGTATTTGATCTATTGTTCTTTATTATTATCTTGATGATGGTTTTCTAATATTTTCTTTTTAGGGTTTTTGGCGGTGCAAGTGGTTTGAAACCAATTTTCATAATTTTTCCCTCTTGAGGTTGGTGGTTCAATGATTTTACAATATACTATGATTTTGAATTATTTTATTACATTTATGAATGTGTTATATTTTTTAACTATGTGGTAATAATAATATGGTCAATGTGTATTTTTAAAGGGAAATGATAATTTTTTGTGTATTCATCATTTTGATGTTTCATAAAAAGGGTTTTATGCTTCATGTGAAAGGTGAAAACTGGATTTCAAAGGGATTCAATTGTAAAAATGGGCTTCCTAAATGAAATGATAATGGTATCACATTTTCTTCTTATTCTTGGTCATTAATAAGAATATTTAATTGTGTAAATGACAAGAATAATGATTTAAAAATGATTAGGGTTCATGTGAGGATTTACAATGCAAATGGTTAAATTTATATTGTGCTATAATTTTTAATTTTTCAAATGGGATTCTTAAATTATTCATGTAGTGAAAAATGTATTTCTGAATGGTTTTAGTGTGAGTTTGGGAATTAATAAATGATTTCGTTATGTTGATGTGGTGATTTCCTCATGTTCGTGGGATATTTGGTATATTTTGGGACAATGTTGATTTATGTAACTTGTGAATATTAAATTGATCACAAAGGGATTCCTAGGTACCTAGGTAGGGAAATAGAACCAGTATGCTAGTGATACAGAATTGGAAAATCAAATTCTTGTAGTGCATTAATTTTATTTTACTTATAAGTGGAAATGTAAATATTCCATTAATATGATTCTTGATTAAAAAACTAACTAAAATATTATTTTTTTTCAATAAAGCTATAATTTTTGTTATATAACTGAATTTAGGCTTGGGAATAAGGGTGTTGTGATTGTGGTTGCTATACCATGATTCATTGAGGTGTGAGGTTTCTAGATTTCAACTTGTGCTTGTTACGCTTAAGGATTTACCCAATGTTCTTTATTGTGACATGATTATTTTTTATGTGGTGACATATATCTATATATGGTGGACCGTATGTGTACTTCATATGGAATCATGTTTTCTGAGAAATGATTTTCTTTGAAAGTTTTTTCTTGACAATGGTTTTTATTAAAATGTTTTATTATTTTTTTCTAAAATGAATTAGTGTAATTGTGTATATATTTTTTTATTCTAATGGTGTTCCATGAAATATTTTCATTAGGTTAACATATTAGTGGGATTTGGATCAAAACACTACATAAACCATTTCATGTATGTACACATCATTATGTATGACCATTGTAAAGGTATGATGTGTCATGGTGATGATAGTGGATCTGGATGTCATTCTTCAACTTGTTTCAGGTATTGGGGTTGTTTGTTTGAGGTTAATTCTGATCATGCTTCACATAGGTTTTTGGGACATTTAGAGGTTTCTGTCCTACTATAGTGTTTTTTTATTTTGGTTAAAGTTGTAAACTTTTAATCTAAAAAGATGTGTACCTTATTTGTTAATTTTATCAATTATGATATATTTTTCTATTTTTTTTAATTATGGTCATATTCATAGGTAAAATAATTCCAAATGTTTGAATTTAATACCCATACACATGTTTGGAGATAGTAGGGATCGTGAAAGACCTTCATGAAATGTTTTAGAGTGGACCAGGTGATGGGTTGGATGGAATCCCGACTAGGTTTGTGACAGAACATTCCAATTAAATGGGTAAATCCTTATATCTAATGGGATAATTAATGTAAATGTTTTATGTTCTCAATACACAATGGGAGACAATTAGAGATTCTATATCCACTATTGTATGAGAAAAATGTGGTGATAAATGATTAACTGTGACATTACAAATGTTTAGTGATGGATGATCTTTTATTATATGATTTTCCATGTAGTTATCCTTGACAAATGATATGGTTTCTATTAATATTATAGTTCCACACTCTTCTAAAATGTTTTTATCCATTCTATTGTAAATGGTTGTCAATGGTTTATTTTAGATGATTCCCTAATCTTTTGACATGATAATGATTTTTGATATGACAAATGATTATGATATATGAATTTCCATGTTATATTCTCTATTGGTAATATAATTTTCTCATAAACATATCATCTATAAAAGTTTATATATTATAATTGATATATTCCTTTTTTACACAAACATATATTATGATCTATCATCTTATTATGGAGTAATTTTACATAGTTTATAAATAAGGTTAAATAATATGATGAGTCTAGGGGGTACCTTATTTAATGAATGTTGTTAGTGACAATTAGTATTGTACGTAAATATGTTTTTTGTGTATCTAGTGTCAAATTAATCTAACAGTTTATAGTTATTAGTTATAAAATGTTATTAACTGTTTAGAATATTTAATAAAAAATATTTAAAAACTGTATATATTATATGTTGGTTTCCTAAACTGTTTTAGGATAAAGGTCTATTTTTTTGTAATTAAGGATTAGAGAACATTATTGAGAACCCTAGAAATAATATCCTATATAGGATAACTTCCTAATATTTAGGTAGATAAATATTATTTTTCCTTGAAATAAATCCATGTATAGATCAAACACATGGACAACGGTTTGGAATAGTTGCATGTAAGTGTAATAAAATATACAAGTGTTAGTTAAGTATAAACAAGACGTCATTCTATTTCATGGTGAATGAGAACATAGTATTCACCATGTTTAACACTCCTAGGAAATATTATTATTTTAATTAATATTTTATTAATGAAGTATTATAAATGATATAAATAAATAATGACCATATATTACCTTGGTTAATACTAGTGTGTTATGTATTTAAAATAAGGTTTGAGGATTTATATATAATATGAATAAATTTTCATGATAATCTGATTTCTAACTCTGATTAGTGTAGTATGATGATTACAATATGTTTTTTTGGTTTTATTCAGTCATTGTAACTATAAATATTCATGACAAAAATGAATATTATGGACAATGCTATGATTGTACTAATAAGTAATCGAATTTTATAGTATCTTGATTGAAAAATATTTTTGTGATGTTTTTAAATAATTATCCATACATGAATCATTGTAATATCCCAAAAAATTAAATGATTTAAAAATTTATTGTTTATTCTTCTACAAGACAACATAAATCTTATATTAGCAGGACTTCTAATCCACTGGTGGTTGAGAGATGGATCAGTACAACTGGGAAAATTATTTTTGTTATGTAGTGCTCGAAAGATGAAAATATTATCATAACCATTTATCAATATTATGGAAACTATATTAATGGAATAATATTGTTAATATTATTGGGAAAGGTAAAAAATTTGACTTAATAGAATTGAATTTTTAATGACTTGATATTTTTAAAATGGAAATTTTCTTCATATAATAGTGTAATTTTTAGTTATATACTATAAATCATATGCACCACCTGATGAAACCAACAATATTTTATTATATTAATATATAATCAATTTTAAGAGAAGAAAACATTCCATATTGATTAAATATATTATAATGAGACAAAAAGTTTCCAATAATATAATTATATGAAATTTTTTATTTTCCCAATCCCCTAGAATTAGCATGCATGAATTATACAGTTGAAATAAAACTAAATATCTTTAATTAATTATGAATATTGAAAGTAAAAATAAATAGTACATTCTAGGAAAGTAAACGTGAATTATGAATAAATGAAATATTAGTTATATATAATAAGTTGTTAACCTAATAGATATTAAACATATGACAATTGGAATTGTAATCTAATCATTGGAATAGTAATTTTACATTTAGAATAAAAATATTACAATTTGAAACAGTAACTTTATCATTATATTAATAACCTAATATATGGAAATTTAATTAAAATTTGTTTACTTATAACATAAAAATATTATATATTTACACAATTTTAGAATTAAATACATGGTTTTTAAAATAATATATTTATTTTTTAATTTTTTTATAAAAATTGTTTTCATAGGTATTTTATAATAAATAAAATTATTTAAAATAAAATTATTTATATAAAGTGGATTTATAAATTAATATTAGGTTTCCTATATTTATAATATAATTTTATGAGACCATTAGTCAATTTTTAAAGTGTCAGAAAATATCATAATATTATTATTGATCTCTTTTAAAAAATGTAGAATTTTTTTAAAAATTAAACTTCTAATATTCATTAAATTATTTTCCTAATATGGAAATAATTTTTAAAATTTAATCCTCGTTAAATGAGTTTGGTTATTTTTTGGACTTTTTCTAAAATAGTTGAGTTTTGGGGGAATAGGGAAATAATGTAAAATATGATATTAGACAATATAAGTTAAATACATGATTTTTTAAATCATGAATGATCTAAGAACCCATTATTTAAAAATCTCATTTATTAGTTACTCTATATAGTAACAGTAATCAATAATATTGTAATTTATTATCCAAATTAATAAATTAATGTATATAATATTCGAAAATGGACATATCATCCTCTTATAAATACTACTCCCTCACAACCAATTCACCTCACAACTTATAGTACATGAATCTAGAAAAATTATTCTTAGACTCCTTCCCAATAATCTTTTTTATGTAATGATGATGTTGGACTCACCAAAATACCATTCAAATGTTTTTTAATTGAAATCCGAAGAGGAGACTTCCAAATGATATTGTAATTCCCTCAAATGATTTATTTAATTCTCATTATCTTCATCCCCATAAACAAATTCAATTAAAATTGTATTAATATATATAGTATCATATATATAATTTTATTTTATTTTGTTATGGTAATATCCACCAACAACCCTTTTATCTTTCCCTCAATTGATTTTGAAAAAAAATGTTGTTTAAAATATTGGTGGTTGACCGCCTACATAAAAAACCAAACATATTTTTTCTTCACATACTTACAGGATGGTTATAAAAATATATATATGACTATATAAGATAATAAAAATTTATTAACAATTATTTAGAATTATATATTGTTATAATAAATATTTAATTAAATAAAAATAATCCAGTTCATGAAATTTGTTAAAATATCTTAATGAACATAAAATATAATGCTAGTGTTTTTACTATTAAAATATTCCATATGTAAAAAAATATGGGTATTTGGTACCATTGAAATTTATAAAAGTACATGAATACCATTTCATTAAATTTTTTGATTTATAGTCTTGTTTTATAGAACCATATATAATTATCCTTTCATA
Organism: Viscum album; assembly: GCA_963277665.1. Taxonomy (NCBI): domain Eukaryota; kingdom Viridiplantae; phylum Streptophyta; class Magnoliopsida; order Santalales; family Viscaceae; genus Viscum; species Viscum album. The sequence continues at coordinate 385,673,480 of OY728148.1, read as the reverse complement.
TTTTATATAACCATAAATAATTACCCACAACTGACTTTTCTTTCAAAACTATTAAAAAACCATCAAAGCAATGAAAAAAACATTACATATAATGTTAGTGGTTATTTATAAATAGAAAAAAATTATAATAAAAAAATATCAAATTTATTTATTATTAATTAATGAATTAATGAATTTTATTTAATTATTTAAGAAATTAAGTGGATGTGTGTAATTATTCTAGAACATATGTTAAGTGATATCTCTGAACCACCCTTTTTCATTTGGGTTATGAATTTTTTCTCTCTAACACACTTTCTCTATAAAATAGATGTTACAAAATTATTATTATATAAATATATCAATCTTATATTTATACAAGCTCAATATCCATTCTATTGATTGTGTAATACAATTATCATATTCATTTATCAAATAACAAATGATTATGATGTTTGATTAATTCCATTATGCCGAACACATAAGTATTCAGAGGTTATGAAGCGTGCACCATGATAGAACTCCAACTCTTTTTTTAATGGGTTTTTCAAATGAGATTGATTATATGTTATTTGGAAGTGAATATAATCCATGTTGGAACTCAATCCACTATTTGAGGTTGTATTAGATATTAGACTTTCCTTACATTTATGTTTACTTTTATATGTTTTTCAATAAAATAATGATTATATTTTCTTTTTTTGACTCCTCGATGTGATTTTTTTTATGATTTTTCTCTTTTATGATAAAATTTATGACATTTTTTCCCATTCCATTCATTGCTATCATGTTTTTTTCCTTTTTGTTATTTGTAGTCACTAATTTCTTGTATGTATTACGAGGGCTATCCTATTATTATTTAAGTGAATCAAGAGATTCCAAGCTCATTATATATAATAAAATAGAGATAAATTGGTTTAATTTATATTTGGATATACTATAAACCTATCCTTCCAAATACACTAGGTCTCATGATCATTGAGTTGTGGTTATTGGATGTTTAGTTTGAAATTCATGTAAAAATATGTGTAAAATTATCGGGACAATATATATGGTTTCATAAAATGTTATATTTATTTTTGGGTATTATTAATTGAGAACATTAGTGATAATTGTATAGAAAAGATTATGTATAGGAAAATATCCCGAAATTATAGTGAATTACATAGTTATTGGTTTAGAAAAAATTATATCAATGATTAGATATATGCATCGGATGTGGCTCTAGCATAGTTTTAACAATGGTTAAAAAAACCAAATGGGTGATTTTTGTATTAAATTAATCATATCCTGGAATATGTAAAACATTCCTTGCTAAAGAACTAGTTTGAAACTCCATGGAAATATACTTAAGAAAATTCACAAACTCATTACAAACAATTACGAAAGTCATGAATAGATATCCGGTTTGAAAACATAATATAGAGATTAGTGTGAATAACAGTGATTGAAACCTAGAGACTAATAATTCATGGATTATTTAAATCTTAATATTTTCTCCTTCCATGTTCTTAGTTTCTATTTTAATTTCATATTATTAATATATTCTGATCACTATTTTTATTTTATTTTATAGAGGGAAATATGAGGAACCAAGATGAAAATAAAAATGATAGGAAATTTTATGATTTCATTAATTTTATGAGTTTCATAATGTTAGTGGAGGATGTTAAAAACATATTATAATTTCTTTTACAAAATCATGCTATAAATAATAATATGAATAATGTGAAATACCATCCTTCTCCAAAGAATGATAATGTTGTGACTGGTACTTTAAGTGACAATGTAATCCTACCTTTAGTGAATATTTTAACCCCATAATCATATAAAAATGTATTAAATTTATTAATAAGATATTTTATATCCTCCAATTCTAATAAAAAGATAAATCATTTTTCATTCTATCATCTTTAAGGGGAAAATGATCAATGTTGTACACTGATCAAGAATGTGATGTTTGAAGAGGATATTTTTTCCAGAGAATAGAACGTAAATAATAAAATATTTTTTAATAAATATTTTTTCAGAAATCTCCATTTTAAAAAATATTAGGTTTTCCTTTGATTAATGATTAGTCAATTAAGGGGTTTGAGGAAAACGTGACAAGGATTTCAAGGTATGCCTCCATCTTCTTCCTCATCACAAAAAGTAAAGAAGACCCATTCTTTATTATGTTAAAGTTGAATCTAGGACTGATTGACATTTTTGAGAGATTATAATATACTATCCATTATTTACATGAGGATGATATGTAGATCAGTGACTTCGAGTGGTCTCATGAGGATAAGGGTAAAAATAATTAAATATAAATTACATTGGGATTATCAAATGATGAATCTCCAAGAGGAAAAAACACAACATCCCTTATGTAAACAAATATGTGAAAAATACTCCTGGAAACAATCTCAATGGAATTGAGGTTTAGATAAATTCTAGAAATAGGGGGAATGATGATAATGATTTCTGAATAAAGTTAATGAAACATACAAATACAATGAATGAAAATGAGTTTCAGATCAACACTCATCCTGTAGTATAATGTTTCAACAATAAATTACATGATCATTATGAAACAAATTACCAAATCTGAGAGTTTTCTGATATAATAAATGATTAAAAACATTAATTTCAGTAGATAAAATAAGGGAATATGTTATCACTACTATTGTGATGGATCTTGACAATAATGCAGGGAAAAGTATGGTGGTTATTCATTAATTAATAAATAATGTGATATTTAATTCTAATTATATTCATTACTTTATATCATGATTTTTTTGTTGAACTATTCAAATACCACCACAGAACATGCTGTTTGATCTATCAATAATAATATAAAATAGAGAAATTATTTCATCACAAGTATATATCTCATTCTCAGTCAATGATTGTAGACTAAACCTCCCATAAAATATTATCTTGAACCATTAGAGAAGATTTATTCAATATTGTGAATAGATTTTCTCTACTTATATAAATCCAACATAAACTATCGAGAGAGGGTGGTCACTATAAAAAGCCTGATACATCATCCCCTTTTGTATATGTGTAAGGAGGAAGATGAATCAATATTGGAAATATCACCTCACTTGTGGATATTATTTCTAAATGAGAAAAAAAATATTGATGAAATGGCTGAGATGATAGAGACAATCATGATTGAAGACATTACCATTGTTATGGATTAAATTTGTGTAGTCCCTGAAGAGTTTTCTAGACTTCATCCTAACAGATAGGTTGAGTTCTCTATCTAACCTATACAAAGATCTCTACTCATATCCAAGAATCCTAAGAGTTTGGTCACATTTGTGATGTTACAAATGAATAATTAGTTATATGAAAAATAGTACAAGTATTTTATAGTCCTAAGTGATCAACCATTGGTTGTACCTATCCACGTCATCAAGAAGAAGTATATTTCTATACTCATCTTAATTAACTATCATAAACTCTACAAAATCATGATAAATAAACAGTATCTTCTACCACAAATAGGTGACTTGTTCAATAAATTATGTGGGGACCAATAATTCTCTAAGGTGGACCTTTGGTTTGTATATCAACAATTAAATGTGAATATGGAAAATATAACCAATACTACATTTTGAACATGTTAATGGAAAATTGATTTCATAGTGATTCCATTCAGACTCACTAATGATTAGTTAATTATTGTGGGCACAGTGAATAGAGTTCTATAGATACCTAAAAAATTGGATGTATTTATAGATAATAATTTGATATACTCAAAAATTTAGGATGAACATGGGGAGAATATGAATACTATGTGAAAGCCTCTTAGAAAGGAGAATCTATATGAAAATATAGTAACATTTTGTTATTTATTGAGGAAGTATAATTCTTATGGAAAGTTATAAGTAAAAAATGTATATCTACGAACCCGTATAATATAATGGAAATTGATAATTGTCCCCCACATATTTTTAATATAAATACATAGTTTCCATCTACTATATGGGTATTGTTATTGAATACGATCAAATTTTCACGATTTTCAAAACTGCTGATCTTGGTTAATCATAAAGGAGAAAGGGGTTTTTATACAAATGAATGTGAAGAGAGATTCATGGAATTTAAAAATAGGAATATTATTAAACTATTCCAAAAACATTTCTTAGTTGGTGAAATTGCCTTGGTATATAATCATTCATTAAAGAATGGATTTTTTGTGTACTAATGGAAAATGAAAAAAAGATTGCCTACACGTTATGGAAGTTGAATGTTCATGAGAAAAATTATCCAACACATGACATGATGTTTGCTATTGTGATATTTAGATTTATAATATTTTGGCATTACATATATGGGGATTAGTGTGGAATATATAATGATAATAAGATAATAAAAAATATATTCAAATAGAAGGAACTTCATATGCACCAGAAAAGATGGTTAGAGATGATAATATACTATACATGCTGAATAAAATACCATCATTGGAAAGAGAAAATGAGGGAAATTCTATAAGATGAAAGTATTTTAAAACGTTATTTATGATGAATGTTGAGATAGATCTAATATTCTTATAGTTTAATAGGATAATCATATGAATCATAGAAATATATCATTATCATTCCACTCTTATATAATTTCTTAACCTTCCTTCTAGAGAAGATAATGGATGATCAAAGAGATGATGTTGATATATAGAATAATATGGAATCTATATGAAATGTGAAATCATTGGAGTTCAATATTTATGAATAAAGATTTCTATGATTTAGGCCATGACTAGGTGTAATATAAAATACTGATATAAAGTAGAAACTAATGAATGAAGAACAAGGATCAACTATCTCCATCCAACCAAAGTGCATGGAGATGCATAGATATATCTGAGAGTACTATTGGTGAATGTATATGATGAAGGATATCAAACAATTTACCTCAAAGTTCCTGATATTTCAGTAGTTGAAGGCTGAAAGGAAGGAATAGAATGGATTGATGAAACCATTAACCATACCTTTATGTAAATGGGAAAACATAACAATGGAATTTTTCACTAGTCATACAAAGACATCAAGTGGAAATAATGCTCTATGGGTGGTTTTGCATCTTCATACAAAGACATGTGATTTTATTAAAATTAAATAGAACATATCATTAAATATACTTGTAAGGATATACATCAATGAAGTGTTGAGGATGTATCGAGCATAACTATTGATTATATCTAACCATGATATGAGATTTATCTAAATTTTTTGAAAATTTTACAACATGATATAAATATTTAATTGAACATTATTATATTTTATCATCACCAATCGGATTGAAAATATAAGAAAATTATCCAGAAGCTAGGAAATGATATTGAGAGAAAGATAGATGGACTTAAATACAGGATGGGTTCAACATCATCCTCTCATCAAGTTACTTTATAATAATCGTTTCCACTCTTGAATCCAAATATATACATAAAAATACTTTTATTGGAATATATGCAGAACACTTATGTGCTAGGATGAAGTTGGTGAATGAATGATTCCGGGTCCTAAAATGGTTGAGGAAATAGTAGAAAAGATATGAACGATTCAGTAGTACATTAGGGATACTAAAATTCCATATAAGAGAGGTGATAAACATATATGATGAGGCCTGAAATTTGAGGTTGATGATAATGTATTCTTTTATAAATCACCATGGAAGAGAGTCAAAAGATTTTGGAATAATTGAATGTTAAATCCCATGTACATCATCAGCTTTGATATTATTGATCATATCATTGTTTGCGCCTATTTAATAAGACTTCCACCATCCATTTATAATGTACAAAACATATTCTACATATCCCCCTAAAAATATTACAAACTAGGTTCATCACATGTACAGACATTTTAGATGGTATAACTGTAAAATGAGCTCTCTTATGAGGAAAATCTATTCAATATTTTAGACCATAGAGATAAATTTTCTTGAAATAAGACAACCCACCTAGTTAATGTACTACGATGAAATATTAAGGACTTTAAGGTGACATGGGAACTAGAGTAATCCATAATGTAGAAGTAATAACAATTGTTTTTCATTAGTATGTTTAATTAAATTTCAATGGTGACGTTTATTAATGGGGGAAGAATTCAATGACCTTGAATTTTAATAATGGATTCTCCCTTATTTTAATTATATTATATTTAGTAATGATTTATAAAGCACATGAAATACATGAAGAAATAAGTTTTTTATTATATTATCATAAAAATAACATTTATATAATAAATATTTTCATAATAATTGAAAATATGACTTAAATTGGAATGAAAATAATTATTACAGGAATATTTGGATCTTATCAATCCCATGAAAAAAAACTACTCATGAATAACACATTTGAAATGAAACTAAATATTATTAATTCAATATGAATTTTTAAAATTAAAATATTTATTACATTGATGAAAAATATATGTTAATAAATTATTATTATTACGTGAGGTACTTAGAAGAACTAGGAAACTTAAATTGTTGTTAAAAATTTGACTATGGGAATTGTAATTGAACTATTGGAGTAGTAATATGACAATTGGAATAACAATATGACAATTTGAAATGTTAACCTAACCATTAGTACAATAATCACAAATATTTAATTGTTATATAATATATATGTATCTTATTACATTTTTTTTATATTTCTACCATGACAATAGTAATTTTTTATAAAATATAAAATATTTTTTTCTAAATATAACTATTTTAATTGAAATTATTAAATAAATACAATCATTTAAAATAAATATATTTTCAAAAATATTATTTAAATAATAATATTAATTTCAATTATAATGATAAGAAAATTTTAGGAGACCATAATAATTTTTTCTAAGGAACAGTAAATTTACTATATCTATTATTCCTGGGTGTTTCTATACTGACATGTCACCTCCAGAATGCACCACATCCCCTAATTTACCAATATAATTACCAGATAACCCTCTGATTTCTTGTTAAACCCTCACAATACCCATCACAAATCGACTCCAAGTGATGCATCACCGCGACCAATCATCGACATTAGGGTTCCTCACATACAGCTTCTTCTTCCAGCGTCCTCTCATTCTACCCCTATACTCTCTATACCCCTAGGGTTCTTTCTATGGGAACCCATCCCGATCCTACTTCTACGACTAATATCCAGTGACCGCATCTACCTCACAGTTTCAATCCCTCCTTACATCACGAGATTCCTTGACAATCGACTTGTAAACATCCTGAGGTTCTCACATTTGAATCCCACCTTCGATCTCACACTGTCTACTCGAAAAGGCTCACTTCAGTATCCATCGATTTCGAACGAATGTTGTTTATTCCTCTGAAACAACATCAGCTTTCCATTTACACCATCTTTATATAAGGTAACCGTTATTTTGCAATGTCTTAACCTTGACACATGTAAAATCCACCTCTATCTCATGATTAGTTTTCCATATATAAATATTGTAATCATTTTTTCATCTGCCATGCCCACATTAGGCTCGTGATTACTTCTCATAATATTTCACGTTTATCTTCCTTTCATCAATGTGCTTCTCACCATGTTATAATTACGAGGTGGCCTTCATTGCCCAAGTCATGTTCACATTGCTTCACCATTATATCTATATATTCCTTCATCAATATTTAACTAATGAATCAACATGTAGTAACTCATTCTTTCACACTTCTTTATTTGAAATTCTATGTGATTTCTAACACAATTACATAGATTGGTGGTACATATCACCTATCTTGATTCAGCATAATCATAGTTAAAGCTTTTGGTTAATTTGGCCGCATATTCCATCTATCTCTTGCAGTATATCATACAGTAAAGTGTTGGTAAGATTAATTTATTTTAAACATCACCTAAATTTACCTGTCTATATCATGCATGCTTTATCTATTGGTCATTGAAATTAAAAATGTTTACTTATGTGGGTTTTCAGTTAGATTTCTATAAATCAAATATATATTTCATTTGCTACAGTGGAAAATAAACATATTTTGATCTCTTGGAAAACAATGAGAAATCAGAAAAAAAAATCTGAAGGTTGCTTATTTTTTTGATTTTTTATAACCAAGTCCTTCAATTTCTCCATCTTCATCGTTTTATCCTTCGCTGTAATTTTCCCTTAAAAATTTCCTGCATATTGTGTCTCTTCATTCCCTAAATTTTTTTATTTATATATTTTCATTTTACTTGAATATAATATATCGTAAAAACATATCGTTTCATTCATTCACTAGTTCAATTTGATCCAACATCTTCATGGGATCTCCTTGGCATAACATTCTATAGAAAATCAAAGTATACTAGGATGTTTGAAGAATGTAACGATATCATTAGAGAAGAAGGTCTATTGGTATCCCTTCATATTTATTGTTTATTTTTTCTTTATAGTATATTGACATTGCAATATATATGCATTTTGGCCTCAGTTTGTTCATTTATGAAAGCATTCTAAAAGGTAAACTATAAGAGAACCATCCCTTAGTTTTCTTATTTAATTGATCAACTTTTTTGACGTTGGATTTTGAATGATTGGACATAAGAAAAATGGTAAATTTCGGTATAATCTTACAAGAGGAAATTTCTTTTCCAAGATTTCAATATAGGAAATTTCACTACTTTAATCATTGTTATTCCATACATGACTATAATGTTTTCGGTGTTACAAAAGATCACAAAAATTTTGGCTGGCTCATCCACAAGTTAGTTCTTTTTCAATGATCATCACACATGTATTTTAGTAAATATTGACCTTAGGGGCCTGGTGGCGATGTCGTGCTCACAAGAGAGACCGATGAGCATCTTAGCTATATGTATATGAACCTATATGTATGTTTTCCATGATTACACATATATAGCTACATGAACAGGTTTTCCCCATTCTGGGTTTTTATGGTAATGTTTTTCCATTTCAAGTATGTTTTATTTAATTTCCATAAACATTTTACAGTTTTTTTATTGTGTTATATTTTCCATACGGTTTATATGTATGTTATACTGGATTACTCAAATATAGCTACTTCAGTATTTCTTTTTCACCTGTTTCCCAAGTCCACATTCACAATTTTGTTACATCTTGCATATGCATACTTATTTCTAGTTTGTTGATGCATAAGTGTTTTCATATTTCTTATGATGGCCATATTAAGTTGATATGGATGCCTTTTTATCTGTATTTAGTATATACATAAGGAATCCTTATTTGTTTAACTTCTATGCATTCAGTTAATGATGTACTATTTTGTTCCATAAAACATATACTTGCTGATTCCATAAAAAAACTTGCTTACAGATAACTTTTTCTTCTAGGATTAATGATTGTAGACGCCGGAAAAGTCCGTTGCTCCCAAACGAAGCTCCGGATGCGGAAAGCGAGGTCATATTTGGAGTCGGAAGGATGTTTCGGAGGGCCCGGAGGCCGTGCGCGGAATTTCAGAGGCCCGCGCGCAAAGGTGATGTCCCGCGCGGAAAACCCCCGGGATGCGCGCAATGCGCCGGCTCGGCGCGCAATTCTGCGCGCCGCGGGTCCGCGCGACTCCCTTACGCGCCGCGCCCGATTCCGCGCCCGCGGGGGGAATTTCGCGCTCGCATCCTGGATTCCGCGCCCGGGGTTGCCTATAAATACAAGGCGACCCCCAACGTTTCAAAGGTTGCTGGAAGTCGAAACGTCTCCCGTGCGCGCAATTCAACCCCTTCCGCGCGCAATGACGAACTTCAGGTAACCTCCTTTCTTTCGCGCAAGAAAGCCTCGGGGTCCGCCTTCGCGCGCAATCCCCGCTGGCTCCTTTCATTTGAATAAAAACTCACCCTAAGGCCTTTGCGCGCAAAAGAACCCGCTTGCGCGCAATTGCCCCCGGGGTGCGCGCAATCCGGCCTGATTGCGCGCACCCCCCCCCTTCTTTCAAGTGGCCATTCGTTAAAGAATGAGCCGTTGCCCCCGCGCGCTATCCGAAGCCCGGTGTGAGCAATCTCAAGCATCCGCGCGCAAGGCGCTGGCCCAATTGCGCGCCAGCCGCCCCAATTGCGCGCCGGCCCGCAGTATTGCGCGCAAAGCTTCCTTTTTGCGCGCAATCTGCCAGGGTCGTCCCCGTTGACCTCCTAAGGTTACCCGCCTGTGTGGCACCCGATGATTCTCATCCCGGGTGCCCGCACCGTGTGTTGTCTTCCCGTGCGGCCCTCCAGGCTTGCGCGAAGTGACACGCACCTATGTCCAGCATGACGTTAAACTGCATATATGTCCAGCATGACGTTAAACTGCATACTCGTCCAGCATGACGTTAAACTGCATATACGTCCTGCACGACGTTAAACTGTACATCGTCCGCGCTGCAAGACGTTAAACTGCCAAGTGCTTCGTCCGGCAACCTATGCCCAGCATGACGTTAAACTGCACACCCGTCCAAGCTGCACGACATTAAACTGCCTAGCCCCCATCGTCCGTGCTGCAAGACGTTAAACTGCCAAGTGCCTCGTCCTCAACACATGACGTTAAACTGTACTTCGTCTGGCAAGACGCTAAACCGTCCGCAACCTGATCCCGCGCTCCGCACGCAGGGTCTCCCCCGGTTTGGACGTGGCCCCCACCCGCTCGTCTCTGCAGGGATGTCGGGATTGTCCCCCTTTTGGGACGATTTAATGGGAGTGGCTTTTCCCTACGGGGGCAGGGTATTACAAACCCCTAGTTTCTCGTGGGAGGCTGCACATGTGTATCTCCATTGCACCTCCCCACTGCCGAAGCCAGTAGAGGGTCTGACTGGGATCGAGGTGTCTTTTGCTTTCGGTCCAAGTCCCTTCCAACTGAGTTTTGCAGTATCCGGGCTGCCCCAAGTGCGTAAGTCCTGACAGATTGAACTACGTGGACTTTGATCCCTGTCTTCTATACAGGGTACGTAGGAAGCCTCCCTGAGGTCCAAGCCCACCACCTGGTCGTCCCGGTCGTATTTACGTCGGTTCGTCCATCAGTGGACCCCTCCAGGGTTCACGCTTGCGTTGATTCACCTATGAATCCGCCCCTGTGGGAGACCGCCCGTGTGTATCTCCACGGTGCCTCCCCACAGCCCCCCTTTTCCATTTCCCCTTTTATCGTCCAGCATGACGTGAAACTGTGATCCACCCGGCCGTTCCATCCCCCTCCGTGCGAGGTGGTTCGGTTCAATCCTCCGCCCGGCGGCCTCGACCTCTTCGTGAGTCGGCTTGCCGACGTCCAGCATGACGTTAAACTGTATGCCCGAACTACGTTGACTTTGATCCGTGTTAATGCGCGGTACGTAGGAAGCCCCTCTGGGGTCCAAGCTCTTTACTCCATCATCCACCCTGATCCTTACCCGGGCCGCCACATCCCGGTGGGGTCATGCCACTTCACTTCACTCCACGTTACTTGGGAAGCCGCCCATGTGCTGGCCCCAGCGTCGGAGGTTCCCCGCAAGGGGTTCTGTCATCTGATCCACTTTTCGTGTTGATCGGTCCGATACCGTCCCCGCTGGACGTTAAACTCGCGGCATACCCCGTGTTAAACACGGGAAGCTGAGGAAAACCTCAGGTGACACAGTTCCCCGCACCTAGTACGGGATGCCTCAGGCCATCGTGCCTTCGAGAAGCCCTATTAGGGACGGAAGACAGACGTGCAGAGCCGCAGTGTTACAACACGCCCCCAGCACCCAGAGCCTCCCGGCCTTCTCACCGCAGGTTGCTGCCCCGCCCAGACTCCTTGGAACGTCCGGGCGGAAGCAGCGTAATTAACCGGTGTCCATGAAGATATGGCGCCGGGAACGAGATTCACGAACATTCTTAAGTCTATGAGGGAGACCCGGATTAGGCGACAAGTTCCGAGGAGACGTCCGAGGAAGGAGGAGCCGACATCCCATCATCCCGGTTTCGATCAAGGAGCAGACGCCCCTGAATAAGGGACGGATGCCGCCCGCCCTTGGAAAGCGGGACTGCGGGACCACAAGCCGCGCGCCCATCCCCTCGGGTTGACGGGTGCACGCGCGAACGCGTCCTGGCGGAACAGCGTAACCCGACGCACATCCGCACCGAAACAGAAAAATGGTGAACCCGACGTGAATCTCTTCTCCTCGATACGAAGACCGATGGCTTTCAGAGGTGTTGGAAGACCGGCGTGTTGCCCGGCCAAGCATTCAGTCTTACCCGCCAGGGGCTGGGGAAGGGACATCGGGCACTCCGTCTCGCAACGTCGAGGGCCTGGGTTCCCCCCACGGAAGGCGTCGTGGCGCTAATGGTTGGTTGTCGATTCCTTTTTCCTGTCAGTATTAATGGGTCATTCTCCCTGCTTTCAGAAATCAGGTCGCCCGATCTAGTGCCCGAACGCCACCCGCCCACTGGCGCAGGGACAGGGGAAACACCGACGCGGCTACTCCGCGCGGTCCCGCCCGTTCCACAGCCGTCCCAGCAGCCGCAATTGCGGGACGACCACGCCCTCTCTCCCCCTCGGAGGTCATCCAGAGAAGGGTGATCAACACCCTGGTGCGGAGATACGAGGAAGAGGGAGTCATCCCCACTAGGGACATGGCTCGCCTAGACCTTGAGGAGGCTGCGCCTCGCCACCACCGCCGCCCCCGAGGGCCGCGCAGGGAGGCACCGCCGCCTACCTCAACGTCCAACCGCTTCGGGAGCTTATCCCCGGAGCGCTCTGACAGTTCCCTTCCCTATGCGGATGAAGTGGAAGATGCCCAGGATCACCCTATCCGAGGTCCGCTCCAGGGATCCACGATAAGGGCTCCCGCCAGGCCACGGCGACATCGCCGCCAGGCCCCTCAAGTCGAGGAACAGGCTCTCCACCCGCCCGCGCCGCTCATCCCGGCTCGTCTGTCTCGACGCCAACGTCGGGCACGAGCGGAAGAGGATGCCCACCTTGGGGCTCTAGCAACAGCGGCCGCATTGGCCCAAGCCACTGCTGGCTCCAGTCGCCAGGCCTCTGTGCATCCTGAGCGGGGGGAACTCCTATGCCCGACCCGGATCGAGGCCCCGACCGCCCCAAAGGCAGGTTGGGTTGACTCTCCCGGTTGCTGGCACTGGCAGTAGCCACCGCGGACCACCTCGCGGTAGCGCTATTCACCGGCAGGATCTACTCTGTGTGGCCGATCCAGGAGGCATGGGTCATCCCACCTCCCGATCCCGGCCCGGAGTCCTGCCCGGGATCATCTCTCCCCGCGTCCCCTTTGATATCTGTCCCGGTGCCCCTCGCACCTTTGTTCCCAGTCCTCTCGGCCCCAGCACCAGTGCGGCCGGAGGACGCCAGGACAGAGATCAGCCCTGCCCCGAAGAACCACCCAGGGGCAGGAAGGCAAGGCGTCGACGCCGAGGGAAGAATGTTGCGGAGTTCCGGACAGAGATCCGACCGGTTTGCTTCTCTGACTCAGAGGCAGAGTACGATTCGGCGACAGAGCCCCTTCCCCAATCCGCCAGTCAAGGGCAGGGGTAGGAATGCGGCACGTCAGCCTCGTGCTCCCCGAGAGCGAGATCGATGTGATCCCCGCGTCTCTCCGAAGGTATATCCGGAGTAACGAGGGCCTGGTAGACCCCCAAGGATCAAACTTGCGGTTGGTACCGGCCCCTCCGGAAGTGCCTTCCGTCTCGATCAGAGAAGCCGGAGACTTTTTCTGGGGACCGACGGTCGAACCACGATCTGGTGCGCCCTCGGCGAGCACCGATGCTACGGCAGGATGTTCGCTCGCCGGCCCGTCCTATCGTGATGTGGTAGCTGGGGCACCGCCACCCTCAGGGGGGAGGCCCGGGATATGGAGGCCAATCGGCCTGCTCGCCGTATTCACCGCCGTCCAGCCCGTCGGCCCGACGGCCCGCCTCGGCACCACTACCAGTTCCCCGTCCGTTCCCAGCCATGGAAGAGGACCGAGGAGATCTGGGTCCCGAGTTTGAGTCGTGGAGCTTCTGGACCGTCCTTGCAGAGGGCCACTTCCCTGAGAAGTTTTGGCCAGTCGCAGGACCGGGCTTTGATGCACCCGAATCGCTCACCCCGGATGAGTTCGAGTGCTTCCGCCGAACTCTCCGGGAGACTCACTCCCGTCTTCACTGCCTACAAATGCCATACCCCGGGAGTCAACTACACCTGGAGGATATTGGTGAGCAGTGCCGTCAAATTGACCTGGCCATGCTCCCCGCGGTTCGGCACCCCGGGTCATTTGGGCCACCACGAGGCCCTCCAACAACGATGCGTTGAGTGCTTTCAAGTACTCCGCAAAGTTATCGAGGAAGCCATTCCCCACGTGTATATCCGTGGATGGGGGCAGTACGCTGCCCTACGCTTCAGTGTGATTCGCCGACAGCCCGATTCGTTGGGTGGCCCTGAGGGTATATCCCCAGGGACAGGAACAGTCAATATGGCTGACCTGTCGGGAGAGGGGAACGACTTGGAACTTCTCGACGGGGGCTTCCCCCCCGAAGACAAGCCGTCGTCAGACCCATCAGTGAGAGTTACTCGTCATCAGAGGAACCTCCTGGGGCTCCCCGCACCCACTGAAGCACTGACGTTGAGCCGAAACGTCAGCAAAGGAAAAGAGCACAGCGAGGCTATAAGGCCCGCCGACCCATCTGCCTCCATGCGGAAGGCAGAGGAGGATCCCGAGAAGGCTACGCTATGTCAGCAGCTCGCCGAACAGAAGAGGCTGGTTGACCAGCTCCTCGCCGAGCGCGCTGCAGAACGGCGGCCTGACTACGGTGATCCCAGGCCAGGGCAGCAGGGACCGGAACAACCACCCCTCGATGAGACTCTCCCGGGCAACCGTGATTACGCCGTGTTCGCCGACAGGAGAGAGGCCATTGCCTACGGCAAGAGGGCGCGGTATGTTTCGCCACACCCTCCCGAGCAGCGCGACTACCCGAGAGATCCCGCTCGGATTCCTCCCGCTGCCCCAAGGGCCGCTCCGCCAGCCATCCCACGAGCTGCCGAGTTCGACGATCCGGTCGACGACCCGATTGAAGGGCCATGCAATGCGCTCGTGGTTAGAGATCCTCGCCAGGACTGGAACCCATGTCCGGACGATCCGATGGCGGCACTCATTGCCCGCTTGGAAGCCTTGGAGACTCGGCAGGTGGCGATCCCACCGGACGGCAAGCCATACCCAGCATGGGTGGATGACATGCCGGCGCCTCCGGGATTCGGGAATCCCACTTTCGCCCCCTTCAACGGGACCGGAGATCCGCCACAACATTTGGCCCATTTCAACTCGAGGTGCGGGCCTATGTTGGGGACTCCGGCGCAGCAAGAGGCCGCTAAGCTTCGCTGCTTTGTCCAGACACTGGAAGGGCCAGCATTTGTCTGGTACAGCCAGCTCCCCGTCGGGTCGGTAACCAGCTGGGAGGACCTCCGTAGACAGTTCCTCTACCAGTTCAGTTCCACGACCCGGAAGACGAGTATCGCAGACCTCTTCAAGTGCAAGCAGAGGCCTGATGAGCGAGTCGCGGACTTCGTCGCCCGATGGAAGGGTCTCACGTATTCCCTTGACATGCCATTGACTCAGGAGCAGTTGCTGACAATGTGCGTCGGGAACGTCAAGACCGAGCTGGTCCCTTCCCTGATTACTCAGAATTACCCCGGAGGGTTCAGGGACTTCTCAGACAAAGCTCAACGTCTTGAGGAAGCCCTGCAACAGGCCAGC
Organism: Viscum album; assembly: GCA_963277665.1. NCBI lineage: Eukaryota > Viridiplantae > Streptophyta > Magnoliopsida > Santalales > Viscaceae > Viscum > Viscum album. The sequence continues at coordinate 385,657,853 of OY728148.1, read as the reverse complement.
CAGGCACACCCGCTGCCTCCTATGATTCCTGCAAGGAGAGCCAGCAGGGCTGAGCCCGCTGCTGTGGCCCAGATAGAGGCTCCCAGGCCGTTGGAGCTGCTGCCGGTGAGGCCAGCTCCGCAGCCTCACAGGAATCCGCCTCCACGGGCTCAGTTCCCGGCCCAGCAACGGCAGCCTCAGAACCGGCCGGCCCCTCCGCGTAATGTACCGCCGCAACCCCGGCGAGATAATCAGGGTCCACCTCCTCGGCAGGCCCCTCCGGCCCCTCGTCAAGACCGCGCTCCCAGGGGCCCGCGACACCTGACGTACTCATTCCATGAGGATCAGGTCCCCGGTTATTTCCGGAGCGCCCTGGAGCAGAGGATTGTGCGATTGCCTGAGTGCTGGAGGCCAGAGGAGGCACATCTCACGGATAACCCCCGCTACTGCCCCTACCATCGGGCCCTGGGGCACACCATCCAGCGGTGCTATGTGTTCAAGGACTGGCTCCAAGACCAGATTAACAACAATGTAATCAGGTTGGGCCCAGCTCCAGCACAGGTAGCGGGCGTGTTCGTGGGATCAGATGACGATAGTGGCAACGAGGACGAATGGCAGCTGGTCTCCGACCGCGGGTCCCAGAAGTATAATAACTGGATGGCCCGCAAGACGACCATTCGCGCCCAGGGAATCATCCGTGCGCGCTTGAATCAGCCTGAGCCCCCAGAACCTGCGGGTGCTGCTTCGGCATCGTCGTCCCAGTCTGCCTCCTCCAAGAGGAGCAAACGGCGGCAGCGCAAGAAGGAAGAGCGCGCCCCGCCAGTTCCGCCACTATCCCGTACTCTCGGCGATTTCATGCCCCCGGGGATGGGGGTCCCTCCTCGGATCCGCCCGGTGATGGATGATTCGTCCGACGACGGTATTGGGTACGCTTCGGTTAACACCGTCGAGCTGGTAAATCCCTTTTCGGTTCCCGACGTTGAAGAACACCAGGTGGACCTCCCTAGCGTCCCCGGTCGTCGCCACCGTCGGAAGAACCGCAGCAGCAGGAGTCGCCGGGGCACAGTCGTCCGTACCTCCGGCCAGGCCGTGCACGCCACTGAGACTAGGCGGCAGGCTCAAGATCGAGCTCAACGTACGCAGGCTCCCCATCCGGGGATGACGGATTCGCCTCCGCCACTGTTTGTGGTATGGGACCGGGCAGAACCGCCTCAGCCGCGTCGCGACCAGCTCCGCCCTGCCACAAGTCCATCCCGGCCTCCTGACTCCAGTACGGTGACCATTTCCCGGACTGCGACCAGTGAACAGCGAGATGCGCCAAGTACCAGTCGGCCGCCGATCCAACCGGTAAGGCCCGTCATGCCACCAACCGCAGAGCAATCTCCTGCAACCAGGAGCTCGCGCTTGGCCAAAAAGTATGATGTCCTGAAGCACTTGGCCGACATCCCAGCAAGGCTCTCCATCCTTGAGGCTCTGCGCATGTCATCTGAGATGCGCGAGGCACTCGCTGAAGCCCTGAAAAGCCCCTCCAGTTTGAGACAGAGGTTGCGGCTGCAGAGGCCTTCCACGCCGAAACGATCGAGGACGCCGAATGTCAGGCAGTTATCTCGTTCTCTGGTAAGGATGAAGACCCTCCTATACAGGGACACATTCGTCCGCTGTATGTCACCGGCCAGTTCAACGGCCTTGAAGTCCGGCGCTGTCTTGTCGACACGGGGTCCGGGATTAATCTGATTCCAACTCGGACGCTCCGGAGATTGAGGTTGTCTGAGGATGACTTGATTCCCTCCGACCTCAGGATCCAGGGGTATGACCGCACCGAGCAAACCCCGGTCGGCAAGATACGTTTGAAGACCCAGTTCGGTGACTTGGTTGCCAACACCGAATTCATGGTAGTCTCTCAGGACACTGCGTATAACGCATTGATGGGCAGGCCATGGCTTCACCTTCATGCGGCCGGTGCCCCTTTTTGCGCGCCTAAGTCCCGCGCCGCCCAGGACTTCGGCATTCCGGCGTCTCCCTCGGAACCCGATCGTTGCGACCTCTCGCCGATCAGATTCCGAGGGGGGGCTTTTGTAAACGCCGGAAAAGTCCGTTGCTCCCAAACGAAGCTCCGGATGCGGAAAGCGAGGTCATATTTGGAGTCGGAAGGATGTTTCGGAGGGCCCGGAGGCCGTGCGCGGAATTTCAGAGGCCCGCGCGCAAAGGTGATGTCCCGCGCGGAAAACCCCCGGGATGCGCGCAATGCGCCGGCTCGGCGCGCAATTCTGCGCGCCGCGGGTCCGCGCGACTCCCTTACGCGCCGCGCCCGATTCCGCGCCCGCGGGGGGAATTTCGCGCTCGCATCCTGGATTCCGCGCCCGGGGTTGCCTATAAATACAAGGCGACCCCCAACGTTTCAAAGGTTGCTGGAAGTCGAAACGTCTCCCGTGCGCGCAATTCAACCCCTTCCGCGCGCAATGACGAACTTCAGGTAACCTCCTTTCTTTCGCGCAAGAAAGCCTCGGGGTCCGCCTTCGCGCGCAATCCCCGCTGGCTCCTTTCATTTGAATAAAAACTCACCCTAAGGCCTTTGCGCGCAAAAGAACCCGCTTGCGCGCAATTGCCCCCGGGGTGCGCGCAATCCGGCCTGATTGCGCGCACCCCCCCTTCTTTCAAGTGGCCATTCGTTAAAGAATGAGCCGTTGCCCCCGCGCGCTATCCGAAGCCCGGTGTGAGCAATCTCAAGCATCCGCGCGCAAGGCGCTGGCCCAATTGCGCGCCAGCCGCCCCGATTGCGCGCCGGCCCGCAGTATTGCGCGCAAAGCTTCCTTTTTGCGCGCAATCTGCCAGGGTCGTCCCCGTTGACCTCCTAAGGTTACCCGCCTGTGTGGCACCCGATGATTCTCATCCCGGGTGCCCGCACCGTGCGTTGTCTTCCCGTGCGGCCCTCCAGGCTTGCGCGAAGTGACACGCACCTATGTCCAGCATGACGTTAAACTGCATATATGTCCAGCATGACGTTAAACTGCATACTCGTCCAGCATGACGTTAAACTGCATATACGTCCTGCACGACGTTAAACTGTACATCGTCCGCGCTGCAAGACGTTAAACTGCCAAGTGCTTCGTCCGGCAACCTATGCCCAGCATGACGTTAAACTGCACACCCGTCCAAGCTGCACGACATTAAACTGCCTAGCCCCCATCGTCCGTGCTGCAAGACGTTAAACTGCCAAGTGCCTCGTCCTCAACACATGACGTTAAACTGTACTTCATCTGGCAAGACGCTAAACCGTCCGCAACCTGATCCCGCGCTCCGCACGCAGGGTCTCCCCCGGTTTGGACGTGGCCCCCACCCGCTCGTCTCTGCAGGGATGTCGGGATTGTCCCCCTTTTGGGACGATTTAATGGGAGTGGCTTTTCCCTACGGGGGCAGGGTATTACAAACCCCTAGTTTCTCGTGGGAGGCTGCACATGTGTATCTCCATTGCACCTCCCCACTGCCGAAGCCAGTAGAGGGTCTGACTGGGATCGAGGTGTCTTTTGCTTTCGGTCCAAGTCCCTTCCAACTGAGTTTTGCAGTATCCGGGCTGCCCCAAGTGCGTAAGTCCTGACAGATTGAACTACGTGGACTTTGATCCCTGTCTTCTATACAGGGTACGTAGGAAGCCTCCCTGAGGTCCAAGCCCACCACCTGGTCGTCCCGGTCGTATTTACGTCGGTTCGTCCATCAGTGGACCCCTCCAGGGTTCACGCTTGCGTTGATTCACCTATGAATCCGCCCCTGTGGGAGACCGCCCGTGTGTATCTCCACGGTGCCTCCCCACAGCCCCCCTTTTCCATTTCCCCTTTTATCGTCCAGCATGACGTGAAACTATGATCCACCCGGCCGTTCCATCCCCCTCCGTGCGAGGTGGTTCGGTTCAATCCTCCGCCCGGCGGCCTCGACCTCTTCGTGAGTCGGCTTGCCGACGTCCAGCATGACGTTAAACTGTATGCCCGAACTACGTTGACTTTGATCCGTGTTAACGCGCGGTACGTAGGAAGCCCCTCTGGGGTCCAAGCTCTTTACTCCATCATCCACCCTGATCCTTACCCGGGCCGCCACATCCCGGTGGGGTCATGCCACTTCACTTCACTCCACGTTACTTGGGAAGCCGCCCATGTGCTGGCCCCAGCGTCGGAGGTTCCCCGCAAGGGGTTCTGTCATCTGATCCACTTTTCGTGTTGATCGGTCCGATACCGTCCCCGCTGGACGTTAAACTCGCGGCATACCCCGTGTTAAACACGGGAAGCTGAGGAAAACCTCAGGTGACACAGTTCCCCGCACCTAGTACGGGATGCCTCAGGCCATCGTGCCTTCGAGAAGCCCTATTAGGGACGGAAGACAGACGTGCAGAGCCGCAGTGTTACAACACGCCCCCAGCACCCAGAGCCACCCGGCCTTCTCACCGCAGGTTGCTGCCCCGCCCAGACTCCTTGGAACGTCCGGGCGGAAGCAGCGTAATTAACCGGTGTCCATGAAGATATGGCGCCGGGAACGAGATTCACGAACATTCTTAAGTCTATGAGGGAGACCCGGATTAGGCGACAAGTTCCGAGGAGACGTCCGAGGAAGGAGGAGCCGACATCCCATCATCCCGGTTTCGATCAAGGAGCAGACGCCCCTGAATAAGGGACGGATGCCGCCCGCCCTTGGAAAGCGGGACTGCGGGACCACAAGCCGCGCGCCCATCCCCTCGGGTTGACGGGTGCACGCGCGAACGCGTCCTGGCGGAACAGCGTAACCCGACGCACATCCGCACCGAAACAATGATCTATTGAATTTATTCCATTACTTTTGTGGTTACCTTCTGTCATTTGTTTCATATGATTTTACTGCTTACATATTTCAATATATAATTCTTTGATTTTTTTATAACATAAGATGGATATATTCTCAGATAATGTCCTTGTAATAATTTATCTAGATGGATGGGTATGTAGCATTGAATCATAATGAAAAACCACTTCTATTATGTTCAACATTAATTCCTTTTGATAGGTAATGTTATGTTATATCTTCCCTGTAGGCTTTATTTGTTATTATGTGTTAAAATGTTTAGTAAGCCCATTTTTTACAGTATTGAAGAATATTAATAAAAATGATTATCTATGTAAATTTTTAACTGTATCGGTTATTTGTTTTACTAATTTTTGATTTTAAAGGTTTTAATTATTTATAATTGTGTCCTTTCCCTCATTTTAGAAATGTCATTGGACCAATGTCCTCTTTTTGAGCAGTGATCATTTTATTATATTTTTTAGTTATTAGATTCTTTTAGAATAAATGGTATCACATATGTTTTTTCCTTGAAATATTTTTGTTAATTTTCATGATTCAATGACTTACTTTCAAGACCTTGGTCATGAAGAAATAATTTCGTGGTACCGCGACATGGTATAAAATTCTAATCACTACAACACATTATTTGATAAACAACACTAGTATAAAATGTGCATATTATATGTTTATATTATAATGGAAAAATTATAAATGAATTGGATTCTAATGAAAAAATCATGTCAAAAAAAAATTCAAGATTGGGTAATTGGGAAAAAATTTCTTTTACCTTCAGCCTTTCTAATACGTTATGCAAGGTATGAAATTGTTTTTTAGAGGGTTTAATGAAAAGTGTTGATTGAATGAATTATTACCAAATGAATGTCCCTAGGAGGAAAGTCGTTGGACTGATTTTTTCACTCACAACTCCTTTCACAGGTTCATTACTATTTTGATAAGATTGGAGTTATCTTTGGTTGATGTTGGAAGTCACATTTCATTCATCATCTTTTTCCTAAAATTCATCACAAACATCTCATAGAAGAAGTGATTATATACATATTTCTTCACTTAAATATAGTAGATCGAACGAATAATAATGGTTTTTAATATTTTTATTCAAACCATGTAGATAGAGTCAGAAATTTTGTTAATGGGGAAATACTACCAATAACCCAAGAAATCATGTCCCCTCCAATGATACATTCTTGGATCATCGATCAGATGTTTCCATGTGATCATTATGTTATTGATGATGGAGATGTGGAGTACTATGAAACTGAGCCTGAACTAGATAAATTATTTTCAATTATTTCCAGATTTCATTGATAGAGACATTGAGGGTTTTTTAGAGGTAGAGAGTCACAGAAATGATCCCTATAAGCGAGTCATTTTGTAAAAAAGAATGAGAATCCAGCTGTCGCTCTTGACACAACATATTACAGTTGAGACAACTAATTATTTTCCTCCTTCCCTATATGTAATTTAGTGAATGTCTAGGAATTTAAATTCATTATTATTCTAATTGTTCAAACAATGTATTTTTATTATTATAATAATTATTCAAACAACTCATGCATATAGAAGGTGCATATTTTAAATGGATGATTTTTCTTCCATTCCTACAAATTTTGTCAATATAGCATCACTCCATGATGAAATTATATAGATCGCATTATAAATTTTCATTATCACTTTTATACTAAATCAAAATTTATGAGAAATATTCAATAACACTTATATTCTGCTAATAATATTTATTCCAACAGACTTAAAGGTCAACTAACGGTTTATGACAAGACATACTCTTTATTAGTATTCTTATTTTAAAATTAAGACATGAAATATATAAATAATACTACAAAAGAATTGATAGATTATTTGATACAAGTAACTACAACATCATAGGAACACAGTCATGTAAGTGTGCTAAATTTTTCATAGAAATTAAATTATGTAATTGTACGAAATTTTTCAGCTGTCTTTTTTAAACCAGGTTTTACGATTCTCTGTTATTAGTATAATCATATAACACAATCAGGTAACTATATAGTTATTACTGAATTACATTGAAACCAAACAATCAAAAACCTTATTGTTTTTTTCTTTACTATTCAGGATGATCAAAATTATAGGTGTTCAAGAGTAATCAGCGTCTTTAATTATATATAGGTATCATATCTTTCATATTTTTCTAATTTTTTTCTCTAAAAAATTCATATCACTTTACTGAAATTCCTTTTAGAATTTCATGATAGGTCCATCAAAATGTTATGTATTCTACAGAGACATTAATTTTTGCCCCTAGATTTCTTATTTGATCATCGATCATGTCTTCTACTAGAGTATATAACTATTATCTTTAATATGTTATTAATTATTTCCATTATTACACTAACGATTTATATAAATTAATGTATAGTATATATATTAATTTAGAAAAAAAATTGTCCTTTAAATCATGACTAATATACTTTTAAATGATATTTAACTGTTAAATTTATGATTTGTGTTTCACTACTTTCAATTACTGTAGATAATTTCCTCAAATCATTTAACAATAATTTCGATGTAGAAAAATTTATCACGTAATTTTGATAATGAGGATGAACATCAATATACTGTCCACATTTATTGAGACAAAAAGGCTTCAACAAGACATTATACTGAATTAAAAACCTAAACAAAGGGAAATAAAAATAGGAAAATAGAAAAAAAGACTGAAATGTGATGCTTCCAACAAATGGTAAATATATGTGTTTTCAATTTTATTGATTTTTATTACAATTTTTCAAATTCCTATTTGATGTGAAAGAATTATTACACTATATATTGGGTTATGAAATTTTTTACTCAAATTATTCATATTCCCACAATCTCAAAGTTTCATGACTTGTATCCATTTTTAAATGATTTGCAGGAATCCTCTAAAAATAGAAACTATTTTTCTTGTATCCGTTATATGTTCAAATTTTATTTTGTTGTATCCAGATTTTTTTTGCTTCTTTATATTATTTTTATCTAACCATTCTGTTTCTTACTGTTTAATTTTTCAATTTATTCTTGGTTAAATTAAAATATTATTACCAAGAGTGAGATTAATGATGAATTCATGATGAAAGACTAATTAGATTCTTTGTTATTTGACCAAGCTAGCAGTTATGGAAACTCATGTGGAGTCGCTTCTTTGAAGAAAGGACCGTGAACATCAGCTGAAGATGCAATTTTAATGGATTCTGTTAGTAATCATGGTTAAGAGAATAAAAACGTTGTCCAGAAGCACTCAGAGATTTGTTGTTCTAGGAAATGTTATCTCCTACAATGTAAAACTCATCTAAGACCAGATTTGGAGAAGGGTGCATTCACCGCGGAAGAAGAACGTCACATAATCGAGCTACATGCTAAGCTGGGATTTAAATGGGCTTGGATGGCTAAAAAGGTGATTTTTCTTTTTTCATCTTATTTACGCTATCATTGATCCCAAAAGAAAACTTTTGTCTTCATGACCTATATATGATTCGATTCACTACAATTGAATCATATTTTTTTCTATTATTCTTACTATATTTATTTTATAATTAATAAGTACCATGTTTTTTTGATTTTATTACTATCCATTATACTGTGCATTTCTAGGACATTCACTTCAATTACAACTACATTGTTCAGTTTAATTTTTATATTGTATTTTTATATTTAAAAATTAATTGCTACCTATTAAAATATATAATTAAATTTTCATCTAAAGAGTTCATTTTATGGACAATGAAGTTGAAGAGATGTTGCAACGGAATTTTTTTCCAGGAACACTTCTCAAAAATCATTTAGCTGATTTTTTTTAAAACATAAAGTTCATAGAGTATTGTATAACAACAAGATTGGGTTCTAACATTTTTTACTCAAATTAATCCTTTGTTCACCATGTTAGAGAAGCAGGACTTGTATGCATTTTGAAATTCATTGCAACCATCCTGCAAAAACAAAAACTTCTTTTCCTGTATTTATTCTATGTTAAAATTTTTTTCCAGATTTTCCCGTTATATTCCTTTTATATGAACAAATACTATCTAATTAAAAAATAATAATCATTATTATTACCAGGTAAATTTGTCAAATAGCATTATATTTTCAATGAAAAACCATTGATTTCATATGTCGTGCATATGCACAGGTGAAGAATAGTTGTTTATAATATTTAAATAGATATTTTTCAAATAAACCTTGATTTTTTTTTAAAAAAAAAATTTCCCATATTTAGGAAAATAGTTTGTTAATGTGGATTAATTTTTTTTATTTCAAGCATGAAAATATTTATAGGGTTATTTTTGGTATTTTTATAATAAATTTGACTTTTTGGATAATATTGAAATATGGTAAAATATAGTATTAGACATTATAAATAATATAATATAATTTTAGAGTTTTGGATGATGTTAGAACCAATTAGTAAGAAATAAAATTAACATACTACAATATGTAAGAAAAATACATAATACTGTAGGTATAATTGATCCTAAATAATAAACTAATTGATATAATATTCAATACACCCCTCTCCTCCATTATAAATACCAACCATTAGATACCCAAATCCTAATACATTATAATCTCTTAAGATGAAAAACATTCATCCCAATTCTTTTCAAAATCCTCTCACACACGTATTAGTTTTTTTATCTCACTAAAATACAATTTCAAGGTGTGTTAAGTCGAATAGAATGTCGAGACTTCCTAACGAGAAGATATTTTCTAAAACAGATTATTTTTAATTTTTCGTCCTCATCATCCTAAAAAATAACAATATAAAAATAATAACAACTTAAATTATATATATATATATTCTAATGTTATTGTGTTAATATAACATCAAGTTACTATCCAAATTTAATTCCATTAATTGATTCTAAATCTAAAATATTTTTCACAATATTGTTGATTCACTGCCTCCATGAACAAAATAAATCATTTTCAACATCATGTTGAAGTATGATTATAATAATAATGATATGATAAAATATGATTATAATAACTATATCAATGCTTATTTAAATTTATAATATGTTTTTCAAATTATATAATTAAAAAAATGAATATACTTCATGGTAGACAGTAAAATTGCCCAAATGAACTAAAAATATAATGTTAACATTTTTTATAAATGAATCGAACCTATTTCAGAAAAAAACATTATTATTTATTAATATTTATGTTTTCTTAATTACATTAATACCATTTCATTCCAAAACAATAGTTATTTTTCCATTTTAAATATACATTGATAATTACAGATGAGTTATCTAACGAAAGAACCATGTAAAAAACACCCCCAGAATAGAAAAATAAAATATTATATCTCCTTGAAAAGGTTATATATGAATATAAGAAAATTATAATAAATTTTATATGTAAGGAAAATGTTATTATTTAGTCAATTACTAAATTTAATTTGATTAATCTAGACATTATGTGCATGTATTGAATTTTTCTAGAACATAAGGAAAGGGATATCTCCAAAAAAAATTTGTGTTTGGATATGACCACTCTCTATAAAATACGTCATATCCCTAATTGATGATATTAAATAATTATAATTTCTTTAAATATTTTCCGTAAATACATAAATATATTTTTATTCCATCTTTTTTGGGGAAATACATTCCCAAAACTCATTTCTCAAATGACATGTCTTAATGGATTATGATTGATTCCATTTTTTTGAACACATAAGCATGCACATGTTACTGTGGGTGATCGTAGATAGCACCCCAATGAATTGGGTGATGTTCATTTATCATGATATAGAATATATCATACTATGGAGTGAACCAAATCCATTATCAGTCTATATCCACCATGTATGGATATAGTGATAGTTAAACATGACTTACACTTATGTCATGTTTTATATTAGCCTCATATTAATATGTTCCCGTGTTATTATGATTCCATTTTATTTATGTTATGAATCCAGGTGATAATTAATGAACCTTCCCTTTTCTGACACCATGTTATTTTTTTAACTCACATGTTTTGTCTCATTATCTTATCCACTTCTTTGGATTTACGCATCACCCCTTTATTTTGTGTGTTGTTCATGTTATCCTATGATGTTTTATGAATATGAAGGTATTTATGAACCAAATATAGAGAATATTGTTTTTTTGGATTAGTTTTTTTAATTTTTTATTAACATATTCATGAAAATTCACTGTTCCTCACCATATTAGGGTTTTTATAGGATTTTTATATTAAAAAACAAATAATAATATTTTTAAATGGACTGGGTCTCAATAGGATCAGTTGAAGATGATATTTTTCAATATTAAATTTTATACTATTGTATGAATATATATTGAGAATAAATTAATACATCTCAATAATATGGATGATGAATTCATTGGTACACATTAGGAAACGTTTACCAACCATTCAATGTAACATTCTAGTTCAATAATCGTCCCTTAAAGAAAAATCAATCAATTATTTGGTATCTTTAACTAAAGTATTTCAAATAAATTATTTGTAAGAGACATTAGTATCTTGTAATAAATCATTTTTTATGACCTAATGCTATAAATTGAAATTATATATTCCCATAATAAAAAATGTTTAGATAAGAACAAGAAGATTTAGTCTCGTGAAATCTCAAATAAATCACATGGTGGAAATAAATTCCAATCACAAACATGCCAAAAACATTTGAACAAAAATTAAGGGAATTTATCAAATGTAGAATATATGATCTTCAAATGTTGATGTAATAGATAAAGATCCTATGAATGATCAAATGAAAAAAAGGCTAGTTGATATAGTGGAGAACATAAATATTCCAACTAATGTACAGTCTACACTCAAATTTTTCATATTCAAGGGGTTTTAGAATTATGATAACTAATTCATGAATATAATGATTTATCATAATGATAGGAATCAAAAACATCCTAATACCATGGATAATAGTAATATCTTGTGATCCTAATTAAAAAAGTTATTTATATAAATTTCTTGGTTAAAGATATACTTATCATAGACACTATAATAACTATGGGTATATTTGATTTTAGTACAACCCACACTTTTATATCTATGTAATTTTATAATATTATCGTATTACAATAATAATGACTAGGTTTTGATTTAGTAGTAAAAATACTAATAGTATAATGATCACATCTATTGTCTATAGTTCATTTGATATTAATTTTTTTTAGAATATACTTCCTTGATATGTGAGGTGTAAACCTATAGTTTAATTTGATGTGATTCTTGGTAGGTATTAAATTTCATTATAGAGATTAAATATTAAAAAAAATAATGTAATTCATATTGAATATTATGAGTGAAATTATGTCCATTTATCATTTTGAGGATGAATAAAAATATTCAATATAAATTACTTCTGTGTTTTGGGTATTAATTTCCATCCATGAAGAGTATCTAAATCAAGTGGTTTAGGAGAAAATCAACATTGATGGTATGTCAATTTTATTATTATTTTTTGATTTATTTATAGAATATTTTCCATATCTTCCACTAAATTATGATGTTGATCTTTTAATTGAATTGATACCTACAAATATGCATATTATATAGAATCCCTATAGAATGTCCATAATTGAGTTACATGAATTAATGAAAAAATCCTAATTGAATATTTATAATGGTTTCATATACACTAGTGTTTCAACATATGGTAAATATTTTTTAAATAAATATCGGTCAATGAAGCTTTCTATTTATTATCTGAAACATATCATGTTAACTATCTTGAAAAAGTATCATTGGCTTCATATATATGATTTGGTTGATCAATTACAAGGAGAAAAATGAATTTACAAGATTGAACTTCATTATATATATTATAATGAAGGGGTTAAAATTAAGGATATAACCAAGATATCCATTTATATAAGGTATTTCAATTATGAATTTATAGTGGTGAAATTTTCACTTACAAATACTGTTGTCATCTTCTAAGATTTAATGAATTGGGTAATTAGATATTTCTTTGACCAGTGTGTGATAATTTTGGATGTTTATATTATTATATATTCAAATATAATTATTATTCATTATGATCGAAAGATAATTTATTTTAATACCCTATGGATGGAGATGATTTATTCTAAATATACATACTGTGAATTACGGATTCCAAAAGTTTCAATCATGGGTTTTATAATATCATGTGAGGGAATATTAGTGGATCCTTCAAATAAGGAATTTATTAGGAAATAACAATGAATAACCATGGTAACCATTATCTATTATTTCTTGGGATGGATGGATTCTAACAATTCATTGTGATAGATTAATCATGACTATCTAATCCACTCACCAAGCCAACTCAGAAGGGGGATTGTGTTTTTATGGAAAGAAGAATGTGAATAGAATTTTAGGGAGTTTCAGTGATGTTTTTTAGTGAAAATTTTCATAAAATACCATATAATTGATGATGGTATACTATATATAGTTATCAATCAAATAATTGGCATATATTTTTCAATATTTAGAATGATACGTTAATAGCTAATTTCTCTCACTAATTGAATGGTCATTAAAAAATTACCTGATTACTGGTTAGGATATTGCATGTGTAATTTTTTACATTAAATATATGAATTCATAATATATATGGTTAAATTTGTGACAAATATAAGGATCATAAATGAATAAAATATATATTCAAAAAAATAAGTTTAACATGCCCCAAAAATATGGGGGAAGATGATTAATTATTGTAACTGCTCAATACATTACCACCATGGAAAAGTAAATATGTTTGCTGAAACTCCGTGTCAGAAGGTCCAAGATATTTTTTCAATTATATGTATTTAATTAGATCTAATAGATATGTTTTTATATTTTATTGAACATGAAACCTCATAGAAATCAGATAGATCAAATCCATCTAAAAAATATGCACCCACAAATCCATGTGAGGATTAAAGAGGAACATAATGAAGATGTATAAATAAAGTAGAGAATGATGCGTATTCTTGTGTTTAGTAATTATTTTCATGGAATGATATTATTTATGAATGAAATCTATGTTCTGTTAATATATAAAATGAATATGGAAATATTTTATGAAGCTATTTGTTTTTCATTATATATTTATCCTTGATTTACAAAGATATATGAAGATCTGAAGGAATATTTCTATTGGGGAGACATGAAAAATGATATTATAGAGAATGTATCATTATAATAGGTATTTTAGAAATTCGTATTGATGTGATATGATTCAAAGGATCTTTTATAGCCATTACCCATACCAAAATAGAATTTCCAAAAAATATAATGGATTTATTCATCAAAATCCCCCAAACATGAAAATTGAAAAAACAATTTGGGTTATAGTTGATAAACATAATAAATACATTAATTTTATTAATTTTTTAAAACTGTTATCTATTTATAATCATAATTATGTATACATTAATTTGGATTTGATATTTCAGTGTGTACCAATCCCAATCATATCTGATTGAAATATGAGGTTTACCTCAATGTTCTAGAGAAGCATTCAGTAAGCTCTGCATAGAGAGTTGAGTTTTAGTACTACATATCATCCTCAGTAAAATGGTTATTCTAATTATAATATTAAAACTATAGATGTCATGTTGATAACATACAATAGAAATTTTCACAGAGTTTAGGATTAATACATCCATTGGTGGAATTTTATTTTAATATTAACTTTTAATCTAGAATTCAGATAGATCCTATGATACCTAATATTTGGATGATAGTGTATAAATATAATTTTATTGGATGAGGTTGGATAAAGAATGTTGTTAGAATCTACTCTAGTGAAGTAAATTTTAGAAATGTTTCGATCTTCCTAGCAGCACATAAGGATATCACAAATTCAAAAAATATGTTATGAAAAAAAATCATTGTGAGGTCTAGATTTCTAAATATGTGAAATGTTATTCCTTTGAATATCAACGTAGAATACTATTAGTGTAATGTCTCATTAATTCAGTATATTTTTTTAGATTTTATTTAATTATTTTGACTCGAGACGCTCTAACGGTACGTGGTTTTGAGGCCCAGTGAGCCTGAAAAACAATTTAAAACATTTTTTAATTCATTTAAATAAATGTAGAATTAAGATTTTTTACATTTAAATATGTTATTGGATCAAAAACATTAGGGAACAATTAAATCCAAAACAATGGAATTATCCTACAATGTATATAACCTCAAGAGATAAGGGTCGTCTGGAAAAATTAATTTTCAGACTTTTAATGAAAAAATAAAATAACATAAAAATCTATTAAATTTGATTTTTCTGACCCTTGGGTGGTGGCATGGCAAGGAAGTGGTGCAGTGAAAAATAGACAATGAGTCATATTAAATGAAGCTCTTTAATGGCTCATAATCACGAAACGTAATGATTCATTAAATAAAGCATTACAAATACAATATTTGTGGTGTGTTTTATTTTAATGAGTTAATTTTTTTGGAGAAATTAGGATCAAAGGGTTGAATTTATCTGGCGAACCTACGAGGATAATTCTCTCCAACGTCGAACAACGAACGCTGGCGAATCAACAATGACATCGACGGACCTCGAAGAATGGGAAACATATAGTGTGGAACTCCAATTGAACATGAATCCCCAAGGATTTAGTAATTCAATGATGAACTAAATCAAGGTAGGGGTATATTGTATTAGGTTTCCCCATTATTTATTTTAAAATGATTAACACAAATAAACCCACGAACAGGTTGATTTGCTGATATCTAATTCTTGCGGGAGGGTACTTATCATTGGAATTTGCATTGGTATTATTAATTTTTCTTGATATAAATTCAATCCCAAACTTACCACTCTTTAAACTCTAATGAGTAGGGAGGGGTTCGACCTGAACAATGACCTAACCCTTCTGCCTTGTGCATTAATCGTGGCCAAACCCCCAAGTTAAGGAAATGCTGCTTCAACAGATTTTTTGGAGAGATGGTAACCCATAGAGCCAGGACTTGTAGACGAAATGAAGAAAAAACCATCAGAGAGGAACATGTAGACTGTGAATGAACCCACCAGCACAATGGCAGTTGGGGCGGCGATTGTCGGGAGTGGCCCATGACGGCGGCCACGGGCGGGTGGCAATGCGCCACGATGGCGCACCAGAGGAGGAAGAAGTGACCAAATAGGATCTCGAAAATGTTGTAGTACCCACTGACACATGGGCTAGTAGCTTCTCATGGAAGGTCCTCCCCTGACCATTTGTAGAAAACTGGGGTAGTTAGGTCTTAATGGATGTATGACGACATGCCCCAAATGCGCTACACATCTAGGCTGGAATGGGAAACTATTCATCCCCAACTGACTGGACCCATGGCCAATGGACTAGACCTACCGCCTCAAGATAGTATGGAACTAGGCTAGAACAGATCTGAGTTTAGTCAGGGGGACCCCGGGACAGGCTGGGTCAGGTCGGTCCAATTGGGTTGGAATAGCCCCGAACCCAACCGAACCCTTTTCAAAATATTGGCTATAACATTCAAACCGGGAGTCCAATTGACAAATCGTGTATTGTGTTGGAACCATTACGATCATGTGGATATTTTGGGATACTCTACAGAGGATTTCATGGACGTTGAAATATAAAAAATATTATGAGGGGAAATTCTGTCTGAATCAAGTGCACTACATGCGGAGATCATATAGCTGAGTGATACCTCAAGACTGATAACAGGTGACCCTATATGGATATGATACGATGGCCCTATGGGAAAAATATTTATGTTACCTAGTAGACCCACAATATAGAAGAACTCTATTTCACTCGGCAGACCCATGGTACTCGACGGGATGAATTACCTCAGTATGATGGAAAAGTTGGGAACTAGCTCTACGTGACTAGACATGCACATGGTGGAGAGGGGCTCTGTGTGGCCCAACATACCTACAATACTCATCAGTGATAACTAGCACAATAGTACAAGGTTATGGGAAATTGTCTCCATGTGAAACAGTAGGCCCATAGTGGGGAGCGGCTCTGTGTGACCTAGCATACCCACGATAATCATTGGGGAGGATTACACCAGTAGCCCAAGGTATTCGGTGATATGACTAATTGTATTTCTTGTATCACTCTAGATGATAATAGGTGTTATATTTCTAGCTGGATGATCTTGATTTTCGATAATGCTTCATGCATTTCTTGTGGATTGATTTCTGGTCATTCCATGTTTGTTAGGGGTCCCTACTATGTATTCTATTACTCACATTTTCATGGGTTTTCATTCACGTGTATTTTCTATTGAAAAGATGACAACATGACAGAGGACATGGTGTCATAGGACCAGGCGGTGTCTAGTGAGATTATGTAGGCAGGACATGCTTCTATGGATTATAGTAGCTACTCTCTACTTACCAACCATGTGTGGTTTTTAGCAGATGGATTTCCATCAATCATTTACCTTCTCTTATTGTATTTTTTTTCTGGAGTTCTATCTTGTCACATTTACTTTTAGTTGAATATTTAAAATTAGGGGTTTTTCAGTAGCATGAAACTTCTCTTTCCTAGTTTCATTGGGATGTGTTTGTATGTTCATGTGTACAGGTACTCTGGAAAATTCATACCACTTGTAGGTTGACTCCTTCAGCATAAGTCTCCATCTCATGGCCTTCGGAAGGGGGCCTTGACGGAGTCATGACACGAACACAAATGGATATGTCACTACAATGTGAGGCCTGACATTCTCAGTCGGCCAAGGATCCGACTCATCATGTCAGATAACTTCCTACCCATCCAGGCATAGGGATCAGAAAAGGGATTGGGAAGCCTCTATGTCTAGGAGATAGTGTGGATCCACTATGTAATTTATATGAATGTATTATAATATGAATCATGGTTTATATCTCAGTTCTGTAAGGGATTGTATGAGGCATTTGGGACTAATTTGCGCTTTAGCACAACCTTTCACCCATATATGGATAGTCAGATGAAGTAGACTATACAGACCTTAGAGGGCAGGAATCATGTTTTCATATTAATTTTTTTTTCATAGTTTAGAGGACCAACTACCACAGTTGTAGCTTTTATATAACAACAAATGTCATCCAACATTGGAATAGAACTGTTCAATGAGTTGTATAGTAATCCGTGTATATCACCTCTATACTGGAAAGACCTAAGGGATTCAGCACTCATTGGTACAAAGTTGGCACATGCAACCACTGAGAAGATGCATATTATCCCAGAGCATATGAGGAATACACTGAGTATATAGAAATCGTATTCCAATAGGATAATTAGGACCTTGTAGTTCAAGGAGAGAGACCATGTTTTCTTTCCGGTATCACCTTGATGGGGACTGCAGATATTTGGACAAGGAAGTAATTTATCATTGAGGCTCATCGAACATTTCAAGATTCTTAGTCGAGTTGGGGATGTGGTGTACCACCTAGCTCTCACCCTATAGATGCATTGAGTTCATGATGTTTTCCATGTGTTGCAGCTAAGTAGGTACGTACAAGATCCATCACACATTACCGATTGGGGATAGCTACACATTGACGATGAGGAAATGTTTGTGTATTTTCTAGTTTTGATAGAGGATAGACATGAGCAGGTCCATCCTGGATAGTGTATTCTTATAGTGTGTGTTTGATGGTATCATGGGAATCTCATGGAGAACACATGGAAGTGTAAGGCTTGGATTTGTATTATGTATCCCCATTTGTTCGTTTAACATTTTTTTTGCCTATGGGGATGTAAATATCTAATTGTGGGATTAATATAAAAACATAGAAACTATATGTAAATTGTTTAAAATTATATAAAATAATTTCTAGACCAGACGATATGATGGAACATGATTTCAAGCCCTAGGGAGCCCATAATAGAATTTTTAACTCTTTTATGTTAATTTAAATAAACGTGCAAGATGGATTTTATAACATTTAAACAGGTTCTCGAATAAAAAATAAAAGGTAACTTTTGAACAGATAACATTAATCTTCACCTAAAATAGACCTAACTTTTACCTAAAAGGGTCGAACTGAAAAGTTAATTTTTTGACATTATAGAAAAAAAATTAACATAAAAATTTATTTTTGTGGTTTTTCCCAACTGGAATGTGGTGGAATGGTGGCGCTGCAGTGAGGTGAAAAAGCGACTACAAGTTGCATTAAATAAATCACATAAATGGCTCATAAATTCACAACTTAACAACACATTAAATAAATCATAATAGTTATGTTATTTTATAAATGACACAATGTAATGACATGATGACACAATGTAACAGAAACTATGTGACATGTTATCTTTTGATGGGTTAACAAATTGGAGAAATCAGGATCAAAGGGTGTAATGCCTATGATGATCCTATGGTGAGAATTTTCTCCCACAAAGAAAAATGATTGCTGATGAATTTCCAATGACATCGACGCACCTCAATGTATGGTACTGGATAGCATTGAACTCCAATTAAACTACAATCCATGAAAAAATATTTCAACAATGGTGAACGACAATGAGGTAGGGTTTTTTTGTTTTATGTTTCCCTGTTCATTATTCTAAAATGACTAAAATGGATCAACCCACGAATAGGTTTTTCCATGGATCAGTCATTCGTGTGGGATGGTAAATTTATTGGGGTTTTGTGCTAGGATTTTTAATTCTTGGTTTGATAAAACTTCAATCCCAAACCTCCCCTATTTAAGCTCTAATGTAAAGGGTGTGGGCTGACCCAAACAAGGCTCAAGTCCATCCGCCTAGTGCGTTGTTCGAGTCCAAACCTCCAAGTGAAGGAAAATATGCTTCATGTCCTTATCATGAGTTGTGGATATCGAAGGAGGCTAGAGGCATAGAATGTGAGAATAATGGACAACTAGAGCAAACTTAGTGGTTCATGGAAGAACCGCCGACACTGACGGCAGCCACAGGTGGGTGGCGGTGCGCTGAAGTTGGAAGTTGTAGAAGGCTCTAGACGCGATGAATTATGTAATGCCTCGACATCCAAAGCCCAGAGTCAGTAAATTATTTTAATACATTGACATGATACAGAATATAATGTCCGGAAGAACTGATCAAATTACCAGTCTTGAGAAACATATTTTGTACATGATCATTCCATTATAATTTCAAACATAAAAAAATAACATAAATAACCCTTATAAAATTACATTATGCTCCTTTATTAAACCTGTATATAAATTATAATACACGTCTTTTTATCCAAGGAAAATAAAACATAAGAAAGGGGTGAGCTCAGATGGTCAGTGAGGATGGACAATATATAAGAAGCTCTCATAAATAATAATAAAATTTTATTGCAATGTATAAAATTGAAATACAAGCCCCTTAAACATAAAATTCAGTGTAATATAGAAAGGATAATTCAAATAATTCCATTTACTTATTCACATGGATATTATACTAGTAAAATAATAACATGTAACATTATTAACTAATATCACAATGAAGGAAAACATAATACTGGACATATTAAAGACAAAGTCAAGGCCCCATGCCAAGACCCTGAAAAATATTTTGTCATGGCCATATTCCAAGACAATAGTTTGTATCATTATACCTTCCTATGCATCGAGGGGCTATAGCGGTCCCCCCATTACATAGTATGTCCAATGAATTCTTCATATCAAAATGTTGAAACATAACATAGACATTCATATTAAAAATACCATTTGAAATATGAATAATTTATCCATGAAACATGAATGGTATACAAATAAAACATCCACAGTAAAAAAAATCATATAATATTCAATACAATATGGAAGATTATATTATAATAAATCATCGTCATCTAAGAATAATGTCATGTAAAGGATGTTGACATAATTAAAATTGATTAGTAAAACCCTTTGAGAAAAATATCCCGTTTTGTGAATAATTTAAAAGTAAAACATTTATAAAGGAAGTCATTTAAAATAGATTTTCGAATCATAGTTTCCCATACAAATTTTAAACTTCTGAAAGGAATTAACATTTTTAAACAATCATGTCTATATAAATATATTTGTAATATCATTTTGAAGTTATGGACATTAATTAAATAGATGTATATAAATGATTCTCTAAAACATTTAGAATGATGATGTAGTTAATGATAAAATTATAGAAAACCATAAAAAATAATTTTTTTACGAAACATGGACATAGATGATCATTACTTCAAAATAAATACTTACACATATACAATCTCAGATAATAATGAAATTGGTGAATGAATCCTTTCCGTTTACTTTTATTAAGTTGAGGGTACATTTAACCTTATGTCCAATGACAATAGTATGTTATTGAATTACAAAAGAACCATAATCATAAGTATGATATCATCTATTATTCATTTATGACATCATACAACACCTTTAATAATAATTTCCATGTCAAATTAACATTTCAGGTAATAATCGATTTCTTTATCGTACGTGCTTGAAGTTGTAATTGTTGATAGTATCACATAGTTCATGATTTAAATATTTATATAATATAAAAAATTATTTATATATCATATATTTTCAGAATATAAATATTAATGATAGGTATATATAAGAAATAGAAACATCGTTCTTAGATATGGCAGTCCATACTTATGCATGAACATTGTTTCTATTTTCTTATCATATAGTATAAAAGAATGTAAACAAAGTATATTCATCTACATAAATATATAATATTATAGTTGAAATATAATTTCTGAAAACTCATAATTAATCAATATATTTTTATTTATAATAATTTTTGAAGGGTGATCATTGAAGATGAATCTCATCGCATCATGGAGACGGTAAGTCATGCGTACGCACACGTGACAATATCAATATATTTATGAGGAAATTGGGTTTAATTGAATGGTATATTACATATAAATAATAATTAACATGTTATATCTATTATTTAAATTAATTGTACTCACTATTATAGACATCCAAATAATGTATTGTTGAATAACAAACTACATAATGACGTGGTGACACTACGCAGTACGTACGCACATATGGTGACTTTTTCATTCAAATGATGGATAGAATAATGAATATGGTATTAAAATATTGACATTAACATCTAAAAATTTAGAAGGTACTGAAGGTTTTAGATTATTATGGTAAAAAGAAATATGAAGTAGAATAATAAAAGAACATTGAAAGGGGTGACACAAATTTACTTCTACATCTAGTGATTCTTTTTTATTTGAAAAAAAAGACTCCATAAGATAACATTATGCTCAATTTATAGACTTTAAGATGAATTTATAGATTTTGGTCTGATATTTGATTAGGTTTTGACCTAGAAAAATGTCTTTGGAGGTGTGAATTTGAGAGAAGGGGAAGTTACATTTTATTAGAGGGGGATGGGTAGTTTAGGAAAATCTTGAAATAATTATTTATTATAAAATCATATTCAGTTTCTAATATCTCTAAATGGATTTATTTCGAGGATAAGGTGGTTATGGGTCTATATACTCTCATACAATAGGTTTTAGACATGTTTAGGTCACCATATTAACCATATCATAGAGATATTAATCATAGTTAAATAGTATATCTTTTACAAAGTCTTCTGGTATTTTTATATTACATGTTAAATAAACATATTAAAAAATGAAAAGAGAACCTCAAGTGGTTCATTAATGTCATATATATATCAATATATAAGTCTTTTTAAATAATCATTGATATATATAATTATTATACCATTTAATAAAATTGACTTTGTTTTAAAAACTCGTTTATGTAATTTTTTACACTATTTAGTATTTGTTTTTTTAAACTCATCAAAAAATAATTACATCAAAAAAATACATTAAATCAACACCAAAATGTCATATTCACGTAGAAAATTAATGGACGACATCAAAAGTCTCAATTTACATTTATTTTGATATTTATAAAATAAATTATTTAAATCATTAATTAATAAGTCAATTTATGCATCATCATTTTGTCATAGATAAATTTTATTATTAAATGTCTAATTATTATAAATAAAATATCAAGATGTAGGAAATATTTATAGCTTTATAATAAATATTTAGTCTAATTTATCTTATTTTTAAATCTATATAAAAAATGTTTTAGTTAATTAAATTTGAATTTAACACTTTTAACTCTTCTTAAAATAAAATATAATAAATTTCTTAATCCATCCCAAAATGGATACAAAAGGATATTTTTTCCCTATGGTTGTTATTGGTCGAAATAAAATTATCCAATATAATTATGAAATTTTTGGGAGTAATTTGAATACTATTTTCCCTTAATTTCCTTATTTACCTATTATCGTGGTAAATAAAATTGAAATGTTACTATTTAATTAAAATTATATTCATCCCATTGAACCACATTTTACAAAGTTATTTCAATCGTTTCTCTTAGATTTTTGAAATTCAATTCATAGAAGTGGTAAAATTTTGTATTATGAAAAAATTCAAGTGTTCATAGAAGTTGGGTAATTGTGCCTAGAAAGTTGATAATTATGCCTAAAAAGTCGGTAAAAAGACATTAAAATGGTTCAATAAAATTTTATATATATACATTATTATAAAATTACTCCAATTAATTATAAAAGAATAATATATGTATTTTTTTATCTATTTTTACATTTTGATAAATTTTTTATTACAAATAATTATTTAAATTAAAAAGTCAGTTTTATCTACAACATATGGTTTTTCACTATTCATAAAAAATTGAATGATTTTAGGAAAATAGAAAAAAATCACGCAATGATAATTTTGATATTAAAAATTCATGAAATATTTAAATTTTACCAAATTATAAAAATAGATTTTTCATTAATTAATTCCCATCGTCAAAACCAGAATCCTGGTTTTTAAGAAGTAAAAACTATCAAAAGATTGACACGTGTTTATATACAATTTAAGCGTAAATTATATCCAATAACATATATTAACATAAATAAAAAAAATAAAATCCAATTTTACTCTTAAACCTGTCAAATTAATAATTTAACACAATATATTATTTTTATTAAAAAAGTTTTTTTTAAATTAAAAATTTGTATTTTCCACTATTCATCAAAATATGAAAGTTATCAGAAAAGTACTAAAATTTTTCCCATAGATACTTTTTATGTCATGATACTAAAGAAGAATTTAATTTCATTAAATTGAATATATAAATGTATCAAATATTATATTTAAAAATGGTTCGCCGTTAAAAGATGAAAAACTGCAGTTTTTGAGCAATATTTTTTTTTGTGAATAATTGAATTTTTCCTCCTAAAATGCCAAAAAATTACCTAAAATGGATGTTCAAATTTTATGGGGTATATAAATTTTAAAATGAAATTAATACCTCATAACTAGGGTTTCTTGATACTTCATGTTGGATTCTTTCTTCTTTTGTTTATCCTTATTGGATATTGTGAGATCTTGGGGGTCTCGGGGTCCCTACTGAGTATCATTATACTCACCCCTACATGGGATACACCCGTACCTCATTGTGTTGGATGCATACAACAGAAAATGCTGACCAAGGTGGAGTGTACGAGGATTGGACGGTACCCGGAGGTGGACCTCACGATGAGTCAGTACTCGGAGGATACAGATGGATGTGGAGTATTGAGGAGGCTATCTGTACCTACCCATTAGGTAGGATCTATGGTGGACGATCCCGAAGCTGTTAGGAATCATCCATCTGTTTTTATTTTTAGTTTCACCTATCTTACTTCCCATGTACATTCCAGTTGGGTTTGTATACTAGCCCATTTACTCTCCAGATCAATATTTTGTATTCAGTTTACTTAGTTTCTACTTCCTGTTTCGTACTCTGTTGTGTTTTTTCTTTTATAATGGAAATTCCATCCTAGTATAGGGATTTACAACTTTGGTGCTAGTCTCCATCATCTGGCCTGTGAAAGGTGGGCTTGGGGTAGTCACGACACATGCCCTGAGGATGGGTCGTGACAAATTGGTATTAGAGGAGTCAGTTCTACCATACAACACAGACTATGGTTCTTTTAACGACAATATTGTTAAGTGTATGGGGTGTGGTTATCAGTTTAGGGAAACCAGTTTTGGTGAGGTGGTCGACGTATCCATACACTAGGACTTTGACTTCAAATTTCGACTCAATGCATGAAAACCCTGATTTCATGTGTGATTCCTTTGAAAAAGATTTCTTTGATATTACCTTATGTCAGCTCACCAGGAATATTGTTTTGACCATGCCGCACCTGTTTCTTTTCACGATGGCCCCACGAAGGCAACCATCTAGGGTTCCAAGTTATGTACGAGATGGTAGCCCACCGAGCGACGTGGCCTTGGTGTAGGGCCCCATCATAGTGGAGGAAACAACGGTACCAATACCCGTTGGGCCACTGATACTACCAGCCCCAACAGTAGAGAGTGAACTACACCTGAGTGCATTGCACGAGTTCCAGTGACAGAGGGAACCTAGGTTCTTGGCAGAGACGGACCCTCATGAAACTGAGGATTGGATGGAGGCTATCAAGAGAGTTTTTATATTGGTAGGGTCACCAGCCGACCTCATAGTGATCCTTGTCGCATGTCTCGTGCAGGCAGCAGCTAGCAGATAGAGGAGCCTGATTCTCCAGGTGCATGATAAAGCATCAAAACTGTGGACAGACATCGAGAGCCTATTACAGGAAGAGTTTTTACCAGCCACCCTCCGTGCGGTGCAGATTCACGAGATACTTCATCCTCAGTAGGGCTACATGATAGTAGCTCAGTACTCATTACGGTTCACCATCCTCTCGCGCTAGTCCACGTATATGGTATAAGACCCATTTTCAGGGCTCAGACCTTTGAGCAGGTACTCAGGCATGAGATCAGGGATTCGATGATCTCCCTCAACATACCGATGCAAAAGGGGGTATTGGAGTGATCCCTCATAGTTGAGAGTTTCCTTGATGAGCAGTCACTACAAGAGAGAACCGCAACTTGTCGACATGCACCAAAGTATTCTACAGCTGGTATTAGGCAGATGATGTAGGGGTCCAAGAGGACTAAACCCATAGGTGGTCGACTTCATGACTCAGGTTCGGTTTTGTGGGGTACACAAGACAGAGATAGCCATATTATTAGTATATAGTGCTATGAAAGCGGCGAGCATGTTCACATGGATCGAGACTGCCTGACCCACGCTGCTGGTGAGCAACAGGTAGTAGAGACACCTCCTAGGCAGAGACAGAGGTTCGAAAGTGCTGGTCTGTCGGGAGTAGGTGAACGTGGAAGAGGAGATGGCTAAGCAGAAGGTGGTGGACGACGTTTCAAGGCCCTATCACCACCACCACTAGAAGGTCCACCCCGACTGCAGGGAACATGTGGACAGGGGAGAGCTCAGCTTCAGGTAGCTGAGCCCTATGACCATAGTGATTCGGGAGCAGGTGGACAGGAGCGGGACTAGCTCCAGGTATAGATGCCTTTTTTCAGGATGCTTCTAGCATCGTTGATGTCATTTATTGTAATTTATTTGTGTCATTGTACATTGTGCTTCAATAATAAAAGACACGTTTCCATGTGATGTTTACTTTCCCACCTTTTATGTGTGGTTGATACTGAGAGGTTCCGGTAAAAAAAACCAGTTGACCCGACCCTTACATTCGAGATTCCTAATAGAGGAGACCCAATGACCACACACTGGTGCCGACATTGTGACTCGACCCATGTAGGTGACATTAACAGTAGGATCTTTTAGTAGTGGTGTCGAGGCCATACAATGTCGTCCATGGCATGAAATAGTACCGTTCATGCCAGGATTTACTGCATTAGAAAAAATATGTGGTTCACCTAGGGGATGAGACCGAATTTCTATTTTCGGAAAATGAGAAATATCAGCAGATCTTGTAGGACATAGGAGATGAAGGGTGTAAACGAGTTCTTTTAAATTTTATTTTCTCACCCATAGTTCGTTGGGCGAACACTTTGTAGTCTACTCTGACTATCATAGTCTCAGGTATATCTTGTCACAGAAGGACATGAACCTTACACAGTGGTGACTGCTTGAGATCCTCCAGAACTATTACTTCGAGATATTATATACCCCTGGGAAAGGGAACATTGTAGAAGATTCTCTCAGCAAGAGATTGGGAATTCAGCTACTAGGATACATGACAGTGCAGCTGGCCGTGTTGCAGAAATAATTTGTGGATAGAGATGGAGCATCCTTTCAATAGTCTCTCACAGTCACTTCCCCACTTCTTTAGTGATTCAGGGTGGCGCAGCATGGGGACACTGACTACGAGACACAACGTGCTCATATATCCTCAGGGCAGGCACCCAAAGTATTTTTTGAAGGTGGGGAGAATGTCTTTCCTTTTAGGGGACGTACCATGGTACAAGTTTCACTTCTGGAGGAAGTGTTGAGAGAGTTCCAAATAATCCCTTTAACCGTACATCCAGGAGTGGTAAAGATATAATAGGACCATCGATGATAGCACTGGTGGCTAGGTATGAAGAAGACAGTAGCATAGTTACTGTCCATGGACTTTGTGACGGGTCTTCCCCATACGTCCAGGGGACACGATTCGATTTGGGTGATGGACGAACGACATCCCAAGTCATCCAACTTCATACTGACTGGAGATGTTATGAACTATCAAGGAGGAGGTGCAAGTCATCCAAGAGCAGATAAAGATTGTACAAAGTTGATATAAGTCCTATGCAAAAAGATGATAGAGACCCCTATAGTTCAAGGATAGAGACCACGTCTTACTACGGCTCTCGCCTCGAAGAGGTCTATAGAGATTTGGATGAGGTGGATAATTATCTCCGCGTTTTATCAGGCCGTTCTAGGTCCTTAGCAGAGTAGATGAGGTGGCTTATCGCCTAGCCCTTCCACCTTAGTTG
Source organism: Viscum album (assembly GCA_963277665.1). NCBI lineage: Eukaryota > Viridiplantae > Streptophyta > Magnoliopsida > Santalales > Viscaceae > Viscum > Viscum album. The sequence goes on along the minus strand of OY728148.1, from coordinate 385,630,247 downwards.
CATCGGGTGCACAATGTCTTCCACGTATATCAGCTGAGGAGATACGTGCATGACCCATCCCACATCATCGACCACGGAGAGCTGGATGTGGATGACGGGGAGACATTCACAGAGGTTCCAATGGAGATAAAGGATCAAAATGAGTGGATCTTGTGTGGAAGGTCGATTCATATGGTGCGAGTTTTCTGGTATCACGAGAAACTCTAGGAGAGCACATGGGAAAGGTAGGCTCAGATGTGTGCTCAATACCCACTTTTGTTTCCCTAGTGTGTGTCGTAGCTTTACGGGTACATAAAGCCTCGAGGTGGGGGTAATTTAATGTCTTTGAAATTTCATGGAAAAGTTTTTCTTAAATTTTTTGTAATTTTATGAGTCTGTAGTTTCTGACTGCGCTTGATTCCGAGGCCAGGTGTTCCCGGAATCCATTTCGGATGTTTTGTTTGGGTACTTTCCGAAAAACTACGTGCGGGTTTTTCTATCTTTTGAACTGGTTCTTGGAATTGAAATCTAAGTACACTGATAAACTCACAGTGTCAGTATTTTCTTACGGGGACCTTTACCGCAGTTGCGTTTTATCGAGAGGAGAAGTTAATTTTTGGGGTTTTTTATTTAAATAAAAATAAATTATGATTAAGATATTTTTAGGTTGGTGGTGGTTAAATACACCAAAGGGAAGTTGGAAGTGAGACCACCTTCCCACATAACCTCCCAAAAGAGGATAATGTGTTGTGGGTCCCACAAGAACACCAACTCTTCAACATCCCCTTGAAACCCATGGAACCCCCCATTGATGAGGGTTAAACTCTCCACCTCCCACCTTCTATCATTAATGTGACAACTGCATCAAATTAATTAATTAACCTCCCTCAATTAATTGATTGTTTTTATTTGAATTGAAATGCACTGCATTATTAAATTGGGAAGCCTTTTATTTTATTTTGGTTGGAAAATATTTTTTTGTGGAGGCTCTGGAGAATTAGAAGAAAAGTGTTCCTCTCCACGAACAACATCTTCAATGAAAAATGATATCATCTTCTATACAAAGGACATCCCCTTCTACCTTCTTCAACTAGGGAAATAACATGAGGCGACACCCACGAGGAACGCCCATCATCCTTTACCTTCCACTGAGTCATGGGAGAAGGCACCACCCGCGAAGAACGTTTCCATCAATAATGCTTCCTCCTAGGATGCACCCCAACGTCAAATAATCAGTGCCGTCTTTAACGAACGAACTTCGAATTGAGGTAGGGTGTTTTGTATAATTTTATATGAATAAAATTATACCCTCGTGCTTTGTCGAATATATGTTGGATTACTGTTTGAGCCTCTAACATGGAGGGTACGGGCTAACGAACAAGTCCAGATCCTCCACCAATTCATTCATGATTCACGTATTGTTGGGTGATGGGTGAACATAAGGGAAACCTTGATTTGAGGCCGTCGTAGTGAAGAGCTAGATTCGTGGAGGCCGAAGGTGAGAAAAGGTGGCAAAAATGACCTTTGAAATGACTCTGATGGCCCGCAGAAGAGCGCAGTGACGCGGGTCGCCAGCAACCAGAGCCGGTGGCTAGCACTAGCTGACCGCCTTGGGGCAGCAGCGCCCCTCGCGCGCCGCCACGACGGTGGAGCAGAACCCACTTTGTGGGTTCTAGGAGGAATCGGTAGCGCTAGCTGGCACCACCGTTATGGATGACCGGGGGGCCGCACACCCCCACCCCACCCCCTCGCTCCGCACTCGGCCAGCTGGCCAAGCCGCCTACCCCACGGGTGGGTCTACCTGTCGTGCAGGGGGCTAGGCCATAACAAACAGGCCAGACCATTACTTGGATCCGGTTGACCTAGTTCGGGCCGAACTTGGGTTGGTTGGACAGGGTCGAAACGGGCCCAGACCCCCTATTCGGACCACTTTTTGTTTTTCCCCCATAACATGATCTACGGATCTCCGATCGACGCAGAGTTAGTTGCATAGGATTCCTTTGATTGAGTCAGTAGTTTTGGTATATTACACTCAAGGTTTTCGAGAAGTTCTGGTATGACCGAGTTGGTTCGAACTTGAAACTAACCCAGCCCTCGGAGCAGAATCACTTATAACTAAAGGACCGGACGTCCGATTGACGTTCTGTCAACTACGTCAGATTCTTTTTTATGAGACGGTACTTTTGGAATACTCTAAATGAGTTTCGGATGCAGTTGGAGTATGGTCGGGTTGGTTTGATCCTAAAAACCAACCGAGCTCCTAAAATAGAAATGCCAATAACTCACAGACCAGGCGTCTCATTGACGCACCATCTATCGCCTTGGGTTACTTCTGATGAGACAGAACTACTAGATACATCAACTCAGGAAGTCGTGATAGTTGATGTATCAAACCATTCACCCGAAGAGCAGACCCTAATGGAATCGGGTGTGTTGTGTGTGGGAACCCTAGGGCTAGCTGCGACTGTGAAAACTTCTATACCAGGATCCTCTATGGCTCAACAGTAATGAAATATTTACCAGGATCCTACGTGGGTTCGGCAGCGATGGGTAATATACTGTAATCCTACATGGGTTTTAAAGTGATGAATTCAGTACCAGGATCCTCTGTGGGTTCGACAACAGTGACTTCTGCCATGGTGACCCATCCACCGATTCCATGTCAACAGCTTGACGGGTTGGACAGTCTCTAGTGAGATGTACTCTACCATCACAGGAGTAGCACTGCCTCTCCCTAGGCTTACTAGATCGAGCCATAGATCCATAGATTATTAATCTCCTATCCTCGGTACTCCTGTGACGTCTCCCACGTCCAGATCCCTTTGGAGGATGTCGTTTCCCTGCTGACGAGGTCTCGACACCTATATGCCTACTGCTGACTATCGTCAGTTTTCTCTACTCTACCTAGAATCATTCAATCCATAAGGCTTGGAAGATAACTCTACCATAAGTTGAAATTCATAGAGGAATGAAAATACCTCATATGTCCTTTCATATACCTCACTCGATAATCTGTGTTATACAGTACTAATCCCTGGACTTATCCATCGTGTACCTAGTGAGGTTGGGGAACCTCGTTAAATATTCAGCCACTGTCATATGACCATACTGGAGTTGAATAAACTCCTAGATACACATTTATCTCAGCTTAAATAGAGAAAAATCCTCCATATAGAGTCACTCAAACACTGTTCGCGAAAGGGTACCCTCTTCGTGAGTCTGCATGGTAAAACTCCACTATTGTGCCAATAAACCTTGAAGAAGGCTTTCTCCTATGATCACAATTTGGACCACCAGTGTCCTCACTAGACAAAAAACTCTAGTCACATTTTCAATACAATACTCAGATTCCTCAGGGTGGGGCACACCTCAGAACCTGATGTGTCTCTATCTCTGTATCTCATGGAGCGTGCTCAGCCTACACCTTTCATATGTCGGTACTAAAGGTTGCATGGGATACTCCACTGGTGGTGGTATAGATGGTGAACCACCTAAAGGAAACACATGGGTAATTGGACCATATATCTAAGCCTCATCATTGAGGAGGTCATCCTTATGATTGCACTGCTGAATCCTAAAAGGTTTGCGTTGTTGAGGAATCTAGTAATGAAACAAGATGTACCATGGTAACCTAGTATATATTGATAGTTGACACAAAGACATGGAAAACACAAAAAATTACAATATGATTCATGTACCATTCCTTTACATTCCCACAACTTTTTATTTCATGTATCATGTCTAAAATAATGTTATTAGAGTCCTAGTGTATAGATACGTCGGCCGCCCGCACCAACACTGGAGTCTCTAGCCTGAAAGATGAGCTCGAAACACATAACATTGTTCCTCAAACTAATATCACATACTTTTGGTCCTATGATATAACCAACCATCTCTAATACCACTCTTTCACGACCCGTCATTGTGTGGTTTGTTCCATGACTCCCCTAGCCCACATCAAATATGCCATGGGCTTGTGACTAGCACTAGGTAGGCATATAACAAACATAGGAGGCATTGCCTAAGTACATGCACCCACATAAACATCTCCAATACCACAAATTATAAAATTCAAAAAACTAATAGGGATCAAAATTCACACATTCAATTAAACCCAACCAACATACTACAATTAAAGTAAAGTGCGGAAGGTAAACTAGGCTAGAATAAAATCCCATAAAAAACAAGAGTATGCAAACTAAAAATTCCAACCTATAAACAAAAAGAGGTATTGAGACTGCTTCTCATAGACCTAGGAACACCATGGCATATAGGGAACTCAGACCACTCGGTCCGACCCCATTTCGCCCTATACTCCATAAAATGGTCGCTCATCTGCATAGGACATGACACGTGCGGGAAAAGTCCATGCATGGGTGAGTATAACAATACTCAGTAGAGGTCCCCAAAAACCAAAAACAATAATAAAATGGAATAATATAGTCACATATACACAAAATATGTATAATAAATAGATAATAATATAAACACAATCCAAATATACTCAAAACCCAAACACATTGTTTAGATTCATGTAACAGAACAACATACCGGTGCTAGGGATTTAGTTATAAGGTTTCACGAAGCACTCATCTGGGAGATCACTAACCATGAGACTGATAACTCTAATGTCGTTAGTTCTGAGAATTATTATTTTCCAGGAAAATCCATGAGGGATAAATACACTCATTTAAATAGAAAAAAAACCTGAGTGGGGAAATATCACGTTATATAGATGAGGATCAATTTTTGGGCCTTAGAGGATACCATGACTCATACGGATTCACATGATAAGTAGAGGATCTAAATCCTATAATATTAGTCACGTCAATACCTAACAATACCTAGGATTAATAATGGATTGAGGATCTCTCTCTGGGACTGTAAGAGGGATAAATGAATCTATCTCAGAAAAAACTATTGAAGGGATAATACTGATGTGAAATGACACAATATCTGACCATCATGAGAACAAGAAAAATGGTCACTAACCTAGAAAAAACATGTTCGTGAAACAGTCTACAATAAGGATCAAATCATGTTCCAGAATGTACACATCATGTAAAAGGGTTACACACTGTGTCACTCGACTATGGGTACTGCATGTGTAGAATATCCTGGGTTAGATGAACAAGCCATGTAGAAACGTATATACAAAACATGTAGTACGAACCCGAAGCCATGTCTGAGTATCCATGGCTCTCTTCATGTACGAATTTGTGAGCCCATACATGGTTGCAACCTGCGTGTGTTATCCCTTGTTATCGGTAGACATGTTTGTCCGTGCAATTGACCTGGTCATTCTATGTGTTGCAGTATTCGACCGTGTACCCAGCATGTGCCTGTAAATCACCTAAGATACACTGCAAGTCCCATGTAAGGACTGACACATCGTTCTCTTTGGATAAAATTCCATTTCATCTCCTCAATCACTGCATACCCCTAGCCGCCACTTTGTCGGACCCACATAGTGTGTTCTTCGGGATACATGCTGTGATTTCATGAAATTTCCAGAATCAAAGGTTCTTTGTCGTCACGACTTCGATGATGAAAAATATTTGATCTGACAACATGATCATCGCAAAACTCCATAGTTAAGGTCTTACTAACACCGCAAGGACGTTTCGATGGGATTCGACCCTCCGATCGGCCCTTATAACACATACGGATTTACCTGCATGATGAACGCTCGATGAACGAGAACATCCAAACCATGTGGATTCATCAGTCACTATCATCATCGCACCTCTGTTGGGTCATCACGATGTCTAGTATCCATTTTAGGATTATTTCACCAAGAATTGGGTGGGTAAAGATTACTAATTTATATCCCCAAGAAGAACATGATGAATGCCGGGAAGATGGGAGAAGAATACCAAACAACAAAAGAGGAAAGAACCACTTGCATTGTTCATCATGGAATTAATCTGCTCCCATTAAAAATACTGAATATAGAAAATTAAAACATTAATCATTAAAAAATAAATCCCATGAAAAATCCCAGAAAAGAAAATACCTCCCACTTGAAAAAAGATTCATGGGGCAACTAGTTCATGGGTTGATCCGTGTTTATATTTAATTAAATAACAAGGAAGAAACAATATAAAACACCACCCCATTCTTGATAATCGATGGATCACTGATGAATGAAATCTGATGTCGTCGTCGTCGATATCCTACAACTAGTTTGGCAATACTATTTATACTTTTGATATATGTTTTTCATTGCCGAGAAGACATTCAAATGATCTAAGATGTTTTCTAAATTTCTCTCCCTGTCTAATATTCGATTAACCCATTAATTAATGGAAACACATTTCAGCGTTATGTTATTCTGCAACATTAAAGTGTCAGTGTTACTGTTTCAGAGTCCTTAGGGAATTTCATTAATAATTGAAACAGTTGCCTCGTCATTGCACTCCAGCGATTGTTTCCAAATAAATTAAAATAAACATTGAAAATTATTTTCTTTTATTTTATTTTATTTTACATAAAACACCCAAAAAAACCTTTTTCCTCAACCCACTTTCGTCATGTTTTGGCCCAATATTAGGAAATTTTTTCATCCCAGATCCAATGGTTCCATCATATTTTTAATCTTGGTATCCATCTGAAAAATACCACAACTGCACACATACAACAACTCAGTTGACATAAAATGTTCAAACCACCATTCCAGGTTCACTGGGCCTCGGAATGATGTGTCTACTCCGTGCTTGGACTCGAAAAAATTTCATATCATATAAAAATAATAATACATTAAAAAACCAGGACATAACAGCATCATAAGTAACGATCACTTTATATTACATTTTTTATCAAATCATTAAACGTTGTGGACACCATCCATCATTATTAACCTTTAGATTTTAGAATTTGATATTATAATGTTCATAGTCCATTTATTTCAGACATTATATTGTATTTTTTTACATTCTATGTAGTTTCTATCTATTTTTGTCATTAGCCAATTTCTTCCCATCACTTCGGCAATTGATTACTTGATGGACTTACATTCATCACATAAAACATTTACCAGTTACCTTAAGAAAATTTACGACATGTTCATTCCACACACTGAACATGAAAGGGAATATCATATTGTTATCTCTATGGATTTCAGTGTTTCATTATAATAAAATAATTAAATTATTATAAAAACTATGATATTTATGCGTAACTTCAACCAACATTTGTACATTGATAGAACATAAAAATATTTCTTCGTATCTATTGACGAATCTTATTCCCAGCACCCTTTGAAGACAAGGTTTTAGGAAACTAATAATGAAATAATTTTTAATTTTTGGTTGGAAGATAATAAAAAATGAATAAAATGAATTTCATGTAAAATTTTCCCCATTGGAACCAACAGTTTCATCATAGTAATATTTAACTTTTGGAATTCCTTCTCTATTTTAATGTGAAAAATATGAGGTATGTACTTATTCAAAATAGTTTATTGAACTCCTCCCAATATATTGAGTCAATTTCATCTTGTTCACTCGTCTCTTTGATATGATTCCACCATTTATTTACTTCACCTTTCAAATGATAGACAACTAAAATGAATTTTTCATACATTGAACATTGTAAGATTGAAAATATAATTTCAATGGAACTGATCTATTTCATAGTAAAATTTTGATTAGGGGATACAAAAAATAGGGCGGGTGTTTCCTTGTGAAGGAATCTACAGAATTATGTTCTGTACATTGATATTTTTGAATTTTATCACTATTAATATAATCAGAAACATATGTTAGAATAGTAAAATGATTTTAGAGTCAGATACCAATAAAATTTTATTCCTCTGGTGAAAAATCATTTCATAGCTTGTCTTTCTTTACACAGAACTCCGACCTTCCCCGATATCTTGCGTTGTACACAATACCGAGTTTCACTAAACAACGATATGCTATTAAAACTAGAACATATGAGTATTAATACCCACTTTTTGAAATTTTGTAAATTTTATCATTCAAAATGGACTTCATTTTTGGATTCGGAATATCGAAATTAGCCTAGGGTGAAATTTTGGTATTTTTCTGAAAACTTTCAATTTTTGATGAATAGTGAAAACACTGGGTTACTATTTAAAAACCGACTTTTTATTTAAATAATTATTTATTTTATTTTAATTTATTTTAGGTGAAAATTGATACATTATACCTATATATTTTCAAAGTAATTAATTGGAGTCATTTTATAATAATTTTAGATATATAAAAATTTTATTGAACTTTTCACCTTCTTTTACCCACCTCCTTGGAGAATTTGAAAATTTACATAAAACGTAATTTTACCACTTCTGGGAGTGGAATTTCAAAAATATAAGAGACATGGTTAATATCAAGGACTAAAATTTGGTTCAATGAGATGAAAATAATTTTTGGCGAATAGTAACTTTTTACTTTTATTTACCACAGTTAAAAGTAAATAAGGTAATTAAGGGTAAAAATGATATTATTATTACCCTAACACATGTCATAATTCTATTGGATAAGTTTAATATGACCAAAAAACAACCTTAGGAATAAAATATGACCATTTAGGCCTACTTGGATTAGATTAGGACATTTATTATAAATTTATTTAAAGAAGGGTTAAAATAGTTAAAATCAATGCTTAATGACTAAATAATTTTTAATATAGCGTTATACATAAGATAAATTCGACAATAATTATTAATTAGAAAGATAATAATATTTCCTACATAATGGTATTTTATTTATAATTTTTAAAAATTATATAATTTAGTTTATGTATGACACAATGATGATGCATGAATTATCTTATTAATGAAATATTGACATAATTGATGTTATAAATACACAAATAAATATAGTTTGAGAATTTTTAGGAATTAAAATAATTTTATAGGTTAATATGACATGTTAGGATATATTTATTTAACAATTTTTTAACGGATAATGCTGTTATGTGTTTCAAAAAAATCAAGTACCAAATAGTGTCAAAATTTACAAAAAAATGTTTTTAAAACAAATATTATATTATTATTTTTTATTTTATTATTAAAAATCTAAGGTTCGTCCAAATGGCTTATATAAGGTTATATATATTAATAATAAACAACTTGTGGTTCTTTTGGCTTGTTATAGTATGTTTTTTAACCATTTAGTGTAAGAAAACATGAAGACACGGTAAAAGTTAAATTATCTAACTTAAAGTTAAATCTAAATGATAAGGTTAAAATAAAAACCTAAACTTGTCTAAATTCTATTGTATAAAAGTTTTTCGACCCATACCCACCTAATCTTCTAAATTAATCAATTTGGAGCTATTAGAAACTGAATATGACTTTATAATAAAATAATATATTTAGTTTTTCCTAAGGAGCCCCTTTCCTCCCTTATAAAAGGGAACCTCCTCCCTCTCTTCCTCACACCACTTTGTGCCTTAAATCTTGGAAAAAACCTTCCAATTTCTCCTCTCCACTTCTCTAGAAATATCCTAGAGGTCCTGGTCTTCTTCAAAGAGCATATTTAGTTCCCTAAGAGGAGGTTAAGAAGAGGCGCTTCAAAGAAGAGGTAATGTCCGTTACCGATTGTTTCAACATTATTTCTTCTTCTAATTATTCATCTTTAGTTGTTTAATTTTGAAGTAATAACATCAGTATCACTCATATACTGGTATGTTATTATATGTATGAAACAAACATATTTCACCATCAATCCATCCTACGGAAAAAGAAATCATCGCGCGTGCGTACGTATGGAATACCGTCTCCTCACCGTGGTGTAATCTATTTTCCACCACAACCTTACATGGATGCGTATAATGGTGTAAAGATTAACTAAATATGATTATTGTAAATTTATATTGATTCTGAAATATTATACTTACTCTTCAATACAATTCCACGATCATATTAATGATATCATCGCTCGTGCGTACGTACGGCCTACTGTCTCCACGATGTGATGCGACTCGTTCTACAAGATCTTCATTTCATAATTATTATATAAATTAATTGAATGAATAAATATGATATATATTACACTAATACCATCATGTAAATTAGTTATCTATAACCTAAAATAAGAATAATAATTTACTCGACAAAACACACATAAGAACAAAAATAAATAAACACCCGAATAAGAAGTAACGATGAAATATTACAAATAAGAAGCTAATAATATGAACACATATGATATTATAAAAATGAGTAATATTATGGAATAAGTCAATAACATTATTAAAATCATTATAAAATAGTTTCAGACACGTATGAAAAAAATCGGACCCATGGTAAGGGAAAATATCGCAATCTCAATTTTTATCCGAGATTGTTTATACTTCAGAATTTACTGTGGAATATTTTTCATCCACATCCATGTATCATAAATATGTAATATTATTTCTATCCTACTACAATTTTTTAAATCCAATTTTACCCTTCAGTGAGTTTTTGGTAAAATATATGAAAAGGATTTTTTGTCGTTTTTCGTATGAGGTACTTTTGGAATTTTCCGGCCAAAGTACGAGAAGAATGTTCTTTTTTAACATATAATGCCTGAATGGACTTTTAAAAAATTATTTACATGAAGCTTCCTTTAGATGTTTTCAAGTTTATTTTTAATCAACATATTTTAGTTCAAAATCATATGACATTTTAAGAACGGAAAATGTTTTTTATATAGAATGGATATTTTCCTCAAGAATGGAGTTCAAACGTTTTATCAAAATTATTTTCCATCTATGATAATATAGGGTTATGTTTCTGTCCCTATTTTTAAATTTATTTTATTATGTTATGATGGAATTATTTTTATGAAGTCCTTTTATCTTATATGGATTATGTTATGATGGCATGATGTTTAAGAATCCCATTTTTATTACATGGGTTATGCTATGATGTATGATTTATGATCTTGTGGCACACATAAGAATGGTATCATTATGAGATGGGTGGGACCTATATCTCACTCTAATGCATTGGGTAAAGATTTATATCTCATGAGATAGACATGGCTGGAATGGCAGGATAATCCGGTTCAGTGAAACAGGACTGAAACAAGGAGTGAACTCGGTTCAGAAACGGACTTTGTTCGCTAAGATAGTATTGGAAATGAGTCTTGACTAATAAGAAATGATTCTCTATGATTATGTGTGTATGTCACAATGTTCTATGTTTTATGTTATGATTATTGGGATTACATTTCACCACTATGATTTATCCCATGTTATGAAATTATGATCTCTTTTGCACGTTATGATTTCCAAAATGTTATGTTCCTATAAATATGATGTGATTGATATTTCTTTTGTTTACCATTACTGAGAATTTGAGCCCACCCTTTTCTATGATTTCTTTCCCCAGGTCAGAAAGAAGGTCATTAAGTGTGATATGCCAAAAGGAACTCTAGATATGATAAAATAAATGGGAGACAATGTAGATGCTTTATGAACAAGTTGTTTATGTTTCCCAGTTTCTAAAGACATTATACATATAATGTCCTTTCATGATTTTATTATATGTTGTAATAAGTATTCTTCAATTCTAAATTAATAATAATGTATGTAATGTAAGGGTCATTATAGTCGCTATCAGAGGAAAAGGAGGTAGGATTTAATCTGATCCTTGGGAGCTCTCACATATGAGCATTGGATGAAGCATGTATCTCCGCCCAAGGGATTCATGAGGAAATGGGTGCCACTGGGGATGGTGGTGTGTCCCACCCAGGGGGTGTATCCACCCATGGAGTTCCCTGATAGGTATCAATTATAGTCCACTAGAAGTACTTCTAGACCGTTATAGTTGGTATCAGAGGAAAGGTACAGTCAACCATTGGAAACTAGGATGTGAAACCATTAGTAATAACCCTAAGGATAAGTCTAAGCATAGAACACAATCATAGTGTTTTAAAACTGGAAATGAATAGCTTATGATAAGACCTCAAATGTGAAATTTAATTTTTGATTATGTGGTTTTCCTATTATAATTAGTGTTTCTCACACTATTCTTCTTGGTTTTAGTCAATGGATGGAACCCGAAGGAACCGTGTTAATGCAGAATGCGACGGGAAATGCAATGATTGTCCCCATGAGCAACCAAATTCTATGGGAGATGGAATGAAAAATATTTTATCCATGCTCACAAAACTTTCTCAAGATATGAATCATGCAGGACTTCCAAACTAGCAAAGGAATGAGCAACATTCTGTTGAATCCTTCATGAGGAAACATCCACCCCCATTCAGCGGGTCTACTGATCCATTAGTGGTTGAACAATGGATCACTACCACTAAAAAGATATTTCCATTTCTTCAATTTTCTGAACATGATAAAGTCATCTTAGCAGCATTTCGTATGTAAGGTGAAGCTGATCAATGGTGGAAAATTATCAAGAATACGAGGCCAAAAGTTGAAATTGGGTCCATGGAATGGGATGAGTTCAAGAAATTATTTTTCAATAATTACTCCTCTTATTCTTCGAACAAATATGGAGAAGGAGTTTCTTGAACTAAATAAAAAGGATGATGAATCTGTTGGTACATACAAAGAAAAGTTTACAAAACTTGCAAGGTACGCTTCTAGGATTATTATCCAACATGAGAGTAAGATCGATCGATTAACCAAGTCTTCGAAGGGTGTTATCCATAAGGGACTTCAATATCTACGAGGAAATTGTTCGATGTTCTCTCTAAGTTGAGATGGTGATCGGAGTAACCCATATGTCATATAAGGTTGATAAGAAGAGGAAAATGGAATTCAAAGGAAAATCTAATGACCAAACTGAAAAGAAGATGATTTTTTCCTTATGCTCAATGTGTGGAAAGAAACATGGAGGGAGTTGTCTTAAAAGGACAAGTAAATGTTTCAAATTTGGAAGGTAAGTTCATCGGGCATTTGAATGCCGCAATGACAGGAAGACGATTTCTACTGATGCAAACAAAGAAAAGGCTACACATAGTGCACCTCATACACTTCAATGTTACAAGTGCAAGGAAATGGGGCATTATGCTAATCAAATCTCTATTCCAAATGGTTGTTGATGATGATCAACTTCAACAAACTCTTAAGGAAAAAGACAAAGGAGAGTAACATGCAATTTCTATCAGCGATGTGGAGTATGAGAACGAAGTGGTAAAAGGTACATTTACCATCCACTCTAAAGTAGAAAATGTTTTATTTGATTTTGGATCCATCCACTCTTTTATTTCTGAAGAATTTTCTAAGGGTATCACCATATTACCTCAAAAATTAGATGTTGAGTTAGTTGTGACAACCCCTAATGGAACAACAGTCGCATCAAGAGATTATAATTCTTCTCTAATTGAAGTCTGTTGGAATGTGCTTCCTACAAATCTTGTGATCCTTCCTATATTGTGATTTGATGTGATTTTTGGCATGGATTGGTTTTCTTTATATGGAGCTCATATCAATTTCTAAATAAAGGAAGTCACATTTCATATTCTAGATCAATCTATGATCATCTATCAATGCAAGGATGAACATAACCTTCCAGTGGAAATTTGTTCCATCTTATGGGTCTTGATTCCACTAAATGATGGTTATTTATTTCAAATGGTTGGTGAGAGGCTCACGATTAAGAATATGCCCATTCTACAAGAGTTTGATGATGTCTTTCCAGAGGAATTGCCCGATATTCCACCAAATCGTGAAGCTGAGTTTTCAATAGAACATGTACCAGGTGCTTTTACTATTTCAAAGACACCTTATAGAATGGCCCCAATTGAGTTGTGTGAATTGAAGAAGTAACTCCAAGAGAATCTTGATAAGAGATTCATCCACCCTAGTGCGTCACCTTGGGGAGAACCTGTTCTATTTGTTATGAAGAAATATAAATCAATGAGACTCTGCATTGATTATCAAGAACTTAACAAGATCACTATCAAGAACAAATATCCTCTACCGCGCATTGATGACTTATTTGACCGAATACGAGGAGCTCAATACTTTTCCAAGATTGATCTTTGTTCAGGGTATCATCAATTAATGGTCAAATGGGAGGATATACCAAATAAGGCGTTCCATACAAGGTATGGAGACTATAAATTTATAGTGATTCCATTTGGTCTTACTAATTCCCCTTCTATCGTCATGGATCTAAGGAATAGAGTCTTTAGAGACTGTCTTGATCACTTTGTGGTAGTCTTTATACATGATATTCTTGTCTATTCAAAGAGAAAGGAAGAACATGAAGATCACTTGAGAATTGTTTTAAAGACCCTGAGAAAGGAGAAACTTTATTCCTAATTTACCAAGTGTGGATTTTGGCTTCAAAAAGTTGCATAATTGGGTCACATAATCTCAAAAGAGGGGATACTTGTGGATCTAGTAGAAATATATGTTACCGAAAGATTGTCGAGACCAACAATAGTAACTCAGATCCGAAGTTTTCTTGGTTTGGCTAGATATTATCGATGTTTTGTGAAAAAGTTTTCATGATTATCTAATCCACTCACCAGGTTGAATCAAAAGGGAGTTATGTTTGTGTGGACGGAGGAATATGAAGATAATTTCAAGGAGATTAAAAGAATGTTATCCAGTCAACTTGTGCTCACAATGCCTTGTAGTGGAGAAAGGTTTGTGATGTACAGTGATGCATCCAAGAAGGGATTGGGGTGTGTTCTCATGAAAAATGATATGGTGATAGCTTATGCCTCACGACAGTTGAAAATCCACGATCAAAATTACCCAAATCATGATTTGGAGTTAGCTGCTATAATCTTTGCATTAAAGATATAGAGGCATTATATTTATGGAGAAAGGTGTGATATATATACTGATCATAAAAGTTTAAATTATATTTTCACACAAAAGGATCTGAATATGCGTCAAAGAAGATGGTTGGAGCTAATTAATGATTATGACTACTCAATTCATTACCACTCAGGGAAAGCCAACAAGGTGGAAGACACATTAAGTCGACAAGACCATGCTTGTGTATCCATGATGAGGTTCACAAAAGGTCCAATATTTATGGATACACAAAGGATGGATCGTGGAATTATAATGGAATGTGAAAATCCTATCTTTATCGAATGAATGTTCAACCATATATACATGTTAAGAATAAAGAGGGACAGAAAGAAGATGTAGAGTTACAAAAGAAGGTGAGAAATGTTCCCGAATTCAACCTTGATTCTGATGGGATAATAAGGTTCAGGAATCAGTTTTGTGTTTCTCCCATCCCAGAATTAATGGAGTTATTGGATGAGGCTCATAGTTCTTCATTCTCTATTCATCCTGGAAGCACGAATATGTATAGGGTCCTGAAAGAGTACTTATGGTGGGATGGAATGAAAAGAGATGCTGCTGAATATGTCTCTCAATGCTTGGTTTGTCAGCAAGTTAAAGCTGAGAGACATAAGTATAAGGGGATGTTACAACCATTACCCATACCCGAATGGAAACGGGAAAACATCACTATGGACTTTGTCACAGGACATCCAAAAACATCCAAAGAAAATAATGCTATCTGGGTCATAGTTGATCATCTTACAAAGGCGGCACACTTCATTGCTATTAGAGAAGATTTCTCTCTGGATCAGATTTCCAGGATATATGTAAAGGAAGTAGTAAGATTGCATGGATTACCACTTTTCATTATATCTGATCAGGATCCGAGGTTTACCTCAAAGTTCTGGCAATGTCTTTCGTGTACTTTGGATACAGAGTTGAGTTTCAGCACTGCTTATCATCCTTAGATAGACGGTCAGTCTGAGAGAACAATTCAAACTTCAGATGATATGTTAAGAGATTTCTCTATAGATTTCAAAGGTGGTTTGGATCAAATCCTACCTTTGGTGGATTTTTCTTATAATAATAGCTTTCACTCCTGTATTCAGATGGCTCCCTATGATGCTCTCTGTGGAAAGAAATGCAGGACTCCAACTTGCTAGGATGAAGTTGGGGAAAGAAAGCTATTAGGACATGATCTTGTTGATGAGATGGATGAAAAGGTCAGATCAATTCAAAAACACATTAGAGTAGCTCAGAGTCGACAAAAAAGTAATGCTGACAACCGAAAAAATACATCGAGTTTGAAGAGGGGGATAAAGTTTTCTTACGAATATCTCCTTGGAAGAGAGTAATGAGATTTGGAATGTAGGAAAAGTTGAGCCCTAGGAATATCGGTCCTTTCAAAATACTGGATCATGTCAGGAAGGTAGCTTACCAATTAGCGCTTCCACCGAATCTCTCTAAAGTTCATGATGTGTTCCACGTATCTCTCCTGAGAAAGTACATACTCGATCCTTCACATGTACTAAGCTCAGAAGTTGTACCAATGGAGAAAGATATTTCTTATGAAGAACAACCGATAGAGATTCTAGATCGTAGAGAAAAAGTTCTACGGAACAAGACCACTCGCTTGGTGAATGTCTTATGGAGGAACCACCCATTAGAAGAAGCTATATGGGAGCTTGAGGATATGATGAGGGATATGTATCCTCATATTATTGTTATGAAGGGAAAAATTTCGAGGGTGAAATTCATTTTAAGGGGGGTAGAATGTAACACCCGAGATTTTTATGAGAAATATTTTGTTTTTATGTTATATAAATCATCAGAGGAATCTTTCACTACACACAACACTAGCTTGGATTACTTTACAAGCAACCGCAACCTTCCTCGATAGCTTGTGTTGTACGCAATACCGAGTTCTACTAAACAACGATACAGTATTAAAACTAACCGTTATGAATAGTAATACCCACTTTTTGAATTTTTTTATATTTTATCATCAAAAATGGACTTCATTTTTGGATTCATAATATCAAAATTAGCCTAGGGTGAAATTTTTTTACTTTTCTGATAACTTTCAATTTTTGATGAATTGTGAAAACACTGGGTTACTATTTAAAAACCGGCTATTTATTTAAATAATTATTTATTTTATTTAAATTTATTTTAGGTCAAAATTGATACATAATACCTATATAAGTTCAAATTAATTCATTGGAGTCATTTTATAATAATTTTAGATAAATAAAAATTTTATAGAACTTTTCACCGTCTTTTACCCACCTCCAAGGAGAATTTGTAAATTTAAATAAAAATTAATTTTACTGCTTCTGTGAGTGGAATTTCAAAAATCCGAGAGACATGGTTAATATCAAAGACTAAAATGTGGTTCAATGAGATGAAAATAATTTTTTGGTGAATAGTAACTTTTTACTTTTATTTACTACGGTTAAAAGTAAATAGGGTAATTAAGGGTAAAAATGATATTATTATTACCCTAACACGTGTCCTAATTCTATTGGATTGGTGTAATTCGACCAAAAAAAACCTTAGGAATAAAATATGAATAATTAGGCCCACTTGTATTAGATTAGGTCATTTATTATTAATTTATTTAAAGAAGGGTTAAAATAGTTAAAATCAATGTTTAATAACTAAATAATTTTTAATATAGGGTTATACATGAGATAAATTCGACTATAAAAATTAATTATTAAGCTAAAAAGAGTTTATACATAATGTTATTTTATTTATAATTTTTATACATTAAATAATTTAGTGTATTTATGACACAATGATGATGCAGTAATTATCTTATTAATGAAATATTGACATAATTGATGTTTTAAATATACAAATAAATGTAATTTGAGACTTTTTATGAATTACACTAATTTTATAGGTTAATCTGACATGTTATTATTGATTTAATTAAATTTTTCCAAACTAATCATGCTGTTAAGAATTTTCACAAAAATCAAGTACCAAATAGTGTCAAAATTGACATAATATAGTTTTTGTAAAAAATATTATATTATTAATCTCTATTTTATTCATAAAATTATAAGGTTCGGCCAAATAACTTATATAAGGTTATATATATTTATAATAAACAACTTGGGGTTGTTTTGGCTTTATATAGTATAAGGCCCTAGCCTTAAACCTTACTTAATCATGAGTTATTACAAGACTACACATTGAGGATATTTTTAGGTTTATAGTTTTAGAGAATTAGATCATGAAACATGCATTACATTCCACATTTAAACAAAGTTGTTACATAAAACACAATATTCATTCTTCCCATCAACGGAAACCTATTTAAAATAAAACATAGATTCTTTCTTGACACATCCTTAACACTATCATCACATCATGTACCTTTCCCTTGACCTGTGAAAAACATTTCAAAAACTTGGGATGAGCATAAAAAGCTCAGTAAGGGTTATAAAAATATGGAAAGGAAACATGAGTTCATAAATACAGAAGAATGAAATCATACTTTACCCATAAAACATAGGCATATCAAATCATGAATAAATCATAGAAAACATAAGACATAAAGGTAACTTGAGGAATTCATAACATTCTTACGTAGGGAGTAACCCTCTTCGTTACGTTTGGAATACCCATCATAGTATATTCCCTAAATCTCTTCGGATAAACCTTAACGTTTCACTCCTTCGCGTTACTCAATGCATTGGAGAGCTATATCAGGCTCACCCGCCCTTAGTTTATCACGGAACCACCCGTTCATCATAACAATGCCCAAGAACCATAACATAATCGTATCACATAAACATGAATAAAGGAAACATAACATTTCCACATTTCAATCACAATATATCATTTTAGGATATTGAAATAATGAATCCATTCAAAAAGAAACCATTTCCAAAACCATTTAAAACATTTAATAAAGAGATTTTTGAATCAAAGTGTCCCACACCACCTTGAAGCTTTTAACATTTTAAACCATTAATATCCATATAAATAAATCCTTAAAACCATTTTCAAAACATGGATATTAATAAGAACAAATAATTAAAACATTTAAAATGATATTTTGGTTAAAGGGGTTTTACCAAAATTAGTGACACTTGAATACAATAATCGAGGAATAAAATTTAGTCAAAATTTTATAATATCATGAGAATAAAAGTATTCATGATATAATACTCCAAAGGACAGTATATACACCATATAAGAGTGAATTGGTGCATAACAACAATGAGCCCTCAATAGAAATGTCAAATGTGATGAAATCCCTTATAAAGAACGTATCCTTAAATTAAGGACAAATAAATCTCAAAAAAAAAATATGTGTGACAAATATATATACAACCAATATAAGTGGATATTAAGTGTAAAACAATAAAAGGTCATTCACACATATTCAATGGATGACATATTCAATGACTACAAGTTGAACCCAAAGAAATCGAAATTGGGTTAAAAAGTTCCCTTGACAGCCTAACGGCATCACATCAAAATGAGTTGATGAGAGATAAAAAGTGTATCTCATCACTTGGACATAAAATTTACATCAATAAGGATGTATGAGAACATATCCCAACATAAAAATATCTAAATTAAGAGACCCAATAAAAGAAGTCTTTTAAAAAAGAGGAGGGTGAAAGGTTCCCTTACCGACTTGGGTATCTTTCAAAACATACACCCCATGAAAGAAAGACAAAAGGTCATTGATGTAAATACTCATAAACGAAAGTATATTACCCAAAGAGTAGAATAATGGACAGTACATACACCACTCAATGGAATTTGTGGCAAATGCATCATAAATCTCATGGGAATAAAAGTGAGATGAAAAATCCCTCACGAAAACTCGGCAGCCTAACAGCGCCACAAAAAACATCCGAATATGGATTGATGAGATCAAATAGGGTATCTCATCACATTACAATATATTTTACAGTAAGAGGAATATAAAAGAACATCCCCCAACATTACAAATAGGAGCTTAAAATAAGTGACATAAAGGAGAGTACTTAAAAAGAAAGAGAGAAGTTAGATCTCTTACGAATGTTCGGCAGCCTAACGGCGCCAATCAAAACATCCAAAATGGATTGATGAGAGAGAATAGGGTCTCTCATCACATGAAAATAAAAATTACAGTAGGATAAATATAAATGATCATCCCAATAACAAGAAAGTTGAGCTTTAAAAGGAATGACATAAAAGAGTGTACTTAAAAAGAAAGAGAGGAGTAAGATCCCTTACCTCGGGTCCGACTTGACTCGATCGTTCTTTAACGCCCTGAATAATAAACTTGAGTTAATTTCCACTTCAATAAGAACCTTTTTCTAGTTCATTATTCCTATTATATCACTTATTTCCATGTTATAAACATTATGTAAACATTTAAGTTAATAATGTTTGTTTTGTCGATATTTGGTTCTTAAGTCGAAAGTGGACTTCTTACCATTAAATGTTGTTCATGTGGTCAACTGTTTATTATATCCAGAATAATATTCATGATTTGGATATCATATATGTCATATATATCCAGTACATGCATGCATTTATTACATTACATAATCATTTAGAGGTAAGAAATGAAATGCACCGTTCATGGAGACGGTAAGCCGTACGTACGCATGAACGCTACTTTCATTTCTATTTCATATTTTATAGAATGGAATAATAATGATATAAAGGTATATTATAATTACAGTATAATATCATATATAATATCATAGTTCCATCCTTTATACGTCCCACATATGGTATTTAACGAATCAAATCACTTTGAGGGGGCGGTAGTCCGCACTTCCTTAAATGAAGATATCGCGTATACCCATAATGGAAGCCATAAAGGTAAGACGAAAATGAAAAATACAGAAGAGTAAATAAAACATAAACATATTATATATCATATATAAAAATAGTGACATAATAATGTCCACCTTTGAAGGTGTTAAATGAGTATTGAACAATCATCGTTTCGGGAGGCAGAATTTCACCATCCACGGAAACCGTATGTTCTTTAACCATTTGATGTAGTTGTGTGAGAGTGTAGCTCGAATAAATCTTATAACAACATCCTAGTATATTGAAGATACTGGTTTTGTTACAAAATAAGTAAATAAAAAGAGTTTAGGGGGTTGGAGAAGCAAAATAAAACAAATGAACACGAGAGAGTGAATTACCTTTAAAAGTGTATCTCCTTTTGATTTGAGCCTAAAGGCTTCCTTTGAAAGGATTCTGCCCAAAGGGAATCCTCTAGGATGAGGAGAGGGATGTGGAGAGAGTAAATGGGCAGGGGTTGTCTGAGCCAAAGTCTTGAGGAGTGTGTTAAATGAGGTAGAGGTGGGGGCATTTTATAAGAGGAGAGGAGGGGCACTTTTGGAAGGTAAAGAAATATAACATTATTTGAAAATGTGTTTCGGTTTCAAAAGGTCCCACATTGATATAATTCGTGGATAAGGTGATAAGTCTTCTAAATCCAATCATCCAATAATTATTGGACATGTGTAGTTCATAGATGTTACATTATCTTTCCATTTTATTTAAATCGTCAAATAATGATGTCATCACTGCATCATTATTATGTCATAAATAATTTAATTTATTAAATGTCTAAAAATTATAAAAAAATACTATGATGTATGAAATAGTTTTAGCTTTCCAATTAATATTTATAATCAAAAATATGACTTGTATAACCTCACTTAAAAATTGTTTTAGTAAAACATATCATGTTTGTGTCAATTTTACTTTTACATTAAATAAAATGTTATTTATGTCATTTCCCAACCAAAGTGGATCCATGGGGTCCCCAAGTTGACCCATGGATTTTCTTGGTCGGCCATGATACAACCAATGAGGTTAAGACATGTGTCAAGCTCATCTAATTTTATTAAAGCATTATTTTTACCTTAAACCACACTAATTACCACTAATCGTGATTAAAAACTTAATAAGTTACTATTCAACAAAAAATTATTTTAATCTCATTGAACCACATTTTACTTCTTAACGACAACCATGTATGTTGGATTTTTTGAAAATCAAAACACAATGATGGAAAAATTTCATTAAAACGGAAAATCAGTTTTTATAAGTACCACTTAGTGGTTTCACTATTCATCAAAAATTGAAGTTTTTCAGAAAAATCCCAAAAATTCACCGTAAGCTATATTTGATATTCTGAATTCAAAAATGAAGTCCGTTTTACAAAATTCAAAACATATAAGTCACATTAATTAATTTAATAATTAAATCCCGCTGTCATGACAAATAGCGTGTTTTATGAAACAATAAGTATCAAAAGATTGACACTAGTTTAAGTCTGATTTCAAAGTGAAATTGATTCCAACGACCACTATTGGATTTAATGGTAAAAATATTTTCTAATTTCACTTTAAAACCAATTCAAAATATAATCTAATCACATAAATAAATTAGATTAATAAGTGGTTTTGAATTAAAATACAACATTTTACACTATTCATTAAAAAAAGAACTTTATCGGAAAGATACCAAAAATTTACACAAAGTAAATTTTGATGTCCCGATTCTTAATAAGAGTTTTATTTGGTCCAAAAGAATATTTAAGAGTGAACAAAACTATATTTAATGACGGTTCTCCATCAAAAGGTGATAAGTGAACCTTTAGTGAAAACTAGGGCATATACGCCTAAAATTGAATTCTTTCCGTATTTTAAGCCTTTATCTTTTATTGTATAAATGTAAAAATATTTAAGAACATACATAATCATATTTTAGTTATTTCTATCCATTCCCTCCATTACAACGGCTACATGTTAACTACCATTTAGAATAATATTATTTTATTATTAGAGTGCAACGTAAGATTCCCAAGAAACTCGTTGTTGCGTGTTGGGTACGCCATCGAGCATAGCGTCCCCTTTAAAGTCATATTAATATTTTATTCACAAATATGGATAAATATGAAAATGTCATATTCCTTATTTACTTGGGGTGTTACATCCTTCCCCCCTTTTGGGAATTGCGTCCTCGCAATTTTAAAATTGCACTTGGAAACATCCTTGAACGTCCCACATCGGAGAAGAGTCGGTAAAAAAAATCACTTTAAAATAAAGAAAGATAAGTACAAAGGTCACCTGAGTTTACCCATACTAGGATTCCATGTATGAAAATATGGACATGGAGGAAAAAACAAAGGGTCATGTTCTGATGGAGAGTGATAGAAAACATGTTTAGGAGAAAGTTAACCACGAGAAAATCACAAACATGTGATGGGTTAAACGGTATTCGATTCCCCAGTAGGAAAAGTTAATAGACAACATTTTTGTTTTAAGTTACTTTTTATTGAGGAATTTATTCATAAGGAAGCATAACCACTTATCATGTTGACTTTCAACATTTACTAGATTCCATAGTCAAACTCATATTTTTTCCAAAAGACGAGTATTTAGGGAGACTTATTCGCATTAAGAGTACTATAATCAACTTCTAGAGAATCACCTAATCCCCAAAAGAGAACTATATATATCCCATGTTTTTACGCTTTAACCAAAACCAAAACCAAAAAGGTTAGTACAAGATCAGATAATCCAGAAAAGGACAACCCCTTATAAAAAGAAAATCTATTCTTAATCTCCAAAATTTGTCCAACAAAACCCAAAGTTCAACGAGGACCATCCGATAAACAATTTGTCCATAAAATTCTTCAATGTAAACCAATATAAGATTGAAACCCAAATATTTTAAGGATTTAGTCACATAGTCTTCCAAGTTAAATCGTAACATTTATCTCCAAACAACATCAGTTGCTCCTAAAGTCTCACATTGAAATGTAATTATCCTAATCACATATCCTCCAAAATCAACTTACTCTTAATTCATAAAATCATATAACTAAAAAGAATCAGTCAAACTAACCAGGGTCTTCACGTAGTCCAGTGGTAGGCGATAAATACCAGTCGCACTTTGGTTGTGGGTTCGATTCCCGCAGCATTGTCCGACGCGACGGGTTGTCACACGGTCTGTGTGTTGTCCTTTTTCCAAAACTATATAATTCTCAAATCATTACCCAAAAAGGGATAAAATCATCAAAAATAACCATAACATAATTTAACCTCAATTTTATCTCATGCCTTTCACTTCAATCATAACATATGATAACCCATAATTACCTCAAAAATAAGGATCATATAAACCCAAATGGTTCTTTATAACTATGTCCAAAAAAGAAAAGATAACTATTACTTGAATAAAATTTGCCTATATTAAACACCAGGGTTACACATAATATAAAAAGTCTTCTAATGTAACCCCATCATCAAAAGAGACTTAATACTCTTAAGAATTTCACCCTAACTCTTGAATCCCTCATATGTTGACATCTTACTCATTCAATATTCTTCATGATCCATTATCCATTCCTTTCCAACTTATTCCGAAATACCTCTTTCCTACAATCAAAATCATGAATCATATCCTAAGATTCCAAAATAAGAAAACAATAGTCATGAAATAGTACATACCTTTGATTGGTCATTGTCAGTTTCTTCATCCACAATTGGAATGGCATTAGGTATTGGTAAACGAATATTGGTACGCTCTTGGTGACCCCATTCACAAAACTTATTCATAGGACATGTGTTTTCATAATAACCATGCACACCACATTTAAAACATTCAATTGATCCCTCAGAAAGAACATCTTTCCCTTTCCTCGAGTCAACTGGATGCTTCCTTTTTCCATGGCATGTTCTTGCTTTATGACCTTCATTTCCACATCTATAGCATATTTCTGTCCCTTTGAAACATTTTCCTAGGTGTTTCTTTCCACATCTTTTACACATAGGTTTTTGAACACACATACCTTTATGATTATTACCTGTACTTCCGTAGGGATTTGTTTCTTGCATATATGATTCCTTAGAGAAATCTCCAAGGTTTAGGTGGTCAATCATGACTCCAGATAGTTGGTTGATGATAATCAAAAGAGTTCTCATTGCAGCTACCATATCATTCAGTTGCTTGCTCAAAAAACTGTCACAGTTTCCTTCACATCCACTATTACTTTGGTTCCTGCTAGATCCAGCCATTTACTAAAACCAAAAAGGTCAGTGTGAGTATATCAACAAAACCATAATGTACTAATGAGTAATATATACAATAAGATATAATTACTCATTCACTTTAACTAAAACTAAGACTCTTTCTGAAATCCTAACCATTATGGTAATTGTCAATTATGCTTAAAGAATACCCTAACCTCTAAAGTTATCTAAATCGACCTATGATACCAACTATAAGGCCCCAGCCTTAAACCTTACTTAATCATGAGTTATTACAAGATTACACATTGAGGATATTTTCAGGTTTAGAGTTTTAGAGAATTAGATCATGAAACTTGCATTGCATTCCACATTGAAACAAAGTGGTTACATAAAAGACAATATTCAATCTTCCCATCAACAGAAACCTATTTAAAATAAAACACAGATTCTTTCTTGACACATCCTTGACACTATCATCACATCATGTACCTTTCCATTGACCTGCGAAAAACATTTCAAAAACTTGGGATGAGCATAAAAAGCTCAGTAAGTGTTATAAAAATATGGAAAGGAAACATGAGTTCATAAATACATAAGAATGAAATCATACTTTACCCATAAAATATAGGAATATCAAATCATGAATAAATCATAGAAAACATAAGACATAAAGGTAACTTGAGGCATTCATAACATTCTTACGTAGGGAGTAACCCTCTTGGTTACGTTTGGAATACCCATAACAGTATATTCCCTAAATCTCTTCGGAGAAACCTTAACGTTTCACTCCTTCGCGTTACCCAATGCATTGGAGAGCTATATCGGGATCACCCGCCCTTAGTTTATCACGGAACCACCCGTTCTTCATAACAATGCCCAATAACCATAACATAATCATATCACATAAACATGAATAAAGGAAACATAACATTTCCACATTTCAATCACAATATAACATTTTAGGATATTTAAATAATGAATCCATTCAAAAAGAAACCATTTCCAAAACCATTTAAAACATTTAATAAAGAGATTTTTGAATCAAAGTGTCCCATACCACCTTGAAGCTTTTAACATTTTAAACCATTAATATCCATATAAATAAATCCTTAAAACCATTTTGAAAACATGGATATTAATAAGAACAAATAATTAAAACATTTAAAACGATATTTTGGTTAAAGGGGTTTTACCAAAATTAGAGACACTTGAATACAATAATCGAGGAATAACATTTAGTCAGAATTTTATAATATCATGAGAATAGAAGGATTCATGATATAATACTCCAAAGGACATTATATACACCATATAAGAGTGAATTGGTGCATAACAACAATGAGCCCTCAATAGAAATGTCAAATGTGATGAAATCCCTTATAAAGAAGGTATCCTTAAATTAAGGACAAATAAATATCAAAAAAAATATGTGTGACAAATATATATACACCCAATATAAGTGGATATTAAGTGTAAAACAATAAAAGGTCATTCACACATATTCAATAGATGACATATTCAATGACTACAAGTTGAACCCAAAGAAATCGAAATTGGGTTAAAAAGTTCCCCTGACAGCCTAACTGCATCACATCAAAATGAGTTGATGAGAGATAAAAAGTGTATCTCATCACTTGGAAATAAAATTTACATCAATAAGGATGTATGAGAACATATCCCAACATAAAAATATGTAAATTAAAAGACCCAATAAAAGAAGTCTTTTAAAAAAGAGGAGGGTGAAAGGTTCCCTTACCGACTTGGGTATCTTTCAAAACATACACCACATGAAAGAAAGACAAAAGGTCATTGATGTAAATACTCATAAACGAAAGTATATTACACAAAGAGTAGAATAATGGACAGTGCATACACCACTCAATGGAATTTGTGGCAAATGTAGCATAAATCTCACGGGAATAAAAGTGAGATGAGAAATCCCTCACGAAAACTCGGCAGCCTAACGGCGCCACATAAAACTTCCGAATATGATTGATGAGATCAAATAGGGTATCTCATCACATTAAAATATATTGTACAGCAAGAGGAATATAAAAGAACATCCCCCAACATTACAAATAGGAGCTTAAAAGAAGTGACATAAAGGAGAGTACTTAAAAAGAAAGAGAGAAGTTAGATCTCTTACGAAAGTTCGGCAGCCTAACGGCGCCAATCAAAACTTCCAAAATGGATTGATGAGAGAGAATAGGGTCTCTCATCACATGAACATAAAAATTACAGTAGTATTAATATAAAAGATCATCCCAATAACAAGAAAGATGAGCTTTAAAAGGAATGACATAAAAGAGTGTACTTAAAAAGAAAGAGAGGAGTAGGATCCCTTACCTCGGGTCCGACTTGACTCGATCTTTCTTTAACGTCCTGAATAATAAACTTGAGTTAATTTCCACTTTATCAAGAACCTTTTTCTAGTTCATTATTCCTATTAAATCACTTATTTCCATGTTATAAACATTATGTAAACATTTAAGTTAATAATGTTTGTTTTGTCGATATTTGGTTCTTAAGTCGAAAGTGGACTTCTTACCATTACATGTTGTTTGTGTGGTCAAATGTTTATTATATCCAGAATAATATTCATTATTTGAATATCATATATGTCATATATATCCAGTACATGCATGAATTTATAACATTACATAATCATTTAGAGGTAAGATGTGAAATGCACCGTTCATGGAGACGGTAAGCCGTACGTACGCATGAACGCTACTTTCATTTCTATTTCATATTTTATAGAATGGAATAATAATGATATAAAGGTATATTATAATTACAGTATAATATAATATGTAATATCATAGTTCCATCCTTTATACTTCCCACATATGGTATTTAACGAATGAAATCACTTTGAGGGGGCGGTAGTCCGCACTTCCTTAAATGAAGATATCGCGTATACCCATAATGGAAGCCATAAAGGTAAGACAAAAATGAAAAAATACAGAAGAGTAAATAAAACATAAACATATTAAATATAATATATAAAAATAGTGACATCATAATGGCCACCTTTGAAGGTGTTAAATGAGTATTGAACAATCATCGTTTCGGGAGGCAGAATTTCACCATCCACGGAAACCGTATGTTCTTTAACCATTTGATGTAGTTGTGTGAGAGTGTAGCTCGAATAAATCTTATAACAACATCCTAGTATATTTAATATACTGGTGTTCTTACAAAATAAGTAAATAAAAAGAGTTTAGGGGGTTGGAGAAGCAAAATAAAACAAATGAACATGAGAGAGTGAATTACCTTTAAAAGTGTATCTCCTTTTGATGTGAGCCTAAAGGCTTCCTTTGAAAGGATTCTGCCCAAATGGAATCCTCTGGGATGAGGAGATGGATTTGGAGAGATTAAATGGGCAGGGGTTGGCCGAGCCAATGGCTTGAGGAGTGTGTTAAATGAGGTAGAGGTGGGGGCCTTTTATAAGAGGAGAGGAGGGGCACTTTTGGAAAGTAAAAAAATATTACATTATTTGAAAATGTGTTTCGGTTTCAAAAGGTCCCACATTGATATAATTCGTGGATAAGGTGATAAGGCTTCGAAATACACTCATCCAATAAGTTTTGGACATGTTTAGTTCATAGATTTTACATTATATTTCCATTTTATTTAAATCGTCAAATAATGATGTCATCGCTGCATCATTATTATGTCAAAAATAATTTAATTTATTTATTGTCTAAAAATTATAAAAAAATACTATGATGTAGGAAATATTTTTATCATTCCAATTAATATTTATAATCAAAAAGATGACTTGTATAACCACACTTAAAAATTGTTTTAGTAAAACATATAATGATTGTGTCAATTTTACTTTTACATTAAATAAAATGTTATTTATGTCATTTCCCAACCAAAGTGGATCCATGGGGTCCCCAAGTTGACCCATGGCTTGTCTTGGTCGGACATGATACAACCAAAGATGGTAATACATGTGTCAAGCTCATCTCATTTTATTAAAGCATTATTTTTACCTTAAACCACACTAATTACCACTAATCGCGATTAAAAACTTAATAAGTTTCTATTCACCAAAAAATTATTTTAATCTCATTGAACCACATTTTACTTCTTAATGACAACCATGTATGACGTATTTTTTGAAAATCAAAACACAATGATGGAAAAATTTCATTTAAACGGAAAATCAGTTTTTATAAGTACCACTTAGTGGTTTCACTATTCATCAAAAATCGAAGTTTTTCAGAAAAGTCCCAAAAATTCACCCTAAGCTATATTTGATATTCTGAATTCAAAAATGAAGTCCGTTTTACAAAATTCAAAACATATAAGTCACATTAATTAATTTAATAATTAATTCCCGATGTCATGACAAATAGCGTGTTTTATGAAACAATAAGTATCAAAATATTGACACTAGTTTAAGTCTGATTTCAAAGTGAAATTGATTCCAACGACCACTATTGGATTTAATGGTAAAAATATTTTCTAATTTAACTTTAAAACCAATTCAAAATATAATCTAATCATATAAATAAATTAGATTAAAAAGTGGTTTTGAATTAAAATACAACATTTTACAATATTCATTAAAAAAAGAACTTTATCGGAAAGATACCAAAAATTTACACAAAGTAAATTTTGATGTCCCGGTTCTTAATAAGAGTTTTATTTGGTCCAAAAGAATATTTAATAGTGAACAAAACTATATTTAATGAAGGTTCTCCCTCAAAAGGTGATAAGTGAACCTTTAGTGAAAACTAGGGCATATACGCCTAAAATTGAATTCTTTCCGTATTTTAAGCCTTTATTTTTTATTGTATAAATGTAAAAATATTTAAGAACATATATAATCATATTTTAGTTATTTCTATCCATTCCCGCCATTACAATGGCTACATGTTAACTACCATTTAGAATAATATTATTTTATTATTAGAGTGCAACGTAAGATTCCCAAGAAACTCGTTGTTGCGTGTTGGGTACGCCATCGAGCATAGCGTCCCCTTTAAAGTAATATTAATATTTTATTCACAAATATGGATAAATATGAAAATTTCATATTCCTTATTTACTTGGGGTGTTACATATAGTATGTTTATTAACCTTTTAGTGTAAGTAAACAAGAAGACACTGTAAAAGTAAAATTATTTAACTTAAAGATAAATCTAGATTATAAGGTTAAAATAGAAACCTAAACTTGTATAAATTCTGTTGTATGTGAATATTTCTACCCATAACCACCTTAGATTCTAAATAAATCAATTTGGAGCTATTAAAAACCGAATATGACTTTATAATAAAATAATATTCTTTGTTTTTCCAAAGGTGCCCCGCTACCCCCTTATAAAAGGGCACCTCCTCTGTCTCTTCCTCACACCACTTTGAGCCTTCAATATAATCCAACCCCTGCCAATTTATCTTCACCACTTCTCTAGAAACATCATAGAGGTTCTGGCCTACTTCAATGAGCAACTTTAATGCCCTAAGAGGAGGTTAAGAAGAGGTTCTTCAAAGAAGAGTTAATGTCCGTTACCGATTCTTTCAACTTTATTTCTTCTTCTACTTCTTCTTATTTAGTTGTTTCATTATGAAGAAACAACATCCGTATCACTCATATACTGATATGCTATTATAAGTATGAAACAACCATATTTCACCATCTATCTATCCAACGGAAAATGAAACCACCGCACGTGCATACGTACTGAATATCATCTCCACACCGTGGTGTAATATATGTTCCACCACCACCTTACATGGGTGGGTATAATGGTGTAAATAATAACTATATATTATTATTGTAATGTTATATTGATTCTGAATTAGTATACATACACTTTAATACAATTCCACGATCATGGGAACGATATCATCGCTCGTGCGTACGTACGACCTACCGTCTCCACGATGTGATGCAACTCGTTCTACATGATCTTCATTGAATAATGATTATGTAAATGAATTTAATTAATAAATATGATATATATTACCCTAATACAATTCTGGAAATGAGTATCTATAACCTAAAAGATGAATAAGAATTTATTTGACAAAACACGCATAAGAACAAAAAGTAATAAACAACCGAATAACAAGTAACAATGAAATATTACTAATAAAAAGCTAAGAAAATGAACACATATGATATCATAAAAATGAGTAAGATTCTGGAATAATTCAATAACATTATTTTAATCATTATACAGGAGGTTCGGACACGTACGAATAAAATCGGACCTAAGGTAAGGGAAAATCTCGCAATCTCAATTTTTATCCGAGATTGTTTATACTTCAGAATTTACTGGGGAATATTTATCATCCACATCAATTTTTCCTCAATAAGTAATATTATTTCTATACTACTACAATTTTTTAAATACAATTTTATCCTTCGTTGTGTTTTTAGTAAAAGATATGAAAGTAATCTTTTGTCATTTTTCGTACGAGGTACTTTTTGACTTTTTCGGCCAAAGTATGAGAAGAATGTTCTTTTTTTAACTTATACGGCCTGAATGGACTTTTAAAACATTATTTCCATGAAGATTCCTTTATATGTTTTCATATTTATTTTTATTCAACTTCTTTTAGTTTAAAATTATATGACATTTTAAAAAAGTAAAAATGTTTTTGAAGTAGAAATGATATTTTCCTCAAGAATGGAGTTTAAGAGTTTTATAAAAATTATTTTCCATATAAGATAATATAACATTCTGTTTCTATCCCTATTAATAAATTTATTTTATTATGTTATGATGGAATTATTTTTATGAAGACCTTTTATCTTATATGGATTATGTTATGATGGCATGATGTTTAAGAATCCCATTTTTATTACTTGGGTTATGTATTGATGTATGATTTATGATCTTGTGGAACACATAATAATGATATCATTATGAGATGGGTGGCATATATATCTCCCTCCAATTAATTGGGTAACGATTTATATATCATGATATAGACATGGTTGGAATGGCAGGATGATCAGGTTCATTGAAACAGGAATGAAACGAGGAGTGAACTCGGTTCAGAAATGGACTTTGTCCTCTAAGACAGTCTTGGAAATGATTCTTGACTACTAAGAAATGATTCTCTATGATTATGTATGTATTCCAAAAAGTTTCATGTTTTATGTTATGAATATTCAGAATACATTTCACTATTGTGATTTATCCCATGTTATGAAATTATGATCCCTTTTTGCAGGTTAAGATTTCCAAAATGTTATGTTCTTATAAATATGATGTGATTGATATTTCTTTTGATTACCCTTACTAAGCATTTGAGCTCACCCTTTTGTATGTTTTCTTTCCCTAGGTTAGGAAGAATGTTATTAAGTAGGATATGCCAAAAGGGACTCTAGATATGATGAAATAAATGGGAGACAATGTAGATGCTTTATGAACCAGTTGTTTATGTTTCCCAGTTTCTAAAGACACTATACCTATACAGTCCTTTCATGATTTTATTATATTTTGTAATAAGAATGCTTCAATTCTGAAGTAATAACAATGTATGTAAAGTATGGGTCGTTATAATTCAGCAATAAAATAAAACCAAAATGTAATTTTTGGGAAACATTAATCTGAATGTGCAACCACATAATCATGAAAAATCACATATATTATATCTAAATTATGACACCTTATTTTAAATCAATGACACACTAGGACTAATCTAGGTCATTAATGGTCATTATTCATATACTTCATGATGGTTTGTAAACATTTTTTGAATTTCCAAAGCATATCCCATGTCAATGTCAGACTAGGTGTGAAGTAAGGCTCATTGTTATATACCCGGTGATGACTGAGTCTAGTTCAATGAATTTTTTTTTGTGTTATTTCCATGAGTTATAACTATTCCAAATGAAAATACACCTGTAGTATCTATAGAGGTATATAATTTCTTGTAAACCATAAGGTATATCAACATCCACTTCTAGAATTCATGGATGTTTTCCTATACATAGGGACATCCTTATTCCTTCCTATAATGATTTCTCACCATAGTTTCCAAAGCATAACTATTCCTTACTCTAGAACCAACAGTTGTGACCAATATTTTTTATACATATATACTACATATTATTAGACAAATATTACTTACATAACAATATGAACCACACCAGAATCATATATATTTAGTCCATTGGTATGTTGTGATGTATAAGCCAGTAGTTCATATGTGAGATACATCATCTCCCAATACAATCTTCATAAATATCATCCTACTTAAAACATTCATGCGTAAGGAATTTTTTCATAACCTAACGATATAATACAAAATAATGGGTGATCTCAGATGGATTTTATATGTAATCAAGGGATTTATGAATGATTAAATAATCATATCATGAGAATAATGTTGTGATAAAATTATCCTAGCATATTAAATTTATATAATACATATCATAGAATTTTTTTTGTAAAAACATGAAACATGGAAGTTCATATTATTAGAATCATAAATGAATCAAAGAACATGATTCATGAAACAACACCATCAGAATAAGTCCTAAATTTTAGGGAATTCACATAAGAAAAGATTATAATTTCCTTAGTAATTAGGCCTCAAATAAAAGGATATCATAGTATGTTTGATTTACTCCCCAAACCATCATTTTAGTAAAGGTTCACTCCCAATACTGTCATAGTGGATAAAGTCACTTACTGAACTGGTTTTACTCCCCATTCTAGATTTTTTTATATGATGAGACAAAAATATTTTCCTAATTCATGGGATGGATATATATATATATCCCACACATCATATAATCCAAACAATAGGATTTACTATGATCAAAAAACATTCATCACATCATAACCCATTGTTTCCTCTGGAATTGGGGATGACCTCATTGATTTAAGGATCAAACATTCCAAGCGGTTTCTAACAGGTTTGTTTGTAGAAGCGGAAACATACAATGATTCCATGTCCATTCGGACCTAATTTCCAAAGGTAGGTGCTCATTAGTTGTGAACTAATGAGGCTTAAGAATTTTCATTGGTCGACAGGATGGGAGGTTATACTCATAAAACTTTTTTAGGGGAATTATTGTCTACTACGGGACTCTCTTAATAGATTTAAGTTATGTTCGTGAATCCTTATTACATTACCGAGTATGA
Source organism: Viscum album (assembly GCA_963277665.1). NCBI lineage: Eukaryota > Viridiplantae > Streptophyta > Magnoliopsida > Santalales > Viscaceae > Viscum > Viscum album. The sequence goes on along the minus strand of OY728148.1, from coordinate 385,596,391 downwards.
AAATGAGCTTACCATTAGATCTGACTATCAATGATTAATATGTATGAGATTTATAAAATCTTTTATATGTATTGGATGTTCTTCATCGATAGAGAATCATCTGTATTTGTTAGATATTCTTAGTCAATGTTATCCTCCGACACATTATATAGAAATCTCTTTAGTCCTTATGATAACCAAACTGGTTTTAAATCCAATCAGTAAGGCACTTAATGTTTATTGTCATTTAGAAGGACATAGATTATTTTAGAGTTGGGATCGAACCCGCAGATGGGATACCTACGTATCCTTTGTTTTGAAAAAGGATTCAAAACCCACATAGTTTGAATAAGTGAGTACGATATTTATGCATGATTTATGGCTCAATGAAATATGTCATAATTACTTTTATACTCTAATCTCACATGAGTCATGATCGGTGTGAGAAATAATGGGTATTGGTAAAACCTGACAATTGTGTCATGAAAATTGAAATTATAAGAAATGATGTGGGGCTTATGTATATATGACTGCCTAGATAAATGAAGATTAGGGTTTACTTCAGAAATTAAACCTGAGAACATGGTCTATAAAGGAATATGTGCTTTATGGAGATTTGGATACTTAACATAGGACTAAATCCTAAGAAGGATTCCAAAATTAGAGAGGACTTATGATTGGGTTTTACTCCAGAGAAGGAAGCCCAAATCAAATGTAAATTATGACTGGTTAGGAGATATTATGATTGGGACTTACTCCTACGGAAGAGGCCCATGTTAAAGGTAATTATGACTATGGATTACTCCTGAAAAGGAAGCCTAGGTTAAGGGAATTTGGATTTTGGGAACTTGGGGCTTACTCTTAATAATGATTCCCATATTAAAATAATTATGGTTGGGGCTTACTCCTAAAGAGGATGCCCAAAATTAAGGGAATATGAAGACTAGGGCTTACTCTAGAAAAGGAGGACCAGGTTAACGATTCTATCATCTTAAAATGATTAGGTTGAATGAATGAAATATCTAACCTTAGTGACCTAAAGATATGTAAATCACGTTGTTTTGAGAGATGTTCCACATAATTCCTTTCAGATAAGTAATCCAACCATCAAATCATGCCATGAATGGATTTTAAGAGGGTTCTGAAGGCTTAACATTGAAAAGGAGAGGTTGATTTGAATACGAGAGGTGAATAGGCCGGAGGGGCACCCCAAAAAGAGAGAGGTGTGAAATTCCTGCGTGGGCGTGCAAGTCCTTGTCATGAAAATATACTTGCAAGACACATGGGTACTTGCACAATGGTCAACCCTTTGGGTAATACATGGGCGAGACTTGCCTCAATCCCATAGTATTATCCTTGAAGGCTTCCAAAAGAGTAGCGCGCATGTTTTATTTAAGGGATAACGTGGCGCGCAAGTGTGTCCATTTGTCGTTAAGTGTTGGTCATTTAGGCATGCAAGTGTTGATGAGTTTCAACACTTAGGCCTTGTTTCCCCTCTTTAGAGCGTATATTCTAGGTATTAAATTACCCTAGAAGTGTTTGGAAGACATAGAGAAGAGACTAGGGCACCAGGAGCTTGAATTTGAGCTTTTTATTTTTTCCATCCTAAAATAGAGGGCCCACCAGGGGTATTTATAGGCTGCTGAAGACCCTGGGCGAGTGTCAAAGAGGGCGTTCAAGTTACCTGTCCGACCACTATTCGATGTGCAAGTATACTTGCGCGACCATGGTGACACTTGCATGAACCAAGTGGTAAGAAATCCGTCTTCATGCCTTTATTGATATTTTTTGTTTCCACAAAGGATGCATCACTTTGGACTCAGCTATTTTCGTTTTTTAGTAGTTAGAATTTTTGACAGAACGGAGCGTCAACAAAATTCCCCCCTCAAAGTTGGATCTGATAGAAATGAGTATGTGACTCTGAGGTAAAGAGGAAAACCAAGGAAATTGTGGCGCGCAAGTGTTGAGCGCGCAAATGATGGCGCACAAGGGTGTGCAGCGTAGGATTCAGGGCACAAGGGTGCAACCTTTACTATATATAGGCGGTCATCACTCATGAAAAGCACCGAATCTAAACACTTCCAAGATCTTGTCTCAAAAGTTTCCTTTTCCGTGTAAGTTACTCAGTTTTCCACTACTTCCTTTTGTGTCGGGCTGCTGTAGAGGTATTTGGATTTGCGCGGTGATACCTACGTACCAAAACATGCATGACATAGTTACACATTCACGCTATAATTGGACTTGCACGCCTTATTGTCTTTGCCATTTTTTCACCTTTCTTATAAAATTTTAGGAAAAATCAACTTACATAATAGTTAATTATTCATCTTTTGTGCAGATTATATGGCTCCTAGAAGAATCCAAACTACTGATGAACTGTGGAGCAAGCAGATTGATAACGTGATGAACATCGTTGTCGATGATTATTATGATATCATTGGAAGCACCCTCCTAGGTTTGGCAAAGTACTTGAAGAAATATCATCTAAATTTTACACAAATAATCTACTTGCCCCTATATGGCCATGATCATCTGCAAGGATTCAACATTCCATATGCAAATAATTATATTCCCGAGATGTAGCCGCACTGTTACTCTTATATTTCGGTTATGTTGTTCATTCAGAGCAGAAACAATGGTGTATACATTCAAATATTTCATTCATGCCATTTCCTTGCAGATATGAAAATGGCAAACCATGGGCTGATATGTTTTCTGCGGCCGATTGATGGAGAGAAGACTATCATGACATTGGAAACAATATATGAAAACAGTACTCTTTCCAAATGGATCTTTACATCCAATGCTCTATTCTCAAATACATGTATCCATATTACATGTCTCTTGGACAGAAATAGAGTCACTGTTTAATCAGCAAACAAATTTCTCAAACCACACTCAAGAACATTCTTTTACAATTGTTCGAATAAGAGCTGGTATCACTACATCTCTTATTGAATCCAATTGAATGAATGAATTCCAAGTGGTTGCTTATGAAGTTTGGGATGACGTAAATCAAATGAAGAGTTATGTTGAAATACCCTTGTAATTCTTGAAAAATATAAGTGACTCCAATCTATGGATGTCCTTCTAACTCTTATGCATCAATGAAAATCACTTTCATGTTCAATCATTTGTGCATGCCTTATTTTTCTACCTGCTTAAAAATATTTACTTAAGCCAATGGGCCTAGTAATCATAATTTTATTTTTACTAGGATTATTATAAATAATCCTACAAACATTGAATCTTTTAATTTCTCAATATTACCTAAATCATACAAAATGTATGTTTAGTGAGCTGGAACATGACTTTTGTTCAGAGATACCTTGTCTTTTATGGATGTTTAAAGTCATGCATGTTGGACATAAAAATGTTAATGATTAAGGTCAAAATAGATTTGATCGAATGGATTAACATTGACTCAATTCCTTGATAATTTAACTGAAAACATATTACTATGTTCAAGTATGAAGGACAATATATAAATGATTACTTATGAAATTTTGAATATGAGGAATGATATGAAAAATGGCTAAATGGAATTAGAAGAAGTAGTTCCCAAGAATGAAGTTACAAATATTTAAAAAACCTGTTAGGGGGTTGAATTATGCAGGGCCACCTAAGGGAATGGCTGCATAGTCAAATAATAGCATCTTTTGGCTGACAGGTCCGTTATGTAGATTGCTTATGCAAGGCTACCTAAGGGCATGTGCTACATGGTCAGGAAAAAGAACTCTCAGAAATTTACTTTTCTACTTCTAAAAAGCCAATGGATATTTACGGTGATTCAAATTTTCCAAAGCATAGAGTTTGTTGTATGGAGAGAGGTACATGAATATGGAGAAGATATTTCCAAAAAAGATTGTTTATGAAATGGATGAATGTCACTCCTACGAAGGTCTGACCCAATCATAGGATATGGAAATATAAACCATAGACTTGAATAATTTCATATCATTAAAAAGTGTACGGGAAAATTATGTTTATGGATGGAAATTTTTTTTGAATCCCTATATATTGTCAAAAAGACAACTAAGGGAAAAATATATTTTCCTCCATATAATGAAGTTACTATTATTTTACAAACCCGTTAGGGGGTTGAATTATGCAGGGCCACCTAAGGGCATTGACTTCATAGTCAAATAAAGGTATCATTTGGCTAACATGTCTGTTATGTAGACTGTTTATGCATGGCCGCGTAAGGGCACGTACTGCATAGTGTGGAAAAAGAACTCTCAATAATTGGATATTTTGTGACCAGATGTCAAGAAAAAGATTATGGAGATCTGGAAGTATTTATGGTTTGGAGTATGACACATGAAAATGGGTATTTTTCAATCCATGAAATAGATACACAGATCAATGCTAACCATAATCATGTTGTGGGTGGGTCCTGAACTGAGGTGCTGAACTTCACTACATATCCCATAAGGATGGGAATCAAGCAATACGTTGTTCATGAAATACAATTTAATGTCATGTGGGACTAAATTATGGGAAATCCTAGTTTAGGGTCATAGAACTCGGACCATTCTAAATGAATACACAGTGTGTGTTTTCATGGGGACTTTTCAACAAGAAGACTGAAAGTATAATTTGGGGTTAGGCCCAAAGACTTGGGGCTAGATTCAAGGGATACTCAAATGTTTTTACATATCCAATAAGTATGGGAATCAAGCAGTACATAGTTCTTGATATACCCTCTATACAGATTTTGTTCGTACGTATGATGGGTGAAAAGGGGAATTTAGTGCAATGATGGTTTGACCCAAGATAAAAGGTTCAGGCATTTCCTTGTATGCACGTAGTCTTCGAAATATAACATGATTGGAGATCAATGTAAATAATGATTCCCTCTCAGGTGAGGGTGTTAAATAATGTATTAATTTATTGTCGTACATGACAATAGTGTGAATAGTATAAGGTCAAATGGATGGACCGTGGTAAAACAATGTAAAATTATTGGTTATGGGGGGTTGGTTCATGGAACAAAATCATATGAGACGGAGGTGAACCAGTGTGAAGAGATTGTTTTTTGTCTTGAACCCTTGAAGGTTGCCTACGTATCCAGCCTAGAAGGAAAGGATCAATGTTTAAATAATTCTGTTAATGAATAAGTTAGTAATCAAGTTGCTTTTTTGAGAACAACGACCTAAAATGGTGTTGGGACTTACACATGGTTAGCGGCCTAGACATGGTGTTATAGTTGATGTTAACATTAAGATCATGTGAGTCATACTCGTTGTGATAAACAAGAGGTAGAAATAACCTTAACGATGCAAAGTTTTAATGTCTGGTAGGACATATGAAAGGACTACGTAGTTTAAAGTCATGCAGTGAGGACTATTGGTGCTGCATAGTTTAGTGTCATGTAACAGGGACCAAATACAGTTTAACGTCATGTAGTACTTATTAAGGTATTTCTGTACAATTTAGAATTATGTAGCTAGGATGATGGAGACAATACAGTTTAACGTCTTGTTGGATGAAAGGGATAATACAGTTTAACGTCATGTTGGACGAAAGGGGTGAAAATAGTTTAAGGTTATATGCAAGGACCATGGGTGATGCTGTTTAACGTATTGCTGGATGAAAGGGAAAGTAGTTTAAGGATATATGCATGGACTGTAGGGGATTTTTTTTTTCTTTTTTTACTATTTAACATCATGTTGGACGAAAGGGGGACCGTGCAGTTTAATGTCATGCAGTAAGGAAAAAAGAGTACACAATTTAACGTCATGGTGAATGTATTAGGAACTTTTTAAAAGTTTTACGTCATGTTGGACGATGGTGTGAAAAGTTTAAGGTTATATACAAGGACCACAGATGATGCAATTTAACTTCTTGCTAGATGAAAGAGTAAATAGTTTAAGGTCATATGCATGGACCCTCGGGAATTTTTTTCCGCATTTTAATATAACGTTGGACGATGATGTAGTTTAAGGTCATATGCATGGACCATTTGTATTTGTATCATACAGAATAATTCTTCAAGAATATAGCATTGGTTGGAGTCGTGATGAGTTCTACATCCATTCAGATTAATGAATAAGCTCCATTAGAGTAGACCTTATGTATTGAATAAGGTCCTTCCCTTTTGGGCTACAGCTTGGGAGGTTTATTTCCCGGTATCATTGGTGTTCTGAGAACTAATTCTAATTCTCCCTGAACGAATGAACAAAGAAGATGTTTTTTGTTGAAATCTCATGCTATTCGATTCTGATAGACTTCCAAGTGGTGCAAGGTGCAGAATATTTTCTCGTCTATTCATTCTAATTCATCCTATCGCTTTTGATATTGTTCATCTATAGATGACTGAGCACAAATGGCTACATTGAGCAAGGGTAATTGAACCTCAATGGGTAAGACTGCTTCCGTTATATATACCAATGAATATGGAGTAGACCGCGTTGTAGTGAGGGTGGTGGTCCGATAAGACCATAAAGCATGAAAGAGTTTATGAGGCCATGATTTTTTATCTTTACCTACCATCTTTGGTAGTATGTTTGAAAGAGACTTGTTGAAAGCGTCTATCTGGCCATTGGCCACTGCATGATACTAAGATTAATGATTGGATTTGATGTTGTATTCTTGATACAAATTCCTTAACTCGGATGAACAGAAGTTAGTGCCGTTGTTCGTAAATATGGTATGAGGGACACCAAATATGGTAATGATGTTAGACTTGATGAAGCTAACAATTCTTTTAGAACTTACTTCTTCGAGGGGTATTGCCTCTGCCCATTTGGAAATTAAGTGAGTAGCAGTATGAATGTTCTTAAACTTCTTGGCTGTAGCCGACGGATAAGGTCCCACTACATCCGTTCCCCATATAGAAAATGGCCACGAGTATTTAGCTGTATGAAGCAACTCTGGGGGTTGATGAATGATGTTGGCATGTACTTGGAAGGAATGACACTTATTTGTGAAATCAACACAATCTTGTATCATTGAAGGCCAAAAGTATCCAAGCCTTTGAATTTGATCAGATAGTCTATGTTCGGACTGATGGTCACCAGAGACTCTTATATGTACTTTTTTCATGACAACCGTTGTCTCTTCATCATCAATGCACCTGAAGAGAATTCCATCAAAACCTCTTTTTTAGAGAATTTTCTCTAGGTGATCCAGGCTATCATAAAGTTTAAAATTGACCACACGTCGCCAGATTTTTTCTTTTCCAGCTCTATCAGGTGGAAGCGTTCCATTTTGAATTTATTCCCTAATTGGTGTCATCCATACACTAGTATGACCATACAGTTTAGGAATAGGACTAATTTCATTGATTTCCTCTATTCTGATATGAACATAAGGTAAAATTGTACAATGTTGGGCAATACTGATGCTAGTATCGTCCCTATTTGGATCTTCCTGGGCTGTGGAAATATTAGCCATTGCATCAAGATGGGCATTTTGTGATTGCAGGACATAAGAAAATTTCGATTCCGGAGGATATTCCGCCATTAAATCTCTGACGTAATCATATAAAGGGATATGTTCTTATTTTCTAATTTCATAATTCACATTGACTTGTTTGATTACCAGGTCAGAATCACCTTTCTAATTTTTGTGATTCACTTGTCCTTAAAGATCCAACTCCAATCATGTGATGTGAGCTTGGTATTCTGCTTCATTATTTGTACATCCTCCCAATAATGAGAAGGAATAAGGTAGCATTGCCTTTTCCAGGGAAATGAGTACAATTCCTAACCCAACTTTGTTGAATATAGGATCTTCCATTTTCCTCCCTGTTGGACTTCTGGAAGCACCATCAATTTACATTTCCCAGGCTTGAAGACTATTTTGAATATAAAAGACTTCCTCATCAGAAAGTTCAATATCTCAAGATGTATCTTATACAGAAGGATGGTCAACATGGAAATCATCTAGAGCATGGCCCTTTATTTCCTTTTGAGACACATACTGGATATCAAATTTTTGCAAAATAACTGCTCACCTTGCCCAACGTCCTGTAAGATTTGGACGACTAAGGATGAATTTGAGCAGGTTATTGCGAGATACCAATTGGCCCTCGGGATATTGCAGGTAGTGTCTCAACTTTTGAACTGCAAATATTAATGCTAGGTAGCACTTCTCAATATTTATGAACCGGGTTTCTGCTTCCAGAATAGTTCGACTGAGATAGTAGAGGTTGTTTTCATTCCCAGCATCATTCTTCTGAGAAAGAAGGGCACCCAATGATCGCTCTAAAGCTATCACAAAGAGGATAAGTGGTCTTCCTTCAACAGGTGTCATTAACACCGGTGGACTCAAGAGATATTTATTGAGAATATCAAATGCTTTTTGACATTCTTCAGTCCAATGGTATGCAACTCCGTTCTTCATCAATTTGGTGAAGGGTAATCTTTTTCCTGCCAAATTGGCGATGAAATGCCGAATATAGGCTAAGTTTCATTGAATTACTCTCAGTTATTTTAAATTTATAAGAGGTGACATACCAAGGATTGACATTGCCTTCTCATGATCGACTTTAATACCACAATGGTGTACAATGAAGCCGGAAAATTTTCCCGAGGTTACCCCAAAAGTGCATTTTAAGGGGTTCATCTTCATATTATGTTGCTGAAGTTTTCGTAATATGTATTCTAAATCATCCAAGTGATTAGAAATTTTTTTTATTTAACTACCAAATCTTCCACATAACATTAATCAAACTTCCCAAAAAGGGTTTGAAGATACGATGCATAGCACACTGATATGTTGCGCTTGCATTCTTCAGGCCAAAGGGCATTACCTAATAACAAAACACACCCTGAGGGGATCTAAAATCTGTAGATTCCTCATATTCTACAGCCATTCAGATTTGATTATATCCAGAATATCCATCCATGATGCAAAGTGCTTCATATCCATCTATTGCATCATTTAAGAGTTTTGTTATCGGAAGTTGAAAATCATCCTTAAGACAATGCCAATTAAGATCTCTGAAATCAATGAAAACTCTAATTTGTCCATTATTAATTTTCGTAGAGACAATAATAGCCAACCACTTGGGATATTGAACTTCTCTGATGATGTTAGCTTTGATAAGATTATCCACTTCTTCTTAAAATTTGGATGCATAGGTTTGGTGTGTTCTTCTAGCGGCTCGTTTGAATCCTCGATGTTATTCTGGAAAACCCAAACGATGAGTGGAAACATAAGGATCAACCCGTGAAATCTATGTATAGTTACAAGAAAATATATCTTGATTTTCCTTTAAAAATTAAACATTCATCTCTTTCTCTTTGAGAGTCATGGCTGTAGTAATTAATGTGGGGCGTGGATATTCTTTTCTACCCTGATTTATTTCTCTGAGTTCATCCATGGTGGTAGAGATACCCTATTTAAATAATGTAGGAAAATCCCTATGATCTTACTCTTCTTATTCAACATGTGTTATTTCTTCTATTTCTACTTTCAGAGTATATTATGAAGTAGAATTTCCATGATCAGAAGAGATGATAAAATTTGAACATCTTGAAGAAGAAGCATTCATTTTTGACATGATTGATGATGAAGGGTCTTCCATGGATAATATAGAGGAGATGAAGGACTGAAAATCGATATCATCATTCACCTCTGACATTTCTATAACTTATTTTAGCCTGATTGGCGATGTATAGACTTGCTGGATTTCATCGGATGAATTGAAGACATCTCTATTTGAGCTTTCATCATTGCTTTCTGGATCACCACTTTCTCCCATGTTTTCTGGCTTGATTATCATAATTGAAATTATGGAAGTTTGCATAAGAATATTTTGATTTGACTCTATCCTGTCAATTTGACTTATAAGAAATACATAATCTATACTCACATGTTTGAATCGGTTTACATGTATCTTTTCCAAATCATATGGAGCATTAACTTTGGTAATCACCGTTGTTGTGGATTTATCCTTTCCCTTTTTGTGATAGAATTATGCCTCAATGTATTGAGATTCACATGTCTTGAAAGAGGCCTTATCACCATAAAATGTTTCGATTTGACCATTGAAACAATATTTGAGACATTGATGGTATGATAACGGGATAGCCACATGTTGAAGTAGCTAGGGTCTTCCAAGCAAGATGTTTAAGGCTGAGTCTTGATCAACAACCATGAAATCTTAATTGGATACAATATCTCCCAACTGAGTTCTTAGTGTAATATCACCCAGTGGTTCTTGTTCATTTTTATCATATCCTTGTAACATCAAAGTAGAAGAAGATAAATCATATTCTATGAGACCCAATCTACGAAGTGTACAAATGAGGATGAGGTTGACTCCTAAACCATTGTCAATGAAAACTCATCGGAAGTGTACACCATTGACCTTTACAGATATGTATAAAGGTCTAATATGTCCATGCATGACATCATGTTAATCTTCATTTGTGAAAGATATCACTAATTGGCATTCTGCAAGATTATTTTCTAAATGGTAGGCTTCAGCTGTAGCAATTTCAGTTTCAAATTCATGAGGACTTGACAAAGCCTCGATGCGTGCCTCCTGAATATCCTTTGATAAATTCAAAGCATCCAGAATTGATAACATGGCCATTATTTGGGCCAAGTGTTTCAATACATCATACTTTTGATCCAAAGTTCTGTGTTTACCAACAGGAACATGTGGTTTCCCAGGTTCCTTAGATGTTGATTCTTTAGAAGTTGATGCATATTTTTTCCGGGTAGGAGTTGGAAATACTCTAGGCTTGGTAACATTAGACCGAATAGGTCTATTTACTTGTTAAAATGAAGAAGGAAGAATCTCTAACCGATCCTCCAGAATAACTATGTTAGGAATGAGTCTGCTATTGGTGGAATAATTTGTTTGTCCTTGTTGAGCACGTTGAAGGGATCTGCCATGAGATTCTACTGCATACACAGTTCCAGCAAAGGTAGAGTTGGAATAGTGGCTTCTGGGATATCCACGTCTTCCTCTATATCCCATACCTCTGGAAGTCCCTCTAATTATTCTGTTTGATACAGGTAATTCATGATCATCAAAATCAAAAATGCGACTGGCATAAGGATCTGTTAAATGAATTATATTAACAGAACCAAAGATATGATCTTCTTTTGATGAAGATTCTTCCTGATTATCCAATTTAGGCTGTTATGTTGGATGGTGCGGTGCCCGTGGTTTCGAAATAGATGGCATAAAATCTACCAGATTCAAAGACAATTTGGGATTTGACATGATCTCATCTTCTTATGATTGTTCCTTTTTCTCTGAATTATGCAGATTCATTGAGGATTTTCCCTCTGATGAAGAGTGTTTTGAAGTGTCCAGCATGAAGGAAGACACAATTGGTTTCTTCAATTGCATTCGAAAAATCGAATGAGTTCAGTTGATCATTTTTCTAACCACCAAATCATCAAATTTTTGCGTATTTTTGTTCTTGACTTATTGCCACTCTCTTTATTCCTCTGGATTTGTAGAAGTAGCACATGATACCTGAGCTGAAAAACCTTTCAATTTGACTTGTCTTGAGTCCACCATTTTTCTGCAGGAAGTATTTGAAGATAAAACACTCTTCAATGGGTTTCCACAATATCTGATGAAATGGTAAATAATTAGGACAGTCTAAATCTTCTTCCTTGTTCTACATTTTGGGTCTTGGCAATTGAAACAAATTATTTTCGAGAGCCGAAATGAAGTAACTTGGAACCTGTTAATTTCGGAAGGAGGAGACATTTCTCTTTAGTTCCTCAAGTTGTTTCCATCTTTGATCTCTTTGATCATCTTGATGAAACAGACTCTTTTGTTGACACTCCGGAGGCGGAGCCCTTCAGGAACATGATGGGTTTGATGTAGAAGCAGGTGCATGTGCTTGTTTAAGCATAACTGTAGCAGTATCTACTGTACCCATTCTCTATCCTAGAGCTGATGGAATTACAAGGGGTTTATCCTTAGTATTTATAAGATATTCTTCAATATATTGAGCAATTGAAGTAATGTATCGAAACACTCTTATGAATTTCATAGGGATCAACAACTTGTGTAACTCGTCACACAAATTTTCCACACAGATTGGAAACAATTCTTCTTGAGGGAGTGCTAAGCTCAGGGAATATGTTATTCCCTTTTAGTGAGCAATGAAATAGTAAACCCATTAATTCTACCTTTTCTTACATTTTTTATGATAAAAAACTGTTGTCTTTGCCAAATTTGAGCTGAATTGAATAAGGAATTGTTGACGAAGATCTTCCCACCAGGTAATTGACCGGGATTGAAAGCTTGTATACCAGAAAAAAGTAGGCCCCTGTAATGACTATACAAAACACTTGAGCATAACTACTTCTTGTTGATGAGGATTCCCATCATAAGATTTTAATAGGAAACAAAATGTGTTTAGTGGTGCTCTGTGTCTCCCGAACCATTAAGGATTGGGAATGTGGTACTTGAAAAATGTGATGGGGGAGGAATTGCATCTACCTATTCAGGTTAAGATCTATTCTCTGGTTGAACTAGTGCATGCTTTACTTCTATAGCTTCCAACTGAGCTGTTAATGACTCAATGGTAGTCATTAACATTTAAGAAACATCTGGTTGAGCTTGGACCTGTGCAGGTGCAGTAACTGGAGCTTGGATAGGTGTGGCAACCAGGACTACCACTGACGGTAGTATCACCAGTTGTTGTTGTGTATAACCCATAGGATTATACCTATGGGGGTGTACTGGTAAAGGAGGATACTCTTGATCCATATTAGCAGCTGCAACAAATTCCCTTGGCTGACTGACTCCATCACACTTAGGAGGAAGACTACATAGAAGTAGTTCTGCATTCAACATGCTTAATTCCTTCATCTCTTCCTCTTGTTGTGCGAATCTTTGCTCTAGTGAGAGTTATTGTCCTTCTACATATGAAGGGTATGTAAACTGATTCTTCCTTTTTCCTTTGTTGGACACCTTTAGGAGAGGGGGAAGTTGGTTATTTTAAAGAATACCCAGATTCTGGGTAAGCCTTTGATTTCAGGTACGCAAAACTTCTTCATTTGTGTCTATGTGTAATAATTAATGAGCAGGAACCTATTCATCAGATACCTATGAGTGAGCCTCATTTGGGGGATTAGCAATAACAGAATTAATGACATTGATTGATGAATAATGCATTTCATCCCTTCTATTGGAATTTCAGTGATATTGGCTTCTTCCATTTCTTTTATGAGACATTTCCTTTTGCTGATTCAATCCCTCAGGAACTTCTTGATGAACTGTATTGTCGAGGGAATCTCTTGATAATTTGGATCTTCATTCCTCTTATGGATTCTTCCCTAATCGTGATAAGACTGACTTTCTCTGAGGGAGAGATTGAGGATTTGAGAAAGTCCCCAGTCCTGTGGACTAGGGCTGTTCCTTCTGTTTCTACTCAACTCCTCGAATAATATTTGTTGATTCTGAGGGTTGGGTTAAAAGAGTCCACAATGTGGAAAGGTGGGGGGGTTCTTGATCTCCTATATCTGAGACTTTCTTAAAATATCTCTGGATTTTATAGAATTTATTCTAGAAATTGGCTGGATGCACCATCCTACATCCACTCATATCACCCGGCTCATAAGACCTTTGGATGATTTTTGACACTTTTGTATCTTGATGATGTGCTTTCCTCAAACTAGAAGCTTGTTCAATATTCTAGTTTGCTTTATGCAGGAGTAATTCAACAACTTGTTCTCTATATTCCAGATTTTGAGAAGAACTATTTGAGACCTTTTCTTGAGCGAGCCTTTGATTACAAATAATGCCAATTGGTTATGACCTGCCATGGGCAATAACATTGCACGAGACCATTTTCTGCAGTCTTTGATTACAATAGAGTGTAGTGAAATGTAGTGCTCCATGAACACCCCATCCCCTAATATGAATACCAAATGGGGCATTTTAAATTAACTTGCACAATATTCTTAGTGCCCAAAGGCATGAATGCTAATGGTCTCTCTACCGCTTTTCAGCCATTAGATATTGAGAAACTAAGAGAGATTCCAAGTCAATTTGGCCTTGTAAACCTTCTATTATCTTTACAAGATTTTCATATTCATCAAAATATAATATTTTTCTTTTCAATTGATGAATAGTTTTCCATATGTCAAGACGAATATCATGAATTCCATCTTTCGTCAACATCTCTGGAATGTCATACTAAGAGTCAGCCAAAGGCCAAAACATAACTGGAACTTCACCATTCACCAATTGTTTTCTCATATTTAGTACATCCACTTTAACATTCAGTGAATATTCTTCTACCTGATTAGAACAAAGTTGGCGATTCTTTGTTGCTTCATCAGATTCAACATGATCGGTAGAGAATTCACTGATCAAACTAGAAGATGAACTACCCAGGGTTGGTTCGGAGAATGACCTACACCCCGGGATATCTTCTGATTGAGAAAGTGTTTCACCATTTAGTGGTAAATCATCAGACATGACTGGATTCACATTTTCATGTGCCTCAAGATAAGAGGGATTTCTCTTCACTTCATTTTCTATTGAAGCATTTTTCAGGCAATGTGCATTACTACTGCAGAGAGAAATTTCATAGATAAATTCATAATCATGGGGAGGACCACCATGGTGGGTTACAACAAAAGATGAAACATTTTTCTTCTTGGTCTTATGTGCACACAGAGTGTTCTTGTGGCTCTCATCTGAAGATGAATCTTCAAGATCAACCGAATTGTCATGAAAAAATCCTTCATGAGGAAGTGTATGATGCAGAACATCAGAATTAAGGTTCCCACTATTGGGAACTAAGATAGATAAATCATGAGTTGTAATAGATAATATTCCGAGTGCATCAAGAACTTCAGCTTCGATCAAGGCCTTGTTATAGATTGGACCTTTATTTCATGACTGTGTTGGAGGGGTCTTTTACTTAGATGCCTTCTTACTCACTTTAGGAACCACATTTTGACGAAAGTGGTCATTATGGGCAGGTGTATATTCCTACTCAGGAGAAAGGATAAGGTTTGGATGATTATCTCCACTCAAATCAGGTGTATGTGCCTGACTTGGTTGTCTGTATGATATGGGTGAGTATGTCCCACAACCCTCTTGGACCGGAACCGAGGTGTGTGTCTATTCCAGAGTGAACTGTTGATGTGTCACTCCACTGGTAGGGATAGATTTTCTATTCTTTCCCTGTGATGCTGCTGAAGCTGTTATAATATCCTGGAAGGCATCCAGAATATGAGTAGAGATTTTCTTCTTCTCTTTCACCATTGATAGAATATGCTTGGTGACTTCATCTACCGGAATGGGGATATACGTCCACTCCGTTCTTGGAGTAAGTGTGTGTTACTGCTCCTGTCCTCCTTTTCCTGTCATTGAATTCTGACAGTACTCATGTTTGGGGGTAGAGAGTTGAGTCTGCCTCTTGTTTGTCACCAGATCTTTCTGACTAACTTCTCCTAATGATACCAAACGAGACTGTTGGTAGGATTGATTTATACTAGCAGGTGTATGTGCCTGGTGATTTCACTCCACCGAACATGGTTAATGAACCTTCTTGAATACTTACAGATGAGGATGCTGGAAGGATTGATGAGAGTAAGCAGGTGTATGTGCTTGTTTACCAGTTGTCAACACAGTGGGTTGGCGAGATTCATCGTATGTAGTCAGACAAGCCTGATGACTAACTGATGACTTATAAACAGGTGTATGTTCTTATCTAGAGTACATTTCTAGAATTTCCTCGAGGGATTGGCGTGCTGCTTCCAAACAAGTATGCTGGACAGCAGAATTAAAACGGATGGGTGTGTGTTCCCGTTAATTGCTTGCCACCAAGTTAGGTTGGTGGGATTCTCTGAAAACAGAGGAGGTAAGAACTTTTTCACTGTTAACCGGTTGTCGCCTCTGGTGGTTCTTCTTCCATGCTCGGGTTTGAGGAACCTGAGATGAACACCTGGAGATGACACCCTCATTATGTTGAGGGCGCAGTGTCGCACGAGTCTGGTGGAGATTGTTGATGGGAGCCCTTGGGAAGGACTCATGTATCGTTGAATTAAGTCCTTGAGGGACCTTCTCATTGAACTCCCCAGAATTTGGTAGGGGATGGTGATTGCGTTCCAGGGATAACGACCCGAAACAGTTGGAAACGGTGGTTGGAACCACCTACTTCTTGATCACTGTTCGTCGCTGTGCGAACAAGTAGGGTGAATTATTGACTTGGATGGATTGTCAAGAAGCCTCCAGAGTCGTAATAGTACCGTTTTGATGGTATTCCTTAACCAAAACATTTGATACCCAGCATTGAAGACTCTGAGTAGGTGATTTCTTCCTCAGAGCGGATGATGATCCAACAAGAGTAGAAGTAGCAACATTCACAGTAGAGGTATTCACATGCGTAAACTTAAGAGAAGCCATTTCTGTAATGTAGAAGATACTGGGATAGAGGTCATGTTTGATATAACAAACATAATCAAGATAAGTTCAGCTACTACATCTTTTGGATGTGCACATATGTTATTGATTGTTTTGTTGTCCCCCCAATGAGTTTAACTAGGGGCCTAACAGAATAAGTAAAACATCATTTTAAATTGGTTAAGGATTCACTTTGGGTTCACCATTTTTTGTTTCCTTTGGATTTGGGGATGACTTCCTTCATTTAAGGTCCAAACGTTCCAAGCTGTTTCTAACGACTTTGTTCGTAGAACTGGAAACATACAATTATTCCATATCCATTTGGACATACTTTACAAACTTATGTTCTCATTAGATGTGTACTAATGATGCTTAATAATTTTCATTTGTCGAGAGGATGTGAGGTTGGACTCATCACAAATTTTTTTTATGGGAATTACTGACTACTCCGAGACACTCTTTATAGATTTATGTTGTGTTAGTGATTCCTTATTACATAACCAAGTATGAAAATGAGCTTTCCTTTAGATCTGAAAATCAGTGATTAATATGTATGAGATTTAGATAATCTTTTGTATGTATTCAAGGTTCTTCATCAATAGAGAATCATCTATATTTGTTAAATATTATAGGACAATGGTATCCTTTAACACATTATATAGAAATCTATTTGGTCATTATGATAACCAAACTGGTTTTAAATCCAATCAGCGAGGCACATGATGTTTATTGTCATTCATAAGGACATATATTATTTCAGAGTTAGGATCGTACCCACAGATGGGATACCTACCTTTCCTTTGTTTTGAAAAACGAATCAGATCCCATGTAGTTCGAATAAGGGAGTATGATGTTTATGCATGATTGATGGCTCAATGAAATATGTCATAATTACTTTTACACTCTAAGCCCATGTGATTCTTGCACAGTGTCAGAAAAAAGAGGTATTGGTAAAACCAGACAACTGTGTCCTGAAAAATAAAATTATATGAAATGATGGTGGGCTTATGTGTGTATGACTTCCCAGATAGATGAAGATTAGGATTTAGTTCGGGGAAGATACCCGAGAACATGTTCCATAATGAAATATGTCCTTTATGGATATTTGGATAGTTAACTTAGGAATTAATCGTGAGAAAGATGCCCAAATTAGAGAGGACTTATGATTGGGTTTTACTCCTGAGAAGGGATCCCAAATCAAAAGTAAATTAAGACTGGTTGGGATAAATTATGACTGGGACTTACTACTAAGGAAGTAGCCCAGGTTAAATGGAATTATAACTAGGTATTACTCCTGAAAAGAAAGCCAAGGATAATGGTATTTGGATTTTGGGAACTTGGGCCTTACTCCTAAGGTGGATTCCCATATTAAAAGAATTTTGGCTGGGGCTTACTCTTAAGGAGGATTCCCAAAATTAAGGGAATTGAAGACAGGGGATTACTCCTGAAAAGAGGCCTAGGGTAAGGATCCTCTCATCTTAAAAGGACGAGGTTGAATGAATGAAATATCTAACCATAGTGACATAAAGGTATGTAAATCACTATGTTTTGAGATATGGTCCACATAATTCCATTCATATAAGGAAGCCAACTAATAAATCATGCCATGAATGGATTTGAAGAGGGTTCTGAAGGCTTATCCTTGAAAAGGAGAGGTGGGTTTTAATAGAAGAGGTGAATAGGCAGGAGGGGCATCCCAAAAAAAGAGAGGCGCGCTAGTCTTGCATGGGCGTGCAAGTCCTGGTCACGCAAGTATACTTGCACGACACATGGGTACTTGCGCGACAGACAACCCTTAGGGTAATACTTTGGCGAGACTTGGATCAAGCCATTAGTATTATCCCTGAAGGCTTTCAAAAGATTGGCATGCAAGTTTTATTGAAGGGATAAGGTGGCATGCAAGTGGGGCCATTTCCCTTATGGGCTGGCCACTTAGGCGCGCAAGTGTGGTTGAGTTTCAACACTTATGCCTTGTTTCCCCTCTTTAGAACGTCCATTCTAGGTATGAAATTTCCTTAGAAGTGTTCATAGGACTTCCAGAAGAGACTAGGGAACTGGGAGCTTGAATTTGAGTTTTGGAATATTTCTGTCCTAAAATGGGGGCCCACCAGGGGTATTTATAGGCTTCCAAAGACCCTAGACGCGAGTCAAAGTCGGTGTGCGAGTCACCTGCATGACCACTATTCAGCGCACATGTATACATGTGCGCCCATGATGAAACTTGTGCGAACCAAGTGGGAAGATATCCTTCTGCATGCCTTTGTCGATTTTTGATGTTTCTTCAAAGTATGAATCACTTTGGACTAAGGTACTTCCCTTTTACAGTCGTTAGACATTGTGAAGGAAATGAGCATCAAGACCGATAAAATGGAAACATGTTTCATAAACATTACATCATAGAAAAACGATTTGGAAAAAGGTATTCATAAATTTTTTTGACAATAATCATAAATAATATGATGAATAAATAAGGATGGAATCATTCGATCATTTCCCTAGTAAATATTTTGTAACATAAAAGGATGTAATATTACATAGAAACTTATTTTAAAATATCACATAGAATATTTATTGAGGAAAATAATCAATGATAATTGGAAAAAGGAATTCAAAATAATAAAAAATACCATGTATAAAAATAATTATCTTGGAAAATAATATTGGAATTATTTAAACGAAAAATTATGTCATCGAGATGTATTGGTGGTTGAAAATACTACTCATGACATACATGTTAAAATAATGATTCCTTCAATATTTTCAATAAAAAGTAAAAAAAGCCACTTTTTCAGAAAATGAATATAATATTCAATTTAATGAATTTTATAAATATAAAAAACATGGATACAAATATATTTACAAAATCATTTTATAATTTTTAATTATTATTTTTTTTTTGAAAACACAGACATGAATGAAAATAGATATCCTCTAAAAGAGATAAATAAGATTCTTTTTATTTAAAATATTCTCATGGGATATTTAGTACTTAATGAGAGGAAAATGAAATTAATACATGTATTCTTTATAAATGACCGCATTATAATAAAACTAACTATTTTATTGAGAGATATATCATAATTGTTGATCATTGGAAGCATAACCATAAACAAACTTGATAACAATGAGATTGTAACATAAAATTGTTAAACCTTTTTTAATGTTTTAATCCTAAGACCGATGAAATAAATAACAATAAATTAATATGTTCGTTCCAAAATTTTAATGAAAGTAATCATAAAATACATTCATTGCATGTATATAAACCACACAAATTAAGAAATTTGTGAATATGGCATCAGTACCACAATTTTTTTTTACAAAAATACATTACCACAAGTATAACCTTACTTAATAATCATTAAAACATCATGTATAATAAATATAGGTCATTTATAAATATTTTAATGATAAATAATTATAAATATAAAACTAATTATTATTTACTTATGAACTTTTATTACCAATTAATTATTATTTTTTTGTTAAAATCACATTTCATGCCATAACCACTTCCTTTTCATGTATGTTTGGTTTTGTTTTTTTAAATCATTTTACATTAATAATGGTTTCATCATCAATATAATGTTAAAAATTATATAAATTTCATATTTATTCATTATATATTATTTAGAGTAATCAATTAACATTGGAAATATAAAACTAATTAAACTTTTCAAAGAGACAATATGTCATACGTACACATGAGAATTATTTCCATTTTATCGACAAATGGAATGAAATAATGGTAAACATTGATACTAATTTATAGAATAATTTTTATATCATATATATAATATATATTCTTTTAATATATCCATATTAATATTTATTTCAATAAAAAAAGAAAAACATATCACATCGATATATTGATACGATAGTTATATCCAATCTCACATATCATATATAGACATTACATCACTTTTTTGGAATAAATAATACTGTATACAAATAGATTCAAAATGAATGTATTGGTCTAGTGTCTTTAAGAATAAAGAAGTTTAAATGATGATAAATGAGTGTGATGAATTGTCTCAAACTAGGTTATCCATGAATAAAACACATCTTATCCATATCATAAAATACATTTATCTTCATAACATGGGGAAGGAAGCATAAAAAGGGGTGAGATCAGATGCTCAGTAAGGGGAAACAACATAAACATATAAGCATAAAGAAGAGTGTAGGAGTATGAGAACGTGATAAAAATATCTTAATAATCTAGTAAATGTTATATTTATAGAAAAGTAATTATGTCATTAATATTACATTTATTGTGTTTAGGTAACATATTTTTATCTAAAACCTTCATTTATAAATTCTATTTATCATGTCGATGAATCACATAACTTTAAGGGGGTAGTAGTCTACACATCCTCTTACGAAATTATCATAAATTTAATAAATGGAACATATAATGATAAAAGATGAAATACATAGTAAATATAATATATATTATTTATAAAGATATTTTTTATCCCAATTCCCACCATGAGAGGCTATAAAAGAAGAATGGACAATTATCATTTAATGTGATGATAGTTCATTGTACACATAAACATAATGTTTGTTACCCATTATATAAAGGTTTCTATAAGTGTAGGTCGAACCCTTCTCATAAAAATATGTTATTATTTTGAGGATATTAGTTTTTTTACAATATTTTAATAATCTGAATTGACGTAGTATAGGATGAAAATAAAATAATGGAGTTTGAGGGAGGTTGTTACCTCTTAATCAGGTAAATTATTTTGTTTTTTACCAAATAGATTCATTGGAAGAATTTATTACCAAAGTGGGGTTTCAAGTTTGAATGGAGTATTTTTATATTATATTAGAGAAGATACATGTTGATTCATTATTGTTTGAGATATGTAAATATATATAGTAGCAGAGGCCTTTTTATAGTAGATGAGAGTGTCACTCTTGTTATATTTTGAGAATAGAATTCCATACACATTTTTCACAATTCAAGTGGATTCTTTAATGTAAAACATTTGATAAAAAAGAATATATGGCCATAATATGTCCTGAAAATATATCTTGGACATGTTTCTAGGTCAAATTTTGTCTTAAATATATAGTTTAGTCACTTGTTAAACTTAATTTTACCTAAATCTGTGTAATTAATATTAATTACATTATCTAATAATTCTTTTAAAAAACTGTTATAAAATTATTATAAATTAATTATTATTATGATTATAAACTTGTAATCCATTTTTTAACATCCAATAAACAAATTGGAATAAATTTAATTTAAAAATAGTCCCATAATCGGGATGACATTGTAGGATTTTAATGCAAAAATATATAAAAGTTCATGATGTTTTTGTATCCAAGAAAAATGTGAATTTTATATAAATGACATAGATTATATTAATTGAAAAAATACTACCTAAATAAACTTCTTAAAAAAATATTGTATATATTTAAACAATATAAATAAATTAAATAAAAATTCTATTTTGAACAAAAAATTCGTAATTTTCTCTATTAATTAAATAAAATGAAACACTATATAAAAATAACATAATTTTTCACTAACATACTTCATATATTCTAATTTCAATGTTCAATGTTATTTTCATATATTAAATCAATTAAAGTGAAAAAAATGTATTTAAAATGGGTTCTTCGTTATATGGAAGTAAAACTGACTTAACAAAATGTTGGGTTTTATGCATAAATTTTTCTTTTCTATTATCTTATTTTTATGAAATATTTCTTATGAATATAAAAAACAATTTATGGAATATATAACATAATATTACATTAATATCACTCAATAATTTTTATTAGTATAATTTAGCTTGGTAAAACATCGTTTTGACTATAAAAATAATAATGTTCTTATTTTTATTCAATCAGCATTCATATAAATTTCAAATTATTTGGCCTCCTATGAATTCATATTATATTTGTTTAAATAATAAATTTCCAAAAATTATTTTATATTATCCATTACTACTAATTTAACGTATATGTTATATCTTATTATGTTAAACTATAATATTTTAATAATACATTATTTTTATGTAATCCATGGACATGAATTTTATGTAATCCATTGATTAAAGTCGTTTTTTGTGTAACACAATCTAACATCAGTGTTCCAAATAGAGAAAGATAAATTTTATATTACGTGTAGTGCATGATTGACTGGGTGTTATGTATAATGAAATTTTATCATGTTTCTTTAATAAAAAATAAACTCTTTCTAGTGTTTCATGAAATAAAAAATATAAAAATATTAAATTAATTTTACTAAAAAATTTAGAAAACCAAAGGGTGTTATATTATATTCCCATTAAAATTAATTTTTCCATCCATATTCATCTAGGTTTTAAATTTTTTAATAATTTAATGTTTCATTCATAGAAATGCACATCCTCAAAATTAATACTAAAATGTTACAAAAAATGTAATATTGGAACCATAACATTTACCAAAAGTGTATTATAAATATGTTTCCACAAGGGATAACTTATTTGGGGAGTGAATAATGGACATCGAGTAAGAACATAAATATTTATTGGGAATTATTGAGGTCACCAATGACAAAGAAGTCGATGATCAGAAAACATTTGAGGGCCTCAGAGTCCTAAATCTTTGATGACTTAAAAGGACATCATTTCAAGAAATTAAGCCATTAGAAAACACATTTTATTTTGATAATTAACATGACATTAAGTATGAATTTTGATTAACCAAGAATAGAAGGAAATACAATTACATTATATATTTCTATAAACAAAATTTCATTCTTTAGTCACGATTTTATCTAATTTTAATCCATCCATTACATCAAATAATGGGTGTCTAGAAATTATATTTGATTTTTTAAGTAATTAAATAAACATTTTGAAGATATTATGGCCCATAAAAGAATTTAAAGTATAATTTTTTTCTCTAACTATTCATAAAAATCAATATAGTTAATACATTAGTCAGTAAAAAATAAAAAGGAACTCTAATTGTTCACTATTAATATTTTTCAATAAAATAACAATATATTAATCAGGAAATCACATATGAATGTAGTAGGCATGAAACACTTATCATACTTTGTTCATGGGTTCAAGACTGGTGTCATACCTAGACATGATTTTTTTTGAACTAACATATTTGATGTCTTTTTTCTAAAACTACAGTAATATAATTTCCAAAATAAGATGGACATGCTTGAAATAAATCTAATACATAAGTAGATGTTTAACAATTTTTTTTAACACAAAATTAGAGCATAAATATTTTATCCTAATGTTAACATATACATTTCATTAATGGTTAACCATATAACACTTTTACGAGATGAAAAACCAAAAAATTTAGAAATAAAGTCACAAACTCATATTTACAATGATTCCCACATCTATCATGATGTATATACTAGTTCTCACAATCAAATCATTTAAATTGCATTATCATATATTCACTGAAAACATTTTAATAACCTAAATTACCACAAGTACTTATGGAAAACGTGATTTAAACCTTATTATATAAACTGTTGGACATATTCTATAAATCCAAGATGTTTTAATCTCATCCATGATAGCATAAAATAATTGTAAAAAATTACTTAATTAATTCAATGGTAATCAATACCATCCAATTTACTAGTTCATATCCCATATATAATTCTCCATAAAATAATATTATCTAATATAACATAT
The DNA here is from genome assembly GCA_963277665.1 of Viscum album. Classification (NCBI taxonomy): domain Eukaryota; kingdom Viridiplantae; phylum Streptophyta; class Magnoliopsida; order Santalales; family Viscaceae; genus Viscum; species Viscum album. Next base: position 385,572,385 of record OY728148.1, on the reverse strand, counting down.
TAGTGTCTATCATACATTACTCAAAATATCAACTTATCATTTAATCACAATTCAAGTCCAGCAAAAGCATTCAATATAGTATTTCAATTCCATAGAAAAAATAAGCTGGAAAATAAATATTTATTTCACCATTCATATAACATAAAAACTAAATACTAAATACATACATACATACATACATAAATTACTTCACTTAATAGATAATCCATACGAAATAAAATCTCATCATATTACAGAACACTTCATTTCATTCCCTCTTCATTTTTAGTCTAATCATCATTATCAATATAACTTGTACTCATACCACCATGCGAAATACCTTCAAGAGATTTTTTATTTGGACATCGAGTTGAATAATGATAGTTTATTACAAGCATAAAACACTTAACCATAGACTATTTCTTTAGGATCTCAATATTCACACCCTTTTTCATAACCGAAGTCTTCATTTTTTCCTTACAGACACTTTCATTGTGTCCTTCTTTTCCCCAAAAATACATTTTTTGGTTCTAATAAGACATTAACTTATGTGATTCTATTAAAATTCATGACAAAAAGGAAACTGAATATTATTTCCTCTATGGTATACCTTACAAAAACTCTAAGAGAGATCCTTCATTTTTTTCATTGGTGAGTCTGAGTGTTGGTTATGGTATACATTATTAATCATGTTATGTGGAAACTAATTAGGCATAAAAAGAACATATTTCACTCATATGATCATCCAACATGACTAGTCATCGAAAAATGATCCATCACATTCACAGTTAATCTAGTTCTCTTTGGTTCCCAATATTAACTAAGACTTTAAAAAAAATTTGAGGATCAATTATCAAAGGAAAACACCTTGTAGTCTGAAATAGAATTACTTATATTATGTCTAAATCAGGAAACCCTCTTAAATATATATCACCTTAGGTTAATATTAGGTTATTCACAGAAGAATAATATTTAAATCCTTTAAAATGGTTAATTAAGAGTCTGTGAATTCCCAAATATTATCTCCCAAGAGTGTCGAACTATGTGGGGAGAAACGCCTATTGTCGTGTACTAGATTACCCCAGTCTAATCCGAAAACACCATTCTAGAGTTTATACTAATTGGTATATATATTATAATGCCACACCCACTTATAGTATCTAGACATGGATGTATTTCTAGGAAACCACTCTCTCTATGATTTACCAAAAATCTAGGAAGAGTTCTTGTACTTTTCCATAGACTTAGAATTTTCAGTACACATTGCCATAGGAATTTACTAAGGTTTTCTCATTGTTTATTTAAAAGTATAACTAAAAAATTTCTCTCATACCAACTATAATGGACCTAAAATTTCATAGAATGAAATTATATCACTTTTTGAGAATGTTTAAAACATTATACAAATAGACACCAAAAGAACGTATTGGACTAGTTCCATTAAAAATAGGGAAATAAAAACACTTATAGAAGAGGTTGATTCATTATATATTATTATGTTATCCAAAATATTTTATGTAAAAAGTATCACATCGTGTCTAGGAGGCGGTAGTCCACACGCCCATGAATTATGTTATCAGTTTTTAATTCTGTGAAAGGGTAATAATGGAAATGGTAAAAATTAAATTTAAAGAAATTAATTATATCATGAATATATTATAGACTTATTATGTAACGTATGTTTAATTGAATCCATCCTTTATACATTCCTTGTATCATGAAAATGAGTGACATAGCTTTGAGGGGGCGGTAGTCCATACTTCCTCAAACAAAACTATCATATTTACACCTAATGGAACGTATAATGATATATATGGTAAAAGTATTATAGAGTCATAAAAAAATATCATATATATTATATATAATAATTTTTTATATAATAATTCTCCCTTGAGAGGTAGAAAAGGAACAATGAAAAATCATTGTTTGGTGGGACAGTAGATTGTGATACACATAAATAGTCTGTTCGTCAAACATTAGATGGATGGGAGTCTAAGTTTTGGTAAAAAAATGTACAATAAAAAATTCTAAATATATTTTTGATTTTGGGTGTTATGTATAATAAAGGAATTATATGAATTGAGGGAGTGGACAATGAATAATAATGAATAGAGTTTGAGGGAGTGTGTTACCTCTTAATTTGGTAAATCCTTTTTTAAACCAAAGGGATTATTTGGAATAATTTATTCCAAAATATAATATTCAACGAGTTGGGTGGACTTTTGGTAGTATATTTTATAATAAATTTCCATAACATGTGTGGTTTGACATTTTTTATGTTGTTGATGAGAGGAGGCCTTTTAATAGTGGGGGAGGAGTGAAACTCTTGTACTATTTTTTACAATAGAATTTTATACATATTATTTACATGTAAAGTGGATATAATAATGGAAAAGAGATGATTATCTGGATGATAGGGTTGAAATATGTCCATACAATGTTTCTTTGAAATGTTTATTAGTTATTTTGGGTCTTACATTTAATGGTTATTTCTTAGTTAAAAGTAATTTTACACTAATCAATGTCATTAATTTTAATTACAGTGACTAATAATTGTGGTCAAAAATAAACATGGAAATATTAAAAATATATATCATTTTTTTCAAAATATGAAATAAATGTTTACAAATACCAATCACATAAGTAACAGAATTTAATTTTATTTTTATCTCATAGTCTGGTTGAGAATTTAAATTTTTAAAGTAAAAATATTTCAATGCATTCTATGTTTTTAAAACCACGTTCAAAGTGAAATAGATTTAAATGATCTAAATTGTATTAAAAGATAAAAATATTATATAATAAAACTTTTATAGTAATTTAATATATAATTTAACCATGTAAATATATAAGATGAAAAATTAGTTTTCAACTAGAATTCTGTATTTTTCCATATTCCTTAAAAACGAATCTTCATTGAAAAACTGAAAATGTAAAACCCAACCAATTTATTATAATCCGAAATCAAATATAATTTTTTTTTCAATATTAACTCGAAAAAAGGGTAGTAAAATTGATTTATAATTGGTTCATTATTAAATGGCGGTAAAAATGACTTAATATAAATATATATTTTGTATGAATATAATCGTGTTTTTTATAATCTTATGTCTATAAAATATATTGAAAGAATATAAAAAATATTTGAATGAATATATAAAATATATATTACATTAATATAACTTCATAATTATATGTAATTTAATTTATTATGGTAAAATTTATTGGTGACCACGAAATTAATAACATTTACCATTATATTAAATCGGTTTTTACATTCATTTGTAATTCATTGGTAAATTATGAAGTTATGATATATTTTTGCAAACTGTTTATTTTTATAAACTATTTAATACAATCCATAACCTCAAATTTACTTTCTTTGTTATATCTTATTACATTGAATAATTATATTTTAATAATATATTATTGTTCCATAATCGTTGGTTGTGCGTGTTACGTAAGCCATTGTGGAAATTCCATATTACTTGTAACCCAAGAATACCATAGTGTTCCTTTTAGATAATGCTAAAACATATGTTTCATTTAGTACATAATTAACATGGTGTTTCATATAATGTTTTCCAAACATAGTGCTTTAATATAATATAAACTATTTCCAGTGTTGCACTAAATTCAAAATATCAAAAAGATTAAATTAATTGGAAAAAAATAAATCATAACATCATGTGGCATTACAGTAGTCCAAACATACAAAAAAGTGATATAATAACTTTATAACATATTATATGGTATGAATATAGATGTGATATTATAATTAAATTATTTTAAACAATTCATTAATATGATATATAGAAATTAATTACATCATTATCTCCATCTGTGAGAGGTGGTGATGGAAAAAAAATTACATCGGTTAATGACCTAGCAGTTCATCGTACATAGGATCTATGATTTAGTTTCCCATTTCATGGAATATAATATGGTTTGGGAAAGAATCCCTTAGTGTTTCCACTTGATATGTATTCGGTGTTATTGTGATTGTGAAAAATCTAGATGGCCATGAATGAGTATAGAAGATGTTGTCCAAATGAGTTTTAAAGTGGTCTAGTCTTCCACTATTTTCCATTTTTTTCCTCAAAATAGGTGTTTTGGTTTTTGGAAAAGTATGATTTCAGTATATGTGATGATGATGAATCACAATTCATGGTTTGAAAAAGTGGTATGTTTAACCTCAAAAGAAATCGAAAACGGTCGGGAACCACGAAGTGCAAGATGTAGAACACATACATGAAAAAGTTAACGGGGAGAAAAAAATCATTGTGAATTAATGTGGTATGTAGAAATATTGTGGTATGTGGTATGTCTTGTCATTACATAAAATGAGGCAGTGATTTGATAAGCAGCGAATGTCATCATTCAAGAAAATGTGATCGTGATATGGGTTTTTGCGAAGAAGGAAAGGTCGTACGTGTACCCTATAGTGAAAAAGGTTTGTGGGTGAAGTGGTACGTGGTGATGGCAGTACAACATTGAAGGTTTGGTAAATATAGAATTAGTATATTTTGATTATATATATTCCTATAATGGAGGGAAAATATCAGTATTAATTAGAGATATTTGAATAGGAAAACATCTTTGTTCCATGATTTTGGGTATGTCCGAAAGTGGATTGGTTGGGAGAATTCAGCCAAGGTTGATGTGGTTCACATGGAAGCAATTCGAAAAATGTATTTTTGTTGAACTATATCTTTAAATGGCTGCGGTATGTAGAGGAGGATGATTCGGTATGCAATGAAGGGGGATCTGGTACATGGAAGAGATACAATCCACAGAAGAAGAGGTAGTCTACAGATGAGAGATGGTTCACGGAAGTGGAAACAATCTGTGAAGCAGGGAAATTATGAGGATGAATAATGGTGGTATGTGGAGGATTCTATGAGGTTCACAGAGGACTCAATGAATAATTTAATACCTCAAAAAGAGTTTACAAAAGAAGTTTCTTTTAACCTAGAAGTACATCGAAAATTGGATTTCTTCTATGGGTGAAAAGGGAGATAAAAAATACATCAATCTATAGTAGAGGGTGCATTCATTCAGGAAAATGATGGGGCCAAAACGTATATAAATTTTCAGTTTATACCTTAAAAGAGTTGAGTGGAAAGGAATAAGAAGATTATGATCCTTTCCACAAACAGTGAGATAGAGAAAGAGATACCTAGATCGACCCTTGGAAATGCAGTGAGCAGACCCAAAATTTTGTAAACGAAGTTTTTTTGGGCATAAATGTGATCTATCTCAATTAAAATTATTGTGATTGATCCTACATGATTTTTTTTCATTTTTAAAATTCCATTGTGTTCGCCTTTGATGTATCTCAGTGAGGGTTCTATAAGTGAAAATATCTTTGTCATTATGTTTGATTTATTACATTACTTTTAGTGAATTATCATCACATAAAATTGGAAAATGAAAAGATCATCATTGTCCTTATAGAGCGTAAATATTTACACTTGTATAATGTGTTCATGAACCAATGGGACATGATGATGTTTGAATTGAGTAACTATAACATGATTCACCACCCTCTAAAGGTCTCTAGTCCCATTTTGACCTAACAATATGTATATAAGAAATTCCATTGACCTAGTAAATTCTCAGTATATGTTATATAATTATGTTATTATATTATCATTGTTTTAAAATATCTTGATGTGGTAGAAAAAGAAATAGAATAAAAATTATAGGTTAAGAACGATACTACTTATTCTGTAAACCTCTTTAGATTAGCCCGGAAATTCATCATATGATTGTTTTCGAATATAAATTACGACTCATGGATGAATCTATGGTATTAAGGATGTTATTTGGGATGTTATTTTGAATAAAAATATTTTATTGTTGGAGTGAAGAGGAGATAAGAATGGATATCCTTTTACAGATGCAGAAGAAAACATAAATGTAATTTCATTAAAAAAATTCATAAAACCGTATTAAACGTAAAAGAGGATAAAAATGGATCATTATAATCAATTATAATTATATGGTTTAAATAATACCATAAAATATAAATTAGTAAATTTTTAGATCATTTAAACCAATATTATTTCTGTTTACCTTATGGTAAACCTATTTTAACTATAACTATGAAAATTATTTATTGATATTTTGAATATTAATTATGAATAAAAGAGTGATGATTTTTTTATAAAATTAATTATTTTTAATGACAACATTTAATAAATTTTTATGTATTCAATTAATAAGAGTAGTATAAATCAATTTAATATTGAACATATAGACACGAAGAAAAAGTATTTTACAAAAGAAAAATTATCATATGTATTGAAATGTCTTGTATCAAATAAGAAAATAAAATTAATTTGAATAGAATAAATTGGATTAATAATAATATTATAGAACTAACTTTTATATTAAAACCATTTAAAAAAACATAATGTTTTAAATCCTTCAAACGAAAGGGAAGCTTTAAATAAAAATAAATATTTATCACTATTAATTAACATGTTAAAATTTTCAGAAAATAATATTCACCATAATATAATTTGTGACTTGTCTATTATAAAATTTAATTTTATCTTCACAAATAATATTACTAAAATTTTATTTACATTTTTTAATTAATTATTTCTCAAAATACAAAAAAAAACAATTTTTTCGAGAATGATTTGTTTTGGAAACTTGTAATGAATTTTCCATAAAATAAATCTTATTTGTCTAAAAATATTATAAATATATTTAATATATGTAAATTATACTCCAAATCACCAATTCTAACAAATAAGTAATAATATACATGCTTAAAAATTTTATTATAGTAGAACATTACACATTAAAAGTCGATGTTTCATGTAATTCAATCTATTGATGAAATTTAAATTATTTGAAAACAAATTCTCAAAATATAATAATCTAACAATTACATTGGACTTTTTTTCCCAAAATACCTAAAATATAATTGAAATATTTATGGAGAGTGTAATTTAGGAAAATATTTTATAATTGTTTAATTTCTGATAAAGGTAGATGATATTTTTGGTACATTATAACAACATAAATATAGAAGAATCAATAAAATAAAATAAATTGATAATCAAAGACATATTAATTTGAATGATTAAAATACATATTTATGTCACATATAAAAAAAATCATATTTTATCATTAACATGACATATATATATAATTTATCAAATAAAAATATTTTATTATTTAAATAATATAAACAATTTGTATTTATAAATACAAGAACAATTCATATTAGTAATGACATTAAATATAATTATTTTAATTCAATAAATTTTATCTTTATTTAACCCTTTTATAATCTACACTAAAACAATTTTATACTGATTTAAATAATGTTGTAAAATAAGGCATTTAATATTTATAATTTATAGTATATATTATATACATTTCATAAAACTATATGTTTTTATTATATTTATCATTATATTTCGATTGAAAAATTTTTATTAATTAATTTAAAATTTTTATATTAAAAAATATTATTAAAATCATCAACATATTCCATGTGAATAATTTTTTTAAAATTTAAATATAAACAGTCTTAAAATTTAAGGGCTCACATCAAAAATTGGTTTTTACAAGTGAATGTTTCTTTAGAGGTATAAATTTTAAAATAAATTATAGAACAAAATTTATTATATATTGAAGATGATATATATAATCAAACATGATAATTAATTTCATAATGGATATCGTTACATGTTTCGACATTAGAAAGTATTTTAGGTAGGATCCTACAAATTCACACATTTTCTCCAAATCATTGTTTATTTAGAAAAGATTTATTTTATGTTATAGAAATATAATTCCCACATAAACCATGATATTATTTATTAAAACTATAATTTTGAAAATTTTGGTTTAATTTGATATATTTTATGATAAGAATACAACAAAATTATTGTTTAGCTAATTTTTGATACTTAAACTATACCGTAAACAATGACACCATTATATATGACACTGTGATTTTGAGAAAACTATTTTTTAATCAGATTTATATTTATCCAATGCTAACGATATGAATCGTATAATGGTACAACAGTTTAATTTTTGTTGAAATAGTGATTTTCAAAATCTATTAGGCTTATGACTAAAAAGGTTTTTAAATAGATCCAATCATAGTTAGTTAAATTAAATGTAATAATCTTATAACATGAAAAAATATTTTGAGAGACAATAAATCATAATATTTATGTGTGATTTAGTGATATCCCATAGAAATAACAAAAAAAAATCTCCCTTAGAATATTCCATGGGATGTATAATTCAAATAACAATTTAGGTGAACTAATCATTCACATTGTGTCCTAACAGAACCTTTATCTATTCTAGAATAAGAGAAATGATAGTTATATTCTATAAATTAATTCACACACCATTACAAATCATTTTCTATAACCTTAATTTTTATGACTTTCCATTTTTATAAATTCATTGATTCCCTTTTATAGATCCAACACAATGAAAAGAGTTCAATTTTTTTTGACTATATTGTGATCCTAGAGACACAAAATATCTCAAAAACTGTTTGAATAAGGATAAATATAACTAATACAGAGAAAAATTTAAAATAATTCAAGTCCATAATCATTTAATATTTTGAAATTTCATAAACACCTAAAAACCATTACATAAAATTTGTTATGAATAATCCCATATTTTATAAACATATTTGAAACAGAAAAATGGTGAGTATTATTACATCAATTTTTTGTGTAACACAAACCACACCATAATGATTTTTATATAACTATGGTTTTTTCTTTAGTGCAAGATTTTATTTATAAAATAAAATGATTGATAAAATAAATTTATAATAAAAACATTTTTCCAATATAAAAATTAAATTTATTGTACCACTACTTTATAATTGTCTAATACTAAAAATATATATTTAAAGTAAATAATCATTACAATAAAAGTTTTAAATGAACTTCTGATTGAATCCTATAATTTTTTTCTATGTGATAATAAAATTATTTCATCTTAATATTATTTTTCCCCAAATAAATTTTTATGGAAGTATTAAAATATTTAATGAATATAATGTATATATATAGAACCATTATAGAGAATAGTTTAATATAGTAAGATCAATATCACTATTTAAACCCCATTTCTAAAAACCAGGCCATTAACATGACTCTTTTATTTCGTAATGACACTTATTAGATTATATATATATATTCTTACCCAATAATTTTAACATTACATTGTTTTTTTAGTCACAGGTTTTATTATTTTCCAATGAATCTTTTTACTTATATATAGATTCAAATAATTTTATGGAATCATCTATTTCTTATATTTCTTATAATTTTGATATTCATTATCAAGTATTTCCTTACCAATTTAAAAATGATATAGTATTATATTTACATTCCCAAAACCCACACAAGGTCGGATTATTCCTTAACCCTATCTATAGACAATTTATAATTACAAAATTGACTTAAATTCATGGTTATGGTAAATATTATTCATAAAAAGATTCAAACATAACATGTTTTTATAAAGCATGATTATCTATATCATTGTAAAGGATACTTTCATTATTTTTCTCATACTAATTCTATAATAAAATATTCTTAATATGGAGATAATATTCTTTAAATATGACATATTTACTCATAATACACATATATAACTCCAAATTATCCACCCACAATTTAGACCCTTTCACTCGATCTTAATATATCGTTAAAATTTAAATGAAACTTATCAGTTCATGTTTCCTATTTCATAATATTTGAATTGGAAACCCACAAAAATACCATAAGGTAGTCATAGGTAGGGGTTTTCTATAAAAAAATTAATTATTATATTTAAAATTCATGGTATCAAAAGGAAACATATTAATAAGATGAGAAATATATTTTACAAACACAATACTAATGTAACTAGGCATCCTAAAATTGGACAACATGAATCACACTATTGTAGGATAATTATATTAATCAATTATAGTATTAAATTATATCGTGGGGTCTGACAACCCAAAAGTACACCGAATTCCTAAAATAATTCATAATACAATATATTCTCGCGTGTTATCCTTATTAAATAGAATTTTATTATTAGTGTTGAGGGTTTCCAATCCACCAGCATGGATAAATTCACACACAAGAGACTATACCATACAACTAACTTGAATGTAAATTAATAAATATCTTAATAAGTAACAAGGAACTAATTATCACACATGTATAATAATAATAATTTATAATCCATTAAAAAAATAACATGTAAATATATTGATATTTCATATCGTATCATGTCATATATCTAATATATGTGGATATATCAAATGGATGTTCATTAAAAAATGAAATGATATAAAATGTTAATGAAGACATGAAACATTAAAAAATGATATGGAATTCAAATTTATTCCCAATCTATATATCACCTATATAAACATCTCTAGCTTCACTTGTATGATATAATATCATTTCCCTTAACATCATTATGTGACATAATTTCCATGTATACAAGAAGAATTTGTGTACTTCTTTTGATCATAGTAATTAAAAATAATTCACTAATTATACAAACAAAGTATCATCAAAATTTATAGTGAAATTTTTTCAAGGAATATAGTGTTGAAAAAAAAATTATTCAAATAAAATGTAAAATATTTTAAAATCAAATATAGTCTTCATTTGTATTACAAAATATCATGTTTCTTTACATTAATTTATATGGCCTATGTTAGAATGATTTAGTGGAATATATGATATATTATAAGGTAACATCCTATTACATGACTGGTAATATGGATTAGATTAATCTCAAAAAAATGGTTAATAACATATCATATGAGTTATAATCCTCAATTTCAAGAGTTAAAAGGGATAAAAACTCTTTAGAGGTGACCTCATAAATTTTGTAATCTATAAGAGATAACTTAAGTTATATATAGTATCCAATTTTCTCATAAAACCCATTAGGGATAACATATTACATATATGATTAGATCATCTATTTGCAATGAAAAATCTGTATGATATAATTTTTTAAGATTAAATAATCTTGTTTGATACCAATGTGGGATAATATGTTATGTATAATATAACCTTATCATTTCTAATAGAAAACTATAATATCATATTTCATGATACAATCATAATTTCATTTTAATTTAATAACATGATCTAATCAATAAATTTCATTATATCATATTTCGTGAAAATATGAAATAAAATTTCTTATTATTATATTAATCATCAACATATATTAAAATAATTTAATTATGATAACACATATAAAATGAAGGATCTAAGTATATATGGTTGTGGTGAGAAACACTACCATCATTGTTTTTTTATAAACTCTTTTTAACGTATCTTGAGAACTACATGACGTTTCAACCATGAAATTCATGAGATATGACCATCACATATAATTTATAATTAATTTTAGTTAAGATTAATTATAAACCATATTTTGGTTTCATAATAATAATATTATTAAATTGATACCTCTTATAATATCATCATTTCATCAAAGGAATCAAGCGTAGATTTCCCCTAGCGATGGTCAATAAGTAATTAATAAATATATTATAGTCACCATAGAATTATTCATGTGATGACATGAATGAATAGATTATTCAATTGATCATTATTGATTAGAATAGAATAATTTCTGTTGAAAACTAATTACACTGGTTCTCTATATACATTAAAGGGAAATCATTGAAGGTTGTTATCTGTGTATTTGAGAAATTTTAGAGAGGATATTTCTATTAATTGCAAGTATTCTATCTATAAATCACTTTTAAATTGGTGGAAATGTCTAGAGTATCCTATAAATTAATTGAATCGAATATTTATAATAATAGGGTCAGAGAATTAATAACTGAAAATGAGACCATTTTATATTTATAATCATTATTGAACATCATTTTTAAATAATATTATTGTTATTATTAAATATTTGACATGTTCTGAACCCATCGATAAAAAATTATAATTTCTTAATTTAAATAATTTTAAATTTAATCAAATAATATTTTATATATCATTTATCCCAGGATAGTTAATTTCAATCCAAAAATTCTCCTTAATATTTATAATGCTTTTAATAATTATTGATTATTTTTATATATAAATTCCACTTCATTATATATTGATTAATTTACCATTAATATATTCACCATATCAGTTAATAAATGTTTATTGCATTTTATTTATAGAATAATAATAAAAATCCCTGTAAAAAATCATTAATTAATTAATATTATATATTCATTTTATTCAATAAGTAATTAATAAAAATACAGATTTATTTAATATTCATCTCAGATAATATTTTATCAAATAATTTGTGACTGAAAATATTTGTTCAATCAAACATGAATAATAATTAAATCACATATAAAAATACAATTTATCAATATGTTTAATTGATGAGTAATTTATTAAAGTTCTTGATATACTTAGTTTTTGATCCTCTTCCATCTTTCATAGTTATATTATTCTATACCAACTCATGTCAAAGGTTATCATCATAAAACACATCAATGATCCCATATATAAATAATTTAACGTTTCAATGACATATAACCTCTTAAAAACACCTAATGTATAATATGATGCATTTGTTATGATATCTCCAATCAAGTAGGTTACATATTAGTGACATGAACTTATGTTCTTGATGTATCTATATTTGTATTTCATAAAATCAACATGCCCATAAGACAATATGGAATGGGAATTAATTGAAAAGTATTACCCACATAAAAGGGAATGGAAAAACAAATTACATTAAATAATTAATGTAAAAAATAATCAATCACAATATATATTAACGTAGAATCACCCATAAAGTGCCCAATGTATCTTACCTCACTAGATTCACATGTTACCATGGTTTTCATAAATGAATCATAGAAAACAACTCTACATATTAATTAATAATAATCTTTATTTATACATAACATTACACATCTTCAAATATAAAAACATCCAACACCATATATAAATTAGGTTTTTCTACCGAAGGATCGTGTTCTCGTAATATTCTTCTCTAATGTTCACTAAGGGCGTACAGTACAGGAATGTGTCTCAATGTCAAATGAGTCTACACCCATGATATCTTGTATCATTTTTCTCCAATTAAATGATATAATCCTATTATATATGATATTTGAATGAATAATTTCATGGAATTGATTGGATATCATCATAGTGGGGAGATTATAAGACCTATTATATCAAAATTTAACCATTTGAAATTATCTCATAAATGTAACATAAAATAAAAATCATTATGTCATAAGATATAAATTTACATCCAATACTATGTGTTTTTCAGTAGTTAAATAGTATACATATCCTAAACACCCCTCCAATAAACACTCTATTTCACTAGAGACAACTACTAAAAACAGAACTAGTTAGCCTCACATGATAGAGATTCTTTTGATGTGATATACATAGCCACGTTTTTCTCACCACAATACATATATGTGATATATTTAGTGTGACTTCATTTCTTTGATAAAATATGTCAGGAGAAAATATGAATATGTATATACTTTTTTACTTATTCATCCCTTAAATATATTATAATACCATAGGAACATGTTTATCATAAATTATTAAACATAACATCTAAGTTACAAAACTAAAATCTAGAAAATATTATTGATTACATACGTTTTATGTTGTATTAGAAGATATAAAATAATTGATATAACGTGGATATGGGAATAACCAGTCGTAATATGCATATCATTTTCATATTTCCTCAACATAATTGTTATAAAAGATCGAATAATCTATATAATAATAGTTTTATATTCCATTAGAATTAATATTCTCATTTATTTTATTACCCAGAACTCATCCACTTTTACTTCTTTATGATCAATTGTATAGTTATATCTTCCATCCAATGCAATTCCCAATGTCTCATATATTTTTTTCTTTTCATTATACATAAGAAGTATCAGCGTTGTATACCTTTCATGAAAATAGAAATATATTTATAATGTAATTTTTGACATATCTAGTATATTAATCAAAATAATACCGTCTAAAACATGAAGTAATTCAGGTTTAATATTCGATAATGTAATTTTCAATACCAATTCATCTAGTTACCAGGATTTCAATTGGGAAAACCATCTATCTTAACATGTATATACTGTTCGAAGATAGTATTTTTATACTAAATAAATTTTTATTGAATTTTAAAATATTATATTACTATATGACTAATTATTTGTTTTCCACATTACATCAAACAATCCTTTCTTTATAACCACTTCCCTGCAATTGTCCCCTTGTAATGATCTATAAAAGTTTCATTAATAAAATATACTATGATTATAATAGACACATCATTATAAAAATAGATCCTAAAAACATGAATTACATAATGGATTTAATTAATGTGGCCAACATTCCTTGTCACATATTGTAGAAATGTACCATATAACAACCTCCATATGAGGTAGAAGTAAAATCTTGATGACTAATATAGTTATCATAGTCTCTATGATGGGTAAACGATAAATATATTTACTCTTTCTAGTTTAGTATAATAAATTGACAGTTATTATTACCTTACTTGTACCATTTATTTATCGCTTTGTTGAATACACAGCAAAAAACATCACATCAACCACCAAAATACATAATAAATTTTTGTACATGGGATCCATCATTGAATCAAAATAAAATTTCAATAATAAATTCTTGCAAAATACTATTCTATATAAGATTTTATAATTTTAATTGATTATATATCACCCAATATGGTTAATATAAAAATATAACTATGGATTTAGCTATCATATCTAGAATTTATCATATGGACTAATTCATCCCAAATACACATATAAATTTTAATATTCTTTTTCCAACATGTGTATTTGAATAAAAGATTCTATTGATGTCATTTCTAGTCCCACTATCTCAAATTATAATTATGTCCTTCATTGAAATAAATTGGTATGATTGATAACATCCATAAATTGTTATATATAAATATCTTTAGTGACAATAATATCATTAATTGAGATACATCTTGTCTTTTTAAGATGTATATATTATGTTTTCACTAGCATTAGAAGTTATTCCATAAAAAACATATGAGGCAACGACATAATGGATTTTTCTTATATTGTATCATTATAAAATATTTAGTAGCTAATATTGTAAAAATGTGATTACATTTTATGCTGTTATTTTACAAAAAACTTATTGAATGTAATCTTTAATTATTTTTAATATTTATAACTCTTCATCAATATATCTTTTACTATCATCATCAATATGATGTGAAAAAGCTAATATTTGTTTATGAAAACATTTACTATAAATATAAGGATAATTGTATTCTTAATTAAGATTCTCTCTGACATACCATACAATAAGATCCTATATATTTTATCATGTTCATTCCTTACATTCATTTATAATTCATAATTTTTGTTTAAAAAATTTAATTCAATATATAAATTTACATATAAGTTCATATTAGATGTTTTCATTCTAAATTGATTAAAAAATTCCGAAATAAATTTAGAATACCTTCGTTTTTTGAAAACAATATTTGTCTAATAATCAATAATTTTTTACGTAAATAACACATAGAGAGTTTTTTTCAATAAATAGGGTGAATAACGCTTTTTATATCATTTGAAAATAAAATTCCAATTTTATTTTCACATAAAATTACCTTAAAACATATGGTAATGAGTTATCTTATTTATATACATAATTTTTTATATAAAGAACAAGACCATAAAAGTCGAGAGTTTGGGTTTATATTATTACATTGGTTCTAGAGACATTCTATCACATCCCAAATGACCTAATACTTTAGTAGTTTTAGAAAAATAGATACATAATTCATATTCATGTTATATTTTAAAACATATAATTTATTTTGAGAACACCAATATTATCTTTATGAAATATCTACATATCAAGCATAATACACATCCTTTCATAGTGGGGAAATTTTTTATAAGATAGAGGTTATCTCAAATGATCAATATCAGTATTCTTATAAAATATGATATCCAGAAAAAATAAGACATACAATTAATTTAATGGTAAAAAAGTGATATAGATTCTACATAAAAAATAGTTTTATCCTCAAGAATAATATGGGAGGAATCATTGATGATCAAAATAATTCCATATAAATAGTCTTATAAACATGAATAATATCCATGGATATTGTAAATAATATAATAATCACATAGAAATAAATAACTTGTCTCATAATGTGGTAATAAATAATTCCAAATGTCAAAACCATACATGTAGGGCCCCATTCCGTGATATCGTACATAAATGGGCATGAAGTCAGGTAACAAACCAAGCTAGTTTGTTTCATGAGACATGATCATGCATCAAGGAGGTAAATCTGTCCCCTCTTATCCCATAACAAGTCTAATGAAATTCTCATATGAAAGTGGATAAACATAATAAATATAATCCTTAATTCAACTTTGTAACTATTTCAGTTTAGTTCAGGAATCACCCAATAAGATCTATTTCAAGGTGGTATATGATAGGGGAGACCAAGCACATCACCCTTATAAATACTACTGTAGTAGGTAGTAGAGATCCCTAGATAGAAAATATACTCCACTGATCCACATTTCCTTCAATGTAAGTAATGACATATTTCACCTTATTCCCCTCATACAATGAACTAAAAATTAACACCTATAAACAGAGAAGTTTTTTTGAATTTTAGATGAGTGAAATTATGGAAAAATTATATTTAATCTTCTCAAAAAGTTCCCCATGGATCACCAAAATGTCTATTTCTACTAATTCCTATAAGATGTTATGTTCTTTAAAAATATAAATACACTTCAATATAACATTTCCATCCACTATAAGGGAGTTCCACTTCCTATAAATGTGTTCAAAACAAAGGATAACATCCCCATTGTGATTGAAAACCCTTGATAAATAATATTCATGATGTCAGAACCATCAACATTATGTTTTACTACAATTATAAGGGGAATCCACCTTACCCATATTCTTTATTTTCTAGTATTTTGGGATGTAGAACATGTAGGCCTTCCAGCCATTAACCTCTTCACCAATGATGATATTTACCAATGATTTTCAAGTGGGACCTGGTCCACCGCTATGAATTTATCCATAAACACCAATACCAGTTGCAAGATAGAAATAATGGTATGTTAACATTGGTTTCTCACCACAGAAATGGTCCTACAACCCACTACATAATGTACATCCCTCATCTTCCACTCATGAGCCTTGTCCTCAGTCCCCAAAATCGAATCCTAAATAATGTACCCATGTTTGAATAATAGGTTCCCGAGTTTGATCTGTCCACATCCAAAATTCCATTTAGAATGGCTCCTCTCCACCAATAAATGACTACAGATCCCATTATAATGTAAATATGTTCCCACTCATGTCTTATCCACATGAATTTATTATCTATTATACACAAATATATACTAATGATAATTCCACTCCATGAATTCCCATGTATGTTTGGATTTCATTCCCAACATCTCCTTAATAACAATCCAATGGTTGATACCACCATCACACACCATAATGGCTTATATTTTCCGATGAGACCCAATAATACCATACTTCAGCATGAAAGTCTTAATTGAATATTTTTACAAATCATTCAATGTTATTTATAAAATTATTTGGCATGTTGATCACTAACATACAATACACCGAAATAGATGATTGAAGATAGTTGTCCAGAGAGATAATCCACCAAAATTAAAGAAATTGATTAATCTAATTTGTACTGAGGGAAAATAATTGTATCAAATAACCATCAGTATGAAGAATCCGATTCCTCCCTGGATCCACCAATACCCTAATATATTTCATGGGTAAGATTCTCTTTCACATTCCTATACCATACTAAAATTTCCCCTCCCACCACTCTGAACACTTTTTATAATTGAACCCACTAATATTGTCAAAATTAATATATTTTATACTCCTATTATAGTAAGTTTTCGTGAGTATTTTGAATTATATAATGTTTCTCCAATTTCAAATCAAAAAAAATATTTTGTCATCTGCAAAAAAAATATGATAAATAACAAATGAATTATATCTTCTAAGATATGGCTACATGAGTCTATCGATAATTTTATTCATTAAATACCATCAAATAATGCACTTAATCATGTTGGATTGGATGGAATATAAATATCTAATTACCAATGTCACAGAGTATTCTTAAAGATCATGTATTTCTTACCGATAATAGAAATCTCCAACCACAGTGAGCAAACTAATATAAATAAAATATCCACCAACCCACATCAACAAACAATGAAATGAAGCACTTTGTTGAAAAAACTTGACTCAATTTTTTTATATTCATTATCAATATCGACTTCAGTCATAATTTTAGTTCCATGTATTTTTATAATTTCCCTGTCCATTTCTTGAACCATGATTATAGGGGACTAAGTTGAGATTTAATTAATAAAACCTTATTTATTTTCCAAGATCGAATGGTGTATATATACTATGATCCTTATATTTATAATATTCTCATGGAATTTGTATGGGAAATTACACATGCTGGTTGACCTATAATTATTGAGTGAGCAAGGTTAGTTCTCTTTTGGAATGTGTATTATGGTCGAGGCATAATAAAATCATGGAATGCTCTAAAGTCTAAATAAGTATTGAATTATCTCTAGTATATCCCCTTTAACAGGCTTTCAGAAAGACAAGAAAAAGTAACCTATAAATATCTAGGATCTCAGAGATCTCTCTGTATTATGAGATTGGATCATATCCTATTTCTTGGTCTCCTCTCACATGCCTTAAAAAACTGTTGATCCCACTGGACACCACCTTTGTATTATTATCAAAGAGGTCAGGTTTCTCAATTGGGTATCCTCACTGCATTTGATGATAAGGATAAACCAATGGAAATTTAAAATATATAGTATCCATATCTCCCATGATATTAGTATCATCTATAAAATTCTCAGCTTCCATGCGTATATTAGAAACATTGTTCCCCTTCATTTCACTTATGTTTTCCTAAAAACATGTCGTATTCCTATTACCCTCCCTTATCAATGCATTTATAGACCTATCACGTAATTTTCATTATTTTTCTTGAATTAATTCAACAATTTGATTTGTTTTATACCATATTGATAAAACATGTGCCTCACCTAAAATATTTTCCACAATCACTTATGTGTTATCAATACCTTCCCTGATCCCTTCTATGTTCATCAACTGATTTGTTTTGTTACCACACACTAAATTTATATCACATTTGACTCTTATAAACCTATTGCAAAGACCCATTCATCTACTATGTTTTAGGGTTTTCTTCTATGTCTCTTGATTCTTTTTTATGAAGCTTGTATCTAACACCCATTCATTCAAATAGTAAAAAAACATGTCTCCCCTCGATCCCCAAGACAAACATACGAGAAGTGGAGCACGATACAATAGCGCCCATACTAGGTGCTTGAACTTTGTGTTTGGAAAGGAAGATGTTTCTTGGAGGTTAGAAAATAATCAGTATAACCTACACCATGTTTGTATAATGTTAATACATTTCCCAATAATTAAATATAATTGTATACTATCCATATTAGTATAGAGAATGATAATAAAATAATAAAAACCATTAAAAATGTTCATATAAAATCCTAAAAATAAATGGATGGTATCATTACAATATATTACCATTGTATCAAATGGATGAATGTGGGTTATATTCATTAATGAATATAAATACCTCAATAAAATACTAAAAACATGTTGGGGGAAAATAAACTTTTCACACTAAAAAAACATCAAAAACTAAATATTTATATAATATTAGGAAAAATATTTTTTAAAAAATTACAATATAATATTTTTCTTGATGATTAAAAAAATTTACTAGAGATTATAGTGGGATATTAAATAAATTTCATATAAGTTAAAATAAAATTTACATTCTGACTATTTTAAAAAGGCTGAAAAGTACCTCATTCAGAAAATTACAAGATGATTCTTCTCGAACAATTTTTTAAAAACTAAAAAACTGTTAAAAATGAATTGAATAATGAAATTAAAAGTTGTTTTAAACTTTTTTAAAAATATTCTATAGAAAATATGGACATGGAAGATAAAATATTTTTGACCGAAGAGAGAAATTATTTTGGCCATAATTAAAACATTCTCCCAATAATTTTATGTTCTAAAGAGGAAAAAAAATGGTAAAATGAAATTAAATGTTCTTGAGTAACTAAGGGAGAATAACATATATTTGGATGTATTATAGAAATATAAAACAATTACTCCAAAGTATTCTAAGACATAAATGATCTTGAATAATGATGAAATTTTTGAATAAACTCCCACAACTTGGCTAATTTTTGAACAATAAAACACATGAAATAAATAAATTAATAATAAACATTAAGTATCATTAAGATAAAGATATTCATGATATAAAATATAAAGAAAATTTATATACAATAAAATTATAAAATATATAGTGGATGTGTTATATGTCTCATATATGTAAAAGTGAGATGAGAAACCCTTATATCTATTCTGATTTACATCATATGTGTCTAAACACAATGAGTAATAAATATATATTTACAATACATATATTAAATAAATAAAATAATATATATATATATATTTAATAAAACATATTATTTTATTATAATATATAATCACCCATTTTTTAAAATTTCATTATTAAAAACACTATTATTGGTGATAAGTGCTTTGTTTTACATATATGTTGCAGTTTAGTAATTTCAATTATTTTACATGGATACGGAATATATCATTTCCATAATGATACCCATGAGATATATGTCAAAAATATTCATTATATATGTATTTATTATAGTCAATAAATGTTATAGGTTGAAAAAATGAGTCAATCAGTTCGTGGATATGGTAGGTCATACATAAGCATGAATGTTGTTTCATTTTATGATGGATGTGATAAAATAAAGGTATATAATACATAACCATACCATAATTATTATTATATCCTATATATCATAAAAATTAATTAAATATTTCATTACTAAAATTAATTCCTATATAAATTGATAAATATTTTACATTAGTTCATGTAGGTGGTAGTCCACTGGTATGCACGAGCGACATTATTATTTCCCAACATATTTGAAGAAAAGAAGACATATGTGATATTATAATTATATAAGATCAATTATGTAATAAATAAATAATATATATATATATATATTAATAACGTCATTATATCCATTAATGATGGCTGGTGATGGAAAAAAAATTACCTCTGCATCGAATCCAGTTGTCTGCTATACACACAATCAACAGTTTTATTAGCCATTTGTCCGAAGTGGAGATAGATATAGGTGATTCCATTAATGTAATATCATATTTGAATATGGGAGATTAATTTAATATATTTTTTCATAGATTATATTGATTTTCTGGGGATAAAATAATAAATTAAATTGAAACAATTGATTACAAACTATATATCTTCTTCAGAAAAAAATTTCTGGTATATATCGAAACCCTTGCTCGGCTGGATTTATAATCAAACCAAGGGATATAGTTTTTTGTGGATGGATTTAAATATGAAATTTTTTTTGTTATTGTATAAAATAAATGGATTTTAAGTGTAAATATTACATAATAGGTGTGTCTATTTCTATGTGGAGGGATGACAAACATGGAATTTTTAAAGAGATAAAATTATAACCAAATTTTACACCTGCCACAGGGATCCAAAATAGACCACTATTTTAACCATAAATTATATAATGACTAAATATTTATATATATTAGGAATTATACAAAAGTCATCATAACCATTATCGTTTTTGTTTAAACCCCATGTACACCCAATTTATCATTAACTGTGATAATTATTTTTTCCTGTTTTTAATATTCATTATAGTAAAAAATTAAGTTGAAATTTTTATATAATATAGATTATTTTGAATAAAAATAGGGAATCTATTTGAGTAGTTCAAATTAATTTTTTTTTCAGAAATTAATTTAATTTTATACTCATAGAGGTGATAAAAATGAGTTTCCAATAGAAACACTTTACTATGTAATAACGGTTTTTTATTTTAAAATTAAACATAAAATTGATTAATATTATTGAAATTGGAAAAATTATAAAATAATTTATCTAATTTGACTCTTAAAATTATTTAAATTGAAATTTAACATTATAAATGAATTGAATGAAAAAAAAATTCAATAAAGAATATTAATTTCACTATTCATAAAAAACATGTTCCTTTTAGAAAAATCTATATAATTCACTATAATAAAATTTTGAAATTTTAAAAAAATGAATAAAAATGTTTGAAATTAATTTTATGAATTAAATTAGAAATATATTATAATATGATCCCAAAATGAGAAATAAATTCTTTAATAAATTCTTTTTTAAGCATAAAAAATTTGTTTATGTTTATCACATGCCATACTAAAAAATATATGAATGAATTATTTTCATGGAATATAGAATATAATTTCATCATTAAAATAATTCATCAATATTAATTAATTTAGTTTAGTATGATAAAACACATTTCATGTGTAAAAATATTTTATCATAAACAATTTTCTTCTACATAAAAAATGATTTCAATTTTCATTGGAACATAATTGTTAACCAATAATTTTATTTTATGAATTTCAATACCGTATAATTTTCATATAATTTTAAGTACTATTCATAGCTTCAAATTTAATAACTTCATTATAATGATAAAATTTTAATAATATATTTCATGGGTCAGTATAGCTTCGTGTTTTGTATCATATACACTATAAAAAATAAAGTTATTATTTCAAAATAATAGTGTTTCTTATATATAAATAAATCAATGTTACTATTTTTTTAAAAAATAAATAAAACATAATTTATTAGAGAGATACATTCTCTCCATTTTCATGAAATTTTTACTTACAATTATATCTTAGTCATGGAAAAATAGTGTTTCCCATTTGAGATTTAATTTTTTGGAAAATAATCATCATAAAAGTATTAATAAAACAACTTATTAAAAAGTTTAAAAAATAAATACAATTTTTTATAGAATAAAAAAATAATAGGCTTCTTAGTAGTAAAAAGTATGATTCACATTGAAAAAAAATATCTAAAAAATTATGAACCGAAATAATGATCATTGATCAGAATAAAGTAAATAATCAAGAGAATGTAAAAAACCCAAAAAACATATGTAGAAGTTGTGTGGAAAATCCCATTAGATACATTGATATCCAATCGATATTTTATTTTTTTTATTTTATGATCATTTTATTAAAGTTGATATTTTAGTTTAATATGATGAAAGAGAACATCACAAAATATACATACATGAAATAATTTTATTTCATAAGAAAATTCTATCATTGTGTTGTCATTAATCAAGACATATAAGAGGATATTAGGATAATGGCAGAGGATGAGGGGAAGGAATCTCTTAAATACAATGGATCTGCGGTTAGGTTCCTTTTGGTGATTGAATGCAACACACCTAACCTAAGGAGGGGAAAGTACAAGGGGTTCAAGGAACCTGTGTAAGTGATTCACTTTGAAAATAGGGAGTATATCATTGGGGGTGATAAAGAAAATTTGTGTGAATTGGGCACCAAATACTTTAGTGATATAGTTCAAGGTGGGAAAAAGAGGATGAATGAGGAAGTTGGAATGTTGTCGGCTATCCCAAGAAAAAAAACAAGGAAGGATTATTCTTATCTACCGTGCCTAGAGAATACCAGCGCTACTTCTAAAGGAGATCACGAGGTGATCCTTTCTTTCAAAAAAAGACAGCATATCCTTGCAATCGTGTCAGGGGAAGTGTTTTCTGGATAAAATGAGGAGCCGGGTCTATGGATATAATATCTGGAGGTAATATAAGACAACTTCTGAATGGGAATCAGCCACTGTAGAGGAGGACTCATGTGTAGGGTGTGGTGACAAGTATAGTTATTATGATTATTAGTGGCTGTGTTGTTCTGTTCTTCTTGTATGTTTTTGTGCTCATTGATATTGGTTTGTGTCGGTTGTGTTCTTGTGTGGTTTGTGTCCCATGGTTTCTCACATTCCCTAAAAGTGTTTGGAAATAAAAAAATTATGTTCCAGTAAACTGTTGTGCTTAAATAAATTTCAACATATTTTTTCACACAATGAAATAAATATCCAAGATTATTTTTATAGATAAATCTCTAAAAATAAATTTTAATAGATTATAAGATCCATAAAAGAGCGGAATGGCCTTTTTTATGTCTCTACCTATTTTTAAAATACTAAAATGGTTAGTATAAGTAATAAAATTTAATACATTAATATGTAAACCATGATAATAACACCGAAAGATCAAATTAACCCATTCCACAGATATTTATCCCTAAAATTATTCATTTAAATATCCAATAATGTAATAACATAATTCAAAAATAACCATTTATGTCAAACCTAATTTTTCTTTATGTATCACAACCCAATAAGGCATGACCAAAAATATCATTAATAACCTAAAAGTCATAAAATTAAAAAATCATTTTATAAACCTAATACTTATCCATCAAATATTTAGAGTTAAGATAATATCATATTAACTAATAGAACAAAATGGTGTATGACAGATATTTCAACCTTTTCACCCTTTAGTTTTGGGTTTTAGCCTTTGGCCTTTCTAAGTGAACCAATTTTTCACAATGTATGCAGGTTGTAATATTTCTAAAATTGTATTAATATAATTCCTATATGTATCCTAAAATATAATAACCCATAACCCCCAAAATAATAAATTAATATAAAAATCCATATAGTTTACCAATACCATTAAACTCATGTTAATAAAATATAAATGAATTTATACAATAATTTTTTTTATAAAAATATATACATAACCAATAAGCTATATTTCCATAAGAATCTCCCGAAATATCCTTAATATTGATAAAATTCTATCATATAAAACCGTGAAAGGGGTGTTAAAGTCATTGATCTTATGATCACCATTAATCATATAATACCAATATGGATTCCCTAACAAATAAGTTAATCTTAAATTAATAAATACATAATTTCTAAAATACTAACACCACCCTTAGATGATTCATGATTTTTAAAACCAATAAACCAATGATAAAAAAACATCTACAATATAATTATTAAATCCTGGTACATAAATACATCAACCATTTTATATCAATAATATGTAAAACATATGTCCTTCTATGGCATGTGAGTTATCATTTATAATTGTTAATTGAAAAAGATAATGCATAGGTTCCCCAAATTTCAGGAAGTGAACTATAAATGAATATCTTGGATGGAATTTATTTATCTCCACTAAAATTCATAGGACTAATCAACAATTCGTATGTTTATCCACTTATTTCAACACATAAAACATTTTTCGATTTTTTTTGAGACATTTTCCTTTGCATGAATTTCCAAATTTATGACATAAATGAAATTGATCCCTCATTCTTACATGATCTCCACCACCCGAGATATCAATGAAAGCTATTAATCTTTTCTTTTTTTAGTCTGAGAGTCAGTTATGGTATGTGTTTTCAATCATATTCTTTGATAACATATTAAATATGATCATGATATATTTTAATCCAATCATCATCCCATTTGGATTATCATAATTACCAAATTTTACATTATATTCAATTTTATCTTGATTACATCCATTTACAACCATTTAATAATACAAAATTCATAGTTATGAAACAATAATAATAGTTGGAAATCATTTATTCAGGTATTTTATTTCTAAACACTAGAACATTATTTTAAAATAAATTCATATTTGTTTTAACATAGGTCATTCGTTATCATAATCTACTCAACTATTTCCCAACAGTTTGAAAAGAGAATGTGAATTAACCTTGGAATATCCCATAAATGTTTCAAACTAGGTCTGAATATAGACCTATTATTCTTCACCATGTGATGATAGAGTCAAAAAATAATAATCCATTTTATGTGTCATTTCAGACTGGTACAACTATTATAGATCTAAATCCACTTGTGTTATCCACTTATAGATCTATTTATAAAAAATCCATATAATATTTTCCTATTCTAATCATTATAATGTTTTCTTATACATATAATTATTCCAAAGGTAGTAAAAAGATTATTTTTTCTAATATATAAGTCCCTATATATATTTATCTTGGTTTGAAAGAACGTGCTGGAATCACAATTATAAATACCCCAATACTAGTATTCTAGATTTGGTGGTTTCTTTATTGCCATGATTATAGATACATATAATCACATTCCAAAGTAATGAATATATTAATTGTCTTCTACAAAATTCTATATACATGTAATTTATATTATATTGGAAAAAATAATAAAACTAAACACCCTATGATAAAATCCTTATATGTTTTAGAATATCTGTATATATCAAACATAATAAATATCTGGTATTGATGATAAATGTAAACGTAATAAAGGAGAAATATCTAATTCTCCATAAGAGTATGCTTATAATAAAAGCTATTATGTCTTAATAATACATAATCAATATGGAAAGGTAAATAACAAAAATACTCCATTTAATCTGTAACATGAGAAATAATAATAATATTTTGGAATATGTGATCATCAAAATCATTCCATATATATTGTCACATTAGATTGAAACATATCCTTAGATATTCTAACTAACAGAATAATGAAATGTAATTAAGTAAATAAAATCATAAAAAGGGAATGAATAATGAAATATTATATAACCACAACTTCATGATCTTTTTAAATAAAATATTACTTAAATAGGTAAGTCCTAGACAAAAAATCCAATCATGTTAGTCTCATGAGACCTGCTAATTCCTTGATTGGATCTAATAGAACCCACATATACATACTAATTCATATTAATTCCGTACATGAAAGAGGATAAATATAATGTACATAAAAATTATTATTGAAAATTAAAAAATAAAATGTTAACAATTCCCTAATTAATAATAATAATCAACATAAACATTCCAAATGAAAACACTATTATGAAAATGTTAATAATGTCCCTAATGAATCAATATAATCATAAACTATAACACCTTGATTTTTTAAGAATTATTTTCTTACGAATGAACAAAATATATATGATAACATTAATTTCACACTAACCTAAGTTAATCCTCTATTATATGTTGTAGCAAGATAAGATTATGCTATATGTAATATTTCTATAGCTTGCATTACACACTTAACTGATTTTCTATCTAATTGAATTTTTTATTTAAAACAAGATGGTTATAACAAAACATTAAAAAATAGTAATATAAAGAATAATAACTACATTTAAATATAATTATTAATTGTTAAATAAATAAATAAATTGATAAGTAAAAATTTATTTCTTGATAATGTCTATATATTTTGAATAAAAATTCTGTTTTCTCAAAAGAACTGATTTTTAAATTCATATGTGAAAAATAATAAAATTAATTTTATAAACATATATATATATATATAGTTAGATTAAGATAAAATTATTTTTTTAATTAAGAATGTCAAAATTATTATTGGATGATTTTTTTGGATTTTTCTAATATATTTCATTTTTCTGATGAAGAGTAAAAAATATTGAATTTTAATTGAAATATTTTTTTTTCATATAATATATTTATATAGATAAATAATAATTTTATTTTAGTTTAATGTTTAATTAGATCAATTTCACATCAGTTAATCCAATTTATGCAATTAAAACCAATTTCACATTGAAGTTGGGTATAAAATAAGTTCTATAAGGCCCGATCCTAAAATATTACATAATCTCGAGACAAGTCATTAATTTGAATTTAATTAAAATTGAATATCTTTTAAGATTTATTTTTATAGATAATTAGTCCATGGAAAATATTATAAAATTAAATATTACATGTAGAAACTTCTACTCACTGTCAATTTTTTCATAAAAATCACTTTAAAAAGAATCACAGTATCATTTCATTTTTTAACAGCATAACATTTCCTTGATGCCATCCTTAACTATATTATTATTTAAGCCTGGTGAAAAAACTTTTCAAAACATGTTATGAGAATAAAAACATCATTTTGGGGTATACACAGAAGTAAAGTATACACTTGGGATAATAAGGAAAATCATGAATACATTACTAAAAAGTAATAATTTTCACATTTAAGAAGTAGTAAATATACATCAATGAATATAAAAAATTTTCATACCATTATTGTGACAGAAATATTATAATAAATACCATTAAATGAAACATATAACATTTATAAGTTAACTTTGGACTTAAACATTTTTGAATGTAATAACCATACAGCTGGTCACTATGCGTATCTCTAAATGGAATAGTCATAAAACTGACTTTCATACCCAATGCATTAGAGGTTTTGATGTAACTACCCATCTGTGGCCTATCATGGAACCCCCAATAATTTGGTTTATCACATAACCACCCAACAATGGTTTTTCATTTAACCACATGTCAAATTCCCATGTACCATTATATTACTATAACGCATAAAATTTTTCAAATATAAACAATTCAGTAATAACATTTCCTTTGAAATCAGAAGAAATAATTTTGAGATATTGAAATATTCAAACAACATCAAAAACCATTTTCAAAACCAAACTACAAAAAATGGAAAGAGGGATTTTTTTTATTTTAAAAACATTATGGATTATGAAGGAATCCTAATATCAAATAACAGTTATGATGATAGAGAGGTCGTTGTTGCCTCATATGATAAATACATTCTTGTTTTTCATTTAGTAAAATGATCCATATAAAAAATATTCACATGGAATGAAATTAAATGGAAATTAGGTTTTCTATACACTGTATAAAATAAGGTGGTGCATTACATCAAAATATGCCTCAATGATAATAAATTGAGATGGAGTTCTTTACCTTGAGTCCAACATATATCGTTTATTCTTTATATTCCAGAATAAAAAACATAGGTTAATATAAATATACTTCAAAACCATTATCATGTTTATTATTTATTTTATACTACTTATCATCATGTTATTAAAATTACTTTATTATTTATGTTCATATGACTTAGTTTTTTGATATTCGGTACATGAGTCTAAAATGAACTTGTTTGATGCAAATTATCAATGTGGTCAAAATTACATCATCTATATAATATTAATCATGATTGAAACATCATATATATCCAATATATATGTATTTATAGTTTCAATTTTTTTTTGTTGATATGAAATGAAATGCACAGTTCATGTAGATGGTAGGTCGTACGTACGCATAATGCTATTTTTATTTCATTTTCATATTAAATGATTAATAATGAAATGATATAAATGTATATTATAATACCAATATTATATTTATGTCATGTATTTCTGACATGTTAAATAAAACCATACTTCATACGTTACTTGTATAGAATTATTGATTTATATCACATTGAGGATGTGGTAGTCCACAATCCATCAAATGAAATTATCATATTTACACATCCTGGAAAAAATAAAGGTACATTTTAAATAAAAATTAATTAACTATATAGATGATATAGGTATTATATATATAATATATAAATACAGTTGCGTCAAAATGGTCACAATGGGAGGTTTTAGGAGAAAATTGAACAATCATAATTTCATGAGGTAGTAGCTTTCCGTACATAGAAAACTTATGTTCATAACCATTAGATTGTGGGGTGTGTATGTGTAGTTAGAACCATTCTCATAAAAACATCCTAATATTTTGAAGATACTGGGGATTTTATTTAATCAAAAAATAATATGATCATTGGGAAAGGAGAAGGAAAATAAATAAATTGCATGTGAGATAGGTTGTTACCTCTAAATCATGTTACTTATTTTGATTTGATCCAAAAGGATTTCTTGAATTGCATTATGCCATGGGTAAGGATTGTCGGGGGAAAGGAGGGATGTTGAAAGCTTATTTGAGAATATTTTGGGTGATTAAGGGGGCTTGAGAGGTTTGAGTATGTGGTTTTTGTTAGTGGTCTTTTATAAGACGTAGGGGCAATTTAGGAATGTTATGAAATATTATTTAATTATAAATAAATTTTTTATTAAAAAAGGTCCATAAATCACATAATTAGAAGATAAGATGAATTTTATTCTAATACGCAACATAAATTAATTTATAGACTTGTTTGGTATATTTTTTTACCCTTATATTTATGGCGTTACTTTTATTTTACCCATTTTAATCTTAAAGTGATATCAAGTTATTTACACATTGTGGGTTAATGTAATAATCATATATTTTCAAACATACAATATAAATTTATTTATGAAATATTTGGAATTATAGTAATGATTTGGATAAATATGCTATTTTATGGAATTTATTATCATTTAATAAGATATTTTAATCATTATTTTATGAATTATGTCAATTTTCGACACTATTTATACGTGACTTTCTAAAAAATTAAAAACATGTTATCTTAAAAAACATTTAATCAATTATAAATTATAATATTCATATATATATTTCACTTGGGAAAATAATTATGTCAAATAATATTTATTTTAATATTAATAATACTATTTATTTTAATCCTTTATTAATAAAGCAATCTCTATGTCATCACTGTGTCATAAATAATTTTTTTATTTAATGTCCAATATTTATAAATAAAATTACATGATATAGGAAATATTTTATTATTTCTAATTGCTATTTACAGTCAAAGATATCTGTGATATAATCTTATATTAAAATAGTTTTAGTAAAATAAACATGATTGTGTTAGATTTCACTTTATTTTAAATTAATTCTTAAAACATGTCATTATCTCACCATGTGGCTCCATGGGGTCCCAAAATACCCCCATGGAATACCATGGTCTTACATATCTCATCCAATAAAATTAATACATGTGTTAGGGAGGTTTTGTATTGTTATAATATTTTTTATCTTTATTTATCAAATTTACAATTAAACCCTGGTAAATATAAAAATAACTGAATTTAATATTCATAATTTCTAAAAAAATGTACATATATACTCAATTTGGACCATTTTATTCTAAATATAGAGTCTATTATTCCAAATTCAAACTAAAATAATTTGATGAAATTAACATAAAATAAATTTTTTTTTCTAAACCAGAAAACATAATTTTATGAAGTATAAAATATCAAAAGATAGACATGTGTTTAAGTCCAATTTCATTATAAAATTACTTATAATGACTCGCATTGGATTAAATGGTAAAAGTATAATACAACTACTTATTTAACCCAATTAAAATTAAAAAAATTATATATAAGTAAATTAGATGAAATGGTTGTTTTGAACTAAAATGCATCATTTTTTAGTATTCATAAAAAAATAGATTTTATCAAAAAATTAAAAAAAATTCAACCGAAGTAATATTTTTATCTGTCTTCAATATAAGTAGATTCTTTAAGAAAATAGATCAAATAAATGTAACAAAAATTATTTTTAAAATGTGTTGTCTCTCAAAAGGTAGTAAAATTTCTTTTTAACAATACTATAGTATTTTATACATAAAATTGGATTCATTATCATTTTAATCCTTTAATATTTCTTGGATTAATAAAAATATATCTAAAAAATTTGTAAAATACAAATATAATTATTTATATTAATTCCCACCAATGAAAAATCTCAGAATTTACTACCATTTAAAATAATGATATTATTGTTGTATTATTTTTTTGTATAACTCAGTGTTTTATGCAACATATTACTTCGAATAAACTCGTGGTAGAATCTCGAGTACGCTATAGGAATAGTTCACCCTTTAATTTAAAATTATTAATAAATTAAAAAATATTAAAAGATATTAAAATTAATCATTCTATAAATACTTGGGATGTTACATAATTCCACCTTTTGAAAATTACATCCTCGCAATTTTAAAATTGGGGTCATAAAATTCATTGAAAATCCAACATTGAAAAAGGTTTAATAAAAATACAACATTTAAATGAATAATGCTATGTAGAAAGGTCACATGAGATAACAGATACTATGACTGAATGTATGAAAACATGGACATGGAAGGAAAATTAATTGCCAACTTTAGACGGAGAGTTATATAAAACACGATCAATAGAAATTTAACAACCTGAAAACACCAAACAAGTTATGGGTTAAATTCTTTTTGATTTCATAGTTGGAAAATTATATTGAAAACGTTTTTTAATATCCTTATCACAATGTAGTGGAATTATTTTAATACATAGAATTAGAACACAAATAATCATTCTTACATTTCATGTAGAGATTTATCCTTTAATAAATTTATCCCACAAACGCATCTTTTCTCCAAAAGATGAGTATTGATGATGAATTGTTCACACGCAAGTACTAGAATAAACATCTACAGAATCAAATAATCCATAGAAGATGATTTATATGTTTCCCCTAATGTTATACATTTACCAAAACCAAAATGGTTAGTACAAGATCAGGGAATTCCCTAAAAAGAATAATCCCTTATAAAAATTAATACTAGTCTTAATATATAACATTCAACAAACAATACCCAAATGTTTAACAAATAACATTCAAAAAACAATTTTCTTTATAAATTCATCAGAAAAAAACCAACTAAGATGGAAATCCAAAATTCAGAAGGAATTGATCACACGGTCTTCATGAAAAATCTTAGTAGTTATCTCTAAATTATATCAAGTAATCTCAAAGTCCCATACATAAATGTAAGTAACCTAAAAATGTTCTCAATGATTGGTTAATCTTTTTAACAAACAACCCAAATCACCATAAGTCGACAAAAAACATAAAATATTCCAAAATAAAATTCAACCCTTACTCATCAATCAATATCCCATTATATTATATATTCTGTAGACATATAGTGGTCCCATATGAGTTAATATCTTCCAAAATAACAGATATAACTTAATGAAAAATTCATTTTCATATTCTATGGATATCCATTTGATGAAACATATTTTCTCAAAATCAACTTATTCTTGATCCAAAAAAGCATTTAATTAAAATTAATAACTCATACTAACCAGAGAATTCATATAGGACATTGGTTGGAGATAAATCCCAATCACATATTGGTTATGAGTTTGATTCATGTAGCATTGTCTGATGTTTCGGGTTGTCACCTAGTCTGTGTGTTGTCCTTTCCCAAAAAAAACTATATAATTTTATAACATTCAAAAAATGATATTTGATCCCCAAATATAACCATTACATATTTTAACCTCAATGGTTATCTCCTACCTTGAATTTTGTATTCCAAAAAGTACTAACCCATAATTTACTCAAATTAAAGGATCATATAAACCTTAATGGTTTATTATATCTATATTCCCAAAAGAAAATATAATTCTTTCCTCATTAAAATTTTTATATAATGAACATAAGGGTTAAATGTAATAGAAGTCTTATAAAATAAATCCCATAATTACTATATTTAAACATATCATCATCCATAGATTTAACATAACACTTCAATTCATAAAATGTAGACATCTTAATCATAAAACATATTTCTTGATCCTTTATCCATGTTTTCTTCCTTATTATCTTAAACTTATTTTCTAAAAAAAATCTTATTTCTTAAAAAATCAATCATTCATAATGACATAATATTTAATAATATTAAAAAATGAGCTAAGATATAATCCTTACCATTCATAGGTCATTTTTGGTTTCCTCAAATTCAATTGGAATGGAATTATGTACTGGTAAACATATATTTGTACTGTTCTACTGATCCAATTCCCTAACCTTCTTTATAGGACATATATTTTTTTAATGAATATAAAAAAGAAATTTAAAAAATTCAATTTCTCCCTCAGAATGAAATTATTTCCTTTTCTAGGACTCAACATAACTCTTCATTTTTATTAGGGATGTAATTTATTTAAGACCTTCATTACCACATCTATAATGTCTTCCAGTCCAATTGAAATATTTTCCTATTTTTTTATTTCTACGTCCATGACACATAGGTTTTTGAATATACATAATTTTATTATTATTACCTAAACTATGATAGGTATTATTTTCTCACATATTTAATTCCTTAGAAAAATCAATAAGGTTCAAGTGGTCAATAATAACTTCATATTTTTGGTTAAGAATGACCACACGATTTCTCTTTGTAGCTCCCATTTCATTCATTTTATTATTCCTAAAACCACCATAGATTCCGTCACATCCATTATTACTTCGGTTCCATCTAGATCCTGATATTTTCTAAAAAAAAAAATTATGTGCCAGTATATCAGAAAAATCATCAAATACTATCTTCTGAGGAGGGTAAACAATAATATATACTTATTAATTTTATCTTAATCTTATTCAATTTATCTAAAATAAATACGAATCAATCTATTATGTTAACCGTTTTCTTTATATAAAACATTTCATCTATGCCTAAATAACACCCTTAGCTACAAATTTATCTAAAACTTCCTCAGATACCCACTATAAGGAACCAAACATAAACATTTAAAAATATTGAGATAATCCATTTATTTGAAATTAATTATCTTTTATGATCTTTTTAAGTTTATAGTTTTATAGAATATGGCCATAAATAATTAATAAAAACATAAATATTAAAAGTAAACACTTATACTCATGAGCGATTTTCTTTATAAAACAAAAAATATTTAAAAATAAACATGATATCACATCATGTTTCAACAACATATGCTTTCCATGATCCCAACCTCGAACATATTATTCTTTATGTCCAGTGAAAAAATACTTCAAAATTTAGGATGAGCATAAAAAGCTCAGTAAAGGGTATATAAATAATGAAAATTGATAGTCATGGGATAAAATTAAAAACCATGAATACTTTCTCACAATCTAATACTTTTCACCTTTAAGACGTAGTAAATACACTTCACTGAATATAAGATCAATTTATACCTTTTTTGTGACCAATGTTTTATCATAACTCCCATAGAAAGCAACATATAACACATATAAGGTTACTTGGGACATAAATATACATAAATGGAATCACCATTGGGTCGACTACCACACATATCACTAAATGGAATAGCCGTACAACCATCATTCATACCCAAATTCATTGGATGTTGTATCATAACAACCCATCATTTGGTTCATCCTGTAACCACCCATCGGTGGTTTATCATATAACCACCACTCAAATTCACTGTTACCATTATATAATCATAACACATAAAATATAGAAAAATGTAATTATTTCACTAAAAACATTTCATTTTCAATTGAAAGAAATCATTTCATGATATTGAAATATTAAATCCATTTCAAAAACCATTTTTAATACCAAAACAGTAATAAGGTATTGAGGGATTTATTTTACTTTTAAAAACATTATGTCTTATATAAGAAAAAATATATCAAATAATGTTTATGGCGGCAGAGAGGTCATTGTCGCTGCATATGTTAAAAAAATTATTTTTTTCTAGTTAGTAAAATGGTTCATTCGATAATGATTCCATTTGAATGGAATAAAATATAAATGTGTTTGTTATACACCATATAAATTAAGGCGGTTCATAACATCAAAGTATTCCTCAATGAATGAATACAGAGATTATGTCCCTTACCTTGAGGACAAATTCTTTCATTCTTTTATTATATTCTTGAATAAAAAACATCGATTAATTTATACTTTCTTCGGAACCTATTTCAAGTTTATTATTAATTTTATTTTACGTATCTTCATGTTATAAAATCGCATAACTATTTATGTTCATATCGATCAGTTTGTCGAATTCGATAGTTGAGTCGAAAATGAACATGTTTGATATAAATTTTCCATGTGGTAAAAACTAAAAAATATTCAAAATTTTATTTATTATTTAAACATCATATATATCTAGTATATATGACTTTATAATTTTTGTAATATTTGGAGGTATCAAATGAAATTCAACATTCATGGAGACGGTATGTCGTACGTACACATGAACGCTACTTTAAATTTTTGACATATTAAATGAATTTTAATCAAATGATATAAATGTATATTATAATACTAGTATTATATTTATGTCATTGATGTATAATAGATTTAATAAAACCATCCTTTTATATTTTCTATGTATATCATGAATTAGTCATATCACTTTGAGTGTGTAGTAGTCCATCATTCCTCAAATGAAATTATCATATTTATACATCATGGAATGAATAATGGTATATAGTAAATAAAAAGGAACAAACCACAGTGAAAATATAAATATAATATATATAATATATAAATACATATACATCATAATTTCCACCATGAGAGGTTGTATAATAAAATTTAAGAATCAACATTTCATGAGGTAGTAGTTCTCCATATAGCGAAACAACATGTTCGTAACCATTAAATAGATGTGTGTGTAAGTGTAGTTAGAAAAAATATCATAAAAAAATACTAGTATATTTCAGATACTGCGATTGATATGTAATTAATGAAAAATAATAGTACAGGTAGTGAAGAAAGAAAATTAAGAAAATGAACTAGAGAGAAGATGTTACCTCTAAATCGGGTAACTTATTTTGAATTGAGCAAAAAGGATTTCCTGAACTGCCTTATGCCCAAGGTAAACATTCTAGGAGGAATGAAGTGATTTCGAAAGCTTATCATAGAATAATGTGGATGAGACAAGGGACTTGAGATATATGAGTAAGTGGGTAGAGATGGTGGCCTTTTATAAGAGGGAGGAGGGGAATGTTATGAAAGTATTAAAATATTTTTTTATGATAAATTCAATATCGATTAAAAATGGTCCAAAACAAATTGAATTATAATATATGATGATTTTTTTAGAATAAAAAACCTCCAATAATATTTATAAATGTTTTGAATATTTTTTATCCTTATCATTTTATTTTGACCCATATTTTACCTTTTTTATCATATAGTGGTATCATGTTATTTACACATTCTTTGATAACATAATGAACATATCACATCGTAAGACACTCAAAATATAATTTATGACATATTTGGTCATATATTAACCATTTGGATGAATATTAAATTATTAATAATTTAATATGTTTTAATAAAATATTTTACATTTATGTTATGAATTATATCAATTTTGGACAATATTCAAACATTACTTCTTTTACAAATTTATAACAATTTTATTACGTAAAAAATTTAATCATTCATAAAATGTCATATTCACCAAGAATTTTTTTGGAAGACATTAATTATGTTCAATAATATTTATTTTTATATTTGTAATATCTTTTATTTGAATCCATTACTAATTACATAGTCATTCCATCATGACTTGGCCCTAAATGAAATTATTTATTTAATATCTAAAAATTATAAATAAAATACCATGATTTAGAAAATATTTTTAGATTTAAAATGAAAATTTATATTCAAAGATATCTGTTATATAACCCCATAATATTTTTTTTAGTAAAATATACTTGTTTATCTTATATTTATGTTTACATTAAATTAAGTCTTATAACAAGTCATTATCACACCCAAGTGGTTCCATGGGGTCCCAAAATAAACCCAAAGAGCACCATGGTTGAAAAAATCTCATAAAAGAGTATTATGACATTTATTAGGTTATTTTAATATTATTATGATATTTTCATACCCTTATGTACTAGATTTTCACTTTAATCATGGAAAATAAAAATAATTACGAACGTTTCTATTGAAAATTTCCAAAAATAAATGGTACCTATTTAAAAATTTTAGAGATTCAGAAACAATATTTTTGATCCTTTTTTACAAATTCAAAACAAAAAATTGGTAGAAATTATTTTAAAATTAATTCATGTTGTCAATAACCAGAACACATGATTTTAAGATGTAAAAACTATCAAAAGATTGACATGTTGTTATGTCCAATTTCAATGTAAAAATAAATCCAATGAAAAAAATAGATTAAATGATAAAAATACAAGACAATTTCAAATTAAAAACAATTAATAGTACAATCAAACTATACTAATAAATTATATGAAATGAAATTCTTCAAATAAAATGTTATATTTTTCACTATTCAAAATAATAAGAATTTTATCAGAATAAAACCAAAATCTCAACTGAAGTAAATTTTGAGTTCTAGGTTCTAAATAGAAAGTTTATTTTATCAAATTAAACATATAAA
Organism: Viscum album; assembly: GCA_963277665.1. NCBI lineage: Eukaryota > Viridiplantae > Streptophyta > Magnoliopsida > Santalales > Viscaceae > Viscum > Viscum album. The sequence goes on along the minus strand of OY728148.1, from coordinate 385,534,266 downwards.
AGGGAAAAAAACTATTTATTAAAAGGTTTAATCATAAAAAATAAGTAAACACAACATTTTATATATATTACTGTATTTTATGATTAATATTGGATTCATTTTCATTTTAAAGCACTAAAATTTATTGCATAAATGTGAAACCCATAAAAAAAATGTAAAATAATAATATAATTAATTATTTTCATTCAAACCAATACATTGACATGGTTTTAACTACCATTTAGAATAATAATATTGTTGTTGTATTATTTTTCAGTATAACTCAGTGTTGTGTACAATATATGATTTTAGAGGAACTCGTTGTTGCATGTCGAATATGCAATCTAAAAATGTGCCCCCTTTAACATAAAATTAATATTAAACTAAAAAATAATATTATATATGAAACTGTATTATTCTATATACAACTGGGTTGTTTCAAGTTCAAATTTTGAATCTATATCCATAAAATCTCATAGTCTCAAAGCCTATACATACTGAATTTTAATTTAGTTATATATAATTATATGAATTTCATTTTGAAAAAAAGATAAATATTTTTTGAATTAGTAAGGTTATTTTTTTATAATAAAATCAACATAATTTTTGGACCATAATGAATAATGAAAATTGTTCAAATTATTTAGATTTACTAACATGATAATAAGCATACATAATGATTAAAATTAGAATATAAGGTGTATAAATGAACCAAAACATTTCTAGAACCCATTATATGGAAATATTTCATCCCTAAAAACCTTAATATGAATTATTATGTTTTATTGAGTTATTATTCTTTTATAGAGACTTGTATAATTTTTTGATCAATGAAAAATATAAAAAAGGAACCCAAATTACCTTTATAATTTATAATGCATTATGAAATGAAAAAAACTACATTAATGTTGTTGTTAAAATTATTCATATTGTGAATGTAAATTTTAACATCATTTAATTGATATTTAATTATTAGAGATGAATTATTAATATTTACAACTTAAGGAATTCCAAATTCGATAATTAATCAGTTAATAATTAAATAAAATAAATGACACAAAATATATTAATAGTGATGTATATTGATTGGATTATTTTCCATGATTTTTAGATTATTATGCCATGTTATATAGGTTTGGACATTTAAGAATATAAATAAAATTATTTAATGATATTTTTAAATTTAAAAAATATAAATAATGTCAAAAATGGACATTCACTTTATTTTATAATAAATTGGTTTTTATTAAAAGATCTAAAATTTACTAAAAATAGTAAATTATGAAAAATGATATTTTATTTTTATTAAATATAAAATATTGAATATTAATCTATCAATTGATCTTTTATAATGTATATAATAACGTTTAAATAATAAATTCATTATTAGCAAATTTTAATGTTAAAGCCTTGTTTTTGTGCGTTACATGCACTTAATTTAAAATTAATTTCCATCACACATGGGATTTATTTGTTTTTAATTAGATATAATATTAAAAAAATCAATGTTTATAATTTTATAATTAATATCACATTAATTTAATCTTAAAGGTTAAATTATTTACATAATAATACTAGTTACCTTTAAAAAACCCAATTGATAAAAGTGGGCGAATCGTATAAAATATAGAAAAAATTATAAAAATAATTTTTTTCTTTGGTTCTGGATTGGATAAAACATAATTCCACATTAATCTATTATATTTACCTTTTGGAATCACAAGAGGTATTGGTTACCTCCCTATAGTGTTTACCTTTGGTATTTACAAGAATGACACTCCACCTCCTCTATAAAATGTAACTCATGCTTCATATTAATCACAACTCTCAATACATTTTATCTTATAAAATAGAAGAAAAATTAATATAAAAAATTTTATACCTTCATCATAGAGGAATAAATTTTGAAATAAATCCGACCAATGATTCCCTTTGGTGAAAACTACGAGTTACCAGAAAAAGTAGTAAGGTACTTCAACGTGAATTTCTATTTTCATTCTTTCTGCACATATTATTTTATTCTTAAAAATTGATTGTATAATAAAGTAAGTTATATAAATATGCCGATATGGTTTCATTCTAATTTTTATTTAAATAACTATAATAACTTCCATCAAATGGGAAATGAACATACTATTCGTTTGAATAGTGGATTGTTGCCTCACAAAATGAGTTCATTTGTTTTTCATTTAACAACTACAATGGACATGTATTATGATGAAAATAATATTTTTATATTATATATATTCTACATATGATTTATTAAAGATTTTTTAATTTTCATATAATTCATACATTCAAGAATTATATTTTGTGTAAATTGGATTAATTCGTTTCTGATCGTGTGGACAAAATTCTTATCAATGCGATGAAATTCATTCACATTTTACAAGGAATGTATTAAGGGATGGTTTTAGGGAAATTATCTGTTATATATGAAAAAAATTCTACTCGAGTGTTATTAAATATATATATACATCTATAAATTTCATTATTTCTTTTAAAATGACAGGAAAATGGAAACAAAATTTATTTGTACCTAAATCATACCATCTCCATGATTGGTGTATTCCATTTCATATTTCTATTATTTATTCAATATTATAAATAAATATATATTGAATATATATGATATTTATTTCATTTTTAACATTATTTAAATAAGTAAATCATGATACAATTATGATTATAAATAATGAAATGTCTAAACATACACAAAAACCAATGTTATTATTCCCTGAAACGTTTTTAAACATGCATTTTTAAATTGAAAGGGAAATATAATGTCATAATAAAATAATACATGGTATTATATAAATGTTATATTTATTTTTTAGATATATATTAATCATATACACATTGTATAAAAGGTTTTTATATGTTTGATGAAATTGAAGGCTTAAAGTAAGGGTCTATTTCATCTCACTTTTATTATTACATGATATATGATATATTCAACACTTATTCTTATTGTGTGATATATATAATTACATATGACAAGTTATATCATTATTTTAATTTCTTTTATGATACTAAATGTTTTTATTGATTTTATTTAGTCATGAGTATCATGATTCAAAATTTATTCATGTATTGAAGAAATTTTTAGGCTCACTTTTTTTTTCCGTGAGACATATGACTTAATCACCACTCATTAATTTGTGTTGTTTATAATTAAAATGAATATTTTATATCATTATTATTATTATATATTTTGGTATTAAAATTTCTATTTCTATTTCTCCCTTTCTAGGTGTTTATGTTTCAATATTTACATAATCGTTAAAGCAATTTTGTCTCAATTTTCCATCATTGAGACACATGTTATGTTATCCTTAGATAGTCATTAAATGGATTTTATTGAACTATGTTACCTGTTATATCATGAATATACTATTTTATATGATATTATAAGCTTCATCTAATGATATTAATTGATGGTTATTGTGATTTAAATATTTCAATGTGTTATGAGACAAATGAAAATGTATAATGTCTATTTTCCTAATTAAATGTTTTAAATGATCATTTCAAAATTAATTCCACATAAGATGAAATAATTTTTTATTGATCATGATTTATTAGTTATACGATCTAATAATATCATTCAAATTCTCTCTCTAAATGGTTTATGATTATGTTTTCAGGATTCTTATGAATCAAATTTTTATTCCATGTGTTATAAAATGATAAGATGCTTAGGAAACCCACATATTTTCATGGGATATTCTATGATGTAGTTATTGTAATGAAAATATATTTTACACCTATTATTATATAAATATGTCTTTATAATATCTATTTCATATCATTGGTTATGACATGATATTTTTGAAACTGGTATCTTTTTATGGAACATGATATGCTAACTGTTTTATTATTTTGTGGAACATGGATGTATGATTTGGTAATGTTAAGGGTGGGACCTATATGTCCCTAAAATTCGTTGGGAAAAGTATTATATCACATGACTATGTCATTTATTTAACGAGGAATGTCCTTGTTTTAGTATGACATGACTTGAATGAAGGGTTAGCTCAGTTAAATATGATATGGTGGGAGCAAGGGGTGAGATTGGTTTAGTACGATAGGTCTGGAATAATAAGTGAAATCAGATGAGTATGAAAGGGATTGAATAAGGAGTGAACAAGGTTATGTGGTAAAGTGAGATAATTGGGAATGAAATTGGTTCACTAATACAGGATTAGAGTGGGAAATGAACCAGGTTCAGTTATACTATATTGGAGTGGGATGTGAACCTAGTTTATTAATACTGAGTTAAAATGGGGAGTGAACTAGATTCAGTATAAAATTTGTTCCGTAAGATGGCCATGGTATATAGCCTTGAATAATATGAAAATTATTTAATATGTTTTTTTCTTCCAAAATTCCACATATTTTTCTTATAATACAATGTCATGGATTATGATATTCATTACCTTATGATTATAATATTATATACATATATTATTTTGTATATGACTAATCATTACGATCATTTATATATAGGATATAATCTTGAAATAATATTCTATTGTTATCATATCATAATGTTCATGTTATGTTTACACATCTCAATCATTTACCTATAATGATCATCTTATCTCATCCTTTATTATGTTTTCATTCCTCAAATTATGAAGAATGGTTTTAAGTTGGAGAACCAAATAGTAGATGATTAAGAGAGATTTTTAAGATCATTCAACCACATAGAAGATTATGTTTTCAATTTTCCAAATAGACTAATATATTATGGTCCACATAGATTTATGATTTAATGTAATGAATATTCATCTAAAATTATGTAATATCCATGTATGTTTAGTCGGGGTTGCTGTAGTTGGTATTAATTGAATAGTTTATTCAATATTTAGAAACTAAGGTTTGAAAATTTTAGTGAGATACCTAGAGATGTATATATATATATATATATATATATATATAGAGCTGTGTTTACAAGGATAATCTTAAATTATCATATATTTAAATGTACATTTCATTATTTAGGCATCAAATAACTTATTTTTTTTGGGATTATGTGTTTTTAAACAATGGTTAGTATTGCTCAAACAGTACAATATTTTCACTGTTAATAGTGTGAACTATATGTAACATGGATAACAATAAATGTTTTTGATGGGATAATTTTGGGAATTATTTAAATAAAAATAAAATGTGTAAATATCATGGAGATAATTCAGAGGGTGGTATGAGTATTGGTTATATTTATAAGGATAATGAAGTCATATATGAAATAAATGAGTTATATGATATTATAATAGTATTTTTTTCATTAAACATTATTGAAATTGTTAAATTATGGTTGTGGAAAATTAATACATGATTCATATGTCACATTTATGAAAAATCGTGTTAAGTAATAATATGAAAAATTGTTGTAAATTATTATTGAAGGAAGTAGTATGAATGATGTATTTTAGTCTTCTAATTATGATATTATCTTATATGAATCATGATGTATATAAGGATGATATATTGATATTTTTCTTTGGGTATTTTTCCAGAATGTGTTAAATGGTACTGATGAATCAGAAAATTGATTCAATGGAAAGGTAACATGATGGTATGGTAACCCCAGTAATATTATTCAAGATGAGAAAATGATATTTAATATGAATTAAGAGATTATGATATAGATAAAGAAAATAATATAGTTTTTATAACCTCTGAAATGATAAAGGATTTTTGTAATTGGTAGTAAATTCTATAATGGATGGAGGTTAGAAAATTTTTGGAAATAAGGAATATATCCATTAATAACAAAAATAAAATAATCATGTTTTCATTAAGGATTTATGGTAATTTCAGTTATTACCATGTTTCAAGAGAATTCCTGATGAATGTATTCACTTGTTTGGTATATGAAAAATAATATTCACATCTTGATATACATGGTATCAATGTTAATATTTATTTATAACATTAATGAACATATTTTTAATTTTTTTGACCATCATGTTTTGGAGGGGTTTTTTGGTAAACCATTTATTGAATGGCATATGTTAAAATATAGATGATGATTTAAAGAATATTGTAATATCCCCCCATATTAAATTATGCATAAATTGAGCTAAAATTTATCTTGTGATAATGATATATGTAATGAAAAATTACTATATTTATATATTTATTGATATTATAAGGCATCAATAATAAAATATTCACTTCATTTCATGGAATAATAGATTATGTGGAAATTGATTAAGTAACCACAAAAGTGAGAAAATTTTCTTATGGAAGGGAAAGAAATCAAGTTATAATATATTCTTGTGAAAATATATTAAACCATTTGAAATGTGTATTGAATTTAAATTGTTTTCTATTATTACCATTTTATATGATTTCAATGAACTCTATCACTCTTCTTCAGTTTATGGTATTTTGATTGATATATTTCGTTGGATCACCTAGTTTTTGTGAATATTCATTAGTGTAAATGTATACTATTAGTTATTATTTATTTACATGTCCATGTTTTCACTTCTCAAATATGTTCTCCAACATCGAAACCTAGAAATTTGTTACATTGGGTAAGCATTATTGTTCATGAATCTCTTTTTTAACAATGTTTTACTATTAATTATTATAATGGGGTTTATTTGAAATGAAATTTCATGTATTAATCATTTGATAAGTTAGACAAATTTGGAGGATATAATTAATTATAAGGGGGTATAATGTATAACACTTAGTTTTATTATTATTTTTTGTATATATTAACATTTTATGTTTTATTGAATTACACGGTGCAAAATACTAAACATTCATTATTTTCTATGACAGTTTTATATTTTGCGATAGACACCATAAAATTTCCATGGGAAATACAAAACACTAAGTTTCAATGAATAAGAAATTTATTATATTAATCAAGATAGTTATAACATAGACATTAAATAAAGTAATATGAATAGTAAAAACAGATTTTTAAATAACATTCTAAATTTTTTCATATAGAAAAATATATTGATAAATAAGTATATAATTTTGTTAAAGAATATATAATTTGAAAAATATAGTATTATTAAAACAAATTATAGCATTCTAATAAAATAATAAAAATACTATAAAAAATTTATGAAATTGAATTAAATGAAATAAAAATAATTTTATAATTCTTTATTTAAAAATTAACTTTGGGTTAATTTTTTGATAAAAAGAGAAAAATATGTAATTATAATTGAAAACTACTTTTGGTATAATTTATTTATATAGTTAAATAATATTTTATTTTTTCGTAAAAGATAAATTAGATAATCAATTCATGAATGAATCGAAATTTAGGTCTTTGGAACATATTTCATAGTGAAATTGGATAAAATCGCATCTCAAACATTTGATATTTTCTCTTAACAAGACCACTGTCACCCAACATCTGATGCAATAACATTAAATAAAATCTATCCACTTATATGTATTTAATTTTGAAAAATATATATTTTAAATAAATATGACTATTTTCCCTAATAATATCAACTATATTTTTTACTTAAATGATTGGTGGAAACAAATAGAATTATTGACAATGATTAACGTAAGAATATTCTTATATAATGATTAAACATAGAATATTTTGTGTTTAAATGACCTAAAACCATCATATAAAAAATTTTGTAGACATATTTAGACCATAACAACTTTGAGATATATATTTTGGAGTAATAAGGATATAATTCCATGAATGTGACCAATATAATATGTTATGCAAGGAAAAAGAAAAAAACTTCCTAAAAATAATATTTATAAGTCTATAAGATATAAAAAATCATATTAGTTTGATTGTAAAAATTAATTAGATAGATTAAAGAGTTTATATAATCATATTAATTTATATATATATTTTATAAATGAATTATTATAACTAATTTCAAAACAAATGTAAAACACAATAATAATTTAATTAATAATTACTAACAAATAATGATACTGGAGATATTAAAAGTAATGTAAATTTGTCAAAGTGATATATTGCATTTTTAGATTGATATATAATTTTACATATGTGTAAACATAATATATTAAAATTCACTAAGATTTTTTTAATATTTTTAAATTCAAATTTAGAAAATACTGTAGAAAATTTACATTAATGTTTATTTATAAAAATGGTATTTTATTAAAATATTTTTTTAAAAAATAATATTTTAATAGGAATTTAATTTAAATGTTTGTATATATAAAATATGGACTAATCATGGACCATCATCTCTTTTATAATGAACATAGAGACCATTAAATAGTATAAACATTTTTTGCACATCTCGGGTTAACACAATTCTTTTTCACGTTACATATAATTGTTATAAATTTAATTAACTTGACACATGTCATTTTTTGGGTAAATTAAGTATAATATTTATTGTTTACTTTTTAAATATTTTAACATAAATATCACTATAATTTTGTATTAATTGTTAAATAATATAGGTTAGAAATCTAGTGACCTTAATAAAAACAAATATGATGAAAGAGGGGAAAAAAGTTAATGGAAAAAATTATAAAAATGAACTTATATTAGTGTGGTGTCAGTTTTCTCCACCATAATACTCTTTTATTGATTATCTATCCATTTTGGAAGCTCATGTGTTAAGGAAGAACTTCCAATTGTTTTTACATTTGATATTTACAAGAATGAAACTCCTCCTCCTCTATAAATAAGAATTCAGTATTCCCATTACTCACACATATAAATCCTGTTTATCTCATCCAGAATAATATAAAATAATGTCCCATCTTCTCTCCTGTCATCCTAGAAGCCTCACTTTGGACAGACAGACAACCACAAAATCTATTTGGTGAAAATAAAGAGGTGTTTTATAAAAAACAACTAATATTCTTCAATATGAATATCTGTTTAAAATATGTCTCCAACCATTATTTTCATTTTTTTACAAGATTATATAATAACAAATGTTTTAATTAATATATTGAGATTGATTTATTATAATGTATTTATCTAAAAAAACACACAATTCGAAAAATTGGGAAATGAACATACAGTTCATTTGTATGGTAGACTACGACATTGAAAAATGATTTCATTATATTTTTCCTTTAAAATATATAATTATTGTAATTAAGATTTAAATACTCTTATTATATTATTTATAATATATTTCTTATGTATATATCGTTCTGTAATTGTTATGTAACACATACTTGTTGGAAAAAAATAAATACTTCCGTAGAAATGGGGTATGTTTTGTGTTTATTTTCAATCCTTAAATTGATGAAAAAGGTGTTCACCTGGAAAATGATATTATAGTTCAAGATAAAAATAGATTTTTATGGTCTGATTATTTCATAGTGTTTGTAAATTTTTTTTCCAAATATTTGAGAATGGAGAAAATAGTTTTTTGTAAAAGGGAGTTGTGCGCTAGATTGAAGGTGGTTTGAAAACATGTGTGCAAGGAATGTTTTGAGATATTTGCATCACAAAATGGAAATGTATTTAATTTTGAATAAGATATTGATTTTTTCAAAAGGTGATTTTGCGTAACCTTACATGAAATTACACTTTCATAGATGTTACATGGGTGCTCGACGAAACATTGCACAATCTATTCACACAGTCGGAAAATACTCTGATAAATATGCCTCTACCCCCTCATTTAAATAGTTTTGATACATATAGAAAGAATTATATCTAAATCATTCTTGTGGTGTGTTTTTTTCATGTATGAAGTCACATTTAAGAAGATAGATTCACATAGGACAGGCATTGTGTGCTAGTGATAAGATGCCTATTAGAATGGATTTTCACCCATAGTGTTCCTTAATTTTATCCAAAACAAATGAATCTTATGGTGTAGCTTCATAAAAAATAAGGGATACATGAAATAGTAGGGTTTCATGAAATAAATCATTAACACAACCCCAAATCCTGCACATAGGAATATGAGTTTTGTTCATGTTTTGTTTTGAGCTTCATTTGAGTTTTGAATATTCAGTTATTTTGTTGAGTGATTTCAAGTGCATCAATTTAGTATATCGATGAAAGAAGAGTATCATTATATATAGTTACAAATAAATCAACTAAATTTTATTAAAAATAAATTCATGTCGATAGAAATATTATGACATCTCCCATGATAATGATGTAGGGGGAGTCAACAGAAGTGCTCTGCGGGACTTAGTGTGTTATTCCTCAAATCTTATAAAGGCAGTGATTATAGAATAGAGTGACTATGTAAAATATTTCATATTCCACATCGAGGAGTGATTAGAGGATTTTTTTTATAACAAAAACAATTTCATTAAATTCATTGTGGACTATCCATTAGTGGATAACCAAGTAAAATGAGTATGTTTTCTTGCGGCTTATTAATGTTTTAATTTCATCCCATTTCCATCATATATGTTCAATAAGTTCCTACCAATGTGCCAAAAATATCCATCACATGAAAAGAAAATGTTGAAACCATGATTCATCCCTCCCCTCTCAATGTGTCATGGTGACCTTAAATACTTTCAAGCATTCTATTTTGTTTAAATGTGATAACTTTTTTGGTGGACATGTGGACTACCACCACCTCAAATAGAGGTGATCCATTCCAATGTTAAAATGAATGTATTAAAAAATAGATATAGTGAACCTAAATTATATATAATAATTAATAATGATACTATAATTATAATATATATACCCATATATATATATATTCCATTTTTTCAATACAAAAAATGGAAACAATGTTCTTGCATAAGCACAACCTACTGTCTACATGAACAAATTCTTCCATTTAATATTTATTTATTTTAATGATTTTTATTTTTTACTTATATACTGAGTATATTTTATATTTATTTCATTTTCTAAATTCTGGTGATAATTTAATCATGATATAACTCATAGGATCAAGAACTACAAGTCAAAACATATTCTAAAAGAAAAGAGATTAATACTCCAAACGTAGATTAAAAATGACACTGTTAATAAAAGGGTAAAATAATTTCATACAAAATTTATATATGGTATCATATTAAATAACATAGTTCATTGGTATATGTATAATTATTATATATTTACTAAATATTATATTTTAACATGTATGAAAAAAATTAATACCTATGGTATGGGTTTATCTCATGTCACATGTATCTCAATGAGATATATTCTATATTCAAAAATCATTTATATCCTATTGTGTATTTAATAATATATGATAATTTATATATTAAATTTAATTTATATAATGATATTAAATGTTTCAATTGATGTTATTCGTTCATGGGGATCATAATGCAAAAGTAACTCTGTTAGTAATGAGAGTTCTAGTACCACTTTTATTTCTGCAAGAATTATTCCTTATTCAACCCTCATTTATTTTTGGGGTGTCAATATTACACATGAATTTGTACCTTGAATACTATTATTAATTTTTTTCATTATTTACATGTCTATATTATGATCTATTTTTATGGGGTTTAAAGTTCAGAAGTTATCAAATTAGTAAATTAATTTTTTTTCAATTTTTATTCTTTGAGACCCATGTTATGTTATACACTTATATTGTTTTATCATATTTATATATTACCCCATGACAAGTTATATCATTAATAAAAATATTTTAATGATATTAAAATCTTTTTTTGATGTTATTAATTCATTGGGATCATGAATTAAATGTTCCAAAGGTCCATGGGACACATGGAAATATAGAAATATTATTTTTTTCAAGAAACATTTTAAATGATGCTATACAAAAATTTCAACTATGATGAAATACATTGATATATTTTATCATTTATTGGAGATAGGATAAAATTTAACCATTAATTTTATATCTTTGATTGGTCAGTGTCTGAAGAAATGTTTTTAATATGTCAATTTCCCTTCCATGGGTTATAATATGATAATGTTCTAATGATCCCCACTTAATTTCATTATTTATTCAATGATTAAATTATTGTGAATCCTATATATATTTAACATGTTCTAATAGGATGACGTGTTTATTAAATCCATTTAATTTCATGGATTATGATATTATATTTATTAAACCCATCTCTTTTTGTGGGTCATGATATGATGAATGTTTTACTATTTTTTGGTATATGGATGTATGATATTTTTATGTGATGATTTTACATAATATCAACCTCTAATTAATTGGTTATTGGTTTATATATTATTATTATAATAGGGCATGAATGAGGAGTAAACTCAATTCAATAAGAAATGGATGAAATTAGGATCATGATCAGTTCAATGTTACATGAAAAGAAAGTGGAATGGACATGGTTTAGTAGGACATGTATAGAATGAGGAGTGAACTCAGATCAGTACATTGGGGCAGGAAAAAGTACTGACATTGGTTTTACATGAAATGAATAGACCAAGTAGTCATGTCAGTTCAATAACACTTGGATTGAAGTGGAATGTAACACAGTTGAGTAATATTAGGATTGAATGTGAAGTAAACCTTGTTACGTAATATAGGGTTGTAATAGAGAGTGGAATCAGTTTAGTAAATGTATTTTTACACTAATATGGACTTTTAAATTTATCCTTCAAAATAATATAAATCATTTTCTATGATTAAATTTTTTTAAAATGCATATATTATATTTATGTTATGGTGTTATATATTCTTATCTATATTCTGTTATGATTAGCATCTTATTAACTTCTTATCATTATGAAATGTCCCATTTTTATAATATTTTATAGGTAAGATATGATCCTAAAATTTCATTCTCTTATTCTCATATATATATGTTCATGTTATGATTACATATTTATATTATATACCCTTACTAATTATATGATGTCTCCATTTAGTGTGTTTTTCCCCATGTTATAAATAATTCTTTTAAGTAAGAGTACTAAATGGGATGTTATTTAGGAGAGATGTAAGAGATATTTCACTCTGATAGAAAATCATATTTCACAATTTTCAAATAAAAGGAACTATTATGGTCATAAGAAATGTAATTATGAATCCTCGAAAAAATTCATCTAAAATGATGTAATATCCACGTATGTTAAGATTTGGTCTCTATATAATCCTTAGATCGAACTATAGAGAATTGTATCAAAATAATAATTCGCAATAAAATTTATCATAAACCATCAAGAGAAATAATACGTATTGTTTCTTTAGAATATATTCACAATTGAGAACAATGTAAAATTAAGGTTACTATCATTTATGAATAGAAATACCATAACAATGGCATTGAAAACCTACATGAGGAAACATTGAAAATAAATTTCAAAAACAAATGTCAAACATATATGGAATTGTATTTTCTTCAAAAAGACACTTAAAATATTTTAAAATAATCTCAATAATATGAATATTTTTTATCCATGTAATTCCATACATTTCATATAAGTCAAAAACACATTCCATTCACACTCTTATTCAATGGTTAAATGTATAACACTTCAAAAAGTATAATAAGATTCCATGAACATAATTTTTTAAAAATTAGAAAATTATTAAAAAGTTTTTTAATAAATTATTTGAAAAAATTTATAAAGAAATCAGAAAATATTTTTATGAAAACAAAGATATGGATGAAAATATATTTTTTGACAGAATAATGAAATCATTTCATATATTCTTAAAAATATTCTATCAATCATTTTAAGTGCCAAAGAGAAAAAAATAGTATTATTACTTGAAAAGTTCATCAGTATCCATATTATAGGAAAATATATTAGGTGTAGGATAAATATATCAATCAATTACCCCAATGTATGCTTAAACATAAATAATCCTGAATAAGGATGAGATTGTGCAATCAACCAATATTAAATTGGTAAATATGGAATCATAAGCATTGTAAATGAAATAACCATAAAGGAAACATTAAATATCATTAATATAAAGTGATTCATTATATAAAATATAAATGGGTTAGTACATACAACATAATAAAGAAATAAGGTTTGAATATTGCGTGTGTCTCGGAAAAATAAATGTTAGATGAGAAACCCTTACCTCATGTATGATTTCTTTCATATGTTTCTAATCTAATTTATAATAAATATTGATTTTTGAAAATATATTCAATAACCATAATTATTTATATCTCTAAAAATATATTTTTTTCATATATTTTTTCATCACCCATTTATTACAAAATATGTAATAAAACCAATATTCCATGTGATAACAGTTTAATTTTTGATGTATCAATTTGTTTTCCTGTTTAAATCCTTTTAATATGAAAATGTATGGGTAATATCCAGAATGATTCTAAGTGTATAAATATCACATATATTAATTATATAATTATTCATAATATTCGATAAAATATAGAGGTAGAAAAATGAGTACACCTTTACTCGAGATGTTAGGACGTACGTATGCATGAACATTGTTTACATTTTTTGGAATGATAGAGAAAAGGAAAGGTAAATAATATTTTCCCATTATAGATTTATTATCATATAATATAAGAAATTTATATATTCATTTAATATATCCTTATTAACATATATGGAAAAAAAGAAATGATATCCATTTAACATCGCTTCATAGAGGCGGCAGTCCACCCATATAAAAGAGAAAGGTTCTCGCTTCGAAACAAATTAGAAAGTATTATTTTTGAATTAATATTATAATTACCAAATTAAAATTATGAAATAAATAAAATATATATGACTTAAATATAATATAAATTCTATCCATGAGGGTTGGTGAAGGATAAGTAATTATATCGACAAGAGAGAAAAAAGTCTTTACTACACATGATCGACAGCATCTTTCCCATTTAGTTGAAGAGGAGATGTATACATGTAATGGAATTAAAAAAATATAATTATACTTCATATACTAGTTTTATTTTTCTATAATTGTTTATGGATATTTTAAGGAGTTATATGATGGAATAAAATTAAAACAGATGGATAAAAACTAAATATATTCTTTGGATATTCTGTTTAGGTTTATACATTTTTCATTCCGGGATTTCGTTTATAATAAAATAATTACTATAGATAATGTGAAGATATTTAAATAATTTTATTGGGTAGGAATTTTTGGAACCAAATTGATTACTATTTTTGAATAGGATATTGTAGGGGGGATACTTTTTACATGTTTAACAATAAATTGTACCCATATATACCACATGAAAAAGAAATAAAATAAATAAATATTGAAACTGGAATGATATATTGTATAAATGGATATAAAAAATGGAATTTAATAATTTTTTGTTTATTTTAACACTTATATTGTTTGTTTGACCCCCTTATAAACCTATTTTATCTCCATTAATGGTAAGTATATTTTTCTATTTTACATTTAATTATGGGTAAATAATATATTTTACTCATTATGTATTATCCATTTTAATTATTCCAAAATGGGTATCCATTTTTATAAAATCTATTTACCTATACATTATGATTTTATTTAATGATAAACCCCTAGATGAAAAGAAAAATTAGTCTTCCAAAGGAATGGTTTTTTTAAAGTACAAACAGATATCATATTAAAAATGAGAATATAAATGATTCTAAGTAACTAAATTTTAAAAAATATATTATGATATAACTAATTTTACATATAATATATTTATAAAAAATTGTAAATTGTAATTTTTTTAAATAAACACGAAATATTCAATCAAAATATGTATTTTTCTCTATTTGTTGAAAAATTAACATTTCCAAAAATTTAAAATAATAATTGTATGTAATTTTTATGAAGATAATTAATTTTTTTTATTATTTTTAAAAGTAAATTTAATAAAATATTTAAACATTATTTTCAATATATGTGCACAAAATCGTACAAAACCAGTTTTTAGAGATATAAGTTTCTTAAGTATACCAGTAGGTTTATTCTTCTCTCATGCTTAACTATAATACTAGATTAAAGATAAAAAAAATTATTTTATTTATTATATATAAAATTCTCTAAAAACATTCTCTAATAATGATTAAATTAATTTTTTATGAAAAAGACCCATTACATGAATAAAATAAAGGTTTCCAGAAAAAAATTCCTTTTAATTTTGACTGAATTTTATATTCATTTACAATTAATTGATAGCAAAAGTGTTTTTTTTTACATTTTTAAAAAATATTATTATCATAATTTTTTTAGTTCAATTCAATGTCACTAATATAATGGGTGGTTCTTAATGGTCATATTTAAATAGTATATTTCATATACATTTATGATTGGCCTTCTATGTCATATGCACTATCACAAATATTGTTAGTCTTTTATAATATCATGTTTTAATTTATGAAATTATATTAAAGAGGTTAAATTCATTTAAAAGCATTATATCAAAAAAAGTTGGGATTTTACTATTTTGGAGTAAATATAGTGGATTATGTTATAACTAAATTTATAGAAATGTGTTGAGAAAGATGACTATAATTATTCCGAAAATAAAATAATGTCTTGTTGTGGCAACATTTATACTGAGTTAAATTTCTGAAAAAACACAATATAAATTATAGTTAATTTAGCTAACCTCTTTCACCTCCCAAAAATTCTTATGAAGAGACTTTGGTGATACTATACCTTATGAGATATCCCAAAGATACCGATGGATGGAAAAAATTCCAAGGGACTCATGAGGATTTGGGAGGCAATTTTCTAGTTGAAAGATAAAACATCCAAAATATATAAATAATAACCATCCAAAACCATATATGATTCATGAGTAAAAATATAATCTCAAAACATAAAAAAAATAAACCATATAAAAGTACAAGAGGAATTCAAATTCCATAATCAAATAGAACCAAAAGACCACAAAACATAAAAATCCCGCTTAACAACAATAAGTAACACCCATCATACTCTAAATTCTTACTTCATATCACATGACCAATTTATTAAGAAGAATCACTAATGAACTAATATACCTTGAATTTATATCAATAAATCAAGTCTAAATTATTTTTCCCAAAAATAGGTTATGTATGAACTCTTAAGGATTCCCTCAAATGGATTCCCTACTCACACCAATAGGAAAATAATTTTTATCCTAATTTATATAAAATAGTTTCAAATAAGTTACAATAGTTTATATAATTAAATTATAAATTATCTTTTTAACCATTTCCCATTTTATTTTTCAAATTCCATTCAATGTCCATGCTCACAACCAGACACACACACAATCAATATTGGTTTTACCTTTGATAGTGAAACATCACATCAATAATCCATCCCAATTTTTATAGTTGTAATTAATGAATATAAACCACCCCATTTTGATGGTTGAACATCAAAAACATAATCCATCAAAATTAACATATACAAAACCAGTTATGCACAAATAATACAAAAAAAAAACTCTAAATGAATTCATTTTTATAATTTAACAAATTTTTTACATGCATCCAATACCAAACCTCAATTTGAAACCATTAATTTTAAACAATGGACAAAGAGTATTCTGAAAACCAAATAAATTTTTCATAATTACTACAAAATAACAATATAAGTATTCATATTAATAATAACTCAAGGATATCCCCACCATTTCAATAAAATCAATTAATAAAATAAATCATTCATGTACTAAATTAGGTTGAGTTGAAAGTTAATCCACCAAGAAGACAATAGTTAGTGAATACAATGAGCGACACAACACTTCTTAAAGATATGATGACAACCAGTGTTCTATTTACTAGATTTAATATTATCTCATCATGATTTAGATAAAAAATCATATATCTATCCTTAATGGATTGGATATATAGTTAAAATAATGATAATATTATTAGATATATTAATAAAAAAATAATATTTACTTAACAATGAATTAAGATATCCGGCACTCTTTTATTTTATTTAATATCACTCTTTGATTGAAAGGGATCATATTTCAATATGGGACAAAACTTAAATTGAATTATTTAGAGAATAAGGGACTGATGAGGCATAATTTTATTAATTTGGATTATATCAACAAATTTAAGAGGTCAAAATTCATTCCACATAGATACAACACATGTCTTAGAAAACCAAGTTCCAACCATGTGGTGATAATATCTTAAATGAACCACTGAAAAAGATACCTCACATGATTAGAAAAACTGTGAACGAAACATAATTTTCACTCTATTTTAAGTTGTATATTTTTCCTAGGAATCCATATGATTTGTCCAAAACATATGCTAGACATGCACTTTCCCAGTTCTCAGTTTCTACCATCACATGGTTTCCTAGATGTGATGCATAGTTACTACAAACACTGCACATTTTTCACACCTACATGAATTCCTCAAAAAAATGTAACCCCATTAAAACCTACCAAAAAGACCAGATCATTATATAGAATAATAAAACATTAATAAATGTTCTTTTATCTGAAACTGGAGGTGATATAATTAATGTTTTTAGTTAGAATTTTTCAATCCCCATGGGTGGAATAAGAATCATTGTTTCTCATATTCTTTTGTGTTCACTTTATATCTTTTCCATTATTTATTTTTCCCATATAAAATAAATTAATCTTTTATGATTATATAATTTTATTAAAAAATTAATAATATAATCGTGATGAATTTTACTGATGTCGATGCAACTATTTTCTTCTTCGACTCATAAAAATTTATTTCCTAGTGTCAATTATTTCTCTTGAAGAATAAAATATATTTTTGTTCATTACAAGACATATTAATATTTTTTATAACTGAAATATAGTGTAAATTATCTATTTGTTGAAAAATTTTATTATTTACAATATTACGTTCCATTTGATTCAATGAAAGGATTTTGGACTACACATACTTGAAAGGTGATTATGTTTAAATGAGATTAATATATAATTTATTTTCAATATATAATATAAAAATTTACTAAATTAATAATTTAATATTGTATATTAATGATTAGATCAATAGATAAGTAACCTATCCTCGTATAAACAAGTATATTGAAGAGAAATTACCATTTATAAAAAGACATTATTTTTACATATCAATAGATGAGATATGATATATCATGAAAATGAATTTGTCTCTTTGTGACTCATAATCATTTCTATATCCATATCTATTATTACAATGCACTTGAAAATTTAATCATCCCTATGTAACATCAATTGAAATCCTTCTCTCATTATCTTGTTATAAGAGGGTTTGAACAAGTATATGGGATTTCAACTCATCGTTTAATTTTTTACATAGTGGTTCATGTTATAAAACAAATACACCACTGTTGGAATTATATTCCATCAACGACATGAAATGTGTCATGATGTATCATAATGTAATAATTATTTTCAATCCTTACTCTCTATATATAAAATATGATTTTAGTTTTATCCTTATTTCAAAAAAATGAATCATAATAAATTTTATTTATTAGTATCCCAATTAGTTTTTAAATCCTAATATTCCTCATCATTAGTTTCATAACATCCTATCACATGGTTTTTATAATATAAACTATCAAAATTCCTTTTCCCATAACATACACACAGTCTTGAAAATTTATTAAATTTGTTTTTAATTGGACTTAATTACAACCTATATTTACCCATATCCCTTTGATCTATTTTCTGGACTACCAAATCTGAAAATACTTGATGATAATTTCCTCAATGATTTGACTCATAATTACATCATTAAATGCTTGGTAGTAAACTGATTATTTGATCTCAGTTACGTCAATTCAAGAACACCTATAACAATTATTCTATAATTGAATGAACCCCAGATTATGATGGTCAAGTACTCTAGACTAGGGTAAAATTTTCACTCAGTTACTGGAAGGATACACCATCTTAATATTTAAATTGAAGGGTTTTTTAATTATGTGTAAACAATACATTTTATCTTTTTTACATTCTTTGTAATACGACATGTATTTTACATAAGTGATTAACCCTACGCAGATAAAGATTACCAATATTATAATATTTATTTTAATTCCATGATAAATTAATTAGTTTAGTGAGTTAATTATAGATAAATATTTGACCATGCTATTGAATGAAATAAAATAAATAAGAAATACTATAACCTTGTCTAATGCATTCTTTAACTAGTGGATGATAAAACAAACCATGACCATATAAAATTGAATATTATATCCATGATTGGTTCAAGTTTTATAATTAAACATATGATCATATGTACATCCTAGATTTGTTTAACAATATATATGAACAAAAACTGTCTCCATTTTCTAGAGATATGCATCTATTAAAAAAAATTACCCACACATTGGTGAGGGGGAAAATATTTGTTAAAATGGGTTTATATAAAATATGTAGTAGGAATAATGATATTTATATAATTATATAAGTTTATTGACTCACATGTTATTATTAAATTAAAATAATTGTTATAAAAACAATTATATACAAATAATATAAATTAACCAAACACATACAAAGGAACATCTAAGATCATGGTTATTAAAATACTTGTAATTAATAAGAATAAGTAAACTAAATAGAATTCACTTAAATTCATTATATATTAATAAAATAAATAAATATTTAATTGATTCAATTAGTTGATTAATTAATAAATTGCATTTATTTTAATAACCATATGATGGAGCTAAGAGATATCCATCATAAATGAATAAATGAAAATACGAGTCTTGACTGGTAATTATTGGTAATTACATATAATTAATTAATAATTTATTAATTATGAAAACCTAATTACATATTAAATACTTCAGCCATGAAATATATTTTTATTATTATAATTCATTAATTAAATATTATTTATGTAATTTAATTATGTTATTTTCTTGGTGACTGCACTACATGAAATAAAATATTATATGATATTATTCACTTGTTGTATATCGAAGATAAATGGATATAGACACAACATGTATCTCATCAAGATTAAATGGAATATTCTTAAAAACAACATGTCACGTACTCTTCGTTCCATGTGTTTGTTCCTTTTCCATGTGGAAGAGTCGTGTTCTTCAGATGTGGGAAATAATGATCCAAATAGCTCATATGTCTACTAAAAACCAATTATCTCATGAATAATTCATCATGTCTACCTCGTATGATGAATTTCACATATTTTACTACACACATACAATTTCATCGTAAACCATATATACTACCAGAAATTTTTCCTAGATACATCCCATGGGTTTCAATATATTGTGTACAATTCTAGTCCTATCAATACTCAGTCAAAATTGAATGCAGTGCATGTCATTTTTTCCACACACATAATTCATCATATAACATGTTTTTCTGTAAAAATAATGGGTACAAGACATATAAATTTTCTCACATGTTGTATATCCAGGCCTACCAACCATAATCACCAGTACCTTTTGATGGTATCTCTAACAATTCATCATTAGTTAATAATTTATTTATGATGATATGAATAATGGATGAATGAAATTAATAATTTTGAAACGTTTAAATTAAAATCTAGTTTAATTAAAAACATTCAAGAAGAGAAAAAATTTACAATTGACTATAATATATCAATGAATAATAAACTACAATAAACTATTATGTAACCCTATGATTCAATATGATTGATATGGGTGCATTAGAGGTAGTCAGGCAGGTGCCCAATAACGAGTTTTATTTAATCCATCAGATTCATCCAATAAAATTATATTAATTAACAATAAATGAATCAATGAGACAATATTACCACATATAATTTAAAATTAATTTGAATCGGGATTGAGAATTACATATCATTGATATTATTTACTCCTAAATGATTTATTTTATCCGTAGTATCATATTATCATTGCATTAGAATAAAATAGGAAATATTCGATATTTCAAAAATCCATACAAATACTATGCCACTATGTTCATCATCAAATAATTATCTGGGTTTTATTACATGTAAAACTGGTGCCTTTTCAAATTATCATCCATTGATCCACAAAGGAAATAAATGACTCTCTCTACACATTTTAGAGTAATGGTGGAGGACCTCTTTCCAATATTGAGATCATTCTAGGATAATTTATATATAGAGAATAAAAAAATTCTCTCAAGATAAGGTTATTTTTTGTTTGGATTCTATTATAAAATGATATTTTCATATACTTAAAAAATATGGTACGAGAAAAAAAATATTTTAAATGATCCCATATTAATAATTTAATCATTGGAGAAGATCATGTATAAACATTAATTATATTATTGTTTTTCATTTTACATGTAATAAACCCGCATGTAAAAAATATTATTTCCTTGAATAAGTAAATTATAATTTATATAAATAATATTTTATATTTCATTTCTCACAAAAACATTAATCTCGATAAAACATTCAAGAAAAATATAAATTTTTTTACAGTATTTATTTATGGAAATAAATAAATTTTACAACATTATATGAGGTCAAATAGATAAATATTATCATCACTATATGTAAAAATAAATATTTAAGTTAAACTCTCACATAAATAAATAAATAAATATTTTTGACCTTACAAATAGAACATATATAAAAAAAATATTATATAGTATTGTAATTACATGGAGAATAAATATTTGTTTGATATTCAAATCACATAATATTATATCGATTAATAGATAACTAAAAATATTTTATCAACATAAAAAGACTAATTATTAAATAATAAATTGAAATAAAATTTATTAATCATTTTAAATTCACATCGAATTTTAATACTGTTCTAGATACACTTATTGTATGGCTGTCGTAGTCCATGTACCAGTGGCACTATGCTACACCATATTATGTCCATGGTTAGTGTATAAAAACATCCAAGGGTTCTGTATAGAAATAATTTAGTGTCACAATGTCTTATAACCGTGTATGTTTGTCTACTGTATAATAAAAACCCATTTTCATGACACCTATAACAAAATGGATTTGATACTATTGTCTTAATCCTATATTCTTGATGAATATTTCTCTTTCTTTAAAAATTTTACATGCCCATTGGACATCATGGATGTGTATTTAATTAAGCAGTTTTATTCCCATAAAATATTATGCGATATCAAATTCTATTGAAAAATTTAAGGGTAAAATCCTTTATCACATTATTCATTAATGTAATATCATTCATGTCTCCCTAAACATATCCTACCTCACCATGAACATATAGTATGTAACGCCCCGACCCCAGCTATCCAAAGTCGGTGCATTACTTCGTAACATTGGCATGATCACAAAAGATCAAGTCTCAAAAGACGGATTAGTTTAGTGGCCTTGGAAATACTAGATACATTCATAAATGCTACATTACATAATAAAGTGAAAAACTAATAACAAAGTCTTCATAGTCCACACTCATATCTTCTACTGACTATCCCTGCACGTCATTCATAAAATACTTCTTCACATCCTAGAGAATATTAAAACATTGAAAGGGGTGAGCTCAGATGCTCAGTAAGGATAACAATATTGCGAAAGCTTTCACAAATAAACATAAACATTTAAGGAAATGTATAACTAAAACAAAATCCTTTTAAACTTGAACATCAACATAATATGGGAAAAGTAAAATGAGATAATTCCATTTACTTCATCACATGGATATTCTACTGGTCGAATAATCACATTAAATATCAATAACCACTTTCATAATGATGGAATGCATAATGCCAGACATTCTGAAACATTTTGTCAAGGCCTCAGCCAAGACCTATAAAATGATTAAGGCCTCGGCCAAAACCATAAATAAAATTGGGAAAGGCCCTCGTCCAATTCCACGTCTAGTTGTCTCATGAGACCTACCGATGCATCGAGGAGCTGTAGCGGGCTCCACCCGTCACTTATTAAGTCCAATGCATTCCTCATATGAATAGGTTTAAACATAACATAAACCATAACATAATTTCATAACATTTCTACATTTCAATCATAAGATATCAATACAACACATTGATATAATAAAAACACTTTGAAAACCATTTTCAATACCAAAATAAAAGATTGTTAAAACTTTGAGTTTATTTTTCATTAAAAAAAGTGTTGGCTTGTAGAGGAAGCCGAAACCCAAATAATGGTCACGGCGGTGGATAATTCATTGTCACCGCATATGTATGGAAAAAAACATCCCCTTTTTGTCGTTTAGTAAAACGCTTCTATATAAAAAAGATTCCTTTTGAATAAACGTAAAAGTCAAAGGGGTTTATACACCATATAAAAGAATGTTGTGTATAAAACCAAATATGCCTCAATGAAAGGATATTGAGACGAAGTCTTTAAAAAGATCATTTTTAAAATAAAATAGATCTATTATGTGTATTCACTATAGGTACACATAATGAATTTAAAAATACAAAACAGGACAAAATAATATCATGACATAATTTGAAAGTAGGAGATTAACCCAAAGAATGGAAGTTGGGTTAAGGAATTCCCTTACCTCGTGTCCGACTAGACTCAACCGTTCTTTAACGTCCTGAATAATAAACTAGAGTTAATATATACCTTATTAATAACCATTTTCAATTTCATTATCCTTTTTATATCACTTATTACAATGTTATGAACATTATGTAATTATTTAAGTTAATAACGGTCGTTTTGTCGATCTTTGGTACTTGAGTGAATAATAAACTTCTTATAATTACAAGTTGTTCATGTGGTGAAATATCCATTATATCCAGATTTATATTCATGATGTAGTTATCATATATATCATATATATCCAGTATACATATTCATTCATAATATTACGTAACATTTAGAGGTAAGAAATGAAATGCACCGTTCATGGAGACGGTAAGCCGTACGTACGCATGAACGCTACTTTCATTTCTATTTCGTATTTAATGGAATGAAATCATAATGATATAAATGTATAATATAATTCCAGTATAATATATCATATAATATCATTTACTTCATCCTTTATACATCCCACATATGGCATTAACGATTCACATCACTTTGAGGGGCTGGTAGTCCGCACTTCCTAAAATGAAATTATCGCGTTTACCCATAATGGAAATCATAAAGTATGCCATAAGTGAGAAATACTGAAGCATAAGGAAAACATAAACATATTAAATATCATATATAAATATATTTACATGTTAATTTCCACCTTTTAAGGTGTTTTATGAGTGTTGAACAATCATCGTTTCGTGAGGCAGAAATTCACCATCCACAGAAACTGTATGTTCTTTAACCATTAGATGTAGGTGTGTGTAAGTGTAGCTCGAATACTTATTTTAACAAAATCCTAGTATATATAGGATACTTGTTTTGTTACAAATGAAATGAATAAAAAGAGTTTATGGTGTTGGAGAAGCTAAATAAAACAAAACAACATTAGAGAAGACATTACCTTAAAATCGGGTAACTCTTTTTAATTTGAGCCAAAGGATTCCTTGGGAAGAGTTCTGCCCAATGTGAGGCTTCTATGAGTAAGGGAGGGAAGTTGGGAGAGTATTTTGGCAGAGTTTGGCCTAGGAAAATGGCTTGAAAGTGTGAATGAGGTGGTAGATGTGGGGGCCTTTTATAAGAGGAGAGGATGGGCACTCTTGGAAAGTAAGGAAATGTTAGATTATTATACAATGCTTTTCGGATTCCAAAGGTCCCACACTTATCTAATTATAGGATAAGGTGATAAGGGTTCGAAATATACTCATCCAATTGTTTTTTGACAAGTATAAGACTTGGAGTTTACATTATCGTTTCATTTTATTTAAATCGTTAATTAATGAGGTAATCGCTGCATCATCATGGTGTCATAAATAATTTAATTTATTTAATGTCCAAAAATTATAAAAAAAATACTATGATGTAGGAAATCTCTGTAGCTTTCCAATGACTATTTATAGTCAATAATATGACTTGTATAACCACATTTAATTTTTTTTAGTAAACCATTTCATGTTTGTGTCATTTTTTACTTTAACATTAAATATAAGGTATTTTTGTCATTTTCCAACTAAAGTGGCTCCATGGGGTCCCCAAGTTGACCCATGGATTTTCATGGTCGGACATGCCACTTCTAATTAGGGTAGTACATGTTTCATGCTCACATCATATTATTAAAACATTATTTTTACCTTAAACTACACTAATTACCTCTAATCGTGATTAAGAACTTAAAAGTTACTATTCACCAAAAAATTATTTTAATCTCATTGAACCACATTTTACTTCTTAATGACAACCATGTATGTCGGATTTTTGAAAATTAAATCACAGAAGTGGTAATATTTCATTTAAATGAAAAAAATCAGTTATTTAACTACCACTTAGTGGTTTCACTATTCATCAAAAATTGAAGTTTTTCAGAAAAATTCCATAATTTCACCCTAAGATATAATTGATATTCCAAATTCAAAAATTATTTCTAT
Organism: Viscum album; assembly: GCA_963277665.1. NCBI lineage: Eukaryota > Viridiplantae > Streptophyta > Magnoliopsida > Santalales > Viscaceae > Viscum > Viscum album. Next base: position 385,508,019 of record OY728148.1, on the reverse strand, counting down.
TTTACAAAATTCCAAACATATAAGATTCATTAATTAATTTTATAATTAATTCCCGCTTTCACAACAAATAGCGTGTATTTAAGAAACAATATATATCAAAAGAATGACAATTTTTATGTCCAATTTCAATGTTAAATTAATTCTAATGACCACAATTGGATAAAATAGTAAAAATATATTCTAATTATACTTTAAAACCACTCAATAGTTTATGTTATCAAAATAAATTATTTTTATTAAAAAAGATTTTTTCAGTATTTTTTACTATTCATAAAAAATGGAAGTTCTCAGAAAATTACAAAAAATTCAACTTAGGATAATAACGATATTACGAATACAAAAATTAGGTCCATTTTGAAATATAAAATTTCTATAATTTTAAAAAGTGGGTATTACTATTCATAATGGCTTCTTTGATTAGTCGCGGTGTGTTAGAACTCGAACTTGCGTACAATGCAAGCTATTGTATTATTGAAAGAGAGGCGTATCATGGAAGCTCGGGGTGTTACATTCTCCCCTGCTTCAATAAATTGCATCCTCACAATTTGAAATTTTTCTTTGAAAATAAAAGGTTGAAAATAGAAAATACCTTTTTGGAAAACCCACATCGAAAATAAGATTAATAAAAATATAACATTAAAAGAAATAAAGATAAGTACAAAGGTCATCGGAGATAGCTCATACTAGGATTCTATGAAAATATGGATATGGAAGAAAAAAACCATCAAGGATTGATGGAGAGTTGTAGAAAATTGGATTAGGAGAAATTTAACCACAAGAAAATCACAAACTTGTGATTGGTTAAACGATCATTGAATCCCCAGTTGGAAAAGTTAACCAACAACGTTTTTGTTTTAAGTTAACTTTGTTAAAGTTGAGGAGTTTATTTAGGGGATTTACTGAGAACGTAAGGGAATATACATACTTATCATGTATACTTTTATAAAAAAATTTACCACAAACCCATCTTTCACTCTAAAAGGTAATAGAACTAAAAAATACTCTATTTATCCTTATTGTATAAGGTTATAAATATTACCACATACCATTTAGATTAGTAAAACTATTTTTTAATAACCAGGGACTTCCTATAGGCTAGTGGTAAGTAATAAAGGCATGTTGCACTATGGTTGTGGGTTCAAGTCCTATAGCTTTGTCCGACGCGACGGGTTATGCCCCACCATGCAGGTTGTCCTTTTCCAAAAAATATAGTATTATAGTATTCCAAAAATAATCTTCAGAAATGTTTTAACCTTAAATAATACTATTCAAAGTTCAACTTAACCCATTCCAACCTTTATAGTTATCCAAAATACCTCCGTCCAGACTTTCTCTGAAAGGTCCTTAAATTCCAAAATCTATTGTAACATTATATTCCCCAAACAAAGTAAAGTTTCTCTTATTGTCACATACTAAAAATATGATTACCTTCTTCATATTAAAACCTTAATGAAAACAACAAGTACTGCAGTACAATCCTTATATACTCCATAATTATTATAACCAGTACATCATTGATACAACACTCAAATGAAAAAAATTCATTAATAACAACATAAGAACTATAATCTTTTATCCTCATCTGTGGTAGTACTATAACTTGATTATTATCCAATAACATCATTTGGGGAATACTCTGATGATTTGGACATTGGTTTGCGCAGTGTCCCCAATCCTTGCAGAAGAAGCATTGTACATTTGAAACCATTTTCTTACCCTTGCAGTCACGCACATTGTGTCCTTTTTATCTACACTTATAACAAACTCCCATTCCCTTTAGGCAAGCTTCATGATGTTTCTTCCCACAATTACCACATATTGGAAAATTCTTCTTTCCCCTCATCCCTTTATCCATCAGTCTCTCTTCCATCCCTTTCGTCTCTTGCTTCGCTTCAAAGCCATATGACTCGGAGATTTCATTACTTATCTTATTAACACATGATACTATTTATTCATATGTTGAGAACACATGGGAGACTATTTCTCTTCAAAATGTTAGCTTAATACCGTGAAAGATATGATCATTCTTACTCTTTGGATCATACATATTGCTGAAGTTCACATTCCTTCTACTGGGCGCCATTTCTATACAATGGCATAAACTAGGATAGTTTATGAATTGCAATGAATAATTCCAAACTTGTAAAATACTTAATGTAAATTGAACGGTTTATGGATATAATCCATAATCATAAGAATGTTTTCTTTGAGGAAGTATATACTCATAAACCCTACATAATGGTTTGTAAAGAAAATGAGAATTATCCTAAGCAAATCCTCAGGGAGTGTCGTAACCAAGAGTGCAGCAAGGCCTGTTGTCGTGCACCAGTTCCCGTTTGAGTCTAGCTCAAAGCTGTGTTTTCGGGTTTTACCCCTAGGTACATCTGTTCCAGAGCTGCCTCTACCTGCTCGTATCCAGACAGGGATGTATTGCTCGGAAAACATACAAAATCTCTATAATACCAAAATTCTAGGAAGTTCTTCTATACTAATTCTCAAAGTCTATCTTTGGGCTATGTGCTCTAATTAGAGTTAATCTAAATCTAGCTTCCAAGGTTAGTACTAAAATGCCTCTGATACCAACTATAACGCCCCGACCCCAGCTACCCAGAGTCGGTGCATTACTTCGTAACATTGGCATGATCACAAAAGATCATGTCTTGAAAGACCGATTTGTTTAGTAGCCTTGGAAACACTAGATACATTCATAAATGATACATTACATCATAAAGTGAAAAAATAATAACAAATTCTTCATAGTCCACACTCATATCCTCTTCTGACTATCCCTGCATGTCATTCATAAAATACTTCTTCACATCCTGGAAAATATTAAAACATTGAAAGGGGTGAGCTCAGATGCTCAGTAAGGATAACAATATTGCGGAAGCTTTCATAAATAAACATAAAAATTTAAGGCAATGTATAACTAAAACAAAAGCCTTTTAAACATGAACATCAACATAAAAGGGAAAAAGTAAAATGAGATAATTCCATTTACTTCTTCACATGGATATTCTACTGGTCGAATAATCACATGCAATATCAATAACCACTTTCATAATGGTGGAATGCATAATGCCAGACATTCTGAAACATTTTGTCAAGGCCTCGGCCAAGACGTCTAAAATGATTAAGGCCTCAGCCAAAACCATAAATCAAATTGGGAAAGGGCCTTGGCCAATTCCACATCTACTTGTCTCACGAGACGTACTGATGCATTGAGGAGCTGTAGCAGGCTCCACCCGTCACTTATTAAGTCCAATGCATTCTTCATATGAATAGGTTTAAACATATCATAAAACATAACATAATTGCATAACATTTCTACATTTTAATCATAAGATATCAATACAACACATTGATATAATGAAAACACTTTCAAAACCATTTTCAATACCAAAATAAAAGAAAGTTAAAACGTTGTGTTTATTTTTCATTAAAAAAAGTGATTTCTTGTAGAGGAAGCCGAAAGCCAAATAATGGTCACGGCGGCGGAAAGTCATTGTCGCCGCATATGTACGGAAAGAAAAACATTCCCTTTTTGTCATTTAGTAAAACCCTTCATATAAAAAAGATTCCTTTTGAATAAATATAAAAGTCAAAGGGGTTTATACACCGTATAAAAGAAAGTTGTGTATAAAACCAAATATGCCTCAATGAAAGGAGATTGAGACGAAGTCCTTAAAAAGATCATTTTTAAAATAAAATAGATCTATTATGTGTATTCACTATAGGTACACATAATGAATATAAAAATAAAAAATAGTACATAATAATATCATGACATAATTTGAAAGTAGGAGATTAACCCAAAGAATGGAAGTTGGGTTAAGGAATTCCCTTACCTCGTGTCCGACTTCACTCAACCGTTCTTTAACCTCCTGAATAATAAACTAGAGTTAATATCTACCTTATAATGAACCATTTTCAATTTCATTATCCTTTTTATATCACTTATTACAATGTTATGAACATTATGTAATTATTTAAGTTAATAACGGTAGTTTTGTCGATCTTTGGTACTTGAGTCAATAATAAACTTCTTATAATTACAAGTTGTTCATGTGGTGAAATATCCATTATATCCAGAATTATATTCATGATTTAGTTATCATATATATCATATATATCTAGTATTGAAATTCATTCATAATATTATGTAACATTTAGAGGTAAGAAATGAAATGCACCGTTCATGGAGACGGTAAGCCGTACGTACGCATAAACGCTACTTTCATTTCTATTTCGTATTTAATGGAATGAAATCATAATTATATAAATGTATAACATTATTACAGTATAATATAGCATATAATATCATTTACTCCATACTTTATACATCCCACATATGGTGTTAACGATTCACATCACTTTGAGTGGGCGGTAGTCCACACTTCCTAAAATGAAATTATCGCGTTTACCCATAATGGAAATCATAATGTATGCCATAAATGAGAAATACTGAAGCATAAGGAAAACATAAACATATTATATATCATATATAAATATAGTGACATCTTATTGACCGCCTTGGAAGGTGTTTTATGAGTGTTGAACAATCATCGTTTCGTGAGGCAGATATTTGCCATCCACAGAAACCGTATGTTCTTTAACAATTAGATGTAAGTGTGTGTAAGTGTAGCTCGAATCATTCTTATAAAAACATCCTAGTATATTTAGGATACTGGTTTTGTTAAAAAAGAAATGAATAAAAAGAGTTTATGGGGTTGGAGAAGCAAAATAAAACAAAACAACATTAGAGAAGACATTACCTTAAAATCGGGTAACTCTTTTTGATTTGAGCCAAAGTCTTCCTTGGGAAGAGTTCTTCCAAATGTGATGATTCTAGGATTAAGGGAGCGAAGTTGGGAGAGTATTTGGGAAGAGTTTGGCCGAGCCAAATGGCTTGAATGTGTGAATGAGGTGGTATAGGTGGGGGCCTTTTATAAGAGGAGAGGAGGGGCACTCTTGGAAAGTAAGGAAATGTTACATTATTATACAATGCTTTTCGGATTCCAAAAGTCCCACACTTATATAATTAGAGCATAAGGTGATAATGGTTCTAAATATACTCAGACAATAGGTTTTTGACAAGTTTAAGCCTTGAATTTTACATTATCGTTTCATTTTATTTAAATCGTTAATTAATGAGGTAATCGCTGCATCATCATGGTGTCATAAATAATTTAATTTATTTAATGTCCAAAAATTATAAAAAATATACTATGATGTAGGAAATCTCTTTATGTTTCCAATGACTATTCATAGTCAAAAATATGACTTGTATAACCCCATTTAAAAATTGTTTTAGTAAACCATTTCATGTTTGTGTCATTTTTTACTTTAACATTTAATAAAAGGTATTTATGTCATTTTCCAACTAAAGTGGCTCCATGAGGTCCCCAAGTTGACCCATGGATTATATTGTTCGGACATGGCACATATAATGAGGGTAGTACATGTTTCAAGCTCACCTCATATTAATAAAACATTTTTTTTACCTTAAACTACATTAATTACCTCTAATCGCGATTAAGAACTTAAAAGTTACTATTCACCAAAAAATTATTTTAATATCATTGAACCACATTTTACTTCTTAATGACCACCATGTATGTTGGATTTTTGAAAATCAAATCACAGAAGTTGTAATATTTCATTTAAATGAAAAAAATCAGTTATTTAACTACCACTTAGTGGTTTCACTATTCATCAAAAATTGAAGTTTTTCAGAACAATGCCATAATTTAACCCTAAGCAATAATTGATATTCCTAATTCAAAAATGATTTCTATTTTACAAAATTACAAACATATAAGTTTAATTAATTAATTTTATAATTAATTCCTGCTGTCACAACAAATAGCGTGTTTTTAAGAAACAATATATATCAAAAGATTGACAATTGTTTATGTCAAATTTCAATGTTAAATTAATTCTAATGACCACCATTGGATAAAATAGTAAAAATATATTCAAATTATACATTAAAACCACTCAATAGTATAAGTTATCACAATAAATTATTTTTATTAAAAAAGTTGTTTTCAGTATTTTTCACTAATCATAAAAAATGGAAGTTCTCAAGAAATTACAAAAAAAATCAACTTAGGATAATATCGATATTACGAATACAATAATTAAGTCCATTTTGAAATATAAAATTTCTATAATTTTAAAAAGTGGGTATTACTATTCATAACGGCTTCTTTGATTAGTCTCGGTGTGTTAGAAATCGAACTTGCGTACAATGCAAGCTATTGCATTATTGAAAGAGAGGCGTAACGTGGAAGCTCGGGGTGTTACATAGTAGCATAGTTTTCACTAATAAATCAAAGTACATGAATCATGATATGAACTAATAATAATCTTCAGTATTGAGGAATTTTATGCATATCTCCATATAATGAAATCCAAAAAATATATAACTATGGATTTCCTATTGGTAGGTCCTTTCTCATAATCTCTTGTTCTGATTATTATTTATGGCTTATAACATGATAAAGTGTCTCAATGTAAAATAATTATATACCCCACATAGAAGATACCATTTTTTTCATGGAAAACGATATCATCTTGAAATATAACATATATTTATTAATACAATTATCGAATTTTTAGGTTCTTAGTATAGAGTAGAAATACTATGAGATTTCAGTGATACATATAACCCTCATAAATTACTACATAAACAACATGTAGAATAACAAGGATCATACGGTAAGATATAAATTTTTTATTCTAAACTAAGAATATTTTTTTAATTCAATAGTAGTTGTTTATTGGGCACCAATTACAAAAACAAAATAAAATACCAATATGGAAAATAAATCCTCAAAAAATATCCTAATTTTCATCATATTAAGTTCACAGTACCCTTTTATATCAATTCATAATATCCATGACATTTATACCATTATTAATAACCTTTTAATACTTAACTAATAGTGACCACATATCCTAGTGCTGAAAAAATAATTTGACCCTTATTATAATGAAAAATATCATTTATAATAGGTTATATACATTACTTTATTAAATTTGGGATAATAGTCTATCATATTGAGACCCCTACATTAAAAATTCAGCTTATAAATGAAATGAATTTCTCCTATGATAAATGATTCAATAATCATTTTTCATAGGAATAATATATATATATATAATATTAGGTTTCATGAGTAAACTATTAAATATTCAAATGCTTGGGATACCTTTTGGGAATTAATTCATTGTATTGTGATAATATTTGGGATGCTAGAAACTAAATGGTGTATGGGTTAATAAGAGATTATAACATTTCAAATAGTTGAATATATTTATATATATAAGAAAATAAATCTATCTTATGTGACTCATGAGAATAAATTTTTCTAATATTTCCTTCCAACATCACGTCGATATAAATAAATATACAAAACACACAATATTTTTGTGAGGACCATGTTCTAAAGAGGAATAAAAAATTCATTTGATTAATAATAAGGAATGTATTTTCATTATCCTCTATTTTTATATATAATATTATATAAGTTTTTATGTCATCATTGAACACTTAACTATTTTCTAACATCCCAATAATTCCCATAAACATCCCACTTACAGTACAAAATCCCTCATTCATTCTTCATGTCATGGTTTATAAATAAGTGATGAAGAGATCAACCATGGAGAACTTATTGATATTCAACTAATAGTTTATGAAGTTCTTCCTAGAAAGAAAAATATAATAAATCTCAATAAAAATACTAATTGGTGCCTTTTTTCTTCAAATCCATACGCAAACATACAAATTGAATAATATCATCAAGAACTCATGTTCATCAAAAATAGGATTTTTAGTCTCAGTTTGTCATTCATATTCAAAATATTTATTATGATAAGTTTTACCTATATACTATAAAATAAAATAGAATTATATTCTTCAGATAGTCTCATTGAAATTCATTATAGTGCATCACACCAATAACCATTAAGTGGTATTTTAAAAAAAAAATATGAATAACATTATCATGAATTATTTTATAAAATGTTTTAAAACTATTAATAATTTTTTATTTGTGGTATTTTAGAATAAAAATTATATATTTAATATAGAAGTTTATATTTTTAATTTTTCATCATTTTATTATTTTAATAATTTTATACATTTATTTAAAAAATATAATGATAGACCCTCCTGACACATTCCTATACCACCTCCCCTACCCCAAAACTAGTGTAGTAAACACTATGTTTTTATGGACCTATGCTAGTATAACCGACATTAGCTTGCAGTTAATATTATTAAAAATAACCAACAAATACATTTTGAAAAGAGTCAAACCCCCACCATCTTGGTAATAAGGTTTTAATTAATCCACTATCATAGGAGATGACTGATTGACATATATATGAATTTATTTATTTATTCATGCATGAATACAAACATTGTTATATAATTAAAATGATTACCTATTACAATAAAATCTATAAAAAAGTAAACTAGAAAAAATAAATTAAATAATAAAAAAATAATCGATATGAATTCCATTTTTTGGGAATAATCCCTATGTACAATACGAGGGAACATAATCTCACTATATCTAAGAGAATAATGATAGGTCACTCACACACTCTAAGAGACCGTTTCTAAATATTATCAGTTAATCAAAAACAATGCAATAACATGAAACATTTTAATTATACCCAAATCCACATGGGTTCATACTATTCTACAATACATATAGTGTTAAACTTTATAGTGGTACACATTAGTAAATCCCTTTTGTATTCGACACTCATTTTATTGTCCATATAACTATTGTTCATTATGTTACTATTTGATGTCATATATTCTTCAATTCCAAAAAAATTGTGTTGGGGGCCTTCAACCACTGACTACAACATTACTACATCATTAGGACCCCTAGTGACATCACATTAGAGGAAGAAATATGAATATTTCATTACTATTTTATCATAAAATACATTAACCATTAGATAAAATTTATCCAATGGATTATGATGGATTCCTCTTTGGATAAAATAACTGGTAACCACAAGATGACTTCCTCATCCACATGATGTGACCTTACTAGATTTATTTATGCGATCAATACCAAAAATACAAGAGAATACATTATGTTTTATGACATTAGAGAGTATGAATTTTTTCAATATAAGTGATTTTATATGATGGATTGGATTAATATCAATAGAATATCACGTAAATCTTCTTGAATACTATTTATAGTTGAAAAATAATATCTAAAAAAAACACTATTAATGGGTTTGTAACATCCAAAAATTTTACTATATATATATATATAAATATAATGAGTTATGTATATTATTACACATAAAAAACCAACAAAATAACAATGGAATGTTTAGTAAAATTATTAAATTTAAACTTTTTAATGTATTTTTTAAATTAGTATTTTTAAATGGATGTAACCATATTATGAACTCAGGGAATTAAATGGAGATAAATGGCATTGGTACCTGAAGTATCCCATATGAAGATCATTTGTACAAGTATAGTTATGATGTTATATAAATAGTTTTTTACCTAACATGGAAAAATACAATCACCTAATAATTTGTTTTGAGAGAAAAATAATAGGAGAGATAAATTTAATCTCATATAAATTACAATGGGGTCTATTATAGAAGAATCACAACCTATTACTACCACGAGAGAAAAAAATGCATAAACTTTAACAATGATCTTTAATGTATATGTAACTAGTAATTAAGATGTCTTAAAAAATAAATTTTTAATGTAATAAAATTTTATAACATTAATTTTATACACTGTTTAGTTTAAATTTTTACGAAAAATAATGCTTGTTTACCTATCCATTTTTAAAAATAACAACAATTTTTTTTTTATAAAAGTTGATTATTTATTATCATTATTTTATGATACTAAATTTTTCATGAGTAAAATATATTTAGGATATTATAAAACCAATAATTCAATTTTTATAAGACTTTAACTAATAATATGAAAATTAAATATATAAAAAAACAATTTCCCTATTAAATATTTCTTCATTATCTTTTATATTTACATATAACTGTTTTATTCATAAAAAATGGAACATAAGTTTTATAAAATGAAATGAATACATAGATATAGTATATTAAAACATTCGTAGCATAATTGTTTTTCTTAAATATTTATTTATTGGTGAACAGTAAAAAATTCTAATTTTTCTAAACCTATCATTTTATGAAATTATCATAGTATAAGATTGAATTATATGTTTTTAATTTATTTTTAATATATAAATATATATTAATGATGTAAAAATTATTCATTAAAAAATAATATATGGAATTTATAAAAACCATTTTTATCATTTTCCAAACATATGTAATATTTTACTTTTGAAACTATTTCATTCACCTATTATAAATATTAGTTTTCAGCAAATATGGAAATAAAAACTAATCAAATTAATTTCATTAGTATATAAACACAGTATTAATATTAAATAAGTACAATTTCATGTTTAAAAATAAAGTATTTAGGATTATTTTACTCCAAAACCCTCTAAAAATAATAATATACCATTTTTGATCCATTGACCCCTTAATAGGGTCACAACCTCACTATGATTTAATGGGTATTTAAACAATCTACAATTTCCTACACTAATAAATGTGGAAGACAAACAAACCATCAAGACCAATATATGTTTCAATTTCCTCACAAAACACTACCCAATTTACCCTTTCTTTCAGTATCTTTATCATTAATAATATATTCACATCTATAAGTTATATCAATCCCTTCATTTCCAAGATAACTTTTTATGGAAATTCCATGCTCCCGATTAGAGTAATTCTTACTAAATTCTCTTATTTTATTAATCCTACTATTCCCCATCAAATTTTTTCTATATATGAATGTATAATAAATTCAGTATTATTTACATTATTTTTTTGTAATAATTAAATAAAACATTGTTACCTCTATATAAAAAAATTCAAATAATAAATATGTTGTCACATATTTCTGCAGACTATCACCAACACGAATTGAAATGTTGATTATAAATATTATATAACCTTGATTATTAAAAATATTTCTTTAATGGTAACATTTAATATATTTAACATTAATAAAAATATTAAAGGTTAAATTATTTTATTTTTATACCCCTACAGTTCTTTGGAAAATGGTTGGTTTTAACTTTTACTTGGGGACTACCACCTCCACAGAAGGAAGTATTTTTTCCCATAGCCACCAAATATGGATGATTTTAAAAATGATCTAATTTATAAGATTTATATTAGTGGAACTATTATATTTTATAATTATAATATTTTATAATATATAATAAATATTTATAATAAGTTATAGTAGTAAATATAACCATATCAAATTTACATCTCTTGGAACATTTCTTAATTGGAGGAAATTTTGGAAACTAATAAAACTATATATATTATTTTCCAATGGAAGAATAAATTATTAAATCATGTAAATGTATTGATATCATGAAACTATTATACAAAAAGTTGAATTTACCCAACATTCAAATAGAGTTATAGAGAAATTCACTAAATGACCAAAATAAACTAGCATAAGAAAAAACATTTAATAAAAAAATAAATAATGATAAATAAACAGAAAATATACAATTAAATATAAATGTATAATTATATTAATAAATATTTAATAATCATAATATTTATATCTTGGATGTTAGGTGAACATTAATTACAAATTAGGACCTAAGGTAAGGGTTTTTGTATATAAATGTTGTTTTCTTGTTATATGATTATTGTTCAATAATTGTTCATTTTATTGTGTTGTATGTATTGGACATTAAATTAATCATTTTATAAATTTAATTAATAAAAAGTTATTTAAAAATCCATTTAATATTCTACCTTCTTTTGATTTTTTATTTTAAATATTGTGATATTTTAAGGGATTTTATTAACTGAAACACTCTTTATTTGGGTTCATGAGTACAAAATATATTTATTGCATCAACCATTTCACGTCGGTTATTTATAACCGATGTGTAAAGCCATGTATATTGTTTTATGATATTGGTTATATTTTAACTAATGTAAAAAATGAATTATATCTTTGTATCACTTTGCTTATAAAATATCCAACGTGAAAAATAATTTTTCTCGCTTCATCATGTCAGTTATTATATAACTAATGTGAAAAGTGAATTTTTTAAGTCAGTTATAGAATAACCAATGTTATACATATGATTAAATTTCATTATAATGTATTTTACTAAATAACCTATATGATAAATAATTTTAATGTTTAATGATGACATTTTTTGAGTCATTTTGGTGTTTTTAAATCAAGCGATGATGACTCGGTTATCTATTATACTGAAACACTTAAATCATTTTTCATTCTCCTAGCTTCCTACCTCATTTTTCAATCTTAATTCGTCATCATTTATATTGGTGCATTTATCTGATCTACTTGCTACCCTCATGTAATCCTCACACATCTCAATTCTAGTCATTTTATTTAATGGATTTAAATCTCTACATTTGGTGATTTCAGTGACTAAAATATCACGATACCATCTTGTTTCATTTCCTCAAGTTATTTCATTACATATTAAGATAGAAAATAAGTAAGAGTCTAATCCATGGGATAATTTATGTGGGACATGGTTTGTATTCCTATTATACACTATTTATTCACTATAAGTCAATGTTTTACACGTTTAACTAAATTTATAGTTTTTTTATATTCTTTCACCATTCATGGATCCAATATAATCCTTTATTCTTGAAAGGTGATCCTATTTGATATTGAAAATCATGTACACTTTTTAAACATCATGCAACCACTCAAGTGTTTTTAATATGGATGGTAAACAGGTTTGATGTTGTGAATCTATTTATAATTCTCCCAAATGAAACACCTTTATATTTTTACTCCTCTATGGGACACCATTATCTATACAAGGAATACTATTCTTAGGTAAAAGTCATGTATCGATGATATATTTCCCAAAAAATTTATCCTTTAAATGGTTTCTTCAAAAATTAATCACTTAATCATAACCATTTTATTGTAATGTGATGGTGAAAAAACTTAATATATCAACCAACATTTAAAAAAAGATAATCAGAAATGGAAAATTGTCAACAAATGAAAAATTTTGATCCAATGAAAAATGACAATTACAAATTAATATATGAATCCTAAAATACCACATGTATGTTATGGTTTATAGATAATAAATATCTTCCTCATTCAAACAATATAAGTTCATTAGTTTTATTATATATATAAAATAATATTCAAAAAATAGAAACCTCAAAATCATTGAGATATTAATTTTACTATATGATTTATATTTAATTTTACAAATGAATAATTTCAATTATTTTTTTAATTTTTTTTGTATTTTTTAATGATTTTGGTCAATATAGTTTTGACATATAGGATTCATGTGATGAATATATGACGTATTAATAATAAATAAACACAATAAACATCTAAATGATATCTTATAATAACTTTGTGATATAAAGTAATATTTTCAATTATTATATCATTCAAAATAGAATTTAATGAAATACATTATGAGGATTGAGTATCTCAATAGAGTATTCTATTTTTCTATAATTTTCAGGAGAGAAATGATGATATTTTTTCTCTATAATGTTCTAGACAATAGATTATTTATACTGTTGGGATAATTTTTTAAAGAGTATTTCTTTTTTCACGATAGTATTCATTCCATAAAATTATATAACCCTAGGATGTTTCTCATATACAACATCTAATTGAAATTTGATCAATTATAGTGTGACAAAAAATTAGAATGAATAATTTTAATAATTAGTGGGTTTTATTCTAATTTATTGGTTTTTATTTAAGTTACATTGACACAAAATAATTATGATGCTTAATAATAAATCACACTAGTGGATAGTGAGTTATTTTAACACACTGGTTTCTATCTTATTCCTCAGAACAACATCATTTTTATTTAAAAATATACATATATTTGTTTTTTTATTTCAAAACTAGGTCACTTTAAAATTTTGGAATATTTTATATAAATATAAAATTGTCTTATATTAAAAAAATTTATTATCTAAACTAATTCTATATATATCATTTTATTATTTTTCATTTATATTTATCATTATCTCCAATTAATGTATATATTTAATAATTAGTTTTTTCAAATATGCTTATATTGGTTTTAGGTTGAAAAATTGTGTTCCATTAAAATTATAACATATTTAATATAAATATTATATTATATTATATTAAAAAGATATATAATTTTGATTTTTATAGGTAATAATCTATCAAAATTGGATTACAGAACATCAAATGAGTGATGAATATGAGTAAGGTGTTGATTATTTTTTGAAATATTCTAATTGAAATGTTCAAAATAACAACATGTTTTTCTGTCCATGCCTAAAATGTTTAAATTTGAAGAAGACTAAATGTTGAAAGATCAATGATCAAATAATTTGTTATAGTTTTAATCTGAGTTACATCCCATGGATTTGGGATATTAAAATAGGGGAAAATTTCAAATTGACTAATGACAATTCTGTGTAAGATGGTGACTTTTATTAAATTATTTATAAAATTTATAATATTCAAGAAGAGGAAATTTTGAATGAATAAAAAATTGAGTGTAATATGGAAATGCTTAAAAACTTTTGTATCTACATTGTACGTATTTTAAAATTTTATCATCAGTTTTTAGGTTGATTAACTTGAAAGAAAAACATGGTTGGAGTGACAATGGTTTTACTAATTTTCTACAATTTTGGACATATATTATTCCTAAAGAAAATGATCAACCTAATTCATATTAGAATTATAATAAAATATTATTCCCCATGAGATTAAGATACAAAATAACACATGGATACCTAAATGACTACATGATATATATGAAATAATATTAATTTATGTTAGAGTGTCATAAATGTTGGACATCATGATATAATATGAACGAAAAATCATAGGTTGATTTAGAGTATATAGATAACCCTTATATGTATTTTTTTAAGTTTACTATAATATCTCATTCAAAATGTATATTTGTTAATTCACATAATGTAAAAAAGATAAGAAAGAATGATTATGAAATGATTAGTTATGGAAAAATACATCATCCAGCTAATTTTCCACATTGGATGAAAAATGTTCACTAGTTTTCTATATTTGGAAAAAAAAATTAGAAATATTAGTCTTAGACTCTGCATAGATGGAATGAATCCATATTCAAGCCTTAGTAGAAAAAATATTTCATGGCTTGATTTATTGATAGTTTAAAACATATCGCCTCGATTTTGTTTGAAGTGAAAATATGTCTTGTTTATTTTAATGATCTCTAGACTAGAACAAACCCTAAATGATATTATTGTGTTGTTATCCCTATTAATTATTGATGTGAAACTCTTAATGGAGTAAGGTATTTGAGATAATGATTTTTATAAAATAGAATATATTCAATTGCATGGAAGGATTATGTATACAATATATAAGGTACTTGTGTATGTAAATTTATATGGATATAGTTGTGAGTGGTATGAAGTGTGTCTGAGTTTCTCACAATAAGATTCATATTATGAATTTCATCAATCAAGAAAAATAGTATAAATGGGTAATCGAAAATTTTTGTCTATGGATCAATATTTTAAATTATTAAAAAAGAAATTAAATGGATCATAAGAATTTGATATTGCTCCAGAACATTTATCCCTTAATAATTATTTTGATAGGGTTGAAAACATTGATGTGTCACATGGAAAGACACATAAATCATGTAATGATTGAAATAATTAGATGAAATGTTAAATATTTATTGAGCTACCATATTGGAGAAATCATGAATTGAAACATGATGTTGATGTCACACAAAAGGATAAGAATATATATGAAAGCTTGATTTGAACATTGATTGATATTGATGGAAATCTGAAAGATGGTTTGAATGAAATATTATAATTAATGTAAATTTGAACATACTTGTAGTTTTATCTCACTCAATAT
This sequence comes from Viscum album, assembly GCA_963277665.1. Taxonomy (NCBI): domain Eukaryota; kingdom Viridiplantae; phylum Streptophyta; class Magnoliopsida; order Santalales; family Viscaceae; genus Viscum; species Viscum album. The sequence continues at coordinate 385,491,998 of OY728148.1, read as the reverse complement.
AGAAGGAGAACATTTCTACCCGCAATTTTTTATACATTATTCAACATGGAAAAATAATATTTTTTAGTGTATTAATAATATCATTGTGTCACATGGTTATGCATCAAATTTAGAAAACATATATAAATGATTTTAAGTGGATATGTATGAAATTTGAATACTTCTACATTATGATACATTAATTTATACTAGTTTTATTTTGTAGAATATTTATCATCCTTTCTCAAAATATTTTCGTGATGGTGTATTACTTTTTCAATTCAATTTCTTATATTGTGATTGATTTTTAATATTTAAAAATATTGGAGAACAAATTAATTTATAAACTTTTTCAATTATAAATGTATTTTCATCCATATTTTTTTGATATAATGGAGAATTTAGTGGTTAATTTGTTTCCAGAAATAATACATTGAGGACATGTATATATATATTTTTTTTATCCTACTGAAATTTATATTTTGATATTTAAGGGGTTTGTTATGAATCCACATTGACCATAAAACTCCATTACTAAATAGTATATTCTTGATGAGGATGTATATTTTTGTACGAGCTACTTGTCTGTAGTGGAGAATGTTGGTTTTCTTATATCGTTCCATGAACAAGATAATTATTGGAGAAATAGTATTCATTGATTGAACGTCAAATCATTTTCTTGAAAATCGATAAATAAGGTACATATATACATCATGAATAACATAGATGATGTTCAACCATAAATAACATTTCATATTTTTTTGTTGAACCAATGCAATCCAAATAAAAAACAACAAATTATTATATAATGGAAAGACATGAAAAAATATCTATGTTCATGATCAATCCAACATGTAGTGGTATATTGTTTTACAAGGAAAAAAATACTATGTTGATTATTTTCAACTTGATATATATGGTTATTTATATTAGATCCCTATTTCCATATAAATATTAATAGATAATAATGATGATACCATCATAAACATAGTTTTTTTATAGGGAATGTACCTGACGATGAAATTGGAGAATAAAATCCTTTGGTACAATCATAATATTACAGGTTACATATTTTTATTATTTACATTTATTAATTTCATAAATGTTAGATATGTTAATTTTTTTCATTAATAAAAAAAATAATACCAATAAGTAAAAATGTTTTTTATATTTTTTTTTGTAGTTTAACATCATTACCATCATGTGACATATATATTTATTAATTTTGTTAAAATAAAATAATTTTTTATTGTAATAATTTAAAAATTAAAAAAATTATAAGAGAATATTGAAAAAATATGATTTTTTATGTTAAAAATGATAAATTAGGTGGAACCAATTTAATATTCCTTCACCAGTTTTGGATGTTTTTTCAATAATATAAATGAATTTTCATATATCCTTACTTTTTTTATGATTTTAGTTAAATATAAAATATATGAATAATAATGTGTTACGTTTTAGAATACTTTTGTTTCTTTGTTTTTACTTTTTTATTTAACATAGTTCTGTAACAGTTGTTTATTTGATTTAATTGATAATGAGAGATAAATTATCTGATCAAACACATACATCTGGAGAAGAGATTCCTGATCATACCACAAGGTATGAACATGGAAATTTTCCTCTTAATGATCCCCAAACTACTTTACAAGATTCATATACTCCCAAGTGTAAAAAAAGAGTTTTAGGGTTTGGTAAACATGGTTGCACAAGTTTACTAATATAATTAATTGATTTTAGAGGATATTTGAAGACATTGATGTTCATGATATTATAATAGGTCCTAATGGAAAACAATTCAAGACTTTTTTATCTGTTTAGGATAAAGGAAAAGTCATTATTATTTTTAAATTATTGGAGAAGTGTTGAAAATGAAACACTATCTCTGTCGTGGGAGAAAATAATAGAAAGATAATTGGTTTTTTGTTTTACTAATATTGTTATGTTATTTGTAATATATATATTTTTCTTTTTATAAGGTTAAATTTGATATACTAGAAACTATAAAAATAAAGAGGAAATGTTTGTCAATGGTTACTAGGATATGAAGGTATTTAATGTCAACCCTCATATCTAATTTAATTTTTTGGAATAGGTAACATCATAATCTATGTTATAAATATATTTTATAGATGAAGACATGTAGATTTTTTTAAAGAATAATACAAGAAATATTTTTTGGTATGTTCAATGTAAACTAATAGAAGTTTTTCTGAATTATAATTATCTTATAAATTATTTGTTCATAATTTATTATTATTAATTTAAATTAATTGAGGATACCTAATATGGAAATCCAATATAGATTCATATACCCTCTAATATTATCTTGAAGAGGGTATAAATTATTAGAAAACCAATTATTGTTGAAAAATTACAAAAACCAAGACTTGAGTCATCATGTTTTAGAGAGGATTCCCCTCCAACCCCCTATCTAGACCTGAAAATAAAAAAGTGATTGGATGTTAAAAAGGGGCATTATCATACGGAAGAATTGATGGTTGTAGATTAGAGTATTGAAAGAAGTTTATTTTTTGTATTTATTTAGGTTAATTCAATTACATATATATTTTTAATAATTAAATATTTTTTCAATTAATTAATTTAGTATTATATTGAGAAGAACAATACATATGGGGTACTAGATGTTGAGGTGAGGCATGATATTTGATTTTCATGATTGGGAATGCCTGAACACTTGGTTTGCGTACGAGGATACTAGGTGGGAGTATTAGAGATAAATGTTCTACCATGTTCTTCAAATTCTATAATGGAGGGTATTTATAAAAAAATAGAATATCTTGAGACTAAAATTAATAATATTACTGTGATAATGGTGGAAAAGATTTGATCATCTATATAGTCAATGTATATAGACATGGAATATCAATTCCATACTCTAACTACCACTCATTCGCCTCCTCTAGCGGCTCCTACTCTTCCACCTATGTCTGTATACACTATTTTTTATCTTAACCATACACATAATACACTACCTTTTCCTAAAGACACCATTTCTTATCCACCCTATACACCACACCTCCATATAATTTCTAGTTAATGTGAGTTACATATTGATGATCAGTATCATATTAATTATTATGGGATGATATATTATATTGGACATACAATTCATTGTGAGTTGTTAAAGATAGATCAGCATAGTGTCACATTACAATATATTATAGATATATTAGCTAGAGTTCCATTACATACAAACGATGTGATGGTCGTTGGAAAAATTATTAACCACATTTTCATTTCTCCAATATAGACTTCTATGACTTATTACCATGGAGGGATGTGAATATTTTATTTATTATTTTATTTTTTATTATTTTTTTAATATTTGAAAGTTAATATATTTAACTATTTATTTATATGAATACATTAAGGGTAAAAAATATTATGTATCCAAAAATAATGTCATGGACTACTACTTTATATAGTAGTCATGGGAGATTTTCATGATATTAAAATTAGATGATCGCTGTTTATAAGATTCAAAGGGAAGATAATGTGTTTTAGAATTAGATAACTATAGTTATTTTAAAAAATGATATCATTGAGACTGTGACTTGAGATAAGTTTGAAATAATTGATATACAAGTTCATCCCATGTCAATCTTACCATAAATCATTCACTACATTAAATTTATTGAAAATGAATACTTATGTCTATTTTGTACTAGGTATCTTTAGAAAATATATGAGGATAATAAAAAAAATGTATACAGATTGATGGATCTACAGTTAATTTCACATAAAGAATGAACACTAACTAAAGATGAAAGAATAGTTTATATTATTGAATGATTTGAAAAGAATATAATTACGTAGTGATGGATGTTTCATTGTGTCGAGAGGTATTAATCATATATCATAGAAAGTGTAATTTATTTTATAACATAATATCCACTGCCATTTGATTTTATTTTATAAAAGTGACTATTGGATGTTAGGTGTTTTTTCTCAAGGGAGAATAATCATTACAGGATAGGATCTATCTATACTGATGTGAAATTAAATTTAAAATCATGTTGGAACTGTTAGTTTTAATGTCTTAATAGATGTTTATATAATAATTAATATTAAATTTATTTCAATAATATTATTTTCTAATAGGTAATGAGATCTGTTTCCAGAAAACATAATGAAAAAGAACACTGATATCAAATATGTAAAAGTAAAGGTGAATTACCATTTATATTTAGTACATTTGGGATATTTTAAATAGAAAATATTTTTAATTGAAAAATAAAAGTAAAACAGGATGTCAAAATAAAAAAGGCATAAAAAAATGTAGATATAATGTTTTTAAATTTATGTATGAAATTATTACAACCAGAACATTTATGAAGATCTAAGAGGTTATATTTCTTTATAAACTATTCCTTAATATTTTATTTATTTTATTAATTCTAACATTTAAAAAAATTCATTTTAATATGTTGATTTTTGATGATATTGACCCTTATAGTGTATAAGATCTTATATATATACTAAAGTGCACTGTGTTTCATTTGTTGTCAATAAGGTATGTTGTTGATCAGAAGATGTCAAAGAATGAATGGATGTCAAAGAGAGTCAATATGTGAATGAAAAAGGCTATGATGGTGTTGGTGATTAATGGAGGATGGCCATTGTGTTAAGATGAATGTCACTTAGGAGATTCACTAAGTGGCATAAGTGTTTATGGTTGAAACATTCATCCATGTTCATATCAGACGATGGTAGAACTGATCTTAATGTTTCAATACTTGTATCAAGATGATACTAAGTTACACCACATGAAGAATGGATGATGATGGAGAATCATCATTACATCAGACGATTGATGAGCTGATCTTCAAGTTCATAGAACTTTTATCCTGATGATACAATGTCACAACAATGTTAGAAGACCATGCATTGTTAAGACAATGCATGAGGAGATGAAGATGATCCATCCGTACGTCCTAAGTGGATGATGTGGAATAATGAAGTCCATGAACTATTACTTAGTGCATGTGAAATAGAAGAAGAACCAATTTGATATCTGATTAGATCAACGAAGCACATGGAAGAAATTATGTGATTAAGGAGCTCGGTTGAAGATGAAGACCCGTCATGAATTCCATTCCTAAGTGATGAATAAATGTTGAAGAGAAGAGGAAATTAAGTAGAAGAATGGCTCAAGTGGCAAAAGTGAGTTCCATTCCTAAGTGATGAATAAATATTGAAGAGAAGAGGAAATGGAGTAGAAGAATGGATTAAGTGGCAAAAGGCATTTACACTTGGTTACTTTGTTTAAAGACTAGTACTTAGTGTTCTTAGAAGAAAAACATTAGCCACCAAGGGCCATCCTTAAGGGTTCAACCCCAAGGCACATGTGGGACTCGAGGTCGCCATGCCCAAGGGGGATCCCATGGGGCTAGCCCAAAGGAGGTCAGGCCACGCATGGGAGTGTCAAGACCTGCGTAGCGTGGGCGCAGGAGCACGCCCGAAGGAAGCATGGTGGGTGCCATGGCGCGCCCGAGTGGCAAGGGTGGGAGAAAGAGCGTGTCCGCAAGAAGAACTCGGTGCGGGGTGGCACCGAGAGGGTTGGAAGTTCAATCGAGGGGTTGCGGCAGGAGCTGGATGTTAAACCGCGGAAATTCCGCGAGCTGATTCTATGTGGGACGCGCATTTTTTCCGCGGAGCAAATCGTGGCCATCCATCTGATCTCGCGGATGATCTGCACCGCACATCTCATCGCGGCGCTCCCGTTCAGATCCAGGCCGTTGAAGATTATTTGATCGCCTGATCCGACGGCTCCGAGGCGTCTCCTTCCTCGAGCTCAGTCGAAGCTAGCCCGCGACGCCGCCTGAACCAGAGCCACTCCGACCACCGTATTTTGAGTTCCCGGCCACCTGTGAATGAGCTAAGGCGTCCATCCGGTTCGTCTGGCCACACTGAACATATCCATGCATAAAAATGGGCATGCATGCAACGTATGGGAGAATTCGAGGTTGGCCGAAGCAACCGAAGGTGCGAGGCCATGAGGTTTATATTTTGCATGGTTTGGACCGAAGGAAGGCCGTTCATGCATTCTAAGTCGCATGCACATGGAGGAGAAAAACAAATAGAAGGAACCCGCGTTTAAACAGAGGAAAGAAATCAAGATTTGAAGAATCTTGAAAACCCGAGAATTTCCGGAATATAAAGATATCACACGCGGATGATACGAGGCAGCCTGGCCTATAAAAGGAGCACCCAAGGTGCTTGTTTTTGCTTGCTGGTCCTTTGAGAAACAGGAGTCCCGCGAGTGCCTTGCCTCGCGAAGAACAGCCTGCGCGCCCCCTGCGCGGCAGAGAAGCCCAGAGCCATTTTTGGCTTCGTGAAGTCCCTTTTGCGCATCCCATGCGCGAAAGAGGTGAAGGGAAGTCCCCTGCGCGCACCCCTTGCGCGACAGGAAGGAGCCGAGCCGCATACTTGCGCGCTCGAGTCTCTTGCCACCCTCTCTGCCCGCACACATGCGTGGGAGGAGGAAGGAGCCCGCGGTGTTTCACCTTGCACACTTACGCGGCGGTTGATAAGAGGAGGAGGCCCTTGCACCTCACACCTTGCCAGGGCACCTTGTGTGGCTGTGAAGAGAAGAAGGGAACACCACTTGCGCGCCTCCCATGCGGCAGTGGTTTGGGTGAAGATAAGGCACACCAAGTGTGTGTGTGCAAGAAGAGGAGGAAGACCCGAGCCTTGTGCGTGTGCGTAAAAGAAGTGAATTCCATAGTCTTGGGTGTGTGCAAGAAGGAGAGGCCGAGAACTACACCATGTTGTGTGTGTCAAGTGAATAGGAAGGCCGAGGCCTTAGTGCCTTGTGTGCAAAGTGAACAAGAGGAGGCCGTAGCCTTGTGGGTGCACACATTGAAGAACAAATAAAAGAACATATTTTGTGTGTGTGAAAAACAAGAAGAGGAATAAGGCCGAAGCCTATGTGTGTGCACCAAGTGAAGACCACACATTTTTTGTGTGTGCACAGTGAAGGTGGAAGGCTAAAGACTTACCTTAGTGGTGTGTGTGCAAAGGAATAAAAAGGCCGAACCTAGTGTGTGCACTAAGTGAAGTGTATACACTTAAAAGAAGTGGAAGACTCTCACACTGAAGTATAACACACATTTATGTGTGTAATCAAAAGGAATTAAGTGTGTGAAGGAAGTGAGAAGGTGTGTGCTTAAAGAGAATATACCCTTTGAGGGTTTATTGCACCAAGAAGAAAGAAAGGGGAGTGCATGCTTACATGCATGCACGTGTGCACGTGAACAAAGCTAAATTAGGCTGTGTGCATTTGAGAAGTCCAGGAACAACAATTCTTGAAGAAATTGAGAAGCCATACAATCAGTACATGAGGATACAGAGATGCCATGCACTTTGTGCATGAAGTTGATGTGAAGTGAGACTGAAGCCAGACTGATGTTAAAGACATCAGCTGCCTGAGTTTTCAGTAATTGAAAAGACCCTGATCAACTGAACTGATCAGAAGTTGCTGAGCAAGACCAACCGACCATATCAGAGGGTGTTGAAGATTCTTGAAGAGAGAAGCCAGGTCATCCTTAGAAGAAGGTGATAAAGCCTGAGCAAGACGAGAAGACCTGTTCATCACAAGTGAGAAGAGGTACAGAGCAAGGCCAGTAGTCTTTATCCCAGACTGCTGAAGATACTTGTAGAAGCTTAAAGTGAAGAAGAGATACTTGTGTGACTCGAGGAGCCATGAGAAGCCCCATGTGAGACTCAGGGTGGAAGAAGTCTTCAGTGGGATTCTGGAGCAGGCCAGTGGGACTCTGGTAACAGTGTGGGACGCAGTATAAAGACCCTCTTATGGGACTCAGGAAGGGTATATTGGGACTCTATACCGACCATTGTAATTCAAACAAGTTATAATGGAGAAACCATGTTGGGGTGTATAACCAACATGGCAAGGACATAGGCCTTTGGTGCCGAACCTTTTAAATCCTTGTGTCCAGTGCCTTTATATTTACAGCATTATTCGAGGAAAGGTCGAGAGACACAAGAAGAGTGGATTGAGGATTTAACCAGCCATAGAGGTTTAATTGATTAAGAATCAATTAGTAAAAAGTTTTAAAGGATCATTGATTCACCCCCTCCGCCTCTCAGTGATTCACACATATCCGATCAATTCAATTGGTATCAGAGGGAGGTTGCCTCTAAAATACCAAGGGAGTCTTTATGAAGTGCATATTTGAGGAAATGAGTGACCAACCTCAAATGGAGATATCTGCCAAGACTCAGAAAAATAGAAAGAAGAAACAGGCCAAGAAGATGAAGAAAGCCTGTCCTAGCTGTGATGAAGTTGGAATAATGAATGATCTTCAACATGCAATCGAATATCTTCAGAAGACAGTCCCCAAGGAAGTGGCAATGTGTATAGCTACAGACATCCTTGATCTTCAAGAAGAAAAATCACAGTTAGAAGAAGAAGCCAATGCAATGGAAGATCAATTGGCAAAAAGGGTTGGCATAACCAACACTCTCAGAAAGCTGGTGAAGGCTAAAGATGAAACTGTTTCTCATTGCAATGAAAGATATGAAGACACTGCTGAAGAATTGCAAAGAAGCCTTTCTGAGAAATAATTCTTTAAGACTGTGGTCAAAGATGTTTTCCATGCACTGGAAAAGTGGCACAAAGTTTCAATGAATGTCAGCGATGATCAACTTGAAGAAAAAGTAAACAGGGTGAAGGAGCTTGACAATTCATTACAAGAAATGAAGAAGGTGCATGAAGACCAGTTAGAACAGCTGAAAGAAAATTGGGAAGGAAGGATAAGAACTGTTGAGGATGATAGGAAATCCCTTAACATGAAATTCTTAGAACTAGATGTGATATTGAAAAATCTGCAATCACCCAAAGCTGAATCCTCCCAGTCAACTGAAAGTAGAAATTTTTCTACACAAGTGTGCATTGAGAAGGAAGATTCCAAAATAAGGACATCCTCTAATAAAAGGGCAACATCTTCTAAAAGGAAGGTACCATCAATCCCATCTTGTACTAATGCTTCTAATTGTGTTTCCACAAAATGTGCAGGATGGAAGAATAATTCCAAACAAGTATGGATGAAGACAATGAAGAAATAAAGCTCTCCTGAAGTAGCACAACAATTCAAGACAAGTACCCTACAATCAGAAGGAATCAAAAAGTCAAGATTTGTGGGTCAATGTTGGTGTTGTAACAAGTATGGGCATTGTGCAAAGGATTTTTGGTACAATCCACTGAATGCCAAAGCACAGAGGAAGCCCATGCCTAGGGGGAGAAAGCCAGAAGAAATGAAGCAGAATCCACAGGTCCAGAGACATCTGTTTACTGCAAATAGATTTGGATTGCTTGATAACATCTGGGATGTTTGCAAAAGTGGTCAAAAAGATACATGTCAATCTCCAACTGTATCCAGAGCTCAAAATAAGAAAAGATCACAGAAACTGGCTCAGAAATAATCCTTGGGAAGCAAGCAGAAGAAAGCTGAAAAAGCTCCCAATAAGATTTTGTCAAAGGAAGTGAAGTCATTGGATTTGAAATCCAAGAAGGGTGATGCATCCAGAAGGACCACCCAGAAAGCATGCTTCTACTGTGGAAAGAAAGGACACGCCATGGATCTTTGTGAACAAGCCAACGGACTGAATAGAAGCAGACTTGACTCAAAAAGACAATCAATCCAGAAGAAGCAGAAGGGATTGATTGAAAATAAGTTGCGTAAGAAAGATAGCTTAACAGCATCATAAAAACCATGTGGAATTTCCAAAACTGAGGCCTCACTTCCAAATGACTTGTTAGTCATATGGCCTAATCAGTTGCAACTTGCCAGAGAGCTGCAGAGAGCTGAAGATAAAGCACTGGCAATAGCTAAGGAAAAAGGAAAGAAATAGATTTCACATGAAGATCAAGTTATGTGTGTGAGGTGCAATCATGCTGGACATACTAGTGATAAATGCATGATATTCATTCCAGCTCCGAAGGGATTCATCAAAAGAATGAAGATTGCACCAGGAGACTCTAGTGCTCAGAAGGCACCTAGAAATAGAGGAGTCACACACAAAGAAGTTGAAGAGGTGTTGAGATCCACACCAGCACAAATATCATTGAAGATCAAATGTGCAAGTGTGAAGAATGGTGAAAATGGGACATCTCAGTTGAGAGAATCTTCTCAACCTTGTTGTTCACATTGATGAACCAAGGAGGTTCCATATTATTCCCTTATACTTCTGGTATTTACATGTGCTATCATTGAAGGGAATTGAAGATGATGATCATTCTCAACTGGAGAGTGGTTTGGGTAGAATGGAGAGCACCCCTTGAGGGGGAGACAATCTGTAGAAGATGGGATTATATTATTTAATACCATCTTGAGAAAAGCTGAAGGTATTCCAATCATACTTTCATCCCTTGTTTCTTAATTGTATTCATCATGAAAATTAAGGGGGAGTATTGATTGAAGGAAAATGGTTGAAAGGGGGAGCTTTATCTTTGCACCTGAACTTTCTAAGGTGTTTGGTGAAGTATGTGCAGGATTTAGCAATTCATTGTTATATCTGAAAAATTTCAAACCCCTGGAATCTAAGCATGATCTCACATGTATAGTGAAATGTGGACAACATTGAAAAAACATGGTTACATCACTCTTGTTTTCTACACCGGGTTAGCCCAAGTAGACTTACAGTTGATTTACTAAAGGTTCTTTTCTAAAGAGAACAGGTGACATCATCCCTCTCTCAGTTTTTTACAAGAAAATACTTTTCAAAGGGAGGAAGTGATATTTTGAAAAGGAACCACACCACATCTTTGAATTTGATTGCCAATAAGGGGGAGAAAAGCTGACATATTGCCCTAGAAATGTGTGGCACACATATTGACCCATTCATATGTGTTCTACTGATTGGATTGAAAATATGTGCTCTAGTGGTATTGACAACAAATAAAAAGGGGGAGATTGAAGTGCACTGTGTTGCATTTGTTGTCAATAAGGTATGTTGTTGATCAGAAGATGTCAAAGAATGAATGGATGTCAAGGAGAGTCAATATGTGAATGACAAAGGCTATGATGGTGTTGGTGATGAATGGAGGATGGCCATTGTGTTAAGATGAATGTCACTTAGGAGATTCACTAAGTGGCATAAGTGTTTATGGTTGAAACATTCATCCATGTTCATATCAGATGATTGTAGAACTGATCTTAATGTTTCAATACTTGTATCAAGATGATACTAAGTTACACCACATGAAGAATGGATGATGATGGAGCATCATCATTACATCAGACAATTGATGAGCTGATCTTCAAGTTCATAGAACTTGTATCCTGATGATACAATGTCACAACAATGTTAGAAGGCCATGCATTGTTAAGACAATGAATGAGGATATAAAGATGATCCATCCGTACCTCCTAAGTGGATGATGGGGATTAATGAAGTCCATGCACTATTACTTAGTGCATGTGAAATAGAAGAAGAACCAATTTGATCTCTGATTAGATCAACGAAGCACGTGGAAGAAATTATGTGATTAAGGAGCTCGGTTGAAGATGAAGACCCTTCGTGAATTCCATTCCTAAGTGATGAATAAATGTTGAAGAGAAGAGGAAATGAAGTAGAAGAATGGCTCAAGTGGAAAAAGTGAGTTCCATTCCTAAGTGATGAATAAATGTTGATGAGAAGAGGAAATGGAGTAGAAGAATGGCTTAAGTGGAAAGAGGCATTTACACTTGGTTACTTAGTTTAAAGACTAGTACTTAGCGTTCTTAGAAGAAAAAAATTACCCACCAAGGGCCAACCTTAAGGGTTCAACCCCAAGGAACATGTGGGACTCGAGGTCGCCACGCCCAAGCGGGATCCCATGGGGCCAGCCCCAAGGAGGCCGGGCCACGTAGGGGAGTGTCAAGCCCTGCGTAGCGTGGGCGCAGGAGCGTGCCCGAAGGAAGCATGGTGGGCGCCATGGCGCGCCCGAGTGGATGGGGTGGGCGCAAGAGCGCGCCCGCAAGATGAACTCGGTGCGGGGCGGCACCGAGAGGGATGAATGTTCAATCGAGGGGTTGCGGGAGGAGCTGGATGTTAAACCACGGAAATTCCGCGAGCCGATTCGATGTGGGACGCGCATTTTTGCTGCGGAGAAAATCGTGGCCATCCATCTGATCTCGCGGACGATCTGCGCTGCACATCTCATCGCAGCGCTCCCGTTCAGATCCAGGCCATTGAAGATTATTTGATCGCCTGATCCGACGGCTCCGAGGCGTCTCCTTCCTCGAGCACATTCGAAGCTAGCCCGCGACGCCGCCTGAACCAGAGCCACTCCGACCACCGTATTTTGAGTTCCCGGCCACCTCTGAAGGATCTATGGCGTCCATCCGGTTCGTTTGGCCACACTGAACATATCCATGCATAAAAATGGGCATGCATGAAACGTATGGGAGAATTAGAGGTTGGCCGAAGCAACCGAAGGTGCGAGGCCATGAGGTTTATATTTTGCATGGTTTGGACCGAAGGAAGGCCGTGCATGCGTTCTAACTCACATGCACATGGAGGAGAAAAACAAATAGAAGGAACCCGCGTTTAAATAGAGGAAAGAAATCAAGATTTGAAGAATCTTGAAAACCCGAGAATTCCGGGAATTTAAAGATATCACACGCGGATGATACGAGGAAACCTCTCCTATAAAAGGTGCACCCAAGGAGCTCGTTTTTTCTTGCTGATCCTTTGAGAAACGGGAGTCCTGCGAGTGCCTTGCCTCGCGAAGAACAGCCTGCGCACCCCCTGCGCGGCAGAGAAGCCCAAATCCATTTTTGGCTTCGTGAAGTCCCTTTTGCGCATCCCTTGCGCGAAAGAGGTGAAGGGAAGTCCCCTGCGCGAACCCCTTGCGCGACAGGAAGGAGCTGAGCCGCATACTTGCGCGCTCGAGTCTCTTGCCACCCTCTCTGCCCGCACACTTGCGTGGCAGGAGGAAGGAGCCCGCGGTGTTGCGCCTTGCACACTTGCGCGGCGGTTGAGAAGAGGAGGAGGCCCTTGCACCTCACACCTTTCCAGTGCACCTTGTGTGGCTGTGAAGAGAAGAAGGGCACACCACATGCGCGCCTCCCATGCGGCAGTGGTTCAGGTGAAGATAAGGCACACCTAATGTGAGTGTGAAAGCAGAGGAGGAAGACCCGAGCCTTGTGTGTGTGCTTAAAAGAAGTGAAGTCCATAGTCTTGGGTCTGTGCAAGAAGTAGAGGCCGAGAACTACACCAAGTTGTGTGTGGCTTGTGTAGAGGAAGGCCGAGGCCTTAGAGCCTTGTGTGCAAAGTGAACAAGAGGAGGCCGTAGCCTTGTGGGTGCACACTTTGAAGAACAAATAAAAGAACATATTTTGTGTGTGTGCAAAACAAGAAGAGGAACAAGGCCGAAGCCTATGTGTGTGCACCATGTGAAGACCACAAATTTTGTGTGTGTGCAAAGTGAAGGTGGAAGGCTAAAGACTTACCTTAGTGGTGTGTGTGAAAAGGAATAAAAAGGCCGAACCTAGTGTGTGCACTAAGTGAAGTTTATACACTTAGAAGAAGTGGAAGACTCTCACACTAAAGTATAACACACATTTATGTGTGTAATCAAAAGGAATTAAGTGTGTGAAGGAAGTGAGAAGGTGTGTGCTTAAAGAGAATATACCCTTTGAGGGTTTATTTCACCAAGAAGATAGAAAGGGGAGTGCATGCTTACATTCATGCACGTGCGCACGTGAACAAAGCTAAATCAGGCAGTGTGAATTTGAGAAGTCCAGGAACAACAGTTCTTGAAGAAATTGAGAAGCCATGCAATCAGTACACGAGGATACAGAGATGCCATGCACTCTGTGCATGAAGTTGATGTGAAGTGAGACTGAAGCCAGACTGAAGTTAAAGACATCAGCTGCCTGAGTTTTCAGTAATTGAAAAGACCCTGATCAACAGAAGTGATCAGAAGTTGCTGAGAAAGACCAACAAACCTTATCAGAGACTGTTGAAGATTCTTGAAGATAGAAGTTAGGTCATCCTTAGAAGAAGGTGGTAAAGCTTGAGCAAGACGAGAAGACATGTTCATCACAAGTGAGCAGAGGTACAGAGCAAGGCTAGCAGTATTTATCCCAGACTGCTGAAGATACTTGATGAAGCTTAAAGGGAAGAAGTGCTACTCGTGTGACTCGATGAGCCAGGAGAAGCCCCCTGTGAGACTCAGGGTGGAAGAAGTCTTCAGTGGTATTATAGAGCAGGCCAGTGGGACTCTAGTAACACTGTGGGACGCAGTATAAAGACCCTCCTGTGGGACTCAGGAGAGGTATAGTGGGACTCTATACCGACCATTGTAATTCTAACAAGTTATAATGGAGAAACCATGTTGGGGTGTATAACCAACATGGAAAGGACGTAGGCCTTTGGTGCCAAACCTTGTAAATCCTTGTGTCCAGTGCCTTTATATTTACAGCATTATTCGAGGAAAGGTCGAGAGACACAAGAAGAGTGGATCGAGGCTTTAACCATCCATAGAGGTTTAATTGATTAAGAATCAATTAGAAAAAGTTTTAAAGGATCACTGATTCACCCCCTCCCCCTCTCAGTGATTCACACTGATCCAGGCACTTCAATTGGTATCAGAGGGAGGTTGCCTCTAAAAGATACAAGGGAGTCTTTATGAAGTGCAGATTTGAGGAAATGAGTGACCAGCCTCAAATGGAGATATCTTCCAAGACTCAGAAAAATAGAAAGAAGAAACAATCCAAGAAGATGAAGAAAGCCTGTCCTAGCTGTGATGAAGTTGGAATAATGAATGATCTTCAAAATGAAATCGAATATCTTCAGAAGACAATCCCCAAGGAAGTGGCAATGTGTATAGCTACAGGCATCCTTGATATTCAAGAAGAAAAATCACAGTTAGAATAAGAAGCCAATGCAATGGAAGATCAATTGGCAAAAAGGGTTGTCATAACCAATACTCTCAGAAAGCTGGTGAAGGCTAAAGATGAAACCGTTTCTCTTTGCAATTAATGATATGAAGACACTGCTGAAGAATTGCAAAGAATCCTTTCTGAGAAAAAAATCGTTAAGGTTGTGGTCAAAGATGTTTTCCATGCACTGGAAAAGAGGCACAAAGTTTCAATGAATGTCAGAGATGCTCAACTTGAAGAGATAGTATACAAGGTGAAGGAGCTTGACAATTCATTACAAGAAATGAAGAAGGTGCATGAAGACCAGTTAGAACAGCTGAAAGAAAATTGGGAAGGAAGGATAAGAACTGTTGAGGATGAGAAGAACTCCCTTAACATGAAATGCTTAGAACTAGAGGTGATATTGAAAAATCTGCAATCACCCAAAGCTGAATCCTCCCAGTCAGCTGAAAGTAGAAATGTTGCTACACAAGTGTGCATTGAGAAGGATGATTCCAAAAGAAGGACATCCTCTAATAAAAGGGAAACATCTTCTAAAAGGAAGGTACCATCCATCCCATTTTGTACTAATGCTTCTAATTGTGTTTCCACAAAAAGTGTAGGATGGAAGAATAATTCCAAACAAGTATGGATGAAGACAATGAAGAATGAAAGCTCTCCAGAAGCAGCACAACAATTCAAGACAAGTACCCTACAATCAGAAGGAATCAAAAAGTCAAGATTTGTGGGTCAATGTTGGTGTTGTCACAAGTATGTGCATTGTGCAAAGGATTGTTGGTACAATCCACTGAATGCCAAAGCACAGAGGAAGCCCATGCCTAGGGGGAGCAAGCCAGAAGAAAAGAAGCAACATCCACAGGTCCAGAGACATCTGTTTACTGCAAATAGATTTGGATTGCTTGATAAAATCTGGGATGTTTGCAAAAGTGCTCAAAAAGATACATGTCAATCTCCAACTGTATCGAGATCTCAAAATAAGAAAAGATCACATAACCTGGCTCAGAAAGAATCCTTGGGAAGCAAGCAGAAGAAAGCTGAAAAAGCTCCCAATAAGATTTTGTCAAAGGAAGTGAAGTCCTTGGTTATGAAATCCAAGAAGGGTGATGCATCTAGAAGGACCACCTAGAAAACATGATTCTACTGTGGAAAGAAAGGACACACCATGGATCTTTGTGAACAAGCCATAGAACTGAATAGAAGCAGACTAGACTCAAAAAGACAATCAATCAAGAATAAGCAGAAGGGATTGATTGAAAATAAGTTGCATAAGAAAGGTATCTTAACAACATCAAAAGATCCATGTGGAATTTCCAAAACTGAGGCCTCACTTCCAACTGACTTGTTAGTCATATGGCCTAATCAGTTGCAACTTGCCAGAGAGTCGCAGAGAGCTGAAGATAAAGCACTGGCAATAGCTAAGGCAAAAGGAAAGAAAAAGATTTCACATGAAGATCAAGTTCTGTGTGTGAGGTGCAATCAAGCTGGACATAGTAGTGATAAATGCATGATATTCATTCCAGCTCAGAAGGGATTCTTCAAAAGAATGATGATTTCACCAGGAGACTCTAGTGCTCAGAAGGCACCTAGAAATAGAGGAGTCACACACAAAGAAGTTGAAGAGGTGTTGAGATCCACACCAGCACAAACATCATTGAAGATCAAATGTGCAAGTGTGATGAATGGTGAAAATGGGACATCTCGGTTGAGAGAATCTTCTCAACCTTGTTGTTCACATTGATGAACCAAGGAGGTTCCATCTTATTCCCTTATACTTCTTGTATTTACATGTGCTAACATTGCAGGGAATTGAAGATGACGATCATTCTCAACTGGAGAGTGGTTTGGGTAGAATGGAGAGCACCCCTTGAGGGGGAGCCAATCTGTAGAATATGGGATTCTATGATTTAATACCATCTTGAGAAAAGCTGAAGGTATTCCAATCATACTTTAATCCCTTGTTTCTTAATTTTATTCATCATGACAATTTAGGGGGAGTATTGATTGAAGGCAAATGGTTGAAAGGGGGAGCTTTATCTTTGCACCTGAACTTTCTAATGTGTTTGGTGAAGTATGTGCAGGATATAGCAATTCATTGTTATATATGAAAAATTTCAAACCCCTGGAAGCTAAGCATGATCTCACATGTATAGTGAAATGTGGACAGCATTGAAAAATCATGGTTACATCACTGTTGTTTTCTACACCGGGTTAGCCCAAGTAGACTTAGAGTTGATTTACTAAAGGTTCTTTGCTAAAGAGAACTTGTGACATCATCCCTCTCTCAGTGTTTTTCAAGAAAATACTTTTCAAAGGGAGGAAGTGATATTTTGAAAAGGAACCACAACACATCTTTGCATTGGATTTCCAATAAGGGGGAGAAAAGCTGACATATTTCCCTAGAAATGTGTGGCACACATATTGACCCATTCATATGTGTTCTACTGATTGGATTTACAATATGTGCTCTAGTGGTATTGACAACAAATACAAAGGGAGAGATTGAAGTGCACTGTGTTGCATTTGTTGTCAATAAGGTATGTTGTTGATAAGAAGATGTCAAAGAATGAATGGATGTCAAGGAGAGTCAATACGTGAATGACAAAGGCTATGATGGTGTTGGTGATGAATGGTGGATGGCCATTGTGTTACGATGAATGTCACATAGGAGATTCACTAAGTGGCATAAGTGTTTATGGTTGAAACATTCATCCATGTTCATATTAGACGATTGTAGAAATAATCGTAATGTTTCAATACTTGTATAAAGATGATACTAAGTTACACTACTTGAAGAATGGATGATGATGGAGCATCATCATTACATCAGATGATTGATGAGCTAATCTTCAAGTTCATAGAACTTGTATCCTGATGATACAATGTCACAACAATGTTAGAAGACCATGCATTGTTAAGACAATGCATGAAGAGATGAAGATGATCCATCTGTACCTCCTAAGTGGATTATGGGGATTAATGAATTCCATGCACTATTACTTAGTGCATGTGAAATAGAATAAGAACCAATTTGATCTCTGATTAGATCAACGAAGCACATGGAAGAAATTGTATGATTAACGAGCTCGGTTGAAGATGAAGACCCTTCGTGAATTCCATTCCTAAGTGATGAATAAATGTTGAAGATAAGAGGAAATGAAGTAGAAGAATGGCTCAAGTGGAAAAAGTGAGTTCCATTCCTAAGTGATGAATAAATGTTGAAGAGAAGAGGAAATGGAGTAGAAGAATGGCTTAAGTGGCAAAAGGCATTTACACTTGGTTACTTTGTTTAAAGACTAGTACTTAGTGTTCTTAGAAGAAAAAAATTAGCCACCAAGGGCCAACCTTAAGGGTTCAACCCCAGGGCACATGTGGGACTCGAGGTCGCCACACCCAAGGGGGATCCCATGGGGCCATCCCAAAGGAGGTCAGGCCATGCAGGGGAGTGTCAAGCCCTGTGTAGCGTGGGCGCAGGAGCACGCCCGAAGGAAGCATGGTGGGCGCCATGGCGCACCCGAGTGGCAGGGGTGGGCGCAACAGCGCGCCCGCAAGAAGAACTCGATGCGGGGTGGCACCGAGAAGGTTGGAAGTTCAATCGAGGGGTTGCAGCAGGAGCTGGATGTTAAACCGTGGAAATTCCGCGAGCCAATTCGATGTGGGACGCACATTTTCGCCGAGGAGAAAATCCTAGCCATCCATTTGATCTCGCGGACGATCTGCACCGCACATCCCATCGCGGCGCTCCCGTTCAGATCCAGGCCGTTGAAGATTATTTGATCGCCTGATCCGAAGGCTCTGAGGCGTCTCCTTCCTTGAGCTCAGTCGAAGCTAGCCTGTGACGCCGCCTGAACCAGAGCCACTCCGACCACCGTATTTTGAGTTCCCGGCCACCTCTGAAGTAGCTAAGGCGTCCATCCAGTTCGTCTGGCCACACTGAACATATCCATGCATAAAAATGGGCATGCATGCAACGTATGGGAGAATTCGAGGTTGGACGAAGCAACTGAAGGTGCGAGGCCATGAGGTTTATATTTTGCATGGTTTGGACTGATGTAAGGTCGTGCGTGCGTTCTAATTCGCATGCACGTGGAGGAGAAAAGCAAATAGAAGGAACTCGCGTTTAAACAGAGGAAAGAAATCAAGATTTGAAGAATCTTGAAAACCCGAGAATTTCGGGAATTTAAAGATATCACACGCGGATGATACGAGGCAGCCTCGCCTATAAAAGGAGCACCCATGACGCTCGTTTTTGCTTGCTAATCCTTTGAGAAACGGGAGTCCCGTGAGTTCCATGCCTCGCGAAGAACAGCCTGCGTGCCCCCTGCGCGGCAGAGAAGCCCAGAGCCATTTTTGGCTTCGTGAAGTCCCTATTGCGCATCCCTTGCGCGAAAGAGGTGATGGGAAGTCCCCTGCGCACACCCCTTGCGCGACAGGAAGGAGCTGAGCCGCATACTTGCGCGCTCGAGTCTCTTTCCACCCTCTCTGCCCGCACACTTGCATGGCAGGAGGAAGGAGCCCGCAGTGTTGCACCTTGCACACTTGCGCGGAGGTTGAGAAGAGGAGGAGGCCCTTGCACCTCACACCTTGCCAGTTCACCTTGTGTGGCCGTGAAGAGAAGAAGGGAACACCACTTGCCCGCCTCCCATGCGGCAGTGGTTCGGGTGAAGATAAGGCACACCTAGTGTGTGTGTGCAAGCAGAGGAGGAAGACCCGAGCCTTGTGCATGTGCTTAAAAGAAGTGATGTCCATAGTCTTGGGTGTGTGCAAGAAGGAGAGGCCGAGAACTACACCAAGTTGTGTGTGTCAAGTGAATAGGAAGGACGAGGCCTTAGTGCCTTGTGTGCAAAGTGAACAAGAGGAGGCCGTAGCCTTGTGGGTGCACACATTGAAGAACAAATAAAAGAACATATTTTGTGTGTGTGAAAAACAAGAAGAGGAATAAGGCCAAAGCCTATGTGTGTGCACCAAGTGAAGACCACACATTTTCTGTGTCTGTACAGTGAAGGTGGAAGGCTAAAGACATACCTTAGTGGTGTGTGTGCAAAGGAATAAAAAGGCCAAACCTAGTGTGTGAACTAAGTGAAGTGTATACACTTAGAAGAAGTGGAATACTCTCACACTAAAGTATAACACACATTTATGTGTGTAATCAAAAGGAATTAAGTGTGTGATGGAAGTGAGAAGGTGTCTGCTTAAAGAGAATATACCCTTTGAGGGTTTATTGCACCAAGAAGAATGAAAGGGTAGTGCATGCTTACATGCATGCAGGTGCGCACATGAACAAAGCTAAATCAGCCTGTGTGCATTTGAGAAGTCCAGGAACAACAGTTCTTGAAGAAATTGAGAAGCCATGCAATCAGTACATGAGGATACAGAGATTCCATGCACTATGTGCATGAAGTTGATGTGAAGTGAGACTGAAGCCAGACTGAAGTTAAAGACATCAGCTGCCTGAGTTTTCAGTAATTGAAAAGACCCTGATCAACAGAAGTGATCAGAAGTTGCTGAGAAAGACCAACAGACCTTATCAGAGGATGTTGAAGATTCTTGAAGAGAGAAGCCATGTCATCCTTAGAAGAAGGTGATAAAGCATGAGGAAGACGAGAATACATGTTCATCACAAGTGAGCAGAGGTACAGAACAAGGCCAGCAATCTTTATCCCAGACTGCTGAAGATACTTGAAGAAGATTAAAGTGAAGAAGAGATACTCGTGTGACTCGAGGAGCCAAGAGAAGCCCCCTGTGAGACTCAGGGTGGAAGAAGTCTTCAGTGGGATTCTGGAGCAGGCCAGTGGGACTCTGGTAACACTGTGGGACGCAGTATAAAGACCCTCCTGTGGGACTCAGGAGAGGTATAGTGGGACTCTATACTGACCATTGTAATTCTAACAAGTTATAATGGAGAAACCATGTTGGGGTGTATAACCAACATGGCAAGGACGTAGGCCTTTGGTGCCGATCCTTGTAAATCCATGTGTCCAGTGCCTTTATATTTACAGCATTATTCGAGGAAAGGTCGAGAGACACAAGAAGAGTGGATCGAGACTTTAACCAGCTATAGAGGTTTAATTGATTAAGAATCAATTAGTAAAAAGTTTTAAAGGATCACTGATTCACCCCCTCCCCCTCTCAGTGATTCACACTGATCCGGGCTCTTCATATACAAATTGAATTGGAAAAATAATTTTATTGATTTGGTTGGATTTTATTTTTAATAAATATTTTAATTTTTAATATTGTAATTATAAATGTGTATTTTATAATTATTTTGGTTGGATTTATATTTTTATTACATAAAATTTTAATTTTTAATGTTTTGAGTATAAATGTGTATTTTATGTTATTTTTTCTAATTGTTTATATTTATGCATCATTTTATATCCAATTGGTCTAGTAGGAAGTTCAGAGGAAGGGTAAAATGAAATACATTTTTATTTAAAAAAAAATTATATCAGTTATTTTATTACTGATGTTAAAAGCTTTTTTATTGTTTTCTATATTAGTTTTTGATATAAACAAAGTGGTTAATGTTTTTCAGGTCAGTTATAAAATAACTGACATAAAATCCATTCATCTCAAAGCATTATCACATCAGTTTTTATATAACCGATGTGGTATATGGGTTTTATATATGTTATTTTATAACCGATGTAAAAAACCATTCATCCTGATGCCTTTTACATCACATTTTTTATAAACAACATGGAATTTTTTTGATAAATAATTTATTAAATAACCGACATAACATTCATTTTTGGATGAATGGTTTCTACATTATTTTCTATATAATCTATGTGGTATTTCCTTTTTTATGTCGGTTGTTGAATAACAGGTGTATAAATTTAGTTTCATTATACATTTATGACATCCATTTTTTAATCAATGTTAAAAAAATATTTACAACGCCACCTTCAATAATGATGGCTAATAACAAATATAATAATGAAAAAAATAACTATTTAAATTTATTTCTCTACTAGTGTTTATATGGATTAACCTTGAACTTCATAAATCTATGAATAGATTCTTAGACTATATTATTTTTTGTTTAACAATATAATTTTCTTATGGGTTGATTCTTTTGATCAACATCATACTACTTGATGAATTTAATCCTTTTAAGTTTCTGTAATTAGTATGAATAATTTGAAAGACTTTTAGAAAATATTTTTCAACAATATATATATTTTGACATCCCTCCAATATTCACAATTATATTTGGGAAGAAATTAATTTTTCATCTCATGTTACCTTCAATTCTCCCTCCCCAAATTTTATGAAAAGTGTTTTATTATCCTCATTTAAGCTAGCAGATTTAAAAAAAATGCATTTTAAAACAGTAAAAGGGATCTTCTAAACAACCCTCATAATTTTTTGGTTACCTATCTCTTTTATTTAACAATTTCATATTATATTTTATTATGTATTTCATCTATATTAAATATATATATATTCCCTAAATGTATACCTACTTTATATTTTCTTTAATTTTTGAGGTAAATACATGTTTTAATTTCACTTTTCAATTGTCTATTTTATGTATCCAAATATAAGTTTACTTTAATATTTTTTATTTAATGTCTATTACCACATATATATAATGATTTAAACATTAATATATTTTTTAAAAAATAAGATTTTATTGAAAACTAACCTAGTACTACTCTAGTTTAGAAGGAAAAATATTTATCCCTTTAATTCTATAAATATTCCAAATATCTTTTTGAAAAAATTACTTATACAGTATTATATTTTTATTGTAGATCCTTAATCCTTCTCACGAATGACCTTAAATTGGAAGTCAATTTTTAAGAACCATGATTTATTAATAAAAATATAATCATAAGAAATGATTTATTTCCTTCTTCACATGAAAATTCTTATCTCATATTTTATAGTTATGCTTTGAGAAAATATTATGCAACCCACAGATTTATACTAGATATTAAAATTCTAACTCTTTATGTTTGATTTAATATCCTCTTATGGAACAAATATTAATGGACATATTATTCAAATTAGTTACTTTCAATTATATCACTCTGATGAATTGAGTTATATTTATATCTCATGAAATACCATGTATATTGCATGGGTATATTTCCTACGAACACTATGTCTAGTTTTCATTGTGGTGAGAATTGACTTATACTTATAGAGCATGAGTGGTGAGAATATGCAGACATTGATATGTTTTCTTAGTAATGAGCCTTCACTTATGCCTACATATTCATGATTTATGATGTTTTAACATATTTATGATTTTGTGAACTTATGATATAATAATTTTATGACATTATTTTAGTATTATCTCACACTATTTTTCCAAGGTTTTTTTTTATTTTGAGACCACAAGTCCTCAATTAATGAATTTTTATAAGCCTCATTCTTATAAGTTATTTTAAATATTAAATTTCTCCATGATCATGTCTTCGCTTATAATTACGATGATACCCATAACGAGAAGATAATTTTCCTTCCCTTATACAGTATTTATCTCACACGTTTCATTTATTCCAATTAGATAGGTTGTAAAGATATGCATAAATTATGAGAAGTATATAAGAGGGACTAGATGATTTAAATTATGAAATTTTTTTGAAATATTTTTTAAAATATGTTACTTATAAAACTGGTCCTCCAAGACACTAAACTAAAAGTCTATCCGAGCTGCATGACATTATTGTGAGATGTATTATTCATGTTTTTTAATGAATTAAAATATAGACACTCTTAGATTTCTATGACACTATAAAATTAAACAAACTAACATTACTTTCAATAGAATTTATGGCATGAAATAGAATGTGAACAAATAAAATATATTTACAACATAGATTATAATATATTTTTTATCTTAAATAAATATAAAATTTTACATACATTTTAATGCACACAACACTGACTAATCTTGAGTTACACAAAATAGATAGCTTCCATGGTATCATGTTCTACAAACTCGAGTGATCATACTAGATAGATTTCATCACACACATGAGAAAGCTTTTATGATATATTGTGCTTCATCATAGAAAAACAATCACCAAATAATAATATATTATTAAATTAATATTATTAAATATAACTTGATATAAACTAGACATTATGTTTGTATTCATATGAAGTATTAAATAAATAATGAAATTGTATGGTTTAAATAAATATAAAATTAATACATTGGTTAAAAATAAATGAGAAATGAAAAAATAACTAATTAGTTATAAAACAGAAATATTATTGATTTTTTTATGAAGGAGTTTTCTATTTAAAAAATTAATTAATTATATTTAGTTCATAATTATAATTAAATATATATTATCATTATTCAATATAATAATTCCTATATTCATCCATTATGTTTTACAGGAATAATATAATACTCAACCATATTTTACACATAAAACATATATGTTTATAAAGGAAATTTTAACACCTTTTATTGGGAAACCCATTTTGAATATTAATTTGAAAAAATTAATTGATTGAATATTTCATATAATATTTATATATGAAATAAAAATACAATAAATAGGTTAGGATTAATTTTGGATATTCTTTTGAAATATTTCAATTTTTATAAAATAATTAAAATACAAAATTTTATTTTAGAACTATTTTTTCATTTATTTTAGTTATAAGGATAAATTATACATTTAATGGGTTTTAATGTTTAATTTTATCATATTTTAATATGTTAATATAATTATTTTAGTTTTAATCAATTTATAATTCAAAATATTTTGTAAAAACCAAAAATTATTTGAATATTTTTACATTAAAAACCGACATTATTATCCCCCCAAAGATAGTAAATTTAAATAAATTTATTCCTCTTATATGATAGGAAATTTGAAATATTGATTCAATATTTTGAATAATACTATTTTAAAATCATTAATAAGTAAAACATTGTTTTTGACCAAAATGATTAGTGAAGGTGAATAAAATTAAATAAAATTCTTAAAGTAAAATTAAGATTAATAAAGGACTAAACATTTAACGTAATGGACCAAATGACCTATGAAGTTGTAAAAAACCAAATATAATGATTTTATTAGGCCATTAAATTATTTTGTTTTGGTTTCTTATGACATAAATTATGTAATAACATTGTTACACCTAACTTCTTTTCCAAAATACCAAGGGAGAAATTTCCCTCCCTTTTAAAAGGAGACCGCTTATCCAATTCCTTACACCTATGAAACCACATTAGTTCATCCAATATATTACCATATATATTTGATATATCCCCACCCTATAAATTGATGAATAAATTTGGGAAGAAATCTTTCTAATGAATCTCTGTGGTAAAACCCTAAAGTAGTCACCTGACTAACAGGTAACATCTTCTATCAGGATTTAGAATTGTATTTCCATTATCTATCCCCTAATATAATATTAACATATTATTTCATAATAATATAAGTTTAATTAATATAATAAAAAAATCTATACTTTTCTACCTAAAATTACACACACTTCCATATAAGGAGTAACAGACATACTTATTTTCTGCACGGTCAACATTTGGCTCTCAAAATGATGTTTGTCGATTTTTCATTTACAACATCTCATGGGTTGAAACTATGATTTAGTACATGTTTATATATTATATATATGATATTTTTCATTTAATTATACTTTTTATAATACTTTTATAACCTGATCCTTTAATACTTTCCATTTTTCGTTTATATGATAACAACATTCGAGGGAGTGTAGACTATCGCCCCCTCAAGGTGATGTTATCCATTCACACGATACATGGAATGTTGAAAATATTATTATAATTATATATATGATACATAAAAAACATATATATTATATTCATGAAATTATTACATGTATATATATATATAAATAAATTCTATTATTACTCTTTCACAGAATGAAAAAGATATAACATTCGTCGTGGATGTGTAGAGTACCGCCTCCTCGACATGATGCCGTTAATTTTTCTTCACAGGAATTGAATATATAAGTATAAATAATAAAATAATATGGTATTTATGATATAATTAAAATTTTGGAATGATATGGAGTCACTTACCTTATCTCCATAACGATCATTGAAAAATAAGAATACTACTCATGCATATGTACTACATAATATCTCCATTATTATAACATTGAATCATTTTTAATAACATAATGTAATGATGGTTTTTAAAATTGTAATTTATGATAAATATCCAAATAATGTGATTATTATTATTGTATAAATGTTATATAATATTTCAATTGGACATAGTTTACTACCAATGTAGTTCTTGTCACACTAATTGAATTTAGACTAAATACCAAACATAAATATAATTGTTTAAGTAGTTGTATACAACACAGTAAAAATATAATTAAAAATAATGACAAAAAATAAATTTTTTCTTAGTAAGGTAAATAATTATCACAATTTTGTATACAATAATTTAATGTATGTTAACCCAAAAAGAAATATAAGGTAAGGGAAAATATCCTCAAATTACATTAGAATGAGACTTATTTTTAATTATGTTTCAATTCGGTTTTATTTGGTGTATATACTAAATTATTCATGTTATATAATGAATCATATTATTCTCATGATATTCCATTTATCATATAATTTCATAAATTTTACATATTAATATTTTATTTTATTACTATGGTATGGGACACTTTGGAATGATTAAAGATTATTCTCATCATGAATGTTCTTATTGATAAACATTGAAATAATAGTTCTTTTTTGTAATAATTTTTAATTCTATATTTTCTAGAATATAGATATATTATATTCAGTGGATATTATTATTTCCTAAACTCTATAATTTCACAATCAATGGTTACTTGGATAGTTATTCAGTTAACTAGGGAATTATTGATAAATTTATATCTTTTACACAATACATATATTTGATAAGTCATATTGTATGTTGATAAAATTGAATATAAGATAGCAGTAATGATTTGGAAATGAAAATAAGGGTGTATATATGACATTATATAGATAATTGATGCATTGATAGGTTCTCATGAGACAAATAAGTTTCACAAATTAAACATGCTTCAATCAGTAGATTTGAACCGCCCTGTGAAAGCTGTTGAAGGTATTTGTTTTATGATCCTTAGATATGAAATCCATAAATAAAACATTTCCTTTATATTAGTTTCAATTATTATACAGAAATGATATTTCTGTCGAAATATTTGTGGATACATTTTATTTCTGATTAATTTATTAAATGGAATGTGGTTTAGTTTTTTTACTTTACCATATATATTTTTTCTTTATATAGTTATTTTAATGGAATGTTTTTATACTAATTGAATTTCCATATTTTATATGCTCTTCCTTCTCATTTTTTTGATTTAATTCTATGTGGGTTATATTATATAACATTCCATAATAATTATTTTCATTGATTCATTGTTACATCTACTATATTTTTTCCTTACTAAGTATTTAAGATCGCAATTATTATATTTCATTCCCCAAGAATCAACGAAGCGTATGATTAATGATATTTAGGGATTTACTATAAAGATTAGAGTTATCCTCATTGTTATTTAATTATGAAGATGAAAAAATTATGATATAATTATTGTAGTCATTTGTAATACTATAATCATTTATTTATCTGGTTAATAGAGTCTACTAAACTTTGTCCACTAGGGCATGATTCATTGTAATCGTGATAATGTATTTTGTAGTTGAAAATTGATCAAGGCTATCCGGGGTATGGTATATAAAATTTTTGTCATAGGATGTTTATTAGAAACCTTGGGAACTACATTTAAGAAAATATTGGTTAGAAAACAAAACCATAAGGTAGAATTTTAAGAAAATTATAGAATAACACTCTAAAATTTTGTTAAGGTTGATATTGTGTCGGTGTTCCAAGAAATACATCCCTGTCTAGAAAGAACAAGTGGAATTGGCTCTAGAAATTATATACATTAGATTAAATAATCTAAAAATGTGTTCTGAGCCTATATTGGTGTGACATGGTACATGGAAAAGAGCCTTAGTGTGCACATAGATTGACACTCTCAATTGAAATGTTTAGGAAGAATCAATTTTTTTTACAAACCACTATGAATGATTTTTAAAATGAATAGCCTAGGTTAAACCATAAAGTTTCAATTTGAATACATGTTTTCATGATTTAGTAATCTTGGAAAAGATATTATGGAAACACATTTGACAATGGAAGGATCTATGTCTAAATAAAATCTATGGATTAATTATTTATTAAGGATGTAATGAATATCCTAGTTAATAACATAGTTAATGATTATATTTAATGGTTTTATAATCGAAATATTTTCAAAATTAAATTAATTTTTTAGAAAAGTAAAATATTTAATATGAGTGAAAACCAAATAAAATACAGTAAGGAAGTGTGTCTTGAAACCATTTATAACACCCTATACAAGTTACCAAGAGTTGATGCTTTATTACATAACACTGGAATGATCACATTGGATCAAATCCTGAATGACTAATCAGTTTAGCAGCCTTGAAAGTACTAGATTGATACATATGTTTTACATTACATTATGAAAAGTAAAACAACAACATTTTGTCTCCTTTGAACACACTCATATCCCTTAGCTTATTCTCGAATGCAAGTCATAACATACTTCTTCGCATCATGGTCATAATAAAACATAGAAAGTGGTGTGATCATATGCTCAGTAAGGATAACAATATAGCGGAAACATTCATAAATAATCATAAACATTTAAGGCAATTTATAAGATTAAAATACAACCATTTTAAAATTAAACATCACTATAATATGGAAGATATAAATCGAATAATGATATTTACTTATTCATATGGATATTCTACTAGTCTAAAAATAACATTTAATTTCAATAAGATATTTCATAGTGATGAAATGTATAATTCCAGACATCATATCCACATTTCTAATGAATCAGGGCAAGACTATATAAAATATATTTTCAAGGCCTTATTCCATGGATAGATTATCTCTTCAGAAATACCGTTTAATCATGGGGCTATAGCAGGCCCCACACGTCACTTACTAAGTCAAACAAATAACTCAAAGGAAAAGGATGTAATATAATATTAAAATTTGTTTTAAAACTAGCATATGAATGGTAAATTCTTGAACTATAAACCATGAATTGTATAAAAATATCATATACATAGGCAAACATATTACAAAACCTTCAATATTATATGGTTGGTTGTATCATAATAAATCAACATCAAACAAACATAAAATCCAATAAAGGATATTGACATAGATGAAATTAAGAGAAAAAATATTTTAGTGAAATATTTTTTTATATTTTGATATAAAGTAAATGTAAATAAAACATTTATATTTAAAATATTTTTATAATATTTTACGGGATGATTTGATGGTGTTATAATGACAGAATGTATCTGCACCCACCGTATAAGTTAAAAAACATCTTTTTCATAATTTGTCGAAATGGTCATAAAGTACCTTGTATTGAAAATTACCGAATGATACCTTTTAAAAAAATTAAATAGCGTAAATAAGGGTGAAAATTACATTAACACATATTCTATGAAATAGTAATATTTTTTTGAAATTCATTTTTAATTTACACGGTTGTGGAAGATAAATAAGTGCCAGTAGATACTTACGTAAAAATAATACAAGATAATTTAGTGACCGTAAAATTACCCCTTACCCTATACATTTCTTTTTTCGTGTGTACATTAACCTCTAGTCTAATGGTGAAATAATTTTTATCAAATTATAAAAGAACCACGTACATAAATATGTTATCATATATGATCTTTTTTTAATGATATTTTTTTAGTATCATTGCTTTGGGTGTTAACTTATTTGTTCTCCATTATATGTTTTGTTACATATGTCATGTTTTTTATGGATAGGATGTATTTGATTCATATTTATAATGATATTACGTTCATAAAAATTATTTTGAATCAATAAAACAAAATTAGTCTTCAATGGTTACAAATGGGGAAAACATATCATCGAGTCATGGAGACGGTAATCCGTACATACGCACAAGTGAAAATATCATTCTATTAGTGGTGAAATCATATATAATTGGATGATATATTATATAGACAGAATCATTAACATGTTATATTTATTAATTACATTAGTTATACTCATTATTATACCCATCAATATAATGAAGTGTTGAATGAAAAACTACACCATGACGTGGAGAGGGTAAGCCGTACATACACACGTATGGTGACTTTGTCATTCATAGGATGGATAGAAAAATGAACATGGTATTACCACATTTTTAATAAAAAACCATTATGATGGAGGTACTACAGTTATTATTTTAATATAGAATAAAAAAAAGAATGTAAAAGTGGAATAAGAAAAGAACATTGAAAGAGGTGATGAAGTATTTACTTCATCTTCAGGTTAATCCTTTTGATTCGAACAAAAGTGATCCATAGAATGGATTTATCAAAAAGTTAATCCCGATTGGATGAATTTAGGGTAGTTTGGGGGATATTTGAGATGGGTTTTTCTGAGCCAAAAGGATTTTTAGGTGTGAAATTAAGATAAGGGGAAGTACCATATTATTAGAGATGTGAGGGTCACATTAGGAAAATCTTGTAATGTTATTTTATTATAAAAATATTTTCGGTTTTTAATGCCCAAAATTGATTTATTTCAATGTTAAGGTACTTATGTGTCAAAAAACCATTAACCAATATATTTTAATTATTTTTAGGTCACCATATTAAACTTATACGTTAGATTTAACTCTTAGTTAAATAGTGTAACTTTTTCTATGTCATCTTGAATTATTATAATAAATGTTTAACAAACATACTATTAAATGTTCCGAGAACCTTATGTGGTTCATTAATGACATATATATAATTTTATAAGACTTTTGGGATAACCTTATATTATTAGTACAATTATATAAAATTTTAAAATAGTATTTGTTTTAAAAACACATTTATGTCTATTCTGACACTATTTTGTATTTTGTTTTTTTGAAAGTCATGAAAACTTGATTACATAAAAAAAATTAATCATCCCAATTTTTTTAATTTAGCTAGAGAAATTGTGGATGGAATAAAAATTTTAAAATTATATTTATTTTAATATTTATAATATCAATTATTTGATTCATCCATTAAAAAGGAAAATACTTGATCATTATTCAATCGTAATTAAATATATTTATATAATTTCTAAAAATAAAATACAAAATACCTTTATGTAGGAATATTTTTAAATTTTTAATGACTATTTATAGTATAAAATATCACTTATATAAACAATTATAATCATTGTTTTAGAAAAAGATATATGTTTATGTTACATTTTCTGTAACTTTAAAATAATTTCAATAAAGTGTCATTTTCTTTTAAAAGTGGCTCAATGGGGTCAAAAAATAGACACAAAGTTGAAAATGGTCGTACATGTATCTTCCAATAGGGTTTGGACATGTGTTTGGGGAATTTAATATTATTATAAAATTATTTTCTACCCTAATTTTAAGGATTTACTCTTTATCCTTGTCAAATAAATTATTTACTAAAGTAACTATTCATAATGTATAAAAATAAAAGTAACCTATTTACACAATTTGGTCTTACTGATTAAATATATATAATCCATTTTTCCAAATTCAAATCACAGAATTTGCAGAAATAAATTTTAAATTAATTCCCATTGCCAAAAAAAAAGCATTTTTTAAGAAGTTAAAACTATTAATAGATTAACATGTTTTATGTACAGTTTAAATGTAAAATTACATCCAATTAAGATATTATATTAAATGAAAAAAATATAATCTAATTATACTTTTTAACTACTCAAATTTATAACTTATCACTATAAATTTTTTCAATTACAAAAGTTGGTTATATTTTAATATTTTTCATTATTCATCAAATTGTGAATTTTAAAATAAAAATACAAAAAATTTACCCTAATATAATGTTGATATTAAAAATCCAAAATTGATGTCCAATTTGATAAATAAAATATATAAAATTTCAAAAAACTTCTATTACAATTCATAACAACATTTAAAATGACTAGCTTTAGAAGATATGGTGTGCTTGAACATTGTGTTGCATACATCACACGCCATTGTATTATTCATAGATAAATGTAACATGTAAAATTGAAGTGTTATATTATTCCCTCCGTCAAATAATTGTGTCATCATAATTTTTATATTTCTACTGCATAAAATGATTTGGGTGGTTATTCGCCATATGTTCCTCAGGTTATCATGTTTCCTCTTCCATTTTATGATTTCTCAAAAGAAATATTACCAGATGAGTCGTTCAATTCGTCAAAACATGTTCTTTGGTATCATAAATATTGATAGGCTCTTCAAAATAAGACAGATCAGCTACCAGATGAATTTATTCATAGGTGATTACATGTGTTGGGTCATGAATGAATTTTCTCAACAGTTATATGTAGGGCACATCATGAAATTTGGAAAGACATGACGGCATTCCCAAAAAATAATATGAAACTCCAATTTGTTCATGGATTTCAAAATGACTTATGTACCTCGGACATAGTTTACCCTTCTTATTGAATCATACAAAACCCTTCAATGGAGATACCTTCAAGGAAAAATGTCCTCTTACTTGAAATTCCAAATCCTTCCTTCAATTATCAACATAACCCTTTTTCCTAATTTGAGCTTCTTTGATGTGGCTTTGGATAATCTTCTCCTTTTCCATTATTTTGCAAACAGGTTCTGGTCCTACAAGTTTTGTTTCACAAACACCATCCCAAAATGTTGTTGTGTGAGGTCTCTTTCCAAATAAAGCTTCATATATTGACATCAGAATACAAGAATATAATCTATTGTTATTGGAAAATTTTATGAGAGGTAAATATTGGTCCCACTTATATTGAAAGTCATGTCTGAAAGTTCTCTACATGTCATCTACAGTTTTAATTGTCCAATATGATTGTCCATCAATTTGAGGGTTGTAGGTTGTTCTTTAAAAAATCAGTATATAGTCCTTTCTAAATGATTTTCAGGAATCTTGATGTAAAATGGTGATCACGATTAGAAATAATGTATAGTGGTACACCATTAAGTCTTATAACATCATTAATGTATATTATTTCTAATCATTCAAGTGGTAAATCATCTCTTTTTGTAATAAACTTTTATGACATGGAATGACAATCTGTAATGACCCATATTGTATCATTACTTATAATAGAATTTGGTAGCTCCATTACAATTTCCTTCGTAATATCGTCTCATTTCTACTCAGGTATGTGAGAAGTTTGCATGACTCCCCTAGGATGTTGTCTTCTAGACATCACTTGTTGAAAAACCATTCATCGTGACACATAATAAATAATCTCACTCTTCATGTTTTCCAAACAATTCTTTATTATTCAAATCCCTATATATCATAGTTCTACCAGGGTCTTTAGAGAAATTATAGCTATGGCCCTTATCCAAAAATTTCCTTTTTATATCATATATATCTGGAACACAAAGCCTCATCCAAATTTTCAATATTCTATCTTCAAATAAAAATTTTATCAATTTACCATCATTAACAGAATTAATATTCTTTTGAAACTCCTCATCATCAGTTTTATATCTTTTTATCTTTTCTTGTATACATGGTTTGGAAACCATTCGAAAAATTATCGATATTTCAAAAAACATTATATTCCCATATACATCTTAACTGGATCCATAAACCTAGGATTTATTTCAACTCTAATATTTTTAGTAATTCCATGATCCTTTTTACTCAAGACATCTATCACCTTATTTTCCTTCCTCAGGTTTTATTGGATATTGAAATTATAATCCTTTAGTAGTTCAAGACATAATTTTTCCCTCTTTTTGAATTCATTCATTGAGAATATATATATAAACTCTTGTGATTAATATATATATATATATATATATATATATATATCAAATTTTCACCATAGAGATAGTGTATCCATATATTCAAAGAAAATATTACATCATCTTACTCAAGATCAAGAGTAGGATAGTTTTTTTCATGAACTTTTAGTGGTCATGATCCATAGATAAAAACTCTATCATTTTATATAAGGACGCAACATATTCCTTTCCTTAAATAATCTCTATAAATAACATATACTTCATTACCCAATAATAGATCCATGTTAATAAAATTGACTAATATTCTAATTGGTTATTTAAAACATTCTCCACACTATATTTCCCAAAAAAAATTAGCCCATTTATGTGTGATCTTGGGTAATGGGATTACCAATCTAGAATGTTTTTGAATGAAATGATGATAATATCCTACTAAACCAATAATATTGCATACCTCATTTATACGTGTCGATGTTGGCCATTCTTTTATTGCTCTTGTTTTATGAGAATAAAAATAGATTCCATCCTTAAAGACAATATGGTGAAGAAAATAAATCTTTTGAATCCAGAATTCGCACTTTATAAACATAACATATAATTCATTTCTAATAATAGTTATTAGAATAGTGCGCAAGTGATTTTCAGGATCTTCATAGATTTTAGAGTGTACCGTGATATCATAAATAAATACCACTAAAAAGTCATCATGATATTCTGGGAAAACTATATTTATTATGTCCCTAAAGACATAGGGTGCATTAGTCAGTCCAAAAAGAATTACTCTAAACTCATAATCCTAATACATGGTACAAAAGGATGTCTTCAAAATATCTTCCTTCTTCACGCACAACTGATGATATCCAAATTGAATTCCAATACTTGAAAAATATTGTTCTCTATGAAGTGGATCGAATAAACCTTCAATGTGAGGTAGGGGATACATTTTCATTATTGTTATATCATTGATCCACATGGTGTCAATGGACAACCTCATAGATCGATCATTCTTCATAACAAAATGAACTGGGGATCCACATGGAGAATCACTAGGGAGTATAAATCCTTTATTACACAACTACTCTACTGGTTTCTTTAGTTCCACTAATTTCAAGTGGTAATTCAATAAGAGGTCTTTGATATGTTCCTTGAACTAGAAATTACCTCTATAGAAAACACAATTTCTCATCATGGAGGATTTCCAAGTAAATCCTCTGGAAATACATCAACATACTCTATCACAATATCTACATCCTCTATTGGAACATTTCATTCCTCACCCAATGTTATTTCACTATATTCCTCCCCAATGATTCAATTTAGTAGAACTAATAGGGTGGTTCTAGATGATAAATAGATGGTGATGTTTCTACTCTAAAGATAAGGGATTCTTTATCATCATAAAAAATTGTAACCTATTTCTTCTTAAAATAAATTTTCTCATCATGGTCCAAAATTCAATTCATACCATGAATTATCTCAAATTTAATCATGGGTATGATTCTAATATCATCAGATAAATCACATTTATATTCCACAATGATAAATGATTCAGAAAACATTTTTTCAATGATACTTCCATTAGATGTTTTTACTAACATATCCCTTGTTAAATCAAATTTTAAATATATAATTTTCATGGTAAATACGGAATATATCAACGAATGGAATGATCTAGAATCAAATAAGGCATTGGATAAATTTGAATAAATGTTTAATGTACTAGCCACCATGTCATTCAGAACCTCAACATCTGTAGTTGTGATCACAAAAGCCTTTCCTTTCTCCCTTGGACTTTTCTGAGGTATGATTCCTCAACTATTAGTAAATTCATTTGAATAATGACTCATTTCATTAGATATTTAGCATTCATCATTGGAAGCATATTTCATCCCCTTGAAATCATGAACATGGTTTCCTTTTTATCCACACTTGTAATAGACGCCCTTTCCCTTCAGGAATGTACTAGGATGTTTCTTCCCACATTTAGTATAGGATGAAAATTGAACTTTTCCCTTCATCCTTATATTTTCATTTCTATAGTTTTTTGAATATATCTTGTTCTATTTCCTTGTATTAATATCATAAGTCATATAAAATTATTTTTCAATATTAATATAACATGATACTATATCTTTGCATGATGAGAAGGATTGTGAGACTAATGCTACTTGGAGAAATGGTTTTAACCCCTCAAATAATTGAACAATATTACGCATTGGGTTAAATATATAATCTACATAATTATTTGAAATCCTTGTAAATTTATCCTCAAAAATTGAGACATTTTCATCCTCCTTCTTCCTCAGACATAGAAATTGTCTTTCCATATCCACTCGATGTTCATGAAGAATGTATTTTTCTATGAAACCAAGTTTAAACTCCCTCCATTCCATATTTTATACTTCTTAATCCTCATTTGTGTTTTGAATTAATTTCCATCATTGATATGAATCTCTTGTTAGGTGATAAAATGTCATGAAAACTTTTTCCCTTTCACTACACCCCAAATCATGATATAGTTTCTCTATGAAACATATCCATTGTTATGATACAAATTCCTTTGTAAACCCATTAAAAGTCTGTGGTTTTTTCTTTATTATTCAATCTAGAATTGATCCTCCATGTTTTGGACGAGGGTTCTCCATTTGGGTTAGGTTATTATTCATAACATGAGTGAGTTGTTCCATTATGATTATATGATTTTCAGCACCAGTTGCATTAGAATCTTCACTATAGTTATCTTTACTAGGTGGGTAATCACTATATGGATTGGGTGCATTGATACAGTTTCTACAATTCTCACAACGCACCATTTCAATATAATAGAATACACTATATTTTTTAATTAATAACAATACATAGTTTAAAACTATTAAAATACCTAACTTAATTGGAATAGTTAATGAAAATAATCCATAAACATAAAAAAAATTATCCTAGGAAGAATTTACTAAAACATCATTCATAATGGTTTGTAAATAAAATGTGAATAATCCAAATCATATCCTACTATAAAGGCCTGTTTTCGTGCACCAATTCCCATTAGAGTCTAGATCAAAGCAATGTTTTGGGTTTTACCCCAAGATACATTTGTGCCTGAGCAGCCTCTCCCTGGTTGAATCCAGACAGGGATTCATTGCTTGGAAATTTCACAAAATCTCCACATTACCAAAACTATATGATTTTCTTCTATACTAATCCTCAATGTCTATTATAGAATAATTTTTTCTAATCAATTTTTTTCTAAATCTTGTTTCCAGTAATTGTACTAAACACCTTCTGATACCAAATATAATGCCCCAACCCTAGTTAAATAGAGTCGGGGAATTATTACATAAAATTGGCATGATTATATGTCATCAAATCCTAAAAGAATGATCAGTTATGTAGCCTTGGAAGTACTAGATACGTACATAAGTTTTATATTACATTATGAAATTAAAAACTACAACATTGTGTCTCCTTTGAACACACTCAAATCCCATAGCTTATCCCTCCATGTCAATCATAATATACTTCTTTGAATTCCGGTAAAAAGAAACCTCGGAACGGGGTGAGCACAAATGCTCATAAAGGATAATAATAGATCGGAAACATTCATATATAAGGATAAACATTTAAATCAATGTATAAGACTAAATCAAAATCCTTTTAAACTAAATAATTAGTATAATATGGGAAATATAAATCAAATAATTCCACTTTCTTATTCGCATGGATACTCTACTAGTTGAACAATCTCATGTAATATCTATAGCTAATTTCATAATTATGGAATGAATAATTCTGGATATCATAACCAATTATTCAAGGCCTCGTGCGAAGACTAAAAATATGGTTTTTTCAAGGCCTTGTCCCAAAAATCTAGTTTGTCTCTTGAGACTTAATAATGCATCGAGAGGCTATAGCAGTCCCATCTTGTTACTTATTATGTCCAATAT
Organism: Viscum album; assembly: GCA_963277665.1. Taxonomy (NCBI): domain Eukaryota; kingdom Viridiplantae; phylum Streptophyta; class Magnoliopsida; order Santalales; family Viscaceae; genus Viscum; species Viscum album. The sequence goes on along the minus strand of OY728148.1, from coordinate 385,454,308 downwards.
ATTCCTCATATGAAAAGGTTGAAATAGAATATAAACATTCATATTAAAATAATAATATAAAACGTCAATACATAAAAAATAAATAATGAATGGAATTAAAATAGAATATATATAGTCAAACATTACAAAAAACACTCAATAAAAAAAAGAACAATGTATCATAATAAATAAACTTAAAAAACGTAAAATCACATGAAGTATGCTGACATAGAAGAAATCAATCCAAAAAATATTTTATTAAAATATCTATATATATTTTGAAATCATATAAATCTTAATAAAATATTTATTTTGATAATATTATTTATAAGCTTTTATGGGATGATTTGAAGGGGTTATAACTGTGGAAAATTGATGCAGCAGCCGTAAATGTTAAAAACATTATTTCCTTAATTTTTCAAAAAAGGTCATAATGTACCTTGTTTTTAAAAGTACAAAAATATGTTTCTCAAATTTTTTTATAAAAAATAAAATAAAGGTATAAATTAATTTAACCTATATTCTAGAAAATAGTAAAAAATATTTGAAATAAATTTTTAAAAAACAGATAAGTGGATGATAAATAAGTACTAGTATATACTTACGTAAAAACCACCTTGAATAATATCGAGATTTTAAAATTAAGCCCTTACCTTGTGCATTCCCATAGTTATTGTTACATTATCCTACTTTATAAGGGTGAAATAATTTTTATTAAATTATATAAGAACCACATAGATAAATATGATATCATATATGATCCTTTGTTAATGATATTTTAGTAGTAGCATTGTTTTGTGTGTTAACAAATTCATTTTCCATAATATGATTTGTAATGTAATTAATGATTGTTATGGAGAGGATGTATTTAATTCATATCCAAAATGATATTATCTTCATAAACATTAATTTTAATCCTCAAATGAAAATTATTCTTAAATAGTTACAATGTGGAAAAATCTCATCCCATCGTAGAGATGGTAAGCCACATGTACGCACGAGTGACAATATCATTCTATTAGTGGTGAAATAGTATGTAATTGGATAGTAAATTATATATTAAGTATCATTAAAATGTTATATTTATTTTTTACATCAGTTATAATAATTATTATACCCATCTAAATAACGATGTTTTGAATAACAAACTACACCACGTCGTGGAGACAGTAACCCGTACATACGCACGTATAGTAAATTTTTCATTCTTAGAATGGATAGAATAATGAATATGGTTGTACCATATTAAAAATAAAATCTCAGTATTTAGAAGATACTAGATTTATTATTTTAGTATTGAAACAACAATCAATAATGAAGTGGAAGAAGAAATTAACATTGAAAGAGGAGATGATGTAATTACCTCTTCATCGGGTTCTTCATTTTGATTTGAACAAAAGGGATCCATATGATGGATTTCGGATAAATGTAAGGCCTCTCAGATTATATGATGGTATTTTGGAGAATATTTGAGATGGGTTTGTCCAAGCCAAAAGGAATTGGAGGTGTGAAATTAAGAGAATGGTATATACTCTTTTATAAGAGAAGTGTGGGTCTCATTAGAATAAACATGAAATATTATTTTATAATAAAATAATTTTCGGTTTCAAATGGTTCAAAATAGATTTATTTTGAGGATATAGTTGGATGGTTTGGAAACCTTTTAACCGATAGGTTTTAGACATGTTTATGTCACCAAATTAACCTTATAATATAGATTTAACTATTACTTGAATAGTTTAACATTTACATTGTCTTTTTGTATTATTAAAATACAAGGATAACATACCAACTATAAAATTCCAAGGGAACCTAAAGTTATTCATTAACGACTAATCTATAATAATATAAGTATTTTGTCTAATCCTTATATTTTTAAAATAGTTATATAATTTAATAATATAGTATTTGTGTTAAAAAACTCATTTTTGTCATTTTATACAATATTTTGTATTTAGTTTTTTTTGAAATTCATAACAACTTGACTACTTAAAAAAATTATTGAGTCAACCCTAAAATTTTATATTTTCCTAAAATATCACAGATAGAATAAAAATAGTTGAATTATATTTATTTTATTATTTAAAATATCATTTATTTGATTCTTTCATTAATAAGAGAAATAATGCTTCATAATTGTTTCTTTATTAAATATATTTATTTTTTGGAAAAAAATAATAAGTAATGTACAATAATTAAATAATTTATATTTATATTTTTAATGAATATTTATTGTCTAAAATATAACATTATAAACCATTATAGAATTTGTTTTACTAAATGATATATGTTTATGTTAGTTTTTATAACATTATATTGAATTTTATACTGTGTAATATAAACATACATGTGGCTCAATGGGGTCCAAAAATTGACCCAAGGATTAACATGGTCGGAAATTTATCATCAAATAGGGTTAGGACACGTGTTAGGGTCCATTAATATTATTATATTATTGTTTTTTACTATTATTTTCATGATTTACCCATTAACCATGGTAAATAAAATATTTACTCTAGTTACTATTCATAATGTCTTAAAATAAAAGATACATATTTACACAATTTTAATTTTTTTAAATTATAAATATTGAATCAATTTTTCCAAATTCAATACATATATGTTTAATAAATTAATTTAAAATATATTCTCATTGTAAAAACCAATAAGAGGGTTTTTTAGATATAAAACAATAAAAAGATCAACATGTTTATATGTAAAATTTAAATGTGTAATTAAATCCAGTAGAATAAACTATATTTAATTATAAAAATATAATATAATTATATTTTAAAAATACTAAAATGAAAAATTTATCATTATAAATTTTTTCGATTAAAAAAATTTGTTTAAAATTTAGTATTTTACGTTATTCATCAAAATATGAAAGTTATCATAAAAATTAAAAAAATTTATTCTAAGATAAATATTATATTCCAAATCCAAAAATGATGTTAAATTTGAAAAATAATATTTATAAAATTTCAAAATTTTGGTGTTACAATTCATAACTACTTTTAAAACTGATAGTTTGATAGTTCGCGGTTCGATTGAACTCAGTTTTGTGTTCGTCACACACGATTGAGTTATTTAAAGGGAAACATACTATAGAATCTGGAGGTTTTACACCATGAATGATGAAAAATAATGGTTTCAATCCAAAAAATAACCTATATAATGTATTGGATTATTTTTAATTGTTTTTGTAAAAAAATTTGATGAATAGATCTTAACGATGAACCACTATTCTCACTTTTGAGGAATATAGATTAATCTATTAACCATATTAGTTTTTGAAGATAGTAGAAGAAAAATAGTCATTCTTTTCACTCTTTTTAGGACTAAATATCTTTCAAATATGTATTTTATTGCTTCATGGATCAAAATAAATTTGTGTAACAATTATAACTTTATCAAGCATAAACAAATGATGAAAATTTTGATGAAAAAAATATAAAGTATTTTTCAATATATTCACGGGTAATAAAATAATTACAGAACTATAGTAAAATTTTCAAAAAGAATTTTCCTAACAAATAAATTTTTATTTAACTGACGGTCTTCCAAATCATCGATGATTTATGCCTTTGTGTCTATTAAATTTCTATTGATCATTAACTAGTTTGTGATTAAAGTCGTTATTCACTTCATATAATTATTTATGATTTTCCTAAAAGTATGTATCTATGCATTCCACTAATGTTATACCACAAAGATACCTTGTTATATGGTAGTACATGTGAACTTTTTTACTTCCCATTCTCTCATTTCTAGACGATGTTTAATGAACCATTCTCAGGATGTGGTATTTCAATATAGGAAATATCAAGAAATCTATTAACAAGATCATGTTCATATTGTGAAGTGAAAATATTATTATGGTGGGGAGAATATAACAACCTCCAATTAAAAATTAAACCTTTTTATTCAATATTATTTATGACATACATCACCATTAGTAGAAAGTAAAATATTAACAGGACATATTATAATACAGTCACTATATTAAACTAATATACCATATTCTATAGATTCTAATGAACACAAACCAAATTTATCGTGAATCACATTCAACATAGACCACCCTTGATAGCCTGTTTTACATGCAAAAGAAACTGTCAAGGATATCTTGTCCCACCCATATAAGAAACCATACATGATATCATGCATTACACACAATATTGAGTTTCTCTGAAAACATTGTATTATTAAAATATAATTATATAAAATAATATTATATAACCTAGTCATTATGTTATGCATTATATATTTTATTAACTAAATTTTGAAAATTTATCGATTATATAAATATAAAACTAATACATTTTTAACTAATTAACGAGTAATTAAAATCAGAACAAATTGGATATAAAAAATATCATTAAATTTATTCTTCTAAAACAGTTTTGTCATAAAAAATTAATTAATTATAATTAATTAATTATTTTAATTAAATATATATTTTATTTTTGATATGAAAAAAATGAATATTCATATGTTAGGTTTGATAGACATAATATAAGAACATATTCTATTTTAAAATAAACTGTATGTTTTTACAAAGGTACTTTTACCACCCTTTATTAGATAACCCATTTTCAATTTAATAAATACTCTTAAATTGATTCAATCTGTCAAAATAAATATTTTATACATAATATAAAAATAATAATTTGGTTAGGGATCATTTTTAATATTTTTTTTGAAATAATTCATCTTTTAACAAAGTAGCTAAAATAAAGAATTATATTACAAAAATATATTTTCACACTAATTTAATTATAATTATAAATAATGAATTTAAATATATTAATTAATTAATTATACAATATTTATATAAAATAATACAATTTATTTCATTACATTAAATTTTAATATTAATTTTATTACAAAAATTATAGTAAAATTTTAGACCTTTTTACTTTAAAACTTCGTATTGTCATCATGCATGTGAGATTAAATTTAAATAAACATCTGACACTTATATGGTGTGAAATTGAAGAAATGTATTCTATATATGTAATAATCATAATTTATATATTCTAATAATACCCAAAAAAATTCCAAAAAATAATATGGAATGTTATTAAAATTATTTAGAATTATTATGGAAATATTATGCTTAATAAATTACTAAACCTTAAACTCAAGGGATCAAATGACCTCTAACATGATAAAACCTATTTTATATCCATAATTCTCTCATTGAAATTAAATTATTGAGTTTTTTGTTTTATTAGACTTTTGATAGATGGAAATATAGGTTCAACTAAGTACTCTTCCAAAATACAGAGTGAGTCATATTCCTCATAAAAGGCCACAAACATTTCCCATTTCAAAAAACTATATAAAACATTTATTAGGAAAATATCTGACCATATATATTCCACATATAACTCTCCTCATCCTTGAACGCTACCTTTTTGAATAAAACCAACCATTGAAGCCTTTTGGTAAAAATCAAAATCGTTACCCGATTAAGAGGTAACGAATTCTCTTAAAATTTTAAATTTTATTTCCATTCTACAACACTTATCTATTGTTATTATATTATTTACTAGAAAATAAATTTTCCTAAATATTATATGATTTTTTTCATCCAGATGGTTTTACAAACACTTACACACACATACATCTATGGGGTAACGAACATATTGTTGCTGTGTACGATGAACTACAGCCTCACGAAATGATGATTATTCATTTTTCCATTACCAACATTCATCATTGTCCATTATGATGGAATATATGTTTATATATTATATATATTATATAAATTCTATTTTCATACTTATTTAATAATTTTAAAAAACGTATAATTAACAGTTTCTATTTTTCTTTAATCTAATAACATCGTTCGAGGAATTGTAGAATACCACCAACTCAGGGAGATGTGATTCATTGAAATGATACACAGAATGTATAAAAGATTATTATAATTGAATATATTAGAGATTTAAATTTTTTACCTATTTAGCCTGAAATTATTATATTTACTTATATATTTAAATATCCATTTCATTATTATATATTCACACACATAAAAAGTGATTACATTATTCGTGGATGTGTGGAAAACCACATCCTCAACATAATGTGATTCCCTTTTCATAATAATAATTATATATATATGTATATATTATCTTATAATATTTATTTATGATATTATTACAAATATATGATCATATGGTGTTACATAACTCCTTTTCATATTGTCCATAGAGAAATAAGAACATTATACACACATACATCCTACAATGTCTATGATTGCAACATTGATTAATTTTTCATAAATGTTTGTAAGGATTGTATTTAAAAGAATAATTGATGTATAAATACGATGATTATTACACTATTATTAGAATTTATATGCTATATAATGACCCATTTGACAATATGTTACCTACAAAACATTTTTTCGACAAATTATCTACATTTGGTCTAAACACCCCACATAAAGAGAGTTATTTACATAGTTGAATACATAATTTTATAATATAAAATAAAAGAAATTATAAACATGAAAAATTATTTCAATAATGTAAATAATAAGAATAATTTTATTATAAATTTTTTCAATGGACGTTTACCTAATAAGAAACACAAGGTAAGAGAATTTCATCACAAATTACATTCATTTGAGACTTATTTGTAATTTTGTACCAATTCACTTTTATATGTTGTATATACCTATTTATTAATATTATATAATAAACATAGTATAGTCAAGACATTCTATGTTTTGTTAATTTTTTTTACAATTGGTAGATTATGAATCAAATGTTTAAATGTGGTATGGGACACGTTAAAAGGTTTAATGAATATTCTCTGTAAAAATGTTCCAAAAGATAAATGTTGAAATATCACTTCCTATTGTAATAATAATTCATTTTAAATTTCCATGAATATTTATTTTTATATATGATGGATATTATTAATTCATAATCATATATAAATTCAAATACAACATTTACATTTAACATTACTCGATTAACTGTGGAATGATAGATAAATACATATCTTTTATTAATAATAGATATTTGATAAGTCATATTGTATGTTTATAAAACTTATTATTAAATATAAGTGAATCATTTAACATTCAATGAATAGTGATGCCTAGAATTTTTATAGATCCTCAATGCATCTATAGGTTATAATGAGACATAAAAGTAGTTCAAATTAATATATTTTGTATCCATAGTTTTATAATTTCTTGTGAAATGTATTTATGGTAAAATGTTTCATGTATCTTCGACCCAACACATATTAAAAAATAATTTCCTTCCTATTAGTTTCAGTAATAAATAAAAAATGAAATTTTTCATCGACATATCTTTGGATAAATTTCATTTTTATTTCATTGATTAGATGACATGTATTTTAGTTTCTTACCATGCCATATTTATTTTTATTTATCAATATATTTTTATGAAATGTGTTTCAATTTATTTCCTTGACATATTTTTATGAACAAACTTCTCTGTTTGTTGACTATATTGTGTGTGGGTTCTATTATTTAGCATTCTACAATTATTTTTCATACTGGTTCATTATTTATTTGACTAAATGTTTTCCATTACATAGAAATATAGTTTACCATTATTAGTTTATTTCCCTATGATTCCATGAAGCTTACTAATAATAATATGAAGGTATTTGAATGTTTCATTAGAGTTATCCTTAATTTTAATTTTTTAGAAAAAAAAAATTATTTTGTAGTTAGTGTAGTCATTTGTAATAGAATACCCATTTATGTATCTTGTTTTCCAATACAAGTATAGTCATAGTGCTTCGTGGATTGATTCCTTGTCATCATGCCAATGTATTTAGTTACATGCACTAGATCTGTGTTATCTGGGGTCAGGTCGCTACAAATGGGTTGTTATAGTTGGTTTCAAAGGACAGTTTAATAATTTTTTAGGATTTTTCTATTTTGGGGGGGAATAAGATTATATAAAATTAATGATGACCCTAGGGATATGATTAAGATACAATTTTATTTATTGGATGACAACCTTATGTTATGGTCATGTATTGAGTATCTGGTTAATAAGAAAATAAATTAATATTTTTATACATGATTGTGGATGTGTTTGTTGCCTAAATTCATCTATGTGAAATCACCATAAGAAATGATTGTTTGGTATTAAATAATTCATTGATCTATTTACAATCAGTGGGATTAAGACTTTATACATGGATATATAATCCTAAGGGATATGTATTGGCATTTCACATTATTTTTATAAGTTGTAATAATTTATTTCATAATTGTAATGATTTATGACGTGTATTATGAGATAACAAAACCTAAATAATCATATATTGAACTAAGACTGATTTGTTTTGAACTGAAATATATTGTGATAGTTTGAATGTGTAAAATATTTCAAGACTGTCTCTTTAATTAGATAATTTCTCATAATTATCCCATGCTGTTACATTATCATCCCTCAGATGAACCCCAATTTAGAGTGAAGCATAATAGAAACATGTTAATTAATATTTACATGTATAAAGATAATATTTTTCAAATGATAAACCTTCTACGATAGGATCTAAAGTGACAAATATTTTGATTATGAAAAAACAATGACCATGAATTATGATTATTAACCTGAACATAATATTATTCCCAAAAAACAAAGAAGATAATAATTGAATCACCTAGAATATAATGTGAATAACCTAAAAAATAAAGTATGATTAAATTTCTATTGTGAATAAAATATTGGAAGATGTACCTATGGGAGTTTATCACTGAAACTAAAAGATGTTTTATTATTGGTAAAATAGTTTATTGAGACACAAATAAAAATATGAAGAGCATAGTGGATATGAGGAAAGAAAAAATTATTCAACATGAGGTACCACTAACTATTTAATATATTAAATGTATTAAACCTACGAACTGTCCAAATCAATTCCCAAATCCAAGGGATATCAATAATTATATCTATCTACAAATTATTACTGTAATGAAACAATTAACCTCATTTACAACAATAACTATTGAATTGAGTTCTATAAATTATGTTGAGTGAGGAACACTGATCATACACTTAAGAACTATGAAAATTCTATTTTTATCATACTCAACCAACATCTTAATACCAAAAATGATTTTAATGGGAATAAAATAAACACCTTAATGACTATATGTTGAATTATTTTTGAAAAATTATAGTTGTATGATTATTCTATCCAGTGTTTATTTTATATGAATGTACATTAGGTAAATCATATTATATTTATATTAGATAATGGTAATGTGATTATGGGAATGGATTGGTCCTGTCCACTAAGAGGAAAATATATTTTGAATACAGATACCAGATTTCCTATAAACATATGATACACTATAAATTTACGGAATATTATTAATTTCAGTTAGAATAAAATTATAAAATCTTGGTATAGATTCCAAATAAAGTTAGAAGATTTTCAAAAATGGATGTATGAAAACTAAATATTATTGTCAAACCAATTATAATGTAAAAGACATGTTTCAGAGTTTTTAATGTCAATATATATCTAAAAAAATTTCATAGTCATGACTATAATTTAAGAAACCTTAGCTAATTCTATTGTTAAATCATAATTAAAATTATAAGGATGCAATTTTTTAATGGGGAATTAATGTAACACCCCTTAAAAATGAAATGTATATTTTATATAACAAACTAATGAGATATATACCTTTCGTTAGACACAACACGGAACTAAAACAAAATAAAAACCCTTTAAAAAATATTAATATATTTTCTGTACTATGATATAGAAGTTAAATTATACTGTATAAAAGAATGTATCTATGTTATGAAATATATGATGAAAAATGAATTAATTTATATTGGGTTATAGATGTGTCCTATATGAAGTTCATTTTTATGATCAAGAATTGGATGTTGTTTCACTACGGTATTCCCTATAAAAATCACAAGAAGAACATCAATAGTTATGTTATGAGTAAATTCATATGTGATAGAAGATCATGATTATAGAAATTTCTTCATGGTCTACGCTACCAAAATCACCATCCACAACATCCCCTAAAGATAATCATATGAATAAATTTTACATGGATATATTGAAGAGTTATGTAACTATAAATTAAGAAGATATTAAAATAATTAAATAATTTATTTATCACATGTATTTAAAAAAAATCATTTTTATTTTTAATTAAATATGATGTAAATATATTAATTCATTGATAATTTTATGATGATCATTTTTTCTATTTTTTTATAAAATTGGGGGTTTTCATTCAAATTAGTTTAATTAAATAAATATATACTCAATAAAATATATTTTAGAAATCATATTAACAATAGATTAATTATAAATAGATAAGAAATGGTCATTAGAATATTTTATATCTTAAAAAGTATTTTTCAATTAAAATATTTTTTTATTATATTTCATATTTTCTTATTAATAGTTAAATTTATGAAATAAAGAATTTTAATTCTCTAAAATATATTTTCATTTTTAATTTAAAATATCAATATTATCTTGAGTTGATTTTTTAATGAAAAAATTTATTTTTATGTTAATATTGAAAAAATATAGTTATTGTTAGAACCATCCCATTAGTTGAATTATCATAAAAAAATAATGGCTTATGTCCTTAGTAGACCTAGAGTCCTACTCAAAATGTTACCCAACCCAATTTGTGGTATACCTGATGGATGTTTTTGATCCCCATGGGATCTTGAATAACACCTTAGTGTCAACAAAATTAGAGGGTCTAATTTTTTCAAACAGGATGTAGACAACATTACACACACACGTACATACAATGGGAAGAAACAATAGAAAGTAAATTAGAATCTATTTCCTATAAAAATGAAATATAAGAAGTTATACTACTCAAAATTATCTAAACAATATTCATCGGATACATTCAATATCAAAGGAAACTGAAAAAAAGATACTCTATGTGTTATTTTGGGAAAACTAACATTATCTCACCATCTTCTACTCATAAACAGCTTATAGAATCCTCACCACCACACTGTGGTGCCTTTCTATTCCCAACATAGAAATACATACGATGGATTATGATCCACTAAATGGGATCAATAGGTTTTATATAAAAGGATCAGTTGAATCCCATACAGGTGACCCATATAATTTCCTTCTATAATAATTTGAACAAGAATAAAATTAAAGGAAACTTGTCATAACAAGATGTTATAATGTTTTTTATATCAAAATCACTATTAATACATTACTTTTATTCTAATATCCAAATAATCCAGGTAAAATATTTATAAATCATTTAATATATACCAATTCAGTCAAAACAAACAATATCAGGTATCACATATCATAATGAATCCAATGAAGTATTGTAACGACCCAGAATTTTAATGGAAATTTTTTTCATAATTCATTGTAATTTTACGAGTCTATAGCATCTGATGGCACATGATTCCAAGTACCGGTGTTCCCGGAATCAATTTTCGATTTTTTAGGTACATTCTGTAAACGTACATGCGGGTTTTTCTATCTTTTGAACCAGTGCTCAGAATTGATATCTGAGGGCACCAATGAAGTCGCAGCGCGGGTAATTGCTTAAGGAGACCTTTACCGCTGTTGCGTTTTATGCGGGTTGAATGTTAATAAATGGGGATTTAGATTAAAAAAATAAAATTGGTAATACAAAATTTTATTATATATATGGTAGTTATATATTACAAATGGGAGTTAAGGGTGGAACCCACAACCACCTAACTTCCCATGTTTGAATATATGTGATGTGGGGCCCACACGAGCCCCAACCATTCACATCCCATAACTCTATTTGAACCCCCTTTAACTCCCTTTAATCATTGAGCTTCCTTTTAATTTGATATCTCCCCATTATTATTAGAACCCTTCACCTCCCTCTCCCCCTCTTAAATGTATGCCAACACATTTTAATTGATGAATTCAACTTATTAAATTAATTATGTTGTTTGAATTTTGAATGTCATGTGTGAATAAAAGAAAATTCATTACTATTATTTTTGGGTGGATTTCGTTGTGTTGAGAGGTTTGGGTGATAGAGCATTGGGAAATAGTGTAGGGTGTTCTTTTATCAACAACGAACACCATCCTTTCAATGATGAACCGTTAGGGAACGTCACTCAATGCCGTCGATCTTCGGCAAAACCAAAGGAGAAGGTGCCACTCGTGAGGAATGTCGATGACGCACCATCTTTAGCCTTTCTTCCTTGACATCAACGAGATGACTCCATATACCCGTGAAACCGTTCTGCCTCAATGCTTGTCCTCTTTCCGCATCTCCATGACATGCAATGTCATAATCATGGTTGGGTTAATTGATTCAATTTTATTTGAATAAAATTGTTATTCGTTCTACGTGAAACCATGTTTTTATTTGGACAATTGATAATGCCTAACACGGAGGGTGTGGGACGAACACATATAGCTCGATGACGCTCCGAAGGTTGTTTTTATTTGCGCGGATTAACAGGCGATGAAGAAATGGGGCCACAATGGTGATTTGAAGTCATCGTAGTGAAGAGTGGGTCCCGGGAGAGCCACTGGTGCAGACAGTGGAAAAAACAGACCACCAGAGCACGTCCGGTGGTCCGCTAAAGGCAACGGAGGTGCACCACCTGAGCAGTCTGCCATGGATGAGCCATAACAGTGGAAGAAGACTGTAACGACTTTTCCTTTCCAGAGATAGAGGGACGCAGCTTAATGTCGTGCCAGCTGGGGAGGCTGCACACTCCGCCCGTCCAGGCTGGTTGAGCCGCGGCGGGCTGTGGGCTGGGCTGCGCCAGCCCCAGGGTGGGTCGCACCATTCGGGTAGAACTTGGAACCGAGTCGGGTCGACCTGTTTCGGGCTGACCCATCGTGGGCTGGGCCGGGTCGGACCGGGCCCGGATCCCCCTTTTTGGACCAGAAACATTTAAACGACCATAACATGAGCTAAGGACCTCCAATCGATGCACCGTCAGTTACGTATGATTCCTTGGATCAATGGGGTCTCTTCGGTATATTACACATCATGTTTTTGAGAAGTTTGGGTATGTATGGGATGGTTCGAACCTGAATCCAACCGGACCCTCGGAGCAGAAACACTTATAACTTAAGGACCAGACGACCGATTGACGTGATATCAATTACGTTGGATTACTTATCATGAGACGGTTCATCTGGAATACTCCACTTGAGTTTCTTATGCAGTTTGAGTATGGTCGGGTTGGTTTTAGCTTAAAAACCAACAGGGCCCCTGGAACGGAAAGCCAATAACACTCAGACCGGACGTCCGTCTGAAGAACCGTCAACAGCGCTGGTAATTTCATTGAGAAATTGTTCCTTTGAGTGTACCCCATTTTATTTCGGGGTATATTGGAGATACAGTCGGGTTGGATCGTACACGAAACCAACCGGCCCCCTGGGATAAAAAGGCTAATAACTCATAGACTGAGCGTCTGATTGATACACAATCTATTGCGTTGAGACCCCTATGACGAGGCTATCCATTGAGATACTTCCAAGAAAGATTTAGGAACATTTGGAGTATTGACCAGTATCTCGTGGAGTAGATCCTACCACAAATGAGTGTACGGATTTCAAAGACCTTGTAGCTAGATGAGACCTGATTACTGCTTGCCTGATTCGTTTCAGAGGGACATGACTAGCCCTGTGGAGAACACTACTGTGTTGGGGTGGCAGACACATGGCGGAGGAGAAATACTATGTCGGGGCGGCAGTCCCGTGGTACTCGATAGGTGGAGTACCTTTGTATGATATTAGGTGTGCACTATTATTTTGGGGTGACAAACCCATGATGGTGATCGCTACTGTGTTGGGGTGACATACCTGCATTACTCGACAGAGAAGGAGTACCTCAACAGTCTAATGTTATTGAGCAGCGCATCAGAGTTGCGACCGGATCACTGTAATCGATAGAGGAGGATCTCTCCAGCAGTTGTGGTTTCGATAATGAAAATACTAGTTTGAGCTGAGTTAATGACCTTTGGGTTTTTCTCATGATTGAGATGGGTTACTTGATAACTTAGGTATATGTATGGGATTTTACCTAAGTAAAGGTTTTATGTTGAGATCATTCTTGGTGGTCTATCCTTGTTGGATTTGGGGAGACAATGAGGGTCTTGGGGTCCTTACTATGTATCATTATACTCACCCATGCACAGTCTATTCCCGCACCTCTTTTTGTTGGTTGCAGATGACAGACAGCGCTGACCGAGGAAAAGTGTATGAGGACTCGACAGAACCCGGAGGTGGACACTGAGCGTGATGGCACACGGAGTGGACCGATAGACGCGGAGTTCTGAGGAGGACATCTGTACATACCCTTCATGTAGGTATCCGGTGGACGATCCAATAACTTCTTCACCATTCTGTTGTTTGTCTTCTCAGTTGCGCTTTCTTTCAGTTGTAGATGTACCTTTCAATTGGGCTTTTATTTCCAGCCCCTTTGTACTTTCAGCACACTTGTTACTGCATTAATTAGTGTTTGCTTCCTCTTGTACTCTGGCTGTGTGTGTTACGTTTTATAAAGGAAATCCCTTCCTAGTTTTTAGATAATTACGCCTTTAGTGGAGGTTGCTTTCCCCTAGCCTATGGTAGGTGGGCTTGGGGTAGTCATGTTACGGGTCTCGGGGGACGGTTCATGACAAATTGGTATCAGAGGAATCAATTCCATCGCAGAACATATGACTCCGATATTTTATTTTTTGTGAAGCAATAGTGTTAAGAGTACCGAGTGTGGTTTTCAGTTCAGGGAGTCCAGTGTTGGTGCAGCGGCTGACGTATCCATACACCATGACCCTGACTTATGATTTCCAACTCAGTGCATGAAAAAACTAATTGAGTTTGAGTTTTAAAATGTTTTCTTTGCGTCATCTCGAACAAGGTCAGCTCACCAGATATATACTTTAACAATGTCGCATCTATTTCTTTCAAGATGCATCCCCATAGAAGACCAGCTAGAGCCCCGAGTGTTGTTCGTACTGATAGGACACTGAGCGACGAGGCCTCAGTACATGTCCCTCATCCAGTCGAGAAACCAGCGGAGGCACCAGTGGTACTACCACCCATTGGGCCACTGATTCCACCAGCCACATCAATAGGCGATGCATGCCACCTGAGCGCACTACATGAGTTCCAGCGTGAGAGGCCACCCAGGTTCCGGGGAGAGATGGACCCACAAGCAGCTCAGGATTGGCTGGAAGTTGAGATGAGAGTCTTCAGGCTGGTAGGGATGCCATCAGACTTTATGGTGATCCTTGATGCCAGCCTCCTTCAGGAAACAGTAGGTAGATGGTGGAGAATGATTTTCTAGATGCATGATGAGATGACACTTTTATGGGAAGACTTTGAGAGCCTGTTATGGGTGGAGTTTTTACCAAAAACCCTCTGACTGGTGCATATACAAGAGCTACTGCATCATTAGTAGGGTATCATGATAGTGGCGCAATACTCAGTGAGGTTCACCAACCTCTCGTGCTACTCCACCGATATGGTACAAGACCCATACTTCAGGGTCCAAACCATTGATCAAGGACTCAAGCAAGAGATTATAGCATCAGTTGTCTCCCATAGCATTTCAACACAGACGAGGGTGTTGGAGTGAGCTCCCATAGTGGAGAGTTTCCTTGCTCAGCATTCTCTAGCTGCGGGACCCACCACTAGCCGACATGCAGCAGAGTCTTCTGTAGCTAACAGTATACAAATGACACAGAGGTCCAGGAGTACCAGAACTACAGGTGGTCGACCGCATGGCTCAGGGTCGGTATTGTGGGGCACCCGGGGTGGAGAGAGAGCCATACCTCCCTTGCTATGTTACTCATGCGGTGGACATCGTCACATTGCTCCTGACTATCTGAACCACTGTGCAGACGATCAGCAGAAAGAATAAGGACCTCCCAGGTAGAGGCATACGTTTGATCGAGGCGGACCGCAAGGAGCTGGCCATGAAGCTAGTGGTGGAAGACGCTTCGAGGTGTTTTCACCACCAACACTAGGAGGTCCACCCCAACCGTACGGAACTTGTGGACATGGGAGAGCATAGTTTCATGTAGTTGAAACATAAGACTATGGAGCTCTGGAAGAAGGTAGACAGGAGCGGGACTAGTTCCAGGCATGGGGGCATTCGTTCTTGGTGCTTCTAGATTCCATGTTGTTGATTTTTCATGGTTTTTATGTGTCTTTGTTCTTTGAGCTGTAGAAATAAAAGACACTTTCCTTGTGAAGTTTTATTTCCTTCCTTGTTTTGTACTAAGAGGTTCTGGTTTAAACTGTTTACTTGACCCTCATATTAGAGAAACCTACTGGAAGAGACCTGGTGACCACACAATAATGTCGAGAGTGTGACTCAACCCTTGGAGGCGAGTGTAAAAGTTGGATATTTTAGTAGTGGCATTGAGGCCTTATGACGTCATCCATGACATGAATTATACCGTTAAGGTTAGGATTGACTATAATAGGAAAATATCGTGGTTTATCCAAGGGATGGGACCAGATATCTCTTTTCAGCAAAGGAGAAATCTTAGAAGCTCTTACAAATCGTAGGTGAAGAAAGGTGATCATCGGCCGACTCACCAAGTCAGCCCACTTCTTTCCGATCAGTGAGCATGACTTATTAATGAGATTTGGTCACCTTTACGTACATGAGAACATACGGCTTCAGGGTGTGCCATGTACGATCATCCCTGATCGGGATGGCACCTTATGAAGCACTCTATGACCGACCTTGCAGATCACCCCTGTGCTGGACTGATCTTGGGGAGTCAGCACTTACAGAACCATAGATGGTGGAGACTATGTTGGAGAAGATACAGTTAATCCAGGAGCAGATGAAGACTGTACAGAGCAGACAGAAGTCCTATGCTGATAGGAGACGGAGACCACTAGTGTTTGAGGATGGCGACCACATTTTCTTATGGGTCTCACCTCGACGAGGTTTACATATATTTGGACAAGGTGGTAAGTTATCTCTGCATTTCAGCGGACAATTCCAGGTCCTCAGCAGAGTTGGCGAGGTGGCATACCGCCTCTTCCTTCTACCTCAGTTGCACCGGGTGCATGATGTGTTCCACGTATCTCAGCTGAGGAGATACATACATGACCTGACCCACATCATCAATCATGGGGAGGTGGCCAATGGTGATGTGGCGATGTTTGAGGAGGTCCCGATGGAGATCGAGGATCAACAGGAGAGGTTCCTATGTGGAGGTTCGATTTCTCAAGTGTGCATTAACTGGCAGCATGGGAACCTCCAAGAGAGAACATGGGAGAGAGAGGCACAAATGCAAGCTTAGTATCCCGATTTTTTCCTAGTGTGTGATTTAGCTTTATGGGGACGTAATGTCCTGAGGTTGGAGTAATGTAAAGACCCTGAATTTTAAATGAATTTTTTTTCATAATTATTTAGAATTTTACCTGTCCATAGCATCTGACAACACTTGATTCCGAGGCCCGGTGTGACAGAAATCAATTTTCCAATGTTTTTATTGGGTAGGTTCAGTAAACCAACATCGGGTTTTTTCTATATTTTGAACCAGGGCTCGGAATAGAAATATGAGGGCACCGACGAACTCGTAGCGTGGGTAATTTCTTAAGGGACATTTACCGTTGTTGCGTTTTATGCAGGTTGAAAGTTAATAATTGGGGATTTAGATTAAAACAAATAAAATTGGTAATACATAATTTTATTATATCTATGGTATTTATATCCTACAAAGGGGAGTTAAGGGTGAAAACCACAACAACATAAGATCCCATGTGTGGATATTTGTGAGGTGGGGTCAACACGAGCCCAAACCTTTGACCTCTCATAACTCACTCTAAACCCCCTTTAACTCCCTTGAATTTTTGAGCTTCCTTTTAATGTGACATCTCGCCCTTATTAAGAGAACCCTTCACCTCCCTCTCCCCCTCATAAATGTATGCCAAAAAATTTAAATTAATGAATTCAACCTCTTAAATTAATTAAACTGTTTGAATTTTTAATGGAATGTGTGAATAAAAATAATGGGTTTGCTATTATTTTTGGGGGAATTTCACTATGTTCATAGGTTTGGGTGAGAGAGCTTTGGGAAATAGTCTAGGGTGTTCTTCTCTCAATGAAGAAAACCAACCTTCCAATGAAGAACCGTAGGGGAACTTTAGCCAACGCCATCGATCTTCGGCCAAACCAAAGGTGAAGTATCCCCTCGCGAGGGACTCCAACGACGTATTGTCTTCCACCTTTCCTCCTTGGCGTCAATGAGTTGACACCGTCTCCCCACAATGTTGTTCTACCTCGATGCATGTGCTCTTTCTATGGCTCGACGACATGAAATGTCATAATCGAGGTAGGATGGATTGCTTCAAATTTTTTTGAAGAATTTTTTTATTCATTATACTTGAAAACATGTTTATCTTTTGCCAATTGATAACGTCTAATATGGAGGGCATGTCCCAAAAAAACACAGCCCAACGACCCCCCGGAGGTTGTTTTTCTGTGCGCGGATTGACAGGCGATGAAGAAACGAGGTCGTAAAGGTGATTTGAATCCGTCTTAGAGAAGAACGGGTCCTAGGAGAGCCGCTGGCGTAGATGGTGGAAAAACCAGACCACTGGAGAACATCCGGTGGTCCGTGGAAGGCGTCGGCGGTGCGCCGTCGGAGCTGTCCGCCGTGGCTAAGCAGTGGCAGCGGAAGAAGACCGTAACAACTTTTTCGTTCCAGAGATGGAGGGGTGAAGCGTAATTTCTCTCCAGCTGGGGAGGCCGCGTCCTCCACTAGGCCAGTCTGGGCCGCGCCCTACGGGGCTGGACCTGGACCCGGGTCGGGTCGACCCGATTCTGGCTGACCCAGGGTGGGTTTGGCCGGGTCGGACTAGGCACAGATCCCCTTTTTCAGATCATAATCATTTAAACACCCATAACATGATATACGGAATTCCGATTGATGCACTGTTACTTGCGTAGGATTACATGGATCGAGACGGTCATTTCGGTATATTACACTCAAGGTTTCGGCGAAATTTTGGTACGGTTGGGTTGGTGCAAACCCAAAACCAACCGGGCCCTCGGAGAGGAAACACTCATAACATAAGGACCAGATGTCTGATTGACGAGCTGTAAATTACGTTGGATTCATTATGATGAGAAGGTTCTATTGGAATACTCCAATTAATTTTTGGATGCAGTTAGAGTATGGTCGGGTTGGTTTTATCTTAAAAACCAACTGGGCCCCTGGAACGGAAAATCCAATAACTCTCAGACCGGACGTCCATTTGACGAACCGTCAATGGCGTTGGTAATCTTGTTGAGAAACGGTATCTTTGAGTATACCCCATGGGAGTTCAGGTTACATTTGAGATACGGTCGGGTTGGTTCGTAGAGGAAACCATCATGGATCGTGGGATAAAAAGGCTAATAACACAGAGACTGGGCATCCGATTGATGCATTGTTTATTGCTCTGAGAACCCTATGACGAGGCATACATTTGAGATACATCCACAAGTGATTTAAAGACACTTGGAGTATCAACCAGTACCTCATGGAGTGGATCCTCTCGGAGACGTGCTTACAGAGTTTGGAGACCTTGTAGCTGGCTGAGACCCAATGACTTCTTGTCCAATTCGTTTCGGAGTGACTTGACTAGCCTAGTGGAAGAACTACTGTTTTGGGGTGGAAAACCCATGGCAGAGGAGCGCTACTGTTTTTGGGAAGCAAACACGTGGTACTCGACAGGAGAAGTACCTCTGTCGGCTATTAGGGGGTGAGCTACTGTGTTGGGGCATCAGTCCCATGGCGGGGATCACTACTGTGTTGGGGCGACATACCCGCGGTACTCGACAGAGGAGGAGTAAATCAATAGTATAAGGTTAGTGAGAAGCGCCTCGGAGTCGCGATAAGATCAATGTACTCGATACAAGAGGAGCTCTCCAGTAGTTTTGGTTTTGTTTTTTAAAATCTTGGTTTGAGATGAGTCAATGACCTTTGTGTTTTCTTCATGATTGAGATGGGTTACTTGCTAAATTAGTTATATGTATGGGAATTTATCTTTGTAAAGGTTATATGTGGAGATCTTTTTTGGTGGTCTATCCTTGATGGATTTGGTGAGACCTTTAGGGTCTCGATGTCCCTAATGAGTATCGTTATACTCACCCTTACACGGGCTATGCCCACACCTTGTTATATTGGTCACAGACGACAGACTGCATTGACCGAGGCAGAGTGAATGAGGATTCGACAGATCCCAGAGGTTGATAGTCAGTGTGATGGCACACAGAGTGGACCTATAGACATGGAGTGCCGAGGAGGAAATTTGTACCTACGCTTCAGGTAGGAACCTGGGGGACGATCGAGGAGCTGCTTCACTATTCATCTGTTTGCCTTTTCAGTTGTAGTTGTACCTTTCTGTTGGGGTTGTATTTCCGGCCCCTTTGTACTTTCAACACACTTGTTACTGCTTTACTTAGTGTTTGTTTCTTCTTGTAATATAGTTGTGTGTGTTATGTTTTATAAATGCAATGCCTTCCTAGTTTTTAGGGAATTATTCCTTTTGTGCTAGTCGCCAGCCCCTAGCCTATGGAAGGCGGGCTTGGGGTAGTCATGTTACAGGCCCCAAGGGACGGGTCATGACATGTATAATCCAAATAACAGGTAATATCACAAAAATGATCTTTATTGGACTAAAAATCTAGGACACACATACCTAAACATAGATAGTGACACGTGAAATGACACTTTATGCATGCATTTAATATATAGAGAAAATGAAGACGTCAAAAATCAACCTCCCAATAGTGAATAAAAAGTCCTATAACGAAAGTTATAGGTGGGAAAAGGAACACTCCATGAGTGAACCAGACAATAATATCAATGAATGAGTCATATTACTAAACATTTGACCTACATAACTAATGGTTCTAATGTGCTCTAGTTTTCAAATAATTTAATTAAAACCACGATTTGATAAGATTATATAAATCCATTTGACAACACTTTTAAAATACAATTTATATTATTAAAACAAGGGGAATTCTTATTTTTTCAAAGAAATCAATTATCTAGAAAATAAATTATTGAATTATAATTAATTTATAAAATAATTTATAAAAAAATAGCAATATTGTTCTTCCAACATTGTATAGAGATTCAATGGCCTACCTCAAACTCTGATCGTACATGCCAAAAATGGTATCAGACAAATAGAAAGGAACATACGGTCAACATTAAATTTCCTAATATTGATTAAAATGCCTAAAAATTACATCCCTCAAACAAATACTATAGTGGGAAGGGAATATCAGGAAACAATGTTATAGAAAACTCACCCACCAAACCACCACCAATAAAGAATTCACCCTTGGAGGAAAATCCCAAAACAAAAGGTTAGATATGCAACACAAAAACCTTAATGATCAATCACTGATCAAAGAGATCGGTATGTAGAGGAGGTCCCAAAAATTAAATTGGAGATATCCTTGGTAGATAGAGAATAGGATGAAGCTGAATAACGAAATAATCGTGAAATTATTTAAAAATCTTAATCCTTGATCAATAGAGGGAGTGTAAACCCTGCATATTATGTAATTCCAGTGTACAAAGTCCCATAAAAAATGTGTCACTACTGATTAAATTAATAATCCCAACCATGTAATGATGTTTCAACATTTCATGGGGTGTAGTATTCTTATTCTTTGTACCAAACTCCTAACATATTTTTGGTGAAAAAAACATGACGCAAAAATTGATAAAGACGTGTATTTCTCCTATAAATAGTGAAAATTTATGATTCTTCTGAATAAAAAACCAACCCTACATCAATGTTCTCCAAACATGAGGAGAACCTAAATATTACTTGAAATTATTAATAACTAGACTCTATTAATTATATAAATCATAAAAAAGGTAAATCTTATGTCATTATCTTTTAATATTGATCTATGTACTCCGGAGTCCCATAACACACCCAAATAAACAGGGGAAAAAGAGAGAGGGGAAATACCTAAATTAATGACACATGATGTTACAATATAGATGTGTTTGATTTCATGTATAAATATATATTTAAAAACTCAAATAACAATTTAATAAACTATTCTGATTTTATAAAATTCATTTTTAATGGTCCGGAAAAAGAGGTAATATGTTACGATAAACACTATTTTATTACAATATGTAAATTTTTTTAATCACTAATATAAAAAAATTAAAAAAATTTAATTTCATATTTTTAATTAAATTTTTTCATATTATTTCAAATGGTTAATTTCATTTTTTTGAATAAAATTATGATTAATAGGATTAATGGAAATGACCATGATAATAGTGAAGGGGTAACCATCAAATAGTTTTTTAAAAAATGTTTGTTTAATTTTTATATAGAAATTAAATTCTAACAAATTTTATAAAAAATTTGACAATATAATTATTGAATTATAAAATTATATTATTACTCATTCAGTTGTTTATTAATGTTAAATACTATAAAAAACAAATAATTATGAAAATATAATTTATCTACAAAAACTACTTTTCTATATATTGTAGGTTTTAATTTAAATAGTAACATAACATAATTAAAAAATTTATTATATTAAATATTGAATAAATTTATGTTTATAAAATAATTGTTTTAAAAGGTATATCTCATGGTTTTTATTAAGACCTAGACTACTTAGTAAAAAATTAGTCAATCGTGTAAAAAGCATAACAGTTATATATAAAAATATAACAGTAAATTGCTTGAAACATATTTAAATCATGTGTTAAATTGTATGGTTTAATTATTATTGATAAAAACCATATAATATAATTTTATACCTATTTAATAGTAATTTATCCTTGATAAATTTCTTAAAACCATTCTGATTTAATGTGAATTTAGAAAAAATTAATGTTTTACCACTTATAAACGGGGCCTCTCCCACCCATTTATGATCACTAGGATTATTTGTTTTTTCTTGAATATAAATGAAATATAATTTTCATAAATGACCATTTCACATCCTGAATCCTCATATCTATAAAATTTATCATAATCTATTCATTTCCTAGAATAATTTGATGGATAATTTCAATCTATCCACATAATTAATTCGTACTCATTAATATTTTATTGTTAATATTTATCTACCACCTAAAATATTCTATACCAATATTTTTATTATTATATAAGTTTTACTATATTTTTTAATTTTATTATAGTGATCTAATATTACTCATACACCTCCCTGAAAAACAAATCAAAAAATGAAAACATCGTCATGCATTGGAATGGACTACCAACTATATAAAAAATAGTTATACATCCCTAAAATTATAACATGGATGATAAAAAATAATTATTTAATTATGAAATATTTCATTTAAAAAATTAATCATACAATAAAAATGTAATTTATTTTATTTTTATCACCCATCATGTTCTATGAAAAATGATTTTTTCATTATGTATGTGTGGACTACCTTCTCCATAGATTGATGTATATAATTTTCCCATTAATTATTTACATGGATGAATTTTAAAAAAATAAAAAAACATATAAATACTACAATTATGAAATAATTAATATTTAATAATGAAAATATTTGATAATCGATCAGTAAATTAATAATAACTAGTTATAATAAATTTACCCACATTAAATGAACATCTCAAGGAACCATGTTTTAAATGAGTCCATTTTGGAAACCTAAGAAACTATATATATTTCATTATAATGAAATAAAAATAACTATACATCTAAAATTAACTATATTACAACACTATTTTACAACACATTGGATAATGGTCAATATGAAGTTGGAGTTAAAGTGAAATTTACTAGATATCATAACGTAACTGATATGAATAAAAAATATATAGGAAATTTATATGATATAAAAATATAATGATTATAGTAAAGAAAATATAAAAAGAAAATTCCCTTAATAATGAATTTACTTTACATAGTATTTTTATCTAGAATTTTATGTGCACACACAGAATGAATGAAGACATATTTTCTGGTTTTTTAGATCTCAATTATGTTTTATTGAGATTTGATTCATGTTACAAAATTAAAAATATTTTATTTATTATTTATTTTAATTGTATTTAATTTTATTTAAATTCTATGATATTAATGGTATTAGAAAATAAATTATAAGTTTTTCCTTCGACTAATTGTTTATTTATAAATATTACAACACTATACTTTCTTATTTTAACTCATACCCACATTCTTTGGTTTATAAGGTCTCATATTAAACTTAATAACTATATTATTGGTTCACCCAACGCTAGAATTTTATATTAAACACTATATTTCTACATAATAAATATGATACTATTGGTTCAAATCTTCCACCTCATTGGATTTTCTTTCAAAAAAGTATGACATTTTTAGAAATAATTACCATTTCATAAGAGGAGGATTTTTATTCCATGTCATTATTTTTCATCACCTACAATGATATCCATTATATTTGGAAATAATATATTGTGTTTTATCAATATTTCATTAAATTTATCTACTCATAGTTTCAAAATACTATTTTATTATACTCTTTTATATTTTAAAATATTAATAAAAGGTGTTCTTAAAAAATTTAATGGGGTATTCAAAATTACACTAATTTTATTAGGGTAATGTATCAACATAATTTTTTTCTTTTTTAATTTTTTCTTCTTATATATTTAATATATATATTTTAAATTTGTTCATTATATATATAAATTTTAAATTTCCTTCCTTTTTTATGATAATACATGTTTTAAGTTCCCAAAACAATTATCACTTTTAAGAATCCACATTTAAGGGAACTCCTCTATTTCATATTTTATGTCTACTAATATCCCCCAAAAATGTTTTAAATATGAATAATTTTTGAGAAACCCACATTATATTGTAAAAAAATAACAACAATCAAATATAGTTTAATGACAAATCATAATCCCTTTCTATACTTAAAGGATCATATGCTTTTTTCAAAAAACATCACCTATGCATGTTCATTTTATTATAACTTACCCTTGACACTTCTCATGAATGTATCTACATTTTAAATAAATTTTCAAGGTATATGGTTTTCTAAGAAACATATTAGAACATAAAATTTATTAATTCCTTATTCTTTAGAAAATAATTATGATATAGGTAACAATTATGCATTGAGATATGATTATAAAACCCTCTTTTTTCTCATGGATTTCATCATTAATATACCGTACATATTTTTTTGTCCACTTTTGGAAGACATATGCCTCTATATATTATTAAATTTAATGGCGTTTCCCTGTTATGGTAAAATACAATATTTAATTTTTATATATAATGAGATAACATGTATGGTGCATGGGTAGTTATCCTAAGTACAATGTTTTATGATGTATTTGTAGGGATTATTGAATTTGGATTGTGATGCAGGGGTATTTAGAATAAAAACACTATTTTATGTTTTGTGGGTGGTGAGGATCTACTTATTCTAAGGATTTATTATTTATTTTTTCCCCATATTTATTTTTTCATTAATATATAATAAATTTTCATTATTCAATGTTTTCATGCATGGATCATATTATTATTTAATGTTAATTTTTTTATTTGAGATCCAACATCCTTTCTACATAATTAAGGGAAATTTATTAAAATTCTTTGTTCTTTTAAATAATAAATTTATTCCTTCTCATTTTTTCAGATACTCATATGATCTATCCATTGAGGATATGTTTATATGTTTTGATTTTCTAGTTATTTGAGATATCCTATTTCTAATGTTTCCTTTAACCTTGTTAGAAAGATATGTATAACTTATAATAAATATATACGGTTGTATTCATGATTTTGGATGTGGAGAAATATTTACATGTTTTATGAATTAGTTTGTCTATGTAACATGTCGTTAATGACACTAAAATAGAGGTTCCCTGAGTTGTGTTAGAATTTTCTGAGATGTACTGATTAAATTTTGGGAATGATATAAAATAAATATATATATGGCCTTAGTTATTTTAGGGCTGGCCTACATGGTGGGGGATATTTTCCACATTTAAATACACATATATATAAACACACACACAAACACACAAAAAATAGATATAAATATATTAATATAAATAAGAGTATATTAAATAATTATTAATATAAATATATAATTAATTTTTTAATAAATATAATATAAATTATTCATAAATATATTATTTAAAAATATGTAAATAGAAATATAAATTTTTAAATCTATGTAAAAATAATCTGTAAACAAATATATAAATATATACACATCCAACATTAATATTAGAAGATAAATATAATATTTATATAAATATAAATATATATACTATTTATAAATAATAATATATAATTTATATATATATATATTATTTATATATGAATGAATACTTACATAATCACAAATATAAATATATCTATATTAATTATTTTTTAAAAAACTAAAAAATTATAAATATAAAATATTAATAAATATAAACAATTAAATAATTGATAAATATTAATGTAATAATTATTTAAAATTAAATAAATTAATAATTAGTTAAAAAATATGTCAAAATATGGTAAATTATTAATATAAATGTAATAATTTCTATTAATGTGAATATTAATTGTAATTGTGGGCTTAATTGAGTGGTTAAGTCATAAAAAATTATACATCAGGCCATTGTTTGAAAACCAAAAACCACCATGTTATGGGGTATTTATCAATAATTTTTGAGAAATAATTGGGGCTCACACAGTGGGAATACACAAAAGTTGGAAACATGAAGAATTGTTGGACCAGAGAGATGGCATTATGTGACTCGAAGGTTCTATAACATTGTATCATTCAAGAGTGATCAGGTGGGAAACTTGAAAGAGTTATGAGTTCATTAATTACTATCAATGGCCCCTCTACCCACCCACACCTATGATGTGGGATATAGTAGTGGCCTACCACGTGGTGATCATAATATTAGAACTAGTTAGATAGGGAAATAAATCTTGGTAGGGATTGTGATGGGTGACACGTAATCATTATAAAGTGGGAAACTCATATGAGTGATGAGTGAAATTGAGCCAATCATCCAAATTTCCTCCCACATGAATTTTTAATGTGGGTTGGGATGTGTCATTCCATCTAGGATGTGGCCAGGAAATTTATAGAATTGATAAAGTGTAATTATTACTGCCATGGGGAAGTGCTATAGAATATTGGTGACTTATAATAATGTATGTCTTTATATCATATATTTGGGTCATCTTCTCTAAAGGTCCCTTAGGGAATGATTAGATGTGCCTTAAAGGAATCAAGAAATGGGCCATCATGAAATTTCTTGTTATATAATAGGTCTTATGGGTTATAGTAATTCCATATGGTGTGTGATGAGGATCAACTAAATATTTCATAAGTGTGTAAATAGATATTAATATAAAAAATGGAAAAACATGAAGTAAAAATGGAAAAATATATTTTTTGTATAAAAATCTATTTACTAATGGAAATAACTTCTAAATATAAAAACCCCTGACAACAAGTCATTAATAAAACCCATTTTTAGATGGAAATTTTCTATATATTAGGGGTAAATTTTAAAACCAACGCCATATTTCATCATTTTGGTTGTGTTTATGTCTATATAATTTTCATAGGTTCACACCCACCAACACATTAAATGACTATATATTTCAAACATATTAAAATTTTCTTCATATTAAATAAAAAATATACCATAAAATAAAATAAATTCATATAAATGCTAAAAATTATACTATTGTTGTTAAATAATAAATTTTAGAAAACATTTTCACATCTCATATTTTTTATCTCCCAATTATAGTAAAAAAAGACTGTAAATTTAGAAATTTATTTTAAGATATATTTATAAATTTTGAAATTAAAATTTGATGAATTGGATTTCACTTAATGTATTCATAGTATTTAAAAAATATTAAGTTGAATTCATTGAAGTTTTCTAAAAAGGTTGAATTTTGATTGGATATTGAATGTACATTTTTTTTCAAATACTGTATATATATTTCATCGTCATGATATAATACCAAATTAACAATTTAAGAACTAATTTTCTTTTAAAAAATTTCATTTAACAATAAATATATTTATATAAATGTGATATTTAAAACTTATAATCCTATGCCTGAAATTTTGGTATTAAAGTTATATTATATTCTAATAAAACCACACATAGTATATTTTACATTAATTAAAAAATCAATTGATTCTATTAAGATTTGTGTTTTTTTAGATACAAGTAAACCATTATTGTTTAATCATAAATCAACAAATTTCTTGGGTACGAAAACTATTCTTAAAATTTTTATTATATAAGTATCAATTAAATATTATGCTTATAAATAAATTTTTACTAAAAAATATTTTTTATTACATTATGCATACTTATATTAGAAATATTTTTTCTGAAATTTATAAATTGAATCTAATAAAATTAAATTAATATATTTAATCTTGATTTCAATATTAGTTTTTAATTTTAATATAATTTTATTTATAAATATAGTAAGTTACCAATGGTAAAAGTTTGTCACCACAATAATAGTAAAAGAAGGAATTTTTTTTGAATTAATATATAAGTTCAGAAAATATTATCATTAAATTATTGGATGGGATATTTATTAACCAATATTTATCTTAGATAACTAGTATTTAATTGAGGGATCCACAAGACATGAATATGTCATTAATTTTATATTAATAAATATGTATAAAAAATGTCACTCCTCTCACATATAAATAGATCCTTTTATCACCCCACTTATACTTTCAACATAATACTCTTTTATTAACCAATATATACTAAAACCCATACACAACACCATTATCAATGTTTAGTTGTTCTGTCCTCATTAAAAGAAATCCTTTGAGGGAATAAACTACTTAGTAATTTATCATTTCTGATTAATAAAGTGAGAACTTCATATAACTATTTTTCATATATCATTCGTTATTAGACCACCTAATAATCAATTCTATAAATAATAAGATAGTTATATATTTATAAATAATATATAAATTTTTATTATTATAAGGTAATTCCAATTATTTACCTTCAACTCATCCATACTAGAAAAGAAAAATGGGGACTATATTATGGTCATCCAACAACCTCCATAGATGACATATTTTATTTTTCTTTACATCCATACATGGATTTTTTAATAAATGATTTTAATGAACAAAATATAATAATTATTAAATTAATAATATTTTGAAAAAATAAAATGGGAAATATATAGATAATATTATCAATGATCTTCATTGTAATTTTTATCACCCAGAAAATGGCCATACCAACACATCTACCATAATTTTAATCTATTTTGGATAATGTAGGAAACTAATGAATAAATATAAAAAACAAAATATGTCTATATAGTTTTAAATTATAAAACTGTTTTATAACTGATTTAACCATGATTATTGTATTGAATGATTTTCAACAAATTTACCAAACAACAACATATAGTTGATTAAAGACAACAATATACTAAAATAAAAAACATATGATAATTAGTAGAGTTTAGAAAATGTTATATATATGAAAAAAATTATGAATAACATATTTATAAATAAAATTATTATTTTGGAGTTTTGACATTTGTACTTTTCAACTAAATACCTAAGGTAAGTGAATTCTTAACTCCATGACCATTCTTTGAGTACTGATCACTCTTTACATTCTCCAGCAGTATGTTTTTTACCACTGTTAGGTGAATTATTCATTATCAATATATTTATGAATATTTTTATATTCTTTTAATGAAAAATATTCTCCCATTTTAATGGAATCTTTCATTTGAAGTTATAATAAATATAATGTATTTCTTTCCAATGATTCATTATTTTCCATTATTTTTCTTTTCTTTTTTATTTTCAATCCTAAAACTCAAATACATATTCTTGGTTGTTTTACATAACATTTTACATTCTCTTATAATGAATTTATGGTATTTTATCTTATATTATGAATTTATTGTTTGTACCTTACCTTGTTCATAATGGTTATGTTATCTCTCATCATTCATCTCCCTCTTGAAATTATTTTTATCCCTAAACACCTTGTATTTTCATCACCTGGAAGTACTCTATATAATTTACACAATTTCTATATTTAATTTTCTAATATATATATAATTTTTATACCCATTAATATATATGCTTCAAGTTTAAAAGGACCCCACTAATAAAATTATTCCATTTATTAAATGTGGATAAATTTATATTTTTATACTAGTTATTTCAATAAAGTGGTTTCCTAATTACTAATGAATGATTATTATCAATTTTATTTTTTATTTATTCCATTCATATGATTAATTAGTAGAAATTATTTAGTTATGATTTGGGACTAATATTATATATCCCCTTTATGAATTGGAAGGTTTT
Source organism: Viscum album (assembly GCA_963277665.1). NCBI lineage: Eukaryota > Viridiplantae > Streptophyta > Magnoliopsida > Santalales > Viscaceae > Viscum > Viscum album. The sequence continues at coordinate 385,423,937 of OY728148.1, read as the reverse complement.
CTAATATAAACTTGATATTTTATTTACTACGGGCATTACCTATTTATTTATAAATTCATGTCTTGAAGACTAGATTATATGATTAGGAGTTTTTACATTATTCATTCCATCAATATGAAATAAAGTACTATTATCCATGTAATTTTTTATTATTATAATTTTCCCCGATATATTCCTCTCTCATGTTTTTAGTTATTTATAATATTTGAATATTATTTATTCCTACCATATCAAGAATGGATAGTTTCTTCCCTAATATATGACAATATATTAAAGACCTTATTGAGTGTCTAAGATCAACCCTTTATTTTTTCCCTTGGGAACCCATAAGCGAACTCTAGATATTTCAAATGATATTATGTAAGGATTAATAATTTTTTTACTATGTTTTTATGTTAGGATTTTTTTTTCAAAAGTTATATGTGATCTATGTATATATCTAGTCTCATAAGACTAAAAAACATCTGGATACAGTGAAATATGATCTCTATTATTCTATAACAAAGTATTAAATTAATCATAAACTATTTTTTATTAGATTTAGGGTTTCCATTATTGGTATATGATAATTTTTTTAGAAACCATAGTAAATATATTTTTATGAACACACTTACATTACATAATCATCATTGTTAACAATGAAATTAATGAATAATGTGTTTGAGAATATATATCTTACATAGGTAATGAATTCTATGATTCAATTTTCATATTTTTTACGATAATTAAGGGTATTTCATTTCATATAAGTGATTCCATGAAAACATTGATGTTAAATTTATCAATACCGGTTGTCTATATCTTAAATTATCTCTTCAGAAACTATATGAGGATGGATTTGAAGCTATGTAGATAATAAATGTATCAGTTTAGTTAACATAGGTTATGACCGATAAACATTCCCATATAGAAAAACATATCAATCAGTAAAATCTTGTATTAATTTTAGACCACCCAATAAAAAAACTATCATGATTCAATCAATCCACTAATCCAAAAGTAAATAAAAAATAAATCACATCCCCTAATAAACAATTTCACTATTTAGGAAGTCATTATTATGAAATGGTTATTGATTTAGTTTATTTTTTAATGGATTTTTTGTTCAATGGTGGTCATCAATTCAAAACACTAAATATGTATAGGGGATATAGAGTATGAAATATAATTATTCCACGATGTTATTCATTAAAACATTAATTCCATATGATAAATGATATAATATGAAAAGATAATTCTTCAATTAAATGAAAAAATAAGATGACAATGTTTTTGAGTATGACAATAACATTATCTGGTTATTGACACATGTCATGGTATAAGTATATGATCTGGAAAGCAAGATATATAGCTTCTTTGATGGGATAAAGACAATATTTCAAAGGTAATTAGTTTATATAACATTTTCAACATGTGGTGATATTGTATCAAGGTATGTTAATACATATAATAACTTTTTTTGGACTTATTCGTTCAAAATAATGAATTAGAATGAAAGGGGATAATTTTTTGTCGATTTAATGATTAAATTATTCAATTCATTGGTACTAATTTTATTATACGAGAAATAATTATTCATAACATATAGTATAACATTAATGAAAGAATTGAGTTGCATACATAAAAAATTATAGATTTGTTTCTTAAGAATAATGATAATTGATGATCCATGAACAAAAATATGAAAATCATGATCTATAGTTTTTAATTACATTTTTTTCTAAAACGTTATGAAGATACTATCTCTATAGTTAAATATATGATACAAATATATATCCAAAATGTTTTAAGTACAAATTGAATTAGTAATATATCAATTTCAATTAAAGTATATTAATATGATTAGTCATATAATTTAACTCATCTATACACTAAAAACCAATGATGGAAAATGAGGAAGTTAATTTATTGAGTACGATAGACCATGTAGTTATGAACATGAAGATAATAAATAATGATATTATTTTATTTTATGTAGTACATTTTGATAAAAAAATTATCAAGAAAATGAAAAAACTATAAAATTTATAATTGATAACCAAAACCTATTTACTGTTTAACATAATGAAATATAAATGTACACAAAAATGTTTTTATAAAAAAACTCAAGACATGAATGATGGGAGATTTATATAATTCAATGATGAAGCTGGATTATGGATTTTTTTAATTGTATACATGTTTAATAAAAACTTGAACTAAATACGGATTTAATACATGATTTTCATAGATTAAATTTATCTATACACCTCAATAAAACTACTTTGTATAGGTATTTATGATAATGATTGAATTGTGATTTCATATAGAAGGAAATTAAAGATTATTAATCAATATTATTGGCATGATCATTGGGAATTTCTGATAGAAAACATAATAAGGGTGTTATGAAACCACTAATTATACTAATTTGGATGTTTTTCAATGTTACAACTAACTTGGTTATAATATTTCATATGATCCGAAAGAGGAATGACTCTATTAGTTTCATTCTAGATCAACATATTTCTTTTTCACATTCCTAGAACCCATTATCACATTATAATACTATATATTAATTATTTTGTGAGACTTAATGGTGCACCTCAATGAATTTAATATGATATTGAACCTTGGTTTATATGAAAATTATGGAGGATAGTTCAAACTGATATCATGAGTGAAATAAATTTGAGAATCACATAACATCCTCAAGCATATTAAATTTATGTTTGTATTATTTATACATTAGACTGAATTTTGAGATCATGAATACATGATTATTGTGGACCATGGGAATGGTATCTTCCTTCAGGTTAATTTTAATACAATAATATGTTCTATTTATTCATTGAGATGGAATTATATAAAACATTAATAAATAATATAATTTGTAGTCAAACATATAGGGATGAATTTAATGAAAGGAATATAATAATACAAAAAATTAATATGGTGATAATTTTTATGATATTATATACTTGTGAACATATTAAGACTTCCCAGAGATGAAAAAAAATACTCAATAACAGAGGATGTACAATTATTTTTCATGTGGGGGATTTAGTTTTCATAATGTTTTATACATGGAAGAGTGTTATGAAATTTTTAAATAAATGGTAAAATATGTCATATTTATAATAAAAGATTTAAAATCATATATAGTATTCAGGTTGTGTATTATTTTTTTCCCACATTTTCAAACATCTATATTGTTAATTATGTCATAAATGTTTCATTATTTAGGATGTATAAGCTGGCCAAGCTACACATACTCAATATTAATTAAATACCGGGGAATCCAAAATTATATTATAACAAAGTGTTTGTAAATATTAATCAAATCCAATGAAAAATTTTGTTTATTCAAAAAATTTATCTAGTAATGGTGCATTGGAAGAATCAAAATTATTAAGAAGAATCATTAAATCTAAAATAGTAAATTATAAACAATTACCTACATTTTGATTCTGGACTAATGTGTATAAAATTTTTGAAGGAAATATTTTTTATGTGGGGATAATCAATGTAATCCATGATATTAAAATATAACAGCCAAATAATATTTCTAACAAATATGTTTCACAACACATATTCTATTATATCATCATTAAATTATGACTTTCGAGGACTGAAAAATGTTATCCCTGTGATTTATTAAATATAAGTATGACTCTTGATTGAGTTCTGAAAATACAGTATGTACAATGACCATAAATTTTATGAAATCATCATGATATAATATTAAATTAAAAATTTATGAAACAATGTTTCCCAAATTTTGTTTTTCGTACTAATATAAGATATTTTAAAATAATATGATGATTTTAGAATCATTTTCTTGATATTTTTGAACCCCATGTTTTATTATATTCTTATAATAATTCAATTAGTTTCATTATACATTGATTAATTTTTCAAAATTTTCTATTTAATTTTAAAATGGTTGAAAATTTAAATAACCATTTTTATTTTAATAATTATTCAATAAATATCATGGGAATAAAAACTATTCCTATTATTTTTCTAAAATTCGTATAAATTTAATTTTATTATTAAAAATACTTATATTATAATAATAGGATTTTCATTCATTATGTGTACTAATATTAAAATTAATTTTTTACCAATTTTTTAAATTGAATATATTAAAATATCCAACACATTTTCAAGATAAATAATATTAATACATAATATGTTAAATTACATTTTTGGTCGTAATAATATTTTACATTACGTAAATGTTATTCACTATAAGAAAATGTTATAAAAGGAAAATTTTTTAAATTGAGATATAATCAAAAAAATATATTTTTGTTGTAGTTAATGAGATATTCCTGAACCATGAATTATATTCTCTCCCTTAATTTATATTTTTTAGATCAATTTACTTGAATAATAAATTATATTCTTATTAATATATAATTACCTGACACTCATCTCATTTTTAAATGGACCCCATCACCAGCCCACATCAAATCCCAACATTAAACTATTAAAACAAACTTTTTATCTAAGATAAATCCACAAAAAATTTATCCATATTATATATGTTATTTTATCGTCAAAATAGACCCCCTTCCAGACATAATACACTTGGAACACAATATTTCACAAGAAGTAAGTTCATAACATATAATTAACAATTTTAATTTAAATTTTCTTCTTATATATACTCTCAATATATTTTATTCATAGTAATATTGTGGAATAAAATTCATAAATATTTTTTATTTTCATATTGTTAATGTAATACACATTATCTACATTCCTCTCATTTATTCTCTAAAATGAAAAGATGACTCATATGTGTTTACATTATCACCTCCTTGGTTGAGTTATTTTTAATCACATCAAAAAATTAATGGTTTAATAGATATGTTAACTAATAAATAAATTTTATAAGTCCTCATTAAGAATTCATTTCAATAAATTAGTAATTATAATGATGATTTTAATAAAAAATGATCCTAGTAATTTTTACCACAAAAAAATGATCACACCAATACATATTTTAAAATTTGAATTTATTTGGGATAATATTTTTAACTATATATATATTGTATCAATAGAAATATAATGAAGTTAAAAAACTAATTTATTGATATTATGTTAATATTTTATAACTTTTGTTTTTCATAAGGAACACACTAAACATCTTTTAGCAAATTTGACTGAACAAAATGATGTGGGTGAGGAGTACCAAAACTATATGATAAATGAATGAAATATGATAAGAAATAGGCCAAACAAATAAAATTCACATGAAAAATGTTATGAATAGATCATTTAATAAACATTATTTTTCCACTTAATGGGTAATATAGACTACATATAGACTCAAGACTCAATGTAAAGGGATTCTAAACTCATTTACCTTTTATTTGGTTATGATAATTCATAGAATTCACATACTGTATAAATTTACCCATTAATATATCCATTATTTATTATCACTATTACTCTTTATATTTTTAGGGTTTCAAATGTAATATATTATAATATTTTTTTCAAAATTATTTTTTAAAATTTAAATAAATACAGGGTTTGGGTTCCAATAATACAATATTCTCAAGGATTATTTTTATTTATCATGTTTTCACCCATATATATTAAATTTATGATTTTTCGAGTTTGAATTAAAATTTTAATTTTAATTTTGATGAATTTATAGTCTCTTTTTTCCCTTATGAATATATTGGTCATACCATACCATGTTCATAAGGGTTATACTCTATATCACTCTCCATAAATCTCATACCACTATTTGTCTAATTCAAATACATTATCATTAATATAATCTATTATTTTAAAAAAAATTATGAAAATTGATGAATAAGTTTTTCACTATTATAATGTTTATTAAAACATCAAATCTTCATTTCCAAACCAATAAAATTCACATGAAATAGTTAAACAAATATTAAAATATTCATCTTCACATCACACGCTATTATACAACCATCATATTCAATTAAAAATTTCATAGAAAAATAATGAACACCAAATACAATATATTTAGAGAAATTTAGTGGAAGTACACTGGTCTAAAATAATCCTTCAAGATTTACTGGTAGTAATGATTGTCCAAGATTCATCAGTTTAACCTCCATCAGATCAATTTACCAAAAAAAACTATACTCCATAATTTCTTCATAAAGAGTGATGTCCATGAGAATGTTTTTCATGAAATATACTAATGTTTTCCCCTACTATTTTAGTAGAAATTTAATGATTTTTCGATGATATGTGGCTCCAATAGTCCATGGTTTGGATATTAGTGATAAAATGACCTCACAATCAATGGTCAAAAATTAAATTTTCAACATACGCATCCTGGGATAGTGGTTAAGATTCATCATCAAAGGGAATAATATATAACACAATTAAATGATGGAAAATAGTAAAACTAAAAAATTCTAAAACAATAAATTGGAAATAAAAACACAATAACATTGTGAAATGGTTATGTAAATGTAAAATGTCAATGGACACAATGATGGAAATGATCAGGAACAACGAAAAGTGTGTGATAATAAGAATATGACAAGAAGCTAATTGTGTAGATAATAGTGGATGATTAGAATGATCTAAATTTATTTAAAATGTTTCTATTATTTTATTAATTTTGATCATAATTGTGAAATAATATGCGAAGATATAAATTTAAATCACATCATTTTCTCCTGATTATCAATATTATTATGTCATCTTTTTGTGAATATATTAATCCTTTATAGAGAACATATTTTGAACCAATTTTCCAGTTTATGTACCTCAAATAACATATCTACTGTAAAGGGTCGACTATGTTTCTTCCATATGTACATAGGGAAGTCTAATCAGATGTCCATAAAGAATTTAAATATTAATAAATAGAAAAATACTCAAATTAATTTTCTTCTAATATGTAAGAACCACATTATATAAATATATTTGTAAAGAATGGATTTCTTTGATCACATTAACAAATTATTATTCTATAAATACACCTTTTAGTTAATAATAATAAAATAAATAATATTCCTATTAACATGAAATGAAATATTAATGGATGAAAAATATGAAAAATGATCGACTAATAAAAATAAATATCACCTATTCATTTATATATGATATCCATAAGTTAATTCATCAAAAAATTATCAACAACAAGTGAATATTTTTTATACAATATATATATATATAATTATTAACAAATAACGTGAGAAGAAGAATAATTAATTATTTTTAGGTGATATATAGTATCCTCTAGATTTAATCATTGTTCTCATTCTCTGGTCCATTATGATTTCCCTTGTGTCCCCTCTATTTGTTTGATCAATCAATAAATTTTAATGTTCCTCCAATAGTATGGGAAACATTATAAGGATCCATTATGATCTAATCAAAACTATAAACTAATCACATCACATACTAGTCCTCTATGGGTAATAAAACCCTATTTATCACCCTCATTTTGGTAACTTTAGTTTACACCTAAAATAGATGATTCCCCCATATGATTATAAAACAGAACTAATTCCAAAGAAACTGGTAGCTATCTCAAAATGCTTTTTATTTACAATATTCTCAAATGATCTTTAATATGATCACCTATAATCCACATTATTTGCCCAAAATTCTATTTCTATAAATTTTGAGTTTTAATAAATTTGTTTCCACATACGATTAATCCATAATGAAAAAAATGCCACTTGTATCATGTTTTTAACCATAATGTATAATATGATTTAAATATTTTGTATTATCTAATGGTTACAAGGAAGTATATTTACCTATCATTAGGATAAAATATGAAACTATGTAATTGGTTTGGAATTATGAATATGTATCAATAACATAGGTATAAACCCATTTAGAAAAAACATTATCTATTTTTTACCAGGACTATAACATATGAACTTGAATTAGCTGAGACCAATTTATTTAAATAAATAACTATTGAGCTTGGTTAATAAAACAACATCCCCATGAAATTGAAAAAATGGGACACTAATATGTTATCATATCCACATGTTGGTCAATGTATGGTTGCTTTACAAAATAGCTACTACCCTTATGTATCACTTACCAAAATTTCAAAAAAACCCTACCATTAAAAAGTTCAAAAATATAGAAAAATTTATTCATATCCTCTTGGTATATAAATCATCAAAGGATTGGACATTTATTTAACGTCTTCTATCCATTATTCATAACATTTCCAAATAGAATTTGAGAATGTATGAGACCTTCAGGTATCCACAAGTCTGTATTAATGATCTCACATATCAAGATACGAAATGAAGACACATGAATCAATTTATCAACACATAACAAAATTAATTCCATACATAATAAAACATCTAATAAAACATAATCATAAATTTTTAGGATTCAATAATATCTAATATTAAATCTTTTGAATAAAATATAATTGAGATAGAACCCCAAGAGCATTGAAAATATCTATTTCGAAACTCGAACTAATAAAAAATATTTTCCAGAAATACATTTCAATAAAAATTTAACAAAATAATAATAATAATTCATTAGTGGATGTTATAATATAATTGTTAAATCTTTGATCAATTAATAACTAAAAATTCTAATTTTCACAAAAAATTAATAAAATAAATGCCTTTATCAAGGAATGATCAGGAAAGTAATAATTTATTAAATATTTATCATATTATCTATAAAATAATAAATGTAAGATGTATGTCGGAAACATGTATAAGATATATCCTTTAAAATAAATATACACTTAATCTATTATATGTACTTATAAAATCAATTCATCATATTCGAAAAATTTAAAATTCATCTAAAAATGATAAATTTTTATTCAAATGGTTAAGTGATTTTAAAAAGTGTTTTCACACTTGGAATATCATAAATAATGATTAATTAATACTCTATAAAATTTTATTTCGATAAAATAAAGATTCCATTTTTGAAAAGGATGAAAAATTGATAAATTTAAATAGAATTTAGAAAAACTCCTTTTGTTTCAAATTGAATTCAAAAAATAACTTTTTAACCCTTGAGATAACAAATAACACCCCATAATTCTACCCATAATAATGACAATAAGATTAATTCAATTTAAAAAATATTTCAAGTGTGAGTAGAAATTAAAATTAATATCTTAGTATAATTAAACTAAACCCTCAATATCATTACAAAAAAGTAAATCAGGATAATATGTACATTTATTAGACCATATTAATTTAAATATTATTTGTTTTATCTCTAGTAAAAAAGTCAAATTTCATTTTAAAATGTAAAATATACTTAAAAAATTTCATTATAAATGTTTTTTACAGAGATAAATGAAAATATACTACCGTGTAAAATCTATAGGAAAATAAAAAATGATTAACTACTAAATGTGAAAAATCCATCCCCATTATGTATTTTTTAACACCTAAAAAGTGCCTCCCTTAAAAACGTTCATTTCAATAATATTGGACCTTAATGTAGAAAAAAAACTAGTATTGTTTGAGTTAATGTTTTTATTAAATATCTCAAAATGATATACAATGCCAGTAAAAGAGTACAACGAAACATGAATTCCATGGATTAGAGAAATAAAATGAAAAATATTTTAGATTATATAGGAAGATTCATAATTTATGTTCACAAAGTTATTTAGTATAATCCAAATAAAATATTGTAGGAATCTAATAACATCATTAAAATAATTTAAACAATATTAAAACCATACATTCCATAAAATTGTTAGTAATTTTAAAATTTATTATTTTATAGGATAAATAAATAATATATTAAAATAGAATATAAAATATAACACTTAAAACCATTTTTATAAAATGGTTTTGAAATTATAATCACTTAGGTAATTCACAATAAGGATAACCACATCAATAAATTTTCTGAGAAACTCCAACTGTGTGCCAAATTATGGGACTAATAATTCATTAGAACTCACAATAAAAATCTAATTTTTATTCTAACATAAGATACATTGTCTAACTGTAAATGGTCATCTCAAAATAAAGGAACTATATTATTATTTCATAATAATAGGAACATATTTATAATGAAAAAAACGAAAGAAGATATTTTTATAGTTGAAATAAAGAAGAAACCAAAATGAAATTAATTAATAATATAGGGAATTGTGTGAGCACATGCACATTCGTATAAATAATCTAAAAATTTTATAATCTTGGTAAGATCATAGTAATATAATTTTATAATTATGAATGATGTTCTTATATCAATTTTAACTTTTTTAAAAAAAATATACGAAGATATGATACTGAATAACCTAATTTTAACAAAATTATTAACACTTATCTCCCAACTTTTTTTCATAATATAAATTTTTATTTAAAATATAAGGTTTCCAATATTTATAATTTTAATATTTTAGATAAAAATTATTTGGGAAATAGTTTATTTTTTGAAAATATTTGGTACTTAGGGTAGATTAAACATAAACTCATGAATAATTTGAAGCGAAATAAGAATCAACTGACTCATAAAACTATTTTTCAAATAATTAAAACACAATATATGGACCAAATGGGAAAAATAAATTTATTCTATATAAAGGATATTCTTATTCACTAACATCACCTTTTGAATCATTATCATAAAATAAAATAAAAATTTTATAATGAGGAAAAACAATAATAACAAAATTAAATTCTGATAGAAATTAGTGAAATAATAATATGGGTTATCAATTAAATAAAATATGTTTTCTCAAAATTAATTTAACCCTCAATTTTCAACAACACATAAAATATATTTATAAAGTAAATTTAATTAATTAATAATAAATAAATATAACTAGAATGTTTAATCTTAACAAGAATGCCTTCATTATTCATCATATTCTTGATGGAGATTTGAGATTTCTCCCAAAATAGGAAAAACTATTCCACAATATTATATTTCAATTCCTGGTTAAAAACATCTAGTTATAATCATTACATGATAAAATAAAATATGTTTTCATAAATATCATCAATAGATTCATATGTATTCCACATCATTATGCTAAATAATTTTTTAAAATTTTGATCTTCTAGAAATAGTGTTCCTCGTGTGATTAATCCTTGATAATAAGGCAATTAAAACTTATTTAAGAATAAAAAACACCAATTCAAAGTGTAGAACCCTGAAATATTATACTACAAAATCATATTAGTAACATTAGATATCAATTGGATAAAAAATACATTAAATTATTTGGATTGAATTTACCCATATATCTCAACAACACCAGAAAAGACCCCATTCACAATTATCTTCCCCACCGTTTGTTATATAAATACATTTTATCATGAACAAAATTCACATGAGTCCCTTATGAATCAATTATTTACCTTCAAAAGAATAATATTACACTTAAAATTTTTATACATTAGTAACCTTACACATCGAATTTAATCTAAATTGATAAAATGTTGGAAATATATGTATTATCAAATAATCTTACATACATATTATGAAACCTTAAAAATAAACATTCTAGTTAAAATTCTATAAAAAAATGAATCATATTGTATTTACTCACAGTATATAATTTTAAAAAAAGAAACTTTATAGATTACCCATTGAACTTTAAATATCGCTTTTCAACTCAATGATTATAATTGTGAGACATATATATATATATATATATATCAGAAAGACACCAAATAAAATCATTTGTATCAATATAAAAAATGAAAAAATATATAAAATTAAACAACACATAATTACATGAATTAATTATATAATAAAACATGTTATTTTATTCAAAAAAAATATTATATTCATTGAAAAAATAAACTACAAAATTGTTCAATGACAATATAATTAAGATACATAAAAATAATATAGAAAAAATTAATTTAAACATGTAAAACCATAATAACACCATCTTTAAAATGATTGGATTAAAATATCTCTTCACATAACTGAAAATATTTCGAAAAATATCAAAAAAAACGTACAATAAAAAATTCCTCAATTAATTATTGAAAAATAAATTTATCACACCCAAAATAAAAGAATAAATTTTTTGGCCAAAAAAATTGATCAATAATAAATAACTTATATATAAGAAAACATTTTATAAAAACCACTACCATTTTCATATAAATTTTATATAGGTACCATGTTAAAAATCTATACTTATCAATTTCCAACACACTTAATTAATTGATTTTTTAATGATATCAGTTATAATATCTTGAATAGATGAATTTCCTAGACGAAATAAAGGATAATAATTATAAAACTATTTTTAAAATATCTAAACAAAAAAAATTATTTATTTTTCAAAAAAACATTTTCCAAAAAATGGATTTAAGTTTTAAAAAGGATTATCCAATTTTAAATGTTTGAGGGAAACTAATCCATCCTCATTTTTATTTTAATTGATCTTAAAAAAAATTATTTTTCCAATGGTGAACACACATACTGCCAAATATTTCAACCATAACATAGAATATTAATATATTAAAAAAACAACATGATTTTAAAGTGATAGGACATTATACCTAATATATCAACATAATTAAACTAAACCATTTGTTTTAACACACACAACTCTTCCAGGATAAAAAGATCATTTCTAAGACCATTTAAATGTTAAATTTACCCATTTTAATTCTAATCAATTGATTATTATTTAATTTAAAATGAGAAATATACAACGACAAAATTATCCTGTATGTGTTCTGAAGATAGAAATGAAATGATTATACCATATTGAATCTATTGGGAAATGATAATTATTAACCACTCAAAGTAGAAAAAAATACCAATTAAACACAATTTTTATAATAAGAATATCCATCCCCCATATGTAAATTCCATCACATTACAAAATGTTGAACTTAATGGTTTATGGAATAACTATAGATTTCTACCCTCAAATATATTTTTCATTTAAGCAGATAAATAAATTACACAAGGTGTCACAACCCTCCTTCTTCAAGGTGATGGAAGGGAAACTACTACCAGACCCTCCCTTGTTCAAGATGAAATATAGACAGTGACCTCTATGTACCACCATTAATATGCCCCTAATTGGTGACTAACACCAAAGGTATATAATATCACACAAGATTGGAAGGCATTATCCTTTTTATAGAACAAGATCTAGAGGTAAGATGGTAAATCCCAAAAAACTACAAATACTAATAGTAAAATATATCCAAAATCTAATTCCCACTTGCATGTTCAAAATAACATTGATGCAGTGTACAATGAAAACTCTAATGTAATGTACCAAAAGAAATGAAACTGGGATAAAACAACAACATTTTTGAAGCCCGATCTTGTAGTGTCCAACATGGTCCTAAATAACCTCAGGGAAACCTGAAATGAATGATAAATAAGTAGGATGAGCATACAAGTATAATTTTTAGGGAAACTAAAACTACTCTTATAGAAGTGGGGGTGAATGCTAATTCTCTTGTGATAAAACAACAGAACCTCAAGAACCTTTCAAGTAATACTATCCATATCATCATCGCCATGTCAAAATAACTAAAATAACACAAGTAATGTAAAGTAGTGGTATTATAACATTGATATTTAGGCACACTGCACCACATTCCCACTGGTTAATAGCTTATTCCTAACAGAAAAAGTCTTGACGCTACCTCTCTCCCCACATAAAGTCCAACTACCACAACTAGGATGCACAAATTTGGGCCTCAAACCCAACACAATCCCACCCACAGACACCTGGGCCACAACAACCACACACAATCTTGCATGCAGACACTTGGTCTAAAAACACCGCACACAATCCCTCCAGTAGAAACTCAGGCCACAAAAACCACACCTCTCACCCGAAGGCACTTGAGAACAAAACCTGGCCAATGAACACTTAGACCTATCATCCAAAACAAATCCTCACATGATGGATCTTGGAATATGGTAATACTTAAGAGAGTACAACCTCCTCGGATACGCCATGCGATATGATCCCAAAAGAGGGTGTGAGGAATAAAGCTAACACACATCCATAAATCCTACCACCAAGATGATAGGAAAGACACCACACATGGAGTGGGGGTTTCAGCACATGGTGCTCAAAAAATGTGGGATGCATAAAGAAATCACAAAGAACTATAATTTATGCATATAGTTAATCAAAAAAACAAACAAATCCACTGGCTCCACTCTTGATGAAAACCCTATATGAAAAACAAAATAAGGAGACACTACTAAATCATAATATAACCACTTTTTATTTAACTACATTTAATTCATTTATTTTAAAAATATCTGTAATCTACTACAGAACTACCAGAAAACAACCAAAAAATATATATCAGACAACAACCCAAAACCAGAAATTGAAATCTCACTACATACCACCATTCAACCACTTCCAACATACATTCTTTGAAATTATATATCACAACCCTCCTCTCACAAACCAAACCTACAACCCCACTACCCAAAAAACCCAGACACAGTACCACTACATAACAAGCTCATAACCACACTATAGTCCCACTATACAAAATCTCTCAATGGAAATAATGCCAAAAAATTTAGTTCCACTTCCTACAAGTCCATACATTCCATAATAAATATGTCTCTCAAACTGAGGTACCCATACATTATGCACCAACCGAAATACTAGACTCAAAAAATGCAAACAATAAAATATGGAACACAACCATATATATCAGTCCACATGTATTCATATTAAATATTAAAAGGTTCCTTAATTTCACATTCGTATAAACTTGGTGATAACACAATATGTTTGGTCTTGGGAGCCCATTTAATTTTTCAAATATACATGACTAAATAGTATTCATGTTACAATTTTTTTTTCAAATCTCTATATAAATGATAGAAAATATTCAGTGTGCAAGAAAAGACCACAAATGGTCTTTATTTTATGATGACATAAAACCTCAACAATCCATAAAAGAATCTAGTATAAAAAATACAATAGGCACTCGAACATCGAGCTCCTCCATGCCTGTCATCTTATTCATCAGTGTCCTATTTTGATCTTATTAAAATCTTATTTATATCTAGTATTAATAAAATAATAAAATCTTTCCTCCAAATGAATATTTAGTAAACCCCCACTGCATGATTCACAGTTAAAGAGAATAAAAATAAATCCCCACATGAATGATCAAATGATTGAAGTTCCTCCTCACGCCAGGAATAGAGGAACACGAGAGTAGTAGAGAACTCCATGAAAGTTTAGCAGAAGGTATCCAACATAAGTTCTCGAATCATATAGAGAGGACGGCCCTATGTTAACTGGGGGGAAAAGGGAAAACACACTAGGAATGAAATATCTCGGCTTTGAAGAGCCAGATATTATATAAAAAGAATAATTGTTTCCAAATGTCACTTATATGGGATCATGGCGTCTCCTGATTAAAACCACTCTTTTTGATTATCTCAAATTCTCAGGATGATAGGGTATTAATGATAAAATTAATATCCCATAAATGTACTTAAAAATTTCAAGGAATATTTGAAATTTTTATTACATCAAATAAGACATTAGAGGGGGAAACTGGGAAAACACTGAAAATGAAAAATAGGGTGTGGCACTGTTACGATGTGGCACCTTCATGGTTCCACCATTACTGTTCCTCCGTCAACATGTGGAACCTTTTTTTTCACCATTATAGATCAACCATCACAGCATGGAACGATTATGGTACCACAATTAAGGTGAAACTATTTCATGGAAACCATGACATAATGACTGTTTCGGTGCGACTATTTCGGTGCGACCGTGATTGTGCGACCATCTTTGTGAGACCATTTTTTTAGAAAACTAGCAAGGTAAACCACTACGACCCCCACAAACATCCCAAACACAGGATTTTTGAAATTTAAGGGATAAGAAAAATCCGAGTCATTACATCAGGTACCTCTAAAAATATTCTTGTCCCCGAAAATTCTATAACCGAAATGAGATGGTAGCGATTTCTGGAAAAACACCCCATCAGATACTTCTCAAGGGAATACCACCATAGTTTATTTTGAAAAATGTAGAGAAGAACTTTTTTCTATGAAAACATATTTGACATCTATATTCTATTCCACTAGGGGAATGATAAGGCTCCACAAAGACACCTCCTTAACATATATTTCATGATAAACTAGGGAAACATTAAGGCCCCACATCCACCAATAGCCACATAAACAAAAGAGGTCACACTATCCATACACATGGATTAGGGAGCTCATTACCCATGTTAATATATGGCCTATTTGGGTGGAACTGACTCCCCTGCACATGTTTAATCACATCCTCATTAATGCATCTTGATTTGGGATCAGGTCCTCCCTTCCCAACAAGTCATAACATTTCACTAACATTTTCAATGAAAATAGATCATCTCATAATATATATGGACCATAATTTCATCAAAAGAAACACATAAATTTTATAAAAAAATGATTAATACTCAAAAAAATATTTTAGTAATGGGAACACATTTATGATTTCTTTTCCCTTGTACTCTCTTCGACGTGACCATGCCTCCAGTGCACCCAAACCAATGGAATGGACCTTCAACAGATCACCTTCTCCTAACGATCTTTAATTCTCACTGAACACTCTAAAAATATTATGTCGCTATCGACATCCAACTCTCCCCGGTCTATGATGTGTGATTCAAAATGTAGATATAGAAAATGTTGTGGGACATTAATGTCATTGTGGTTCCTTCCCAGCTAGGGTGGAAACACCAGCTTATAGGCCACCTCACAGACTCTCCCCAACACCTTGAATGGTCTTGTGATCCTAGGAGAATGATTACTCCCTATACCAAACACTATTTCCCTCATTGAGGGGAAACTATCAAGGAAACGTGGTCCCCAGCCTCAATCTCTAATGGACTCCTCCTATGATCAACATAAAACATATTTTAGTCATAATTCATCATAATCCTCTCATTCACAAGCTGAACCATGTTCGTCATGCTGTGCTCCACCACCTCACCAAGGAAACCTACCTCTCTACCCACTATACAACACATGGGTGGATGACACAATGATATGTACAAGGATTCTAAGGGTACTATTCCAATGGTAATGTGGAAGAAATTATTTTAATAAAACTCTTTAATGGGAATGTGTCATACCTAAGACCCCCTAATGGCCAAAACACATTTTGGCGGCATATCATCCAATTTTTTAAGTTCTTCTCTCTCTTCCCATCTTTCTGTGGTTTTAATGTAGTTCTAGGGTGTAATTGAGTGCCAAGAGCTTGCTTCAATTCCTTCAAAACCCATGATGCAAACCACATGTCTCCACAAGAGATGATAGATCTTGGAACATTATGTAGCCACACCGATTCTCCAACATATCATCAGGCTAAGGAAGAAACTGTGCTGAAATCCTTGTTCACTTGTAATTGATCCGATTTCATCAATAGATCCAACAATACAAAGATAGAACCACAAACTCCATAAGCCCTTTGTAACCCTATGACAATGTCCATCAAAATCTCATCCCGCTTCATCTAGTTATTATCTAATGGATGAAACATAACTCTTGGAACACAATGTTTATCCCTGACCTGCTGACACACTAGGATCATTTACAAAAACTCTACCACTACTTTCCTCACCTCGGGGAACTAAAACTATTCCCCTAGACCTCAGAACAAGATCGAAACTCCTAGATGTATTGCCATGGGTGAGTAGTAGAAGTCATAGATAACATCGTCACACATTTCCACTAGGAAAAACATCGTCCCACAGAACGACATCCAATTTTGACTATCCTTCGACCATCCCTCATGAGAACCACACTAGTTAATGCGATCACACATCACTACATTCCCTATGTATCCCTACTGAGACTCCTCCACCTATCGTGAAAAGGTTTGTGGCAATTTCATCGGAAACAGAAATCCCCTACCACTATCCTCTCTCACATCTAGATAGAACACATAAATGTTATCCATTTCATTCAAAGCATCTGTGGATTCTTGAGGTACATAATTATGTGAATTCTTTCTGAAATCATCAGCCACAACATTACCCTTTCCAGAGAAGTAAGAGATATTGAAGTTGAAGTCTTGGAGAAATTTCATCCTCCTCTACTGCTGCAAGTTCATGTCTTTATGTGAGAATATATACATCAATCTCTTGTGATTGGTGTATACCACAAAGTGTTCCCCTCTAAGGTATTGCATCGATAAATTCATTTCGAACATGACTGGTGCATGACCTAGATCATGGGTGGCATAGTTATGTTCGTGGGGATGTAACTGCCTAGACCCCTAATAGATAACTCCCCAATCGTACAAATACACACTCCCCAACCCTTGATCAATGGCATCCCAAAACACCTTGAGAATTACATTTTCCAAAAGAATCCTGACCACTATGGAAGGGAATATTTTTCCACTTTAGATACCTGAAAGCTTCTTGACATGGCTCACTCCACACGACGTCCTAATACATTCTCATCAAATATATAAATAAGGATTCCACTCAAGAGAATTCAGGAATGAACGTCCGATAATAGCCTACCATAACTAAAAAGCTATGAAACTCTACCACATTCTTGTATTTTATCCTAGAAACAACTGTTTCAACCTTTGATGGATCCAAAATTATCCCATTTTGAGACACCATATGTTCAAGGTATTAACCTCTCGTGTCCAGAACCTAATCTTGGACAAATTTCCACAGATATGGATTTTTCATAGGACTTTTAAGACAGTCCTTAGATGCTCTAAGTGCTCCTTCAATGACTGTGAGTATATAAGGATGTCATCGATGAACACAATGGGGAACCTTTCTAGATATTCATGGAAAACAGAGTTCATGTGCCCCATGAAAATATCTAGTGCATTCGTAATGCAGAATGACATGATCATGAACATAATGTTTCCATACCTTCACCCAAATGCAGTCTTCCAGATGTATCCCTCCATAACCCTCAACTGGGTATATGTAGACCCCATATCGATCTTAGATAACCAACCTTCTCTCTTTAACATGTCAAAAAGATAACCTATTCTCAAAAGGAAGTAATTTTTCTTTACCATTTCTTGATTCAACCTCTCTTAGTCTGTGCATAGCTTCAGAACACTATATACCTTCTTTTAAAACATGACTGGAGAACCCCATGGAGACACACTCTTCTGAATAAAACCCTTCTTCATTAGGTCTTCAACATGAATCCTCAACTCCTACATCCCTGAATGTGACATTTGATATAGATCCATCAATATTAGATACACATAACTTTCTAATTCTAACCGAAACACAATGTCATGTCGTGGTGGTAGAGACACATTCTTTTATAGAAAGAATTATTTCAACACTCTAACAACTCTTGGAACCTCCACTATTTTTATTTCTGTTTATTCAACTAACAGATCAAAAAAAATGGAATGAAAATGCTCCACAAACCATCTGCCCACCTATCATCTACAAACAGCAATGAATAATATGCACTAGTCACCCAAATCTGAGAACATGAATTTTCTCTGCAAGAATCCGATAATGGCATGAATTGAAAAAAAAACAAGTCAATGAAAATGATGACATCATAAGGGTTAATCTATAGTAGGATGAGATCCCCCCATGATTTATGTGGTCCAAACATCAGTCTACATCCCTAGAAAATATCAAGCAAACTGGTCTGACCTCCAACTAGAATACTGAACACCGGGTTCATGGGATGTATCTTTTCATTAGGACGCATGGAATAGGATATAATGGGTGAAAAAAAGAAGTGTGAATCTCTTGAATAAAACAAATCACATGTAAGGGTACAAAATAGAGTGATTATACCTCACACAACCTCAGACCCTACTGGAACTGCTTCCTCTATAGTGTGAAACTGCCCAAACCTAGTTGCAGTACCCCTCAGCTGTCGACTGTATCCCCAACCACACCCTGGTCATGTTCCCGGGAGAGCACCCAAAGTTCAGCAACCTACCGCACCGTCTGACCTAAGTGGGTCGGGAGACCGTTTCACCTACTGCTAGAAATGTCAAACTAGAAATTGATGCTATAGAGGTGGGCGCTAGAAATTCCCACATACACCGTACTGTTTCGAAACTGGGCCTTGGATCCGAAGAAGACCACTGTCACCATAGACAAATACCCTTTTTCATTGACCCATTAGAAAAAGGGTGTGTAATATGAAATCAAAACTGAAATTGTTTAGGCCCACCCCCACTGGCCACAACATGGATGGTCCTGAAACTAGAGACCTGTTGTTGACTACTTACCATTTTGAAAAACTCAGATGACTCCCCAATTGTGGTGCACAACCCATTCAGTGCATCTTATCTACTACTTTATCATTCTTATGAAATTTCGAATATATCAGAAGAGTAAAGGATGTGATAGAATACTAAAGATATGTCTAGCGCGCCTCCTCCAAGAATCTCACAATTAACTCCTCATCCAATAAGGGATCTAGAGAATGGTTAGGAGATCCTTGAATGTGATACCTATCTCCCTTACTGGCATATTCCTCTAATAGAGGGAGTGCATCTATTGTCTTTTCTCGTCCTTCATCATGGAAGAAAGGAACTCTTCCCAAAACACTATCTCAAAACCAACACATGCGACATTAGTGTCCTTACTCAATCGAAGGTAAAATGTCCACCACTGACTTTTTGCTCATCACATATATCATTGAAACATAGGAACCCAATACTCTAGCAGATCCCAGATCATGTTGATTGTGTTCACCCACTGCTCGAGCCAACTATTTATTTCTATTTCTGAGATGCAACCCTCGATCATTGACAAAGTCAGTTGTTGTATGGAATGAAGCATGTTATTCCACGGGTCATCCTCCAATCGATCATTCCTCTACTGATCAAGTAGGGAGATTTGGTGGGCCTCCACTACTCGTACCACAAATTTTCGATGTCTAGGTTCCATAGAAAAAATCGAAACTAGGAACCACTAATAACATGTAGTAAAAAAATTATTTTAATTTTATCGTAACTAATTATTTATATGGATTCCTCTATAAAACAAAATAAAATAAGGTAAAATGTCATTATGATGCTTGTAACTTCGCTAGGTCCCTACCCTGCAATCAGTGTAGCCTCACTTGGTCGTTCAGTAGTTTAAAATGCTTTTCAGTGGATCACGAGGATCCAAAATCTATCCCCACATTCATGTTCAAAATTAATGATGTTAAAAATTACAATGAAAAATCCAAAGTAATATACAAAAATAAATGAATCTAGGCACAAAAAAAACAACTATATTGACGCATGAGATCATAGATTCCATTACAATACCAAATTTCCACCTGGAAACCTAAAAAAATTTATATATGAATGGTGAGGATATGAGGACACTCAGTAGGGAATCTAAAGCTATCCATGCATAAGTGGAAAAAACATACTAACACCCCTCTGAGAAAATAGCAGAATCTTAAGAACATATCATGGAATACTAACCAACACAACCTCACAATGCCACACTCACCCAAGTAACACAAATCATGTAATGTAGTAGTAAAATAACAATTTTATTAATGTAACACACACCACAATACCACTGGATAACTATTCATTCATATAAGCTAATGTGTTGATTCAACCTCTCTTCTAATACATAGTCCCACTTCAACAACCCACCGACACACATTTGGGCCTCAAACTATACACAGTCCTACCCGCAGAAAGAAGGATGAAAACAACTACACCTAATCCCGACTGCAAACACCTAGGCCCCAACAACATAATACAATCCACCTTGTTGACACTGGGGCCACAATAACCATGCCTCTCACCCGAAGACACCTAGTAATCATCTTGAAGACACTTGAAAACACAACATAGCCCGTTGACACATAGGCCTCTCATACAAATCAACCCCTCACCTGAGGGATATTGGACTATGTTACACCAGAAGACAATGTAGCCTTCCTAGATTTGTTGACCTACAAGATCCCAGAAGAGGGTGTGAGAAATAATGTCAATGACCAACCATACATCCTCCAATCAGGATTTGGGAATGAAAACCCTCTCTCATGGAGTGGGGGTGTTTAGAAAATTGTTATTAACAAGGGTGTGGTGCATATAAAAATAACATGGTACATCAATTTATACATATAAATAATCTAAGACCTCGTCCATCCTACATTTTTCAAATAAAATACCAAACCACCAGTACCAATCTTGTTGCTACCCCTATATTCTCTACCCCAAAAAGGGACACTCCAAATACATAACCCAACCCCTTTTTATTTAACAACGTGTAATTAATTTTTTATGTATTTACAATAATCAGTTCCATTTCTACCGAGTGACTAAAACCAATAACCATATATGAAAAAAACACAAAACTAGAATGTAAAGTCTCACTTCCCACCCTCGCTAAAACAATACCAACTAAAATTATTCAATATTATACATCAAAAACCTCCTCCCACAACCCATTCATGCAACCATGCTTCCCAAAAAAACCAAAAATGTTGTCCTAATTCATAAAGACCTCATAAAAACACCATTGACACAATTCCCAACATAACCCCATGACCAAAAAACAATCAATGCTTCTCACAACCTTCTTTTCCATCCATTCCACAATAAATTTGTCTCACAAACTGAGATACCAACACACCATGTACCACCCCACTTATTAGGACTTTGAAACCCAAACTAGAACACCCATAACATAATCACATATATCAATCCATGTGTATTATGATTTAACTGATAGAGGTTCACAAATTTTACTTTAGTATTATAGGGGTGATCACACAATAGGATAGATCTCCGGTAATCCATTTTTTACCCAAATATAAATTATTAAACAGTTTTCATGTTACTTTCATTTTTCAAATAACCATAATACAGATAAGGAATCCGTAGTGTGCAATAAAAGTCCTCCAACATCCATGACTTTTAGAAGGAATAAAACCCAAAAAATCATTTAAAAAAATCAAATAAAAAAACAGGTGATCAAACATCAAGACACTCCCTGCCTATTATCGTATTCATGTGTTCCATCTTTTAATCAAATTCAATTCTTATTTTTTCAGGTTTCGAGAAAAAATCATGATGTTCCCAATGTGTAATCATTAGTAAAACAACCCTGCATGATGAAAAATTATTGAGAAGAATAATTATTCCCATCATAGATGATCAAATGATTGATGTTCCTCTTCAAGAAAAGAATAGGGGATCCAACGAGTACCATGGAACCCTATGAATGTTGTGAAGAAGGGTTGTAGAACAGGCACAAGGATCATCATGGGAGAAAGGCTCTATACGCTTCTGGGAAAAGATAAAATACACTAGCAATGAAAGATCGGGGCATTAAAGAGCCCAATCCTATATTAGGGAATGAATAGCTTCCAAATGTTATATATGTGGGATCATGGTCTATCATGATTAATACAACAAGGTTTGAGTATTGGAAATCCCTGAGATGTTTGGATATTAAAGATATAAATTATATCATTCAAAAAGACCTTAATATTTCTCAAAAAAAAACATTTAAACTCTGATTATGTAAAATAATATGTTAGGGGGAAGAAACATTGAAAACTCGGGAAAATGATAAAAAAACAAAGGGTGAGAAACCATTTTTCTATGGCACTTTTTCTGTGTGGCACTATCACGGTTCTACTATTATGGTTCCACCATCATGGAGTGGCACCATTACAGTTCCACCATTGTTGTATCACCATTATGGTGGCAAAATTTTAGTGTTGCACCATTTTGGTGCGACAACGATGGTGTGACTCTTTCGGTGTGACCATGACGGTGTGACCGATTTGGTGCGACTATGATGGTGAGACTATTTTTTTATATATAAAATACCATGAAAAACTAATGTGATCCCCAAGAGAATCGTAAACATTGTATTTTCATAATGTAATGTCAAGAGAGAATCTGGATCATTACACAAGGGGTACTAGACAACATAAATTAGTATAACTGCCATAAATTCAAACAAATAAATCAAATAAATTTCGTTGCCTACATAAATATTCATAGTATATTATTAAATATATATTTATTATTAACCATATAAATGATTTTTGGACATTAATAATGTTATTGAAAATGTAAACCATCTTAAATAACAAATCTATATAAAATTTCTAGAAAAAAATCATAAAATAACGAAATAATATTAACAATTAAACATCTAAAACAAAAAAAGAAACTCACATAAAATATATTTATGAAATCACCCTGAAATTATTATCTCAAAGGGAATGAATATATGATTATCTAATTCATGGAAACCAATGAGGACTGTTAATTATGTTCCCAATAATGATGATTCATTTTGTATTGAACTCCTCATAAATGTTTTAAAAAGTAAATTTCCAGTCCATAATACCTAGTATAGTGGAGAAGGATCATCTATATAAATAAAAAGATATAGTATTATTCTCGGATATAAAAACGGTCTCTGAATAAAATAAAAAACGTGATGAATTCCAAAAATATGAGTACTTTGAAAATTTTATATGAAGGTGAAATCGAGAAAAAAATAAATAAATGTAAATGAATTAATGTATTTCTATGTGAATTAGAAAAGTGAAGAGAAGGGTTGAAAATTTGATGAACTAGGGAAGAGAAAACTGGTCTATGTTGATGAAAATAATATTTTAACTTGATTAAATTTTAATTGTAATTTCAAATAAAATATGAATAACTGATGTTGAAAAACCTCAGTATATATTTTCTTTCATCATTTTTCTATAAACATTGTGTAGAATGTATATTCAATCATAGAGAATATGAAGGGTCATTATGTTCCATTTTTTAATTAAACTAAAACATCCAATGTAAATAGTTCACACTCTATCACCCATTGAAACATTGAGAAGATTAGAATGATGCTCACAAATAATATTAATGTGAAAACTATATTATATGATTCATAGGGATTTTATTAAAATAAGTACTCTTAAATTTTATATCAATTTATTGGTGATGATTGAATTGGTTTCTTAATGAAATATGTCCCCATTATCTATCATTAAAGTTTGGATCACTATAATAATATAAAAGAATAATTTAACCCAGAATAAAAACAATAATAATGATAAAATTTAAATAATAAGAACAAAAAATAATATTAATTTTTATCAATTCATAACAATCTAATTTTACTAAAGTAAATAAATGCCACATGTTAAACAAAACATGATTTTTTAAGGAATTAATGGAATGAGTGTTGAAGAAATAATGAAAAAATAATTATAAATATTATATTTTGAGAGATACACCCTCTCATCTAACGTCTATATTAATCCAATTTCCATTTTCCAAGAATTTGATCCCTGATCTACCTGTTGTCAGTTTAATAAATGCATCAAATTTCCTCTCAAAATTAACATTACCAACTAGTTACATGGTTCTCGAGTTATCTAATCAATGTTACAGACTCACTACTTCAAATCCTAGATCCCCATGAGGTAGCCTTTACTATTAACTATCTTGAGCTTACTCATGTTTACTCTCCAAATAGATGATTCCCCCAGGTGTTTTGACATTAGTGCTCAGTGAGAAGAATATGGTCATAATCTTGGATTAATTCAATATTCAAATATTATTTAAAAATCATAAATATATTTTTTATTTACTCTTCTTTACCTAGAATCCATTCCCTTTAATTTTTAATCATGATAAATAGGGTTCTTCATGCATCTAATTGTTTGTGGAAAAAAATACACTTGTAATAGAATTATGAACCACAATCTGAAAAAGAATATAACTATAAAAGCCCATGATGCACACTCTTAAATCCTATGATTAAATACATAACATTATATTTCCAGTACTGATTCAAAAAATTTTGATCCAATTTTTTCACCTAAACCTCACAACATCAAATGAATTTCATGGAAAAAAAATCCTAGAGGACCTATTAGTTTTGTTGGTTTAGAGTATTATGACGTACTCCTATATAAACAAATATGATGATCTTAAACACATAAACATCTGGTTTATAAACCTGAACCTTATATCACAGTATACATATATTTTATTATTTCACATTACTTCCCTAAAATCATCTTCTTGATATCACTTATAGACATAAATTATTCATCTTCTTTATTTATAACACATGTAAAAGTAAATGTATTAAGGGTGAGATAAAATGTTTGCTAAGGTTAAACATAATAATTAATAGTTTAATGTCATCAATTAAAATAAAAGTAAATATGGGTATGATGAAAAATGTAAATTTCATCATTTAACTAAAAAATAAATCATTCTCATCAATAATTAGATGATTAAATTTGAAAACATGGAATGTTAATGGTCATAAGAAGAAAAAATCACCAGCCATTTGATATCAATCAATACCATAAGAAACATTATATACCCATAAAAATCATATAGAAAACATTTATGTAACATGGGAGATCAATTCCACTTTACACCTATAATTATCATACAAATAGAATAAACATGAGACTAAAGTCCATTCACAATTCATTGGAGTGAGATAATGAACCCACCAATCATTGTATTATCACATGTGCACCTGTTAATGGTTTATCATATAACAACCCTTAATTGGATTATCAAGATCCATCATTCCATGGTTTACCATGTAACCAGATGTCAAATATCCTTATACAATTACAAGTCATAAAACATTAAATCATTCACTTTATCATAAACTAATATGAATATACATTATACCTTTCATAACATAATTTTTATATGGGAATGAATGATGTTTTACACCAATATCATTGAGACATGATGAACCCATGGAAGAAAAATTAGTTCCATAAAAATATCATTGAAACATGATGAACCAATTGAATGGAATTGCGTTCCACGATAATCTCTTTGAAACATGATTAAACCATGGAAAATAAACGTTTTCCATAAAAATATATTTGAAACAATATTAACCCAAGGAAATTAAATAGTTCACCAATAAATATATTTGAAACAAGATTAAACCATTTAAAAAATTGTTTCTATAACAATCTATTTCAAAAAGGATTAATCCATGAAAATGATATGGGTTGCACAAAAATATCTATGAAATTTTATTAAACAGTTGGAAATAAAAGGGTGCCATTAAAATCTATTTGAAACATCATTAACACCTGGAAATGATATAGGTTTCATTATTATATTTTTTAGTCATTATTAACCCATGGAAATGAGATATTTTAAATTTAAATTTCATTAAATTATTATTAACCAAATAATAAGAAGTTTGTTACATAATAATCAATTTGAAACAAGATTAACAAATTCAAAATAAATAGGTTCCAAAATAATATATTTGAATCAATAATAATAAATACTATGATAGAATAGAAATGGTATTATTAAAAAATTTCCTCATTAAAGAAAAATTAACTATAGGGATTCTTTATGTTTATGAAATAAATTTATTTTAATTGAAAAATAAAACATTTGGAAGGTTAATAACCCTTAAACAATCCAAAGTGTCCCATATAACATTGATATAGTTGAATAATATGACACATTATAGAAGAATCATAATTGAAACTTATTATATCAAGATAAAAAATGTATTTATGATATATCATGTCAAAGGATATTTATATACCCATCATACAAAATATAGGTGTAAAACATAAAAAAAACCTCCACGAAGTTACAGTGTGACAAAACTCTTTTATCGATTTGGGATCATAGAAAAATTAAACCCCATAAAAGATATAGCATCTAATAAAAATTTAAATCCCCATAAATTATATTATAATAATCATAAAATATTATTATGTTGTGTATATACACTGTACATGAACAAAAATTAGTGAATATGACATATGTTTTGTAGAAGTAAATGTGCGACTAGAAATCCCTTTTCCTTGAGTCTAATTCATCACTCATGTTATTTATCTTCCAGAATAATAAATTTAAGTTAATTATTTACATTCTTGATAACCATTTAATTTTTTATTGTTAGTTTTATTTCTCATAAAAACAGGTTATAAAAAAAATTATTCAATTACATTTAGGTCGGATTTTTTTATTATATTTAGCTTATGATTCAAAACTGACTTTGGATGGACGAATATGGTCAATGAAGTCATTAAACATATCCAAAAAAAGATTATAATACATATACCAAAATTATTATTTTTAAAACAATAATTCTATATGGTCATGAAAATTGAACCAATGTTATAGTCATTGAGATTGTAGGTTTTACATAAAGATGATTAACATTCCCATTTTTCAATGATAATTATAGAAAGAAGATAATTAAAATTTATATTTTCAGAGTTACCATTATATAATAAATTCCATATTACTCAATTGTATAGACTAATATATATAATAAATTAAAGTGGAGGATAATAAGAATATTCACATCACTTTGGGAATTCGGTTGTCCACACATGTACAGATATTGTTATCACCTTTTTAGTGTGTGGAAGGGTAATTAATAATTTTATGTATTATAATTTAATAAATATAATTATATAATTGATATCATATATATTTCAAATAAATAACATAATTTTATTCATCCAATATTTAATACAGTCCATGTAAGGATTGAATGAATAATATCTCTTTGAGGAGGTCGAAGTCCACACGTCCACAAATGATGTTAACGTAATCCCAAAAAATGTAAAGCTTAAAGGTATTTTTTATATATTAAATATAATAGAAAATATTCATAATAATTTTCATATATATCATATAAAATATTATTCACATCATAATTATCGGCCATTAGATATAGTAATTGAAGAAAATTGACATCGGTTTGTGAGGTGATAGTATGTCGTAGACATGAATGATGATTGTCTATCGCATTCGATGGTAATGTGTGACCTTTTAGGTATTAACCATAACATAACAACAAATAACTATATTATGGAAACTTATTATTGTATATAATCTGGATATAAATATATTTTATGTTGTGGAGAAAGATATAAAAAAACATTCATGTTGA
Organism: Viscum album; assembly: GCA_963277665.1. Classification (NCBI taxonomy): domain Eukaryota; kingdom Viridiplantae; phylum Streptophyta; class Magnoliopsida; order Santalales; family Viscaceae; genus Viscum; species Viscum album. The sequence goes on along the minus strand of OY728148.1, from coordinate 385,395,075 downwards.
TGAATGTTACCTCTTCTTTGGGAAACTAATTTAGTGTTCCACGAGAAGAAATAATTGGTTTTAATTATGTATAGTTTTATGATTTTATTATCTATGTATTTATTTTGGGAGTTTATTATTGAATTTTTCTAAAATCCATTGTTCATTTGATGTTTGAATAATTAAGGGGATGCATGTCCTTTTTAGTGTATTAGTGGTATTCTTGTAAATAAAACAAGGTAAGTAATATAAAGAGGTATCACTAAAATAATGTCCCTCCAACAATGAAATAATTTATATGAAATATGTCATATGTTTGAAATATTTCTACAAAATGTTTTTTGAAATAGTTTTTATTTGATTTTTCCACATATGATGAATTTTGAACCACTATGTAAACTAATTTTTACCACAATGGGTGTAAATAAATTTAACTATTTTCAAAAATAATTTTGCTCAAATACTGAGTTAAACATAATAGACATTATACATTATTACTACAGAAAATTTTGAATCCATTTTTCAAAATTCTAATAAAAAATTAGAATAATGTAATCTAAAATTAATCCCACAGACTGTATTAGAGAACGAGTGTTTAAAAATGAATGTTGAAAGGATAGAAACATTTTTATATAAAAATTCAATGTTACATTTATTTGAATAACCCCCAATGTATTTATTTAGTTATATTAGAACTTATTATTCTTTAAAAAAATTAAGATATAATTTAACTATCAAAATAAATTATATAGAAAATTAATTTTCAATTAAATCATAGTAAACCCCACTATTCAAAAAAATTAAACATATCATAAAAATAACAACAATTAACAAAAATTATGTTTTTATATAATTATTTACCGAATTATGTTTATTTTTTCTTTAAAAATATCTAAATGTTTAATTTTCTGAAAACTAATGTTCTAACAAAAGGTGGAAATTTTTCATTCATAAAAGTGTATCTTCTTCAATATTAAAATTTTATTTATTATCATTTTATATCTATAGATAATACTGATTTAATTTAAAAAATATGAATAAATATTTAACATATAAATTTCACCAATATCCTTAACTAAAACTCATTAATTTAATTTATGTACCTGATACTTAATTCTGGCCATAAAAATATTTTTCATAAAACAAACATTCTTTGTATTCAATTGGTTTTTATTTTTCATATCAATTAATTTGTAACTAAATAATTCATTACATAAAAATGATTCAAACAACTATTCATAATTTAGTTAGTTGTATACATTCCAACTATTCTAACATCAAGGTAATAAATATCATGTTAAATAATAATACTAATAATATATTATTGTTCAATAGCACTTGACATTCCATTTAAAATTAGTTATCGATAAAAACCAATGTTACTTGAAATGCATTATAAACCAAGTATAGCATATAATGTAAGATAACCTTTTCATTTCATGTAACACATGATAGTAGAGAATTTAAATTAATTTTTAAAATGATATTTCATAAAATCTCGGGATGTTACATCCTACCCCCCCCCCCCAATGGAATTCACCCTAGAAATTAGTCTTGGTTATCAAAGGATTAACAATTTAAAAGAAATTATTTAATGAAACATCTTACAATGTGTTTATAAAAAACCATCTTAAATTTAGAATGTGGGAAACATAATGGTCACCAAAATATATCCATATCATGTATTATATATAGGGAGAACCTGTGTGGGAGTAGAGGAAAATCATAAATAATTATATAAACTGATTTATGTCATCGTGAAAAAAATGAATGATTAATGGAATTTTCAGTGAAAAATATATAAATTTATGACATCAGAAAAGGCTATTGGTTCCTAATAATTTAAGATACTATGATAATACTTTCACCTCACGATATCATTCCTTGAGTACAATAATTTACATTTTATCTAGTCCTATATAAAAAAATGGATTCATCCTTGATTGATCAGTATAATTTCACCATTTTAAAAATTTAATCCAAAATATCATCTTCTTATCCATAATATGACTATTCAAGATTAATTATTAATTATAGACTAACTAAAATAAACATTTAACAACTAGGTAATTATAAATGTGTTTTCAAGATATTCCATATGTTTTATAAAATTAACTATAATAATAAAAATTGAGTATCAAAAAATAATTCCCAAATTGAGTGATACTTCATGTGATATATTAATTATAGAAAATAATACCCAAAGTTCAAAACAAACCCATCCATAAAAACATATCTTTAAAATTATTCATACATTTCCAAACTATGTTAGAAACCCAAATATTATAAGTATTTGATCATATATTAATAAAAGATAAATAAACCATTTTTTCTCAAAACAAATACCATTTATATTCTATATGAACATAATATTTACCAATAAAAACGTATATTAACATCAAAATTTTGTTGGACAGTGGTATGTGAAGAACCCTAACTGTCGTTTGGTCATAGGTTATGGCCCCACTATCTAGTCTGATGAAGTAGTAATCACCTATCATAATGGTTGTCTGCTATTTTTTTCATTAATCATGAAAAATATATCCTCTCTAAAAACATTTCATATTGATCCTAGTGGTCATAAATACATCATCCCAAAAAACATCATTATAGATGTCATTAATCACATTATGACCTCGTCACTTAATAACTTAATAGGGTGTATAATAATTTGAACTTTTGATCTGTATTTATATTATAGAAAAATGAAGGTATCCATTAATATTAAGAAAAACTATCAAGATAATATCATAATATCAACATTTAGCTAAGTATACCTTTTATACCAACTATAAATACCAAAGGCACACACTCTCAAACCCTATGTGGTAATCCCTAACTTTATATTTTTGGATTTGATGATAATAATTGTGACAGTAATTTTTCATCTAAATATAAAAAAACAAATGGAAAAAAATTGATCACTTATAAAATATAGGAAAATTTATTTCTATAGTATTATATAATTTAGAAAAACTTAAACAAAAAATACCACAAGATACAATGACACATAAACAAAATGATCATAATTCATATCATCATCTCTTTTTATATACAAAATTTCTTATTTAACACTATGTAATAAAAATAATCCTTTTGAACTATTTTATTATAATAAATCATTCAACCAAATTCACTATATCTTGGGGAAAAATAAATTTAAGATGTTTGGCCTCAAATTATACTAAGGGTTAACATGTGAATTGACAATTGTGTTCCACAAATGAGTATAAGAGTGCATAAGGGTATAATGACAGAATTAATTTTTCATGAGTGAATAATAAAATTACACATACCCATCAATAACAATATCATAAAATATCAAAACATGGTTTGGAATGATATGTCATAATCAATAAGAATTATCCATGTTATTTCAATATCTATCATTAGAAACATTATAAACCCATAACAAGAATAAAGAAACCATGCATGTAAATTGGGTCCTGATTTTTACTGTACTCTTATAATAACCATTATAAATGTGATAAATATATAGTCAACATCAAAAACAGATGCATTGGAAGGATCCAATGAACCCACCCATCATTCTTTTATTAGTAAACCACATATTATTTATTTATGAACGAACCACCAATCATTTTTTATTAATTAACCAACGATCATTAGTTTATAACATAACTACCTATCAAATAACCAAGTACGATTACAAAATCCTATCACACAAAATATTATTTTTAGTTTTAAATTAATAGGAATTACCATTATCTGTTTCATAACATGATTATCCCATATAAAATTAATGGGATCTATAAAAATCTCCAGGAAACATGATTTATCGATGAAAAAGGAATGTGTTCAATAACAATAATTTTGAATTGTGATTAACCAATGGAAAAGAAAGGGGTTCTTGAATACTTTAATATAAACATGATTAATCCGAGGAAAATGAATGGGTTCCATAACAATATCTTTGAAATAATATTAACTAGTATAAAAAAATGGGTTCCATAAAAATCATTTTGAAACAATTTTAACCCAAATAAATGAAATGGGTTCATTAAAAATATGATTGAAACATGGTTCATCCATGGAAAACAAATGGATTCCATAAAAAACTATTCGTAATATGATGATCCCATGGAACAGAAATGAGTTCTATAAAAATATCTATAAGAAATTATATTACCATTAATGAAAAACATTAAAAAAAACATTTGGGTAAAATAAATAATTTCCATAACAATCTCATTGGAACTTTATTAGTCCACGATATCAACATGGGTTCCATAACAATCACATTAAAGCATTATTAACTTGTTGAAATGAAATCTCTTCCATAATAATGTATTTGAAACAATATTAATCCATCTTGAAAATGAATGAATAAGGAATTATTATAATATTTACCTTCTATATATGATTTAAAATCAATGTTTTTTTGTTGAATAATTGAAATTCCCTTAAAATATCAATAAAATAATTATGTATCAATATAATCATAAAACATTCCAAACATTATCTTTCCGATTTGAAACATTTGAATCATAATCTCCATGAAAGAATAAATTTAATGAAAACATAAAATATCATGACAATACATAGATTCATAAAATATTATGTCAAAGGATAAGTATATCAACATCATAAATGTTGATAGGTTGAGAACATAACAACAGTCTTAATAAAGAAAAATTGTGACCAAATTCTATTTCGACTTTGGTAAATTTAAAATAATAAATTACATGGAAGAGAGATCATAAAATTGATATGAGAATAACCATAATTAAAATTATAATAATCATAGAATAAATTGATTTGAATTATATACATTAAAAAAATAAATGGTGAATATGGATTAGTATTGTAGAAATAAATGTGAAACTCGGAATCCCCTTACAATGAGTTTGAGGCATCATGGTTTTTTTATATTAAATAATAATAAACTTATGTTAATTATATATTATTTATTTTAAATTTAAATTTTTTTTTTACTTTTAATTTACATTTTATACAAGATATATAAAAATATTTAATCAATTATGTTTAAGTTAGGTGTATAGACCACATTCTCATTATGTTTCAAAATTGACATTGGTAGGTCAAATAAGGTCAATGAGATTATTAAATATATAAATAATAATAATCATGAAACAATTTACATTTTTATACAACAAATATTCTTTTAAAATAATAAATTTAATATGGTTATGAATAATGAAGAAATGTTATAATAATAGAGATCATGGGTCGTATGTATAAATGCGTAATGTTCCCTTGTTTTCAATAATAATTATGGAGAGAATGTACATAAAATTTATCATTCTATAATACTATTATAACATAGATACCATTATATATATATATATATATATCATTTTTGGATTTTGTGGTAAAAACAGAATAAAATTCCTTTGAGGAGGTTATAGTCCACATGTAATTATAGAGTACTATTCAATCACAGATACCATGTTATATATATATATATTATATCACATTTTTTTTCAAAACTACCCTTAAGACATTCCATGTTTTATGTGTTGAATTACATCACATTGAGGAGGTAGTAGTCAACACGTCCCCAAAAAATGAATTGGTATTCCAAAAAAATTTAAAACATGAAGTTATGTATTATTTTAAAATTATATTAGAATAAATATATATTAAATATCATAAATATCATATGAAATTGTATGTCTATAATTATTATGAAAATCGAGTTGTAGTAATGGAAGAAAAAATTACATCACTTCGCAAGGCAGTTGTCTGTTGTACAAATGAATGATGATCCCATATACAATTTGATTAATGTTTTTGAAGATATAAGTCATAAAAATAATATAAAAAATATATATGAATATTTAGAATACATTTTTTATTGTATAATCTAGATGTAAATAGAATTGAAGTTTTGGAAAAAGAAATAAAACAAAAGTACTCATTAAAAAATGGTACTTATTCTTGGTGTATGTTCTTTTGGTTTTAACCAATGGACATCCTTGTTATGATTTATTCGTAAATTTTAGTATTATATTAAGAGAAGATGGATATTGGTAGTGTAGAGACCCAAAGATTGACATACAGGGACAATACATTACTTATTCAGAATACTTAATACATAACAATAACAGACATACAAGGATCGTAATAATTTAGTGTCTTTGGAAACTCTAAATATAAACATCTAATCATGTTGAAAGATCTTCAAAACCTCCCATAATGACCTTCCCCTATTAGTTCCCTTACCTAAAACCTTTCTTTATTTCCTGGGGAAAATAAAACATAAAAGGGTGAGCTCAAATGCTCATTAAGGGAAAACATAGATAACATAAAACAATACATAAACATTTGAAATCAAAAACATGAACATGAAATATAAACATTAAAACCTTGAGCAAAGACAGAAATCATGGAAGTACGTAAGGCATATATCATAATGGAACATCAATCATGATAAAATATAATGGGAATAAAACATGGAATTGTGGCAACCATTCATCACATGTTATTATTTTCATTATAGCCAAGGCATTGCTGCCAAGACCATCTTAGTGGAAAAAGTCCCTTTCTGAATCGAGTTTACTCCTCGTTTCAGTCCTGTAACACTGAACCAGATTAACTTACCGTTCCAGCCATGTCTCTCTCATGAGATATAAATCATACCCAATGAATTGGAGGGAGATATAGGTCCCACCCATCTCATAATGAAATCATTCTTACTTGTGACACAACATAAATATAAATCATTCATCATAACCCAAAGAAAAAAATTGGTTTCATAAACATATTTCCATCATCACATAATCCATATAAAAGAAATGGATATCATTTCATAATAAGAAAAGTGAAACCATCTGAATCGTAGAGACATTATACTTGAGACATACACATATGAAATAATGTTGTCTTAGATGGAAAAATGGTTTTGATAAAACACTTGAAATGAATTATTGAGGAAAATATCCTTTTTTCTTAAAAATCATTTTATATTCACAAAATTCCATGAAATTTTAAAAGAAAAGTATTTTTTTGAAAATAGTCATGAAATATTTTAGAGGAAGCTTATTGAAAATAAGGCTTTATAAACCCATAAAAATAATTTCATGTCATATACGTTAAAAAAACATTCTTCTCGTACTTTTATCAAAAAAGTCAAAAAGTACCTTGTAGGGTAAATAAAAGAAAGATTCCTTCCATACCATGGGGTAAAAGTCACAATCGGTAAAAAGGACTTTAAACATACATGAATACACTTTTAAAAAACAAGGACATATATGATAACAATAACCCCAGTAAATACTTACGAATAAGCAATTTCGGATATAAATGAGATTTGCAAAAATTATCCCTTACCTTAGGTATGATATGCTTCATATGTATCCGAAACTCCAGTATAATGATTTAAATAATTTCATTGACTTATTACTGAGTCATATTCATTGTTATGATATCATATATGGTTCACTTCGGACTTTTTATTACTCGTTGTTTTGTAAATTCCATGTTAAAGAGCGTTTTGGGTAAAACCGTTTCATTTGTCATTCATGTTTTGACTTGTAATTATTCATATGATTACTTATATCATGATTACATAATTCCAGAATATAAAACATGATTTATATATAATATATATTCATAATAGACATATATAATATATCTATAAATGGAAATAAATACACCGTTCATGGAGACGGTAGGTCGTACGTACGCATGAACGTTGTTTTCGTTTCCTCATTGAATTCAATGGAATTAATTGGATGACATAAATATATATATAAATACATAAATCCAGTATCATTATTATGTAATATATTTCATGATTAATTATTATATATACTTTATAATCATTTATGAATGGTTAATAATTGAGAATGAATCTCATCGCGTCGTGGAGACGGTATTCCGAACGTACGCACGAGCGATGATATCATTCTCATGATCGTGGAATTTTATTAGAGTGTATGTATACTATTAAAAAATCAATATCAATTTACAATAATCATATATGGTTATTATTTACACCATTATAACCATCCAAGTATGTTGGTGGTGGAAAATAGATTACACCACGGCGTGGAGACGGTATTTCGTACGTACACACGTGTGGTGATTTCATTTTCCGTAGGATGGATAGATGGTGAAATAGGGTTGTTTCATACTTATAATAACATATCAGTATATGAGTGATACTTATTTTATTATTTCATAATGAAACAACCTATGAAGAAGAAGTGGAATAAGAAATAAAGTTGAAAGAATTGGTAACATACATTACCTCTTCTTTGAAGAGCCTCTTTGAGACCGCCTCTTAGGGCACTAAAATTGGTCTTTTAAGAATACCAGGCCCTCTATGATGTTTCTAGGGAAGTTTAGAAGATTATTTTTCAGGGGTTGGCCGAGCTTGAAGGCTCAAAGTGGTGTGAGGAAGAGAAGGAGGAGGTGCCCTTTTATAAGGGAGGAGAGGGGAACCTTTGGAATAACGAAAAATATTATTTTATTATAAAGACAGATTCAGTTTTTAATATCTCCAAATTGAAATATTTTCCATCTAAGGTGGGTATGGGTATAAATTCTCTAATCCAATATAATTTAGACAAGTTTAAGTCATTATATTAACCTTATCTTTTAGTTTTAACTCCTAGTTAATTAGATTGACATTTACAATGTCACTTTGTATTTTTATATTATATAGTTAATAAACTTACCATATAAATCCAAGAGACCTTGAAGTGGTCCATTAATGATACACCTATCATTATATAAGTATCTTGGCCGAACCTTATATTTTTAGGAAAAACATAACAATTAATAATATAATATTTATTCTAAAAACTATTTTATGTCAATTTTGACACTATTTGGTAATTGATTTTTTTTGAAAATAATAACAGAATGAGTAGTTAAAAAAAGTTAATTAAATAAATACTAACAGGTCATATTAAAATAGAAAATTATTTTAATACATAAAAAGCCTCAAAATACATTTATTTGGGTATTTATAACATTAGTTATGTCAATATTTCATTAATATGATAATTACTGCCTCATCATTGTGTCATAAATAAATTAAATTTTTTTAGGTATAAAAATTACAAATAAAATACCATTATGTAGGAAATATTATTAGATTTCTAATTAATATTTGTAGTTGAATTTATCTTATGTATAGCCCTATATTAAAAATTATTTAGTTATTAAACTTTGATTTTAACTATTTTAACCCTTCTTTAAATAAATTAATAATAAATGTCTTAATCTAATCCAAGTTGGCCTAAATGATCATATTTTATTCCTAAGTTTGTTTTTGGTCTAATTACACTTATCCAATAGAATTATGACATGTGTTAAGGTAATAATAATAACACTTTTACCCTTAATTACCCTATTTACTTTTAACCATGGTTAAAAAAAGTAAAAAGTTACTATTCGCCAAAAAAAATTCATCTCATTGAACCACATTTTAGTCCTTGATATTAACCATGTCTCTCGGATTTTTGAAATTCCACTCACAGAAGTGGTAAAATTATGTTTTATGAAAAATTCAGTTTTTTAACTACCACTTAGTGGTTTCACTATTAATCAAAAAATGAATGTTTCCAGAAAAATACCCAAAATTAGGACAAATATATATTTGATTTTATGAATTCAAAAATGATGTATATTATACCAAATTCAAAACATCTCAGTTATATTAAATAATTTTAAAATTAATTCCCATCGTCAAAACAAATAGCTTGTTTTTAAGAGATAATAAATATCAAAAGATTGACAGTTGTTTAGGTCTCGTTTTAATGTGAAATTACATCCAATGACCAACATTTTATTAAATTGTAAAAATATATTATAAATATAATTTAAAACCTATAAAATTAATCTTTTTTCACTATTAATTATTTTGATTAAAAAAGTTGTTTTTAAATAAAATTTAATAATTTTCACTATTCATCAGAATATTAAAGTTATTCGAAAAGTACCAAAATTTCACCCTAAGAAAATTTAGATATTACGAATCCAAAAATGAATTTCATTTTGAAAGATAAAATTTATAAAGTTTCAAAAAAAGGGTATTACTATTCATAACTGCTAGTTCATAATAATAATATAATAATATCTCGTTTAGTGAAACTCGGTATTGCGTACTACACACACTATCGAGGAAGGTCGTGATTGCATGTAATGCAAGGAAAGTCAGGGATGCGTGTTATGCAAGCTCATTTCGGTGAAGCGTACAACACAATACATTTATAAAATTAAAAAGAATCTTTTTCATAAAATCTCAGGGTGTTACATTCTACCCCCCTTAAAATGTATTTTTCCCTTGAAATTCGTCAGGGATATAAATGGTTTACTAATCAAAAGTTTCTTTAATAGAAACCCACATCGTAAAAATGAATACCAAAACATGGATTTAAAAACTAATGTATGAAACGCAATGGTTACCCAAGTTATCTCATCACTGGGATTCCACGTCAGAAAACATAGGTGAAAATATGGATATGGAAGAAAAATCTAACCATCAAGTTCTGATGGAGAGTGGTAGAGAACATGGCTATGATAAAGACAACAATCACAAAGCCATAAATTTGTGATGATCTAAGGTGACATCTGATTCATCGGATATAAGATCACTAGGACAACATTTTTGGTTTTCAAGATCATTTCCCTAAATTTTATGAGATTGGGATTAGAATAAATACATTCGTGATTTTGGTACAGTCTCACCGTTGGTCATTCTTTGGACTATTTCCACTTCATCACTTAAAGAAATGAAGTTGAATTTGTCATTTGTGATGAGATAGAATATCATTTGATAGAATGATGGGTCATTCTATCTGTCTCAAACAAATGGTTAGAAAAGTTATCAAAAAATACATAAGTACATCTATAGTGAGATTAATCATATATGGTTCCCAAAATGGACTTATACATCATATATCATACTGATTAATATAATAAAACTAGTTTCTACTAAACAGGGACTTCCTGTAGGCTAGTGGTAGGTGATAAAGGCCAGACACACTTCGGTTGTGGGTTTGATTCCCACAGCCTTGTCTGACGCGATGGGTTGTCGCCCATCCTGCAGGTTGTCCTTTTTCTAAAACTACATTATAAAAAAATTCTAGCCTTAAACAATACTAACTTATTTCCAACATTATTCATTCCAATATTTTGGCTTATCCAAAATACATATGTCCAATATCATAGTAGAAAGAAAACGATTAATTGAAAGGTCATCAACCAAGCATGTGAATACCATCATTTATCCCCCATATATCTTGCTGGTCACATTCCAATCATGTGAATACCTTAATAATGTATTCTCTTGAAATTTGAATACCAACTAAACCTTAGTGAAAACATAAATTCGATCAAAAGTTAACTATTTCCACATACCAAAATCGAAAAATTCTATAAACTCAAACCATGATCTAACCTTCTCCTTAAATTAGTCATGAGCTCCTGAATACTATCAAACATTTAATTTTCTCCTGATCCCTTCATTATGCGCATATCATCAACATTCTGAAAATATCTGAATAACCTTTCATGGTTACTGGTACCATTCATCATACACTTTCAAAACATAAGGAAAGACAACAGTGTAACGATCTGTAGATGTCTCTTTATTCCATCGTACCATGAGATTACTTATACAATAATACACTTGATAAACATGTAATCATTCCACTACATTATTAAACCATTGACAGAGCTTCAAAAATTCTTTCATCTCACATATCTTTTGTAGTATCTTCATCATCATCAACATAAATACTACCCATACGACCATACTGATTCTCTTCATGAGACTTTCCCTTAGGGAATTGGTTTGCATAAAGCCCATACATTCCACATTTAAAACATTTAACCATTGTTGATGTCATAACAATACCATTATCCTCATCCATGGTGTTAACTGAACCTTTTCCTTTTCACTTACTGGCTTTGTGTACTTATTTTACACACCCAAAGCATCTTCCAATTCCTTTGAAACATTCTCCTTGATGCCTCTTCCCACATGATTTACATAGGGAAAAATGAAATTTCTTTCCTCTATGATCATCATGAAACTCCATCTTTCTCTTATTAGACGAGTCAGGAAAATTACCAAATTAGAGTTTATTGATCATATTATGAGATTTCTTATTCGGAATAATAATGTTGTTTGGGCTTCCAAATCCCATTTCATTTGGTTTCTCATGAATAATACCATTCGATTGTCCATCATATCCTCCATTATTGTGAATCATCTTGTTTCCATCCATTTTATAAAACCCAAAAAGAATAGTGTGAGAGGCAAAAATCATAATAAAGGGGGATTAAATTAAATATCTAACATCGTAGTTTAAATTATATGATCATTACCGTAGTTCTAGGACTATATCCTATACGTATACTTATCCTTAGGTACATCACTATATATACCTTAAAATGTCTCTAGGGATCTCACTAACGTTTTCGCATCCTAGTTTCCAAAGGTTAACTAATCCTTTCCTCTAATAACAACTGTTGAGATTCGAAGATTGACGTACATGGACAATACATTACTTTTTCAGAATACTTAATACATAACAAAAACAGAAACACAAGGATCGTAATAGATTAGTTTCTTTGGACACTCGAAATATAAACATCTAATCATGTTGAAATATCTTCAACATCTCCCATAACGATCATCCCCTTTTCGTTTCCTTACCTAAAACCTTTCTTTATTTCCTGGGGAAAATAAAACATAAAAAGGGTGAGATCAAATGCTCAGTAAGGGAAAACATAGATAACATAAAACAATCCATAAACATTTGAAAGCAAAATCTTGAACATGAAATCTAAACATTAAAACCATGAGCAAAGACATAAATCATGGAAGTATGTAAGGAATATATCATAATGGAACATCAATCATGATAAAATATAATGGGAATAAAACATGGAATTGTGGAAACCATTCATCACATGTCATTATTTTCATAGTAGCCAAGGCATTGCTTCCAAGACCATCTTAGTGGACAAAGCCCCTTTCTGAATCGAGTTTACTCCTCGTTTCAGTCTTGTAACACTGAACCGGATTAACTTACCATTCCAGCCATGTCTATATCATGAGATATAATTTTTTACCCAATGCATTGGAGGAATATATAGGTCCCACCCATCTCATAATTAAATCATTATTACTTGTGCCAAAACATAAATATAAATCATTCATCATAACCCAAAGAATAAAATGGGTTTCATAAACATCATTACATCATCAAATCATCCATATAAAAGAAATGGATATCATTTCATAATAAGAAAAGTGAAACCATGTGAATCATAGATACATTATACTTGAAACATACACATATGAAATAATGACATCTTAGATGGAAAAATGGTTTTGATAAAACACTTGAAATGAATTCTTGAGGAAAATATACTTTCTTCTTCAAAATAATTTTCTATTCACAAAATGACATGAAATTTTAAAAGAAAATTATTTTGTTGAAAATAGTCATAAAATCTTTTGGAGGAAGCTTCATGAAAATATGGCTTTATAAAACCTTAAAAATCCTTTCATGTCGTATACGTTAAAAAACATTTTTCTCGTATTTTTGTCGGAAAAGTCAAAAAGTACCTTGTATGGTAAATAAAAGAAAGATTCCTTCCATAGCATGGGGTAAAATTCAAAATGGGTAAAAATGACTCTATACATACATTAATACACTTTTATAAAACATTGACATGGATGATAGCAATAACCCCCGTAAATACTTACGAATAAGTAATTTCGGATAAAAATGAGATTTGCAAAAATTATCCCTTACCTTAGGTCCGATATGCTTCATATGTATCCAAAACTCCTGTATAATGATTTAAATAATGTAATTGACTTATTACAGAATCATATTCATTATTATTATATCATATATGGTAACTTATGACTTTATATTACCCGTTCTTTTGTAAATTCCATGTTAAAGAGCGTTTTGGGTAAAATCGTTTCATTTTTTGTCCATGTTTTGTTGTGTAATTATTCATATGATTACATAGATAATGATTACTTAATTCCATAATATAAAACATGATTTATATATATTTTATATTCAGAATATACATATATATAATAGATCTATAAATTGAAAGAAATACACCATTGATGGAGACGGTAGGCCGTACGTACGCATGAACGTTGTTTTCGTTTCCTCATTGAATTGAATGGAATTAATTGGATGACATACATAAATATATATATGTAAATCCAGTATCATTATTATGTTATATATTTCATGATTACTTATTATATATACTTTATAATCATTTATGAATGGTTAATCAATGAGAATGAATCTCATCGCGTCGTGGAGACAGTATTCCGCACGTACGTACGAGCGATGATATCATTCCCATGATCGTGGAATTTTATTGGAGTGTATTTATATTATTAAAAAATCAATATAACTTTACAATAATCATATATGGTTATTATTTACACCATTATACCCATCCATGTAAGGTGGTGGTGGAAAATAGATTACACAACAGCATGGAGACGGTATTCCGTACGTATGCGTGTGCGGTGATTTCATTTTCCATATGATGGATAGATGGTGAAATAGGGATGTTTCATACTTATAATAACATATCATTATATGAGTTATACTTATGTAATTATATCATAATGACGAAACCTAAGAAGAATATGTTGAAGAAGAAATAAAGTTGAAAGAATCAGTAATAGACATTACCTCTTCTTTGAAGCACCTCTTTGAGAACTCCTCTTAGAGCACTAAAATTGGTCTTTGAAGAAGACCAGGACCTCTAGGATGTTTCTAGGGAAGTGGAGAAGATAATTTGGAAGGGGTTGGACTAGATTTAAGATTCAATGTGGTGTGAGGAAGAGGTAGGAGGTTCCCTTTTATAAGGGAGGAGAGGGGCACCTTTGGAATAACTAAAAATATTATATTATTATAAAGTCATATTCAGTTTTTAATTGCTCCAAATTGATATATTTTGAAGCTAAGTTGGGGATGGGACGAAATACTCTCATCCAATATAATTTATACATGATTTGGTCATTATATTAACCTTATATTTTAGTTTTAACTCTTAGTTAATTAGATTGACATTTACCATGTCACTTTGTATTTTTATATTATATAGTTAATTAACATAGAATATACATCCAAGAGACCCCCAAGTGGTCCATTAATGACACACCTATCATGATATAAGTATGTTGGCCTATCCTATGATTTTTAGGAATAAAATAACAATTAATAATATAATATTTGTTTTAAAAACAATTTTATGTCAATTTTGACACTATTTGGTAATTGAATTTTTTGAAAATCATAATATAATGATTAGTTCGAAAAAAGATAATTAAATCAATAATAACATGTCATAATAACATAGAAAATTATTTTAATTCATAAAAAGTCTCAAATTACATTTATTTGTGTATTTATAACATCAATTATGTCAATATTTCATTATTAAGATAATTACTGCCTCATCATTGTGTCATAAATAAATTAAATTATTTGAAGCCTAAAAATTAAAAATAAAAGACCATAATTTAGGAATTTTTTTTAGCTTTCTAATGAATTTTTATTTTCGAATTTATCTTATGTATAACACTATATTAAAAATTATTTACTTATTAAACTCTGATTTTAACTATTTTAACCCTTCTTTAAATAAATTAATAATAAATGTCCTAATATAATCCATGTTGGCCTAAATGGTCATATTTTATTCCTAAGGTTGTTTTTGGTCTAATTAAACTTATAAAATAGAATTAGGACATGTGTTAAGGTAATAATAATAACACTTTTATCCTTAATTACCCTATTTACCTTTGACCGTGGTAAAAAAAGAAAAAAAATTACTATTCACCAAAAATTATTTTCATCTCATTGAACCACATTTTAGTCCTTGATATCAACCGTGTCTCTCGAATTTTTGAAATTCCACTCACAGAAGCGGTAAAATTATGTTTTATGAAAAACGTAGTTTTTTAACTACCACTTTGTGGTTTCATTATTAATCAAAAAATGAAAGTTTCCAGAAAAATACCAGAAATTAGGCCTAAGCTATATTTGATATTATGAATTCAAAAATGATGTATATTTTACCAAATTCAAAACATATTAGTTACATTAAATAATTTAAAAATTAATTCCCATTGTCAAAAAATAGCGTGTTTTTAAGAGATAATAACTATCAAAAGATTGACACTTGGTTATGTCTGGTTTAAATGTGAAATTACATCCAATGACAAAAATTGTATTAAATTGTAAAAATATATTCTAAATATACTTTTAAACATCTAAAATTAATAATTTAACACTATTAATTATTTCGATTAAATAATTTGTTTTTAATAAAAAATTAGAAATTTTCACTATTCATCAGAATATGAAAGTTATCTGAAAAGTACCGAAATTTCTCCCTAAGCTAATTTCGATATTCCGAATCCAAAAATGAAGTCCTTTTTGAAAGATAAAATTTATAAAATTTAAAAAATTAGGTATTACTATTCATAACGGCTAGTTCATAATAATATTATAATAATATCTCGTTTAGTGAAACTCGGTATTGCGTACTACATACACTATCGAGGAAGGTCGTGATTGCATGTAATGCAAAGAAAGTCAGGGATACATGTTGTGGAAGCTCTTTTTGGTGTAGTGTACAACACAAGAAATTAATGATATTAAAAAGAATATTTTTCAATAAATCTCGGTGTGTTACAGGTAGTTTATTTGGGAATGGCTTCAAATAGTCAAATGTCTTGAGTAGGGTGAATAAGGGAGGGGTCAGTACCCTTTTATAGTGGAGTGAAATTCTTGTAAATACAAACAAGGCAAACCCAATTGGTAGATTCCCCTTTAATAATATTACTCCAATAATGAATCATATTCGATAAAATATGGTATACGTTTGAAATATGTCCATAATTTGGTTTTTAACATGTTTTATGTTATTTGGCCTTATATGATGAATTTTCTAGCACTACGTACAATCATTTTTACCTTAATCATTGTATTTAATAATAATCAATTTCAATAAAATTTTAGGAGAAAACTTTTCTGACATTATAATCCAGTATATATTATTATTATTCCAAATATGGAAGACAATTTTACAAATTAAAATCATATAATTGGAATAAATTAATTTAAATATAATATCCTAGTTAGGATGAGAGATCTGATTTTTTAAGGGAAAAGATCAAATGTTTGAAATGATTTTAATATATAATATAAAATTTTAATTGATTAAAATTAAAAAATATTATTTATTGATTTATAATGAAATAAATAATTATTTATAAAAATTTAAGTATACATGAAATATATTAATAAATTTGAAAAATGATCAGTTTTCTAATAAAATGCAATATCTGTCAACACTCGTCAAAAAATGAAACTTTTAATAAAAATAATAAAAATAAAACCAATTAAATTCTTTATTTTATTATATAAAAATTATGTTTATTTTAATGGACTAAAATTATAAACTTTCCAAAATTTAGTTATAAAATAATTACACAATGAAATGGCGGAAAAACTACCATTTAGAAAAATACATCTTTTATGGTTAAAATTGGAATTAATCCAATCTAAATGATATGAAAATTGTTATTTGAATTGATTTTTTATAGAATATATATCATAAAATTGTTTTTATATATTTCAGTAATAGATATTGATAATTTTTTTTTGATAAAATTCAATTCTATTCATAAAATTGTTTTTCATTAAATACATGACATTTATATTCTATTGGTTTATAATTTTAATTTTAATTAATTGGCCACCAATTAATTCATTATATAAACTTGTGTAAACGATTTATTCATAATTTAATTAATCATATTAATTTCATCTATCCCAATTGATATGATATACCTATCATGTTATATAATAATCTTAATAGAATATTGATATCGATAATTACTCAGCATTTCATGTAGAATATGTTATCAATGAAACTCATCGTTTCATTCAAAAAAAGATAAACATTGTGTTTCATATAATGAAATATAAAATTTTCATTGCTTGTCACACACACTATGAAATAATTTAAATTAATTTGAAGTAATAATTTCTTGAAATTTCTAGATGTTAGAGGAACCCTTGCATATTAACATGTATTTCCATGAATGGATATTAGATATCAACTGGATATAAAATGTGGTAGAGAATTTTTTTTGACATTAACCTTATGCAGAAATAAAACACAATTAATCCAAAATCACAAAAAACATCTATATATTTCACTAATTAAATACTCATATTCTTGAATAATAATAAAGTTTTACCATTACATATCAATAGTAAAGCACCAGATGTTCTTCAATAGAACATTTTTCAACCAAAATTTGAAGATTTTGGGATAGATACATTTAACATGTCCATATATTTGAAAACTTATGAGACTTTTTTTCATCGATAACTACAATAATATATCACTACATGACACTTACACATCAACCTCCCAGTCAAAACTCCATAATATAAGGAATTATTACATATTGGCTTCCACTCTAGAGATATTAAAATGAGAGGACCATTACATAACTCATCCTAAGCATTACATATTTCATTCCAATATCAAATTTTATAAAGGTTTCAATTTGACATAAAAATGAGAGTCTATTAAAAATCATTCTTATCAGCTAAAAAAGAAAAAAAATCTGAGAAAATTTATCCATACATACAAATGAAATTAATACATAATAAATGTTATAATATTATTCAATGATAAATTTTAATACATTAAATAAAAATAGTTTAAGAAAAATATAATTTATTTTTTGACATAAAACATTTAAAAAGTGTATTCTATAATCTAAAATATATATATATATATATATTCAAGATAATATTTTATTTAGAATTACACAATTTATGATAAATATAATCCTAATTTTTTTAAAAAAAATTAATTAATAGAACATCAATATATCAACAATGAAAAAAATATATATTCATATAAAAATTTAAAAATTATCTTTTTTAACCACGAATTATACAGAATAAAAAAAATTCCATAAGATGTAATGTAATCAAAAATAAAAAATAACATAATATATACATTTTTTTAAAACAGCCACACCAAATTACTATATATTAAATCAATATATTTTCTTCAATAAATCCATTAGTCATATCCCTAATTTAAAAATTCGCATAAAATTATGAATTATAAATCAAAAAATGAATTTATTTTCAAAAGTGATTTCTCTATAGAATATCTCAGGTAATAATAACCAATTAATATAGAATTTTTTTTGTATAAATAAGATTTTAGGATTTGGAAGGAATGATAAAAATTTAATTGATTCAATGTAATTTTACCAATATCATATTTCATGAAAATGATATTTAATCATCTATTTTTCTGCATGGATAAAACACGTGAATACCCAAATTTACCCCAAAATATATAAAATAAGCATAATCAAGTAAAAAAATGAATGATGCAGGAGATAAATTAATAACCAATATCTCAATATTATTTTTATAAACCATTTGTTTAAACCCACATAACTCAATCATGATTGAGAGATTTATCTTAATTCATTTGGGTAAAAGTATTATCAAATTTAACTATGATTATGAAATAAATATTCACTATAAAATATAAAAATACTCCCAAAATTTTCACCATGAATGTGAAATCAAGAGATTAATGAAAATTCATTACTATATTGAATCCATTGGGTAATATAAATGAATAATCTCTCAAATTTTAAAAAACATCAAATTAAACCAATTTAACACATAAGATGACCCATCCGCAAACATAGAATATAAAATTTCCCAAAATTTTTAACTTAATGGTGAAAAAAATAATATTCATTTTAGTTTTAAAAGAAATTTTCAATAAAATAATATAAAATCAAAGACCTGGGCCAAAAAAAATCAAATCACTGTGTTTGGTATAAATTCTATGAAAACATTTATAAGATTTTAGAGTCTATAATCAAATTCATATTTTAAGTTCAAAGAGATATTCATTATAAATGAAATAAACTCTTATAAGACACAAATAAAAATATTAATTTTATTTAAACCTAACCATAATAGGTGTTTTTATAAAAGTTCTTAAAATACTCTATTTTAGATGAAATATGATTAATAATTTAAATTTAAATATAACATAAAATAGAAATACAACTCCTGTAATAGTTTTTGATAATATGGTTTTGATAATATTCTATCAAATTTAATTCAAAATAGGATGAACATATTCATGAAAAATAGCGAGGATCATTATTTAAAATCTTAATAGATGTGATAATAATTTACTAAACTGCATCATCAATGTTTGAAATTGAAAAATTTATAAAATAAAATTCTTATTATAGTTGTGATTATTAATATAAATATGGATTTAAATGGAGTATGATTCATAAGAAAAGGAAAACATAAATAATTAAAATTATAACGGGAAAAATAAAAGGCAACAATATTGTAAAAAACTTTTAGGGACAAAAAATGATTAAAAATTCATAAAAGGATAAATAATGACAGAATGTTAGTGGGAATAGGAATTGGATAATATGAGTTAAAAAAATTTATAATCGTGGTAATAATATAATAATATTAATTGATGAAATTTCTTTATATTCTCAAAACAATGTAAATAATAATTATATAATCAAATATGAATATATAAAGTCAAATCACATCATTTCCTTTTATCTATTAATATTTATATCTCAATATTTGTTGAACTATTATTCAATCATTGAAAAGATTCAGTTTCATAATTTTTTAATTTATATAATTTTCCATAAACATTAATGATGAATGGATCACTTCATATAACTTTTTTTCACATAATATAAATTAAACAGATACAAAAAATTAATTTTTATTTTAAATTTGATTGAAAATCTTCATCCTGTGAATTTTTTAATAAATACCACCATAATCGATTGATATATATTATATGAATTTGTTTTACTAAAATAAATTAATATTTTTTTGATATCACCATTTTAGTTTTTCATTATAATATAAAATAAAATTTTTTTTATAGGAAACCCTATAATAATGATACAAAATTATAAAAGAAACAAGTTGGAAACTGGAAAACGTTTATCTATTAATTTCAATAAGATTTCCCAAAATAAATATATCAAAAATTATTATAAAAAATATGGTAAAATTAATAGATTATATTTTAATAATGATGAGGAATTTATAGAAATATTATTTCTGATATCCTCTATCAATGGATATCTCAGCTCACATAGATTTTGTGTTTTCAGTTTTTTCCTGGTCTAATAAGCATCTCCCTTATGTCTAACCAGTCTATTCAATCAACCCATCAATTATCCCTGTCTAAATAAATTCTTTAATATAAATAGATGTTTCCCAATAATTTTTTACCTATCCTTCAACTCATGACATAACACCCCCACCCAAATCATGACATGGAATATATCACTAATTATCTTTTCTCTAAAGGCGAATCTTATATAATCTCAAAATAGAGTACACTAGTGATTAACTAATATAATATCACAATAAATATTATCTTATCTAGGTCTTTATTTGACCTTAGTGATTCCTCATCATATACCAACAACTACTGACTACTAGTAGTGGCATATGGTGTTACCATGGGTAGATTGTGATCCCATATTAAATTTTCAAATAAAAGAGAAGAATAACCACATTTAAATATATTATTAAAAATAAATAATGTTTTCGAAAACAAATAAATAAAGAAAACATAAATAAAAATTGATTTTCTTGTAATAATTCATACAGAATCACATTAATGCCACCATAAAATTGATCAACCAAAAGGTTGATCATATATAAAACATGAAAAGTAGAAATAAAAATACTAAAATGTGAAATATTAACATATTCATGACACATCCTATCAAGTCTTATGATCTCATCCAAGTCATAATTATTTATCATAATAACATATCCTTTATCCCTTCCTAATTCCATATCCTTATATATCTTCTCACATACCCAATTTCCATGGTTTCTCAAAGAGGGTGTAGTGCTAGTCAATAGGGAACCACCAATGTGGTCATATATATATCCAATAAATATTGTATAGATATGTTATATGATACTAATAAATACATATCTGACAAAATAATTAATCCTAAATAAAAATCCTTCGTCGATCAATAGGTTTTAATGCAACCTCTAGGATAAACCCAACCCTACTTTGCCTAGGGACAATGTGTCTCTGATCATGATAAACATCCATGAAATCTAATATCAGTAGAATTTATTAATTGTAATATAAATTCATAATAAATACAATAGTCATATAGTTAATTTCCATATACTAGGAGAAATTCATATCGATCAAATAGTATATAGATCACATCAGTGGAAGGGGGTGCATCCACTCTAGATCATCTCACATATAACTCTCATTATGAACATTAGGGATGATGCTCCCCTCTTAGAAAAGAAAATAATTTAGAAAATGAAGGGTGCATATTCAACCAACTAGGAAGGTATTTTATCTAGATACTCAGGGGAGTATTCTCTCCCTTCAAGGGAAATAAGTCATTCGGTAACTCGGTGGAATCAATACACCATACTGAGAATAAAATTCATCTCATAAATCAGGGTTATATATGCACCCCTATAAGAAATAATTTTGTATTTTAATTGAGGGTAATATCCACACCCAACCTAAAATGTGTATTGGGTATTAGTAACAATGACAGATGAATCAAAAGATAACATTTGATGTATACAATTCCTCTTAATACACATTGGAGATAAATGAATCCCACTAGAACCATCTCATATAATGCATCTTGATGGGTTATCTATCCTATCGACCACATAAATTTTAATCGAGGTTGTCCTCTTATGTGATAAAACAATCATCATAAATAATACATCATAATTTTAACATCATCAATTCATATTCATAGACTACACCGAAAATCAAAACTACCAATTTCCTATATGCTTCCTCTCTAGGGTTAGTATCTCATGATAGAACCCACTTTAGACCCCTAGGTATTATATATAAATGGATCATCTTCTTGGGATCCTATATCAAGATATTTTCTCATTAAAAATAACCGTTACATAGAGAGAGGAACACCACTCAGTAAAATGTTTTTTGTATCTAGGCCTAATTAACATCATAATAAATCCTCATATCCATCTATATACATGTTTGTAAAAATCAACTCAATTTCCATGTCTTCTTAGGTAGGTCAACCAACCCAAGGTATCCATCAATCTTTACAGAGTCAATTTAGCCATGTAGATACATTGTAGTTGGGGGGGGGGGTGAACACTCACCTTATACTCATCACCAATATCCCAAATATATAAGGCATCATGAGGTTCTCATATGGCCTACATTATAGAATCATCCGAACTCTATAGTCTTCTATTTAAAGAGGTTCATTGGCATCTATAGAAAACCAATAAATTAAATTTTAACATTCAAACACATTTAGTGTATGAGGGTGTTATGGAAGATAATCATAAATAAGGCATCATCCGTACATTTTCTAGGAACCATTGAACAACATGTTCTTGTAATGAATAATGAATATTTTATTGGTTATGATTGATAATATTAATAATTTTGAAGATACATAAATAAAAAATTTCCAATTCTTTTAAAGTATATTGAAAAAATAAGGCCACTACAAACAACATAAGAGTGTTTATTATAATATTTATGAATAATTTTATCAAATGAATAAATATTTTCTCAAGCATGATATAATTATTCACTGTGGATGTTGATCATTCTAACTTGATTAGCGTAGAATCATTGTGTTCTATGGAACCATAGTAAAATACTAGTAGTGGTGATCCACATATGCTCCTTCAATACCTATGAAATGCCGATGAATCATTGGGTACCTGCATAGGTAATTAATTATAATGTGTTATAATCAGTTGATTATATGATGTTACCTAGGTATTGAATGCATATGCCTTATTCAAATTGTTTTTGAGAGTATGATGGAAAGAAAGGATGCTGACATGAATCTATTTTAAACAATGATTAACCATATCTTGAATGTGATAACAATAATTTATAAACCTTATGTTCTAGTTTAGAATTTTTAAAATTTCACACATACCCTTAGTAAATTATTAAAACCTATATAAGACCCCACTATATGATATAAAATAATTATAAGAATTTAATTCATGTTGTGGGATCAATATAAAATGATAAATATAACTTATTGCATTGATAATTTATATTTAATACTAGAACTAATATCAGTTTTCTCATCGTTATCGACAATTATGGAATACAAAAATAAATATTGTAATTATATTTTAATTAATTGAATAAATAACTAAACATTATATTCACAAACTATTCAAAAAAATATTTATTTCTAATTAATATAACTAAATGATATATTTATGTATTAATAAAAAATTTATTTATTATATTTTGAATAACAAGTGGAAAATAGATAATATTTTTTCATTATTAAACATAAAACTTGTTAATAAATATTTCTTTCAATCACATAATAAATATTAAAAATAATTTAATTGTCGGTCAGGGGTATAATAATTTTTTAAATTGTTAAAATAGGTAATATTTTATTATGATAAAAGGAAACACATTGTGTGTGACCCCATAAGCCTCTTCCTTAGTGACATTGGGAAGACCAACATAATGTTATAGATTACTGTCTAGGAATATGTAAAGTCACTCACAATGGTAGAATATATGTTATAATGAAAAATATATATAAAAATTGTTGACATTGTACAATAATTCCTTTGATGTGATATATTATGAAGAAGGTTTTGTTATTATTTAATCAATATTAATTCATGTATATAATTCATTGATTATCTTGAATGAACATGTATATATCACCATGGACGTGGAATTTGTATTAACAATGACATTATAACTAATGAGATGATATATTATTTACAATAAATATATAAATGATAAATCCTTCAACGAATTAATAATTTATAAAATATCATTCATGATTCCCTGAACATACCCATGATCCCAATTAAATATATAGAAATAGTTTATGGAAATACATTAATTATAGAGACTAGGGAAATTAATTAAAAATAATCATAATGTATAAGGACCATTACACATATTCTAATAATAGAAAATCCAATGAGACATAAATATACAGATTTGTTATTAGAAAGTCTTTTATCATAATTTCCCTTTTATGGAGATCACCTTGTTAATAATTAATGAGATTAAGTGTCATCTTATTATGATAACTCACACCTGACAACCAACATACTATTTACCAAATAATATATTGTTATATTATTATATATCTTCTGTGTGAATATCATAATGAATTTTCAACATTATTATCATAGTGGGATATTTCTATGCCCTTTTTAGTGCGATGGATATTCTCAGAAGTTAATAGATTGATGTTTTATAGAAATATAAGAAATATATAAAAATATATTTAAATTGATATTTAATTTTTTTGATATAATTACAATCCAAAGTACTCACAAAAGTTTTGATAAAACCCAATCCAATATACATCCTCTTAGACTATTTCTTAGTTCTAGTAAATTTCAATCGTCTATCTCACACATGAGGATCATGTTTTTGTTGAATTAAGGATTTAGTAAAGGGGTACACCATGTTATAAACCATATAAAATCTAACCATATTGGAGTCACCTATATCGAATAAACCCCTCAAAATATGACTTTTTTGACTTATTTTCATCATCTAATGATGTAACATTAGATCCATTATAACATCTTCTACTTTTGTTATATCATAGTAGAGTCTGATATCCTATTTACTATTATGAACCACATAATTATCATAAATAACGTTATTATTACAAAATTCTCATTTTTCTACCTCATAAGACTCAATATTCTCAGAATCTATTTTATAATTATTTACCACAATTTTCTTTGAGCACATTCATCTCCCAATACCTCTATTGAGAGTGAAGAGTTATCATTAATATGATTTCTAGTAATTTTTTTTAGAAATTGGACTATTTATTTCACTTGATTACAATTTTTCATCACTATTATAGATCATGAACATAAAATTACTACACTGTTAAAAAATAAGGGTAGTAATGATTTCTATCCAATTCTAGATATTAGAGTTATATTGATATCATCTGATCACACTTATGGAATAGGTGATATGTAGACTTGTAAATATAATTAAAACCACGATTAAACCAATTAATGGTGTGTAGGGAGTATATTCTATAAATTTTATTTTATCATGTGTTTAAGGATTCATTTTCACCGAATGATGAATGAAATGGGACAAATATAAAAATTCTATATTGTATTATTCCACAATGAATATTTTTAGTATCTTGAAAATGTATATTCTTTGATGTAGTCTAATAATCCTTTTTCAAATACCCTGATTGATCGTAATACTATTAATAAATGTTGGTTAAACTAATTACAACATGGAAAAATAACTTTACAACATAGATTTAAAATACTGCAAATCTATGATTTCATTTTTAATGATTATAATGTCATTGGCATAATATTTTATAGAAATCTTCTCACTCTCACTAATTTTATTATAAACCCAAGGATCAAATTTATATATTTTGAAACAAAACTATATTATGTATTATTCAAAGATAATTTTCCATGAATTGGATTTTATATTATTTTATAAATAATTATTTTAATCTTGAATAATTAATAGGAATCTTATGGAGTCATAAACCCATGAGGTTGATTCCTAGAATCTTCTTCACAAAGGTTCCCATTAAATATAATATACTTTTATATCCATCTATGAAACCTAATATTCATGGTAAGATTCCAGGTAAATTTATAAATTTTTTTGATTTTAGCACTTAAACTACTGAAAATTTGTCATTTTAGTTTTTGTCTTACTGTTTCTCTACACTTTTTCTCCAAGTAGTACCTTATGTTGACTAAAATTTCTATCAATTTGAAATTTCTTATTTAATACCAATTCACTATGAATATTTCTTATATTCAATATAAAATCTACCAAAAAAACAGAACGATTTTTTTATAAGGAATATATTTTAGAATTCATTATATATTTACATTTAAATATTTCTATACTAAAGAATACATCATTATATGTTACATGATAATTACTATTAATTAGTAAGGTGTCCCAATACTAAATGAATAGACAAATATATTGTTCTGGTTTTCTATCCACTCTCATACTTCTCTATTGTACGTTATTCCCTATATAATTCATCTTCCATTAATATTTTTTTAATCCAATCCTATGATAAGTCTTATATATCGATAGTATCGATTCAATTTCTATTTCATTCCCTCTAAATAAAATGTATATTTGATCACTTTTATTAAAATTGGGTCTTCATCTCACCAAATATGTAATATCTAAACAATTTTATCGATGATATATTTTAGTTTCATCTGGATATCATATTACGACACACATAATTACATGAGGTTAAATATTATTTCTCTAAATATACGTTACATAAAAATCACAACACAAAACTGATACATGTCAAAATATTTGTTCTTTTCCATTAAAATATGATATTAAATATTGGTTCCTACATTAGTGGACACGTATCATGGAATTTAAATATATAATACATTATTTATATCCCCAAAATGATTAAAAAGAATAACATGACTGATAATTGATCTCACCATGTCAAATATGTTGTAGTTCATCCTTTAACAAAAAAATTCAGTTTTGATGTGTATGGAGAACTGGGAATGGATAAAATCCAAAAATATAAAAAATGGTTTATAAAGTCTTGATTATGATATTCATTGTTGCTTACTGAGTATTGTTTCTTAATCATCTTATCATGTTGCTTCTAAACATACTTATTATATTCCAAAAATAAATCAATGGATTATGGTTTAAATATCATTAATTATACATATTCATATCTCATAAATAATACAGTAAAATTTATGATGAATTAGAATCTTTACTCAGATTCATCTTGACATGGTCTGAAAATATTTATTTGATCTAACTCAAAAATATCAGCGGTCATTTCACCTTTTTCAATAAATGGGAATTTTGTGATATTTCCATGAAAATATAAATGGAATACATAAAGTGGTTTTAATTTTAATGGATCCAAATATCCGTCTTGGGGTAATAAGGTCAACCATGATACAATTTTCAAGAACTAGTGACTGATTCTATAGTTGTGTGTGATAAGATTCATGTGAACATTATTAATTAATGATTATAAATACTTGTTTGTTGTAATCTAACAAATAATAAGACTTATTTAAATATAAATTACAATAATAAACGATTTCATTAAAATATAAAAAACAATTATTTTTGAATTTTTATATAAATCCATTTCCATCAATTCTGGACATATAAATAATGATTTTGAATTTTTTTGAAATATAATTAATTTATTTCAAAATAAATATCATCGAATCCAAAAATGTTATGTGGTAGTACTTAATGGAGACAATTTAAAGTCTATCACCATTGGATACTTATAAATCTATCTTACCTCGTGATATTTTTTGAAATGTACTTTGTTCCTATATTGTAATATATAATTGAGCACCACATATTGTAATTAATTTTTTTTTGTAAAAATAGATATAATAATATCAACAAAAAACACACATAATACTTCCCGTTTCTAATTTTTGTATTTATATTTTTCATATATATTACCTTCTTTCACATGAAAAATATATAGTCTCTTATTTACATTCATGTCCCTTTGTCCTCCCCTTACTTGAAGGGAACATTGGGGAAGCTTTACCCCGGGTGTTACTCTTCAAACACTCACCTGTAATTCTATTTTATTCACCAAGTTATCATAATAATTTTTCCACTTTATATCCTTCTCAATATAAATTAGTATAGTGTGATTATTTGGGAGATACATATATATGCAGATCATATTAAAATTAATAGAAAACTGTAGATTCTCATATGGGTGATAATAAAAATCAAATGTACATGAAATTATTTAGTATCCAATAACCATAGAACCTATATGCAATCAATGTAGACAATATTTTTGAATATTTAAATACATATAGATCACCTTATACATTTTTTATCAAGAATATAAACATTGATATACTAAACTATTCTTCTATTTCTCTCTCATAATATAGATCATTGGGATGTTGGAGAATCATATTGGGTTAAAATTTTTATCTGAATTGATGAGTTAATTATACATGGATGAAATCATTAAAAAAGTAACATATAAAGACATTCGTAGGTGTTTATCATAAAAAAGAACTCCACAACACTCAGCTTCTTAGTAGAATGATCATGTACTAAGGATTATAGAACATAGGATTTCTATTCCGGGTGAACAACACCCCATAGTTGTTTTAACCATTCTTGTAAGTACTTATAGTTAGAAGTTATCCTTTCTATAAAGTTCATAATTGGGATAGTGTGGATAATGAAACATCCACTTTATACAATAATATATTAGATTATTTATACTTATATGGATTATAATTGTAATTGCCTCGACCCCTCAGGTCCATTCCTTTGTTGAAATTGATGTGGTCAACATGACGCGAGTTATAATGATAATTTTTAATACTAATGATAAGATAAAAATATGTAAATAATAATGATGATGACATAAATTGTGTGATTTATTAAACTAAAAAGAAAATAATCATGATAAAATGATTTATTGGGTGTTATTATTATTAATGATGTGAAGTGGGATGGCGTGTGATGCATTAGAAGTTGATAAATGAAACATGAGGATTATTAATTGTGTAATTGTTGAAATTAAATTTGAATAATAATAATGGGTGTTGTGTTATTAATATTATTCAGAATATTAATAATAATTTGAAATTAATGAAATGATTCATGGTATTTATTTCAAACAAATAAATGATGTTGCATAGAGGAAGCGAGGTGGTGCATTAATATTATTAAATGTGAGTTATTATTATGTAAGATAATAATAATAAAGATGACGTAAATATGTATATATATATATATGTATATATATTGGGATAATTAAATTAAATGGTTTTAATTTAATAAAGGAAACCGTTTCTAAATTAATAGGAATTAAATGGGGGCACACAAATCTTGCAGCGTGATTGGGTTACCGTAAAAATCTCTTTCCACCCCTATATTGTGGTGATATTATTTATATTTTTTATATAATGTTTAATAAATTTTATATAATAAATGATATGTTATGGGAATAAGGATGAGGTGCATGGCCCCATGTATCTTTATATAATTTATATAATAATTAATGTATTATAATAATGATTAATGAAAAGAAATAAAATGAATGCTAATGAAATGAATGGAGAGGGGAGGTGTGAATTTACCTTTCCCCTTTTTATAATTATACATTTTATATATTATTATTTTAATAGTTTAATAAGAAATAATAAATTAAAAAGGATAAAGAGGTTCCACTTTTTTGGGTGCATGATGAAATTTGGAGAAGAAAGGGGATTGGATAGAGAAAGGAAAAAAAGGAATAAGAGGAATAAGATTAAAAGAGAACTAAATTAAAAAGGGGGAATAGATGTTTAATTCTAGCACTCAAAAAGACTCAAATCATGATTGAGTTTGGAATTATGAAAAATAAATATATAATTGATTAATAATAATAATAAAATATTATTATTATTAATTATGGTGATAAAACACCTATTTGCCTGCAACTTCTTTGTGCAACCTTGGTTTTATGAACCATAAGTGGCAGTGTGACCTTGAATTCGAGACGGAAATTATGAGTCCAATATTGGATGTCTTTTTCAGGTTTTCGAATCGGGTACATGAAACGCTTGTGAATTAATAGATTTAATATTATTATTAAATCTTCGACCCGTCATAACTCCCGTGTGCGACGTCCGATTGGCTTCTCATCAGTGGTGATGTGATCCTATAATTAATACGATCGATTCAAGTATAATTTTGGATATTGAATTATCGTTCATGGCTTGGGTCCACGAAACACCCAATAATAATAATATCATTATTATTATGGGATCTTGTATCCAACGTATCTCCCTCATACTGAATCAGATTGACGAACCGTCAGCGGCAGTGTAACCCTAAAATTTTGATGGTCATTTTAAGACAAATGATGAATACCTTTTCATGAATCATGTCTTGGGTAAATTAAAAACCTATTATTAATTGAAGTTATTATTATCATTAAACGCATGGAAACCGCATGACGTGTCGTGTGTTGACCAGTCAAACATCGTAACAGTTGTACGGTCATGTTGTGTATTCATTAAAACACGTTGTGTACTGTTTTACCTATTCGTTGCCTCTATAAGAGAGGGTCTCATGTTATTTACGAACCTCTCTTCCTCTACGCATGACGACGCTCCCAGATGACCTAGAAGCCTTCCTCAGAACTTCTCCATTAGGACTCCGATCGTTGATCCGTCAGTGACTGCGGGATCGTGTCAGTGAAGAGAACATCACAAACCCTGTTTCGTTCCCTATTCTTCGACTTCCCCTCCACAGTTTCCATCTAAGGATACTTCTAATAATTGACGGGAACGATGGTCTTTGACGAACGACTATAAAAAGGTATGTTAAACCTCTGTTCTTGTATTCTATTTCGATCCTACTTCTCCTGTATTCATTCCATGCTACGGAATGTGATCTCCGCATTGAGGGAGTTTCTTGTGTTGTTGATTAGGTGGTGTCGCTCCGTCCTTGGTGGGTACAGTCGTTCTGGGATAAGCCTTGTGATCATGGTGGTCATATTCGGAGATGGACATCAGAACCTGTTGAGGTAGGGATCTTACCTTCGTCTCTCTAAATTGTGCATCATGTAGGGTGGGTGTCCTCTTGTTTACGTGAAACACATTTTAACAGGTTTAATAAATATAATAATTTTCTTGTATAATGGGGATGTGATGTTTGTGAATGAGGTTACATTATTTATATCCTGTGATATTATGTTGTGAATTTAATGCACTTCTTCCTACTGAAATTCATGGTCATTGGGGTCCTTTTCTTACGCAATTAAATGTTTCTCTCCCCTTCTAGATTTTCTTATGGATGTAAATTTTATTGAATGTGGAAATTTGTTAATCACGTAAATTTGTCTTATTAAATACATGTAACCCTTGTGTGGTCACCCCGGTTGAAAAAACCGAAATAATAAACATGTGGGTGCTGGTTAGGGTTTGTTTATTTGAAGGGGGTGTCTTGTGGGTTGTTGTAGATCAGGTGAGTAGTGGGATGCAGTTGGCTTGTTTGTGGGTTGGTGTGAATTTTATGTTGGTGATGGGCAACGGGGATACGATAAATTTTATCAATGGGATGATGATTTATGGGTTTCAGTGTGATTGTGGTTATGGTGGTTGGCAGTGGGGCTGCAGGGATGGGTTTGAATGTGAACGAACTATGGGTTTTGAATAATAAATAAAATGTGGAAGTGTTAGTGATCGGTGGGGCTTGGTAACGGAACTGGAATAATAATCAATGAGGTTGGTTGGATAATAAGAAGGGACTTGTTTGTGTTGCTTGTGTTTTCCTAACTTGATTTGAGGATGACAGGGATATGTTTTTTTAACGCTTGATTCGGTTTTATTGTTGATAGTTTCCCATTAGTTAAAAAACAGATAACTAAAGCTGTTGAAATATGAAAACATTAAATGGTGTATTGGGATTGTTTGATGTGTGCATACTCTCGAAGTAGCGGTTCTATAGGACGTGCTCAGAACATTGTGTAGAAGACTTAGGATGGGTTGAGTGGTTGTTATACTTATATAAATCTGTATGTTTTATGTTTCTTTACGCACCCCGTCCATGTTGAGAACATAGTGCCGAACACCCCCATCTCATGGGGGAGGGTGTTTTTCCCAACACTTCTATTAGTGGCTGGTTATTAACTCATTTCTTCTCCATTTCCCGGGTAGCCCAAGTATCTTCTGGAAGTTTTTGATGGCCTGAGGTCCATTATTATCCCAAGAATCTTTGGGAAGGGTAGTGTGGTGGTTGGCTCAGGTGTGTGCGGGATGGTGGTTTCCCAAGTGTCTTTGGGATGTGGCCATGGTGTCTTCGGGCATGGCAGTAGATCTTCTAGCCCAGGTGTCTTCAGGCGTGGCGGTGGTTGTTCTAGATTAGTTTTTTGTAGGCGTGGTTACATGTAACAGTTGTGGATCAGGTGTTTGCGGGCGGGGATTGGGAGTGGGACTGCATGAGGATGTGGCCCAGGTGTGTGTGTGTGGGGTTAGGCAGTGGGACTGCGGTGTGAATGGCAGGATCTGTCTGATGCGTAGGATGTCTTCAATAACCAGTGAGATGGTGGTGCGGGGTACCCATACATTGATAACATTACTTATATACTCTATTGACTTGTGTTACATGGTGAGTGGGACTTCTAAGGTTGGGTGGATAGATTCCTTGCTAGGTTTTGGTTCTTCTGTTTTCTCACGGGGCATTCGGATGTCTCCCCGCTTGTGCACGAGAGATTTAGGTTTCCCTACAGAGTATACTTGTATGCTCACCCTACGTTTACTTTCAGGTTTCCTGGAGGACTACATGGGTTGTGCGGGACCCTACTAGTCAGGACAGTTTGTGTTTTTGCTGTTTTTTGTGCTCTTGTTTCTTTTGGAATTGTACTTTTTAAGATTTCTTGCACATGTACATTGTTTCATAACTATTTAAAAATGCATGTGGAATTGGTTACGGTTTATTTATATACACTTGTTCTTTTCCTTTTTGGTGGTTGACTTGTCCTATTTCCCGATCTTAAATAATAAAATGGGTAATGCCTCCCATATTTGTGAAAACTCATACCCTTGGTGCTAGTCGCCACCTCGGGGCCTACTAGAGGTAGGACTCATGGGTCATTATCTCCCTTTCACCATTTCCAGCTCAGGAGGGGCATCTTTGGTGGGTGGGGGTCATGACAGAATGGTATCAGAGGTGATGGTTGAGAGATAGGATGGAGTCTAGAGTTAGGAACAGTTAGTATTGCATGTGATGGTAGGGAAACAATGTTAGTTAATCTTGGTGTCTGACATAGGCCAGGGAAGACCGGCTAGGAGACAAGTTTTTTGGGACCCCCGTGATCCGATGCAGGGACTCTGAGCTTACCGAACGACCAAGTATAACTACATTGATTGGAGGGTAGATACCCTAGGAAAGGTACATAAATCATCATTATTTTTGTTTTACTTGAATTGGGTGTTCTGGGAATGAAATTGAAATAAATATTATAAAATAATACCTTGAGAGATTTCCGTACTACTTGGGCTTAAGCGTTCTTTGTTGACTGTACAACTATGGCATAAGGACGTCAATAGAGAGGAGGAGGAGTGGGATTTGGAAAGTTTAATGAAACAGAAGCGGAAACCCTAGCAAGGCTAAAGATTGAGAGAGATGTTTTCGGTTTTATCTTAAATGCTCTCATTTATGTTTTGGAGTGTCACACTTCATGGTTGAAACTCATTATCGCCCATGCTTTGGTCCTGGACCATTTTTTTCATGAGTCTTTAAAGCTAAGTGGTTTCCTTATTTCCTTTAAATGTGTGTAAAGAGTCCTAACATCTGGGGAGAGTAGGATCTGATCCCTAATCAAGACTCATTAATGTGGATATGATTAAACCCGTGCATGAGAGTCAGTGACGCCAAAATTAGATAATATCTCGACATGGGAGAAGGAATTCTTCATACCATGTGTTCTAGAAATTTATTGTTGTTTTGTATGGTGTTGGGGGCAGTGTACGTTTGGAATATCTTAATAAAAGGAAGTCAGAAGACCTAATTCCTAATCAAGAAGCATTAATGTGGATGCGATTAAACCCGTGCAGGAGAGTCAGTGCCGCCTAAAGGGGATAATATCTCGATATGGGAGAAGGAATTCCTAACTCATATATTTAGGGTTTTCGGTTGTTTCCTATTTGATGAGAGCCCTGAGAGGTATCTTGCAGAGTGGTTGTTCAGATATATTCTTTCTTCTGGGTTGGTTTTTTTAATTCTCGAGAATGAGAATGTTTTGAGAGGTATCTGATGTAATGGCTCGGACCCCTCCGGTCCATTCCATTGTTTAAATGGATGTGGACAACACGACATGCATTATAATGATAATTTTGAATACTAATGATGACATAAAAATATGTTAAATAATGATGATGATGACATAAATTGTGTGATTAATTAAACTAAAAATATAATAATCATGATAAAATGATTTAATGGGTGTTACTATTATTAATGATGTGAAGTGGGAAGGTGTGTGACCCATTAGACGTTGATAAATGAAAGATGAGGTTTATTAATTCAGTAATTTTTGAAATTAAATTTGAATAATAATAGTGGGTTTTGTGTAATTAATATTATTCATAATATTAATAATAATGAGAAATTAATGAAATGGGTCATGGTATTTATTGCAAAAAGATAAATGAAGATGCACGGAAGATGCGAGGTGGTGAATTAATAATATTAAATCTGAGCTATTATTATGTAAGATAATAATAATAACAATGAAGTAAATATGTATATATATATATATATGTATGTATATATATTGGGATAATTAAATTAAATGGTTTTAATTTAACAAAGGAAACCGTTTTTAAATTAATAGGAATTAAATGGGGGCACACAAATCTTGCAGCGTGATTGCGTTACCGTAAAAATATCTTTCCACACCTATATTGTGGTGATATTTATTATATGTTTTATATAATTTTTAATAAAATTTATATAATAAATGATATGTTATGGGCATAAGGATGAGGAGCATGTCCCCATGTATGTTTACATAATTTATATAATTACTACTATATTATAATAATGATAAATGGGAAGAAATAAAATGAATGCTATGAAATGCATGGGGAGGGGAGGTGTGAATTTACCTTTACCCTTTTTATAATTATAAATTTTATATATTATTCTTTAAATAGTTTAATAAAAAATAATAAATAAAAAATGATAATGGCGCCACTTTTTTTGGGTGCGTGATGAAATTTGGAGAAGAAAGGGGATTGGAGAGAGAAAGAAAAAAAAAAGAATACGAGGAATAAGATTAAAAGAGAAATAAATAAAAATGGGGGAAGGGGTGTTTAATTCTAGGACTCAACAAGACTCAAATCGTGATAGATTTTGAAATTATGAAAAATAAATAAAAAATTTATTAATAATAATAATAAAATTTTGTTATTATTAATTTTGGTGATAAAACACCTATTTGTCAGCAACTTCTTCGTGCAACCTCTGTTTTTTGAACCGTTAGTGGCAGTACGACCCTGAATTCAAGACGGAAATTATGACTCCAATATTGGATGTCTTTTTGGGTTTTCGGATCTGGTACCCAAAACACTTGCGAATTAATAGATTTAATGTTATTATTAAATCTTCGACCCGTCATAACTCCCGCGTGCGACGTCCGATTGGCTTCTCGTCAGTGGCGATGTGATCCTATAATTAATATGATCGATTCAAGTCTAATTTTGGAAATTAAATTATGGTATGTGGCTAGAGTCCACGAAATACCCAATAATAATAATATCATTATTATTATGGAATCTTGTATCCAACGTATCTCCATCGTACGATATCGGATTGACGAACCGTCAGCGACAGTGTAACACTAAAATTATGACAGTCATTTTAAGACCAATGATGAATAAATTTTTATGAATCACGTCACAAGTCAATTAAACACCTATTATTAATTGAAGTTATTATTATCATTAAACGCATGGAAACAGCGTGACATGTCGTGTGTTGACTAGTCGTAAAACATAACTACTGTACGGTAACGTCATGTATTTATTAATACAAGTTGCGTACCGTTTTAACGTTTTGTTTCCTATATAAGATAGGGTCACATGTTATTTACAGACCCCTCTTCATCTCTGCACGAAGACGCTCCCGGATGACCTAGAAACCTTCCTCCAAACTTCTTCATCCGGACTCCGATCGTTAATCCATCAGTGACTGTGAGATCGTGTCAGTGAGGAGAACATCATACACCCTATTTCGTTTCCTCTTAGTAAACTTAACCTACACATTTTACAAACAAGGAGACTTCTGATAATTGACAGGAACGATGGTCTTTGGCGAATGACTAAAAAAATTTATTTTAAACCTCTGTTCTTGTATTCATTTCTGATCCTACTTCTCCCGTTTTCTTTCCATGATACGGCATGTGATATCTGTGTTGAGGGAGTTTCTTATGTTGTTGATTCGGTGGTGTCGCAGCGTCCTTGGTGGGTGCAGTCATTCATGGATAAGCCTTGTGATCATGGTGGTCGTATTCGTAGAAGGACATCAGAACCTGTTGAGGTAGGGATATTACCTTCGTCTCTCTAAATTGTGCATCATGCAGGGTTGGTGTCCTCTTTTTTACATGAAACACATTTGAACTGGTTTAATAAAGATAATAACTGTATTTTATAATAGGGACGAGATTTTTGTGAATCCGGTTACATTATTTATATCCTCTGATATTATGTTGTGAATTGAATGTGCTTCTGCCTACTAAAAATCATGGTCATTGGGGGCCTTTTCATACGCAATTAAATGTGGCCCTCTCCTTCTGAATTTTCTTATGGATGGAAATTTTATTGAATGTGGAAATTGGTTAATCATGTATAGTTGGCAGATTAAATACATGGAACCCTTGTGTGATCAACCCGGTTGAACAAACTGAAATAATAAACATGTGGGTTCTAGTTAGGGTTTTTTATGTGAAGGGGGTGTTTTGTGGGTTGTTGTGGATCGGTTGAGCAGTGGGATGCGGTTGACTTGGTTGTGGGTTTGTGTGAAAGTTATGTTGGTGATGGGCAGTGGGGCTATGATAAATGTTATCAAAGGGATAATGATGTACTAGTTTTAGTGTTATTGTGGTTATGGTGGTTGGCAGCATGGCTGCAGGGATGGGTTTCAATGTGAATGAACTATGGGTTGTGAATAATATAAAAAATTTGGAAGTGATAATGAATGGTGGGGCTTGGTAACAGAATGGGAATAATAATCAATGGTGTTGGTTAGCAAATATGAAGGGACTTGTTTGTGTTGCTTGTGTTTTCCTAACTTGATTTGTGGATGGAAGAGATATGTTTTATGAACTCTCGATCCAGTTTGGTTGTTAATAGTTTCCTGGTAGTTAAGAAAATGATAACTAAATTTGTAGAAACATGAAAACATTAAATAGGGTTTTAGGATTGTTTGTTTTGTGCATACTCTCAAAGTAGCAGTGCCAAGGCACGTGCTCAAAACATTGTGTAGAACCCTTAGGATGGGCTGAGTGGATGTTATAATTAGATAAATCTGAACGTTTTATGTTTCTTTATGCACCCCACCCATGTTGAGCACTTAGTACTGAACACCCCCATATCATGGGGGAGGGTGTTTTTCCCAACACTTCTATTAGTGGCTGGTTATTAGCACCATTCTGATCCCTTTCCCGGGTAGTCCAAGTATATTCAGGCAGGTTGTGATGGCCTGAGGTCCATTATTAGCCCAAGAATCTTTGTTCATGGTAGTGTGGTTGTTGGACGACGTGTGTGTGGGCACGTGGTTTCCCAAGTGTCTTCGAGATGAGGCCCATGTGTCTTCGGGCATGGCAGTAGATATTCTAGCTGAGGTGTCTTCGAGAATGGCAGTGGTTGTTCTGGCCTAGCTGTTTGCAGGCATGGTTACATGTGATAGTTGTGGCCCAGGTGTTTACGGGCGGGGTTTGGATGTGGGACTTCGTGAGGATGTGGCCTAGGTGTGTGCAGGCGGGGTGAGGCAGTGGGACTGCGGTGAGAATGGCGGGATTGGGTCGATGCATAAGCTCTCTTCAATATCAAGTAGGAAGGTGATGCGAGGTACCCATACTTTGATAACATCACTACTATACTCTATTGACTTCTATTACATAGTGAGTGCGACTTGTGAGGTTGGGTGGATAGTTTCCTTGCTAGGTTGTGGTTCTTCTTTTTTCTCACGTGGCATTCAGATGTCCCCCCACTTATGCACGAGAGCTTTAGGTTTCCCTACTATGTATACTTGTATGATCACCCTATGTTTACTTTCATGTTTCCAGGAGTACTACCAGGGCCGTGAAGGACCCAACTAGTCGGGACAGTTGGAGTTGTTGCAGTTTTTTATACTCTTGTTTCTTTTGGTATTGTACTTTTTGAGCATTCATGTACTTTTACCTTGTTTGAGAACTATTGAAACATGCATGTGGGATTTGTTTGGGTTTATTTCTATAAACTTGTTCTTTTTATTTTTTGTGGTTGACGTATCCTATTTCCCGATCATAAATAATAAAAAGGGTAATGCCTCCCATATTTGTGAAAACTCATACCTTTGGTGCTATTCGCCACCCCTTGGCCTACTGGAGGTGGGACTCGGGGGTCATTATCTCTCTTTCACCATTGACAGTTCAGGAGGGGCATCTTTGGTGGGAGGGGGTCATGACAATAATATTTGTGATACCTAATAATAAATTTTAATTTTAGTAAGTCTCTCACTAATTTTTAACGTCTCAATAGACCTCACTGTTGAACTCAAATTTTTTTATCAATCTATAATTATAGTGAAAATTGTATATATATTTATACTTATGATCCAATATAAGGACATGAAATTCATTATAATGTGTTTTGGTAGGAGTTAATTAAAAAAATTGGATTCCAACTCCTTTTTCTATTGAGAATATACTCCAATCCTAAAATCCTACATCAAATTTCCTCAATGATAGACTCTAAATTATTATTAAACATAGTATGATTATTGATTTAAAAAAAATTAATTCAAACCATCACCTTAGTATGACTTCCTGATAATTAAATGTTCCCTAGACTAGAAATTGAACATGAATTTTAACTATAGTTTGTCTTAACTCGGATAATGAAAGAAATGACTACTTAATAAAAACAAGTGTAATTTTAATTATTCTTTGTAAAATTTATTATTTAACATTTTACATGACATGTTAATGTTATTTTTATATTAAAAATTTAAGAACCATGTACGGATAAAACATTTAACCATGATCCTTTTATTTTAATTCCATATTTGTATATTAATGCATTTATATACGTGATAGTGGCCTTGCATCCTTACAATAGAAAATTAATAGATAGTATAAAAAAAAAAAAATTATTTGATCATACTCTTATCATATGGTTTAATTACAGAGTTGAAAATAAATCCACCTATTATCATTTGGTAAATATCCTGGTATCAAGCTTAGAATGATTTGTTACATCCCACTAATCAACCACTATATCATCTCTATTGGTTTTGTAATGATTACATCTTGATCCACTTCTGCCTCTACTCCTCCATAATCTAAATCTATTAATCATCAAATAATAATTTTAGTATATATATTTTTTAACTCACACATGTGTTAGGGAAATAAATGCATTCGTTACGGGAAATTATATTAATCAACACTATAAATAATTTTTCTACAAAATAATGTATAGAAAAATTACATGCATGACATCATATTTAATTTAATAATAAATAATTTCTAACCCATTAAATAATAATAAATAAAATAAAACCATAAAAATCGTAGCATATATAAAATATAATGATTGGTCAAACACATGCAATGAATATACATTTAGAACATCTTGTTGTTATTCATTTCATATGATTGTTCAATAAGATAAAATGACGAAAAAGTAATCTGATTTAATATATTATTAATCAGTAACTAGTTTTATCTTATTTCATCAAATTTCACATAAGATTCTCATCTACTATGATGTTAAATAAAATAAAAAATTTCAATTTTTTTAATATTTACCAAAATACTACACAAATTTGTACTCAGATAAAACATGGATAGTACCTTTATGAACTACATAGTATAATCCAGGTTATATACAATATACTCAGATGAAATGTTATATAAAAGGAATGTGTTATAATTTCAAAATGTGTACTATCAAATCAGTGGAAAAAACACATGAAAAGTTAATTTCAAATATGATATAATTTATTTAGGGTGAAATGACCATTCATAACTTTTTGTTTTATATATTAACATGAATTAATTAACAATTCAATATAATAAAAACCAATCCCAGTAGTATACTTATAGTTTAATGACATATGAATCACTTGTCAATGAGGATTAATGGTGTCACTAATTAATGATTTTTTTTTGTAAATTTCAAAATTACACGATGTGTTAATGATTTCCATATGACATGTATTTTTCAC
Source organism: Viscum album (assembly GCA_963277665.1). Classification (NCBI taxonomy): domain Eukaryota; kingdom Viridiplantae; phylum Streptophyta; class Magnoliopsida; order Santalales; family Viscaceae; genus Viscum; species Viscum album. The sequence continues at coordinate 385,353,969 of OY728148.1, read as the reverse complement.
TACCATATGACAAAAATATAGAAATATGGACTCAGTGTGTACTAATCATAGACATTGATGACTAACAAGATATTTATGAAAGATACAAAATGTTTAAATGAATTTATGTTGTAGGAATACTATGCACCTCATGTCTTAAATACACATGATGTATTAATAACATGAAACCCCTTTATCTCATGTATTTAACCTTGAAAAAACATATAATTAATAAAATAATAAATTCTACCCATAGTGTAGTCCATCAAATCCATTCAACATCATGTCCAATCAATATATTGTTAAATTGATGTATTCATTTTGTATTCATTATGGGATTTCCCAGAGTACATGTGGGTTTCTTGGTGTAAAGAAAAGGGATAAATGAAAATCAAAAAAATAGTACATTACATGTACCTCTATTTTATCCATCCAATGATCATGGAACCTTTACACATGTTATTTAGATGAAATAATAATTAGTTATTACATGATCATAGTTATTTATGTATGAAACAAATGCAATGAATAATTGATCTCAACAATTAAGAAAATAATGAATAGAACATGAAATGGATGATTGAATGGACTGATCACCTATAATATTATTTATTTTCGACAAAACAAAATTTAAGGAAGAAGGGGGGAAACCTAATATGACTTTAAATATGTAAGATATTAAAAGGGACCTCATCCCAAAAGATGACTACATAGAAAAACCCCTACCTAGCATCTACCTAATTATGGCACACCTCATCCATGCATTGCTGCTCAGCAAGCTATCCCATGTAAAAATTCATGGTCCTGGTCCTGCTAGAAGCACCATACCCTCTCAATCTTCCAAATTATAATATCCACATCTGATAGAAGAACCTGCCCTAGATCCTTTCTTAGGTCAAATCCTTGTATATTGTTTGAACATGACCACAACCAAATAAAAAATAAACAAACCAATATAAACATGCAGCAACTGTAATTCTTCCAATCCGCCTATTGCCTTCAGACCCCAACCATCATACAACCACAACTATGAAAATCAATAGCCACTACTAGAGCACCATTGTCTCTACAATGATGAAATATACCAACCACATACAACAATCCTATATTTGTACAAACCCATCAAATCCACACAAATGAAAAAAACCAACAATGTACCCAAAAAAACACTGACCCAGCAAAAAAACCCAACACAAAAAAAGATCACCCGAGCTACATAAAAAACATGAAGAAGACCAGTAATTAATTTTAAATCCCACCACCACCGTTAATACCACACACAGTGACAATATCTCCCCATATCACGCAAAACTGAAGGATAAATGAGAGGTCACCCTTCACACAATAGATGGACTCAAACATTGGACCCTCAAAGCATGGCCATGGGAATCCCAAAAAAACATTCGAATTGGAGGGAAAGAAAGAGGAAATGAAATGTTAAATATGGTGCAATAATTGTGAATATTTTATTTCCAAGAATTCCTCTTAAAAATATAGTTAAGGAATGAGATTCATGAAGACTTAGTTTGAAAAAGGGAGTTTTTGTGATTGGGTGTATCAACTCAAATGGTCATCATGAATGATCGAAGTATGGAAGAGAATGCTATATGACTATGATAAGTGGGGAATCTTGAATGCATGAATTATTAAATACAAAAAATGTGACTTAAATAAGCATAGCATAATAGATGAGGGATTTAAAAAATTTACTCTATGTTATAACAAGAATCTTATTGAATAGTGAAATCTCTTTATAGCGTCATGAAAATAAGAAGCAAAATTAATAACATTTCAAAGATTCAATAAAATGTGATGGAGTGGATGGGAGAATCATTAACATGAGGTAAAACCTATAAATATCTCTCTACCCCCTCCGAAAGAGGATCAAGACATAACAATTGTTATATGGACCAGATTTCATGAAGGCGATTCATGAATATTCATAATTCATGAAATCTCATAGGGAAGGAAAATTCATGAAGTCTATAAAATATAAAAATATTTTGTTAGAATCATTAAATTATTGATGTTAGTGATGTCTATACAAATAGGACCAAATGTTGTGAGCTTGGTGAAGGCAAAGTGACCTTCCAAAAAACATAGATCTTTATGAATAGTGGATTCCTAAAAAGGATTGTTGAGAATTGTGAAATAGATGAGATTTGAAAATGTTATAGAGATCAAGATGAAAGTATACACTTGATATTAATTGACATATTTTGTGATGAATACATGTAAGAATAATAAATTTAGCGATAATTTTGAAGGTGTTGAAAATAGATTTCAAAGTAGGACTACGGTATTGTGATATACATCAAGTTGATGAAGTTATAATGTCATAGGATAATGTACCTAAAATATAAATTTTTTTCATTATTTATAATAAAGGGTCCCACATGTCCATAAATTATTTGTTAATATTTTCTAAATTAGCAAGAAAATGAAGAGGAAGAAGGCATGAATCCTAGGGATTGAAGTGATATAACTTGAAACTTAAATTTTCTAGAGATCCATAGTGTATTTTTTTCATTTGAACATTGTAGTTGTATACTCTTTAGGCATATTCCAATAATGGTGAAGAAAGGAAAATATATGTGTCTCATGCATGATTTTATTAAATTTCATAAAATGTTATGGGAAATATATGGAAGAGTTATTTGTTTAAAAATGAATCAAGATCTTATAGGCTGAGTGCCTTACATGAGATTAATAGAGAGTGTCCACCCTGGTTTTAGTGATAGACAGATCTTCAGGTTACTAAGGAATAGATAGAGGTTGTGATGTAGGTCCTCCGTATAGTAAGAACACTGCTTGACCAGATTTCGATCTTGGAAGGAATCCTTCTGAGGGGATTAGTAGATAAATGGTGAAGTTGGTCCACATAGACATAGGATGAGGGAGCCCTGGCCTGGTCAAAATTCAAGTGGCTCTGAGACCATATTTTCCCCACGACCGTATGATATGTGAGCATTAATGAGTTTACTCACCTTCATCAGGGAAGAATGGATGTAACACCCCGGGCTTTCAGAGTGTGTTATTTCTTAAAAATAATTCAATAACTTGCACTACACGCAACACCGAGTTCAATCACACCATTAAAAGAGGTCATGATTAGTATTAACTACATTTTGAACTTTATATAATCCTTATAATTTTAGAATCCCTATTATGAGTTTCTTAGTCATAATGCAAGAACAAATTCATTTTCAGTATTTCACTTTTATCAACTTCTAATAGTGAAACCTTTTTAAATACAATATTTTAAACTTTTTGAATAAATGGAGACATCAAAAAATTTAAAATGAAACATCCCAAGCGTCCACGGTACGCTTTCCTTTGGATAAAACAGTAGCGTGTGTTGTACGCAACTTCGAGTTCTAACACACCGTAACCAATCAAACTAGTTGTTATGAATAGTAATACCTACTTTTTGAAGTTATATAAATTTTATATTTTAAAATGGACTTCATTTTTGGATTCGGAATATCAAATTTAGCCTAAGGTGAAATTTTGGTACTTTTCGGATAACTTTCATATTTTGATGAATAGTGAAAATTACTAAATTTTAATTAAAAACAACTTTTTTAATCAAAATAATTAATAGTGATAAGTTATGAATTTGAGTTGTTTTAAAGTATATTTAGAATATATTTTTACTATTTAATATAATGTTGGTCATTGGACATAATTTTACAATTAAACCGGACATAATCAAGTGTCAATCTTTTGATAGTTATTATCTCTTAAAAACACGCTTTTTGTTTTGACAGCGGGAATTAATTTTAAATTAATTTCTGCCAATTCTGTGTTTTGAATTTAGGAAAATGGATTCCATATTTGGAATCAGGATTTTCAAATTGTGTAAATAGGTAACTTTTATTTTTAGACATTTTGAATAATTACTGCGGTAAATATTTTATTTACCATGGTTAAGGGTAAATCCGGTAAATAAGGGTTAAAAAATAATATTATAATAATACTAAATTACCCTAAAACGTGTCTTAACCCTATTGGTTGATACATGGTCGACCATGGGCATCTTTTTGTCAATTTTGGGACCCCATGGATCCACTTGTAAGTGATAATGACACTTTATTTTAATTAAGTCAAAATGAATACAAAAATGACACAAGCATATATCTTTTAGAAACACAATTGTTACATAGGGTTATATAAGTTGGATTTTAGATTATAAATATTCATTAGAAAGCTAAAAAGATTTCCTACATAATTATATTTTATTTATAATTTTTAGACATTAAATAAGTTATTTTATTTATGACACAATGATGATGTAGTAATTACTATAATAGTGAAAAATTAAACTAATTGATATTATAAATACCCAAATAAATATAATATAAAACTTTTAATGAATTAAAATAATTTTATAGGATAATATGATATATTAGGATTGATTTAATTGACTTTGTTCGAAGTAATCAATCTGTTATGAGTTTCAAAAAAATCAACTATTGAATAGTGTCAAAATTGACATAAAAGAGTTCTTAAAAAAAATATTATATTATTAATTGATATTAAATTCCTAAAAATCTAAGGTTCGGCCAAGAGACTTATATCATGATAGGTTCATCATTAATGTACCACTTGGGGGTCTCTTGGATGTATATAGTATGTTTATTAACCATATTATATAAAAATACAAAGAGACATTGTAAAAGTGAAACTAATTAACTTAGAGTTAATACTTAAAGATAAGGTTAATATAAGTACCCAAACCTGTCTAAATTCTATTGGTTGAGTGGTTTTCGACCTATCCCCACCTTAACATTTGAATAATCAACTTTGGAGCCATTAGAAACCGAATATGAATTTATTATAAATTAATATTTCTAGCTTTTCCAAAGGTGCCCCTCACCCCTCTTATAAAAGGGCACTCCTCCTTCTCATTTCTTCACACCTTCAAAGCCTTTTGGTTCGGCCAAACTCTGCCCAAATACTCTCCCAAAATCTCTCACTACAACCTAGAGGCATTAGTTTGATCAGAAAGCCAACCTATGGAGCCCTTTTGATCAAATCAAAAGGAAGAACCCGAAGAAGAGGTAATGATTTCACCACCCTTCTCCAAGTTCATTTCTTCTTCCACTTCTTCTTCCTTTGTTCTTACCATTATAAAATAATAACTCCAGTATCTCACATATACTGTGATGTTATTATAAATATGGTACAATCATATTCAGTATTCTATCCACCCTTTGAATAACATGTCACCATACGTGCGTACGTACGGCTTACCGTCTCCACGTCGTGGTGTAATTGTTATTCAATATAATATTATTTGGATGGGTATAATAATGATGTGTAACTCATGTAAATAATAAATATAACATGTTAATGATTCTGTATATATGATATAACATCCATTTATATATTATTTTAATATCAAAAGAATGATATTGTCGCTCGTGCGTACGTACGGACTACCGTCTCCACGAACGCGATGAGATTCATTCTCCATCGTATCCATTCAAGTATAATTATCATTTGGTGATTTAAAAATGATGTTTAAGGATTTGATATCATTCTGGATATGAATAATATACAACCTATCCTTTACAAACATGTCTTACATAACAAAACATATAAGTTAACACCCGAAACAACGATAATACTAAGATATTATTATCAAATCAATATCAAAAGATCATATATGATATCATATTAATATATATGATTATTGTGTAATTTAATAACAATTATTTCACCATTATACAGGAGGTTAACCTACCCCAACCAAGGAAAAGTACAAGGTAAGGGTTATTTCACAATCTCTTCCTTATCCGAGGTTGTTTATACGTAATAATCTACTGGGATATCTTTATCATCCACATCCATGTTTCTTAAAAATGTATTTCAAAACATTTTTACTATTTACAAGAATATGGGTTAAAGTCATTTATACCCTTGTTTGACTTTTTATAAGAGGTTTATAAAAGAATATTTCCGTCGTTTTCAAAACAAGGTCCTTTTAAACCTTTTCGACAGAATTGAGGTAAGAATGTTTTTTTTAACTTATACGGCGGGTGCGGTTATTTTACGCCGTTATAAAATCTTCAAAGCTTTCCTTTACAAGATTATAAGAATATTTTCAAAGAAAATGTTTTATTTTATATGGATCTTAAATGATTTCAAAATAAAAGGAGATATTTCTTTAAAAAGAATTTTGATTTCATCTATGTCAACATCCTTTGATGGGTTTTAAGATTATTTGAAGTTGATTTATTATGATACAAAACTTCTATATTGTTTTGAAGGTTTTGTGATATGTTTGACTGTGGATGTTCTATTTTTATACCATTCATAGTTTATGGTGAAACTATAGACATTTTGTATGCTAGTTTTAATCTGAATGTTTATGTTATATTTCAAACTTTTCTTCAGATGAATGTGCTAAACAAGTATGTTCCGGGTTGGGGACCGGTAAAAGTAAGCCCTCCAGGTTGGGGACTGGTTAAAGTAAGCCCTCCAGGTTAGGGACTGGTAAAAGTATGCCCTCCGGGTTGGTGTCCGGTTATTAGAGGCACTCCGGGTTGGTGTCCGGTTATTAGAGGCACTCCGGGTTGGTGTCCGGTTATTAGAGGCACTCCGGGTTGGGTTCCGGTTAGAAGTAACCCCTAGGTCTTGGGATGAGGCCTAGACAAAGAAATTAACGTTTAGCATTATGCATTCCAACATTATGAAAGTGGTTATTGATATTGCATGTGATTATTCGATTAGTAGAATATCCATGTGAATAAGTAAATGGCATTATTTCATTTTACTTTTGCCATACTATGTTGAAGTTCAATTTTAAAAGGCTTTTGTTTTAGTAATTCATTGCCTTAAATGTTTATGATTATTTTGAATGTTCCACTATATTGTTATCCTTACTGGGCATTTGAGCTCACCCCTTTTCTATGATTTATTTTTCCCAGGTAGTGAAGAAGTAAATTATGAATGACTTGCAGGGATATTATGAGGGGTTAATAGTGTGGATATGAAGACTTTGTTGTTGTAGTAGTTTTTCACTTTGAATTGTAATGTAAAACTTTATGATTATATCTAGTGTTTCCAAGGCTACTAAACCAATCGGTCTTTCGAGATTTGATCTTCTTGTGATCATGCCAATGTTACGAAGTAATGCACCGACTCTGGGTAACTGGGGTCGGGCCGTTACAGTTGGTATCAGAGGAAGTTTAGTACAAACCTTGGAAGCAAGATTTAGATAAACTCTGATTAGAGCACATAGACCTAAGATGAACTTTGAGGATTAGTATAGAAGAACTTCCTAGAATTTTGGTATTGTAGAGACTTTGTGAGTTTTCCGAGCAATACATACCTGTCTGGATACGAGCAGGTAGAGGCGGCTCTGGCACAGATGTACCTAGGGGTAAAACCCGAAAACACCGCTTTGAGCTAGACTCGAACGGGAACTGGTGCACGACAACGGGCCTTGCTGCACTCTTGGTTACGACACTCCCGGGGGATATGCTTAGGATAACTCTCATTTTCTTTACAAATCATTTTGAAGGGATTATGAGTATATACTTCCTCAAAGAAAACATTCTTATGATTATGGATTATATCCATAAATAGTTCAATTTATGTTAGGTGTTTTATAAGTATGGGATTATGTATTTTGATTCATAAACTGATCTAGTTTATGCCATTGTTTAGAAATGGCGCCCAGTAGAAGGAATGAGAACTCCAGAAATGCACATGATCCAAAGAGAAGGAAGGATCATATCTTTCATGGTCTTAAGCTAGAATTTATAAGAGAAATAGTCTCCCATGTATTATCATCATATGAAGAAATAATATCATGTGTTGATAAGATATGTAAAGAGTTTACTGAGTCCTATGGCTTTGAAGGGAAGCAAGAGAAGAAAAGGATGGAAGAGAGAAAGATGGATAAAGGGAAGAGGGAAAAGAAGAATTTTCCCATATGTGGTAACTGTGGAAAGAAACACCCTGGAACTTGCCTGAAAGGAATGGGAGTTTGTTATAAGTGTGGAGGAAAAGGGCACAAAGTACGTGACTGCAAGGGTAAGAAAACGATTTTAAATGTACAATGCTTCATTTGCAAGGAGTTTGGACACTACGCGAACCTATGTCCCAGTCATCAGACTATGCCGCAAATGATATTATTGGATAATAATCAAGTTATGATACTACCACAGATGAAGAGGAATGATTAGAGTTCTTATGTTGATTATGTCAATTGAGCTTTGTATCAACAATGTACTTGTTATAATAATTATGGAGTATATAAGGATTGTACTGCAGTACTATTTCATTAAGGACTTGAGATTGTGTGGAACAAAGAAAAGTGACTCATTAGCAGGATAGATTTTTGGAAAATATATGGTTGAGAGAATGATAAACCATAATATAGTTCTGATACTGAGGTAGTGATTTTGGAATAATATGTGATTGTTTTGGATAAATTATATTGGATATTCTTGACTACCTTGGAACTGATTAATGATTTGTATATTCCATCATTGTTGGGGTTTAAAACATTTTTGGATTAATGAAGTATATCCAGCATTCTATATGGAATAAGGGAGCATGAATGTAATCAATAAGGAATATGGTAATACATGATGAAGGTATTCATATGCTATTACGGGGTAAAAAGGATCTATATTATGTTTACCTTCCTTATGAATGTTGGACTGTGAGTTTGGACAGAAGTATTTTGGATAGTTCTAGTTTGGATTATTTTGGATTGCCATAAAAGGACAACCCGGAGGTCGGGCGGCAACCCGTCGCGTCCGGCAAGGCTGCGAGACTTGAACCCGCAACCGAAGGGCGACAAGGGTGTATCACCTACCACTGGCCCACGAGATGTCCTGGATTAAATAAAGTAGTTTTTTAAAAGATCTGGTAGATGAATTATAAATTCGTTTATTTTGGAACCCTCTATGAATAGTATAAATAGAATTTTTTTTACGAGTGAATGATGAGTTTTGGTAGAAATTTATTAATGGATAAAACTCTAATTATAAACTAAGTATATCTCCTTATTATCTTATCCAATATCATAAATAAATTCCTCAACATTAAAAATAGAAACTTAGAACAAAAATGTTGTCCTAGATGGTACCTTAAATCATCACAAATAAATGGCTTTGGGATTGTTGGCCTTTTCATAGCCATGTTCTCTACCACTCTCCATCAGATAATTGATGGCTATATTTTTCTTCCATATCCATATTTTCTTACATGGAACCCTAGTATGTGTGATTTTCGGTAATCTTCATACTTTCAACTCTTTATTTTAAATAGAGGCCTCGTTAATTCATTTTTCGATGTGGGATTTCAACTAAGATATTTTGAAACGTCAAAAAAGTGTTATCCCAATACCCTATATTTCGTTGAACCGATGGTACTTTAAATCATCATAGATTGATGAGTTTAAGGACCTCAATTATACACTTGTTTATGATTGATGACCTCAATCACTACCTATAAATATTTACGTTTTTCCTCCGATTATATGTCTCTAATTGCCACCAATGTTCTCCTAATCGAGATCATAATTTGGTGGTGACCCTTTAATTTCTCTTTTCCTCATATTAAGACTAAATTTTAGTAACCCAATTTCCAATGTGGGTTTTCCCACAAATATATTTTCTACTTTCATCCTTTTATCTTCGAAGAACAATTTCAAATTGCGAGGACGCAATTTATTGAAGGAGGGGAGAATGTAACACCCCGGGATTTCAGAGTGTGTTATTTCTTAAAAATAATTCAATAACTTGCACTACATGCAACACCGAGTTCAATCACACCATTAAAAGAGGTCATGAATAGTATTAACTAAATTTTGAACTTTATATAATCCTTATAATTTTAGAATCCATATTATGAGTTTCTTAGTCATAATGCAAGAACAAATTCATTTTCAGTATTTCACTTTTATCAACTTCTAATAGTGAAACCTTTTTAAATACAATATTTTAAACTTTTTGAATAAATGGATACATCAAAAAATTTAAAATGAAACATCCCAAGCGTCCACGGTACGCTTTCCTTTGGATAAAACAGTAGCGTGTGTTGTACGCAACTTCGAGTTCTAACACACCGTAACCAATCAAACTGGTTGTTATGAATAGTAATACCTACTTTTTGAAGTTATATATATTTTATATTTTAAAATGGACTTCATTTTTGGATTCGGAATATCAAATTTAGCCTAAGGTGAAATTTTGGTACTTTTCGGATAACTTTCATATTTTGATGAATAGTGAAAATTACTAAATTTTAATTAAAAACAACTTTTTTATTCAAAATAATTAATAGTGATAAATTATGAATTTGAGTGGTTTTAAAGTATATTTAGAATATATTTTTACTATTTAATATAATGTTGGTCATTGGACATAATTTTACAATTAAACCGGACATAAACAAGTGTCAATCTTTTGATAGTTATTATCTCTTAAAAACACGCTTTTTGTTTTGACAGCGGGAATTAATTTTAAATTAATTTCTGCCAATTCTGTGTTTTGAATTTAGGAAAATGGATTCCATATTTGGAATCAGGATGTTCAAATTGTGTAAATAGGTAACTTTTATTTTTAGACATTTTGAATAATTACTGCGGTAAATATTTTATTTACCATGGTTAAGGGTAAATCCGGTAAATAAGGGTTAACAAATAATATTATAATAATACTAAATTACCCTAAAACGTGTCTTAACCCTATTGGTTGATACATGGTCGACCATGGGCATCTTTGTGTCAATTTTGGGACCCCATGGATCCACTTGTAAGTGATAATGACACTTTATTTTAATTAAGTCAAAATGAATACAAAAATGACACAAGCATATATCTTTTAGAAACACAATTGTTACATAGGGTTATATAAGTTGGATTTTAGATTATAAATATTCATTAGAAATCTAAAAAGATTTCCTACATAATTATATTTTATTTATAATTTTTAGACATTAAATAATTTATTTTATTTATGACACAATGATGATGAAGTAATTACTATAATAGTGAAAAATTAAACTAATTGATATTATAAATACCCAAATAAATATAATATGAAACTTTTAATGAATTAAAATAATTTTATAGGATAATATGATATATTAGGATTTATTTAATTGACTTTGTTCGAAGTAATCAATCTGTTATGAGTTTCAAAAAAATCAACTATTGAATAGTGTCAAAATTGACATAAAAGAGTTCTTAAAACAAATATTATATTATTAATTGATATTAAATTCCTAAAAATCTAAGGTTTCGCCAAGAGACTTATATCATGATAGGTTCATCATTAATTTACCACTTGGGGGTCTCTTGTATGTATATAGTAAGTTTATTAACCATATTATATAAAAATACCAAGAGACATTGTAAAAGTGAAACTAATTAACTTAGAGTTAATACTTAAAGATAAGGTTAATATAAGTACCCAAACCTGTCTAAATTCTATTGGTTGAGTGGTTTTCGACCTATCCCCACCTTAACATTTGAATAATCAACTTTGGAGCCATTAGAAACCGAATATGAATTTATTATAAATTAATATTTCTAGCTTTTCCAAAGGTGCCCCTCACCCCTCTTATAAAAGGGCACTCCTCCTTCTCATTTCTTCACACCTTCAAAGCCTTTTGGTTCGGCCAAACTCTGCCCAAATACTCTCCCAACATCTCTCACTACAACCTAGAGGCCTTAGTTTGATCAGAAATCCAACCTATGGAGCCCTTTTGATCAAATCAAAAGGAAGAACCCGAAGAAGAGGTAATGATTTCACCACCCTTCTCCAAGTTCATTTCTTCTTCCACTTCTTCTTCCTTTGTTCTTACCATTATAAAATAATAACTCCAGTATCTCACATATACTGTGATGTTATTATAAATATGGTACAATCATATTCAGTATTCTATCCACCCTTTGAATAACATGTCACCATACGTGCGTACGTACGACTTACCGTCTCCACGTCGTGGTGTAATTGTTATTCAATATAATATTATTTGGATGGGTATAATAATGATGTGTAACTCATGTAAATAATAAATATAACATGTTAATGATTCTGTATATATGATATAACATCCATTTATATATTATTTTAATATCAAAAGAATGATATTGTCGCTCGTGCGTACGTACGGACTACCGTCTCCACGAACGCGATGAGATTCATTCTCCATCGTATCCATTCAAGTATAATTATCATTTGGTGATTTAAAAATGATGTTTAAGGATTTGATATCATTCTGGATATGAATAATATACAACCTATCCTTTACAAACATGTCTTACATAACAAAACATATAAGTTAACACCCGAAACAACGATAATACTAAGATATTATTATCAAATCAATATCAAAAGATCATATATGATATCATATTAATATATATGATTATTGTATAATTTAATAACAATTATTTCACCATTATACAGGAGGATAACCTACCCCAACCAAGGAAAAGTACAAGGTAAGGGTTATTTCACAATCTCTTCCTTATCCGAGGTTGTTTATACGTAATAATCTACTGGGATATCTTTATCATCCACATCCATGTTTCTTAAAAATGTATTTCAACACATTTTTACTATTTACAAGAATATGGGTTAAAGTCATTTATACCCTTGTTTGACTTTTTATAAGAGGTTTATAAAAGAATATTTCCGTCGTTTTCAAAACAAGGTCCTTTTTAACCTTTTCGACAGAATTGAGGTAAGAATGTTTTTTTTAACTTATACGGCGGGTGCGGTTATTTTACGCCGTTATAAAATCTTCAAAGCTTTCCCTTACAAGATTATAAGAATATTTTCAAAGAAAATGTTTTATTTTATATGGATCTTAAATGATTTCAAAATAAAAGGAGATATTTCTTTAAAAAGAATTTTGATTTCATCTATGTCAACATCCTTTGATGGGTTTTAAGATTATTTGATGTTGATTTATTATGATACAAAACTTCTATATTGTTTTGAAGGTTTTGTGATATGTTTGACTGTGGATGTTCTATTTTTATACCATTCATAGTTTATGGTGAAACTATAGACATTTCGTATGCTAGTTTTAATCTGAATGTTTATGTTATATTTCAAACTTTTCTTCAGATGAATGTGCTAAACAAGTATGTTCCGGGTTAGGGACCGGTAAAAGTAAGCCCTCCAGGTTGGGGACTGGTTAAAGTAAGCCCTCCAGGTTAGGGACTGGTAAAAGTATGCCCTCCGGGTTGGTGTCCGGTTATTAGAGGCACTCCGGGTTGGTGTCCGGTTATTAGAGGCACTCCGGGTTGGTGTCCGGTTATTAGAGGCACTCCGGGTTGGGTTCCGGTTAGAAGTAACCCCTAGGTCTTGGGATGAGGCCTAGACAAAGAAATTAACGTTTAGCATTATGCATTCCAACATTATGAAAGTGGTTATTGATATTGCATGTGATTATTCGATTAGTAGAATATCCATGTGAATAAGTAAATGGCATTATTTCATTTTACTTTTTCCATACTATGTTGAAGTTCAATTTTAAAAGGCTTTTGTTTTAGTAATTCATTGCCTTAAATGTTTATGATTATTTTGAATGTTCCACTATATTGTTATCCTTACTGGGCATTTGAGCTCACCCCTTTTCTATGTTTTATTTTTCCCAGGTAGTGAAGAAGTAAATTATGAATGACTTGCAGGGATATTATGAGGGGTTAATAGTGTGGATATGAAGACTTTGTTGTTGTAGTAGTTTTTCACTTTGAATTGTAATGTAAAACTTTATGATTATATCTAGTGTTTCCAAGGCTACTAAACCAATCGGTCTTTCGAGATTTGATCTTCTTGTGATCATGCCAATGTTACGAAGTAATGCACCGACTCTGGGTAACTGGGGTCGGGCCGTTACAATGGAGGTAGCTGAGTACTTAATGAGGTTAACTGAGATATCTTTCTACTCCATATACATGGTGCGATAACCTTTCATTAGGGCTCAAGACATTTAGTAGAGACTCAAGAGGGAGATCAGATCATTAGTGTTTTCTCCATGTATCCCTACCAATACCAGTGTTCTATAGTGAGCTATTCTTGTTGGGAACATCATGGTAGAGCAGGAACTAATAGCTAGAGGCTCCAACAGACCATAGCCGACAAAGCCTTCAGCATGAAGCTGATAATAGACATGTGGGCCCAAGTGGGACTTGTATTTTAGAGGCCGACCCCAAGACGAAGGGTCAGTAGTGCGAGGATCCCAGTCCAAGGGGAGCCAACAGTTGGATAGGAAGTTCATTATGTGTAGCGGGATGGGACACATGGGACGTGACTACATGACCCCCCTTAAAAATGAACAATAGACGATCAAGGGGCAATCGAGACAGTGGAAATGGTTCAAGTGAGGATGTTTGTAGGGCGGTAGACGTGGCAGCGGAGCTAGCTGAGTGGATGTTGGTGGGTGATATTTTGAGGTGTTACCGCCACCACCACAGGTGGTCCACCTCGAATTTAGGGAGTAGGCATACATGGGGAAGATCAGATCCATGAAATAGAGGATTACAACCACGATGCTTCAAATATTATTTCAGGTACGATCTATGTCTTCTCAACCCTAGATACAATACATATAGACTCAAGTTCTATTCACTCCTTTCATTCCATGACTCTAATTTGGTTCATGGAGATTTTTGTGGAGCTATTGGCTTAATCCTTAGGTCTATAGACTCCTATGGGAAATGACTCGCTGATTACGCACTAGTGCTTGTAGTGTGAGATCACTCTATGAGGTGATAGCTCCGACTTGGATATCCTTGTAGCGGCGTTGAAGTATTATGATGTCATATTGTGTGTGGAATGGTTATTCACTGTCCATGATCATGTCAATAATTTTAGGCATACAGTTCAGTAAATCCCCTATGTTAAGACCAATATTTCCATTAATAGCGAGATCGAACCCCTTACAGCGTAGGAAAGACTCTCTCGGAGGAGGGTGTAGCAGATCACTCACTACATGTCTAGCCTCACCCTCTGTGTAGTGGATGAAAGGAGTCACGCTTCCCTGTAGTGGTGGATGAGTATGAGGATGTTTTTCAAAATTATTCTTAGAGACCACATCCACCAATGGAGGTTGAATTTTCCATCGTCATGTACAAATATATGGAACCTATAACCACTATGGCATATAAAATTTCTCCTATGGTGATTTGTGAGATGAGGGTACAACAAGAGTAATTGTAGGAGAAGGTGATTGTAAGTCCTTGAATTTCACCATGGGTAGACCCTAGTTCTTTATTTAATAAAGGAAGACATGTGTTTGAGGTTGTATTTTGACTTACAGTAACTAATCAATATGACTGTGAAGAACAACTATGGAGATTTAATGACCTCCTGGACCATCTAAAGGGAGAAAAGTGATTTCTAAAGATAGACCTCAGATAAGGCTATTATCATCTTATGGAATGGGATGAAAATGTGTTGAATAAAGAATTCATGTGCCGTTATGAACACAATATGTTCATGGTTATTCCATTTAGCATGACCAATGCCCCAATTGTGTTCATGGGCCTCATGAACAAGATCTTTTTGACTTACCTTGGGTAGTTATTTGTGGTCTTAATTTATGATTTCTTCGTGTACTCAGCATCAGAGGAGGAGAACGCTACGCACCTTCGGTTACTCACAAATAAACATAGAGAGCACCAAATTTTTTGTAAGCTCTCGATGTAAAAGTTCGGAATATAGGAGATCCAATTTCGGGGACTTGTCGTATCAGAGGATGGATTTGTAGTAGATCCAGAGAAGATAGAGGTAGTTCTTCCTTGGGAGCCACCTAGGAGCGTGACATTAGTGTGGAGCATATTGGGGTATGTTGGTTACTGTGGGAAGTCCATGCTTAACTTTTATTTACTAGAATTACTATTATTGGAAATGAAAAAAAATGGGACAAACATTCTTGTTGAAGAAGATATTTCATTAGTGATCCATAGAGGCGAGTTAGAGACTGAAGTGTTCCCCCATCATGAGGCTACTAGACGAGGGAGTTGTGTATGTAGTATGTTGTAATGGATTAGGGACCAGACTGGTTTGTGTCCTGATGCACGAGGAAGTATTGATCACCTCAGGCTCAAGCCAATTGAGGTAGCATGAGAAAAACTATGAGACCCATGACCTAGAGTTTGAAAAGGTGGTCTTTACCTTGAAGATGTGGAATCACTACATGAAGGGTGAAAAGTTTACTATTTACTCCGGCCACAAGAGTCTCAGGTATACCTTCCACTAAAGGACCTAAACCATTGACATGAGAGATGGCAAGATATCCACCATTACTATAACATTGAGATAGTCTATACTCATGGGAATGTGAATGTGCAGGAAGACATGATCAGAAGGAGGACCCGTTTGCATCTGCTATGTTAGGAAATAGAGTAGATAGCCGAAACGCAGACATCCTTCATGGATGATAGTGGTGGCACTAACCGTCGGTTAATGATTGTTACTACCCCAATCTTACAGTAACTCAGGGAGGAACATCTGATGGATGTTGAATATGAGGCCATATGATCTCAGTTATCTTCAGGACGGGCTCATGATTGATTTTCTATAGGTGGTTTTCATGCCATCATTTTCAGAGGGCACACTATAGTACCAGTGACATTGTGGGAAGAGGAGTTGAGTGATTTCCATACTTCGACTATGGAGGTACATTTTAGAGTGGTGAAAATGTATCATGACCTCTGATGTCAGTAATAGAGACTAGTGATGATGAATGTGGTGGTCGAGTTCATTTCACAATGCCTCACCTGAAAGTAAACAAAGGAAAAGCCTCATGTTTCAATAGTCTTGGCACATCTAGTTGAAGTACTTGAGTGGATGTGGGATGGAATCTTGATGGTCTTCGTTATTTGTATACCATGTACGTCCATAGACCATGATTGTATTTGGGCGATCGTTGACAGAACCAACATGTGGGCTCAATTCATACCAATCATAGGGCAGGGATGTATAAGGGGTGTGTAAAAATTCTACGTCGAGGAGATAGTGTGGTGTTATGGGTTTTCATTGATGGTTTTCTCCAATTGTGATGCCTTCATTACATCCTGGTTGTGGAAGGGATTACTGGAGGTGTTCAGGACGTAGCTGCCTTTTAGCATAGATTTTAATCCTTAGATGTTTGGTCAGATAAAGTGGACCATATAGACCCTAGATGACATATTTCATGCTTACGTACATGATATTCTTCATTTTTGGAAGAACCACCAGCCACTGGTTCATTATTCATACAATAATATCTTCCACTCCCTCATTGGAATGACACTTTTCGAGGCCTTGTATATATAGCCTTGTAGATCACCCTTATGCTGGATAGAGCAATTGGAGTCGGCACTGATTGGTTCATAGTCGGTACGGGCTACCACCAGGAAGGTACATATCACCCATGAGTAGTTGAGGACTACAAAAAGTAGGCATAAGTCTTATACCGACATGATACTAACTACCTTAGAGTTGGAGGAGAGATATCATGTGTTCCTTCAGGTCTGACCTCGATTAGGAATGCATAGATTTGATCACGTCTGCAGGTCATATCCAACATTAATTAGAAATTTTCATATCCTAAGTAGAGTTGGAGAGGTGGATGACCACTGAGAAAAACCCCCAAATATGCAATGGGTGCAATACATTTTCCATGTGTCGTAGATGACGTGGAATATGCATGACTCATCGCACGTCATCGAATAGGGCAAGCTGGACACTGTTGATGGGGCATTTTTACACAGTTCTCGGTAGAGATAAAGGATTGATAAGAGCATGTCCTACATGGGAGATCGATTATCTGGTGCGAGTTTAGTGGAAACCCGATAATCTCAAGGAGAAAACATGGGAGCAATAGTTTCAGATTCATTCTTAGTACCCCTTCAATTTGTTTAGTTTTTTCTTATTTTCTGGAATGTAAATTCATATACTGGGGATACGGTCATTCTTCAGAAATTACATGAATATTTTTATTTATTTAATATTTTTATTGAAATATTCTAAGACAACACGCTCTGACAGCACATGATATTGAGCTCCAGAGACCCAAGAATGTAATTTTGAACATTTTTTATGTTCATCAATAAACGTGTGATTGATGTTATCTATATTTTGAACATTCATCATTTTATATTCATTCTGATCCATTGAGAGGCGGACATTAGAGATAAGGTTAAATGACTAATCAATGTAGATGTTTATTAATGAGGATCATTAATGGACTATATCACACATTGTAACAATGCAATAAAAGGAGAGTAACAACAATACTGTTTCATTTAGGAAACAATGTAATGACACGACATCAATGCATAACTGAAACAATGTGACATTTTCTTATTAATTATTTGTCATATTTGATTTGATAAAATTAAACCTCGGAGACACTATGATTAATAACCAGAAATCTTCCTATCCAACAATGAATGAAGAAGAACGTCAGTGTGACTTCAATGATTTCTATGAACCTCGATGAAAAAATCTATAAGTGATGACATAAACACCTTGAACTACAATGGATGAACATTTCGACACCTAATGTCATTGATTTATGGGTTTGATTTTTATTTCCATGTTCTTCCCCTCTCTTTTTTTTAAAATGGATGAATACAGATCAACTAACGAACAGGTTGATCTGCGATTCATGTATTTATATGAGAGGGTGACTTTTCATTTGGATTTATTATCCAATATTCAATCCTTGCATGAAATGGTTGATCTTTATTCCCACAACCTAACCTTTATTTATGCCTCTAACACTGAGGGCCCATGCCAACACAAATAATACCCTAGTAGCTCCGCTCCAGCGTTCCTAGTGTCTAAATTCTCTATGGGACAATAATTCAATTCTAAGTCATGATAAGGGTAGGAAGTTACCTGAGAGGCCTGTAGGGATAGATAGATTGGAAAATAGACCATCGAAGAAACTCAGGTGGCCCACAGAATGTGCCACTGGTGTGGCACAATCTATGTAGTGGATACCATCTGACACCATCTATGTGAAGGAAGGGGGGGGGGGGGTAGCAACCGGTAATGTGGTAGCAGTGGAGGATGTCGATCCTCACCGGCCGCACTGGAGGAATTCGGCGCGCTGTGGAGGTAGGGGGACATGACCAACCAACCATGACATCAGATGTCCTGCTGATAACAGAGAGCTGCATAGAAAGGTGTCCACATGTCAAGCCCCCTAAGTGGTGTCGAATGTGGTCCATTGACTACTGATGGATGACATCGCGTACGAGGGGTCAGCTGGAGTTGGATGCGGTTCGGCTGATGTGTCTCGGCCAGGTAGCACACAGCAGGTTCACCCTTCAAAAACTATCAATGGCTGGTGGGCTACAACTTCAGATTAGTGGGCAAGACCCCCACCGGTTGGACGGACCTGTGGATAAGAAGTTCGGGCCCGCACCAGTGGGCCGGTACCACACCAGTGGGCAGACCCACACCCCGTGGTCCGACTAGCATTGTAGGGTTGTTCCTAGGCCCTTCGGATTAGGCTATACTAGACCGACATGCTTGGAGACACGGCATGCTGGACCCATGGCCAAACTAGGCCAGGTCTAGGGATGCTTATTGAGCCTATCCCATTGTCCAGGTCAGCCCATACCAACCCTAAACTAAACCGGGTCATGTTGAGTCCATATTATTTAACCGGGTTATATGGTACCCCTAGGTTGGGTTGGTCGGGACAGTCTCACCATGGTAGACTATTTCCCATAATAACTGGACCCATATTTACTAAATCAAATTTATCTATCAAACCGAACATCTGATTTATGTGTTTTTATGACATTGGGACCATCTTGATGAGTCATATACTTTGGTATGATATGTCATTACTTTAATACGTGAAGAATTCTCAACAATGTCCCAGTTGGAAATGGATCTTTTTAAAATGGAAGAACCAAAGTGGGGTGAAGGCCAATGTGACCTAGTAGATAGATGATACTCTATAGGAGGAATACCTCAATTCGACCAAGGTGGAAAGAGAGTCTGTGTGACTCGACAGACCTATATTGGGAAGAAACTCTATGTGACAAAGAATAGACACAATACCCATCACTGATGAGTACCGTAATAGTCTAATGTTAATATAAAGTGGCTCTGTGTGGCCCCTAAGACCCATTGTACTCAATATTGGAGAAGGTCTCTAGCTTCTGAGGTGTTTGATGATATGTGTGATGATGCTATTATCCCTAACATAGAATATAGCCGGTGTTAGATGCCTTGTTATTCGTGCATTAATTTTATGATGGATGTGTTGTCCTTCCATTTTTTTAGGGACCCTAGTAATTTTCATGTTACTCACCCCTACATGGGCCCCACCAAAGCATGTCGTGTACCGTGGAAACTATAGAAACTTCGATGGAGACCTCAGAGGTAAGGACCCGATGGAGCATTGTGAGATATAAACAATCGATGCTTCAATAGTGGAATTGGTGGCATAGGACTCGGTGGGGCCTCGTAGGACTATGCAGGCATGACATACTACTTTAGAATCATGTAGCTTCACTATTCTTACGATCAAGTAGGGGTTGTCACAGTTGTCCATGAGATCTCTTTTTTTGTACTTTCTTGTTTCAATTAATTTTTTTTGGGTTTGTATTCTATCCCACAAGATTTAAATTTACTTTGTACTCAGTCTAGTTTTAGTATTCGTTTTTCTCATTTTATTGTCATGTGATATGGTAGGGTGTGTGTGTTTATACAAGTACTCAATAAAATGCCTTCCACATGAAGGTTGACGGCTTTGGCGCAAGTATCAACCCCTAGACATCGAGGGGCGGTCTTGGGGGTAGTCATGTCACAATCCCTAGGGGACGGGTTGTGAAAATGGCCTTACCCAAAGAAGCTTTTGAACCTGATTGACTATCTCTTGGAGTTCAATCGACTCTCCATAAAAATATCCATTGAGGTCAGACCCCAAATCCCTGAGGTATAGTGTGTTTTTCCCAAATGGGAAATTCCATGTTTTTAACCCTTTAGAAAACCACAATAAAGTGAGCATCAGGTTCATTATTAATGGGGGGGATGTTGGGGCTATAAATGGGAATAAAATGTCTTCATCAAGACTAGGGGAGAAGATGAGAGGGGGATAAGTGAAGTAGGGTGGGGTTTTAAATCTGGAATTGTTAAAGATAATCGATCAAATAACATATATCATGACAAATGATATTATTCATGAAGGAATATGAGTGGTTTTGGATGGACATGATTCATTTATGAACATTTCATAATACACTTGTTTCACATGTAGAGAAAGGATCACGAGGGATCATAGTGTGTGGTGAGTACATCATTTATTAATATTTAAATTTAATGAAGTTATTTTTAAATTAATATAGATGAATATATAATGAGGTAACAAAATTGTTTGAACAGTAAACAAACCTGAAGGGGTAGATTGTTGGCCAATATTCCTTCAAGGAAATATTATAGTTTATTTAGGAGGATTGTGTTAATTCAAAAATTAGGTTTCCATGTACATTTTTTGAGATTGAGAAACATTTTTGACATGATATGTTAACAAAAAACTGAAAAAAAATTGATTCCCTATAATAATTACAAAATATTTGCATATAAAAGGTGGAATTGTTTCCATGTGTCTACCAAATAAATGGTTTCCAAAATTTGAAAGATATATCAATCAGTAAGAAATGAGTTTTTAAATTAATGACTCATGAAATAATTGTAATTTCATGATTTTTTTAATATTGAGTTTCATGACGGGAGTGTCCCAAAAGTGTGGATTATTGTGAATGAATATTGTTAATGCATGGAGGGTTGATAGCAAGGCTCTATGAATATTAGAGGTTGAGCATAATGAATACCCAAAGAGTTTATGGTCATCAAAAAATGTATGAGATGTTTAAAATCTTGAATTCACATTGAAAAAATGATACTCATTATGACTACGAGATGATTTTTATATGGAATATATTCCCTAGGGATTCATGAAAATATAGATATTTATGATAAATATTAGAGTGATTCATTTAAATTTGATGTTGATAATATATGAATTTGGAATTAGAGTAAATTATTATATATAATAATCTTCCCCCTCGTAAAATGTGATTATGAAATAGGGATGGTTCTACCGAAATGATTTTCGAAAAGTGATCAAATAAGGTTATTCTTGTGGAAATTTTTTGTAATGGAAATGGATTCAAACCAAATGTTTTTAGCATCGCTAATGTATTAATGTTTGTTATGTGTATATGAAACCAACTTAATGCTTTGAGCTTCTCTAATACTAAGTTAGATTCTAAAATTGATTGATCAACATGAAATTCTGTTTCATTGAGAAGGATAGATGCGCTTTATAAAAGAGGCTGGATTTAAGAATGTTGTGGAGTTTGTGAAAGGAATTTATACTTCTAATTAATTGAGTAGTTTTGTGAAATCAGAGATTGATATTCACGAAGGTAGTGAGTATTAAAAAATTGATGAAAATGGATTTCTTATTAGAACTGTGGAAAATCTCTATTTATTAGTCGGATTAATGTATAACTAAAAAAGAGTATCCCCCTTTAACATAGGATGCATTCATTATTTCTATTAAAGGTACCTACATGTCCCTAATTTTTTTAAGGATATTTTTCAAGTGATGTGAGAAATGAATGATTTCTAAGGTGATATATTCCATAGAAACTAAGTCATTGATGGAGAGAATGGGCGAGTGGCCCCATGGATGTAGTGAGATGGACATAATCATTGTAAATGAATTATTCCATGACGTAGAGGTGATCATTCCTAGTAATTATTTTTTATGTTATCCATAGTTGATTTGGTACACTGAAAAATATATATTTCTTTCTCTTGGGATGTATCCCAATAAGGGAAAATAAAGTAAAATTTATTTTCCTAGTGAATTCATTCATATTTTTTCATACATTAAAATAAGAAATGAAGAGAATGGTGTTTTTTTATGATGAGACATGATCCGAATGGTTAGTTGTTTTGCAATTAAAACACTAATTAACCCCTACTAAGGTATTTAACGAGTTGGTATAAGAGGATAACATAGACTTTACATAATTTATAGATCACTCATGTTATATACAATATCTAAATTCCATGACCCACAAAAAATTTAAAACAAATATTGATAGAAAATGGTTCTCGAACCAAGAGAAGATCTTTACATTTTAAATTTGTAATTAATTTAAACACAAGAAGAACCATATCCACTGTCCCATGTTATTTCTTTTTTAAGGATGTTGATCCTTCTTAACTGATTACTGTAGTATCATTCTATATTATGGAACCAAAGAAAATCCCCTCTAGAATTGATCCAAGCACGATCATTCAATCTATAAATAAATCCAATGAATTGTTAAGTGGTGTGAATGCTTATTGATTATCTTATGTTATTATACATGAATATATCTACATTATTCCGATTGATGGAATCTTTCTTGTACATCATGTTCATGAAAGGACGAGAGGAGGAGATTGATCATGAGAATAATCTATCAAGAAATGTTTAACATTCTCTTAAAAGTGATATAGTTCTATTTATATACATGATGGTTGTGTATAATATTTTATTCCTTTCACAAGGAAACATTAAATCTTATTAAACACACATTGTACCCATTTCATGTCATAAATGAATAATATTTTTTTCTTATTCCATATATTTTTTAATGTGACACAATATTAAATATTAATTTACAAAATTGAAAAATTAATATTTCTTACGCAACCAAAACCCAGTATACTCAACCTCTTTGACATTGATTGAATAACTGAATAAATAAAGTTATT
Organism: Viscum album; assembly: GCA_963277665.1. Classification (NCBI taxonomy): domain Eukaryota; kingdom Viridiplantae; phylum Streptophyta; class Magnoliopsida; order Santalales; family Viscaceae; genus Viscum; species Viscum album. Next base: position 385,330,222 of record OY728148.1, on the reverse strand, counting down.
AAATATATATTATTTTAACAAAATAAAAAATATTCTATAGAAATAAAAATAAATAATTTTATTATATACAAATAAATAAAAACTTTATTATATAATAAATAAATAATTATTTATTAAAGTGTGAATAAAAATAGAGAATTAATATTATATATTTACGTAATTAAAAAATTATCTTGGGAATAAATACATATTTAAAATTTTTCATCCTTAAATAAATCATGGCAAAATATTAACACTCTTTTTAGAGAATAGTGTTTCTTCAAATTATTAAAGAAAAATAATATTTAGTTGAGTTATAGGTAAACACTTCGCATGTCCCCCGCTAGGACTCTTCATAAATGGAATTAAACAGGCTTTATTATATACGATGCTCTGTGTCTAATAACATGATTAAACTCCAAAAGTGGAAAAAATTCTTCTTAAAGAAAATAACACATATGAACACTCAATGTGTAATATTATCAACTACTGATGATATTTCATTAACAATTTTTCATTATTATTTTACCAAACTTAGACCGCTAGAATTAATTCGTTGATTTTCCTAAATGAATATGTCCTCAACTCCATGGAAATGGAATAGATTTATACAATTTCATTCCAATAATAGTGTTGATATATCAACTTTAATAAATATAGAAATTATGAATCGTTAATCAACATATTCGTTGACACAATTTCATTTATGAAACTCCTTGTTTACCTGAATTCCTAAATAATTTATCATCCAATAATTTTTCCATGAAATTATATTTCTTATAATTGGGTCATATTTAGTGTTATATAATAAATCATTGGAACAAATTAATGAAAGAAACCCATATTTTATATTAAGATGAAAATATTATTTAAGAAAAAATATAATAAAAGTATTAAAATGAGACAAAAATAAAAAATTAGATATTAATAACATGAAAACATTCATCTCCCCAACCCCCATAATAATCACAGTCATGAAAAAAAGAATTGAAATAGATAATAATATTTGTAATAAAATACAAATTTTAAAATTGAAATATATATCTTTAATATAAGATAGAAGATAAAAAATATAATTAGATATATTTATAGAATGTAGGGAACCCATATGATTATTAAAACTCATAACATTGAATAATAATATAACCATATGAACAATAATTATACAATTATAATATTTATATGTTTTCTATGAATATTTACCAGACTGTTAGAATTGTAACCTCTCATATGGAAATGTACAAAAATATTTATGTATCTTATAGAATGATAACATGACATAATTTAATCAGTATACATGTAAATAAATGTTTTAAGAACTATTAAATAAGTGTTTATATTTTTATATAACACATAAGATTTATTTTCATATCATAAAAAATACAATGATTTAAATAAGATATTATTCTCCAAAAATGGGTTTATAAATTAATATCACACATCAGTTCACTGGTAATCTTGTCCTAGGAGACCCTAAGTAAATGTTCCTGGGGTTAGAAAACTAATTAGATTATTAAAAATAAAATTTTAAAACATCGTATGTTATTTGTATAAAAATAATATATACCATAATTATAGAATATTTTATAAAAAATAAACTTTATTTTTGAAATATTCACTTAATAAATTTTAAGATGAATTTTGTATTTTTCTAAAATTATTGAAATATTAGTGAACAATAAAATGTGATATTTAACAATATAAGCTTCATTCGAGAACATTTCATTCATTGATCATGTAAGAATCCATTATTGGGAAATTATATGTATTAGTTTCTATATATAGTAAAAAAATACATAATATTTAAATTTTTTATCCAAAATAATAAATTAATGAAATTATTATTCCAAACAACCATCTCATGCCATTAAAAATACCACACATCGACTCACAATCAATAATACTTACAGGTTAATAAATTTATTCACAATTCAGTACCTAATACTCACCCTAATCATTTATTTTATATGGTCTCACTAAAATACCATTTCAGGTGTCCTTAATTGCTATCTTAAGAAGATACATCTAAAGTAAGTGGAAAAATTCTAAATAATATATTTTAATATCATCATTCTTTCACCACACACATATGAACACCATGAAATTAAAAATGGAAGCATTAGTGTCCAAAAAATTCAGATATGTTTTTGTTGTGGTGGTATATCCATTATTACACTCAATTGTTTCCAAAAAATTAAAATTTTCTTTACAATATGGTTGGTTCACCACATTTATGAACAACATACTTATTTTTTCACCTCAGAAATTATGGTTTTTATAAAAAATTATTATTGTTAAATGTGATTTTAATAATTCTCTATTACTTATTCCATTTTCTTAAATCATTTAAAAATTATTTAATTATATATAATTAATTATGTTCACAATAGTTATTAAACATCATAAATGATCTAACAAGAAAAGTATAACATATTTACATAAAGATTCATACATATTTCATAACAAAAAAAGGATACATGGGTTCATTAAGATTTCGTGGAATAAATTAATATCATTTAATTTCACTTAGGATGATTTATTCACATTTGATAAGAACTTCTATAATTATACACAAGTTATCCGACCGTGAAACCATGAAACTAATGCTTCCCAAAAAGGAAAAATCATTTATTACAAAAAATTTGAAATGTTTATAAACAATCATAATAAGTTCAAAATAAATTAAATAGAGATGTAAAAGTTTCTGAACTAATTAATTAATAAATGTACATTGATTATTTAATATACTATGTGCAATTTATGAAGGATTCTTGAACATAATGTAAGTGTTATATCTGAAACCCATTTTTCATTATGTTATAAATATTCTCTAAATACATAAAATTCAATCTCTCTTTGATGTAATTTAATGAGTATGAATTATTTATATATTTCTATTTCTTATAAACCTATCTTATTTTCCCTTCCTTTGGTGGTTTAATACATTCCTTGCGTTCATTTCTGAAATGACTTCCTGGAAATCAATCCAGATTAGAGGGACCGTTTCAATTATAATAATATATTTATGTAATGACCATTTAAATTAATTGTTACAATTCATGGTTTCATTAGGTTACAGAATATTTTAGATATAACCATTTAGGTTTACATTTTATTTTCAATTAATAGTCCATAATAATTATATCTCTAAATTTTATTACTTGATTCCTTAAAATACCATTTTGAAAGAATATTTCAATAAATAATTATCTACCTTTATCATGATTTTATATTCAAATAAAGACCTTATATTGAGTCAAATTATTATTAAATTTTATTTTAAATTCCAAAATATATAATTCCATATACAAGTTTTAATATTTATGAATTATCCATTGAATATAAAATGAGGCTAGATTATCTAACCCATTAAATTCCCAGGGAAATTATTATGATTATTTTTTATAAATGTTTTCCATTTATTAAACACATAAGCATATACATATTATTATCGGTGTGCTTAGATACCACTCTCATGTAGTGGATAATATTTTTTTCCTCATGAGAAGGTATGTATGATATTATAGATTAAAACTAATCCACGATGGGTCTTTGACAACCATGGAATGATGTCATTACTATTAGCCTCGAATTTGCATTATGTCATGTTTTTTATCACTAAAAAAATTCAATGTTTCAGTCATATTTTAATTCCATGTACTCAATGTTATGATACCATGTGACTATTCATGACAATTAACTTTTTTGATATCATGACATATCTTTTAAGTCACATTAAATTATTCATTATAATGTTTAGTTCATTAATGTTATTTATATCCCACCCATTTATTTTATATATTTACCAGTATATCCAATACAGTTTTAGCGGATCATATGAATTTTTGTTCTCATAGTAAATATTAAAATAATAATGTTTTGGATTTGTTTATTTTTTAATTACAATGATCATGGTATTCAAAAGACACTAGGAATCATGATATTTGGGGCGTGTTCATTTTATTCTTATGAAAAAAATATTATAATAATATATGTAAATGGATTGTGTTACTATAGATGGAATCCAAGAATGGTCTAGTTTTTTGGGGATTAATAATATCATAATTTAGTGATTATCCTTGGATTGATTCAATGTACAAGAAAATATCATGAAATCATTGTGACATATAGTGTGATTGTTTAATGGGGAATTACTTCCTATTTTTAATACTATAATTGGATTTGAATTTGGAATAGTTTTACCTAGGGGTAATAAACCCAAAAAAGACACATTTGTTGTTAAATTGATCAGCACATAGTTCATGGAAAATTTAATTTGTTGTACACTTGTTTTTCCACTTCCGGTGGATATGCATTGAAATTTCAAAACCTTTTTATAAACCATTATGGTGCTCTAGAGAAGATTTTTATTCTAAAAAACATAATATTGAAATTTTAATAGACAACCAAGAATAAATTCTAGTGACTAATAAGTTAGTATTAGTAATTAATATATATGTTATTCAATATATGTTCGCAGTGAAAATTTTAAATTTTTTTAGTTTGAATATTTTCAACCCTATGTTTATTTTTGATATACTAAATTAATACGACCTGAATTAAATCATAAATATAGTGATCATTATCAATTAATGATTATATATTTTTTATTATATTATAGAAATTATGATTTTTAATATCATGTATGTTTAGTAAGAATTTAACAACTCTCAAAACACAATGGTTAAGCTGTCTTTGAGAACATAAAATAGAACAATTGTTTCATCCCACGTACATAAGTAATCCCCAATCAATGTTTGTGGAAGGAACCTCCGAAAAAAATATTTGAAGACATCCACTAAAATATTATGATGTTTTAAAACGAATATATTGTTTTTCATTATAGAAAAAAACATTAACTATTGAGAAAGGGAGATCATTCTTCACATAATGATCCCACCAATGATTCCTTACATGGGTAAGGAGGAGGATGAATCCCCTTTTAAATATTCATGTCATGTATGTAGATTATTTCTTTAGTGGTAACCATGTCTTGTATAAATGGTTGAGACAAGTATGAGAATAATGTTTGATGATATGTCCACTATATTGGACTATAATAATGTATTCCCTAATGTGTTTTCTTATATTCATTATAATCTAGTGGTTCAATTTTCTATTGAGAATAGACTTAGATCTTTGATCATATTAAATTATACATATACAATATAAATGATTCAGTTGGATATAACAAAATAGTTAGATATAAGAGTATTCATAAAGGGGAATTATATACATTAGTGTTTCACCATGGTGTGTACCAACCATCCTCATCATTAAGAGGGATGCATCATCAAGCCTCTACAGTAATTATTATGAACTCAATAAAATAAATACGAATAAAATTTATCCACTTCCATGGATAGATTAATTGTTAGATAAACTTAACAGATAATAATATTCCTATAAGTTTTACCTTTACTCATGATATATCAAATATAAGGTAAATAATGATGATTTTCCCAAGACATCAATTTGGTTGTAGTATGGAAAATATGGGTTCATTGTGATTATATTTCTAATATCTAATTCTCTATAATTTATTATGTAACTAATGAATATTATCTAAATATTATCTACAAATTTATAGTTTTTATAGATGATATTATGAGATACTATAAACAGATGGATGACCATGAAGAGCAGTTTACTATTTTGCAAATGAATTTCTTAAAAGACATGATATAAGATAAGTACGAAAATTGTGATTTCTAAATTGAGGAAGTATAATTATTGGTGAATGTTGTCCCAAAATAATGGATATCTATAGATCCATTTATGATAAATGAAATTTAGGAGGGCCCCAACTAGTATCTCTAATGGATATTTAGGTATTATTTAGAATACATGGGATTTACTAATGATATCTGAGAAACATCTCATGACTTTAAAACCTAGTAACTAAGATGATTCAGAATGAAGTGAATTTTTTCATGACCAATGACATTGATTATTGGATAATATATTTAAAATATAGGATAATTAGTACCACACAACTCATGATTCCCTCATGTTGGGATCATTTAATGGAATACATAAATGCTTCACAGAATATATTCACATTTGTATTTATGGATAATAATAAAACAATAGCATATTACCCATTATAGTTGAAATTTAATCATAATAACTATAGAATGAATGATATAGAGTTGGCAGCAGTGATCTGTATATTGAGGATTTTCTTGCACTATCATTATGTGGAGAAGGTTGATATAAAAAAAAATCATTAGAGCCTTAAATATATATTAACAGATAAGGAGACTAATATTCACCAACAATGATGGTTATTAATAAAAATGTACTAGGTTACTCAATCCACTACAACATAGAGAATAAAATAATGTTGATTTTAAAAAACGTAGAATGGATACTACATCCTTATCTGTTATATGAATTTAGATTTATCCAATAATCCTAGTCTTGGAAAGGATTCATATGAGAATCATAAATAAAGTAAAATTATCATTCCTATCTCAAATGAATGATCCATCATCATATATGGAGAAAATAAATATTAATCAATGAGATGAGGTGGAAATTTTGAAGAACATGGATTTTATAAGAAAATGGAAATCCTTCGATTTCAAAATTGATGAAGGAGTTGTATGATTCGGGCCATGAATAATAATATCATCAAACAATATGGTATTGTTTGAGTTATTAAATGATTCACATAGATCGACCATATCCATCAACCCATGGAGATTGACATTATATTGAGATCTCTATGAGAACTATTGGTAAGATAATATGATGAAGAAGAAAAGAAAATATTTATCCAAATTCATAGAATTTTAGTAGATGAATGATAACATGAAAATGTATATGGGGTGAGGCAACCACTACTGGTTCATATATGGACATGGTAAAAACATCACCATAGTCAATTGAACGAGTCTTTCAAATTCTTGATGATTAAATAATTCTATATGGGTTATTTTTCATTCATAAAAAAGAAAAATAATTTCAATGCTACTTTAGAGGATTTCTCACTTGATTGACATGTAATATATGCATTAGAGAATTTGTGAGCCTCCATGGAGCACCATAGTTGATTTCACACATTGTGTTATTATATTAACCTCCAATTTCATTAAATGTTTTAATTATGATGTAAAAAATGAATTTATTATTTTAGTTTATCACCCCATAAAATGGTGGAACATATGAGTAGTGTATATTGAATGTTTCAAAAATGTTAAGATAATTTTTGGGGGACTTTAAATGATTATGGGATCAGTGTATTCCTTTGGTCATGTTCTCATACAATAATATTTTAATCTGATAAAATAAAATGGTTATATATAAGTCTATTTTTATAATGAAATATAGAGCACATGTGTGGTGGGATGATGTTGGTGAATGAAAGATATTGAGTCCTAAAATAGATGAAGAAATCATAAAAATTTCCAACATCATGGAGAAGTACATAATTGATATTCAATGTCAATAAAGAGTTATTGAGATATTTTTCAATCTGGCCAGGAATTTAAGATTGGAGATAATGTGTTCCTCAAAGTATAACTATTTAAGAGATTCATGATATTTTTTAATAAGGGATTATATGTTTGATGTATATAATATCCTTTTAGATTCTTGATCACATATGAACTATGATACATCGACTAGAACTCCCACCACACAGTTTTTACTTATATGGCATAGTCCACATAGTCATCTTACGGAGGTAAAAAAAATAACCCCCAAATGTAAGGAATTGATTGGTGGTATAACTAGAAAAAGAACACCCTTATGTGGTGTTGATAATGATGATATTGGACCATAAAGGTAAATATAAAAATAACAAGACCACTCACCTAGTCAAAGTAATGTTTAGAAACTGTATGTGTGAGGAGGCAACCTGAGAACAAGAGGAAGCGATGAAGAAAAAAAATCGTCTCATATTTTTTCACCTTCATATGTAAAATGCAATTTTTGGGGTTAAATTTCTTATGGTGGGAAGATTTTAACGAATAAAAATATTATAAATAGAATTTTTCTTCATAAAAGTGGGACATTTTCATTAATGTAGTGTTAATCACATACACCACATGATAAATCCGAAAAAAGATTATTATATAAAATAGAACAATGAAATAGGATAATAAAAAACTAGATAACATTATTAAATGGTTTAAGAAATAAAAAATAGGATAATATTTAAGATTATCTCATCCCCAAAGAATAATTTCAATAATGAACAATAATATAGAAATGAAGAATTATAATTGTAATGAAATACTCCTTATAAAAATGAAAATATATAAACATAAGATAAAATATAAGAGAATGAATGAAATATGATATATTAATATATGGTAGGTAACCCATATGACTACTACAAATATGACCATTGGAATAATAATATGACAACTGGAATAGTAATCTAGTAATTGGAGTAACAATAGTAACCATATATGTCGAAGATACCAGAATACATGGTAAGAGTAAATGTTTTAAACTAAGGGTTAATGCTAAAAGATCATGATAATTTTGTGACCTAGACATGTCTAAAACCTATTGGTTGGGATTATTTAGACCCATCAACACCTTATCCTATAAAATTAAAACATTGGAACTATTATAATTTGAAAATAATTTTATAATAAAATAATATTTTAAGACATACCAAAGGTTCACCTCCCCCCTCTTATAAAGGCCACCACATCTACCGACTTACTCACACCTCTAGAGCGCAATGTCTCGTACCAAATCTTCTACCATAATCCCAGAACATCCCTCCCTTAATTTTATATGGCACAAATAAGGCACAAATAAATTCTATGGAGACCTTGTGTGAATATCAAAAGGAGATACCTGCTAATGAGGTATTTGTTTTATAAACATTTTCAAAATACTTTTCTTCTTCTATATCATCCTCTTATGTTGATTCCATTATAATGAAATAAATATATTATATTATAAATTCTAATATGTTATTATAATTATGATACAACTTTATACCACCTTTTTACCATATTATAAATAACAACATCACTATGTGTTCTTACTTAAGGCTTACCGTCTCCATGGTGTATTGTAATTTTTTATTCAACATGAAATTATTTGGATGGGTATAATTGTGATTATAATTTATCTAAATAATTAATATAACATTATAATTCATCTTTATAATTAATATACCATCCGATTATACTCTGTTTAACCATTAATTGAATGATATCGTTGCTCGTGCGTATGTACAATTTACCGTCTCAATGATGCGATGCGATTTATTCTACCTGATCTTCATTAAAATTCGATTATATACATGAATGAAAAGAATAAAAATAATATATTTTATATTTATATTGACTATATGCTTCTTTAATAATTATTTACAACATACATTTATGCTTTCAATAATGTTTAAATATGATAATTTCATTTGAGGATGTGTGGATTACCGCCCCATCAAAGTGATATGACACGTACATTACATACATATAATGTATACATGATTCCTTTAATGAACATATATAATATATATAACATATATATTATACTGAAATTATAATATGGCTTTGTATAATTTATTTTTCATTTAATTAATATAAAAAATAAATGAATGTAGTGTCCATGCATACATACAACCGACCATCTCCATGAAAAGTGCATTAAATTTATTATAATAAAATTTAATGGAATATTATATATAAATTTATACCAGATATTTATGATATTAAAATATTGAATAATATTATAGGGATGACCGACTTTTGACTACATGGAAAATTTATATCAAATATGTTCACATTCGACTCAAGTACAAAATATCCAAAAAACAACCAAGATGAACTAAAATATTTATATAATTTTAAAAAAATGGATATAAGTGATATAAATGTAATAATAAACATGAAAAATTATTTCAGGAAGGTAGAAATAAACCTATGTTTATTATTAAGGAATATAAAAATCAATGTGAAAAGTCGGATTCAAGGTAAGGGAAATGATAAATCAATCTTAATTTATTGAGTTAAATATCCATCTAATTGGTTTTATTTTTCAGAGAATATTTGTGATTGAAATATGATTTATTTACACAGAATATCCACTTATATTTGTTGTATTTTTATAATAATGTCATGTATTTTTTGCGAAGATCTAACTATATGATCTTTGAAAAGGACGTCATATCAATCTCCTGTCATTGAGGAAAATTTTAATTTATATAAAACATACTTTCATATGGTCTATAATCAAGACCTTTGACTTTTAATTTCATTCAATGGTTTTTAAAAGGGAATCGTTTTTATGAAGTGTTATACTAAATGAAAATTGGTATGTTTTTTTAACATACACGATGACCACAATATTTCCACCACCACAACCATTATTTGATATCTGGCTTTTTTATAAGGCTTTATGTTTCTAAAAATAAAAGTAAATACCAAATTTTGGTATTTAGGTATTGAAAATGGTTTCAAAAATAGATTGATTAAATCTATATATTAAAATTATGTCTTGCGTTTACAATGTAGAAATTTAATTTTTTTTCTTTATTCTTTTTCATGTGTTATGAGTATGTTATGAATCATGGGAATATATTATTTATAATTTTGTTTTTATAATAAGAAAGGGCTGGTGAGCTTTTCGTATCTCTCCTATTCCTTGGGTAACATGGAAGAGGTTAACATTAAGTTATCTACTGATATATATATATATATTATACTTTGATGGGTATTCCAAACGTAACCTTGAAGGTTACCCCCTTTGTAGCTATGAATTCTAAAAAGTATGTATGTAATGGATGTTACAAGTTACCATTATGATCTATGATATATATTAGTTATCCATCAATCTTATGATTTATGGTATTATGATAATGATATTATGTCTTATGAGAAATAATTATGATTTCATTTATTTTTATGTATTCATAGACTAATGATTACATTAATAATTTTATATCGCTCACATATATTTGTATGCATATTCCATGTTTTTGAAATAATTTCTCACAATGATTAAGGAAGGGTATGTGAAAGGATTATCTCAAGAGGGCATTTATCAAGAAAAAATTTATATTTTTAATGGAGTTTTACACTTGTGAAAAAATTGGATAGAGTATAAGTGTGTATATTGTAATATTTGAGGTGTAATTTAATAGTTAGGGCCTAATTATCTAAAAATATAAATATAAAATGATCCTCAATGTTTATTAATGTCAAATTATTTACTGATCTCATGATTAAGTAATGTTTTCCAGATGCGGCCTTACAAGACCTTATCATTAAATAATATCACCATGCGTTTCAAGAGAATATTCGTACATAGTTGGGAAACATCTCATTTGGTAAACCCGTGGAATTCTCAAACCCTAATGGGTATATAATTCATCTGGAAAATTATGGGTGTATCAAAACCCAAATTCGAAAAATAATCATCAAGTAACTAAGGAGAATCAACATATCCCATTAGGAATGAAATTTATTCAGTAACTCATGGGAATATCCAAAATCTTCTAGGAAATAATGTCATCTGATAACATAATGGTGTATATAATCCCTATTAATAAATAAAATCCAATAAAATAAATCAATAAGTCACAATAAAACAAAAATATCAATGGAAAATTTTGTATCTCAATACAACTTGGTAGGTAGTGTGACCCACCTAAACCATCTCATATAACTCATATCGATGGATCATCTATTGAACTAAACTTGTCCCATATGACAAGGTTAACCTCTCAAGTGCACGGAATAACATAATTAAAAATGACTATATAAATATCACATCATCACATCGGTTCCTAAGGTGACACCCAAAATCATAACTACCATTTCCCAATATGCTCTCTCAATACTGTCATTATCTAATTAGGGAACCAATCAAGGTCCCTCTAGTCCCGTAATTTCTAGAACACACCACATGGGCTCAACTATCCCATTCCCAAATCATAGTATAATATCCATCACATTGGTGGAATAACATAACATAGTACCATCATAGTCATATAGATGCCTCATTGGAATCTTAATAAATACACAATGTTATCATTCTCATGATAAGGATATATTCCAATTTTCATTCTTAATTTCCCATAAGTCAGTCCAGTCAAACCTCTTGGCAGTCAATATCAATAGGGTATTCCAACATAAGTGTCCAAATATCATTGTAGGATAAACACTATCCCCATGCCCATAACCATATGTTTGAAATCACTAAGGCAACACAATGTTCTCACTTGGATTACATGGTCCACTCGTCCAAACCCAACTATCTCCTACAAAATGACATGTCTAAGGACCATGCTCTTAGAACCCAAATTCACATAGTCAATTCAAACCCCTCAAGAGATCATGTTTCTAAAATAATCTAATAATAATAGGTTATTATACATCATTAGATATGGTATCTAACTGGATATTAATGTTCTATTGTTTCATTAACCATTTGATTCAGTTAATACATGGGGATTTAATTTTTATTAAAATTATTATCAAATTTTAAAAATTATATTGACCTCAGTAATGAGATATCACATATCAAATTCCATTAAAATCATGAAAAAAAACAAATTTTGAAATTCATAATAACTACATACTTAAAATAATCCATTTAATTTATATACCATTGTTCTCTAAGATCATCAAAATACAAATACGACCTTTCATTAACCTCTCCACAACCTATTTTAAGTAACAAAAACATATAAATAATTTAAAAATTTGTGAATTTATTATTAATTTCCTTAAAAATATTTAAAACAATTTAAATATCAAATTCCAATGGGAATAATGAGTAGAAACTCACCATATATTAATAGATCATCCAAACCTCATTAAATGGGGTGCAATACACAACAAAAATACATCCATACATAATCCATTAAAATTTATTGTCATTAAAAATAAGTCATCCATAAAAGATATATATGTTAGAATAATCCCTATTGAAGTTTCCTTGTAATGATTTATTTACATAAAAATGATATGACATGTGAAGATAATATGTCTGGATTTCTAATAGGTAATCCAGAAAAATGTTGTATCATATATAGATGACGTGATCATGATATAGTAGAATCATAAAAAAAACCCTATGATAGTTCAAACATAATTATAGATAAATAATTTTATAGATGTCAAGATTAATTGGGAAATGACCACTACTCTTACATATTGAAAATTTTTCATGAATAAATATTTAATCTAGGAGGAATCAAAAAGAGGAATAAAGGAGTTATCCTGAAGGTCTATCGATTTGTAAGGGAGGGAGAAGAGCAGTGAGGGTTAAAATATGACAATGTAAATTTGGGTATTTAAAATGTTTTAACAAAAAATGATGAATTGTTTTTTCACACTCCAATTATGTTTTCCAACAAAAATTTTAGTGACACTGCCTAATGAACACCTTCATTGGGTTTGGTCATACATTTTACCAACCCATGTTCCCATCATGTGAAACATCTTGATTAATTAATTTGTTGGTTATTCATTTTTTGTGTAATAGTTTGATACCATGCATAAATCCCTTGAATAAAATAACATAATTATTCCAAATTATTTATCATAACTATTTGGTAATTATGAAAAGTGAAAAACAATAAAATTTTCTTAAAATTCAAATCGATGCACCTATGACTTACCCAAAAAATAGATAGAATTAATCGGGACTTGGTCCCGATTGAATATTACATTGATGAAAGAATAAAATTTTTTGTATCTCATTTTCAAAATTGAAATTCAAAACAACCCCTAATATAAATTTCTAAAAAAATCAATTCAAACTAAATTATAATAAATCATAAATGAGTGGGGTTTTATAACACTATCCCATGTGATTCCACATCAAAGAAAATTCAGAAGAATATGCTCACAATATCATCTTAACTAAATCTATTAATATTCTCCAGTAATATTCATCATCTTCCCCTTCACTATATTTAGTAAAGATCACTTTGATTTAATTTTGAGTTCTGATAAATAGGGCACCTCATGTTATTAATCATTTATTGAAATAATATAATCAATTTTTTAAATTAATGATCAGTATACAGAAAAGAGTGTCACCTTTTTGTATTACCATATGAAATACTTTTAAAACATTTACATATCATTATGATAAAAATGAATCAATGGAATTGGTAATGCATTATACTTATGTATCAACCACAATTGTTGAACTCCCCTTTGCAACAAAAATTTAATATTTTCACTATGTGAATTCTGTTACACCTGAACAAGAATCACCTGAAACCCTTATGTTTTAATTAAAGACCCTATGAGGTAACTCTATTCATAAAAATCACCACTTGATTTTATATTTGTGGTAATATTATAAATAAACATTTTAGTTGATTTAAAAAACAATATGATGTTTATGAAACAATGTATAGCCTTTCAAATATCGTCCCTGAGGTGTTTATGGTCATTATATAATTAATATTGTTTCAGGATGAACACTAAATAATTTTTATATATATCATTAAATATTATAAACGATATAAAATCATTAATATAAAGACAAGTGTACATCGAACAAAATTTACTACATCTTTAATATTATATGTTATACATGATAGAGAATGTTTAATAGGGGAAAAATAATTAATACCAAAGGTACTCACATATATGGGTGATACATCATCTAATGAATCCTTTATCATATTGAGTGGATTCATTAACATTCAATGTAGTGATTACAACATGCATAAAGAAGATTAATGATAAAATATGATGATGATTTCTTTGGATATATCACATTAATAAAATGTGACGTGTAACATAAAAATACAAACCTATTTAATAGGTCATCCCAAAATATCTTAATTAAATGATGCACTTTGGTCATATCAATTTCCATTTAATGGAACTCATTCGTTAGTATTTTTTTATTACAATAACAAAAAAAATTATCTATATTAATAATATATTTAATCATATTAATTCATCAGTAAAACTATTCATCAATTTTATAAATCATTATAAATTGATGGAGGATTTGGTTATATGTGCACATCAAATATCAGAAATTTTATACCATTATCATACACATCTATTCATAAAAATCAAAATATATGATATTTGAACAAGAATAGATGTAAAACCAAGTAACATTGTTGGATATCAAAAAATAATAATATCACTTTTTTTTGGATTTCCAATATTATCACATTTTATAAAAATCCCAATATATATTTTTTTCAAATTATTAAAAACTTTACAAATCCATTAAAAATAATTTGGATATAGTTAACAAGACACTATTAATTTTCAGAAAAATAATTTGTTCAAATAATAATACTCAACCAAATAATTACTATTTATCTTAAGGGGTCGTAGTATTATTGGAAACAATATGATACCTATTTTTATTGATTTTGAAAATATTTTCTTTGAGAAATGAATTAGTGAATCTTATGCGATAAAGGGTTCTTGTTCGATCTTGATAAAACATAATTATATCATTACATGATCATTTCAACCACAATATGTATCATATAAATTATATATATTCCAATATGATTCATTTTCTCATGACATAGAGTGACTACCTGACATGGGAGATGTTAATATTTCTAATACCAACTAATCATTTTCATTATTTTATGAAATATTCATGCAAGGTTGATAAATATGTCACATGTAATTCATTTAATTGATGAGAACATGACATATACCTCATCTAATTAGCCATGTAAATCATATGTGACATAACTAATCATGGCCATGCACATTTTAATAAATATTTTTAATTAATGTAGGGGATGTATGAAGGAAAACTATTTGGTTTATAGGGGTAAGAAATTATAGAGCTTGAGAGAATCCACGATAATTAATCATAAAAGGGAATTTCCTCAGTCTAATTTTGTCAAAGAGCCTAATTATCTTTTTTCATAATTTGAATATGATAAATACCATCATTTCTATCTCTCTATAATTACACGACCAATAAAAAAACCAATCATCCCCAAATTTTCTATCCCTTGATGATTTTATAATAAATGTATCAAAGTAAGAAGTTTCTCATTTTAGATATCATACTAACCTCAAATAATGGGGATTGATAAAAAGCTTTCAACCATTAGTATATCGAAGACTGTAGGATATTCTATGAGATATAATTTGGTGGGTCATTCCAAGTAATATTTTTGACATTTTTATCACAAGTCTATTAATTTTACCTTTAAAAAACTTTTATATTAGGTATATGATTCTACTAATGTTAATATTAACATATAATAACAAACCCAAATACTTTGTGATGACCATCAATTTAATAAAACACTATGACATTCATTAACAGAATATTTTCATTCAACAATTCTCTTACAAATACCTTGCAAAATACTTGAATGTATTATAAATAGATATTTCACTAATTAAATAAATTTTGACACATTTACAACCATTACAGCAATGTCGTCTGTATCATATGCCTTGAAATATTACATATCCCTCATGAAATTTATATAGTAATGGAATCATTAGTTATTCCACTAAATTGTATTCTATATACAGCCCAAAAAACACAACATTTCCCATCTCATTAATCTATCACATGAAATCATATTTTCAAAGTAATGTTTTGGTCCTTTTGTTTTTTTAGGGATCCATGTATTGATTAATGGAACAATTGTTTTCATAGTAAATATTGATTTTTAAATTGATGGTAGGAACCCCCCAGTTGTAAATAATTAACAAACTAATATATATAATATCCATTGCTAAATTTTATGTAGTTATGTACTATACTTTGGTTTTATAGTATCCCTTAGTGGCTTGATTAAAAATACTCCAACTGATAGATCTAATATATAAAAAATATGAAACTAAACTAATATTACTTATCATATTTATTATATTAGATTCTTCAATTTTTCTAACCCCTTATATAGACCTCATCATCCCCTCTAAATATAAATAATATATCTATATTTCGTCTCATGTGATTTTGGATATTCATAAAAAAAATTCAATAACATTCACTAGGATTGAATTCGTATACAAAAGCAGTGATTAATATATAGGATCATCATACTTAATAATCCTTATGGAATACATTAATGGGGATATGAAGAATGTGTATGGAATTATACCCATGCTTTCTATATATTTTCAATAATCTAAAATATTATTATTCTATAAGCCCCGTAAAACTGTAAAAGACTTATTTGTGGGGTTTTATATGATGAACAACTTTTGGACCTTAATTTTTTATTGACTGAGTTTATGTAGCCTCTTATATATATCACTATTGATATTTAGACCTAATATATAATATGATTAACACATGAATTTACCCAAGACTAACTTACCCAAACATATCTATAAAATTTATTTTTTTTGGGTTTTCAATTATAATAATTTATATTTAATTTACAGAATACATTATAATCATAACTATAATCCCACCAATCCACCTAGAAAGAAAAAAATAATCATAATTCTTTTTTAAACTAAAATTTTGAATTCATCATTAAAATTAGTATTCTAACATCGAGATTCATGCTTCAGAGTTAAAATGGATCAATATAACTTTTATACAATAGAAGGCTGATTTGAAACATTAAAACACCTTACATTACATCATATACATGTCCATGAATAAATTAACACTATGAAATGAATTTTTCAGATGCATAAGATATATATAATAATAAAAATTCATCATCTATGAAAAGAAGTTTATAAATGGAAATAATCATTTCTACTAGTTTAAATGTTTCTTCACATTCAATATCATGAATTTTCTTATAAGAAATTATAATAAAGAAATATATTTTCGTTTAAACTCTTACATCATTGTATGTTTTTTTAAAACACCATTTCACAATATGTGTTATACCCTTGTATGTGCATTCACTATGTTCAAGTCATAGTTAGTGTATATATAGTTTATTTCAGATTCCATGGATTCTATCCATATCAAGGAATAAGAACACTCAATGGGATCTCAGTAGGTAGTAGGTTCATCAAATATATATATATATATTATTTCGTCATTATTTACATTGAGAAATACATACATATAAGGAACCTGATAAATCATATAAGATATAATGAATTACTATGTTACATGAGTTTATTCTCTTTATATAACTCATTGTGGAACTATATGAACTTCCATCACAGTAATACATCATGTTTTTTAATCATTAACATCTAAAATTTCAAATATCATCCGAATGTTTCTTTTCCTTATATATATATTCTTGATAAATTTACCAGTGTGAGGTACAAAAACTTTTTGATCTAAATGATTAAATAAATAATATCCCTTAGTTTTCATTGGATAACTATAAATAAATATTTATCCGACTAGGGTAAAATATAATTACAATAAAATCATCATATTAGTCGATCACAATAGTTGATCTGTTCTAAATACAAGTTGGTATCATTATCATACCATATCATATATAGTTTATTTATTACTAATTTTTGTGAAATGAAGTTACCAATGTCTAAAAATTTTTATAGGGAATATCCTTGAATTTAGTAGGAAGGTCACTAAAGCTCATCGATGATAAAACAATGTCTATATTTTTTCTGAGTACTCCAATTAATTACACCATTAAAATATTGTGTTCTAATATGAGTGATTTATGGGAAAATTTTATAATATCTAATATGATCAATGAATTCCAAGCATATATATTCAATACCCTATTTGGAATATAGAATCGTAATATTTTTTCTAGTTTAGTATCAACTTTATTCAAAAATATTTTAAACATTTATTGGATTCATAAATATGTGACATCAAAACGAAATAATCATAAATAATAAAGTCATTAGTAAAGGTAATAAATTACAAAAACAAAAAATATTATATTTACTCATTAGACCATATAAATAAAAATTTTGAGATCTAAAAAACCAATACAATTTTCACCTTTTATATATAATCTTTCTTCGATCACATTTTGAAATAAATAAGTTTTTCTTTTTTTCTAATGATTCATAATGAATGATTCCAACAATCCATATTTAAATTATTTTCTGTTGTTTTTATCATTTATATGTCTAAGGAGATAGATACCAAAATAACTGGGTTTAGAATCATTCTTGACATTCTTATTCTGAATGTTATACATAATATTATTTATGTATATAATGTATGAATATTTTACATTATCCAGATTATATATAATTTTTTTATATATATGTAAAAAATATTTCTCTTAATAGAGATATAATACTATCTTGTCTAAACGACATATAGAAATAAAATATCTACATATGGAGGAAAAATGATAAAGTTTCACCAATCATAAAAATAATCTACTAGGTAGACTTATATCTCATGTTCATAATTAAAATATATAAACTCATTCCCCATTAATAAATAAAAATATTTAATTCTCATTTTGCAAAAGTTATCCTATTACAATGATTATTTTTTCAACACCAATTTATGATTCACACACAGTATCTAATTATCATGACTATGATTCAAAAAAACCAATGTATAAAACATTTACATTCATATTCTCAAAAGGATTATCATTGCGATAAAATCTCAATCCAAGATACCAATATAGAATAGTCCTTTAGGTCATACATAAAAGTGGTTTCAATATGAGTATCATTAAGTATTAAAAATAATTAACAAAGACATGTCAATTGGTGAGTATCCTATTTTATCTATTTTTTACGAGGAAATTTAATTAAGGTACCCAGACTCAAAATAATGATCCTATCAATATTGTGGGAAATGATCTAGAATTTATTATAAATAAAATTTTCAGGGAATTTAAATCACTACATAGTAATTTATGATGGTAATAATCTATATCATAACAATTATGAATCTTGGATAGATGAATGGAAATAGTTTTATGCTGAACCAACATATTGATTAACACTTATTTCTTCATATAGTAGCCATATCATATAAAGGTGTCCTAATAATTCCCCAGCATTAAACATTAATTAATCATTTCTTAAGTCAATAATTTGACATTAATTAAATTGGAGATTATTTTCATGTTTATAGATTTATAGAATTATGTAAATACCCATACATAACAACATGGATATTACAATTAGACACTTCTACTTACTATTTTATTTATAAAATAAAATTACATTAAAAAGTGACTTGAAATCATTTCATTTTTTAAGAACATAAAATTTTCTAGATCCCATCATTGATTGTAATCTTATCGTTGTCATGTGATAATAATTTCAAAACATGTGATGAGCCCAAAAATCTCAGTAAGGGATACATAATGAATGAAAATAGTCAGATTTGAAAAATCATGTAAACCATTAAAACATTATCATAAATTAATACTTTTAATCATATATAATTAGTAAACACTCCTCATTGAAAATGTGGTCATTTATATCGCTTTTTGTAAACAAAATTTTACCGTAAATCCAATATAAAGAAATATATATCATATAATGGTGAATTTGGACATAAAAATACTTATGTAGATTAACCATATGGTTTAAATCCCCAAATTTCACTAAATGGAATATTCATGTAGATTATATACATACAAAATGCATTGGTGGTTGTAATGTAACCACCTATCTTTCTATTGTCATGAAACATCCTGTCATTTGGTTTGTAACATAACCATGGGTCATTGGTTTATCACATAACCAGCCATTAAATTTCAAGTACCATTTAATAATCCTATCACAAAAAAACCATAACAAAAAATTAAAATTTCCACACTACAACCCCAAGATATCGTTGAATATATAGAAACATTAAACCTATTTTAAAAACTATTTACAACATTTAATAAAAATAATTTTGAATCAAAGTGTCTCATAAATAGTTGAATAATTGAAATAAATTAACATTTTAAAACATTCATGTCCATATTAATAATTTTTTTTTGATATCATGGACAATAAATAGAATGTTTTCAATGAATAAATCACTAAAAAAATTAAAATGATGTTTTTCTTGAAGAGTCACTTATGACTTGAAAAATAGATGAATAGAAATCCCTAAAGAATAATATTAAACTGAACAATAAATATCATTATAATTTTACAATTCATGATATAAAGAGTCAAAAGGGTTTCCTATACACATTATGGGATAATAAATGTGCATTACAACAAGATATGCCTTAATTAAAGGATATTGAGACGGAATCCCTTTCCCTGAGTCTAACT
The DNA here is from genome assembly GCA_963277665.1 of Viscum album. Lineage (NCBI taxonomy): Eukaryota > Viridiplantae > Streptophyta > Magnoliopsida > Santalales > Viscaceae > Viscum > Viscum album. Next base: position 385,309,142 of record OY728148.1, on the reverse strand, counting down.
TATCACGTATGTTACTTCATTCTCTAAAATAATATATTTAAGTTACTATATAGTTTTTCAGTCCCATTATTTTTTTATTATTCCTTTTTTTTCACTTATTATAACTCTATAAAAATTCAATAATCATTTAAGTTAATATCATTCATTTAAATGAAATTCGGTACATGAGTGGAAAATGAACTTATTAAAATTATAAATTGTCCATGTGGTCAAAAATAAATTTTATATATTATATTATTCATCATTTAAATATCATATATAACCATTATATATATTTATTTATAATATTATATAACATTTTGTGATAGTATATGAAATTCACTTTTCATGGAGACAATAGGTCGTATGTACGCATAACACTACTTTCATTTCATTGTCTTATTAATGGAATGAACAAAAATTGATAAATACATATATTATAATTCCAATATAATATATATGTAATATTTGTTACATATGATCATTAATTTAATCATTTATACATTCCATTTATGGAATGAATGAGTCATATCACATTGAGGGGGTGTAGTCCGCACTACATCAAATGAAATTTTCATTTTTATACATTATGGAAATAATAAATGTATGTTTTAAATAAAAAATAAATAAGCATAAATACAATATAAATTTAATACATATCAAATATAAATACAATTCCATCATAATATCCACCATGAGAAGAGGTAGGTGAAAATGAAGAATCGTTATTTCGTGAGGCAGTAGTTCCCCATACATAAAAACAATATTTTTGTATCCATTAGATGGAGGTGGGTATAAGTGTATATAGAATCCTTAGAATAACAAAATACTAGTATATTTAGAAAATTAGTTTTATATGTAATTAATGAATGAATATATAATATGGAATGGAAATAAAAATTAAATGAAAAGAACATGGGATGTGATATTACCTCTAAATTGTGTAACTTCTTTTGATTTGAGCACAAATGATTTCTTAAAGTTCAATCATCACGGGATAAAGATTCCATAAAAAGGGAGGGATGTTTTTATCTTCTTTGAGTTAAATTTATATGATCCATTGTGGTTTAGAGGTGTTTTTTATGTGGGTAAAGGTTGTGGCCTTTTATAAGAGGGAGGAGGGGCACTTTTGGAATGTCTAGAAATATTAATTTTTTTATAAATTCATTTCGATTAAAAATAGGTCCAAACTCATATATTATATGATAATATGACCTTTTTTGGAATTAAAATCATAAAATATTTTTTATTGATGTTTTTAATAATTTTTTATCCTTATCATGTTAGTTTTACCCTCATTTAACCCATTTCAACCTTAGAGTGATAATATGATATTTACACATTATGGGTTATTGGAATTATCAGATCTTGTCAAACGACCAATACAAATTTATTTATAACACATTTGGACTTATCAAAACCATTTAGAAGAATCATATATTTTATTAATTAAATATCATTTAATAAAATAATTTATAATTTTATTTGTGTATTATGTCAATTCGTGGCACTATTCATACATGACATTTTTATAAATATATAAAAATATGATTCCTTCGATCCAAAGGAATTAAATAAAAAATAATTTTTCAATATCATCCATAAAACTTTTTAAGGTGTAAAAATAATAAATTTTTATTTATTTGAATGTTTTTAAAATGATTTATTTTAATTTGTTATTAATAAATAAATCCTTGTATCATCATTATGTCATAATTTTATTTTTTTATATAATATCTAAAAATTATAAAAAATTTCACGATATTGAAAATATATTTGTATTTTTAATTAATATTTAATTTTTAAGAGATAAATTACATAAACCTATATAAAAATTATTTTTGTAAAAGTTAATTGTTTATGTTTTATTTCTCTTTACATTAAATTAACTAATATATCATGACATTTTCAAAACTATGTGGCTCCATTGGTCCTAAAATACACCCAAGAATTCCCATGGTCAGAAACATCTCATCCAATAGGATTAATACATGTGTTAGAATAGCTTAATATTATTATAATATTATTTATACCCTTATTTACCATATTTACCCTTTAACCATGGAAAATAAAATTATTAATGAAGTTACTATTCATAATGTTCAAAAATAAAAGGCACTAACTATAAAAATTTGGACCTTATGATTCAAAATATGGAATCCATTTTTCAAAATTCAAAATAGATTATTTTTGTATACTAATATAATATTAATTCATGTTAACAAAACTAGAAAGTAGGTTTTTATGAAATAATTACTATAAGAAGATTGATGTTGTTTATGTCCAATTTTAATGGGATATTACATAAAATGAAAAAAATTATATTAAATGATAATCCAATAATCCAATTAAACATTAAAAAAATAAAATAATAATTTAACTATATAAATAAATTAGATGAAAATGAAATTTCTATTTAAAATACTGTAATTTTTAGTATTATAAAAATATGAATTTTATCAGAAGGAACAAAATTTTATCAAAATTAATTTCTATTATTTTGATTCTGAAGAATAAATTTATTTTCTCAATTTAATAATATTTAAGTGGATTTTTTTTTGAAAAATGGTTCCCCAACAATTGGAGGTAAAATTGATTTTTTGATCTATTAGGGTATTTTATGCTTCAAATTTTTTTCATTCCTATTTCAAGAGGATAATTTTTTAGGGTAAATGTAAAAGAATTTTACAAATATTCATAATCATAGTTTTTTTATTCTATTCATTTACTCTTATACAATGGCTAGGCATTACCTACCATTTAAATAACAATAAAATTATTTTGTAAATAATCGGTATAACTGAATGTTGTGTGAAACGTAATATTTTGGAGAATCCTATTGTTGTGTGTCAAGTATGATTCTAGAAAATGTGTCTTATTTGACCTAAAATTGATATATTTTTCATAAATACTCAACAATATTAAAATTTATTATAAAATAAATACATGGGACATTACTTCATTCCCCTATTTTATAAATTACATCCTTGAAATTTTTTAAATAGCTCAGAAACATCATTTAAAATTCTACATCAGAAAAAGTGTTAATACAACTATCACATTAAAACAATGAAAGAGAATTAGAATGATTATAAGATAAAACACAAACGAGGATTCCATATAGTAAAATTTGGATTTCTAATAAAAAACCAATGATCATGTTTTAATGGATAGTGACATAAAACATGATCAGAAGAATGTTAACCACCAAGAAACCCCAAACATGTGATGGGTAAAATAGTCATTGATTCCCTAGTAGTAAATGTAAACAGATACAATTTATTTAAAATCTTTTTCAAAATTTTAAGGAATTAATATATGATATTGACTAAGAAAATTTTTAAATATACATAAATTTCATATACAGTTTTGTCCTTTAATACATTTATACAAAAAATAAATCATTTCTTCAAATGATGAGTGTTTAAGATGACTTGGCCACACCTAAAGAGCTTGAATCAATTTCTAAGGAATCACATAATCCACAAAAGATGAACTATTTATTTCCCCTATCATTATTCATTTACCAATACCGAAATTATTCATACTAGATCAGATAATCCCCAAAAATGATAATCCACTATTAAAATAAATACTACGCTTAATCTCAAAAATTATATTAACAATATCCAATTTTAAAAAAAAGACAATTAAATACATAATTTACCTCAAAATTCATCGAAATAATCAAAAAAAAATTTAACCCAAAATTATTAAGTATTTAATCACATAGACCACCACAATAAGTCTTAACATATAACTCCATATAATATTGACTACTCTTGAATTCTCATAATCAAAAGTAATTATCCTAATAAAAAACACTATGATAGGTTAATCATTTCCATAAATAAATGAAATCACCATATGTTTACAAGAAATTCATTGATTCTTCTGAAAACATATTCAACCGTTACTCCTTAAATGTAATACCATTGTAAATTTTTAAGGTATATAGTGTTCCCAATAGAGAGAATGTCTTCCAAAAAAATCATTTATCACTTAATCACCAAAGCATTATTCTATAACTAGGATATCCATTTGATAAAACATAATTTCCCAAATAAAATATATTCATAATCTAAAAATCATTTAAATAAATATAATATGTCAAACTATTCTCGTACTTCATGTTGGCAAGTGGTAGGCGATCAATCTCAGTCAAACATTGGTTGTAGGTTCGATTCCCGCACCTTTATCTGACACAAACGAGTTGCCACACTGTCTGTGTGAGGTATATTTTCAAAATCTATATAATTTTATATCATTTAAAAAATGAGATAAAATCTCCAAAAATAACCATAACATATTTTAACCTCAAAGGGTATCTCAGAAATCTCATTTTGCATCCAAAAAAATTAATAACCTACATTTATCTAAAAGTTGAATGTCTCCAAAAATACCATTAGTCACATTAATATATAATATCATAAATCCTAACAAGGGGGTATCTAAAAATATGATCTTACGATATACATAAAAATTATAACCCATGGTCATATCCATGACCATGAAAAAAACCTCCAAATCTCCAATGTTGTCAAAATCATTCATCTAAAACCAACTATATAGACCCATCCATAAAAATTACATAATCATTAGTTAATTAAATAATATGAATGTTATTCATGTCGAGGATCTTTTCAGGTTTAGGGAATTAGAGAATTAGGACATAACTGATACATAACAACTTGAATCTTAAAGGTAAGAACTTCTACTTGCTATCCATGTTTTATAAAACAATAAAACATTTATAAAACATGACATCGTTTCCTGTTTTAACAAAATAATATTTCCTTGATCCTATCCTCGGATATAATCTTTTTTATTTCCTATGAAAAATATAAAAAAATTTAGGATGATCATAAAAGTCTTAGTAAGGGATACACAATGACTTAAAAGTAACAGTCTTTCAAAAATATGTTAACTATGAAAAAATTATCATAAAGTAATGTATTTATCTTGTACCATATAAATCAGATTTTTTTAAATAGGAAATTATCACCATGATAAATAAGGAAATACCACATTAATGGGGGGATAAAATACTATAAGAATAGGGAATCCAATCTAATCAAATTGACACCCTATGGACACAAGTAAATACGATTGAGAAGAAAAGTGTGAAGAGATCACTGATCTACTAATGAAGAGGTACTCTTCATCCATATATCCTTCACTCTACATATGGTTCACCTAGATGTTATTGTGGATGAGAGATCTACATTACCGGAAAATTTAGAAAATGAACCATGTTGTGGGGCCTTTACCATTCTGGGATTTATGAAGGATCAAAGGGCTATCCTCTCCATGAGAAATTGCAATATTCTACTATTTAAAGTGAGTAATCTAGGTTAGCATGGCTTTGGCCTCATATATCAGAGAGTTTAAATATCTATAGAATGTAGAGAAGGCCAGGACCACATTCCCCTCTACACCACATACCAAACCCCCGCCTATTATGATTTCAGTAACATAGGACCTATAAATGTTTAATTTGCAACCCATATTAGGAGGGCTCTATCATACCCTTCCCCCCAGTGATCTGACATGGGGTGCGTGTAGAAAATAGTAGGGTGGAGAATCCCACTTGTACTATATATCTTGAATAATTTCCCTCAGTAAGAGATGGGTTCCCCAGATGAAAGACCTTACCAAGGGAGGATACCCTTTGAACATTTCCTGATATCTGCGTTTCCACATGCTCCAACACCATCTGCTGAGAATCACCTACTTAGGAAGCCATTCGATGGTGGGGTCATGAGTGCCTTAGAACCACCCCTCCCAAAAAGGAACGTCTCTCTGATTATGTGAAGATAAAATAGTGAAGCCACCGCAGGAAGCCCACACTACCAGATCGCATTAGAATTCAAATAACATATGAATATTACTCCCCTCCCTCCTAGTATTGCAACAATGGATCCTTGTGGAAAAACATATACCCAATTAGTTAACATTCTCATCCATAATAATCACTAATTTCCTGATGCTCTAGGAAATAAAAATATATTTTTCATGGATCCTTTAACCCCACACCGTGTTGTTCCAATTATCATGATGATTCTAGGAATGAAAAAGTTTATGGAAAGGGTTAATAATGAAAGATCATGAGGAAGACAATGTGAACACACACCTGTTTGGCTCTATGTTAATCACAATGGACTCAAGGAGAACATGATTTTTTATCCATAATATACACAAAAAATTGGGACAACACCAAGGATCTTTGAGTGAAATCATAGGAGCGAGACACCCAGGTAAACTGATCACTGATCCTCCCCAGTTATCATACCAGAAAAGGATGTTTCTTTCAACTAAAATAAAACTAGTGTTTTACTAATCGACTTGGATGATCAGGATGTGATTCAATCAAATGGGAGAGACTTATCCACACACTAACTCCTAATTTATTCATATGACGAGTGTCAATGATTTACCCCATAATGTGTTTTCCTTAAAAATTTCCCAAGAAATATTGCCTTTCATGCAATTGATAGTACTATGGAGAATCCTGACATTAATCCCTCTCTCCAGGATAGGTTACGCCAACCTATCCCATGAGGCCCTATGTCATTTCACTATATACATTGCATCCCAGATGAAACTACTCAAGACCTTATTAATGGTGTTGATGACACCATGAGGAAAATTAGTAGACGCCATAACATGCACAAGTATGGAAGACAATACATTATTAACGAGTTAAATTCATCCCCCAAAAGATATGATTAAATTTTTCCAGTTAAGTACACGACTAGTAATTGTGTCAAATATATTTTTAATGTCCTATAACCAAAGTCTTCCTGATGAAATAGGAATGCCCATATACTCCATGGGAAAGGATCCACTCTGCATGTCTAGGCGACAACAGAGTTATGTGATACAATTGGGAGCACTCTTTGAATTGAAGAAGATATTTATTTTCATGTTACTGCTCACTTGCATGCTCCACATACAATAATCATTGAAGATAATCTTAATCACTTGAACAGGGTCCCTACATCCATTAATAAATAGATATGTGTATCGTCTGCGAACATAAAGTGAGAGACTGAGGGAAGCTTCTGCTTCCCCTAGAATGGGAGAACTCTTCCTTTAGATAGCCCACGGTTTATGATGTGGATGAGGTCACTTAATGGGGGTTTTTAAATGAACATAATTAAATAGAACAACCATATGGCCAACTTCCACACATTTCACTAAAAGAAATATTCATATGACCAATATACACACCCATTGCATTGGAGGTTGTAATGTAACCACCCATCCTTGGTTTATCATGGACTGTCCATCATTTGGGATATCATGCAACCACCTGTCCTTATTTTATCCTTTAACCACCCATAAAATGTCAAAGAAACATTTACTAATCATAATAGTTAAAAACCCAAAATGGAAAAATAACATTTCCCCACTACAAACACAGGAGATCATATGAATATATTGAAATATTTAACCCATTTATAAAACCTTTTAAAACATTTAATAAAGATAAAACTGAAAAAAAGTGTATCATAATACATTGAAACATTTAAATAAATTACATTTTTAGAAAATTTTTATCCATATAAATAAATTAAAATATTTTTTTTTCAAAATATGGACACGAAATATAAACCATTAAATGGATAAATCTTCAAAACATCTAAAATGATGTTTTAGATAAATATCCCCTTAATATTTGAAAAAAACATGACGTTAAATCATTAAGGAATAAAATTAAACTAAAAATTAAATATCGTGGGAATATAATAATTCATGATATAAAGAATCAAAAGGGTTTTATATAAACATTAATGAATAATAATTGTGCATAACAACATGATATGCCTCAATGAACAATGATTGAGATGAGATCGCTTACATTGTGTTTGTCTCGTCACGTATGTTCCTTGTTCTTCCTGAATAATAAGATTTTGTTTATTTATACATTATAAAGAACCATATTCAGTTTTATTACTACTTTCATATCACTTATTACAATGTTATAAAAATTTCAAAATTATTTTTAGTTAATATTGGTTGTTTTATCGATATTCGGTACTTGAGTCGAAAATGCACATGTTATAATTACAATTACCCATGTAGTCAAAAGTGAATTATCACTAGAATAGTATTTATGATTTAATTATCATATATATAAAATATATATATATATCTATCATAGTACATAACATTTTTAGATATGAAATGAAATTCACCATTCATGGAGATAGTAGGCCATACGTACCCATGACCGCTAATTCTATTTCATTGTCATATTTATGGAAGAGAAACTAAGTGATAAATAGGTATTTAGAACTAAAATATAAAATATTTTTCATATATTTTACACAATTTCAATAATTCAATCATTTATGCGTTCTATGTATGGCATGTATGAGTCATATCTCATTGAGAGGGCGGTAGTCCACAATTTCTAAAATTAAAATACCATATATATACACAGTATTGAAAGAATAATGGTATTTTGTAAATAAAAAATAAAAAATCATATAGAAAATATAAATACAATATATATATAATATATAAATACAGTTCCATCATAATTTCCACCCTAGGAGGTGGTAGGGGACAATTGAACAATCATCGTTTCATGATGTAGTAGTTCACCGAACACAGAAACAATATGTTAGTATCAATTAGACGGAGGTGTGTATAAGTGTAGTTCAAATCCTTCTCATAAAAATTTAATAGTATATTAAGGATACTGGTGTAGTTATTTAAACTATGAATATGAATATAATAAGGACTGGATAAATAATATAATTGAAATTAATTTGAGGGATGACGTTGTGTCTAAATCAGGTAACTTCTATTGATTTGATCCAAAAGTCTTTATTGAATTGTATTATTCTCAATGTATGTCTTCAGAAGGAAGGGAGGTATTTTTGGAGCATATATTATCAGAATTTGGACAATCTATGGGGAGAGAGAGTTATGAGTTATGTGGGAAGAGACGGTGGCCTTTTATAAGATGGAGGAGGGGCACTCTAGGATTGTTTGGAAATATTAATTTATTATAAATTCAATTTCGATATAAAATGGTCAAAACTCATTCAATTCGATGTTATGATGATTATGGTTCTAATACCCATGATATAGTAATTTTTCGACATGTTTTTAAAATTTTTTATCCATATATTTTTGGTTAAACCCTTATTCTACCCTTTTTAATCATAAAATGATACCATGTTCTTTACACATTGTGGGTTAATGTTATTACCACATAATGTCAAAAAACCCATAAAAAGTTATTTATGAAATATTTGGACTTATATTAACCATTTTTATGAATATTATATATTTAGAAATTTAATATCATTTAATACACTATTTTTAATTTTATATTTTAATTATGTCAAATTTGGACACTATTCATACATGAAATTTTTATAAATTTATAACAAACAGATTCATTCAAAAAAATGAATTAAATAAAATAAATTAAGTAAATATCATCCATTTTTATGGGATCAAAACAATCAAACTATATTTATTTAATTATTTAAAATTTTATTAATTTTAATCCATAATTAATGAATCAATCCTTGCATCATCATGAAAACTATTGAACTACCCTCATTAATATGCCTCTCAACTTGAATTATTTAATTGAACATTAATTAATTAAATTTGAAATATTTTGAATTCATTCCAAAATTTAAATAATTGAAAAATCTATTACATTATTTTGGATAGCATCTATTCATTTGGAGATCTTTGGAAGAACATGGGAGAACATGGAGAATTATCCTCCAAATGAAGAACACCTCTTCCGGCAATGAGGAACCTTCGATCGAGGAACGAAACTTTCTCTCATTAGGAACGCCGCCGATGTCATCTTAGACTTCATTTTCTCCGAAATCTACTTCCACCATCAATGATCAATGAACCCGATATAGGGGTTGTTTTATGTTTTAGTTTTACCCTATGTTCTTTATCGTTTGATTCTTTGAGGCCGAATGATTACACCATAATAATGAGGGCTCAGACCGAATGAACACGGACCAACCCTCCCCCTTCGTCTTTCTTCCCGTGATGATGTCGGAGGTGGTGCATCAATACCACCAGAGGAGTAAACCACAGCCGACAGACATCGCTGGAGCAACAGAACTGCTGTCGGGCTGGTCATAAAGGAAACAGGTAGTGAAAAGGCCACCGGGTCACCGGAGGGGACGACGCAGTCGCATGGCACAGAGGACCAGAATCGCGGCCATGGCGGGCCGTGGGGGAGGATATGGAGTGGCTGGCTGCTCAACCAACATTGAGGAGAGGGACCCAGCAGGTGCCGTGTGATCTGGACCTGTGCTACCTGATGCCAATTTCATCTCACACCCAAATGGTAAAGCCATTCAGGAACCAGGGGGCACGTGGTCCCCCTAGACGCCGCTTAGGCGGAACCCTTGAGCTGCTAGACCGTCGGGCTAGGCCGGCCCGTCGGGCCTGGCCACCCACTCAGGTCGGGACTCCCCATAGGTTGGGTCAGACCCACGTTCCGGGTCAGAACCATAGACCGGGTCGGGCAGGGTTAGTGCGACTGGGTCAGACCGGACCTGGACCTGTTATGGCATGTTTTCAACTTATTCACCCATATCATGGGCTATTACTGTCCGATCGACAAACCATCTACACCGACAGAAATAGTAGAGCGAGATGGTTCTTTTGGAATACCACACAAGATTTTTTGAAACAATTGGGGTATGGAACGGTTGGTTTGAACCTAAAATCCATCTGGGCCCCCAAGACGGGAATGCCAATAACTCACAGACTGGGCGTCTGATTGACGCACCGTCTGTCGCGATGAGACCCCTACGACAAGGATGACCTTTGAGATACTTTTACAAGGGAATTTGTGATAGTTGTTGAATCGACCTGTAGTTTTTGGAGCGAATCCTCTTGTAGACGAGCAAGTAGAGTACGAAAACCTAGTAGAAAGATGAGACCTGACGACAGCTGACCTTTAAACTCGGAGTGTTTTGACTAGTCCATGGGAGAGGGCCTCTGTGCGACATGTTAGACCCATATCCGCGAGCACCTATGTGTGACATAGCAGACCTGTGGTACTCATCATGAGGAGTAACTCAGTAGGAGACAAGGGGGGAGCACCTCTGTGTGAGCATATCAAATCCATGGTACTGGACAGGAGGAGTACCACAGCAGTCAAGGATAGTGAGAAGCACCTTTGTGTGATGCGGCAGACCCACTGTACTCGTTATAGGAGGAGTACACCATTATCTGAGGTTTCGAACGTGTGACTGGGGATGTTACATGATACTACCCCTAGAATAAAATCCCGGTTTGAGCTGATTAAATGACTTTTTGTTTTCCTCATTATTGATATGGGTTACTAGATAACGTAGGTATATGTATGGGAATATACCTAAGTAATGGTTATACGTTGAATACATACATTTTGGTTTATCCTTCTGGATTTTGTGAGATGTTGAGTGTCTCGAGGTCCCTACTATGTATCTTTATACTCACCCCTGCATGGGATATGGTCGCACCTCATTGTATTGGTTGTATATGACAGACAACGCTGATTGTGGAAGAGAGTAGCAGAAATGGATGGTACCTGGAGGTGGACCACTCGGCATGATAGTACAAAGAGTGGATGGAAGGATGTAAAGTGCTGATGAGGCCATCTATACCTACCCTTCAGGTAGAAATCCTGGAGGATGACCCAATAGCTGATTTACTTTTCTTTAGTTATACTTGTACTTTCCTGTTTGACTATTATTTCTGTACCCTTTACTATTCACCACTCATTATATAAATCATTTTTAGTGTTTTAAATCCAGAACGTACTCTGTTGTGTGTGTTCCATTTTATAAAGGCAATGCATTCCCAATTTAGGGATTTACGTTTTGGTGCTAGTTGCCAGCCCCTAGACTATGGATGGTGGGCCGGGGGTAGTCACGATACAGGACCTGAGGGATGAGTAATGACAAATTGGTATCAGAGGGAAGTTCACTTACATTTGGTGTAGTTTTCCCACAACAACAGCTATCACTCCACCATAGGGATGTTTCGTTTCCAAGAGTTGTATGGGTGGCCTTGCAGATCAACTTTGTGCTGGACAAACCCTAGGGAGTCAGCACTGGTGTGACGAGAGATGATACGGGCTAGCACGGAGAAGGTGCAAATTTTCTTAGAGCAGATGAAGACTGCACATAGAAGGCATATGTCATATGTTGACAAGAGATAGATACCTCTGGAGTTAGAAGATGGCGACCACGTCTTTCAACGGGTCTCACCTCAACGAGGTCTATAGTGATTTGGTCAAGGCGGAATGTTATCTCTGAGATTCATTGGACCTTTCCAGGTTCTCATCAGAGTAGGTGAGGTTTCTTACCACTTATCTCTTCCACCTCAGTTGCACCGGGTGCACGATGTCTTCCACGTATCTTAGCTACGGAGATACATGCACGATCAATCCCACATCATCGACCACAGGGAGCTAGACATCGATGACCGGGAAACTTTCACAGAGGTTCTAGTGGAGATTGGGGATCGACTGGAGTGGGTCCTACGTGGATGTTCTATACATCTGTTTTGCGTATTCTGGCAGCATGGGAACCCCCAGGAGAGAACATGGGAGCGAGAGGCTTAGATGTGTGCTCAGTACCCCCATTTTCTCCATTTGTTCTAGTTTTAGCTTATGGGGACATAATTACCTGATGTGGGGAGGATGTAAAGACCCAGATTTTCCATGGAATTTTTTTTCATAAATACATGAGAATTTCACAAGTCTACGAAAATTTACGGCACTTGATTCCGAGGCCCGGTGTGACCGGAATTAATTTTTGATGTTTTGTTCGGGTACGTTCAGTAAATGTGTGAGTGGGATTTTATAACATCTGAGCCGATGATCAGAACTAAAATATGAGGGAACCCATGAACTTTCAGCACCAGTATTCGTTTAAGAAGACATTCACCTCGATAATATTTGGTCGAGAATGGAATTTATTTTTTAAAGTTTTTAATAATAATGTTAGATACAAATAAGTGTATCTTATTTTTTTTGGAGGTTAAAATATCCAAGGGGAGGTTGGAGGTGGGGGCTAACACACCCTATCCTCCCATGGGAGGTTATGGTTGTGGGGCCAACCGAGCATAACCTCTATTGGGAGGATAATTATGGTGGGACCACCCGAGCTTCTTAACTCCTTGAACTCCCCATAAGTGGGAGAAAACTCTTGAACTCCCCTCATTAAACAGCCACTCCACTTGAATTAATTAATGGAACATTAATCCTGCTTGCACGTTACTTCCCTCATTAAATCTCCACTTCACAAGAATTAATTAATGGGACATTAATCCACTCATTAAACAACCACTCCAAAAACTAACATCCATTCTCGACCAATATCTATCGATGTGAAAATATACATAAGCGAATACCAGCACTACGAGTTCAATGGTGCCCTCAGATATTAGATCCAAGCACTAGCTCAAAAGTTATAAAATCTTGCTCGCACGTTACTGAACGTCCACAAACAAAACTTCAGAAATTGATTTTGGGCACACCAGGAGCAGACTCGACGATTACACACTGGTGTCGGTAGTCTGAGCTTAGTCTAGGAGGTTAGAGCTTCAGCTGGGATTTCATCGTAGTGGCGTCAAGGCCTTACAAAGTAATCTTTGGTATGGGCTATATATTTATAGTCTATGCTAAGATCGACTTTATTAGGTGAAAAGTGGCCCCAGGGTGTCAAAAAATCAACCCATGGATGCCCATGGTCATAAATGTCTCATCTAATAGGATTAAAACATGTTTTATGGTATTTTTATATTATAATAACATTATTTTTCCCCTTATCTACCAGATATACCCTTCAATAGTGATAAATAAAATAATTACTAATGTTATTATTTATAATGTTCAAAAATAAAAGATACACATTCAAACAATTTGGACCCTATGAATACAAATATGGAATCCATTTTTTCAAATAAAAAAATAAGAAATTATTTTAATTTAATTCTGATTGACAAAACTAGAAAGTGTATTTTTAAAAAGTAATAACAATAAAAATATTGACATATGTTTTTTTCCAATTTCAAATTAAAATTACTTCCAATGACAATAATTAGATTAAATGATAAAAAATTAATCCAACTACACTTATAATCAAATTAAATGAATAATATAACTATATAAACAAATATGATGAAAATTCATTTTTGAATTAAAATACCTAAAAAATAGTTTTATCAGAAAATATCAAAATTTCATCCAAATATAATTTTGATGTTCCTATTATAAAGATGAAATTAAATTTGTGATATTGAACATATAAAAATTATGAATAACTATATTTAAATAGGCTTATCCATGAAATTTTTGTAAAATTTCATCTTAAAAATATTACATTATTCATTGACTAAAATTGGATTCATTTTCATTTTAAGACTCTAAAATTTCATGGATAAATTTAAAAGCATTTTCCAAACATGTATAATCAAATTGTAGTTATTTATGTTCATTCATAATAAAATAAAAATCTATGCATTAACTAAATGTTATAATAATAATAATGAATTATTTTTCAGTAGAAGTCAATAATGTATGCATTGTACGATTTTGGTGAAACCCATTGTTCTGTGTTGAGAATGCTCTCAAACAAAATTTCATCTTTTATATAAAATTAATAACTTCTTCATAAATATTAATAGATAAAAAAAATTATAATTCTATAACTAGCAAGGTCATTACAGTCCCTGAAAGCATAACTAAAAGGAAACACAAAGAAATAGTGTCTAATAATATTAACATCGCTCATAAATTTATTTCCTCAGATAAAATAATCCATAGAGACAATGTTATCACATGACCTACACATTATGAAGACCAATGTGTTGACATTTGTCACTTTCGATGGAATATAAAAATTATTCATTGATGTGTTTTCTTTCAAGGGATCACCAAATATGAATAAATCATATACATGTAAAATTCATAACTAATTCATTATATTAAATCATTATCTTCTTATTTTTTTATTTCTTTTTGTATGATTTATTAAAATTACATTGTTATGGAACCACAATTTTTTCTACCAAATTAATATAAAAAGACCATATAAATGTGAGACTATTTACACAATGAACAACATATGTTATTCGTCCAAAAAATATAATACAAAAATACTCATACATATATAAATGAATCATATAATTATAGTTCATGAAGTCTTCATATGAAGGATTATAACTATAAGAGAATGAAAATATCTTCATGAGTATTCTCAAAGAGAAATATATCTAACTTCCAAATTTATAGAAATATTCATAATACTCCACGAAATTATTATGTACCTCAAAATTACTTCTCCGTAAGTATACATTACTCTATATAGTATCAACTTTTTAATAATTTAAAATCATAATACATTTAAATTATGTACAAAAACCTATTTCAATCTAAAAAAAGAAAACAAAAAAAAGTTATGGTAAATGAAAAATAATACTTATGAACTCCAATATAGTACATTATGCATTTCGGGATATTTTATTAAAATAAATTTAATTTTAAATTCATTATACAAAATATTAAAAATTTCTTTTCATTTAACATGAATATTTTAAATGAATGAATAATTTTTTTAATTATTTTAAAAATCATTACATATAAATATTACTATTGATATATAATTTATACATGAAAATATAATATTTTATTTCCCTAGTAATTCTAATTTACAAATAGTTCTAAGCTATATGAAAAAATAGAGAAAAAAATTATTTATTTTTCAAAAAACATTCATCATATTTTCTGACTTCTAATAAAGGAATACTATTCATACTGTGAAAATTGATTTAAAATTGTACCTTAATTTATTAATAATAGAATAAATTATAACTCTAATTATATTATATGACCAATATTTCCATATATAATTGGATATAGAGTAAGGATACAATCCTATATAAGATATAGTCAATAAAATAATTATTCTAAGAAACAATTTCTTCTACGAAACTAATTCTTTGATTTATTTTATAATATCACATATCATATCATACTATATTTTTCCAATATATATGTTTCTACTACATAATTATTTACCATATATGGCTATCTTATGATACGATTATGTTAAAAAAATTGTTCATATTCTATTTTATGAAATAGATCAAAAATGTAATGACTCAGGTATTTATTAGATAATACATTTTCATAACAATAAATATTTATAATGAAGATATTATTTTTATGTTATATAGGTCACATTGTCTGATAGCGTAATCTACATGCAACAAAATGTTTCTCTGAAATCACATGTTGCACACATCAATGAGTTATATCGAAAAATAATATAATATTATTATTATTATTTCAAATGGTAGTTATGACGTCGATGTCTTATTGGATTCAATGAACAAAACAAATTAAAATATGATTATACATGTTTTTTAAATTATTTTACATTTTTACACGAAATTTTAGAGACATAAAATGAGAATTAATCAAATTGTAAACATATAATAGTCTAATATTTTTAAAATGTTATTTTACCACCTTTGATTGAGAATAGTTTTTAAATATTGTTTTTATCACATTAATATAATAAAATTGACAAAATAAAATTCTTACTTAAGGGAGGAACTTTAAATTTTAGTTTGGATTAAATTTTGGTACTTTTCTAATAAAATTCATATTTTTAGGAATATTAAAAAATATTGTATTTTAAATCAAAACTACATTTTCATCGGATTTATTTACATATATAGGTTAATTTTATATTTTTTAATGTTTAGTTGGAAATTTTGTTATCATATAATCTATTTTTTGCTGATTGGATGTAATTTTCCATTGAAAATGGACATAAAGACATGTTAATCTTTTGATTGTTATTACGTCTTAAAAAACCACTTTCTGGTTTGGACAATGCGAATTAATTTTAAATTAATTTCTACTAAATCTATCTTTTAAATTTTGAAAAATTGATTCCATATTTTTAATCATATGTTTCAAATTTTGTGAATTGTAACCTTTTTCTGACATTATGAATTGTAGCAGGAGTAATTATAATATTTACCATGGTTAAAGGGTAAATCTGGTAAATAAGGGTAAATATAATATTTTAATAATATTAAACTACCCTAACACATGTCCTAATACTATTTTATGACATATTTCTAACAATTAAAATCCTTGTATCGATTTTAGGATCCCATAGAGAATCATGGTAATGATAATAACATCTTATATTAATTAGTTTAATGTAAATGGAAATATAAAAAAACATGTACTGTTTACTAAAAAAATTTATAAAGAGTTATATATTATATAAATTTCACTTTAAATATTTACTATCAATCTAAAACTATTTCTTACATCATGATATTTTATTTATAATTTTTAGACATAAATAAATAAATTTAATTATGACATAATGATGATGTAGTGATTGATTCATTAATAAATGATTCAAATATAAGATATTATAAATATCTAAATAAAAGTAATTTAACTATTTTCGTGACATAAAAACATTTATTGTTGATAATTACATATTATATTTGAGGTAATTATTTTGGATCGAAATAATTAGGTCTTTATAAATTTATAAAAAAACCATTAATAAATAGTGTCCAAAATTGGCATAATTCATATATTAAAATATATAGTAGTTTATTAAATTATAATAAATTTCTAAAAAACTAAGATTCTAAGAATTGGATAATTAAATTTGAAATATTTTATAATTAAATTTTTTCGGTTTGTTTAATATGATATAGTAGTTACATTAACCAATAATGTGTAAATAACATGATATGACTCTCAAATTAAAAAGGATAATGTAAGGGTTAAACAAAAAATACCAGGATACAAAAAATATTAAAAATTTGTCTAAAAATTATTGTATAATGTGTATTTGAACTAAAATCATATCATATTCGAATTAACTGAGTTTTTGACCATTTTTGATTGAAAATTAATTTAAAATAAATTAATATTTCTAAACATTCCTAAAGTGCCCCTCTTAACTCTTATAAAAGGCCACCATATATACCCAAATAACTCACATCAATGAAGACACATGGATTATAAAAATTCATCTCAAATAATCCCCATACATACTGAACTTACACATAGAATCTATACCTTGGGCAGATGAAAATTCAATAAATCCATTTGTCTCAAATCAAAAGATGTTACCAGATTTAGAAGTAATTTCATTTATCTTGTTCCATTCATTTATTTTCCTTCCCCATTCCCAATTATTTTCTTATTAATTTATTATATAAAATAAGTGTCCTAAATATACTAGGATGTTTTTATGATAAGTATTTGAACTACATTTACACACACCATTATATGATGGATACAAACATATTGTTTCTGTATATGGAGAACTACTGCCTCAAAAAATTATGATTGCTCAATTTTCCTTAACATCTATAATAATCTCCATTATAATGCAAATATATTTATTTATGATATATATTATATTTATATTTTCTATATGATTATGTAATTTTTATTTAAAACATACATTTATTCATTCCATGATGTGTAAATTCGATAATTTCATTTGAGTAATGTGTGGACTACCGCCCCATCAAAGTTATATGACTTGTTCATTATATACATGGAATGTATACAGGAAATGTTTATTAAAACTATGTGACAAACATGAAATAAAAACATTAATTTTTTTTATAATATACATTTAGATCATTTGATTATTATTATTTTAGTATGAAAAAACAATGAAAGTAGAGTTCATGTATACGTACGACCTACAGTCTCTAGGAATGGTGAATATCATTTCATATTTCCAAATTTTATAGAATGAAATAAATACATATATAATGGATATATATGATATTTATATCAAGAATATCATTATGTATTTGATATAATATTGACTATACGTACACTTTACATCAAAATAAGTGCATTTTCTAACCCATGTAGAGAATACCCCCAAAAAGACCAATATTAAAATAAATAATTATTTAATTTTGATAATTTGGTAAAAATTGATATTGACGGAATAATAAAAATTAAATTTATTTAAATCCTATATAAATTAACATAATTTAATTATTCTAGAACAATAAGGAACATATGTGATGATTTAGACTCTAGGTAAGGTATTGCATCTCAATCTCCATTCTTTGAGGCATATCTTGTTGTCATGCATATTTAATATCCTATAATGTGTATATAAAACCATTTAAACTCATTAAAATCATAAAATAGTATATTCTCATTATATTTAATATTCAATTTAAAATTTATTCATTAATTATTTTTATTCAAGTGTTATTCATGTGGTAATGGACTCTTTTACTAAAACAGTAATTTCAAATTTTTTAATCATTATTCATGCAATAATATCTATTTCACACCCCTGTTTGAAATTTTTTTTTAATTTATATAGACATGAATATTTTAAAATGTTAATTTATTTCAATTTTTCAATGTTTTATAAGACACTTTGATTAAAAATCTATTTATAAAATTATTTATGTGGTTTTGGAGGTAGGTTGAATATTTATATTTCTTCGAATGATATATTGTGGTTTTAGAGTGGAAATGTTATTTTTACCTTATACTTGTTTTATTTTTTATGATTATTAAATTTTACATTTACATATGATGGGTGGTTATGTGATAAACTAATCAAAGGTGGTTACGTGAAAATCTAAATAACAAGTGGTTTCGTGATATACCAAGGACATGTTGTTATGTTACAAACTCCAATGCATTTGGTATGGAAGCAAACCTTATGGATATTAAATTTAGTGATATTCAAGGAATTAGAATGTATGTTTATTCCATTCAGTTATATTTATGTCCCAATGTCACCTTTATAATTTTTAGGTTTCTTTTCATAGGCTTTATGTTAATTTTTTTCTTTAAAAATTATATGCAATGAGCTTATATTCAATGATGATTTTTGATACCTTTTAAATGTTTATGGTATTACATTATGATAATGTTTTCACAGTTTACATGTTTCCTTAAGAATTACATTTTTCTTTAATTAGGTATCCTTTACTAAGAATTTTATTCTCATACCATGTTTTTGATATTTTTTCACAGGACCAAAATGAAAAATAGAGTGAAGGCTGGGATCAAGGAATAGTTAAGCTGTTAAAATAGAAAACTATGCCATGTTTCTTTTTAAAGAGTTTTTGGATTAATTAAAAAACAGTATGGATTAGAAGTTTCCACTTGTAATATTCATGTTATTATGCATCATTTATGATCTAACTCTTGATAGTTATAAACTAGATAATATCATTTTCTTCAATTAAAGTTATATTATTTACTTATCTTAAGATTAAGAAAGGATTAAGGATGTGGCCTTATAATTGGAATCATTGGCCGATGTATATAATATTATAGGTCAGGGTGTTATTTAATTATAAGTGACATGTTTTATATAACCACAATGGTTAGAATATTAAAAATAATCATAGTTATTTTAGATAAATTGAATGAGTTTAAGAAAACAAGAACAAGTATATCTTTGTGTTTAACCTTCTCAAAAGATATTATATGATTATTTTAATGATATAAATGCACTAATATTATTTTTATTAAATGGATGAATCTAGTAGGCACACATGAAACAATGGATGTGAATGAAACTATGGTGGTTTTTTGAATAAGAAACTGAATGAAATGGGATATGCAATGACAACTCTTGTCGTTATTCATAACAAACTATTTGGAGTCATGATTGACCACTAAATCCTTGGTTATTTTTCTCAGGCATAATATATGTGACGAATTAATACCTATGGATTTTATGTATTAATAACAAAGGTATGTAAATTCAAAGGCCTATGTGTCATGAAAGTGAAAGAGACACCTAGGAAAATTATACAAAGGTACAAGAAGATGTTATATATGTGGTAATTAAGGTCATAATGTAGTAAAATGTATTAAAAAAGGAGTTTTTTAGTTGGATCCATGAAAGGGAAAGTAGTTATATCTGAGGGATCAATTGAATATTTTAAATTTTCTGTTCATGGTTATTATACAAATATATGACCAAAGAAGATGTTTCATGAATGGGATCATTTGGACCATAAAAACATATGATTACCAATAACTAATTCCATTTCAATTGAAGATGAGGAAACTGAAAATGACCTATAAATGGTATGGATTATATCTTAACACATGTTTGGACATTATTAAAATTGCATGAAATTAGGAATTATTTTTTTCGAAAATAATTATAAAAGAATAATATGGAAAAACATGTATAAAGGATCATGAAAAATGATCGATGATTAACATATATATATTTTAGATATTTAAATGTTATGATGGATATATGGATGTTGATATTTTTTAATTGTATAAATTATAAGATTAATTTAGAAGACTTCTTGTATTTGTAATCCATATGTTTGTTATATTAAAATATTAATTGACGATTAATTGTGCTAACTTTTGTGGATATAGTTATAATGAACCATTAGGGTTTATATGATCATTATATTTGATGAAATTATGGGTTAATACTTTTGGGATGCAAAATATGAGGTATGAGATAACGTTTGACGTTAAATAATGTTATGGTTATTTTTAGGGAATTTTTATCATTTTTTAGAATGTATAAAAATTATATAGTTTCTGAAAAAGGAAAACATATAGACCATGTAAAAACCTTTCATGTCAGAAAAAGATACGGGAATCGAACCCACCAACAAAGTGAGTCTGGGATTTATTTTCCACCACTGGACTATGTGAAGTCCTTGGTTAGAAAGACTTATTCGTTCAGTTAAATAATTTAGTGAATCCAGAATAAGATGATTTTGGGAACATATATTTAATCAAATGGATATCCATAGTATAGGAAAATTATTTTCTTATTACGTGTTAATGGATATTTTGGAAGACGTTCTCCCTTTTGGGAACACAATATGACTAAGGAAAATAGAATAATTTGTGATTTCATTTGAAGAGTAATAGATAAATCTTATTATAGAAGAATAATTATTTTTATTATAGACATATGATGATTTGGGTTATTTATGGAAATTATTAACCTATCATAGAGAATATATGAGTAAGATAATTACTTTCCAATACTAGAGATTAAGTGTAGTTGATGTTATTTGGTGATAAATGTTATGATTTTTCATGTAATACTATGTTATCACGTTCTTTAGAATTTAGGATTTTAATTTTAGTATTTATTATTTGGAATAATTTTTAGTAAAATTGTGTGTAGAATTGTCTTTATTTAACATTGGGTACAGTTTTTTGAATTATCGTGATTATGAGTAGTATTTTTTTAAAAATAATTATCCTTTTCTGGGATTATATAATCTCATACTAAACATTTTGGGTTTGTTTAAGATCTAAAGATTGTGGAAATATATATTTCATCTTTTGTGGACTATCTGATTCTTTAGAAATTTAATTTAACACTTTATGTGTGACTAAGTCATCTTGAATGCACATCATTTGGAGAAAAGATTTGTTTGTGGTATAAATTTATAAAACGATTAAACTATACATGAAAGTAATTATATTTCATTATTTTATTATCCGATATCATAAATGATTTACTCAACTTTATGAAAAGTAACATAAAACTTAAAATATTTCAGTTTACATTTCTTAATAGGGAATCAACAGAATGTTTAACTCATCGTATGTTTGTTGTTTTAATGTGGTTATATTTCTCCTGATATTGCATTATATCACTCTCCAATAGATCAAGATCATTTGTATGTCATCAATATCCTTGTATTTATACATTTAATCCTACCATGTGTTTTCTCGGGTGACCTTTTTAATTTTTTTCTATTTGTTTAATGTGATAGTTTTACAAACTCTTTTTTTGATGTGGTATTTTCAATAATGTTTCCACGCCATATTTTAAAATTCTAAGGATATTATTTCTAAATGTGAGGGAATGATGTATTGACCCATGTATTTGTTGACTAATAATTTTTCACATCTATTAATATTTTTGAAGAATATATTAAATTTACGATAAAGAGTGAAAGTTATCTGCTTTCATACTCGAAACAAAATAACATGTTTCTTCAAAAACATATGTTGCACACAACATTGAGCTATACCAAAAAATTAAAATAATAATATTATTATTCTAAATAGTATTTAACTTCTAGACGTTGTATTTGAAAGAAATAAACTATGTGACTAGAATATGATTATACAAGTTTTTTGAATGATTTTATTTTTATCTAGGAAATTTTAATGGTTTAAAATGAGAATAAATCCAATTTTAAGCATAAAATACTCTAATATTTGGAAAATGACCAGCTTACAATCTTTTGATGGAGAACTGCTTTTAAATATTTTTTTTAAAAATTTATATTTAATATTTTTACAATTAAATTGATTCTTTATAATTGAAACTTCAATATTTATTTTCGATTAAATTTTTGTAATTTTCAAGTAAAATTCATATTTTTACAAATACTAACAACACTGTGTTATAATTTAAATCTACATTGTCATCTAATTTATTTTTATAGTATTTTTATTATTTAAATTTTATTTAATCTATAATTGGGATATTTTTTATCATTTAATATATGTTTGTTCCATAGAAGTAATTTCCTACATAAATTTGATATGAACACATGCCAATATTTTTATAGTTATTACTACATAATACCCCCATTATAGTTTTGACAACGAGAATTATCTTTAAAATAATTATTGAATATTATATGTTTTTAATTTGAAATAATAGACTCCATATTTGAAATCAGAAGGAATATCTTGTGTTAATATGTAGCCTTTATTTTTGGACATTATTAATATTAACAATAGTAATTATTTTATTTACCATTGTTAAAGGGTAAAGCTAGTAAATAAGATTAAAAATTAAACTTATTATAACATTCAACTACCCTAACACATGTTCTGATCCTATTGTATGAGGTATTTCCAACCATGGGCATCCTTGGTTCCATTTTAGGTCCCCATAGAGCTGCTTGGTTGTGATAATGACATGTTATATTAATTAATTTAATATAATGTAAAATATAACATAAACATGTTTATTTTACTAGAGAAATTATATGGGGTTATATAATTAATATCATTAACAATAAATAGTGATTAAAAACATAAAAATATTTATTAATTCATGATATTTTATTTATATTTTTTAGACATTATATAATAAAATTTATTCATGATATAATTATGATGTAGTGATTGATTCATTATCAATGATTTAAAATAAATAATATTATAAATATTAATATAAATGTATTTTTATTATTTTTATTCCATCCAAAATGTTTTTGGAGGATATTGACACACTAGGTTTTATTTAATGCATTTGTTTCAAAGTAATCAGGTAGTTATAATTTTAAATAATTATCAAGTATGAATAGTCACCAAAATAGACATAATTTAAAAATTAAAATATAAAATAATTTATAAAATGATATTAAATTCTAGAAAAGTATATTATTCATCCAAATGGTTAATATAAATCAAAATATTTAATAAATAAATTTGTTTGGGTCGTTTGATGTGACATGGTAATTTCATTAACCCACAATGTGTAAAAAACCTGATATAACATTATGATGAAAATGTTTTAAATAATTGTAAATCTAAAATGATAAGGATAATAAAATATTCCAAACCTACTTAAAAATTATTTTATGATGGTAATTGAAACCAAAATCATGTTATATTATAATTACATTAATTTTGGACATTTGGTAATCGAAATTGAATTTATAATAAATTAATATTTTGAGACATTCCAAAAGTCCCCCCCTTCCCCCTCATAAAAGGCCTCTAACTCTACCCACATAAATCACCCCTCTCAATCCCCTTGGATCATAAACATTTACCTCAAATAAGCTCAAAACATCCCTACCTTCCTTATAGAGGACGTAATGTCATGACCCATCCCAATGGGGCCTGCATCATGACTCCCCAATCCCACTTTCAATAGGCCAGGGGCCCGTGAGAAGCAAAAAGTCAGCATATTACTAACATGGGAGGCATTGCCTATGTACATGTACACATGCACACATCTGTAATCCCACAAATTTGTAAATGTACAAAAATAACTAGGGAACAAAATGCATGCATATAACTAATCCCATCCAAACCAGTATAACAAAAGTAATGTTCAAAAAGTAAAATGAGGCCGGAATACATGGCAACACAAACACGAGTATGAAAAATTAAATGCCGAACCTGTAAGAAAAAAAATGTATTGGGTCTGCTTCACATAGATGTAGGAACACCTCAGCTTTTTGGGAACATAGAATGGTTGGTCTAGTCCTTATCTTCACTAGCCTTGGATAAAAGGATGCTCATCTTCACAAGACCCGACACATGCAGGAAAATATTGTGTAGGGGTGAGTTCTAAAATACTCATTACAGGACATCGAAAGGTACAAAGAAATACAAGAAGTATGGTTATTTTTAGCACTATATAGTATATGTATAATGAACATATAATAGGAGTGAAAAAATCAGATATACATGAAATGAAAACCCAAAATCTAGAGAAAATTCACATAACCGCATACTGCAACTAGGGAATTAGTTTAAGGGTTCCACAGATCACTCTTATAGAAGAACACACTCCACGAGTCTGATGGTCCTAGTGAAAATTTTCTATGAAATATTGTTCATTGGGAAAGGATATGAGAGATAGATACACTCATTTCGGGTGAACACACTCCTTAGTGGAAACATATCATAATACACAGAAGAGGATCACTGCCAGGGCCTTGGAGGATACCATGAATCATCCGGATTCAGCTGCTATATAGCGGATCCTAATCCCATGGGAAGAGTCACATCGATACCTTACTCCACCTATGGTCAATAATGGATAGAGGATCTCGCTCAAGACCTCTCGGAGGGATACCTGAATCTATCCCAGAATGTCATGTTGATGGGATCATAATCTATTTGATGGAAATTATTCATTACCTTCGAGAAAAAGGGGAAGTATCCCAAAAACAATTAAATGAAAAGGAGGAAAATAAGATCAAGCCATTTACTGAGAAGTACACTATGTGTTGAATTGTTACACGCCGTGTCTTACGACCCTGGGTACTGGCCGTGTACAAAAACCTGTGTCATAAGGCTTTTCATGTAAAATACAACTACACGATGTGTTCAAAGGATCAACCGCCATGTCAAAGTATCAGGTATATGATCATATACGCTAGAGATGTGCCTGTACAGGGCCTCTACCCATTTATTCCAACCCATGTAATCATCACACAGGGTGACCCGCGTTACTGGCCTCGTATGCCAGTGTGGTGGAGTACACGTTCTGTACTCCACCCCATGTCTGTGTATCATCTGAGATATAAACTAAGCCCCAAGAAAATACCCACACATTGTGTTCTTTGAGGAGCATTCCATTTCTTCGCCTCAAGCAACGTAGAACCCTAGCCGCCACATAACCGGAATCACATGACATGTTCTTCGGGCTACACACTGTGTGTTCTAGAAATTTGTAGAATCAAAATTTCTTCGCCGACGTACCTCCAGTGATGCCCATTCATCTATACGGCCACCTGATCATCACACAAATCTAGTGTTGATATCTCCCCGACACCACAAGGCTGTTTTCATGGGTTTCTGGCATTTTATTGGCCCCAATAATACATACTGATTTACCAGCATGAAGAATGACTAAAGGATGAGAACTACTAAACCATGTCTATCTGTCCATTGTTATCATCTTTGCACTTCAATTGGTTCCTCACGAGATGAAATATCTATTTGGGATTATTGCGATAAGAAACATGTGCCCAACGATTCCTCGTTCAGGTCACGACGAAGAACACGAAGAACACGAGGAAGAGGGAGGACGAAAACAAAACTACAATGGTAGAATGAACCCCCTCTGTCATTCACCATGGAATTAATCCTGTTATATTAGAAATATTAAATGTATCTAATTAAAACATTAAACATGACATGTAAATCCCAGGGACAAACCCGAGAAATATTATCCCTCCCACTAGAACAGTGTTATGTGGGTCAACCAGTAAGTGGGATGATCTGAATTCATCGTTGAATTAAAGAACGGGGAATAAAAAATATCTAAAACACAACCACAACATCGAGAATATATCGATTTATGATGAAGGAAATTTTATGCCTTCATCGTCGTGATCCTCCAAATCCAATGGAGAAACTATTTACACATTTGATCTATGTCGTTATTCACTGAGAGAGATCTTCAATGCTATAATAAGTTCTCTCAATTTATCACAAGAATAACAATCTATGAACCCATTAAAAGGAGAGAACTTGTTTTAGTGTTCCATCGTGATACAACATTAATTAGTCATTATTGCTGTTTCTGAGTCATTATGGCGTGGCATTAATTTTTGAAATAGATACCCTATCATTGAACTACAACGAATGTTTCAAAATAAAATAAAATAATCATTTTTTATATTATTTTACTAAAAACATAAAAAAATTAACTTTTCCCCCGACCTGTGCTAGTCAAGGATAGCCCAGTTATTTGGTAAAGCTGCTGTCTCTAATGTAACAGTGCCATTGGATATTTAATCTAGGAATCCATTTGGAAACATCCACAATTGTGGACACCCGCCAATTCACTTAAAATAAAATGATCAAACCAGCATTTCAGGCTCACCGGGCCTCAGAGTAATGTGTCTTCCTTGTTCTTGGTCAAATAATAATTCCATGTAATATTTCAAAATGATACATAGAAAATATGAGACACCACATTCTCCCCACCTTGGGGATCTGCTTCCACAAAAATACTGAACAATGGATACTAAAAACGATGTGGTATTTTCCATGGATATGAGCCTCCCACTACCACATGCTCTCTTAAAGATTCCTGTGTTTCCACTGGATGCACACCAAGGGAATAAATCACCCCTGAAGGATCCTCTTCTGCTGATCTATGATCTCCACTAGGTACTCATCAAAGGTCGCTCCATCCTTGATGTCCATCTCTCCTTAGTCGATGATGTGATATAGGTCAGGAACATACCTCCCCAGCTGTAACATGTGAAAGACATAATGCACCTGGTGTAATAGTTGTGGTATATCTAGGTGGTATGGCACCCCACCAACTCTATGATGTATCTAGAAGGATCAATGGAACCTTAGAGATAGTTTTCCGCCTATCCCAAATATCTTTATCCCTTATCGAGGTGAGACAAAAAAGAATACATGGTATCATTTATCAAACTCAGTAGTGGTCTATCGCCTATTATAATAAATCTTCTACCAGATCAATGCAGTCTCCATCTACTCCTGGATGATCTGCAACTTTCCTGTGGGAGATCGCATGAAATTCTAGACCCATGAGTGTTGACTCTCCGATGTTAGTACAGAAAAGTGGTGACCAACAGGGTCTCCCATATAAATCCTCGATAAATTCCATACCAATTGTGGAGTGGTAACTATTATTGTACAAAAAATCAACTAGTGTAAGGTGGTCCTCCCAACTATGACCAATGTGCAAGCCACATGCTTGAATCATATCTTCGAGAACACGTGTGGTCAACTGCATATGACCTTCTATCTAGGGGTGGAACACTATGCTCAAGCGTAATTGAGTCCAAAAAACCTCATGCAATCCATTCCACAATTGGGATGTGAAGTAGGAATATCAATCTAAGACCATTGTCAAAGGGAATCCATGAAGCCGAACTATATCCTATATGTAGATGAATCTAAGGCTATCTATGAAATTCGACTCCCTAATGGCTATGATGTGGTGTGACATGGTGATTCATTCAATGATCACCCAGATGAAGTCATTCCACTTTGATATTCGTGGAAATACTATCATGACGTTCATTGATATTCCATCCCACTTGCACTATGGATCTTCTTTGGGTTAGTTAACCTTGCTAGAACCAAGTGCTCAGACTTCACCTGTTGGTACAAAAGACCACAAGAAACGAACTCTGATACATCCTTCTTCTTACCTGACCACCAAAACTACATTATGAGATCCTAGTACATCTTCCCCACACCAGAGTGTACTTCCAAGGAGTATTCATGAAACTCTATAAAGATCTACTCCTTCAATGGCACTGGTACAATAGTGCATCCCCTAAAAAAACAATGTACTCCTCACCTTGAAAATATCCAACAAGAGCATGTCTTATCAAAAAATAAGAATGTAATGCCTCACAGTCGACATCCCTTAACTATACCATCCTTACTTAGTGTAAGAGTGGAGGGGTGATAACCATCGACTGAAGGTACGCCACATCCTCACAATCCAAAACAGATACCTTTAAAGAGGAAAACGGTTCAGTCAGCTCACTCAACATCGGTGTGCTCGATCTCCTATTAAGAGCATCGTCTCCATTATTCCACTTCCCTAGAGTATTGGGGATCTCAAAATCAAATTCTTTGAGGAACACTATTTAGAGACATTGTCTCAGATTCAGATCCTTCTACGAGAAGATGTATTTGAGGATCTTGTGGTCAGAGTAGATGATAAGCCACTCTCTCATAATGTAGTGTCATGACATCTTCAATGTGGAGACTACTGCTGCCAACTCGAGATCATGGGTAGCATATTTCATATCATGTGGCCTAAGCTATAGAGAACCATATGCAACCACTACCTATCCCTACATAATGACACAGGAAAGCATGGTCCTTGATGCGTCGCCAAAAACAATGTACTCGACACCATCCTCCAACAATCTCAAAATTGAGGTGCTCGTCAAACTGTGCCTCAGCTGCTCAAAAGCCTATTAGAACTTCTTCATCCACATGAAAGGTTGAACCTTCCTTGTATATTATGTCATCAGTGCTAATACCCCAGAAAAAATTTTAATTAATCTATGGAAATATTCTACAAACCTAAGGATGCTCCGCACCTCTGTTACGCTTCGAGGTGGCTCCCATGCGAACAATGCCTCCACCCTAGCAAGGTCCACAACTACTCCATCTGTTCAGATGAAATTTCCCAGAATGTAGAAATCCTGAATCTAGAACTGGAACATCAAAAGTCTCCCATAAATCAAATGCTCTCGGAGTATGTCTAGAACCTTCCACATGTGTCTCACGAGCTCCTCCTATGATGTAAGGTACAAAAAGAAGAAATTCATGAAGACCACTACGAACCAGTCCATGTATAGTTGGATGAGCCAGTTCATAAGTCCCATGAACACTACGGGGGATTTCTTTATTCCAAAATCCATCACCAAGTACTCATAGTGACTATATTGGAAACTAAAAGATTCTTTTAGTGTATCCTAATTCTGTAATCGTAACTGGTTGTAACATGATCAAATGTCATCCATCAAGAACCATTGTTCCCATAATAGATGTTCAAAGAGTTCATCAATCGTCGATAGAGGATACCTGATTTTCACCGTCATTAGGTTCATGTGCTAGTAATCATCGCAAATCCACAAAATCACATCTTTCTTCTTGGAAAACAAAACTAGGACAACCCTGGTTGAAACATTGGGTCTTACGAAGAACCTATTATACAAATCCTCAAACTGTACTCTCAACTCATGAAGGACTAATAGATACACATGATATGATGGTTTGGAAATCGATGTTGTCCTGTGGTGTAAATCGATGTAAAAGTAAATCTCCTAGAGGGTAGGTGGACTGAGAACATCACCGGGAAATAAGTTCTTCTAGTATGCCACTACTTATCGGAACTCGATGATCACAACATCTACTACTCAAATTGTAAGGCTATAAAACTCATGAGTGATCAGATGGACACTCTTATGCATGATCCTATCATCTGCTGTATGAGTCTCTTTTTCACCGATAAAGGAAAACATTTTCCCATCACTGCAGACACACTACACTTTTCGCCTAATGATGTCAATATAGGAACAGACCGACAATAGCCAATCCTTACTGAGAATGTTTTCGTAAGGCCTCAACACATTCAATACGAGGTTCCAACATAAACTCTTTCCCCCAATGGTAAGATCACATTTTCTACAAAGGTGTGTGATAATCGAGTCTCCTAACAAAGGGGTCTCAATGTTTAAGGGTCGAGTCAATGGCTCCACCAGAATCATAAGGAATCACACAAGTCATGTGGTGAGGAATGAATGACCAGAACCTATGTCTAGAAGTAAGAAAAATAAGGTATAAAACACATTTATCATACTTAAGATCACCCTTGGAGTCCCTGGTTCGTACACCTCGATTGTATGAAGATGTCACCTCCCCTGTCCCCCAGCCCCCTGAGCCTACTGTTGACCTCAAAGGGGTGGTGGGAATAGATTAGAGATCCTGCCACCACATGCTGCTCTCAGTTCCTCTGCCGCATTTACCACCAGGAGGTATTGTCTGCTCTAATCACAAAATCATCCTCTATGATCCATCCACTCCTTCTCTATCAACAGATCGATGGGTCAGACAGTCTCTATTGAGATGTTCCCTACCATCACACGAGTAGCATCACCTCTTACTAGGTAGACTTGATCCAACCTGAGTGCCATAGACTATTTACCCCCTATCCAAGGTCCTCCTGTGACGTCTCTCACATCTTGATCAGTTTTCCTGATGTAGGCTCCCTACAGTTGAAGTCTCTCCACCTGTCTGTCGTCTCCTAACTGTCATTGGTTGTCTCTGCTCTTCCAAATATCTCTCAATCACCAATTCTAGCTCGATAACACTAGCATATGTCCAAATGCATAGAGGTGCGACAGAATCTCGAATGTACCTCCACCGACCTTGATTGCTGCTTGGAGCTCTATTGTACTGATGTTGTACCATATCCATCGAGTACATGGCAAGGTTGGTTAACCTCGTTGAACAATACTCTACCATCATACTTCCCTTTTGGAAACGAATAATCTCATATATGTGCACAACTCTTATCATATCTGGGTATACCTCCATCCGGAAGAGTCGCACGAACTCCGTCCATGAAAGAGTCTCCTCGTCGTGATTCTGTGGGGGATGACTCCCCCATTTTTCTATGGATCCCTAAATAAGTCCCACTCCCAAGATCACATTCTGGTAAGTTGGTGACCTCATGAGATGGAAAACACTAGTCACCACCTCAAGTTAGTCCTCAACCGCTTGGGGGTCGGGCTCACCTCAGATCTTTAGGGGTCATTTTATTTGGAACTCTTGGAGTGCGCTCTGCCTGCGCCCCTCATTTTTGGGTACTACAGGTACCACAGGCTGCTCCACTAGTGGTCGGATATAATTTGTACCACTATGAGGTAACACATGGGAAATTGATATATGTATCGAAGCCTCCATATTGAGGGGGTCAACATTTTGATCGAGCTACTAAATCCTAAATAAACTTTTTCATGACGTCATCATGTATGACAACAAGATGTACCATGGTCAATGATTATATCTGGATAGCTGAGAAAAACGACATGAAAAACACAACCCATTCCTATATGATCCCTTTACAATTATTTTACTTCCACTAAACTAGTTTTTTCATCCACAGAGTTGAAAAAAAGGTTATCAATGTCTTGGTGTGTGGATACGTTAGTTTCCCACACCATCAATGGAGTCTCTTTCCATAAATTTGATCTCAAAGACTTATCACTATTTTACCAACTCAGAGACTCTTGGTCCAATGGTAGAACCAACCTCCATCTGATACCGCTCTGTCGCGACCCGTCCTAGTGGGGCTCGCACTGCAACTCCCCAAGTATACCTCAAGTAGGACTGGGGTTAGTCAATAGCACTGGGCAGAAGTATTACTAATATCGGTGGCATTTCTTAAGAACATGTACACATGCACACATCTCCAGAAAAAAATGATGAAATTTAAAAAACAGGCAATGGACCAAAATGAATGAATTCAATTAAACCCATCCAAATGTTTACATCTTAAGTATTGTGTAGAATGTAAAATTAGGCCAGAATACAAGGAATCAAAAACAGAAGTCTGCAAATAATAAATTCGAACTTGTAATCACAAGGAGGTACTAGTAATAATGCATGTAGCTGTAGGAACACCTCGGTATGTTGGGTATATAGAAAGCATTATCTGGTCCTGGTTCACCCAGGACTCCATCAAAAGTCCAATCATCTATAAAATACATGAAACTTGTGTGAAAATCCCATTCAATGGTGAGTATAACAATACTCAGTAGAGGATCCCAAAATCCAAAAAAAAAAACAAAAAGTAAGGGTACAATCATATCTACATAGCATATGTCTAGTGAACATATAATAGAAGAGAATCAATATATATATACTCGATACCCTGGCCTGAATCCTAGAGACAAGTCACACAATCGCATTCCACCGCTAGGGATTCTGTTCAATGGTTCAACGAAGCACTAGCGTGGGAGAACTCACTCCATGAGTCTGATAGTCCAGATGATGTATGTTCGACAAGTACAGTTCATCTGGAAAGATAACGAGACATAGATACATTCCTTCTAGGAGAACACACTTCTGAGCAGGAACATATCACGATAAAGAGACGAGGACCATTTCCAAGGCCTTGGAAGATACCGCGACTCCTCTTGATTCAATTGCTAAGTAGAGGATCAACATCCTATGGGAATAGTCACGTCGATACCCGACTCAACCTAGGTTCATGAATGGAATGAGGATCTAGCTCTGGGCCTCTCCGAGGGATACATTAATCTATCTATGAATGTTTGGCTGATGTGATCATACACCTATTGATGGAAATGATACATTAAATTCAAGGAAAAGGGGAACTAAACCAATTGAAACTTGACTATAAAATGGTAAACATGAAGATAAATTCATATACTGAGAAGTACATGGTGTTTAGAATTATCACACGCCGTGTATTTTGACCTTGGGTAGTGCCCCTGTACAACAGTCTGTGTCATAAGGATTTTCATGTAAAATACCACTACACTATTTGTAGAATGGATCACATGTTGTGTCAACGTATCTAGGGTCTGTTTCGTGTACACTGACCTTGTTCCCCTATATAAACACAACCCATGTATACCAACCCATGCAATCGACACATGGGGTGATGCACATTACTAGCCCCATATAGCTGTGTGGTAAAGTAAATGGCGTGTACTCCACCCCATGTCCATGTGTTTTATGAGATACATGTTGAGTGCCATGTAAGAACCTACATGCCATGTTCTTTGAAAAATAAACCAGGTCATTTACTCATGTACCGCAGAACCCTAGCTGCCACATAGCCGGACCCAGATGGTGTGTTCTTCGAGATACAAAAAATGTGTTCATGAAATTTCCAGAATTGTAAGTCAGTCTCCATCACGCCTCCAGTGACACCGATTCTTCGATCTGACAACCCGATCGCCGCGAAACACCATGGTTGAGGTTTTCCTGACAGCGCAAGGCCATTTTATAGTGTTTTGAGCCTCTAATAGGCCCTGAAAATATGTATTGATTTACCTTCGCGAATAACACTTGAAGGACGAAATATCTCGAACCATGTCGATTCGTCTGCCTCTACCGTTGTCGCAACTCTGCTTGGTCATCACAATGTTGGATCTCCGTTTTGGGATCGTTGCACCACAAAACAGGTTCACAATGATTCCTCATTCATATTCCTGTAAAGAGTGGGAATAACGCATGGAAGAGGGTGGAATTTAACAAATCATCAAATGAGGAACGAGCCTCCACCTTTGTTCGGTGTGACGTTAATCTACACCCATTAGAACAATTGAATAAGGTAAATTAAATCATAAAACATGATTGATGAAATACCATGAACGAACCCAAAAATGAAAATACCTCCCACTAGAATAGAGATGAACCGGTCAACCAGTTCATGGGTTGATCTGCATTCATCATTTAATTAATGAATGATGAAGAAAGAATCTAAACCACAACACAACCTCGAGAATGGATTGATTAATGACAAAAGAAATTATTCTACCATCATCCTCAAGATCCAATAACCCTATTGGTGCAACGATTCACACTTTTTATTTACATCTTTTATCATTGATATGACTCTCTAAATATCCATGTTGATCTTTGAATTTTTCAATATGTCATGCATCCGATTAATCCATTAAAAGGAGGGAATACATTTTAGTGTTCCATCACACTACAACATTAATGAGTTAGCATTGTGGTTTTTGTTTAATTATGGCGTGGAATTAATTTCTGAAATTATTGCCCAGTCATTGCACTGTAATGAATTTTTCAAAATTAAATATAGCAAACTTCTCTTTATTATATTTTATTTTACTAAAAAATTAAAAAATTAACTATTTCCCATGACCCGCGTCGGTTGGGGTTCGACCCGTTATTAGGTAAATTTGTCGACCCAAATGTAATAGTTCCCTGCAATATTTAATCCGGGCATCAGTTTGGATACTACCACAACTACACACTCTCACCCTCACATTTTACATAAAAATTTCAAACCACCATTCTAGGCACACTGGGACTTGGAATTACGTGTCGTCTCTATGCTTGGTCCCGTAATAATTCCATATAAAATTTCAAAATTACACATGGAATATCTGAGACATTACAATTACCTCGAATTGAAGTCAATTCTAGTTATCCTTTTAGCTCAAATCAAATGAAGTTACTAGATTTTGAGTAATGTATTATCTCATGTTACATTTCTTTATTTTACTTCAACAATCCCAACAACCTCGTTTTTTTATTACATAAAAAAACAAGTATCATCATTATAATAGGATGTATTTAAGAGATGGGTTTGATCTTCACTTATACACATCCCCATCTAATGGATTCAAACATACTGTTTTTGTCTAAGAAAAACTACAACCTCACAAAACAATGATTTCTCTATTTTCCCCTAAAACCTATAATAGTGAAAATTATGATGAAAAAATATTTATATATGATATATATTATATTCTTATTGTCCCTTTTATTCTATAATTTATTTGAGGAAGTGTGGAGTATCGACCCCACAATGTGATATGACTCGTTCATTATATAAATGGAATGTATAAAGGATGGTTTTATCAAACATATGAGAATAAAATGAAATAAATATAATAATAATATTATAATATAAATTTATATAATATTATAATTATTCAATTTTTATTGAAAGAAATTAATTTATCATTCAGGCTTACGTATGGCCTACCGGCTCCTTGAACATTACATTCCATTTCTTATCTCCAAATGTGATGGAATCTTATAAATACTAATATAATAGAAACATATGATATTTAAATAATTAATATCATTATGGAGAAGATTTAATTTTGACTACATGTACAATTAATATCCAACCATGTTCATTTTCGACAGAAGAATATAATACCCTCAAAACGACCGATATTAACTTAAATAATTATGTAATTTTTATAACATGCTAATATGTTATTTAAAAAGAATAATAAACCTGAAATGGTTATGAATCAAGTATAAATTAACATATTTTACTTATTCAGGAAGATAAAAGAACATAAATTAAAATGCAGACTCAAGATAAGGTATTTCGTCTCAGTCTCCTTTCATTGAGCCATATTTTGTTGTCATCCTCATTTTTTATCCAATAATGTGTATATAAAAACATTTTGACATTTTATGACATGAATTAGTATATTCTCATGATATTTATTATTGAATTTAATTATATTTTTAATAATTTAAATTCATGTGTTTTTTGAGTCATAAGGGACTCCTAAACTAAAACATCATTTTGAATGTTTAATTATTTATTAATTTAACAAATTATATTTAATTTCCATGTTTAATTTTTTTTTGAATTTATATAGACATTAATGTTTATAAATGAAAATTTATTTCAACTTTTCAATGTGGTATGAGATAAATTGATTTAACGGTTTCTTTATTAAATGTTATAAATGGTTTTGTATATGGGTTGAATATTTATATATATTCAAATTATCTCTTGTGGGTGCATTATGGAGATTTTAATTTTTTTCCTTTACATTTGTTTTATGTGTTATTATTATTAAATGGATCATGGAAATTGGATGGGTGGTTATGTGATTAAACAATGATTGGTGGTTTCACGATAAACAAGTTGACATGTGGTTCTTTGGTATAACAAGGACGGGTGGTTATGTTACAACCTCTAATGTATTGGGTATGGATGTCGGACGTATGGCTATTCCATTTAGTGATATATATGGATGTCGACCATATTGTTATTCCATTCAATTATTTTTATGTCCCATCTAACCTTTATAAATTTTATGTTGTTATCTATGGGCATTCTGGTAATATTTTGGTTAAAAAAGGTTAAGCAATGATATTATATTCAGTGATGTGTTTTTTCTACTTCTTAAAGGTTAATTTTACTACTTTAAGATAATGTTTTCATTGTTTACATGTTTTTTAAAGACAAAAGGTTTTCATTCATTTTGTATCCATTACTTATATTTTTATGATCAGTCATATTTTTGAAAATGTTTTCATATGATATAAAAAAATATAGTCTTGGAGGGAATAATGGAAATAATAAGCTGTCACAACATGAAACGATGTCATTTTTTTGTTGATAGTGACTTTTGTTTTATAAAAAATATATTGAGTAGAAGTTTTTACTAGTAATATTTATCTTTTTATTTATCAGTTAAGACCAAATTTTCTATATATCTAAAGCTGATAAAGATACTCGATGTGAATTAAAGTTAAAATATTTACTTATCTCATGATTAAGTAATGTTTATGTCAAGGGACTTATAACATAAATACAAAATTACTTGTTATTTGAGAAAAATAAAATCAACATGTTGACCCATTTATGAAAAAAAATATTATACCACTAATGGGTTCAAAAAAATCATTTAATTACCATATTAGTGGATAAAAACATAAATAATTTCCCACTCTATATTCAATAGTTTGAAATGATTAAAAATGATGATAATAAATCTAAGTTTACCTATAATAAATATTCCTACACCTTGAATCCTCAATTCTATACACAATATATAATTTTTGATAGAGGCCAAAAATTGAAAACCATATAGATATCACATCTATAGGTGATACACCATTCAGTGGATACATTATCGTGTTAAGTGGATCCTACATTCTTCATATGGGTTTTATCCCTATTATGATTAATATGAATAAATAATTTAAAAGAAGTGATATTTTACTAAAAAATTGCATTATGGTTTTTAAAAAATGAAGCAAAAACATTCCTTTTTATAGGAAAATCTTCACAATCATCATTAAACAAATAGTGTCAACCTTATTGAGATTCATCTTAGGGAACTCATATGCTACAATGAGTTTGATTGGAATGAAAAGTATTTTTAACTATTAAAAATTTTGACTCATGATTTTTAATCTATTAATAAATCTATCTCAATGATTTATAACTACTAAAACACCAAATAATATGTAATCTAATGCATAGATGGTATATCATTTATTACAAGCCCCCATTATAATCTACGATGACATATAATTGTAATCTATGATACGTGAATCAATATAAAACTGTGTTAAAATAAAATTATAGAATAAAATAAAATATGAAATAAAATTTTCCATATTTCCATATTTACTAATCCTTACACATCACCCTATAATTCAAATTTACAAATGGAAAGGAAAGATAATGTATTATCTCCTAGTAAATAATTTCATAATGGGACCAATTCCAATTGTCTCCTGAAAATTTTATATTAATTATATATCTTGAGTTTTAAAAGGGTTGAAGATTTTACATATCAACTAGTCAAAAATGAAAATCTTATATATCATCCTACATATTAATAACCTGTCAAAATTTACCAACAAGAATTATAATGAATAAAATAATTAATAAAACATTTAATAACATTTAAAAAATAATTTAATACTTCCAAAAATTAAAATGAGAAAATATTCCAATAAATGTTATTGGGATAATAATTTTGAAAATTGAAAACATTCATTCCAAAATAAATACTATTAAAATAAAATTTAGTAAAATACGTCTATTAAAATATTACTAAAAAATAAAAATAATATTTCAAAACGAACACATAAATTTAAGAAAAAACATTCATTATGTAAGAAAAAGAAAATTACAATTTAAAGAATGTGATTTTTATTGAAAATTGGAAATAGCTAAATAATGTTTCAAAAATAAATCATATTATCACAAAAATCAACAAATTTAACAAAAAAATTAATATGGGAAACATGTATATATTTAAAAAACATAAAATTCCACAAACCATTGTTCATTTATTTTACTCAATAAATAAATTACACATATCCAGAAAAAGAACATTTCATATAAAAAATGCTCATTTATAATTCCAATTCTGATGTTATTTTTAAAAGATTTATAATCAATGAAAAATATTTAATAAAAAATGAATGATTTATCATAATAATTTTATTTATAATTATATTCTTCATAGAAAAGTAATATCAAAATTTATAATTTGGGAATGAAATTAAACAACATATCATTTTAATCAAATTCTGTAAAAACATTTTTTTTCTCCTTGGTAAACAGACACGAACTAGAATTAAAGCCATAAAATATATTATCATCATAATTAATAAAAAATATGATAAATTTTTTTTGAATAAACTATAATTAATATATTGAAATAATTAAACTCAACCACTAGATTCAATACCCACAACTCTAAAAGGGAGACAAATTAATTTATGAAACCCTTTAAATTAAATGGTTTCCTTTTTTAATATATAAAAATGAAATAAAATTCTCATATAACATGTCATACATAGTCCAAAAAGGAACTGATTATGATTTTTCAATAGAGAATTGAAAAAATTCAATCGATTGAACCCTCTGGAAAATCAGAATGATTACTGACTTAAAGTAGACAAAGAATCTCTATAAAAAATAGTTTTCCACATAATAAGACCACTAATTCACAAATAAAACAAAAAATTATCCCTAATGAAAAATATTATAGCAAAATAAAAAATTTAAAAAATATTATTTTTTAATTTATTTTTCCATTCAAACAACTAATAATTATATACAATGGATATTGGAAAACTGATATTAGTTGGATTACATAAAATTCCAACATGTAAAGGAAAAAAATTTCAATGTCTACAAGAATAATCATAGTGGAAGTTCTTATATATAATAATTATAAAACAAATAAAATAATTTATAACACTAATAAAATATTTAAATATATTTTAAATAATTATAGATAAACATTAAAATATAATTTATAAAAAATAAATATGGTAGAATAATGTAATTCCGACTATTAAAATTCAATTTTTGTAAACATTTCTTTTTCTACCCTAAATATTGTTGATTCAAATGATCTAAAATTATAATCTCAAAGGGTATTCATAGTAGAAAAAATATATTTAGTAACATGATGAAGTACCATCAATTATGTTAAAAAAATGTGGCTTATTTATTACATTACCTATACATCAATGGATGAAATATATATCAAACAATATATAAAGATCATCTATGTAGGAAAAAATACATTTCGTAGCGAAATAAAAATATAACACAAATGAAGGAAATAACAAGAAGAAAAATAATAATTTTGAATATTTAGAGAAGGTTATGAGAAGTAGAAATGAAGAAATAAATGATGAAAATGATGAATAATTCATGATTTCATTTAAACCAGTCGTAAGAGAATCCATTATTTCAAACATTGTTGATATAAATAATATTAAATTAGTATGATATGTGGAATTCTTTTTGAATTATTTCATTAATTTTAATCAGAATTGTGATGAAAGAATTTGTAA
Organism: Viscum album; assembly: GCA_963277665.1. Taxonomy (NCBI): domain Eukaryota; kingdom Viridiplantae; phylum Streptophyta; class Magnoliopsida; order Santalales; family Viscaceae; genus Viscum; species Viscum album. Next base: position 385,268,533 of record OY728148.1, on the reverse strand, counting down.
AATAAATTATAATCACCTTACTATTGCATGAATATAAAAACTGTTCTATAAATTCATGTGAAGAGATTATTCATTTAAAGATGACAAGAATTTCTTGACTATTCCAATTTAAGAACATGAAATAATTATTATAGGGCACATAGTTCACAATCATTCACCCATTGTGTTTTTGATAGAGTAATGATATACTAAAGAAGAATAAAAATTAAACACATAACAAAATGGTTCACTATGACCTTGTTTTAATAATTTTTCCATCAATCTACAAGTATATTAATAATGAATTATTTTTTCTTCCATAAAATTATTTATTATTATTTACCTTCACATTTTATTTTAATTTTATAAAATAAAAGAAGAATTTCAGTGAGGTTAAATCCAAGAATAATTACTAACAACTATAAAAAAACCATGAGCTTGTATATTGAATGATATCAGTTTCCTTACAACTAAATTACCTAGGGTAATTTAGTTAAACATTTTTAAAAAAACATGAATAGAATTAATAGAATTGAAAAAAATGAATGATAATAAATGATAAAAGAATTTGAAATATTCTCTATTTATAGATATCCCTTATCCTCTATCATCCATCATCATCCCCATTAGCCATCTCATGAATATTTTCTCATGTGTAAACTATAGATTTTTATTGATCCCTTATTACCCAAATAAAAATAATTTTCTCTATCAAAATAAATTTTTCATGAGTGATATATATATATATATATACTCATCACCTCACCCCTTAATGATCTGTGTGGAATAAATCACTAATCATCACATTTATTAAGGTGACTCAAGTAGACTCTAAAATAATATGACCCCCATGATTCCTCCTGAGATACATGTTAAAAGTATCTAATAAAAAACATGGAATTATCTACATTTTAATTTCCTATAATAATCTTTAATATCATTCAATGTACTCAACATCATACAACGTATATTCTATTTCGTAACTTTTATGTTACAAGGAACATGGTTCATTATGTGAATAATATTATATGGACAAATAATTTCAACTTTCATCATATTTTTACTAAAAAATCTATAAAATGGTTATAACCTAATTATTACCCTAGGGAACTATATGAGGACCATTACATATCATCATGATCAAAAATCCAAAATATTAATTGGTAAATTCGTTTCTTTATGTATCTATAGAATTAGTTTCATCACCTTGTATAACCAACATCCCATAATTATCACTACAAAAAAACTCTTACACATGAAAATGAATTTTCTTGAACACTTTTGTATCAATAGAAGGCCAATAAGGGAACTATTAGAAAATAAATCCCAACAAAAAAATTTTATCATTAGGGATCTTAAAATATAATTTTTCTTAAAATTTAAAAAATATTGTACATTATCACTTTAACAACTACCCTTATGTATCACTTTATTAACCTTATCCATTAAAATTATATGTATTATTATAAAATGGATGAAACATTTATGTGACACCTCACTATACAAACCATATCAATGAGACCTTTACAGATCACCTATTTACATTTACATACCTTTTCTCGAGCTTAATTTTGATAATGGGTGAGACATTTCATATAAAAATTAATCCACACAATATTTCATATATCATGAACAATAAATAATTTTTTTAAATATATTAATCTATTATAAAATCAATTCCTTATGTAATAAGTATTATAATCATATTCAAACATTAATTATTGTAGTTTGATAAAATAAAATAATAAATTGTTACCAAGAAATATAATTGAAATAGAGAACTAGAACATTAAAAAATTTAATTCCAAACCCAAATAACATTCAATATTGATCAAGAAATATAAATGAATTGAAAATTCAAAATAATAATAAAAATTATTTTTTAAAATATATATTTAAAATGAAGAATAGAATATTTATCAATTATGCACCAAAAAATTACATCATTGCATAAAAATTTAAAAAATACATTTACTTATAGGAATGATCAAGAATAAATAAATTTTTAATAATAGATAATTTTATCACATTTTATAGAAAATTTTATACAATAAAAATATAGTGAAATTGTGTCAAATGAAATAGAATCATCAAACTAGGGTATAAAAGGCACATAAAAGAGGAATTTCCATCTTTTAGTTTAAGGAAATGACTAACATCAATAATTAAATTGAAAATATATTAACATAAAACATACCATGATTCCAATAATGATATCATAATGAATTTATATTCATAGAGGAATACAATTTATCAAATGTAAATCCCAAAATGAAATATCTCCCATGATAATACTCTATTGACACCAATCATAATTCCTAATAAAAGCTATTAGGATCCAAAATTATCACAATATTACAGTTAAAATATATGAAAATAGTATATAGAAATTTTGGGGATCATAAAAGTACACTCAGATGGCTCCTATAAGAAAATATCAAGCTATGGTAGACTAATCATACAGAATCATCTGCAAATAAACCTCTAAACCAACTTATCACATATCTCATGTAAACTATAAACCTTCGCACCATGTCATACACTCCAAATCCACATACAAGATAGATAACATATTAATCATGTGAATATATGGAATTGATTCATGGTTTCTTCAACACTGACCCTGCTACCATTATATCCCAACAAAAAATGACTTCATACTCATATTCATTCTAATATCCACATGTCACATCCTGATAACACAACAACATACAACATAAACTCTCCCAAAGAGACACTCCCAAATAACCACTACCTTATAATAAAAATAAACAACCTCATAACATATATATGTAACAATATACATCTTAAATAAAACCACATATGTAGGGTAATTAATGGGATGATATTACTAACATCCTACATTTTTTGTTAAAATCATAATCTAAAGTCATATTTGGGTGTTAGTCATGTTAACCAACATGAGTGGTGGTATATAAGAATTAAAAAAGAGTAAAATTGAAATAAAATCATAACATTATATTATTATTCTTCCTTATAATATCAAAAAATCTATAAATAAAATAAATCATTATACATAATCAGCCAAACAGCAGTAAAAAAATTACATCGAACACTACTAATAACATGGCCACACAACACCTTATCATCCAAAATTCAATTACAAATTCCTATGTATTAATTTACTAACCATATTGGCTTCAATAATTTCATAAATTCAATAATCTGTTCTTACTCTATATATACTAATAACCACTTTCCGCACTTTTACAATCCTTTTCTTTATCTAAATAATTTTATCTATCCTTTTAATTCATTTTAATCAACATTGTATTTAATTTGGTATATTTTCATACACATTCACATATTTCAATTCATTAATTTGTAAAATATAATCTACATAATTGGGATATTTAAACACCCTATCCACATCAACATCATCATAGATTCACCTAAGAATTCATTAATATCTCACACAATCACCATTGACACTTCCATATCAATAACTTGCATCAAACACATCCAATTATAAAAAAAAATATGCGACATATTTACTACTAACACATCAAATAATCAACACCAAAACCTCAATCAACAACACAAAAACAAAAAATACAACGTCATGAAACATTAAAAAGAAATTAGTTTCACCAAATCAAAAATAAATCAAATCAATTGTATTACTCTACAATAAAAATAATAGAAAGACCCGTCTATCTAGATCTTCATTATCATTATTTTTTTCAATGTAAAAAATTCATTAAACCCTACCTAAAATTGTTCCACACAAGAAATGAAAATTATGGAAGAGGGATTTTCATGTCAGGAGGCATCATCCAATATGACAAAGGATTGAAAATCACACCTTGGGTATACTAGAAACACAGATAGGAGGCATTTACCATTGTATTGTCTATAGAGATAGAGATATTAAAGGTAAATTTTCTATCTAAACCATATAGAAAACAAATGAAATATAAATACATGTAATTTCATACATAAATATAAATAAAAACTATAATTACACAAATTAATATGATGTGAAAACAAGCACTAGAATCTACCCAATGTTACTCAATGACCCCTCTAAGATTGTAATATCTAGACTTATAGTGAAATTATTATCAATTAACCAAAATATTGTTTATATATATTTAGGGTGAGTATAACATTTTTACTCAGTATGTTTCTGCCTAAACCCTATCATGAAAATCAGAATGAATAATATTAAACACCAGTGAATAAAATATTAAAATAAATACATGTAATACTAGATTCTCAATCTTAGTAGGGATTAATACACAAATAATTTATTAATATAAACCAATCCTTATCCAAATCATAAATATTAAAATAATTTCAACCCACTTACACATCTACAGTAGTTTTTATCTCACATTACTTAATTCCAGACATCATATACTCAACCCTTCAATAAGAATGTCATCCCAAATGTGAGCTGCGACTTGGACCTAACTATGCTAGTCCAACACAGGGCCCTATATCTTATATTTTAATTATTCCATAAATCAAACTCATCATCAATATCACACCATATGTAACCATGTTTATATTTGGAAGAAACTACGGTCTGTTTTAAATCATTATTCCTAAATCAATCAAAACACATGAACATTCACCATTGGGATGTCGTATCCACCATGATTAGATAAAATAATATGCAATAACTAATGACATTAAAACCAACACATAAATATATATTAGGTTATGATATATCATTATCATATATGAAATTCCCCATAAAAAGTAAGGCATTATATCAGTGGATTCACATACTCATGTTTATGATTAAAGGGAAATAATTTGAGATGGATATGATAACAATTTATTTTCTCACTTTGTTGTATATCGGTGTAAACACACCTCAAAGTATTTGGCATCCTATTTCCCTACCAAAAATTGGTGGGGAAGAGTGTATAAAATTAGATAAAGTATAAATAATATCACACACATCCCACACTAAGGATATTCCCTATCATTAGTCTTAGGATTAATTATCACCATAGATGAACCCATCAAACACTAATAAAATATAATCTATAATGATTCTCAAAATCATATGATATCTCATTAATTAACTAATTAATCATCCATTAAAAATAAATATTTTAATATTAGTAATTTAATGTTCTTAATTCAAATTATGATTTAAATATTAATTAGTTTTCTTATATTTCAATTTATGACATATGTATTAATATGATAGCAATCATTTATAATTTATATATTCATAACCTCCCAATGTCATTGGTTGATGTTGTTTTAATTATCATTTTCGAACTATCCAGGTACTCTAGGAATTTTACCAATATACCACATCAGACCAATACATAATGTATAGGTATTCTGATTGTGTTCAGCCGTGGGAAACCAAAAAATAACATTTGTCCAAAACTCAAATATAATAATTATCATGAAATAATAACGTCATTTATGAATATCATAATTGAACTCATATCATTCATCCCTTTGTTACATAACATTGTACACAACATGAACCCTCCCTCTATTTTAGGTAGAAACCATCACCATATCTCAAGATCCCTACCCATGAATCATCCATGTTTTTAACCATATAATACAACCATTATCAAAAAATCCCTGGACTCCCATCCAATTGTATATCAAGGAAAACAAATGACACATGCTGGTAACGATATTAATGAAAGGATCTATATTTCATATAGAACACATAAAGATTGATTTTATTTTCATTATAAATTTGTTAACATTGTGTCGATAAAATAAATCAATACACGATATCCACAAAAATAATATTCTCTCACATCCCCAATGAATAAAAATTTAATAGGAAAACACATTAATTATCATATTTCATTAATATGTTCATTATGATATGTTTTTATATTATTGGAATACTATAATTTAACAATGAACTACTACAATGAAAATCATTATTAGGTGAATAATGTAACTTTCAATTTTCATCAAAAAGAGGAAAAACATATATCAAATGATCATGTCTCTTTCATCACCCACAATAGTATACTTACTATTGATTGAGGTTATTAACAAATATTCGTAAAAAAAATTCTATGATCAATAAAAATTGCAACATATTATTAAATACGATCATATGAAAAACCTTATTCATAAATATAAATAATCCCAAATCAATGGAATACCAAATATATAGATTTATTGTTCCATTATATGAAATTTACTTATCTTTAATAGTTAAATTACACATTTAACTATTTTATTAAATCATTATAATCCCACACTTTTAATTTAGATAATAGAAAGTGAATATATCAATTACTTCTATCGTCACATTCAATATCACTATGAAATGAAACTGAGAAGAGGAGATACCCGTGACCTAGAACTACACCATGGAAGGTCAGCGACCAAGAATACACCATCCAAAATAATTCTATATAATCAGAAAAAAAAATTGATCCCTTAAAAAGAAACCTCTATATATGAATAATAAGAAGAAAATATAGTATTGCAAAGTAAGAGACGTTCCTTAAATAATAAAGGAACAATCGCCCAAGGCTTGGGTTAAATGCGGACGCAAGGGGAGTTAATGAAATCTATTAGATGAACCTGGGAAATAAATGAATGAAAAGAAAATGTGGGAGAATGTTGGGGTTCATGTGGGTTCAACAATTCATAGGAAAATATAAATTATAATACCATGGGGAAACACCATGTATCGTGATGTGAATGAGATAGTGAAGAATAAATCCATGACATAAGGGAAGAGGTTACGTTGTCACACTGTTAGTCAAAACCACATCTGAGAAGCACATTTGTGTCAATTACTTATATCCTAAAATTTATGATATGGAAAATAGAATAAAATATCTACATAAAAATAAATTTATAATTCCATTTAAGAAATCCATGTCGCAACCTAACAGTTTTACATAATAACCAAGAAAAAAAAGAATGGTGGAAACAAACCTCCCCATGAATTTTCATTATTACCTATACCCTATATCATAGAAATGGTAAACTATAATAAACGAAAATAACATATATTATCTTGAATAAATATAAAAAATCTCAATCCATTACCCTACCACATCTCTTAACTAGTCACCACAACATTTCTCACACCTCAGCACCACAACTATACTCAATAGCTCAAATTTTAGTTTAAATGAACATCAACACATACATAATCATATCTGATACAAATAATCACATTAAATGTAAATCATTGTCTAAAAAATATCTATAATAAATCATTAGATACAAATAATGAAATTATCAAAGAAGGGAATTTAAAAAAACAATAAAAAAATAAGGGTCCGAACTGCCACCATATGAGATACTCCTCAATGATACTTCTTTAAATATGAAAAATAATGATCCAACAATGGAATTGAGTGAAAAATATCACAACATCACTACTAACCCGAATACTATCACTAATAATATATAAATCTCAAGGGAAATTAAGAAATTGGAAAAATTCCTTGTAAAAGAAAAGATTAAAGAAAAATATGACATTCAAAAACCATAAATCATGGATACAATAAAGCATTAAAGAAATAATGATCAAAAATCTACTAATTTTAGTTATTGAGATCTTATTGGTTAATCCTAATCAATATATACTCTCCTTAATGCTGATTCAATTCTACAAATCATGAACTAATTGGACAATAGACTCACGCAACACCTTCTCCTAAATCTCTTGAATCTTAATTGGCCACTCTTCAATAGTTTCATGTTCATTAAAATCCAATTTTACCAAATCATTCACATAAAAAAATTCATGTATATATCATTTACATTGTGATATATTGAATACATCATCAAATGATATCATATATGTGGGTATTTTCAAATGAGAATCCTAGACTCAATCATAATTGAACACCGTGAAAGGTCCAATGAAATTGAATAAAGACATATTCACATTAACAAAACATCAATTCCAATGATGTGGAGACACCTTCAAGAACATGTGATATCTATAATTTAACTTTAAAGGCAGCCTCATATGATCATAATATGACATATGAGGATCTAACATCGCCTTCAAATTCTCAAATATAATTTATACATTCTTTGTAATAATCTTCAAAAATTCTCGTCCAAGAATAGAATGATGTCCAACCATGTAATAGATCAATATAAATTGGAATATTTGGTAATATGAATATTCTAAATGGGTCATAAAATTTTTTATGTGAACAATTTATTTTAATAAAGACACCACCAAGGGTGGGTGACACACCTAGAAGCCTCCTAAATATAAAATACACATTACCCACATGGATTCTAGAGTATATATAATATACTTTGTCTTATAATTCTTCTGAATATGTAATGTTGGGATAAGATATAACAAAAATCCAAAAACACACAATAGAACATCCCATACCCTAATTTCAAAACATGGATCATGATCATAGGTGATCATCCTAGAAACAAAATAAAGCCTCACAACCACGTTATGATACTTCTTCACTATAAATTGAACTTAGTTCAACTCTTTGATCTCTTATACATGTACTAAAATCATATTGTAGTACAAAATAATCGATATATTATCATAATATCCATGATAAATTGGTAATATGGTTAAAAAATAATTGAAGAAAATTCGAAATTATATTGTGGAAAATCTGATGGATAAATAAAAATATGAATATGGCGCACAAAATTTACTTTATAGTTGACCAAACACAAAAATATAATCATTTAAACTAATAGATTCATATAAAAACACTAATACTAACACCTTAAGAATTTCTTTTTACCCCCACGATATAATGATAAGGGAGAACTATGGATCATATGGATAACCTCATTTTGAATCACTATAAGAACAAAATTATCATTGGAAGAGAAGCATATTTTTTTCCATCCTTAGAGTATTCCTCCTGATAATATATAGATAAAAAGGCCACACAAAACCTCTTCCTCTAATTCCCATGACATAGACTTATCCAATTTCATCAGTAATGATGACTAAGCTTCCACATAGTAGAAAACCCCTACCATCAACATTTTCCATATCGAGGTGTAATGATGTTGACTCTTACATCAAAATCAATGAGTGTCTAGACTCTTGAATATAACCACCTCAGGGATTCATAATAAATTAATCCATGACTATATTTATTTTACAATGTATAATGAAAATAAATCATGTAATAAATCCATCCCCAAACATTGTCAGGGATTCATGTCATGGATTCATGTCTTGATGGGTAAATACATAATCCAAACATTTGTTATCCATAATGACCACAAAACATCAAAACTATGGTAGTATCTCGGAAAAAATATCATAAATGATAATAAATTAATCTCATGATCATATGAAAAATAGTGAAATTCAGGAGGTCAGATTTCATGTCACATATTATATAACCACACGTGACTTACTCAAAGAATAAACCCAACCATGATGAAAACCATTGTAGTAAACCATGAACACAACACACTCATATGGTAGATGAAGAATCACAAAACTAACATTCTTCTTCTAAAAATACTCTATGTAATCCTTTCACTGGTCCATTCATTAAAATTAATAATCCTTTTTAGGAAATTTATTTATATGTGTCAAAATTGAGAAAATTCGGGTAAAACCTCTGATAACCCCAAGATAGACTGTTGGAACTCAACACGTCTATAAAATTATTTTCGTAAACCATTGAAGCATAAACCTAAATCATCAATCTATCAATGAATAATCCGTGATAATATACATCATTGCTGAAGAAAAAATTATGATCCCACAAGTCAAACTTTAACATCATCATCAGAAACAAAGGCAAATGAAGAACTACCAAAATGGAATGTAGATAATCTCAATTATCTTCATATTAAAATAAAAAAACAAGGTTTTGACCATTGATTACCATCTGTAACTAGTCTAGTAACACATGGAAATTAAATTCATCAACCCCATCAGTATTTATATATTTATCATTATATAAAACAAAATAACAATGGGATTTTAATGACTATAATGACACCATAAATTATACATTAGAATGTCCTCTTCTATTCCCAATAACTTATAATACACATACCACATGTTGATATTTTTGAACCATATTTCTCCATTCAAATGGTTGAAAAAATCATTATTCCACAGAAGGGGGAAGTGGTTATTCACCACAAATATATTCAAATATTGATAATTAATGAAAACTAAAAAATGGCCATCTATCATTTTCAAAAAATGAAATAGATCACCCCACGATGAGATAATGATTTGAATTAATCCTCTCTACATGTTTTATTATACATGGATCAATATCTCCTAGAATATATATGTCGAATTTGTTATGGAGTCATCGATATTGAAGAAACATCTAACTGTAGATATATCACACAATCAATCTTCCATCATTGGGGATGTTCCAACTCCTCTTCACAAAATAAATTATGTAACATTTCAAATACCCTAGTGAACACAGTGAACTAAGAACCCACTGTAATAAATATCATGTCAACCAATAAGGAATATATTTTCTCAACTCACCAATCATCCATCTAAGGGTCTATCTTACTAATGAATAATGCCTATATTCTATAAGCATTATCCAATATAACACATAAACTGAAGGAATCCATGATATCTTACACAAAATATAGATAATATATAGTCAGGATTATGTAATATGGTATTATGTAAAAATATAAGAAATATATGTCCTATTAGTGATCATATAGAACATTTTTATCGAATCATAATATATCAAATATGGTATCTCACGCACAAACTAATATAGTGAATTCAAAGGGAAAATGAATTATCTCTACATAAAATAGAGAATCAAGGATCCTATTGGCTAAAATTATGTATTGAATAGCTATATAATTAAAAACATTCAAAATTAATGTAGAAAATATGAAAACAATACATATTAATACATTGGGAATGGCAAACACCAAAGACACCAAAGTACCTATTAGAGCATGTAAAAATCAAAGGAATCTCTATCTACAATAGTGATAATCAACATAGAAATGATTGAATTACTCTCCTCATGGTTCAGGGATATAATTGAACTTTTTTTTCGCTCCACATCCTCTATCTATTTCTAAAATTAAAAACACCTTGATGCCGCAAACTATATGGATGAAAATACTGTAATGTAGGGGATTAAAATAGCCCACCAGCCACATGATGAATTTCATGTGATGTTGGAGAATATCAATTTTTATGGACACACTATATTTGATGATCGAAAAAAATACTTGAACCTCTTCAATGTTCCTAAGAAAAATAAGATCTATTGATGCATGTAGAAGAGTTATGAAACCAACTCTAGGTGGATTGCAACTCATTTGGACCACGAAACTGAAAAATATAAATCCCGTATATACTCTATAATGTTTTCTAAGGATTCCAATCCCAATAAGGTTTATTCCATGAAATTTTTTTCTCAATGATCATTATCATATATTATACCTCATTAAATTAATTTAACATAAAGAGAGTGCTCATTTTTTGGATATGTATATGTAATGTCTCCTTGAAATAATCATCGTTCCCTTATAAAACAAAATAATTTTAGAAGAATATAATAACTAATTATTGTATAAGATATTGATTTGTTGACTACTAGAATATGTTTGTTAAATGGTGTGGATATCTGACAAAAAATTATCTATAGTAGTTGAAAGAAAAAACAGTTTTTGAAATTGTTTTCAGAACCTATCCCATGAAATATATGATTCATTATGGTCCCTAAGGAATTGATGTCAGAACTTCCTAGATGACTCATAAAATATCATTATAGTAAAGGATACCTAGTCATAATTAAAATAATATATTGAATAGAATTATATCAAAACCTCTTAAATCGATGCTTATTTCACGAAATATGAGTTACAGATTTCAAACCTTTATAGTATGATGTGGTAAAACTCTAGGAGTGTCATTCTCCATGTTCCATCATCACTATCATGCACTCTATGTATATATTTTAAAACATCTGGTGGATCTTCTTTGGGAAAAGTCCTAACTGGGAAATTAACTACATACAATATCATTAATGTCAAAAATGTTAGTATTCATTCCATAGAGATAAAATAAAATATTAAGGATAAATAATTATCTAGTTTAATTTTAACATATTTACGTATGTCTATCCAATTTCTAATATATGCATTGAATTATTACGATGCATGAAACATTACTAGTTAGATACTCTAAATGTAACATCAGTCCTCTTAACATGTCTAGTAAACATGAATGACCTTCTATCTGATCATATGTTTACAAGAAATCTCATTTCCTATACATTTTACCTTTTTAACATTGTGTACTAAGTTCTTAAGATAATCTTACCATAAAATGGCATTCAACCTTACCAGTATATATCTCTAAACTCTATCCTATATCTCAACCATCAATATCTGATACCAATTTATAACAGCCACTCTATCTAAAGTAACCCACATGATGTGATAATAATGGAATGGAGATAATCATGGTAAAATACAACTTCAAATGTGCCATGAGTTTGTGACAAGAACTAATTGTATATAAATCATACACATTGGATACATTGACATCTATAAAATTAGAGAGTATGATATTAGAAATATTACCGTTCAAAAAAACTAATTATAATCCATAAGTAATACCAATACATGTAGTGTCCTATATAATTAGAATTTTAAATGTCATGTACACAAAATTAATACTATGTTGTGGCAACAAACTACATTAACACCAATCAACTCCTCAATAACTCCTCAATGATAGTAATACCCAGATCGATGACTAACATATTCCTAATGTCCTAAAAATAGATTATGTATACTTAGGTTGAGAATAACATATATACTCAGTAGTATCCTTTCTAAAATTTATCAGGCACATATAAAAGAAGATAACTAAAGCCTAGGGAATAAAAAATTAAAAATTAATTATCACATAAATATATTATTCTATTCTCCCATTCTTGATAATGGATCACTCAGAAAAATCACATATAATTAAACAATTCCATGAAAAATGAATATATATATATATATATATGGGTACCCCTCTTCCACTTCTTTACTAATTTGTCACTCTAATTCCCTAATTACTAAAATATTTTTCTCATCCCCTCCCAATTCCTTTTTTGTTAGACATGAGTCGATCCTCATCCTAACAACCATCACGCTCATGTGGGGCTCATATTCACGTGTTTTAATGATTTTGAAATCATATATCATCATCAAAATCATTTCGTCTATAAAAAAATTAATTTCATTAAACCATTATAGCATGTGTAAATGTATTATACCTCATTCCATCATAATCTAGGAATTTAAACCTATTGGATGTGGAAGGAACCTTGACTAGATGAATGCATACTAAATTACTTATTCAATTATAGACCATTCATAAATTTATAATAGTCCATGATCCATCAAAACCCAGTTAGGAAATCACCTTAGACCATAATTCATTATAGCCTGGGAGAAACCCGTGCATAAATACATCCAATGGGATAGCATGGGAGTCATCGAAGACTAACTTCTATTTCATTTTATAAATGGTTGTCGGGGAAAACTTCCCACAAATTCATTTTGGGGTCATTCTCATATCAATGTGGGATAGGTAGTGTATAAAACCATATAGATTAAAATAATATCATAAAAAACCATAAAAATAGAAATTCCAAGCAATAGAATCATGTGTTTATATCATTTTACAAGACGCAAGATATATAGTACTAATGTATAGTCTATAATAAAACACAAAATAATTAATGATCTCATTAATTACAAATTATCCATTGAATAATATTATTAGAATATTAAAATTTTTATCTTCTTATGCCATGTGTCAATATTACATTCAATAATTGTACGATTACTCTCAATTAATAAATAAGAATTAATATGGTATAGAATATTTATCATTACATCTATAAAAAATAGCATCCCATGGGTTTAGAAATTATTCATTATCATTCAAAAACTATATTGGCACTCTTGGACAACAACTATGTTATGACATTGAACCACCCATATAGTGCAGAGAGACCAAATACATCGAGTAGTGGGAAACAAAAAAAAATATGTTATTTTTTCCATATGGATTATAATTTTCATCAAGAAATCCTCGCTATGAACTTATATCAACTAAATTTGTGTCCCACATCGTTACACTTAACATCAAAAATCCCCCTATTATAGGTATCAACTATCACCATATTCTAGGTTCCCAACCCATCAATTATCCAATGTTCACATCCAAATAAATCAACCATCAGTCAAATAGTCTGATTCACCCAACTCATTTCACATCATTGAAAAATATCCACAAATGCTTAACTTGAAATCATGGAAATGACCAAAAATCCAATGTGGAGATATAATTTTAAAAAAAATGTACAGAGTAAAAGGAACTAAGGCCATAAAAGAGATTCATAAAAGACATGCATAATAAGAAAATTATCACACTAACTCAGAGAATATAAATTTATATGGAAACCATTTTAATTTTCATCTTGAATTAAAAAATTTATAATGAATATGTTTTTTATGAAATGAAACCTAAAGCATATCAATGAATAGAATCATTGAAAAACATTACCACATGTTTAATTTTAAATTCAATTTCAATTGAAATAGTGAATAAATTATATAAAATTAACATTTCTCATTTATTTACCATGTGTTATGTTTTTTATTCTTCAATTATAAATTTTTATAAATTATATTTATTTATTTTGAGACCAGGCGCTGAAACAACAAGTGATTCTGACACCCGGGTAGACTGGATCAATTGTTTTAATAATATTAAAATATTATATAGCACTTACATGTTGTTTTTCTGCAAAAAATGAATAAATATTAAAAATATTATAGGATATAAAATTTCATTGCACTATTGAATTAATAGTAGTGGATTTACATTAAGTGAGTTCTGACATCAACTGGCGAGGGTAGGATCGAAAAAAGAATTTTGGAATTTTATATAGAATAAAATAAATAATGATTTATTTTATTTTACTTTATGCAGTTACAAAATGATGAATTTTATTTTTATTAATCATTATCGGAGAATTTATGGCCATTAACATAACCCTATAATTCCAATGAATCATGGAGTAATAATACTTTCAAAGAAATGAAGAAAGATCGAAGATCGGAACAACGATGGTCACTCCAATAGAGTTAGATCATCTCATCACCAATAGAAACCCAACACCTTCTCACCAATGACCAATCAAACTAGAGTTAAGAAAATTATTATCTATGATGGTGTCCCTATTAATAAATATTACAATGAACTTAGACCATCCCATTAACTGGTTGATCTGTGGTTCGATTGGTTGTGGGATGGAAATTTGTTGCGGGGTTTTAACATGAGGTAGATCTCTGTGATAATTATGTCTCTTCTATTATCATTATAATGACAATTGATTGACTAAAATGTGGAAAAATACTTAGGTTGAATAATTTTATGTTCATTATAATTTTCAATTACCTCTTTCATGGAGTTCTTAACTATTGGACCCTCTTCATCATGGATGAAATTCCTAGATGAATTCATATGCCATAAGACCCATGAATTGGATGAAATATGACACGAATGTCATATTCATGTATGTTATGACCTGAGGGTCAAATATTTTGTCTTTTTATAGTAATCAGAACACTATTGGAGGTATGGTGGCCAATGAAATGGCCCATGATCACATCAACACCTATGGCGGCACGTGGTGGTAGGTCGCATGTGGGAGGAAACACACATGTTGTCGACTGATGTTACGAGAGAGTTGTCTCAACACAATATCCCTTTTATTATATGTGTTGTTCCTAGTGGAATAGATCACATATTCATGGTGGAAATTTGTTGTACGGACCATCCATGACTGGTGGACCGGGCCTTGGAGAGACGGGTTGGGTTTACCTGATGAATTGGGTCAGTCTGGGCGGGTCAGGTCTGACTCGAGTGGTCGAAACAAGAAACATTCGATAACGGTGGTAAACCATAATCCACATTCAACTAATCTTCCATGTATTACTGCCACGGTTGGTGGATAGACCCCGCAAGTCGGTCCATGAGCTAGTTGACCCCCTTCTATATTTTTAAACTCCCATGACATTAAAACTGTGTGTTCGTTTAACGAACCATCTCTCGTGTTGTTACCCGTGTGATGAGATGGTACTTCTGAGATACAATATTTTGGGGTTTTCAGATGTGTGAATATGAATTAATGATTCGAAGAGTAGGATATCCTAGAATGAGTGTTCATTGATAGGAATGCATTGGATGACAGTGACATAAAGAATGTGGGTCTCATTGAGTCTGTGTGCCTCCCAATGACTATGTATCTTATTGGGAGTTTCTATCTTGTGGATAATGTTTTTATCTCATAGATTTTGAGTATTTTAGAGACTATGTAATGTAGACTATGTGAATCCCAATAACTGTGGGTCTTATAGAGACTGTGTGTCTCATCAGAGAGAGTATATCTGGGTATTCATGATATATTGTATGTTGGTGTATATCTTTAAGGAGCATACAATACTATTATTTGTGGTATTTACTATGTGTTACTTTTATGTGTTGTATATACAGAGTGGTATTTATTGTGTAGTATTTATTGTTTGGTATTCCTTTAGTGGTATTTCCCTTGGTATATTTATTCTGTGGAATTTTTGTTTAGGTATTTCCTTTGTGGAATTCATATTACCTTTCAAGGGGTCCTACTGAGTATTGATTAATAACACCGATGAACAATTTTATTCCAAATTTCATTTATTTTGAATACAAGTGTCCTTTAAATAGATTCCATGGTATACATGGACCAAATAGTGATTTGTGAGTTTAGGTAGGATGATGTTTTCTTATAGCTTCGAGCAGTTTTCCAAAAAAAAATTATATATTTTGGACATCGTGTTTTAAAGAAATTTTTATGGCAGGTTTTTATTCTATACCGGTTTACCGTACTACACATTAATTACCAATCATACATTTTTTGTTGGGATATAATGTATTCATGAATTTTTCTACATAGTGTTTTTACATTTCATCATTTTTTATTGATGATGTGTGCATGTACAGTTACATAGTAAAATGCATCCCATGTGTGGTACATTCCTTCTTAGTTCTAGTCACTATATCCTGGCCTATTGGAAGAAGGAATGTGGTAGTCATTGCAAGGTCCCCTCAAGGGAAGGTTGTGAAAAAGTGGTATGAGAGGTGGTTGGTTCTCGAATTTGAAGAAGTGTCCCTCAGTTGGTTTGGGGAAATAGTGATAAAGGTTTTGAGTTTCCCTTTCAGAACAGGGAATCTACTGTTGGTGTGGTTTCTGAAATATCTAGACACCAGGACAGTGACATTTACTTTTTGACATGACAAATGAACAGACTGGTTTTAGGGAAAAATAACGGTACAGGTATCATATAGTAATGGGTTATTTTTCCATGTCCTTCTTAAGAAATCTATACAGATATACACTATTCATTGTGGTACAACTTTTTTAATTACATGATGGATCCCTAAACACATCAATCATGGATTCCGTTGCATGATCACGAGGATGATCCACCTAATAATGAGGGATATGTACAAGTTCATGTATGATATATCGGACTGCAGTGTTGTTTTCTATCAATACCACAACCCATCGAGTAATTGTAACTGATAGTATAACTAGATTAGTATGTACATAGACTGAATGAGTTTCCAAAGTTCCATAGGAAGCGACCTCCTAGGATTCAGGGATATCAAGACCTCCAGGCAACCCAGGATTGTCCATAGGTAGTTACATGTGTCTTTTTCCTTGTAAGGATGCATTCTGACTAGATGGAAGTGCATTCCACAATTTTTTTTCCAGTGCACATCAGGTTGATTGTGTGTTTAGAGACCCAGAAACATGATTAGATGACTCTCTCATGAATATACATAGAACACAACATTATAAAGGGTTTCTTTCTAGAAACCATGTGATCAATGAGCAGAAAGGAGCTTCTTCTTCTTCTGTACTGACGTCTGACTGTGGAAGATTACATGGTGAGGTTTACTCATCTTTCGTGTCACTCCCCTACTATGGTACGAGAATAGTTGTACATGGATCAAACCATCTATTATGTCCTACATCATTAGATCATAGCATCCATAATATCCCTTAGAATTCTTACTTATTCAATGGTCTATGAGAGATCTATACTAGTGGGGAGTTTTCTAGAAGAGAATAAAATGACAGTGGGAGATACCTGAGGAATCTAGGTAGTTGAGACATTATCATATGTACCGGACAAAGGACATAGGTACTGAAGTGGGTCATACACTTCAAGGGATGATCACATGGCACATGATCAAAGGTGAGGGCATCATATGGTGGATTTAATCTTCTAGGGGATAATCTATATTACATGTGGGGAGACATACATTATAATTTTTTCATGAACCATGTTTGAGACACATATATTATTATTGAATCATTTACATGACCCTTAATCTTAGAGACTCGAATGGTTGATGATTCGATGATCAAACACATGGGCTAAAAATGTGAAATTATTCTTACAAGAATGTGTTTTTGATCGGATTCATTGGAAGCATCATTGGGACCTTACAATGTCATTCTTGGTATGGAATGTTTATCCATATTCCATGAGCAGGTAGTCTATTTCATGTGTTGAGCGGTGCGAGTCTGCAGGGATGAGATGAGGTATCCCTTTATTTAAAAAAAGAAACAGAAGTAGTTCAGTTTGTAATGACACAGAAGAGGGTGTAACCGACCACTCATTGGTTAACTTTCTTAATCCCCGGTGTAGTGGATGATATGGGTTACCAGTTTATTGTACTGGTGGAGGAGTATGTGGACTTCTATGTTGAGGATGTTCCAAGATTACCTCCCCATACAGAGGTATACATTTTCATTAATATATTCACTGGTTCATCCCCGATATCTACACGAGAATATCAGATGTCTCCCGCAATGCTTCATGAGATGAGGGTGTAGTTAGAGGAATAATAGAGGAAGAATATCGTGAGACCTATTATTTCTCATAATTAGCACCAATATTGTTTACCATGAAGTCTTATGGGATCTTGAGGTTATGTGTGAAGTTATGGTGCCTAAACATGTTGGCTGTGAAGAGTAAATATCTACTACCAAGGATCAATAACCTCTTTGATCTGTTGAAATGGGTGTTGTTGTTCTTGAATATCGAATTGAGGTGTAGTTATCACTAGTATTGAGTACATGATAAGGATATACCAAAGGAGGATTTTGGATGATGATATGGGAACTATGAGTAGTATTGATGCTTTTAGGAATTAAAAACGCCCAAGTTCTGTTCATGGGAGTCATGAACAAGTTATACCATCCTTATGTAGACCGATTCATGGAGGTCTTCATTGATGACATCCTAGTGTACTCAGTGTTTTAGGAAAAGCATGTGAGACCCTATTGAATATTCCTAGAAAAACATCGATATGACTAGATTTTTAAGTAGCTCTCAATGTGTCAGTTCTAGATTTGAGAGGTCCATTTTCAGGGAAATTTCCTTTAAGATGATGAAGTTGTAAAAGATCCAGGGATGATTGATGCAGTGCTTTCTTGGGAGCCACCCATGACTGATACTGAGGTGAACAGTTTCATAGTTTTGGTTGGGTAATATTTATGGTTTGTACCAATATTTTACAGAGTAACAACATCATTTAAGGATTTTACAAGACATGGGTAGTCTTATGTGTGGATAGACTTGTTCCCGGGGAGCTCTCATAAGCTGAGACAGATATAATTGAGTGCACCCATCTTGATATATCTAAAAGAGGGTTCCAAGTACCCAATGTTTTGTGATGCATCATGAATCTTGATTGGTTGTGTACTAATGTAATGTAAATAAATAATTTCCTCTAGTTCATAAATATTGATACCACATTAGAATAACTATTCCACCCATTTTCATGAGTTATATTTTGTAGTATTAGCATTTATAAAATGGAAAAACTACCTAATGGTTAAGCATGTTATCATCTACTCTGACCCCAAGTGTCCCATGTATATTTTCTCATAAAATAATCTGAACATTTGACCGAGGTAATGGAAAGAGTTCCTCCAGGATTGTTCCTTTTATATTTTCTATACACCTGGGAATTGGAACAGGGTGGAAGATTCTCTCATAATGAGATCCTGTTCATTGTTATTGAATGATGCATTAGAGAAATTAAATGAATTGTACATATCATTTATTGATGGAAATAGAAGCTGTTACTTCCCGTCGATGGTTGTAACTCAACCACTATTACATCAAGTCAGGGTGGAATAACATGGGGATACTAATTGTAATACTCTATATGCTCATATGTCTATAGGCCATGATCCTGAAGGATATTTGGATGGTGTGGAGAATCTAATTCATTTTTTAGGACGAATATTAGTACCAGTGAAATTATAAGAGGATATTTTGAGAGATTTCCATAAATCCCCTTTGGTGGTACATCAAGTTGTAAATAAAATGTACAAGGACCTTTGAAATTAGTAATGGTGGCCCTGAATAACGAAGGGAGTTACAAATTTGGATTCTTGTTTACTCACATTCCATCAAGTGAAATCTAGGAACAAGGTTCTTGTGAGTTTGAGTAAACCCCTAGAGGATATATAATGGAAGTGGGATTGAATATTGATGGACTTTATGATTTTTTTACCATGTACATACAGAATACACGATACAATCTGTGTGATCGTTGACCAACTCACTATGTCATCCCAATTCCATGCTATTCAAGAGAATTTTTTGGACATCTTTTGATGCCTCTACTCTCACGAGATAGTTTGAATCCATGGTGTTCCATAAATTATAGTCATATATCGTGATGCTATCTATACAAAATGGTTTTATAAATGATTGTAGGAGGCATTTGGGACTCAGTTATGCATGGGAACTATGTTTCACCATTATATGGATGACCAGATAGAGTGGACCATTCTGGTTATTGAGGACATGATATGATCTAGAATTATATTTTATAATAGTTGGTAGGATCATGGTAATCTGGTATAACTTTCATAAAAAAATATATACCATTCCACCATCGGTATACAATAATTTTAGGAATCATATAAGAGACCATAATGGTTTCCATTTTGGTGGACAGACCCAGTGGATTCAGCTGTCAAAGACATAGAGTTGGTGTAGGAATCTTTAAATAATGCGAATATCATATATGTGTATATGAATACATCATAGAGACATAAAATTTCATATGATGACAGAAGAAAAGGTCCATTTTAATATAAGGAAGGAGACCAAATGATCCTTCAAGTGTAACCTTAATGAAGATTACAATGATTTTTCCTAGGAAACAAGTAATTTCCAAGGTTTATCATCCATTCCTAGATTCTATATATATTTGGTGATATTGAGTACCTTTTGGGTTTGACTCCATAGTTAATGTGGGTTCATGATGTATTCCACCTGTATCAGTTGAGGAGGTACATGAATGACCCATCACACATCATTTAATTTGGAGAGCTAGATGTCAATGAATGGGAATCTTTTACTGAGTACCCAGTGGATAACAATGAATGATAGGAGATAATACATCATGGATGGTCAATTCCTCTAGTATAAATTATGTGGAAGCAAGGGAATCTCTAAGGGAACACTTGGTAGCGAGAGTCTCTGATCTGTGCTCAGTACCATATTTTGTTAGAGTATCCATTTTGTTTTGGATTTAGAGGTTGTAAATTCCCATGGTGGGGAGAATGTAACATCTAAATTTTTTAATGTATTATTTTTATATAATATATGGATTTGTTTTGAGACCATCGGATGAGACATTGTTCGATTTCAAGACATTGGGTTCCTGGAATAATTGATTGAATTATATGAAAAATATAGCTACTGTGTAATGTTTTTAAAAAAATTAAAAACCTCATGAACAGGTGCATAGATGAAAATATAAGGGCACCAATGCATTCAGAGTTGTTAAAATATATTATAAAATTGCTATTGTCAACCGGAATAGGTCGATTATGAAAAATATGTTTTGGAATATTTAAAGAATAAAAAAAATTATGCTTTATTTTATTTAACATTATAAAATGAAACACAAATGTTTTTTTATTAATTCTTATTAGAGAATTGAGGGTTATATTCAAAAATTATAATTCTTTATAATAATGGAGGAAAAATCCTCATTAACAAATGTAAAAGGATTAGGTATCCTATCAAGGAGCTTCATTCCAACAGAGTTGGATGATCTGGTCTGTGATAACAATGCAACCACAACACATCAATGACCGATCAAAACACGAGGTAGGGAGTTTATTTTCATTCATGTTTTACACATTTAAAAATTCTACGATTAACACATAATATCCCATGAATTAGTATATTTATTGTTCAATCGATTATGACATGGATATTTTTTGGGTGTTTTTACCATAGATAAATCATTATTATAATTATGGATATTCATTTCAGATTCTAATGAGAATGAATAGAGTCATATATGAATAATGTTTGTTGATCATTCCTAGTGCGTGTATGGTGCTTTTATGTACCCTCGTTCTTGGAGTTATTCAAATATATACCCTCTTAGTCGAGGGTGAAATTTTCGGTAGGCTCATAAAGTAATCTAACCCCCATATTGGTGGCATGCAATCCCTGAGGCCAGATTCATGTAGCTTATGACCAATTTATTGAAAATGTGGTCTTGTTTCAGAAATCAATCCACAAGAGGAGGTGTGGTGGGCCATATAATGGGTCATCGGTGCCAGCAACAAGCATTGCAGTGGAGCCGCATATACGTAGTGGCCCGACCGCATGCTGTGACTGTGGTACATAATGATAACCATATAGGGGAACATTTAAATGGGGTCCAAACAAGGCATATAGGCCATCCCAGTTAGGTGGTATGGAACAAACAGGAGTGGTCCAAGTCCAGTGGGATGTGTAGGGCCCAATGGATCAGGTAGGACCCAATTTATACCCGGGTGGCCGGACTGGGCCACTGTCGACTATGGTGGTCAACCGTGATGGTTGGTGGACATACCACCAAGTCGGTACATGATCTAGTAGTACCCCATTAGAATTTTAAAATTCTCATAACATTCAAAACATGTGTCTGTATTACAAACCATCAACAATTTTAGGAAAATGGTAAGGATATAGTACTTTTGAAAAAACCTAATTGTGTTTTTGTGGATCTTTTCATACATACTACTAGGTTCAAGACTCGGTCCTCCAAAAATGATCATGCATTGAGCAAAATCTTGTGTTTGTTTGTGAAATAAATAATGGGTGTCTCATCAAGATAGTGCAAATTCTAATGTATTTGTGACATATGGTGACTATATTTCTCACAGATATGGTATGAATCCAAAATTCTATGTGACTGGTAGAGATTGTGAGTCTCATGGAGACTCTGTGGTTCATAACGATGGTGTGTCCTATCGAAACTATGTGTCTCAGGGAGATTGTATGTGTCATTGAGACAATGTGTTTAATTGGATAGAGTATATCTCAATATTAATGAAATACAGGTCATTTTCATATTTCATTAAGAAGCTGATTATTTTATTACATCACTGTATTTTTTGTGTGGTATTTTCCAATGTGGTATATCTTGAGAGGTATTTGTGGTGTGGTATTTATTCAGTGGTATTTTAGCTATCGTATTTCATGAGTGGTATTGACTTTATGGTATTTCCATTATGTTAAATATTTATTGGATTCATTTTTTTATTCCTTTTTCTTTTTGGGGTGTCCCATTGATTATTGATTTACTCAAACCTACACAGGATTTTCCTGCACATGTCGTGTCTTGTCGAGATAATAAATTTTTTGAAATAGCGCATGGAGGACTAGGATAGGACAAATATTTGTGAGTTCAGGTAGACTGAGGTGTTCCTACTACTTTCAGTAGCCTTACTATCACCTTTTTCTATCGGCTGGACTTTGTGGTTTACAAACTTCACTTTTAGTGGGATGATATACTACCATAGTTTCAATCACTACACTTAGCATTCATGTCATTCTTTGTAGTTGGGATGTAGTGATTGGTGGAATACTTTGGATAGTTACAACATATTCCCCCTAAGAGGAGTTGTGAGACCAGACCATTTCAATTTATAAAAAATTAAATTGGTTAATAAATTTAAATAATATAATCATAATATGTACAACAATAGTCATAATAGAATATAACACATTCCATAGTATAATTGTTCCATCAAAAATCACAATATAATATATCTAAAAAAACCAATATAAAACATCATTATATCATTATATTCTATGATATTATGTTTATTAGGATAATTTCACAGTTACCAAAAGGATTATATTATGATAACCCCATAATTTCACTTTAAAAAAATAGACAAGGGAGATCCAAAACAAAATGATTTTATAGGTGCTTCCATTGAAATAAAACATGATGTATACAATATTTTTACTTACAAACATCCCCATTTTTATGATCAATGATATATTAAATCATTATAATGAAGACATAAAATTTATAACTATGAATAATAATATGAACTAGATATCCAGATACATAATTCTATGCATCAAAAATATATAGTGTTCAAAAATAGTATTTGTCACATTTTTTATATAAAATTTATAATTAATTTATTAAATTTTTTTGAAAATATATTTCATTAATAAATTATTACTTTTAAATCATCATTTAAATACTTTATTAGGATTAATTTTTATAATTTTTATATGAATATTTATTTTTAATTAAATTATTGAAATCAAATATTTTTGTCAAAAATGTCATATAAATTCAATTTAATTTAAAATTATGTTTCTAATTTTATATTAAATTAACTCACCCATATATTTATTGTAAAAAAACTAACTAATGATATATAAATAATCCTTATACATGATTTTTTTTAAATTTCAGTTTTGGGCCGAAAACCACATTTTTTTAATAACTAATAATGAAAAAATTGAAATTTCAAAATAATAAATTATATTAATCTCTATATATTAATGGTTTTAATTTATTTTCTACATTCTATAGTATATAAAATATTTTAACAGTCATTTGATATTTTCTATATGGAATATAACTTACGAAAAATAGGTAGTATTCTTGAAGATTCAATCATCTAAAACATATTTCCATTATTGTAGCACTCTTTTTTGTAATATTATTCAACCACTTATAGATATTTAATATAGTATAATTTAATATATATTTTTAATAATAATAATAAATATAATCAAATTGTTTAAACTTACTTTTCATCATTAGTGAATAGTAAAAACAATAAAAAATTGTTACCACATTTGCGGTAAAAAATACAGTTAATGGGAGGGATAAAGCTTGAGATAAGAGAAATATCTCAACCAAATAAATAAAAAAATATTTTTTAATATATTTAAGTATTTTTATATCATATAATATAATATATCAACATTTGGAGCCACTAACCTATGATAGAGACCTTAAATCATTGCAATATTTAATGAAATTCCATGTGTGCCCCTCCACTTACTTATAAAAGGGACCCTCTTCTCCACCCATATTCACATTGTTTTATCATTTTATCGTATTAAATAACTTTTAAAAAACTATAATATTATCAATACATTAATCATAGATAAACTTTTATTCTCTAAAGACCAATCTTAACTTTATTCCTTCATTTTTATATCTAAACAATCTCCTTATAAAATAATTTAATATATCAAAAAACAATGAATATTGTTTCATAAATATACTAATATTTTATTAGTATAATGAAACACCCATTTAATACCTCTTATAAAACAAATTAGAGATGAATGTATAACTTTTTTGTAAGTGTGGACTACGACCTATACGTAGAGATACAGAAAATTATCCACCACCATCAGTCATGGTTGGTTATTATGATATATTAAATGTTTATATATTATAATTATGTAATTATAATCCTTTTTGAAATATAAATTAATAGTTTCATTTCATTTATAACATCCATCAAAAAATCGACGATTCACTCATGTGTACATGTATACTATCTTCTCTTTGTAGTGATGTAATTTGACTTTCATCACAAATTTCTATGAATTTTTATAAATTTGTAAATAAATAATATAAAAAAAATTTATAACCTTATCAAAATTATTTATATCATGAATCCACGATGAATTTTCAAATAAAAAAATCTCCAAACCAAAACATACATGATAAATGAAGTTGTTGACACCATAAATGATGATGATAATGAATGATTTTTAATGATAATTTGATAATGTATTATAAAAAAATTATAGTTTTTATTATAAATATTATTATTTTCTATATATAATTATAATAAATTCAAATTTATTAGATATGATATTAGAGTTATTACGATTAATGATGATGTTTAGGAAAGATTTTTTCGTCTCAATATCTCATCGCTGAGACATGATTGAAAGTTATACAAAAAATTATTATCTCCATGTTTTATCGAATTCAAGAAAATTATTTTTATAACAATCCATTACCTAATTAATGGGATTTATAGTTATATATGATTTTTAAAAAATAACTTGACATTTTATTCAATGATCACTAAATCCATAATGTTTTTATGTTAAAATCACATTTTACCTATTGTTTTTTATTTATTTATTTTATGAAAAAAAATTATGATATAGAATTAAAAAATATTATATATTTTTTATACCTTGTTTATTTATGGATATTTATATTTTTTGTTTAATTTCCCTATATTTTTGTACTCACGTTAATAAAATAATTTTTCATGTAAAATTGAATTTGTTTGTATCTTCAGTCATGAATCATTTCTTCCACGTTAATGTTTGTTTTAAAATGTTTTAAAATATTTTATTTACTCTAAAAATATATTTTATTAATTCATTTTAACAGTTTTTAAATATATATAATTTTTTAAAAGGAATCATTTTTCTAATTTTTTAACATTGTACTTTTATCTTTTTACTTGTAATGTGAATGGAATTTTTTTAATGTATAATTCCTGAATGAATTTCTATGAAATAATGAGTAAATTGTTTTATAAATAATAATTTATAAGGAAACATGGTATATTTAAAAATATTAATTTTCTTTAATATTTCCTAAATTTTAGATTTTTATAAAAATTATTTAAAATAAATTATGTTTTTCTCATTAAACGATCTAGTAAGATTTTAATGTTATTTTTATCCATAAAAACATCCATTAATGGTTATTATTATTTACTATATATTTGATCCATTGTAACTATATTAATTCATTCTATATATAGTTTATAACTTAATTATGAAATATCTATGAAACCAATATCATTTTCATGAGATTGGATTTTTTTGATTTGAAGAATAATTTATGATCTTATTGAACACATATATATGGTTTTTATTATATGATTCAATGGATAAGAATTATATGTCTATATAGTGAATTGGGAAAATAATGATGTATCGTGAGATAATAAGGACCAAATTGGGTGTGAACCCAATTTAGTAAGGGACCATTTCCATAAGAGGATATCACAAGTGAATCATAATTTTGTAGATGATGAGATATTGAGTGAACCCAGTCTTGTATGATATTTTTGGAAATCTGTCTTGAATAATGAAATTATATTATATTATTATATTAATTACAAAAACCCATTTCATATTCTCATGATATTATTTCATGGGGAATGATTGGTTATTAATGATTCCACACTTTTATGCATGATGTCATTTTTTGAAAACATTATACATCATTTTTTATGTCTAATGATATTTTACATTCAATGTATGATCATTTTTATTTTTAATTCATTTATCAAAAATTTATGATTATATTTTTCACACTTGTGATCATTGATTGATATCAATTATGCTTTAACATGTCGAGAATCTGATTTTAACAATTAATATGTTTCCATTCCCAAGGTTATGAAGAAATGTTTTAACTATGGTACATCTAATAAGGGTTTAAGTTGGGATGAATAGAATTGAAAATTTGGAAGAACAATTATTCCCATGTTCTTATTTATTCATGTATCCAATGACATTAAATGGCTATAGTCCATAGAAATAAGTAACTTTTATATTTACTATATATTATTTTAAAAGAAAGTTATATTTATATATGAACAATATGTTTCACAACAGTTGTCATCAGAGGTAGTTTTAGTAACTTTGTTAAACTAATACATGATTTTTTTATTAAGAATCTTTATTATTATAATAACTATGGGAGAACATCCCATTTTATACTAAATAATCAAGTATGTATTTACTAGTAAAATATATATAAGTGTTGATATTGAATGTTAATGTTTTTTTATACTTATCCATATTTTGTTAATTAGACTAAAAATTAGCTTTTCGATTATACCTGGATAATTATAATGGTAAATAGTGAAGGGTTCCTTACTGTGCACCTTGTTTTACACTCTTAGTTGATATATATAGGTTAATTCACATTTTCATTAAGATTGATTATCAAGGATTTGAATATTTGAAACTCAATTATAACCTAGGATATACCTCATTTTTTTTAGATTTAAAATATTGTCTTGAATATGTGACAATATTTTAATTATAATTCTTGATTCTTCACATTTTGTAATGAAATTTGATGAATTTTTTTAGGGTTTTGGTTATAGTAGGGGTTTGAAGACAAAATAGTTAAATTGAACCCGTAATAGGTATTATTAAATATTTAAGTACACTATTTTAGCTTAGTATTTTATGTTCTTACAATTCATGAAATGTATCATGGAATTTTAATTCATATACTTAATGACTTCATGTAAAAATATAATTAAAATATCCAAATGGTATGATGATGGAATCTCATGTCTATTTATCACACCCAAATAAAATTTATGGGAATGTACTTCATACAATTATTTTTTTTCATAATATTGTTTAATTTTATATAATATTGGTCATTTATTGGAATTATTTATATATATATCACAAATTAATTTCAATGGAAAGGAAGTGACATTCAAAATTTAAAAAAAAACGTTTGATGCTCTATCTGTGTAATGATAGCATTGAACATCCAATAGAAATTACATCCATTTAATTAATATTTATTCCACTTCAAATTGTGTAGTTATCTCATATAGTTGGGGGTAATTCAAAATAAATGAAATAGTGATTTTATGGTCTTCTTCCTAATAAGGAAGATTATTTTTCAATAAAAATCATATATGGTGATACACATATTTCAAAGACTCTTTATAGAATAACAATGATTGAGTTATAGGAATTCATGAATAAACTATTGGAGAATATTGATAAAGGATTCATTCAGAAAAGTGTCACACCATGAGTCGCACCTATTTATTTTTAATGATCATATATCAATCAATGATACTCTACAGTCATTATAGAGAACCTAAAAGGATCATGATCAAGAAAAATTTTCCTCTTCCCTATATTGATGATTTTTTAACTATCATGAGGTGATAAATATTTTTTCAAGAATGTCATCTGGTCATGAAAATATAATGTAAGGGACATAATTGAATAGATACCTAAGATATATTTCCATTTGGGGTATGTAAACAATGAATTGATAGTGATTTTAATTGGTAATACTAGTTTCACCACTCTCTTCATGGTTTTTATTAATATAATATTTATACATTTAGTGTTTATATATTAAATGAGAAATAATATGTATGATGATCACATCATGATTGAGTTGAACTTCATTAGGATTGAGATACATTACGAAAACTTATCTATGAGTGAATATTGGAAATATAATTTTTCATTTCATTAGGTCGTATAATCTCAAGTGTGGTTATATATATGGAACCATCATAGAATATATTAACTTGTCATTAGAATAGAACATCCACTTTGAATAAAATCACTTTTTTTTGAATTTGGTATAATATATATGAATTTAGAAATATTTCACATGGATATATAATCCAGTCATCAAGATAACTCATAAGGGAATTATTTACCTTTGAAGTGTTGACTGTGAATAAAATGTCATGGAACTGAAAAGAATGTTGGTCAGTGCACCTATTCCATGACTACCCTATAGTATATAAGTGTTTATGATTTTTTGTGATGTATCAATGAATTATATAATATTTTTTTCAAATATAATCATATTCTGAAAAATTAAGCCTCACACCAATTGGTGGAACACAAAAAAAATTAGAAGACTAACAATTTCGAGCATTCATTGTATATCATTGAATTTAAGATGTGGATGAATTATATATAATTTGAATGGTTTGAAATATATTTATATTGATTGAAAATTATCAACGAAAATATTCACCTAAAAAGAGATTAACATTAGTAAAAGATGATGGTTATAAGTGTTTAAATATTATGACATATCATTGCACTACTACCACTAGAATGTTATCTAGGTGGATGAAGACCTATGTTTTAAAATCATGCTCGATTTTCTATAATGCAGTTTAGAAAATATTTATTAACAACATAATTTCAAAAAATGGTGATTGAAATATTGACGTGTGTGGAGAAAAATTATCTTTTTTAAATGATTATTCGACTATTTATTAAAATAATTTTAAAATTGGAATAAAAGGAGGAAATGGATTTGAAAAAGAAGTCGATCAATGTTTTTTATTTTGACATTTATTATAAAGGAATGACAAGGTTAAGGAAAAAATTATATTTCTCTTAAATAAAATTCTATAAGAATGATCCATTTCGGAAATCTCATATCTCATCATTCACCATCCATCCTGCAATTGTGACGATTTATAGTGACATAAAAGGCAGTTTTTGGTGAAACAACATGAAGAGGGGTATTGCATATTATTTTTCATAATGTTTTTATATAATAAATTTATGGTTGATAAACATAATTATATGGTGGGTTTCACATCCATAATCTATATCATATTAGAAATACGAAAAGATCACTATTTATTTTGTATTCAGACTATCAAAAACATCCAATTTCCATACTTTTATTTGGATTGTACATATTCTCATTATAAACATATAATTCTTATTTATAATCAAATAATATTTATATCATGATATTCTACCCAGTATATACATTCTAGTTATTCCCATAAAACCTCTAATAGTTTCATGATGTGTTACATGTATCTCTACTAAGGATGTACACACATAATAATTAACATGTGTACAACATTGATTTAATACCACTACATAATGATATATATTATTATAAAAAGGTAATAAGAATTTTTGATTGTAGAGATTCATTTCTACTATACATGTATACTATTTAGAGGCACTATAAATATGAGTAAGCTACAATTGAACCCAATAATGTGATAGAGTGAACATATCCTAATTTTTATATTATAGTCATAAAATTTCAAGGGAATATTAATATGAAAGGGAGTGTATTATAACACTATAAGATTTTTTATGTATTTCCTTGAAATAAATCTTATATCATATGATCACTTCCATTTCACCCAACCATAATACTATATGAAACAAGATGCTATAAACCATTATAAAATAACCATTAAATTGGATTATATGAATAATAAAAAAATTATAAAAAATATGTAATTTTTTTAATAATTAAAATTTAATTAATTCATGATAATAGGTACTGAATTTCCTAAAAATCCATATCGTTGTTTAAAAATATATTATCTTTAATAATGGGCTTTATAACAATTTTAGATGAAAAATTATATAATGAATTTCATCAATTTTTTTTATATTATATTTGATGTATTGGAAATAATTTTTTAAAAGAACATGTCAATATTACAATATTATGAATTATTTTTATTTTTTAAAACAATTTTTTCTTGGTAAATATTGAATAATACTGAATTTTATAAAAATTATCATTTAATTACATGTAAATCGTCCATTTTAATTAATTTGATAACAAATTATCAAAATTATTATTAAATTTTAAATATTATAGTTAAATACCAAGGGTTCATCTTTATACATTTTTTATGTGTTATTTTTTGGTCTTAAAAATAGAATTTTCTAAAAAATAATTTTATGTGTGCAATGTTTTTTATATCAAATATTTAAATTAATGTATAATTTTTAGTGTGATTAATGAAATTAATTTATTATGTATTCAGAAATTTATTTTAAAAACAATTTTATGGAATTTAGAGGGAAATCAATTTTAGAAAATTATGTATTGTGGTTAATGAGTCATTTTTTATAAACTGGTTTTCATTGGGATTTGCATTATTATTTAAAATAATATCATCCCAATTATATAAATTTAATCTAGTAAAATATATTCAATATTTTCTATAATTATAATTAATAAACTCTAATATGGTAAACTTAATATTCAATTATTTAATATTAAAATTCTGAAAAATTTTGATTCCATAGTTAATGTTAAAATGGTTTTACAGTGGTGTTAAACAATGACACAAGGTTTGTATTTCCACAAAAAACAGTCAAAAATATTATTACTTAGGAAATTTATACCTTTTTTATTCTTATTTTAAATACTAAGACATTTAAATCTACATTTCCATGATGGTGACCTTGAATAATTAAAATCTATTAAGGAATTACATTTGTCCCCCCCCCCCCCACTATCTTATAAATGGGAACATAGTCTCTGACCTTATTAAAAACATTTTATCATTTAATATCAGAAAATAACAAATAAAAAAGTATATATAATACATCCTATAATCCTAGATATTTTATAATTATCTTAATACCAATCCTTTAACCCTTATGGAGAGGGGAAAATGGGGTCTCTTAATGAAATGGTATAGATTATAACCAAGCTCTTTCAATTTTATTTATTCATATAAATAATATAAACATATCTAACTCATAAAAAATTATTAATAATGAATAATAAATATGATTATATGTTATTTTTTTATGGTAATTCCATTTACCACCTCTTCTCAATAAAATGAGAGATGGAAGTATCACTTGTCTGTTTGTGTGGAAAACTGCCGTCACATACCAAAATGACTCATTTTCTGCCACCATCAATAATGGCCGATTATTATGATTTATTTAATGTTCATGTACTATATTTATATTTTAAAAATAATTCTTTAAAGATTCATTAATGTTTACATTTACTTTTTGCATCTATCAAAAAATTGGCACATCACATATAGATTCATATTGAATATTGCCTCCACATAATGTTGAAACTCATTTTTCATCACTAACTATATGAATGGTTTTAACTATGTATGTATAAAATATGTATTATATTTATTCCGTTAATAAAATTATATATATATATATAAACCATGACCAATGTTAAATAACCACATACAGAAAGCAAAAAAACATGAATATAAATATAGTTAGAACCCCAAAAAATTATGAAATGAAATATTGTTAATAACATAGTGATTTTATGTTATAAGTTATATATTTGTTTTCAAATTCATATTATAATGCTTTTCTTAGAGAATGATAACAAAATTAAGTTATAATATAGTAGTTATGAGAACATATGTTGAAAGACTATCTTTTGGTGAGGGGTTTTTGTCTAAATATATTTCCATTGAGACATGATTTAATGTTGTCAAACAATTTCATATATATATGTGGTTCATACTACAAATGAATTAATTTTTTCAATATTAAAATAATTTATTCATGTTATTTATAGATTCATTTCATTTTTATGCATCAAATTACTTTTGATTCAAGGATTACCTAATCTGAAATGGTTTTGTGTTAAAATATAATTCTCATGGAGATTTTCTATGAATAAATTTTATGGTAATGAAAATAAATAATAAATTTATCCCGTGTATTTTTTGTTATCTTCTAATTTGGTAAATTATGATTATTTACAATTTTTCTATAATTTTCCTCTGTTTGTGTACTTAATAGGATGAAAGGAATCATTTGAGGAAAACCAGCCATGTTTTTCCTTTTGTTCAAGAATATTTTTATACAGATTCATATTTTAATTATTTTTATTCTAATATTATACAATCATTTATTGAAATAATTTTTTCACATGTTTAACCTTAAAAAATGTTTAAATGGATTCTTCATTTCATTTTATCCACATGGTATATTTGAATTTTCACAGAAAACATAAAGGGAATTTTTATGCAATTTACACTACTATAATAACTTTATCTAAAGCCATGAATAATCATGTTTTGAGGAATGAATTATATATTTCTTTGTTGAATTTCAAATATACTTTTTTAGCTATTATTTATGAAATTTTTAGATTCTAAATAAGTGATTTAAAAATATAATTCTCTTCAACAGATGTTCTCATGAAATTATATAAGAAATTTATAATCTAGAATAAAATAAATATTCTATATTATGATTTAATTGGAATATTATCCAATTTTATTAACATTATTCTTTTTTAAAATGTTTAATAATCATGATAAAGAAATTTTTATAAAATTGTTTTCCTTTGTTTGGGTTATTATTTTAGAATTTGATACACATTTTATTATATAAATTCACAAATATGTATGGTTTCCATTATGTGATAGATGGACATAGAATTATATATCCCCCAAATTAATTATGTAAATAAATAAGTATACTGATATAATAATGACTGCAATAGGGAGAGAATTAATTTTAGTAAATTTATTTGTATAATAATATATACTTGGGAGTGAAGCTCAACTACAAAAATTATGGAATATAAAGTGAAACAAATTCTTTATGATAGTTCAGGATTTGAGTGTTGACTGAGAAAATTATTATATATTCTTATGTTGATTCTATTAAACTATTTCTTATACATATCGTATGTTATCATGAATCATGATTAATTATCGATTACATCATAATCCTATGGGTAATTTCTATTGTTTCCCAATACCTTATTCCATGTATCATGATTAGTGATATTTGACTTATTGGGTATTATTATTGTAAATTGTTATCATGTTATCATTAACTTATGATTTTCTAATACCCATATATGATCACTGGTTGATTTAAAATTTATTTACCCTTACCGAGCATCTGTTCTCACCCATTCTTTTATCTCCCTTCTCCGAGTTACGATAATATATTTAAATAATGATATGTAGAATAAGGGTTCTAGTTGTGAAGATCTTAATCCGAAATGTTGTAGATGTTTTATGTAACAATCTCATATGTATACATGTTTGCAAGGAAACTAATCCACCATGACCATTAGTATTGTATTATTGTGATATTTAATAAATATTTATATTAAATTATGTAATATTTATGTATGAATTTTATGGGTTTCTATAAAATATCATGCCACGTCCATCACTTCTAACTCACTCCTCGTAGACAAAACTAAAAGGGGATTCACATAACATAAAATCACAGCAAGGAAAAGTCGACAACCTAGAACACACCATATCATATAATTATCAAAGAAAATAATCACTAAAACTAATTTTTACCATGTCTAATACCCTATATTGATGACATAAGATAAGATAATAAAGGATATAATTTGAGGGAACTTAACCCAAATCAACCAGGATTGATCTTAGCGGGTTGGGGCTAAAAGCCAATAAAATATAGGTTAATGTCCTCCTCGAGACACGTATGGGTCATGTAAGGGTCAAGATGGATGTCAAAATAATAAATACCTTTATGGACTAATAGCTAAATTATAATTTAAAAGACCATATCATAACTCTCTCTACCATAAGGGAAAGTGGATCAAATATAATTAAACCAAAATATTAGTGAAGACACTATTCCATAGCACACATAGTCAGAGCCACAATTGAGATACATGTCATGGTCTATGAAAAATATAATATAATGTAGGATAATACCCATGACATAAAGGATACATTATGTCACATAAATATATTTTTAATAAAGAAATAAATTCCATAACCCAACACTATGGAACAATAACCATGAAAACGGACGATCCAATGACACTCAGCTCTACAAAAATCCATGTCACATTGTGACCCTATGAAAAAATACTATCAATATTTGTAGAACCAACACAACAACTTCTATATATCCTTCTTTTCATAGAAATCCATCGATCATTAAACCTCATATCTCGATGAAAACCACTTTTGAAGAAAATATTCCACAAGAGAACAATACTATGAAATTGATATTTTAACTTTATTTCACTTCATCTCTCCCATTATCATAATGAACATGTTTTATCATCCTAAACACAATAGATGGTCATAGGAAAAACTATTACATAATACAACAAAAAAATATTTATTATGTAAATACTACATTTCAAATTATTAATTATATGACTAGCTATCAATTTTACCATAATTTATAGATATTTATATTACCCAATACCAAAAAAACTTTATTAGCTAATAATTATTAACAGAATAATAAATCAATAAAATAATTAAAAATAAAAAATATAATTTGAAACATAAATATGACTATTGTACATTTTTAATTTGATTTCGTATGTTCATTATTTATTACTAAAACTCCATACCCAATGAAAACCATTGCGTGATAATTCAAAATTTATATTTTTATATGTATGAAGAATCAAAATTACATTCCTCAAAATATTATCAGAGGAAATAAAACTAAAAAAGATATAAATCAAACCTATAAATCTTATAAATCCATAAGAATCGTCCAGTTGACCTATAACTGATCATCCCTACATCAATACTTATCTATATCTCCATCCAAAAATAAATATAACACTACCATAACAAAAATATATGTTATAAATAAGAAAATATAAGATGAAATTGGAATATGATATTGGTAGAAAGAAATCAAAAAACAATGGTGGTAAAAAATTAATTCTCCCATAAAAATCACTATATTAATTTCTTCATAAAATATTCCTCTGACTAAGGCCATTATGTGGCCACATAAACAATATTGTTTTATTCTAATTTACTTAATCTTATTTAGAACCAAAAAAATATATTCTATTTTCCTCCATGAATAAAAATATTCATAGTCCATCTTCTAATTGAAATAGAATTTAGGCTCATACTGAACATTGAACCATGATAATTATAAACAAGTACCACTAAATCATGTTATTTTAATTAAAATATAATACTTACTAGAAATAATAAAATATAACATATCTACCATTCTATTGATAAACAAAAATCTTACCTCTGTCAGATTCCAAACTATATTAAATGTATACCAACATATATTTGGTGAAAAATAAATTCTTTTTTAATCAAAAACCTTAATTTAGTAATATACCTCCCCCCACATTCCACTAGAATCACTTGTAGAAAATATAACCCTGAGAATATCACAAATCAATGAACAAAAATATTTATCACACTATATTATAATGATATTATAAAATAACATTTGTATTAATAAAAAATATTTACAATGATATAAAATAAAATAAAAAATTAAATTCATATTATATGACTCTCATGAAGAATTACCGCCCAAAAAATATCAAAAAAATAGGAAAAGAGAATAATAAATCTAAATATAATCCTAAAATAAAAATTCATAACATCTACATAAGAAGAATAATTCACAACCACTATAGATACTGAGTTATTATCTACAACTATTTATCATATGTATATTCTTTAAAGACACCAAGCCTCCATAAAACATTAACCAAAGGAATATAACCCCACATGATACACATATTATCTAAAAAATTTAATCAAGAAATATCATTATATAAATGTAACATCATCCTTATAATACAACTCACCTCATTAATTTTCCCATGATTTATCTTGAATATATCTATGATGTTGTGAAATTTTGATGAAATTACGAACACGATTAATCATATAGGGAATTGCTAACTAATAAACAACTTTAACAAATCTATTTGGAAACAATGTCAGTCTATTGAAATATAATGAAATCATACCCTTTATAGAAACCTATATTTTCAATGATGTGGAGAGACATTTAATAAAATGTTCTGGAAACCCAAAAACACCAAATAAAATCCCCTTTGATACATTAATGACTTATAATAATCATGGGATGGTTTTATATGCTCTTGAATCACTATCACGTTATTTTATAAACTCAACACAAAATCCATCCAAAAAATTGTTGTCTCTCCATCCTCAGTCTAATAAAATGATCATATACATGTTTATACATATAAATGTCTCATATATGCATTAAAAATCAATAAAAAATATATTATTAAATGATAAATTGACCAAGGGAATGTTAAGTTACCATAAGCCACTAATATTATGAACACATTCACGAAAATTTAAATTTTGAATCTAGATCATCAATTATATCTACTCATTCATGAATGAATTAAATATTATGATAAGAAAAAACTGAGATAAAAAAAGTGTGTGGAAATCACTTCCATAGTTATGAGGATTATTAATGATCTTGATTGAAAATGATAATATTTAGGGAACAATTATCGTAACCACATCCTTTATATACAACTTAACCAACAGAAACACTATGTTAAAATCTCTCTCACAAAAACGGGAAATCATCATTAATTTCTAAATCATAACACAAATAGAATCATATTATCATTGAGTTTGAGGTAATAGTATCATGAAATAAATAAATAAAATATCCTAGTTTTATTAATGTATATCAAAATATAGTAGTAAATTAGATTGAAATCTATCCTCAGTATTCAACCATTTATAATCAAACAATAAGGCACAAACTCAATGATAAACCAATTCAAATGTAACCACCAATGATAATCCCACAAGGAATGATATATAATTTAAATGCATGGATTCACTTCTAGAGATTAGATATGAGTCTCCCATAAGAACATCATGTCACACTACTATGAAAAAAAATCCCTCCATGAAGTCTCTAATCATTACAATACACTAACGATCTGTAAAGAGAATATTCATGAATAGTTCAATACCTCTACACCCCTACCTTAGGATATCCCAAAAAATTTCCCTTCACAAATTGAAACAATTTATTGTGAATCATTAATTGTTATTGAAAATATTCAGTACTAACCACCCACATATATAAATAAATAATTTTTGAACTCATCCATCACCCTCTACTTGTATCCAGCCGCTTTAGATAATTCACCATATGACTTCATTCCCATAAAATTTCCTAGAACATTAACAATATGTATGGAATAATGTATGTTGAATTTATAGCCTTATATTAAATTCATCCACTTATCATATGAAAAATTCAAATATCAGTTAGAGAATATATAGTGAATTATCTTATAACTGGTGCATACCAAATAGAACTATTTGGTAAGTTAATTCCACCACTGCATCACTGAAAATACCACTTCCACAAAATCAAATTAAATTATGGAATAATTATATTCATGTGTATATAACTATAAAGACCCATAAGATATAAATACATTTATTTAACTAAAAATCTAAAATAAAAGTGAAAATAAGTTTCATAGAAGACATAAAACATGAATCATTCCTCTATAATGTGAAAGATTTTAATACTAGTTATTTTATCAAATAAATTATCAAATATTTACTAAAATTAATATCACCAAAAAGGCCATGTTTTTTCATTAAAAAAGATTTAATATGTACCATAATCTATTATAATATAGATATAAACCATTATTAAAAGTATATAACACAATGTAAACTATGTACCTTTGGGACATTCTTATGTGCTTCCCATATAAAAACCACATAAATCATTAAAGGATTGAACACCACTCCCAATTGAGTAATTATGTAAAACAATAAGTCTATCACATTGATACAAAACAGATTCCATGACATCTTTATTTATTATTGATTTCATATTAGGTTCTTCAAAACACCCCTTAGTTGTTCAAAATGGTCTTCCACTAACATTGAATTTATAATGACATCATCAATTGATTCTATAATGAAAAAATCTAAAAACTAAAATAACACTGAGATTCTAAATCCCATTAAAATAACTGGTGAATTTATGACATTAATGGAATTACAATGAAATCAATGTGTTAATAAACATATTTAAAGGTACTATTGAATACATATTTCTCCTTTAAATTCAATTATTGATAACAAAACTGAAAATAATCATTTAAACATATAATAAATCCAATTAAATGATAAAAAATATCATCAATCCTCGGGTGGGGATAATGATTTTTCTACATAACTAGTTTCAATTACTAATAATATATTTACTTCCACTAACTACCAATCATATTCTTTGTGAGAATCATAGGAGAACCCTAATGTGACAGATTTTGTTAAATGAAAACATTATGAAAAAAAATTTCTATATTATTTTCCTTATGTCATATATTTGAATGTAATGAAATATAAGATTCCATATAAATTAAAGGGACAGTGGGTAATAAATCTATCCCAAACAAGATATAATAATAAGGAGGTATGTACAATAAAAAATAAGAAAAATATATGAAAAATCCATAAAAAATTTAATAATGTAATTACATTGACTATAATATAAATTCTCCAACTAAGATGATATCAACTTGATGAGTTTTTTATTCAGTTGATATTCCCTCTCACACAGATAATTAAACGTTATATATCAATTTTAGATACACCCACACTTATTTTCTTGAATTAAATTGTATATGGTAATAAATACAACCAATCCATACCCATAATGACATTATTATTTTTGATACATTGATATAAATATATTAATCGATTGATTTATACCCTATCATAATATCACCTTAAAATACACACCTATATTAAAAACAATTGATATAAAACTACTATGTTGAAAACTAAGGGATTTGGTAAAGGATCTACACTACTTTCCAATTAATAGACTGATATAGGTTCAATGATGCAGTGATAATGTCCTTAATAAATCAGTGATTAATCGATTGTAGAATAGAGACAAAATATACCTCTATAAAAACTCAATCATCTTATTTATAGAAACTACATAACAAGTAATTTCTTTCATAATTTTCAGCAATTAATTACACTACCTCATCAATTTTCTATATAACTTATCTATGGTAGGTGATTACCATAAGATAAACTTTTTCTACTCGATGAAATCAAACCGCTTCAATATCCATGGACAAATAATTTTTTTCTATTATTATAATTTCATTGATTGTATGGGACTAATGGTAATGTTATGGACATGTCATTTATCAATATTGTTTATATTTTTCTTATTTCTATATAACTAATAATCATTATGATTTTATTTATATAGTTCCGATATAATTTTTTTTTATTGTTTTAATGATATATTGTTTTTTGGATCTTGTTATTCCATCATAGTTATTTCAAATAAATACATATAATATTTTTTTATTTCATTGTGATACAATTGGAAATATTTTCCATAATGATGATAAAACATTGTAATGGATGATGTTGTAGTGTTTAACTAAGGTGTAATAATAAGAAATATATGTTATTGTAATAGAAAACATAAAACGGCATAGATATTTTTAGTACTTTACATTATTTTTTTTGAGTTTTGGATATGAACAAGATGAATTTGGGACGATTTAGGTGTGAGATAATTGTTTATGATATTTATAAGAAAAAAAATTATGTTTATTCCTTATGAAATGATGGTTAGTTTGGTTTCAATGTAGTTTCAACTATAATATTATTGGTATGGTATTTTTTTCGTGGAAAGTGATGTTAGAATAGATTTTGGATATTTTTTGTGTTGGATTTATCATGGTTTCTGACTAAGACATATGAGTTCACATTATTCATGTATTAGTTTGAGATTAAATTTTTTGTGAAATCTCTAGTTACCATATGGCGGTGGAAAATGGTTATTGTCGATGTCATGATGGAAAGAATTGTTCAATGATCAATATGTCTTGGTATACTAAATATTTTAAATAAAATTAAAATGGACTAATACACAGTATTATTTAGAATGGTGTGTTTTGGTAAAACCCTGTGGAGTTAAGCAGGAAAATGAATGGAAAAATTAATATGGATTATGGAGATATATTATGATAATTTTCACATCAATTTTGACTAATTAAAACTATTTATATAACCACATAAACATTTGGTGTACTTTTAATTGATTATAAATATAATAATTTCTAATTTTTTATTGTTTATTAGTTAATATTTAATCGGTAATGCCCAAAACCAAAAATCCTTAAGCGTGCCCAATATTTTATAAAAATAGTATTGATATGAGCTTCAAATCCCAATGGAATGAACATATTTATAAATTTTTAAAGATATATTACATATTTTGTACCCATAATAAATTTTTAAATATAAAACAAAAACATGATACATAATAAAATGAAATACACTTCTACATAAAAACCAGTTCAATGATTTCTTCTTCCTAACATGGTAAAGGAAACATAATAACGATGAGGTAAAATGATATGTAATGGTATATAAAGAGGAATAAATAATAAAATTGTTAAAATAATAGAAATTTTAATGAAAATAATGGGTAACAAATGAAATTCAAATAAAAATATATGGTTAAATCAATGATCCAATGTTATAACTGAAACACATGACACTTAATAGATGAACGGAAAATGAGTTGTATCTATAGAAATGTTATTTGAAAATCTTATGGATGAATAATAACTGGAAATAAATTTAGGGAAATTGTCAATTATAGGACTCAATGTATCTTATGTATATAGAACAATTAACATAAATACATTTCATGTGATATATTAGAATATTGGTTAAAAAC
Source organism: Viscum album (assembly GCA_963277665.1). Taxonomy (NCBI): domain Eukaryota; kingdom Viridiplantae; phylum Streptophyta; class Magnoliopsida; order Santalales; family Viscaceae; genus Viscum; species Viscum album. The sequence goes on along the minus strand of OY728148.1, from coordinate 385,226,098 downwards.
CCATCTAATTTTGCCAACTATTTCATCTCATGATATGACTAATGCATCCAAGGGCTATCTATAATAGGGTCAAATCCATGTCATGACTATATAAATAATTTCCCATAAATAAAATATTCTATTTAAATCAATAGACAATATGCCTTAACATATATCATCATTAATGAGAAGATACATATTTATCAATAATTACCCAATTATTTAAATAATTTTCAAAGTGAACACCATATGTTAAAACATGATTTGGTTTTGGCTATATAATATCCATAAAAAATAATTCCTATATTTTAAATAATTTTAATTTTTCAATAGAAAGTAAAAAATAATAAAGAAACATTGATTTCAAAGATAATGATTAAAAACAATCTTCAGGAGAATAATCTTTAAACCATCGAATGTTTATCAACCACATTAATACATTTGAATCATAATCTCCATTAAGGTGTAAAAATAAATGAAACATACAATATAGTGATTATAAGGGAATTCATGATATATATTTTTCAAATGGAAGTATATTCACCATATAAAGGTGAATTGGTTCATAATAACCAATAAGTCTCAATGGAATGTAAATTGTGACGAAATATTTTACCTTAATTCCAATTTATCACGTTGGTATCTATAATCATTAACAATAAAATTATGTAAATTTTGTACGTGTTTGAGAAAAAATTTCATATTTATTATTACTTTTATATCACATAATAAAATGTTGTAAACAACTATATAAAAAACAGTGTTTACATCATGAGTTTTGACCGTAGTTGGTCCATGTGTCAAAAATGACATTGGTAGATTCACTACAGAAAATGGATGAATTTTTAAAAGATATAAAGAATAATATTGATGAAATAATTACTCTATATATAAAACATTTATACTCTTAAAAAATAATGAAATATTGTTATGAAAATTATCCATCATAATAATCCTAGAGATGGTAGGTTGTACGTACGCTTGAGTAATGTTCCCAATTTTTCATTGTTCGTTATGAAATGAATTTAAGGAATTAAATATAATTACAAAATTATCATTTTTTCACGAACACCATGTTATATAATCATATATTGCAGGAGATATTATTCTTGTAATAAAAAATTAATCACATCGGTTTGAGGTGGTGGTAGTACACATATCGATGACCGACATTTTCACTTTTTAGTATGTGAAAAGGGTTATAAAAATGACAGATTATATTTACATAATGGTAATTAGTTCATGAATATAAAATATATGTAATTTATATAATATAATTTAAATCCAAAACATCCTTTACATGTTCTATATATAGTTTTAACGAATTTCATCACTATAAGGATATAGTTATCCACACATACAAAAAGGATGCAATTGTATTTAAGAAAATGGTAGGTATAAGGGAATTTGTCACTAGATAATGATGGAATAATAAATAAATATTAAATATGATATATAATATATTTAAATATTTTTTCTATCAAAATTCATGTACATAAAAGGTGGTAAATAAAAAAAAATTCATAGTTTCATGTGGTTATAGTTCCTCACATAAAGAAACAATATGTTTGTTCCCCATTTGATAGAAGAGTGGGTTTTTGTAGGTATACACATTATAAAAAAATAACCTATAATATTTATTATAATGTTTATTTTACATAATCATGATATAATAACTGGTTAGTGGGTGGGTAATGAGTATAAATTAAATAGTTTAAGGAAAGACGTACCTCTTTTTTGTGTAAACTTTTTAGTTTTCCCCAAAGGGAATCCATGGATATATTTTTGTACATGTGAAGGATTATAGGATTAGGGTATCGAGTTTTAGTAGCTAATATAAAGTATCATTGTTGATACAATGTGCATTTAGAAATTTGTGGATGAGGGAGGAGATGACTACTTTTTTATTGGAGGAGGAGTGACACTCTTCTAATGTTTGGAAAATTTATTCAAACTATGTTTTTAAAATTAAAATTGAATCCCATAATAGTAAAAATTATATACATGATTTAAAATGGTATTTATTTCCATAAAATGTATTTTATAATGGTTTATTCGTAATTTGGGTCTTTATAATTACGGTTTAGTCCCTTGGTAAAATTAATTTCACTTTAAACATTGAAATTAATTTTAATTACAATCACTAATATTTTAGGTAAAAAACTATGTTTAATTGATTATAAATTATCAATTATTAGTATTCCAAATATTAAATATATTTTTTAAAAATCTAATCACATAATTGGTCCAAATTAATTTAATATTATTCCTGAATATGTGAAGAAAATGTTGGGTTTTAAAGTAAAAACTTCATAATGTTTGATATGGTTTTACCCATTTTAAAAGTGAAAATTATAACAATGACCTAAATTGGATACATTAATAATAAATTATATAATTAAAATTTAAAAAAATAAAAAATTTCATTCACCCTACAAATAAATTTGAGGAAAAAAGTAGTTTTGAAATAAAATTTATTATTTTTAAGTATTAATTAAAAAGTAAAATATCAATGAAAAATACCTATAATTCACAAAAACCTATTATTTATGTTTTAATTTCAAATATATAGTTTATTTTTACGTACAAGATTTATAAATGTTCACAAAATTATAATTAATAGAGGTTCACCATTAAAATGTGGTAAAAGTACCTTAAAAATATAGTATTTTATGCCTAAAATTGTGTTTTATATAATGTTATGACTATCACATATATTGGATGAATATAAAAAATATTTTATACCCAACATAATATATTTATTTATTAATAATTATCCTCTAATAGTAATTAATTGTTTTTGGTAAAAAAAATTTCTATATAAAACTTTTTATTTTAAGAAGAACATTTCTTTTATATTAAAATTGTTATAATATGAATTTCTAATAAATATATATCTCACGAATTATATTTATATTTTTTATACCTTATATTATAATATATTAGTTAATAATATTCATAATTGGAAACTTAATGGCCCTATAAATTCATATTATGTAAAGGAAATATTTTAATAATATATTTTATTGGTTAAAGCAGTGTTTTACGAGAAGTAAAAGCTTTCATGAAATGTCGTTATTGCATTAAAAGAAAATATAAATTATTTTTTGTGTTTATTTCATCCTGTATAAAATATGAAATTCAATTAAATTGGTAATTTTACTGTAATGTCTCAAGATATTACATTCTCATATGCACTTGGTGTTTCATGTAATATAGTCTATCAACTTTAATGTTTGTACATCCATATTATGGGGTGTTACATTACCCCCTCCCCATAATTAAATATCCTACATTAAATTTAAACAAGAATATTGTAATTATAGGTTATATATTTTAAAATAGTATTTTTGAAAAAAACGATATCCAAAATTGGGTTAATTACACAACTTTATAATAAGAGAGAAATGAAATTACAATTGTCACATTACAAGGTTCCCTAATATGATAATATCGGTGGGAAATGGAAACCAGGATATGGATAAAAAAGATATCAATAATGTTCTGATATAAAGGGAATTAATTATTTTTTATAAGTGTTTTTTACCACAACATACTTTAAACTATAGGTGTGAATAACAATCATTTATATCCTAAAAAATGATTGTAATATGATTGCTTTTATCTCAAAATAATTTTCATTCATATAGTTGAAGAATTTATTCTTTCAATAAGTGTATAATTAAATATATACTTATATGAACTATATATTATTTCTTACATTTTCCTTATTTTATTTCTACTTTTCTTCTTATATGGTGATGTAATACAACAATATATAAAACCCTTTGAAATGATCAACATAAATCATTTCATGATTGGTAAAATTTTCCAAAATATTACAATCAAAAAAAATTATGAAGGGAAATTTATATTTAAAAAGTATATTACCATTATTATTCAATCAACATGAAGTAGATAATTAAAAATTACACTCCAAATATTTGAATACATTCATTATGAATTCTCTTGAAATATTGTATCAAATTGAATTACCAGAATATTTTTTTTCAAATATGAATTTTTTCTTATTTATTAAGTTTAAAACGTGTTATCGAATATATTACATAAATTTGAAATTGTTTGAAACTCTATAAACCATACCATAATACATTTTTATGACAAATCATTAGTTGGTCCCATGATAGTCACCTCATATCCAAATAAACTATTTATTTATCAAAACATCATTGTCTCGACATTATATGCATATTAAGGCCTCTCGTTCCCCTATACATTTATTTTAAAAAATATTTCTATCTACTGAATAAATTTTCTTAATAAATTTTGCATATGGTCTCAAATACTTGACAAAAAGTACTTCAAAAATCCTCTTATACTACAAAATTTTTATTACATGTATTTAATTGATAAAATAATCAAATTAAATAGTTTTCTAATCCAAATACATGAATACAATTATAATTACACTTTATTCTTATGTCATTGACAAGTATACCTCATCATATTACATAATTCCTCATTCCATTAACATTTCAACAATAAAAACATCTTTATTAGAAACTTATGCATTACTTGTACCACACTGCTGATTCTCATCACGAGCCTTCAACAAGGAATATGTATTTTCATTATGAAAAATAATTAAAAACATAAATAATTCCTCCATAGATGATTTAATATGGGGGTTAATATTTACATACATTTCATCAACATAACATTTCATTTTTTTTGTTAAATAGGTACTGTAATTATTTTCCCCAGTAAACATTATTCTCCCTCTATGAAACTAACATGGGAAATTATTTCAACTTTATTGACATATAGGAAACCAGATCATTTATCCTACATTTCCTCCATTACTCGAACTCTTAGTAAAATCCTTAATTCTATTAATTGGGGAGTCTGAGTGTTATTTAAGGCACACATTGTTAATCTTCTTTTCTGAAAATTGAATAAGAATTATGACATCACACATCGATCCAATGAAGATTCAATTTAAATTATCATCAGAAAATTTTCAATCACATTAAATTTTATCCCACTTCATTCTGATTTCATTAATGGAATAAAACTAGAAATCATAGTGAGAAACGCTAACCAAAATAGAAAACTAAACAATCCTACAAAATTACATTAAATAATCATATATTATGTTTCCTAAATAGATAATATTTTACACATTAGAATTATAACAGGTTATTTATTTTAATCTTTTAATTAAATTAATCATTTTGGTTTTTTTAAAAAAAATTATCCTATGTTTTTCCACTAGGAAGTTCAAATATGGTACATAGTAATTATCGTGTTATTGTAACTGGTAATTTCATGTTAGCTCTGACACACCTATTTAGAGTTGTTACTCTTATGTACATCTTTCCCGATCCACATCCACTTATAGTATCTAGATAGACATAAATTTATAGGAATACCCACACAATATCTACCTTACCACAATTATTGGATGTTCTTATACACACATTCTCATAGTATATCATATGGTTATGATCACTAATTTTTGTTTTATAAATATTGTTTTCCATGTTTATCTTAAACATTCTGCGATTCCAACTGTAACTCCCTCACCCTAGAACCCCAAATCCATTTCATTATTCTATAACATTGTCATATATACAAGATTCAAATCCCAAGGTACCAAATAGTTTATTTTTTTTTGGAAATACAAATGACATACATGATTCTTATGATAAATTGGGAAGTTTAAAATTCATACATGATGTAACGTCCCGACCCCAGTTACCCAGAGTCGGTGCATTACTTCGTAACATTGGCATGATCACAAGAAAGATCAAATCCCGAAAGACCGATTGGTTTAGTAGACTTGGAAACACTAGATATATTCATAAGTTTTACATTACATCATATAATGAAAAACTACTACAACAACGTAATGTCTCCACAGTCCACACTATTATCCCCTCATGATATCCCTGCAGATCATTCATAACTTACTTCTTCACATCCTGGGAAAAGTAAAACATAAAAAAGGGGTGAGCTCAAATGCCCAGTAAAGATAACAATATAGCGGAAACTTTCATAAATAAGAATAAACTTTTAAGGCAATGTATAACTAAAACAAAAGCCTCTCAATCATGAACTTTCAACATGGTATGGCATAAATAAAATGAAATAATGCCATTTACTTATTCACATGGATATTCTACTAATCGAATAATCACATGCAAAAATCAATACCCACTTTCATAATGTTGGAATGCATAATGTCAAATGTTAATTTCATTGTCTAGGCCTCATCCCAAGACCTAGGGGTTACTTCTAACCGGAACCCAACCCGGAGTGCCTCTAATAACCGGACACCAACCCGGAGTGCCTCTAATAACCGGACACCAACCCGGAGTGCCTCTAATAACCGGACACCAACCCGGAGGGCATAATTTTACCAGTCCCTAACCTGGAGGGCTTACATTAACCAGTCCCCAACCTGGAGGGCTTACTTTTACCAGTCCCCAACCTGGAGGGCTTACTTTTACCGGTCCCCAACCCGGAACATACTTGTTTAGCACATTCATCTGAAGAAAAGTTTGAAATATAACATAAACATTCGGATTAAAACTAGCATACGAAATGTCAATAGTTTCACCATAAACTATGAATGGTATAAAAATAGCACATCCACAGTCAAACATATCACAAAACCTTCAATACAATATAGAAGTTTTGTATCATAATAAATCAACTTCAATTAAGCGTAAAATCCGTCGAAGGATGTTGACATAGATGAAATCAAAACACTTTTTAGAGAAATATCTCTTTCTATTTTTGAAAACATTTAAGAGACATATAAAATAAAACATTTTCTTGAAAATATTCTTGTAAGCTTGTAAGGAAATCTTTGATGATTTTATAACGGCGGATAATAACCGCACCCGCCGTATAAGTAAAAAAAAACATTCTTATCTTAATTCTGTCGAAAAGGTCAAAAAGGACCTTGTTTTGAAAACGACGGAAATATTCCTTTATAAACCTCTTAAAAAAAGTCAAACAAGGGTATAAATGAATTTAACCCATATTATTGTAAATAATAAATATGTTTTGAAATACATTTCGATGAAACATGGATGTGGATGATAAAGAAATCCCAGTAGATTATTACGTATAAACAACCTCGGATAATGAAGAGGTTGTGAAATAACCCTTACCAATTTGGTAACTTATGAAACATACAACCCATGAAAGAGGTATCATACAATGAATATGTAAATACACATAAATTAGATTGTATTACACAAAGAATATAATTATGGGTAGTACATACACCTCACAAAAGGTGATGGGGGCAATATGGCATGAATCTCACGGAAATAAGGAGTGAGATGAAAACCCCTTACCTTGTACTTTTCCTTTGTTGGGGTAGGTTAACCCCCTGTATAATGGTGAAATAATTGTTATTAATTTATACAAGAATCATATACATTAATATGATATCATATATGATCTTTTAATATTGCTTTATTAATAATATCTTAGTATTATCGTCGTTTCGGGTGATAATCGATTCGTTCTTCTTAAATGTTTGGTTACGTAAGACATGTTTGTAATGGATAGATTATATCTTATTCATAATCAGAATGATATTAACATTATTTTTAACCCTAAAATGAGAATAATACTTGAATGGATATGATGGAGAATGAATCTTATCGCGTTCGTGGAGACGGTAGTCCGTACGTACGCACGAACGCTACTTCCATTTAATTTTTATTTTAAAAGAATCAAATCCAAATGATACATAGGTATATTACTATTCCAGTATAATATAATATTTTATATATGTTACTTAAGTTCATTAACACCATCCTTTATACGTTCCATGTGTGGTATGAATGAGTCATATCATTTTAAGGGGGTGGTAGTTCGCACTTCCTCAAATGAAATTATCGTATGTATATACAACATGAAACGAATAATGGTATGAAATAAAATGGAATTACAGAAGCTTATATATACAATATATATAATTAATATCATATTTAATTACAGTGCCATCATAATGGCCACCATGAGAGGTGGTAAGATGTATTTGAACAATCATCGTTTCGTGAGGCGTTAGTTTGCCATCCACAGAAACATTATGTTCATCATCCATTAGATGGAGTTGTGTGTATGTGTAGTTCGAATCCTTCTTATAACAACATCCTAGTATATTGAGGATACTGGTGTTGTTACAAAAGAAAGGAAATAAAAAGAGTTTGGGGGTTGGAGAAGCAAAATAAATGAAAATAATTTAAGAGAAATGGTTACCTTTAATCTAGGTAACTCACTTTGGTTGGAACCAAAGGACTTCTTGAAATGCTTTCTGCCTAAGGGGAAGCTTCAAGGAGGAGGAGAGGGATGTGGGGATCTTATTTTGGCAGAGTTTGGACGAGCCAAGTGGCTTGAGAGGTGTGAGGAAAAGAGAAGGAGGAGTGCCCTTTTATAAGAGGGGTGAGGGGCACCTTTGGAAAAGCTAGAAATATTAATTTATAATAAATTCATATTCGGTTTCCAAAGGCTCCAAAGTTGACTATTCAAATGATGAGGTGGGGATAGGTCGAAAACAACTCATCCAATAGAATTTAGACAGGTTTGGGTACTTATATTAACCTTATCTTTAAGTATTAACTCTAAGTTAATTAGTTTCACTTTTACAATGTCTCTTTGTATTTTTATATAATATGGTTAATAAACTTACTATATACATCCAAGCGACCCCCAAGTGGTCCATTAATGATTAAAATATCATAATATAAGTCTCTTGGCCGAACCTCAGATTTTTAGGAATTTAATATCAATTAATAATATAATATTTGTTTTAAGAACTCTTTTATGTCAATTTTGACACTATTCAATAGTTGATTTTTGTGAAACTCATAACAGATTGATTATTTCGAAAAAAGTCCATTAAATCAATCCTAATATATCATATTAGCCTAGAAAATTAGTTTAATTCATTAAAAGTATCATATTATATTTATTTGGGTATTTATAATATCAATTATTTTAATTTTTCACTATTATAGTAATTACTGTATCATCATTGTTTCATAAATAAAATAAATTATTTAATGTTTAAAAATTATAAATAAAATATCATTATGTAGGAAATCGCTTTATCTCTCTAATGAATATTTATAATCGAAAATCCAACATGTGTAACCCTATGTAAAAATTGTTTTGCTAAAAGATATATGCTTGTGTCATTTTTGTATTCATTTTAACTTAATTAAAATAAAGTGTCATTATCACTTACAAGTGGATCCATGGGGTCCCAAAATAGACTCAAAGATGCCCATGGTCGACCATGTATCAACCAATAGGGTTAAGACACGTTTTAGGGTAATTTAGTATTATTATAATATTATTTTTTAACCCTTATTTACCGGAATTACCCTTAACCATGGTAAATAAAATATTTACCGCAGTAATTATTCAAAATGTATAAAAATAAAAGTTACCTATTTACACAATTTGAACATCCTGATTCCAAATATGGAATACATTTTCCTAAATTCAAAACACAGTAGTGGCAGAAATTAATTTAAAATTAATTCCCGCTGTCAAAACAAAAAGCGTGTTTTTAAGAGATAATAACTATCAAAAGATTGACACTTGTTTATGTTCGGTTTAATTGTAAAATTATGTCCAATGACCAACATTATATTAAATTGTAAAAATATATTCTAAATATACTTTAAAACCACTCAAATTCATAATTTATCACTATTAATTATTTTGATTAAAAAAGTTGTTTTTAATTAAAATTTAGTAATTTTCACTATTCATCAAAATATGAAAGTTATCCGAAAAGTAACAAAATTTCACCTTAGGCTAAATTCGATATTCCGAATCCAAAAATGAAGTCCATTTTGAAATATAAAATATATATATTTTCAAAAATAAGGTATTACTATTTATAACGGCTAGTTTGATTGGTTATGGTGTGTTAGAACTCGGTGTTGCGTACAACACACGCTATCACATTATTTAAAGGGAAACGTACCGTGGAAGCTTGGGATGTTTTATTTTAAATTTTTGATGTCCCCATTTAGTCAAAAAGTTTAAAATATTGTATTTAAAAAGGGTTCACTATTAAAAGTTGATAAAAGTGCAATACTGAAAATGAATTTGTTCTTGCATTATATCTAAGAAACTCATAATATGGATTCTAAAATTATATGGATTATATAAAGTTTAAAATTTAGATAATATTATTCATAACCTCTTTTGAATGGCCCTTTTTTTTAGTCATGGTGTGATTGAACTCGGTGTTGCGTGTAGTGCAAGTTATTGAATTATTTTGAAGAAATAACACACTATGAAATCTTGGGGTGTTACATTCTCCCCTCCTTCAATAAATTGCGTCCTCGCAATTTGAAATTGTTCTTAGAAAATAAAAGGTTGAAAATAGAAAATATATTTATGGGAAAACCCACATTGGAAATTGGGTTACTAAAATTTAGTCTTAATATGAGGAAAAGAGAAATTAAAGGGTCACCCCCAAATTATGATATCGATTAGGAGAACATTGGTGGAAATTAGAGACATATAATTGGAGGAAAAACGTAAATATTTATAGGTAGTGATTGAGGTCATCAATCACAAACATGTATAAAATTGAGGTCCTTAAACTCATCAATCTATGATGATTTGAAATACCATCGGTTCAACAAAACATAGGGTATTGGGATAACACATTTTTGACGTTTCAAATATCTTAGTTGAAATCCCACATCGAAAAATGAATTAATGAGGCCTCTATTTAAAATAAAGAGTGGAAAGTATGAGGATTACCGAAAATAACACATACTAGGGTTCCATGTAGGAAAATATGGATATGGAGGAGAAATCTAACCATCAATTATCTGATGGAGAGTGGTAGAGAACATGGCTATGGAAAGGTCAACAATCCCAAAGCCATAAATTAGTGATGATTTAAGGTACCATCTAGGACAACATTTTTGTTCTATGTTCCTTTTATTAATGTTGAGGAATTTATTCATGAGATTGGTTAAGATCATAAGGAGACATACTTACTTTATAATTAGAGTTTTATCCATTAATAAATTTCTACCAAAAACTCATCATTCACTCGTAAAAAAATTCTATTTATACTACTCATAGAGGGTTCCAAAATAAACGAATTTATAATTCATCTACCAGATCTTTTTAAAAAACTGCTTTATTTAATACAGGACATCTCGTGGGATAGTGGTAGGTGATACACCCTTGTCGCCCTTCGGTTGCGGGTTCAAGTCTTGCGGCCTTGCCAGTCGCGACGGGTTGCCGCCCGACCTCTGGGTTGTCCTTTTATGGTAATCAAAAATTAATCTCAAACTAGAATTTATCCAAAATACTTCTATCCAAACTCACTGTCCAATATTTATAAGGAAGGTAAACTTAATGTAGATCCTTTTTACCCCGTAATAGCATATGAATTCCTTCATCATGTATTCTTTTAAAACACTGAAACATCCTAAATTATCATAATACTTATTGGTTACATTCATGCTCCCTTATTCCATATAGAATGCTGGATATACTTCTTCAATCCAAAAATTTTTTAAACCCCAATAATGATGGAATATACAAATCATTAATCAGTTCCATGGTAGTCAAGAATATCCAATATAATTTGTCCAAAACAATCATGTATTATTCCAAAATCACTACCTCGGTATCAGAACTATATTATGATTTATCTTTCTCTCAACCATATATTTTCCAAAAATTTATCATGCTATTGAGTTACTTTTCTTTGTTCCACACAATCTCAAGTCCTTAATGAAATAGTACTGCAGTACAATCCTTATATACTCCATAATTATTATAACAAGTACATTGTTGATACAACACACAATTGACATAATCAACATAAGAACTCTAATCATTCCTCTTTATCTGTGGTAGTATCATAACTTGATTATTATCCAATAGCATCATTTGCGTCATAGTCTGATGACTGGGACATAGGTTCGCGTAGTGTCCAAACTCCTTGCAAATGAAGCATTGTACATTTGAAACCATTTTCTTACCCTTGCAGTCACGTACTTTGTGCCCTTTTCCTCCACACTTATAACAAACTCCCATTCCTTTCAGGCAAGTTCCAGGGTGTTTCTTTCCACAGTTACCACATATGGGAAAATTCTTCTTTTCCCTCTTACCGTTATCCATATTTCTCTCTTCCATCCTTTTCTCCTCTTGCTTCCATTCAAAGCCATAAGACTCAGTAAACTCTTTACTTATCTTATCAACACATGATATTATTTCTTCATATGATGATAATACATGCGAGACTATTTCTCTTATAAATTCTGGCTTAAGACCATGAAATATATGATCCTTCTTTCTCTTTGCATCATGTGCATTGCTAGAGTTCTCATTCCTTCTACTAGGCGCCATTTCTAAACAATGGCATACACTAGATCAGTTTATGAATCAAAATACATACTCCCATACTTATAAAACACTTAACATAAATTGAACTATTTATAGATATAATCCATAATCATAAAAATGCCTCATTTGAGGAAGTATATTCTCATAAACCCTTCATGATGATTTGTTAAGAAAATGAGAGTTATCCTAAGAATATCCCCCGGGAGTGTCGTAACCAAGAGTGCAGCAAGGCCCGTTGTCGTGCACCAGTTCCCGTTCGAGTCTAGCTCAATGCGGTGTTTTCGGGTTTTACCCCTAGGTACATCTGTGCCAGAGCCACCTCTACCTGCTCGTATCCAGACAGGGATGTATTGCTCGGAAAACTCACAAAATCTCTACAATACCAAAATTCTAGGAAGTTCTTCTATACTAATCCTCAAAGTTAATCTTAGGTCTACGTCCTCTAATCAGAGTTTATCTAAATCTAGCTTCCAAGGTTTTTACTAAACTTCCTCTGATACCAACTGTAACGCCCCGACCCCAGTTACCCAGAGTCGGTGCATTACTTCGTAACATTGGCATGATCACAAGAAAGATCAAATCCCGAAAGACCGATTGGTTTAGTAGCCTTGGAAACACTAGATATATTCATAAGTTTTACATTACATCATATAATGAAAAACTACTACAACAACGTAATGTCTCCACAGTCCACATTATTATCCCCTCATGATATCCCTGCAGATCATTCATAACTTACTTCTTCACATCCTGGGAAAAGTAAAACATAAAAAAGGGGTGAGCTCAAATGCCCAGTAAGGATAACAATATAGCGGAAACTTTCATAAATAAGAATAATTTTTTTAAGGCAATGTATAACTAAAACAAAATCCTTTCAATCATGAACTTTCAACATGGTATGGCATAAATAAAATGAAATAATTCCATTTACTTATTCACATGGATATTCTACTAATCGAATAATCACATGCAAAAATCAATAACCACTTTCATAATGTTGGAATGCATAATGTCAAATGTTAATTTCATTGTCTAGGACTCATCCCAAGACCTAGGGGTTACTTCTAACCGGAACCCAACCCGGAGTGCCTCTAATAACCGGACACCAACCCGGAGTGCCTCTAATAACCGGACACCAACCCGGAGTGCCTCTAATAACCGGACACCAACCCGGAGGGCATAATTTTACCAGTCCCTAACCTGGAGGGCTTACTTTAACCAGTCCCCAACCTGGAGGGCTTACTTTTACCAGTCCCCAACCTGGAGGGCTTACTTTTACCGGTCCCCAACCCGGAACATACTTGATTAGCACATTCATCTGAAGAAAAGTTTGAAATATAACATAAACATTCGGATTAAAACTAGCATACGAAATGTCAATAGTTTCACCATAAACTATGAATGGTATAAAAATAGCACATCCACAGTCAAACATATCACAAAACCTTCAATACAATATAGAAGTTTTGTATCATAATAAATCAACTTCAATTAAGCGTAAAATCCGTCGAAGGATGTTGACATAGATGAAATCAAAACACTTTTTAGAGAAATATCTCTTTCTATTTTTGAAAACATTTAAGAGCCATATAAAATAAAACATTTTCTTGAAAATATTCTTGTAAGCTTGTAAGGAAATCTTTGATGATTTTATAACGGCAGATAATAACCGCACCCTCCGTATAAGTAAAAAAAACATTCTTATCTTAATTCTGTCGAAAAGGTCAAAAAGGACCTTGTTTTGAAAACGACGGAAATATTCCTTTATAAACCTATTACAAAAAGTCAAACAAGGGTATAAATGAATTTAACCCATATTATTGTAAATAATAAATATGTTTTGAAATACATTTCGATGAAACATGGATGTGGATGATAAAGAAATCCCAGTAGATTATTACGTATAAACAACCTCGGATAATGAAGAGGTTGTGAAATAACCCTTACCAATTTGGTAACTTATGAAACATACAACCCATGAAAGAGGTATCATACAATGAATATGTAAATACACATAAATTAGATTGTATTACACAAAAAATATAATTATGGGTAGTACATACACCTCACAAAAGGTGATGGTGGCAATATGGCATGAATCTCACGGAAATAAGGAGTGAGATGAAAACCCATTACCTTGTACTTTTCCTTTGTTGGGGTAGGTTAACCTCCTGTATAATGGTGAAATAATTGTTATTAATTTATACAACAATCATATACATTAATATGATATCATATATGATCTTTTAATATTGCTTTATTAATAATATCTTAGTATTATCGTCGTTTCGGGTGATAATCGATTCGTTCTTCTTAAATGTTTGGTTACATAAGACATGTTTGTAATGGATAGATTATATCTTATTCATAATCAGAATGATATTAACATTATTTTTAACCCTAAAATGAGAATAATATTTGAATGGATATGATGGAGAATGAATCTTATCGCGTTCGTGGAGACGGTAGTCCGTACGTACGCACGAACGCTACTTCCATTTAATTTTTATTTTAAAAGAATCAAATCCAAATGATACATAGGTATATTACTACTCCAGTATAATATAATATTTTATATATGTTACTTATGTTCATTAACACCATCCTTTATACGTTCCATGTGTGGTATGAACGAGTCATATCATTTTAAGGGGGCGGTAGTTCGCACTTCCTCAAATGAAATTATCGTATGTATATACAACATGAAACGAATAATGGTATGAAATAAAATGGAATTACAGAAGCTTATATATAAAATATATATAATTAATATCATATTTAATTACAGTGCCATCATAATGGCCACCATGAGAGGTGGTAAGATGTATTTGAACAATCATCGTTTCGTGAGGCGTTAGTTTGCCATCCACAGAAACATTATGTTCATCATCCATTAGATGGAGTTGTGTGTATGTGTAGTTCGAATCCTTCTTATAACAACATCCTAGTATATTGAGGATACTGGTGTTGTTACAAATGAAAGGAAATGAGAAGAGTTTGGGGGTTGGAGAAGCAAAATAAATGAAAATAATTTAAGAGAAATCGTTACCTTTAATCTAGGTAACTCACTTTGGTTGGAACCAAAGGACTTCTTGAAATGCTTTCTGCTTAAGGGGAAGCTTCAAGGAGGAGGAGAGGGATGTGGGGAGCTTATTTGGGCAGAGTTTGGACGAGCCAAGTGGCTTGAGAGGTGTGAGGAAAAGAGAAGGAGGAGTGCCCTTTTATAAGAGGGGTGAGGGGCACCTTTGAAAAAGCTAGAAATATTAATTTATAATAAATTAATATTCGGTTTCCAAAGGCTCCAAATTTGACTATTCAAAGGATGAGGTGGGGATAGGTCGAAACAACTCATCCAATAGAATTTAGACAGGTTTGGGTACTTATATTAACCTTATCATTAAGTATTAACTCTAAGTTAAATAGTTTCACTTTTACAATGTCTCTTTGTATTTTTATATAATATGGTTAATAAACTTACTATATACATCCAAGCGACCCCCAAGTGGTCCATTAATGATTAACCTATCATAATATAAGTCTCTTGGCCGAACCTTAGATTTTTAGGAATTTAATATCAATTAATAATATAATATTTGTTTTAAGAACTCTTTTATGTCAATTTTGACACTATTCAATAGTTGATTTTTGTGAAACTCACAACAGATTGATTACTTCGAAAAAAGTCCATTAAATCATTCCTAATATATCATATTAGCCTAGAAAATTAGTTTAATTCATTAAAAGTTTCATATTATATTTATTTGGGTATTTATAATATCAATTAATTTAATTTTTCACTATTATAGTAATTAATGCATCATCATTGTGTCATATATAAAATAAACTATTTAATGTTTAAAAATTATAAATAAACAATCATTATGTAGGAAATCTCTTTAGATTTCTAATGAATATTTATAATCGAAAATCCAACATGGGTAACCCTATGTAAAAATTGTTTTGCTAAAAGATATATGCTTGTGTCATTTTTGTATTCATTTTAACTTAATTAAAATAAAGTGTCATTATCACTTACAAGTGGATCCATGGGGTCCCAAAATAGACTCAAAGATGCCCATGGTCGACCATGTATCAACCAATAGGGTTAAGACACGTTTTAGGGTAATTTAGTATTATTATAATATTATTTTTTAACCCTTATTTACCGGAATTACCCTTAACCATGGTAAATAAAATATTTACCGCAGTAATTATTCAAAATGTCTAAAAATAAAAGTTACCTATTTACACAATTTGAACATCCTGATTCCAAATATGGAATCCATTTTCCTAAATTCAAAACACAGTAGTGGCAGAAATTAATTTAAAATTAATTCCCGCTGTCAAAACAAAAAGCGTGTTTTTAAGAGATAATAACTATCAAAAGATTGACACTTGTTTATGTTCGGTTTAATTGTAAAATTATGTCAAATGACCAACATTATATTAAATTGTAAAAATATATTCTAAATATACTTTAAAACCACTCAAATTCATAATTTATCACTATTAATTATTTTTATTAAAAAAGTTGTTTTTAATTAAAATTTAGTAATTTTCACTATTCATCAAAATATGAAAGTTATCCGAAAAGTAACAAAATTTCACCTTAGGCTAAATTCGATATTCCGAATCCAAAAATGAAGTCCATTTTGAAATATAAAATATATATATTTTCAAAAATTAGGTATTACTATTTATAACGGCTAGTTTGATTGGTTATGGTGTGTTAGAACTCGGTGTTGCGTACAACACACGCTATCACATTATTTAAAGGGAAACGTACTGTGGAAGCTTGGGATGTTTTATTTTAAATTTTTGATGTCCCCATTTAGTCAAAAAGTTTAAAATATTGTATTTAAAAAGGGTTCACTATTAAAAGTTGATAAAAGTGCAATACTGAAAATGATTTTGTTCTTGCATTATATCTAAGAAACTCATAATATGGATTCTAAAATTATAAGGATTATATAAAGTTTAAAGTTTAGATAATACTATTCATAACCTCTTTTGAATGGCCCTTTTTTTTAGACATGGTGTGATTGAACTCGGTGTTGCGTGTAGTGCAAGTTATTGAATTATTTTGAAGAAATAACACACTATGAAATCTTGGGGTGTTACATTCTCCCCTCCTTCAATAAATTGCGTCCTCGCAATTTGAAATTGTTCTTCGAAAATAAAAGGTTGAAAATAGAAAATATATTTGTGGGAAAACCCACATTGGAAATTGGGTTACTAAAATTTAGTCTTAATATGAGGAAAAGAGAAATTAAAGGGTCACCACCAAATTATGATCTCGATTAGGAGAACATTGGTGGAAATTAGAGACATATAATTGGAGGAAAAACGTAAATATTTATAGGTAGTGATTGAGGTCATCAATCACAAACATGTATAAAATTGAGGTCCTTAAACTCATCAATCTATGATGATTTGAAATACCATCGGTTCAACAAAACATAGGGTATTGGGATAACACATTTTTGACGTTTCAAATATCTTAGTTGAAATCCCACATCGAAAAATGAATTAATGAGGCCTCTATTTAAAATAAAGAGTGGAAAGTATGAAGATTACCGAAAATAACACATACTATGGTTCCATGTAGGAAAATATGGATATGGAGGAGAAATCTAACCATCAATTATCTGATGGAGAGTGGTAGAGAACATGGCTATGGAAAGGTCAACAATCCCAAAGCCATAAATTAGTGATGATTTAAGGTACCATCTAGGACAACATTTTTGTTCTATGTTCCTTTTATTAATGTTGAGGAATTTATTCATGAGATTGGTTAAGATCATAAGGAGACATACTTACTTTATAATTAGAGTTTTATCCATTACTAAATTTATACCAAAAACTCATCATTCACTCGTAAAAAAATTCTATTTATACTACTCATAGAGGGTTCCAAAATAAACGAATTTATAATTCATCTACCAGATCTTTTTAAAAAACTGCTTTATTTAATACAGGACATCTCGTGGGATAGTGGTAGGTGATACACCCTTGTCGCCCTTCGGTTGCGGGTTCAAGTCTTGCGGCCTTGCCAGTCGCGACGGGTTGCCGCCCGACCTCTGGGTTGTCCTTTTATGGTAATCAAAAATTAATCTCAAACTAGAATTTATCCAAAATACTTCTATCCAAACTCACTGTCCAATATTTATAAGGAAGGTAAACTTAATGTAGATCCTTTTTACCCCGTAATAGCATATGAATACCTTCATCATGTATTCTTTTAAAACACTGAAACATCCTAAATTATCATAATACTTATTGGTTACATTCATGCTCCCTTATTCCATATAGAATGCTGGATATACTTCTTCAATCTAAAAATGTTTTAAACCCCAATAATGATGGAATATACAAATCATTAATTAGTTCCATGGTAGTCAAGAATATCCAATATAATTTGTCCAAAACAATCATGTATTATTCCAAAATCACTACCTCGGTATCAGAACTATATTATGATTAATCTTTCTCTCAACCATATATTTTCCAAAAATTTATCATGCTATTGAGTCACTTTTCTTTGTTCCACACAATCTCAAGTCCTTAATGAAATAGTACTGCAGTACAATCCTTATATACTCCATAATTATTATAACAAGTACATTGTTGATGCAACACACAATTGACATAATCAACATAAGAACTCTAATCATTCCTCTTTATCTGTGGTAGTATCATAACTTGATTATTATCCAA
The DNA here is from genome assembly GCA_963277665.1 of Viscum album. Taxonomy (NCBI): domain Eukaryota; kingdom Viridiplantae; phylum Streptophyta; class Magnoliopsida; order Santalales; family Viscaceae; genus Viscum; species Viscum album. Next base: position 385,207,024 of record OY728148.1, on the reverse strand, counting down.
TAGCATCATTTGCGTCATAGTCTGATGACTGGGACATAGGTTCGCGTAGTGTCCAAACTCCTTGCAAATGAAGCATTGTACATTTGAAACCATTTTCTTACCCTTGCAGTCACGTACTTTGTGCCCTTTTCCTCCACACTTATAACAAACTCCTATTCCTTTCAGGCAAGTTCCAGGGTGTTTCTTTCCACAGTTACCACATATGGGAAAATTCTTCTTTTCCCTCTTACCTTTATCCATATTTCTCTCTTCCATCCTTTTCTCCTCTTGCTTCCTTTCAAATCCATAAGACTCAGTAAACTCTTTACCTATCTTATCAACATATGATATTATTTCTTCATATGATGATAATACATGCGAGACTATTTCTCTTATAAATTCTGGCTTAAGACCATGAAATATATGATCCTTCTTTCTCTTTGCATCATGTGCATTGCTAGAGTTCTCATTCCTTCTACTAGGCGCCATTTCTAAACAATGGCATACACTAGATCAGTTTATGAATCAAAATACATAATCCCATACTTATAAAACACTTAACATAAATTGAACTATTTATGGATATAATCCATAATCATAAAAATGCCTCCTTTGAGGAAGTATATACTCATAAACCCTTCATGATGATTTGTAAAGAAAATGAGAGTTATCCTAAGCATATCCCCCGGGAGTGTCGTAACCAAGAGTGCAGCAAGGCCCGTTGTCGTGCACCAGTTCCCGTTCGAGTCTAGCTCAAAGCGGTGTTTTCGGGTTTTACCCCTAGGTACATCTGTGCCAGAGCCACCTCTACCTGCTCGTATCCAGACAGGGATGTATTGCTCGGAAAACTCACAAAATCTCTACAATACCATATTTCTAGGAAGTTCTTCTATACTAATCCTCAAAGTTAATCTTAGGTCTACGTGCTCTAATCAGAGTTTATCTAAATCTAGCTTCCATGGTTTTTACTAAACTTCCTCTGATACCACCTGTAACGCCCCGACCCCAGTTACCCAGAGTCGGTGCATTACTTCGTAACATTGGCATGATCACAAGAAATATCAAATCCCGAAAGACCGATTGGTTTAGTAGCCTTGGAAACACTAGATATATTCATAAGTTTTATATTACATCATATAATGAAAAACTACTACAACAACGCAATGTCTCCACAGTCCACACTATTATCCCCTCATGATATCCCTACAGATCATTCATAACTTACTTCTTCACATCCTGGGAAAAGTAAAACATAAAAAAGGGGTGAGCTCAAATGCCCAGTAAGGATAACAATATAGCGGAAACTTTCATAAATAAGAATAAACTTTTAAGGCAATGTATAACTAAAACAAAAGCCTTCCAATCATGAACTTTCAACATGGTATGGCATACATAAAATGAAATAATTCCATTTACTTATTCACATGGATATTCTACTAATCGAATAATCACATGCAAAAATCAATAACCACTTTCATAATGTTGGAATGCATAATGTCAAATGTTAATTTCATTGTCTAGGCCTCATCCCAAGACCTAGGGGTTACTTCTAACCGGAACCCAACCCGGAGTGCCTCTAATAACCGGACACCAACCCGGAGTGCCTCTAATAACCGGACACCAACCCGGAGTGCCTCTAATAACCGGACACCAACCCGGAGGGCATAATTTTACCAGTCCCTAACCTGGAGGGATTACTTTAACCAGTCCCCAACCTGGAGGGCTTACTTTTACCAGTCCCCAACCTGGAGGGCTTACTTTTACCGGTCCCCAACCCGGAACATACTTGTTTAGCACATTCATCTGAAGAAAAGTTTGAAATATAACATAAACATTCGGATTAAAACTAGCATACGAAATGTCAATAGTTTCACCATAAACTATGAATGGTATAAAAATAGAACATCCACAGTCAAACATATCACAAAACCTTCAATACAATATAGAAGTTTTGTATCATAATAAATCAACTTCAATTAAGCGTAAAATCCGTCGAAGGATGTTGACATAGATGAAATCAAAACACTTTTTAGAGAAATATCTCTTTCTATTTTTGAAAACATTTAAGAGCCATATAAAATAAAACATTTTCTTGAAAATATTCTTGTAAGCTTGTAAGGAAATCTTTGATGATTTTATAACGGCGGATAATAACCGCACCCGCCGTATAAGTAAAAAAACATTCTTATCTTAATTCTGTCGAAAAGGTCAAAAAGGACCTTGTTTTGAAAACGACGGAAATATTCCTTTATAAACCTCTTACAAAAAGTAAAACAAGGGTATAAATGAATTTAACCCATATTATTGTAAATAATAAATATGTTTTGAAATACATTTCGATGAAACATGGATGTGGATGATAAAGAAATCCCAGTAGATTATTACGTATAAACAACCTCGGATAATGAAGAGGTTGTGAAATAACCCTTACCAATTTGGTAACTTATGAAACATACAACCCATGAAAGAGGTATCATACAATGAATATGTAAATACACATAAATTATAGTGTATTACACAAACAATATAATTATGGGTAGTACATACACCTCACAAAAGGTGATGGTGGCAATATGGCATGAATCTCACGGAAATAAGGAGTGAGATGAAAACCCCTTACCTTGTACTTTTCTTTTGTTGGGGTAGGTTAACCTCCTGTATAATGGTGAAATAATTGTTATTAATTTATACAAGAATAATATACATTAATATGATATCATATATGATCTTTTAATATTGCTTTATTAATAATATCTTAGTATTATCGTCGTTTCGGGTTATAATCGATTCGTTCTTCTTAAATGTTTGGTTACGTAAGACATGTTTGTAATGGATAGATTATATCTTATTCATAATCAGAATGATATTAACATTATTTTAACCCTAAAATGAGAATAATACTTGAATGGATATGATGGAGAATGAATCTTATCGTGTTCGTGGAGACGGTAGTCCGTACGTACGCACGAACGCTACTTCCATTTAATTTTTATTTTAAAAGAATCAAATCCAAATGATACATAGGTATATTACTATTCCAGTATAATATAATATTTTATATATGTTACTTAAGTTCATTAACACCATCCTTTATACGTTCCATGTGTGGTATGAACGAGTCATATCATTTTAAGGGGGCGGTAGTTCGCACTTCCTCAAATGAAATTATCGTATGTATATACAACATGAAACGAATAATGGTATGAAATAAAATGGAATTACAGAAGCTTATATATAAAATATATATAATTAATATAATATTTAATTACAGTGCCATCATAATGGCCACCATGAGAGGTGGTAAGATGTATTTGAACAATCATCATTTCGTGAGGCGTTAGTTTGCCATCCATAGAAACATTATGTTCATCATCCATTAGATGGAGTTGTGTGTATGTGTAGTTCGAATCCTTCTTATAACAACATCCTAGTATATTGAGGATAATGGTGTTGTTACAAAAGAAAGGAAATAAAAAGAGTTTGGGGGTTGGAGAAGCAAAATAAATGAAAATAATTTAAGAGAAATCGTTACCTTTAATCTAGGTAACTCACTTTGGTTGGAACCAAAGGACTTCTTGAAATGCTTTCTGCCTAAGGTGAAGCTTCAAGGAGTAGGAGAGGGATGTGGGGAGCTTATTTGGGCAGAGTTTGGACGAGCCAAGTGGCTTGAGAGGTGTGAGGAAAAGAGAAGGAGGAGTGCCCTTTTATAAGAGGGGTGAGGGGCACCTTTGGAAAAGCTAGAAATATTAATTTATAATAAATTCATATTCGGTTTCCAAAGGCTCCAAAGTTGACTATTCAAAGGATGAGGTTGGGATAGGTCGAAAACAACTCATCCAATAGAATTTAGACAGGTTTGGGTACTTATATTAACCTTATCTTTAAGTATTAACTCTAAGTTAATTAGTTTCACTTTTACAATGTCTCTTTGTATTTTTATATAATATGGTTAATAAACTTACTATATACATCCAAGAGACCCCCAAGTGGTCCATTAATGATTAAAATATCATAATATAAGTCTCTTGGCCGAACCTCAGATTTTTAGGAATTTAATATCAATTAATAATATAATATTTGTTTTAAGAACTCTTTTATGTCAATTTTGACACTATTCAATAGTTGATTTTTGTGAAACTCATAACAGATTGATTATTTCTAAAAAAGTCCATTACATCAATCCTAATATATCATATTAGCCTAGAAAATTAGTTTAATTCATTAAAAGTATCATATTATATTTATTTGGGTATTTATAATATCAATTATTTTAATTTTTCACTATTATAGTAATTACTGCATCATCATTGTGTCATAAATAAAATAAATTATTTAATGTTTAAAAATTATAAATCAAATATCATTATGTAGTAAATCTCTTTATCTTTCTAATGAATATTTATAATCGAAAATCCAACATGTATAACCCTATGTAAAAATTGTTTTGCTAAAAGATATATGCTTGTGTCATTTTTGTATTCATTTTAACTTAATTAAAATAAAGTGTCATTATCACTTACAAGTGGATCCATGGGGTCCCAAAATAGACTCAAAGATGCCCATGGTCGACCATGTATAAACCAATAGGGTTAAGACACGTTTTAGGGTAATTTAGTATTATTATAATATTATTTTTAACCCTTATTTACCGGAATTACCCTTAACCATGGTAAATAAAATATTTACCGCAGTAATTATTCAAAATGTCTAAAAATAAAAGTTACCTATTTACACAATTTGAACATCCTGATTCCAAATATGGAATCCATTTTCCTAAATTCAAAACACAGTAGTGGCAGAAATTAATTTAAAATTAATTCCCGCTGTCAAAACAAAAAGCGTGTTTTTAAGAGATAATAACTATCAAAAGATTGAGACTTGTTTATGTTCGGTTTAATTGTAAAATTATGTCCAATGACCAACATTATATTAAATTGTAAAAATATATTCTAAATATACTTTAAAACCACTCAAATTCATAATTTATCACTATTAATTATTTTGATTAAAAAAGTTGTTTTTAATTAAAATTTAGTAATTTTCACTATTCATCAAAATATGAAAGTTATCCGAAAAGTAAAAAAATTTCACCTTAGGCTAAATTCGATATTCCGAATCCAAAAATGAAGTACATTTTGAAATATAAAATATATATATTTTCAAAAATTAGGTATTACTATTTATAACGGCTAGTTTGATTGGTTATGGTGTGTTAGAACTCGGTGTTGCGTACAACACACGCTATCACATTATTTAAAGGGAAACGTACCGTGGAAGCTTGGGATGTTTTATTTTAAATTTTTGATGTCCCCATTTAGTCAAAAAGTTTAAAATATTGTATTTAAAAAGGGTTCACTATTAAAAGTTGATAAAAGTGCAATACTGAAAATGAATTTGTTCTTGCATTATATCTATGAAACTCATAATATGGATTCTAAAATTATAAGGATTATATAAAGTTTAAAATTTAGATAATACTATTCATAACCTCTTTTGAATGGCCCTTTTTTTTAGACATGGTGTGATTGAACTCGGTGTTGCGTGTAGTGCAAGTTATTGAATTATTTTGAAGAAATAACACACTATGAAATCTTGGGGTGTTACATTCTCCCCTCCTTCAATAAATTGCGTCCTCACAATTTGAAATTGTTCTTCGAAAATAAAAGGTTGAAAATAGAAAATATATTTGTGGGAAAACCCACATTGGAAATTGGGTTACTAAAATTTAGTCTTAATATGAGGAAAAGAGAAATTAAAGGGTCACCACCAAATTATGATCTCGATTAGGAGAACATTGGTGGAAATTAGAGACATATAATTGGAGGAAAAACGTAAATATTTATAGGTAGTGATTGAGGTCATCAATCACAAACATGTATAAAATTGAGGTCCTTAAACTCATCAATCTATGATGATTTGAAATACCATCGGTTCAACAAAACATAGGGTATTGGGATAACACATTTTTGACGTTTCAAATATCTTAGTTGAAATCCCACATCGAAAAATGAATTAATGAGGCCTCTATTTAAAATAAAGAGTGGAAAGTATGAAGATTACCGAAAATAACACATACTAGGGTTCCATGTAGGAAAATATGGATATGGAGGAGAAATCTAACCATCAATTATCTGATGGAGAGTGGTAGAGAACATGGCTATGGAAAGGTCAACAATCCCAAAGCCATAAATTAGTGATGATTTAAGGTACCATCTAGGACAACATTTTTGTTCTATGTTCCTTTTATTAATGTTGAGGAATTTATTCATGAGATTGGTTAAGATCATAAGGAGACATACTTACTTTATAATTAGAGTTTTATCCATTACTAAATTTATACCAAAAACTCATCATTCACTCGTAAAAAAATTCTATTTATACTACTCATAGAGGGTTCCAAAATAAACGAATTTATAATTCATCTACCAGATCTTTTTAAAAAACTGCTTTATTTAATACAGGACATCTCGTGTGATAGTGGTAGGTGATACACCCTTGTCGCCCTTCGGTTGCGGGTTCAAGTCTTGCGGCCTTGCCAGTCGCGACGGGTTGCCGCCCGACCTCTGGGTTGTCCTTTTATGGTAATCAAAAATTAATCTCAAACTAGAATTTATCCAAAATACTTCTATCCAAACTCACTGTCCAATATTTATAAGGAAGGTAAACTTAATGTAGATCCTTTTTACCCCGTAATAGCATATGAATACCTTCATCATGTATTCTTTTAAAACACTGAAACATCCTAAATTATCATAATACTTATTGGTTACATTCATGCTCCCTTATTCCATATAGAATGCTGGATATACTTCTTCAATCTAAAAATGTTTTAAACCCCAATAATGATGGAATATACAAATCATTAATTAGTTCCATGGTAGTCAAGAATATCCAATATAATTTGTCCAAAACAATCATGTATTATTCCAAAATCACTACCTCGGTATCAGAACTATATTATGATTAATCTTTCTCTCAACCATATATTTTCCAAAAATTTATCATGCTATTGAGTCACTTTTCTTTGTTCCACACAATCTCAAGTCCTTAATGAAATAGTACTGCAGTACAATCCTTATATACTCCATAATTATTATAACAAGTACATTGTTGATACAACACACAATTGACATAATCAACATAAGAACTCTAATCATTCCTCTTTATCTGTGGTAGTATCATAACTTGATTATTATCCAATAGCATCATTTGCGTCATAGTCTGATGACTGGGACATAGGTTCGCGTAGTGTCCAAACTCCTTGCAAATGAAGCATTGTACATTTGAAACCATTTTCTTACCCTTGCAGTCACGTACTTTGTGCCCTTTTCCTCCACACTTATAACAAACTCCTATTCCTTTCAGGCAAGTTCCAGGGTGTTTCTTTCCACAGTTACCACATATGGGAAAATTCTTCTTTTCCCTCTTACCTTTATCCATATTTCTCTCTTCCATCCTTTTCTCCTCTTGCTTCCTTTCAAAGCCATAAGACTCAGTAAACTCTTTACCTATCTTATCAACACATGATATTATTTCTTCATATGATGATAATACATGCGAGACTATTTCTCTTATAAATTCTGGCTTAAGACCATGAAATATATGATCCTTCTTTCTCTTTGCATCAGGTGCATTGCTAGAGTTCTCATTCCTTCTACTAGGCGCCATTTCTAAACAATGGCATACACTAGATCAGTTTATGAATCAAAATACATAATCCCATACTTATAAAACACTTAACATAAATTGAACTATTTATGGATATAATCCATAATCATAAAAATGCCTCCTTTGAGGAAGTATATACTCATAAACCCTTCATGATGATTTGTAAAGAAAATGAGAGTTATCCTAAGCATATCCCCCGGGAGTGTCGTAACCAAGAGTGCAGCAAGGCCCGTTGTCGTGCACCAGTTCCCGTTCGAGTCTAGCTCAAAGCGGTGTTTTCGGGTTTTACCCCTAGGTACATCTGTGCCAGAGCCACCTCTACCTGCTCGTATCCAGACAGGGATGTATTGCTCGGAAAACTCACAAAATCTCTACAATACCATAATTCTAGGAAGTTCTTCTATACTAATCCTCAAAGTTAATCTTAGGTCTACGTGCTCTAATCAGAGTTTATCTAAATCTAGCTTCCAAGGTTTTTACTAAACTTCCTCTGATACCACCTGTAACGCCCCGACCCCAGTTACCCAGAGTCGGTGCATTACTTCGTAACATTGGCATGATCACAAGAAATATCAAATCCCGAAAGACCGATTGGTTTAGTAGCCTTGGAAACACTAGATATATTCATAAGTTTTATATTACATCATATAATGAAAAACTACTACAACAACGTAATGTCTCCACAGTCCACACTATTATCCCCTCATGATATCCCTGCAGATCATTCATAACTTACTTCTTCACATCCTGGGAAAAGTAAAACATAAAAAAGGGGTGAGCTCAAATGCCCAGTAAGGATAACAATATAGCGGAAACTTTCATAAATAAGAATAAACTTTTAAGGCAATGTATAACTAAAACAAAAGCCTTCCAATCATGAACTTTCAACATGGTATGGCATAAATAAAATGAAATAATGCCATTTACTTATTCACATGGATATTCTACTAATCGAATAATCACATGCAAAAATCAATAACCACTTTCATAATGTTGGAATGCATAATGTCAAATGTTAATTTCATTGTCTAGGCCTCATCCCAAGACCTAGGGGTTACTTCTAACCGGAACCCAACCCGGAGTGCCTCTAATAACCGGACACCAACCCGGAGTGCCTCTAATAACCGGACACCAACCCGGAGTGCCTCTAATAACCGGACACCAACCCGGAGGGCATAATTTTACCAGTCCCTAACCTGGAGGGCTTACTTTAACCAGTCCCCAACCTGGAGGGCTTACTTTTACCAGTCCCCAACCTGGAGGGCTTACTTTTACCGGTCCCCAACCCGGAACATACTTGTTTAGCACATTCATCTGAAGAAAAGTTTGAAATATAACATAAACATTCGGATTAAAACTAGCATACGAAATGTCAATAGTTTCACCATAAACTATGAATGGTATAAAAATAGAACATCCACAGTCAAACATATCACAAAACCTTCAATACAATATAGAAGTTTTGTATCATAATAAATCAACTTCAATTAAGCGTAAAATCCGTCGAAGGATGTTGACATAGATGAAATCAAAACACTTTTTAGAGAAATATCTCTTTCTATTTTTGAAAACATTTAAGAGCCATATAAAATAAAACATTTTCTTGAAAATATTCTTGTAAGCTTGTAAGGAAATCTTTGATGATTTTATAACGGCGGATAATAACCGCACCCGCCGTATAAGTAAAAAAAACATTCTTATCTTAATTCTGTCGAAAAGGTCAAAAAGGACCTTGTTTTGAAAACGACGGAAATATTCCTTTATAAACCTCTTACAAAAAGTCAAACAAGGGTATAAATGAATTTAACCCATATTATTGTAAATAATAAATATGTTTTGAAATACATTTCGATGAAACATGGATGTGGATGATAAAGAAATCCCAGTAGATTATTACGTATAAACAACCTCGGATAATGAAGAGGTTGTGAAATAACCCTTACCAATTTGGTAACTTATGAAACATACAACCCATGAAAGAGGTATCATACAATGAATATGTAAATACACATAAATTATAGTGTATTACACAAACAATATAATTATGGGTAGTACATACACCTCACAAAAGGTGATGGTGGCAATATGGCATGAATCTCACGGAAATAAGGAGTGAGATGAAAACCCCTTACCTTGTACTTTTCTTTTGTTGGGGTAGGTTAACCTCCTGTATAATGGTGAAATAATTGTTATTAATTTATACAAGAATAATATACATTAATATGATATCATATATGATCTTTTAATATTGCTTTATTAATAATATCTTAGTATTATCGTCGTTTCGGGTTATAATCGATTCGTTCTTCTTAAATGTTTGGTTACGTAAGACATGTTTGTAATGGATAGATTATATCTTATTCATAATCAGAATGATATTAACATTATTTTAACCCTAAAATGAGAATAATACTTGAATGGATATGATGGAGAATGAATCTTATCGTGTTCGTGGAGACGGTAGTCCGTACGTACGCACGAACGCTACTTCCATTTAATTTTTATTTTAAAAGAATCAAATCCAAATGATACATAGGTATATTACTATTCCAGTATAATATAATATTTTATATATGTTACTTAAGTTCATTAACACCATCCTTTATACGTTCCATGTGTGGTATGAACGAGTCATATCATTTTAAGGGGGCGGTAGTTCGCACTTCCTCAAATGAAATTATCGTATGTATATACAACATGAAACGAATAATGGTATGAAATAAAATGGAATTACAGAAGCTTATATATAAAATATATATAATTAATATAATATTTAATTACAGTGCCATCATAATGGCCACCATGAGAGGTGGTAAGATGTATTTGAACAATCATCATTTCGTGAGGCGTTAGTTTGCCATCCATAGAAACATTATGTTCATCATCCATTAGATGGAGTTGTGTGTATGTGTAGTTCGAATCCTTCTTATAACAACATCCTAGTATATTGAGGATAATGGTGTTGTTACAAAAGAAAGGAAATAAAAAGAGTTTGGGGGTTGGAGAAGCAAAATAAATGAAAATAATTTAAGAGAAATCGTTACCTTTAATCTAGGTAACTCACTTTGGTTGGAACCAAAGGACTTCTTGAAATGCTTTCTGCCTAAGGTGAAGCTTCAAGGAGTAGGAGAGGGATGTGGGGAGCTTATTTGGGCAGAGTTTGGACGAGCCAAGTGGCTTGAGAGGTGTGAGGAAAAGAGAAGGAGGAGTGCCCTTTTATAAGAGGGGTGAGGGGCACCTTTGGAAAAGCTAGAAATATTAATTTATAATAAATTCATATTCGGTTTCCAAAGGCTCCAAAGTTGACTATTCAAAGGATGAGGTTGGGATAGGTCGAAAACAACTCATCCAATAGAATTTAGACAGGTTTGGGTACTTATATTAACCTTATCTTTAAGTATTAACTCTAAGTTAATTAGTTTCACTTTTACAATGTCTCTTTGTATTTTTATATAATATGGTTAATAAACTTACTATATACATCCAAGCGACCCCCAAGTGGTCCATTAATGATTAAAATATCATAATATAAGTCTCTTGGCCGAACCTCAGATTTTTAGGAATTTAATATCAATTAATAATATAATATTTGTTTTAAGAACTCTTTTATGTCAATTTTGACACTATTCAATAGTTGATTTTTGTGAAACTCATAACAGATTGATTATTTCTAAAAAAGTCCATTACATCAATCCTAATATATCATATTAGCCTAGAAAATTAGTTTAATTCATTAAAAGTATCATATTATATTTATTTGTGTATTTATAATATCAATTATTTTAATTTTTCACTATTATAGTAATTACTGCATCATCATTGTGTCATAAATAAAATAAATTATTTAATGTTTAAAAATTATAAATCAAATATCATTATGTAGTAAATCTCTTTATCTTTCTAATGAATATTTATAATCGAAAATCCAACATGTATAACCCTATGTAAAAATTGTTTTGCTAAAAGATATATGCTTGTGTCATTTTTGTATTCATTTTAACTTAATTAAAATAAAGTGTCATTATCACTTACAAGTGGATCCATGGGGTCCCAAAATAGACTCAAAGATGCCCATGGTCGACCATGTATAAACCAATAGGGTTAAGACACGTTTTAGGGTAATTTAGTATTATTATAATATTATTTTTAACCCTTATTTACCGGAATTACCCTTAACCATGGTAAATAAAATATTTACCGCAGTAATTATTCAAAATGTCTAAAAATAAAAGTTACCTATTTACACAATTTGAACATCCTGATTCCAAATATGGAATCCATTTTCCTAAATTCAAAACACAGTAGTGGCAGAAATTAATTTAAAATTAATTCCCGCTGTCAAAACAAAAAGCGTGTTTTTAAGAGATAATAACTATCAAAAGATTGAGACTTGTTTATGTTCGGTTTAATTGTAAAATTATGTCCAATGACCAACATTATATTAAATTGTAAAAATATATTCTAAATATACTTTAAAACCACTCAAATTCATAATTTATCACTATTAATTATTTTGATTAAAAAAGTTGTTTTTAATTAAAATTTAGTAATTTTCACTATTCATCAAAATATGAAAGTTATCCGAAAAGTAACAAAATTTCACCTTAGGCTAAATTCGATATTCCGAATCCAAAAATGAAGTACATTTTGAAATATAAAATATATATATTTTCAAAAATTAGGTATTACTATTTATAACGGCTAGTTTGATTGGTTATGGTGTGTTAGAACTCGGTGTTGCGTACAACACACGCTATCACATTATTTAAAGGGAAACGTACCGTGGAAGCTTGGGATGTTTTATTTTAAATTTTTGATGTCCCCATTTAGTCAAAAAGTTTAAAATATTGTATTTAAAAAGGGTTCACTATTAAAAGTTGATAAAAGTGCAATACTGAAAATGAATTTGTTCTTGCATTATATCTAAGAAACTCATAATATGGATTCTAAAATTATAAGGATTATATAAAGTTTAAAATTTAGATAATACTATTCATAACCTCTTTTGAATGGCCCTTTTTTTTAGACATGGTGTGATTGAACTCGGTGTTGCGTGTAGTGCAAGTTATTGAATTATTTTGAAGAAATAACACACTATGAAATCTTGGGGTGTTACATTCTCCCCTCCTTCAATAAATTGCGTCCTCGCAATTTGAAATTGTTCTTCGAAAATAAAAGGTTGAAAATAGAAAATATATTTGTGGGAAAACCCACATTGGAAATTGGGTTACTAAAATTTAGTCTTAATATGAGGAAAAGAGAAATTAAAGGGTCACCACCAAATTATGATCTCGATTAGGAGAACATTGGTGGAAATTAGAGACATATAATTGGAGGAAAAACGTAAATATTTATAGGTAGTGATTGAGGTCATCAATCACAAACATGTATAAAATTGAGGTCCTTAAACTCATCAATCTATGATGATTTGAAATACCATCGGTTCAACAAAACATAGGGTATTGGGATAACACATTTTTGACGTTTCAAATATCTTAGTTGAAATCCCACATCGAAAAATGAATTAATGAGGCCTCTATTTAAAATAAAGAGTGGAAAGTATGAAGATTACCGAAAATAACACATACTAGGGTTCCATGTAGGAAAATATGGATATGGAGGAGAAATCTAACCATCAATTATCTGATGGAGAGTGGTAGAGAACATGGCTATGGAAAGGTCAACAATCCCAAAGCCATAAATTAGTGATGATTTAAGGTACCATCTAGGACAACATTTTTGTTCTATGTTCCTTTTATTAATGTTGAGGAATTTATTCATGAGATTGGTTAAGATCATAAGGAGACATACTTACTTTATAATTAGAGTTTTATCCATTACTAAATTTATACCAAAAACTCATCATTCACTCGTAAAAAAATTCTATTTATACTACTCATAGAGGGTTCCAAAATAAACGAATTTATAATTCATCTACCAGATCTTTTTAAAAAACTGCTTTATTTAATACAGGACATCTCGTGGGATAGTGGTAGGTGATACACCCTTGTCGCCCTTCGGTTGCGGGTTCAAGTCTTGCGGCCTTGCCAGTCGCGACGGGTTGCCGCCCGACCTCTGGGTTGTCCTTTTATGGTAATCAAAAATTAATCTCAAACTAGAATTTATCCAAAATACTTCTATCCAAACTCACTGTCCAATATTTATAAGGAAGGTAAACTTAATGTAGATCCTTTTTACCCCGTAATAGCATATGAATACCTTCATCATGTATTCTTTTAAAACACTGAAACATCCTAAATTATCATAATACTTATTGGTTACATTCATGCTCCCTTATTCCATATAGAATGCTGGATATACTTCTTCAATCTAAAAATGTTTTAAACCCCAATAATGATGGAATATACAAATCATTAATTAGTTCCATGGTAGTCAAGAATATCCAATATAATTTGTCCAAAACAATCATGTATTATTCCAAAATCACTACCTCGGTATCAGAACTATATTATGATTAATCTTTCTCTCAACCATATATTTTCCAAAAATTTATCATGCTATTGAGTCACTTTTCTTTGTTCCACACAATCTCAAGTCCTTAATGAAATAGTACTGCAGTACAATCCTTATATACTCCATAATTATTATAACAAGTACATTGTTGATACAACACACAATTGACATAATCAACATAAGAACTCTAATCATTCCTCTTTATCTGTGGTAGTATCATAACTTGATTATTATCCAATAGCATCATTTGCGTCATAGTCTGATGACTGGGACATAGGTTCGTGTAGTGTCCAAACTCCTTGCAAATGAAGCATTGTACATTTGAAACCATTTTCTTACCCTTGCAGTCACGTACTTTGTGCCCTTTTCCTCCACACTTATAACAAACTCCTATTCCTTTCAGGCAAGTTCCAGGGTGTTTCTTTCCACAGTTACCACATATGGGAAAATTCTTCTTTTCCCTCTTACCTTTATCCATATTTCTCTCTTCCATCCTTTTCTCCTCTTGCTTCCTTTCAAAGCCATAAGACTCAGTAAACTCTTTACCTATCTTATCAACACATGATATTATATTTTCATATGATGATAATACATGCGAGACTATTTCTCTTATAAATTCTGGCTTAAGACCATGAAATATATGATCCTTCTTTCTCTTTGCATCAGGTGCATTGCTAGAGTTCTCATTCCTTCTACTAGGCGCCATTTCTAAACAATGGCATACACTAGATCAGTTTATGAATCAAAATACATAATCCCATACTTATAAAACACTTAACATAAATTGAACTATTTATGGATATAATCCATAATCATAAAAATGCCTCCTTTGAGGAAGTATATACTCATAAACCCTTCATGATGATTTGTAAAGAAAATGAGAGTTATCCTAAGCATATCCCCTGGGAGTGTCGTAACCAAGAGTGCAGCAAGGCCCGTTGTCGTGCACCAGTTCCCGTTCGAGTCTAGCTCAAAGCGGTGTTTTCGGGTTTTACCCCTAGGTACATCTGTGCCAGAGCCACCTCTACCTGCTCGTATCCAGACAGGGATGTATTGCTCGGAAAACTCACAAAATCTCTACAATACCATAATTCTAGGAAGTTCTTCTATACTAATCCTCAAAGTTAATCTTAGGTCTACGTGCTCTAATCAGAGTTTATCTAAATCTAGCTTCCAAGGTTTTTACTAAACTTCCTCTGATACCACCTGTAACGCCCCGACCCCAGTTACCCAGAGTCGGTGCATTACTTCGTAACATTGGCATGATCACAAGAAATATCAAATCCCGAAAGACCGATTGGTTTAGTAGCCTTGGAAACACTAGATATATTCATAAGTTTTATATTACATCATATAATGAAAAACTACTACAACAACGTAATGTCTCCACAGTCCACACTATTATCCCCTCATGATATCCCTGCAGATCATTCATAACTTACTTCTTCACATCCTGGGAAAAGTAAAACATAAAAAAGGGGTGAGCTCAAATGCCCAGTAAGGATAACAATATAGCGGAAACTTTCATAAATAAGAATAAACTTTTAAGGCAATGTATAACTAAAACAAAAGCCTTCCAATCATGAACTTTCAACATGGTATGGCATAAATAAAATGAAATAATGCCATTTACTTATTCACATGGATATTCTACTAATCGAATAATCACATGCAAAAATCAATAACCACTTTCATAATGTTGGAATGCATAATGTCAAATGTTAATTTCATTGTCTAGGCCTCATCCCAAGACCTAGGGGTTACTTCTAACCGGAACCCAACCCGGAGTGCCTCTAATAACCGGACACCAACCCGGAGTGCCTCTAATAACCGGACACCAACCCGGAGTGCCTCTAATAACCGGACACCAACCCGGAGGGCATAATTTTACCAGTCCCTAACCTGGAGGGCTTACTTTAACCAGTCCCCAACCTGGAGGGCTTACTTTTACCAGTCCCCAACCTGGAGGGCTTACTTTTACCGGTCCCCAACCCGGAACATACTTGTTTAGCACATTCATCTGAAGAAAAGTTTGAAATATAACATAAACATTCGGATTAAAACTAGCATACGAAATGTCAATAGTTTCACCATAAACTATGAATGGTATAAAAATAGAACATCCACAGTCAAACATATCACAAAACCTTCAATACAATATAGAAGTTTTGTATCATAATAAATCAACTTCAATTAAGCGTAAAATCCGTCGAAGGATGTTGACATAGATGAAATCAAAACACTTTTTAGAGAAATATCTCTTTCTATTTTTGAAAACATTTAAGAGCCATATAAAATAAAACATTTTATTGAAAATATTCTTGTAAGCTTGTAAGGAAATCTTTGATGATTTTATAACGGCGGATAATAACCGCACCCGCCGTATAAGTAAAAAAAACATTCTTATCTTAATTCTGTCGAAAAGGTCAAAAAGGACCTTGTTTTGAAAACGACGGAAATATTCCTTTATAAACCTCTTACAAAAAGTCAAACAAGGGTATAAATGAATTTAACCCATATTATTGTAAATAATAAATATGTTTTGAAATACATTTCGATGAAACATGGATGTGGATGATAAAGAAATCCCAGTAGATTATTACGTATAAACAACCTCGGATAATGAAGAGGTTGTGAAATAACCCTTACCAATTTGGTAACTTATGAAACATACAACCCATGAAAGAGGTATCATACAATGAATATGTAAATACACATAAATTAGAGTGTATTACACAAAGAATATAATTATGGGTAGTACGTACACCTCACAAAAGGTTATGGTGGCAATATGGCATGAATCTCACGGAAATAAGGAGTGAGATGAAAACCCCTTACCTTGTACTTTTCCTTTGTTGGGGTAGGTTAACCTCCTGTATAATGGTGAAATAATTGTTATTAATTTATACAAGAATAATATACATTAATATGATATCATATATGATCTTTTAATATTGCTTTATTAATAATATCTTAGTATTATCGTCGTTTCGGGTTATAATCGATTCGTTCTTCTTAAATGTTTGGTTACGTAAGACATGTTTGTAATGGATAGATTATATCTTATTCATAATCAGAATGATATTAACATTATTTTAACCCTAAAATGAGAATAATACTTGAATGGATATGATGGAGAATGAATCTTATCGTGTTCGTGGAGACGGTAGTCCGTACGTACGCACGAACGCTACTTCCATTTAATTTTTATTTTAAAAGAATCAAATCCAAATGATACATAGGTATATTACTATTCCAGTATAATATAATATTTTATATATGTTACTTAAGTTCATTAACACCATCCTTTATACGTTCCATGTGTGGTATGAACGAGTCATATCATTTTAAGGGGGCGGTAGTTCGCACTTCCTCAAATGAAATTATCGTATGTATATACAACATGAAACGAATAATGGTATGAAATAAAATGGAATTACAGAAGCTTATATATAAAATATATATAATTAATATCATATTTAATTACAGTGCCATCATAATGGCCACCATGAGAGGTGGTAAGATGTATTTGAACAATCATCATTTCGTGAGGCGTTAGTTTGCCATCCACAGAAACATTATGTTCATCATCCATTAGATGGAGTTGTGTGTATGTGTAGTTCGAATCCTTCTTATAACAACATCCTAGTATATTTAGGATAATGGTGTTGTTACAAAAGAAAGGAAATAAAAAGAGTTTGGGGGTTGGAGAAGCAAAATAAATGAAAATAATTTAAGAGAAATCGTTACCTTTAATCTAGGTAACTCACTTTGGTTGGAACCAAAGGACTTCTTGAAATGCTTTCTGCCTAAGGGGAAGCTTCAAGGAGGAGGAGAGGGATGTGGGGAGATTATTTGGGAAGAGTTTGGACGAGCCAAGTGGCTTGAGAGGTGTGAGGAAAAGAGAAGGAGGAGTGCCCTTTTATAAGAGGGGTGAGGGGCACCTTTGGAAAAGCTAGAAATATTAATTTATAATAAATTCATATTCGGTTTTCAAAGGCTCCAAAGTTGACTATTCAAAGGATGAGGTTGGGATAGGTCGAAAACAACTCATCCAATAGAATTTAGACAGGTTTGGGTACTTATATTAACCTTATCTTTAAGTATTAACTCTAAGTTAATTAGTTTCACTTTTACAATGTCTATTTGTATTTTTATATAATATGGTTAATAAACTTACTATATACATCCAAGCGACCCCCAAGTGGTCCATTAATGATTAAACTATCATAATATAAGTCTCTTGGCCGAACCTCAGATTTTTAGGAATTTAATATCAATTAATAATATAATATTTGTTTTAAGAACTCTTTTATGTCAATTTTGACACTATTCAATAGTTGATTTTTGTGAAACTCATAACAGATTGATTATTTCGAACAAAGTCCATTAAATCAATCCTAATATATCATATTAGCCTAGAAAATTAGTTTAATTCATTAAAAGTATCATATTATATTTATTTGGGTATTTATAATATCAATTATTTTAATTTTTCACTATTATAGTAATTACTGCATCATCATTGTGTCATAAATAAAATAAATTATTTAATGTTTAAAAATTATAAATAAAATATCATTATGTATTAAATCTCTTTATCTTTCTAATGAATATTTATAATCGAAAATCCAACATGTATAACCCTATGTAAAAATTGTTTTGCTAAAAGATATATGCTTGTGTCATTTTTGTATTCATTTTAACTTAATTAAAATAAAGTGTCATTATCACTTACAAGTGGATCCATGGGGTCCCAAAATAGACTCAAAGATGCCCATGGTAGACCATGTATCAACCAATAGGGTTAAGACACGTTTTAGGGTAATTTAGTATTATTATAATATTATTTTTAACCCTTATTTACCGGAATTACCCTTAACCATGGTAAATAAAATATTTACCGCAGTAATTATTCAAAATGTCTAAAAATAAAAGTTACCTATTTACACAATTTGAACATCCTGATTCCAAATATGGAATCCATTTTCCTAAATTCAAAACACAGTAGTGGCAGAAATTAATTTAAAATTAATTCCCGCTGTCAAAACAAAAAGCGTGTTTTTAAGAGATAATAACTATCAAAAGATTGAGACTTGTTTATGTTCGGTTTAATTGTAAAATTATGTCCAATGACCAACATTATATTAAATTGTAAAAATATATTCTAAATATACTTTAAAACCACTCAAATTCATAATTTATCACTATTAATTATTTTGATTAAAAAAGTTGTTTTTAATTAAAATTTAGTAATTTTCACTATTCATCAAAATATGAAAGTTATCCGAAAAGTAACAAAATTTCACCTTAGGCTAAATTCGATATTCCGAATCCAAAAATGAAGTACATTTTGAAATATAAAATATATATATTTTCAAAAATTAGGTATTACTATTTATAACGGCTAGTTTGATTGGTTATGGTGTGTTAGAACTCGGTGTTGCGTACAACACACGCTATCACATTATTTAAAGGGAAACGTACCGTGGAAGCTTGGGATGTTTTATTTTAAATTTTTGATGTCCCCATTTAGTCAAAAAGTTTAAAATATTGTATTTAAAAAGGGTTCACTATTAAAAGTTGATAAAAGTGCAATACTGAAAATGAATTTGTTCTTGCATTATATCTAAGAAACTCATAATATGGATTCTAAAATTATAAGGATTATATAAAGTTTAAAATTTAGATAATACTATTCATAACCTCTTTTGAATGGCCCTTTTTTTTAGTCATGGTGTGATTGAACTCGGTGTTGCGTGTAGTGCAAGTTATTGAATTATTTTGAAGAAATAACACACTATGAAATCTTGGGGTGTTACACATGATACATAATAAAATGAATAAATGTATCCTTTAATACCTATTCAATGATTTCGTATTCATAACCTAGGTAAAATAAAATAATAAGGGTGACATATAATACTGAATAAGTGTATATAAAGGGGAATAAATTATTAAATGATGATAATAATCAACATATAAATGTAATATATATATATATATATTGATTAAAATAACAATATAATGAAAATTTTATGTGGAATGGTAATAACTATAAACCTATTCTGTTCAATTATTTAACTGAAATTGAATTGTGGCTACAGATTCATCGACAAAAAATATCATGGAAGAATAATAAGGGATTTTTTTTTTAAAATTCCAATTTATTGGTATCCATATTTTCTAGGTACATTTAACAATTAATTTCAAAACTATTACTCACATATTATAGAATATCAGGTAAAATAAATATTAATTTTACCAATTATTTCATCTCATGAGAACATGTCGTGTAGCCTTTTTACAATTAGTGTAGTCCCTTTTTCAAAATTTTGATAACCATTCTCGATTTCATTCATGGGACATTTGAATTAAGAACCATAAAAATAAATTGTAAATAAGGCATGATAATGACTTTTTATAGTCATTCCACCACGATGACCCTAAGATGTACCCCAAGAGAGCGGTGAGGAGAATACTCCAAAAGTAGTGGGCCATTAATTAATGATGGATTCTCAAATTGTGCTAGATATGTCACTGTCCATTCTACTGGAAGTAGGTGAATACACACAGTTACGAGATGGTTTTGTTAGGTTCATGAAGTCCTTCTAAAAAGCACCACAGGCTACCACATCAATGGTAGATCTGACAGGTATATTCCAGCAGTATCATCTACCTACTTTTTTAGGGGATATCTGACCAAAGGCTTTGGAATAATGGATGGAATCAGAACTGGTTATCATCGAGCATCTAGGGATGCCTCTTGAAGGGAGGGTACAACTTTCAACCTATATGTTGAGTGAGTCTACCAAACAAAGGTGGGATTTTATCACTCAGGTAGGGAATCCGAGAGATATGAAATTGGATGACTACTAGGTTTCCTTATATGATTCTTATTTTCATGAAGCATTGATGACTGACTGACCCCATACGTTCATGCACCTAGAGTATGGAACACAATAAATTATAGATTATTCTTCCCAGTTTAAAGAGCATCAGTGATTGACACCTATTTTTATGGGTGATGAAGAATCATAATCATGAAAATTTGAGGATGGAATCAGGTTTGACATCTAATCAATGTTGAATGTCTTCAGGTTTCCTCCAGTCTCTACTATTATAAACCAGTAACTGATTATTGAGCGTAATTTTTGGGAAGCTGGAGGTGCGAGCCAATGCACCTAGGCAATGAGAAATGGTATTTTATCGAAAAAAAGTAATAAGCATAATGTGGAGCATTCTCATGGGTATAAAAGTAGTCAAAACATTTATTCTAGTAGCTAGGTGAGGTTCTGCCAATGTGTTAGGCTGAGGCATATGAAGACTTAATTTCCAAAAAAACCCAATTGATTAATGAGCTCGTGGAAATATGGGACATCTCAAATGCTTCTATAGGACGTTACCACTAGTGGATAGTGAGAGAGGTTCTATACATACTCCACATTCTAGATGTGGGATAGTATCTTCAAACCAGTATGGATACTATAATATGTTATGGTGTTTTGGACAATTCGATGGGCGTGGCTATGGTAGCTAGACCACATAATCTTTATTACAACAGGACATGTCTGATCAGGGTTTCCATGATGTGTGTTAGGGCCTCGTTGTAGTTCATACTTATATACTGAAACAGACCTAGCAGGAATAGGATCTCAGGCCTACTACTGTTAGAGGTACTATCCTAATCGCATTTTTTTATCTTCTATTCATTTTGATATTGCTGCAACACATAGTTTTATATATGTGGACATTGTGGAAATCCTTGGACTCTTTGATTATACTAATTCCTATGTGATTATATAAGACACTTCATTAGGGATTTTAATGGAAGGTGTGCATCAGTACAAGGATATCCCCCTTGAGATTGGTGGGTGTCACTTTCTATGGATCCTATATATCATGGAGATGACGATATTTTATTCCTTATCAGAATGAACTAGATGATTTCATTTATTTCCATTTTTGATTTTTATCATCTTTGGGTGAGTTTAAATTTCTAGGGTGGTGGATATTTTCTACACAAGGGTGAATGCGATGTAATAGAACGCATAGTTGAACATGATCAATGTGGGATAGGTGGGATAATAGCCCAAATTTAGCGTTTATTTCTGGATGATCATGGAACATGTCTGGAAGATATCTTGTAGTGGTTGATTATTTCAAGGATGTTTTTCTGTATGAATTATTAGTCTTACCTATGATCAGAGTGGTGGATATTAGTATCGAGGTAGTTCCAAGATATGTACTGGTACCCATTCCTCCTTAGAGTATGGATATGATGATGTTTCTAGAGCTCAAGTGGCAGTTGGATGATCTAGAAGCAAAGGGTTTCATCCATCCCTGTACTCCCCCTTAGGGTTCACAGACCCTTTTTGCGAAAAAAAATAATATAGTACACCTAGTATAGGTGTGGACAATCATATATTTAACTTGTTAATGGTCAAGAAATGATATCCCTTTCCATGGATAGATGACATTGTTGATAATCTATCATAATCTCATGTGTTCTGGACGATTGAACTCAGGTCAGGATATCACTTGGTATGTGGTAAACCTATAGACAAACATGTACTCCCTTTCATAGAAGGTATGGTATATTTGAATACTTTTTTATGTCGTTTGGTCTCAAGAACACTCCATCAGATTTTATGGTACTACTGAACATTGTGTTCCACCCCTAATTAGATTATTTTATGGTAGTCTATGTGGATGATATCATGGTGTATTCTCGCAAAAGAAATTACCTTTACAAAAACCATGATATCATTTCGAATACACTGAGAGAGAATTAGTTATATTCTAATCTTGAAAAATGACTCTTCTAGATGAAACTGATTTCTATATGGGGACACGTCATCTCATAAACATGAGTATTAGTGGTCTTAGAGAATTTATGATCAGTTGTTACCTAGGAGTACCCATGAACTTTTTAGAGGTATGATTTTTTTGGGCTATCTAGTTACTACAAGTGTTTTATAAAGAACATATCATGCTTATCCGCCTAGATGATAGGCATGACAAAGAAAGGTGTGAATTTTTAGTGGTCAGAATATTTTGAAGTAGCCTTCTAGAAGATAAAGGTGCATTTTACTCCAGCATCGATGCTGATATTCCCAGATTTGATAATGAGTTATATTGTATACGGTGATGCATCATGTATTGGGCTGGGAGTATCGATTTTTTAAGGATATCACGTTTCTTCACATAGGTCTTTGCAGTTGAGGCCACATGATAGGAATTATCTGATCCCTGATCCTGGGTTAGCTATAGTTTTCCATGATTTTCACTACTGGAGACAATATTAATTTGTAGAACATTTTTGTGGTTTACATAGACCAAAAAATTCTAAAATATTACTCAGTGTGATTATATTCTTAGAATTATATGGTGGGTGGAATAAAATCAATCATTTGACATTGATCTTGCCTATACGTATGGATAAGGAAATGCAGTTGCTAACACACTAAGTCGGAGGACTCAGATATAGGCAGTACATGAGGCTAGTGGAGAGTAGAAGATTATGGCCTTGTTCTAGGAGATGAATTTATAGGTGCAAGACAGTCATGGGAAATATTATCTTTCATCAGTGGTAGTTACTTATACCCTACATTACATAGTGAGGATTAGGTATCTATCAGATTCTAAATGCCTAGTCCCCCATGATATAGTTGCAGGTGAGGACTCTCTAGGAAGATACATGATATATGATGATGATGTTATACATATCCATGGATGTGTGTTTGTACTAGGGGTATACATGGGGAGTTGATGTAGGAGTTCCATTCTTCGACATGGGAAGTGCATCCTCTAGGCACAAAGATGTACAATGACTTATGCCATAAGATCTAGTGTCTAGGTATGAAGAGATAAGTAGCTGGTTTAGTTTCTAGTTCTTCCATATGTTAGTTTTTGATGACAGAACATTAGTGGAATGTCGGACTTTTACAGTACATACCCATTCTTGAGTGGAAATGGTTTGATGACATGATGGATTTTTTTATGGGTTTTCTATGGTCACTTAAAAGAAACGATGTGTTATCGGTCATAGTTTACATGATTACAAATGTCTCTCACTTCTTTCTAATCAAGGGGAAATTCTGTGTTAATGATATTAGAAAGCCTTATATCTGATAGGTGCTATGACTTCATGGGGTACCATGTTTTATAATTTCATATAGGGATCCATCTTTATATCTTGTTTTTAGTAGAGTTTTTAGTGGGCACTGGGTTCACAGGTTCTTCTGAGCACCACATACCACCCTCATCGTTATGGCAAGTTAGAGTGTACGATACATGTTCTAGAGGACATGTTGTGTTCATGTGTTCTAGACATTGGGGGATATTTGTAGAAACACATACCCATGGTTGATTTCACCGTTAATAATATCTTCAAGGTTGTTGTTCAAATGGAAACATTTGAGGCTTTGTATGTGAGGCAATGCCGAGAACCCCAAAGCTGGAAAGAGGCATGAGAGCTAGATATACTAGGACCTTTTGTTGTCCAAGAGACTACTAAACTTTTTTACATGATTTAGAAGCGGATGTCTAATTTGCAGTCTTGTCAGAAATCTTATGTCGATCACCGTAGATGACTTTTGGAGTTCAAGGTTGGGGATCTAGATTTCTTATGTGATACACCATGGTTGGGGAACACGAGGATCTGGAGATAGGGTAGGAATTTACAAAGATATTCCGGACCATTTGAGATTCAAGAGAGAGTCGGGTCAGTTTTCTATCGGTTACAATTTCATTTGAGGTATTGTGCCATGAATGACATTTTCCATGTATCTTTGCTAAAATGCTATCATTCATACATGTATCACCTTTTTCAGCCTGAGGATGTTGAGATTTATGTTTATGTATCCATTTAGGGGCATCCAATTCATATTCTTGATAGGATAACAAATGTTATTTGAGGTCAGTCATTTCTTCTCGTACAGTTCCTATGGCAACACAACTGAGTGTAGGACAAGACTTGGGTGGGGGAGGACGACTTATGAGTGCTGTTTACAGAGTTATTCTCAGATATTATATCAACACCCTTGGAATTGAAATTTGGGGACAAATTTATTTAAGGGGGAATGTTTGTAAGAACACCGGTTCTTATATTGAGGTACAATTTTCTTCTTCTTCTTTTCCTTTATGTTTTTTTTAGAAAGCAAGGTAAACTAGAAAAATGTAATGTCTTTTTAGTAAACGCCGTGTAATCCTGTGTACATGCCATGTAGTCTGGTAGTATAGGATAGTGATACATGGTGTTTCATGTGTTGGAAATGGAGGGAAGAAAATGTCACTACACTCAATGTACATCATTGTACACGTCGTGTATTCATTTCGGCATGGTCATTGAAGGAAGCATAATGTTAGTCAACGAATATATGAATAGTAAAAATATATGCACACTGTAACAACCCAAATATTCATTAATGGAAAATCCCTCTTGATCATATTAAATGTCTCTTAATATAAAATGTTTTTATAAAATTTCAACTTCATTGGTTTTATGATAATAATTGTGACCATTACCTTTATAGTCGTTGAACAGTGATCACATGAATAGTATAAATATTGGGTTTAACACATCCAATTTTACTTAGACAAAGGAAGTGATGGCCTCATCCAGTAGAATTTCTCCATACGAAGCCCATTTATTGGAGCTCAGAATAGAGGTGGTTTCCTTGGGCTTCAATCTTGACCAAGCCCAAGCTGTGCTTCACCATGTCAAGTTCGAACGAGACCATCTACGGGAGAAGTGGAAGTTGATAGAAATTACCACTCGAGCGATGTTATCTGAGTGACCCCAAGAGTCTGTCACCATCGCACACCTTACCCATAGGTCTTATGCGGCTGTTTTATGGGGTTATGTAACAAATGAGGAGTACTATGTTCATTTACATTATTTTTTGTATATAATAATGAATATAATTTCTAGTCATTTTTGATACATTGTAAATAGTTTTTAATGTACAAATGGTGTTTTTAGTTATTATTTAATTAAGAAATCTATTTTATTAAATTAAGGGATTTTTTAATAAAATAATATTTTAGTAAATTAATAATATTATTTTTAAATTAGTTTTTATTAAATATAAATGATCTTATAATTTTATGAATTCAATTAAAAATTTTTTATTAACGTTTGAAAGCCATTTCTGTCAAAACCCGTGAATTTTCGATAAATGTCGGTTTTTATTTTACAAGTGAAAATTAACATATTTAAAAAACTATTTAGATAAAATAAATGTCATATCTTGAATCAGGATGTCGAAATTATCCAATGGTGAATTTTTCATAATTTCCTGAGACATTAATATTTTTGGGTAAAAATTAAATATGGTTTAAATATATAATGTGTTTTATGACATCAGAATGACCCAATAGTGATGTAATAAAAAGAAATAATCTTTATGTTCGGCCAATATATGTTTTACCATTACAATAATGTGATTTTGGGTTTGTTTGACTTACTTTTCAAAGCATAAATGGACCCCTCAAGACATATTCAACACCGTGACTTTTTAAATTAATTTCCATGGAAGTGTCACTCACCTCCACATAAGAAACCCTAATATTTTAAGAATTTAGGACTTTGTCCTTATAAAATATGGTTATACCCTTCCCTTTTCCAAAAACCATGGGTAAAACCCATGGTATGGTTTGTGGTTTGGATTAATTTAATGTAAGGGGACCTAAACCTAAATAATAAATAATTCACTCATCTTTCCTATATAAACCCACCCAAGCTCCCCCAAACTCCTCATTAAGAGCCCTTGGAGTTCTTCCAATCTCTTCCCTACTCTCTCTAGAATCCTTCCAAGGTGCCCCATGTTCCCAAGAAGCCTCTCACAAGCCTCTCTCTAGCCTTTGGAAGCACACTTCCAAGTAAGGGTTTTTATCTTCCTTTCTAATTTTTTTCAATATTCTTTAAGTTGTATTTCCTTTTTAATATCAATTATGAATGTTGGGGTATGGTTTCTCACCTCCCCCACACTTCACTCTTATCGTTTGAATGATGGGAGACCCCTTTCTCTCCCATTAAATGCCTCTCATGTACACACGTTACTTTGCCGAAATTCCGAAAGGAACTTCTCTGTCTTCTTTAACATTCAAGCAGTAATTTTGTATCATGAATCTAAATTCCATTAAACATGTTGAAACATGTATCTATATGATCTCCTTACTGTCCATTACATGTAAATATGATGCGGAACCCCTTTCTCCATCATCAACCATTTTTTATGAATTCTTATGTCACGCTGTTAAGCTGCTGAAATCGCACCGATTTTCTAAGCCAATGCCATTGTGTAGTGGATACCATGCCTATTTCTCCATCAAGGGTTTCCACCATTATGGACCATTACATAGTGATTACAATGTTTCATGTATGAATTCCACATTCCTTTATCATGGAATAAATGATTATGTTTTATGAATCCATATTTTATGATCCATGTGGGACAC
Organism: Viscum album; assembly: GCA_963277665.1. Classification (NCBI taxonomy): domain Eukaryota; kingdom Viridiplantae; phylum Streptophyta; class Magnoliopsida; order Santalales; family Viscaceae; genus Viscum; species Viscum album. The sequence continues at coordinate 385,179,439 of OY728148.1, read as the reverse complement.
TTATGCATTAAATGAAATGTTTAAGAAGGGTGCGCCCTTATAGCGCTCCAATGCATTGGGTAAAGTATAGTATCATGATACATCATGTGAAATGAGTTTTTCTCATGATAATTCAAGTGCAATGAGGGTTTACTCGTTCTTTATGTTTAATGAAAATTTACTCATGCTCCATGTGCAATGTGCCTTGGCTCATGCTAATTCCATGTTAAGTGTTGTTGCCACATTTCCATGTTATGATTATCATGCTTTATAGTGCCTTTATATTGATGTTTTCTTATGATATATTGATATGCCTATTGTCTAACATGTATTATACTCCTCATGTTATTCCATGTGTACTCCCTTACTGGGCATTATAGCTCACCCTTTTCTTATGCGTGTCCTCAGGTTATCCCATGCAATGCTAAGTACGAGGGAATGAAGTGGTCATGTAAATGAAGTTTTCAAAAAATATGTTTTATTTCATTTTTTATGTTTTTATGTAATGATCCTAATCCCCAAATAAACTAAACCTATCGATCTTCTTTGTTGTATCAAGTGATGTTTTATGTAATAAATCATGTTTAAGTTGTAATAAAAAGAAGGGTTGTCATAGTTGGTATCAGAGGTTAGGTTTGGTTATTTTTGGGATTAGGATTAGAAAACCCTAGAAAAACTTTTGAGACAAGACTAAGTACAATATAAACATCCCTTAGATTTGGTGAGTATTGAGGAAGTGGTTTATCAAGAAAATACATCCATGTCTGGATATGAGCAGGTATAGGCGGCTCTGGCACAGATGTATCCTAGGGGTAAAACCCGAAAACACCGCTTTGAGATAGACTCGAACGAGAACTGGTGCACGACAACGGGCCTTGCTGTACTCTTGGTTACGACACTCTAGCGGGATTAGCTTTGGGAAATTTACAAGCTTAGTATGAACCCTTATTAAGGGAAGGAAAAAAATTCCCCAAATAATATATGTTAGAATGTAGATCATGAAAATCATAGATTGAAGATTATAGACTCATGAGTTAAGGAAATGAATGTATATTTATAAGTCATAAACTTTTGTATTTGGATTACTCTTGATGTGTTACCCATAATATTCCTTTTATTAGAGCCAATGGCCGGTAATAAGAGGTCTTGGGCTAACAACTGTTGTGAAGATCAGTTTGATGACTGTACTAATGAGATGCCCAATCCAATGGGAGTGGGAATCAAAAACTTTCTCACGATTCTCTCTCAGCTAACTCAAGTTTTGAATAGAAACACGGGTCAAGAGGAATGTTCAACCCCCCCCCCCCCATGAAAGAAAAAGTCTCTATCGAGAGCTTTAGGAGACAAAGGCCACCTACTTTTAGTGGATCATCTGATCCCACAATCGCTGAACAATGGTTCATCTCCATTGAAAATATATTCTACATCCTCCAATGTTCTGAACAAGAGAAGGTTCTCCTAGGGGCCTATCGTATGGAGGGTGAAGCTGACCAATGGTGTACATTGATCAAAAATACAAAGCCTGAGGAGGAGATCGAGGCGTTGGAATGGAAGTATTTCCGGAAGATATTTTTCAATAAATATCTTCCGTGCACCCTCCAGCTTAAAATGGAAAGAGACTTCCTTCCCTTAAGAAAAATATATGACGAATCTGTTGGAGTGTATGAGGAAAACGTTACAAGGCTTGCACGATACGCTTCCGGCTTTGTCGTTACCCCCGAATGCATGGTTGACCACTTCTTTGGTGGGCTGAAGCCTAGCTTGCTGAAAGCATTAGTGATCCGTGACTTCTACAGCTATGATAAAATTGTCCGATGTGCCCTCAAGGTCGAAATGGAGTTCGGGGAATCACAAGGTTATCATTGGGACAAGAAGAGTAAGGTGGACATCAATGTTGGTGGTCCGATGGACAAATCCAATGGTGTTAAGAAGATCCAGCACCCCACTTGCCAAAACTGCAGAAAGAAACACCCTGGAAATTGCCTTAAGAGGATGAGAAAATGCTTCAGGTGTGGAAGAGAAGAGCACCTAGCTGTTAACTATCGGCAAGAAAGACCCATGGCTGCGACAGAGGAGAAGAATGCTTCGTTCGAACCTCAACGTGTTGTTCAATGCTACAAATGCAAACAACCGGGTCATTTTTCAAATCAGTACCCTAATCCAAGGGTATTCAGAGACAACGAACAACCTCCAAAGAAGTAAGGAAAATATTTTTCTATCACTTCTGCCGAAGTGAACCCCGACAACGAAGTGGTGACAGGTACGCTAGTTATTCATTCAATAATAGCGAACATACTTTTTGACTCAGGTTCTATGCATTCTTTTATATATCAAATGTTTAGTAGATCAATCCCATCACCACCACAAATCATGGAAGTAATGATGTCGGTGAATACGGAAAATAGGGAAATCATTGCATCCCTGCATATAATCCCTCCCATGTTACATTCTGTGGATTGAATTTCCCGGAGAACCACGTCATACTCCCTATGGTGGAATTTGATGCAATTCTTGGCATGGATTGACTTTCCTTATATAGAGCCAACATAAATTTTCGGGAGAGGGAAATAACACTACATATGGACAATCAACCCCCGATTCTTTACAAGTGTAAGGAGGAAGATGAATCTCATTTAGCTCCATCATCTCAAGAATGGATATTACTGCATTATGAGCACGTGTATCTGGATCAGATGATTGAGTCCAAGGAAGAAACCATCCTTGAAGAAACTCCTATTGTGAGGGAATTCGCTGAAGTGTTTCCCGAGGAACATCCTGGTCTTCCTCCTATAAGAGATGTTGAATTATCAGTTGAACATATACCCGGGGCTTTTACAGTATCCAAGACTCCATATAGATTGGCAGTTGTAGAGCATGAAGAGATGAAGAAACAAGTACAGGAGAATCTGGATAAAGGGTTTATACACCCAAGTGCTTCACTATGGGGTGCACCAGTCCTCTTCGTCAAGAAGAAGGATGGGTCAATGCGACTTTGCATCGATTATCGTGAACATAACAAAATCATGATAATGAAAAAGTATCATCTACCATGAATTGATGACTTGTTCGATCAGCTGTGTGGAGCATAATACTTTTCCAAGGTGGACTTGCGGTCGGGATATAATTAACTAAGGGTGAAGAAGTAAGACACCCCCAAGACTACTTTTTGCACAAGATACAAGCACTATGAATTCATAGTAATGCCTTATGGACTCACCAATGCTCCAGAAATCTTTATGGACTTGATGAATAGAGTCTTTAGAGATTACCTAGAAAAATTTGTAGTTTTCTTTATAGAAGATATTCTAATATACTCTAAAACTAAGGAGGATCATGAGAAGCATTTAAGAACTGTACTAGAGACTTTGCGCAAGGGGAAGCTCTATGCAATGTACAACATGTGTGAGTTCTGGTTGAAGGAGGTCTCATTATTGGGCTATATCATCACAAGCAATGAGATATCTGTGGATCCATCCAAAACAGATGCAATTGAGGGATACCCGAGGCCAACATCGGTAACGGATATCCGTAGCTTCTTGGTGTTAGATGGATATTATCGACGATTTGTGAGAAATTTATCAAGATTGTCCAAACCTCTTACCAAGATTACTCAAAAGGGAGTAAAGTTCATTTGGAGTGATGAATGTGAAGAAAGCATCAAGGAGTTGAAAAAGAGGCATATCACTACGCCCGTGCTCACTTTACACACATGTGGGGAAATTTTTGTGGTATTAAGTGATGATTAGAAGAAGGTCTTAGGATGTGTGTTGATGCAGAATGATAAAGTTATATCCTATGCCCCAAGGCAGTTGAAAACCCATGAGCAAAACTATCCAACTAATGATCCGCAGTTGGCGGTAGTGATCATTGCCTTGAAATTCTGGAGGCATTATCTCTATGGGGAGAAATGTGAGATATATACTGACCACAAGAGTTTTAAATATATATTCACACAGAAAGAGCTTAATATGCGCCAGAGAAGATGGATAGAGATCATCAAGGATTATGAATATTCAATCCATTTCCTCCATGGGAAAGCGAACAAGGTGGCGGATGCCCTCTGTAGAGAGGATCTAGTGACTCTATCAATGATGAGAAATGAGAAGGATCCAATCTTCTTAGACTTAATGAAGATGGACATGGGAATCATAGAGAAGGGAACATCATCAATACTTTCACAACTGATTTCTCAACCGTCTCTTTTAGAAAGGTTAAAGGATGATCAAAAGGATGATGTTCTAATTCAAGAAAAAGTGGAATCTATAGAAAAAGGGAAATCCTCGGAGTTTAATGTTAATGAAGAAGGAATTGAGTGGTTTGGGAAAATACTATGTGTTTCATCAAGTCTGGAGCTGAAGAAGGAACTTTTTGATAATGCACATAGTTCAAATTTCTATATTCACCTAGGGAGCACAAATATGTACCGAGATCTCTGAGAAAAATTTTGGTGGGATAATATGAAGAAGGAGATTGCTGAATATACATCAAAGTTCCTGGTGTGTCAGCAAGTGAAGGCAGAGAGGTGGAAGTCAAAGGGGATGATAATCCATTTCCCATACTAGAATGGAAATGGGAAGACATCACCATGGAATTTGTCACCAGACTTCTGAGGACATCCAAAGGCAACAATGCAATATGGATTGTTGTGGATCGTCTTACAATGACTGCACACTTCATTATTATTTGGGAGGATTTATCATTGGATCAACCGACACAGATATATATCAGGGATGTGGTAAGGCTACATGAAGTTCCTCTATCTATTGTGTGTGACCGAGATCCAAGATTCACCTCTAAGTTTTGGAAGACTCTTCAACATGCTCTGAATACTGAACTAAACTACAGTACGGCCTATCATCCTCAAACTGATGGCCAATCTGAGCGGACTATCCAAACACTTGAGGATATGTTGAGAGAATGCTCAATGGACTTTAAAGGAGGATGTGATAAACATCTTCCTCTGGTTGAGTTCTCTTATAATAACAGTTTCCACTCAAGTATCCAAATGGAATCATATGAAGCCTTGTATGGGAAAAGTAGCAGAACACTGGCATGTTGGGATGAGGTCGGTGAACGAAAGATGCTTGGACAAGAAATGGTTGAGGAAATGGTGGAGAAGGTGAAAACCATTCAGCAGAATATCAAGGCAGCCCAGAGTCAACAGAAGATTTATGAAGATAATCGTCGACGCGACCTTGAGTTTAATGTTGGAGACTTGTTTTTTCTATGCATATCTTCGTGGAATATGGTCATGAGGTTTGGAAAGAAAAGGAAGTTAAGTCCAAGGTACATCGGCCCCTTTGAGATTCTTGATCATGTCGGGTTTATGGCCTATCGACTAGAAATTATGCCTACTATGGCCAAATTACATGATGTCTTTCTTGTATCCCTCTTAGGGAAGTACATACCAGACCCTTCACATGTACTCTATTCTGAGGTGGTACAATTGGAGGCCTATATTTCTTATGAGGAGCAACCGGTGAAGATCTTAGATCGTAGAGAAAATGTTCTACGAAATAAGACAATACCCCTCTTCAAGGTGTTGTGGAGAAACCAAATGTTTTATGAAGCAACTTGGGAATCGAAAGAAGTGATGAAGCTTAGTTACCAACATCTGTTTTACTATGGTTAAAGGAAAATTTCGAGGGCGAAATTTCTTAAGGGGTGAATATTATAACGACCCACAGTTTCATTAATGGAAAATCCCTCTTGATCTTATTAAATGTCTATTTATATAAAATGTTTTTATAAAATTTAAACTTCATTGGTTTTATGATAATAATTGTGATCGTTACTTTTATAGTCGTTGAACACTGATCACATGATTAGTATAAATATTGTGCTTTAACACATCCAATTTTACTTAGACAAAGGAAGCGATGGCCTCATCCAATAGAATTTCCCCATACGAAGCCCATTTATCAAGGCTTGGAAAAGAGGTGGCGTTCTTGGGCTTCGCTCTTAACCATGCCCATGCTGAGCTTCACCATGTCAAGCTCGAACGGGACCGTCTACGGGAGAAGTGGAAGTTTATAGAAATTACCACTCCAGCGAAGTTATCCGAGCAACCTCAAGAGTCTGTCACCATTACACATCTTACCCTTAGGTCTTATGCGGCTGTGCTAAGGGGTTATGTAACAAATAATTTGTACTATGATCTTGTACATAATTTTTTTTATATAATAATGAATATAATTTCTCGTCATTTTTGATACATTGTAAATAGTTTTTAAAGTACAAATGGTGTTTTTAGTTATTATTTAATTAAGAAATCTATTTTATTAAATTAAGGTATTTTTGAATTAAACAATATTTTAAATAAATAATAATATTATTATTTAATTAATGTTTATTATATATAAATGATCTTATAATTTTATGAATACAATTTAATTTTTTTATTAAGGATTGAAAGCCATTTCTGTCAAAACCCGTGAATTTTCGATAAATGTCGGTTTTTTTAAAAGTGAATATTAACATATTTAGAAAATTATTTAGATAAAATAAATTTCATTTCTAGAATCAGGACGTCGAAATTATCCAACGGTGAATTTTTCATAATTTCCTGAGAGAGTCAAATTTTTGGGTAAAAATTAAATACCTTTTAAATATATAATGTGTTTTATGACATCATAATGATCCAATAGTGATTTAATAAAATAATATAATCATTATGTTTGGACAATATATGTTTTACCATTAAAATAATGTGATTTTTGTTTTGTTTGACTTACTTTTCAAAGCATTAATGGACCCATCAAGACATATTCAACACCTTGTCTTTTTAAATTAATTTCCATGGGAGTGTGACTCACCTCCACATAAGAAACCCTAATATTTTAAGAAGTTCGGACTTTCGAATTATAAAATATTGTTTTCATCTTCCCTTTTCTAAAAACCATGGGCAAAAACCATGGGATGGTTTGTGTTTTGGATTAATTTAATGTAAGGGGGCCCAATCCTAAATAATAAAGAATTCCATCACCATTCCTATATAAATCCACCCAAGATCCCACTACCTCCTCACTCAGAGCCATTTAAGTTCGTCCAACCTCTTCCCTACACACTATAGAATCCTTCAAAGGTGCCCCAAGCTGCCAAGAAGCCTCTCACAGGCCTCTCTCTAGCCTTTGGAATCACACTTCCAAGTAGGGGTTTTTTCTTCCTTTCTCATTTTTGTCAACTTTCGTTAAGTTGTATTGCTCTTTTAATTTCAGTTATGAATGTTGGGGTATGGTTTCAAACCTCCCCCATACTTTTATTTTATCGTTTGAATTATGGGAGACCCATTTCTCTCTCATTAAATGCCTCCCATGTACACCCGTTACTATGCCGAAATTCCGAAATGAACTTCTCTAGCTTGTTTTACATTCAAGAAATAATATTGTAGCATGAATCTAAATTCCATTAAAATTGATGGGACATGTATCTATATGACCTCATTACATTCCATTACATGTAAATATGATGAGTAACCCCTTTCTCTCTCACCAACCATTTTTTTATGAATTCTTATGTCACGTCGTTACGCTACCGAAATCGCACCGATTTTCTAAGCCAATGCCATTGTGTAGTGGATACCATGCCCATTTCTCCATCAAGGGTATCCAACATTATGAACCTTTACATAGTGATTATAATGTTTTATGTATGAATTCCACATTCCTTTATCATGGAATAAATGATTATGTTTTATGAATCCATGTTTTATGATCCATGTGGCACACTTATGCCTGAAATGAAATGTTTAAGAAGGGTGTTCCCTTATAGCACTCTAATGCATTGGGTAACATATATTATCATGATACATCATGTGCAATGAGTGTTGACTCATGATAATTAAAGTGAAACTAGGGTTTAATCTTGATTTATGTGCAATGAGGATTTACTCATGCTGCATGTGCAATAATCCTTGGCTCATGCTAATTCCATGTTAAGTGTTGTTTCCACATTTCCATGTTATGATTATCAGGATTTATCATGCCTTTATGTTCATGTTTTTTTATGCTCTATTGATATGCCTATTTTCGAGCATGTATTGTACTCCTCATGTTATTCCATCTGTACTCCCTTATTGGGCTTTATAGATCACCCTTTTCTTATGCATGTCCTCAGGTTATCCCATGCAATGCTAAGTACGAGGGAATGTAGTGGTCATTTAAAGGATGTTTTCAATAAATATGTTGTATTTCATGTTTTAAGTTTTTATTTAATGATACTAAGCCTCAAAGACACTAATCCTCTCGACCTTCTTTGTTGTATCAAGTGAAGATTTATGTAATAAGTCATGATTATGTTGTAATAAAAAGCAGGGTTGTCACACACACCGTCTACATGATCTTACATGTTGTGTACTACTATTTTTCAGTATAAATTGGATAATAGCCTTGTTTTATGTTCTTCTAGATAGATGAACAGCTATGTGAAGAATAAAAAGCCACAAGATCATTTACTTCTCATGTTTCATCATCCAAGACCCGATTGAAATGAAATCCGCCATATTATAACCCACTTAGTCAGGGATTTATTCTTCTAGCTATGTTTCAGGTGATTGTTTATCTTGATAGTGTTATTTTAGGGTTGAATAGTTTTCTATTATTCATAGATCTACACCATTCTTGGCCGATTCAAGTGATAAAATCGGATTATATCAGTTATAAGACAACATGGTAGGTGATCTTGTACATCTAATCAATTTTTGAGTTGTTTATAAGTCTCTATGTGCTACAAACCAATGTTTAGGGTGATTCCATGAAAGTAATTTGATGCTTGATTTTACCAATTGTTGTTTTGGTTACGAAATAACTGAATTAATGATTGTTTAGCTCTGTTTTTTGATTAAGGAAAATCTCATGGGTGCATTTCCCTTGGATGACTGTTTCATAACAATTTTAGCCTAGGATGTCAATGTACATGCCTTAATATTTCTGTTTGGGTTTGTATAAAATGAGCATGATTATTTATCCAGAATTGATGTTGTTTCGAAATTGTATGTGATTCATTATGGATTCAGGATTCTGTTTGGACCATTTCTATTCACTGTTTTCCTTTGAAATAATGTTGAAATGTTTTATTAAATTTTAATGTGTAAATACTAAATTGAATTGGGAGATACCTAGGTTCATCTTATAACGACGTGAATAGACTCACATGACTATTGTACCATGCACCATTGGTGATACATGGGTTCAGTTGAGAATTCCATGGAAATACTCAAGAGGATTTTGATTTATATGTAAATAGTGATGCTTGGACTCCCTAGTAGGAATGTCAACGACAAACTAAAATGGAATAAACATATATTACAAATAGAGTGATACCCTTGGGCTCCCTAGTAGGATTACTGATTATGTACTCGGTTGAACTTATTCCAACATTTAGATTGATACTCGGGATCCCTAGTTGGACCATTGTGAAAGGACTCGTAGGATGTCAGTATATTTACATTAGTATTAATACTTGAATTACAACACAAGAATCTCATGAATGGATTCGAGTTACTATTAAATGATGTAATATAATTAATTGTCAGACTTCTTCATCACAAATCACAATCTTAGATTCATACATCACATACATGTTAGAAGTTCATCTAAGACATCTTTTATTCTTACCCTGCTACGAGAAATGTCGGGCTAATGATAAACATTGAGACCTAAATACTTCATGTGAATGAAAATATAATGAATATTATAAACTATATAATTGAATACTAATAAATATAGGATTTGTTTACTTCTGAGTACCTACTAGTCTAATACATTTCATTTCGATGCAAAACTATTTCATATAATCACATACTGATTGGAATAATCCATTGGTGGCTTCCTAGTAGGATTAATTTCTCACATCCAATTTGGGACATGCTATTGGGCCCAAATAGAATATATTGGTGTAGGAGTCAATAGGGGAAAGGCTCCCTATACATGTACTTGATTGTTTCTTATGATCACGAGATAATGGGACATAGCTGAGGATTGTGATGCTGCTATGTTTCATTTTGTTTTAACATACCATTGTATGGTGTTATACTTTATTATAGTGTATCCTATTATAGAGGTTTTATTTTAACATGTGAAATGATACATCATTTGACATTATATGCATTCTTGTTAACATTATCCTTTAGTTTTTAGTTGTTTACTTCAGTTGCATGTTCATTACTTCTTCTTCTATTTGTTAATATTTTTTCTATTCTGTTACACTCTTCCAATGATGCAATTATTTCCCCATTATCACACCCTAGTACATCATTAGTAGTTAGCAGACTCTGGCTTTAGGGGAAATGTTCTTGAGTCTATGCAGCCAACAAGGCATGTGGCACGGTTTAGTGGTATCCATACCCAGGATGCTTCAAAAGTCAAATAGAATCAGTTTGATTTAGTTTTGTTGATTAATGAATGAGTCATTCAGGGTGATTAGGATGTATATTTTATTTCTAATTCAATATCCAATGGTGATTAATTACTATAAATGGTTATGAGTATCACATGTTTTAAGGGAAGCATATTGTTAATTATTTCAAAAATTAAAGTAGTGATTAATGATTTTAGGGAAGAGGGGAAATTGATAATGTTTCAATATAAGGGAACATGTTAAATCTACTTTGAAAATTTATTTATAAGAGAAGGATAAATCTAAACTAGAATTTGAGTTTGAAGTTGTTGTGTGAAGTATGATCCAGTATTATTTTGGGAGAGAATTCTTTGATTTTCTGAGGGACATGATCCAATTCCATTATTTTTAATTTCCATTTTACGATAGTTTCATCTTTATTTTTTATGTATTATTAAGTGTACTTTTTATGTAGATTGTTAATTTGAATTGAATGTCATTGTCAATATAGTTATAGTATATTTTATTTATGATTATACGTTTTTATAGTAGTAATAGGTTGTTTTTATTTCGGATTGAGTAATATAACATATTTGTGCCTATTTTTTAATTTCATTTTATGGTATTATATAATATTAGGAATTTAATAACTACATAGACTCTATAATTTCATGATTTTATAATATTTAAAATTTTTATACACATTTATTGAAAATAAATGTGTTTGATTAAGTTTTAAATAATATTTTTATTCCTGATATAAGAATCACTATTTTTTCTTTCATATACAATATATTTTCTTACTATATAAAACAAGTATCATACTTATTAAATATCAAACTAAAAAACCTAAATGTGAAATAATTTCGTAACTATTTATTGTGCAATGAGTGTATTATTTCAATATCAATCACTTTTTGGGGTTTGGGAGGTGTTGAATTAATGATTACAATTTATGATTATAGGAACATCGAAAGGTGAACATGTAATACCCTATGTAAGTATGTTTTATGAAATTATTGGGAAATTAATTTGTTTGGGTGAAAGGTTATATAAATGAAATAGGGCTTAGGATATGATATAGATCATTGGAACTTTTTTAAATGGTGTTTTATACATGTATTGGTGTATAAGGAATATTCGAGGTGTTCTGAGTGACAAAAGGATGATTTTAGAGAGGGAAATCTGATGAAAAAATCAATTTCTTGTCATTCTTGGAATGAATGGATCATTCTCATAATAAACAACATTCATGGGGTGTCACTATAAAAAACCATGTATTTAGAGAATATTAAATTTTTATATCTCTTAATATTTATGAATAAGATATTAATTTTACATTAAATATGTTATTTGGTCTGATATCACACATGACATGCAACAACAGGTTTCTTTAAAATATTATTTTGCACAAAACATTGTGTTATACTGAAAAATAATACAATAATATTATTATCATTTTAAATGGAAGTTAACGCCTAGACCATGTATTGACGGGAATGAACATAATTAACTATTTTATGAATTTATGAATTTGTTAAATGTTTTTACATTTATCCAATGAATTTTATAGGTTTAAATTGAGAATGAATCCAATTTTATGTATAAAATACTCTAATATTTATAAATGGTCAATCTACTGCATTTTGGTGGAGAACCCATTTTGAAAATAAATTTTTAACGTTAATATGATCTATTTGAAAAAATAATATTATTCTATAAATGAGATAAACCATGATTTATTTGGGTAAATTATTGATAATTATCTACTAATGTTCATTTTTAATGAATTGTAAAAAATACATCATTTTAAGTCAAAACATCATTTTAATCTAACTAATTTATATAGATGTACATTAAATATATTTTTTAATGTCTATTTCGATTATAGTTTTATCATTTAACATAATTATTGTTTTTGGAAGTGATTTCCCATTTTAATTGGACAAAAACACATATCAATAATTCAATAGTTTTTTTTCTTTAAAATTTTCCTTCTAATTTTGAAAACAGGAAAAAAAATTAAATTATTTATTAATATTTCGATGTTTTAATTTGTATAAATGATTTAAATATTTGTAATAATGTGTTTAAAATAGTTTAAATAGGTAGATTTTATTTTTTTCCACTATGAATAGTAATTTTAGAAATTATTTTTAATTATACTGGTTAAAGGGTTAATCTAGTATATATGGGCCAAAAATTAATATTATAACAATATAAAACTACCCTAAAACATTTAATAATCTTATTTTATGAGATATTACATCTATGAGAATCCTTAGGAATAACCTTTGCCATTTGATAGACACTTGGGTGTGAAACTGACATTTTATAATTTTTAATTTAAATAAAAGGGAAATATAACAGAAACATATATCTCTAAATAAAACAACTATAACATACTGTTATATAACTAATATATGTGAATATAAATAACAATTAGAAATATAAATCTAATTCCTACATCATGGTAGTTTTTTATAATTTTTATTCATTATATAAATTTATTTGTTTATGACACAATAATGATGCAATGATTGCCTTATTAATGATAGATTCAAATAAATGATATTATAAAAACTAAAAAAATGTGATTTGATTATTTTTATGATATAATTAAATTTATTGGATTATATTGACATGTTATATATGATTTAATGTTATTGTATTGATGAAATAATGTTATTATGACTTTATCAAATCTCAATTACTAAATTGTGTGTAAATTTACAAAAATGAATTTTTAAAACAATTACTATTTAATTAAATTATATAATAGTCCTAAATTTTTTTTCTTCCAAAGAAAATATATATTTATAAAAATTTCATTAATGATCTAATTTTTTTTCTATTGGAAATTTATATTAACTATAGTAGCTATATATTATGAAAATATAAGAATCCATTGTAAGGGTTAATGTTTTTTATATTGAGTTAATAAAAAAGGATAATGTTAATATTATTATATAAACATTTCTAAAACCTGTTTATTTATATTATTTATACCCATCATCATATTAGCCTCTAAGTGTATAATTTTGTATCAAAAATAATTAATGAATCATTTATAATAAAATAATTGTTGAAGTCATTCCAAAAGTGCTCTTCATCCCTCTTGTAAAAGGCCACCACCTATACCCACTTTATCACACCTCCAAATCCCCTTAGATCATTAAAATAATTCTCAATAAAATAACATACCAACAGCCCTTATTTAATCAAATTTGACTTAACATGTGGTCAAAAAAATTTAAGAAATCTTTTTGGCTAAAATTAGAAGGAGTTACCTATTTTATTTGTATCATCTTTTCTAAAGTTCCTTTCCTTTATTTTCCATTTTTACCCCTAGGATATTGTTATTTTATGATTACATAAAAAATAAATTATACCCAATATGATAGGATTTTTTTGATAGGTATTATAACTACACTTACACAATCATTTATTTAATGGATACACACATATTGTTTCTGTGTACGGAAGACTAATGCCTCGTGAAATGATGAATGTTAAATTTTATCCTACAACCTCCCATAGTGGCCATTAAGATTGAAAAATGTTTATATATGATATATATTATATTTATATTGTCTCTATGATTACGTGTTTTCTATTTACAACATACCTTTATGCTTTCCATAATGTGTAAATAGGATAATTTTACTTGGGAAAGTGTGGAATACATTCCCTAAAAAGTTATATGACTCGTGCACTTCATGAATAGAATATACAAATGATTTATTTAATTATATTATGTAACTTATATAACATAGATATTATAATTTAATTATTATATATCGATGTATCATTTAGTTTTCATTCCTTTAAAATGATAATTAAATGAATGTACTGTTCAAGCGTACATGTGTCCTACTGTCCCCATGAATGGTGTATTTCATTTCATATATCGAAATGTTATAGACTATTATAAATAAATATGGATAATAGGTGAATATGATATTTAAATCATGTTTAATATTCAGTATATAATTTAATTTTTACCGCATAGGAAAAATTTTAATTATAAAGTGTTCATTTTTTCCTCAAGTACCGAACACCGAAAAAATGTACGATATGAAATCAAATAATTAAATAATTAATATAAAATTATAATAAGTGAAATAAAATCAATAATAAACATTATAAATGTTATAAAAAATTTATAAATTAATAGAAGTATATTATTTAGTAAATTAAATAAATAACGAGAGAAGCCATATTCAATATAAGAGATATATCCTCCATCTTCTTTCATTGAGGCGTGTTTTGATTAATACAAGACATTATTTTATATGGTATATAATCAGCACCTTTTTCATTAAATTTCACTCAGTGGTTATCAAGAGAACCCTTTTTCCTATGAAGCATATTACTAAATGAAAAAAGTAATGTTTCTTTTTAATGTACGATATGACAATGACCTTTCTGTGGTCGTGAGAAACATTTTTCAAATTTTTATTCCTCTATAAGTTGTAATATTTTTTTTTAAATGTAAATAACATATTTGTTTTTAGGTATTTTTTTATTTAAAATTATTTTGAGAATTTATTTATTTTTCCAATATATTTATATTATTTCTTATTATTGTAAATTGAAAGTGTAATTTTTTCTTTATGCATGTTCAAATTTTATGATAATGTTATGGTTCTTGGGAATTGATTATGAATATGGGGGGTTTTGTGATAATATGAGTGTGGGTGAGCCCAATATATCACTCTAAATCATTTTGTATTGTGATGTTGGAAAACATTATGGTTTCTTTAAGAGATTTAGGTAATATACTATGATGGGAATTCAAAATGTAACCATGAAGGTTACTCGCTAAATAGCTATGAAATCAGCAATGAAAGTATGTTATGGATGCCATATGTCCCATTTATGATTAATGATATCTATTAATTATTCATAAATCTTATGATGTCATTGTTTATGTTGAAGAGCATATGTTTTATGATTGAAAATTATGCTTCTATTGATTTTTAATTATTCACAGAGTAACATTTTCATTCTTTATTTTATATCCCTTATTGAGATTTTTATGATCATAACATGGTTTTGAAATGTTTTTCACATGGTATGAGAAATGATTAGAGAAAGTATGAATTCTAGAAGATTTATATCAATAATATGTTTCTTTTATTATTTATGGTTATTAAATATTATTAAAAAATATGATTGAGTTGAAGTGTCTAAATTATAATATTTCAATTGTAATGTATTAATAATGGCCTAATTCAGTAAAAATATAAACCTAAAAGATCATTTATGTGATTTATAGTCAAATTATTTACATATAACAACATTATTAATTATTTTAAGGGTGGGGCCTTGTAGTTTGTATCGATTGTTGGTTTAAATAACATTATGTGTTAGAATTTTGTTAATAGAATATCCATAAATTATTTTTACTTTATTGTAAAATTGGAAAGATATTACATTTGTAGATTATGATAATGATTCATCTATGATATGAAAATATTAAAATTAGTGATCCTTAGAGTAAACAGGGTAGATATGATTGGAAGATATCAAGAGGAAAACAACAAACAAAATCAGCAACCAGAAATGATCAGAATCAAGATAGAACCGTTTATTATATTAATAACAAAATTGAATTAGGATATAAATGGTAGTGGAATCCATGCACGAGATTAGCCATATCATCCATAGATGAACAAGTTAGTAGTATAGCATTTTATGAGGCACAATACCCCATAATTTAAAGGACTATATTAACTTGTTCTATCAGAATGGTAGATTAAAGCACTAGGAAATGTTTTTGTTGTCATGGGGTGTTCAGAACATCAAAAGGATAGTCTGGCTATTTAATATTTTGATAGTGAAGCCTATTAGTGGTGTTCAACAATTAAAAATATCAGGGACAATGAGAATATTGATTCTATTTATTGGGTTTAATTAAAAGGTATGTTTTAAGAGAAACATTATTCTATGGTGATTTGACTTAGAATAGAAGAAAAATTCTTAGGATTGAGGTAGGAGGATGATTTAGTAATTTCTTATGAATCAAAATTCCCACTACTGGAAAGGTATTATCTAAATTTAATAATGTATATTGATATTAAAATAATATATTTTTTACTTATGATTAATTCCAAATTACCAAAGGTAATTAGCTTCTCATGATTTCAATATATATGAAAAATTAGTTCAATGTGCGGGGAATGTGTAAATTATTTTTTCTGACGATCATCTGTTATTTGATAAAACAATTATGTCAAGGTGGAAGATGAAATGGAATATTTTTAAAAAAGTCTAATGGTAAGAAACCTAATATTACAATTTGTGAAATTTGTGGTAATGAACAAACTAGGGAGAGAATTGACTATAATTATTGGTGTCATAAATATTTTATATACACTATCAACTATAATAATTTTATTATAATTTAATGTTGTTACATAATTTAGAAAAAAATTGATTATAATTATGGGTGTCACAATTATTTTATAGTTTATTATGATTTTTTTCACAATTTTGAGTTATTTTTCATTATTTCTAATGATTTTATAGAATATTATTTATTTTATTAATTATTATATATTATGTTTATAATTATTTTAATAACATATTAATTATTAACATTATTTACGTACTAAGTATTAAATAATTTTGTAACTTATGTAAAATAATTTAATAGAGTTATTCTAATATCGGGTTTTTAGATTTAATATAAAATATGAAGAGTTCAGCTAATGTGTGATTCAAATAAAAGGACAATTAATATCAATAATTGAATAGTTGATTATGTCATTTGAACTGAAAAGGATGGTGTGCAAATTTGAATAAATAGGTATCATTTGAGAATAAATAATGGTACTATATAATATTAAATCAAAAGAAGTGAGCTCCTCATTTAAGATTGAACCAAATTATATTGGACTTACCTAATATTTAAATACATATTTTATTTAGCTAAAATGATTAAAGTATTTCTCACCATAAAATATTTAGAATATGTTGAATTTTAAATTTGATATAAGAATGATTAATGTAAAATTAGTGAAACCATTCCTAACTAGCCCGAGATATAATGATGATTATGAGACATAAATAATCACAGATCATAGATAAAATAATACAATATAAAACTTAAATGATTTAAGATCCCGGTTTTTATTTGGAGGTAAATTTTCAACTTTTTTATTTACATTATCTTTTGAGAAAACAATCAAAACTTCAATAATATTATGATTTATTAGTACATGCCTTGTCATCTTGTGGACACGCCCTGTAGTCCATCTGTGTAGGATGGGGATACAAGATATGTTTTTCTGTTGTCAATGGTATTAAGAAAAATCCACTAAATGTCATGTAATCATGTCGGTAAGGTCGGTGCATGACACATAATGTAATTCATGGAATTTATAAAAACTAAATTTATATACGCACCATTTATATGAACATACATGTCGGGTAATTCTAATTTTATTCATAAAATGGGTTGTACCCTTGTTATTTCTTCTTCTAGACAAAGGAGCCATCAGGTAAAGAACAAGGAGCCATGAGATCATTTCCTTCTCTCATTTCATCATTCGGGACCTGATTCAAGTGTCTTAGATCACG
Source organism: Viscum album (assembly GCA_963277665.1). Taxonomy (NCBI): domain Eukaryota; kingdom Viridiplantae; phylum Streptophyta; class Magnoliopsida; order Santalales; family Viscaceae; genus Viscum; species Viscum album. The sequence continues at coordinate 385,161,538 of OY728148.1, read as the reverse complement.
TTAGAACCCAGTGTAACAGCCCAAGATTTTATAAAAAAATATATTCTTTTTAATTTTATTAATGTCTTGTGTTGTACGCTACACCAAAAGGAGCTTTCACAACACACATCCTTGACTTGCCTTGCATTACACGCAATCGCAACCTTCCTCGATAGCGTGTGTGGTACGTAATCCTGAGTTTCACTAAACAACGATATGCTATAAAAATATTATTAAAACTAGCCGTTATGAATAGTAATAACCACTTTTTGAAATCCAGTAAATCTTATTTTTCAAAATGAACTTTATTTTTGGATTCGGAGTATCGAATTTAGCCTAAGGTGAAATTTTGGTACTTTTCGGATAACTTTCATATTTTGATGAATAGTGAAAATTACTAAATTTTAATTAAAAACAACTTTTTTAATCGAAATAATTAATAGTGATAAATTATTAATTTGAGTGGTTTTAAAGTATATTTAGAATATATTTTTACAATTTAATACAATGTTGGTCATTGGATGTAATTTCACATTTAAACCAGTTATAAACAAGTGTCAATCTTTTGATAGTTATTATCTCTTAAAAACACGCTATTTGTTGTAACAGCGGAAATTAATTATAAAATTAATTAATGCAACATATATGTTTGGAATTTTGTAAAATAGAAATCATTTTTGAATTCGGAATATCAATTATATCCTAGGGTGAAATTTTGGTACTTTTCTGAAAACTTTCAATTTTTGATGAATAGTGAAACCACTAAGTGGTAGGTTAAAAACTGAATTTTACATAAAACTTAATTTTACCGCTTCTGTGAATGGAATTTCGAAAATCCGAGACACACGGTTAATATCAAGGACTAAAATGTGGTTCAATGAGATGAAAATAATTTTTGGTGAATAGTAACTTTTTACTTTTTTTTACCGCGGTTAATAGTAAATAGGGTAACTAAGGGTAAATATGATATTAATATTACCCTAACACATGTCCTAATTCTATTGGACAAGTTTAGTTCGACCAAAAACAAACTTAGGAATAAAATATGACCATTTAGGCCCACTTGGATTAGATTAGGACATTTATTATTAATTTATTTAAAGAAGGGTTAAAATAGTTAAAATCAAAGTTTAATAAGTAAATCATTTTTAATATGGGGTTATACATAAGATAAATTCGATTGTAAATATTCATTAGAAATCTAAAAAGATTTAATACATGATGGTATTTTATTTGTAATTTTTAGAAATCAGATAATTTAATTTATTTATGACACAAAGATGATGAAGTAATTATCTTGTTAATGAAATATTGACATAATTGATGTTATAAACACAAAAATAAATGTAATTTGAGACTTTTGATGAATTAAACTAATTTTCTAGGTTACTATGATATATTAGTGTTGATTTAATCAACTTGGTTCGAACATATAATTCTGTTATGACTTTCACAAAAATCATGTATCAAATAGTGTCAAAATTGACACAAAATAGTTTTTAAATCAAATATTATATTATTAATTATTATTTTATTCATAAAAATCTATGGTTCGGCCAAATGACTTAGATAAGGATATATGTATTAATAAGATACAATTTGGGGTTCGTTTGGCATGTTATAGTAAGTTTATTAACCATATAGTGAATGAAAACAAAAAGACACGGTAAAAGTTAAATTACTTAACTTAGAGTTAAATTTAATTGATAAGGTTAAAATAATACCCTAAACTTGTCTAAATCCTATTGGTTGATAGGATTTCGACCCATCCCCACTTTATCTTCGAAATAAGACCCTTTGGAACCATTATAAACCGATTTTGACTTTAATATAAAATAATATTTTGAGGTATTCCTAAGGTGCCCCTCTCCTCCCTTATAAAAGGACACCTTTTCCCCCTCCTCCTCACACCAATTTGAGCACTCAAGCTCGGCCAACCCCTGCCAAAATCTCTTCTCCACTTCTCGAGCAACATCCTAGAGGTTCTGGTCTTCCTCAAAGACCAATTTTAGTTCCCTAAGAGAAGGTCTCAAAGAGGCACTTCAAAGAAGAGGTAATTACCGTTACCAATTCTTTCATCTTTATTTCTTCTTCCACTTCTTCTTCGTAGGTTGTTTCATTATGAAGTAATAACATCAGTATCACTCATATACTGATATGTTATTATAAGTATGAAACAACCCTATTTCACCATCTATCCATCCTACGGAAAAAGAAATCACCGCGCGTGCGTACGTACGGAATACCGTCTCCACGCCGTGGTGTAATCTATTTTCCACCACCACCTTACATGGATGGGTATAATGGTGTAAAGAATAACTATACATAGTTATTACAACATCATATTGATTGTGATATATTTTATAATCCACTCCAATTCAATTCAATATTTATAGAAATGATATCATCGCTCGTGCGTACGTACGGAATACCGTCTCCACGACGCGATAAGATTCATTCTCCATGTTAACCATTTAAGAATGATTATAATGTATGTATAAGAAATAATAATGAAATATATGACATTATAAAGCTACTGGATTTATGTATATATATACATATGTATGTCATCTACTTACTTCCATTTCAAGACAATAAGGAAAGGAAAACAGCGTTCATGCGTACGTACGGACTACCGTCTCCATGAACGGTGTTTTTCATTTTATTTATCTACCTATTATATATATATATATATATATACTGAATATATATGATATATAAATCATATTTTATATTCTGGAAGTAAGTAAATCATGATATAAGTAATAATGATGTCAAGAACAACAAGTCAAAACACCTACGATAAATGAAACGTTTTTACCCAAAACGCTTCTTTAACATGGAGTTTACAAAAGAACGGGTAATATAATGTCATAAGTGAACCATATATGATATCATAACAATGAATATGATTCTGTAATAAGTCAATAACATGATTTAAATCATTATACAGGAGGTTCGGACACTTACAAAGCAAGTCGGACCTAAGGTAAGGGAAATATCACAATCTCATTTTTATCCGAGATTGTTTATTCGTAAGTATTTACTGGGGTGTATTTTATCATCCACATCCATGTTCCCTCAATATGTAATATTATTTCCATCCACCTACAATTGTTTAAATCCAATTTTACCCTTCTATGAGTTTTTAGTAAAGGATATGAAAGGAATCTTTTTTCGTTTTTCGTACGAGGTACTTTTTGACTTTTCCGACAAAAGTACGAAGAATGTTTTTTTTAACTTATACGGCACGAACGGATTTATACTGTTTTATAAAGCCTTATTTTCATGAAGCTTCCTCTAAAAGATTTCATGACTATTTTCAATAAAATCTCTTTCTTTTAAAATTGCATGATGTTTTGAGAAAAGAAATTGATTTTGAAGAAGAAAGGATATTTTCCTCAAGAATTCAATCCAAGTGTTTTATCAAAATTATTTTCCATATAAGATAATAAAGGGTTCTGTTTCTATCCATATTTTTACATTGATTTGACTATGTTGTGATGGAATTATTTTTATGAATTCCTTTATCTTATATGAATGGTTTTATGATGTCATGTTGTTTAAGAATCCCCTTTTTATTACATGGGTTATGCAATGATGTATGATTTATGATTTTGTGGCACACATAAGAAAGGATTAATTAAGAGATGGGTGGGACCTATATCTCCCTCCAATGCATTGGGTAAAGATTTCATATCTCATGAGATAGACATGGCTGGAATGGTAGGTTATACCGGTTCAGTGAAACAGGACTGAAACGAGGATTACTCGATTCAGAAAGGGACTTTGTCCACTAAGATAGTCTTGGCAATGAGTCTTGACTAACAAGAAATGATTCTCTATGATTATGTGTGTATTCCACAATGAGTAATGTTTTAAGTTATGGTTTCATTTTCACTACTATGATTTATCCCATGTTATGAAATTATGCTCTCTTTTGCAGGTTAAGATTTCCAAAAATGTTATGTTCTTATGAAAATTATGTGATTGATATTTCTTTTGTTTACCCTTACTGAGCATTTGAGCTCACCCTTTTATGTTTTCTTTTCCCCAGGATATAAAGAAAGGTTTTAGGTAAAAAAAAAGGAAGATCTTTATGGGAGATTTTGAAGATCTTTCACCAGGATTAGAAGATTACGTTCCGAGTTTCCAAAGACACTAAACTATTACGATCCTTATTTGTGTTTTTGTTATGTACTAAGTATTCCGCAAAAGTAATGTAATGTCCATGTACGATAAGCTTCGGGTCTCTACAGTTGGTATCAGAGGAAAGGTTTAGTCAACCTTTGGAAACTAGGATGCGAAAACGTTAGTGAGATCCCTAGAGATATTTCTAAGGTATTTCTAGGGATGCCCCTAAGGATAAGTATACGTATAGGATATAGTTCTAGAACTATGGTAACGATATTAGATTAAACCAATGATGATAGATATTTAAGTTACTCCCCCTTTATTACGATTTTTGCATCTAACACTATTCTGTTTGGGTTTTAGAAAATGGCTGTGAAACGAGATGATTCACAAGAATGGAGGATATGAGGGACAATGGAATGATATTCATCATGAGAAACCAAATGAAATGGGATTTGGATGTCCAAACATCATTATTATGCCGAATAAGCAATCTCACAACATGATCAATAAAGTAAAATTTGGTAAGTTTCCTGACTCAACTAATAAGAGAAAGATGGAGTTCCATGATGATCATAGAGGAAAGAAAGTTCAATTTCCACTATGTAAATCATGTGGGAAGAGGAATCAAGGAGAATGTTTCAAGGTAACTGGAAGATGCTTTGGGTGTGGAAAAGAAGGACACAAAGCAAGTAAGTGCAAAGGAAAAGGGTCGGTTAACACCATGGATGAGGATAATGGTATTGCTACGACATCAATAATGGTTAAGTGTTTTAAATGTGGAATGTATGGGCATTATGCAAACAAATTCCCTAAGGGAAAGACTCACGAAGAGAATCAGTATGGTCATATGGGTAGTATTTATGTGGATGATGATGAAGAGACTACAAATGATATGTGAGATGAAAGAATTTTTGAAGCTCGGTCAATGGTTTGAGAATGTAGTGGAATGATTACATGTTTATCATGTGTAATTTTGGAATAAAGAGACATTTATGGATTGTTACACTGTTGTCTTTCCTTGTGTTTTGAAAGTGTATGATTAATGTTACCAGTATCCATGAAAGGTTATTCAGATATTTTTGGAATGTAGATGATATGCGCATAATGAAGGGATAAGGTGAAAATTAATTGTTTGATAGTATTCATGAGCTCATGATTGATATAAGGACTAAGTGATATCATGGTTTGAGTATATAGAATTTTGAGGATTTTGGTATGTGGAAAGTGTTAACTTTTAACTGCACTCATGTTTTCACTAAGGTATTCAAGAGAATACATGATTAAGGACTTTGAATGTTTGGAATGTGACCAACAAGACATATCTTATGATATGTGGGGATCAACGACAGTATTAAATCTCTGGTAATCGTTGTCACTATATTATGAGAGTGGACTGCAGTATTAGGTATAAGCCTAAAGATTAGACTGGATTATGTTGGACATAAGTTAGTATTGTTTAAGGATAGAAGATTTTCGATATTATTGATGGGATGTTATAGTAACGTAGTTTTAGAAAAAGGGACAACCTGCAGGACGGGCGACAGCCCATCGCTTCGGACAAGGCTGTGGGAATCGAACCCACAACCGAAATGCAACTGGCCTTTATCGCCTACCACTGACCTACAGGAAGTCCCTGTTTAGTAGAAACTAGTTTTATTATATTAAGCAGTATGATATATGAAGTATAAGTCCATTTTAGGAACCATATGTGATTAATCTCACTATAGATCGACTTATGTATATAATTTTTGCTAACCTTTTGTTTGAGACAGGTGGAATGACCCGTCATTCTATCACATGATCTGCTAACACTTCACGAATAACAAATTCAACTTCATTTATTTAAGAGATGAAGTGGAAATTGTTAAAGGCACGAACAACAGCGAGATTGTACCAAAATAAAGTAAGTATTTATTCTAATTTAAATTCTTTAACTTTAGGGAAATGATCTTGAAAACCAAAAATGTTGTCCTAGTTCTCTTATACCTGATGAATCAGATGGTACCTTAGATCGTCACAAATTTATGGATTTGTGATTACTGGATTTTCCATAGCCATGTTCTCTACCACTCTCCATCAGAACTTGATGGTTAGATTTCTCTTCCATATCCATATTTTCACCTATGTGGAAACCCAGTGATTAGTTTATTTGGGTAATCATTACATTTCATACTTTAGTTTATAAAGCCAAGTTTTGGTATTCCCTTTTACGATGTGGGTTTCTATTAAAGAAACTTTCAAATAGTAAACCATTTATAACCCCGACGAATTTCGAGGGCGAAATTCATTTTAAGGGGGGTAGAATGTAACAGCCCAAGATTTTATAAAAAAATATATTCTTTTTAATTTTATTAATGTCTTGTGTTGTACGCTACACCAAAAGGAGCTTTCACAACACACATCCTTGACTCGCCTTGCATTACACGCAATCGCAACCTTCCTCGATAGCGTGTGTGGTACGTAATCCTGAGTTTCACTAAACAACGATATGCTATAAAAATATTATTAAAACTAGCCGTTATGAATAGTAATAACCACGTTTTGAAATCCAGTAAATCTTATTTTTCAAAATGAACTTTATTTTTAGATTCGGAGTATCGAATTTAGCCTAAGGTGAAATTTTGGCACTTTTCGGATAAATTTCATATTTTGATGAATAGTGAAAATTACTAAATTTTAATTAAAAACAACTTTTTTAATCAAAATAATTAATAGTGATAAATTATTAATTTGAGTGGTTTTAAAGTATATTTAGAATATATTTTTACAATTTAATACAATGTTGGTCATTGGATGTAATTTCACATTTAAACCAGTTATAAACAAGTGTCAATCTTTTGATAGTTATTATCTCTTAAAAACACGCTATTTGTTGTAACAGCGGAAATTAATTATAAAATTAATTAATGCAACTTATATGTTTGGAATTTTGTAAAATAGAAATCATTTTTGAATTCGGAATATCAATTATATCCTAGGGTGAAATTTTGGTACTTTTCTGAAATCTTTCAATTTTTGATGAATAGTGAAACCACTAAGTGGTAGGTTAAAAACTGAATTTTACATAAAACTTAATTTTACCGCTTCTGTGAATGGAATTTCGAAAATCTGAGAGACACGGTTAATATCAAGGACTAAAATGTGGTTCAATGAGATGAAAATAATTTTTGGTGAATAGTAACTTTTTACTTTTTTTTACCGCGGTTAATAGTAAATAGGGTAACTAAGGGTAAATATGATATTAATATTACCCTAACACATGTCCTAATTCTATTGGACAAGTGTAATTAGACCAAAAACAAACTTAGGAATAAAATATGACCATTTAGGCCCACTTGGATTAGATTAGGACATTTATTATTAATTTATTTAAAGAAGGGTTAAAATAGTTAAAATCAAAGTTTAATAAGTAAATCATTTTTAATATGGGGTTATACATAAGATAAATTCGATTGTAAATATTCATTAGAAATCTAAAAAGATTTACTACATGATGGTATTTTATTTGTAATTTTTAGAAATCAAATAATTTAATTTATTTCTGACACAAAGATGATGCAGTAATTATCTTGTTAATGAAATATTGACATAATTGATGTTATAAACACAAAAATAAATGTAATTTGAGACTTTTTATGAATTAAAATAATTTTCTAGGTTACTATGATATATTAGTGTTGATTTAATCAACTTGGTTCGAACATATAATTCTGTTATGACTTTCACAAAAATCATGTATCAAATAGTGTCAAAATTGACACAAAATAGTTTTTAAATCAAATATTATATTATTAATTGTTATTTTATTCTTAAAAATCTAAGGTTCGGCCAAATGACTTAGATAAGGATATATGTATTAATAATATACAATTTGGGGTTCGTTTGGCATGTTATAGTAAGTTTATTAACCATATAGTGAAAGAAAACAAAAAGACACGGTAAAAGTTAAATTACTTAACTTAGAGTTAAATTTAATTGATAAGGTTAAAATAATACTCTAAACTTGTCTAAATCCTATTGGTTGATAGGATTTCGACCCATCCCCACTTTATCTTCGAAATAAGACCCTTTGGAACCATTATAAACCGATTTTGACTTTAATATAAAATAATATTTTGAGGTATTCCTAAGGTGCCCCTCTCCTCCCTTATAAAAGGACACCTCTTCCCCCTCCTCCTCACACCAATTTGAGCACTCAAGCTCGGAAAACCCCTGCCAAAATCTCTTCTCCACTTCCCTAGCAACATCCTAGAGGTTCTGGTCTTCCTCAAAGACCAATTTTAGTTCCGTAAGAGGAGGTCTCAAAGAGGCACTTCAAAGAAGAGGTAATTACCGTTACCAATTCTTTCATCTTTATTTCTTCTTCCACTTCTTCTTCGTAGGTTGTTTCATTATGAAGTAATAACATCAGTATCACTCATATACTGATATGTTATTATAAGTATGAAACAACCCTATTTCACCATCTATCCATCCTATGGAAAAAGAAATCATCGCGCGTGCGTACGTACGAAATACCGTCTCCACGCCGTGGTGTAATCTATTTTCCACCACCACCTTACATGGATGGGTATAATGGTGTAAAGAATAACTATACATAGTTATTACAACATCATATTGATTGTGATATATTTTATAATCCACTCCAATTCAATTCAATATTTATAGAAATGATATCATCGCTCGTGCGTACGTACAGAATACCGTCTCCACGACGCGATGAGATTCATTCTCCATGTTAACCATTTAAGAATGATTATAATGTATATATAAGAAATAATAATGAAATATATGACATTATAAGGCTACTGGATTTATGTATATATATACATATGTATGTCATCTACTTACTTCCATTTCAAGACAATAAGGAAAGGAAAACAGCGTTCATGCGTACGTACGGACTACCGTCTCCATGAACGGTGTTTTTCATTTTATTTATCTACCTATTATATATATATATATATACTGAATATATATGATATATAAATCATATTTTATATTCTGGAAGTAAGTAAATCATGATATAAGTAATAATGATGTCAAGAACAACAAGTCAAAACACCTACGATAAATGAAACAATTTTACCCAAAACGCTTCTTTAACATGGAGTTTACAAAAGAACGGGTAATATAATGTCATAAGTGAACCATATATGATATCATAACAATGAATATGATTCTGTAATAAGTCAATAACATGATTTAAATCATTATATAGGAGGTTCGGACACTTACAAAGCAAGTCGGACCTAAGGTAAGGGAAATATCACAATCTCATTTTTATCCGAGATTGTTTATTCGTAAGTATTTACTGGGGTGTATTTTATAATCCACATCCATGTTCCCTCAATATGTAATATTATTTCCATCCACCTACAATTTTTTAAATCCAATTTTACCCTTCTATGAGTTTTTAGTAAAGGATATGAAAGGAATCTTTTTTCGTTTTTCGTACGAGGTACTTTTTGACTTTTCCGACAAAAGTACGAAGAATGTTTTTTTTTAACTTATACGGCACGAACGGATTTATACTGTTTTATAAAGCCTTATTTTCATGAAGCTTCCTCTAAATGATTTCATGACTATTTTCAATAAAATCTCTTTCTTTTAAAATTGCATGATGTTTTGAGAAAAGAAATTGATTTTGAAGAAGAAAGGATATTTTCCTCAAGAATTCAATCCAAGTGTTTTATCAAAATTATTTTCCATATAAGATAATAAAGGGTTCTGTTTCTATCCATATTTTTACATTGATTTGACTATGTTGTGATGGAATTATGTTTATGAATTCCTTTATCTTATATGAATGGTTTTATGATGTCATGTTGTTTAAGAATCCCCTTTTTATTACATGGGTTATGCAATGATGTATGATTTATGATTTTGTGGCACACATAAGAAAGGATTCATTAAGAGATGGGTGGGACCTATATCTCCCTCCAATGCATTGGGTAAAGATTTCATATCTCATGAGATAGACATGGCTGGAATGGTAGGTTATACCGGTTCAGTGAAACAGGACTGAAACGAGGATTACTCGATTCAGAAAGGGACTTTGTCCACTAAGATAGTCTTGGCAATGAGTCTTGACTAACAAGAAATGATTCTCTATGATTATGTGTGTATGCCATAATGAGTAATGTTTTAAGTTATGGTTTCATTTTCACTACTATGATTTATCCCATGTTATGAAATTATGCTCTCTTTTGCAGGTTAAGATTTCCAAAAATGTTATGTTCTTATGAAAATTATGTGATTGATATTTCTTTTGTTTACCCTTACTGAGCATTTGAGCTCACCCTTTTATGTTTTCTTTTCCCCAGGATATAAAGAAAGGTTTTAGGTAAAAAAAAATGGAAGATCTTTATGGGAGATTTTGAAGATCATTCACCAGGATTAGAAGATTACGTTCCGAGTTTCCAAAGACACTAAACTATTACGATCCTTATGTGTGTGTTTTTGTTATGTACTAAGTATTCCGCAAAAGTAATGTAATGTCCATGTACGATAAGATTCGGGTCTCTACACCCATCCAGTAAGAGAGTTATTCTTATAAATCCATTCTTGGTGATTTTTTATCTTGATAGAGTTATTTAGGGTTGAGTGGTTTCCCCTATTAGTAGATCTATGGCGTTCTAGGTCGATTCAAGGTCTAATGTCAGATTATATCAGTTATATGACAATGATGTAATTTGTATCATACCAATAGTTAATTTTAAATATTTTTATATATGTCAATCTGCAACATACCCATGTTTTGGTTGTTACAATTAAAGGAATTTGACCTTTTTTATTAGTAAATTCTGTTTTGGTTATAAATACAATAAGTTATAGAATGTTAATCAATGTTTCGTGATTAAGGGCCACCCCATGGGTGCATTTCCCTTGGATGAAATTTTTATAGACATTTTGGAATATGATTTCTATGTGTATGACTTTGTTATCCCATTTGGGGTTGTTTAAAATGAACATGATTATTTATTTGTAATTGAAATTTTGTAGAAAATATAAGTGTTTGATTATGGCTTTGGGATTGAGTTTTCTCCTTCTCTATGCATTGTTTTTCTTAGTACTCATGTTGGAATGTTTTAATTAATTTTATTAGGAAAAAGGTAAGTAGTTTTGGTTGATACATGGGTTCTTATGAGAACATCATGAAAGGAATCAGATGATAAATTTAACATACACCATGGGTGCTACATGGGTTCAAATTAGAATGCCATGGATGAAATCAAGAGGATTTTGATTTATATGTCATTAGTAATAGATGGTCTCCCTAGTAAGACCTCTATTGATAGAGTAAATTGGCATAAAAATTTCTTACAAATAGGTTGATACCTTGGGTATCCCTAATAGGACCACCGACGATGGAATAGATAGATCTTATACATTCAACGAGATTGATACATGTGGATCCCTAGTAAAACCTATGAGAACAAACTTGTAGTATATTGGTAGATTTACACCTATAGTGATACCTGAATTCCAACTGAGGAATCTAATGAAAAAAATAGGTTTATAGTTAAATGATGTAATTGAATGAATTATGACAAGTCTGATAAGACAATATAGAATTTTGGGTTTATACTTCACTAACATATCGGACGGTCTTCTGATACTTCTGGTGTTCATACCTTGCTACGGGGAATGTATGGTTAGGCTGAATTCCAAGACCTAATTACATCAGGGGAACGAACTAGTAATGAACATAATAAACTCCAAAAAATGAAATCAAGTTCATTTAGGATTATTTAATTATGAGTACATACTAGTTTACTATATTTCATTTCTATACACAACTGCTGAATATACTCACAAATAGATTATCCTAGACCATTTGTGGTTGCCTATCGAGGATTCATTTTAGACACCCTTTTGGGTCAAGATTTTGGGCCCAAATAGAATATATTACAACATGATTCAATAGGGGAATGGTTCTATATACAAGTACCCGATTGGTGCTTATGTGAAGGAGATCATGATACCAAGTTGAGGATTGTGATTTTGTTGATTTTTATTTTATTTTACCATACAATGGTGTTGTATTGTCCTTGTTGCAGCTTATCAAGTTTCCACATTTTTTTAGAACATGTGACATACTGCTTCATTTGATATTATATGCATTCTAGTTTACATTATCCTTAATTTTTCAGTTTTTTACTTTAGTTGAATGTTGTTTACTATTTCCACTATTTGTTAATATTTATTATACTATGATAACATCTTCTAATGAGGGAATAGATTCCCCACTATCACACCATAGTCTGTTTCTTCTAGTCACCAGCATGTGAGATTTGGGGAAATGCACATGAGGCCATTTTTCTAACCAGGGACGTGGCACCATTTAGTGGGATCTGGACCTGGGACATTACAATGTGTTATTAATGAGGTTTCTTTTATAATTTTATAACTATTTGGATCGTATATATAGGTATTTTAAGGAAATAGAGTTTGTTAATTAGGTGTTCTTGGTAGTTTCTCCCCCATGTACAAGGAAAATCAATATTGGTTTGATTTAAAATTTTCTTGTAGATTTTGAGCTATTACAATTGATCAAATTTCACTGTTGGGTGACACACATGATTTCTGCTATTATTATTGATGTAATTATGGTTCTATTTTATTATAATCCGATGAGATGAGGGTATTCCATATCAGGAATCATATAGGTACTAGTTAGAATCACCATACATGCATTATTTCATGCCATCTAAGATTCATTATCTATTTCATAATGTTTTATAGTTGACAAGATTTTCGTTCTTGCTGTTGTGTTAGTTGGGTGAAGTAAAAAATTGTGTGACATCATCATTCAATCCATAATGAGTATGACCCCTTATGAATTAGAAAATGATGCACCAATGGAATTCAGGGGTTATATGAACTTTTCATAGTTATGGTTCGAATTGGATGAACATGTTTTGCAATTGTTGTGATATGTTAGGCTTGGGTGGCCAACATTGATTTTCATATAGTATGGGCCCTCATGTGTCAGAATTTGGCATCCCAATGGTTAGTTTTCTGCTGAATAATAATTTTATGGGGAATCTAGAGTTTTTGTTTGAAAATATCCCACTATACACAGCATGTAGTTTAGACTAACACATCTTGTGTTTTTTCTTGTTCGGTGTAGATGATATTCAGAATTTTAGGAAGAACAGACTGTGTACCAAAAGTATTTGTCGTATAGTATCTTACCGTGTAACAAGTCGCATGGGAGAAAAAAATATCATTAGGGTTCAGATTAGTCACACCATGTATAATGTATGCATGCCGTGTAGGATACCCCGGTAGTACCAATGTAGACTTAGTCATTTGGGTGTCCATGACTGGGAGGATGGTCATGTGTACACGCCATGTGCCTATGAAACATGCCATGTACCTCTGGTTTATACATGCCCTGGATGGTGGTACCACATGACCGTGTGGAGGCATATGAGAACATGTCGTGTAGTCTATTTACAAGTATTGTAGTCCGTTATTCCAAATTTTGAGAACCTTTTCTATTTCATTCATGGAACATTTGAATGAAAAACCATAAAAATAAAATTCAAATAAGGCATGATCTTGACATTTTTTAGTCATTCCACCATGATGACCCCGAGCTATACCCCAAGAGTGTGATGAGGAGCATACTCCCAAAATAGTGGGCCATTGTTTACTAATGGATTCTCAAATTGTGCTAGATATAGCACTGGCCATTCTACTAGAATCGGGTACAATCACACAGTTACGAGAAGGTTTTGTGAGGTTCATGAAGACCTTCTAATAAGTACCGATGGCTGACACATCGATGGTAGAGATGACATGTAAATTCGAGCAACAACATCTTCCTACTTTTTTAGGGCATATCTGACCAAAGGATATGGAATCATGTATGTAATCAGTTATTACTATCTCTGAGCATCTAGGGATTCTTTATGAATGGAGGCTATAATTTCCAACCTATATGCTGAGTCATTCTACCAAACTATGGTGGGATGTAATCACTCAGGTATGGAATCCGAGAGATATGAAATGGGAAGACTATTAGGTTTCCTTCTATAATTATTATTTTCTTGAAACGTTGAGGTCTGACTGAGCCTGTATGTTCATGCACCCGAAGCATGGCACACAATTAATTATAGATTATTCTTCCATGTTTAATGAGCTTCGGTGATTCACCCCTATTCTGATGTGTGATGAATAATCAAAATCTTGAAAATTTGAGGATGGTATCGGGTTTGAAATCTAATTAATGGTGAATGTATTCTGGTTTAATCATATATCTACTATTATAAACAAGGAACTAATTTCTGATCATAATTTTCGGGAAGATGGAGGTGCGAGCCAGGGTGGATTGGCACCGAGATCTGCTATTGTCTCGAAAAAATAAATAAGCATCATGTGGATCATTCTCATGGGGATACAAGTAGTCAAAAAATTTATTCTAGTAGCTAGGTGAGGTTCTTCAAATGCATTTGGTTGAGGCATATGAAGACCCAATGTGGAAACGAACCCAATTTATTGCTGAGCTTGTGAAAATATGGGACATCTACAATGCTTCTGTAGGATGTTACCTCTAGTGGATAGTGAGAGAGGTTCTATACATAATCCACATGATAGATCAGGGACAGTATCTTTAAACCATTATGGATACTATAAATAGTTTTTGTGTTCAGGACAATGCGATGGGCGTGGCTATGGTTGCTAGACCCCAGAATCTCTTTGACAACAGGATGGGTCAGATCATGGTATCCATGAAGTGTGTTATAGCCATGATGTAGGTCATACTTATGTTGTGAAATAGACCCAGGAGGAACAAGATCCCAGACCTACTACTTTTATAGGTACTATCCAAATCACCTTTGTTTTATCTTCTATACCTTTTGATATTGGTGAAACACATAGTTTTATATATGTGGACAGTTTGGAAATCCTTGGACAATGTGTTTATACAAATTCTAATGTGATGATATAAGACACTCCTTTCGGGTTATGAATGGAATTTGTGCATCAGTGCAAGGATATCCCCCTTGAAATTGGTGGGTGTCACTTTCTGTGGATCCTGTATATCATGGAGATGACGAGATTTGATTCCATCTCAGAATGAACTGGATTATTTAATTTCTTTCCATTATTGATTTATTTTGTCTTTGGGTTAGTTTATATTCCTCGAGAAGTGATGATTTTATACATAATGGTTAATGAGATGTAATAGAATTTGTAGTTGAACACGAGAAATGTGGGATAGGTGGGAAAATAACATGGATAGCGAGTTTATATTTGGATGATTTGGGAACATGTCTGGAAGATATCCTGTAGTGGTTTATTATTTCTAGGATTTTTTTTCTGTATGAATTTTTAGGATTACCTCTTATCAGAGTGGTGGATATTAGTATCGAGGTAGTTCTAGGATATGAACTGGTATTCATTCCTCCTTAAAGTATGGATATAATGGAGTTTCCAGAGCTCAAGTGGAAATTGGATGATCTGGAAGCAAAGGGTTTCATCCAAACTTGTAATTCTCCTTAGGGTTCACTGATCCTTTTTGAAAAAAATAATATATTACACCTAGTATATGCGTGGAATATAGGATATTGAACTTGATAATGGTCAAGAAATGAAATCTCTTTCCATTGATAGATGACATGATTGATAAACATCAAGAATCTCATGTGTTCTGGAAGATTGACCTAAGGTCAGGATATCACTTGGTACGTGCTTGACCTATAGACAAACTCGTACACCCTTTCGTAGTAGGTATGTTCTATATGAGTACTTTTTTATGCCGTTTGGTCTCAAAAAGAGCTCCATAAGATTTCATGGTACTACTGAACATAATGTTCCACCCCTACATAGATTCTTTTGTGGTAGTCCTTGTGGATGATATCATGGTGTATTCTCACAATCAACATGACCATTACAAAAACCATGATATCATTATGAATACACTGAGAGAGAATCAGTTATATGAAAATCATGCAAAATGACTCTTCTGGATGGAACTGATTCCTTTATGGGGTCACGTCATCTCATAGACATGAGTATTAGTGGTCCTAGAGAAGTTATGATCAATTGTTACCTAAGAGAACCCATGAACGTTTTAGAGGTACGAATTTTTTGGGGATATCAGGTTACTACAAGTGTTTTATACATAACATGTCACGCTTATCAGCCCTTATGATGGGATTGACAAAGAAATGTGTGATTTTTTAGTGGTCATAATCTTCTGACGTAGCCTTTTAAAAGATAAAGGGGAATTTGACTTCAGTGTCGATATTGATATTCCTAGATCTGATAAATTGTTATATTGTATAATGTGATGCATCAAGTATTGGGGTGGGAGTATCGATTTTTAAGGATATCATATTGTTGCATATAGGGCTTGGTAGGTGAGGCCACATGATAGGAATTACCTGATTCCTGATCCATGGTTAGTTGTAGGTTTCCATGATTTTCAGTACTGGAGACAATATTAATTGGTAGAACATTTATGTGGTGTACACAGGACATAAAAGTATAAAATATTACTCAGTGTGATTAGAATCATATAATTCTATGGTGGGTGGAATACCATCAATCATATGACATTGATATTTCCTATGTGCATGGAAAAGGAAATGTAGTTTCTGACACACTGAGTAGAAGGACTCAGATATAGGTAGTACATGAGGTAGGTGGAGAGTAAAAGCTTATGGCCTTGTTCTATGAGATGGATTTATAGGTTCAAGAAATTTATGAAAAATATTATCTTTCATCATTGGTAGTTACTTCTACAGTACATGACATAGTGAGGATTAGGTAGCTATCCGATTCTAAAGGCCTAGTCCTCCGGGAGATAGTGGAATGTGAGGACTCTCTAGGAAGATGAATGATCGACGATGATGATGTTCTACATATCCATGGATGTGTGTTTGTACTAGTGGATATACATGGGGAATTGATGTAGGAGTTCCATTCTTCAACTTGGGAATTGCATCCTATAGTCACCAAGATGTACAATGACTTATGCCACCAGTACTAGTAGACACATATAAAGAGTTAAGTTGCTGGTTTAGTTTTGAGGTCTTCCATATGTTAGTAGGTGATGACAGAACATTAGTGGAATTCCGGACTGTTGTAGTACTTACCCATTCTTGAGTGGAAATGGTATGATGTCATGATGGATTTTGTGATGGGTTTTCAATGGTCTCTTAAAAGCAACGATGTTTTATCGGTCATAGTTTAAAAGATTTAAAAGGTCTTTTAATTCTTGCTGATCAAGGAGACATTTGATGTTGATGAGATCTGAAAGTTGTATATCCGAGAGCTGGTATAACTTCATGGGGTACCATGTTCTATAATTTAATATAGGGTGTCCATACTTATATATTGTTTTTGGTAGTGTTTTTAGTGGGCGTTGGGTTCACAGGTGATTCATTTCACGACATACCACCCTCATCTTGATGGTCGGTTATAGTGTACGATACAAGTGGTATAGGACATGTTATGTGCGTGTGTCCTAGACATTGGTGGATATTTGGTGAAACACATACCCCTAGTTGATTTCACCTATAATAATACCGTATAGTTTTCTATTAAGATGGCACCGTATGAGGCTTTTTTTTGAGGCCTTGCCGATAACCCTTGTGTTGGCAGGATGCATGAGAGCCAGCTATACTGGGACCTTTTATTTTACAAGAGACTACTGAACATGTTTACATGATTTAGAAGCGGATGTCTAATGTGTTGTCTTTTCAAAAAACTTACGCCGATCACCGTAGATGACCTTTGGAGTTTGTGGTCGAGGATCTAGATTTCTTATGTGACACACCTAGGTTGGGGAACATGAGGATCAAGAGATAGTGTCAGAATATACCAAGATATGCCGGACCGTTTGAGATTCCGAAGAGAGTCTGGTTAGTTTTATATCGGTTACAATTACATTAGAGGTACCAAGCCATGAATGAAATTTTCCATGTATCTTTGCTAAAACGATATCATTCAGACACGTCTCTCTTTTTTCTACCTAAGAATGTTGAGATTTATGTTCATGAATCCTTTTCGAGGTATCCAATTCGTATTCATGATAGGAGAACAAATTTTATTTGAGGTCGTGCAGTTCTTATTTTACAGTTGCTATGGTAGTACAACCGAGTGTAGGACGATACTTGGGAGGGGGAGGATGACTTATGAGCTCTATTTCCAGAGTTATTCTCAGATATTCTATCACCACCCTTGGAATTGAAATTTGGGGACAAATTTTTTTAAGGGGGAAAGTTTTTATGAACAACGGTTTTTATATTGAGGTACTATATTCTTATTCTTCTTTTCCTTTATGTTGTTTTTAAGGAAACAAGGAAAACTAGATTTTTTTTGTCATTGTAGTACACGTCGTGTTATCCTGTGTACATACCATGTGTTCGGGTAGTATAGGATAGGGATACATGGTTTTTCTTGTCTTTGAAATAGAGGGATGAATATGTAATTTCACTCCATGTACTTTCATGTACACGTTGTGTATTCATGTCAGCATAGTCGGTGCAGGAAGCATAATGTTAGTAAAAAAACTATGAATAGTAAAAATATATGCACACCATCTACATGATCTTATATGCTGTGTACTACTAATTTTCAGTTTAAAATTCGTATTATCCTTGTTTTCTCTTCTTTTAGAAGGATGAGCCGCTATGTGAAGAACAATGATCCATTAGATTATTTATGTCTCACGTTTCATCATCCATGACACGATTCAAATGAAATCGGCCACGTTAGAACCCACATAGTCATGGATTTCTTCTTCTAGATCCATTTCTGGTGATTTTTATCTTGATAGTGTTATTTTAGGGTTGAATGATTTCTCTTATTCGTAGATCTACACCATTCATGGCCGATTCAAATGATGACATCATATTATATCATTTATACAACAATATGGTTGGTGATCTTGTTTTTCTCATTAATTTTTGAGATGTTTATAAGTGTGTATGTGCTACAAACCAATGTTTAGGGTGATTCCATGAAAGTAATTTGATGCTTGATTTTACTAATTGTTGTTTTGGTTACGAATTAAATTAATTAAATATTGTTTAACTATGTTGCTTGATTAAGGACCACCTCATGGGTGCATTTTCTTTGGATGAATATTTCCTTAGCGTTTAAGCCTAGGATGTCCATATACATGCCTTAATTTTTATGTTTGGGTTAGTATAAAATGAGCATGACTATTTTTCTAGAATTGAAATTGTTTCAATGTTGTATGTCTTTGATTATGGATTCAAGATTCTGTTTGGACCTTTTCTATGCATTTTTTTTCTTTGAAAGAATGTTGAAATGTTTTATTGAATTTTAATGAGTAAATAGTAAATAGAATTGGGTGATAACTAGGTTCATCATAGAATGACGTTTACAGAATCACATGACTATTGTACCTTGGTCCATGGGTGATACATGGGTTCATTTTAGAACACCATGGAAAAACTCAAGAGGATTTTGATTTATATATCATTAGTGATTCTTGGTCTCCCTAGTTGGAATGCCAAGGATTGTATAACATTGAATAAACATATTTTACAAATAGAATGATACCCTGGGGATCCCTAGTGGGATCACTAATTATGCACTCGCTTAAACTTATACCAATATTGAGATTGATACTCGGGCTCCCTAGTTTGACCATTGTGAAAGGACTCGTAGGATGTCGGTATATTTACACTAGTATTCATACATGAATTACAATATAGGAATCTCAATAATTGATTTGGGATACTATTAAATGATGTAATGGAATGAATTTTTAGAGTTCTTCTAACACAAAGCACAAGCATGGATTCATACATCACTTACTTGTTAGAATATCATCTAAGACTTTTATTTTTACCATGATACAGGGAATGTCAGGATAATGATGAACATTGCGACCTAAATACATCATTTGAATGAACATATAATGAATATTGTAACACTATAACTGAATACTAATAAATTTAGGGTTTTTTTACTTCTGAGTACCTTCTTGTCTAGTGTATTTTATTTCGATACAAAACTATTGCATATACTCCCTGACTGATTGGAACAAACCATTGGTGGCTTCCTCGTAGGATTCATTTATCACACCCAATTTGGGAAATTCTATTGTGCCCAAATATAATATATTGATGTTGGAGTCATTAGGGGAAAGGCTCACTATACAGGTACCTGATTGCTGCTTAGGAACAAGAGAGAATGGGACATAGATGTGGCTTGTGATGCAGCTAAGTTTCATTTGGTTTTAACATACCTTGGTATTGTATTATACTTGATTGTAGTGTATCCTATTATCGATGTTTTATTTGAACATGTGAAGTGCAACATAATTTGACATTATATGAGTTCTTGTTAACTTTATCCTTTAGTTTTTAGTTGTTTACTTCAGTTGCATGTTCTTTACTACTTTTGCTATGGGTTAATATTTATTCTATTGTGGTACACTCTGCCCATGATGGAATTATTTCCCCACTATCACAACATAGTACATCATTGGTAGTTGGTAGAATCTGGAATTAGGGGAAATGTTCTTGAGTCTATGTGGGCAACAAGGCATGTGGCACCGTTTAGTGGTATCCAGACCCTGGATGCTACAAAAGTAAAAAAGATTTTATTTTATTTAGTTTTGTTGAGTAACGAATGAGTCCTTGAGGGTGATTTGGTTGTATATTTTATTTATGATTCAATATCCAATGACGATACATTACTATTAATGGTTATGAGTATTACATGTTTTAAGGGAAGTATATTGTGAATTATTTCATAAATTATAGTAGTGATTAATGAATTAATGGCAAAGGGGAATTTTATTTTGTTTCAATATAAGAGGCCATGTTTAGTCTACTTTGATAATTGATTTATAAGAGCATGATAAAGCTAAAATATAATTTGAGTTTGATTTTTTTGTGAGAAGTATGATCTAGTTTTATTTTAGGAGAGAATTCATTTATTTTATGAGTGGCTTGATTCAATTACATTATTTGTAATTTACATTTTACAATAGTTTCATCTTTATTTTTTACGTATTATTAAGTGAAATTTTTTGTAGTTTGTTAATTTGAATTGAATTTCATTTCTAATATAGTTATAGTCTATTTTATTTAGTATTATATGTTTTTATATTTTTAATAGGCTGTTTTTATTTTGGATTGAGTAATATAACATTTTGTACCTATTTTTTTATTACATTTATTGGTTTTATGTAATATTAGGAATTTAATAACTATATAGACTCTATAATTTCATGATTTTAAACTATTTAAAATTTTTATAAACATTTTATGAAATTAAATTTTTTTTGATTAAGTTATAAATAATAGTGTAATCCTGATATAATCATCACTATTTAGTTTTTATTATATAATTTATTTTCTTACATTATAAAAGCAGTATCATACTTATTAAATATAAAACTGAAAAACCTAAAAATGAAATAATTTATTCACTATATATTGAGTAATGAGTGGATTATTTCAATTTCATTCACTTTATAGGGTTTGTGAAGTGTTGAATTAATTATTACAATTTATGATTATAGGAACATCAAAAGGTGAACATGTAATACCCTATGTATGTATGGTTTATGAAATTATGGGGATTTTAATTTTTTTGGTGAAAGGTTATATCAATGAAATGAGGCTTGGGATATGTTATAGATCATTTGAACTTTGGAAAAAGGTGTTTTATACATTTATTGATTTATATAAAATATTCAAGGTGTTCTGAGTGACATTAGGATGATTTTAGAGTGGCCAATCTGATGAAAAAATCAATTTCTGGTCATTCATGGAATAAATGGATCATTCTCATAATGAACAACATTTATGGGGTGTCTCTATAAATAAATATGTTTTTATAGAATATTAAAATTCTAAGTCTATTAATATTTATAAATAAGATATTAATTTTACATCAAAATATGTTACTTGTTCTGATATCACACATAAAATGGAACAATAGGTTTCTTTAAAATCTTATGTTGCACAAAACATTGTGTTATACTGAAAAATACTACAATAATATTATTATCATATTAAATGGAAGTTAACTCGTGGACCTTGTATTGACAAGAATGATCATATTTAACTATTGTATGATTTTACAAATTTGTTAAATGTTTTTACATTTATCCAATGAATTTTAGAGGTTTAAAATGAGAATGAATCCATTTTTATGTATAAAAAACTCTAATATTTATAAATGGTCAATCTACCGTCTTTTGATAGAGAACCCATTTTAAAAATAGTTTTTTATCGTTTAAATGATGTATTTGAAAAAAATAAAATTATTCTATAAATTAGGGAAATATTTTTTTATTTGGGTAAATTATTGATAATTATCTAAAATGTTCATTTTCAATGAATTGTTAAAAATACAGCATTTAAAGTCAAAACTCCATTTTAATGTCACTAATTAATATATATGTACATTAAATATAAATTTTTTAATTTCAATATTGATTATATTTTTATAATTTCACACAATTAATTTTTTAGTATGTGATTTCCCATTTTAATTGGACATAAACACACATCAATCTTTCGATAGTTTTAACATCTTAAAAAATTTCCTTCTCATTTTTAGAAGTGGAAATTTTTTAAAATTATTTATTAATATTTTGATGATATAATTTGTATAAATGATTTAAATATTTTTAATAATGTGTTAAAAATAGTTTAAATAGGTAGCTTTTATTTATTGCCAATATGAATAGTAATTTCAGAAATTATTTTTAATTATAATAGTTAATGGGATAATCTGGTATATATGGGACAAAAATTAATATTATGACAATATAAAACTACCCTAAAACATTTCATAATCTTATTTTATGAGATATTACTTTAAATGATAATCCATAGGAATAACCTTTGTCATTTGAGAGCCACTTGGGTGTGAAAATGACATTTTATAATTTTTTATTTAAAGAAAATGGAAATATAAAATAAAGATATATCTCTAAATAAAACAACTATAATATATTTCTATATAACTAATATATGTGAATATAAATAGAAATAAGAAATATAAATCAAATAACTACATCTTGGATTTTTTTTATAATTTGTTTTCATTATATAAATTTATTTATTTATGACACAATAATGATGCAATGATTATCTTATTAATGATAGATTCAAATAAATGATATTATAAAAACTAAAAAATTGTAATTTGATTATATTGATTCCATTATAAAATTTAGTGGATTATATTGACATATTATATTTGATTTAATGTTATTGGTTGGATGAAATAACGTTGTTATGACTTTAACAAATCTCAATTACTAAATAGTGTGGAAATTGACAGAAATGAATTTTTAAAGCAATTAATAGTTTATTAAATTATATAATAGTACAAAAAACAAATTTTCTTCCAACATACTTAAATATTTTTAAAAATTTCATTAATGATATAATTTTTTTCTATTGGCAATTTATATTAACTATAGTAACTATATATTAGGAAAATATAAGAAGCCATGGTAAGGGTTAATGTTTTTTACGTTGAGTTAAAAATAAAATATAAGGTTAATTTTTTTTATCTAAAATGTCTGAAACCTATTTTATTAGATTATTTATACCTATCATCATCTTAGCCTATAAATATATCATTTTGTATCAAAAATAATTCTAAAATAATTTTATAATAAAATAATTGTTGAAGACATTCCAAAAGTGATCCTCCTCCCTCTTATGAAAGACCACACCTATACCCAATTAATCACACCTCCAAAGCCCCTTAGATCATCCTAATTATTTTCAGATAACATTCCAACAGACCTTATTTACTCAAATATGCCTTAGCATGTGATGAATGAAATTTATGAAATATTTTTGGCTCCAATTAGATGGAGTTACCTATTTTAAATTTACTATCTTCTATAAAGTTCCTTTCCTTTATATTCCATATTTACCCCTAGGATATTATTATTTCATGATTACATAAAAAATAAACTATACCCAATATTCAAGGATTTTTTTAGGTATTATAACTACACATACACAAACATCCATTTAATGGATACACAAATATTGTTTCTTTGTACGACAGAATAATGCATCGCGAAGAGATGATTGTTCAATTTTATCCTACCACTTACCAGGTTGGCCATTAAGATAGAACAATATTTATATATGATATATATTATATTTATATTGTCTCTATGATTATGTGTTTTCTATTTACAACATACCTTTATGATTTCCATAATGTGTAAATAGGATTATTTTATTTGAGGAAGTGTGGAATACCTTCCCTTTAAAGTGATACGACTCGTGCACTTCATGAATAGAACCTATAAAGGATGTTTTTAATTATATTGTGTAACTTATATAACATAGATGTTATACAAGAATTATTATATACCTATGTATCATTTAGTTTTCATTCCATTAATATGATAATGAAATGAACATACCATTCAAGCGAACATGTGGCCTACTGTCCCCATGAATGGTGTAATTCATTTCTTATCTTGAAATGTTATAGAATATTATAAATTCATTTTGATACTAGATGAATATGATATTTAAATCATGTATAATATTTAGTATATAATTTAATTTTTACCACAAAGGAAAAATTTTAATTATAACAAGTTCATTTTTGTCTCAAGTACCGAACAACAACAAAATGTACGATATGAAATCAAATAATTAAATAATTTCAATAAAAGTGTAATAACTGATATAAAATTAATAATAAACATTATAAAGGTAATTAAAAATATATAAATTAATATAATTTTATAATTTAAGAAGCTAGATAAATAACAAGATAAGTCATATTCAATATAAGAGATGTGGCCTAAATCATCCTTCATTGAGGTATGTTTTGATTAATACCTGAAATTATTTTATATATTATATAATAAACACCATTTACTTTAAATTTCAATCAATGGTTATCAAGAGAACCCTTTTTCTATGAAACATATTACTAAACGAAAAAAGGAATTTTTCTTTTTAATGTACACAATGACAATGACCTTTCTGCTGTAATGAGCAATATTTTTGATATTTTTATTCTTCAAAAAGTTGTAATATTTTGTTTATAAAATATAAATACAAAATTACGTTTTAGGTATTTTATTATTTAAATTTTTTTTTAGAATTTATTGATTTTTTCAATATCTTTATATGATTTCTTATTGTTGTAATTTGAAAATGTTATTTTTTTATGCGTGTTCAAATTTTATGATAATGTTATGGTTCTTGGGAATTGATTATGAATATGGGGGTTTCTGTGATAATTTGAGTGTGGGTGAGCCCAATATATCTCTCTAATTTATTTTTAATGTGATGTTGGTAAACATTATGGTTTCATTAAGAGATTTAGATAAAATACTATGATAAGAATTCAAAATTTAACCATGAAGGTTACTCCCTAAATAGCTATGAAATCATCAATGAAAGTATGTTATGGATGCCACATGTCTCCTTTATGAATAATTATTTCTATTATTTATTCATAAATCATATGAAATTATTGTTTATGTTATAGAGAGTATGTTTTATGAGTGAAAAGTATGATTCTATTGATTTGTAATTATTCACGGAGTAATGTTTTCATTCCTTATTTTATATCCCTTATTGAGCTTTTTATGATCATACCAGGGTTGTGAAATGTTTTTCACATGGTATGAGGAAGGATTAGAGAAATTAATAATTCTATAATATTTATATCAATAATATGTTTATTTTTTTATTTACGGTTATTAAATATTGTTAAAAAATTGGATTGAGTTAAAGTGTCTAAATTTCAATATTTGAATTGTACTGTATTAATAATTGCCTAATTTAGTAAAAATATAAACATAAAAGATCATTTATGTGATTTATAGTCAAAATATTTAAATATAACAATTTTTTTAAATATTTTAAGGCTCGGTCCTTGTAGTTGGTATCAATTGTTGGTTTAAATAACATTATGTGTTAGATTATTGTTAATAGAATATCCATAAAATATATTTATTTTATTTTAAAATTGGAAAGATATAACATTTTTAGATTATGATACTTATTCATATAAGATATGGAAATATTTAGAATAGTTCTGCTTAGAGTAAAAAGGGTAGCTATGATGGGAAGATATCAAGAGGAAAACAACCAACTAAATCAGCAACCAGAAATGATCAGAATCAAGATAAAATTGTTTTTTATAGTAATAACAAAGGTGAATTAGTCTATAAATGGTGGTGGGATCCTTGCATGAGATTATCCAGATCAACTATAGATGAACATGTTAGTAAAAGATCATTTTATGAGGCAACATACCCCATCATTTAAAAGACCATATTAACCTGTGTTATCATATGGGTGGATTAAGGAAGTGGAAATTTTTTTTGTTATCATGGGGTGTTCAGAACATTAAAGGATATTCTGGATATTGACTATTTTGATGGTGAATCCTATTAGTGGTAGTCAATGATTAAAAATACTACGGACAATGAAAATATTGATTCTATTGATTGGGTTTAATTAAATGGTATTTTTCAATAGAAACATTATTCTATGGTTATTTAACTTAGAATAGAAGAGAAATTCATATGATTGAGGTAGGATGATGAATTAGTGGTTTAATATGAATCAAAATTCATTCTACAGGAAAGGTATTATCTAAATTTAATAATTTATGTTGATATTAAAATCATTTAAATTTTACTTATGATTAATTCCAAATTATCAAAGGTAATTAGCTTCTCATGATTTCAATATTTATGAAAAACTATTTCAATGTGCGGAGAATGTGTAAATATTTTTTTTCAACGATCATGTGTTATTTGATAAAAAAATTATGTCGAGGTGGAAGAAGAAATGGAATATTTCTTAAAAAAATCTAATGGTAAGAAACCTAATATTACTGTTTGTAAAAAGTATTGTAATGAATACACTAGGGAAAGAATTTAGAATTCTGGTAAGTGCTACTGATGTTGTAGAATGGGTCATAAGTCTTGAAAATGACTATAAATGATCTGGGAAGTGGTAAGACAAAATCATATTTATAGTTAGCTATTTTTTAAAAAAAATTAATGAGATGGGTTATTATGAAAATGTTTATCCGATGAAGAACTCAAATAATGGGAATCAACAAGACTACAAACATAAAGCTGTGGTGAAATCCTTTTCAAATATGTCAATCGATGATAGGAAATCAAATGAAGTAATATAAGATATACTATTTTCTATTCATATTATAATAATATATTTTATGATTCTAGGACAAGAGATTTACTCATTTTTTAGAAATTTTCAGTTTAATTTGGAATTCTATCTCATGATTTGAATCCTGAAATTGTAGTATAAACCTGGGAGAAATGTTGTGAAAAAAGCAAAATTATTAGAGCCTTCATGTCCTAATATGATGAAATATTCTACTGACAAACCTTATATTTTGACCTCTAGTATAGATTTATGTTCTTTTGGATATGGATTGAATTTTCATATATCATGATAATATTTACTATAGTGCTAAAGTAGTTTCTTTTAAGAATTAATTTATGCTTTTGTACAATAATGAACACTTACTTATGATACAATATTAGGAAGCTGAGAAACTAGTAAAATATGGAAATGAATATAAATTTTCGCATGTTTTTTAACCCAAAATAACTGTTTGAATTAGCTGTGTGTTATTTGTAAATGGGTATCATGATGTTTTTCATGATGAGTTGCCTTTTATAATATCAGATCAAGAAGTTGAATTTATTGTTGACTTGGTTTCTTATGCTAATCCATTTTTAAAACCCCATTACCAAATGGAACAAATTAAACATTTATAGATAATGAAAAAATTGAAGGAGTTATTAGATAAAGGATTCATTTGACCTAGCACATCACATTGGGTTCTTGTGTCTAGTTTTTTTAATGACTAATTGTTCAATGACACTTTTCATGGATTATAGATCCTTGAATAATATCATTGTTAATAAAAAGTATCATTTGCCTCATATAATTTTATTTTTGATAAGATTCATGTAGGTAAGTATTTTTTGATAATTTAATAGAGGCCGGTTTACCATTTGTTGATAGTAAATGAAGAATACATTCCCAAGACAGTGTTTTGTATATGATACGGTCACAATTAATTTTTGTTTAGGCAATTTGGGTTAACCAATTAACCTTATATATTCATGGATCTTGTGAATAAAATTTTCTGTGATTTCATGGATATGTTTTTTTATTATGTTCATTGATGATATTTTTATTATTTTAAAATTAACAAGATGCATGAATATAATTTAAGGGTTGTCTAAATAAATTTAAATGAGTAAAATGCATGGTAAATTTGGAGTGTGAGTTTCAGATACAAAAAATAACATTCCATGTTCACATTATATTTAATGATGGAATTAATTTTGATCGTTCTAAAACAAAAGGTGTTGTAGAAAAGACAAAACCCACAAATACAATCGAAATTCCTAGTTTTCTTATTTTATAATGTTATTACTAGATGTTTTTTTTCTAAATAATCATTTTTATCTAGCCTACTGACTATGTTAACTTTGAATAGTGTTATGTTCATCTGGAAAAAATAATGTGATGAATTTTTTAGGAAATGAAAATAAGATGGGCGAATATCCATTATTAGAACTACCTACCGAAAAGGTGAATTTTTTTTCTATAATTATTCTTCGTTAAAAAGACTTGGTTGGGTCCTAATGTAGAATTATATGGTTATTGATTATTCTTCATTTTAGATGAACACTCAAGAGTTAAATTACTATAAAAATGATTTAAAATTAGCTACTATTAATTTTGCTTTAAAAATTTTGAGGCATCATTTCTATGCCGTTAATATTGAAATATATACTGATGCCAAAATTTTGAAATATGTACTAACTCAGAAGGAAGTAAACATGAGGCAGAGGTGATGACTAGAATTAATGATGGATTATGATTGCAAGATTCATTACCATATGGGAATGGAAAATAATGTGGCTGATGCATTGAGTTGAAAGAGTAATTCAATGATAATTATACTACATTGGGAATATGATCTTTTAGGTTATGATTTTTTAAATTTTGGAGCATTTTTTGTTAGTTTAGAAAATTCATTTTATTTGTTTCAGGTGACAGTTAAATCCTCTCTATTGTATAGAATAATGAAAGCATAGAATGATGATTGTGAGATGAAAAAAATGTTTAATTGGTTCAGAACGGTGTTTGAACTACATTTAAAATTGATGATGAATTTGTTTTGTATGCTTGCAAAGGGATATTGTTTGACTTGTGATCCACATTTTAATAATGAGTTTTTATATGAAGATCATAGTTATACATTTTAAATTCATCCTGAAAGTACTATGATGTACAAAGATCGTTGGGTGTATTACTGATTTGATGGAATGAAATGAGAAATTGATGAAATTACTATAAAGTTTATGACCTGTCAAAATGATAAATAATAATAGAAGAAACTGAATGGGATTCTTAATCCTTTTGTAGTGCTAGATTGGAAATGGGAAAATGTGTCCACAAATTTAGTAGAGGTATTACTAAATACTTCTTGAGGTAACAATACAATCTGGGTTATTGTTGATCAATTTAATAAATCTACTCATTTTTTTCTAGTTTATATACAATATCTCTACATTAACTCTCTAAATTGTATATTAATGTGATATTCAGGATACATGGAGTTCCCGTCACTGTTTTACCTGATCAGGATCCCAGTTTCACATAGAAATTTTTATAGGTCCTTCAAAATTCGATGGATACTGAATTAAATTTTATTATACCTTATTATTTGTAATCATATTTGATATAAGAAAAAACAATTCAGAAACCAGATGATATACTATATGCTTCTCCAATGGATTATCATGTAATATGGGATCATCATCTTTATTTGGTTGATTTTTATTATAATAAATGTTTTCATTCCAGTATACAGATGTCACCATTTGAAGCATTATATCAAAAGAGGTTTCGAATACAAAATTTTTAGGATGAAGTAGGTGAAACAAAGTAGATGTGACAAAAATTAGTAGAAGATATGAAAAAATGGTTAAGGTGATTTAAAATCTCATGGGGACATCTCGTAACAGGTATAAAAGTTATGCGGATGACTAGGGGAAGGATATTTTTTAGAAGTTAGTGATCATATCTTTCACAATGTTTCTCAATGGAAAGGTATGATGTGTTTTGATATTAAGGGAATTTTGAGTCCACAGTTCATTGGACCCTATAATATTTTAATAATCTAGAACAGTTTACTATAGAGTGGTTATACCGCTTGGTTTATCCCATGTACACAATGTCTTTCATATTTCAATTTTTAGAATGTATATACCAGATCCATTTCACATTTTGAGTCCATGTGTAGTTCAGTTGGAAGAGAATCTTTCTGATGAGGAACAACCAGTACAAATTCTAGAATGTAGAGAGGAAGTGTTCTTAGAGAAGTGGATTATTGAGGTGAATGTTTTGTGAAAAAATTCATACTGTTTAAAATGGAACATCAATATCTGAAAATACTATAGGTGATAAATACCTTCACTTATTTGATAAGTGAATAAAACTGTTAGGTCGTAATTCTCAAATGGAGGGAATGATGTAAGAACCCACGTATTAATAAAATAATACATTTTCATATATATGAATATTTATGAATAATATATTAATTTTATGTTAAATTGGACACATGGTCTGATAGCTTACTCAACACACAATAATGGGTTTCTCCAAACTCATATGTCTCACACAACATAGAGTAATAACACAAAATAATTCAATAATATTTTGATTCTTTTAAATGGAAGTTAATTCCTAGTTTTTTTATTTGATATAATGAACATAATTAAAAATATACTGATTTTACATAAATTTTAAATGTTTTTACATTTATCCAATGAGTTTTAGAGGCTTAAAATGAGAATAAATAGAATTTGTGAATAAAATATTCTAAATTTTTTTAAATGTCGATTTAACACATTTAGATGGTTAACCCTTTTTTAAAATAGTTTTAGTCAAATTTAATTTTTTAGTTTAACATAATACACTTCCCTCCATATATGAGGAACATAAATATTTAATTTCAGTATTTTTTTGTAATTTTCTGATAAAGTTAACTTTTTTGCGAAAAGTGAAAATTGCATCATTTCAATTGAAAGATGAATTTTCAACTATTTTATTTATATAGATAGTTTTCTGTTTTAATTTTTTTTAATGTTTAACTTTAATATTTTTTTATCATCTAATCCAAGGTTGTTCATTGGATGTAATTTCAAATTTAAATTGTATACTAACACATGTCAATATATTGATAGTTATTAATTCTTAAAAAGTCTCTTTCTAGTTTTGACAATGAGACTTATTTTGTAATTAATTATTAAAATTTATGTATTTTCAAATTGTAAAAATGAATTTCATATTTGGAATTAAAGGTTCCATAATTTTTAAATAGGTACCTTAAATTTTTTTGCATTATGAATAGTAACTTTATTAAATATTTTTAATTACCATGGTTTAACTGTATATCAAGTAAATAAGGGTAAAAAATAATATTATATAAATATAAAACTACCATAAAACGTGTCCGAGTAATATTCTATGAGATATTTCTTGAACATGAGAGTTATTAGGCAGAACATTTGGCATTTGGGAGCCACTCGGGTACGAAAATGACATTTTAGAAATTTTAATTTAATGAAAATGGATTTATTACAAAAACATGTATCTCTTTATTAAAAAATTATATAGGTTTTATTAACTGATCTCTATTACTATAAATATTAATTTTATATCATGAATTATTCCTTAAATTATAGTTTTTTATTTTTAATTTTAATGCCATAAATAAATAAATTAATTTATGAAAAAATGATGATTTTGTGATTACCTTATTAATGAATGATTTTAATAAAATATTTTATAAAAATAAAATTAAATGTAATTTCATTATTTTGATGCCATACACGAATATTATGGATGATATTAACATATTTTATTTGATTTAATTCCTCTAGTTTGATAAAATTATGTTTTAATGAGTTCAACAAAAATCAATTACTAAATAGTTTGAAAATTGACTTACTGTGTTTTTATAACAAAAACTACTTTGTTAAGTGATTTAATAGTCTTAAATAACCTGTATTTTTCCAACTGAATTATATAAGGCTAAAATTATAAATAACTATCCACTTTTGGTTTAGATTGAATTTTATTGTGACTATAGTAACTATATATTATTAAAATACTAGAAGACATGGTAAGAGTTAATGTTTTTAAATAAATGATAAAGCTAAAAAAAGATTTTTTTACATATATTTTTCTAAAACCTATTGGATGATATGATTTTGATCAATAAACATATTATAATTTAAATTTATAATTTTTCAAATATTATAATTGGAAAATAATTTTGTAATAAAATAATATTTCTAGACATTCCTAAAATGCCCCTCCTCCATCTTATAAAATGCTGCCACCTCTACCCACATACTTACACCTCCCAAGCCCATTGGATCATCCAACATATGATCAAATAATATTACGACATCCCTCCCTTACACGAAGATTCCTTAACACGGTTAGAATGTAATTTAAGAAAGCCTTTTGGTTCAAATAAAATGGAGTTACTCATTTTAGAGGTAGCATCTTCCCTAAAGTAAATTTCCTTTATTTTCTCAATTCAATGTGTATTCTCTTATTAAATAATTATTAAATAAAAATTATAGTATTCTCGATATACTATTATTTTTTATGATAAATATACGAACTAAACTTACATATACCTTCATCTAATTAATACGAACAAACAATTTTTGTTTACAACAAACTACTGGCTCAATAATCGATGACCATTCAATATTCTCCAACCACCTATCATGTTATACATTATTATAGAACATTATTTATATATGATATGTATTATATTTATATTGACTCTATTATTCTGTAATTTTTACTTAAAAAATATCTTTATGCTTTCCATAATGTGTAGATATGATAATTTCATTAGAGGTTTTGTGGACTACCGCCCCCTCAAAGTGAAAGGATGTGTTAATGTAATACATGGAACATAAAAATGATTTCTTTAATGAACTTATATAACATATATAACATATATAACATATACAATATATTTTATTTATATTATACCAATGTATCAATTATTTTTCATACCATTAGTATGACAAATAAATGAAAGTAATGTTCCTGTGTATATATAACCAACTGTCTCCATAAATGGTGTGTTTCATTTGTTATCTTCAAATATTATGTGATATTATAAATACATATATATAATAGAAATATATGATATTTAAATAATTAATAATATTCTATAGATAATTTAATTTTGACCACATTGACAATTTGTAATTATAACATGATCATTTTTTACTTAATTACCGATCATCAAAAAAATGTTTATTATGAACTCTGATAATTAACTAATTTCTATAAAAAGGTAATAATGTACATTAAATGAATAAAAAAACATAATTGGTTCTAAATAATGTATAAGTTAACTGATATTTATTATTTTGGTAATTAATGAACGAAATAGACAAGTTGAATTCATGGTAAGGGACTTTGTCTCAATCCCCTTTCATTATAGAATATTTGGATTTATACATGACAATATATTATACAATAAATAATCATCTCATTTTTTAATTCTAATTTCATAAAATGGATATCAATAATAATATTTTTATATTAATAATTTCACAAAATTACAATGGGGTGTTTTGTTAATGTACATGGCGACAACAACCTTTCCACCGCTGCAAGAATTATTTGGTGTCCTGTAGAATATGTAATGTTTTTAAAATGAACATTAAAAACCATATCAATTTTTGGTTATTTTTTTTATTGAAAATGGTTTCTAAAATGGATTTATTATATTAATATCTTGATATGTTGTCTTAAAATTGCAATTTGGAAATGTTATATTTCATTTTTTTCTTATTCATATGTTATGATTATATTATAGTTCATGTGATTTGTTTACACATATGGGTGGCTCTGTGATATTCTATGGTTGGGGGAGCCAGAGATAGCTATCCATTGCATAGGGTAACATGATATATTTAAACATAAAGGATTCTCTTAAGATATTTAATATATAAAATTTGATGGTTATTCCAAATGTATCCACAAAGGTTATTCCATATGTCGCTGTGAAGGAAATAATGTATGTATGTTTAGGATTCCACAAGATAAAATTATGATTTATATTTATCTTAGATATTCAAATTATTATTATTTAATGAGGTATGTTAATGATTATATTTAATATGTGTAAAAGTTATGATTTCATTGTTTTTTATGTATTCATGGATTAAGGTTTTCTTTCATTATTTTATATCCCTTATTGAGCTTTTTATGCACATCACATGTTTTTTAAATGTTTTTCATCCGGTAATAGGAAGGTTAATAGAAAGGAATAATTCAAAAATATTTATATAAATAAATTAATTCTTATTTTATTTAATGAGTTTTATTATTGAGAAAAAATTCGATAGAATAGAAGTGTCTACATTGTAATATTTAAGGTGAAATGTATTATGAATAGACTAATTCTTTAAAAATATAAACATGAAAATGTCCTCTATGTGAATTAATGTCTGAATATTGAATTATCTCAATATTATGTAATATTTTAATGTTGGGGGATTATATTACATGAATGAGTATAATTATAATTTCATGAGGTGTAGGTTTTGCTGTAGAAATCATGTTGCCACCAAATAGTCCACATTGTTAAATTTGTTGAGAACTATTTTTTTCAAATTAATGTTGGTGATCGACCCCCTATCATTGGTGGAGGAGGTTGTGGATGCGAGGTTAAAGACCAAACCTCATCCTCTCCCACTCCACTAAATTCGAGGTTATTCAAGTTGAAATGGAATAATGTGTCTAGGTAAAACCCACCATCACATTCCATTGTTCCTACGTCTCTCTATAGTGTGATGATATGGAATTATTTTTTTGATGGTCTAGATGGTGATTTCATAGAGAATGGAAAATTTACCAATTTTTTAATTTTATTTGACATAGAATAGATAGATGTAATCATGAGATTCTATACATTTTTTTATATATTCAATTTAAATTAGTTATTCCTCCTTATTGGATTTCTATGATTTATTTATTAAATTAAACTACTTTTGAAAATGACTTACTTCCACATGATAGGGTATTTCATATGATAGTGTCACTGCTGTGTTGAGGGAACTTCAGATGTGTTTTTTCAAGGCTTTAGTTACATATATGTTTTTTGTGATTAGTTTGGAGATTAAGATTATTTTGAATAAATTAAATAAATAATAATAATAATTTAACATTATTCGTTTTTAGTTTATGGAATGAGGTAGTTGAGAGTTGTTGGTACATGGTTTGGTGATGATTATCATTAACTATCAGGTCATGTAATTAAATATAATTGTTTTATTACTAATTTTTTTATATTTCATTCATTCACAATGTTGTTTATGCATGAATTTATGTTATATGTGTTATGTGGTATCTTTATCAATTAGTTGAAACTATTTGGATAAAATAATTTATTTAATATTAAATACATGGTAAAAATAGATAATTTCAAAATTCATTGAGGGTCCTTTGAACTGGATTGATTGTCATAGAATCTAATTGATGATCCCTTGAAAACTTTTCCTATATTAAAAAAATTGTTTTTCCTTAACCCATGGAACCCCTTGATGGGTGTTCCATACTAAATTAAATTTTAATGGAATAGATACCCTACATTAGGACCAATGACACACCTTATTAGATGAGTGATCAATTGGGGATTTTATCTGTAGTGGACCATAGAAGATCTTCCAATATGATATGATATATCACCTTGCCGGAGGAAGGTGGTGTATTATTTTTTGGCATTGGTAGTCCCTAAAATTACTAATTTAAACACTTGGGGTCTTTAGGATTGGTGAATTAATTTTTGGGGTTAGTGGTTCTACCTTATTTTTCATGTTTTCCTAGGTGTTTGAACTATATAAAGGATGAATAGTCTGATTGATTATACTTCCTTAGATGACCCTTGAATCCATATTGAGATAGAGGACCCCATATAGTGTTTTTATTTATATATTGATCAATGTTAACTATGTAGGTTCACATTCTCTTATTTGAAGCTGGGTGAGTGGGTGAGAATTTTTAGATGATCAAAGGTGTTACCTTAGAACCTATGTCAATGTTATATGGAATTATTGGAAGTTTCATTTAGTTACATGGTCTAAGGTGATTGAACTTGTTAATGCTGGTCAGGTTTGAGTGTTTGTGAAACCCTAGTTTTCAGTTATTTTTATGATTGAAATGGTTTTCCCATCATGATGGTGTCTATATTAAATAAAATAGAAATCATACATGTAGGTAAAAGTGATATGATATATAGTTTGGTTTTGAATAATAATGTACCATCATGTACTGAGGTCCTGATACCTAAACACTCCCTTATAGTCAATCATGATACACAAGATTCCTTGGACATCCATTAAGATTCTAAATGATGATTTTGATGCATATGTAATGGATTTGGAGTTAGAACATTATACTGACTCAAAAGGGTTAGTTTCATGAGATATCCCATTTGGGGCATTATGAATGGAGATAGTGGTCTCCAATATATTGGGTGATTTCTAACTAATAAGGCATGGATTTTCATGATAATTATCGTGTAGAGGAGACTACCCATCACATGCTATCATAGGTGAGGTTTTATGGTTGGTGCTTGTTTATTACATTATTTTCATGTATTTATAACTACTAAGGAATTGTTTGATAAGTTTAATATAGTGATTTTAGACCCTAGACCACTCCACAATATACCAAGAAGGATTGGACCCTTTGTTTTTATGATTGTTGATAATGTCCCTAAGATATGTACAATAATATTATACAACATGGAAATGTAGGTGTGGTTGATAAGGGATATTTATCAATGATTTAAGAAGAAATTATAAGATAAAATAGACACTATATAAATTATATATAATAGGCCTTAGGTGTCATTGTGGAACCCATTAATAGATAATAATAATTTATTTATGTTCATCTATTTATTTATTTATTCTGAGCATGTAAAATAAACATGTAAATAAATTTATTGAATATTAATAGGTTATCATTTTTAGTTCCCTGTTGATTTTTATTATCACATCATACTTGTGTGAATATTACACTTGGGTACCCAATATTCCCACACTTATACCAGTCAAAAGTTAGGCAGATCCTTGCTGATATTGATTATTTAAATGGATGTACCGAGATGGATTGGTGATGGGTATTGAGGATTGAATCTGAGTTGTAGTATGGAATGAAATAGCTTTATTTTTTTATACATATATATTTGTGTTCTACCTTGTAGGTGATTATTATTTTATGGTTTTATGATTACGTCACATTTCGTTATCGCATGTTTTTTATTTTTCTATATTTCTAAATTAATTTAATAGATTTGTATAATAATTTTTAATATCCAAAATTATTAATACATTAATATAAGGGGATTCCCCTCCCCCACAACACTAACTCATTCATCATCTTCTATTTAGAAGCCTATCGCGAGGGAGAGGGAATTCTCGAGGTGTTGTAGATCCATTTTTCTAGTTACTACTTATATAAATACAGGTCAAGATTTTAAAATGTGGTATCATATGTGACACCCCATTATTATATAAATTATTTTTAAAAATAATATATAATAATGTGTCTTGTATACAAAACAGTAATTACAAATTAACCACGATTAAAATAATATTATTTAAATATTATCATTTTAGCGTAGTCATTGATTAGGTGGGTAATGGGAGGTATAATAAGATTATAAAAAATATTTTAAAATATTTCCTCAATAATATAAATATTCAATATTTTATGAACTATTAATTTGTTTGAAGTGAAGATATATTATTTCAATGATAAAATATATAATTTTCATAAAAAATTATTTTTTCTGAATGTATGATTTTATAAAATTTAATTATTCCTTACTGATAAATGATTATATCAAACTAAAAACATTCTATATTGAAAATATTATGATTTATTATTCATTTAGTTATATTTATTATATAGTTGTTGATAATAAATTCATTTTGTACTTCAAATAATATATTTTCATAAATTAAATGTTTTTATTTAATATTGTTAATGGATATTATAGTAATTATCTTTTAATATTATAAAAATTACATGAGAAATAGTAATAGTTTTTTAAACAACCATATCAAAATTATCCTTGAGTGAATAATTTGGATTTTTCTTAAATATTGATTTGTTGTGCGATGTGTAGAAAAATACCCTAATTTTGTAGAACAATCGTATCCTCTCATTAAATCATGAAATTTAAAAGAAAATTTTTATATTTAATATCATTTAAATGTAACATAAAATAAAATTTAATAAATATATTATAATTAATTTCATAGGAATCAACGTTATTTTTTATTTTGGTATTAATTCATTTTAATGCTAAAAAAGTGATTTTTTTTTTGAAAAACCTTTTATTAGTGTATTATTAGTACATATATTAAATTCTATTTATAAGAAATATATAATATGGATCACCAAAACATGAATATAAAATTTTGAATAATCTTATTCAAAATTTATTATTATGCTTAATTACATATATTTTAATTATGAATAGCAATAATGATACAAAAAAATCACCATGGTAAATGATAAATCAAGTAATTAATAAAACAATTAATATGATATGGAACAAAAATGTATTAAATAGTTGAATTATTTCAATCATATTATTATATTTTGACTATAAAAATTTAATATTAAATTATAAGACAACATATTTCCATTTTACATTTATTATGGAAAATATAATTTTTAAGGTAATGAATAAATATAGAATGTCACAATAATTAATTTAATTTATCTAACAGATTTCCATAGGTATAAAATTATGTTAAGATAGATTATATATGGATATTTTTAATATTAATTCACATATTTTAGGATAGTTTTTTAATAATTTTATGTGAGGACGTAATTACCTAGAATTCTTACGCAATGTCGACACAGTGCATCTGAAAGTAAAAAAATAATGTAAATGATTAATAAAACATTTAATAATAATTTTATATTGTTTAATTATGATTTTTCATTAATTTATTGTATATTATTAATATATTACTATTTTTTATTTACTTCTGTTTAAATAACATTTTATTTTGATTCCTTTCTTTCTATGTTTTTTAAATAGAGGAAAAAAGGAATTTAATGGTATTTAATGTTTAAAAAATATTTTAAAATCCTTCTAAAATAATAATAATTATATTTTAACTCAATTTATACGGATATTTTATATAATATCTTGAATGGTCCATTTATTTTCCACCCAGAAATATTTAAATTACTGTAGTGGCCTTTAAAAAGTGAATTATTTGTTATAATGAAAATAATAAAATGTTATAAAATTGAATACAATGAAAATATATAATAATTATTAGATGAATAATATTCTATAAATTTTATATTCATATCGAACTTTATCTTTTTCTTACTAATTTGGTATTTATAACACTATTTTTTGGGTTGGTTTATCCACCTAAAGCAGTTACGTTATATTGGTCCGCATGTGAATCATTAAATAATGTTAAATAATTGTATTAATATGTAATTAGAGAATATTAATGAAATTATTATCAATTTATATATGTTATAATTGTGGTCAAAGTGCAAGTACTAGTTCTGTAAAACTAAAACATACATGAAAGATGAAATAATTATCAGTGACAACAATGTTTTTAATAGTGAAATGTTCAAAAATTGGTGATAATATGGTATAAGTAGAAAATATATGATATCATACGTACTAATATGTTTCTATAATAGAATTATAATAAATTCAAATTCATTATACCACTTTTTCAATTACTAATGATGAAATTCAGACTTGAGG
The DNA here is from genome assembly GCA_963277665.1 of Viscum album. NCBI lineage: Eukaryota > Viridiplantae > Streptophyta > Magnoliopsida > Santalales > Viscaceae > Viscum > Viscum album. Next base: position 385,121,533 of record OY728148.1, on the reverse strand, counting down.
TTCGAGTTTGTGATATCAAATTTCTATATATGAGAGACATTATTAATTGAACTCATGTTTCAATTATATGATTTATATGATACATATTTGAAAACAAAATTCAAGATACAATTTCTTACAATATTTTATAAAATTAAATTTCCTTCTCTCTCTTTCAAGATTCTTTGATTCATTTATTTTATTATATGTGAAGGTTCGTGTTCTTAATTTTGATTCCTAGAGACATGATTCATAATATACACGATGTTTTCTTTTATATTCTATGATTAATACTCAATGTATATATATTAACTTAATAAATGATGAAATTAATTTAATTTATATAACCATATCAATTTATATCATTTGATGGAATTTTATTCGTATGTAACCAAATCTATTAGGGTTTATTTCACAATATCATCCGTATCTAAATTTTTTATGATTAATATTCAATTAAATAAACTATATGATTTTTTTCTTAAACCTCATAAATTTTATTTTTCTACTGTTATTTTAAAAAATTCTATGTTTTACTTTAATTTTCCCCACATTATTTAATATGATCTTTGAAATAATGTTTTAATGTAAAATGTATTATTTTCCATTCAAGGATAAATATTATTCTTACATATATATAGTTTCATTAATGAAATTCAATGAATGGAAATAATATTTTCATATTAATTATTGAATTCATTTTTACCTATTTTATACTATTTAGAACCATTTTAAAATTATCCATCTCTTAATTTAAGATATGAGGTACTTTTTACCAACGTGTGAATTGAATCTTTATTTCAACGTTTATCACATTAAAAAAATTTCTTACCATGCTGAATATTAATTAAATTTATTCTTCCATTAAATGAATTCATTGTTCTTTCTAAAAAAATATTTTAATAATATCTTTAAAATTTATATATTTTAAATTAATATTTTAAAATAGACAAGTGTATGTTACTCATTAAATGTTCCCTCAACATTTTTAATAAATTTTATCTAGGTAAATATCATTGGTTGAATATTATTATTTACTAAGAATATGTTAAAATTTTACCATCCCTATATTATTTTTTATTTTTTATCATCATATATATATATATTGTGTTATGTTTGCGGAAAATATTAATATTTAGTGTATTGAATTTTTTATATTAATTTTTATATGGATTATATTTTGACTAGTTATTCAATTATTTCATATGAAGGATGTCTTTTCTGGAGATTAATTTGTGTTGTTTGAAATTATTTATTATATATTTAAGAAAATAGATTCGATTATCCATGAAAGTATTTATTTCTTTACGTCATCCATGGATATATTTTCCTTTTTATGATATAATTTATTTTATATATTTAATTTTAGATTATATATTCCATTTGATTTATTAATTATTTATTTTATAAAATATTTCATTACATTTCATATATAGATCATGTCAACTAATAATTCTTATGTATTAATTTACCCTTTATTCAAAGATGTTATTTATGAAATATTTTAGTTATATACTGGATGAAAAATATTTCTCCCTAGAAAATTGTGTTTATTTAATTTTTTCAAATGTAATGTTAGAATCATCTAGGTGTCTATAATCCCATGATTTGTAATCTATTTAATATTTTGTGATGTGATATCTTGTATATTATTCTATTATAATTTAATAACATCCAGATATAGGTTATTGGAGTTATCTTGTTTCATTAGAGAAATTTTATATTTGTTTTATTACATAGGATTTTATAGAAAGGGGACATTTTGAGGTGTAAGGTATTGTGATAATCCATAGAGAGGTGTGTTTTGAAAAAAAAAATTGAGTGGAATTTAATGTTACCATGTATGGGATTGGTTTTATTGGTATATGATGCTAGAATTATATGATTTAACTTTATGTTACTCACATGCTTTTTAGATTTTTCATTTTGTATAGATTTATCTCTAGAACATAATGGAAAAATCCATCTTGTGAATCCTTCCTTGTATGTTAGAATTACAAGATATACATGCCTATTAGTGTGATTTTTTTCACTAATGGTAAAGGTTCAACTATTTAATGAATAAAAAACTCTTTGTGTTTTTTAAATATAGGGTATATAATTACCTGGAATTATCATACATTAATATTACATATTTTATAATATTATTTAATAAATTACACAAAAACACACATGAGGACCATAATAGTTTAGTTCCATTAGAAATCTGGAATCATAAAAAAATGGTCATTTTTTATAAAAAATAATATCCCTCTTTGTTATTAATATTTATAATATTTCTTATAGAAATAAATAATAATACATATATTTATAATCTTAGAGAAGCAAAATTAATAAAGGGTAAGATTAAATTTTATGTCACGATATAAAATGGACAACATAAGCATAATATAAACACAACACTTTTAAAACATGAGAATCAAATAAAGAACCATACCCCATATATCAAATATAATAATCATGAGGCAAGAAATTTATATTTGCAGTTCAGAAGGCACAAATCCAAAGAGAATAAAACAACCTCTACCATTAGATAATAACATTGCAAGTAGACATTGATTTATGTCATTAACATAAGAAGAAATAAAATCTTATTTCATGGATATCAACCAAGACATTCATAAAAAGTATGTCCAGGGATAACCACTTGTGTAACTACAATGGTATAGGGATGAAATCCTGTGAACCTTATTTATATATAGAGATAAGCTCCCATGTATCATTTTATCTCATATAACATTAATCAAAACCTTATGAATTGGATACTGTAGAGACCTAAAGCTTGACATACATGGACATTACATTACTTTTGCGGAATAATTAATACATAACAAAAACAGACACACAAGGATCGTAATAGTTTACTGTCTTTGGAAACTCGGAATATAAACTTCTAATCATGTTGAAATATCTTCAACAAATCCCATAATGATCATTCCCTTTTTGATTCCTTACCTAAAAACTTTCTTTAAATCCTAGGGAAGAGAAAATATATAAATGGTGAGCTCGAATTCTTAGTAAGGGAAAACATATAGAACATAAAACAATCCATAACATTTGAAAGAATAAACTTGAACATAAATTTTAAACATCAAAATCATGAGAAAAGACATAAATCTTGGAAGTACATAAGCCATATATCACAATGGAACATCAACTATGAATAAATATAATGGGAGTAAAACATGTAATTGTGGAAACCATTCAGCACATGTCATGATTTCTATAGTAGCCAAGGAATTACTGCCAAGACCATCTTAGTGGACAAAGTCCCTTTCTTAATCGAGTTCACTCCTCGTTTCAGTCCTGTAACACTGAACATGATTAACTTACCTTTCCAGCCATGTCTATCTCATGAGATATAAGTCTTTACCCAATTCATTGGAGGGAGATATAGGTCCCACCCATCTCATAATGAAATCATTCTTACTTGTGGCACAATATAAATATAAATCATTCATCGAAAACCAAAGAAAAAAATGGGTTTCATAAACATCATCCCATCATAACATAATCCATATAAAAAAATTGATATCATTTCATCATAAGAAAAGTGAAACCATGTAAATAATAGATACATTATACTTGAAACATACCCATATTAAAATAATTTCATCTTAGATGGAAAATGGTTTTGATAAAACACTTGAAATAAATTCTTGAGGAAAATATCGTATCTTCTTCAAAATCATTTTATTTTAACAAAATGTCATGAAATTTTAAAAGAAATGTATTTTGTTGAAAAAAGTCATGAAATATTTTGGAGGAGGCTTCATGAAAACAAGGATTTATAAAACCGTAAAAATCCTTTCATGCCATATACATTAAAAAAACATTCTTCTCATACTTTTGTTGAAAAAGTCAAAAAGTACCTTGTAGGGTAAATAAAAGAAAGATTCCTTCCATACCATTCGGTAAATTTCAAAATGGGTAAAAATGACTTTAAACATACATGAAACAATTTTTAGGAAACATGTACATGTATGATAACAGTAACCCCAGTAAATATTTACGAATAAGAAATCTTGGATAAAAATGAGATTTGCAAAATTATCCCTTACCTTAGGTCTGATATGATTTGTATGTATCTAAACCTCCTGTATAATGATTTATATAATATCATTGATTTATTACAGAAACATATTCATTGTTATGATATCATATATGGTTCACTTATGACTTTATATTACCCGTTCTTTGGTAAGTTCCATGTTAATGTAGCGTTTTGTGTAAAATTGTTTTATTTATCATACATGTTTAGACTTATTGTTCATGATATTATTACTTATATACCTATTTACATAATACCAAAGTGTAAAACATGATTTATATATAATATATATTCATCATATACATATATATTATAGATCTATAAAAAGAAAGGAAATACACTGTTCATGGAGACGGTAGGCCGTACGTACGCATGAACGCTGTTTTCGTTTCCTTATTGAATTGAATGAAATTAAATAGATGACATACATATATATATATATAAATAAATACAGTAGCATTATTATGACATATATTTAATTATTATTCATTATATATACTTTATAATCATTCTTGAATTGTTAATCATGGAAAATGAATCTCATTGTGTTCGTGGAGACGGTAGTCCGTACGTACGCATGAGCGATGATATCATTACCATGATCGTGGAATTGTATTAAAGTGTATGTATAATATTACAGAATCAATATCACTTTACAATAATCATATATATTCATTACTTTCACCATTATACTCATCCAAGTAAGGTGGTGGTGGAAAATAGATTACACCACGGCATGGAGACTGTATTCCGTAAGTACGCACGCGCGGTGATTTCGTATTCTGTGGGATGGATAGATGGTGAAATATAGTTGTTTCATACTTATAATAACATGTCATTATATGAGTGATACTGATGTTATTACTTCATAATGAAACAACTAAAGAAGAAGAAGTTGAAAAATAAATAAAGTTGAAAGAATTGGTAACGGACATTACCTCTTATTTGAAGCGCCTTTTTGAGACCTCCTCTTAGGACACTAAAATTGGTATTTTAAGAAGACCAGGACATCTATGATGTTTATAGGGAAGTGTAGAAGATAATTTGGCAGGGGTTGGCCAAGCTTCAAGGCTCAAAATGGTGTGAGGAAGAGAGGGAGGAGGTTCCCTTTTATAATGTAGGAGAGGGGCACCTTAGGAAAAACTAAAAACATTATTTTATTATAAAGTTATATTCGGTTTTTAATTTCTCCAAATTGAGTTATTTCAAAGATAAGGTGCGGATGGGTCGAAATCCTATCATCCAATATAATTTAGGCAAGTTTAGGTTTCTATTTTAACCTTATCATTTAGATTGAACTTTAAGATAAATAATTTTTCTTTTATCGTGTCTTCTCGTTTTCTTACACTATAATGTTATTAAACATAGTATAATAAGCCAAAAGAACCCCAAGATGTTTATAATAAATATAAATTACCTTATATAAGTCATTTTTCCAAAACATAGATTTTTAGGAATAAAATAACAATTAATAATATAAAATTGTTTTTAAAAACTATTTGATGGAAATTTTGACACTATTTGGTAATTGATTTTTTTGAAACTCATAACAGAATGATTAGTTCGAAAAAAGTTAACTAAATCAATAAAAACATGTCATATTAACCTTTAAAATTATTTTAATTCATAAAAAGTCTCAAATAAGATTTATTTGGGTATTTATAACATCAATTCTGTCAATATTTGATTAATAAGATAATTACTGTATCATCATTGTTTCATAAATAAATTAACTTATTTTAAGTTTAAAAATTAAAAATAAAATACAATTATGTAGGAAATCATTTTATCTTTCTAATTAATATTTATAGTCGAATTTATCTTATGTATAACAGTATATTAAAAATGATTTAGTTATTAATCATTGATTTTAACTACTTTAACCCTTCTTTAAAAAAATTAATAATAACTATCCTAATCTAATCCATGTGGGCCTAAATATTCATATTTTATTCCTAAGGTTGTTTATGGTCGAATTACACATATCCAATATAATTAGGACATGTGTTAGGATAATAATAATATCATTTTTACCGTTAATTACCCTATTTAATTTTAATCGTGATAAATAAAAGTAAAAAGTTACTATTCACAAAAAATTATTTTCACTTCATTGAACCACATTTTAGTCCTTCATATTAACCGTGTTTCTCAGAGTTTTTAAATTCCACTCACAGAAGCGGTAAAATTATGTTTTATTAAAAATTTAGTTTTTTAACTACCACTTAGTGGTTTCACTATTCATCAAAAAATGAAAGATTCCTGAAAAATACGGAAAATTAGGCCTAAGATATATTTGATATTATGAATTCAAAAATTATGTCTATTTTACCAAATTCAAATCATATCAGTTACATTAATTAATTTAAAAATTAATTCTCGTTGTCAAAACAAATAGCGTGTTCTTAAGAGATAATAACTATCAAAAGATTGACACTTGTTTATGTCTGGTTTAATTGTGAAATTACATCCAATGACAAACATTGTATTAAATTGTAAAAATATATTCTAAATATACTTTAAAACCACTAAAATTAATAATTTATCACTATTAATTATTTCGATTAAAAAAGTTGTTTTTAATTAAAATTTAGTAATTTTCACTATTCATCAGAATATGAAAGTTATCCGAAAAGTACCAAAATTTCACCCTAGGCTAATTTCGATACTCCAAATCCAAAAATGAAGTCCATTTTGAATGATGAAATTTAGAAAATTTCAAAAAGTGGTTATTACTATTCATAACAGCTAGTTTTAATAATATTTTAATAGCATATCGTTGTTTAGTGAAACTCGGTATTGCGTACAACACACGCTATCGAGGAAGGTCGTGATTGCGTGTAATGCAGCCAAGTTAGGGTTGCGTGTTGTGCAATACTCTTTTGTTGTAGTGTAAAACACAAGACATCAATAAAATTAAAAGGAATATTTTTCATAAAATTTCGGGGTGTTACATTCTACCCCCATTAAAATGAATTTCTCCCTCAAAATTTGTCGGGGTTATAAATGGTTTACTACTCAAAAGATTCTTTAATAGAAACCCACATCGTAAAAAGGAATAACAAAACCAATCTTTAAAAACTAAAGTTTAAAACATAATGGTTACCCAAATTGACTAATCACTAGGTTTCTACATAGAAGAACATAAGTGAAAATATGGATATGGAAGATAAACCTAACCATCGTGTTCTGATAGAGAGTGGTAGAGAACATGGCTATGAAAAAACCTACAATCACAAAGCCATATGTTTGTGATGATCTAAGGTACCATCTGATTCATCAGATATAAGGGAACTAGGACAACAGTTTTGGTTTTCAAGATCATTTCCCTAATGTTGATGAATTAAAATAAATACATACATGATTTTGGTACAATTTCACTATTGTTTGGGAATTGAACAATTTCTACTTCATTACTTAAAGAAATAAAGTTGAATTTGTTATTCGTGATGTGTTAGCAGATCATGTGATAGAATGATGGGTCTCTCCATTTGTTTCAAACAAAAGGTTATAAGTCCATCTTATGGTTATACTAATCGTATATGGTTCCAAAAATGAACTTATACTTTATATATCATACAGCTTAATAAAATATAAACTAGTTTCTACGAACTAGGGATTTACTCTATGCTAGTGGTAGGCGATAAAGGTTGGTCCCACTTCGGTTGTGGGTTTGATTCCCACACCCTTGTCCGACGCGATGAGCTGTCGCTCGTCTTGGAGGTTGTCCTTTTTCTAAAAGTACATTACTATAACATCCCATCAAGAATATCGAAAACAGTTCTATCCTTAAACAATACTAACTTATGTCCAACATAATCCTTTCCAATCTTTAGGCCTATCTAAAATTCTGATGTCCAATCTCATATTACAGTGAAAAATATTACCAAGGAGATCATATAACAAGCATGTTAATACCATCACTGATCCCCATAAATCATGTGGTATGCCTTTTTGGTCGCATTCCAAACATTCGAAGGCCTTAATCATGTATTCTATTGAAAAATGAATACCCATTTAATCTTAGTGAAAACATGAGTGCTGTCAAAATTTAACTCTTTTCACATACCAAAACCTCAAACCAGGATATAACTATTTCCTTATATCAGTAATGAGCTCATGAATACTGTCAAACATTTCATTTTCTCCTTATCCCTTCATTATGCGCATATCAACTTTTTTTTTCAAAAATATCTCAATCACATTCCATTGTTACCGGTACCATAAAATTATTGAAAACCACAATATACCAATACAAAAATATTCCCATATTACACGGTACTATATACAACATTATTTTGGAATCCCATTACAAAATCACTTAATCATTCCACCACATCGTTCTTATATTCAACATCGCCAATAGTGATTGAATGTGACTTCCCTTTGTCCTTTTCCTTAAGTGGTTTCTCATGTCGATCATCACTAACCCTTGGATTTGGGAATTTATTAGCATAATGACGCATTTCATTGCATTTTAAGCATTGAAGTGTTGGTGGTGCATTCTCTGCTGTCTTTTCTTTATTCACATCATTAGAAACCCTTTTTTCCATTAATTCGACACTAAGCTGCTTGATTACCTTCTTTTCCACACTTAAAACATTTTCTAGTCCCTTTAAGACAATCTCAACCATGCTTCTTTTCCACACATTGGGCATAATGAAACATTCATCTTCTTTTCACCATTATTCTGAGATTTCTCCTTGAACTCCATCTTTCGTTTCTTGTCAAAACAATGAGATGGATAAGTAACACCAACTTCTATTTCTACCATCATAGCACAACCCACAATTTCTTCATAGCTACTGAAGTCTCTTATAGCTAATTTCGTTCGATGATTTGGTTTTAAGCCACAGAAGAATCGATTAACTTTACTTTCAGGTTGGATGATAAAGCCAGATTCATACCTTGCAAGCCTTGTAAAATTTGCTTCGTATATACCAACAAATTCATCATCCTTTTGCTTTAGATCAATAAACTCTTTCACCATATTTGTTCGAAGAATACGAGGGAAGTACTTATTGAAAAATATGTTCTTGAACTCGTCCCATTCCATGGACTCAATTTCATCTCTTTGCCCCATATTCTTGATAAGATTCCACAATTGATCAGCTTCACCTTCCAAAAGATATATTGATAAGATGAATTTATCATGTTCATAACATTGAAGAACTGAAAATATCTTTTCAGTGGTACTGATCCATTGTTCTGCAACAAGTGGATCAGAAGACCCACTGAAGAAGGTGGACGTTGCCTCATGAAGGACTCAATAGAATATTGTTCCCTTCTCTGCTCATTTGGAAGTCCAGAATGCTTCATAGCTTGTGTAAGTATAGCAATAATATTTTTCACTCCATCTCCCATAACATTTGTTTGTTCAAGAGGACAATAATTGCATTGTCCATTACATTGATCAACACGGTTCCTTCGGGTTCCAGCCATCGTCTAAAACCCAAAAAGAATAGTGTGAGAGGCAAAAATCATGTTAGGGAAAACAACATAATAAAGGGGGAGTACCTTCAATATATATCATCTTAAGTTAAATTATAATATTGATACCATATTTCTAGAACTATATCTTATACGTATACTTATCCTTAGGGACATCCCTAGACATACCTTATAAATATCTCTATGGATCTCACTAACGTTTTTGCATCCTAGTTTTCAACGGTTGACTAAACCTCGCTCTGATACCAACTGTAGATACCCAAAGCTTGACGTACATGGAAATTACATTAATTTTGCAGAATAATTAATACATAACAAAAACATACACACAAGGATCGTAATAGTTTAGTGTCTTTGGAATCTCGGAATATAAACTTCTAATCATGTTGAAATATCTTCAACAACTCTCATAATGATCTTTCCATTTTTGTTTCCTTACCTAAAACCTTTCTTTAAATCCTCAGGAAGAGAAAACATATAAAGGGTGAGCTCAAATGATCAGTAAGGTCAATCATAGAAAACATAAAAAAATCCATTACATTTGAAAGAAAAAAACTGGTACATAAATTTTAAACATCAAAATCTTGAGCAATGACATAAATTGTGGTAGTACGTAAGGCATATATCATAATGGAAAATCAAATATGATAAAATATAATGGAATTAAAACATGTAATTGTGGAAACCATTTAGTACATGTCATGATTTCCATAGTAGCCGGAGCATTGCTTCCAAGACCATCTTAGTGGACAAAGTCCCTTTCTGAATCGAGTTCACTACTCGTTTCAGTCCTGTAACACTGAACCAGATTAACTTACTGTTCCATCCATGTCTATATCATGATATATAAATCATTAACCAATGAATTGGAGGGAGATATAGGTCCCACCCATCTCATAATGAAATCATTCTTACTTGTTCCACAACATAAACATAAATCATTCATCATAACCCAAAGAATAAAAATGGGTTTCATAAACATCATCCCATCATAACAAAATCCATATAAAAAAATGGATATCATTTCATTATAAGAAAAGTAAAACCATGTAAATCATAGAGACATTATACTTGAAACATACACATAAGAAAATAATTTCATCTTAGATAGAAAATGGTTTTCATAAATCACTTGATATGAATTCTTGAGGAAAATATCCTTTCTTCTTAAAAATCATATTATTTTCACAAAATTACATGGAATTTTAAAAGAAAAGTTTTTTTTGAAAATATTCATGAAATATTTTGGAGTAAGCTTCATGAAAACAAGGCTTTATAAAACCGTAAAAATCTTTTCATGCCGTATATGTTAAAAAAACATTCTTCTCGTACTTTTGTCAAAAAAAGTCAAAAAGTACCTAGTAGGGTAAATAAAAGAAATATTCCTTACATACCATTGGGTAAAAGTCAAAATGTGTAAAAAGGACTTTAAAAATACATGAAACCATTTTTAGGAAACATGGAAATAGATGATAATAATAACCCCAGTAAATACTTACGAATACGCAATCTTGGAAAAAAATGAGATTTGAAAAATTATCCCTTACCTTAGGTCTGATATGATTCATACATATCTGAACCTCCTGTATAATGATTTAAATAATTTCATTGCCTATTACAGAATCATATTCATTGTTATGATATCATATATGGTTCACTTATTACTTTATATTACCCGTTCTTTTGTAAGTTCCATGTTAAAGTATAGTTTTGGGTAAAATCGTTTTATTTATCGTACAAGTTTGGACTTGTTGTTCTTGATATTATTACTTATATCCTGATTTACATAATTCCAGAGTGTAAAACATGATTTATATATAGTATATATTCATCATATACAAATATATTATATATCTATAAAAAGAAAGGAAATACACCGTTCATGGAGATGGTAGGTCGTACGTACGCATGAACGATGTTTTCGTTTCCTTATTGAATTGACTGAAATTAAATAGATGACATACATATATATATATACATAAATAAAGTATCATTATTATGTCATATATTTCATTATTATTCACTATAAATACTTTACAATCAATGTTGAATTGTTAATCATGGAAAATGAATCTCATCGCGTTTGTGGAGACGGTAGTCCGTACGTACGAACGAGCGAGGATATCATTCCCATGATCGTGTAATTGTATTAAAGTGTATGTATAATATTACATAATAAATATTGATTTAAAATAATTATATATATTCATTAATTTCACCATTATACCCATCCATGTAAGGTCGTGGTGGAAAATAGATTACACCACGGCGTGGAGAAGGTATTCAGTACGTACGCACGCACGATGATTTCATTTTCCATAGGATGGATAGATAGTGAAATATGGTTGTTTCATACATATAATAACATATCAGTATATGAGTGATACTGATGTTATTACTTTATAATTAAAAAACTAAAGTAGAATAAGTGGAAGAAGAAATAAAGTTGAATGAATCGGTAACGGACATTACCCCTTCTTTGAAGTGCCTCTTTGAGACCTCCTCTTAGGGCACTAAAATTGGTCTTTGAATAAGACCAAGACCTCTAGGATGTTTCTAGGGAAGTGGATAAGAGAATTTTTCAGGGGTTGTCCGAGCTTCAAGGCTCAAAATGGTGTGAGGCAGTGAGGGAGTATGTTCCCTTTTATAAGGGAGGAGACGTGCACCTTAGGAAAAACTAAAAATATTATTTTATTATAAAGTCATATTCGGGTTTTAATAGCTCCAAATTGAGTTATTTATAAGCTAATGTGGGTATGGGTCTAAATAATATCATCCAATAGAATTTAGACAGGTTTAGTTTTCTATTTTAACCTTATCATTTAGATTTATCTTTAAGTTAAATAATTTTTCTTTTACGATGTCTTCTTGTTTTCTTACACTATAAGTTTAATAAACTTACTATAACAAGCCAAACGAACCCCAAGATGTTTATTATTAATATATATAACCTTATATAAGTCATTTGGAAGACCCTTATATTTTTAGGAATAAAATAACAATTAATAATATAATATTTGTTTTAAAAACTATTTGATGTCAATTTTGACACTATTTGGTAATTGATTTTTTTTGAAAATCATAACAAAATTATTAGTTCGAAAAAAGTTAACTAAAAAAATTATAACATTTCATATTAACCTAGAAAATTATTTTAATTCATAAAATGTCTCAAATTACATTTATTTGGGTATTTATAACACCAATTATGTCAATATTTCATTAATAAGATAATTACTGCATCATCATTGTGTCATAAATAAATTAAAATATTTTAAGTTTAAAAATTACAAATAAAATACCATTATGTAGGAAATCTTATTAAATTTATAATGAATATTTATAGTCGAATTTATCTTATGTATAACACTATATTAAAAATGATTTAGTTATTAAACATTGATTTTAACTGTTTTAACCCTTATTTAAATAAATTAATAATAAATGTCTTAATCTAATCCAAGTGGGCATAAATAGTCATAGTTACTACTAAGGTTGTTTTTGGTCGAATTACACTTATCAAATAGAATTAGGACATGTGTTAGGGTAATAATAATATCAATTTTACCCTTAATTACCCTATTTACTTTTAACCGGGGTAAATAAAAGTAACAAGTTACTATTCACCAAAAATTATTTTCATCTCATTGAACGACATTTTAGTCCTTGATATTAACCATGTCTCACAAATTTTCAAAATTCCACTCACAAAAGCGGTAAAATTATGTATTTTGAAAATTTCAGTTTTTTAACTACCACTTAGTGGTCTCACTTTTCATCAAAAAATGAAAGTTTCCAGAAAAAAACCAAAAATTAGGCCGAAGTTAGATTTGATATTATGAATTCAAAAATGATTTCTATTTTACAAAATTCAAAACATATAAGTTACAGTTATTAATTTAAAAACCAATTCTCGTCGTCAAAACAAATAGCGTGTTCTTAAGAGATAATAACTATCAAAAGATTGACACTTGTTTATGTCTGGTTTAAATGGGAATTTACATCCTATGACCAAAATTGTATTAAATTGTAAAAATATATTCTAAATATACTTTAAAACCACTCAAATTAATAATTTATCACTATTAATTATTTCGATTAAAAAAGTTATTTTTAATTAAAATTTAGTAATTTTCACTATTCGTCAGAATATGAAAGTTATACAAAAGTACCAAAATATCACCCTAAGATAATTTTGATATTCAGAATCCAAAAATGAAGTCCATTTGGAAAGATGAATTTTAAAAAATTTCAAAAAGTGGTTATTATTATTCATAACAGCTAGTTTTAATAATATTTTAATAGCATGTCATTGTTTAGTGAAACTCGTTATTGCATACAACACACGCTATCGAGGAAGGTCGTGATTGCATGTAATGCAGCCAAGTTAGGGTTGTGTGTTGTGCAAGACTCCTTTTTTGTATCGTACAACACAAGACATCAATAAAATTAAAAATAATATTTTTCATAAAATCTCGGGGTGTTATAGATACAGATATAGGTCCCACCCGACTCATAATGAAAAAAAATTATTGTATTCCCAAATATCATAAAACATTCACCATGTTATATCAAATGAATTTAAATGAATTTAATTAATATTTAATCATGTCAAAACTGGTTTAAAAGGGATGGGTTTTATAATCATTTAATTATCTCATCATAGCCTTTCTTATGTTAAATTAAGCAATTTTCATAAAGAATTATATCATTATATAACCCATGGAAGGGAAAAAGGTTTCATAAACATCATGTTATCATAATGATATACCACATGGATTAATAATAAGAATTTTACCAAAGGATCATATTCCCAGTAAGAGATAGGCAATAGCAACAGATGTCATCTTCGATAGAAAATAATTTTGAATAATCATCTAAAAAATATCTTATGGAAATTATCGTTTCATTTATTATAATTCTTTTTAAAGAATAAAAAATAATAAAAATTATTTTCATTTATTATAAGATTGAAAACATTTAAAATAATATTTGAATAAAATAATGGTTCAGGACATGTGATTATGTGTTAAAATAATGATTTCATTCAAATTTATGGTCAAATGCAAACATTAATTATTTTGAAAACAACATGAATATTTCATTCAAAACATATTATAGTAAAAAAAAAGTGAAAAAATTTATTCTAAAAATAATTGGATGATAATAAACGTTTTTTTATATCCGGGTTAGAAAACATTGTTTTGGAAGAAAATTGATTTTTGACCAAATATATAAAAAAGGTTATTTTTTCATAAACACATTTATTTAATTATTTTAGTTTATAATTAGTGAAAAAATGTTAAAATTAATAGAAAATATAATTAATAACCCGAGGTTAATAAAATTCATGAGTTTTATTAGATATGTACTATAAAATTTTATCTGATGAAACATAATCATAAATTATCCTTAATAATGATGATATTGAAACATAAAATATTAAACACATTGAAAATATTTAATATCTATCCCAATGAAAAAATAAACATAAAGGAAATAAAAAAAATATAATGATGATAAATAAATTTATTACATTACATGTACAAGGGGATGTTTATGAACCTCATAAAATAATAATCGTTCACAACAAATCAAATGTCTTAGGGAAGAAAAATGGAGACAAATATCTCATACATTAGGATTTAAATTCAATCATACACATTCAAAACGATTGTTTAATAAAAATTTGTTTATTATAAAACTATTTTAGGCTAATATTATAATATATCACACAATATATGAGATTCTTATTTTCATTAAATACCCTTTTATTCAAAATTCATTATCAATGTTTTTTTGTTAAGAACATCATAGTTTTCATATATGTTTTGACTTGTTATTTTTATTCATATTACTTAAATTATGATTTCTAAAAATCCATAATGTTAACCAAGTTAATATATATATATAATATATTTTGACTAATCCAAAAAATTTATTGATAAGAAATGATATACATCATTAAAAGTGGTGGTAGTGTATAGAATCATGTGAATGTGATTTCTATTTTTTCAGATTTAAACAAAGAATGATAAATGTTATGTAATCATTTTATAATAATTTTAATATTGTATATAGAACTAATATTCATTAATGATGCAATAGCCTAACCAATGAATCCCATTTTTAGTGCATTATTTTATGAAATTGGTTTCATTATAAAGAATCAAATACCAAAGTAAATATAAGTTTAGTAGTATTGAATAATATATTACTTACATGAACATTTCATTTCATTTTAAGGAATAAAATGAATCATTGATAATTATATTATTATTAAAATATTATCTAATATTATCCATGAATATGATTCATTATCACATATTCTTATCATGGGGAAATAAAAAATAATAATTGGGTGATCTCAGATGTGCACTCGGGGTAAAAAATAATAAAAAATCATTCATAAAAAACCCTAAACATTAAAAGAAGGGTATAAAACTGAAAAACAAGACTTTTAGACCTATATTGAGCATAATATGGAAATAATAAATTGACAAATTCAATATAAACATTCACACAGATATTATATTAGTCATATAATAACACGTAATATCACAATCTAATATCATAATTAAGAATTCATAAGGTAAGTTAACATAACCACGTGGTCAATGCCTCTTGCCAATACCAAAAATAAATGGGTAATAACCTAAAATATTTTTTCCCATGAAGAATATATATGCTTAGATGGTATTTAATTAACTGGTGTCCAACTTGTAATACTTTCATGAAGAGGTTCCCAAACCGTCACATACTATGTCTAATTCAGTCCTCTTATTAAAGGGGTAAATCACAACAAACATAAAAAT
This sequence comes from Viscum album, assembly GCA_963277665.1. Taxonomy (NCBI): domain Eukaryota; kingdom Viridiplantae; phylum Streptophyta; class Magnoliopsida; order Santalales; family Viscaceae; genus Viscum; species Viscum album. Next base: position 385,105,237 of record OY728148.1, on the reverse strand, counting down.
TCTTATTCATACTTGAATATGGAATATTAATACATTAACCCTAAATAATTTATGGTATAAAAATAGAAAATACATAGTAAAACATATCATAAACCATTAATTACAACATGGTTGACTGTATCATAATAAAAAACATCAGTTAAACATAAATAAAAAATATTTTTTCCACATTGACGAATATAATCTAATTAAAACATTAAAAACATTTGAGTGAAATATATCTTTTGAAATTGAAATAATGTAAAATCCATGAAATTATAAAATGAACATTTATTTTTAAAATAACATTGTAATTTTATAAGGGATTCTTCAATATATAAATGTGTCAAAATGAAGGAAAAATCCAATCACACTCTATAAGTTAAAAAAAATTCTTCATGTATGGTGTTGAAAATGATAAAAAAATTACTTTGATTGAGACGAAAAAAATATAATTTTTAAAATAATTATCATGTGTAAAAATTTAATTTATGATTTGGAAAAGAAATTAAGAATGTTTTGAAATACACTTTTACGAAACATGGAAATTAATGTTAAATATGTCTCAGTAAATACTTAAATATAAACAACCTCAAATAGTAAATATATTGTGAAATGAACCCCAAAAACCACTTAAAATATTCACTTTTGATGAAATTTCTTTTAACATAAAAATATACAAAAAATTCTCTTTATAATCCTTTAATATACATATAAATAGTAATGTAAAATGATATACAGAATATTGATACAGTGAAAGTATTAATTCATTAAATAGTAAAATCATCCCATACAAATTTAAAAATTTAAATATCAGTCTAATATAATAAATATATCTTTTAATACAATTATGATAAACATATTTAATATATAAACTATAACAGGTGTAGTACATACACCACACACATGAAATAGTTGTTGAACAAGGCTTATATCTCACAAAAATTAAAATTTAGACTGCAGTCCCATACAAATATCAAATCAAATGATTGAGGATAACTCAATGAATTAATTATTTGTAAAAAACACAAATCTACAAAATATATGTGAATATTCAGTACAAATAAATTAGGGTTTCATCACACATATTCGTATAAGAACATATCATAGATGTTTAACTCAATAAATGGATATTGAGTGAGCTTGTCTCCGCCATTCATTTTGTTCAGTTATGTACGTGACATGTGATGATCATTTAGATTCATTGGGAAACAAAAATGATAATCCTATGGTGGAAAAACTTATTCAGTCAATGTTTACACACATTTTTTTTTGATGAGTAAGGGTGTAGAATGTCTGATCATTGGATGATAAGGGTGATTCCATGGAAAATCTGTGTGATAATATTTTATGTGATGTTGTTATTTATTTAATAAAAGATTCATGATTATGGTAGGGTTTTATGGGATTTTGTGTGTTGGCATTGGGCTTAATGTGATATCATTGTGATTTTGTTTGATTTGGAGATTGATCAATATTTTTTGATTTACATCAATGGTGAAACCACATTTTTTGAAATGTTTGGGTCAGTGAATAACATCATGTAATGGTTCAAAGGGAATAACCGTATATCATCATTTGATTTGGCAGGTGAACATATTTCATTGTGTTATTCCATGTGGGGGGAATCCAATTTTGGGTTCATTGGTTCAATAAATAATAATAAAATTTTTGTATGATAATATTTCTGAAGTTTTGAATTTAGTAAACAATATTTGGAATGGTTATGAAATTCCAAGAGTATATAAATTCATTATTTAGTAATTGGGTTTTTAGGAAACCTAGTCATGGGATGGATTGAATATAATTTTAATTAATTTATATGTTTTTACTATATTTTATGATGTTTTGGGACAGACATGGGTGTTTGGATGGACATTATGATGAGTTCAAAGTGGACTAGATTATAAAAATATTATTGGTGGGCTGTTCATAGAGGGAGTTGTTCATTTTCACCATGAATCTTATATAGGTGTTGTCTCAATCCATGAATGGGATAAAAGGTTATGGGAGATAATTAGACAAAAAACATTTAATATCCACAATGTTTATTCATAAAATCATGTAATTAGTTTTTAAAAAAATAAATTGAGTCTCTCCTTATCCCATACATTGGAAATAGAGACCACACCTGGGAGGCCGATGGTTGGACCTCTATTTCTCTTGGCTCACTTCTGTTTGATGAAATTCAAGGTGATATTGTATTTTATTTTTTGGAAATATCATTCTTCTCCTTCTATAATTCATCTTACACTCATCCTCATGTTTATATCATGTTTTTTATTTGGGTACATGATAGTGATTTCACATTATAAGGGTGAAATGATCCATTTTAGAAGATTATTTTTTTTGATATATAGCTAGTGGGATTCCCTAGATAACATATGCATACCATTTCATTTCATTTCAAAAAATAATGTTTCAATGTTTCATTTTATAGGATTTAGATTTACAATTAAATAATAATTGTAAATAACTAGGTGTAAAATGATGGGATTTCCACATGACAATTTTGGGGGTGTTCTATAGACCCTCCAGGTGTGTTTGGAGGAGGTTATGGTAATATAACAGTGCCTAGTGATTTGTTCTATGATTATAACTCTTTGAATTAGATTAAATAATTAATTATTTTTTTAATCATTAATTAATTATTGTATATGGATTGATTTAGGATCTTATGTGGTGGTACTATGCTTAGAGAGGCTTGGCAGTAGATAATATGGTATAAACATTAAAGGATGATGGATAAATTAAAATGTTTTGTGGTCTCTTTTAGAAAAATTATGGTGTTCATGTTTGGTTTTATAAAGGATATCATATGTTATTGCACTATTAAGGGTAATGAATTTTTTTACTAAAATATCATATTAAAAATTAAATGCTTATAAAAACTGAACAATGTTCCCTATTAATAAAGGTCTTTGGTGCTATCTTCATTACATCATCCTCAATGTATGAGGCCTTGAATATGATTATATATCCCTTGGATTAATATTATTCACATGATGCATATAACCTCTTGAGGTATGATTGGTGTTAGTGAAAATTTTAATTTCATTGTTACCCTATTATTGCATCCTATAATTGTCATATGTGAGCTAGCATGGGGGAGATTCTCCCTAGTGTGATGTAGTGGATATTCATGTTGGATCTCCTGGACCTTCATAAAAGAGGTAAACTGTGTATTATTTTATTTTACATAAGAATTCCCCAAATTTACCATTTAAAATGCATTTTTCCATTGTGCATGGGAATTAAGTTGTGTGGTGAGTTGTTCTACACAATTTATGTGTTTTACAAGGTGGTTGATCTATGGGAAGGAATATAGGTTGATTTATTTGGTTGACCCACCTGGCCCACAAAACATGATTGAGGCCATGGAACCCACCTAGCGTTCTTTCACTTATTTGATAATCTAAGGGACCTATATAGGTTAATGGACTCTTATTTTACCCAATTAGGGTGTATGAGCATGATTGTATTATCATATCAGTAACCTTAGAATGTCTATTGGTTTTGTAAGATTTAATTGGATATGATGTTCAGGGTCATGATCCACAGGGTTCTACTATGTTCTCACATATTAGGATTGAGAGGGTGGACAAACATTGATTCTTTTTTAATTTTATATTTTATATGCTATCGACCATGGTGTGGATGTTATCATTAAATAAACTAGAAATTAAATGGTTAGGCCATTATAATAAGATATATATATATATATATATGAACAAAATCATTATGTATCTCTAGGTCATGAGGGCATGATGAATATACATTTTTTTATTAGTGATAATGACAATTATAATTCTGTAGCCCCAAAATATGGGTCTGGTTGACGGTACTGGTTGTTATGCCATGAATTTATAGCTAGGACATTATAGTGATGTTGAAAAGGGGTGAGATTCAAGTCTTATACTAAAGAAGGTCTTATGGTGGGTCCTAGTGGGATACTATCTACTATGGGCTAGTCCTATATTGAGGCATGGATTCTAAATCAATCCCTTTTTGGGATAACACCACGCATCATGTGGTTTCTTAATGGTTTTTTATAGTGGCAGATTAACTAATGATATTTACCATATAATAACCCAAGATTTATAAATGAACTAATTCATGTTTTTTCACATAAATTCCACATAAAAATTTCCAATGAGCTAGGGGACAGTCCTCTTGGGATGATTTTATACATAATTCTATAATAATAAACATAATTAAAAATTAATTTAAAACTCCACCAAAGCCTTCTAAATCTATCTGGTCTTCTAAAACATCAGAGGATAAACATAAGAAGATACATAAATAATAGGTAATATAGAAAAATGAAAGGGGAATATATAGGGAAGTTATAATTAACATTAGATTTAATAGACAAAACGTGATATAATAAAAATAATGATAAAATGTGTTGAATCATAAGAAAAGTAAATAAAATCAAATGATCATGGAATCAAAAAATATTTGGAAAAAACATAAAACAGAAAATCAGGATCATAACTAATGTGTGACTCCATTTTCCATCATCATAAAGAGGAAATATTACGATGGTGGATTAGGATTTGTCTCCTTTACAATAATTATCAGTAATAATGTTTGATGGTGGTATAGCTTCACCCCTATTCCCAATTATAAAATCTCATTAAATAAATATATTTTCATAATTTATTTTATTTCTATATAAATTCAATAATCCATTCACATAAATTAAATTCAAATATATGTCCGGAATTATGAAAACAAAATCATACATATATTATAATCACAATAAAACAGTAGATAAAAAATAGTGGGATTGATAATATTAAATTTCAATATAACTAATGGTTAAATTATAAGGATTTATAAGGGAGGATGGAAATAAATAACTATGAACAAAAACCGTTTTCAATAATAATTTAATTTTAAAATGAGTATAAATAAAAATTGTAAATTTGAAGATAACTAAAAATATATATAACACCAACAAATAATGTTAATTAACAATGTATATATTTTAATTAAATTATAAAATAACATTTTAGGATAATTATTATAATAATTCATAAAAAGAGAGAAAAATAATGGGAGTTTAACAGTCGAAGGAAACAATGGTAGTGCAAAAAGAACGATTTTTATGTTTTAAAACACATATGTTAAAATGAACCATCTTGATATATTATAATAAAACATTTTTTCAAATAGAGGAAGGTTAATATGATGTTTACATGATATTAAATTTATTTTGGGTTCAAATTAGAATTTTGAACAGAGGTGGGAATGAAAACATAGACAAGGAGGAGAAACCATCATATAAATAGTTGGAAATTATTCATAATATAGTTTCATTTTTAGAAAGGTTTATAACTGAATGGTAATGAATATTTGAATCAATATTTAACACCAAATATTAAAAAAGGATATACCATATGATATAAAATATGAAACAAAAGGGGAAATATTATATCACTAGAAATCATATTTAGTTATGAAAGACCCTAATATTTAATGGAAGACATCCATTATATCCCACAAAATGGATATGTAAGGACGTATAGTTGCATATGAAACAATAATTTATTTTATCATAATGCAATATATAATTTTATTACACCATATAAATTAATCTTTTTTCATATATTCAAGGAATTCCCAAAGGAATGGTGATTGTGATGAAAACCCTTACTAGTAATTGAATCTTTGTGGAAAGAATCATTTGTTAAATAGGTAATAATTTAGAATTATTAAACAACTTAAAGTAAAAATGTTATAAAATATAAAAAAAATATTTTATAAAATTATAAAAACAATAAACAATAAATTTCAGAAAGAATTTTCATAACTCAAAAAAATAAAATTGAGTTAGCACATACACTTACGGCTTAAGAAACATCATAATGAAAACCCCTTGGAAGAGGGAGAGAGAGAGTGGTTGAATTTGTGTTCAACATAGCATGAATAAATATAATCTATGATTATATACATATATATATAATTTTTCGTATAACTATAATTTATGAATAATTTAGTACATAAATTTAACTGTATATGAAAGAATGAAATTTTGGTATTGATATGAAAGAACTATGTACTTGTAAATAATATTATAAATAATTTAAATAATATAATTTTATATACAATGATGATTTTATTTTTAAATATTTAACATTATTATGAACTTATATTTTCTTTTTGTATTAATTTTAAAAATATTTTCTCTTACATCAGTTTCCCGAGGTTGTTCGTTTAACATTATAATGACATTTTATGATTGTTAATGATAGTAAAAAATATTGTAAATTGACATCAGGCTATCTAAAATTTGGTATGTTTATTTAATATATTATTATATTAGTAATATAATTATAATGGTTTAATGGTTTTCCCAAAATAAAAAAAATTATAATGGTTCCATGATAAGTAAATTTACAACTGTTAATGTTATTGTAAACCTTTAATATTTTTATTACATATGTATGTTCATATTCTTTCATTATTGAAAATTAATAATTTCAAAATTTTATTTTTACATACTAAATTAATTTTTTAATCCATCCTTGATAGATTGTTATAGAAAAAAATTATTCAGGGTGGTGGTAGTCCACACACATGAATCAGTGTGTTTTTTTGTTAATGATGTTAAAGGAAATTATAAAATGGATACTACATTAGTGTTATAAAATTTAATAAAAGGATAATCTTTCATAAACTAAAAAACATAGTCCTTATTTCAACTTGTTTTTACCACTTCCACTATTTTAACTCATTTTCCCCCTAATTTACCATTACTAAGATAACTCTATATTCATCATCAAGAAATATTATTAAGTGAATAATTTTAAATTATTTAAAAATTTTAAAAATATATTTTAAATAAGGAAATTTTTTATAAAATTAAATTTCTATGAGTATGGTAAATTGTGTGTAGAATTATCTATATAACACTTTAAAATTGTTTCAATGAAGAAGTTCATATTAATTATAAAATTTATGTGTGATAAACTTGTAAGAATTTTTATGATTTTCAAGGAAGAAATTTCACTAATAATATGAAATGAAATTTAAGGTGGATTTAAAATAGTTCCATAATTGAATATTCAAAAATATAATTTTATTACTGTAAAATTCCTAAACTGTTTTTGAATTTAAAATTAAATTTTTATAATAAAAATAGCTTTTATAAATTGAAAATTTATCATTTAAATGAATTTAAATTATTTTGTAAGTAATCATATTATATATTAATTTTATTTATAAATACATATGACTGTATTATAAAATGGTTATGTAATAAAATTCAATGTTTGGGTGAAAAATTCGACTTCACTATTAATCTAAAAAAAATTATTTTAGAAAATTACCAAGAATTAATAGAAATCTTAATTTCAATTGATTATTAATTTTTTATAATTTTATTTTAATGAATTAATTAAAATTATAAAAGTTACTTTTTAAATTTTAAATATATTTTTTTATAAAAAACACTGTTTGGTATCATGTTACTTATTTTTAAAAAGAGAATTATTAAATTGTAAATAATGAAAATAATTTTTAAATTAATAAAGACATTTATAAAATTATTATCTTATCTTACAAAATCATTTTATGGTTTAACAATTTATAAATATATTCTAATTATTTAAAAAAAATTATTATTATTTATAAAAACAACATTTTGAATTATTAACCATAAAAACAACTGTTTTTAGAAAAAACGCATCTAAAACTAAAATCAAAATTATAATCCTATAAATTAATATTAATATTGGAAATTAATTTCCTATAATTATGTTTTTTATCTATTAAATAAAATTATAATATATGATGAGAAACTATATTTTATTGCAAAATATAACACAAATAAATCAATAATAAATCACCAATAAATTAATCATTATTATAAATTATTAATATAACAATATAATAATAATATATATTGTTATATTTAATAAATATCACATTTTATAACAAATAGATTTATAAACACACTAATGAAAAAAATAAAATTTATATATTAATATATTTTTCAATTATTTTACACTTATTTATACCTACTAATTCAATGATTGAGTTTTAATAGAATAATAATATTTCAATTTTATTTTAGCATGTTTCTGTGTTTTGAGAATATATCAAGAATATTTTTATTAATTAGAGGAAAAATATATTTAAATCATAGGCTATTAAATTATACCACCTTAAAAAACAGTTCCTCGCAATTTAAAAAAAAACATATGATCCTATTGATTCTTATTTGGAACTCCTAATTAACTATAAAATGTAATTTGATCAGGGATTGATTTTGGATATGAAGTGATATATTCATTTTTTGATATTTTATGTGATCCCTTTGTAAAATCATATTATTCATTCCAAATAAAATTATGATAAGTGTATAAGAGATAAATATTTAACATGTAACTTTCATTAAACTATAATGATGTTTATTATGGCATGGTTATAAATATTACAACAGAAAGTTATTATTTTTTATATATTAATAAATAGAAGGAATAATCATATATGTATTTATAAATTGATAAATTTATCGTGAGAAATGACTATCTAATTAAAAAACCTATTTAATTGGTTTTTCATTATTCACGTTATCTAAAAAGAGGTTAGTGCCTATTTTCCGTTTTAACCCAGTGATTGGTGCTTTTGGTTTCTTATTTACAAAATTACATAAATTTAAACCATTGAATCATCCATAAATCCTTTGGAAGAAAATTATATTACTACGTTGTATCCTTCTTTTTATCTTGCAATCAGGTTGCTCGATGCCTTCATTTACCATTTGTATATCATTTCATAGTAGCCATTAAGTAATTACCTAAGTTATTCTTCTAAAAATTATTTACACATAGGATGCTGAATATTATTTTCCTTATAATATTTATTATCCATGTCCCTAGAAGACAAGGCTATTCTCTTTTTACTGGAATTAGGAATTCAACAATGCTCATATGGTTAATCATATTTTGTGACAGTTGGTTTTGAATATTGATAATATTTCTCAATTCAACTCCAATATTAATTAGTTCAAAATTGTCTTAATCATCAAATAACCCCTAGAACCTATAGCTAACTTAGGTAATTATATCTCTATCCAACACTATAACCATAAATTTGTTCACATGAGTTAGGATCAATAATCACAAAATGATAATAATCCCAGGTAATAAGAGAAAAACAAAACCTAAATATTTCAAACTCTATAGTACCATTATGTAAGCGTATAATTCTATTATTTGAATCCATATAACGGTTTCATCAACTTATATTATTTTCAATTTTATCTATATTAGTCTTATATCAACTTATATCTTACTTAAAAGAACCTATGTAATTCATGATTCATTATAGTTCCCCTTATATTGGGTTATCGTATATGTATTAATAGTGTACGTCAATGATATTAAGTAATAAATCATCCAGAGTAGTTTATAAAGATCATATTATTAAACAAAAAATATGTCCCATGTGTTTCATACTAGGTGTCTTGTTGTGCCTCTTTGTCTGCACTAGGTCACAATTGACTTCATACCTAACACAATCATTATTGGGTTATTATGCCTAGATACATATTTTCTAAATCAAATTTCCACATGTAGTATCTATATAGGAATTAAAATACATAGAAATCCATATTGAGTAATCATATATAAAAATTAATGATGATTTTTATACATCTGATTATAACTTTGATTTATCCATAAATATTTCACTATGTTTCTGTAATCATAATCTATAAAAACATGAGACCATTTTTTGATACCAATCTATTGAAACTGATACCTTATATATATATTATTTCAATATTCTTCACATTATACACTAAAAAAGACTGGGGAATATAGTTCACATTTCATTGGATGATTAGACACAAAAGTAAATCATCATAATCATAAAAATATCATCTATATTTAGAAATACATATAGTGATCCAAACATCTATAGATCTTTTAAAACTACATTGGATAATTTGGGGAAATTACATATGGATGGGGTGGGATATAAATATCATTAAGAGAATATGTATATATATCAAACATAACATGAGTGTGAAGTGGTATAACATGATATCATAATGGAGATGATCATATATATGGAATAATGGAATAAGGAAATGAAATCATAGAATCATGGAATCATAAAATATATAGTGACAACATAATCTATGCCATCATTAACATAAGAAAACAATTACTCTGAGTATCATCAACATTAAAGAAGAAAATTCCCATGGGGGTTGTGTTAACTTACCATTCCCATGAATAGAGTGGAAAAAGTCACATAGTTTATTAGGTTCACTCTCTTATTCCTTAAATAACATCTCATGAGGTAAACATTTTAACCCAAATTTTTTAGGGATATATAATTCAATTACCACATTCTATATAAATTAAAATCACATATTTGTGATCCACATTGTGATGTGAATCCATAAATAATTAATAAGCATGATCAACCACCAGAAAAATGTGGGGTTCATAATTCTTATTTACTACATTGTCGAAGAATAAATCATATGTAATCAAAACAGAAGAGAGTATTAAAAAGTTTTGAATTGTTTTTATTGGAATAGAGTCACGGTTATTGAATTTGTAGTTTTAATATATATAATGCATTATAAGGATCAAGGATAAGAAAGAAAAAAACAGAACCACATGGGTGGTGCTGTAATAAATATAATTCATTAGAAGGATCCTGAAAACATTATATATTAATAAATTATATTGATTTATGAAGAACCCATACATTTTAGGTAATACACAAATCATATCACAAAATATGTATAGTAATTAATGGATGTAATTTTTCAAGGTAAAAAACAAATTAATGGTGTTATAAGTCAATGGGAATTAGCTACAACACACAAATTAATATTTTCTCATAATATCATAACATTCCTCAAAGAAGTGTGATTGACAAGAATACCCTTACATGTGACATAATCATTTTGGTAAGAATAATTTGATAATGATGTTATAATAAATAATTTTAATACAAAATAAATTATTGAAAAAATATAATAGTTATTATTAATTAGTTATAATAAAAAAAATTTGAAAAAAAATTGTTAATTAGAAATGTTTGTAAATCAATGAATGAATATTGAGTTCGTAAAAACCTCAACTACATAATAAACATACTAATAGAAACCCACTTAAATAGATAGTGATTTAATTTGATGTTAAAAAAATATGAATAATTATATTATATTATATCATATATCCAATTGGTATTATACAAACCATTTAAATAGAAATATATATATAAAATATATCATGTCTCAAAAAAGATAAATTTGAGGCAAAACATTTACCAAGTGTCTGAATGTTCTTTGAACTTGAACATACTCCTTGAATAATAAAATTATGATCATTATATATATTTATATAAAAGAAATATATTCATATATATTAAAATTTAAAATTTCCATCTATAACTTTAAATATTGATTTTGAATTTTGTTTTTTCTATCATCGGTTACACAGGGTTGTTTGGTGAATTTCTTCGTGACAATTTAGGTTTTTTGGTAATTATAATATATTTTGAAAAACAACTTCATGATCTATAAAAACATAGAGAATTATTTTTTCGTACCCCCGGTTTCTGGTATGTAACCCTTACTTGATGCTTTTCACAGTTTTAAAGTTATGTGTGTTGAATGGGAGAGTCGGGAGAACTAGGAATAATGATTTGAGGAAAACGGGAAGTAGAACAGGAGGTGCACGGTTTTTCTAAACCATGTGGCCAAATCGTGCATGGATGACTAAGGAGGTAGTGGCTTCCGTACGGTCGGTGCACGGTTTGTCTAACTGTGTGGAGAAACCGTGCGAGAAGGATGCTCGAGGTAGTAGCTAACACACAGTTAGCGCACGGTTTGTCAAACCATGTGGACTAACCGTGCAGTCACTTAATGTTAGATCCTTAAATCGTGGATATATCTTTTTTTCTACTAATTTTCTCATTAAAGATCTTAAGCATCCCTAATTTAGGATTTCGGTAATCCTAAGGTCAAAGAGGGTTTACCCATTGTTCCGGAGGCAATCCGAAGGCTTCTCTGGGGGAATCGAAGCCAGATTCTTGAGGTATGTGATCGTTCTCCTTCGTTCTTGAATGTTTTCTTAGATCTACTCAAATCTACTTCTCGTATTCTCTCGGTTTCATAGATATACACCCGTTATGGGTAGATCTAAGTGTGTGGATGCCAAATAAAAATATATTTGGTCTTGGTTGTGTTAAGAGAAGATATCTAAGGTGGGTTTTTGGATATTTGACCTGGTGTTCTTGATCATTCTTCGTCTGTTACTTGGGTCACCATTTTGTTGAGGTAGTTGGCTTCACTCTCGACTCCTCTTGTTAGAATTGGTTGTGTAAGTTTCAAATTGTTTATTTGAATGGAATTGATTGTGGAAAGCATGGAATAAATCTTATTTTGTGATGATTCATAGTTTTTATTAAATTGTGAAATCGTGGTGAATTGCAGGCAAAGTGACTTGGCTATTTGAATTTGAAATGTTGATTTTAAATTATGAAATTGCTAAAATAGTAAATGGTTTGATGAGAAATTGGTTTTCAATAAAATGTTGTACCCCCCGGTTTCGGGTATGTAACCCTTACTTGATGATTTCCATTGTTTTAAAGATAAGGATGTTTAATGGGAGAGTCAGGAGAACATGGAATGAAGTTTTGAGGCAAAGGGGATGTCGCACGGGAGGCACACAGATTGTCTAAACCGTGCGGCCAAACCGTGCGTGGCTGACTGAGGAGGCAGTTGCTTCCACACAGTCGGTGCACGGTTTGTATAATCGTACAACCAAACCGTCTGAGAAGGGTGGTCGAGGTAGTATCTAACGCAATGTTAGTACATGATTTGTCAAACCGTGGAGATTAACTATGTGATCACTTATAATTAGATCCTTAAATTCTAGATCTAACTCATTTTTCCACTAATTGCCTCATTAAAGCTTTTAAGTGGCCCTAATTCAGGATTTTGGTTCTTCTAAGGTCATAGATGTTTCTCCCCTCATTCCGGAGGTGATCTGAAGGCTTATCGTTGGGAATCGATGCCGGATTCTTGATGTATGTGATCATTCTCCTTCGTTTTTGATTGTTTTCATAGATCTACTCAGGTCTACTTCTCATCTTTTCACGATTTCTTAGATCAATGTCTTTTATGGGTATATCTAACTGTTTGGATGCCAAAGATTACGATATTTTGTCTTAGTTGTGTTAGGAGAAGAGATATAAGGTGGGGTTTTGGATATTTGACCTAGTGTTCTTGAGTGTTTTTCGTCTATTTCTTGGTTCACCTTTTTGTTGATGTAGGTGGCTTCACTCTCGACTCATCTTGTTATAATTGGTTGGCTTAGTTTCAAATTGGTTATTTTAATGGAATTGATTGTGAAAAGCATGGGATAAATATTATTTAGTGATCATTCATGGTTTTGATGAAATTGTGAAATCATGGTGATTTGTGTTAAAATTGACATGGGTATTTGAATTTATAATGGTGATTTTATATTATGAAATAGCTTAAATTGTAAATGGTTTGATGAGAAATGGGTTTTCAATAAAAATGGTGTTTTATTGAAATTATTTTGATGGATTTTGTAACACCCCAGGTAAATAAAGAGTATGAAATTTTCATATTTATCCATATTTGTGAATAAAATATTATTATTACTTTAAAGGGGACGCTATGCACAATGGTGTACCCAATACGCAACAATGAGTTTCTTGGGAATCTTTCATTGCACTCTAATAATAAAAGAATATTATTTTAAATGGTAGTTAACGCCTAGCCGTCCTAATGGAGGGAATGAACAAAACTAAAAAAAAAATGATTATATATGTTTGTCAAATATTTTTACTCTTTTCAATAAATTTTATAGGATTAAAAATGAGAATGAATCCAATTTTAAGCGTAAACATTCCAATATTCATTAAATGGTCGATTTACCACCTTTTAATGGCGAACCTCATTTAAATCCACTTTTTGAAAATTTTATAAGCTCTCTTTTTTAAAATAAATATATTATTTATGATTGGGACATTTAAATTTACCTTGGGTTAATTTTTGGTATTTTCAAGACAATGTTCATTTTTCAATGAATAGTGAAAAATACTGCATTTTACATCAAAACTGATTTTTTCATATAATTTAATTATATGTTTATATTATCTTTTTAATTTGTTTTAAAGTGTAATTAGAATATATTTTTACCATGTAATTCAATTATGGTAATTGGGATTAATTTCACTTTGTAATTAGGGATAAACAAGTGCCAAAATTTTCATAAATATTGTTTCTAAAAAACCCGCTATTTGTTTTGACAACGAGATGTTTTTTTTAAATTAATTATTGCAATTTATGTGTTTGTAATTTGGTAAAATGGATTACATATTTGTAATCAGAAGGTCCAAATTTTGTAATTAAGACTCTTTTGTTCTTGGGCATTATGAATAGTAACGACGATAATTATCTTGAATTATCTTGATTAATGAGTAATCAGGTAGTTAAATATAATAAGATAATATCATAATAATCAAAAATGACCACAAAATGTGTCCTAAGGATACTGGTTGTCTCACTTCCGACCATGGGATGCCTTGTTCCAAACTTGGGGGCCCCATGGAATCACTTTTGTGAGAAAGTGACTTCTTACCTTTTTATTTTTAAAGAATGTTAAATGTAACAAAGAATGTATCACCTAAGTAAAATATTTTTAATTTTGTCTACATAAATGATCTTTTGGACAATAAAAATTCATTGGAAATATAAAAATATTTCCTATATCATAGTATTTTTTTTAATAATTTTTAGACATTAAATAAATTAAACTATTTATGACATCATGATGATGTAGCGATGACCTCATTATTTAACGATTTAAATAAAATGGAAAGATAATGAATCATCTAAGACCTAAACATGTCCAAAACCTATTGTATGGGTTTATTTTGAAACCTTATCACCTTATCCTCTAAACACATCAATGTGGGACCTTTAAAATCCGAAACACATTTGAAAATAAAGTTACATTTTATACCTTTCTAAGAGTGCCCCTCCTCTCCTCTTATAAAAGGCCCCCACCTCTACCTCCTTACCCACACTTCCAAAGAATTTGGCTCGGCCAAACCCTTCCCATATTGTCTCTCCACATCCCTCTCTTACTCCTTGAAGCCTCAATTTGGGCATAAGTCTTCTCAATGAAGCCTTTGAGCTCAAACCAATGGGAGTTACCCGATTTTAAGGTAATGTCTTCACTTGAGTCCTTTTGTTTTATTTTGCTTCTCCAAACCCATAAACTCTTTTTATTCGTTTATTTTGTAACAAATCCAGTATCTTAAATATACTAGGATGTTTTTATAATATTTATTTGAGCTACACTTACACACACCTTCGTCTAATGGTAAAAGAACATATTATTTTTGTGGTTGGCGATTTTCTGCCTCACGAAACGATGATTGTTCAATATTATTTTAACACCTTTAAAGGTGGCCATTATGATGTAACTTTATTTTATATATTATATATATGGTATTTATGTTTACTATATGATTCTGTATTTTATATTTAAACCATACCTTTATTCTTTTCATGTTGTGTAAATGCGATAATTTCATATGAGGAGGTGTGGACTACCACCCCCTCAAATGATGTTACTCGTACATGCAATACATGGAATGTATAAAGAAGGAAATTAATAAACATATGTGACCTATATAACATATATATTATACTAGAATTAAATATATATATATATATATATTTTAATTTTAATTCCATTAATATGACAAAAAAATGAAAGTAGCGTTCATGCGTACGTACGGCCTACCGTCTCAATGAACGGTGTTTTTCGTTTTTTATCTCCAAATGATATGGAATAGTATAAAATGAATATGTACTGGATATATATATATATTATATTTTAATAATTAATACTATTGTGGAAAATTATTTACTTATAACTACATGGGAAATCATTTTTCAAACAAGTTCATTTTTGACTCATGTACCAAACATCGGCAAAAATGTCTGATATGAACTATCATTATTAAACAATTATAATAACATTATAATATGTGATATGAACTGAATAATAATCATTAAAAGATTACCTTAAGCAATTACAAAATGGCCAAATTTTATTATTCAGATGATTAAAGAACGATCGAGTCAAGTCGGACCCGAGGTAAGGGATCCTACTCCTCTCTTTCTTTTTAAGTACACTCTTTTATGTCATTCCTTTTAAGTGAATCTCTCTTGTGATTGGGATGTTCTTTTATATTAATTATACTGTAATTTTTTATGTTCATATTGTGAGAGACCCTATTCTCTCTCATCAATCCATTTTGGAAGTTTTGAGTGGCGCCGTTAGGCTGCCGAATTTTCGTAAGAGATCTAACCTCTCTCTTTCTTTTTAAGTACTCTCTTTTATGACACTTATTTTAAGCTCCACTTTGTTATGATGGGGGATACTCTTTTATATTACTCTTACTGTAAACATTATTTTAATATGATGAGGGAACCTATTTGATCTCATCAATCCATTTTTGTAAGTTTTATGTGGCGCCGTTAGGCTGCCGAGATTTCGTAAGGGATTTTTCATCTCACTTTTATTCCCATGAGATTTATGCTACATTTGCCACAATTTCTTTTGAGTGGTGTATGTACTGACCATTATTTTACTCATTGTGTAATATAATTTAATTTATGAGTATTTACATCAATGTTGTATTGTCATTCTTTCCATGGGGTGTACGTTTCGAAAGTTACCCAAGTCAGTAAGGGAACCTTTCACCCTCCTCTTTTTAAAAGACATATTTTGTTATGTCTTTTAATTTACATATTTTTATGTTGGGATATGTTATTTTATATCATTATTGATGTAAATTTTATTTCCAAGTGATGAGATTCCGTTTTTATCTCTCATCAACTCATTTTCTGAATTTTGAAGTGATGTCGTTAGGCTGTCGAATTTTACCAAGGGAACTTTTTAACCAAATTTCGATTTCTTTGGGATCAACATGTAGTTATTGAATATGTCATCCTTTGAATATGTGTGAATGACCTTTTATTGTTTTACACTTAATATCCACTTATATTGGGTGTATTTATATTTTTCGCACATAATTTTGAGATTGATTTATCCTTAATTTAAGGATACCTTCTTTATAAGGGATTTCATCACATTTGACATTTCTATTGAGACTTCATTGTTTTAATGCACCAATTCACTCTTATATGGTGTATATACTATCCTTTGGAATATTATATCATGAATCCATTAATTCTCATAATATTATACTGTTTTGAATAAATGTTATTCCTCAATTATTTTATTCAGGTGTCTCTAATTTTGGTAAAACCCCTTTAACCAAAATATATTTTTAAATCTTTTAAATATTTGTTCTTATTAATATCCATGTTTCAAAATGGATTTAATGATTTATTTATATGGATATTAATTTTTTAAAATTTTAAAATCTTTAAGGTGGTATGTGACACTTTGATTCCAAAATATCTTTATTAAATGTTTTAAATGGTTTTGGAAATGGTTTCGTTTTGAATGGATTCATTATTTCAATATTCTAAAATGTTATATTGTGATTGAAATGTGGAAATGTTATGTTTCCTTTATGCATGTTTTATGTGATACGTTTATGTTATGTTTCTTGGGCATTGTTATGAAAACGGGTGGTTCCGTGATAAACTAAGGGTGGGTGAGCCCGATATAGCTCTCCAATGCATTGGGTAATGCGAAGGAGTGAAACGTTAAGGTTTCTCTGAAGAGATTTATGGGAATATACTGTGGTGGGTATTCCAAACGTAACCAAGATGGTTACTCCCTACGTATGAATGTTATGAATGCCTCAAGTTACCTTCTATGTCTTATGATTTCTATGATTTATTCATGATTTGATGAGGTATCTTAAAGTGCCTATGTTTTACAGGTAAATTATGATTTCATTCTTATGTATATATGAACTCATGTTTCTTTTCCATATTTTTGAAACCCTTACTGAGCTTTTTATGCTCATCCCACGTTTTTGAAATGTTTTTCACATGTCAAGGGAAAGGTACATGATGTGATGATAGTGTCAAGGATGTGTCAAGAAAGAATTCATGTTTTATTTTAAATATGTTTTTGTTGATGGGAAGAATGAATATTGTCTTTTATGTAACCACTTTGTTTAAATGTGGAATGTAATGCAAGTTTCATGATCTAATTCTCTAAAACTATAAACCTGAAAAGATCCTCAATGTGTAATCTTGTAATAACTCAAGATTATGTAAGGTTTAAGTCTTGGGCCTTATAGAGTTGGTTTTCAACAAAAATGCAGCTTTATTGAAATGGTTTGAATTTTTTGAACACACTTGTTTTGGATGGAAAATGGTTTTCAATAAAATTTTTTTTATTAAATGGATTGTTTGGAATGGTTTTTGGGAATCTATAGTGTCTGTTCATATTTCATTTATAGGGCTTGGTTGAAATAGGACCTTGTGCTCGGTGCCAAATGTTTAATGGCATGTGGAAACTATAAGTATGAGGCTTGGTTGAAATATGTCCTTGTGCTCAGTGCCAAATGTGTAATGGAACATGTGAAACAGTTACCTTGTGATGACTTGGTAGATCGCCACGAAACCGCTCATGAGTATAGAACTGTCATAGCGATGCATCCATGGTTGATTTCACGGGTTTGTGGAATGGTTGGGAATTCCAAAACGGGATGTTTTTGAAATGGTTTGGAAATTTGTTTGGTTATTTTTCTGGAAAAATAACGTGTTGGAAAAGATGGTTTAAAATGAACTTTGATTCTTTTGAGCATGGATGGTTTTGGAAAACTTGTTTATATTTAGTTATAAACATCTTTGGTGAAAATGTTTTATATAAAAAAAATTTATATAAATGTGGCTAACTCTTCTATCCTAGTGGTTTTAGTAGGGAAGTAATTTGGAAGAACTACTGAGTTTTATACTCACCGCTTCTTTGGAAATTTGGTGATTTTACAGATGTTGTATTCTGAGACATAGGTAAAGGTAAAGAATCTCATTTCCAATGGCTCGTGGGGATGTTTGGGAGATGTTGTGGAGCTTGGAGCTTGTAGACCACGTAGTTGAGGTGTCTTTTCAGAGTCTCATGTTGTTCTTCCACTATGTACCTTGATGTTTGGTTTGTTCTTCCACTATTGTGTACTCTGATGTAGTTTAATATAAATGAAGTTGTGATTTGGTCATTCTTTGATTCATGCATCATATAGTGAATGGATAATGGATGGTTTTTTTTCATAAATGGTAAATCATCCCCCAATTGTTTTTAAACCCTTCGGCATTTATATCCAGCCTTTGACATCATGCGGATGTCTCTTAAGTCCAAGTAATGACTCATTGTACTATCAATCCAATGAGAATTGGTGGGTCATTACAAATGGTATAATCTTGATCAGTCCATTCCAAGGAAGTAGTCGTCGATGTCATTGGTCATGGAGTTGAAATTTATTCTTGTCTATTACTTGGGTTAAAATATTAGATAGTAGAATGATTTTCTGAAGATGAAAGGTATATCATAAAAGGACGTAGCTAACACGTTTAAGCTGAACTTCAAATTACCATGGTGTTGGGTACATACATGTTTTGGATAAACTTCTAGAATGTTGGAAATATCATTGTCATGGGTTTAGCCAATGAGAGGAGCATGACATGCATTGTAGAAGAATGAATTCCCACTAGGATTTCAAATCGCATTGTGAGGAATGAGTAAGGATTTTGTGCATGGTGTTAATTTTTGAAAAATGAAGAAATTGTTTTCAAGTGAAAAAATTGGAAAACATGGTATTTGGTGTATTTTAAAAATGGATTTATTTTCAAAAAGAATGTTGAATGCTTTCAAATATGGTTGAACGTGGAAAAAGATTATTTTGAGAACAATGTTGTGATATTTGATTGATATAATTTGAAATGATAAGAAAACAATTGTTAGAGAGTGAGATTGACGGAGATTGTTGTTGGTTTAGAAAATGTCACTTGGTAGGCATCGTCGAAACCAACCTGAAGAAGTTGCAGAGAATGTGGTTTAACCTAAACCACGTCTGAACCAAGAGCTGGTTCAGAGTATTTTCCAAGCCCTTAAATATGTGGATACATGGAACTGGAGGAATGAGCCACAACTTGTGGATCATACCATCCAGTTCATGATGTAGAATCCACTGAAATTTAGGGGTGATGATGAACCCGAGAAGTCGGAGGTGTGGCTACACATGATGAATCGTATATTTGATTTCATCTGCACACTAGTGGAGTTGAAAGTAAAGCTAATGACGTATATGCATGAGGATACTACACGTCAGTGGTGAGATTTAGCGGTGCATGCTAAATTGGATAAAGGACTTACATGGGAGGATTTTGAACAATTGATTAACAAACAATTTTTTCCTCACACATTCATGATACAAAAAATGAGGGATTTCTTCATATTGAAACAGGAGAGCCTCTCTGTCAGAGAGTATGTGGCTATGTTTCTGAATTTAGTCCATTTTTCACTAGATGTTGCAGAAAGTTCTTCTTTAAAGCACACATCTTCGAATCAGGGCTATAGAAGGAGATTCGATTAAAGATTGAGGTGCTCTGTATTACAGATTATACAGAGATGGGGAATAGAGAAACAGTTATTGAATGTGATATCTCAGGATCAATAGGAGGAGGCAAGATGATACCCAACAGAACAGCTTGGAACTCCAATGCTGGATCAAGTAGAAGAGGGACACCTACTTCCAAGGTGGGAGTGAAAATCAGAACCATATGGCAGGATCGGTCATCCTTCCTCCATAACCACAGAGAAAAGAAGGATGCATTCAATGTGGTTCGACTGATCACATGAAACGAGAATGTACAACACCACCAATAGTATGCCACAATTGTAACAAGATGGGACATTCTCAGCGATATTGTCGCAGTGCTCCACGGTCGGGTGTTCTGGACACTTCCCAGGTGTCAAAAGCATTGTATGCTTTGACAGGACGAGGACAACAAAATCTGTCTCATCAACATAACAGAGCTATCCATGGTTGTATTGTTGATTTACAATGATTGAAACTAGAAATGATGCCTTTTTTCTTGAAACTGCAAACTCTTCTTTGTGAAAGAGAATTTCAAGCATTCGTTTGTAGAGCTTGTGCTATAACTGTTGGTGGAGCTGAACTGAAATGGGATTTCTCTATACTAGAGATGGATGTCTATGATATAATATTGGTTATGGATTGGTTGAAATGGTTTAAGTCTCACGTTTACTGTTGTAGGAGAATGGTTAGTTTCACAGCGTAGGACAACATTCACCATCTCTTTAGAGGAGAGAGAATGGTAATGAAACATGTAAAGAGCTTATTGGAAACAATGATGGAAACAATATCTTACCAATTGGTAGTGTTGACATTTTCATCATTGGAAGGGAGTGAGGAAATTAGTTTTCTAGCTATGGTGGATCAATTTCCTGATGTTTTTCCTAAAAACATCTCAGGATTACCACCTGTAAGAGAAGTGGAGTTTACGATTGATCTCATTCCGGGGACCAGTACAATCTCACTTATATCTTATATTATGGCACCAATGGAGTTAAATGAATTGAAAGTGCAGTTAGAGGAGCTGAAAAGAAAGGGTTTCATTCAGCCAAGCGTGTCTCTGTGTGGCAGCACTGGTTCTGTTTGTAAAGAAAGTAGATGTAACTCTTTGGATATGTGTGGATTATCGTAAACATAACCATGTTACGATATTGAGTAGATATACACATCAACCATTGAAGATCTATTCAATAAATGAAGGAAATCTTAGCGGTTATCCATGATTGACTTGCGATCAGGATATCACCAAATGAGAGTTCGGAAGGAGGATATTCCAAAGACATATTTTAGATGCATATATGGCCACTACGAATATGTAGTCATTCCTTTTGGTTTTATGAATGCACCAACATTCTTCATGGCATTGATGAATCATATATTTCATCTATATCTGGATTCATTTGTTTAGGTGTTTTGTGAATGATATATTGGTGTATTCAAGAACAAGGGCTGAGCATGAGCAACACTTGGAGAATGTGTTGGAAATTTTGAGAGAAAATCAGTTGTATACCAAATTATCAAAGTGCGATTTTTGGATAAAAGAGATACACATTATATGACATGTTGTTTATGAGAAATGTGCTTCAGTGTATCCAAAAAAGATATAAGTTGTTCTTTCTTGGCAACCACTGAATAATGTCTTTGAAATACAATGTTTTATTGGTATAGCTGGATATTTCCGACGCTTTGTCTATGAATTCTCAGGACTATCTTCGCCTATGACAACATTGTCAAAAAATAACTCAAAAAATATCACTTAATGTTTTGGAAAATTTAATGGATTTTACAAATTAATTATTATATTATATTAAAATTATATAATTTTTTTAAATATAATTTTAAAATACAAAATGAATAATATATTAGTAGTTTTTTTTTGAAAAATATCACTTATGTTCTAAAATTTCAAATATGGGTTAGTAAATTTTAGAAAAAAATCAATTTATGAATTAAATTTTCAATGAAATATATTTACTTTGAAAAAGGATTTATATATTTAAAATTATCTATTATAAAAAAATAATTCAATAAAATTCATATTTTTTTAAAAAAAAATTAATTGTATTATTGGACTAAAAGTATATCTTTTAAAAAATAAAACAAATAATCTTAAAATAATATTTAAATTATAAATACAAAAATTATGATTATTTTTCCAAATATATTTCATGGATTTTTTTTAACTTTAAAATAGAAATATATAAAATAATGATATACTTTTTATAAGAAAACCGCTTTTTAATATAACAGTTTTTCAAAAAATTATGTGAAAACACCATTAAATATATTATTAATCCATAAATATTATAATTTATTAAAATAATAATTTCATAATAATAGAATTAGTTTTATGAACTATAAATTATATCACATATATTCATATTTTTTGAAACAAAATTAAGAATAAAATATTCAATATATATAAATTTATATTATTATTTAGTTCTTACAATTCATACCTATTAATTAAAAGGATATATATTAATAATCATAAATTATCATAGTTTTTTTATTTTTATGATTAATGTTATATAATCTATCAAACATATCAAAATTAATTTTGGGAAAACATATATTAAAATTTTTGATCTTTACTTGTTGGGGGCCTACTATATACCTAGGTAAGGATAATTTGGTATAGCAGGGAGATTTAATCCTACTAATAATTCTCACAATATTCCATCATAGATCTAGCCCACTGAATTTATACTCAATGGAATAATAAATATAACATGTTAAAAGAGATTTCCAACACATCAAGATGTATCTATAGTTGATATAAGATGCAAAAAATATCAATGAAAATCATAAATTAATCGGGTGAGGTGGGTTGGGATGAAAATGTTGGTGAAATTTAATACATGATCGGAGACATCAGTCACTAGACTAGGTATATATTATCTACATACGGTTTCACCATGGAACTCAAGGGTTGATAGTGCTCATTTATTTATGTAAAACATATCATTTATTTATTCTCGGTATGTCACATAAAAATATCATTTAATTTAATATACATGTATAGAAACACGATGATGGTTCCCTTATGATATTTATATACACACCATCATCATTGAGTTATTGAACTTGTGTACCTGAGAATCCCTCTATTATAGTTGTCACTAGATTGGAAGAGTCTTGAGGATATTAATTATTATGATGGATTGCTCGGGTTATGATAGAGTTCATGTTGGGGGACTTTATCAGAGTTATAGTAATACCTAATATACATAAATTTATTTATATTGTATTGATTTTTATATGTGGTCAGTGTTGTGTTAGATCGGTCTTGTCAACATATATCAATAAATCCATTTATTTATCACATATTTCCACTTTCACTAACTTATGTGCTCCTATATAATGACTACTGTTTAATTTTGTTATATTTTATCTACTATTAATATTATGATAACTTAGGATATATACCCCATCTACATCCTGAGTCGCTCACTACTATTCAAAAACCTTTAGTGTATAAGTAGGAATGTCTATGATTTACCCACCCAACTAAAACGATTACTATTCATGGTGATCCAGACTATGATGTTATGTCACAAGTCATTTTCCATAAATTATTTCTAATTGTTTAAGTGAACTCATAATAGATTATAGGCTATAATTAGTTTGAAAATGATGGAAAATATTAACATTTATTCTTGGATAAAACAAGTAAATATGAATGATTACAATTTAGTTTGAGACATTGGTATTTATATCATATTTATATGATATATATATATATTCAATCATGATGATATTTATACTAAATACACATTTAAATGTACCAAAACCTTATTTTATGAATGGTGGACCCCACTATTATTAAATAGATTCCAAATTTTAGTACTCTAAAAATACAAACCATTTGAGAAAATTTATGATTTCTGTCCCTTATTTAAAATATTTAACCTTGGGTAAAACCTATATTACACCTATAAATCATTAAAAAATAAAATTAATTTGGGAATTATGTAATATTACATTTGAATGTCATAAAATTTTAGCATCATTTTCATCTTTTTTAAAAGAAACCAAATAATATTTTCTTACCAAAAATATAAAAATAAAACATTTTAAAAAATATACAGTTAATAAAATTCTCTTGGAAATATTTTTTTGTAAAAAATAACTATATAATAATAAATTTTAAAATTTTAAAAACACACTAATACCTAAAAATTCATTAAAATTGTAAAATAAATACATAAAATACTTTTAATTCTTCAAATAATTTTTTTTACAAAACAATATAAAGAATAACGAAAACAATTATTTAAAAAATGCTCCTCCTTTCCTATTTGATTTTTGATATAAAAACTATTGTAAAACAAATTCGTAGAAAATGTATGTGTGTACTATAAGAGGACATTTCCTAATATGTTATTCATATTATTTGTCCTCAATATTTGAAAATATGGAATGTTATTATTGATAATTTATTGTTATATTATTTAATAACATCTTTTAGTTTACTAGAATAATTTGATAGAGTGATGGTTACATATTGTATTTGTGCTTTTAAGAGGGTTTTTTATTTATTCTATGTCAAAAATCTAATTTTTTATTTATTTTTAATTTTTAAAATTGTGTTTTTTCATTTCTAGGAGTTCTTATGATGAATTTTTAGCCTAAAATGGAAATCAGAGTCACTAAAAATATAAATAATTTTAATTGATAAACCATAATGTCTCAAAATGAAAATTAAAACTTAAATATGGATAATATTTTTATTTTAGATTGTCATAATTTTTATAATCAATCCCTTGGAATTAAAATTAAATATTTTAACTCAATATTTGAATTAAATCCTATAATTATTAAACTCCAATGAAATTTTAATATGATAATGGAGGTGGATCCTCAAATTCACCACAATTACTTGACATTTGATCAAGAATGAAACCACATGGTTATGATAGTGATAATGTTAATCATAGATCTTTCTATTTTTTCATTTAAATTCAAAAAAATGTTGATTTATTCTATAATCCAGTAGATCGATCAATTTGTGGATAATTTTAAAAATTAATTCATTAAAATGTGATTCCAAACAACAATGATAAAAACTTATAGGATGAAAATCAACAGAGTTAATAGATATACAAGAGAAACTCAATGAATATTGGAAATTTTTTAACCAAATTATTTCTTCATGACCACACCATATATACCTATATAACTCCCATATATATATTTTTTTGAGGGGGTTTTCCATATAAAATGAAATGATAGATATTTATAACAGTGGTTTTGTAACAATCCCTGAATGATAAAAGGGTTAAATAACTAAATGATATGACTCATGTCGACAAGGTAAAACTTTTTTTAGGAGCATACCAGATTAGAACTCTATAGTTAATCATTCTATACCTGGAGTAGTGATCACAATGGGTGAAATTATGGGATATTTATTAGGGTGTGTGTGAGTGAGGACAAAGCACACAATAAAGGATATGTGTTGTCCAGTGGGGAATACCATTGGTCAGATGACCCGTTCAGGCACACGGGTGGGCCCTAGGGTGGGGACAACATGTCTGTCGGGCAACTGGGGTTACCTGGTGGTCCAGGACCCAAAAGACAAGTTAATGGTGGGGTGTATGTGTTTTGACTGGGACCCAGTTGTCACATTTGTTATCATTGGTGGTACCGAGCCTTATTTGAAGTGCACTTCTTGGGATAAGATGTATGGTCCACAGTGAGGATGGTGTGTTCTAAAGGGGGGTTATTGTAATACCGTTGAATGATAAAGGGTTAAATAATTAAATAACACGACTCCTGTCAACATGTTTCACCATTTCTTTGGGAGTCTACCTGATTAGAACTATATAGTTATGCATTCCTCTCCTAGAGTAGTGATCAGGCTGGGTAACCTTTTGGGATGTTTTTGGGGGTGTGTGTGAGTGATGAAAAAGATTACAGGAAAGGACATGTGTTGGCATGTGGGAACTATCATTTTTCAAGATGACCCATTCAGGCACATGGGTGGGCCCTAGGGTGGGGACCATGTGTCTGCGCCGCAACTGGTGTTACCTGGTTGACCAAGACTCGATGACCTAGTTAAAGGCGGGGTGTCTATGCTATGACTAGGACATAATTGTCACAGGTCAACTAGGGTTACCTGGTGGGCCAAGACCCGATGACCCAGTAAAAGGCGAGGTGTTTGTCTTATGAGCGGGCCCTAGTTGTCATAGGTTCACTTACATAAAAATCCCTCTAATTATGTTATAGAACTCATTACCACCATGAACACCGACTCAAATCATTTTTGTATTGAGAATAAAACCTGTTATATTCTGGATGTGAGTGAATCATTATGTGGTCAAATAAATATATTTGATAATGTATGTATTAATGAATTGACATATATTATGAGGAATAATTCTACAAAATCATTACCTCATTATAGTTATATTTCTAATCTATAACATACTTGTTAGCATTATTTAGTCTCATAAATTACACAAAATCAATTTGAATCCATTAATTCAACCCATTGTTTATCACAAGTACATTAACGACCATTATTCCATTATTCAAAACCATTATTGTGAATCAAAACACCATTTTCATTTAGTATATCCTCGATTACTAAAAACCATTCCCCATCATTTTTGTGGTCTTTTCATATAAATTCATATCCCAATTTATTTTTATAATTATTTGGAAAACATTCCTATTTATATATTTTAAAATTAAGCGCATAATATATAAACATATTCTTCTTCTTCAAATTTTTATTCATAAGACCATCTACTTTTTATAACATTATTCCATCCCCAGAAATCCATTATCATCATTTCTTATGAAATGCAAAAAATCCTACTAAACATGACCGAATGTTTCATGAAATTTTAAATAATGTCGAGTTAAATATTCTTTAGATTATTTTTTGCAATTAAATCTATAATAATACTAATTTTCTATTGGAATATTCATCAACCATATAATAATAATTGTTATTGAGAGTGTGTGGTATTGATTTATTCTTTTTAAAATAAATTACCCCTATAATTTTACCATGTAATATTAAATATAGAATTTTAAAAAATAATACATTTTTTTAATTAGGGTAACAAGATAATGTTATGATTAAATTATTTTTTAATTCAAATTATATACAAAAAAAGAATTTCATCATAAATAGTTGAAATAAAAGTATAACAAACCTAGATGGTTTATTAAATACATACTTTTAGGAGTTTATGTTTTATTGAACCTAGGTGATATTTATGTTTCATATATTGAATAATTCTCTCCAGAAGGTAAATTTTCCCTCATTTTAGGAAGAACCTTCATTATGTATTATTGAATGAATATTGATATCTATTCTGACACTTTTACTATGAAATATCAAAATAATGTACTGAAAAAAAACTCATTTCCATGAAATCCTTATTTGAAAATAAAAGTAAGTATAAAATGGAATCATTTAAGTATTATTGTATTACCTTAATGTCTATAAATTTATGTTTTATTTTATAATTGTATGTAATCTATATTTTGTTTACATTGTGTGTTTATGAGTTATCATTTATCAATGTTGAAAACGAAATATTTTCTTTAAAATAACTTGATAGAGGTTAATTTGGGTGATTAATTTCTTAAATATTAAAATAATTCCATGTACTTGATTTAATTGATTTTTAAATATTTTCTTTTAGAATCATTAAATTATAAAATATATTTATAATTTAAATTGAAATTTTGGAAACTAGATATTCTATGATCAAAAATAATAAATTTAACTATTATTGATAAAAATTATGCCCAATTACATTAAAAACCATCTTTTCACCTATAATATTATGAAAATAATAATAAATATTATTTTAATTGTTGAAATTATTTTAATGTTGAAAAAATTAGATATGATCCTTTTAACAATTGAGATTATATTTTTAACACTATAAATATAATTAAAACTGAGATGATAAGAAATTAACTGATTAAACTCGGTAAATTAAAGATTAAATTACATTTCTAGAAATAAAATAACTATGTGAATATCTTAAAAATGGATTTATTGAATATAATAATAAGTATATTGTTATTTTTCATCCCATATTAGCTACTAAAGTTGAACTAATTTTAAATAGTTGTTTAGAATCAAATAGTATATCAATTATCTATGATTTTTATGACATTATTATACTCAATAATGTTCAGTGTATGCATAATATTTACCTGTAAGAACACCCCAAACATAATTGGAAACCTCACTAGAGGTTGAATTTTCATATTTTTAATGTAATTAATGATTATCATACAATATTATTAATTAATGATGTTTTTTTTAAATTTTATTAAAAATTTGGTTATGTGTGATTATATTAGACCATAATATATAAGGAAATTATTATTATCATTAATTAAGAAGGATATTTTATATCTACTACTTCCAAAAAAATAGAGTGCATATATATTATGAGAAATTCATGGAATATATTAGGAAAGGGAAATAACATTTTTATTCATAGTTAAATTATAAAAAACCTTGCATGAAATTCATACTTGGTATTCATTGATGTTTACACTAATTACATCCAAATTTTTAATGTATGTGAGATCCATGATAAGACCATATTCACTAATCCAATTTCCAGTTCTTCTTATAATATACTTTCATTTATTCTATATAATTCACATCTTTTTCCCAATGATGTATGATGAGTGTCTTTATTGGATTTCATTCTAGTTTTATTGATGTATATTTTTTAATCTATTTTTTAAAACTTTTTTTATTATTGTTTGAATCCATTCAATAAGTTAAAAAAATATGTTAACAATAATATTATATTAAATTGTTATAAATTTCATTTTATGGTTTATATTCTCAGTATCCTTTATCACATAATCTAATTTAATGGAGATGAAGTTATGTTGACAACATTTTGTTATTGAGTATTGGAAATAACCATTCAATATTAATTATATTATATCACCCTTATAACATGACAAATTTTATAGAATATTCATTAAAAATAAAACTTTTGTTCATTGGCTTTAAAATAATTTATAGTAAAATGTTGTGCATTTTATTTTTTATGATGCATTTTTAGATTATTTGAATAAGATAAAAATATAATTTCTCTACTAACCCAAATTTTTAATCACTATATTAGAATCAATTATTTTAGTTAATCTATGATACTTATAACAGAGTGGATAGATAAATTTTATGAAATAATGTTGTAAAAATCTATAATGTTATTTTCCATGATTATAAAACTTTTTACAAATTCCCATTAAATTATAATGATACATTAAACAAGATTTTTTATATCAAGTTTTTATTATATAAGAATAAATCATATTTATTATGTTTAATATCTATTGTTTGTATCAACAATTCATCAATAATTCATTGTGTATCGTTATTTATGTAGAATACACAATAAAATTGGTATTGAATGTTTAGCAC
Source organism: Viscum album (assembly GCA_963277665.1). Classification (NCBI taxonomy): domain Eukaryota; kingdom Viridiplantae; phylum Streptophyta; class Magnoliopsida; order Santalales; family Viscaceae; genus Viscum; species Viscum album. Next base: position 385,075,227 of record OY728148.1, on the reverse strand, counting down.
TTTTTGTGAAATGAAAATATATATAAATTTAATGATATGTTTCCTCGATATTCCCAATTTATAATTTATTAAATTGATTTATTGTTTCTTTAAAATTTAATTATATAAAAAATAATTATGTTTTCCACAAATAATTATCATTTATTTTTACATGATAATATATTATGGAAATATGGGTTTTGATTTAATTATTTGAATGTGTGCTCTAAAAGAATAATTATTATTATTCATAATTTATAGTAATTTTCTTTATAGAGACATATTTTTCGATGTAAAAAATCAATAAATATTTTAGATTATTGGGTATTTTGTCCTTATTTTTTTAATGATAAATTTTTTATTTTCAATATTCTTCAAATATCAAATAAAATTATTATTTCAAATAGAAATGAAATATCCAAAGAAAATATTTTTTTTGTGAGGTATTTTATGTTTGGGACATTCATTTAATGGATCCCTTTCCACCATTTAATGGTAATTTTTATATTGATATTGTGTTAACTATACACATAGGTGAGTGTATGGCCAAGCTATTAGAATATATGATGTTATAAGCCTTTTTTAAATTTTTTATAAAAAATTATTTTCTATAATTGACCTCTAAAATAAATATCTAGTTATTTAGTAACAAAATTTAATCATGAAACACATATTAATTTATTTAATATATAAATAGTTTCCCATGAAACATCTAATACATCGTATAGAGTTAATTTCTACGTGATGAATATTTATTTATATTTTTATTACTTTAATGTTATTAAATTTATTAGTAACTTATATAATCAATTCATTTATATAAGTATATTTCATTATTTAACATTATATCCTTTTTAAAATAAATTATTCTTGTTTTTTTCCAAGATTTATTAATTATTTATGAATATATTTGAGACTCTATATCTATCTAGAATAATAATACTACTTAACTTTTAATAGATGGTTGATTTTCATTACATATACTCATATTATATCTATTTTTTCAACAATGGATGTGTTTTTACGTATTTTTCCTATTATTAATTATTTATTCATTTTTTTCTTTAATCCATCATATATTTTGTAATTTATTGAATCTTCAATTTTTTGTTAATAAATTTTGGATATTTGTAACAATATTAAAAATATAACACTATTAATTTCATGCCATTTTAAATAAAATTTAATGTTTATAGCATGCCTTGTTTGTTTTTGTTATGTTGATTTTGTTCCAGATTAAATATTGTTATTTAGTAGTGGGAACATTAAATAAGGTAAATATGGTAGATGTACTATATTTATCCTTCCTTATATATTTTATTTACATATTTATTAACTTATTATAGGGTTTTAGAATTAATAAAATGGGTAAACCTTTCACCTTTCTCAATGAAGAAAATTTGGAAACATCATTTTTATATATTTCTCTTGAAAAATCATTTTATTGTTTATTTTTGTAGTATGTTTTACATTTTTAATTAATCTAAAAATTAATTTTTGAAATTAACATTTATATTATTTCTTTAAAATATAATGTAAAATGATCTCTTAATCCCATTATGGGTGGTATAATATTTTTTATTTTATAGGTAAGTTCTTAAAAAAAGTAATGATATTTTAATAATAATTCAAATTTTTTCTTCAATCATAATTTTATGTCTATTTATACTGAAGATAAACATAAGGATAATTATTGAGTTGTGTGTGTGTTTTTTGATGGACAAAATATATTATTTTAGTAAAATATGGAAAAAATGATAAATACGGTTCAATTATTTTCAACAATCTCAATTTAAATCAATCTATTTAAAAATGAAATCAATTATTCATAAAAAATAGTTAAAATTTAGCGAAAATGATAATTTATTAATGATAACTTTATTTGATAGAAGAAATAAATTTTTTATATTTTTTCATTTTTTTATATCAATTATTTATTTTTGTGATTATTTTATAATATTATTGAGTATGTCGGACTTATAGCCTGATGAAATTACTAATCCGAAGACTGAGGGATTTAATGATTCTCATTTTATTATTTATTAATATTTTTTAAATATAATTACTAGATTCAAAAGAAAATTATATTTTATAATTATGTCTTTATAGATTTACATATCTTTGTACAAATGTAAATATTGTTTAATAAAATTAAATATTATTACAAATTTTAACATTAAATATTATTTTTCAAATAATCTTAATCATACAGTAATTATTATTCATTTTTATATATTATTTTATTTCTCATGTTTTATATATATTATGTTTTTATAATATATGTATTATGTATTATAATTAGTTTAGATTAATATGAAGGAATTATCTGAATCCATGCTTAATAATGTATCGATTTAATATTAATACTATATATCTATAAATTTATTTTATATTAAATATATTATATTTTATTTCAGGATTACCATGACATGTGAATCATTTAATATTTAAATTGGATAACTCCTTATATTGTCAGAATAAATACCATATGATTTCTTGTTTGAGATATAAATAGGGGGAGGTCAACTCTCATAAGGTTACAATAAGATGATTGCATACAAAGTATCATTGAAATTGTTCCCACATCATGTCAACAGAAAATGATGGTTATAACATTGGAATAAAAAGGCCCTGAATGTGACTAAATTTAAATCATAAGTTATATTAAATAAATGGAAATGAACATACAACATGTTATTAAACAAGAAGAAATTTTCATTTCTTGAGATTAATTACTGCACTAATGAAGATTACGATGATTAATGTGTCTCTCACATTAATTTAAATAGATGATATAGAAGATGGAATCAAACCTATTGATGATAATTTACATTATTTAAATATATCATGAGATAAAAAAATACCATATACATAGACTTTTTTAGGTCGTAGATCAACTAATTCAACATCAAACTCAACAATCCAACTAGAATCTTATGGATCGTGTTAGGTTAAAGAAAATAATAATTATTAGAGGGATATATAGGGATTGTACTCAATAAATTATTCAAGATCTAATACTGGAGAGTTATTGAAAATATCGAAATAGATGATAAGATTTTATAAGAATAATGGTTTCAAATAATAGTCAATTAAATAGATGAGTGTTTGAAGAATAAGTTTCCATGGTTGATTTTCAGTTTTTTATAACTAAATGAAACATGTTTAGTCTATGTTGAACATGAATTTGGATGTAAATGATATTACTGAACCATAATTAGTTCTGGTGGGAATTATTCTTTGTTGATTCTAGTTTCAATTTGGGAGGTATCTTGTCACATGTCTGAGATGCATCATCAAATTCCACTATTTTAAATTTCCCAAGTCCAATAATTTATTCATTATTTCTTCCGGTCCATGTATTCATATTGGGTTTTATATTTATTTATTATCATAGTATTTATTCCACTATAGATGTAGTATGTTTTCATTAATAAGTTTCAATATTTCTAATTGAAAGATGATTTAAAATTTATAATGAATAATATAAATAATTCCGTCAATTTTTGACCTAGTATAATATTATTATATAATCTATTAATGTTGCTATTTTCTTATACTCTTAAAATTCATGATTCTAATAACATTCTATATTTTTTCGTAAATATGATGTGAATAATTGTTTTCTATTGTACATATAAATTTTTTCATGTTAATAATTGAAAAATAACTATTATCTACTTCTTATATAATCATCTATCATTATATATTAAAAATATTCACCATTATTTTATATAATTCAAGAATCCAAACATTGAATTGAACATTTTTTTTGTGAAAATTCATACTTGTCAGTATGAATTGAGGGTGTGATTCATTATTTGGGGTTTCAGAAGTGTTTAATAATTATTTAAAATTTCATTTTTGTTGATCATATTTAGGAACACATAAATTTCTAATAAATTATTAAAATATTATTCATTTAATTACCCGTGTATTATATGATATCATTCCATTGAATTAATGATAATTTTTTATCACTAAATATTGGATTAATGGATTGATGATTAAATCATCAAATCTAGTTAGATTATGTGGAATTAAGTTCATTTTTTCATCATATATATTTCCAAACATGATTAATTTTTACATATATGAAACTTTAAAATGAATAAAATACATTATTTATTAAATAAAACAAAAATATTGTGCCTTATATTCAATTAATCAGTTTTATAAAAAATAAAAAACTAATTTTGACTCAGAGTAAGAAGTTTTTTATAGTTACAATGGCATTAAAATTAATTTATGTCTGAGAAATGTTAAATAAAACATTTATAACACATCAAAATTATTTATCCCCTAAAATACTATTAAAAATACCACACATCGAATAATATTGGTTTGGTAAGAGCGTCGACATTGATGGTGTTGACACCATTGGTGAATCCATGAGTCACTAATTTCTTGAGATTGTGTCTCCAATATAAAAGGTAATTATAATTGTATTCATATTTCCATAATTTAGGAACCTATAATAATGTTTCAAACATATTTATATTAGATGATGGATTCATGGTTATTCTGACATATGTATGTGGTGGATTTAGTGTACAATGAGTGAATGGATATATCAAATCATTCATTAATGTGACATTATTTCAAATAGATGTATGGAATTTTAACTTCTCTCTTATACATCTTGAATAAAAAATTATAATTTTTTAATTTAATAATTAGTAATTTTAATGATTCCTTTTAATTAAAGAATTATTGAATATATAAGATGGTTAATAGGAATAGAATAATGAAATTAACATTTAATAATAATGTAATTAAAATTATGATACATGAGATAAATAATGTGGGATGAATTTATATAAATAAAGTATGTCAGACTATATGTAGAATGGATATTTATTTGGTGGAATAAACTCATTGGAATATTTTATTTTCATATTGTATTAGGGGATTTGTTTATTGAATGAAGAATATATTTTTATTTGATAACATTCTCTCCATTATGGGTGTTTTTAATATGATATAAATCAATTAATTATAGAGATTATATTGCAATGAGGTAGACAGGGTTTTTATTACATACAATGTTTTTTTATTCAAAGTTAGAGTATTTTTTTATGTTATTTTGATTAATAATGATATTATATTGAATATGGGATAGATTTATGATGCCATTATTATCAATTTTTTACATTTTAGAGAGGTTTGAGTAATGTGACTATGTTATTTTTGATTATATTAATTGATATGGATAACAATATGATATTGTTGTTTTATCTTTGAATTTTAGGAAAACATATATGAAAAGTTATATGCGGATAATGGATGGATGTTTTGTTCCCTTCAATTTAAGTGTTATGATGGATTTAATATTCACAATGTATTATATAGATGATGGATTTTTTATTTCCACAATATATACATTTGTTGTTATCATAGATTTATCATAATATAATAGTTTAGTTTTTAGATTCACGGTCATTATTATTGTAGTATGTGTCTGTTTAGAGATATTGAATACAAATGGACTAGAGGGAGGGAGTTAATTCAACAGAAAATATTAAATAGTTGGTTTAATAATAAATGTATATTTGAAAATTTAATTTTAAAAATAAAAATAAATGAAAGAACACATATAATTTTTATACTATTTTTTTAATTGTTGATGTAGTTTAAAATTAAACATCAATACACTGTAATAGATTTTTTTTCACTACCTGATTTTACAGGTTAAACCTAAATCAATAAAATGTGTTCCTTTTCAAGTGGATATATAATAAAAATCATATTGTAACTATTGTGCTGGGAGACACACCCCATGAATTTTTTTTGAGTAAGCTTTATCAAATAATTTCTTTCATAATTTTTATAGTCACTACCCGAATGTCAAAAAATTTAGAAATATGTTTTTATAACACAAATCGGGACAATTGTTTTGTATATGAAACGCATGCACCAATGATAAGACATAAATAATGAAATCATATGTATTAGAAATGAATAAATTATAGACTATATTAATAAAGATAATTTATGTTAATAAAGTTGATAAAAATCTTGAGGTTTTCCTATAATGATTCTGATAAAATATTCTAGGTTTTAATAGTTTTCAAAGATGTTGTTATTACAAAATTAAAATCCGATATAGTATATGAAAACCTGTTGACATTGGAATTTTTTTTACAACAAATAAATGTTAATATAAATGACTTTTTGTTCTAAAATATTCATATTATCGTAAAAGTTTTTATTTCAATGTGCCTAAAATAAATTTAATAAGATCTATAAAAAACACAAGACAATCTCTAATAACGTAAAATAATTCAAAATCAAATAAAATAGAATTATTATAGAGGTATAGAATATTATTTCTCCCTAATAGTCATCGACACTCAAATGATAGTGTCAAACTCAAACTGATTTGAATTCACCCTTAAACAGATCTAAATATCATTGTAATAATTGGTTAGTAAAATAACTTAAATATTTTATAGTTTATTTCAGTAAAATACCAATTTTTTTTTGAAAAATACCATCTATATTTATTCAGTTTCATAATTATTCAACAAATAGCATTACATATTATAAAATAAAATCTATTATGTTTTATGAAAATAATTTTTAATTATGAAATTAAAAAGAAAATATACTCTTTAAATATATATATATGTATATGTATATGTAAATATACAAAATATAATAATGTTGTATATAAAAAAATATTGAGTAAGATAAATATTTTAGTAACAAATTATTATAATTATAATCGAACACTTCCTAACTTATTTAATTTTAATATGAATTTATAATAAAAATAAAATTTTATAAAGATTTAATATTAAATTGATGTTTTCTAGATGTCATAATATATGAAAAATATGAGAATGATGAAAATTTTGATAATTTAAAATATATTTATTTTAATGAAATAACTATGGGAAGACGTTTTCATTCGATGTAATTATCATTAATTATTAACATAATAAATGAAAATTAGTCATGAAATATATCCATATAACATGTGGTCAATCTATTGATTCTACATAAAAAAATATAGAGATCGATGAAACTATCACAATATTTTTTGGGTATTCATGGGGAATTTTAAATTTATTTTGTATTGTTAGTTCAAATATAGTCAGTAAATTATAACATCATAAAAGTTTAATGCTTAGTCTTCAGGCATTCTATATCATTTCACTTTATGGTACTGATGAGTATGATGATTTATGATTTATCACATTAGATATATTCATCAAGGAGTATTTTGGTGTATATTATGAAGATCGTAAGTGATCATCCACTATGTAGGGAGATGTTGTATGACCTGATTGGCTACTATTCGACTTCTATGTAACACATGAAATGTGAAATACTATTATAGACAAATATCTCATCTTCTTTTACTCAGGTATTAGCATCAAAATGTATCATTTGGTATCTCCAATTCAATTTCTACCATTTTGTGCATAGAATATTTAATCATAATGGAAGAATCCTGGTGAAAATATGTTTTCATTTAAAAACCATTATATCAAAAGGTTGAAGGCTTCAAATTAGATATCACCAAAATATCTCAAAACTCAAGGAAATCATTAGGCATCATAGAAGGATAAGAGTACTCGTAGATGATTCATAATGAAATGATTGATGAATGATATTTAAAATATATGATAAGATATATATATACGCTCTTCAATGTTATAAGAAAAATTTTAGAATATTGAGATAAGTTATATATCAAAATGTTTGGTCAATTTTTCGACATATTAAATAGAAAAATAAAAATTATTTGATGTTTATTTTAATTTATATATTGTATAACAATTTTAAAAAATAAAATAAATATTCATTCTGACATATGTATGTCTAAATATATTTCAAAAATATTATAAATATTATTATGGAATATACCGCATTATTTGAATAACAGTACGTACCATATCTTAGATCTATAATTTTTATTTAATAACAGTATGTACCATATTATGAAAATATTAAATCTGGATAAATTTTGTAGTAGATCATCTCATTTTCAAGAGAACTCAAAATAAAATTTTATGCATCATTGTTGTTGAATTAAATATAGATAAATTATTTTTATATAAAAAATAAAAAGTGATATACAGTTTAGATAAAAGTAAGTCAACTTTACATGGCACAACTAATGATAACTAAAAATAACAAACTGTTGTGAAACTAAAACAAAACATAAAGATAAAAAATTGATGAAAACATGCCACTGATTCAATCATATTCATCATTGAATGAATTAAAGAAAATTATCATTATTTTTATTAAATGAGAGATTACAAATTCCTAAATTTATATCTCGTATTATAATAAAAATATTCACAACCTATAAAACTGATATATATCCATTATTATTAACATGTAATAAAACATTTTGTGATTAATTGAAATATTGAAAACATAAAATATAGATAAACTATAAAAAACACCCATAAAAATACAAATTTCTGAAAAAATAATAATTTAAACAAAATATTATTGAATTATCCCACTTCCTGTTCTTTAATATATAATATTATCAATAGTGGAATATGAAATATTTTCAATGGGTCATTTGTGATGAGAACCCATCACAAATTACCCCATGAAAAAAGCATGTTGAAAAATGATTCTTTTGTGATAGGTCATCCAAAATTTTCTTTTCAATGAGTAAATCATCCAACATAAAAATATTTTACGATATATATATCTAATCATTTGTGATGATAATAAAAATATACCAGATAAAATTTATAAATATTTAGAAAATATTAATATAAATAATAAATAAAATATTAATAATAATAAAATGATATATATTGAACTATAGACATCTGAATTATAAAATATTATAGAAAATATATTCATAAAAATAATTATAGTGATAAATATGTTGAGTCAATAAGGTTTTCCTTATGACTTTTCCATTCCTTTTTGTTTTGAAAATCACAAACACCTTATCTTTAAGAAAATTGCTTTCTTAAGGGAAATTGCTTTTATAAGGAAAATTGCTTTCTTAAGGAAAATGGCTTTCTTATGGAAAATCGCTTTTATAAGAAAAATTATCCTTATCACATTTTCATCCATATTTTTCTTAAGTATGAGATTCAGATTCATTTTCTCGGAATCATTGAAACTTTGATATAAAGCATTCTGTTTTAGGGTTCGGATTCTGGACAATAACTATAAGGAAGTTTCATTCCGAATTCCGGATATGAACTCTGACTAAGTTTTATTCCAGATTCAGGATACGAATTCTAAAGAAGAATTCTAATTACGAATTCTAATGAAGAAATCCCATTCTGAATTCTCATTACGAATTCCAATGAAGAATTCCCATTACGAATTCTAATGAAGAAATCTCATTCCGAATTCCCATTACGAATTCTGATGAAGAATTCCCATTACGAATTCTGAAGAAGAATTCTCATTACGAATTCTGAAGAGGAATTCTCATTACGAATTCCGATGATGAATTCTCATTACGATTTCTGATGACGAATTCCTATTCCGAATTCTCATTCCGAATTCACCTATTAAACAGAATCTGATTATCTTTGTTTTATACACTATGAATTTATTCACTCCGAACCTTCACTCCGAAGTTTTCATACCAAACTTTTATGTTAAGAATTAAAACGATGTCGTACATTCTACACTTGTTTTGTTATAAAACAATGTCGTCTGTTTTGTTATAAACTAACCGTTGTCTAAGTGACACGTGTACAGGTCCCTCCGATCTTTAAGGAAAATATGACCGTTGGAGAAGGAGCCGACCTTACCTATAAATAGGAGCTCATTTGAAAGAGCTCGGAACTGATGACAGATGAACAACTTGGTTTTGTGCATACATGTTGTTGAAGTGATTTCTAGAGAGAGAGGCTCTTATTAACACTCAAAGCTTTGTGCGACTCCGAATGTTGGTGATTACATTCGAGGGATTCTGGGGATAGAAAGACAGAGGTGCCGACTACCTTGAAGTTCGAGGGTTTCCTTCCTAAGGAAGACAGAGGTTGCCAACTACCTTGAAGTTGAGGGCTTGCGGGGATAGCAAGACAGAGACTCCGATCTTCATATCGAGGGCTTACCCTGGTGTGGGTAAGACAGACATGCTTGAAAGTATAAATCAATTGACCTTTATCCAAGGTTGTTGGATACCCTTCTCTTTGGGTTAAAAGACTTATATCCTATTACTTATAGTTTTACTACTTGTTTATATTCCGCTGCAATTTGTATCTTAAGGAAAGTATAACTTTCTTATACTTCCTTAATTACTCTGATTCATTTAGATTCTATACGCTTTAAGGTAGAATCTCATATTGTAACTTTCATTAAGTTTCAAATTCCAGAACCATATTTCCGGAATCCACTTTCGGAATCTTATTTCAATTTTGTATTCGGTAGTAGAGGTGTTGTGAATTTACTTAGTTTAACTTTGTTAAACTTAGCCCTTTCCTTTGCTTAAGGAAAACATAGTTAATCGTAACTAACTTTAAAGGTTCCAAAGGAATTTTTAAAGTATACAATTAACCCCCCTCTTGTATATTGAGAATCTCATACTATATTTCGATCCTACAAAATACGTCAATAAATACATCAAGAACTAAGGGGGGGATAGTCTTCAAGGGGATGTGGTGGAGGGATCTCTAACCCCTTACCAACCATAATGTATCACATATACCACATCATCTTCTCATGCTACTACTTCTACGATAGATGCTCCTCCACCATCTACTATTGCTACTATCATTAAAGATCTTACCACTACCTAGTAATGGAATAGTTATCCCCATTACAAGATCACTGATTCTCTACATACTCATTAATTGATGATGATGACTCTCAATAATCTTCCCTCAAAAAATATGATGACCCAATAATAGTACCATATTATCTACCATGAGTCAATCATGAAATGACACCAATAACTCATATGTTATATAAATTATATGATGTAACCTAAATCCATGTTGCTTCATAAATACAAAATTCACTAGTGGCTTTATCCACAGTCTCATCCTGTCTATCTCAACATGCATGAGAAGTCACGACCTCATTTGACGCCTTCACATTTAATTTTAAATTAAAATAGTTAAAGATTATTGTTTTTGTAGTTAATGAATTAGAATTTGTTTTCCTTAACCCAATAAAATAAGAGTTTATAGTTAATATAACACATACCATAGGATCTATTTATATCTTGTTTTTTTCCTCCATAAATAATATATCAATTGGAAATTAAATAAAAAATAACATTTTATATCATAATATAATATAAAATTAATTGTTTCATTAATATATCAAATAATTTTATAATTAAATAATATATTATATTATTTATGAATATATTTAAATAATACATATAAAAACACTAAAAAATAACATGTTTAGTATCATTAATATAAAAAAATCAAATCTATTCATTAAACATTTAAAAATATATAGTTTTACCAAAAATATCTAAATCTAATTTACAAATAAGAATCATTGGGTGTTTAAATATTTCACCTGAATCAAAGCCAAAATAATAAATGAAATCTTTAGTATATTTATATTATTTTTGGAATATTGAAACATATCAAGAAATAATTTGAAGGAAAAGGAATAATTTACCATCACCCATTAAACTCATATAAAATTAAATTTCTAGAAAATTAGAAAATTCCTTACTAATTAATTTACATCATCATCCAAAAATAGTGTCACCAGTATAAATTTAAAAAATTCAAATATCATTTTAAATCACTGTAATGAAATCTTATGATCAACTCTACTTTTAGTTAGACCATTTTCTTAAAAAGATAATATTTTTATACCATACTGATAGGAAGGTTTTTCATTAATAACATATAATTATTTTGATATATTATAAAAATAAATAATAAATTTATATTTTTCAAATTTTTGTTGTTTTGTTAAATAAGATCCATCATAAATACAAAAATTAATAAAAATTTGAAAATTTATTTGATAAAAACAAATCCATGATGAGATAAATAATTTAGTATAATTATAATTAATTCCCTTCTAGACACTTTTTTAATAGATTCCACCAAATGTAAACCTTATTATTGATAATAAATTACAGCAGTATGTAGATATATTTTTATAAAAATTGGATATAAATAATCCATTTTATTTATAATTAACCATTTAGTCCCAATAATATCATTTTCTTAGAGGGGAATAACTAATTTATATTAAAAATATCATGGAAATTTATTGAGTTACTGTTGATTAGAAATAATACAATTCGCTATATTCATAAAAATAAAATATTATAAACACAATACAAAAATTATCAATTATAAAAAAATGAAAACAAACATTTATTATTTTTTATTTCTAGAATAAACATTACCAATATAATTATCAACATGGTGGTCATTTTGAATGTTCTATGAATTAATACAATATTGAGAAGGAGTATGATTCCCATTATCAATGACCCATTAATTATTATTTTTCCACAAAATTGAAATTAAATTATATTATCTTAAAATTATTTTAAAATAGAAACCATTATGAAAACATCTTCATCAAATTATATTTTGAAATTTTCTTCTTGAATAATAGTTTTTTTATTATAAATAGTAACGGAATAACTTTTATAGAATACTACTAAAAAATAACTTCATAAATTTTATAAGTTAATTTCTCAAGTATATTATCAGTATATTTGTTAAAATATTGAAATAAAAAAATAAATTAAACAGTATTTGTATTTTTTCATTTTAGAAATTCATAATGGGTTTTTTATAAAAAACAACTTATTACAACCATATTAAAATAATATTTTTATTAATAGATTATACCCCAATATATTTTGATAAAATATAATCATGTAATTTATTAATATCCATTTCAATAATCATTTTATATTTCAATTCCCAAACACCACTTTTTGGGTTCTCTTGGAGTTTAATAATTTGGAAAATTACCATTTTTTTAAAAAAATGAGAATTAGAATCATAAAATTCAAATAAATTATAAAAAATTTAAATTTATTACATAAATTGTTTGATATTGAAATAACATGTAAATTGAAATAAATCTAGATAAATTAACACTTTTATGACACAAAATATAAATACATGTAAATTTAAAAATGATTGCAACTATCATAAAAACCCAATTTCGTACCTGCTATAAAGAAATATAAATAAAACCAAACAATTATAAATAAATATGTTCTAATAGTAAAAAATTTATATATTATTTAGGATATTTAATCAAAAAGTTATACTATTTATCATTTAATCAACAATCAAATGTAAAATTTAATGAAAATTTTAAATAGGGTAGCTACTACACAAGTACTTTATTTTATAATTTTTGTAACAATAAAAAGGTCACATATCATATCGCATGATTCCAGGAGAAATAATTTATTTGTATATTACAATGAAACTATACATTACAATTACTTCACTCAATATAATATAATAGAAATTCTCTTTTTTTAGATAAAATAAAATATTTGAATTTTGGAAAACTAATAATTAGTTATCTTTATATTAACAAAAAATCTTTCATCACATTATTGTAATATCCTAATTATGTTATGTTTCAAAACATGAATATATAAAGATATTTAAATTCAAATAATATTAGAATAATTACTTCACAAAATACCTTTATCATTCTTTTTTGAGTTATCATCGAATGACATTGATCTTAGATCATAATTAATTATTTGATAAAAATATTAATAGATATCCATATATATTTATGGGGAACCATATGTCTATGTACCATGTATCAATTACAATATTAATGTATTTCCTCTAAAAATGCTAATAATATATAATTATTTATATTCAATAAATATTCTGTTAAAATTGGTTTGAAAGTGGATTCTTTATTACCCATATTGATTTTAATAAATTATTGATGGTTAATATAGATTAAATTATATTTTCATTGATTTTTTCACAATATAAAATATTTTAAGGATGTAAAAAATAAAATTTATTAAAATAATTCCCATACATACAGTATTTAATGATTATTACATTTGATATGCATCCTTTAAAAAAATTAAACATTTTCTTGAATATCATAACAATTTATTTATTATTTCTAAATAAACTTCTGTAACTATTTGGATTCATAATTGAAATAATTTTATAATAAGTTTATATTCCTTTAAAAAAGTATATAATATTTATTTTAATCCAATAATATATTTTAAATTTCCAGTGAAATTTTTCTTAATACACAATATAAATTATTTTTAAAATTTTAAGAAGAAATATTATTTTTAAATACACAATTTTCTTCATTCAGTTTGTTATTTGGATTTTGATGTTCCCTATATTCAATTTTTTATATTTTCCAAAAATTAATAATACCAAAAACATCATTATGATAATTTTTATTATGGATAATAAATTCATCGAGATTAGGGTTTTTAGATTAATAATAACAAGAAATAATATTAGAATAACTGCTAATATCATCGTACATTGATCCATCATGAAATGATACCCATTTATATTTGTGGTTTTATCACATTAATTGGATTCTCATATACAATAACAAATTATTTATCTTCATAAAGTTTTTCTTTTTGTTTCTATTCATTGTTGTAACAACCTGCCACTTCTCATTGGCTTGAGAGGGTGGAGGAATGCTATTTGGGACTAAGAAACATTCACAAGGCATCAAAGGAGGGAAATAAATGTAGGGGGCTTCAAGAATAAATTGGGGAACAATTTTACCTTGATATTAAACCATGAAACCAAGAAATACACTAAAAACAATCTACATAATGCATATAAATGAAAAAACCAAATCCATGAATTACCAAAAGAAAACCAACTAATCTATAACAATCCCAAGTGCCAAATACAACAAACAAAAAACTAGAGTACCAAGAAGACGACTGCAACATGACTCTAAAAGAAGTAGGGCACCATCCATAGCTTCACACCAAGCTCAATACTCCATGAGACACAACATAATTAAAGGATAATGTCAAAATGCAAGAAAAATAAGATGCTTTACTCTTATCTATGACATGGGATTCAAAATCTATAAATGCACTTATGTTTCAAAGCAGAGGGTGTAGTCAAATACTCTGTATATTTCCCCAAATTACATTCCCACACATTCCACTATGATGAAACCATTAGCTCATTTATATAAAATAGTTTATATAAAAAATTCAATAGTACAACTACGTACAACAAGACAAAAACTCATATACCAATCCATTTACCCCCAAATGCTCAAAAAATAAAATAAATCCAATCAATCAGGCCAAAAGACATTTTATCATTTCACCTCTCAACAAAAAATTACATCTTTCACGAGAACAAAAATAAATAAACCAAAATGGTCAAGATTCTGTCCAACTCGTTCATCACATTTCCACCAAGTGGTAATTCTTTCCCATTTATCCATTTATGGTGGCCCTTCTGTCCAATATCCATAACCATTTCTTATTTCTAATTACCATCCACTTCCACATAATACACACAAGATGGAACACTTAATCAACCAACAGGAACTTATAACCAAGGCCACACAGAAGCAAACCATCATTACCATCACATGCCAATTCACATTAAATAATATCCCATTTATTTCAAACACCATTTAACCAAATTTTCTTTTTTTATGGTTTGGGGCCAAAGCCTCAATTTATTATTATTAAAGAAAAGACATCTTTAGAGCGTAGAGGGAGACCCAATACATAGTCTAAGGTCCGAAGGCCTAGTGTCTTGAATACAAGGCTAGAAAGCCTATTATTTGGCCCAGAGGACCCTCTATGAACATTACTGCTATAGTACTCCCCAACAGCTACAACACCTGGTACATTACCCGCCACCGCTATAGTACCCTGCTACAATTCCTCCACCGCTATAGTGCTTCCGCCGATACAGTTCCACCACTGCTACAGTGTCTGCTAGAGTGCCCTGCTACAGTGCCCTGATACAGTACCCCAGAAATTCATGCCTTCCCAGATTTGAACCCGAGACTTTTGGATGCCAAGCTGGAGCCTGTACCACTTGGGTATACGAATGTTGGCATCCTTTTATCCAAATTTTCATTCCCATATACATTTCAATAATCGAAATATTTATTTAAAACAATCGTTCAAAAAAAATTCTAATCAACCACTAACATTTTTAAAATCATTGTTTTAAAATAACACATCATGACCCTTTTTGAAACAATAACCAAATTTCTTTTAAATCCACCAAATCACCACCAATTGGGTTTCCAACAATATTCACAATAAATTATCATATTTAATTCCAAAAAAAATTATTTCTACCAAAAAATATTGTTCTAAACATGTGGAGTCAAGGAGGAAGCCACCTACCATTAGGGTTCTAGCTAAGTCAACCCCCATGTAACTGCACCCCAATTCTGGAAAACTCACCACTGAAACTACTCTAGTTCTTCTTAACTAACATCCAAAATCCATAAAGTAAACACCCAAGGAAACCGAAACCCTAGATCTACACACAACAGGTGTAGATCTAGATACCGAGAGAGAGGTAGATGTTGATCTATTCTAAAACACAATGAACTATGAGGGATGTATTACCCTAGAATAACTGCCTTTAGTCCAAAAAAAAACCAATTTTATTTTCTTCTAAAACCTGTGTTAGTGCACCTTAATCCTTTTATAACCCATTACCTTGAGTGAGGCATGAGTGGAAGTTGTTTGGAGTGAAATGAAATAACCCTAAGGGAACCTGGACTAAAAAAACCCACTATTAAGTGACTGCATGGTCAGCCCGCATACATTAAAAAACTATGTGCTAACCATTCAAAAAAAAATCCCCAACAAAAGGGATATACATGGTTGACTCACGTAGTTTGGAAAAACATTCATAGGTTTTGTGAATCCCACTATCTCTCCCTTCTAGGTTTTCATGAGAATCAGAATGGTTTTCCCTAATAGTGGTTAAACTGTGCACCCTTAGAAAAGCCTCCAAACATATTCAAAACCATTCAAACACTCATATACTCTTCTCAAATCATCCCAAGGACATTAATAAAATCGAAAACCCTGCATTACTCAATATGGGGGGTGAAACATTCTATCCATAGTTTAAAATTCTGTCATTGGAATGTAGGGAACTATCAATAAGTTGAATGTGATCGGGCTATTGCTTGGCCATCTAATTCTCCCGTTCACAAGTTTTATTTTGAATATGACCATGCTAACACAAAAAATAAACTAAAGTTATTTTTTCACGATTAAATAATTTCCATTTACTATCCACAATCCGTATTAGCATGTGCCCCAATGAAGCATCTTGTTCCATCTCAACATGATCCCAACGAATCACACGGTCGTGATCTGGATGATATGACTTCAACTAAGACACATGAAACACATTGTGCACCAAACTAAACCATGGTGGAAAATAAAATTGATAATCCACTACTTCAATCCGCTCATGTATTTCAAAAGGCACAATATATCATAGAGATAACTTACCCTGAATTCCAAGCCAGTGATGTCCCACACAAGCAGTGTTTCTAAATAGCACATGATCAACCACCTCAAATAAAAACGATAGTAGAAAATGTTACAAATACAATTTATGATGACATTGATCTATCTCCATCCTCTTCAAGATCATCTTGTAATTTCCCATTGTCTCTTGGGAAAGGCTTATCAGATCATCAATGTCGTTCCAGTTTCCACCAAACATAGTGGAGAACAACACAAACGCCCATACAAAGCCTCGAAAAAATCCATATGTATCAAATCCTGATAACTATTATTATAGGATAAATCCACCAATGGTATGTGATACTCCCATAATCCACCAAAATCCATTGCACGAGAACTTAACTTATCGTTCACGGTAGGTATCTTCCATAAGGATTGGCCATCCTTATGAGGATGATACGTCATGATAATTGTCAACTAGGTCCCATGGGATTTATGAAAGTATTTCAAAAAATGAGATGTGAACCTTAGATATTTATCTAATACAATCGAAACTAGAATCTTGTGCCTATTTACAACATATCAGATAGATATTTTTGATAGGTCATTCACCATATGCGATTCACTATCCAGGATGAATGGGGTTGACATGGTGAGCTGATTCAAAATCAATCATATGGCATGTTACTACCGGACCATTCATTGGAGACACATCACCAAATCCATTTATATTTTCATCCATTTACACTCTGGAATAGGGAATGACTACAAAATTCCAGCTAGCTAATGATGCCCTACATTGAACTACTAATATGTCAAGCATCAAAAAACAAACTCGGCCACATCCCTTTTCATACCAACCCACCAAAACTGAAAATTCAATTCCTTATTATTTTGTGGAATTCTAGGATGGTCCACCCACCTAGAATGGTGATAATTCCTGATAATATCCTCTTGAAAATACACTGGTACCACCATCCAATTATGAAAACACAATACTGAATTCCCATTCAGTTTCATGTTCTCAAAGATCTCACCACCCTTCGGTTTCAACCCCATCACCAAACACATGGAATCCAATGATTGTGCTTTTTTAAACAAACAATTCTATTCAAGAACCAAAAAATTCAAAATGGAGACCATTGTTCAACCCTGGCCCTCACATACCAACCACATGTCGGCTATGACCGTCATCAAATACCACTGATCCTAGGCATGTTTCACAACTTGTGGATATTATTTCCTACTTAATGCATCTGGAACCTAATTTCTCTTACCCAATGTATAAATTAAGTATAAATCAAACATTTGGATATATTTCATTGATCTAATTTTCCTCAGGTTCGAATCACATTAATTAATTTATGATTTATGATATTATGGTTGATAAAAACAGTGAATTATTTAAAAAACTGACAATAACGCCACAGTTTAAAAGCATGGACCACTATTTCCAACTCCAAAGCATGTGTTGGTTAGTTCTTCTCTTGCACCCTCAACTACTGGGATCAATATGAAACCACATTATCCCCTTACATGAGACCACAAACCAACCCTTCTCTTGATGTATCATAATAAAAAAAAGTACCCTTTCCCTAGTTTGGAAGAAACCATGATTTGTGCTGATGTATGGTGAACCTTTGTCACTTCAATGAATTTATAGCACCGCTCATCCCATTTAAATGGGGTACTCTTCCTTTTCATGTCTATCTTTGGTGAAGCGAGTCCTGAAAAATTAAGAAAAAAATTTTCTAATACAAACCTAGACCAAGGGAACTCTCAATCTCGATAACATAATTTGGAGGTTCTCATAAAATAACAGCCTCTATATTTTTTGGATCAACTAAAACCCCCTATAATAAATAACATGTCCAATGAAACAAACTTCTAGTATCCAAAAGTCACACTTTAACAATTTGGCATAGAACTGATGATCCCTCATAGTCCCAAACACGATCTCCATGTGCTTCTCATGCTCTACCATGGTCCTCGAATACACTAGTATAGCATCAAAAAAATACCAACACAAAATAATATGGATATCTATGAAATATCGAATTCATCAATTCCATGAACACCATTGGTGAAATCTTTAGACCAAATGGAATAACCACATACATGTAATGTCCATATTTACTTCTGAAATTTATTTTCGTGATATACTCCTTCCTTACATGCAATTTTTGATATCTTGAACTCATGTCAATCTTGGAGAACCACTGAGCTGCCCTAAAGTGGTCAAAAAATAATCAAATCATGGAAGTGGATATATTTTTTTATCATTACCAGATTAAGTCTGTGATAATTAATATTTATCCAAAAATATCCATATACCTTTTTAGTAAACTAATCTTGCGCTTCTAATGGGTACATTTAATTCATAATGAGCCCTTTTATTTCGAAATCTTCCAACCTCACCTTTAATTAATGAAATTTCTTTGGTTCCATTTGGTAAGACAGAAGTGAGATAGGAATGGTCTCTATAAAGAAATCAATCATAAACTCCACATATCTCAAGATAGGAAATGATGGGAATAGATCAAGAAATAAATTTATAAATTTATTTGAAACTCCCTAAGGAAATTTTTTTACAAACCCTACCATTGATTTCAATGAAAACCCTCCAACTGATACAAGATTATGACAAAAATAGGTGCCAAAAAATTTGTTGCACCATCCATTGCACTCATCTCCCATCTAAAGAGATTTCTAATACCTTCCAACATCACAAAAAAACCATTCATGCATAGAAATAGGTGGGGGCCTTGAAAATTTTAATCCAATCTATTCCCAATATTATATCATAAGAATCCATCCCATGCACTGTGAAAAACCACATCAATTTGATTCCTTCCACAAAGAAACAACATCCTCGACATAAGAAGCATTTCTACTCTCTTTGACACAGAAGAGTTTTTTGTTTCAAAATATAAGGAATCATTTTAACATTTAAATCCAAAATATCAATTATGCGAGAAGAAATAATAGAATTTGAAGAACCCATATCCAACAATGATTTCATCATCATTTCATTTAAACAATATTTACCTCACACCAAGGATGTTTCTTTCAAATCAACCAACATAACATAATCAGCTCCAAACAACTACTTTCTTGCCACGCTCAACACATTATTACCCAACTGAGTCATCGTGATATTCAAAGAATCACCATGACCCTCTTTACTCTTTTGTCATGGGGTATTCTGTTTCCCCCATCTTGTCGAGGCATAAGACCCCTACGACCCTTGAGGAGTGTTATAAACACCGGACAATAAAGCATTCTGAAAATAACAATGTTAATGAAACATGTTCTTATAATTATGAAATGCTATGGTTTGTTCTTTATGATCGCTCTTGATGTGTCTCACAGAACCACAATGAAATCACCACGCCTTGGTCTAAGGCTTCAGAATAAGATCCATTGATCCTATTATCGGATTTTAAGTTGTACTCCCATCTTGGAAATTAGTGTCCCTCTTCCGAATGAACCCACCATTTTATTTCCCATTATTTTCAATGGGTACCAATATAATTCCCAATCATGTAGCCCCCAAAAGATCCCACATATCCACCATAGATCGATTTACCATTTCAGTGTAATCATCTATACATATCTTCGCTATCTTGGAACAATTTTTTCTTGTTCAACCCAACTTCAAAATTAAGGCCTTTGCAAATGTACAACATGACACCTCAGGTGAAAACCACACAATGTTCATAAGTATATCCACATAATACATCACTTTAATGTTCTACTACTTAAAACATAATAATTTTGATTTATGAATACATTTGAAACTGTTAGGGTAGACTTGTTTGACAAACAATTCCTCAAAACCCTCCCATGTCACTCCCTGCTCTATCCTAGAATAGACTGATAGCTCCCACCACTGAAGGGAAATATCTTCCAACATGTACATGGATAATAACTAATTCATCTCTTTTAGTGTTCATAATAATTTAAATATCCAATTCATTCTATTCAGCCATGCCTTATCCCTTTTCGGCTCTGAATCCCCCATCGTCGCATTCTTCCTATGAAACTGAACCACACTATTTACATGTTTTGGTTCATCCCATTTATTCCCACATTCCAAAGCATGAGAAACTTTTATTATACTATGCACTAGCTTTTAGTCCACTTAATGCTCATATGAAACCACATTTTCAACAGCTTCCTCTGGTTGTTCTTTATGGTACCTACCAGGTGCCATTTCTATCAACACAAAAAAACCCAAAAGTCCCACTCCCATGGAATGAAAAGATAAACAATTTTCAAATTCCATTACATAACAAAAATAAAAACTCAAATTTACACAACTTCATATTTAACATTTTTCACTATTCTGAAAAGTCAACCATGTTTTAAAAATCAACCCATTTATGAATACAACAAGATTCCATGTTTCAAATCCTTTTGTTTTGATACCCAATATGGACTATCCAAATTTACACATTCATATCACACCATAGATAATTATGACCAAATGATATTTTCATCCTATTGGGAAGTCATTTCTACAATGCTTTCGATGATCATCTAATTTTCTACACCCACAACAATGATATATCTAATGGCTATATGTGTCTCCAAACACTTCTGTACCCAACTTCATGGTGACATGAAGTTTAGTATTGAAGGGTATGTTGGTTCTTATTATGATATACATTCCGTGTTCTGAAGATCCTACACATGGCTACCATTATAAATAAAGGAGTTGGTCAAGAATGAATATCTACACCAAAACCAACAATAAAAACCATGGATTGATCAACTGCGCTCACGTAAAATCCAATGTCTAAACAAACTGATACCACTTGTAACATCCCACCCCATCTCATTTTCTTGAGAGGATAGAGGATTGATATTTTACATTATGAGAATTTTCTAAGGCACCAAAGGTCTGAAATAAATGATGATGGATTCTAGAATAAATTTGGGAATTATTTTCCCATGAGATTCATCCAACCAACCAAACAATACACTTCAAACAAAATACAAGATTACTATCGATAATAAATCCAAAACCATGCATTACCAATAGAAAACCAACTTATCCATACTTATCCCACATTCCAAATTCAACTAACCAAAATCTATAGTAACAAGAAGAATAATAAAAAATGGTTCCAACAGAACCTAAACACCATCAATAGGTCCACAACAAGCTCCATGCACCAAGAACCACAACATCACCAATGTATCCGGTCAAACGTCTCGCTAAATAAGATTCTTTAATCTTACATTTGTCCTAGAATACAACATCTGAAAAATCACCCATTTATCAATTCAGGTTGTGAGTAAAAATACATAATATGTTTTCCCAAAATGAATTCCCTATACATGCCCTTAAGATTAAACTATTAACACATTTAAATAAATTAGTTTATATAAAGAATTCAATAGTGAATCCACATAAAATAAGACAACCAATCCATTTATAATCCATTTCCACCCACATTCTCAAAACACATAGGAAATCCAAAAACCATGGCACATGCAATCTCACTATTTCACATTCACACAAAAAATTGAATCCATTTAGAAACACACAACAAGGAAACCAAAACAGTGGAGCTTCCGCCCAATCCGTTCACTACATTTCCACCTATTAGTACATCCCACCTGCATATCCTTTAATGGTGGCCCTTCAATCGACAATCCATCCTATTTTCTTATAGTGGTACTTCCCTCCCACTTCCACACAATCCACACAATCCATTAAAAATACTCATCCAATAATAACTAAGCACCATGAACACATAAAGGCACACCATCATTCACATCAAATTTTTATTCACTTCATAAAATCAAACATTTATTTAAAAAACCCCTTTAACCAGTTTTCTATTCCCAAACACATATCAATAATCCAAATATTTACATAAAACCATATTTCATGAAACATTTTTCATACTCAAACACTAAATATTTTAAAATCATCCTTCTATAATCACACAAGAATCCACTTTTTGAAACGACAAACCATTTTCCCCAAAATACCCCTATTAAAAAACAATAGGGTTTTCAACAAGATTCACACATCATTATTACAATTAATTTAAAAAAAATTAATTATAGAAAAACCACTAGTTTTAACCAAGTGGGGTTGAGATGGAATCCACCTACCTTTGGGGTTTTGGTGACACTGACCCGCATGAAAACACACTCTGAATCCGGAGAACTCACCACCGAAATCGTCCAAGATCCCCATCCCTAACAACCACAATCCTTAAAATCAGCACCCAATGTAATAAAAACCCTTGATCTATACACAATGAGTGTGTATATAGAAAACTGAGATAGAGGGAGATACCTCGTTGATTTGAATCCAAAACATGTCGAAGAGCACCTCAATCAATTTAGAACCCAAAATCTAGAGTGAATCCAATGTGGGATGAATTTTGGAATGAAATGAGGTAACCTTGATAAAACCTATATTTAAAAACCACACTTTTATGTGGCAGCATGATTATCCGTAATAGTTAAGAAAATCATGCGCTAACCTTGTTCATAACATTTCTCTGAGTGAAGGGTTCTTCGTAGTTGAGTCAGACGGTTTTGGAAAACCGTGCGTTGGATGTGTGAATGCCACTATCTCTCCCTCTAAGGTTTTCTAGGGAACCTGCATGGTTTTCCATAACCGTGATCAAGCTTTGTGCCCATATTAAAGCCTCCAAAATAATTCAAAACCATTCAAAAACCCTCCCAACTTCTTCCCAACTCTTCTCAATCACATTAAACAACAATAAAGGCATAAAAAGGATACATAACACCAAATGTATGTTGTAAAATTATCCACACATAACATAAGAGTTTTGAAACATCATTATAATGTGTTTTATTTTTCTTATTTCAATTATATGTATGATTATCCATATTATATTTTGGAATCCTCTATTTATTTATCATTTTTTGGAAACATTTGAAACGCCCAAACCCTAGATTCCCATCGTCAGTGCATTATTATATATCATTGGCATGATCAAAAAATATAATGTCTGGAAAGGCCGATTAGTTTTGTAGCCATGGAAGTACTAAATACATTAATATGGTTTATATTACATCATAAAATGAAAAAATACAACAACAATGTTTCCATAGACAACACTGATATCTCATAGACTATCCCTGTAGGTCAGTCATAATATACTTCATCGCATCCTGGTAAAAATAAAACATAGAAAGGGGTGATCACAAATGCTCGGTAAGGATAACAATAAAGCAAAAACATTTATAAATGAGAATAAACATTTAAGTTAATGTGTAAGACTAAAACAAAATCATTTTAAACTTGAACATCAGCATAATATGGAAAATATAAAATAAAATAATGAAATTTACATATTCACATGGATATTCTACTAGTTGAATAATCACATTAAATATCAATATCCACTTTCATAGTGACGGAATACATAATTCTAGACATCATAACCACATAGTCATGTCCTTGTTCCAAGACTACAATTAAGAATTTGTCAAGGTCTTGTTCCAAGAAACATGTTTCTCTCATGAGACCTTCTGATGCCTCAAGAAGCTATAGCGGGCTTCTCCCGTCACTTACTATGTCCAATGCATTCCACATATAATTTTTTTGAAACATAACATATATAATCTTATTAAAACTATCATATGAAATGTCTATACTTTATCCACAAACCATGAGTGGTATAAAAATAGAACTTCCACAGTCAAGCATAAATCATTCATTACAAAATGAAAGATTTTATTGTTAATGTTTAACCACAATAAAGAATAATAAAGGATACTGTCATAGATTAAAATAATCATCAAATCAATTTGAGAGAAATATTCTCTTTTTTCTTGAAAACATTTAAAATTAACACTGTTTGTCCAGTTTCCATTTAAAAATAGATTTTTGAATCAAAGTTTCCCATACCACATTGATACTTTTAAATGGAATTTTAATTTTAAAACATTAATTCCCATATAAAAGAAACCTTAAAACCATTTTTAAAACATGGACATTAATGATAGAGATTTAAGAAAATAAATTTTTTAAACATTTAAAATAAAATTTATGTTAGTGTTCTTAACCAAATAAGAGACCATTTAATACAAATAAATTAGTTAAAGACAACTTTATAATATATTGATAATAAATTATATCATGATATACTATGTAAAACAATTGTATATACTCCCAATAAAAATGAATTGGTGCATAACAACAAAGAAGTCTCAAAGGAATGTAAATTGAGATGAAATCACTTATAAAGAGGGTATATTTATGTAAAGGATATATCAATGACATAATTATGTGTGAAAAATATAAATACACTCAATATTATTGGATATTAAGTGTAAATTAATCAGAGTACATTCACACATATTGTTGTAAAAACAACACCAATGACTTGGATGTTTATCTCAATGAATGGAAATTGAGTTTAGATCATGTTTTTATCAATGAGTTGAGAAATATTAAATGTAGTGATTATTTGTATCAAATTTATATCAGCAAAATAGATAGTGTAAATTACTAAATAAATAATAAATAGTGATTACACACATAATATTGTAGTAAAATAATAAATTTTGAATGCATAAATCCCACTGAGTTGAATTTGAAATTTGGAATTCCACTACCGATTTGGTAACTTATGAAACATACAACCCATGAAAGATAGATTGTACAATGAAGATGTAATACCAATAAATTAAACTATATTACACTAAGAATATAATCATGTACAATACATATGCCATAGAAAAGGAAATAGTGGCCAATATAACATGAATCACATGGGTATAAAAACTGAGATGAAGAACCCTAACATCATTGTAATCAATCGAGTCATATGGCCGAAAGTTAATAACCACAAAATTTATAAAATTATAACATGATTATAAATAGAATCATGATATAATATATCAAATGGAAGTACACAGTACACCACATCCAATAAATTAGTTGCAAGCAATGGAAATCTCACAGAATTAAAAGTGAGATAAGAAAACCCTTACCTTGAACTTTTCCTTGGTCAAAGGTATGTTAATCACTTGTATAATGGTTAAATAATTGTTATTAAATTATTCAATTACCATATACATTAACATGATATCATATATGAGCTTCGAATATTGATATTTTATTATTATCGTCGTTTCGGGTGTTAACTGATTCGTTTTCCTTTATACGATTGGTTATGTAAGCCTTGTTTGTTATTGATGGGATGTATCTTATTAATATTCAGAATGATATTAAGTCTTTATAAATTATTTTTAATGATCAAATAAAAATTATAATTTAATGGATACGATGGGGAATGAATCTCGTCGCGTTCGTGGAGACAGTAATTCGTACGTACGCACGAGCGACAATATCATTCTTTTGATATTAAAATCATATATAATTTGATGTTATATCATATATAGAGAATAGTTTTCTTGTTATATTTATTATTTATGCCAATTATAAATCATTATTATACCCATCCAATTAATAATTTATTGAATGAAAACTACACCACGACTTAGAGACAGTAAGTCATACATACGCATGTATGGTGACATGTAATTCAAAGGATTGATAGAATAATGAATATGGTTGTACCATATTTAAAAAACCAAAAAATTATTTAGAATATACATGGGTTATTATCTTATAATGTAAAAAAATGAATGATGAAGTGGAAGAAGAAAGGAACTTGAAATATGTTATGAAATATTTACCTCTTCTTCGTGTTCATCCTTTTTATTTCATCAAAAGGTCTCCTTAGGTTGGATTTTTTACAAATGTAAGGACTCTTGGATGAAGGGAGGATATTTGGGATGATATTTACGAAGGGGTTGACCGAGCCTAAGGGCACTGAATGTGTGAATTAGAGAGAAGGGGGAGTTCCCTTTTATAAGAGGGGTGAGGGGCACCTTAGGAAATGTTCGAAATATTATTTTATAATAAAATCATTTTCGGTTTCTAATGGCTCAAAAATAAATTCATTAAAAGATAAAGTATTTATGGGTCAAAAACAACTCAACAAATAGGAATTAGATAGGTTGGGTCACTTTATTAACTTTATCTTTTAGATTTAACTCTTTGTTAAAAAGTTTCACAATTACCATGTCTCTTTGTATTTTTATATTATATGGTTAATAATAATACTATAAAATTCCATGAGAACCCCAAGTGGTTCATTAATTATAAACCCATCATTACATATGTATTTTGACAAACAACAGATTTTTAGGAATAGAATATCAATTAATTATATAATATTTGTTTTAAACACTCTTTTATGTCAATTTTGACACAATTTGGTATTTTTTTTTTCTAAAATAAAAAAAAATTATTACTACCAAAAAAATTCATCTATCAAACCCTAAAATGTCATATGAACCTTTTAAATTATTTTATTTAAAAAAAAGTCCCTAATTACATTTATTTTGATATTTATCATATCAATTATTTTAATATTTCATTAATTAGGTAATTACTGCATCATCATTGTGTCATAAATAAATATATTTATATAATGTCAAAAAAATATAAATAAAATAGTATTATGTAGGAAATAATTTTAGATTTACAATGAATATTTATATTGGAAGTTATCTAATGGTTATCCCTATATTAAAAAGGTTTAGTTTTTACACATTGAATTGAACATTTTTAACTCTTCTATGAATTAAATAATAAAAAATGTCCTAATATAATCCAGGTGGACCTAAAGGATCATATTTTATTCCTATGGTAGTTTTTGGTTGAATTACACTTATCCAGTAAAATTATGACATGTTTTAGGATAATAATAATATCATTTTTACCCATAATTACTCTATTTACTTTTAACCGTGGTAAATAAAAGTAAAAATTTACTATTCCACAAAAAATATTTCCTTCTTATTGAACCAAATTTTACTTACTAATATCAACTATGTCTCTTGTATTTTTGAAATTCAACTCATAGAAGTGGGAAAATTATTTTTTATGTAAATTTTCAAAGGCTCCTCAGAGGTGGGTAAAAGATAGTAAAAAGTTCAATAAAATTTTATACATCTAATTTTGTTAAAAAATGACTCCATTGAGTTATAATGAACTTATATAGATATTATATATATATATATTTATATAAAATAAATCTAAATAAATTATATAATTATTGAAATAAAAAGTCAGCTTTTAACTATAACACAATGTTTTTCAATATTCATGAAAGATTGAATGTTTTCAGAAAAATACAAAAAATTTACCCACAACTAATTTTGATATTATGAATTAAAAAATTAATTATATTTTACTAAATTAAAAACATAGAAGTTGAATTAATTAATTTAAAATTAATTCCCGTTGTCAAAATGGAAATTCATGTTTTTAAGAAGTAAGAACTATCAAAAGCATTACGTGTGTTTATGTTAAATTTTAATGTGAAATTACTTATAATTACCTAAATTATATTAAATGATAAAAATATAATTTAATTATACTTACAAACCAGTCAAATACATAATTTAACATTTTGAATTGTTTTTATTAAAAAAGTTGTTTTTAACTGAAATTTAGTATTTTTCATTATTCATCAAATTATAAATGTTATTAGAAAATTACCAAATATTTCTCCAACATAATTTTATATACCCAGATTCTAAAAAGGAATTTAATTTCATTAAATTTTATAAATAAAAGTGTCAAATATTTTATTTAAAAAGGGATTTCCATTAAAAGGTTGTAAAATTGCATTGTTTTGAAAAGTACTTCTTTTTTCGGAAAAAATGAATTTGTTCTTATATTAAGTCTAAGAAACACATAATATGGATTCTAAAATTATATGGAGTATATAAAATTCAAAATTTAGTTAATAATATTCATAACTACTTTTGAACGACTAGTTTGGTATGTCATGGTGTGCTAGAACACGGTGTTTCATGTAGCACAAGCTATTAAATTACAGAAAATAACATACTGGGAAATATTGGGGTGTTACATTCGTCCCACATTTCGGAAATTGCATCCTCGCATTTTTTAAATTGTGCTTCGGAACATCATTTAAATTCCCACATCAGAAAAAGAGTCAATGTAAATATCTCTTTGAATGTAATAAAGAGAAGTACAAAGGTCAGCTGATATAACCCACACTTGGACTCCATATACGAAAACATGGATATGGAAGATAAAATAATTGTCATGTTCTAGTGGAGGGCGATATAAAACATGATTAGGAGAAAGTTAACAACAAGAAAACCACAAAATTTTGATGAGATAAACATTCATTGGTTTTATAATAGAAAAAGTAAACTGATAACGTTTTTCGTTTTTTGTTCCATTCATAAAGTTGAGGAATTTATTTATGAGATTCACTATTAACAAAAAGAGATATACCCTCTTTTTATGTATAGTTTCATCCTTTAATAAATTGTTACCACTAACTCGTTTTTTTTTCAAATGTTGAGTATTAAAGATGACATGGTAACACCTGAAGCGCTAAAATAAACTTCTACAGAATCACATAATCCAAAAAGGGAAGAATATATATATACCTTGTCTTTTGAGATGAAAAAAAAATTTTAGTACAAGATCAGATGATCCCCAACAAGGATAATCCTTTAGAGAAAGAAATACATATCATGATTTATAAAATTAAACCATCAATACCTGAAGTTCAATAAATACAATTAAAAATATTGTCCTTAAAATCCATCAATATAATCCAAACTAATATTGAAACCCAAAACATAAAATAATGTGATTTCTCAGTTTTCCACATTAAATTGTACTTCCAAATAACAACGAATACTCTTAATGTCACTTATTTAAAAGTAATTAACCAAATCACATATTCCCAATGATAGGTTAATCATTTCTATAAATAACCCAAATCAGTATAAATCCACAAAAAAACATAGTTAAAAATCCACCATTACTCTTAAAATGAAATCATATATTATTATATTTTCCTTAGGCATATAGTATTTCCAACAGAGTAAAGGTATTCCAAAATAACATTTATCAATTAATCCCTAAATCATTTTCTTATACAAAGTATATCAATTTGATTAGACATAAGATCCTAAATAAACTAAATCTTTATCAATAAAATCATTTAACTTAAATTAATTAGTCACACTAACCAGGGACTTCACATAGTATAGTTGTAAGCAATAAATCATAATCGCGCTATGGTTGTGGGTTTGATTCCTACAGCTTTGTCTGATGTGACAGATTCTCACATGGTCTACGTGTTGTCCTTTTTTTAAAAAACTATATTTTATAATGTTCCAAAAATAAGATAAATTCCTTAAAATAACTATAAAATAATTTCTTCACATATGTTATCTCATACCTCGCATTTTCATCCCAATATTTAATAACATTTAATTGCCTCAAATTCATGGATCATATAAACCCAAATTGTTATTTATATCTATATCAACAATAGAAAACACAATTCATCCTAAAATAGAATATTTACATAATAAATTATAGGGTTTCACTTAAAAGAAAAGTATTCCAAAGTAATCCCATCAACAAAGAGCTCTAATAATATTAAACATTTGACCATCCATTTATTTCCACATAGGTTCTTCTGTCACTAAGGGGTTATCCTATAGAATAGGGCATTCACTCGGGTAATGTCCCGGTCCCCTACATTTCTGTAAAATGACTATAAATAGATTCTTGTGATCATTATTATTTTCATCCATAGTACTCTTCATTTTTCCTCTGCAATTTGTTACTTTATCTCCTTCCTTCCTCCACATTAAGTATTTCATTGTTCCATTAAGACACTTTCTTAGTTGTCTCCATCCACATTCCTACAAGATGGAAATTGAGATTTCTTTTCTCCATGGTCTCCCCTGCGGGAGCTCTTATCATTCACTGCCATTATCTTCTTTGTTGAGTCAGGACGTTGGTTAATATATATGTTGATGATCATATTTTTGAAAAATTGATTTGGCATGAACATATTATCTTTTACACCTCTCAACATTCAAGTCTGTTTCTCATTTCCACCACTCTTCCCACCTTGTACATCATGTTCACTATTACTATGACTTCCTGGGAATCCATACATTAACTAACACAAGAAAGAAAAGTGTGAGTCATAGAATAATTTATAGAATAACATAACACTTTATTTTCAATCTAAATCACCTAAGGATTAATGAATATGATCTATTCTCATATAATATTAAAATCATTAAAATTAGTTTGTAAAGAAAATGTAAATTATCCCAAGCATATACCCTGGTAGTGTCGTAACCAATAGTGAAGCAATGCCCGTTGTCATGTACCACGATACCTTGGTCAAGCCCGAAACTCCTTGTCATAGTTGTCACTCTTATGTATATTTGTGCCAGAGCCACCTCTACCTGCTTGTATCCAAAAAGGAATGTATTGTTTATAAAACCAACATAATCTCCACAAAACCAAAATTCTATGTTTTTTATCTATACTAATCCTCAATGTTTATCTTTGGATAATGTGATCTAATCAGATATTATCTAAATCTAGATTCCATGGTTTTTGCAAAACATCCTCTAATACCAATTGTAACAGCCCGACCCCAGAAGCCCAAAGTCAGTGCATTATTACGTGTAATTGGAATGATCACAAATTATCAAATCATGAATGACTGATTAGTTTAGTATCCCCGGATGTATTAGATACATTCATAAGGTTTACATTACATCATAAAAGGGAAAACTAGAAAAATATTTTTTCCATAGACAACACTGAGATCCCATAGAAAATCCCTTCAAGTCAGTCATAATATACTTCTTCACATCCTAGGAAAAAGAAAATATAGAATGGGGTGAGCTGAGATTCTCAGTAAGGATAATAATAAAGCTGAAACATTCATAAATAAGCATAAACATTTAAGGCATTGTGTAAAAATAAAACAAAAGCCTTTTAAACTTGAACATTATCATAATATGGAAAAAATAAAATCAAATAATTTCATTTACATATTCAAATGGATATTCTACTAGTTGAATAATCACATGCAATATCAATAGCCACTTTCATCATGATAGAATGCATAATTCCAGACTTCATAACCACACGATCAAGGCCTTCTACCAAGAATACAAATAAGATTTTTTCAAGGCCTTCTTCCAAGACACCAGTTTGTATCGTGAGACCTACCGATGCATCGAGGGGATATAACGGGATCCACCCATAACTTACTATGTCCAATTAATTCCTCATATGAAAATTATGAAACGTAACATAAACATTATTATTAAAACTGAATAAAAAATGTCAATACATTATCCACAAAACGTGAATTTTTAAAAAATAGCACATCCACATTCAAACATAACTCACTCCATACAATATGGAAGATTTTATTGTAATATATTAACCACAATCTAGAATAATGAAGGATATCTACATAGATGAAAATAATCATCTAATCTATTTGAGAGAAATATCCCCCTTTTTTCTGAAAACATTTAAAAGTCACACTATTTGTCAAGAAGCTATTTAAAAATATATTTTTGAATCAAAGTTTCCCATACAAATTGAAACATTTAAAATGAAATTTAATTTTAAAACATTAATTTCCATATAAATAAAACCTCAAAACAATTATCAAAACATTGACATTAATGATAAATATTTATATGAATAAAATTTTAAAACTTTTTAAATGATATTTTAGTTAGAGTTCCTAAACAAATAAAAGACACATGAATAAAAATAATTGAGCTAAGAAAAACATTATAATATCATGATAATAAATGATTTAATGATATACTATGTCAAAAGAGAGTATATACACCATATAAAAGTGAATTGATGCATAACAAAAAAATATCTCAAAGGAATGTAAATTGATATGAAATCCCTTATAAAGACGAAATCCTTCGGTAATGGATAAATCAATGAGAAAATTGTGTGTGAAAAATATAAATAATATCAATATGATTGTATGTTTAGTGTAAATCAATCATAGGACATTCACAGATATTCTTGTTAAAAATAACACAAATGACTTGGGTGTTAAACTCAAAAATTAGAAATTGAGTTAAGATCGGGTTTATATCATTGAATTGAGAAATTATAAATAGAGTGATTATGTGAAACAAATTTAAATTCACACAATGGGGAGTGGAAATTACTACATTAATAATAAATATCGATTCCATACATAATCATGGAGTAAAATAATCTGTGAAGTATGCGTAAAGCCCACTGAATGCAAATTGAAATTTAAAATTCCCCTACCGATTTTTTAACATAAGAAACATACAACCCATGAATGAAGGATAATTAAATTAAGATTTAAATACCCATAAATTAAATAATATTACACCATGAATATAATCATGGACAATACATATGCCATAGAAAAGTAAATAGTGGCCAATATAGCATGAATCTCATGGGAATAAAAAGTGAGATGAAGAACCCTTACATCATTGTAAACAATCAAGTCATATGACCGAAAGTTAAAAACAACAAAATAAATCACTGAATAACATGAATATAAATAGTATCATGATATTATATATAAAATGGTGGTATAGAATACATGACATCCAATAAATAATTGTCGAATAATAAAAATCTCACAGAATTAAAAGTGAGATAAGAAACCTCTTACCTTGTACTTTTCCTTGGTGAAGGTTATGTTAATCTCTAGTATAATGATGAAATAATTGTTATTAAATTATACAACAACCATAAACATTCATATGATATCATATATGGTGTTCTCATATTGATATTTTAGAATTATTGTCTTTTCGGGTGTTAACTGATTCGTTATCCTTTATATGCTTGGTTACGTAAGCCATGTTTGTTATGGATGGGATGTATCTTATTAATATTAATAATTATATTAAGTCTTGAAACATTATTTTTAATCATGAAATGAAAATTATTCATTAATGGATACAATGGGGAATTAATCTCATCATGTTCGTGGAGAGGGTAATCCGTACATACGCACGAGCGACGATATCATTCTTTTGATATTAAAATCATTTGTAATTGGATGGTATATAATATATAAAAAAATAATTTTCATGTTATATTTATTATTTACTCCAATTATAAATCATTATTATAAACATCCAAATTATAATGTATTGAATAACAACTACACCACGACCTGGAGACGGTAAGCCATACGTACGCACGTATGGTGACATGTCATTTGAAGGATGGAAAGAATAGTGAATATGGTTGTACCACTTTATAATAACTGCATAGTATATAGAAGATATTGTATATATAATTTTATAATTGGAACAATAAAGAAAAAAGAAGTGGAATAAGAAAGAACTTGAAAGAGTTGATGAAATATTTATCACTTCTTCGTGTTCTTTCTTTTGATTTAATCAAAAGGGCTCCATATGTTGGCATTCTGACTAAAGTAAGAGCTATATGATGAAGGAAGGATTTTTTAAGGATATTTGGGTAGTGTTTGGCCTAGCCTAATGGATTTTAAGATGAGAATTAGAGAGAACGCGAAGAACCATTTTATATGAGGGGTGAGTTGCACCTTTGGAAAAGCTATAAATATTATTTTATAATAAAATCATTTTTGGTTTCTAATGGATCCAAAATGAAGTATTTAAAGTCTATGATGGGGATGGGTCAAATCCCACTCAACCAGTAGGTTTTAGACTAGTTTATGTCACTATATTATCTTTTTCTTTTATATTTAACTCTTAGTTAAAGAGTATGACAATTACCATGTCCCTTTATATTTTTATATTATATGGTTAATAAACATACTATAAACATCCAAGAAAAACCCAAGTGGTTAATTAATAATACAAATATCATTATATAAGTCTTTTGACCAAACCATAGATCATTAGAAATATAATATCAATTAATAATATAATTTTTGTTTTAAAATCCCTTTTATGTAAATTTTGACACTATTTGGTATTTTGTTTTGGCTAAATTCATAACAGCACTATTACATCAAAAAATCATCTAAACAACCCTAACATGTCATATAAACCTATAAAATTATTTAAATTCATAAAAACCTCAAATTACATTTTTTTTGGATATATATAATATCAATTATTTTAATATTTTATTAATTAGGTAATTACTGTATCATCATTGTGTCAAAAATAAATTTAATTTTATAATGCCTAAAAATTATAAATAAAATACATTTATGTATGAAGATTCTTTATCTTTATAATGAATATTTATACTTGAATTTTTATTATGTGTAACACTATATTAAAAATGCGTTAGATTTTAAACATTAAATTTAACACATTTAACTCTTCTTTAAATTAAATAATAATAATAAATGT
The DNA here is from genome assembly GCA_963277665.1 of Viscum album. NCBI lineage: Eukaryota > Viridiplantae > Streptophyta > Magnoliopsida > Santalales > Viscaceae > Viscum > Viscum album. The sequence goes on along the minus strand of OY728148.1, from coordinate 385,039,589 downwards.
CCTAGTCTAATCCAAGATGACCTAATGGATCATATTTTAGTCCTAAATTTGTTTTTCGTCGAATTAAACTTATCCAATAGAATTAGGACATGTGTTAGGGTAATAATAATAGCATTTGTACATATAATTACCCTATTTACTTTTAACCGTGGTAAATAAAAGTAAAAATGTTACTATTCACCAAAAATTATTTTCAACATATTGAACTACATTCTAATTACTGATATCAACATTGTCTCTTAGATTTTTTAAATTCAACTCACAGAATCTTTAAAATTATGTTTTATGTTAATTTGCAAATGCTCCAACGAGGTGGGTAAAAGAGGGTAAAAATTTCAATAAAATTTTATATGCCTAATTTTATTATTAAATTACTCCAATGAATTATATTGAACTTATATAGTTATTATATATATTTTTTGACATAGATTTTTTTTATTCAATTAAATAATTATTTAAATAAAAAGTCGGTTTTAAACTATAACGTAGTGTTTGTCACTATTCATCAAAGATTGAATGTTTTCAGAAAAATACAAAGAATTTACTCTAAGATAATTTTGATACTATGAATTCAAAAATGTATTACATTTTACTAAATTAAACAAATATAACTTTCATTTATTAAATAAAAATTAATTCCTATTTTCACAACCTAAAAGAGGGCTTTTAAAAAGTAAAAACTATTAAAAGATTGGCATGTGTTTATGTCAAATTTTAATGTGAAATTACTTATAAACATATAAATTGTATTAAATGATGAAAATATAATATAATTATACTTCAAAACCATTAATATAAATAATTTATCACTATAAATTATTTTGATTAAAATAGTTTTTTTCTGCTATAATATTTTATTTTTTAGTATTCATAAAATTATAAAAGTTATTAGAAAAGTACAAAAAATTTATCCAAAATATATTTTTATGTCCCAATTCTAAATAGGAATTTAATTTCATTAAATTGAATATATAAAAGTGTCAAATATTATTTTTAAAAAGGGTTTTCCATTAAAATGTGGTAAAATTTCCTTTTTTTAAAGTACTTCTTTTATCTGAAAAAATGATTTTTTCTTATATTATGTCTAAGAAATACATAATATGGATTATAAAATTATATGGAGTATATAAAATTAAATATTCAGTTATTAATATTCATAACGTCTTTTTCATGTCTACTTTGGTATGTTGTGGTGCCCTCAAACTCGGTGTTGTCTGTACCGCAGGCTATTGAATTAAAGAAAATAACTTACTACAAAATTTTGTGGTGTTAAAACATTCTTCAAAATTTCATATATATTTCTTGTTACTATGAATCCTTACTAGAAGGGTTAGTATAAATAATTATAATTTAATTTAATGTAATAGTTATATTCTTTGATGTCTCTTAACAAATGATGTTTTTCTACACTTGTTCAAGATGATGTAATTAATTTTAGACATTATCAAACGTGAATCCTTTAAATCAAATACATTCATTTAATCATAAATTCTAAAAATTTCATATATAAGGTTAATTTCTTAATACCCAATAAAAAAGTTTAATGTTCTTTGTATAATCTTATACAAATTAATTTAATTTACGATGCTCATGAATTGGGGGAATATTTGTAAGGAACATTAATCTTCACATGTATTGAAATATTGTTTCTCAATCAGACATATATCATGTTAGGATTTAACTACCTATTTTGAGACAAGGTTCGTAACATAAATAATCTTACATATCTAACGAGATATGTTACATGAATAAATATAACAAAATAATAATTTATTAATGGGAAAATATAAAATAGTTATTAATTTGTAATTCAAGAAATATTTACCTGCATCATTTGCAGAGTGGTTATCTAGGACCCATTCTAGTAATGTATATATTTTTACTAGAAATGAATAATGTTTTATTACAATTTTTATAGGTATGAATTTATTCCATATTTCAAGCAACAATAATCATTTTTTAAATGGTAGGTTGAATCAGAAGAATCTGTGTATCATATATGTTCATTATTTCCATCATGTGATGACCTTTTCAATTATAATGGGATGTCTATAATGAAAAATTAACATGATAAAATATAATGAATAGACTCTTTATCCAGGAGGAACCCTTCCATGATAAGACGTTTTTTATTTTGGAAAATGAAATAATAAATCTAATCGATTTTATAAAAGGTCCTCTTTTGACAAACAATGTCACATTAGAGATAGTAAGGAAAGATGGTATGGGTAGGGGTATAGGAATATATGGTATTTGTGAAGGGTTATTTTCAACGGACATCAGTCACAAAAAGTAATTTGTGATGGGAGTCTATCACAAACACCCTGTTGCAGATGTTGGCCTTGAAAATGCATTTATTTGAAATGATCTTCCAAAAAAATTATTTATCTGTGATGGGAAAATGGAATGTCCTAAAATACTTCTCTCAATTATTTTAAATAACATTTTTTAAAGATCTATAACAAATGTTTCATTAAAATATTTACGACGAATGGCCACATCCTTCTCAAATAATAATTTTTCTGAAATATATCAAAAGTAATTACACAATAAATAAAATTACACAGAAATATATATATATATAACTTAATAAAAAGATTAAAAAATATATATTTCAAAAAAAAATTAAATAGTAAATCAAATCAAATTTATTTACAAGATTAATATTCTAAAAAATATTTTAGACAATTTAAATTTTAGAAATTAATTAAGAAGATAAATACATTGATATATATATATATATATATGAATAATTAAAAAACATAAAATTAATTAAAATATGTTAAAACCATTAAATCAATTTATATATTTATATATTTTTAAAAATAAATACATAAAATAAAAAATTAAAATATACATAAAAGTAATGCATTAGTTAAAAATTAACATGTTTCTAAAATAAAATTACAAAAAATCCATAAAAACTACTAAAGTAATTAAACATTATCTGATGAAGGAGGATCCTTCAATGTATGAGGGTGAGGATCAGTCAAATGACTAGGGGATGAAACTCCATACCAACACCACACACATGTTGTTTCATGTACTCCAAAATATTCTCATCTCATAGATGTTTCTTCTCACACTCCTCCTACATCTCCATCTATATATATTTTATCATCTCATCATGAGTTTTCAACCTCTCATCGTACCATATTTTGGATGAATGTGTTGATGACAACTATCCAAAATCTCCCTTAATGCTCACTAATTCCATCAAAGATGTAACATAAAAACTCATGTGAGTTAGTCAAGAACCAATACCAATCACTCATACTTTCTTGAATCCCTATGATGTTTCCAATATCCATTCCCATCATCAAACCCTGAATTGGTTTTTATCATCTAGATCAATATCAGATTGGCACTCCCATGCATGATAATTAATAGTATCAAATGTTTCCTTAAAGAATAAGGAAAAATTATAATAACAATATGATTAATATTCATGAAATTTTTTATCAAAATCACTAACCAAAATAATACATCTTCATTCTCATACAACTTATCTTATATGGGGATCAATATACATCTTCTATATAAACTAAAAACATCATAATATATGGGTTATTAGAGGCCTATTTTTTAACAATCATACTATAGTTAAAAATATATATATTAATAAATAATATCATATACCATATTTCCTTGATGTAAGAAATATGTATGAATCTTGACCCTTTAGGATTCCTATTTCCCCCCCCATCCTTGATGTCCACAAGATGATCTCCTTCAAAAATTATCTACTAGATATAAGGAGCACAACACATCCCTTATCTGATTTGATATATGGTTGGGATGATGGGAGATGAAAGACTGATCGAAAATATTATCACAATCATTATCCATATATCTCTTTCTAATTTTGTGTAGATACACATGAAAGCAATCATGTATAAAAGTATCCCATGACTCTCAAAAAGGTCCTCTCTAGATATGATAAATTAGAGAAAATAAATTATGTAAGATAACTGAAAAAATAATCTAGTTATTAAATAAATTCTAAAAAATTATACATCTTCAAATAATGTACAATCTATTGGTTGAACATCTGGTCCTGCATGACGATGTGTACTAGGTCCCAAGACACCCATGGCTCAACAAATAATTTCTCAGCATCACACCAGACTGTCCAAAGGGTAAATGTGAAAAACCATTCAAATTGAAACAAATATATAATAAAAAAATAAATAGAAAAATAAATATACTGAGTTAATATAAAATAAATATCTAAAAAACTAAATATACATATTTAAATGAGGATCAATATCAAGATATTGTGGTATTTCTATAATAGGACTTGGAATCCATAATCGAACAAGATTGTTCCCTCTCATAGTAGGCACAACAGCCTAAGAGGAGGAGCTAAATCAGGCTCATCAGCAATAAGGAAGGCATCAAGGATACAACATAATAGATCATCATGATCATCTCAAGATATCAAAAACAAATATTCACACTTGTTATAGATTGTTAATATCGATTTTCAATATATATTTTTCATTCTCATAATAAATATAATATTCCATGTAACAGATTTTTAATTAAAATAATAATACTAAAAAATTTAATATATATCACAATGTAATAATTAAATTTTAAAAATTACCTAAATATAATATATCTATCATCATTTTATCACAACTTTCATTGACATCAATTTTGTCATTCTTATCTTCAATATTGTTCACATTCATATGAATTTCAGTTTCATCATCCCTTATAAAATCATACAAATTATCATTATCATTAGCCCTTAACTATTGGGTTTCACTATATATATTTATATCAAATAGGGTAATATATATATTTTGTGCAATTTTCCTAAAATTTCAATATATATATCTTATAGAGAACAAATTTAATTATCAATCAAAATTTTTGTATTGGCTTTCCTTTCTATCACACTCAATAAGTCCATGAAATATATTGAAAAATGCATAGTAATTTTAATATTTATCATGATTTTCATGACGTGCCAACATAAATGAATCACTTTGTGGAAGAATTATGTTATATTTAATGTCATCAAATCCATATTATGGATGAAATGAGACCCCCAGATCAGTATCAAACAAATGATACATAAACATTGTAACATAAATTCATCCCATATAACATAACTAAATTATTTCATATTTTATACCATAAATTTCAACATCACATTCATTATTATGGTAACCTTTGAAAGGAATACCACATTTAATTTATTTTTTTGACTCCCTATATATGAATATATGGTATCAAATTCCATTAACCACATATCCATTATAAGATTTTACAAATTCAGATGGAGGGTACTTGAGAACAAGTAGTCAAATATTTATATTATTTTTTATTTCGTATCACCTGTGATCAATATGAAATATTAATAATATATATTATTATAACATTGAATTAATATTCCATCAAAACATATTTAACATACATTTATTTTAAATAAATATGAAATTTTTTGTTTTTGTTGTTTTTTATAGAATTTGATTTAATTTGTGTAATTTGTTTTGACATGGTAGTCATATAAACTAAATAGATGTTAATGTAGATAATAATATCTTTTATAAATATTTAATGAATTTATATAATGTAGTACGTATTTCCCAAATCATGTCATTTCATTACTTTTTTCTGAACATAAGTATGAGCTCTGTGAAGATCTTCATCTATGAAAAACCGCTCATGATAAAATCTGAAACCAATATCCTTATGATTTAAAAATAAAAACTAATGATCTATAACCTAAAAAAATTCTCATTGTGACCCATTCAATTATGTTATTATGGATAATATGACTAGAAATAATATGACATGAAATTTGAAATTTCGTTAGGTAAATATTGTTCTACAATTAACAATTAAAATAATTATTTCTTATATACATTGTTAATTAATTTGTTCATATATCTCGAAAGTGGATACATCAACAATAGTTCTATATGGCCACGATATTTATATTTATATTGGAAATTAATTATTAAATGATCCATTGAATCAAATAAGCTCAGTGGGAATATTTTCTCCACTTTACATAAGAATAAAAAAAATTCTAGAATCATGATGAAATATAATCCAATGTTACCTAAAAAATATCTTAAGAAAAAAATGATATTTCTAAAAACACATCCCCAATTGAAGAATTCAATATCCCTTCAAGACGAACAAGTAGTAATATTTCAATTATGAAATTAAAATGAGGTCTTTTAACCTGATTATTATCCCATTTCGGATAACAGGAGACAAATTATAAGCATAACCATCTGGTAAACATAATCCTTAAGTCCATTCATATAATAATAAATGGTTTACTTACTAAAAGAGAGTGATGATTTTGGAAATGATAATTTTTATGATCTTTCATCTTCAAATAATTTATGTTCAAGACATATTCAAAACTATGAAAGATCTATCCATACCTTTACATTATAATTGATCATACTAGGTGATTTTAATATTTTATAAAACATGTTATCAAATGAATTATTCTAAATATGGATTACATCAAACATGTGATGAACCAAAAAATCAGACCAGTATGGAAGGTCCCAAAAAATACTATTCCTTATCCAATTTTGATTAATCCCAAAACAATTTATCATTTTCTTGTTTATGGTTGGACCAAAATTAACCTAATTTAATGCAGATATAATTGATTTAAACTTATTAAAAGAAAGAACTGTTTGAGGTGTGACAATTTCAATTACAACATTTGAAAACCTACTTTTGATCCTTCATGAAGGGTGATGCTTAGGAAGAAATCACTAATGATAGTCAATATTACTAAGCTATCTCCCATTACCATGAATACCCACTTTATTCGCATCTATGATGTACAGATAAGATTTGAGACAAGGCTTTCCCTATCTAGACAACATAATATTATCCTTAAAGGGACTGACCGTTAATATTAGTGAAACCCTAAATATAAAATTATCGTCTACATTTATATCTATTATAGTCACCCTATTTGTTCCAAAAAGAAATTAACTAATCAATTTGTGGCATCAAAGTGTCATCACTATTTTTATTTGGATGTCTTGGAGTTAATAGAATCAAAATATATATGGTTCCTTCATCGAAATATAACGAGGAAACATGTGTGGAGTAAATAAAATAGGCCAATAATGATTGAAAATGTTGTAAGAACCAAATGGACCGAATCTATCAGTAGAAAGGCCCAACTGTATATTATGAGGTTCTGAAGAAAAAGAAGGACATTTCATATACAAATGATTCAATTAATCACAATCCTATATAGTATTTATGAATTCTATGATGATTTTTTTATTTATTCCATGTCATCAATCCAATTGTGTTGTGAGACATAAATAATCTATGTAAACATATAGTATTTAAAAAGTTTCTCAACCATTTCTTGAGATCTTTGGATATTATTGGTTTTGGGTATTTATACATTAATTCTACACATGTTTGAAAATTAAGCAATGATTCATTATCACTATAATATAATTTGAATCCATTTGAACATGCATGGAGATTCTAATAACATTGCCCCAAATTATGAACCAACCATTTACATTCATAGAAACATTCTAGAAATACATTTCTTGCACGAAAAATAGACTTACCAAATGATAAATTCTATTAAAAAACAATTATATATTCTAAAATCAGATTTAATAGAAATAAATATTGTATCAACTTCAAGTTTTCACATATGGCTTCCCAGATATAATGCATCCGTAGTGGATTTTAACAAATAGTAAATCTGTGAAGGTTCTGATTCAGGATTTGGAATATAATTAATAAGTTTCCATTTCAGGAATTGAGTTACCAACTACCACAGGTATTAAATTCCGAAATAATTGATCTTGAAAAACAATAATAATTTTCTGAAATAGAAATTTCACCATGTAGTTAACAAAAAATATAATCTTCCCAAAAACCAGAATACAATAGATGAAGTAGAACATTGTCAAGTATTTTTAATATCCTATAATCTCATTTCAGAAAATGGATATTCAACTGTTCCCTTAGACAAAAAAATCAATCCAATAATTAATATGATATAAATTATTGAAAACCTTCAATTTAAACATGATTTAAACAATATCCATTTTCATTTTTGTGATTATTTATCCAATCATGATCACATAATAGATACTAGTTTATATATCCCTATTCTAGAGTTATATAAAAAAGAAAAAAAATACGAATAATAAATACTGATCATTTTGAGTAGTTGTAATTTATTAATTTATATTACCGTCTTGAAATAATATATAGAATATGAGCATAGTGAACCACTATATTTTTACAAGATTGCAAGGCCCTATAGAGGGTCAGCACAGATAATATAAAAATATTTAATGTATTATATAATACACATGATATTTGTTGAAAATAATAGAATATATCTCTAATGGTGTCTTATATGAGAAATCAGAGATCACCATTGGGTATGGGATGTGGGATTTACATTAGATACGACACTACATTGGTTTGTGTCAGGTGTTTATTTGTATTTCTTACGATGGTAATTAATTTAAAATATTTTTATAATTAATTATAATATGTTATCTATCATTCAAATACTGTCTTATATGATAAATTGGATATAACCATTAGGCATGGGATATGGGGTTTACAATAGAGACAACATTAAATTTCTTTAATATGCTGTTTAGTTACATTATAAGTTATAAAAAATAATTTTGTAGTTTTATTATAATTTATTATAAATTTGAATGACTTTTTCAAACAATTTCGTCAATGTTCAATCAAGGATCACTATTGGGTCTGGGATGTAGGGTTTACCCTATATGTGACATAATATTTCTGAGCGTCGAATGTTTAGTGACATTACAATCTAGGGAATTAATTTTCTATTTTTATATTAATTTATTATACCATTCAAAATTTCTATTATATGTTTAAAATGAGATCACTTTTGTGTGTTGGATATTGTGTTTATGTTATTTATGTCATAATAAATGAATTTAAAATAAATACTACTATTATTTAACAATTACTTATATTTTTATTTTAAAAATATTTTCAAATTTATGAAATTTCCACATATTTTCAAATTAGAAATAATATTTAGTTATTCAAAATTATCTTTACTTGGATTTAATAATATTGATAAATTAATTATGAGTAATTATAAATTATATAATGATTATTAATGATGTAAATTATTATGAATTTAATTTTTTTCATTCATATAATTTTGTTATTTCTTTACAAATTTATTTTATGATTGTAAAATTATTACTAATATTACTTATATATTAATAATAAGGGCTTCGTAATTAAAAAATATTATAAATTATTTAAATTAATACTAAATTTTTAATAATTTATATTTTTTATGAATTTTTAATACGCCAAATAATTGTAATATTTTTTGATAAATAATTATTACAAAATATCTAAAATTTTAATAAATAAGTTTATAATAAATATCACATATAAGGAAAGTGTAGATTTATTCTCATAATACAATTTTTTTTTATTTTTTTAATACATAAAAATCTTATAAATAATGTTCAGTTAATAAGTTTTCATTCAAATAATTTTCACATCATTCTTAAAAAACACTAATTTCAACTTATATTATACATTATATATATATATATATATAAGTTTATAACACATAATTAGTTGAATCAATCGATATCAATTTAATTTTAATACATTTTTTAAATCAAATAAACATATCATATCTATATACATAGATATAGACATACATATTTATTTACTATTTATTAATAATATTAACTAATTATTTATTAATTATTTAAAATTACTTAATTATTCGTATTAATTATTTTACTTATTATTAAATTTTTAATTACTTTTATAAATATGAATATCCTGATTTCAAAATTAATATAAAATCATAAAATTTATACTCACACTTTTTTAAACAATTATAAATATCATATATATATATAAATAAATAAATTAATATATATATATATATATACATACATAAATATAAATATATTATATATAGACATGAGCAAGAGAGCCAGCCGGTTTAGGAATGGCAACAGGAATGAATGGAGGAGCAGCAACAGATGCTCATGAGGATCTGTAGAGAGTAGCTTGCTGAGGTGTCAAGGGACGAAGATTTCGGACAGCATCAGCAGGAGACATCACGGAGGAACCGCTGGGAGTTGAGACAGGCAAGGCAGGGGTACTATGATAGGTGTGTAATCCACATGAAGAAAGGGTAGAAGAAGGTTTCCGAAATCCATGATAATGCTTCCTCCTCTGTCCATGGAAGATAAAAAATCATTCTTATTTTCCAAAAAATTATCCATTGCAGGGGTCAATTCGCTTAATTTGCTGACTTGTTGTTTAAAAGCTTGAGTCACAGGAGGCAATTTCATATTTTCTATCAGGAGCTTGAAGTGGCTGGTCAACTGATGCTTGGTATAAATCCTGTCAATGTAATAGTCAAACTTGTTTTTAATGGCCTCCTGAGAAGCGGTAGCCGCTTGAAGGTGTTCACGAACTAATCCACTTACCTCCCTAGTGGTAGCAAGAATCTGTAAGTCAGAGGTGTCCCTGGCGCTGGACTTAGAAAGTTCTTCTTCGATTACATTCCGAAACTGTTCAAGGTCTACAGGAGAGCTAGATGAAGGAAGGGATTTGACCGAGAAAGAAACTGTCTCCTTGAAAGACTGAGTCAAATTTCCAACCACCTTCTGAACAAGAGCATCCTGGCTGTTTAGGTGTTCTTTGACTGAATTCTTGAAACGCTCAAACACTTCCACAAATTATTTGATCACATCTTTGATGTACCGAATCTTAGCGGCCACTTGAGTTAGAGAACTGCTCATGGCAGTCAAAGAAGCAACTTATTGTCTTAGGGAAACCACAGCTTCAGTCCAGCTTTCAATCTGAGTATGACATACTTTAACTTCATTCATCGTTTCTTTTACTGGGATTGCCACAACACAGCCCAGGGATAATTCTAAAGATTTCTCCACATTTTTCAGCTCATCAACAAGGCTGGTTTTCAACTCTTCCATGGATTGTCTTATATCCTCCTTCATTTCAACCTTTAAGGATTCAAGGTCCTCCTTGGTTGCCAATTTGTCGGTCTCAAGCATTGGAAGGTTGTTAGTCAGGATAACTGGATCCCTTGATGGCTTGTCTTCCTCATCCGAATCTTCATAGTTAAGTCCAAGGACTATATATCCTAGATCTTATGACCATCCTTCTATATCATAAAGTACAGAGACTGAACCAAACTGCTCCCCCTCACTTGGAGCTTTCTCTTGATCATTTTCCTCTATCTGTTCGGCTTTGGGTAACTCTATATTTTCTTCTGCAGTCCCAGCTGGTTCGACTGTAGTTTCCTCTATTGGTTCAGCAGTGAGGTTAGCCTCTTTCTCTGTTGAGTCAACAATGTCTTCCATATCAACAGCAGTGGATGCCACTCCTGCTTCCTGGCCAGACACCGACTTAATTGTATAGCCAATTGGAGGGCTCAAACTGATCTCTTTTTCTTTCTCTTCATCATTGTCCTCTTCTTCAGTTTCAGCAAAATTTTCATTTTTCTCATTCTTAACCCCAGCCTCTTCTGTCTCAAAAGTTTCATCCTCTTCAGAGGTATCTCTGACAACGTATTGAGAATCTTCTTCTTCTTCTTCAGTAGAATCGGTGTCACTATCCCTTAGAACAGTCTCCCTACTTGGCAGTTCTTTTGAAGGGCTCGTTGTTCCAAAAGTTATTATCCTGACAGGACTATGAGGTAGCTCAGGTTCAATCCCATCATCAATGGGGGTGTTCACTCTTGTAGGGTCACTAGCTTTTTCAGCCTCCTCTTCATCTGAATACACAGGTTCTGGCTCATCAGGTTTTAAGCCTGGATCTCTTTTGTTTCTTGGCCTAGATAGATGAGTAGAGGGATCAAAATTCTCATAAATTTTCTCTTCATCATTAACCCATGCTTTCTTCTAGGTATTCCAGCTGATCTTCATGATTTTGAAGATTACCTTTGAGATAAAGACATTGTTTTTAGCCACAATTACTTCTTCTTGATTTCCAGCTACACCCTTTAATTTCAGCATCACCGAAATAAGCTTAGCATGAAACAAGGCCTTGGATTTTGAGCTGGCCTTAATCATATCTTCCATCTCTTCCATCATCAACCTACATAGGTTGATCTTCCTTCCATGCTTCAGTAAGTACATCAGGAATATGTCCTGGTACTTCAGTACTGCAAAGTCTCCACTTCTAGGACTTTGTACATGCTGAAAAAACTTAATCAGAAGTCTATCTTCTCCATTCATCTCGGCAGCAATAATCTTCCTTAACTTACCATCACCTGTCAGTTCTTCTAGAGCATTATCATACTCAAATAATCCACTATCCAGAGGATCTACTCCAGAATTGTACTCATATATTCCTTCAGGAGGAACTCTTAAACAGGCAGCCCATTCGACAGAAGAGAAACTAACTTCATTGCCGTTTACTCTGGATATTAGTCTATGCATATCATCCTCCTCTTCGAACTCTAGGAATTCATAGAATTCTTTCACAATTTTTGGGTAGTATGGTCCATTGTTGTTGGTTAAGCATTCGGTCCATCCTTGCACATTTAGTGCTTCCCGTACTAACGATTTGCTCGTCAAGAACCATTCTTCACTTAGCTCCTATTCCGCAAAGATTTATCTCTTGGTCAGATGTGGGTTTGAATGTCTTGTTAGGGTATTACTGGTGCCACGGGATTTGGCTCGAGTTCTCTTCGGCATTGGAACATTCTCATTGACAGACGGGGGTCGCTTTGTTCTAGCCATGGGATTTGAACGAGGTTCCTAGGTTTAGTTGAAGGCTTAGGGTTTAGGTCGTTCGAGAGCAAGGGTTGAGATAGATAAAGGAAGTGTATTGAGTCGGGTTCGATGCATTTAATTTTATCATTTAGGGATTATAAATAAAGAGAACGGTTCGAATTTCCGAGAAAAAAACGATTTAAACAGCGAAGTAGCCTACAGTGAGATATATCAGTGAGGTACACCGATGATGTCTAACTATAAGTTCTGACTGTGAAGTTCAACTGTGAGGTTCAACTGTGCGGTTCAACTATGAGGTTCAACTGTGAGGTTGAACTGTGAGGTCCGCCTGTGAAGTTCAAATGTGAGGTTCAACTGTGCGGTTCAACTGTGAGGTTCAACTGTGAGGTTCAACTGTGATGTCCGACTGTGAGGTTCAACTGTGAGGTTCAACTGTGTGGTTCAACTGTGAGGTTCAACTGTGAGGTTCAACTATGAGGTTCAACTGTGAGGTTCAACTGTGAGGTTCAACTGTGCGGTTCAACTGTGAGGTTCAACTGTGAGGTTCAACTGTGAGGTTCAACTGTGCGGTTCAACTGTGAGGTTCAACTGTGAGGTTCAACTGTGAGGTTCAACTTTGCGGTTCAACTGTGCGGTTCAACTGTGAGGTTCAACTATGAGGTTCAACTATGAGGTTCAACTGTGAGGTTAAACTGTGAGGTTCAATTGTGACGTTTAACTGTGAGGTTCAACTATGAGGTTCAACTGTGCTATAGTTAATCATACCTAAATCATGTTTGATGTAATTTAATCTCTCAGAATTCAACGGCTTTGTAAAAATATCAGCTAACTGATGTTCAGTGCCAATTAATTCAAGAGTGATATCACCCTTTTGATAGTGATCCCTCAAAAAGTGATGTCTTACATCAATATGCTTTGTCCTAGCATGAGATACTGGATTTTTTGAAATGTTAATAGCACTTGTATTGTCACACTTTATAGAGACATGTTTGAATTGATATTCATAGTCTATTAAAGTTTGTTTCATCCACAAGATTTGTGCACAACAACTACTAGCAACTATATACTCAGCTTCGGCAGTAGAAATGCAACAGAATTCTGCTTCTTACTACACCAAGATACTAGCGATTTGCCTAAGAGGTGACATGTTCCGGAGGTGCTTTTTCTAACTAACTTACAGCCAGAAAAATAAGCATAAGAATAACTCAATAAATAAAATGATTGTCCTTTTGGATAAAATATTCCTAAGTTGGGAGTATTTTTTAGATATTTGAAGATTCTTTTAACAAAAGTCAAATGAGACTCCTTTGGGTTGGCTTGAAATTGAGCACACATGCATACACTGAACATGATGTCGGGTCTACTAGTAGTAAGGTATAGTAGACTTCTTATCATACCTCTGTAGTTGGTTTGATTTACTGGTTCTCCAGTTTCATCACTATCCAACTTACAGGTGGTACTCATAGGTGTATCACTGCCTTCACTACTATCCAATGAAAGACTTTTTAGAAGATATTTAATATATTTACTTTGATTCAAAATAATACCATTTTTATTTTGAAAGATCTGAAATCGAAGGAAAAATTTGAGTTCTCCCATTAAGCTCATTTCAAACTCATTTTGCAATATTTTTGAAAAATCAATACATAAAGTATTTTTAGAAGATCCAAAAATAATATCATCTACATAGATCTGTACTATCAAAAAAAATTTATAAATCCATTTAATGAAAAGAGTAGTATCAGCTATTCCTTTAGTAAATCCTTTTGAAATAAGAAAAGAGCTGAGCCTATCATACCAAGCTCTTGGAGCTTGATTTAAACCATATAAAGCATTAGATAGTTTGAAAACATGATTGGAAAAATGGGGATTTGTAAAACAAGGATGTTGTTCAACAAATACATCCTCATTTATATATCCATTTAGAAAAGCTCTTTTAACATCCATTTGATAGAGTGTGAAATTCATATGAGCAGCATAAGCAAGTAATATCCTAATGGCCTCTAATCTAGCCACGGGTGCAAAGGTCTCCTCATAGTCGATTCCTTCCTCTTGACTATAGCCTTGTGCAACTATCCTAGCCTTGTTTCTAATGATATTTCCAGACTCATCAACTTTGTTCCTAAACACCCATTTAGTGCCTATGGTTGGAGTGTCCTTAGGTCTTTCCACTAATTCCCAAACACTTTTTCCTTCATACTGATTTAGTTCTTCTTGCATATCCATTACCCAGAATTCATCATTGATAGCATCATTGATATCTTTGGGTTCAAGCTGTGAGAGAAAAGCTTGATATTCAACCTGATTTCTTAGAGAAGCTCTAGTTTGTGTTCCTCTATTTAAATTACCTACAAAAGCATCAAGAGGATGATTATTGAGAGTTCAAACACCTCTATAAGGAGTTGAACTGGCTTCTTCAGGGTTGTTTGCTGGTCTGGAATTGGTATGAGCAGATTCTGGAAAATTTCTAGAACTGGATTCTTTTACAGGGGATTCAGTATTCTTATCATTAAGGTCCAGATTTGACAAATCTTCCTCAAGATCTTCAGGGTATGTTTTAGGCTCATGTGGATCAGTCTCATAGAATTTGACATGAACTGATTCTTCCACACATTTGGTTTTCTTATTGAATACTCTATAGGATTTACTTGAAATAGAGTAACCCAGGAAAATTCCTTCATCACTTTTGGGAGCGAATTTGTCAATATTATCTTTAGTGTTAAGGATAAAGACTTTGCAACCAAAAACATTAAAGTAATTAACCTTAGGCATCCTATTATTCCAAAGTTCATAAGGGGTCCTTTTTAGAATAGGTCTAATTAAGAATCTATTAATGACATAGCAAGCTGTATTTACAGCTTCCGCCCAAAGATAAATAGGTAAGTCATACTCATTAAGCATAGTCCTTGCAATTTCCTAAAGGGTTCTATTTCTTCTTTCCACTACACCATTCTGTTGAGGTGTCCTAGGAGCAGAAAAGTTGTAATTATAGCCATTGTGTGAGCAGTAGGATTCAAATTCATGATTCTCAAACTCACGCCCATGATCACTTCTTAGGGTCTTAATTTTGAGTCCACTATGATTTTCTACAGATTTGGAATATTTAACAAAGTAGGAACAGGCTTCACTCTTGTGAGCTAGAAAGTATACCCATGTTTATCTAGAAAAATCATCTACAAGCACATAAACATAGTGCTTTCCATTTAAACTTGAAACTCTTGAAGGTCCAAACAAATCCATGTGAACCAATTCAAGTGGTTGAGAAGTTGAAACTTCTTTCTTTGGTTTAAAAGAAACTTTGTATTGTTTTCCCTTTTGACAGGGATTACACACTTTATCATTTGGGAATTCTAATTTGGGTAGGTCTCTAACTATGCATTTCATAGAAAGTTTCCGAAGTGAGTGAACATTACAGTGACCTAGTCGCCTATGCCATAACCAAGACTCTTTATAGAAAGCAGTTAAGCAGGAAAAATTTTGTTTGACCAAGGAATTTAGATCAACAACATATACATTCTCATTTTTAGATGCAGTGAAATCTAAGTCATATTTTGAATTAAAAACATTGCATGAATCATTTTCAAATTTAACAATAAAACCATCATCACATAATTAAGATATACTAAGTAAGTTATACTTTAATCCATCATCAAAAAGTACTTTAGAAATTAAAATTGTATCAGGGTTACCAATCTGGTCTAAGCCGATGATTTTTCCTTTTGCATTGTCATCAAAGGTGACATGCCCACCATCTACTTTAATCAGACTCTTGAAGCAAAGAATAGTCTCTTGTCATATGTCTTGAACATCCACTGTCCAAATACCATAGAGTGTTACAGGTGCTCTTTAAACAATTTCCCTACAAAATAGATTACAAATAGGATAATTTTGGTACCCAGATCTTCTTGGGTCCAGAAAGGTTAGCTAATAAAATTTTGGGAACCCATATTTGCTTTATAGTTTTTATTAAACCAGAAAGCATATTTTGAGACAAAATTACTTTGTTGGGTCCTTTAGAAAACTATTGTGTATATGATGGTCCTGAACTAGAACTAGCAGAAAACTTTCCAGATTTTGGAACAAATTTGGTTTTGCTTAATTGTCTCTGTCCAGGCTGATATCCTAGACCGGTTCTATATTTGGGAGCAATATGTTTTCCTAGAAGTTGTGTCAAGGTATCCCTACCAGCAGTGAACTTTTCAATATCTTTTCTTAATTGTTCATTTGATAATTTAAGTTGAGTGTTCTCTTTCAATAGTTGAGCATACTTCTCTTTTTCCACACTTAAATCTGTTTTAATATTACTAGTCAAAGCATGATGTTTCTTCAAAGATTTATATTTAGTCTTTAGTTCATGGCAAGTATCTTCCATCATATTGCAATATTCAAACAGTTCAGCTTTAGACATATTTTCCTCATTGTCTGAATCATGGTCATTTCCAGAATAATAATTATTTAAAACTGGTGAAATAGGTACCTTAGATGTGTTAGTCATGAAACACATATTAGCATGATTTCATTCAGATTCACTAGCCTCTGATTCACTTGTGCTGTCCTCCGAAGCACTCCAGGTTTCTTTCATAGCTTTATTGTACTTCTTGTCCTTATAGTCATATTTTTTCTTGAATTTTAACTTAAGACAGTCAGCATTGATGTGTCCTTTCCTCTTGAATTCATAGAAGACTATATCATCTTCTTTATCTGACTTCTTCCAATCCTTCATCCACTTGCCTTGTTGATCATACTTACCTTTGTAGTTAGGTTTTCTGAAAAACTTTTTCTTCCTATAGAACTTCTTGAATCTCCTGGCTATTTGAGCCATTTCTTCATCACTGCCAGAATCTGAATCTTCACTTGATGAGCTTTTATTAGGCACATGTACTTTCTCCTTGTCATTACTCTTTAATGCAGTAGCATTAAATGCCACGGATTTTCTCTTGGGATCATCATCTTCTTCATTGTTCACCTTCAATTCTTCTTCATACATCATTAGTTTACCAATTAACTCCTTGACAGGCAGTGTTCCAATGTCACAAGATTCTCTGATTGAGATAGACGTGCCTCTCCATCTATCTGGCAAACATCTCAGTATTCTCATGATTTGTTCATTTGCTGGAACAACCTTTCCAAGTGAGCTCATTGTATTAACTATCTCATTAAACCTGAGATACATATCAGAAATGGGTTCATCAGTTTTCATTTTGAAGTTATCATATTTAATAGTATAAGTATTTAACAGCATTTCCTTAACATTAGTTTTTACTTCGTGAGAAACAGCCAAGGTATCCCAAATTTCAAAAGCAGATTTGCAGGCAGAAATTCTATTGAATTCATCATCTCCTAAAGAACAGAAGAGGGCATTCATAGCTTTACAATTATTATTGTAAGAGGCCTTAGTAGGTTCATACCAAGTTATTCTTTCAGTTTCTGGAATTTTGTATTGAGACTCTATAGTCGTCCAGATATCAAAACCCATACTTTCTAAATGGATTTTCATTTTAAGTTTCCACTGAGCATAGTTATTTCCATTGAAGAAAGGTGGCCGGTTAGTAGCAGCACCCTCAAGTCTATTATCCATAACTAGATTTTGGAAAACGATTTACTGAGATAAAAATTTAGAAATAACATTAATTTAAGATCTTTAGGATAAAGCTAAAATCACAGTTTGAAATGCAGAGTACATTAGAAATTATTAACTTCCCTCTAATACCAAATGTTAGTCGGAGTGAATACTCAAGAGGGGGGGTGAATTGAGTACCCATTCAAAATTTCTGTTAAAAACTTCTAGGATTAAAATCCCCCAATTTAATAGAGGCCCAGTTTATTAAGACAGTAGAGATATAAGTGACTTGTTGTTCAACAGGTTTCTCAATGGTTGATTACTCCTCCGTGAAATTAGTATGACAACTAATTGGACTTTCAAAACAATTTTACTAAACAAATATCATATACACACTAACCAAATTTAACTATCAGAGTAGATAAAAAGGATTTCTATTTTTGAAAGTAAGCACATCAGATAAGTATTAAAAACAGAGTACTGAAAAGATGAACAAGCCAATTTAAACAAGAGGTTCAGTCTTAAGCCAAGACCTAGTCCTCTCCACTTGGTGATCAACTGCCACCAAGTAATTTTATTAAATAAGATTGATACACAACCTGTATCGGGATTTAAAACGGTTATCACAAACTGTCTAGGTTTGACAACCTCTACCACAGTTACACGTGGGAAATCAAAATAACCAAGCCACACCAGGCTTCTTCCACAGTTGTACGTGGGTAACAAAAAAAATGGGTTTGAAATAGGTATTTTCAGTATCCCTCAGTTTAAGCCCAAAAGTCAGTGTGTGTGTAATACAAACACACTGATCAAAAATGTAAGAAAAACATTAAACACAACAGTGAAAAAAAATTAGTAATAAGTTTAGAATGCTCTGTAGTGTTGGAAGATCATATCTGGACTCGTTGGAATGGATGAGGTGAATATTTGGTCCTTTTCTGAGAGTTGACTCCAAAAACACAGTGTCCCAACTTCCAGATGTATAGATGATCAGTTCATTGAGATTTGAGTGTGTCACAGCATAGCTCGAAGAGGGTTCTTTCAGTCGGTACACTTGAGACTCTTTTTTTTGTTCTTCTGCAAGAGAATGCTCGAGAGTATTGTGTCCACACACAAAAAATGTCAATTCTTGTCTTCTTGGTTTTTTTATAGAAATTTTGCTGTTTAAGCTCTGTAAATATTTATCTCGTGTTGTCCACCTTTTTCACCCAATCATGTGTGCTTTTCCTCGTACATCGTAGTGTTTCCTTATATGCCTGCAAGGATTAATAAATAATGTCAGGTGTATTGATCTGTTCAGACATGACCATTATATAATAGTATTAATAAATTTGACAAAGAGAAATAATATAATATCATTAGACTGGTCGCAGATTCAGGTCACACGGTAGAATTCAATTGAGGTCTTTCCAACTGTAGACTTTTTCTAACTATGGACTTCGACTGTGGGTTCTCTGTCTGTAGGCTTGCAACGGTAGCTGTTTTTCTGTTTAATTGTAGCCTCATATTGGTAGACTTCAACGACGAATCTGTAACAAAAAATTGTTGCAACTGTAACCTTTTCAACTGTAGACTTCAATTTCCAGTCGACTTAGTCGACAGTGGAAGCTGTCTGACTGTAGTCCTCTACTAACGGTAGACTCGTGCGACTGTAGGCTTGATCGGATAAATTCTCAACAGAAGACTTGATAAGGCAGGAGTCACACAGTGAACTTCTAACAGAAGCCTTGTCATATCAGTAACCTTACAACTGTGAATCTTTGTCTGTGAGCTTTGACAAATGATTAAGCAATAGTCTTGTGACTGTAACCTTGTATCATTAGATTCTTTATCATAGCAGTAGACCTTCAACTGTGATCTTCATGCAATGGTGACTTAAAGTGACAGTTAGCTGAAACTATGACTTTGAACATAAGGCTTTTACCAGTAGCCATCAATGGTGAACTTATTAAACGTAACTGTAATCTGTTGCAGTAAAGCCATGAGAGTAAGAGCATAAAATGTCTAGGATTAAGTGAGTTTGAGCATAAATTAAGAAGATTAGTTAAAGGCTTAATACGTCATGATCAATGTTTAACCATGATTTGGGATTATCAAAACAGGTGAATCCAACATATATAAAAATTCACATTTTTTTACAACAGATATATATATATATATATATGAAAAACCATACTCAATATTAAAAATTTATATGTAATTCTATCTGTGTGTTTATATATATATATATATATATCTATTTCACTATTTCAAAATGAATATTAATACATCAAATATATTTGGTCACCCTAAATCAAATATACATATAAAATCAATATAATCACACTCACACACAAATAAATAAATCTATATATATATATATATTAAATCTATACGTTTTTTAAAATTTTTTTAAATACACATTCAAATATTCATATATATTTTTATATATTACTATATTTTTTAATTAAATATATTTTGTAATTGTTTTTTAAAATATATATATCATATTTTTATATATGTATATTTATACATCCGAAAACATAATTTTTTTTAAAATTTGAATATATGTGTGTGTTTCTATATATAACAAAAAATACATGTTTTCAAAAAATTATATATATATATATATAATTGTTGACAATTATTTTACAAATAATAATATATTATTATATGTGTGTGTATAAAAAAACATTAGATGTTTTTTTGAACCCAATATATATATATATATATATATATAATATAATCCTAACATGATTATATATAATAAAACATGTTTTTTTAAAATAGATATAAGAATAATCACACATTAATATATATAAACACACATTCAAAAAAAATAACTACAAATAAATTAAAAAAAATTTATCAGGCATGATAAGTAGATAAATTGTTAAACCATGAAAGGCCTAATAAACACACCATGAATGATAGACAAAAATAAAATATTATTCATCATAAATAGATAAATAGATATTTCACCATTTTAAGAATTATAAATATATATTTTTAACATGAAAATATGGAATAAAAAATGAATCAATATTATATTCCAGATCAGTTATGATAATTAGATAAATTATTAATACAAGTGTTTCCAAAATGAAAAAATGATATAAACTTAATACAACATAAAAATAAATAAAATAATGAAAATAATAATCTGTATTAAATAGGGTCGAACCTGGATCTGTTAAAAAGAGTGGAAATGGAATTCGATTGAAAGGAATAGAGGTTGGGTGGTCTGACAGGTTGATCAAATGGGCTATGTCATTGCTGTGTGGGAGATGGAGAATAATTTTGTGTCATGATGTGGAAGTATGGTTGAGGGTTTAAATGGCTTAATGGTGTGATGTCGAGGGGGGGGGGGGATGAGTGGGGGAGGAGATAATTGGTGGAAATCTTCACGAGAGGTTGATGAATAGGAAAGGAGAAGAAACAACACTCCTTATAGGATAAATTGATGGATTTTTTGTGGTAGAATATTTACGATGGAATTAATGCAGTCATAAATATGCATTCATTTAAAATAATTTTTCACATAATATAAAATAAATTGAAAATTATTTTCACCAAATGACTATTTTATGTAGAATATTTCAAACATCACAAATAATTCATCACCAACTAGTTTTGTGGCTGGTGGTAGAAAACCCCACCAATAATATTTGTGAAAAAATAGTTTCATCTATCACAAATAGTGACTATTTTTTATATTTTATTTTTCTCTAACAAATTTACCTTCATAAAAATTCAATTTTCTAGTTGTTGGGGGTGAATATAATATATAAAAATTAAACATACATGCATAAATTATCAATGTTAGGTAATATATATTTATTAGTAGAGAATAAAAGAATAATAATATCTAATTCTTTATCATGTATTGGTCCAATGTGCAATTACACTACTCTTACACTTCTATACATAATGATAGATGTCTTTTCAATACCTTATTTTTAAATATAATCACACTCTGATATAATGATTACCTTTTTTAGTGATGGTACAACCAAAAATAAGCACTAAAATTTTTTTGGGGAGTCATGACCCTTAAATACTTTTTAAGGAAGCTATAACCCATCCTACATTTTTTAATCTTGGATTCAAAACCCTAATGACCATAATTTACAATATAGATGCAACCACCTAAAGAGAGATAATGATTTTGTATTGACAAAGCCGAAGCAATGATACAAAACATATTAGATGATATAAATATATAGAAGAAAAATAATAGACTTAAATATCTATGATAAATGTATGGATGAAATTAAATAAATGATTATGTATCTTGATAAATGATTCATATCTATTATTGAAGATATTAGTTTTATTAGAAGGGGGTTTGGTTCGACACATGAATTTTATCCCAAAATATGGTAAAATATTCACATAGGTCTTGCTGTATACAATTCATGGAATTACATGGTAAATCATTTTGGTTGTTATGGTTATAGTTTTCATAAATACTTTTAATCTTTATTTTTTCAAATCCGATAAATATGATCTAAAAGGTAAAAAATGTATCAAAATTGGTAAAATAGTTCTAATTCTAATTTTAAATAATTATTTGAGATAGAAGAAATAATATTTATTCATTAATAATATAAATTAAATTACTAAATATTATTTAAGGAAAAATTGATTTCATTTTTTAGAAATTAAAATATCTACATATCAGTTGATCAAGAAATTTTGATTAATATAATATTGTATATTTTAGTCAATTTTATTTTGGAACAAAAAACACCTTCTATATTTAAACAGATATGAAATTATTCAAAAAAAAAATATCTAATATTATAAACAAAATATTGATATGTTTTATGTCAATATATCATAATTATAAATGAATTAAAAAATAGAATCATAAATTATAATTATATTTTTTTATAAATTTTCATCATTTATTTGTGAAAATAATGACCAAGTTATTTTATTTTTAAATACTCACTATAAATTTATAAAAAATATATCAGTGATTAAATAATTTTAATATGAATTCAAAAAATAAATAATCCAATGAAACAATTACTAATAAATAATAATGATTAAATCAATTAAAATAAACCAAGAAAAATAGAGAATTGGGAAAGATGATATAATTTTAAAAATAATAAATGCATTGAACTAAGCATGCGAATAATATTTATGTAGATGGAATTACAATTACATCATATTGTGAAGTTGGTCAGGAATTCCTGTGGTCATACCATATAATACGTGTTTAGTATACTGAACATGTGATGAATTATGTTATGTGGTTGATGTATACATCATAATGTGTGGTCATCCAATTTATGCATAATCTTCAATTTTACTATTAGGATCAGTTTTAATATTCTGTAAATTATAAATTTATCAAATTTAAAATTTCATAATTTATTATTTCATGATCTTGTCATTATGTTGTAATATGATGGATTTATGATAATATGACTTTAATCGAGTACACCAAAACCACAAACAAGATAATTATAGATAGGAACACAATTCTTCATTAAATTCCACATTCACGACTTCATTGTATGTTTTAGACAAGTATGATGAGTTTTGATTCGTATCATGAATATAATTTTTGTGAAGTATTCTATAGAATAGTATACAAGCCACTATTGATCATCATACATGCATGTCAATATTCTATATTGTGAATTGATACTAAATAAGTGCTATAAATCATATCAAACATGAAATAATTTTCCAGATGAATATATGAACATATTGTACTCATTATGTATCATCCAATTTAATCTTGGGGAAGATCCCATAATAATGTTACATATTTACTCATGGAATATGGATGCTTCATGTAAGATTAATGGTGTATAGAATGAATCAATAAAAATGTTACGGTTGAAGTAGGTATAATGATTCATGGTAAATAACTTCACATTATCTTTGAACTCAAATGGTTGATAATGTTTTCATTAATTACATTTGAATCCATTTATAAATATGAATATATGCATGTATGGATTAATAGAACAAAGATGGACGAAATGAAGATGGATGTCCAAGTGAACTATCATCTAAATATAAGGACATACTGAATGATGTCTTCAATCTCATTGTTTATAGAGGAAAATAATACCAAATATAGAGATGATATTTTCTAATTCATCATTGTTAGTTTAATATAATTCCATAATATTTCAAATGGATCAATGAAATACTTGTTATGACTCTCTTATCTTGAGAAATATATAAAAAAATGTAGAAAACATTATTATACTATCTGAAAAAAGGGAGGAATATTTGTATAACAAAAAATATGTTTTAGATCACGAATAAAATAATTTAATCCTTACATGTAATTTAAATAAATATATATAAATGTTTTCTCATTCTAGTATAAAGAGTGGAATAATTTTTTTATTCTGTTGATATATTAATCAAAGAAAATTAGTTGTTATAATATTATAAGATCTATTTAATTCCATAAAAGATTCATTGCATTTAAAAAAAATTCATATCATAGAAACAATCATTTTACCCTTTGTAATAATAAATACAATATAAGATAATTTTATTGGATATTCAACAAGAAAATTCCTCTGACATTCTAACAATGTAACTCAAATAATCATTATATAATTGAAAATTACAATAAAAAAATCCACTATGTAACAAAAAAAATTTATCATCCGCTGAAGTGTTTTTTGAACATCTATATATTTATTCCAAAATCAACATATTTTCTTGAATTTTAATATTGTTATTATATTTCAAATTTTATAAGTGTAGTATATTTAAAAGTAAATTGGATTAAAATATATCAAATAGGATTTGAGAGAGTAGAAATAGTTTCCACAAATTACAATTGACTTGTAATATATATAATATTATAAGTAATTTTCATATCCAAAAAACAATACAATAAAAGATAAAAACACCAAACTATAGTTAGTTATTATGGCTGGGTGTACAATCATTAGTGATAGATATATTCCATAAACTATATTATATAGGTGAAAAATATTATTTTATATCATATTATAGATAATAGGGTTTCATATGCCATTGATATTAATGGAATCCAAAGGATAAAATTAAAAATTAAAGAATCATTAATTTAAAAATAATATTTTTAAAAAATAATTTAATGTAATTGAAGGTATATTAATTTTATTATGTAATGGTTTCATGAACAAGGCAGGTGACATGTAATATTGCAATACAATGAATGAGTAAATTAATGAAAACTTATTGAGTGTTGTTTGGGTCTATTGAAAATTAATACACCCATGTGATGAAATATAGGTGATCGTGTTTATGCTTCATCTAATAAATTACCTTGATCTCAAATCACCCAAATCATCACTTATAGACTTCATTAGGAAATTGTAAGTCACGTGTTATGAGAGGATCCTGCTCGAGCGTCGAGTGATTCAATACATCACTAAAATACATGCAGAAGATGAATTCCATTTTACATCCTCTCATGTGATATTTAATAGCCTGATTCATTGAAAATGAATATATAATCCCTATGTAGTTAGTTACATGTACTATTTTTATATTTTATAAAAACATGAATCTTTTTATGAAAAATAATATTCATGGATTTTGGTTTTCTAATTATATACCTATCTTTTAGAACATTTATATGTTCCTAATAAACAAATAATTACTATCAAATCTATAAAATGCATTTTAATCATTGAATCATGTATTTAAAATGACGAATTCTGGGTGAAATTAAGTTATGTGATATAATAATCATGACTAGGAGACTAAAATTAATAAATGGATTTTTTAATCTGTGTTAATCTAATGTCCCGGACCCTCCTGGCCCATTACTTTTCCAAAAGTGAGGGTGACACCGTGAGGGTGGCACCGTGAGGGTGCCACAGTGATGGTGGCACAGTGAGGGTGACATCGTGTCCCCTCGCCGATCCTTTCATTCTTCTTCCAGTACCTGACTATTCCGCTCCCGCAACGTATGTTTCGACGTAAATTAATTCATTTACTCATTTTAAATCCATTTAATTCCTAAAAATCCCTAGGTACCACCGTGTGTAACTGCCCCAGCCGCGTGGTCAACCCACGACCCTCGCGCCTTACGCGGTTACGCGTTATCACCTCAACAGTCCACGGCTCTTATAAACTAAGGGTTAGTCGTGGTTTCTCCTTTCCTCGATCGTGGATTTTCACAAACAGATTGTGGTACATCGGGCGTATCGTTATCCATAATGTTTTGCGCCTGGCCTAAGCGTCGATCATCTATCAACAAGTAGGGAATTTCTCCTATGTCTCTCTCTTCTATGTATCATGATGGGTGGGCGTGCTTTTGTTTCTGTAGAACTGGTTGGGCCGAACATAATGAAGATAATAAACAAAGATCTAAATAATTAAGGGGAAGGGTTTGTAATTGTTGTTTCTACGTTATATTGTGATTATCATTCTAAGTTGTGTTGTCTTATGCCTTCTTAAATTCGAGGCTGTTGGTTGTCGTTGTTTGTGCACTAATGAACCCCTTGTTGATGTTTTAAATGGCATGTTTGTGGTTGTGAACTATTACTCTGAAAAGTGTATTGGTTAATCAAGTTTATCTGGATGAATAAATTGAAAGCACCGGGATCAAACCTTCTATGATAACTCCTAGTTAGAACACACGGAATTTGAAATCACAGAGAGTGTTAAGTTCTTTAAATCTGAAAATCCCTGACTTGTGTTGGTGGCAGTGTTTTGGTGGGTTTCTTTTACGAGTCGATTGCTGGAGATGTGGGAGGGGATGGGATCCCCTGTTCTTTTATACTTTCGGTGGTTATGAAACTGGGGATGGGATCCCCTGTTGGTATGGATTCAGTGGTTGTGAGTTTTAAGCCCGGTTGGATACTTGTTTATATCACGAATTGAGGTGGAATCCACTGTTGTTGAGAACGAGGTATGGGTGTTATGGTTGTTGCTTGATTGTTTACCTTACTGGACTTATACCTATTCCTACTAGTTTCCCAGTAGTGCTTAAACATAAACATTACTACTGAACGTGAAATAAGAAGCGGATAGATGGGTTGTTAGCGTGAGTCATGATTCGGACTTGAGTTCTGTTGTGATCTGTAGGCTGTCTGAGGAAAATACTAGCTTGGGTGATTTCTTGTTACCTAAATATATATATATATATATATACTTTTAGCTTTTTGTTTCTTATTCGTGCCCCACCCAAGTTGAGCACTTAGTGACGAACACCCCCCATTTCATTGGGGAGGGTGTTTTTCCAAACACTATTCTTAGTGGTTGGTTATTAGCTCCTTTTCAGCTCCCTTTCCCGGATATCCCAAGTATCTTCGGGCAGGCTGTGATAGCCTGAGGTCCATTATTAGCCGAAGAACCTTTTGGCGGGGTATTGTGGTGGTTGGCCAGGTGTGTGAGGCAGGTGGTTTCCCACGTGTCTTCGGGATGAGGCCCAGGTGTCTTCGGGCGTGGCAGTGGATCCTTTAGCCCAGGTGTCTTCGATTGTGGTGGTGGATGTTCTGGCCTAGGTGTTTGCAGGCATGAATACATGTGACAGTTGAGGCCTAGGTGTGTTCGGGTGGGATTTCGGCAGTGGGACTATGTGTGGTTGTGTCCCAGGTGTGTGCGGGCGGGCGGGGCAGTGGGACTGTGGTGAGAATGGCGGGATTGGTCCGATGCGTAGGATGTATCAATAACCAGTGGAAAAGTGGCGCAGGGTACCCAAACATCGATGTACTTTTAATATATATATTACATGGCTTGCGTTATTTTGGGAGTGTGCCTTGGTGAGGCCTGGGGTGGATAGTTTACCTTGATAGGTGTTTGGTTTACTCCTTTTCTCACGGGACATTAGTACGTTCCCCAACTTGTGCACGAGAGACTTTGGTTCTCCCTAATGAGTGTACTTTTATGCTCACCCTACATATATAAAACTGCTTTTAGGTTTCCAGGAGGACTTCGGGGATCACGTAGGACCTTACTAGCTCGGACCTTGGGGGTAGTTGCAGTTGCTGTTTTTCTTCTTCTTTGGTACTTACCTTTGTAGTCGCCCTTTGTACTTTGTGGCTTTACTTTTAGAACATGCATGTGGGAATGGTTTATTTCTCTTGGTTTTACTTTTCTTTTACCTTGGTGTTGTTGAGTTTCATCAGCTCATCTCTCGATCTTATAAAAAAAGGGGGTAATGCCTTCCATTTGTGAGAAATTTCCATACCCTTGGTGCTAGTCGCCACTCCGGGACCTATTGAAGGCGGGTCTCGGGGGTCATTATCTCTCCTTCAACTTAAAGAATGAAGGGCCTGGCAATCTGCTGACCCTTCCCTCCTTTTGGTGAAGGCGGGTCGTGGAAGAATGGTATAAGAGGTGATGGTTGAGAGATAGGATGTAGTCTGGAATTAGGCACTGTGAGGATTGCATGGGATGGTAAGGCAACAATGTTGGGTGACCTTGGCACGTGAATTAGGCCAGGGAAGACCGGCTAGTACACCTGATTTTAGGGGGCCCCGCGATCCGATGCAAGGACTCTGGACCTACCGAACGACCAAGTGAGGCCACACTGATTGCAGGGTAGAGACCATAAGAAAGGTACATGTATCATAATGACATGTGTTCTTTTGTTTCTGGGATGTCTTTGGAATTAAGAATAAATTAAATTTTAAGAAGTTTTGAAGGCGATATTCTGCACTACCTGGGCTTAGGCATTCCTTCTTTACCTTGCAGCTATGGCACCTGGAAGGCGACCACATGTGGTACAGGCGATCAAGGCACCAGAGACTACTTTGGCCGATCGTAAAAGTGATTATTGAGAGGAAGAGGATGACCAGTGGCATAAGACTCTTCGATCCTTCCAACGACATGCCCTCAGGAAGTATGAGGGCAGCACCTCCGATATGAAGACGAAAGGCTGGATAGATGAGTTAGTTATAGCTTTCGGCATAATTCGGGCGCCGACCGAGTACTGGGTTCCTATGGCCGTCATCCAGATGCAGGGAGCGGCGCGTCAGTGGTGGACGCTTTACCTGGGGGAGAGGAGAGAGTCTGAGGTGGCTTGGGCGGATTTCGAGAGGGAGTTCCGGGCGGAATTCCTCTCCTCGATGATGAAGGCAGAAAATAGGCAGGAACTACTCTTCCTCTAGTAGGTGAGTATGTCCGTGAGGGAGCTATGGATAAAGTTCAAGAACCTCCTACGTTTTTCTCCAGACCTTTTTCGTGAAGAGGAGTCTCGGGCAAGATGTTTAGAGGAGGCACTCCGACCCTCCCTCCAGTATGTTGTTACCCCCTTTACACTGCCGACGTACTTAGAGGTCCAGACGAAGGCCGAAGTGGTGGAGAGGATACATGATCTAGGAGGAGTGTCTCAAGAGGGGATCTATCTGGGAACATCAAAGGGGAAGGCTGTTAGCACCAGGCCTCCAGCGTCAGGACCCTCTAGGTTCCGACCCGTAGGGAGAAGGCCGCAACAGTTTCAGTTTAGATCCCCCGGACCTCGCCCTTTTCCTACGGACCCGGGACCATGGTGCTTCATCTGTGGGAGCCCTGGGCCTATCCGGAGTCAGTGCCCCAACCGGGTGCAGTACAGTAGTGGCAGTCATCCCAGCACCTGCCCCAGCAGCAGCTTCCAGCCAGACCTTTCCAGCAGCAGCTGTAGGGACAGCGAGCTACCGCTCCTCTGAGGGCAGACGTAGGAGGAGGACGACTACCTCAGGGTGCTCCACAGGGACCTCGACCAGGGCGTGGTCGGGGAGGTGGCTGACAGCCGAGGGACATGGGAGCTGGGCATGGACAACTTCACGCCGTAGAGGTAGAAGTTCCGGCAGGGCCAGAGGTTGTTCGAGGTATGATCAGTCTTATTTGCACTCTTGCTTATGCTTTGTTCGATATCGGAGCTTCACACTCCTTTGTTGCACCCATTCTAGGATGTTCCTTGGGTCTAGATTCCGAGAGACTTCCAGTGCCTCCTGTGTTGAGCACACCAGTAGGAGGTCAGACCGACTTGTTGTTCGGTTTTCGGGGATGTAGACTGATGGTAGGGCCACATCAGTCAATTAGGGATCTTCTTCTGCTACAGATTCATCCATACGATGTCATCCTAGGCATCGACTGGTTATTTTCTGTGTGCACATTAATTGAATATTTTCGAAGAAGGGTGGTGTTCTCAGACGTGGACAGCCGGCGTGTTACCTTCACTGGCGAGCGGAGAAGTCCGAAGGGAAACATGAGAGAGGAACCTCTCCTCTCATTATTGACCGAGCTGATAGTGGAATCAGAAGATGCTGAAATGGTGGAAGTGCCATAGATCGTCGATGAGTTTATGGACAGCATTCCTGAGGAGGTGACGACTCTACCCCCTCGAAGTGATATCGAGTTCGGGATAGACCTGCAGCCCGGCGCTCGTCCAATCACAATGGATCCCTACCAGATGGCACCTTCAGAGCTACAGGAGTTGCGGAGACAGATTGAAGATCGGATGAAGAGGGGTTATGTTTGTCTGAGTGCTTCACCATGGGGTGCTCCAGTCTTGTTTGCAAAGAAGGAAGATGGTGGTATCAGGTTTTCCATAGAATACAAGAGGCTGAATCAGGTGACGATCAAGAATCGCTACCCACTCCCAAGGATAGATGATCTTTTCGACCAGCTGAAAGGGGCAGGATGGTTCTCGAAGATCGAACTGTTGTCTGGGTACCACCAGCTGAGGGTGATAGAGAGCGACATCCCAAAGACAACGTTTAGGTGTAGGTATGGACACTTTGTGTTCGTAGTCATGCCATTCGGCGTTACGAATGCCCGAACTGTGTTCATGGGGCTTATGAACTCCATCTTTCGGGCGTACTTGGATCGGTTCGTGGTTGTGTTCATCGACGACATCCTGGTCTACTCTAGATCAGAAGAGGAAAATGTGCAGCAACTGAGGACAGTTTTGGAGGTCCTCTGACAACACCGGCTCTATGGGAAGTTGTCAAAATGCAAGTTCTGTACATGAGAAGTGCACTTCCTCTAGCACGTGGTGTCCGAGCAGGGGGTAGCGATGGACCTGTCAAAAGTTGAGGCAATTGTTTCTACGGCAGTGCCCAAGAATGTGGCGGAAGTTCGAAGTTTCCTCGGGCGGGCGGGTTACTACCGGAGATTCGGACCCAACTTATCTCTAGTTGCGGCCCCTATGACTGCTCTGACCAAGAACGACCGAGCTTTCGTATGGAGTGAGCAGTTTCAGTCAGCCTTCAACTATCTGAAGGAGAAGTTGGTCATTTCCCCATTGCTGAGATTACCAGAAGAAGGGGTGGCCTATGAGGTGTTCTGTGATGCTCTGGGACAGGGCTTGGGATGCATGTTGATGTAGTGACAAGGGGTGATCTCTTATGGGTCCCGACAGCTATGCCCCCATGAGCGTAATTATGCCACCCACGACCTGGAGCTTGTATTGGTCATTTTTGCGCTAAAGTTATGGCGTCACTACCTCATCACGGAACGCTTTTTGGTCTTCACAGATCACAAAAGCATGATGCATATCTTCTCCCAGCGGGAATTAAACTTGCGATAGTGGAGATGGGTGGAGTTCCTCTAGGATTACGACTTCGAGATCTCATATACTGAAGGCAAGTGAAATGTGGTGGCCGATTCCTTGAGTAGGAGGACGCAGAAGGATGCGGTCTGAGAGTCGTAGGATGCCTAGAAGGAAATGGAAGAGTTGATTTCCTTACACCTGGGTGCACGGATGGATAGTGGCAGAGGCTGCCTATATTAGATGATAGTGCAGTCATATCTGTTTCGATAGGTGGAGGAGTCTTAGTGGGGAGACCTGAAGTGCGAAGTGATGCGTGACCGGGTTGACCAGGGCAATGCTCCGGAAGGATGGGAAGAGGATGGTCAGAACCAGATGCCTTTCCAGAAAAGGTTGTTTGTTCCAGGAGTGATGTGCGACAAGGTTCTCAGTGATTTCCACAACTCACCCATGGCGGTACAACTAGGAGTTTCCAAGATGTACCAGGGGCTGAAGAGGCATTTCTGGTGGCCCGGAGTTAAGCGAGTTGTGGAAGAGTTTATGGCCAAGTGCTTAGTGTGTCAGCAAGTGAAGGTTGAACACCGAGTTCCGGGTGGCCTACTGCATCCCCTAGATGTCCCTGAGTGTAAGTGGGATGACATCTCGATGGGTTTCATCACAGGACTACCAACGTTCCAAGGAGGGTACGACGCCATCTGGGTGGTAGTGGACAGGTTGACGAAATCGGATCACTTTCTGGCAATCATGGAGTCAAGTACTATGGATGCATTGGAACAAAAGTACGTGGATGAGGTGGTTAGGTTGCATGGAGTTCATAAGTATACAGTCTCGGATAGGGATGCACGGTTTACCTCGCGAGTCTGGAGAGGATTGTAGCATGTGTTTGGCACCCAATTATGCCTTAGCAATGCTTTCCATCCCCAGAAAGATGGACAAACAGAGCACACCATCCAGACCTTGGAGGATATGCTACGGGCATGTGTTCTGGACTCCGGAGGATCATGGGTGCAACACCTGCCCCTGGTAGAGTTCTCTTGCAATAATAGCTATCACTCTACAATTGGCATGGCCCCTTTTGAATTCATGTATGGTGTCCATGCTGTTCACCTATGTGTTGGGACGAAGTAGGAGAGGCATGCATCCTTGGCCCGGAGGTGGTGCAGAACACAACAAAGAAGGTTCATCTAATACGGGAAAGGATGAAGGCGTCCCAGGACCGATAGAAGTCGTATGTTGATACCAGGAGGAGGCCCTTGGAGTTGGGGGTTGGGGACTACGTGTTCTTGAAGGTCTCCCCTCGACGTGGGCAGTGGAGGTTTGGCAAGGGGAGTAAGCTTTCCTGTAGGTTCATCAGACCCTTCGAAGTATTGCGGCGGGTCAGCGAGGTGGCTTACCAGCTAGCGTTGCCACCAATGCTACTGAGGATACATGGTGTCTTCCATGTTTCACAGCTCCGTCGGTATATGCACGACGATTCACACATCCTCGATTGGGGTGAGCTGGAAATCGAGGACGATGTGACCTTTGTGGAGAGACCAATGATGATTGAGGATCGCAAGGAGAAGGTTATTCGTGGGTGAACCATTCCCTTGGTTCGCGTGTTGTGGAGACATGGTGGGCTTGAGTAGAGTACGTGGGAGAGGGAAGCACAGATGCGTACCCAGTACCCAGATGTAAAGACCCGTAAATTTCAAGGAAATTTTTTTCTTAATTTTATTTGTAATTTTACATGAACGCAGTTTATGAAGGCACCTGATTCTGAGGCCCAGTGTGCCCAGAATCATTTTACAAAGTTTGTCTTAGGTATGTTCAGTGAACGAACGAGCTGGTTTTTCTATCTTTTGAAATGATGCTCGGAATCAAATTCTGAGGGTACCGATGGAATCACAGCGCCGGTATTTTCTTAGAAACTCCTCTTCCAGAGTTGCATTTGCTTGGGTGTGGTTTTTAATTTTTGGGGTTAAGTTAAGAAATAAGATAAAGTGGTGCGACAACTTTATTTTTATTTCACTTAAATCCACTTAAAATCCACTTAAAGCTGCTTAAGCTGAGTTAAAGCGTATATTGTACAATTCAAAATATCCTACCGTATTGGTAATATATTTGTGAGGTGGGGCCCGCATGAGCCCCACTGTTTCTTTTCCACTAAGTAATGCACCCGCGAAAACCCCTATTAAATAAAAGTCAACTGGGGAATTTTCTTAAACAATTAAATGCTCCTATTAATTGTGCGGTTTTATTTGTTAAATTTATTCTATGAATTAATGGGTCGTAACTTAACTTATCTCTTTTCGTTTGTTGGTATGTTAATAAAATAAGACCAACATTTTTTTTTCTTGTGTGTTGCTCGTTGAGAGGATTTGACAGAACCTTATGTCCTTCATCCTCCTTCGCGAAGAACGCGAAGAACATGAAGAACGCTAAGAACGCGAAGAACGCTGGCCTTCGACGAAAGACGACAGAGAACGCGAACCCTCGGTGTTCGACGACATGACGCCGTGTTCCGCGACGCCGACGATTCTTCTTCTGTGACGTTCTTCTGCGACGTTCCTTCATCCCCGAAAAATCCTCGATCATCGGTTGAGGTAAGAGATTGCAAACCATTTAATTACTTTGTGGATTTTATACATGACATGGATTTAATTACTGTAAATTAAATCTATATGTTTTCTTTACCCCTCGGAGATCATCGACGCGACGCCGTTCCGCGACACGACGATTACCTCCTACCGCGACGGTCAATTCCGCGAAGAACGCATGCTCGACGACGATGGCGAGGTAGGGGTTTTATTTGAGAACAATCTTTATTCCCAAGGTTTTTTCTTTTAAAACAATAATCCGGATAAAATGTTCAATTTTAATTTTATTAAAATTGTGCCTTGCTTGTTATTCATGTGTTGAATATATTTTTCTTGATTGTTATCACCTAACGTGGAGGGTGGGGGCCAAACAAACACGACCCGACAACCCTCCGAAGTTTTTCCGTTGATGCGTGGATTGGCGGACGATGATGAACGGGGCCGCAATGGCGATTTGAGGGCCAGACAGTGAAGTATGCGACCCGGGAGGAGCTACGGCACATACAGAAGTGGATTCGGACCACCGGAGCAACTCTGGTGGCCCGCAGAATCCACCGGCGGCGGTCGACCAGACTCGCGACCGTGCGGGGACGGTGACACACGGGACGCGGTAAATCCGCGTCGGCTGACCCAGCACGGCCCCACGCGGGGCCGCGACACATCATCCCGCGGGGGCAGCGCCCCGCGGCTTCCTCCGCTCGGCCGTTCGGCCGAGCCGAGACGGCCCGACCCTCCAGGCCAGGTCACGCCTAGGCCGGGCTGGGTCGCGCCAAACTGGGTCGGACCCGGACCCGGGTTGGTTTGACCCAGTTCGGGCCGACCTAGGGGGGGTTGGGTCGGGTCAGTCTGAGCCCAGACCCCCCGTTTCCAGACCTTTTTGGTCTTTTACTCATAACATGAGCTACGGGCCTCTGAATGACGCACCATCAGTGGCGATGCGATCCTTTGATAGAGACAGTCATTTCGGTATATCACATCCATGGTTTAAGAATACTTTTGGTTCGGTTGGTTTGGTTCGTACATGAAACCAACCAGGCCCTCGAAGCGGAAACACTCATATCTTGAGCTTCGGACTTCCGATTGACGTGCTGTTGAATTTGTTGTTTTCCTCTAAGTGAGACATATCTTTTGGAATACTTTACCCGAGGTTTGGACGCAGGTGGAGTACGGTCGGGTTGGTTTTGCCTTAGAAACCAACTGGGCCCCTGGGACGAAAAAGCCAATAACTCTCAGACCAGGCGTCCGATTGACGCGCCGTCTGCGACGTTGAGTTCCTGTTGGCGATACAGATATTTTGGATACATCAAATCTGGAATATGTGTCAGTTGTTGTATCAGCCCCTCGGCTCATGGAGCGGACCCTCCCGAACGAGCTTGTTGTGTGCGGGAACCCTAGAGCTGGCTGCGTTTGCGATGATGAAGACTACTGTTCTTGTATCCTATGTGGGTCCCAACTTAGATGATTCATTTCTGGTCTTGTATCCTATGTGGGCCCCAGCTTAGATGATTCAGTGCTGGTCTTGTATCCTATGTGGGTCCCAGCATAGATGAACCCATGAAGACGGATGGTCTTGTATCCTATGTGGGTCCTAGCTTAGATGATTCAGTATCTATATCTGATTATCTCTTTCATCTTTTCGATGATGTATACATGTGTGAGCTAAAACCCTGTTTTTCATTCCTTTGTGGATTGTGTTGTGCTATCCTGTGTGGATTTACATTTTTCATTCCTATGTGGATTTTGTTGTTCTATCCTGTGTGGATTTACGTTTTTTTTCCTGTGTGGACTGGTTTGTACTTGAGCATGGATGTTGGAGCCGAGTGAGAATTGATGACTTAGGTATATGTATGGGCATATACCTAAGCTGTATCAGATGATACTTCATCATTGTATCATTCCATTCTGGTTTATCCTTTGTGGATTTTGGGAGACCTTCAAGGGTGTCGAGGACCCTACTGAGTAGCTTATACTCACCCCAGCACAGGCTATGCGCGCACTACATTGTGTTGGTTACAGACGACGGACAACGCTGATCGCGGGGGAGGCTTGCGGAGCAGGATGGTACTTGGAGGTGGACCACTGGGTGGGACGTACTCGGAGCGGTCGGCTGAACCCAAGGAGCAGTGGAGGCTATCTGTACCCACCCATCAGGTGGGACTTCTAGTGGATGGCTCGACGTTGCAGCTTTACTTTTCAGTTGTTGTTTTTTCCCTTTCAGTTGTACTTTACAGTTGGTCTTGTATTTCCGGCCCCTTTTACTTTTTCGCACTTACTGTTGTACCAGTTTTTACTTAGTGTTTACTTCTTCCGCTTGCTTACTCTGTGGTGCATGTTTACTTTACAAAGTCAATTCCTTCCCTTTTACCGAGATTTACGCCTTGGTGCTAGTCGCCAGCCCCTGGCCTTTGGAAGGTGGGCTTGGGGTAGTCACGGAACGGGCCCCGAGGACGGGTCGTGACAAATTTGTATCAGAGGTGGTCGGTTCTACCATAGACTCCGATCATTATTCTATGTAAAGAAATAGTGTTTAGCGTATTGAGTGTGGATATCAGTCCACGAAGCCCAGTGTCGGTGCGGCGGCCGACGTATCTGTACACCAGGATCCTGACTTCTGATTTCTGACTTAATGCACAAAAACATTGATTGCATGTGTGTTACAATTTTTCGTTGCGATTACATTGTATCAGCTCACCAGGTATATTGTTCTGACCATGGCGCACCTGTTTCGTTCAAGATGGCCCCACGACGGTAGCTAGCTAGGGTTTCGAGAGTTGAGCATGATGACAGCCCGCCGAGCGGCGAGGCCTCTGTGTAGGGCCCTTTGACAGTAGAGGCACCGGCGATACCTCTACCCACCGAGTCACCGATGCTTCCAGCCCCAGCCGCTGACGATGCACGTCTCCTTAGTGCACATCATGATTTCCAGCGCCAGCGACCACCCAGGTTCCGCAGGGAGACGGACCCCCAGGTAGCCGAGGACTGGCTGGAGGCGGTTGTATGAGTTTTCTGGTTAGTGAGGACACCAGCAGACCATATGGTGGTCCTTGCAGCGAGCCTCCTGCATGCGACAGCAGGAAAATGGTGGAGCTTGATGCTCATGGTGCACGATGAGGCATCACTCCATTGGACAGACCTAGACAGCCTTTTTCGCTCAGAGTTCATCCCACCCACCCTCCGAGCGGTACGCATCCAGGAGCTACTACAGCTACGACAGGGCAGCATGACAGTGGCCTAGTACTCTGTGAGATTTACTGATCTCTCGCGCTACTCCACAGATATGGTACGGGACCCATTCTTCCGGGCCCGGACCATCGAGCAGAGACTGAGGCTTGAGATCAGGGCTTCGATGATCTCCCTCAACATTCAGACGCAGGCAGAGGTGTTGGAGAGATACCTTCTAGTGGAGAGTTTTCTCACCGAGCAGGCTCCAGGGATAAGGCCCTCCGCAGGATGGCCCATAGTAGGGTCTTCTACAGCTGGCAGTAGACAGGTGACACAAAGGTCCAAACGGGCCAGACCATCAGATGGGCAGTCTCAGGATGAAGATTCGGTTGTGCGGGGCACACAAAGGAGAGCCAGCTACACGAGGGGCAGGCATTTCTACGCATGCGGCAGGCAAGTTCACATGGCTCGAGACTTCCCGACTCGTCTTACAGATGAGAAGCAGGTGGTAGAGGGACCTCCCAGACAGAGGTTCGACCATGGAGGTCCGCAGGGTGCAGGCGGGCGAGGCAGAGGAGCTGGCCGAGCAGCAGGTGGGGGACGACGCTTCGAGGTGTTTCCACCACCACCACCAAGAGGTCCACCACGACCATGGGGAGTTGGTGGACATGGGAGAGCTCAGCTTCAGGAAGCTGAGGCCTTCGATCATGGAGCGCTGGGAGAATATGTAGAGGAGTGGAACTAGTGGATACATCTTTTGTACTTCTAGTTCCTTGTTGCTGTTGTGTAGTGTCTTTTTATTATGAGCTGAAATAATAAAAGACACATACCTTTGTGATGTTTTCATTCATGCCCAATTTTGTGTTGTTACTAAGAGGTTCCAGTTTAGACTGTTGACTTGACCCTCACTTGTGGGACATCTACTGGAGGAGACCCAGTTACCACACACTGATGCCGACAGTGTGACTCAACCCTTGGAGGCGAGATTAATGGTTGGATCTGTTGGTAATAGCGTCGAGTCCTTACGACGCCATCCTTGGTATGGAATAGTATCATCCATGTCAGGGTTGACTGTATTAGGTGAAGAACATGGTTCATCCAGGGGATGAGACCGGATTTCTCTTATTGGCAAAGAAGAAATCTCAGCAGCTCTTGTAGGACCAGAAAGGTCCAAGTCATCCATGAGCATATGAGGACAGCTCAGAGCCGGCAAAAGTCTTATGCTGACAGGAGGCGAAGGACACTAGAGTTCGAGGTTGGGGACCACATATTCTTGTGGGTCTCACCTCAACGTGGATTACGGTGATTTGGCCAAGGCAGCAAGTTGTCTCCACGCTTCATCGGACCATTCCAAGTCCTCAGCTGGATTGGCGAGGTGGCTTATCGCCTGGCTCTACCACCCCAGTTGCACCGGGTGCACGACGTCTTCCACATATCTCAGCTGAGGAGATACGTGCACGACCCATCACACATCTTTGACCATGGGGAGCTAGATGTTGATGATGGGGAAACTTTTGCGGAGGTCTCGGTGGAGATCGAGGATCGACAGGAGTGGGTCCTACGTGGATGGTCGATTTCTCTATTGCGCACCAGGTGGCAGCACAGGAACCTCCAGGAGAGAACATGGGAGCAGGAGGCTCAGATGCGTTCTTAGTACCACCTTTTTATCCCTAAGATTGTAGTCAAGCATTATAGGGACGTAAATCCCTGTGGTGGGAGTAATATAAATACCCGTAAATTTCAAGGAATTTTTTTTCTTAATTTTCTTTGGAATTTTACAAGAATGTAGTTTCTGAAGGCACCTGATTCTGAGGCCCGGTGTGCCTGGAATCATTTTCCGAAGTTTGGCTCGGGTACGTTTAGTAAACGAACGAGCGGGTTTTTCTAACTTTTGAACTGGTGATCGAAATCAAATTCAGAGGGTACCGATGGAATCGCAGCACTGTTATTTGCTTAGAAACGCCTCTTCTAGAGTTGCGTTTTCTTTGGTGTGGTTTTTAATTTTTGGGGTTAAGTTAAGAAATAAGATAAAGTGGTGCGGCAACTTTATTTTCATTTCACATAAAGCCACTTAAAAGCCACATAATGCTGCTTAAGCTGAGTTAAAGCGGATAGGGTACAATTCAAAATATCATACCTTCTTGGTAAGATATTTGTGATGTGGGGCCCACACGAGCCCCACCGTTTCTTATCTTCTAAGTAACGCAACCGTGAAAACCCCTATTAAATAAAAGTCAACTGGGGCGTTTTCTTAAACAATTAAACGCTGCTATTAATTGTGCGGTTTTATTCGTTAAATTAATTCTATGAATTAATGGGTCGTTACATAACTTATCTCTTTTCGTTTGTTGGA
The DNA here is from genome assembly GCA_963277665.1 of Viscum album. Classification (NCBI taxonomy): domain Eukaryota; kingdom Viridiplantae; phylum Streptophyta; class Magnoliopsida; order Santalales; family Viscaceae; genus Viscum; species Viscum album. Next base: position 384,999,727 of record OY728148.1, on the reverse strand, counting down.
ATGTTAATAAAATAAGACCAACATTTTTTTTTCTTGTGTGTTGCTCATTGAAGGGATTTGACAGAACCTTAAGTCCTTCATCCTCCTTCACGAAGAACGCGAAGAACACGATGAACGCGAAGAATGCCAGCCTTCGATGAAAGGAGACAGAGAACACCGAACCCTCGGAGTTCGACGACGCGACGCCGTGTTCCGCGACGCCGACGATTCTTCTTCCACGACGTTCTTCTGCGACGTTCCTTCATCCGCGACAAATCCTCGATCATCTGTTGAGGTAAGATATTGCTGACCTTTTAATTCCTTTGTGGATTTTATAATTGACATGGATTTAATTCGTGTAAATTAAATTCGTATGTTTTCTTTACCCCTCGGAGATCGTTGACACGACACCCTTCCGCGACGCGACGATCACCTCCTACCGCGACGGTCAATTCCGTGAAGAACGCACAATCGACCACTACGGCGAGGTAGGGGTTTTATTTGAGAACAATCTTTATTCCCATGGTTGTTTCTTTTAAAACAAGAATCCGGATCAAAGGTTCAATTTTAAGTTTATTAAAATTGTGCCTTGCTTGTTATTCATGTGTTGAATATATTTTTCTCGATTGTTATCACCTAACGCGGAGGGTGCAGGCCAAACAAACATGGCCTGACAACCCTCCGTAGTTTTTTCATTAATGCGCGGATTGGCGGATGATGACAAACGGGGCCGCAATGGCGATTTGAGGGCCAGCTACTGAAGCATGGGACCGGGGAGGATCTACGGCGCAGACGGAAGTGTATTCGGACCACCAGAGCAACTCCGGTGGCCCGCAGAATCCACCGGCAGCAGCCGACCAGACACCCAACCGCGCGGGTCCGGTGACACGCGGGACACGACAGAGCTGCGTCCGCGGACCCAGCACGACCCCACGTGGGGCCGTGACATTTCATCCCACGGGGGAAGCGCCCCGTGGATTTCTCCGCTCGGCCGCTCGGCCGAGCCGAGCCAGGCCGACCCGCCAGGCCGGGTCGCCCCTAGGCCGGGCCGGGTCGCACCAAACCGGGTCGGTTCGACCCGGTTCGGGCCGACCCTGGGGGGGTTGGGCCAGGTCGGTCAGGGCCCATACCCCCCGTTTCTAGACCTTTTCGGACTTTTGCTCATAACTTGTGCTACGGGCCTCCGAACGACGCGCCGTCAGTGGCGATGACGGTCGTTTCGGTATATTGCACCCATGGTTTCGGAATACTTTGGGTTCATCTGGGTTGGTTCGTACATGAAACCAACCGGGCCCTCGGAGCGGAAACGCTCATATCTTGAGCTTCAGACGTCCGATTGATGTGTCGTCGACTTTGTGGTTTTCCCCTAAGTGAGACGTATCTTTTGAAATACTCCACCTGAGGTTTGGACACAGGTGGAATACGGTCGGGTTGGTTTTTCCTTAGAAACCAACCGCGCCCCTGGGACGAAAAAGCAAATAACTCTCAGACCGGGCATCTGATTGACGCGCCGTTTGCGCCGTCTGCGACGTTGAGTTCCTGTTAGAGATACAGAACTTTTGGATACATCAATTATGGACTATGTGTCAGTTGATGTATCACCCTCTCGGCTCATGGAGCGGACCCTCCCGAACGAGCTTGCTGTGTGTGGGAACCCTAGAGCTGGGTGCGTTTGCAACGATGAAGACTGATGGACTTGTATCCTATGTGGGTCCCAGCTTAGATGATTCAGTGCTGGTCTTGAATCCTATGTGGGTCCCAGCATAGATGAATCAATGAAGATAGCTGGTCTTGTATCCTACGTGGGTCCCAGCTTAGATGATTCAGTGCTGGTCTTGTATCCTATGTGGGTCCCAACATAGATGAATCCATGAAGACAACTGGTATTGTATCCTTTGTGGGTCCCAGGTTAGATGGTTTAGTGTTGGTCTTGTATCCTATGTGGGTCCCAACAAAGGTGAATCAACGAAGACTGATGGTCTTGTATCCTATGTGGGTCCTAGCTTAGATGATTCAGTGCTGGTTTTGTATCCTATGTGGGTCCCAGCATAGATGAATCAACGAAGACTGCTGGTCTTGTATCCTATGTGGGTCCCAACATAGATGATTCAGTGCTGGTCTTGTATCATATGTGGTTCCCAGCATAGATGAACCAATGAAGACAGCTGGTCTTGTATCCTATGTGGGTCCTAGCTTAGATGATTTAGTATCTATATCTGATCATCTCTTTCACCTTTTCAATGATGTATACCTGTGTGAGTTGAAACCCTGTCTTGCTTTCCTTTGTGGATTGTGTTGTGCTATCCTGTGTGGATTTACATTTTACTTTCTTATGTGGATTGTGTTGTGCTATCCTGTGTGGATTTACGTTTTTCTTTCCTGTGTGGACTGAGTTGTACTTGAGCATGGATGTTGGAGCCGAGTGAGAATTGATGACTTAGGTATATGTATGGGCATATACCTAAGTCGTGTCAGATGTTACATCGTGATTGTATCTTTCCATTGTGGTTTATTCTTTGTGGATTCTGGGAGACCTTCGGGGGTCTCGGGGTCCCTACTGAGTTGCTTATACTCACCCATGCACGAGCTATGCCCGCACTACGTTGTGTTGGTTGCAGACGACAGACAGCACTGATCTTGGGGGAGGCTTGCGGAGCCGGACGATACGTGGAGGTGGACCACTGGGTGGGACGTACTCGGAGTGGTCGGCTAAACCCGAGGAGTAGTGGAGGCTATCTGTACCCACCCTTCAGGTGGGACTTCCAGTGGACGGCTCGATGTTGCAGCTTTACTTTTCAGTTGTTGTTTTTCCCCTTTCAATTGTACATTAGAGTTGGTCTTGTATTTCTGGTCCCCTTTACTTTTCTGCACTTACTGTTGTACCAGTTTTTACTTAGTGTTTACCTCTTCCTCTTGCTTACACTGTGGTGCTTGATTACATTACAAAGGCAATTCCTTCCCTTTTACCGAGATTTTCATCTTGGTTCTAGTCGCCAGCCCCTGGCCTTTGGAAGGCGTGCTTGGGGTAGTCACGACACAGGCCCCGAGGACGGGTCGTGACACCAGAGTTGTCTAATGTTTAGTTCCTTGTTGTAACTGTTGTGATAGAACGTTTTGTCTTTTGGATATGAAATGTAATGGTTTTTCTTCCTCTGGATGTGTGTGAAAATCCCGACTATGGGGGAGGAGAGAACCCGACCCTTAATCAAGACACATTAAGTAAGATGCGATTAAACCTGTGCGGGCGAGTCAGTGCCGCCAAAGTGGATAATATCTTGACATGGGGGGAGGATACTCCCCATCCCACATGCCTGGGCAGTTTGGCATGGTATGTTGCTTGGTTCTTGATAGAGAAGTTTTTTTAGTTAGCATGGGTTCACTTCTAAGAGGTATCTTTGGAGGTGGTTGCTCGAACCCTCTCTTTCCTTCTTGGTTTGTTTTGATTCTCGAGGACGAGAATCGTTTAAGATGTATCTAATGTAATGGCATGGACCCTCTTGGACCATTACTTTGCCAAAAGTGAGGGTGACACCGTGACGGTGGAACCGTGAGGGTGGCACCGTGACGGTGGCACCGTGAGGGTGACACCGTGACAGTGACTCCATGAGGGTGACATTGTGTCCCCTCGCGGAGCCTTTCATTCTTCTTCCAGTACCTGACCTTTCCGCTCCCGGAATGTAAGGTTCGACGTAAATTAATTCTTTTACGCATTTTAAAACCATTTAAATCCCATAATTAATTCCTAAAAATCTCGAGGTACCTCCGTCTGTAACTGCCCCAGCCGCATGGTCAACCCACGACCCCCGCGCCTTACGCGGTTACGCGTTCTCACCTCAACCGTCCGTGACTCTTATAAACTAAGGGTTATCCGTGGTTTCTCTTTTCCACGATTGCGGCATAGCACAAACAGCTAGTGGTGCATCGGGAGCATCGTTATCTGTAAAGTTCCACACCTGGCCTAAGTGTCGATCATCTATCAACATGTCGGGAATTTCTCCTTCGCATCTCTCTTTTGTGTATCATGAGGGGTGGGAGTGCTTTTGTTTCTATAGAAATGGTTGTTCCGAACTTAATGAAGATAATAAACGAAGATCTAAAGAATGAAGGGGAAGGGGTTGTAATTGTTTTTTCTGCGTTATATTGGGATTATCATTATGATTTGTGATAGCGTATGCCTTCTGAAAATCGAGGCCGTTGGTGGTCATTGTTTGTGTTCTAATGAACCCCTGCAAATGTTTTAAATGGCTTGTTTGTGGTTCTGAACACCTGCTGTGAAATGTGAATTGGTTAATCACGTATATCCGGCTGAATAAATTGAATGCACCAGGATCAACCCATCTATGATAACTCCCGGTTAGAACACACGGAATTTGAAATCATGGAGGGTGTTAAGTCATTTAAATCTGAAAATCCCTGACTTGTGTTGGTGGCAGGGTTTTGGTGGTTTTCTTTTACGAGTCAATTGCTGGATATGTGGGAGGGTATGGGATTCCCTGTTCTTTTATGCTTTAGGTGGTTATGAAACTAGGGATGGGATCCCTTGTTGGTATGGATTCGGTGGTTGTGAGTTTTATGACTGGGTGGATACTTGTTTATATCACGAATTGGGGTGGAATCCTCTGTTGGTGAGAACCGGGTATGGGCGTTATGGTTGTTGCTTGATTGTTTACCTTCCTGGACTTATTCCTATGCCAACTAGTTGTGAAGTAGTGCTTAAATATAAACAAAATTATTGAACGTGAAATAAGAAGGGGACAAATGGGTTGTTAGCGTGAGTCGTGTCTCGGACTTGAGTGCTGTTGTGATCTGTAGGCTGTCTGAAGAAAAACCTAGCTTGGGTGAGTGCTTGTTACCTATATATATATACTTATAGGTTTGGGTTTCTTATTCGCGCCCCACCCAAGTTGAGAACTTAGTGCTAAACACCCCCATTTCATGGGGGAGGGTATTTTTCCCAACACTATTCTTAGTGGCAGGTTATTAGCTCCTTTTTTGCTCCCTTTCCTGGATATCCCAAGTGTATTCGGGCAGGCTGTGATGGCTTGAGGTCCATTATTAGCCCAAGAACCTTCGGGCAGGGTATTGTGGTGGTTGGCCAGGAGTGTGCGGCAGGTGGTTTCCCAAGTGTCTTCGGGATGAGGCCCAGGTGTCTTCGGGCATGGCAGTGGATCCTTTAGCCCAGGTGTCTTCGGGTGTGGTGGTGGATGTTATGGCCAAGGTGTTTGTAGGAATGTAACCTATGACAGTTGAGGCACAGGTGTGTGCGAGCGGGATTTCGGCAGTGGGACTGCGTGTGGTTGTGGCCTAGGTGTGTGCGGGCGGGTGTGGCAGTGGGACTGCGGTGAAAATGGCGGGATTGGTCCGATGCGTAGGATGTCTCAATAACCAGTGGGAAAGTGGCGCTGGGTACCCAAACATCGATGTGCTTTTAAAATATATATTACTTGGCTTGCGTTATTTGGGGTTTGTTACTTGGTGAGGACGTGGGTGGATAGTTTACCTTGATAGGTGTTTGGTTTACTCTTTTTCTCACGGGACTTTAGTACGTTCCCCCACTTGTGCACGAGAGTCGTTGGTTATCCCTACTGAGTGTACTTGTATGCTCACCCTATGTATATAAAACTGCTTTCATGTTTCTAGGAGGACTTCGGGGATCACGCAGGACCCTACTAGCTCAGACCTTTGGGGAATTTGCAGTTGCTTTTTTTTCTTCTTTGGTACTTACCTTTGTAGTCGCCCTTTGTACTTTGTGGCTTTACTTTTAGAACATGCATGTGGTAATGGTTTGTTTGTCTTGGTTCTATTTTCTTTTACCTTGGTGTTGTTGAGTTCCATCATCTCATCTCTCGATATTATAAATCAAAAAGGGGTAATTCCTTCCATTTGTGAGAAATTTCTATACCCTTGGTGCTAGTCGCCACTCCGGGACCTATTGAAGGCGGGTCTCTGGAGTCATTATCTCTCCATCAACTTTAATAAGGAAGGGCCTGGAAATCTTCTGACCCTTCCCTCATTTTGGTGAAGGCAGGTCGTGACAGTTAACACTTATTATCATTATTTTTTTATTAGATAAATAATTTTTATTATAATTATTGAATAAATACTATTATTATAGAGTAATAAAAAAACATAGTTTCTTTCATTTTTATAATAAAATAAATAAGTTATATACTTGGTTACTACTAATACAAATATTGAATAAAATTAGTGAATCATGTCATAATAATAATATATTGTATATAAATAATATGATAGGCACAATATCAAATATTTTTATGGTTTACACCATTGTTAACATTTACATATAACAATTTATAATTGAAGGTACCTTTATTTATGGATTTTCAATAAAATTGAATATATCATGATATTAAATGTTTCCACTATATATATGGTTAACATTGGCTTGTACATAATGGTCTTAAGGCATATTGTTTACACGATGAATCCCTAAATACATAATGGTAGTGTCTTTAACACATTAGTGATATCCTTGATATGTACGGATAACCTAACATTATCTATATATCACAAGTTGTTATATGGTTATTAGTCAAACAAAATTATTAATAACAGTAATTTTTTATGCATATCATCGATATCAATCATTTTTTATAATCCCATAATATCATTAAATACAATTTTGGAGAAAAAAGGAATTTATTTTTAATTTAATTATTAATTGAATTATGTAATTTATAATTATTTTATAAATTATAATATAATATATTTTCTGTGTAGTTGTTTTTTTATAGAAGTGTATATAAATTAATTATTCATGAAGTGATCATAATTTATTAATTAAATGTATATAAAACAATTATTAAAAAATATTCCAAAATCATAGATATTTATATTAAAATAATATTTAAAATAAATATAATGAATTATAAATTTGATATTAAAATATTATATTGAAATTCTATGAGTAATTTATATAGTGTAGAAATTTAAAATACAATTCAAATTTTTAAGAGTTTATATTTATGATATGATATTTTCATAACAAATAATATTATCATTTTCTTATTAATTGGCTTATTTGATGAAATTATTTAAAAAATATAAAAAGATTTTTTATGGTTGATTTTATCGTATCTTAAATAATTTAATGTGCATGATATTTATATATCGTATATATTTTATATATTAGATATTGGAACTTATTTTTTATATTTAATTTAATATCACATATTCATTATAAATTACATATAATATAACGTGAAAGAGAAAATATGAGGTCATTAATATAGAGTTTTATATTCAACTTTATACAATGTATTTAAGGTCGACGTAATTAATAGTATTCATTAAGACATTAATATTGAATAGTTCATAAATAGTTTATCTTATTTTTTAAAACATATATTATTCATTTGTTTATTTATTTTCTACTTTATTCTAATATTATTTTCTATTTTATAAATTATAATTAAATATTTAAGTTAATGTCCTATAAACTACTTTAATACATTATTATACATGCATATAAGGAGTAATATGATAGGCATAATAATATATTCAGTTTTAATTTACCTTTGACTTTGACATGTATAAAGTTAAGATATGGAATTAAGTAGTTAATTGAAATATATATATATATTACGTGTTATAATTATTGTATTTTGAGGTATTCCTTGATTAAATTATGACTAAATTAAGGGAATTTTGGTCATTCTAATCACTGGCTTAGAAGATTATGATTTTTTCGGACATGTGATGTTTGAATATCCATGGATTCAAGCTTACACATGTGAAGATTATTAATATTACATAATTATAATAATATACATAATATTATTGCATGTACCTTATGCACATGATTAATTTGGATGTGTATAAATAAAGTTTTCCTTTTAATATTATTTAGTAAAAGAATTTAAGACTAGTTTAAAGTGTTTCATATCAATATTGTACGAACATATTAGTTTTCTATATTTGGTAGAATTATAATGTAAATCATTAAAATAATAAATACTTGTATAGGTAATAACATTATATTATATGATTATATTAAACCCTTACTGAAATTATAAAGTGTTGGATTCCTTTCAATGTGAAAAAATCTCAGGAACTCAATCATTTCCCCATGTTTTTTTTATAAGAAATGTGCCTATATGGAATGGTAGAAAATAATGACATTAAAAGTTATGTAGAAAAAACCAACACTATGAATTTGGGGAAACATAACTATAATACCCTTAAGAAGGATACTGAAATAAGTATTTGAGAGTTTATCCATATCACTGTTTAGACAAATCATTGACTACTCAACTTTTAAAGAGACATATTTGAATTGGAAGGTATGATTCTTTACCAAGAAATCTCTTATGCGAGAGTAACTCAAAAATGAAATCATTTCATAGTTAAAAATGGATATGTCTCCATTAATAAATATGGAATGAGTTCCAAAGGGGTGACCATTTTAGCAGGATCACGTTATATAAAATTACACATTAAATGTATTTAAAAAATGATACCCAACTGAAAAAATATTTTTGTTGTATACTAATATCATTATCATCATTAAACATATGTTTTAAATAATCCATGAAAATAAGAAATCTAATTTACAAACTCGTAAAAAAGATAAATAAAAAAAATTCTAAAGTAAATGAAATACTCAATGTTAGAGAAACCATTCCTGTATAATATATTTATTTATGATTAATGAATATATGAATCGAGATGATTATATAATAATTGAATGATTGAAATATTTTTTAAATGAATTATATAATAGAAAAAATATGTATTTTATCATATACTCAGTATAACTGAGTGTTCTTAGAGAGACTATAGGATTCCTTTAGGACACTTCTTGTATTTGAACTCATTCTGCTGGTAATTTTTTAAATGGTGAATGAGTTTAAGAAATGATTCCTTATTCCAATGAAGTGTTTATAATAGATAAACATTATCATGAAATTTCCATGTTTTTGAATTTTTTTAATAATAAAAATTGGTAAAAGATCAAACCAAAAGAATGAAATTTTTGATGGAGAGTATAATAAATTTTATTTCAATATCTAATCATGATCATTTAAAATTAAAAGTGTAATAAAAAGTTATCAATTATTAATTATATATGAAGGAATATAAATTTTATTCTGAAATACGATATATTATTTATATCCAATGTCAATGTTAGGTATCAGTGTTACAAATTTTTTTATTATTATATTAATGTAAATTGATTACATATTTATACATTAGAAATGTTTTGAGGATACAAGAGTTAGAAATAAATAATAATTACAAGTAAATGTTTTGGATTATATTTAATTGAAAAAGAATAGTGTTGTTAAATTAAAAATATGAATATAAAATAACATAACAAGATTATATGGATCTACGTCAAAGATGTTTATATTAATACATTATCGCTTATATGATAAGATATTGTTTTTGATAAAAAAATTTCATTATAAAAAAATGATATAATGGACTCTATAAACATGGTTTATGATTCATAAGATTCAATAACAACTTTAAAACAAATACAATGATAATGACTTATCAATGAAAATAGAAAATTATCTAGAATAATGACTAAATATGAGGTATTTGATCCCACCACTATCGATTCCATATTTTTATGGATAATATTATTATCAAGGATATTCGAAACACAAATAGAATACCGTATAAAATATTTTGATAAATATTTTATATGATGAATATTTACACTAAAAATATATAAATATTATTTTATAATAATTTTTCTAAATCATAAAATTAAATAATCAATAAATTATAGTGAATAAGATTTTTGTGGTGGTATATTTATAAAATCTAAAGTTTAAACATATCAAATTATGGATTATAATAGTCAAATAAAATTTGACATAAATATATTCAAAAATATTTTCTCATGTGTGGGTAAAGAAAATGTAAATAGTTTAATTAGTTATGATAACATTTCACAGATAAATGTGGTGGTTAATTCATTAAAATATAGTTATAAGTAGACAATAGAATTTATTCACATATCCTAAATGGACATTGTGAAGTTATTGAGTATGAATATGTTTAAGAAGTAAACCGTTAGGATTATGATTCTTAAGCCACACTATCATTGAAACATGATTTACCCAGAGTAATAAATCACTAAAGTATTTATTGTGAGGGTTTAATTATGTTATCATATAAAAATCTAGAAGGAATTACATTGTGATTTTTATGTTTAAAAACCCCTTAAAGGTACAATTTTTTGGATAATATAGCATTTTATCATATATATAATATGTCATAATGGATCTAGTATATGTATTTATAAAATATAATTAAATGGGAGTAAAACTATTGAATGTATAATTTTAGAAACAAATAAATATCCCAAATATCATTACTTCACATTTTTCAAATTTTTATATTTCGATATAAATTTAATTATGTTAAATAATAATTTGCTTCATGACGAATGAATTTGGGTTATCCTTAAATTATGTTAATGATGATATATTTAGGATTAGGATTAAATGTTTAGTTTTAATGGATATGAATCTTCTATGATGATAAAAAATATTTTTATGGGGAATAATAAAAATTTCTCGTTGGATAACCAACTATGTATAGCACATAGTGTTGAATATACTATATGATTTGTATAATAGTGATGATTGGATAATATTTAAATTCCTCGCAATCTAAGTATCATGAGATACCTAATATCAAAACCTTGATACATTGATCAATATTTTGAAATCCTTGAGGCAAAGCTAATCAATGGGTGGTTGGGTATGTTTATTATCACATTATTCATTATAGACCATTTTAGATGGTATTTTTACTCATGTATGATGACATGGACATATGTTACCTCAATGGAAATATATAAAGGATTTATATGAATGTAAATATGTACTACATTATATTGGCTTATATATTTATATGAGAGAGATGAGATGTGAACATCGACAATGGTGAATGGCATATGATGTGTTCGTCACCTTGTTTATTCTATACATGAATAATGGAGAACATTTGAGTTAAAGAAATGTTATTTACATACACCATATTCTATAGTAACTTAAGGTAATAAAAAAGTAATTTAATAATTATAAATTCTTATATATGGTGTGGATAGTGGGAACAAGTATAGAGATACATATGTTTGATGGAGGGCATAATGATTCAATTTATAGATTTACTGCCATTAATTAATTTCTAGAGGACTATATTTTCTAAAATTTAATTATATAATAATTAATATATATCATCAATGCTAACAAATCATCTTGGGATTAATTTTTTTACTGAATTTGGTTGTAGTTTGAATCATATTGTTACACTAAGAGTGTTTTAGACTTACCCTAGAAAATTTGGTATGTTTAAACAAATTTAATCAAATTTTATTTGAAATATAGTGATGTTAATGATATATTTACAAACAAATACAATAGGATTTGATGGGTACTATTTCACAAGTAATGGTATTTGAAATTGTATAATGTCAACTGACATATATTATATGCGGCTTTTGGTTAAGTGTGACATTGTTTGAAATATTCCCAAAAGCAGTTTATATATGTTATATATATTATCCAATAACACAGTGTATTATATATGGGAATCACAGGAGATGATATTTATATTTTATTTATATTAAAAATACATTGATGGTTATCGTATTTAGCATTATATATGTTACATATTAACATGAATAATTAATTTTCTATAATCAATCAGCAATTAATACATTTAGTAAAAATATTCCATGTTTGAACAATATTTTTTCTTTTTATAATCATGAAACTATTTTGTTTATATGATGATCACAATTTATACAATAATTATAATTAATAAGTACATGTTTGAAAAATTGATAATTTTCATTATGGGTATTTAAAGGGAATACTGACATGAGTTGACAGAGTGGTGGGATTTCCCTTGGTATGGTGGATATATTCCCCTCTTCACCCTTCGACTTAATGAGGCACTACCATGTCATGGGTGATGAGGGGATCCCTCCTGAACATAGCGTTATCCAACATATCACATGGATATTTTTAGAGGATGGATTATATATATATATATATCATGTGATCATTACTGACCACAGATGATAAATATAGCTTCACTAGTCTTATGGTGTAAGGTACACAAACAATTTATTTATTATTACAGTTGTAAAGTCCTGAAAATTTCAACTAATTTTTAATCTTAATTTCTTTAGAATATTACGAGTCCACAGTTTCTGATGGTAGCTGATTCCGAGAACTAGTGTGTCCGGAATCAATTTCTGAATTTGGCTCAAATACGTTCAGTGAACGCATGAGTGGGGTCTTCTATCTTTTTAACCGGTGCTTGGAATGAAATCTGAGGGCACTGATGAACTCGCAGTACCGATAATTGCTTAGGGGGACATTTTTCGTAGTTTCATTTTGAGCGGGTTGAGGTTTAATAAATGGGGATTTCGATTAAAATAGATAAATTTTGTTATGTACAAATTTATCAAAGGAAGGTGGATTTAATCCTACAAAGATGGAGTTAGAGGTGGGGCCCACACCCACCTAACCTCTCATGGGAGAGTTTAGTGTGGTGGGGCCCACACGAACCCCTAACTCCTCACCTCCCCATAACTCCCCCTGACCTCTTAAATCCTCCCTTGTTAATTACTTGATAACTTCCCTTCTTAAAGGAGAGCCTCTCCACCTCCCAAACTTAATGAGCCAACTAAGGTGATTAATAAACTTATTAATTATTTTTGTCACACCTATTGACATTTTTTTTGAATTTCATGGTGATCTTTTAAAAAGAGGGGGACATAATGAAATATTTTTTGGGAAATATTTTGGGAGAATTAGAGGAGGGTTTCCTTCATCCTCGAAGAACGAAATCCTCCCTCGACGAAAAATGTTTCTCCATCCATCAGATCTTCAACGAACGACGCTCGAGCCGGATCAAAGGCCTTTGAAGAAACGACGAATGCCAACGACCATCGCCACCTTAACCTCTTTCCTTGCGACGGCGTCAAAGAACCGATGTCTACTCACTTTCGCGATATTGTCATCAAACGAAGAACGACACGAGGTAGGGGTTAAATTCTTTTCTAGTAAATTTAAGATTGTGCTTTGGCGTATTTATATTATCTTAGCTAAATGTTACATATGTAATAGGTGGAGATCGGACCGAACGAACATGGATGATTCCCCTCCCCGTTTCCGTGTTTATTAACATTGGATTTCAATGTGAAGGCGGCACGACGCTGTAGCACCGCGCGGGGACAAATAGAACCGCAGTCGGAGCGGACCGTAGTGGAGGTGCGCGGCGCTGTCGCACAGCGCCGGAGAAGATGATGGATCTGCGGTAAGAGAGGGCCATGGAGGGGGTGCACGGCACCGTCGCACTGCGCTAGAGGACCCGAGGGAGGCCGCGGACGGAGCATGAGGCGGCAGAGGGCACAAGGTCGTCGCACCACGCCGATCGGGGAAGAGACGCAACATTTAGCCGCAGCGGGACAACGGGAGGTGGCCGATCAAGCCGGCCGCCGGCACACCCTGGGGGCGGGGCCCCGCGGGTCCCGCATGGATCAACCGACCGACCTTAATGGCCCATCATTCCCAAAAATCTGATGGTTGAAACCCCCGGCCAGCACGAGGGGCGACGCCCCCCTTTGTGCCCCGCTCGGCCAGCGCCGAGCCAACCCGCTCGGCCGGCGCCGAGCCACCCGCGTTGGGTCGGACCGCTCGCGCCGGGCGGAACCGCCCACACCGGGTCGGGCCGCACAAGCCGGGCTAGGCCACGACCAAATGGTATAGACCCAGACCCTGGTCGGGTTGACAGGGTTCGGTCTGACCCAGGGGTATCGGGCTAGGTCGGACCGGGCCCGAACCCCCTATTTTCGGACAGATTCGTTCAAACGCCCATAACAAGGGCTGTAGTCCTCCGATTGATGCACTGTCTATTGCGTAGCGATCCTTGGATCGAGATGGTCGTTTGGGAATATTACAATCAATGTTTTGGCAATGTATGGGCAGGGAGGGGTTGGTTCGAACCCCAAACCAACCGGGCCCTCGAAGCGAAAACAATTATAACTTGAGTTCCGGACGTCCTATTAACGTGTCTTCAACTTTGTTGGATTCCTTTTTGTAAGATGGATATTTTGGAATATTTAATCTGAGTTTTTGATGCATTTAGAGTATGGATGGGTTGGATTGTACCCGAAATCCAACCGGGCCCCTGGAAAAGAAATGATGATAACTTTCAGAACGAATGACCATTTGTCGAAACATCAGTGACATTGGTAATAAAGTTGAGAAACGGTCCCTATGAGAATAAACTATGAGTGTTTGTGGTATAGTTGAGATATAGCCGGGTTGGTTCATGCACGAAACCAACCAGGCCCCCAGGATAAAAATGCTAGTAACACACAGATCGGGCGTCCGATTGACGCGCCTTCTATTGCGTTTAGACCCCTATGACGAGGAAGTAATTTGAGATACTTCTTCATTGGACTTTGTGATACTTGGAGTATTTACCAGTAGCTCATGGATCAGACCCTCCCGGAGATGATCGTTTGGAGTACGGAGACTGTGTAGCTGGCTGAGACCTGATGACAGCTTGTCTGATTCGAGTCGGAGTGACTTGTATAGTCCAGTGGGGAGCACTACTGTGTTTGGGAGGCAGAACTTCGGTACTCGATAGAAGGAGTACCTTTGCAGGATCTTAGGGGGGGTGAACTACTGTGTTTGGGTGGGAGACCCCGTCGGGGAGCTCTACTGTGTTTGGGTGGCTAACCCGCGGTACTCGACAGGAGGAGTACCTCAGCAGATTTAGGTTAGTGAGCAGTGCCTCAGAGTTGTGACTGGATCAGTGTACTCGACAAAGGAGGAGCTCTTCAGTAGTTTCGGTTTAGATAAGGAAAATCCTGGTTTGAGCTGAGTCAATGACCTTTGTGTTTTCCTCATGATTGATATGGGTTACATGATAACTTAGGTATATGTAAGGGCATATACCTAAGTAGTGGTTATCCACTGATTTCATTTCTTTGTGATACCTCTTTATTGATATGAGTTACATGATAACTTAGGTATAAGTATGGGCTTATACCTAATTAAGGGTTATATTTTTAGATCCTGCTTTGTGGTAATCCTTGTTGGATTTTGTGAGACCTTGAGGGTCTTCGGGTCCCTACTGAGTATCGATATAGTCACCCCTGCACGGGCTATGCCCGCACCTCGTTGTGTTGGTTTCAGATGACGGACAACATAGACGGAGGCCGAGTGTTCGAGGACTGGACGATACCCAGAGGTGGAACTCACGACGAGTCAGTATCCGAAGGTGGACCTCACGACGAGTAAGTAATCGGAGGTGGACTTCACGATGAGATGGTACTTGGAGGAGGTTGACGGGCGAGAGTGATGAGAAGTCTATCTGTACCTACCCTTCAGGTAGGATCCGTGTTGGACGAGTTAGGAGCTGCGCTATCAGTACCTACCCTTCAGGTAGGATTCGAGGTGGATAACCCAAGAGACACTACATTTCTTCAAACTACTTGTCTTTTCTGTTGTACTTTCGTTCTGTTGTAGCTGTACTTTTAAATTAGGTTTGTATTATGCACATTACTTTTCAGCACTTTCTTTTTTTCTTAGTGTATTCCTCCTCTTGTACTTTGTTGTGTTGTTTACTTTTATAAAGGCAATGCCTTCCCTTTTTATTGGGATTTATGCCTTTGGTGCTAGTCACCAGCCCCTGGCCTATGGAAGGCGGGCTGGGTGTAGTCACAGCACGAGCCCCGAGGATGGGTCGTGACAAATTGGTATCAGAGGATTCGGTTCTACCATAGAACTTATGACTCTGATATATTTTTTCTATGAAGCAATAGTGTTAAAGGTACTATGTGTGGTCTTCAGTTCAGGAATACAGTGTTGGTGCGGGCGGCCGACATATCCATACACCAGGACCCTGACTACTGATTTCCAACTCAGTTCACAAAAACACTGATTGTGTGTGTGTTTCCAAAATATTATTTAAAATTACCTCAATCCAGGTTAGATCACCAGGTATAATCGTTTGATCGTGTCACGACTTTTTCTTTCAGGATGACTTCTCTTAGTCAGGCAGTGTGGGAATCGAGAGGGGAGCACGGTGATAGCCCACCGAGCAGCAAGGACTCATTATATGGCCCTCCACAAGTTGAGACACCAGCAAGTACTGCACACCACTTGAGAGCGATGCACATGTTCCAATGTCAGAGGCCTCCGAGGTTTCAAAGTGAGTGAGATTTTCAGACGGCTAGACACTGGCTGGAGTTTGTAGCTCACGCTTTTCACACAACTGGGACACCGGTAGACTTGATGGTGTACCTAGCTGTAAGACTCTTCTTGGGAGTAACTGAGAGGTGGTGGAGTAACATGTTCCATTTTTGCGATGGGATGACTTTCACCTCGGGAGACTTTGACACCTTATTCAGGGTGGAGTTTATACCAGCGACTCTACACACAGGGCATTCTAGGGAGCTACTACCATTTCCGCAGGGTTTACAATCAGAAGCTGAGTCATCTTTAGGCAGTAGATGGAGGATACAGGGGACCAAGAAGACCAGACCTACAGTTGGGAAACATCGGGATATAGATTTGATAGTGAAAGAAAAATGAAACAGAGCCATCTATACTAGGAGTATAAAGTGTTATGCATGCGACAGGAAGGGTCACATGGAATGTGACTGTCCGACTCCCCTCACAGTTGATCCGCAGGCATTGGTGGAGCCACCGAGAAAGAAGCAACGGTGGGTGCTTGAGCAATAGCTGAGAGGTGGACAAGGCATATGAGCTCCAGAAGCAGGTGGTCATGAGCAGTACTAGTGGATTCCTTTTGTTCTTGGCACTTCTAGTTCCATGTTGTTGTTGCATTTGTGTCTTTGTACTATGAGCTACAATAATAAAATACACATATCATGGTGACACATACTTTCCAGTCCTTTTTTTGGTTGACAATGAGAGGTCCTGCTTAAAACTGTTGACTTGACCCTCACATTCGATATTTCTACTAGAGGAGACCCAGTGACCTCAAACTGATGCCGACAGTGTGACTCGACCCTTAGAGGCGAGAGTTATGGTTGGATCTCATTGTAGTAACGTCGAGGCATTATCACTTCTTCCATGGCATGAATGTATCATTCATGTCAGGATTGAATGTATTAGGAAAAGAATGTGGTTTATCCTGGGTATGAGACAACGTTTCTTCTTTCGGCAAAGGAGAAATCTTAGCAGCTCTTACAGATCGTAGGCGATGAAGGGTGAACGTTGACCGATTTACCACGTCGACAAACTTCCTAACGACCAGAGATGGTACGAGCTACAATGGATAAGGTGCAAATCATCTAGGAGAAGATGAATACTACATAGTGTAGTAAGAAACGTGAAACTAGTTCCAGTCTCCGAGAATCGGGCGTGTAAAATGTTTCAAGAAGAAGAAGTGTTAAGGGAAGATGAGTCTGTGGAATAGCAGACATGGAGGCAGAGATAGGAGAGAATCCTGAGGTGGTGTACATTTCAACATGTTACAACCACCCTCCTTTGTTCACCCTTCCTGGTTCAGGGAGCCGGATGGAAGGAAAAAAAAGAGTAGCTGCATGTGGTTCAGGAGAGTTACCCAATGGATTTAAGAATGATTTAAGGGACAGTCTGTGTCTACCTCTAGCTTCTGTTAAAACAGTCATTGATACGAATCTTTCCTTTCTTTCACAAATCTTGTCGCATACCTAGAGTTTCTAGTAAGACCTTGACTTGACCCTCATGTCTAGAGATACCTTCGGGAGGAGACTCGATATGCACACCTATGCTAACAGTGTGATCTGACCCTTGAGGCAAGATTTTCGGTTGGAATTTCTTGGTGGCGGCATCGAGGCCTTACGATGTTGGTCTGGGTATGGATTGGATTCATATTGCATACTCAGATTGACTGTATTAGGAAAAATGTTGCGGATTATCTACAATGTAGGAATGGGTTTTCCTAGGTCAGAGAGAAGGAAACCCCAGGCAGCACAGGATAAACTCATGCACATGAGGGTGTGGTCTATCACTCTTGAGTTAGTCAACCATACCCTAATGGCAGCAGGAGTTTTGAGTCTCAGTTTTAGTCAGGAAATGGAGGCCTCTAGATTTTGAGGATGGTAATCATGTCCTTATACGGGTCTCACCTCTATGAGGTTTACAGAGATATGGTCGAGGCGGTAAGTTATCTTCGAGGTTTAACTGACCTTTCTAGGTCCTCAGTAGTGTAGGTGAGTTGTTTTATCTCTTGACCTTTCCACCTCAGTTGCACCAAGTGCATGATGGTATACACGTATCTCAGCTGAGGAGATACATGCATGATCCTTCACACATCATCAACCACAGGGAGTTGGACGTCGATGAAAGGGTGACATTCATAGAGGTTTTAGTGAAGATCGAGGATTGACAGGAGCGGGTCCTACGTAGACGGTCGATTCCTCATATGCGATTTCATTGGTTGCACGAGAACCTCTAGGAGAGCACATGGGAGCAGAAGGCCCAGATGCGTGCTTAGTACCACCTTGTTTTCCTTAGTGTGTGTTGATGCTTTACAAGGATGTAACGCCCTGTGATGGGAGTAAAGACCCGAAAATATAAAGGAATTTTTTTTCATAATTTCTTTGGAATTTTATGAGTCCGTTGTTTCTGGCGGCACCTGATTCCGAGGCCCGGTGTGCCCGGAATAAATTTACGATGTTTGGATCTGATACGATCAGTGAACGAACGAGTGGGTTTTTCTATCTTTTGAACCGGTGCTCGGAATTGAAATCTGAGGGCATCGATGAACTCGCAGTGCTGGTAATTACTTAGGGGAACTTTGTCATACTTGTGTTATGAGCGGGATGAGGTTTAGTAAATGAGGATTTAGATTAAAATAGATAAATTTTTTTATGTACAAATTTATGTAAGGAAGGTGTATTTAATCCTAAAAAGGGGGAGTTAGAGGTGGTGCCCGCACCCACCTAACCTCCCATGGGAGATTTTACTGTGGTGGGGCCCACAAGAACCCCTAACTCCACACCTCCCCATAACTCCCCTTGATCTCTTAAATCCTCCCTTGTTAGTTACTTGACAACTTCCCTTCTTAAAGGGGAGCCTCTCCACCTCCCAAAATTAATGATCCAACTAAGGTGATTAATATCCTTATTAATTAGTTTTGTCACACCTCTTGACTTTTATTGAAATGAATGGTGATCTTTTTAAAAGAGGGGGACTTAATGAAATATTGGTTTCCAAATATTTTGGGAGAATTAGAGGAGGGTTTCCTTCATCCTCAAAGAACGACTACCTCCCTCAATGAAGAACGGTTCTCCCCCCATCAGATATTCAACAAATGATGCTTGAGCCGGATCGAAGGCCTTTGAAGAAACGACGAACGCCAACGACCATCGTCACCTTCACATCTTACCTTACGACGACGTCAATGAACCGACGTCTGCTCCCTTTCATGATATCATCAACAAACGACGAATGACATGAGGTAAGGTTTAAATTATTTTCTAGTAAATTTAAGATTGTGCTTTGGCGTATTTATAATATTTCGGCCAATTGTTACCGACGTAACGGGAGGAGATAGGACCGTACAAACACGACTGATTCCTCTCCCTGTTTCCTTGTTTATCAACATTGGATTTCAAAGTAAAGGCAGCGTGGTGCTGTAGCACCGCATGTGGATTAATATAACAGTGTCCGGAGTGGTCCATGATGGAGGTGTGTGGCGCCGTCGTGTTGCACCGGTGAATCTGAAGGAACCACGGCAGGAGCGGGCCAGGGCTGTGGTGTGTAGCGTAGTCGCGCTACACCAGAGGACGGAAGGGAGGCCGTAGCCGGAGCGGGCCACGGCGGAGGGCGCGGCTCCGTCGCGCCACGATCATTGGGGAAGAGCCGCGGCATTTGGAAGCGACGAGATATAGGGAGCCACCCGGTCAAGTCGGCCGCCAGGACACCCAGGAGGTGGGACCCCCGTCGGTCCCGTGTGGATCAACCGGCCAGCCTTAATGGTCGACCATTCGAGAAAAGACGGGGGTTGAAACCCCTGAACAGTGCAAGTGGCAGTGACCCCCTTTGCGCCCCGCCCGTCCAGCGCCGAGTCTCCCTACCTGGAAAGTGCAGAGCCACCCACGCTGGGCCGGACCGTCGGTGCCGAACCGGACCGCCCGCGCCGGGCCGGACCGCCCGCACCGGACAGGACCACCCGCGCCGGGTTGGACCGCCCCCTCCGGGCCGAACCACCCGCGTCAGGCCGGGCCACCATCGCCGAGCCTTGCCGCTCCCAACTGGTCCAGACTGGGA
Source organism: Viscum album (assembly GCA_963277665.1). NCBI lineage: Eukaryota > Viridiplantae > Streptophyta > Magnoliopsida > Santalales > Viscaceae > Viscum > Viscum album. Next base: position 384,979,457 of record OY728148.1, on the reverse strand, counting down.
CACGGGTCGGGTCGACCTGGTTCGGGCCGACCCAAGGGGTATCGGGCTGGGTCAGACCAGGCTCAAACACCTATTTTCGGACAGATCCATTCAAACGTCCATAACATAGGCTATGGACCTCTAATTGACGCACCATCAGTTTCGTAGCGAGTCGTGGATCAATAAGGTTGTTTCAGTATATTACACTCCATATTTGGGCGAAGTATGTGTATGGTCGGGTTGGTTCGAACCCGAAACCATCCGGGCCCTCGGAGCGGAAACAGTTATAACTTGAGTTCCGGACGTCTGATTGATGTGCTATCGACTTTATTGGAATCATTTTTAAAAGATAGATCTTTTGGTATATTTAACCTAAGGTTTGGACACAATTGGAGAATGGCCGGGTTGGATTGTACCCGAAATCCAACCGGGCCATTGTAACAGAAAAGCTGATAACTTTCAGACCAAATGACCGTTTGGAGAACCTTCAGCGGCATTGGTAATCAAGTTGAGAAATGGTCCCCATGAGAATACCCTATGAGAGTTCGGGGTAAATTTGATATATGGTTGGGTTGGTTCATACACGAAACCAACCGGGCCCCCGAGACAAAAGTCTAGTAACACACAGACCGGGCGTCCGATTGACGCGTTGTTTGTTGCGTTGATTCCCCTATGACGAGGCGGTCAATTTAGATACTTCTTCATGGGACTTTGTGATACTTGGAGTATCAACCAGTATCTCATGGAGCGGACCCTTCCGGAGATGAGCGTATAGAGTATGGAGAACGTGTAGCTGGCTTAGACCTGATGACTTCTTGTCTGATTCAAGTCGGAGTGACTTGTATAGTCTTGTGGTGAGCACTACTGTGTTTGGGTGGTGGACCCACTGCAGGGAGAACTACTATGTTTGGGTGGCAGTCCCGTGGTACTAAATAGAAGGAGAACCTATATATGCTATAAGGGGTGCACTACTATGTTTGGGTGGCGGACTCCGGTGGGAAGCACTACTGTGTTTGGGTGGCTGACCCGCGGTACTCGACAGGAGGAGTGACTTAGCAGTCTTAGGTTAGTGAGAAGCACCTCAAAGTCATGACAAGATCAGTGTACTTGATAGAGGAGGAGCTCTTCAGCTGTTGTAGTTTCGATAATGAAAATCCTAGTTTGAGTTAAGTCAATGACCTGTGTGTTTTCCTCATGATTGATATGGGTTACTTGATAACTTAGTTATATGTATGGTCATATAACTATGTAGTGGTTATCTGCTGATTTCATATCTGTGTGATACCTCTTGATTGAGATGGGTTACTTGATAACTTAGGTATAAGTATGGGCTTATACCTATGTTAGGGTTATCTGTTTAGATCATGCTTTGTGGTTATCCTTGTTGGATTTAGTGAGACCTTGAGGGTCTCGGTCTCCCTACTGAGTATCATTATACTCACCTCTTCACAGGATATGCCCGCACCTCATTGTTTTGGTTGCCTACGAAGGATAGTGAAGGTGGAGGCCAAGTGTTCGAGGACTGGATGGTACCTAGAGGTGGACCTCAGAACGAGTCAGTATCCGAAGGTGTACTTCATGATGAGATTGGTACTCGGAGTAGGTTGACGGGTAAGAGCGTTGAGAAGGATATTTGTACATACCATTTTGGTAGGATCCGTGGTGGACAATCCAAGAGCTGCTCTATCTATTCCTATCCTTCAAGTAGGATTCGAGGTGGATAACCCAGGAGATACTACTTTTCTTACTGCTTCTTGTCTTTTCTATTGTAATTTCATTCAGTTGTAGCTGTACTTTTCAGTCGGGTTTGTATTCTGGCCCATTTACTTTTCAGCACATTCTTTTGTACTTAGTGTTGGCTTCCGCTTGTACTCTGTTGTTTTGTTTACTTTTATAAAGGGAATGTCTTCCCTTTTTATTGGGATTTATGCCTTTGGGGAAAGTCTCTAGCCCCTAGCCCGTGGAAGGTAGGCTTGGGGTAGTCACGACACGGGCCCCGAGGACGGGTCGTGACAACAGTAGCATGCTATCATTTATCAGGCATGGTGATCCGAGATTTTAGTATCTTATTGACATTAACTATATTATATAATACTTATCCATGCTATTGAAACCATGAATTTAGAGGTGTAAATATCATTATGTGATGTTGATGTTTTAGTTATTGTGTAATAATACATTTTTTGATGTTTTTCATATTTATGTTATTGTTTTTGGTTAATTTAATCCATAATAATCAAAGTGATTCACCAAATATATTTTATTTTGATTGATAGAACATGGAATATGATGGAGGATAATTCTCCTATGAATATTTATATTATCACTGTAATTTAATATATTATTTTTTAGATATAAAAGATCGTACTGAGGGTATTAAAGATAATCATTAGTTTAGGAATGTGGGAAATTATATGGTAGCAGGTGGTGTCTCCTTTTGGTATTTATCATTTAAATTAGTTCATTGGTCTGATGGATGAATTTTTTATTCTCATGTATGTGTTAATCTTTTTTAGGAATGTTATGTGACATATTCAAATTTGATGACATCAATAGGGGTTGATTATTATTCTTACAAATGGTTAATGGATCTTATATTCAAATTTAATTTCCATAGTGGAATTTTACTTGAGAGATAATATAGAGGTATCATTGAAGGTTCACTCTCAATCTCATTACTATATTAGGAGGAGTCTATGTTGGATTGAACCATATTAGAACAATATCATAGTAAATTTTATAGGATATATATATGGTATGGACCACATAATATTTCATGATTTGGTATGGTTGTCATACTATTTTAACCTAGTATGTGGAATAGACTAATGAAACAAAACATGGACATAATGGGACCCTAAGATATATTGTACTAAAATTTATTTTCATTGATTCATTTGCAAGGGATAATATATTTTCATCATGTCAATTATATAATATTAAATTTATCATATCCTATTATATTAGGTTTTAATAATTTCATTCAAAATGTATTATAGTATGAAATATGATATATATTAAAGTAATAATATTCTATTTATAAACATTTTCATTGATATTTACCATTATTATTTTGTTATTATGCCACATATGTGAAAATATCCTAGGGTACATGAAGAGAGTGTGTGTGATGCCCGTAAAACCATTCCAAAGAGGGTGGAATTTGTCATAGAAGATTTTTGGTGTATAGATATATACCCTAGGTTCTTGGAGAGAGTGACCTAAAATAATACGTTAAAATGATTATATGAATGTAAAATCATGAAGGAAGGAATAGATTTGTAGTTTTGAAATAAAAGATACAAACATAAGCTCAAAAATAAATCTTAAAATGAAATACATAATAATAATTACATTGGAATCATCAGTGAATCCTAAGTTATCCATATAATTCATTTATAATATTTATCTTCACAACCATGAGAAAATTAAACATAAGAAATTCATGATATTAGAAGCTCATTAAGGGTATGAAATACTTTAAAATATATCATAAAAATAAATACTAGGTATGGTGAGTCGCTAAAAAAACATGCCTTTAAAAATATACTAGATAATAATATGGTGGGAATCAATACTGATTAAATAAAGACATAAAAATGAAAATGTATAAAGAATAAATATATATATTTTACTAGTAATACAATTACATGGTTTATCAATTACTAATACCATTATGAGGGAATAAATAATTCTGGAGATCTGAAACATATTTTCAAGGCCACGCCCAATATGTGTGAAAATACTACAATAATGCCTCATCCAAAAGTCATTTCTATTTTGCCTCAAGTGAACGAATGATGAATACTTGGTCTATAGAATTCCCCAACCATCACTTTCTATATAAAATTAATTATTTATATGAATGTTTGTAAATATAAACACATTAACAAGTGAAATAAAATTCCACAATCTATACACATCAACACTTATAATGTTGAGAAATATGGTGAATGGTATCAAGACAACACATCCACAATCAAACTAATCTGAAAATATATTATAAAATATGGAATATGATATAAATTAATTTAGTATCATCAATAAGAAATAAAATTCAATATATATGTTTAAATAGGGAAAAATTCTCTAGCAAAAACCGTTGAGGAATTTTTGAGAAAAATAGACTTTTAATATAAAAAGAAGAGTTCTTATGGAATAATATTTCCATAAAACTAGAAATTTAATATGGTATTTTTTAAATGATAAAATGAGTTCTTTTATAAAAACAATAGTGTCTTCAGACATATTATAGTGTGAACTTGAAAATAGATATGAATTTGAGAAGTTCCCATCAGACTGTCTTGTTTATCTAGAAAAATTGAAAACGATATTTATAAAACATAAAAATAATAATGAAATAAGGAAGAGTTACGTTTGAGACACATATATAGAACACAAATACATTATTTATGTGGAGTAAATAATAATAAAAAGAATTTTATTTGGGAAATGAGAAGAAAAAGAGTAACCTGAATGAAATTAAAGGTTTAGGTAGAAAACCAGACCTTATATACGAAATAGTTCTTCACATTAACGTAATGTCAAGGATAATAAAATTAAATCCATCAATAAATTAATTAGAAAAATTATATAATTTTTAGAATTTTTTCTGAATTTTATTATGTTCATTTGTGGCCTTTTATATGAGTTTTAAGATACAATTTTATCTATTGCAAGTGTTCAATTCATTGGTTTTCATGATCTATAGGCTTCTATATGAGTAAGGGAGTCTATGATGAATTAGTATAAATCTATATAATTGAATTTATATGATACTAATGAACATCCAAAATATTTAATGGTGATATTATTCTTTTATTTATATGGAATGACAATGAGTTATTTGATTAAACAATTGTGATAATCAATTAGATTATGTTGGAGATATTTTGATTATTACGAACTAGTTTTGTCATATGATTCAGTATTATTTCTATATAAAATTTTCAAAAAATTAAATAATAAATAATAAATATTTAAAAATTTGGTTAAACCATATAAATGGTTTCATCAACAGCCATGAATGAGAAATTGTAGACTAAAGGTTCGTAATCCATGAAGGTATAAATCTTCACCTTATAGATACTGATTTCATTTTTAATATAATGGAGAGAGATATAGTTGTTTGTTAAAGAAAACTACATTATCATCATATAATTAATATATATAATATACTAGAATTATCATGATCACTTGGACATACGATATGAAGAGATTATTAAAAATGAAAATAAATTGAAAATGTAATTAAAAGATAAATAAAGAGGGTGTACCTCGTGAAATATCCTCCTTTTGAACCGCCCTTATGGAAGGGGTTTTGATATTATGGAAAGACCAATAACTCCTAAAAATTTTAGTGGGTGACTAGAGATGATGGTTTTGGAAGAAATTTAAGATGCTTCAATGATTAAAGGAGTGATGAGAATAGGGTGTTAGGTGTGGGGTTTATAGGGGAAGAGAGGGGTGATTTTTGTAATATCATATTAATTATTTTAGTATATTGATCAATACAAGAAATAATATTGATTCTTGTGAAATTAAATAATAATAAGTTCATGTGAATTATATCCAACTATGCTCAAATAATTGTTGTTTCATGTAATATTTTATTTTTATTTTTATTCATTTATATCGTAAATTGCCATATTTAACTATTCACAAAAATTCATGTAATTTAGAAAAATACAAATAAATATGTATAAGAATTTTTCAACAGATATAAATCCGAAACAGAATCCATTTTATCAATATAAGTATCTTATTATGTGAAATTTAATTTTTATATTATATAATTATTTACATGAGAAATACAAATTTTAATTTTAAAACTAATATTATAACACTTTCTTAAATTAACTATGGTCTGATAAAATTATTCTAAAACCACAAGACAAAAAATTATTTATTTAAGAATTTATTTTTTGAAAATTAATTTCATTTTAAATAAATTTGTTAATTTATAATTATAAATAAATATTTATTACCCACAAAAATACTAATACTTAGTTACTAATTATTATAATATTCACTCCCATTTATAAGGTGACTAAAAATTAATTTCTTCTTAAATGGTGAGGAGAATATTAATAAGTTTTATTTTACTATTCATAAGGGTTAATTAAAAATAATAAGGGTCAACTTATTACTAATGAAAAAATAATGTTGATCTTATTAGACTCTAAATATCTCACTGATTGCATATACGTATGTCCTTTTTATAAAATTAATAATCACATAGGTGGAAAATTATGTTTAATATATTTTTAAAAATAACAATGTAATCTAACCTATAGACTAAGAGTTACAGGGATTAAATTTTATATTAAATTTATTTTAAAAACTATTTGTTGTTACATTATTAACCCGTTACTTAAATATCATGGGCATAATTTCCAAAATGTTACCTTGTCAAAATATTTTTTTTAATATTCATCATATATTCCTCAGGATCCCAAATTTATTCTTCATTTTTATGTTTTTTTGCAACATACCTTTACCAGCTATGTCGTCAGATTTCTCAATACTAGATATTTACTGTCAAGAATCTAGACTGTCTCTTTCATGTATGATAATTTTAGTACAAATTCTATACCTTAAAAAGTGATTTCATTTGTTGGTTATAGAATTTACTTCCTGAACAATGATACATATAACCCATTTTGTACCATAGATAGTCAATACGACATTGCCAAATGATAAGACATAGCTCCAATTATCTCTAGAATTTGAAAAGGACCACTGTACCTATTTCTCCATATCCCTTTCTTCCCAAATATTTTAACACCCTTCAATGGAAATTCATTTAATAAAACATGATCTCCCACAAATAATTTCAAATAATTTCATTAATTACCCTCATAGCTCAATTTCATTATTTAAGAAACTTTGATATGGGTTTTAATTGTCTTTACCTTTTCTTTTGTTTCTTCGATAAGATTGGGCACCATATTATTTCATTCAAAGACATGTAACTACTGGTCCCACATTCCATTACAGCTAGGGAACCTGATCTCAACATGTATCCTATTATTTTTATTGTCTTTTCTGTTTGTCTAATAGTTTGAGGATGATAGGCGGTACTCAAATAAATCTCTATATCCAACACAATCTGGAGACCATTACAGAATTTTGATGTAAATCATGGATCACAATACTTCACAATTGAGATAGGATCCCAATGAAGCCTCATAAATTTGTTGATATAGAGTCATGTAAGGTGCCCTAGTATACAATCCTCCCTTATAGAGAGGAAATTTTCAGATTTGTTTTGTCGATCTACAATTACCCATATTGCGTCATTATTTCTTGGAGTCTTCCATAATCCAGTTAAAACATTCATGGTAATTTCATCTCATTTCCTTGTAGGAATAGTTATAGAATGCATGACTCATCATGGATGATATCTTTCTAGCTTCATCTTTTGACAAAATTTACATCATGATACATAATCATCAATTTCATGATTTATTTTCCCACTAGAAATGTTCATAGAAATATCAATACATTGCACTGCTACCAGGGTGTATATTAAAATTCAAACTATTTTTATCATCCAATAAATCTCATTTTATCTCGGTTATAGAGGCAACATATAATCATCACCCAAATTTACGAACTCTTTCCTCACACAAAAAATCCCAAAAATAACCATCATTCACAGCTTTAATTTTCTTTTGAAGATTATCTTCATCAAATGGAGAACTTTTTATTATTGAAAATAATGATGGTTGGGAAACCAATTAGAAATGTAATGATTCTTCCCCTTATTTGATAATTCCAATATCCATCATTGCTAAATCCATGTACAAAGTATCTTTTTCAATCTTCATTTTGATTAAAACTCCAAAATACTTTTGAATTAATGCATTTTCCACTATATTTGATTTCCCTAGATTGATGTTTATGGACCAATAAAAGCAACTGAGTATCTTGAGTCATCATCTTTACCACATGTTGATATGTTAAATTGAGAATATATATATCAAACTCTTGTAATCAATATATATACCTCATGATTCACCATAACGATAATGTATCCATATCATCAGAGAAAATATTACAGTTTCTAACTCAAGATCTTTAGTTGGTTAGTAATTTTAATGTCTTTCTAACTACCTTCATGAATATTAAAAAAATCTATCATTCTACATAAAGACAGAACCATGTCATTTATTTATGCTTCAGTATAAATCACAAATCCACAATTTCTAGATGATAGATAAATGATTAGAGTATTCACTAGCCTCTTATTCAATTATTCAATACATTCACAACATTCTTTTTTCTAATGAAGACAAACCACATTAAGGGAAATAATGGTTGAGAAGTTATATAACGAGGAGTTGTTTTGAATGAAACACCAATTATAACCCTCTAACCCAAAACAACTATATAACACTGTTATTTTGGTTGTATTAGATCATTCATGGACATCTATTTTCATTGTTGGATCAAATAATGTTCTATACTTTCAAACAATATAGCCAATAAAATAAACAATTTGAAGAGTTAATTCATACATGCTGACCCTCCCATATATATCGTTTATTTTGAGATTCTCTTGAAGAATACACACATGGTTGTCATGTTCTTCTTATATTTTGGTTTTTACCATAATATCATCAATAAATACCACAAAAAAGTGATTAATGTATTCCTTGAAAACACTATTCATTAAATCTGTGATATCTTAGGGTGAATTAGAAAATAAGAAATAAATTAATATAAACTCATAATTACTATATGTGGTTCGAAATGTTGTCTTTGGAATATATTCCTTCTTCACACACAATTGGTGATATCCCTATCGAAGGATGATCTTTGAAAATTATTGTGCATTGTAAACTTGACCAAATAAATCATTTATGCATTGAATATGCTACATGTTCACTATAATAAGAGTATTGGAATCCCGATATTCAAAGAAATACCTCATTGATCAATATTTCATATTAATTAAACTATCATGATATCCCCATGAAGCATCTCTAGGGTGTAAAAATTCATTATCACTCATATCCTCTAGTTGAATCATCATATATACTAATTCCACAGTGTCCATTTTATAATGGGTGATTTATATAGTCATTTCACCTAAAATTATTTCAATAAAAATTAAATTTCCCACTCTATATGATGTCTAGGTAAGTCCAGGAAAGCCAACCAGAAGATAAGCTTATGAATATTTATAAAATAAAAGAAAAAGGTACAGTGGAGACGGGTGGGGTCAAACAAAGGAACATTCCCTCATTCGTCAAACACAACATTACATATCATAATAAGACATTTCATTCCCATAACCAGATTCATCATCAGTTTACCATTCGGATTGAGAATTACCCTGATTGAGGATCTTAAGAATATCAGAATTGAACTTGCCTAAAAGCTTAGAAGATCTGGTAGATATGGTTTGAGGTGTGTTAGAATAATCATTCCTTGGCCATCTCTTCGAAGGAGCAGGAGTGAAGTCTAAACAATCATCAACCTTCCCTTTCTCAGAAAGTAGCGCATCCTTGGAAGTTCTAGGATCGCCGCAACCCGCTGCTATCTCTTGTGCCTCAGAGATGTCACCCCACTTCCCAGAAATCCTAGAGGAATGATTCTGAATTTCTTGATGACAATCAACATTTTGAGGAGGCTCAGATTCAGTAGCCAACTCAATAGCCTCATCACATATCAAGGCTGCATCGGGACTGCAATGAATACTTATATTTGGAGGGTCAATGCACACAGGGGATCCATCCACAGAGTGGACATGAGTATGTCCAGTCTCAACTTACTTAGCGGGATTAAAAGCAAAACAATATTTAGATGTAATCTCCTTGGAGAAATTAACTCGAGCATTAGAGGGACCACTCATCGGAGACTTTTCCATTATCGGTCTTTTTCTATTCAAATTATGCACATGAGAAGAAAATGTACCTGAAGACAACATCCTAGCCTGAGTGACAGATGAATTTTTGAGAAATTCTCTATCATGATTTGACAAGTTCGCACGCTTACCCACAAATTTCCTTCTACAAAGAGTAGCTGGATGACCCTTCATCCCACATCCCTCACAAGAGATATTCCCCCAACATAACTCTAACTAGTGCCCAACATCCATGCAATCAGTACAAAATAGAGGATTAGTTTCATTCTCAACCTAAATATTGATATTATAAGGGGGAGTGGAAAGAGTTACCCTATCAATTAAGGTGGAACTCAAATCAATCTTCACTAGCATTCTGGAAAAGTGGCCAAATCAAACAACTTCAGTTTCCTTTTCAAGGCAGATAGGGGACCCAATTGCCATGCCAATGTCATGAAGAATATATGGATGTCAAAGGACCCAATTAATCCCATGAAATCGAACTAAGACCTGAGATAATGCATTCCTTGCATGAGAAGAATTGAAATCAAGGGACCATTCATGAAGATAAATCCATATAGGTTTCAAATATAGGGACCCAATGCTCCACACATGTACTTTGAAATCGTTTTTTGGGAAAATTCAATGGAATAATACACAACCAAGAGAAACACACCGCCAATCATAGGATCCCCACAAAAACGAAACCCTTCTAACTAAATCATCAAACTTCCAGGAAATCACACCCTTTGGTAGAACAAGGCACACAATTAGAGAATACTTTCTAATTACAATACTCTCCTAAAAAATATCAGGACTTCCATTAACATGATCTTCCTACCCCTTTCGATTAATCCTACTTGTGTGGGAATCAATAATAGAAGAAAACTCATGCAATGATGCAGGTCATCCCGCTTGTCCACCCGGGTTCTTTACATTGCCATTCATTTTTGTTGAAGTCTCATTCCAAATATTTGAATTCAGTAGGGCTACTAGAGGTGGATCTAGATAAGAATAAAATGAAGAGCTTTATCCAATAAATACATTAGATTCTTTATATATATCAAAAATTTGATATTTGATCTTCTTGAAATAGATTTTCATATCATAAAATTAAATCCAACACATACCATGAATTATATCAAATTATATAATGGTAACCCTGATAAGGTCATATTATAAATCATTTTTAGGTGTCATTTGTGGGATAATGAAAACATATTTATTGAAATGATAATTCCTATAAGCGTTTTCACTGAAATATCATTTATTAAATTGAATTGGAAATTTATAATTTTATTGGAAAACATGGAAGATAAAAATTAATGTGACAATCCACAATAAAATCAAACATTTTATTTGTTTTAAAAAATTATTAAAGTTCATTCACCCACATAATTATGAACTAAAACATTATTAGTTATGCTCACATAAGATTGGCCTTTATCCCATAGAATTATCTAGGGAAATTTTCCTCGATCCATAGTTCAACCATTGTCATTATCTTCCATCTCGTTACAATTATAGAATTTAAAAGTGGTATCTTATTTCATACCCTTATAATCTCGAGATTGGTGTCCAATTTTTCTATATTTGTAACAGAATCCTCATTTTATAAAGGCTCTAGGGAGTTTATTTCCACAAGTATCACATCATGGAAAACTAGAAAATTTGTTTGTCTCTTTATCTATTATATCATCTTCCTCCCTCTTATTATCTTTCTTATCATTAAAGTCATAATAAATAGAGTATTAATTTTTTTCATCATTTCACAAGAGGATATGTCTTCATATTATTAGAATGTTTGGGAAATTGGTTTACTTTAAAAAAATGGTTTTAAACCTTAAAATAATTGATAAAACATTCTCTTCAGATTTTGTATATATTATATGGATTTACCTTCTAACATTGTAAAATTAGATTCACATTTCTCATTGTTATTATATTTTTTGGGTTTCAATCCTTATAATTTTCCCTCCATATATTCTCACTATTAACCAGGAAAATAATATTATATTAATATATATTCTTTAATTCTATTTATTACAGTAACTCTATTTATTCCTATACCTATCTGTTTTTAATTAATGACCACAAATGATCCACATCTCTTAATAAATGATATATATCCATGATAAACATTTCTTTTTTTATACATCCCAAATCAATATATATCATCTATATGGAACATATCCACTAGTTCATCATGAATGGGAATGTACTACCCTGGAATAACGGAGGTTGGTGACATATAATTTCATCTAACATTGCTCTACCACAGTGTTGACCAGGATGCTCTATACTGGTATGTTATTTGTTCATAACCTGAGTCAAATATATTAGTATAGTTTTAATTTTAACTGCACCAATAACAACTTCAGAACAAACATTATTGTTTTTCAAAGGTGGAAAATCCATACATGGTATTTGTGTGTTAGTGTGGTTTACATTCCTTCATCTAGGAACCATTTAAAAACAATGTGATAACCTATATTAGACAATGAATCACAATGTATAATGTCTAACTTGAAAAAAACATAACCTAAATTGAAATACTATGAAAAACTAATCTCATGATCATAAGCATGGTTACATTGATGATGTATTTAAAATTAAATACATCATTATAGATTATAATGAATAATTTAATTATCTGATCATATAACTTAGTAGTGTCAAACTAGATGTCAATTAGGGATCATTGTCCTGTACAAAGTTACCTCAAATAATGCTCAGAACTCCTTTTCACAGTTGTTACTTTTAAGAGCATTTGTACGAGAACAACATTCTCTTGTAGTATCCATACCTATGATTTTTTCTAAAAATATCTACATTTTATAAACCTTACCAAAATTCTAGGATGTTCTTTTATATATATCCATAAAGATTATATTTTTGTTTACCTATATAATCTACATTATCTAAATATATTTTTCATGTTTTATACTAAACTCTGCACGATATAACTTTTATAGACCCATAACCTAGAGTCATAGAGCAGGTTCCTTATAATAATAATTGGAATTTATTAAACAATATTTTTATCCTAATAGAATGAATAGTTTAGTACTTATTTATTATACGATACAAACCTATGATAAACATGACAACATGAAATGAAATAAATAAAAGATCAAATTTTCGAATCATCTATGACACATAGATTATACCTACATGTAATTAATAATATTTATCCTCACAACCTTGGGAAAAAATAAAATATGAAATGGTTGAGATCCAATTCCCCATTAAAATATGTAATACCTATTATTTTTTAATAAAAATAAATACATGGAATGGTTAAAAACCAAGAGCACATGCCATTAAAAATATATTTGAGCATAATATGGCAGGAATATAAGCTTATTAAATAATGTAATATAATTGATAATAAGGGATTGAAACATAATCATTTCTATTATAATAGTTTAATAATCACAAGATTAATAAATTAAAAATACCATCACGAGGGGATACATAATGTAGAACACCAGAAACATTTTATAATGGCCTCATCCAAGACGTTAGAAAATAGTATGGTAAGGCCTCAGAAAAAATGAAATTGTATTATGTCTCATGATACCTTATGATTCATAAAGGGGATATATTATGCCCCTCCTATCACATTATAATTAAAATTTATTCATCATATGAATGTGGATAAAAAACAATATGAACATAATAAATAACATTACCTAATATATATACATAAACACTAACAGTTATGAGTAGTATGGTGAATGGTATCAAGATATCACATCCATAGTAAAAATGATCATAAAATTTTTAATAAAATATTGTTAATGATAAAAATACGATATCAACCCTAATAGGAAATAAAATTCAATATAGGTGTTGAAATATAAACAAACACTATAATAACAATATTAGAGGAATTTTGGAGAAAAATACACATTCACTTTGAAATGAACAATACTTTTGAAAAATTATATTCATAAAAATTCAAATTAACTCTGTTATTTTTCCCATGATAAAATTAGTGGTTTTAAAAAATAAATTATTCCTTAAAACATACAATAGATTTTAATGTAAAATAATTACGAATTTGAGAAATTTCTCTTGAATCGGGCATGATTAACAGGAAGAATTAAGAAAGATATATATAAATCATTTTACAATAAATAAAAAAAAAGAATGATTATGATTGGTACAGAAATATTTATAATTCACAAATATATTTTGTGGAATACATAAATAATTAATAATTAATTATATGTGAAGAGATAAAAAAAGAAACCTAAATGAAATTTGAGGTTTAGGTAGAAAAACCGTACATTATATCTAAAAGAGTTCTTCACACGAACATAACATCCTAGATTGATAAATTAATTCTATAAATTAATTTATTATGAAAATTACTTACATATATTTGATTTATTATAACATGTTTATGTTCATTTAATTATTTTTTGATGAGTTATATGAGATAATTTTATCACTAGGAAGCGTCCGATTCCACGATTTCCAATATTGGTATACCTGTATATGAGTATAAATGATCCTAAGGAATCAGTATAATTCATAGAAATTGAATCTATATGATTTTAATGAACATAATGAAAATTAAATGGTTATATAATTCATTTTTTTATATGTTATGGGGATGAGTTATTAGATTTAACATTAGTGAAATAATTTAGATTATTTTTGTGATATTTCGATTATTACAAACTATCATGGTCATATCAATATGTATTCTATATATTTTTTGGATAAAAAACATTAAATAAGACATAATATAAATTTTATAATCTTATTCAGCCATAAAAATTGTTTCATGACCATCCTAGGATAGGAAACTGAAGAACTAAGGTTCTTCGTCTTTGAATGTAGTAAATCGACACCTCTTAGATAATGATTTCGTTTTGAAAATAAATTATAGAGATATAGTAGTTTAAGATAAGAAATCCATTAACAAGATATAATTATAGTATATATATTATTTTATATTTAAAAAGTTATTTTGGATATAGGATTTGAGGATATGATAAAACAAAATAAATTAAACTGAAAATAAATTTAATGAAAAAGGAAGATGGTTTACTACATGAAATATCCTCCTTGAGAGGCTCCTTAAGGGAAGTTTTTTTGGTATTTTGGAATGGAAGGAGTTTCTAGTTTTGGGAGAGAGACTAGGTATGAATATTTTCATATAACTATTAGATTATTAGAGGCATTGAGGAATGAGGTGAAGAGGGAGTGATGGGTGGTTTTTATAGTGGAGGAGAGGGCTGATTTTTGAATATCTTAATCATTATTTTATTATTATCATAATGAATAAAAATAGTATTGATTCTTCTTAAAAAAATTAACATGTTCATGTAAATTTTACGAATTTGTGCTTATATCATCAATTACTCATCATATAAAATATTTATTTTTTAATATAATTATACTATATATTGCCATATTTTAATATTCACAAAAAACTCATGTATTATAGAAAAATCCTAAAAATTTACCATTACCATACTTGGAAGTGTATAATTATGAAATAGAATCCATTTTATCAAAATAATTTTATAAATATGTGATGATTAATTTTTAAATAAATCCACTATTTACTTGAGAATACAGATTTCAATTTTTAAATTGAAATTATAATACATTCATTTATTAACTAATGTCTTGTAAAATGTCCTAAAATAATAGTATAAAAATATATTTTTTTGGAATATATTTTATTAAAAATATTTTTATTTTCAATCAATTTATAAATTCAATATTTGTAAATAGAATATTTATTACTAGAAAAAACCAGTGCATAACTTTTAATTTTTAAAATATTCAATACCATTGAATGATACCGATTTTTATTTATAATTTCATCGGTGATGTATCTATTCATAAAGGTCATAGTAAAATTCAAATGTTTATATTATTATTTATATGAGTGAATTTAATATTCCCCCAAAAAATATAATTTTATTATATTAGAGTAAAAATATATTTCTGAATGCAACCGTGTATGTCTGTTTTTTTCAATTCAAAATATAGAGGTGGAAAAATTATGTTTAAGGGATAGGTAGTAATAAAAGTGTTTAGCTTCCCAGAGACTCAGTTTTTCATGAATTAAATTCTATATTAAATTTATTTGTAAAAAAGAGGGTTATATTTTTTGAGCTAAATTATATTATTTAAAATAAAATAAAATTTTAAAATATAATGAATCTATTTCGGGTAATAAAATAGAGAAATGGTTCAAATAAATGGAGATTTGTTTTTTTAATATTTATGTCTTTAGAGGATATCTGATTCCCTAATAGTGTTTTTTATGGATCATTATAAAAAATGTGGATCTAATACCTAGTATATTATGATTTATCTTTTGTGAAGTGATGTTAGTTTAATAATTAGTTCCAGGATGATTTTTAAACTACTTCCCATAGCCCATTAAATCAATAAGCGATATTTTACATTTATTAGGAGATAGTAGTTATTCAAGATTATGGTGTAATGTTATTAATAATTTTCATTATTCAAAGAAACATTTTTGTGATTAGAAGTAAAAAGATCATTATTTTAAAAGATTATATGACTACATATTCTAAAGAAAGTATGTTATTTTTCTCAAAATTCATATATTAAGGTTTAGAAAAAATATTTTATTATTGAAAATACATTAAAAACACTGATGTAGTAGTATATGATAGTGCACAGTGGTGTATGTTGCATAATGGAGCTATATAAAAAGGATAATAAATTTTTGGTTTGCTTGGAGTGTAGTGTAATACCCCTTTTTCATGATTTATTGGAGTAATTTGTTCACTCACATTAAAAATGCGATGTGATTCTATTCATAATTATATGAAGGATAAGGAAACAAATAAAATAGTTGATCAACATATTACAGTGGAAATTGTTCTCAAGAAATAGTGTGTTTTTGTATATATTCACCTATCAAATATAACATCTGCAACGATTGTTTCAGAGGCAATATCTATGACCAATAAACCCAATGATAAAATATTCTTATTGTCGATATTTGAAAAAATATTTCTTATCTCATTGGAATGATGAATGATTATTGGTTATCACGATGAAGATACATAAAGAAAAAATGTAGTTGAGATGGTCATGTCTATGTTAAACATCCTGAGGTAAATCATATTACATTAGTAGAACCAAGTTGGTGACAAGAATGATATACACATAATTTATAATGGAATATATTTTATTCTACAATGGTTTTCAAAATTCCAAATTTACAATTATATTATATCAAAGATTAATGTTTTAAATCTATAAACAACATAAAATAAATGAGTTATATACTCTAGTGTGGGACATATTAAAATTGGTGGAGGTGATTCATGGATGTGGATTGGTGATATGTGAAAATTATATAAAATGAGAGTTAGTCATATTACACAAAAAATAATACAATTTCATTCATGGAATACATTTTTTTCTTCCTGTGTGATCATTCATTTATTAAAATCAAAGGATGGTGATGTACTATATTAGGACACATGTCAAGTCGTATTCATTGTGGATAGATATCATAGTAATGTATTCACACATATTTAATGAAAAATTTAATACTATTAATTTTTCTAGATTAATGATTTGTGGCAGTGGTAAATATGATTAAAAGTGTAGTTTATGGGTTTTTATATATTTCATGAGGACATTTTTATTTTTACATCATGAAAGGACAGAAATACTGAAAATAAGTTTCATTCAAAAACATATTTAAAATTTATGGATCCTTATAAGATAGATTTGACTAAAAATTTGTAATTTTGTATTTAAATCAATCACATATTTGATGTTTAGTTTTATCCTCCATTGCGTCTCACCCTGAGGTGACATGATGCTATTTATTAGGGCGACTAGTGAAATTATTGGGTTATATATAGATTATCAATGGTTAATTTTGTAACAATGAGTAATATGTATCATTTACCATTTTTTATGAATTAAAATATAATATAATTATAGATAAAATGTTTATATTATTTTATTTCTTATCATTATAGTGTTATATGGGATGAAATAGATGGATATAAAAATGTTAAAATTACAATGTCTTTATATAATTTATATTATTTATTAACTTCCTTTAATGTTCCCAATTATTATCCTTGGGTAAGTTAAATAACCTATGATTGGGGTGTGTGGGTTGATCCGTGTATTCTGGTTTTTTTTCATACATTTCCAAATCTATTATTCCACTATTAGTAGGAAAAATTATTTTCATTACATAATTTATGATGTGATAGATAATGTATGGTGTGGTCAAAACAATTTTTACATAGATAACACACACATGACTAATCCATGAAACAATCAATGATAATATTTTGATTTACTAGAAACCATAAAAACATCCTTTTTAGAAAAAAATATAGTGAATAATTACTATCCATTATCATTCACTACTAATAAAAAGGATATATCATTACTGATATATAGTATGAGAACAAATTTATCTCTCAACTAATTTTTTATCAATATTCCACCAAGATATTTCATTAATGAGCTCAATAAATATTGGTTAAATGATAAATAGTGTATTGAAAACAACTTCATTTTTTTTCAAAATGTAGAATTTAACAATACTATAAAAATTCCATTGATATTCCAAATTTATTTAAATAAATCATTTTATAGATAAAGAAATTCATGTAAAAAAAGTCAGAAAACATCTTTTAAGGTAACATAATTCTATGTATCCATGATACATATGGTCATATATGTTATATTCACTTATAAATGTGTTGGAGTATATCTCATCCAATCACAGATACCTCGTCCCTTCCTTTAGTCATCCCTTTTTCTAAATGATATATTAGTGTATTATTTATGGTTAGTAATTATAATTTTGAAAACGTATCAAAGAAAAAAAAACATTCTACATCTATTATCACTTATTATTTGAAACTCCATTTCCACACCAAATTCATTAAACTCCACTTTTATAAGAATTATTTCTTTGATTTTCATTACCTATCAATGTGTTCACATATCATCCCTATTGTGAAAGTATTTATTAATTGTGTGGTAATATTTAAATTAACAATTATTCCTACATAATATCCCAAACCACCAACAAAATCTTCAAAGTCCATTCTATTATGAACACCCCATTATTATATATAAATGATAACATTTTCAACATATTTTATCAATTAAAAATCCATAAATACTCATATAATTCACATTAAGTGTTTTTTCTAATTATAAACCCTATGGATTTATTTATACCAATTTAAACACAACAATCATCATACTGAAAAACCCGATCCATTTTTTATTAAAAACTAAAAATAATCTACCAATAAAAATAAACAATGACTTAATCATTAAATTTCATTTTAATGTCTTAGTCAATATTGTCATGAGAAATTAGTTTGACATGAACATATCATAATTGAATGACATAATTAATCCCCAATACTTAACCTATAAAACCACATACATCCCATTCAATCATCATGATATAAAATCCATGATAGGATTAATCTTGGATCATAATTATTAGCTAATACCCTATAATTTTTTCTCACTTTTTAGTACATAAAAAACATCTCCAAATATATAAAAAATTGTAGAATAATTATTAGTTTTGAGAAATCTCTCACCTATCATGAATTATAATTCACTCTCAATGACAATGAATCAAATGGAAACTCCTTTGCGGGATATAATACCCAAAAAATAATTATAATCATAAATAGAATTGATGAAATAAAATTTTGGAGTAAGGGTTCAATTGAAACAGTTACTATGTTGGGGTTATTTAATAGACTCGAAGTGCCAATTAATTCCTCTCAATGTATTTTTCAACAATTTCATTTTAATGATATCTATTAATTGATGTTTGGTTGCAATATACTCTTATTGAAACATCCCATTATATAAATTATCCATGATAAAGTGATACTTGAGCTCATTGAGCCTGGTCCTAGAGTGAAAGATGGAATTTTTTGAATATATATATGGGTTAAATTATTTCAATTAATTAATATAATATTACTCCCTTAAAATATCATTTCAATTTCATAATTTTTAATCCATATACATTTAATGAAATCTTAATTACCACAATATATTTATCATTTCTATTTATAAATGATATAAAATATTATTTATAAAATGTAAAATTAATAAATAATCCCCAGTATGGAATGTATTGCTTAATTTTTATTTTCAATAATCTACTGAATAAAAAATAATATTATATATACCAAATACACCTTCTATAATATTTCAATATAGTGAAAAAAAGTAATTTGTTCATAAATATACCATATTCATCACAGAATTTATAGTCGGAAACATGGAACCATTTTTGTTGACAATTATCATGAAATTTTTTGTTATTATCACTTTGTAAAAGACGAATATTACAATGATATACATATATTCTATAAAATTGGACACTTTTTCATCACTATCCAATGAATACACCATCTAGGTAGAAACCAGTTGTTTTTTTCACATTGTAATCAAGCATTCCTAATTGTTTCAAAATAACATTTTATAATTTATATTCATATATGAGTGTCTCTACCTTTATTGTTCCACTTTTAAGATAATGAAAAACCTCAACTCCCCAATAATCTAAATATTGAACATTCACATTATGATTTCTAATATTTTTTTGTATTATTCTTCATTAAGTACACCAAATATTATATTCTAAAAATATATGTGAAACATAATTAATTGAAAACTATATTTATTAATGTATTTAATATGGTCAACATTACTATGTAAAAAACATGTTGTCTTCAATTAATATTATCATCTTCAATAGATTTCTCATCGAACATGATTTATCACATAAAGTTTCATCTTGAGTAAGAAAAAATCTTTCTCGTATTCCCAATCAAGAATACCATAAGACTAGTAATTATACCCCACATGTAACATAAATGATTTAGAATATGTTTTACCATATATATGAAAAACTTTTCTTTTCCCTTACACCATTATAGCCCTGATAAAATGAATTACATCTATCTTTGACTTGGGAAAAAATGATACATTTACATTGATACCTTTAATTTTGGAGTATCACTTGGACAACATTCATCAATTTTCTTTTAAATCACATTTGAATATTAACTTAGTTTTTTATGGAAAACCCATTGGTTCGTAATTATGGTTTTATATTCTAGCCACAAAATAGTCTCTAATATCAAATTTTTATATATTTATTCCAACAGTTAATGGATTATTTGAACCCAATTTTCAACATTAAAATATTTCTTAAAACACATTTTCTTCAAATAAGATATGATTGTTATCTGCTCTAGATAGTTCATTTTACTTGTATAAATTGGTGCCATAAAATGACAGATGATATTATAATAATTTCATTTATATATATCATTTTTAATTATACTCAACTATTGTTCTATATTTATTATTATAATTATTTTTTTTCTTCCAAGTATGAAATAACACCTAATTCCACCCATATCCTATTAAATTTATAATCACATTACTATATTATATTTTCATCATTTTTATAGTGATAATTTTCAATATATTTTATATTAATGTATTATAATTATATAATATTTGATTTCATTTTTTGAAACACTTTTATGCCATGATATTCGAAGAGAATCCAAGAAGGATTCATATATCTTTTTGAGACTCAAACATTCATATTTTATTCTTATTATGAGTAAATAACTTACTACCAAATACTCATGTCTATATGAACATTAAATTCATTCCATATCTTATATAATTCATTTTATTCCATATTCCAATAATAAAATATAATTATTTAGTACTTATATTGATGTCTAAACTATTTCCTTTAAAAAATTCATGGGATGTTATTCTCAATATGAAATTTATAACCATTACATTTATGATCTAAATTCCATAGTATAAAACAAATTTTTTAAGGTATCTTTACAATAAATATTTTGGGTATTACCCCATTATTTTCAAGATAATACTTTTCCATGTTTGTTAATATTCATTCCACTATAGGTTTATAAGTGTAAAATCATATTATTGAGAATCTCCTTATCCATCCTCCAACACTATGTAAAAAAAATGAATTTCACATAAATGTGTTTAATACCATTAACCATGAAATCCTATTATATTAATAAATTAAAAAAAATATCTCTTCTCATTAATGTACCAATATGATATTGGTCTACACACATTAATATGAACCAATTTATATGTTCTTTTATAATTTTTTTCATTTGAAATACTTATATATTTTAAAAAATATCACTTAGGTTTTTATGATAACCTGATATTTTAGGGATATCGTGTTCTCTATAAATTATTGGTAGATAAATAATAGAATGTTTTCTTAAGTGAAAAATAATTCCATTCAATAAGTTATATTCATAATACTTCAACAAAAATAAAAAATCTTCTTCTCTCTCCATGAGGAAGATATTCCCCTTTATAAAAATCTCATTCATCATAAATGAATAATTTCTTCAATTGATGATAAAATCATTCTTATTAAAGGATAATATATTTATTGAATCGCATAATTTTCCTAAACTCAATAAAATTTACAAATACTTTTATACACCATAAACTCATCATATATATTTTCCATCCATAAAAATATTTCTTTCACTAACCTAATTATTTTTTACCATTCATGATTACCAAATAATATAAATTTTTTTTCATATGTGATCCTTGTGACTAGATTTTTTTTACATCTATATGGGATGTATTTACAGTATTTATAATCTATAAACCATCATGATTTATTGATCTCAATTTCATCGATTTTGACAACAACTTTATTATCTCTTTCATTTTTGAAACATGTTTTTTTCATAAAATATGGTGTAAATGTTTTCATTTGATCTTACACCAAATATAATGAACTGACATCATATTGAAAAGTGACATACCCATTTTTCATTTCATCACTCTAAATGATTCATCGTTCTCCTCTGTATGAACAAATGGGGTAACAATAGAGACATTACTTTACATCACTAATGTTAAATAAAAGGCACATGTATGCATCTTCTACACCAGAAATAGTGTCCCTCAAATGTGTACCTGGAATGTGGAAGTATTCATGGATTTCTTCATATATATTATTAATTAATAACATATTTTCAATATGAAACAGATTTTGATAATTCCAGACAAATCTAATACAACATAACCTAATACACAGTGCATTATTATGTTTATTTCATATAATAATGGTGGTGTTTGAGGATATTTATATATTTTAATAGTAATTCACCACATCAAGTATCAACATTAGATTAGGTTATTTACAATTTGAATAAACCCACACTATATAATGATTACATTCATGCACATATAGAATTTTGTTTTTTATTGTAATGAATAATTTAATTTCTTTTTAAAATCTATTGACTAATTATATAGTACTCAATATTCTAGTTTACCATTTATGTAAAATATTCATTAAAATTTCCTGATTTCATACCTAAAGCCAAGAGTATTTAATTTTTATCTATTTTTCTACATTGAAAAAAATCATCCTCATATTCTTTGATGAGATTCTATAATTATTTTATATATGTTATGTGAATCATATAAACCATAAGAATTATATTTGACCCCAAATTTATACTTAATAAACATTAATAATATTTAATTATTTATAAATGAGAGATTTGAAATTTATTCACTCATTATAGAATTTTATTCTTCATGTATTTAATGTAATGTTAGGAATCATGATCCATTCTACTAGACTTATTTATTGTATCTCTATGAAAATAAATCTTTTATGGATAATTTTCTACCTCTTCATTGAGACCAGATAATAGTTCCTCTTTTCCATGTTTATCATCATTATATTCCTTTGTGTAAGAACTTCCTAAAGAAACCATAAAAGAATATTTGATGATTTATTTGGTGTTATCAATTTCATCTACCCATATATTTTGGATCAATTATCCAATTATTATATGGAGTCCCTCTTGTTGAAAAACCTTTCATAGTACATCAAGTACCCTTCACAATAGAAGAATATTTATTCATAAAAAAAATTCAGCATCATCATTATCATCATGAATTTTTTAGGGATAAAATGTTTGATGTTTCAAAATAATTTCACATAAAACAACATGTGATAGGAAGTTTCCATTTAAACATCACCTATCTGTTTCATAAATTTGGAATGATATTGCATAAAATCATCATCTACGTCTTCTGTCTTGTTATTATCCCTGGAGAGTACTTTAATTCACATAAAATCATATAATTAAACCTACACTTTTCTCATATCATATGTTATAGGAGTATTTTAATGAATATCCAATGTAATCTCTATCGGGTTTTTATCCACAACAACATATAAATTTCGATTAACACATGGTAGAAATATTGTTAAGATTAACATAACAATCAACACACCAGAAAGGGTTTATGTAAGAACAATAATGTTATATAAAATCACCATTACCCAAAAAAACATTTTCTTTATGGTATCTTTATGATAACACATAGTCATCCATAATGAATGATATCCCTCATATAACAACAATGTACACATTTATGACCCTGAATCATAAATAGTTCCAATTTTGAATGTTTATAAGATGGATGGTTTTCCCTTAATGATGAGAATTCATTTTGAATTATTTAATTTTCTATCATAAACATAATAAACTATTCAAAAATTTGAACCTATATCTTTGATACTAACTATTTTCACTATGCATGGTTATTATTAGAAGAGGAGGGAATTGAATTTGGCTACGTCAAATTATTTTAGTCGACCCTCACCAGTGATCTTGGTTAAATATTTGTAAGAACACTAATATCCCTAAAAATAAAAATAAAGTTAATAAAATTTAAATTAATATTTTTTTATTATTTTACCTGCATGAGGATTATACATGAAAGAATATATATTTGACGTTCCACTATAATAAAATCCTGATTCACCATCCAATTTATAATGTTTGGAGTGGACTCATTAACTATTAATGTTCACTATGAATCACATTGAGATCTCACTAGTATTTTAAAATTTGAGGGCTCTCTACTTTATAAACTAAATTCTACTAATTATTCCATTGGAATATCTGTTCTTGTGATAAATAAAATTTTTTAACCAATAATTTTTTATTAGGAAGGTCCACTACCATCCAAATGGGAAATTATATCATATTACGTAAATTCTATCTAATTCTCTAATTATTTGTGAACAAAGAATTATTCACAAATTTTTTCCATAACTAATGTTCTTTAAACATCGATACACATAATTTGTATCTCTGAAACGATCGATCTCGTACCCATATGGTAAGGGCTCTTTCTTGGCATCCAAGAAACCCAGGATCAAAATCAGGTGGAGGAATATTTCCATGTTACTATTGCAATACTGTTACAATACTGTAGAAGTTAATGTTTGGTACTGTAATAGCCAAAACAATTCACTAGATTTGTGCTTCCGGGCCACCGGTTTGGGCCTACTGGCCTCAATGGCCATCGGACCCTCAAAGGCCTTCGGGACACAGGGCCGTCAGGCTATTGAGACAATAGAGTAGCATAATTCACATAGAGTAGGCCCCAGAAGAGGATCTGATCATCAAGAATAGGAATCTCCAGATGCAACGCTCTCTGGATTAGAAGAATGAGAGGTTATAGAAACCGCTATCGGGACTACGAAGCATGAAACTTTGTACGGGGCAATGCTAACCGATAAGCAATTCATGTTGGGGAGCCAGGAGATCAATTATGTAGAATCCGAGGAGGGTCAATTCTAGTGGGTTGGTCATACGGGTCTTGTATTGGGCATGGTATGCCTCTGAGCCTTCAGGTTAAGTATTTGCAAGTCCTTACGGGCCTTGTGCCATTGGCCTAAGGGTCATTTATGGGTTCCCCTTCAACCCTATAAAAGGGGATTATCCATAATAAAAAATAAAAAAGGAAGGCCTTTGATCCATTCAGAGGGGAAAACGATAAGAAGAAGTATCTCCCAAAAATTTTAATGTACGAACAATGTTCTTCATAGTGTGTATAACACACAAAACCATGTGCATAAGGGAATGTGATATCATGAGACATTAAAATATAATTATTATTTTAAATAAATTAAATATATTATATATAATTAAATGAACAAAAATACTATGTGATATTTGATAACAAATAATGATGATGTAGTTATATATATTTCATTACATACAAGACCATGCATTAACCAAACTTGTGTATATTATTTAAAATATATTCTTTAATATAATTATTTTAACCACATTGTAAATTTACAGTTCAAGATTAATATTTAATAAGTTATTTAAATATATGTTTTACCTAAATATATAATAAATTTATTAGTTACCAATAGTTTAAAAATGAATATATGAACAGATTGAATATAATAGAAATGTTTTTCCTAGAAAACCTATTTATATACACCCTAATGTAGTTTACCTTAATAAATTTATTACTATTAGTGGATTAATTTTATGATATATATATATATATATATTATAATTTTTTTTATTTTAAACTAATAGATTTGATATACATAAGATAAGATGAAACTAAATTTTATTCATGAAGTACTATATTTTTATGGCCCTTTTACGCAATTTATTAGAGAAACTATTTTAAAATCAATTTTTTATACAATTATAAATATTATATTCCAATGTTAACATAATATTTAATAAAACCTTTAGGGTATGGTTAAATTTTTATATTTTTATTGATTCTTCACTTTGGAATGAATAATGAGAAATACAAAATTTTTATTGCAATGTGAATTTTAATTTAATTTATTAACAGGTTTAAATTATACTTTATATTGGTTTTAAGGTTTAATTATATTAATTATTAAATAATTAATAACATTTATTTATTTGGTATAAATTTAACCCAGAAAATTTGAATAAAAACTTATCAAACGTTTTGACATTGTATCTTTAAAAACCTGCATTGGTGTCCCTGGTGGGAGGTTAATTTTAAATTAACGTAATGTACATATATTATAGAAATTTTAAAACATTTATTCCATATTTTGAATTATAATAATTTCTAATTTTTTATATGATCAAATTATTTTTTATAAAAAATTATTAGTGAAATTAATTAAAATGAATTACATTGATTAAGGTGAAATTACACTTATCAAGGGACAAAACCTTAATCTCCTTTGCCCAAATGACATTGACAATTCAAAAATACATTTTATATAAATATAATTTTAAAATAAAACCTTTTATATGATTTTTAAAATTATTTAATCCACTTTATATTGAAAAAATGTGGTTGTAATGCCTTTTAAAAAATTTACAAGAGCGCCACTCCTCCTCCACTATAAAAGGCCTTCTTTCTTGAATCATCCTCTCACCTCTCAAAGAACATTAGGTCAACCAAGATATGAAAAATAGCTCATAAAAATCCTTCCCCTCATATTATAAGAATCTATTTATTATGAAAACTATCCCTAGAATCCCTATGGTGCAAACAGAAAGGAGTTACCCAAATAAGAGGTAACATATTTCTAAAATCAATTTACTTTTATTTCTATTCTCCACACCCAAACTCTTGTTATTAAATTATTTAATTACAAAAAAAATATAAAAAATATTATAGTTTTTATATTTTATTTTTTCTACTTACACTCACACACACATTAATCTAATGTGTAACGAACATACACTTTATCTGTATGGAGAACTACCACAACATGAAACAAAGATTGTTCATTTTTCATTTACTGCCTTTAATGTTTCTAAATTATGTTTGAAGATCTATTTATACCTTGTTATTTTATTATTATTTTATAATTATTATTTATTAATTTTATAATAAAAAATACCCTTGTACATTCGATTTATTGTAATATGATAACTTGAGTCATTGAAGTGTGGACTACCACCTTCAAAAAGTTATGTGATTTTTTGACACTATAAATGAAATGTATGAAGGATGGTATTAATTAACAATATTTAAAATAAATGATATAAATATTATATTCATAAAATAATTAACTCTATTTTATTATAATATATCATTTTCTTCATTACCCTTTTCACACACTAGATAATGATAATGTAGATCAGGGACGTGTGGACTACCACCTCCTCGACAACATGTGATTCCTTTTACATCAAAATAATACTATGTATAAGTATATATTATTAAATAAAATGGTATTTATCATATATTTATCATTATATAATGATATTTTTTCACTTAACATATTTATAAAATGATCACTGAATAATAGGAACAATACTCATGTGTTTGTATAACCTATCGTCTCTAAGATTGTACCATTAGTTAATTTTTCATAAAAAAAATAAATCATTATTGGTTTTAAAATAATACTTTATTTATAAATATAATAATTATATAATGATTATTATTTTTGGATATATTTATAAAATGATCCCATAGTCCATTAACGATCTACCAAGCTATTTTATCCACATAAATCGCTTATGGTCAAAACAAAAATTTTAATAATAGTTGTCTAAGTAGTTTCTTAAAAAATTGTAATAAGTGAAGTAAAATTAACAATAAACATTAAAATATATATTGATAATGTAAATAATTAATATATGTTCACTATTTTGGAATATAAAGAATCACATGACATGCCAGACTCAAGGTAGGGGATTTCTTCTCAATTTACACTCATTTGAGACATATTTTTTATTATCAGTAAATTAATTTTTTATGGTGTATATTCTGCTATTTGAAATGTTATACCATGTATTACATTATTACTGTGATATTATATGTCTAATTTAATGTTAAACGACAATTTTTATTAGGATTAAAATGTTACATTGTGGTATGAGACATTTATGAATGTTTTATGATTATTATACTCGTGAATGATTCTATTAATTATCTGTAAAAAATAAAATTTTTATAGTCAACTTTATCAAGAAAAAATAAATTTATTAGAAATATAAATTTCTTAGGTGATGTATATTAATATGGTCAAAAGCATATAAAAGTTTTACAAATAGTTTCCATTGGGAATGTTACATGATTAAAGTTACAAATATTGATTGATTCAAATCTATTATTAAATACAGATATATTATAAGGAATATTGTCTATATATTTATACCAATCAATCAAAAAATTAACAATACATTGGATGGGTATAATATCGGTGGAGCCCAGTAATAAATATCCCCTCTATGTATCAGTAGTCTCATAAGAAGAAATAATTGGCCAAATAAGACGAGGTTTTACCTAATATACTAAAATACTTTGTGGATGGTCATGATAGTAATGGTTCCATATTCCTATAAAACATGGGGACTAGTAATTTGATTATACATCATTTAGTTCCAGTTATTATACATCATTGAGATTTTCTGTCGAAATTTATATGGATATAAATAATTTTTATTTCATTAATTAAATAAAAATTGCTTCTAGTTATTACCTGTAAATATTGATTTTATTTGTATGTATATATTTTAATTCCATGTGTTATCATTTATTTACCATTACTTGTTGATAACTCTCACTTGTAACATCACATTACCTTGATTATGTATGTTTTTACCTTTCTCTATGTTTCGTTATGGTTCAAGTCCTTATGAGTGGTTTTATGAACATTTTCTAGGACGCAGAGCATGTATACAATGTGTACATGAGGCACACTTCATGTATTAGAAGATGTGAACTGTACACATTGTGTACCCATGGTACATGTCTTATGTGTTTTAGATACAATATTTTTAACCTGAGGCAACATGAATTTTGGCGTACTTATCTTTTGTGGCATACACAACGTGGCCAAGGGTTATACTTCGTGGCTCATCCCACCCCTTATAAAATTCACATGTTTGGATGTTTCTCGAATCCATATAATCATTGAATAAAATTACTTTGATCCTATGATTCTCATAGTTAATTTTAAATGGATCCCCTCCTTAAATATTGAACTATTCAGTTTCAGATCTTCATTGGGTATCTGATTCATCTCTCTAGGTAAGGGTTATTTTTTGTTCTTCATTGAATTTTTTCGTGGTATCCTGTAGATTTGTGTTACTAGATATATAGATATTTGTTGGATGATCCTTTTTCTTTCTTCTATTTATGTTAGGTGATCTCATTCTGGAAGTCATTTCCTTCGTAGGTCGTGGTGCAGTGGGTGTTCTTCTTTGAGGTACGCGGGTTTCCTATCTTCTACCAAACTGTAATGTTTAGATTTGGATCAATCCTAAGAGGCCAATTTTTAATTATAGTTCCTCTATTGATGTTTTTGGGTTTTTTTTGGATTTGGATTATATTGTGGGTGTGTTTGACTCATGCTTTATGGTAGGTGGTTCTATCTCCAACCTATGATAATGAACCTGCTTGTTTTAAATTACAAACTGATTTACAACAAATGAATGACAAAATATTTTTTGCATGTTTCAAAGATTTTTCAATTAATTATTTTTCCATTGTTACTAAAATATATTTTTTATTTTTTAATGGTTATTAAATAATTAAAATATGTTGTGAAAAAAGATAAGACCGGTTACCTTTGGTACATAGGTGGACGATTTATCTTGAGGTCATCATCCATTATTTATGATTATGTAGGGGGGTTTCCTTTGTTATTTCGTCAATTTTCTTGGCTTGTTTTTAAAGGGTACCGATATTGATATTTTGGGTTTTATTGTAAGCGGTATTTTTCTTCATACTAGAATAGTTGTTCTAGAAATAGTTATTTTGAACTTACATGTTGTTGTAGGAGTAGTTTTCATCTTAATCATGCAGTATTGCTTGGTGTTGTGTTACCTATGATTCTATTTTTCCCATTGATTTATGAGTTATCCTATATATTCATGTTCATGATTGTGAAAAGTGATATAAAAAATATTCATAGAAATTGATATATATTCTTTTGTATATAATATTTGAAAAGAGAAATTTTTACAAAGTTTTCTATATATTGTTTTTACTATTTATCATGATTTTTCATATTAATTGACCATAAAGGGTTTCTTATACAAATACATGTTGTTAAATAGCCATGCATGATCCTACTAAGCCAATAATGTCACAACCTACGATCCTATTTAGCGGTTCTAAGTCTATTGTTTTTATTCAAGTGCATAGAAATTCATGGCGCTGTAGTGAGGTGGTGGGGTTCAAGTCAACTAGATGGGTAGTTGGTGGTGTGATGAGGGATATCTTTTATTACATCATAAGAAGTATCTATTTAGTTTTTAGTCCTTTTCTCTTGGACCTATAATAGATTTTTATATCCTTTGCAATTTCCTGATTCCGATGTCATTCTTATAGATATGGAATATATATTTGTTAGCCTTATTTTTTTTTCTTTAATGCTTTCTATATAAATGTCATGTGGTTGTTCATGGTGGGAAAAATCATTCCCTATGTTGTGTTGTTCGATGTCTAGGTGCTTCTCAGCATCCCGTTGGGATCGAGAATGTCCTTTGGGTATGTGATGTATTGGGTTAGGTGTTGAGTTTGAGGGAAACATGTGTCAGGTCGTTACATTTTGGTATCAAATGATCTATTTCATTATGATTCAATTTTATTGGTCATCTGTTATGATGGAGATAGTATTTTCGACACTTGAGAGGTGTGTTGTGATATGTTCTTATCCATAATTTGTCATAATTAGAATCGAGTTTGAATGAGATATTGGGATGTGTGTCTCTAGTATTGTTTTTTTGACAAATATCATTTTTTGCTAATGGGATTCTTTGTTTGGTTGGAGAATTTATATATTGACTGATTTTTCTAATGTTTTCGTGTGAAACAGTATGCCTATGAGATGTCTTCCATATGTTCCACATGAAGGGGTAGTTGATGCCCTTCATAGAAATATACATATAGATCATAATATCATTTAGACAATTGTATGATTAGTCCATGTTGTCAATCCGTATATTTCGTGAGTTCATAACACCCTGGTTAAGGTACAACCAAGATATGGATGGGAGAGAAAGAGATCTCAAGAGTTCATGCATGAGAAGCCACCATCATTTAATGGAAGGACTGGACATCAATACACGGAGGATTGGATGAAGATATCGATAAAATCATCGACTTATTAGAGACACCTATGATTATAATGGTGGAGATTAAGGCATTCAAACTCGAGGGTTAAAAAAAGTGTTGGTTGGATTCTATGGCCTAGGCAGACAAACAATTTCTCTTGGATTGGATGGGTTTCAAAAAAATATTCTTTCAGAAGTTTTTTCAAGTATATCTTATATTGTAAAATTATATGGAGTTCTTATCCTTTCAGTATAGAGAAAGTTCTTTTCAGGATACACTAATCGTTTTTCGTTTATTTTTCATTTTTCTTCTATTGTAACAATGAATGACAAGATGAAGGCTCAAAAATACATACAGTTTTTGTTACTAGATGTTAGATCCCAGAGGATTATGGTAAATATTTATACCTATGTAGATAAATTACTCATTTTTATGATGGTATATATGAATATGTATGGAATGGTTGGTGTTAAAAACTCTTCTCTTACAATTGGTGAAATCCCTATTAGCATGAAAGGGAAGAAGATGAATTTAAAATATCATCACAAGAGTGGTGGAGTTGGGTCTCAGTAAAGTTCTGCTTTTGCACTATCATTCTTTGTTGTAAGTGTGCCTCCGACATTATATCAGTGTGGAATGGGAGGGAACACCCAACATTATTTTTCAATGCCCAAGAAGATATAAAATATCTGTGGATGTGATGGTCATCTAAGACATTTATATCAGGGTATGACTACGCCTCATTATGGATAGGGATCATCATCTCCAATGGATAATTTTTTCTAGTAATAATGTTCAATGATTATAGTCCTTTAGTAAATGGCTTAATGAGTGAAGCATTTAGATGTAGTAGTCAATTTTACAGTGTTAGTTGATTTAGGATGTGGAATAGTGAGAGGAGTGAGCCTTATCTCATCATTAGTAGCAATTACAATGTTTGATACCGGATCCTCCCACTCATTTATATTTTCATGTTTTTATGGTAATCTTGAACATACAATGTAAATTAAACCCTTTAAGTGGTGTTAGTGACATCTCTTGGTGAGAGGAAATAGAAGGGGGTTTGGTGTCCTTCTTGTTCGTTAATGATAGATGATACATTGTTGTTATGGGATTTCATCATTCTTGATCTGGTTCTATTTGATGTCATAATTGGTATGGATTTTCGTTGTAATCATTGAGATTCTATTTATTATTATCATCAACATATTTAGTTTAATGATTCTGATCAGATCTCTCATGCATTTATAGGGGAGTGGGACCCCAGGTCTGGTAATGAAGGACATTATAGCCATGATATCAATAGTTTGTTGGCTACTATTGTGTTTGGTCCCAATGACATTTATTCAATTGGCGATCTTCCCATTGTTGTTTGAGACATTCCTAACATTTTCCTAGTGGATTTCTGTAGTCATCCTCTAGAGATAGAGAGATGTGATGTTTATTATTTACTATGTGCCATGTACGCAACTGATCTCGTTTCCATCTTATAGAATGGGACAACCACATCTGAAATAACTCAATGATTTCTTGGAAGACATGTTGGATAATGATTTATTTCTCCCTTGTGTTTTTACTTGGGCTTATTGTGTTCACTTTTCCATGATATGGGGTGGTTCACTATGGATATGTGGTGAATATTGGATCTTGAACATGGTAATGTTTAATAAAAAGTATCATTTTCCTCATATATATGATTTTTTGATCATTTGAAGGGTAAAAGTGGTTGTCATATATTGTTCTTCAGTAGTTTTATCATTAAGATAAATTTTGAGAGTTTGATATACCGTGATAGCCTTCAGAAAAATGTATGGCCATTATGAAAATATTTTGATTACGTTTTTCTGGAATAACGTGAATGCAGTTTCCATGATATTAATGATTTATAAATTCCATCAATATCTTAAAACTTTTTTGGTAGTGTTTGTGGATGGTATTTTTTATTATTCAAAATATGAGAATAGGAATGAACACCAGATGAGTTTGGTTTTTAAAATTATGAGAATTCAACATCTATAAAGAAATAACTCAAAATAAAGTTTATGGATTACTGATGTTATGGTGTTGGGCCCCCGAATTTATAAGAATGGATTATCAGTTGATAAAGAGAAGTTAAAGGCTATTATTACCTAGATGGATCCACGACATTCCTTTTGAATTGGAAGAATCAATGGTCTTTATATGCACTATCTAAAATTAATTAATAATATCTCTAATATGGAATCTTTATTGTCATTCCTTACCCTGAAAGCGGTGAAATTCACATGGGATGTGAATTATTAGTCTTCTTTTGAGGAACTGAATTGATTTTTGACATCGTCTCCTATTATTATATTACCTGAGCATGGTAAGGGTAACATTGTGTATTCTTATGAATTTTGTTATGGTGTGGGATGTTTTATGACATAGGATGATCATGTGGAATCTAACGGAACATTTCAAATCCAACTGCATTAGAAGAATTACCCCTCATGATTTTGAGATTGTTGTAATTATGTATGTGCTTAAATGATGGTGACACAATGTCTTTGGGGATAACATGTAATGACCTGGAAAATTCGAGTAAATTGTTTTTTTCTTAAATACATTGGAATTTTACGAGTTGGTGGCTTTTGACGACACTTTATTCCAAGGCCCGACATTCCCGGAATCAATTTTTGAAGATTAGCTTAGGTACTCTCAGTAAACGAAGGAGAAAATTTATCTATCTTTTGAACCGGTTCTTGGAATCGAATTAGGAGGGCACCGATGAACTCACAGCCAAGATAATTTCATAAGGGGACATTTACTAGAGTTTCATTTTATTCGGTTTAGAAGTTATAATATGTGGTTAAATTAATGATAAATAAAATTCTTAGAACAGTTTTATGTATCTAAGGAGGTTAATTCCTCCCATGGGTAGTTATGGGTGGGGCCCACATCCACCTAACTACCAAAGTGTGGATGTTAAATAAGTGGGGCCCATATGAGCCCCAACCATTTATTTTCCTCTATACTCCTTAAACCCCCTCATTATTTTTTCAACACCCCTTTAATTTCCAATCTATCCACCTACATCACTCCATTAATCCATGAAATCCCCTCAAATTAATGAGGATCATTAATTTCCCTCTCCTCTCCCTCTCTTCACTTAAATTCCAACACATTTAATAAATGAAGATATTTCCTCTCCCTCTCTTCATTTAATTTCCAACACATTTAATTAATGAGGTGATTTGAATTTTGAAATTATATTGCATGTGTAATAAAATAATAGGGGGAGCCTATTATTTTTACCGGTGGAGGGCTTTCGTTGTGCTAAGGAGGATTAGGAGAGCTCTTGAGTTTTTGAAGAACTCCACCCATTGATGAAGAAAGACAATTTCTTCGATGAAGAATGCCGGTTCCACGAAGAATGACGATGCCCCACCCATTCTCTTCTCCATGACAAGAGAGGAGATGTCACTTCCTCCTCAGGCGCACACCAACGACGTCTACAGAACCTCACCCCACGACGCCATCCTCTGCGACGCCCGACATGGGACATCAATTATTCAAGGTAGGGGGTTTTCTTAATTTATTTAAAATACATTTCTCCTTCAATCTTGTTGTATTCAGGTGAACATCTTGGCTGATTGTTACCATCTTATGTGGAGGGCGTGGGCCGAACAAACATGGCCTGACGACCCTCCTTCATTTATTGTCTTATTTGGAATCGGGAAGTGATGACGAAAAAATGCGACAACTGAGCGCCGGACGCACATGGAGGAACCGCGACCCACAACCACAAGATACTCAACCGACAAAGGAATTCGGGACAAAGGATGGAAACCATGGCTCCCCACGGTGCCACAATGCGGAAACTATGGCCTGCATAGGGAGGGCCACTTCGGCGGAAGAATTGGCCGCCCGTCGGCCGGCCGGTTGACGAGGAGTCATGAAGTCAAATGGGCACTGCACCGGTGAACCATCTAACCCGTCGGCCGGCTGGGCGGAGTAGATTTGTGGTGCAAGGAGGGCGTTGCGCCCAGCCGAGACGTGCCGGGCAGGGCCGAGCTGGGCCGCGCCCTACCGGTCTGGGCCGGGCCGCGCCACTTCGGGCCAGGCCGCACCCCTCGGGCTAGGCCACGTGACTTATCGGGCCGGTCTGACCCCTTTTTCTGGTTGGACCTACCAAGACGGAGATGACCCGACCCATCATCCCATCAGGCCTAACAAACCATGCCCTTTTTCTCTTAAACATGATTTGTGTGAAGACCGCGCACTCGAGTCACGCACCATCTGTTGCATTGGGACACTTGTGACAATTAGTTCCATTTGCAATACTCTATATGCATTTTAGACAAATTCAAAAAAACGGCCGAGTTGGTTCGAACCCGAAACCAATCGGGCCATCGGAGCGAAAATGCTTATAGCTTGAGGACCGGATGTATGAGGGACATTCCATTGACTATGTGGGATTCCTCTGGATGAGACGATTCTTTTGGCATACTAAATCTGAGGTTCGGATGCAGTTGGAATATGGCCGGGTGGGTTTGTTCCCGAAATCCAACCGGGCCCTTGGAACAGAAATGCTAATAACTCACAGACTGGGCGTCTGATTGACACGCCATCTATTGCGTTGAGACCCCTATTATGAGGTGGTACTTTGAGATACTCCCATGTGAGATTACGTAACACTTGTAAGTATCGACCAGTGGGTCGTGGAGCAGATCCTCCGGGAGATGAGAATACGAAGTACGGTGACCTTGTAGTTGGCTTAGACCTGATGACTGCTTGTTCGATTCGATTCAGAGAGCCTTGGATAGCCTAGTGGGGAGCAGTACATTTTGAGGTGGCAGACCCATGGTGGAGAAGAACTAATTTGTGATGTGGAAGACCCACGGTACTCGACAGGAGGAATACCTATGTAGGATATGAGAGGGGAGCACTACTTTATGAGGTGGCCGACATAGGGTGGGGGAGCACTACTTTGTGAGGTGGAAGACCCACGGTACTCGATAGAATGATTAACTCAGCAGTCTATGGTTTGTGAGTAGCACCTCATGATTCATGATATGGATAATGCGCTCGACAGATGAGGAGTTCTCCAGCAGCCGTTTTTTCATCATTGTGAATAATAATCCTAGTTTGAGCTGAGTCAATGAGCTTTGTGTTTTCATCATGATTGAGATGGGTTACATGATAACATAGGTATATGTATGGGAATATACCTATGTATGGGTTATCTGTTGAAATCCATCATTGTGGTTATCCTTGTTAGATTTAGTGATACATTGAGGGTCTCGGGGTCCCTTCTGAGAATCATTATACTCACCCCTGCACTGGTTGTGCCCGCTCTTCATTGTGTTGTATGCTGACGATGGATAGCGCTGATAGAGGATGAGTGTACAAGGACTGGACGACACCTAGAGGTGGACCTCACAACGAGTCGGTGCCCAGAGGTGGACCTCACAATGAGTCGGTACCTAGAGGAGGTTGATGGACTAGGGTGATGAGGAGGCTATCTGTACCTACCCTTCATGTAGGATCTGTGGTGGACGATCTAGGAGATGCGCTTTCTATACCTACCCTTTAGGTAGGATCCCTAGTGGATGATCCAAGAGCTTCTTATCACCTTCCAGCTGTTTTGTCTTTTACCTTGTACTTTACAGTTAAGCGTGAATTTCCAACCCCGTTTACTTTTAACTCTACTTTTTTTTCAGTTTTACTTTTTGTTTGCTTCTTCCTGTACTCTAGTTGATTTTTTTTCGTTTTATAAAAGGAATGCATCCCAGTTATAGGGATTTACGCCTTTGCTATTAGTCGGTATCCCCTGGCCTATAGAAGGTGGGCTTGGGGTAGTCACGGCACGTGCCCTGAGGACTGGATGTGAAAAATTGGTATTAGAGGAGTCAGTTATACCGTAGAACTCAAGACTCTGATCATTCCTTTATATGATTAAATAATGTTAAGGGTACAGAGTGTGGTATTCAGTTCAGGGAGTCCAGTGTTGGTGCGGCGGCCGACGTATCCATACACCAGGACCTTGACTTATGATTTCTGACTCAGTACACAAAACACTGATTGCCTGTGTGTTTCCAAAATTTTTCGTTATGTCGGCTCAAACCAGGTCAGCTCACCAGGTTAAAATCGTTTCATCGTGTCGCATCTGTTTAGTATTCCTTCACACAGACAATCAGTGGGAGTTCCGAGAGACTACCCTATGATGGCTCAACGAGTGATGTGGTCCGGTGCAGATCCATCTTGTTATGTTGGAACCTTTGGGTGGTGTACCAGTATCACCACCACCCGTTTGGTAGCTGATGCCACCAACCATAGTAGTGGACGGTGAACGCTGATAGATCTCATTGCACGAGGTCCAGCAGTAGAGGACTCCGAGGTTACGAGGAGAGGCAGATTTCCAGGCAGCAGTGGACTGGCTGGAGGCAATTTCTATAGTTCTACAACTAGTTCAGACACTAGAAGAGTATATGATGATCTTTGCTACTGTTGTTTCCTAGTGAGTTACCATGAGGATGGTCAGCATATAAATGGTACCTAGGTATGTGGACCGATGTATGTGAGAGTACCTTCGGGTAGTGTGGCAGCTATTTCACTACCTGTTGGTCAGCAGATTCAATCGGCAGTACCGGTAGTTGACACAGGTAGTCTTAGTGCCTTACACATGTTTCAGAATCAGATACTCGTTAGGTTCTGAGGCGAGCTCGAATCACAGTAGGCTGATGAATGGCTTGGGGAGGTGGCTAAGATTTCTCTGGAGCTTCTACACCTTTGACAGGATGACATGTTGGTAGCTGAGTATACATCATGGCGTACCAACCATTCCTGGTACTCAATGAATATGATACGATCAGTTCTTCATAGCTCTGATCTCTAAAAAAGGTGTGTTTAAGGACATCTGATCCATCACTATTCCTCTTTGAATTACTATTTATGTTAGGGTGCTAGAGAGAACCTTTTTTGTTGAGAATTCATTGGATAAGTGGATACAGCCAATGAAGGATAGCAGTGGGAAAGAAAGAAACTGGCCCCAGTCTCGGATTATTGGGTAAGTAAAATGTTTTAAGAAGAGGAATTTTTAAGGATAGATTAATATGTAAAGAAGTTGATGTTGAAGCAGAGCTGTGAGGGAGGAATGTGGTGATGTAAATTTCAACATGTTACAACCACCCGCCTTTGTAGTCCCCGCCAGGCTCAGGGAGTAGGAGGGTAGGGAAAGAGAGTAGCTGAATTCGGTCAAGGAGTGTGACCCAAGGGATCTAGGAAGGGTTCGAGGTATGGTCTGTGTCTACTACTAGCTACTGTAACAATAGACATTGATACGAATCCTTCCTTCCTTCCACAAATCTTATCCCATACATAGAGTTTCAGGTTAAGCCGTTGAATTGACCCTCACGTCTGAAGATACCTATGTGAGGAGACTCGATAATCACACTTATTCCGACGGTGTGATCTGACCGTTGAGGTGAGCGTTTCGGGTGGAACCTCTTGATGGAAGCGTCGAGCCCTTACAACATTAGAATGGGAATGGACTGTGCAACCACAGTTCATACACAGATTGACTGTATTAGAAAAAATTTTGTGTTTTACCTACAACGTTGGGATGGGTTCAACTTGGTTGGAGAAAAGGAAACCCTCGGAAGCAAATGATGGAATCATGCATAAGTGGGT
Organism: Viscum album; assembly: GCA_963277665.1. Classification (NCBI taxonomy): domain Eukaryota; kingdom Viridiplantae; phylum Streptophyta; class Magnoliopsida; order Santalales; family Viscaceae; genus Viscum; species Viscum album. The sequence goes on along the minus strand of OY728148.1, from coordinate 384,940,003 downwards.
GTAGTTGACCACTGATGAGTCAGCCAGACATAGATTTGTACCAGACTTCTCTAGAGTTGCTACATTAATTTCAGAATTGATGAAAAGGGGAATCCTTTCATGTGGTCAGAGAGATGCCAACAAAGCTTTTCAGGATCTGAGGTAGAGGTTGACGAGTAAGCCCATTTTGAGGCTACCAGAGAAGGTGCAGATCATCCAGGAGAGGATGAAGACTGCACAGAGTAGACAGAAGACCTATCCTGATAGGAGATAGAGACCACTGGAGTTTGAGGATGACGATTACGTTTTCTTACGGGTCTCACCTCGACGAGATCTATGGATATTTTTTCGGGGAAAGAAATTATCTCCACGATTCTTCAGACCTTACCAGGTCTACAACAGAGTAGGAAAGGAGGATTACTGCCCAACCCTTCCATATCAGTTTCACTAGGTGCAAGACGTCTTCCATGTATCTCACTGGGGAGATGCGTGCACGACCTGTCTCAATTCATCGACCACAGAGAGTTGGATATTGATGACAAGGGCGACATTTACATAGGTTCTAGTAGATATTGAGGATCAACAAGAGCGGGTCCTATGAGGATGGTCAATTCCTCTGGTGCGCTTTCGCTAGCATCACAGGAATCTCTAGGAGAGAACATGGGAGTGGGAGGCTCGGATGCGTGTTTGGTACCTCCTTTTGTTTCCCTAGTTTATTTTTAGCTTTATGAGGATGTAAAGCCCTGAGGTGGGAGTAATGAAAAGTCTCAGAAATTTCAAGGGATTTTTTTTTCATAAATACTTTGTAATTTTACGAGTCTGTTGCTTCTAACGGTACTTGATTCCGAGGTCCGGTTTGCCGGGATTCAATTTCCAAATTTTATCTCAGGTGCGTTTAGTAAATGAACGAGCGGGTTTTTCTATATTTTGAACCGGTTATCGGAATCGAAATCTGAGGTTACCAATGAACTCGCAATGCCGGTAATTGATTTAGGGGACATTTACCACAGTTGTGATTTATATGGGTCTGCAGTTATAATTTGTGGTTAAATTAAAGATAAAAAAATTTCTATAATAATTTTATGTATCTAAGGAGGTTAATTCCTCCCATGGGTAGTTGTGGGTGGGAACCACAACCACCTAACTACACATGTGTGGATGTTAGAGAGGTGGGGCACAAATGATCCCAAACCATTTATTTTCTTCTAAACTCCTTAAACCCCCTCATTAATTTGGAAACCTCCCTTTAATTGCCATTCCCTCCACATCCCTCACTCCATTAATCCAAGACAACCCCTAAAATTAATGAGGATCTTTCCTCTCCCTCTCCTCTCCCTCTCTTTAATTAAATTCTAAGGCATTAAATTAATGGGGATCTTTCCTCTCCCTTACTTTAATTAATTTACAACACATTTAATTAATGAGGTGATTTTAATTTTTAAATTTTAGTTGCATGTGTTATAAAATAATAGGACAAGCCTATTATGTTTTCCGAAGGAAGGCTTTTTTTGTGCAATAGATGACTGGGAGAGCTCTTGAGATTTTGAAGAACACCACCCTCCAATGATGAATGACTGTTTCGTTGACAAAGAAATCTGGTTCCATGAAGAATGATGACACGCCACCCATTATCTTCTCAGCGACAAGAGAGGATACAAAACATCATCCTCGGGCGCACACCAATGACGTCTACGAAACGTCACCCCATGACGCCATCCTCCGTGATGCCCGATGTGCGACATCAATTATTAAAGGTAGGGAGTTTTTTTATTTTATTTAAAATAAATTTCTCCTTTGATTATATTGTGTTCGAGTAAACATCGTGGCCGATTATTACCGTCTTACACCGAGGGCGCGGGCTGAGAAAACACGGCCCGATGACCCTCTGTCATTTCATGTATTATTTAGAATCGATAAGCGGAGATAAACAAAGGCGGAAACCGATTTATGGATGCACATGGAAGAACTGCGGCCTGCAACCATGAGCAGCTCGACCGACGAAGGAGTCCGGTCCATAGGACTGAAACTGAAGAGCCCCATGACACCACGCAGGGGAAACTGTGGCCCGCACTGGGAGGGCCGCTTCAGCAGATGAACCAGATATCCCGTCGGCCAGCCGGGTGAAGGGGAGCTGCGGTGTCCGGAGGGCTCTGCACTAAAGCAGTGGTCGGCCTGTCGGCTAGTCAGGCAAAGCAGATCTGTCGTGCCAGGAGGGCTCTACGTCGGAAGAACACATGGACCGCCCATGCGGTCCGCTTGCACTAGAAGGAAGTCCGGCCTAGCCGTCCAGTTGGGGAGGGGCAGTGCCGCTTGAAGGCTCCGGTATGGACAGTCGAGGGGTCGCACCCCACCGAGCAGCGCCGCGCTGGGCCGAGCCGGGCCGCGCCGGGCCGGGCAGATTCGGGCCGCGCTGCACCAGGCAAGGATGTGCCCCTCGATCATGGCCGCACGACTTTTCGGGCTGATCCAACCCCTTTGTCGGGTCTGACCTAACAAAACTGAGAAGACCCGACCTGTCAGCCCATCTGGCCTAACGGACCAGGCCATTTTCACTTAAACTTGAATTGCGTGAAGACTGTGCATCCTATCGATGTGTCGTCTGCAGCACTAGGACCCTCGCGATGAGGATGTCCTTTTTTGATAATCTATTTTAGTTTTGTACAACTTCAAAAAAAACGGCTGGGTTGGTTCGAACCCAAAACCAACGGGGGCCTCAGAGCAAAAACACTTATAGCTTGAAGACCAGACGTCGGATTGATGTGCCATCGACAATGTTGGATTCCTCTTGATAAGAAGGTCCTATTGGTATACTACGCCTGTGTTGTGGATGAAGTTGAAGTATGGATGGGTTGGCATGTACCCGAAATCCAACCGGTCCCCTGAAACAGAAATGCTAATAACTTACAGATCGGGCGTCCTATTGACTCATCGTTAGTTGCGTTGATACCCCTATGAAAAGTCGGTACATTGAGATACTACAATGTGTGATTAAATTATAGTTGGAACTATCGACCAGTGGCTCATAAAGCGGATCCTCCCGGAGACAAGCATATGGAGTACGGTTACCTTGTATCTCGCTAAGACTTGATGACTGCTTGTCCGATTTGATTCGGAGTGGCTTGAATAGCCCAATGGGGAGAACTACATTGTGAGGTGGCAGACCAATGACGGAGGAGCACTACTTTGTGAGGTGGAAGACCTACAGTACTTGATATGAGGAGTACCACTATAGGCTATGAGGGGGGAGAACTACAGTGTGAGGTGGCAGAACTATGGCTGGGGAGCACTACATTGTGAGGTGGCCGACCCACAGTACTCAACAGAAGGAGTACCTCAGAAGTATAAGGTTAGTGAGTAGCACCTCAGAGTCGTGAAAGGATTACTGCGCTCGACAGAGGAGGAGTTCTCCAGCAGCCGTGTTTTCGTCATCATAAATAAAAATCCTGGTTTGAGCTGAGTCAATGACCTTTGTGTATTCTCATGAATGAAATGGGATAATTTATAACTTAGTTATATGTATTAGAATATACCTAAGTAATGGTTATCTGTTGATATCCTTCTTTGTGGTTATCCTTGTTGAATTTAGTGAGACCATGAGGATATTGTGGTCCCTACTAAGTATCATTATACTCACCCCAACACGGGCTATGCCCGCACCTCGTTGTGTTGGATGCAGAAAACAGACAACGCTGATGGAGGCCGAGTGTATGAGGACTGGAAGACACCTGGAGGTGGACCTCACGACGAGTCAGTTCCAAGAGGTGGACATCACGATGAGTCGGTATCCAGAGGAGGTTAACGGACGAGGGAACTGAGGAGGCTATCTATACCTACCCTTCAGGTAGGATACATGGTGGATGATCCATGATCTTCTTGTCACCTTCCAGCTGTTTTGTCTTTTACCTTGTACTTTATAGTTGGGCTCATATTTCTGGCCCCTTTTACGTTCAAATCTAATTTTGTTTTCAGTTTTACCTAGTGTTTTCTTCTACTTGTACTCTGGTAGAATCATTTTACGTTTTATAAAGGAAATTCCTTCCAAGTTATAGGGATTTACACCTTTGGTGCTAGTCACCATCCCCTGGCCTATAGAAGGTGGGATTTTGGTAGTCCCGACATGAGACCCGAGGACGGGTCGTGACAGAACTTCATGGCCTTGTTTAATCATAAGAGTCGAAGATATATATTCTCTCATAAATAATTTAATATTAGATAGATACAATTGATAGAATACCTTCATAAAGTTCAATTGGACATCACCTACATATCAAGGAAACAGAATTTTGATTAGACCTTTATAGCTGGAATGTACCGCAACTAGATATTTTGGAATCTAATGATGAGTGGAATCGTATAGGTCAATTTTATTAGTTGTATTTTGATGCTTAGGACGATGTTTCAGGTGTGGTCTTGACCACTGTTTAGTTATCATCATTTCTCCAGCAGTCTATTTCTTGAAGTCAATAGTAGGTTGGTAGGTTTCAGAATATCTGAGATGGCCTTTATAGTGGGGAGTCCATTTTAGTTAGGTCTCTCTCTTCAGATGGTATGACTCATATGAGGAAGTTATTTTTCCTACCAGAACATGTGAGAAGTTCTATCTTGTTTGGTTTTTCTAACTCATAATGGGATATTCATCTAGGAACTACGATGATTTTTTATGATATGAGAATAATATTATGGTATCTAGGTTTGAAGCGTGAAATTTTTGAGTATGTGTCCTGCAATTACACATATCAACTGATAAAGTAAAATCCCATGAAACCTTATTGTATGCTTCAACCTCTTCCAGTGTTTGTTTTGTAATGAGAGAAGGTATCTGTGGATTGCGTAATTTTTTTTCCATGGACACCCCAATGGAAAATTATTTATGTGATGCTATTGATTAGTTGATGATGTCTTCTCTTATCATTCTGATCAAATACACTAAAAAAGTTGGAGATGATTGAAGAGATCATAAGTCTTGATGGGAGACCCCCTACCATTGCTTCAAAAAGAGATTATAGGTTTACCTCTAGGTTTTTTCGGTGTCTCCATGTCGAAATAGAAACTCAGATTCCATTGTGAAAGACTTACAATTAACATACATATTTTCAAATAGATAAAATAATTATGATTATCAATAATATTCTCCAAGACAGTGTATAAGATTTTTCAAGATATGGGATAGCCATCTGGGACTAGTTGCTTTTTTTTCTACAACAAGAGTTAGCAACTGTTGATATGAATGGATTTATTTGAGGTGTTATATTATTTTCCATGAATATCAACACTTTTTCTGGAAGAGGATGGATAAATAACATTGTTTGGACCATGTTTGGTTGAGGAGACTTCTGAAAAGTTTCAAGATATGTGACGAAGTATGGTTTAATAATAGGGTTGAAAAATTCATCTGTCAATCAGTGGTCTCATTATTTGGAGTTTTCAGAAAGTGAATGGGTTTTCATGAATGATTATCCTTAGTCGGGTCACTGTAAAATTGGAAAATAGGTAAATTTGGCTCCGAGACATGTTGGACCATTTGAGATCATTGAATAACACAATAATGTTTCTTATCTGTTATCACTACTATTTCAGTAGAAATGTAATCATGATAATTTCCACATATCTCAACTCAAAAAGTATCACCCTGATCCCGCTCACGTTATTTTTTAGGAAGAAATTGAGTTAGATCTATATGATTCTATTTTGGAGGAAGCAGTTGAGATCATTAAATATCAAGAGATAGACCTTCCTATGATGTCGATTCTATTGGTCAATGTTATTTATAAATAAACGTTATATTCTCATGATAATTGGGAATATGAGTTATTGATGAGGGATCAGTGGCCTCATCCTTTTCCCGGGATTACATCTTACTCGTGATTTCTGAAGGATAGAAAGTCATTATGATGTGGTTTTTGTAAAATGAAATTACCTTCCTCAGCTAAGTATTTCACTTTCTATATGTTCTCTTGGGGTTTTATCCATTATGAGTAGTTTTCTAGAATTTTTATAGGATTTCAAAAAGGTACACACTATTTACCTATGGTACATGTCGTGTACTAGCTGCTGTGAACTGGTACACATCGTTCACCTAAGGTACACATTTTGTAGGTTTTATGTACATTATTTTTAACACAATGCAGTGGTTTTTTTGGTGTACTTATTTACTATATCCTTCACAACATGTTTAAGGGGTACAAGTCATGACTCGGACCACATCCAGGTTAATGTCACATTTTAGGATTTTTTTCTCTACAAATTCTTCCTAGACATCATTACACTCATCCATAGGCCTATCCTAATAAATTTTTAGATGAACAACTTCTTCCGAATCAATCATATCATCTTTAGATCTTAGTTTTTTCTATGGTATATCTATTCGTGTAAGTTTTATTTTTTTATTTTCTGTTCTTGATTACGGTAGTTCCCTATCTTTGCATTAATAGATTATTTGAACATTACTGGATTATATTTTTTTACTTATTAATGGTCGTTTCTCTTATCTGGTTTTGGAGGGATTTTACATCATTTTCTATGGAGCTGCGTGTATTCATAATTAATGTATATGGGTTTACACTCTTATTCCAACTTCATGTGTTTATATTAGGATCAATCCTATGATATTGGAATTTTATTCTAGGGCCTTCATTTATTTTTCGAGTTTCATTGGCTTTAGATACTATTTTGGGAGTGTGTGACCTGAGCATTGTGGTTTGTGCTTCCATATCTAGCATATGATATTGAAACTTCTTGTTTTTCTTTATTATTTAACATACATTTAATGATTGTAATAACTGATTTGGTTGTGTGGAGAAGTTTTTTAAGTTATTTTTTTCTCGATTATTGAAACAGATAGTACAATGGTTTTGAATGAATATTATTGCATTGAATTGAGTTTTGAAATACGGTACATGGGATACCTTGGGTACATAGGAGTATGTTTTATCATGAGGACATTATCTATTGTCTATGATGATCAAAGGGGGTTTTCATGGATCTTTTCTATGTTTTTGAGTAACATAGTTTTAGGAGACCGACATTGACATTTTGTGGTGTTTTTCTCATTAGGTATTCATCTGCATTGAATTCCAGTTGTTCTAGGAGCTGTTCTTGTGGAATTTATTATAATGGTATGAGTAGTATGTGGCCTAGGCATATAGTATTATTGGTTTTATGATACATTTACATCTATTTTATATGTCATCGTTATCTAAGGTGTCATTAATATTAATGTTTCTACTTATGGAACGACATATGAAAAAATCATATATGAAACCGTTATACCGAATTATATTTAGAATAATGGAATAGGAATATATTTACCATGTTTTCTATAAAAAATAATTACTACTTATTATTCCATTTTTTTAAAGAGATAAAACATTTTTTGTTATAAAACACGTGTTGTGGATCACATGGTTGGGATTCTACGGAGCCTATTAGCTCACACCCTATGAACATATTCAATTGTGTGTAAACCTTTTTTTCCATCTATTAAAGGGAATTGAAAGGAGTCATTGTGAAGTTGTGTGGTTTGTGTTATTTGTATGGGTAGCTAGTGTTGATATAGTGGTAGATAATCTATGACATCTTTTAGAGTAGATATTTTTTAGTCCTTTGTGCTTGTACTTTTCTTGGATTTTTAGCTAATTTTTATTTGTCTGTTTCCACTACCTCACTTAGAGTTATATCATATATATTTGTTAGTCTTCCAATGTTTCATTCATCTTTAATAAATTTGTCATGAAATTTTTCATGTTGTGATAAATTTTTCACTTTATTTCATTGATCGATGCGTGGGTGCTTTTTCCAGTCTATGGGGATTTGGAATGCCCCTTGGGCATGTGAAAGATGAGGTCTGGTGCCAGGTTTGAAGGCAACATGAGTTAGTTCATTATATCATCAGTTCATTATTTATTCTTCTTTTATTACCCATAATGATCATTTGATATCACCCTTATTAACTTTAGTTTCATCGGGTTATGAAAAAAAATCATTGAATAAGAAATCAAGGATTCGATTTATTTAATTTTATTACATATAGTGTTTTTAATACAACTTCCCATTGTATTATGGGTATCATGTTTGTCATATAGATTTCTAAAACTACTAAACTATTCATTACCTTGGGATATAAAGATTGAATATATACCAATGTAATAAAATATTGCATCACCTATGAAATTATAGGGTCGGGGAATTATAATCTGTGTCATAGAATGTTTAATGAAATATTTGGAAACTATATTTAGAAAAAATAGATTATAGAACATAACCATAATAGTGAATCTGGGTATATGTATAGAGGAACATCCTTGTATTTAAGTAAGGTAATTATTCTATGGGTTTTTTATTAATATATATATATATATAAATACTATAGAAGGATATGGTTCTAGCATATATGTACCTTGAGTAAAAAAATTTACAAGGTGTACTGGCCATGACTTTGTGTAACCAGGTATGAAAAGATGGGTCTTACTTTACACCATGTTGGAAACTCCTAGGGGATACTCGTAAGATAATTTTCATTTTTATTTACGAACTAGCATGAAAAATGTATGTTGAATAAGAATATGAATATCCTAGGATAAACCAATGGTTTCAAAGATTAACGAATCATTAGACATGACTTAAGCATCCTATAAGTAATATTTCATCATTATGTGATTTTCTGTATCGATATGTGTTTCTCACAAATTAATTTCTAGATTTATTAAATGGATAGAAATAGAAGAAACTTGGTTATCATTGATTATGAAATAAAATATTATGATTATGAGTTAAATGTAACTATAACTACAGTGAATAATGTTTTGATCATGCCAAATCATTTTTCAAGGAACATAACTAACAACATGTACCATAACATACTCTTAGACTCACCATGGATGATTATAAAATATTTCACTAAGTGGTAGGGTAATAGTGACCATGGAGAAATTTTTATTCATTTTATTATGTTTCAAGAATTTTTAAATAATTACCCATTTAAATTTCACAGAGGGACAATATGTTCTGATTTTAGAATTGAAGGACACAAGTTAATCAACACGAAAATAAAAATGATGTTTTTTATTAATAAAATTTTTGGGAATTTTGGCCTCCATAAGAAATCATTTATCATCAAATACTTAATTGGTGTATGTAATAGTAATTATGGAAATAAATTTTTCCCTTGGAAAGGTCATTTCGAGAATCAACACAGAATTACGAGTAGTAGTTTTATTGTTACTAATATTCATACGATTGGTGAAGTGTTGAAGGAAAGTTTTATTAATCAATAAGATAAGTTATATATTTTATTGGACTATTTATTATTTGAAATTATTTATGTGTTCTTGTATTGGATTAAAAAATTTGGCCATTTGAATTTTTTTATACATTATGTTCAAGTTATATGTATTGTGAAATATATCTGGATTGTACTGAAATAATTTTGGATTTAGAATTTAATATCATATGATTAATTGTACCAATGAATTTTATTCAGTAGAAATTACTAATTTTTTTAAGATACACGAATAAGTAAATGTGAAGCCATATTGGGTTCTTAATGATTGAACAATGCTTCTTGGATAAAGACATGGCTGATTTGGATATGTGCGGAGTCCCTTAAAACTGAATAATGATTTGATGAAAAAATGGTTTCTTCTATGATTGATGGAGATTAATAAAAATCAATAAATTATTAAATACATCCAATATAATGTGTTTTACATATTGAATATAAATCAATGGATGTTCCCAAAATTGTATTATGATAATTCAATTTATTAACATATTTCAAGTGAATGAATGAGTAATTTGTCAATATAAACCATGTATAATTATCAGTGAGATACATTATTTACATTTAAGGGTAATTATTATTTCATTTTTCATATTCAGTGACCTTATTCCTATGCTGTTTCATCATAATATTTTTTTAAAGATAAAAAAATTTAAATTAACTATATTGATCTTTGGAAAATTTTTTATAGATTTTAATATTACTATAAAAAATAATAAGAAAAATTGATATAGTTAACGATACAAAAAAGGTTAATAATATGTTTATAGAAAAAGATAATCACATATATTATTATAGAGTGATTTAATTCCACAAATATAAGGGAATATCGTATTGAACCAAAAATGATGTCATATTATCATTATTTTTTTAGATACCAATGGCCTTTATCACCAATCTAGTTTTTGTTTTTTTTCAACAACATGCATCAGAACATGTCCCCATAAGCTCTCTATCAAATATGGGCTGATATATTTCTCTACCATATCCATGTTTCAATTTCACCATTTTATTATCATACTAGAGAACCAATTTTGGTGACTTGTATAATTTATTTCTCTATTATTAATATGATATTTTATTAACCGAATTTAAAATGTGAAATCACAGAGAATATTATTTTAAAATATTAATACCTTGGTGCCAAGATATATTTTAAATTTTTGGCTTATAATTTAATTATTGATGGTAGAATGTAACACCCAAAAATTTTAATATAAACAAGTTGTAGTTTACATCAGGTATAACACGCAACACCGAGAAAAAAAGGGATTGTAATATCTTGATAAATTTAAATTTAATTAAAAAATTTAAAAAAAATATTATATCACCTTCAATGCACACAAACACTGTGTTATTGTTCCTTATATGCAAGAACAACCTTGTTTCATAGGTTTCATTACATGCAAGATCATGTTTTTACTAGACAACAATATATAATTTTAATATTATTATTTTATATAATAACACACAACATTTACATTAAATTAGGTTTATTAATATTATTAACTGAATTATGAAAATAAATTTTTTATACATTTATAAAATAGAGTAATTAGTTATAAATTAAATAGAAATGAATATATGAATCAAATGAATATAATAGCAATGTTTCTCATAAGAAAATAATTTTATAAAACCAATGATGTTTTAACATAACAAATTAAATACTCTTAGTGGATTATTTTAATTAAATATAAATATATAATAATAAATAATATATTTTTGATATTCATCCATCATATTCTATAGACATAAGATATGATCAAACTTCATTTTTTGAAAAAAAAATATTATATTTTTACTAAGTGAAATTAACCAACATTTAATGAAGAACCTATTATAAATAAATTTTTTGGTACATCTATATATATTTTAGGAAATAATAAACATAATATTTTAATTATAAATATAAATATTAGGTAAAAGTGATTTTTGGAATTTTTTGTGAATTTAAAATTTTTAATGAATATTTAATAACACTGAATTTAAATTTAAATTTATCTTTTAATATAATTTATTTATATGGATAAATTATATTTTTAATTTGTTATAATGTTTTTGTTTATTGGTTTTTTATTAATTAATACAATTTAGGTCATTGTAATCAATTTTAACATTAAAATTGGGTATAGAAACAAATAATAGGTTTTGACAATTTTACTTTAAAACCCCACACTATTGTTAATTAATTTCAACATCTTATGGGATTGAAATTTAAAATATACTATTATATATTTGGAATCATAATAATTTTTAATTTTTAATAATGTCAACATTATTTTTTTGGGAAATAATAATATTTACTATAATTAAAAATAATTACAACGATTAAGGTGAAATAAAGCCCAAAAAATAGACTAAAATTTAATATTAAGGAACAATATGATCTATAAATTTTTCTATAATTTAATATATATCAATATTTAAAATATATTTTCTTTTTTATATATTTTGGAAAATTATAGGATCCATATTAAATTGATGAATCATGGTAGGACTTCTATTTCCAAAATTTATTAGAGTGACACTCCTCCTCTAGTATAAAAAGGCCTCCTCCCCTGCCACTTCCTCATACCTATCGAACAAATATTTCACAACCATTATCATAAAAATTAGATAGAAATATTCATATACTAATCATATAATGCTCTAATTTGGAATATATCCTTCCACATAATCACAATGGAGAAAATAGAAATGAGTTACCCAAAGAAGATATAACTTCTTTCCTTAAACTATTAAGTTTAATTGCCATTCTACAACCTCTAAACCATTATTTTTAATTTATTAAATAATATAACCATTATCCTCAAAAAACATGTAATTTTTTATGACAACTATTATACAAACACACCCACACACATCCATCTAACGGGTAATAAATGTACGCTTTGGGTGTGTGGAAAACTACTACCACACAAAATGATAATTGTACATTTTTACTGTAACACCATTAATATATATAAATAATGATTGAAAATATATTTAAATATTATATATATGATTTTTATTATTTTTTTATTTATTTTATTTATTTTATAAAATAATCCTTATACTTTTCTATTTCTGTAACTATGATAATATTGGTTGTGGATGTGTGGTCTATCGCCTTTTCAAAGCGATGTGATTAATTCACTCTATTAATAAAACATGTGAAGGATGGTTTTAATTAAAATTATGCATCATCAATGATATATATATATATATGATATTAAATACAAAATTACCTTTCTATAAATATAATATATCATTTTAATTCCTACACTTTTCACAGAACAAAAAGTTATAATGTTGGTCGTGGGTGTATGAACTACCGCCTTCTAGACTGGATGGGATTCCATTTACATCACATGAATACTATTTAAATGTATTTAAAATTTAATTTCTTGGTATTAATTATATATTTATTATTATATAAATATAGAGTGTTACTGTTCTTCTTTCCCTAATTATCAATAAAAAATGGGAACAATAGTCATGTGTATGTATTACATACTATCTCCAAGATTGTAGCATTGGTTCAATTTTTATAATTATTTTTTAGGATTTTATTAAAATTATATATTATTTATAAACAAGATAATTATCTCATGATTATTCTTTTATCAATTTTTATATATTTATCCCTTTTCCCATTGTCCAATGACCAAATTCATTTGGACATAGAAACTGAATATGTTCCAGACATGGGATGTAAATATAGTTGTTTATCTAGATATTTAAAATAATATAATAATTGAACAAAAAGTAAAAATAAACATTAAAAATGTTATTAATAATGTAAATAGTTTGAAAATTTTTATTTTTCTAGTATATAAATACAAGAATGACAATTAAAACTCATGGTAAAATATTTTGTCTTAATTTACACTCCTTTGAGACTTATTTTTAAAACACCAATTCACATTTATATGGTGTATATAATACCCGTGGACATGTTATATCATTAATAAATTAATATTATGATTTTATATAATTAATTTAATATCATTAAAACCTGGATATTGTGGTTAAATTGTTTCATGGTGGTATGGAACACATAAAAATGTTTGAAGGTTATTCTCATCAATAACAATTTAAATTATTTTCTTTCTAATCCCAAATTTATGTGTGATTAATGAATTTATCATCTACCAATAACATTATTTGATAAAACCCGATTATTGCATAATGTAACATATTTTTGCCTAAACTAAACACTATTTTCATATATTGTGTTCACTTTGACTTTTATCAGATTAATTACGGAATTATTGATAAATCCATAACATTTTTTCAATGAAAATATTTGATAAGGCATATTGACTATCGATTTAAATTGATTATATGATATTTGAATAATTCGTTGCACACGTAATAAATGGGTGGGTCATGGTAATATATGTCCCCTAGATGCATCAATGATATAATTAGATGAAATAGTTGGCCAAATTAGAAGACTTTTTACCCTATATGATACATTATCTTTTGAAAGGACATGATGATAATGTTTATATGTAAAGATAAATCATGTAATAATTTAATTAAGATTTTACTCAATTTAGTTATATTTCTTTTTCATTGATGATATTTTATATAGATATATCTATGTAAAAAAATTCATTTTGACATCATTTATTAAATGGCTTGTGTTTCAAATTATTAACTTGCCATGTTGATTTTTTCATTATCCAGTTATTTGAATGTGATGTGTTATAAGTTATTAAACATGTAATTCTTATTATTATTGTAAGTTAATTATTTAATTTGATTAAATTATTCTTACAAATAATTTTAAATCAAAATAAATTATGTTTCATTTCCTTGGGATATGATGAATATATATTTGAATACACGTACAAGTTTTGGGTTTATTTTATTTTATTATGTATCATGTTTGTAATTTATATTTCTAAAATTATTAAGTATATCATGTATGTAATCTAGCCTTCCATAACTACTAATCTATACTATCCTTTTCACTTCTCATATTGTATCTATGACAATGTCATTATGTAATGCATTGGATATGTGCTTCTTAGGTGAGGGTGTTATATAAAGTGAGTATCTCTCTAGTTGTAATTAAAGGTCGTGTTAGAAACATTTAAACAATATATTCATTAAATTAAGATTCAAATGAAAATAAATCCATTGGGCTTTTAATTTTAATTATTTTCATAAGGAAGGATTATTTTCCTACTTATATGTTACACCAATCCTTTTTTATTCTTCTCAATTATAAAAACATTTTTCACGTAATTTCTCTCTAACATAATATAACCCCATTTATACATCTATACCATGGAACTCCATCATTTCAAGTGTTATTCCCCTTTTTCTGAACACCATCTTGTGTTTTAAAAACACATCATTTTCATTAGATCCAACTGTACTTTCATAATAATCGTTATTCATTTAATTTTTTTTCCAAAATATTGTTTTAAAAACCATTAAATTTTTTCAGCCATAACGTCTGGAATACCTCATGATCATATATAATATTGATCATTTTTAAAATTATTTACCAATAAATGTGTCCGTAAATCTATAAAAATTAAAATATCAAGATTTTTACAAACAACAATGCACCAAAGTTTTTTATGGATTTAAAGGAACGAATGTTTATACCCTATCATGACCACATTTCTATAATGTATATAAGCTTTATATTCATACATAAGGATTATGGAGGAAAATAGAGATTATTTTAAGATGGTTTGTGTTCCCATTTGTCACCATGAATTGTATGGGGAGTCATAGGTGAGTAAATTATTCGAATGATAAATTATTGAACATGATTTTTATGAATATATAATAATAATTGAACTATCTATTATTTAATAAATAATTACATTAGTGGTTCCAAGTAACGAATTAGTGGTTTATATATTTCTTATTTTCGATGGATATTATAATAGGACTATATAGAATATATATTTCATTCTATACCGTTTATTTTTTTTACCATGAAGCATGATGCATTCATTTAGAAATTGTTATTTATGTTTGAATTTATATTATTGAATGTACAGAGAAAACATAAATCATTTACATGTGGAGTAACATATGATTATGGGTTTATATGATTATTTTATTTAATTATTAGTGTAAATGTTGATAACAATGAGAAATTCCAAATCATATGGGTCTATGATGTTGTGATTTCATGGAATAAATTATTTGAGTCATAAAATTGAGTTGGAAATAGCGGCGTTTGTTCTTAATCAATTAAGATAATTTATTTTTAGATAAAACTTTTTTGGAATATAATTATTAAAATATTAATCATTATATATTAATGTAGAGGGATTTTAACATTTTTAGTGGATATGGGTGGAGTTACATATGTTATAGGGATTTATGAACTCATATACTACAAAAAATAGACATTTGATTAATTATGTCTTCAACAGAAAGACATATTTAGATTATTTTAACAATTTATTATTTAATATAATAGGAAAAGAAATTTTATGAATTTATATTTAGATATAGTCAATGTTGGTTGTTTATGATACTTATACATGATGAATATTCATTCTCACTCATTTGATCAATTAGAGGATTATCAGTAGGGAGACCCCGAGGTAGGGGTTTGTAATGACCATTTGGTTTATGGTTATGATTTTAATAGATGTTTTAATGATATATAATATTATTATTATTTTCATGTGTGGTTATTTGAAATTTTTAATATGAGAGAAAATTAATTATATGAGTTCCATCAATGAGCTATAGTAATATATTCTAGTGTTTATAAGATATATCATGCATTGAAAGAAACCAAGATGGTTCTATGATTTATAGTTATTGGTGAAAATTTTAATATCATTATGCCTTATTTTTAAATAAGTACAGATGAAAATTTGGTTTTAAATTATATAATTTAGAAATATGATTTTTTATCAATGGAAATGAGATAATGTTGCATCGAATTCTATAATTTGGCTACATCACGCTTTTTGAGGATATGATTCAAATTGGTATACTATGGGTCACATGATTAAGTTATGTAAGATTGTTTAAATTGTGTTGGGGAGTGAAGTGGATGTTTTAATAATGTTTCATTTGGATGATGAGGTGAGGGATCACAGATTTATGAGGATGCTCAATTCATTTTAAGATCAATTATTTTCCTAATGAGGGTGTAAGATATGTTGGAATTTTTATGTCTATCATGTATATCATTGAAGACAATTTCATCATTAGATAGATAATCCAATGGAGTAAATTTTCATAATGAATAAATATTCGTTTTGTGCATGTGTTTTCATTTTTTGTGGCTATTTGGTTAATTTTATTGGTTTATTGAGTTGTCCATCAATAATATATAACATTTTTCAGTTGGATTGCCACATTTTGAGTATTTTTAAGGTCAACAGGTGAGATGCTAAATGTTGTGGACTAATGTTTGAGAGTTCTGCCCACTAGTGTATAATTTTTTTATATTTTTAATTAAAACTAATGGATGAATGTAGAGGTCATAAAGTCTACATTAGAAATTTAGAAGTATTATTATGATTTGAGGAGGGTTCATTTTTGATATGTATTTGTAATCATGTTTTCATGAATTATTCTATCAATTCTGTTAATAAAAGATTTTTAGTGGTATTAATACTCATATATAGTTTTTTAATACATTAAATGTTTTATATTTAGTAATAAATGTATACTATCGACTATAATTCCCACTTAATATCTATAGGAATCTCGTAATCGTACATGGTTCATAGTTTAATGGATTTATTTATGATGACTATTATATCACTATTTCTTTGAAATGGAAAATAATAATGATGTATATGTGTGTAATTATATATATATACATATATATTAGATAACCAGAATAAGGCCTTATTATGTGGCATCATTCCATTGGTGCATATTTTATAGAGCCATGGTGGATTTTAGGAGTACATATTAGAATGGGAGTCAGAGATATTGGTTACGAATGCATTTTTTTTGAAAACTACCCTTGTAATGAAGGGGTTATTTAATAAAACTTTGATATTATTAGTGCTATTCATTCACTCGTCATGTTTTTTTGAGCCTTTTCAATCATTTAATTTATATTCGAGTGGTATCTTATATTGTATTTTTTTATGGTGAAATCTACATCTTCTTCATTTTCTTCCTTCTAAAAGGTAGAAATTTTTTCATGTGTATCTAATGTAGTGGTAAAAATTATCATTATCCTTTAATCATATATTAATGGATATTATGTATTGATATGAAGAGTTTGGGTGTTTATTTTATGTTAAGAGAACATTTTTTATTCTTTGGAAGAAAATAAGTAATAGTGTAGTACTCACAATGGTTGGTCTTATTTCATAAAGGTTGTAATTGTAGTTTTGTTGGTGTTGTTGTTTTTATAAAAATATGAGTATAAAATAATTTTTTTTATTTTGGGAGTTGGTGAAATCACGGTCATAGATAATGAAATGATATTAAATATCATAGTTTTTATATTTATTGTGTGGGTTATTTGGCATCCCTATTTTTTATAAAGGAGAGGGAATTTTTTTTGTAAATCTCATGGTGGGAGATGACATGTATTGGTGATAATTATATCATAGTGATATTATTGATTAAATGTTAAATTAAAGGGAGAATGATGTGGTAATATGTTTTATAACAAGGTATATTGAAACCTCGGAGAGTTATGTTGGAAAACAGTGGTAATATTTATGTAGTGGGGGAGGGGGTTGATATTATCCATGATTTTAGATCAATACTGAAAGGTTAACACCATGGAGTGTTTTTGAAAACCACACCATGTATTAGTTATTCATTCATATGATTATAAGTTGTTGAACCCATCACCTACAATTTATTTTTGTCTCTTCTTAAAAATCATTGGCCACCAAGAGTCATAAATTTAAATATTTTCAACAACCTTAATGAATCCTTATGTACACACTATGTTGTGATTATGTTGCATTTATCCAAGGAAATATTTATCATATTATTTCCATTCATATCTTTGAAATTATTTTTAATACCATGTGTAAGTGTTTTGATTGTCTTTGTTCTATAGAAATGATCAACAGTTCATGTTATATAGGTGTATGAGGGATTTTTGAGAATATGATTGTTTGATGATAGTGTTTCAAATTTGTTTGAAACATTGTTGATTATTATTATTGAGTTAGGTGATTCTATCTACATTATTATAAATTTAAACAAATATGATTTATATTTTTAATGTGATGATATGAAATTGATGTGATTACCCTAAATAAAACAAATTAAATATATATGATCTAATATAGGAAGTGAATAATAAAATTTAAATAAAAGATGATGTATTTAAAATATTTTAATGATAAAATAAGATTTATTTTTTAAATAAATAAATGAAATGAAGTTAAAAGTGGAAGGAAGTATTTATATTTTAAAAGGTTAATTATAACTACTTGTTATGAAATTATATTTGTTTATTCTTTGTTGAATACTATTCCATTTTTTTGATATTTTTATGATTTATAATGGTTGTAATTAATGTGGTGGTAATTAGTGAATGATGATGTTTAATTGGAAATTATTTAGTGGTTTATATTATGATATATGATGTTTGGTTTGTGGTTGTTAGTGTGTTTTTCCAAAGATATGTGGATTTATTTATGAAGTTAAGTTGAATATCTATAGTATTAAGGAATTCAAGATGATTTATTGTTTTTATTATGAGTGTGATATGTTTTTTTACCATTTTTAAGTGATTATATTATGTAGATTGAGAGAAGATATTGTTTTTATATATTGCGATATACACTAATATTATTTACCCATTTATTACATTGTAGATAAATTTATTTAGAATTCCCTAATGTAGAATTGATCTAAGAGATGTTATATTCCCAGAATGTGATGGGGAATAGGTAAGTATAATTATCATAAAAAATGAAATTATTATCATGTTAATTGAATCATTTTTAATTTTTTAGTTATAATGTCATTGTTTTAGTGGTTATAAGTCATTGAAGTTGTATGCGTTATCGATAGAGGTTTGGGTAGACAAATGTGATTTAGATGAGTACCTTGTTTTGGGGGATAATATGTGTTGATGATTTCTTATATTTTTTATTCTATTTTGTTGTTTATAAATTTTAACAATAATTATATATATCATTCATTGAGAAATTATTTTTAAAATTCACATAAAATAAGAGAGGATGGAGGAAGACTGTATTGGTTATATTTACATGTGATCGTTATTATGACCTGATTTTTTTCTTACACATAAGATTATATTTCTGGTAGTGTAAGTCATCACTTATTTAGAAATGTGGGGATGTAGATTGGAGTAGGCAGAATTAATTTTTTGAGTTCATGTTTTATGGATATAAGTTGTTAGTCATTTATGGTTGTTGTTATACTTATGTATGTTATATTAATTCATATAGAATTGTTTATGTTTTTCATTTCACTATTATCTATGTGAGTTATTTTTTTTCAAAGGGTTAAAATATCCAATATTTGTGTTTAATACATTTGGTTCTAGTTTCAATCCCATGACCTCTAGGAGGTGGGACTCATGGGTCACTCTCAATATCATTTATGGATCAACAATTGTTTTTTAAATTTTAGTGAATGAGTAAATAATTCTACTAATTTTATTAAAAGGAACTTTATTTGATATATTTCTAAATATGAATTATATAACTTTTTTATTTTATTTTGTTAGTTTACCCATTCATTCACAGATGAAGTACAAAATTTTTATTTCATAGAGACATGGGTTATAGAGGAGAAACTAATAGATATATTTACATATGCACAATTTCATTATATGTTTATTTATAATTTATTAGAGATTGGTGGAGCTAGTTTTGGAAGATTCTACCTTAATTACACATAGTTCTTGTTCAAGTATAAATATTTTAGTTTCATCATAAATAATAAATTGAAAAATTATTACTTTTCTGATTGATGGTCACATAAATTATAGTTTATGGAATTGTATGGAATATTGAAGAAAAATTTGATTGAATTAATTCTTAATGATAGGTTTACTATAAAAACAAATGCCTTTCAATATTACGATGTTATAAATTTTGTGGTTTTAGTCAATACAAGGATTGTTGGTAGTGGGATATATGGGCCACATTGAGTTTCTTAAAAAACATGGGGATAGTTCTAGTGAAACATGATAAAAAAATCGTATAATTGAGAAATATTTATGAATTTTTTAGTGTTAAATCATACTAAATTTACTTTTCATTAAAAAATATAAATTATTCAAACATTTTGGGTGTGTTTGACAATAGAAATAGATTATTTATTTCGATAGGGTTTTTGATTATAAAAAAGTGTACTATTCAAATATAGATCTATAAAACTATATATAACTACCTGTGTAACATTCTACTATAAAGGGGTTCATTCATTATACACTGTACTATCATAATGTTTTAATGCAAAGAAAATTGAGTGATAAATTGTTAGGGTTGACCATTGAATAATAGTAGTATAAAATATATATATTATTGGGTGTAAGGGTCAAATAATTGTTTTGAATATGGTTTATTATCAAAATCATGAAGTAGTGGTTAAATAGTTTATAGAGGAAACATAAAATTATTGTTTGAGGGTGGACTTGATATACCATGTGATTTGGAAGACAATGATATATGTAAATCAATGAATGAATTTACTAAATTATAATCCATATGTCTATTATAAATGGATTATATATGGATAGATAAGGTTGATAGAATTTTTATCTTAATTTTGCATTTGAAAAAACACAATATACCATTATTAGCGAGTTTACATAGATTAATATCTCATTGTGTGGGGAATAAAATACATAAATATTTTGATATATGTATAATTTTAAAGGGTAAATTTTAAATCTATTTTAGGGAGTAGTTTATATCAGGTGGAGTATTAGTAGAAGTTATTATATATTTAATAGGTAAATTATAGTATACATGTGTATGGTGTGAGATTAATGGTTTTATTATTTTATTATATTGATTTCATGTCTGATGAGAAGTGGTGGGATCATCAAATTGAGATGGTTTTACATTTTGATATTCAATGTCAATATAGATAATTATTTTTTATGATATATGTTGAAAAGGTGATGAGTGAAAATTTATTTTAGGAGAAATTATCACAAAAATTTATACATAAGAAGAAGAACGAGTGATCCAGGTTTATATTGGTGGTGGAAGAATATTTTACAAAAATTAGGAAAATTAATTAGTGAATATAGGTAGCCAAAACATTACAATTTTAACTTTTATAGATTTGGTAGTTATCATTTAGCATAAAAATATTGGGTTATTATTTGTTATATATTGTTGGGTAGTGTTCATCATTAGTATTTATGTAATTTATTGACATTGTAATCTGTATTCTTAATCATTTCATGATAAATTTATGGAGACCTCATCAACCATAATTTTCCCAATAACATGTTTTCCATAATGGGATTAAAAACTCCTTGGACCATAGATTATAAGTGTTACTTGAATGGGTAGCCAGCTAATTCTCTGTATCCTCAAGGATGATGTATAGATCATATGATTGTATGGGGGATGAATTAGATTTGATATATAGGGGTAGTTTCCATAGAATACTACATGAGGTAGTTTTTAATAAGTTCATAAGAACATAGGCGGTGTATGATTTAATTTCCCCTGGATATTTCATGTGTTTAATTTTATATTTGTATTCAAAATGATTTAATTTTTCCATCCTTAATTATTTATAATATACCTACAGAACATGATGAAAAAATCAAAGTTAAATGTAAATCATTCCCAACTACACTCATCGATCACTAAATAATGGTTTATGGCCATATAGGTATTACAAAACAAATTATGAAATGATTCTCTCTGTATGTATCTTTATGAGGTAAATATAATGTTTAAAATTATATTATTATTAAATTGTAGGATCAAAATGAATTATTATATAAGAAAATATAAATTTGTTGAAATTATGATTCCAAATTTCATATAATCAATCATAATGAACAAAATAAATTTAACATCTCATTACTAATATAACGTAATCCAATAAATGTAACTGAAATTACGAAAACAACCCCTAAATAATTGAACACTACCCTTTATAGATTAAATTTCAATATATAATAATTATTTATCATATTAATAGATAATTTTCCACTACATGTATCTTAATAAATGAGATTAGTGTATACATGATGTGTGTTTGTAATATTTTTGAGAAAAATAATTATTAGGATGACACAAAATGACCTAAATAATTTCTTCATATTTAATGTTTTTTATATATAATTAAATGTAATATTTTTAATTTAACCCTCTTAACATGTAAAATAAAAAATGGTACTAAATGGATATTTATATATCTGTCCAATGCAACATTAAAACATTCTTACTTGGTCCAGTATCTAGAATATAAATGATACATCTATCAAATAATATATCTCACACCCACATATTATATCATATAACATCAACATTTACTAACCAACACATATACCATCCCATCATATATTATAATAATTAATAACCCATCCAAATATAAAAACACAGTATATTTAGGTTTTAGCATAGCTAAAACAATTTTATAGACGATAACTCATCACACCTTAGAATAAGAAATAATATTGATCATAGAATCCCCCACCTAAAAACAACAATTAAATACCAATAATTGTATAATAATATAACAAAAACAATTTAATACATGTATTCAATCAAATTTAATCATTTACAGACATTTCTGTTATCATATTCTCTTATTGAAATAAGTAGTATGTTTGTGTACAAAAACACAAATTACAAGATTTTATCCTAGTAATTTAAACATATTAATTTACATTTAAATTCAATTTATTATTTGAATACTTATAGTGAAAAAATTCCAAATTTAATCAATAGAACAATATTTTATGTATTTTTAAAGTCATTAAACAAATAGTTAATTATATTTGATATAAAATTTTTTTTTGAATAAAACCATAGATAATATTTTTTAAAAAAATTAGAAATTCTAAAATCATTGTATACATATCCAAAGTATAAAATAAAACATTTCACTTGAATGATAGAAACATAACAAAAAAATAATACTAGGTAAATGAATTATACCTACAAAATAGTGTTTAATGAAAGAATTTGATAAATAATTTATGATGGATTCATGGAAAAATAACTATAAATACATCCCTGAATAAAAATGAATAACTTAATGTTGAATAATAAAAATAAATGAAAAACATATTAGATTAAATGATAAACTGATGTCATAAATTTTCATTGTGATATCAAAAATCACAAATACAATACTATTTGTAATCTATCCGAATATGAGATTTTTATAGAGGTAGAAACATTGATGAAAACATAATGTAAAAATGGGTAAAACATGTGAAATATTTGACAATGAAAATGTTGAAAATGAGGATTTAATAGAAGACCGAAAAAAATAATTGATAAAATTGATCGACTTTGAAAATCAACTATTAATATTTATATGGGGAACCCAATTGCTAACAAGAAACACCACAATAGTTACTAAATATTTTCTGATAACCACCCACCATACAATTATTATGAAAGTAACTCAACCTCTCTATTTTTATGACAAGGGTACATAATGATCGCTTGTAGTTACTCAGTGGTACCAAGTGATGAAAATTAGTTATTTCGCCCACACCAACTTCATTATATTCATAAATAAACATCTAGAACCCTAATATTCAGTGAAAATAAAACAAAAATAACCAATAAATATTAATCAAAATTAAAATACACATATAAATTTTGTAAATGTTAAAAAAAAATCAAACATAATGCATATAATCTCCATCAATGATCATTGGAAATCAATAATGAAAAAAATCCAAGCATTGAGATCTGAATTATTTCTATTACTCCCAATTATCCTCTTGAAATCGACCATACAACCATAATACATGTTCAAAATATAAAAAAAAAATAGTTTTTAAAATAGTATCTCTAATATTCAAAAAATTGAACACTTGAAGAATACTAGAATCACTTTTACTACTACCCCATGTATGCCCTAAATCCATAGGAGTTGGAATGTAGTTCCATTGAAATGGATATATTTTTACGGTTTGATTTATATATATATTATAATAAAGTGATATGACACGCCTATGATGTACCAAATATCATTCATTAAATGTCTATAAAATGAATAATCTTAATTTAACCAGGGAATAATACAAATAAAAAATCATTGACAAATAACATAAATATAAATAGCATAAAAAATTTATAATTTTATTCATAAATTATTCACTAATATAACTAGTAAGACATATAAATTTCATGATAACCATATCCATTTCAAATAATGATTATGATATTAATATCCAAAGAATGAATATGTGATGTGAAAAACATGACCTCCAAATAACTCTAGCTTTGAGGTGGGAACTAATCCTACATCCAATAAATAAATACATTTGCCCAAAATAAGATCAACAACTACTAAATTATGTATATGTACATAACAAGAATAACATTCATGGTGTCCAATTAGAGAGTTTTCATGAATATTGTGAGAATGAAATATTATGTAGGGTACCTCCAATGATGTCCCAACATATAAGTGATATAACATGTGAATGTTTAATCATGTATAAACATTTACATAAGTATAGAATAAAATAAATTAGGATTTATGAAAAAAACAAATAATAACACTATTGTAGTGCTACAATAAGAGAATAAATATATGAGAAAAATTATAACTTATAATACCGAGAGGTTCAATACATGAATATTCATGGAATTTCCAACATAAGTAGAGATCGATATAGATTCCAACTAGTATGTTGATCCATATTTTATCACATACCATCAATTTTGGGGGTTTATAAATCTTCCAACCAATCCCACTAATATTCACTTCATGATTCATATCATATACTCATCCCATAGTAAATGGTGTGTTTATAAAAATTATGAGCCTCAATAAATCCCAGGAAGTGGGTGAAGTGGTAAACATGGTAAAGGATAAAAATACTACCTCATAGAATGAAATTAATAAATTAAATTATAATAATAACAAGATATAAAAATATATTTTTTATTAGTAAACTAATAGACATACTTTAAGATAAAGTAGCATAATTTTGAAATCAGAAAAACAATATCATTATAATAAAATTATAATATCATAATTTCTATAATTCTAATATATATGATTAGATAAATATTTTCTCAATAAATATTTATTAATATTATGGGAAATATACACTATTAATTCAAAAATTATTCTATAACATGGAATCAGTCAAATATTCTAGACATAGTCCATCTTGACCATACATGTCTGATGAAATCGCTCCCCCTTACACAATAGGATGGTTCCATATGGATGGAAAAATAAGTAATTACATGTATACTAACGTGGTTAAAATGAAATATCCATGTTTATAAGAAAGTAAATTCTAGTTTTTGTGCCTAAATTTATATTAGACATCGTTTTTTACATCAAGGGGTACATGTTTATAAGAAATGAAATATTATAATTACTTATGTATCATTTTATAAATCAACCCACATTATATTTTTTAAAGGAAATAATTCATATAGTTATATTAGACATAGAAAAACAAAAAAACAATTGTGAAATGTTAGTTACATTAAAAACAATGTTTGATAAAACATTTTTTAAATAAAAGTTTGAATAATTTGTTAAATCATTTAGTTAATAATTTATCCTTTAAATGAAAGAATTCAGAAAAATTAATTTAATAAATCATTTTAAACATTAAAATATCTTTTAATAATATTAATATTTATATATTTCAAGAATCAGGTATTATTAAATGATTAGTAATTTCAATTTTAGAGACCATTGCACGTAGACATCCAAGCTTCCACATCAACATAATATGAATCTCTTATCAAGAGTATAATGGTTCCTTGTTAGCATATAAAAAATATATGTTTATGTGGAAGTGGGTTTTTCTCATTGTAGAATATTTTTTTTACTCAAGGATACAAATTTTATTTCTAATTTAATAAATTAAATTGTTTTTTCAAAGGTAGGTCTCCAAGATTAAAATCTATATATATATAATGGTTTTTGTTTAATAATACTACAAGGGTCTCCCTTTAATCACATAATGAACAGAAAGAAAATTTTATAACACCGTTTTTTAAAAATGATTTATATCAAAGACTAATATTTGGTAACAATACTAAAAAATCAAAGGATACCCAACTGTTAAGTTCAATACATGCATGGAACCCATAAATCAAAAGCTTATAAAATTTTGGTTTGTAATTTTATCTCTAGAAATGTGCTTTTATTATAAATAGACCTATACATTTTTTTGAAAAAAAATTATCCATAATTTTGAAACTATTATTCAA
The DNA here is from genome assembly GCA_963277665.1 of Viscum album. Taxonomy (NCBI): domain Eukaryota; kingdom Viridiplantae; phylum Streptophyta; class Magnoliopsida; order Santalales; family Viscaceae; genus Viscum; species Viscum album. The sequence continues at coordinate 384,913,405 of OY728148.1, read as the reverse complement.
TACTATTCATTTATATCTCTAATATTTAAACAATATTATTTATTATTTATAGAAATAATGAAGGTAGACATGTGGTACAAATAGACCAGGAATCAATCAGTGATTCAACACTACATACTATTTCATTATTTAAGCTTTACATATCTGAAGTGATCACCAATCACCAAAAAAAAATTTATAATACAATTATATATCCAAAATAAACATCCATTAAAATGGAAAAAAACGAATAGTATTTAAAAGAATATTATAAATAAAAAAATAATATATTCATTAATGAATCTATTAGCCAAAATTTTACAACAATATTTAATAAATAGTCTTAAATTACACCCATGAATCCAATTAACTCTTGGTCCATTAGTAACAATAAAAATTTCCACCAAAATAAGGATTAATGAATGGAAACATACCCATATAGGAATCATTTTAAAAAATAATAATAAATAAACATGGTTTAGGGAGAAATATCATTTGTTATAGTATAATTCACTTTATAATACATAACCATTAAATTAAAATCAGAAATGTATTGCAATATGAATGATAGAAGGATTCCGTAAAATATAGGTTCAATTAGGTTTGAAAGAGGCCTATGAATATTTGTACGATCTGGTAAAAAGTGATGGTGGGGGAGGAGAATCATGTCAGTCTATGTGAATGATCAATTTATATCAAATATAATGAATATTTAGTGTGATAAAAAATGAGATAAAATTGTTAAAATGGAATTTAAAAAACATTCCTCCCAAAAAAATACCCTATGAGGTTAATAGGTTCTCATTCCAGGCCCACCTTAGCTTATTCAATGGTCAACATGTACCTAGTGCTACATTAAAATTTAACTTATATGATCCACCAATTTTTTGATGCCCTAAAAAACATACACTCATCCCATTTATTGTACTACATCCAAAAAAGTTATAAAAATCAATACTTAATCACCTTAAACTAGATTCAATACCCATTAAAACAGAAATCCCTATACCATTATAAAAAATAAAAAAAACAATACATTAGGAATTTATAATAATACCCAATGTTTTTAAATATATATATATAGGAAATTTTCTATTAAAACCTCCAAAAATACAACTTAGCATCCCTATGAAGTTTGTATAGATGCTCACCTAAGGACCTATTATTTTTAAGTGTCAAATTACCTCATATAGACGTCAATTAATTCCAATGTTTATAACACTTTAATCAATCAAAATTAACAAAAAGAATGAAATTTTGATTCCAAAACCCCAACCAATGATCACATAACTTATACATAACCTATAAACTATCTTGAGTCTTATGAAATTTTATTGAAGAAATTTAGATTCATATATCCTTTATCATTTCCTAATCATCTAAAATTGAAAAATATAATATCAATAACCATAATAATTATAATATTCAAAAATAAAAAAAGGTTTACATTCCAATTTTAAAATATCCTAATAATGATCATATAACTTATACATAACCCAAAAAACCCCATAAATCATATAACAAATTATTGGACCCATGTTAACTCATACATCCCTTATAATATATTAATCAACTAAAACTTAAAAAATTATATCAATAACTATCCTAATCATTGAATTAAACAGTACAAAAATAAATAACAAAAAATAACCTAAAATTATCAAAAATATAATCCATATTATCAAAAAAAAATCTAATATTCAAAATTAGTACACAACTACAGTACCAAATTACAAGACACATTTATGTTTTGTGAATTTAAACAAAATAAGAATCTAACCACCCTGAGATGTAACGACATGACCCGCCATGGATGGCCTCACTTGTAGAAAGATGAACTTTCTCAACTCTGAGCCTACCTCTATCATTCCACATGATGGAAACAATGTTTGATAGGTACACCAAAAATGGTAGGAATTTTTCTAATGTACATGTACTCATTGTAGAAATTATCTCCATGAAATAGTGCAATCCAACAGAATGTAAATACTATAATATCTAGAGGTAAACAATAAAAAATAACATCTTGGGAATGAAATAGAGTACAATAGAATATAACCAATGTTTAATAAGGAAAAACAGATTCCTAATTAAAATGTAGTCTCATTAAAATAATGATTAAAAATAATGAATGATGACAGGACCTGACAAATTGTCTATAACATTGACCATCGTACACTGTCAATTCACCAAAGTATCATGTTTCCCCATCATAATCACAATAAATATATATATCTTCTGAATAAGACATGATATGAGTATGAAAATAACATGTATTGATGTGTATATGTATTCATAGTGTAATTCCACAATATCTAAAGGGATTTATAGATTTTTCAAAAAATAGCCATCTCAACCCCAATAAATCGAGAAGAAATATGTCCCTAGCATCAAATGTAACCTCATAATAATATGAGTGGAAGGGACTAACCCAAAAAAATATATCCATAACTAAGGAAGAACACATCTCATGTAATTGACCCATACCCACCGGAGCTTAATGATAGAGGTGTACCACTCCATATAGAGATAACATGCACATTGATGTATGGGGTATATTAAACAAAACTATAACCAAATGGGGAACTTGTGAACTAGTCTTACAAGGGAGTTCAGACCCTGATATCTCTATGATATCTAAAAAGACCCATGACCACATGTGATAAGGGTTTAATGACCCATACATTTATTTCATAGATATGGTATCCCATTTTTTGGTTAAATAGGGGTGTACTAACCCAATCTTCACTTTCATAGTGTTTATAACAAGAACCTTACTGTTATTAGGGAGTGATAGCCCCATCATCTATTTGATTATCTAACAAGACCATTTCCATCATCCTGTATCACCAGAAAAAGCATCATTCAAGGAACATATTACATTGTATCTCAAATCTACTAGGAAGGACACTATTGTATTATATAAGGAAAACACTCTGGATATGATACCAATAGGGGAAATCAAATTCAAAATGACAGAGATATATGGGGTGAATGTTTCTCATTGGGATACATGGTGTTTAAGGGGGTCCACACAACTTGTGGCCCTATACTAAAACCATGCTATGTTCTCTAATGAACACGAATGAGCGGCCACATCCATATAAATAACATGTAAGGGGTCTAGATGTGTTCCCCAGCCATCTGGGGCCAAACCAAGTGTCTAGACCATGATCGTTCACTTTGGCCTATGGTTTTCTACATAACCACAAATATGGTCCTACCTTGGTATTGGTTCATACCAATGTACATCCAGAGTACATGGTGTGTCATAATTAATGGGTTCATGGGTGTGTTCCATCTGAACCATATTTTGGATACCCGGGTAGGATCACAAGGAATATTTTCCAGGCCATCGAGTGTGTGATCCTTTAACTTCATGAAAATCCTAACCACTTGAGAAATGGTGAAACATGGAGTGTGTTCTATAGAACTACATAGAATATTTTTTTTTCAATCTCCATATTACTATAATGGATTCTAAATAAATATTTTTTCCAATGATTCATAGCTAAACTCCGCCTAAAATTGGATGGAGAAACTTGCATACCATCCATTCCATTCCCCTGATGGAATAAAATTGGGAACTATTTGTTCCCCTGAAGTATACATGCCACCCAATGACATATATTTCTTTATATCATTGCCTATAAATATCCTAGATCCATAGATCATCACCCAAATCATGTTAAATTTAAAAATATATTTTTATTATAATAATCCATTCATTATACATTAATCTTCCATTAATTTTGTTGTTTGATCCCTGTCAAAAACAAATAGAAAAATCTAAACTATAACCCTATAGGCCAATGTTCAGGAACAAGAAGAAATAAGGGGCATAAAGAACACAAAATACTGAATATATCATTAGATATTATTTCATGTCCAATGATCATTTATTAGTGATTGCTATGGGTTTTTACATGTGTAATTGGGGAAGAATTATTATCTATAAATTAAATCCATATGCTATGGGGCTAATGTGAAGAAAGAATATCATAGATCAAAATTAGATAAAACATAAGCCCAATATTTTAGTCAAATTTTTTGAAATAAATAATTTATAATCCCAAACATCATAAAGGATCAATCATTGTTTAAGAATCCCTTCACCAAGGATGTGTGGATACTACTGCATTTTATACCTACTGATCCAACATTATCTTATATTCTATTATCTTCTAATGTGATCTACCAATAATAAATGATGAATATGATCACATAAGAGGCCTTATGAATTTGAGGTTGGACATCTTGAAATAATATAATGAAATTTTAATAGAGTAAATTATATCTTTTGGGTATTTAATAATAAATTAAATTATTTCATTAATTTATTTCATTTAAATTTACCCCAATGAACACCTTAACCAATCACTTGACACTGACCAACATTAGGTCCCTCTTAAGGTAAATCCTTTTTTATATAATCAAACTCGATCTCAGATTTCTGATCTGAGGCTCCTATTTTTATTCCTTAACATTTTTACAAAATAATATGTCTCTGTGATATTAATATTTTTAATATTTTTACAATATAATTTTCTACCACATGGGGCCTAGGATTTCCATGACGTTATAATACACAACTCATGAAATATTACATAAAAATTACAAAGTATAGTAATGAAAAAAATTAAGTCATCACATTATTCAAACCTTCATGGATTTTCATCCATAAAATAACAAGATAAATAGAAAGGTTGGAATATTGAGCCAACATCTAGCTCTTCCGCTTCTAGGGTATATCTAAAATGATTTCATGCACCGCATTACATGATAATGGGGAATTGTCCATCCTCATGGGACCCTCTTCAGATGATCCTTGATTTACACCAGGCACACCATGAAGGTGGATCCATCCATGAGGGTCAGATCACCATAGTCAATCATATGCCAAGGATGGTATATGTATCTCCACTATTGAGACAAATGGAATACATCATGGACCTATACCAACTATTAACAAACGTATATGAAGTATTAATCATCTCTAAGCCTCTATAAGACTTCTAATAGAACGATGATCCACATTAGTAGATTTACTATCGATATAAACCTTAAAAATCTTCATCAAGGGGAGACATTAAGGAAATAATGATATTCCTTACCAAAATCTATTGGCCTACAATAGTGATATGTGTATGAATTATTTTGGATAAAGGATATCATCATATATTCATTTTTGAATTTAAATTATCCATTTTCACTTATATAATCACTATTCTAACAAGATTTGTCTCATCAATTACATTAAAACACATGTTTAACCTATAAAGGCTCCCATAGAAGGCCTTAAGAGGTTACATGTGGAAAAATTGATGATATATGCTATTCCAAAATATATATACCAATGAAATTTTTTCCTTGTATCTCTAGATAAAGTATAAAATATAATCTCTTTATGTATCATCCAACACCCGGATTGTGTAATTGTTCTACCCATCCATCTGGGGGTGAAATTCAATTCTCAATCACAAATAGATATCAAATTCCTTCATCCAGACTCTATAAAACCCTAAAATTAGAAACACATGTTGATAAAATCAATCACAACGGGTACCCCATGGAGTCATAATATCTCTCACACATTCAACAGTCCCAAGCTCATCAACAAAATTTTCTCTTTGATTGAAATAATATATACTGATATCACATGTTGGTTAACTATCCCCCAAATGGATTCATGGCCCTATAGTGTCAATTTAAGCCCTTTCATATTGTACAAGGAAATTTCATCCAATTTCCACAATTTATCTCAAGTTTATATGTCAAATATATCAAAACCATATGCTCAACCTTAAACTTATGACATGTGAGAGATCTATAGAAGTACATGGAAACAATACACCTCATTGCAGCCCACTAAAAATTCTTTTGAAGAACCCAATTCATCTCCCCTACCAAAACATGTATAACTTATAGGGATTTTGAATCCCCTTCATTTCCTCATCACTCATCATAACAAAAACAAATTTCCATTTCTAAAAAAGGATTGTGTGTTACCCTCCATATGTAAATTCACTTAGCCAATTTCGTGAAAATATCTAGTCATGTAGAAAATCATTGTCAATTTCATCAAATCATTCTCTCTTCACCAGATGAGTAAGAATAAAATTCAATAATATCAAATAAATATATAATACACCCCTACCCTCGACCATGATTAGATATAAAGAAGAAACCACTAAGTTTCTCCCTCCACCTAATGAGAATGATATATCACGTTAAGGTAATATGCCACCGATTTTTCCTTACTAGGAGTATATAATTTTTTATTGTCCTTATAACATCACATGATTTTTTGAAATGTATTGTTTTTCAGTAAATTTAATATTTTTAATATTTTTTTCATTTCATAAAATACAGAATATAGTTTTTGGTTATATGAAAAACAATATATTTGGCCCAAATTATAAAAAACAAAAATATGATCTGGAACTTCATGAAACACCGATGAATATTTAGGTATATGAAACATTAATCATGGGTTTATACATAGAAGGATGACCACCTTTGACAACTTGTATTACAATAAAGACTATGTTTAACTGAAAAATTGTATATTATAAAAATATTATTATATAATATAATTTGAAAAAAAATATCTGTTAAATTAGAAGATTTGAATAATATTTACTAGATTATGAAAATATAAGGTTAATTATATAAATCCATTCATTGAAAATTCAATAGAGATGAAAATATAAACTAATTAAATATAAAAGATTTTTTTTAAATTTATTCTCTCAAAGGAAATTTGTATTAATAAATAGAAATGGTTTAAATTTTCAAATCATATTAATTCTATATATTCATTAAATAAAATTATATACATCCAAAAGATTTTATATGTATAAGATAAGAACCAACCCATTTTATGCATAATATCATATATTTCTCAAAACGGTAATTTTACAACGTTCACCAGAGTTCCACTTTCAAATAATTTTTTTTTTGAATCCATGAGTATAAAAATATGAAAAAATATAACTCTTAGTTTAAAGGGAAATATTATAATATAATATGGATAAATTTTTTTAATTATTCTCTGAAGCATCATTTATATATGAATAGTCTGAAATATTACTTTTTAGTTCTAAAATACATTTTCATCTACATTAATTAAATAGTTAAATTTCATATAAAATTGGATTTAATGATTAATTAGTAAAAAAATAAATAAATAAAACTATTTTAGGTCATGTTAATAAATTTCACATTGAAATTATATATTAAAATATTTTAAACATATGTCAATGTCACTATTAAACTCTATTTTTCATTATTTTTGCGTGATTATTTTTATATCTAATTATTCAAATTATATTAAGTAAATAATGTGAAATTGATACACATTTCTGAATAAGAAAGTGTAAATTTGGTTTTTATATCAATTTAATTTTTAGTTTCAAAAAAAATTAATGTGGTACAGAATTTACAAACTGGGCTATAGGTAAAAATAAAACATGTTAATGTTAAAGGTAATTTTTTGAAATACCAAAAAACAAAACAACTTAATGGTTGTATGAGGTATGGATCAAAATGATCCATCATATAAAATAATAATTCCTAGAAAAATTATTTTAATTTAATAGTACCTCAAAATGATTGGCTTTTAATATAAAATAAGCATTATTTAATCACATAAACCCATCTCTCCTTAAATATAAACCCCACCACTCACAACCACATTTGGACCCATAAAGACTCATATATCCTCAAATATATATCCAATCCTCACATAGTCACTCAAATAATTTTCTAATTCTTCCCTTATATATACAATTCTAAATATAATATCCTCAAGGGTCTCTTAAGAAGGTGATATTCTAGAGGTGATTTTCTTAACAAACCTATCATAATATTTTTACTTTTTGTACATTCTCCAAACCCCATTATAAATAAATGTTATAAATATAAAATAAAATTTTTACTAGTTTTTCGTATTTGTTATGTAAAATAACATGTTTATTTGATTTCAAAATTACCCTTATTCAAATAAATGATATTATTATCCATGTTATGCATGTTAATCATGTCCTAGAAAAATGTTTCTCTTTTTTTTCATTACCACCTTCATTGATGGTCTTAAAAATACTTTTGTGGGTAAATAGGATTTCAATATATATGTTATAACCTATTAAAAATATGAAAAATAATATATAATAGTAATAGAAATTAAATGACTATAGTTCATGGTGTGTAGAAAAAACTACCAAAAGAAACTAAACATTTCACATTATGATTTTATCTAATTATCATCATAATTAATGAAATAAGAAAGATACATTGGACCATTTTAGATTTATGACTTAAATTAATATTTTTTTACACTTATTGAATTTTAATATCCTTTTACAGTAACATATACTTTTTCACACAAATGAAATGATCCTGAAACTATGAATCAAATGCACCAAAAACCATAAATATAATGAAATATTTTTAATGGAAGAGTCATAAAATTTCATCAAATTAACATATAAATAAATATAAATATGAATATAGTTCTATAATGGGTTTATACTATTCTATAAACTATTATACAATATTATTGAACACATTTTAAGGAATTCAAAAGCTATGTAAGGGGATTTCATAACTTAATTTCAACTCATTAGGTTTTATACATACTACATTGACTATATTGTGCCAAGATTATGTGGAGAATCATTATTTATTATTTATATTTTAATTTCCACTTCCTTTTTTTGTATATAATTTATCTTCATATAATCACCCAATAATATATTCTTATGTCCCTGATATGAACATTTCATGTGTAAATTGTCTCACATTGATTCAATAATTATGTCTTCTAAGGGACATAAAATTTGAAAGATTTCAAGTGTTAAGGGAATTTATTAACCAAATTTCAACTCTTTGTTTTGAACATATACATCTTTATTATGTTATTTAAATATTATATATGATATTAATTTTGAATATTTTATGTTGTATGTAATTTTTTTAATTTTTATTTAATGATGTCACACATATTCGATTCATTTTATAAATTTCAACTTCATGAGATGATATTTTAAAGGGAATTACATCACACTATTTTCCATGAGATACAATTCTTATTTATAATTTGTTCAATTTTTGTGGTTTAAATGAAGCCTATGAATTTATTCAATGAATTAAATACATTAAATTTGGGGTATTTACATATCAATTTTAAAATCTCTAATTCATGGGGTTTTACAGTTCAAAATATACCAAATGAGTAAGGAATTTTTATCTCAATATTTTTTATTTGAGGTGAATGTTTTGTTATTAACCTATGTTCTTTTACGAAGTGGATATAATTATATTAGGAATGTTATATCCCAAATATAATTTATATAAATATAATTTATGATTAATTTAATGTTATTATTTTATGGGTATTATGATTAAAATATTTAAATGTGGTATAAGATACTTTGAAATGTTTATGGATTAATTTCTTCAATATTATTTTTAAAGATATTGTAAAATCATTTTATAGAAAAATAATTTCAAAAAAGTATTCTGTTCCGATATTTTTTTAGAATAATTTAATTTTAAAAACTCATTACATTCAAATATTTTTTGTATGTATGTATTTTATAGGGAATACTAATCATACACTTCCATGTTTTTCGAAATATAATTCTCAATTTTATACTAGACCTGTATAGTTATTTAAATTCATTTTTACCCACATATCTATTTTTATTAAATGGTTCAAAAGCTATATTTCACCATTTTCAAAATGTGGTAATTTTTTAATTTTCATGGAAAAAGTTATAAAGAATTATTTTTTAACATATATGTAAATAATGGTTTTTTAGGATTTCATGATTCCTTATTACCTTGATGTTTGTCTTATAATCTTATGAGGTCATTTTAAATGAAAATGTTGTCTATTGAAATTTCATAGGGTTTCATGTGATGAAACTGATTTCAATGTATAAAGGACATATTATTTATGAATTGTTTTATTGGCTTGTCAAAAAACTATTTTCCATATAACAGAACAATGTATAGTGTTAGTTATGTTTTACTCTAGATATTCTACAATTTTTTCATTTATATTCATATTTCGAATTTTTATGGTTATTATGCAATGATATTTAAGAAAACCATTTCATTTCAATGAGTTATGATATTATTCCATGATGTTTATGAAGCCCATTTCATTACCTTCGTTATGTTATGATAAATGATTTATTTTTTTGGAACACAAATGTATGATTTTAGTATGATATGAGTGGGATCTATATATCACACTAATACATTGGGTAAATATTTATATCTCATGAGATAAAAAAAATAACCTTTTTCACCAAGATGGTTATAAGAGTGAACCATGACAATTATTAAGGAAATGGGAGTGAACCATGGTTACCAAGATGGTATAAGATATGAAAATATAATATCATTATGGAATAGAAGTGATTTTTTCCCTATGTGTAAATATTTATTATATGGTTATGAGTTTTCATGATTTCCCTGTTTTATCCCTATATCTTTATTTAATGTATCATGTTATTTACTTTTTTATGATTCATGTATTGAGAACTAGAAATCATTATTCAATGAATAATGTATATAATATTTTGATAACAAGGGTATGATCTAAATATGTTTTTATCATGTTCTCATACCTGTATGTTCTTATTATTCTTACGTATCATAATTATTAACCCTTAATAAGAATATGATATAACTAGTTTTCTATATTTCCTTTCCCTATGCTATATATAATGGTTTTGTGTAAATATTCTAAAGGGAATCATCTTCGTGGGAATCATTATTGATCTTCCACCAGAGTAGTTGTTTCTTGTTTCATATTTCCAAAGGCACTAAACTAATATTGTCTTTATTATTATTTTTATGTTTTAATTTATCTAAAAATTTGATTTAATGTCCTTTTATGAATAATTGGGGTCTATATAAAAGGTATCTGAGCGAAGGATTTGTCATCCGTTCAAAACTATGATGAGAAAACATAATGAGATCCCTAGTGATATTTTTATGAATATTTATAGTGATGTATCTACATATAATACTATGTTTTCATTTATTTGAATGTAGGTATCATTATTTAGACAAAATATAATTGATTTGTCATTATTATGTTGTTTCCACTATAAAAATTATTTATTACCCTGTCCTTTTTGGTTTCAGTTAACGGTGGAAACTAGAAAAAACTGGATGACTTCAAATTTGGAAAACAATATTATGATTAGATTTACAATGGAATGTTTAATGAAGTGAACTATATTTTGATCATGTCTAGTAAATTATTATACAACATGGTTGAAAATGTAAACCATAAACTACTATTAGACTCACCAAACAAAATACAAAAAGAGTTTCCTCAGATTTCATGTAATGGATACAAAGAAATAAATAAGAATTGGTTTCCGTTATTTCAATAATGTTGAATAAATCAAATAATTTAATGTATTATAGGAACACAAATATGTTATGAATGTGGAAAATAAAAAAATAAATTAACTACTACAGAAGAAAAGAATGGTTTGGATAACAAAATGGATATGAAAATTGTCCTCACATTGACATCATTAAATATTAAATGATTTAATTGTGGAAATAAGGTTCATTATGAAAAATGATGTTCTAATGGGAAATAACATAATGAAAATTCTAAAGGGTGTTTGAAAAATGGTAATATTACTGATAACGGTGAGACATCATATTAATTTTTAACGTAAATATGTATTTATTAAAAAGATGATGCATCCTTCTTATTAATTATGGATAATGAGTAATAATTTATTTTTTTATGTATTTCTATTTTGAATTATGATATATTAATTTTATTATATACAATGAATTTTCAATTTGTAACAATCTCTCAGGATTCAGATGTTTTTGTTGCTTTTTTCTGATATACTGGAAATGAGATTCAAGGGATAGGTGACATTTTTATTATGGGAACATTACATATTTTTAGAATTTAAGGAATATATTCAATATTATTTGGAATAAGGAACATGCATATTTTCAATAAGGGTATATGTTAATTCTTGTAATTACCATTACTAATGAAGATAAATGATGATGGAATTCACATGTTTGGAATGTGACATGAAAGAGATGCCATATCATATTGGGGAGATAAATGTTAAGATGATTTAGCGCACTTCTTTCTAATTTTTATATTTTTAAATATCTTGGAAGGATAACATGGTTAACCATTTATATAATTTTTTATTTCAAACATCAGATGCATTTTTAGTGATTAATAAATGTCCACTATATTTAAATATATATAGTACTTGAAAAATTATTATAACCTTTTGGTGGTGATAATAACAGATGGAATGATATATCATTTTATAAACGGATTTCATTATATTATAACACATTTGTAATGAATAATTCAACATTATTTATTGGAATAATTTATGAAATGTAATTTGATGAAGGAATAATAGAGGACCTTGTTTTCATTAAATCATGTACGTATGTCATCTCAAGATTTTCACTCATTATGAGAAATATCATGAGGTATTTTTTTCTTATTATCAATATTTGGGTGATATCAATGGAAAATTCATGTTTTAGTAGTTTATAGTATCATTATTTTTATCTTTTATTGGATCACTAAAAATATTTTTATCAGTGAACTCTACCCATATATTTTTTTATTTATTATTTTTCTCTATGTCCAAATCCTTTCATAGGTTCTCGTATGTAGAAACATAATTATGATTTATTTATGGTAACCATTATTTTCAATCATTTCCTTTTTAAATGGAAGTTTTACTATTCATTTTTAAGATTTGGGTTTCTATGAAATAAATTATTATTTATTTACCCTCTAATAAACCAGATGAAGTTTTAGAGAAAAATTCATTTTATGGGGTGTGATGTAGATTATAACACCGAAGTATTTTGTGAATTTTTTATAATAATTTAATCTTTTTTTATTTTTTTATTTCAGAAAATGTTTAATATTGATTTTATTTTATGAGAAACACAATGTTTGGATTGAGTTATCTATAAAACCATGATAAAATTTCACTACATGAAACACCACATTATATTGTATAAAATGAAACATTATTCTTGGAATTTTTTATACCTATGGTTGAGTTCCATCGACAGCTTGCATTACTCGAAGACCTAGTTTTACTGATCAAAAGTATATATTTAAAATAATATTATTTTATATAGTATGATACAAACTAGATGTAAAATTATTAGTTATGAATATTATCAAATAAATTATAAATATATAAAAAATTAATATTAATTCATTTTTACCATTTCATCTTAAATGAAAATATATATCAATTTGTAATATATTTTTTATTTTGATTCACAAAATGGATTTTTTTATAAAATAATTAACTTAAATAAGTGAATGATATTAAATGAATTATATGTTATATATTCAATAAAATATTTTATATTAAAAAAATATATTTTATAGTAAATAATATAAGAAAAAACCCCATTTTACACCTAATACCATATATTTTTCAAAAGGATAATTTTATCGCATTTTAATGGAGAACCCATTTTAAAAATAAATTCCTAAACATATATAATTTATATTTGTTAAAAATAAATTATTCATTGAAATAGGGATATTAAAATTTACTTTCGTTGTTTGTTTCAATTTTGTTAAGAAATATGATTTTTTATAAATAATGAATTATACATCATTTTATTTCGAAACTACAATTTATATACACTAATTATATCGTTAAATTATTTTATAATTTTATTTGGAAGTGTAATTATATGAACAATAAATACGTAAATCTAATTTAGGTTATCAAATCAATTTCACAACTAAATTAGTCATCATAATATTTTAATCTCTTGAACATTTCACCTTAAAAACAGACATTTTATTTTTTCTGTATGGTTAATTTAATTTTTAAATCTCCAATCATGTGAACTGAATTAGTTCTGATGGCATCCATTTTTTTAATAAAAATATCAATTTTAGTTCATAATATCTATATAATTTTTATTTATAAGATATTATACCGTGGTAAAAAAAATATTTATCATGTTATAGGAAAAAAATTAATAATGTTAAAGTAAAAAGAATAATGTATTAAAATGCTTATAAACTACGTAATTTAATAGTTTTTAAATGTTTTTATAGTTAATAAGAAGCCTAAAATAAATTATTTACCTTCCAAATTGGTTTAATTTTTTTCGACAAAAGTATGGCTTGCTTCAAACATAAAATATTCATTTCTAATCACCTAAACCCACTACTCTTCAAGTATATATTCCACCCCTCAACACCCGATTTCTCCCAAAAATCATTGTATACACATAAATATATTAAAAGAACTCTAATACTATCTCTAAACACTTCATTGTTTCTCTAGCATCACTAAATTACCAAATACTGTTTCCTCATGGGACTCTCAAGGAAGTGATATTAAATAGGTAATTGACTTAAGGAAACTCTTTTAATTTTATTTATTTTTCTATTTTATCATAACCCCCATCATACATTAATTTATGATAAATATATATTCAATTATATAATAGTGTTTTATGTTTCTAATTTAATATCACATATACATTTCATTTCACATAACCACATATTCAAAGAAATAAAAAAATGTCCACGTTATGCCAATAAATATTATATGCGAGTAATGTTTTTGTTCTCATTTACTTAATGAATTAATTGATATTATTGAGAAAATTATTATTAAATAATATTTGAATTTTTATATTATACAATATTTAATATTTCAGTTATAATAATTACTCATAATACAAAATAAAATAAAACTAATTCGTGGTGTGCGGAATAAATAGCCCAACTAAACAAAATGTTTGTAATTATCATTTTATATAATAAATTGTCCTCAGGTAATAAATAAAATGTATATATTGTAAAATGTATTATTATTTATGAAAATTTATAAAATATGTTTATACATATTTTTTTAATCTCAATTTTCAATAATATCGATAATTTTACACAAATGAATTGATCATGATACAATGAAAAAACACATGAAACAATGAGAATAATGAAATATTATTAATTAATGGGTCGTAAAATGTTATAAAATCATCAAATACAGAACTAAAAAAATATTAATTCAATTATTTAATGAGTGAATAACCTTATTTAAACCATTATAAAGGAGGTTTTAACACATTTGAATGAAGTGACACAATAGTTAAGGGAATTTAATAACTCAATTTCCACTCAGAGAGTTTTTATATACATCATTGATTATTTTATTATAATATTATGTGAGGAATACCTCTTTATTATTTATATTTCTACTTACACTTCCTTTTTTTTATGAACTATTCTTACACATATCAAACTATTTATAATCTCATAAATTATTTATATTATCATTTTAAGGGTTAGTCATTTAACTTTTACCTATGTGAGATATATGACTTATTAACCACTAATTTATATTATATTATGTATATATAATTAATATGATATGAAATATCATGAATCTATTGAAATTAATTTTTTCAAAATGAGTTTTTCAATAATTATCAAATTTATTGGTCATATGATTCATAAGATTACAAGTTGTAATCGAATTTCTTATCCCAATTTCAATTCATTGGGTAAAACATATACATATAATTATGTCATTATAATATTATATTTGATATGAATTTTAAAAATATAATGTAGTATTTAACATCTTTTATATGTATTTATAGCAGATACCTATATTATATTGATTTTATTAATTTCTACATCAATGTTTTGTTATTTTAAGGGAATTTCATCTCAATTTTTTATTTCCATGAGATAAATTACTTATTCAACACTGATTATATTTTTTGTTTGTAAAAAACAACCATGAATTTATCTGATTAATTTTATAATTTAATTTATGGGTATTTCCCTATTAATTTTACGATATCTATTTCAAGGGGGTTTACTGTTCAAAAGATTCAAAATGAGTAAAGATGTTTTTCATCAATTTTTTTATTGAGTAAAATATTTTATTATGAACCTATTTTCTTTTTTATTGTTTATATACTTTCATATGGCATGTTATATATGTATTATCATTCAATTAATTATATGGTAAACTTATTTTAATGGTTTTATTTTATAGATATTATGATTCAAATGATTCAGTGTGTTATGATAAAAATTAAAATGTTTGATGAAATATTTTCCTCCATAAATGAATTTATAAAATATATATTTACCTAATTGTGATGGAAAATATTTTCAAAATGATACATTTTCTAAAAATTACTTCTAAAATAGAATGTGTAAATGTAAAAATCGCATTAATTTTTGGTATTGTTTGTATATGCGAATTTACTAGGATATATTTATTATACATGTCCATGTTTCTTTTCTAACATTATAGAATATTTTGACAATACATAAATAATTTATTAATAAAATATTTACCCATGTATGAGTTTTTATTAAATTTTTTAAAAGGAATATTTTATCATTTTACTAATATTATATTTTTTATTATTGAAATATTATTAGATTATTTATTTTTAAAATAAATGTTATGAATGGATATTGAAATTTTCATGATGCTATATTGACATGATGTTACCATTATAATCTTATAAGGTTATATTAAATTAATATGTAGTCTTTTGATGTTCATGGAATTTCAGGTAAATAAAATATTTTCAATAAAAATAAGTATATTTTCCTCATGATTTTTTTTCACCAGTTCTTTAAAATTTATTTTCTATATAAGACAACATTATTTGATGTTAAATATGTTTCACTGTGGATATAAATTAATAAGCCCATTATTATTGTTTCTATGAATGGTTATGTTTATGATAGAATTATATTTATGAAATAATTTTCTTTTCCACGTGTTATTTTATGATTTCATTATCTTTATGAATCTAATTTCATTCCATTTGTTGTGATAATATAATGATTTATGTGTTTTTGGAACACATATGTATGCTTTTAGTATGATATTTCTGGGATCTATATATCCCTCCAATGAATTGGTAACGATTTATGTCTCATTATATAAACATAAAGACCTTGCATTCTATGATGGTTATTTGAGTAAACCATGACTACCATGATAGTATGTGAAGTTAACTCATACTACCAAGTTGCTCGTGTATGCGATTCCTTTAGTACTATGTAAATTGTTATTATATTCCAATGATTTTTCCAATGTTCTATGTTTTCTTCCAATGATTCGCTTCCATGCTTCATGTTCTCTATTTCCTTTTGATTCATGTGTTATGAAAATAAAATATTTATAACATGACTCAGGATATGATATTTTGACATATAGGGTATGACCTATAAATATTATACTAATATTTTCATACCCATATGTTTTAACTAATCTTACATTTCATTCTTGTTTACCCTTACTAATCATCTGATCTCAACTTACTTATGATTTATTTTCCACATGTAGAATAATAATTATTTAAGTATTATTACTAATGGGAACAATCATTTTGGGCGTCAATTATAATATTTGACAACTCTATTGGTTTTTGTTCTACATTTTAAATTGAACTAAACTAATATAGTCATTGGCATTATTTTATGTATTGTATTAATTATTCTGAAAATTTTATTTAATGTTCATCTAATAAATGTGAGGGTCACAATATTCAGAGTCCTATAATAACAATAAAATTATTATATGTATCAATTTTGGATTTATATATGTGATTATATACCCAGGACATAGATGATTTGAGTAATAAAAAATGAACTCTTCTCGAAAGATTGTGCATCAACATATTCAAAGCGAAGCCTACTACATCCAAATCTAAGTTGTCAATTACATTATTTTTCATGAAGGGTTTCAAATACCTTAAAAATTATGAGATTACTATATTAATATACATTAACATGTATCTAATACCTTCTCCAAAGGAATCATAATACACAACATACATCACATCCTCCTATGGTAGTGTCAATACATGAGTACTACTTTGACTTATCCTCTACCCCTCATATGACATATAACACTACATGGCCCATGTAAATAGATTATCATTCACCCTGTGGGTGGTAAAATTGTATATCAATCTAGAAATCCAAGTTAAAAAATCTTCTAGTATCTAATAATCAAATAATAGTTTCCTCATGATCATGATATTGGGTGTCTTGAAAATATGAATAACACCTTCCTTTTTCGGTCCATTATCACTCACATTATTGAGATAAAATATCCCAAAATAGGGGACTATTGAATCCAGAATTTACTCTATGAGTGTTCCTAATAATACTAGTACTCTCATCGAATGTATAGAATATTTATTCACATTTCTCACCCGGTCCTACTAATAATCCAAAGACACGAAGGTTCCAACAAAGAACATAGCTTGAAACTAATCTATAAAGTGTTGAAGGACCCGTTTTACAAGTCTCTCACCACATCCTGATATTCCAACATGCTTAAGGATATTAACATTATCCTATAGTGAACATATTGTAATTAGAATTCCAATTTTGGTAAAACCACCACTAGAACAAGGAGCTGGTGACAACCCATCATGAGGTCAACCTCTAAGAATCACTTTATCCCAATACACATGTTGAAGATGTAGTATATAATAATGGATGGATAATCCTCCGTATGAGTATATATTTTAAAATATTTTCACTCCACAGATCACATAAAAATCTCATCCACAAATTATGATAATAGAACATGTATTCTTAGGTGGATACACTATGTCTTACATTGCCCTGTCTTTCTAGAACCTAAAATACCACAATTATCCATCACAACCCCACCATGTCATATAACATTCTAGAAAAAACATTTGTCCATCCTTGGTGTAATTATATGTAGATTTCACTTCATTGTATGTAGTTAAACTGAGAATATACATTGAAAGAATTTCATTATACCAAACCACCATTTTATGAATTTGAGAGGTCATAACATCCACTACTATATGGGTAAAACTATAAAACTGATAAATATATTGCAGCATCATATCAAAGAGATCATAATACAATTTAAATGGATAAATATTAATCAATGGATGAAAAAATAATAGAAATAATAGAAGTAGTACAACACTCACTCGTATAAATAAACTCATAATGGATGGTAGACAACCAATCCAAATTGAAAATATGTGGAATTTTCCCACTAAAAAAATGAAAATGTTTCATTCCCATATCATTGTTCACATACTATAAGGTCCCTCATTTAGAGTAAATGTGAGGTCGACAATCTACTATATAAGAGAATCTAATACAAGGATTGTGAAAAAGGCCACAATTTGTATCTCTAGTTATCAAACATGGGTGACATCAATAGAATTGTGGATTATTCCACTATGATAAAACTTTAGCTAGATCAGTGGAGATAGAAGACATTCCTCAAACTGCACTCAATCCTCCAAGATTGAATCCCCTTATTTTAAGATCTCATTAATTCCCTTTAACTCCTTCCATTCTAATCCAGGTCCTACTCTAACACCTAAGCACCCCGATCTACACGAAAAAATTAATTAAAAGGGACTTTTCATTCATACCATGAGAATTTCTACATTGGGATGAATTGACTCTCTCTCGTAGTTTTAAATCACATCACACAAATTTGTCTCATTGGGAGAGGTGATCCTCTACCTTACATGACCGAATCAATACTAAAAATATCTATAAAAATTTATTTACTATTTTCCAATGCCATCATGTATTTGTATAAATTTTAGGACAACCATAAAAAGGGGTATTAAATGACCATTTTTTCGAAACCATAGAATCATGTTGGAACCCATCCACGTGAGAAGTTTTTCTAGCTCAAGATGAAACATATGTGATGTATATATCTAAAAACCATGTTGTGAAATCAATATAAGTGTATCATTTATAGATACAACAAAAACTATTTGATTATCTGTGAAGTGATGTAGTTTTGATTGTAATTATACAATCATCATGATCAGCATAAATCGGTAAACTTAGATCACTAAATCAATAAAAATTTTTTTTTGTAATAGTGTATATTTCTTTGAAACCATTACATTCCCCAATACTATAACTCACATAATGTGCTAAGTCTATGGGTAAAATTTACAAATATTGCTGGATCCATCAACTTCTCTATTCATGGATGATATGCTTCATAAAACTATTGAAGGATCTATGTGATGAAAAATTGGTTTCTTAACTTCCCAAATACATTATAGAGGAAAAATATCATAAAGGGTCTTTGAGGTGAGGTATCATCATCCAACTGGTCATCATCATGATACAGTCTTGAAATCATAGTTGACTATCATTATATAGAGAAACCAAAAGTTGTCACGAAAAATGATATATCAAAATGTATATAAATGTATTCAATGAGATTAATCCTTATGTATAGTCAATGAAATCAATACTATACGATGCATGTAACATGAGGTCCCTGAAAACTATTTCCTACTAGATATTGTTGAAAATTCAGTAGTTATAGTCCTAGTGAATGGATATGTCAGCAACTATGCCAATGTTGGGTTATATATATTGAAATATTCACTCTATACACATTGAAAGTGATTCCCTAAATTCAAAATAAATACTCATAATTGGAAAAAAAATTCTAAACACTGTCATGAGGTCAATACACCTTAGATACCACCGTATAATGAGCCAACCAACCAAGACCCACATAGACGGGGGATGGTTATATCCCCACAACCCAAAGATCTCCTCCAATGGTTCATGGGTATCTAAATGAGTCGAGAATGAATAACTAAAATTTTATGCCATTATCTATTATAACTATATATATGCACCCAATAATCTCCATGAAATGCGATAAAACAGTAAAACTTAATGACTGTGACATCTACAAATGAATCATGAATGTATTTAAAAAAATGGAGTACAACAAAGTACAATGAAATACAACCAATTTTGTAAGGGTGAAATTTAAATGCCTAATAAGAAATGATTTGCCAACATAACTAGAAATATAAATAATTAAAGTTGAGTGAATCTTCCACAAGATCTCAATGTCAGACCATCATACATTGTCATTTCATTTGGGTATTGCTATTCTTGACCATTATCACCATTGATATGTATTTAATATTCATTAAAAATGACATGTGTGTGGAAATCCCTAGAACGGTTCTGTTTATACATACATAGTAGGATTCCCCAAAACCAAATGTGAGTGATAAATATGTGAATGAATTTTTAGATCAACACATGGAAAAGAGGAAAATAAACCCATATATTAAAATATATATGTAAATATTATCATAATTAAACCCAAATGATATAGAAACAAGATCTTTATATCACATCCTAGCCAAATGATGAATAAGATTTTATATCGGTAATTATGTCACTGATTCCTAGCATCAAATGAAAAAACACAAAAAGTAGAGTGGCTGGGTTCACACCTCACAACTATGCTCCACAACCAATGGATCAGACATATCTTCTAGACGACTCGCACCCCACCAGATTTTGAATATATGGTTATACCACTCAGTATATAGAACACTCACATATTAAAGTAAGGGTAGTACTAAACATTACCATATAAAAAAAATGGGGGAACCAGATCCTTGGTGTGATAGGTTACTACTGATCATGATGTTTCCCATACATTCTGAACAAACCCACACCACTAGTGTGACATTGGTGTAATGACTATAAAAATTTATGCGATATAATGGGGAACATGTGCCTTTGTGCAATATGATAGTACTGACCCCCACATATCTTTGATAGAGTGGAAAACCCATTCCTTGGTTTGTTATGTGAGTATTTAAACCATATTCAATATGATGATCTCTCCTTATCATTTCCATCATCAATCGTCACAGTGAATGTTATTATGCTCAGAATATCTCACCTCGTATATCAAAATAATTTATGAAGGTTAAAATCATGCTATTTATAGGAAAACACACAATACATGTCACATGTGGGCCACAATATGAGTCAAAAAATAGGATATATGATAGATATATTTTTATCAAAGGGTTAAATGACACGTAAAGGGGCCACATGGTGTGTAGAATCTCTCTGAAACGTATCTGTTTTCCTCAATAGACAATAATTCAAGTCCATGTTGGAATACATGACACGTATCTGCCATCCATGGAATACCCATGTGATCTTAATAGTGAACTTGTTCATTGGTTCATAATCATATAATTTTCCATGTACATGGCCATGCTCGACTGCTATCCCATGCTCATATACTTATAGATTACACAACATGTCATACCACATGGGTTCCACAGTTTGATCCTTTCAGACGATGGTTTTTCTACTTAGGGAGGTTCACATGATGTAATGGAATAGGCACAAGATCTGTGATCGTTATCTATATTGAAAATCCTATCATCCATGGATTAGAAGGAATATAGTATGTGTTTTGATGAACTGTGTTCCATGTAAAATTTATTTTCATTGAATCTAGACAATTTTAATGCATATTTTTAATCCATCATCACTATCTAGGATCATTAATAAAGACCACCTGATACTGGCTGGATCTTTATCCATTCAACAGTTCAACCCAATTATGGCTTGAAATCAAGAAATATTCTTTCTCATGAATATCACACACAACTCAAAACCATCTTATAATAGATCACATCCCCACATTGGATCCAATATACATATAAAATCACTTATAACATATGATTCCTACATATCCAACTTTGATTTTTTAATCGAGAACACTTTTGTGCTATATATGAGAATCTAGGGGTTCAATATTACTCAAAACCACCCTGTAAAAGTCATATCACAACCTTATAGTGTTATTGTTATGAAAATGATGGATGGATTGGGATAAATCTAATAAAATAGTGAATCTATCCTTATCCAAGAATTCAGGGTTTATAATCATATATCAAATATTACAATGGGATATTACTTGTGGAACAATGTAAGAATTCATGCCCAATATTTATATCAAATGGGTGAAATTACACAATTTATGATACCTACCTTAATAAAGTATTGATTTTTGGTGAATAACTCAATCCATAGTGATGTGGGGGGTATCTCTTCACTCACATCCTACCAATCCAAAATGATCCAGTTTCTTATGATACTTCGATGTGATTCACAAATGTATAATGTTGAATATCCCCCTCTTAAATATCACATGGTATTGAGGATTACCATGTTGTAACAATATAATGGTTTATAAATAGATTAAATCAAGTATTTTGAGAAATTAATAATGAAATAAATTATTTAATTAATAAATTTTTATTAAATGAACAGCAACGACCCACTTATCCTAATGTTTAGTGCTGACCAACTTCAGGTCATTCCTTAGGTAAACCACACATTGTATACCCAACATAGATCTAGTATTTTATAATAGATAATTCTATTTTCATTTATTCCATATTTATAAGATAACTAAAAACATACTGATATTAATACCGTTAATAATTTTATTATATAAATTTTGATGTGACTGAGCATTGGAATTCGACTCCTTCTTAGATCCTAGATCCAAATGTGTTATTTTAATGGTTTCAATTACATAAAAGAAAGAAAAAAATTCAGTAAATTATGTTACATAATAAATCTAGATGACTTATTATAACTATCATATATTGTTAAATACCACGAACCATTTTAAATATAATATATGGTACTTCCCATAATGGAATTGAATTAGGTAACTTAAGGGTGACCTTAAATAAATTTTAGTTTATATAATACTTACATCTATCAAATGACTTATAATGAATAAATATTTATTTTTAAAACAAAAAATTATTTATTTCAAAAAATAATTCATTTTACATTTCAAAATTTATTACAAATTTCAATTTTATACCATTTATATTTTCATGGATTTCAACAAACACCTATGAATAAATGGCGTAATTGAAGGGCATGTTATCGAATAAATAACTCAAAAATCAAGTGAATGATAGAAAAAATATCATGACTTACAAGTAACCTATAATTTAAAAGATATATATTTTATTGTAATTCCACCAAATGAGATGGGTGTTATACTATAAAGAGGAAAATAATTTTCATTTTAAAAATGTAATCCCTGGTATATATAATATGTGTAAAAAACATTCAATCATTTCTTTAAATTATAAAAAATATTGTGAATTAATTAATGAAAAAATGGTATCTATATCACAAGAATAGCCATAGATTCACACAGTTGGAAATGAAAACTTTCAAACCAATCCCCAAAAATCCCTTCAAATAAATAAACCACAATTATATATATAATATATCCAATGAACATAGTCATTACAAATAAATAAAAAATAATATATAAAATAAAACTAGATTTATAACCATCTTAAATTAAATAAGTAAAATATCCATATATATCAAAAACTAATATCTTTGTAAAAAATCGTTTCCTCCCAAGAAACTGAAAAACCCTAGAAAAATTCATACCATAATCTTCTTCCAATATAATGATGAATAATGAAAGGAAACTAACATATAAAATCTTCAATGATTTTTAAATGGAATAATATATATGATAAAATGTGAATTTCACACTTTTCTGATAGACATAAATCAAAAATCAATACCTATCCCAAATATAATTAGAAAAGGATGGGGAATAGGAAATATAAGTGTAATGGGAAATATAACCTTTGATTTTTAGAAGGAGACCCATGAATCTTCCCTTGGTTAATTAACATGTGGGGGTGGGGGATGAGAACCATGTTTTTAAATATGAAGGATCCATTTCTATGGAATACAATGGAAATATAGGTGGATAATAGAAAGGGGAAAAATATGTAATGGTAATGAAAGAAAATTACCTTCCTAAAAGAAATACCACAATAAAGAACTAGGTACCTAGTCCAGGGATATCGTTGATTCTAACTAGGACAATGGGTAAATGGTAAAAAATATAGGTGATTAATATAGGTGTAAGTGTATATTTGTATACTAAAGAAAATAAACTCAAGCATCTCATTGACCCTCATCCAAAAAACCTAATAATTCATCCTCCAATACCTGGTAAAATTATTTTAGACCCCATTCAATAATTATGCCTTCTACAAAAATTGAAACTTCAAACAAACCAACACATTAACTATTCTTAATTCAACTAGATGAATTTAAATCACTATATGTATGAAATATACCATTAAACATTCACAAAATATAACATATCATCCCTAATAATTATAGAAATAAATACATCTGTTAGTAAATTATTTAACTCATACATAAATCCCTAAAAAGTAATGTTCATGACAGAAATATCCATCACAATTCCAAAGAAAATAAAATTATGTTCCTTAAATCAAAAAACCATGGCTATATCACCTTTAAATAGACACAAAACACCCTGAATCATATATCATATTATTCGTCCGATTTTTATTCACACATCTCATATTAGTTCACAATAATCAAAAACCTAATAAAATTCATAACAATAATCAATAAAACCATAAAATTAAAAAAATTAACAAAAAAAAATATAACATACTCCGAAATATGATTCAAATTTCTAAGAAAAAAATTCCACATAAATATTTATTATACCAATCCAAAAACTAGTTCCATTCCATGAATCCAACACACAAAATCTAAAAAAAACAATAATCTATCCAACATGACATACAACTTGTATATTATGTATTATTATTATATATATTTAAATATAATAAAAAAGTATAAAAACAATTACTAAATTACCCAACATAAAACAATATTGGGGTTATTTAAACCAAAAATTCAATGATTTTTATTTCATTTAAATTTATGTATACTTTTCTTCCAATTGTACAGTGATCTATTCGTTATTTGAAAAACAACATACTATTTTATTAAAAAAAACCAAATTTAACATACCCAAGCATTTAAAATCATATATTTTAATCTATCACATTGAAAAAAAATTTAATTTATAAGAAAATATCTATAAATTTTATAAAATAGTGATTCATAAGCTAAATTCATATTAAATTTAAAATCCATTTAAAGAAAATATGAATTACATTTCCTAATCTAATTTTTATTTAATTTCAAAAATAAATGTTTAAATTTTAGTACCCATTTTATGATTTCCAAAAATAGGTAAATATAAGTATATTTCTCACTATACACAATTGTATTTAATAATATAATAATAAAATGACGTTTTTAAAATACAATGTTTTTCACTAAAATAATAAATAATAATTAATACTTTTATTAGAAACATGAAGAATTTATTAAAATATACCACCATAAAAAAAATTTAAATTTAAAAAAATTAATTTAATTTGTATAACATATCCTTATAATTTTACCACATTCAACCAGTTTCACTCTTCCTTCTCATAGCTACTAAATCCAGATCACAAGGATTCAAATTTTTTATAGGCCTTATGAATTAACTAATTTATTTATTTTGTATATCAAAACAAATTTTAGATAAATTTATTTTTTAAAAATAAAAATACATATAAATTAATATACATATTCTTTATTTGGAATCACATGCTCATAAATATAAAACAAACATATAAACCAATACGTAACTCAAAAAAGACATTTTCTAAAGAAAATTCAGTTACAAAGTTATAATGTAAATTCAATCTAAAAATACTAGAATTATTAATAGGTAACGCCAATAAAGTTTAATGTAATATAGTCAGTGAAAAACTATATGTTAGATCAGGAAAAATAATCAGTAATAAAAATAAAAATAGGAATCATGGTTCATTCAATGAAATCCAAATATAAACAGAAGATAAAGACATACTTGATAAAATAAAGTATTAAACACTGATGAATATCTACAAAATAAAAAAATTATTATCTCAATCAAATGAAACAAATTAATTATTCATAATAACATAGAAAACGCCAATATATATATATATAAATATAAATATTACAAATAATTTAATTAATACAAACAAAAATTGGTTCCAACTATAGTTTAAAAACCACACACATGCTTTATTTATGAATTGAAATACTTTGTGTTCCAAGAAACTGATTCATCATAAAATTCATTATCCATAAATAGAGGATGCATCCATGTAGAGTCCAAAACTCTCATCTTGTGTTATAAATGATTCTTCCTAAGGCATTAAAGTGATATCCTCACATAATCAAAATGTTCCTACTTATTACCAAAAAATCCCAAGGTAAAATGATCTTCGACCATAAAGAGATTTACAATTCTTATTTATGGGTTGCATAATAGGTCATGAAAGTCCATTATCATGTCTAAACATCAAAATTCATGATCCCATAAAACCTAAAAATTTTATATTGATGCATCTTTGTTATGTATATGTCTTGGATATCTATGTAGAACCTTAATCACATAAGTTATTATACCAAGGGGACCCCCTTGATCGCTTATGGTCAACGATGAGCTCTAGGGGTGTTAATAAATATTTGGGATTGAATTATAGCATTTTTTATAGAGATATAATTCATAGAATGATTCTACAAGAAATAAATAATTACTCATCCATATAAAGATTATTCCAAAACAAATAATGGAATAACATAAAAAACAAAAAAACTTGTAATAATATAATATAAATTATATATTCCTTACATAAATTAAGGAATACATCTTTCATAATAATATATAATAATATGATGAAAAAATAAAAGACATCTTCCCATTCTAAATAATTGATGAGACACAGAAGAGAAAATAATGAATATACAATCATCTAAATAGGACCTAAAACCATCATTAACTAAGAGGTCAATATCATACCTTATATGAGTTAAATATTTAAAATTATTCTAAATATTTCCAAAAACAACTAGATTACACACATATACCTATAAATATAAATATAGGGGTTTCATGTTCATCAATTTGTAAATGTAGTGAATAAAAATGTAAATCTTGTTAGGGTTCCACGAATAGAGACTCAATATTTCAGTGATATAACATGTAAAGGTTCAATAATGTCTATAAATTGATGTAAATATATATGAAAATAGTTTTTTAATTTATAAAAAACACATAAAAATAATATATTATTGGTATATTTAAAGATGTAAAAAAAATTAAAAAACACCATATAATAGGAGGTTATACACCCAAACATGCTTGATTTTATCGGCTTCAACAGAGCGTGGTATGGATTTCGAGATCGAGGTAGTGAAATATTATGGAATGTTCCAATTAGGATAGGGGTAAGAAATTCTTATATCATACACAAAAAAGATAAAATAACAGTGTTGGGGCCTATTCTAGCCCTATGGATATGTGAATCTGTATATAAATTCAGAGCCTTTTACCACCCCATGGGTTAAGTGAAAGAGTATAAATAGTTATGGTACCCAAATATCTCATGTAATATGGAATTATATTAATACAATTGGGGATAGAAAATACATTAAAGCATTCTTAATAGTAAACTAACCCCACATGTCCCTTGTAGTACCTTTCTAACTTCGCATCTGACTACGTCCATTAACCATTGGAGTTATTTATCATTATAAGGATATTGTTCACATAATACCAGTTTTTTTTATTCCTCACTCACACACACCATTTGACACATCATTGGAGTTTAATCATCTTGAAATTACTCTAATACAATCACTTTTAATAGTGATTTTATTGACATAAATGATTCTGAAATATGGTAAAACAATTTGATGGGGGTTTTAATATTTTTATATTTTAGGTATCCCTTTTACTATATTGATACACTATCATACCACTAAATAATGTTTTAATTATTATTGACTCTACACCACAAACCATTGGAGTGACACAGAACTTTTGGATGGGTATTATCTCTAATAAAAATTTTACTACCAGTGAAAGAGTGATTCACAAATAATAAATTTTACATCTAATTTCCACAATGTTCACCATTATTATATGGATCATATTTTATATAAAATATATAGTTAATAATAATTTTTTTGAGTTTTTTACTGATTATAAAACTCCATGAAATTTTCATTAGGTGGGTGTGAGTGAAAAAAGAGTACTAGAAGAATACGTGTCGGAGTATGGGTAATATCCATAGTATGATTTATGAACCAATAGGTAATATACTAAGTACATTCCCCACAGAACAAAAAGTGTTCTTTTAGTGTGTTTTCATTTACTCACAAACACCATATGAAACTTCTTATATGGTTACTCATCCTAAAAATTCACAATGCTAAGAATATTTAATTCTGCAGTTATTATCTGATAGAATCTTGAAAATAATGTAGTAAATTACTGACATGTGTAGTGACTTTTAAACTTTTAATTATCGTATTTACATGCTTGTTTCACTCTCCACCATTTAATTAACATCATCCTCATTGTGGACCCTACACATAAATCCCTGGCTACGCCACGACACTTTTGGATGGGTATTGGATTTGAGATCATTTTTGCAAACAAAACACTTGATTCCTTGAAATTATGAAACTGGCCCAATAGTTTATAAATTATTACATGGGTTACCTTACATGCCCACAATTGGATACTACCCTCAAGGATCACTTACTAGACAAATGAAAATTCACATGGGCCAAAAAATTATTTTATTTTTCTATTTCCACACTCACACACAGCACATGAAACATCCTAGGAGGTCTCCCATTTTGATACTACTCTTATTAAAGAATTATTAACTATGGAGTTCTACAAAACATTCCATTTCAGTGAAGGTTCACTAAATTAACATGGGTCATTAAATTTTGTCATTTAATTACCACTTTTCTAGGGGTGTTATAAGTGATATAAAGACATCAAATGAGGTGGAAAATGATTCATTGTAGTGTATCTCACTTGGTGAACATAAAGAGACAATGGTTTCAATGTATGGTATAAATGTTTTTTAGTTTTGGTTGATTCAAAATGTAATAATTCAAAAGTATGGGAATTATTTTATAAAAAATTACATTCAATAAATCATTTATGTCTTATTTTATAAATCAACTCACTAAAGAAGATATAAAAAAGGATATTGATATAGTTATATATGAAATAAATATCTATCACTCATTACAGAAATATGAATTACCACAAAATGTAGTTTTTGAAAAAAATAACAAATAGATGTAAAAGGAATAGAATTTAATTAAAATGAAATATCTAAAATGAAAATTTTCATAACAATGTTTTCAATAAAACCAAAACTACTGTATAAATTTCATTCAAACATATGTAGTATTTCAAGTATCAATGTTTGAGACGTATTAAACCATTTTCATTGTCATGATAAATAACCTCCTTCCACCATCACCACCAAATCTCCACATTGCAACTAATAACAGTATTATCCATTGTTTAAGAGTGGTTTATTCACTTATATATCATGAATATTTAATTGGAAATAGGTTTTAAATATTATATAATATAGTTTGAAATCATGTTTGGTAAATTAATATTAATTTAATAAATAAATAATTTTTCAAAATATAATATACAATATTTAATTTTATCTCTATCTGCCAAATCCTAAAAAACCAATAACACTATAAAATATCATATTAATAACCCCTATATAATATTATATCATATAGAAACCCATGGAAATATATGTATCTCAGAACATATTGAATTATCATATAACTATACACATGGAAATAAATAAACTCCGGACATCTTAAATTTTATCTAGGGAAAACATTGGGCATTACCAACAACTAGTCATATATCTGAAAAAAGAAGAATATATATCATGTATAAATTATATAATAATAGTAATTTAACATCAGTAATAGTATCTCAAAAAAATAATTCCAGGTAATTAAAAATTGATATAAAATTTTATTCAAATATCTCAAACAAATTTTATTTTCCAAAAAACAATAATAAAATTTATATCTTATGA
The DNA here is from genome assembly GCA_963277665.1 of Viscum album. Taxonomy (NCBI): domain Eukaryota; kingdom Viridiplantae; phylum Streptophyta; class Magnoliopsida; order Santalales; family Viscaceae; genus Viscum; species Viscum album. The sequence goes on along the minus strand of OY728148.1, from coordinate 384,882,679 downwards.
AATTTTTGAAACACTGAAATCGGGAAATAATCCTTATAATTATAACATTGAAATCACCGTAAAAAGATTTATTCATTTAAAACCATATAACACCATAAATTCAAAATTCAATTCAGAAGATGATATTTTTCCTATTTTCAGAAAAATTAGAGAATAATTAATCCTCTTCCAAATCACCATTTATGCTAAAGAATCGATTACTATCATTTTTTGTTGAAATGAATCCTCAATTACCACCAACTAAGTGTTTCAAAGATAAATTAACATATCTCATCATAATGATGCACACATTGAAATTAATCAAATCTAAAATAGTTCCAATCCAACAAAATGGTTTTAAATTAATACCTCATTCAAATAGAAAATTATAATTCGGGAAAAAATATAAAATAAACCACGTATAAAAATTATATGAAAAACCTAAATTTAAAAATATTAAACTAAATTGAGTAACCTTATGTATTACCTCTATCTCATCATCAAAAATCCAACACACTATACAGGTCATAATTTAGTGGATATTTATTTTGTTTAGATAGTTTGGAAGGTATAGGTAGTGTTACAGCCCATGTAAATACATAATATGACATGTTAATATTTATTATTATTTGTGACTATAATATTAATTTAAAATTTACAGGGATTCTTTTTTTTTGATGGACTTACCAACATTCAAAAATGGGTTTTCCAAAATCTAATGTTTCACGCAATTCTGAGTCACACCTTTAAATAATAATGTTATATTATTATTTTAAATAGTGGGTATCGCCTATCTATTTTATTGTAGATAAATAAAATTAACTAAAAATATTATGATTAAACATGTTCGATAAATTATTTTACATTTATTCAATTAAATTTAGAGGCTTACTATGAGAATGAATCCAATTTTAATTATAAATAATTTAATATTTTTAAAACGTAGGTTTACAAAATTTGATGGAAAAACTATTTAAATCTAATTTTTTCTCTATTATATGGTCCTTTTTACAATATAGTCATTTATTTTCATAGTAGGGAATCGAAATTTACTTTATGGAAACTTTTTTTATTTTTCAAAAAATGATTAAATTTTAATGAATATTGAAAAATACCGCATTTTAAGTCAAAAATGACTTTTTATATAATTTATTTATATGATTGGATTTTTTTAATTTGTTTTAATGTGTAAGTAGATTATATTTATTCATTTAATCCATTGTTTATAATTATAAGTAATTACACTTTGAAATTGGACATAAACACATCTCAATATTTTGGTAGTTTTTACCTGTTATGAAAATGTTTTTAATTTTTGACAATGGGAATTAATTTTACATCAATTTCTGCAACATCTATTTTTTTATTGTGGTAATATGGAATTAATATATGGAATTAGGAGGTCTATATTTTGTATATAGGCTGATTTTATTTTTAGAAATTATGAATATTAATTTCAGAAAATATTTTCATTACCATGGTTAAAGGGAAATTCCAGTAAATAAGTGTAAAAAATAATATTATTATAATAAAATTTTTACTAAAATATGTCCTAACCATATTTTAAGAAATTTGTCCGACCATGGGTATCATTTCTGTGATTTTGGGACCCCACAGAGCCACTTTTCTGTGAAAATGACATTTAATAACTTTAATATAATGTTAAGGAAAATATACCCTAAACATGTAATTTTTATTAAAACAATTTTTATAAAGGGTTATATATATTATCATTTCAACTATTAGTAGTCATTATAAATATAAAAATCTTTCCTACATCATGGTGTTTTATTGTAAATTTTCAACCTCAGTAAATAAATATATTTATGACCCAATGATGATGCATTGATTAACATATTAATGTATGATTTAAAGATGGATTTGATTTTTTCTATTTGATTAAATGATATTTTTTCCAATTAATTGTCACAAACCATCCCCTAGAGCCTGGGTCATGACTTCCCCAAGCCTGCCTTCCAAATTCCAGGGGTTGATGACTAGCATCGGAAAGGAATATCCCTATAATGAGGATGAATTTACTTTAAACCTATACCAACACTCAATCCACAAATGTAAAATAGAAACCATGATGTAATCTGATGTAGAAAAAATTGTACTAAATGTAACAGGGCGAAAATACAAGACCAACTGAAAAGTAAAATCACAACTAAAATGGAAAAAACAGCTCCTGGATCCTCCACCGGGGTTCCAATATGAAGGGTGGGAAAAAATCACGATCAATAATAACTATGGAATGCTATGTAAAAATATCCACCTCTGAGGACCTTATAGTCCTTTCTCCCTCAGCCTCGATCAAAACTCTTTGTCATATGTACAAGTCACATGAAGCTGTGGGTGTATCCCATGCATTGATAAGTATAATAAAACTCCGTAGGGATTTGAGACACCAAAAGGTCTCTCAGAGTCCCACAATGGAAAATAACACAAATATAGATATCAATCACAATGTATGAAGTAGTTATCAACTCAACATAGCTATATGACTAAACATATACCAACGTTATAAAAAGATAGATGTCTCATTATTGAGGAAACATATGATTCCAAATTTTATGCCATTACACAAATTATATACAAAACAATAACACCACAAAGGTAACCCCATGAAGGTTATATTACCTCAAAGGTAACACCCCAAAGGTAACATGACGAAGGCAGATGTACTACAAAGGTTACACCTTGAATGTAAGTGTACAACAAAGGTAACACCATTAAGGTAACCCCACTAAGGTAACACCACGATGGTAAAACTACCATAAAGGTAACACCATGATGGTAAAAGACTCAGCTCACACTAGGTATATAAATTATTTACAGTAGTACAGATGATATCCTGTAAACCAAATAATCTTATTTTGTAGAGAGTCTCTGCTGCTGACCTACCCAGGATCGATAGATACCGACCGAAACAGGATCTCTAAAAACTGACCAAATGTTATTGAACGATACTAACTGAAATAGTATCACTAAGTGTTGATCCACATAGGATCGATAGAAGAATACCCCCATAGGAACGATTTACTTTCATCATGTTACAACTAGCCACTAGATTCCCTCACATTATATTCTTGATTCCATGAGGATATGTTAATGAAGAAATCTATCACAACTCAGACACCATGATTTTCTACAATGAAGTATCTCAAAGAAATTCCATGTTTTAAGGTTTCCAATGCCACAGACGGCGCGTCAATCAGACACTTTGTATGTGACTTATAAGTGTTTTACTACTGTAGGACCTCTTGGATTTGGGTTTTATCCAACATGGATGTACTAAAACATTCTACAAAACTCAATTTGTGTATTCCAAAATTACATCCTTGCTCCAAGTATCCTAGCACTGCAACAGTTTGTCAAACAGACTTCATGTTAGGATGGGCTGGGGACCGTACCGGCCCACCTAGAAGGTGCGACCTGCTAGTCTGGTGCGGCCCGACCCATAGAGGGTGCATCCCAATGGGATCGTGCAGTCCATCATACTGAGGGTGTGATCCACTGGAGGTGCGGGCAGTACGATCGGGACCCTCCCTAGTATGCACGAGGGTGGGGGGAGTGGACCCCCAATTCTGCATAATGTCTTTAGATGTTTGGTTTGAGTGACAGTGCTATGGGGCGCCGCCTAGTTTTCCTTGGGACCCACAGGAAGCAGGTCCCTGATTTCGCGGTGTTAGAGCTACAACCAGCCTCTCTGATGGCTTGTTGTTGCATGCCTCTCTGGCGGCGTACCATGGAACGCCTCTCCCTTAGTGTGTCATTGTGCATCAATATTCTCCCATCGTCTGACCAGTGCTGAATTCTATATGCATATTTCGCGACTAAAGAGTCATGGCCACCTTCTCTAGTGGGGCATGCGCGCCGCCTCTTCCTCCTCGGCCTACCCAAGATGGCCGCCGCATCCACCGGCAGTGACTTCGGATACATCCTTCTTCATCGGCAGTGGGCGATGGAATGCCCCATATCCTCCTTATTTGGTCATTGCTGGCCACCGTCGTCACCCTCTGATGTCGGTCGATGGATCTGTTCTGCCGGTTTTGCACTAGTGGTCTTTCGTGGATCACCAGGTGATCTCTTGTGGCCCAATTTTCAATCAGACGGTTCCAACGGCTCCCCAGGATGCCCTCATCATAGCTAAACTCACCATTCTGAGTATAGTCAAACCTGAATAAATTTATCTTGAAGAACACATAAAATCTCAAAAAAAAAAGGAGAAGGGTTTGGGTGTTATACATTTGGCCATGTCCTTCTGCGTTACCTTCAAAGGAAGATGGCAGTATAATGATTCAAAAATTCTTGAAATCAGACTAGTAAATAAACCCTACCTTAAGATCATTGGAGAAAAATAACCTTTGAGGAAGACTCAGTGTTCATAGGTTCATGATTTGGTGGCCCACATTACTGGTCACTGGAACTGGTTCCATCATCCATGTGGATTGTTTTTCGGTACATTGGTATAGCCTCATCACTTGGTGAAGTTATGCCATACTATACCCCGATCTCCATATAAATATGAGAGGGGTGGAGAGTAACGCCATTGGGAATTTATGAAGATAATTTAAGAATTAACCTTCTTGATTTGTAATGTACGGTTACAAAAATTGAGCATCCAATCCAATCAATGGCTTGACATGTCATTGGTCCCACCACGACCTATTGACTATTGGAGGAAAAGAAAAAAGAATCAAAATAACATTGTTATTTTATTATTCCTTTACAATTGAAAAATATATCTTTTTATCGTGGCCTACTGCATTTGATGTAAATCCTACCTTATGAAAATCTCAGCACTGTGGATTCAATGGTACACTCATATTTTAAATCCTAGAAACAGTTAAAAAATAGAAAATTCCGCTCACGTATTTACATAACATACCTTAAAAACATTCAGAAATTCATTCCGGGAACATCAAGCCGTAGAATAACACACCATCAATTTTCGGAGACACTTAATAAATCCATTTAATTAAAAACATTACATCAAAAAATCCAAGTCTTTAAAATGAAAAAGAACTTATAGATTTTTATAAATACATGATATGAATATTATATAAATTGACATACATATGTTTAAAAAAATACTATTTTATTAAATGATATAATAGTCTGGAAAAAATAATATTTGGAAAAATTAGATCGATATTGTTCAAAATGACATTAATGAAACACTGGAGGTTCTGTTATCATTTTATAGAAACTATATTAACAATATAGTTTCAATTTAAAAGAAGACATGGTAAATGATACATTTGATAACTAAGGGTTAGTGATAAAATATAATGTTAATTGTATGACCTAAACATATCTAAAACCCATTGGATGAAAATATTTAGACCCATACTCTACTAAAATACTAAATATATAACTTTTTTGTTATTAGAAATCCTATATCAATTAATAATAATATATTATTTCAAAAGATTCCTAAAGTGGCCCTCATCCCTCTTATAAATGGACACCACCTCTAACCCATTACTCACATGTCTCAAGCCCCTAAGATAGTCCAAAATAATTCCTAATATTCTCCCAAAATTCCATCAATTCTCCTAGATTTCATCCCCTTGGAATGCAGGAATTCAGCAAATCCCTTTCTCTCAAATCAAATGAAGTTACCCGATTTGAGGTAACATCTTCTCTCAAGATCTGTTCAATTATTTTCCTTCTCCTCTCACTATGATCTAATTATTCCTTGTTTATATAACAATTCATATATATTCACTACACTATTTTGATTTTATGTGATGTATTTTCACTAAACTTACACAAATAACCAAATAATGGATTTAGAACATATTGTTTCTATGGATGACGTACTACTGCCTCGCGAAACAATTATTATTCAATTATATCCTAATGTCTCTCATAGTATCAATTATGAAGGAACTAAATTTATATATTATATATATAATATTTATTTTGTCTATATTCTTCTGTAATTTTAATTACACCATACCTTTATGTATTACATTATGTTTAAATACAATAAATTCATTTGAGGATGCACAGTCTACCGCCCCCTCAAAGTGAGATGAGTCATTCATGTCATACATTGAATGTATAAAGGACGACCATAATGAAATTTTGTAATATATATATATAATATGATATTATATTTTAATTATAACATACCATCATATCATTTAGTTTTCATACCATTACCATGAAAGTAGGGGTAAACCCCTTAATTAAAAAAGAAAAACCACACAGACCCCTTTTTTGGGAAGAGGGGGAACCCAATAGAAACGGAACATTCAAGGCACAAAAGCCATCAAATAAAATGACCCAAAGGCCTTCATGGCATATCCCTGTGAGATAAATCCCATTACAAAACCTATGAAGCACAATGAATCAACCTACAAATGTGAAAGCCTTCTAGCATCCACCGGCCCCACCCCGGTCGAACCGCCATCATCCAACAGGAGCCACCACTGCAACCAGATGAGAACATGCCCCACACCGCTGATCTGACCATATCCAGTTTTCGAGATACCACTATCCCAAAGCCCATCAGATCCATCACCGCAGAGCCACACCCCTGCATCAGAACCTTAGATCTGATACCCGAGAGGATCTTGTGTCGTGGTCAACCCTGCTACAGCCAAAAGCCTCGCCAACGATGACCGCAACATGCCATGATGACTACCAATACCATAAGTGTCAGACCCCTCTGGCGAGTAGGGACCCTGAACCAATATATGATCAATATTATGGTGATTGAAAGGAAAAATTACACCAATGACTCTGCTGAAATCTGGAAGTCGAGAAACCCCTGTCACCACCACTGACGACACGACGCCAAGCCAAGAAACGCCTTTGCCGCCGCTGTGACGTTGTCACCCAAAGGCCTAGACTGATTTTAGAAACACAAAGCCGTCATGCAGAACGCATCTCACCACCGCAAATCCACAACCTCATCTGCTCACCAGAGTGCCATGACCGAACCAGAGACTCGAAGAACCGGAAGCCAGATACAACCAGATCTACTCTCCATAGACTGCGTCATCCCGATCCACGACACCCTCCAAATCCCTGCGCTCCAACACGTCAACACTCGAGGACCACTAACAAAGATCTTTCATGCCATGCTGTGGTAAAATACGACCAGATCTGGACAGATCTGGACTAGATTAGCCTTGGACGGTGAAAAAAAACCAATCCATCGTGCCACATGCTGAGGAAGCTAAAGAAACCAACGCTGCTCCACCACTGATCTTCATCACCAAGGTCGATGCCCCAACACTGCTAGAGAACCCGCACACACAGAAACCCTAACGGCCTAGGGAGCTATCGACTGATGCTGAGATCCCCCTCCTCAATTTTCATTGTTTCCATTACTTTAAAAAAAATGAAATGAAAGTAGTGTTCCAGCGTATGTATGGCTTACCATCTCCATGAACAAAGCATTTAATTTCATATGTCAAAATAGTATAGACTATTATCAATACATATATAAATTGTATATATGATATACATGATATTTATGTCAGGAATATCATTCTAGAGAAAAAGTAATTTTGACAACATTGACAATTTGTAATTATAACATGTTAATTTTGCATTCAAATACACAATATCAACAGAAAGACTGATATTAACATAACTAATTAAATAATTTTTTAATGTGGTAATATGTGATATAAACGGAATAATAAACATGAAAAATGTTGCTATGAAATTATAAATTAACCTTTGTTTATTGTTCAGGTTATTAAAGAACGAACTAATCAATCCAGACATGAGGTAAGGGACATAGTCTCAATCTTCGTTCATTGAGGCATATTTTTATAATATACACCTCATCCTTTTCCACTGTGTATAATAAACCCCAATTAATTTTACTTTCATTCAATGTTAATCTTTTATCTATGAAGTTCCTTACTAAATAAAAAATGGAATAATTTTAACTTATGAGGCGATAATAACCTCTCCACTACATCAATCGTTATTTAGATTCCTCTAAACCCCTTAATGCTTTTATAATGGAAAATAAATCTATTATTCAATTTTCGGTGTTTTGGTATTGAAATTGGCTTTATAATTATATTTAATATTTAAATATATTGAAATTATTTCTTGTGATTTCAAATGATATGTCAATAGTGAAATGTTGTTATTTTAAATAGTTTATGTTTTATGATTATATAATGATACATTGAAATTTAACAAGTTGCTACATGATAATCCAATAATGGGTGCTTAAATGATAAACCAAATAACAGTTTTTTCTCTAATAAACAATGATGGGTGGTTACGTTATAACCTCAAAAGTATTGGGTATGGAAGTCGACTGTATGGCTATTCTATTTAGTGATATGTGTTGAAGTCGACTGTATGGTTATTCCAATTAAGTATGTTTATGTCCAAAGTTATCATTATATGTTATATGTTTTTTTTCTATTGTATTTCTTGTAGTATTTCAATTACACAAATGAATACAAATCAAATTAATTTCAGTGAGGTGTTTTTGCTAATTCTTTAAGGTGGAAATTATTTATTTATGATAATGTATTCATGGTTTACATGTTGTTTTAAAAACCAACAGTTTTCCATAATAATGAATCACATAATGAGCTTTTTATAATCATCCAATTTTTGTAAATGTTTCTCATTGGACTTGAAGTGGAATATGGTCAAGAATGGGATGAAGGAAAATAAAATCTATTTAAATCATGTAACTAAACATGTTACAATTTTTAAGTGTTTTATTTTATAAAAAATGGATACTGAGTAGAAATGTGTACATGTAACATTTGTGTCGTTAGGTATAAGTAATGGCCTACTTATCAAAATCTCTAAATGTGAAAAGATCCTTAATGTGAATTATTACCTCAATTCGGGATTATATAATGTTTAAGGCAATTGCCTTATAGGTTGTTTCTAGTTGAACAATATCAAAAGTGTTAAGAAACATAATGTAAATGAGCGAAATAAAAAAGTTAAAAGAAAAACCTAATAAAAAATGAATTCAATTATACTTAATATAAATAATGGATTTATAAGTCTATTGATTAGCTGGTTTTTAACCATTTTATATTTTGTATCTATAAGGTATTCATGGATAACCACTTGCCTTATTGGGCTTATGATAAAATATAAAACTCTTATATGAATTTAATAATAGGTACCTTATCCACATTTGATGTTACTAGATGGTGTAACAAACATAAAATAATTAACTTCATTGATCCAAATCTATTATATTGATCCATCAACATAACAAACACCTTTATTTTGAAAAAACCCATATCATCAAAATAAATATAAAATAGAAAATTAAAATTGCATTTATAAACCCTAAAGATGTTAAGATGATATGAAAATAGTTTACATATATATAATAAAATATTATAAACATTTAATTAATGTTTTTTTCTAAAAAATAATTTAATTGAGCTATATTTTAAGGAATTATTTTATTAAATTAATTTTACATTATATTATTTATAGTAAAGTAATTGTTTTTATATGTTATAATTTAAAATATCTTATTAATATTTTATATAAATTGTTCAAAAAATAGTATAAAATATATTTTATGGATTGAATATTCACTATTATATAATATAAACTTTTTATGATTTAAAATATTAAAATATCGCATTTCCAAATAAAATACAAAATTGTGTTGAAATTGGAATTTTCTATGTTCAATAACCAGAATGGTTATTCTATGGGTTTTTAAATTGGTTTTTGTGTGATATTTAATTGAGAATAAAAAACTTATATTATTACATAAACTTCTATGGAACATTTTTTGGATAGTTTCGTTATATATATTTAATTTTTTTGGTGAAAGATCATATTATTCCACGAAGGGGTCTATTTTATTTTCCCTTATTCTCTTTTATATTTAGATATACTTGTGATATCCTACCTTGTAATATTTACAATTAACATTAATTTAAGGGAATCAATAATATAGAATCATTTACAATATAACATTATATAATTAAATCATCATACACAAAGATCACATGGAATTTCACTTTTAACTGATTAAAATGGTGGTTATGATATATTTTAATTCCATATAGGAATGTACATTAGGGTTCATAAATGTTCATTTTTTATTGGAGGAGAGTGGTCTTATGATATTGGTATTGATCTAATAAAATGATTCTTATATAACTATATTATAGGAAATAAAAACCACGATATTTTAGGTTTATATTTTAAATCCATATTATAGGGAGTTGCTATTGTCAATGATAAAAAGGGATATTAATTTTATGTAGATAGAGAAGGAACAACATGATGATTAAATCATCATGATAAGGGTATAAAATTAATCCTTGACAATAATCCTTTTAGTTTATGTCTATGAATTTGATTACATTATGTTGGTTCGAGTCATGTGTATACTATTATAAAATTTATAGTTTAAGATATTATTGTGAAAACCATTTTTTAATTCCCTTTTGGCTCATGAAATTTGGCCCATGATTCATATAGTTCATGATTATATGTATTAAACAATATAAGTGGTGATTACATTAAGATGTACATAAAAATAAACTATACACATTGAATATGATTATAATGTATTTTTGTTGGAAATAACATGTGAAAAAAATACTTAAATGTTGATAGATATATGGGAGGTAAATACTAGTATGAATTAGGTGGGACTTTAATTAAGGATTATTAGAATAACATGAATCAATTTGAACAACAATGTATGATTTCAACATAGAAATAGGCATCCCATGGAATCCTTAAAATGAAGGATCCTTATTATCAATGGCTCATATGATTGATGAAACATCATGGTCCATGTTTGGGGAGAGTGACACCATAATGTGATTTTTTAAATATTCAAAACAACCAATATTAAGGGGGTATATAATAGTGTGAACCATACATACATAGTGAATGGAACTAAAATGAATTTTCTATAGAATCATAGATAACATCATAAAATAAAACTAACACAACCACTAATGAAATGCATATCACATACTATGATATCATGTATTCTTGGATAATATAATAGATAATGTTAATTTAGTTCTTATTTGAGTAACTAATTGATGTTGTAAAACCTTTAAATGTTGATTGTAGTTGTTTTACTATGTAATCAATTAATTGTTTTTAGGAACCTATATATATCACTCAATAGTGTCCCTAGGGGAATTATATAGCAAGATCATATATAATAATTATGTAAATTGGTAAATATACAATATTTTTCTTCATTCACTCCTTTATGGTCAATAATCAAAACAATTGGGAGTAAAAACTACATATAGAAGGGTATGAAACATCTTATACCATTTATGTAGGTGACTCATCAACTTAAATTTTAAATTTTCTAAACCATGAAATGATCTTTGTTAAAACATTTTATAGAAAAAATGATTCAACATCATATAATCATTAGAGAGATACATGTAATGTAATTTATACAAGACTTCATGGACTCATTAATAATATGTAATCTTGTATATGATGCCATGGTATAATTTATTCCATAAGAAAAAAAAATATCCACAGAATTTATTATTATTAATATTTATATATTAAACTTATTTTTTCATGTAAAATTATCCCCAACTCATTATTTGTCATGATTAAGACACAAAATGATCAACTTATTGTGAAAAATGAAGAAAATATGATCATTTTGTTTATTTTTAATGAACAAGGTACCTAGGTTTTCCAATAATCCTCAATAAATCGTAGAGTCTTGTTCCCAAAAAGGGGGTAACTATGTATCAAAAAAACTACAAACAATTTGATAGTTCAAAAAGATTAATGATTATATAAATATTCAGATAGTATTTATATGTATTTATATATGTAAATATATATTTGGATCTCCTGATGTGAAATTGAAAATTCATCCTTGTTAGGGTTGTATAAATATAACATCATGTTATGTCTACAATATTTTCCTCTTATTACGAAAAAATAAATTTTTTCTCTAAACTACATTATTTATCATTTCTTTTTTAGAAATAATAGCCTATCCATATTTTTCCACTATCCTTAAAATATTTTAACTTAAATTTGATTGGTAAATGATGCATCTTTTTATTACACTAATATTTCCATATAAACATAATCAATTTGAATTGTTAACTTATTTAGTTATAAATATAAATCTTGACTATTTTCATGACGTCTTACACTATATTAGTTTGGGATATAATGATGACCTATATCATTAATACATGTCAATTCATGACCTATTTCACAAATTAAAATATAATACAATCCTTACCATCATTTTTATTTTTGTATTTTTGAAATTAGATACATATGAAAATAATTTGAAACATGATTGAAGGAAAATATTTAAAAACATCTGAACAATCCATTATATTTTATTGATCTTCTAATACTATACTGGGTAACCTGGGGATGTATATAAAAAACTACATGAGCTAAAGATACCTATAAGTGAATAATAAAAGGGTAACATAATTAAATTTATTCATGTTAGTATATATGAAATATCAACGTGAAATAAAATATATGAGGATTTAAAACAAGAACATCAAAGAATGATACAAAATGATAACAATGTGGAATCATATGGTTGTGGAAAATGTATAAAAAACATCATAATAATATTTTAAGTATAACCACTAAGAAATCATTGCATTGTATTATTAGAATAAGAACTCATGCACTATATATAAAATATCAATAGATACAAACATCACCTAAACCATTGTAGGGATATATAATTTTTTTCCCACCCAACAGATTCATATCATGTACACTAACATGTGTGCCACATAGTTCATAAAACATAATATTGTATCTCTCCACATTTATTCCCCAGTATAAGATGTTTTGGTTACATACCTGGTTGTCTAAATATAATATATATATTTATATCTAGGTTAATACACATGGGCGGTAATGGGGTTCAATATTCACTACGCAATTGATTACAATTGAAAAATTGAACTATATTTTCATCAAAAAAACTGATGATAATAATTAATTATGGGAGGGTTTAATGTGATTGAATGGTGGCCCTCCATTACATTTTTTCTAATGTATAGTAAAAAAATGTGGAAAAAACATTAAAATGTGTTCAATTTGAAAGAAATATTTTAGAACAAAGACAATACTCGAAATAAAAAGAAAGAAGAGTGGATCCATAACCAAAAAAATGGTTTTAAAATATTGGTATTATATTATTAAGATCATATAAACACATGGAAATGGAATTTGAGATGCGTACGAAGTGTAAATTAATGATCCATGGGTTTTAGTGAATTTGATTGGGGGGATGGCTGGGTATTTCTAAAAAAGGGAGGGAAAATCTTTTTTAATATATACAAATAGGTTTTAGAATCTATTTGATAAATAATAAAAATATCTATCTTCCCATGGGGTTTCACAATGATTCATCAGAAGTGGAAATTTATTTAATATTATATTATTCAATGAATCCAAATCATTAAAAAAATACCATTAATGATATTGAATTTAATTATGATTATAATTAACCGATTTGAAACCCCAAAATATTATATTTATTTTGGAGGGGTCATTAAGGGTTAATAAAATTATTAAAAAAATTAAATAAATTAATTCAATGGATAAATACATATTTTGTAGTAATTTCCTTTTATTCATGTTAAAACATCACTTTTGGGCCATTTGTAAGTCATAATAAATATAAAATTTTTATACCATATTTAATTTTAACCCAAAATATAATCTATCAAAAAATATAATGAATTAATCACAATTTGATAATTTTTAGAGGATTATTTCAATGATAAAATTTATTTTATAAAATAATTTTAGTAATATGAAAATTTCTTCCTAATAAACAAAAAATATTTATCTAATATAAAATTCTAGTTTAATAATATTAACCCCCTTCAAACCCATATGTAAACTGAATTTGACGTCATTAAATTAAATAAAAATTATATTTCAATTATCATTATTACTTATTAATATAAAATTAAGACATTATATATTTAAAAATTACTAAATATATCAAAATATGGGAGTATATGAAACTATTTATTTCATGAAATTACAATTTTGAAATATTCATGTAAAATTATAATTTTTTCATACACATTATAGAATTAGTGATTACTTAATAATAAAAGTGGTAAATATAATCATTATTTAATTGAAAGGGAAAAAATAAAAATTCACACAATTATGGTCTGGATAAAAAAAACCCTTCTGATGCACGTGTTCATTTAAAGGGTAGGGTATGTAATGGGGGTTCTCTCTTGGAGTGGTTCAGAAAACATGGGTTTTTCAATGATCTCAATAAGTTTGGTCATATTTTAAATCATTTCCATCATGCATTAGTCATTGAATATTTTATTGGGATTGGTCAAGGGTAAATACAAGTGATGTTATCTTCCATGGAGGGTTGGATATGTGAGATTCATATGGTATGATCCAACTAATGAGGTCCATTAATTATTACATATATATAAATTACACAATATCATAACCCTTGAAATATGAATTTTAACATTCACCATAAAACCCATATATATTTAATGGTTAAGATCAGAAAATTATTATTAATTTGAGATTCTGTATTTAATAATTTCCCAAAATAACCAATGTAATGCCTGATTTTTCTAAACTATAATTAATTTACCAAATGAAAATTGAATTTCATTTACAAAATTTTATATTGTTTCATTCTTCCTCCCTTAAAAAATACGACCTTTAAATATTTATTCGATACAATACAATATATATGGGTATATCTGTTTTATATGCACACCAGGTGCCCATATAACATCGTCGAACCATTAGATCCACTAAAACTACTTTTATAGGTGACTTGGATTTTCTCCTAGAACATTTTCATTATGGCCAACAATATTCACAAGCTTATCCTCATATTAAATTTTTCTCTCAATGGAAATGACCTCTAGATTTATTACATGTGAGTAGAACTATATGTGCTTCCTCAAGAGGGATATATTGAACATATAAGGTTCTTAGTAATGAATTGGTGAGAGAGATGTTTGATATGACACATCTGTAATATGATTCAACATAAAAAAGGATATGATTTATCTGGGTCTAGATTTTACTTCATCGGAAACATAATTAATTTCTTCCATAGAGATATATGAAGGAACACATTATATATGACCTCTAACTCCATGTCACATTGATTATTTTATACATATATTTTATTGATCATTGTGTGTATTTCATATAATGTCTAATGGTTTAAAAATTCATTTCCTTCTCATGGATAAGGTCAAGTCCCATCAACATCGAATATTCTACTCCATCATTTCGTGTAGGAGTATGAAACCTATTTTCATACTTAGTGACATTTAGTTACATTATAATGTATAAATGGAAACAATTGTAATACGTTAACTACACTAGTGGAAGATGATTGTACAAACATCCTTGGATGGACATTAATCATTATAACTTCATATCCTCTTGATTTTAAATTAATCTATTATACTATACATCAATTTTATGGTGATCAGATGTAATAAAAATCATCAATATATCCAAATATTGTTGATGGATTCTCTAGAAACACAAGGTAAATATAATATCATAATTATATATAATGAAGAGTGGTTCTCCATGAATAATTACCACCTACCATATGACTATATTGGAATGTTGTTAATGATAGAATTATTACTTGGAGGAATTTTAATGAACTCCCTTTGAAATGAGTCCAACAACAACCCAAATTGGGTTATTACATTTAAATATAATATAAATTACTATAATGAAATTCATCATTATGCATTCATATTTCCATACATCTACGTAAAATTGTTTCATTATATCCCTAGAATATTTTCATTCATCATGAAATTTTTATTATATAAAGTTGGAAAAAATATATATAATCTCCCTCTCAATTAAATCACACCTGATATTATTTTTCGATTTATATATTCTATTTTTCTTTATATATGAATAGACAAGGGTTTGTTGTACACATCATCTTAATGATTTTCATCCGTTATGAATTTTATGGGAGATATTTCTAGGTTCCAAACCATATAACTCCATCCCTATCAATGTCAAACAATATAATATATGATAATTTTTTTATTTATCCACATCATCGTTTTGTTCTTACAAGATCATATCAATAATGGATAGATAAGAAGTTATTTGAGAAATGTATGATAATGATCCATTAATAATACCCTTGTTCATGTTATTCATGTGAAAAAATGCTAGATCCATTTCAATTATCTTCATTTATAGGTTTATAGGATCCTTTATACCCAGATAATCTTCCACATAGTTCTGCATCATAGTATGGTAATAAATTAAACAATAAAATTCATTGATCATATCAATGAAACTTTTTTTCCACATATTGAATTCATTTTTTGTTAATTTATATATTATGATATTATAATTTAAATATATGTCACAAGTCTCTCCGCATAGCTAATTACATGAGATCCTCATCAAAAATATTTCTACAGTAGTTTCAATATGGTGTTTTGGGTAGTTCTCCACATGAATCATTATTTTTATAAGAAATGAGCTATAAATTTTTTGAAGGACATTAGAACAAAACTAATTCCATTTAAGGAACAATAATATAGTTCACAAATACATCCCAACTAATAGTCAGTGTTAGTATAGTTGAACTGATTTGAGTCCCCATTAACTCTTTAAATCTCCTTCCACATTTATCTTTATAGAAAACCCCACCCACTTTTGAGTAATAATGGTAAGTTGGCCTAAAAATCAAGAAATGATTCTCACAAATCAATGGTGGTACCTTCCAAATAATTGGAAAATAAAAATCTACACAAAATATGTTTGTCTATATTAACATTCAGTGGCTTCTAATTTTTAATGATATATAGATATCTTTTTTAGGAGCAAACATTCCCATGAATATTACCACCTCAATAAAAAAATGACAATTACTGTATTTTGAATATAAATATTACATTCACATAGTATTTAGAATATAATTCAAATAGTCATAATGATTATCCATTAATTGGGATTACATGATATTATCATTCATAAATATTACTCCATGTTTATTGAGGTAATAATTAAATAATCTATCCATTATATCTATTACAATAAATGGATCATTAGTAAGTCCAATTGGAATCACTATTAACATGTAGTTCTTGTACCTTTTATGAAAAATAGTATTTGGGATATCCACACACATATACATTACTTGAATATAACTCGATTATGTTCCACTTTAGAGAAGTACTATTATCAAAATACATAATAAAACAAGTCATCGGTCTATTGAAGATAATGCATTTTTCTTATAATGAGCATGATGATGTTGTGATAATCAGTGAAGATGTGTATTGATCTATCGTTCTTCTTGAGGAAGTGTATCACCACACCCCATTACATTTAGGATGATCCTTTATTTATTGTAAATATTTTTTTTCATGATATTAATTCTCAAAGGTTAATAAAATGCATCATTAACATTATAATACCAATAGAAATACATCCTTCTCTACAGTCTTCAACTTAAAATGAGTATTATTCTAAATTCAGATAGTGATTTTATACACTAAAAAATTTATTTTCTATCTATATAACGAATAAAAATAAATTCCACAAATTTAAAATAATTATTATGAATCATGTATCATTAGGTTTCTTGGGATGTCCAACCAAAAAATAAATATATTGGATAAGTTATATACAAGGGGAAAAATTATTTTACCCAATTTCTATTTTCATAAAAATCTCGACTTCTATATTTTTTGGTTGGGTTTTAAGTGTTCTATTAAACATCCATTATAAGAAATAATATATAGAACAATAACCAAATAACATTTTCTCTATTCCATAATGAATAAAAAGTGTACATATTACAGTAACATTTTCATGATCCACATCATCCATTGTGATGTTAACAACTCACCCATTCATTATAGGATATAGAGGTTGTTGGAATTGGTTATCAGTGATAGCCCATAATATTGTAGATTAGTTAACATACTATCGATAATCCATCAAATTGAAATAATAGATAATAATATGAGGGTTTATTTAAGAATTCTTTTATTCCATCACATTAGTGGGATTCTTACATAATAAATTTCTTTCCTGGTGCCCTCTACCCCATAGATAAAACATTACATTGTTCATTTAAGAAATTAATGGGATTCCTCTTCCAATGCATTTTACATGTGGGATGTTGGACATTATTTCTCCCATGAGATTTATCTATCATGTCACCAGGATTAAAATACATTTAGTACCTATTTTATCTTATCCAATGAAATGTGTGAGACCTAATGATATATAGTTTTAATTATAAGTAACATAATATAAGTTCCCCATAAATTTCAATGTATTAAATAAAAAATAGATTTTAGTCTCATTTTTCCTTGTTCATTTTAATTTGTAGAGTTTGGGAAAAATATTTAACCAAAAGTTTTTTCCATAACTCATTTAACACTATTGATTCAATATTTTCTTCAGGAATCATAAGTTTTAATATCATCCACCAAATACCATCATATCCCTCCATATAATAAAGATAAATTATAACCATATATTTCTCAGATCATTGAAGGATTGAGAAGTTACATTCAATTGAGTTTCTACATTATCCCATGATTAATAGATCATAAGATCAAATAAATTTTATTGGTCTTCGTAACATAATAGTATCAATTTTAACATTCAGTTTATTTTAATGTTATTATTTTCTACATGATTTATGTTTCAATTAAGAACATGTGTTAAATGAGCTTTTATTGTCTCAAAAATATATACTCATGGCCCCATTAAGTTTGGAATCACACTTTGTAATTTCCCATCACATTAGCTATTGACTCGATTCATCCTATTTCCATCAATTAAATAGAATAATAGGAATATTAGTGTTGATAATCATTAATATATTATTCACATAAAAGGGAAACTATGAAAAATTGACGGATAATCAATAAATTACCTGATTTACTTGATCATAGAATTTATAAGTTTTAATAAATGTATCATCATTATGTTTCCAGACCAAATATTTAAATGGGATTTTTTTTTCATTATATATTGTTTTATAAAGATCATGTGAATTTTGGAAAAAATATCACTCTATATCTTCTATAAATTTTTAAAAAAATGCATAATTTTTTATTTATATTTGATAATTGATTAAACTCTCAACGAGGCACTTGAAAGACAATACCCATAGGTATTACTATGTTATATCCACATCGACGTGTAGTATGAAAATGTCTATTTTTTTTGAGAAACCACTTCCTCTATAATTTTCAATAATTTATGTATTATTTCATATGTTTGGTTTTATCCTTATGTATTTTGGAAATGTTTTCAAATCCTATTCCGCTGAAATATGATCTTAATTCTCTCATACCAAATACAAAAATTCATTTCCTTAATACACCATTATATAATATTTTTAACAAGAATACACATCTAATATAATACCTCAAATTGTGAGTACTAGTGTTTTTGGGAAACTAGATACATAGAATAATAACATCAAATATGATACAATGATTTTATTTAATATCAAAAAAAAGCCCTTATATTCAAATGGTTATATAATGATTCATGGGATAACATGGAGATGTATATTAGAATGATTTAATATATAATGAATTGTAAGGAAATAATCAAAGCCTAACATGATCCATGTAATAAAAGTCAGTCATATGGCATTTCAAGGTGACATAGAAGGGATACAAATCATAAACCTGAGCATAGAACCATGAAATAATTTTATAACAAGGACACAAAAAATTTTTGTGGAAAAACATAATCATTAAATAATAAGAAACAGTTAAGGATAATGTCTACAACATTACTCAACGCATTGGAGGAATATATATCCATGTTACCACCCATCACATTCAAGACATGGGAATGAAATTATGTTCCTTATAGATCAAACAACATAAGGAAACCTTTCATCAGTTTTAATTCCATGGTTTCTAATTTTGGTTTATATAAATTTATGTACCCAGTAAATGAAATAATGGATCATCTAGTTTAATACCCATTAGTTTAAAGGGTTATCTTTATTCATTACATAAAAGTTTTTAGAGAAAAATATAGAAGAATATTAGTATCATAATTGTTTAAATTAATGGTTTAATGGATGTTTTAATGAGGGTTAATCATAGATTCTAACTACTTGGAAATCATAAGGATACTAAATGTAATTTTAAACAAAATACAACATTAAAAATCCGAAATCAAAATACTTGTTACAATGAAATTACATGAAATGAAAAGAAAGAGGAGTGGATTGACGGATCTCGCATAGTGGTGTCATTACTTCCTACAAAAATTATCAAATTTTGAGTTCATATTTTTCCCAAACATTCATAAACTATAGATAAATAGTGTAGAAAAAAAACTAGGTTGAATCCATAGGTAGACTACTGCTTTCACATTGGATAAATCTGATTCCGAAACCTATAAGGTCGTTCTTTCTAGAAGTCCTTGTTTATGAGTTTGATCTATGTTATATTTTTGTGATGAATCAAATTACTGAATTTGGGGATGGAATCATATAGTGTATTTGGGTGATTTATGTCCATTAATTCAAACATTGTAAATATCATATGTCCTATTCTGTGAAGAAAACCATGATTACTAGTTGCAATTGGTCTTATCCTCTATGTTCTACCAAAGAAGTAACTATTTTATGTTCGAGTGATAGGGAAATCCTAGGTGCATTTACTTTGGCTTATTTAAGGAAAACGTTTCCTATGCTAGTAGTTATAGCTTTGTATACTCCAATTAGGTAAGGGTCATTTGTCTGACCATCCTGTAGTAATGTAATTATGATCAATTGGGATAGACTCTGGATTAAAATTCTAGTTACAAATTAAATATATCATTCCATGTTTAGATTTAAAGGTATATTTTTTATGGTAGATACATTCCTTGATCTCTACCCATTTGGAATTTTTCTACTCATGATGAGGTAGGTTGTAATTAAATAAATGGAAGACAACATTATTGATGAATTGACTAATGGAATCGAGATTATGAAATGGTTCTGGAATTTTCAAGGAAATAAACACGAACTAAGTAAATAATGATTATATATAAAGTACATACATCACAAATAAAATAGGGAATTGATACTAAACACGATAGAGGAAATGGATTGTGATGAAGAACATGGGTTCCATATAACTTTGATTAATAAACAACATGAAAATAATAAAAGTGTTATAGTTTTAGAGGAGAGTAAGTTAATGTATTTGCAAATGATATGAATGAGAGAAGTGATTCATGTTTCGGATTCAGCTTAAATTATTTTCTACTTCCCTTCTTATATATGAATATTTCAGAAAAATGTGTATCATGATTTCATGATGTGTTTCTATGATCCACGTCATTTTCTGCAGATTTTAGATTTCTAGCATGGCATGTGTGTCTCTCACTAAATTAAGAGGTTTGGCAGGGCACACGAGGTGAGATTCTCATTCAAAATTTTTACCTCATCTCTATCTGATTTTGGAAAAGATTCATCATGTATTTATTATATGGGTATTTGACTAGATACATGATGTTAGAGGATCATTATAAACGTGTAGATTATTTTTTCATCAGGCCTCATGGCTGGGTCATGACATGGATTTGTGACTTGGGATATAATGTGATCTTCTAGTACATGATGTGTACTAGCAGATCCCGACATATACATGGCCTATTTTTTACCTTTTATGTGTTTTCTGCCTTAAATACTTTTGAAGCTGTTTTTACAACAAAATTAGACACATAACATTTCATTATAAAGTAATTTATTAAAAAAATATAAACAATTGATAGTAAAATGTATATAAAAATTTCAAATATAAAATACCCCTACACTTGAACAATTTCTTGTCCTCAAGAAAGGACGTCCCAAAAAATAATTTTTGAATGTTCTGATATTTCTAAAGAATGAAATATTTGTTTTGTACATCCTATTAAAATTATTTGAAAGAAAATAAAATTCAATTTCAAAAATTAAACCTACATAGAATGTTTTTCATGCCTTATTGGTCAGATTTCAAAAAAAATCCAATATTCTAATCATAACCTCCCAACTGTTCCGTAATTTGTATGCCCAATTGTAATATACCTCATGATTATTTTCACTCACCGGTTAGGGTAGAAAAATTAAGAAGATGTATGCTTGTACCCTAAGTACAATTTCCTATCCATAGGCATGCACTGGTACTATCATCTCTAATGTGTAGAGAAAAAGATTATGATTAATATTCATGGCTTTAAGTTATCAGATTCTGATGACTCAATGGTCTTTTTAAGTTGAGATAATATGAAACTCTGGAAAAAATGGGGATTAAACTCTACAATACCCTCGAAAAAGTGAATGAACAAGTGTGATATTGTTTCTATTCTTGGCTAGTCAAATCCATTCTGCATCAGCTCAGATTCGATCCATATGTGTATCATGTATGTATAAAAAAAACATTTTTTTACTTTCATGTTTAGTTTTATTTTTCAATTTTATTTTCTTAATGTCATTCCTAGGATAGATCTCAAATCCATCTTCTTTGTACATAGGTTCTTTAAAGGGATTAATCAATCTATAAAATTGTAATTGTTTTCCCTCATAGTGGAAAACCCATATCAATTATTCCATTTTTTAAAATTAAGAAAAGGAAAATAATTTGAATGAGTTCTAACATATGGTATGTGAATCAAAACCACATATTCATGTGATAACACTGTACATCTCTCACTGTTGAAGCATCCCATGTTGTATGAATGATTCCCAAACAATTATTCAATGGAACACATACGAATTGTAAAAGAATCAGGGTAGGAAGGGAAATATTATTTGAGTAGAATTATTCTAAAAGATAATTCATGGAAACTATTGGCTAAAAAAGGTTAGATATCAGATGGGTCTTAGGGGATGTGGCTATCAATTAATTTCTAAATCATTTTAAATCAATACTTGTCCAGTAATTATTTTGATAATATCTCATTGAATGTTATAGTCAGTTTACATGCCACATGTATCTCTCAAGAAATATAATCAGATAAAAGTTTGGAATTTAAGTTTTAGAGTCATATCTGATCGTGAGACTCTAAGACAAATTGACGATCAAAAAGATCATAAATCCAAACTATTATGTCAATTAATCATTATTTAAATGATTATGAATTTTAATAAATTATATAAACTAATAAATTATTCTAAAAATTATAGGAAGGATTGAAGATGATCCTTAACACATTTCCACATAAGATATTCTATTATTACCATAGAATAAGGATTATAAGGTTTAATGAATGCATATTATCTTGAACAATGTCTCCTAGACAATGAGAATAATAATAATTCAAGTGTATATTCAGTGATATTGTTAAAAGTCCCCCCACACATTACAAGAGATAGTATCCCCAATTTCTATAGATTAATTGACGGAGGTAAATGATAGGGAATTATAATTTATTTGAAATTTTATATTGCAAAATTTAAAATATGAGGTTATCGAGAGATCCCTGGTACAAGTGGTATTCCATGAGGGGTGTTTATGTTGTCGTTGCACTGAAATCCAATGTACCAATTAACGTGTTAGAATATAAAATAATTTACTATATAAAAAATATTAGTTCACATGTATTAACATATGCAATAGTATAGAAAATAAGCAGGCACACAGAGTGATAAATTGGGTGAATTTAATTAAAATTGTGAAAGTTTTACAATGTAGCTTAATGAAAGATAGAGAATGATGAATTAAAAGGAAATATATAGAACATTTCCATGAGAACTCTAAAAACCTATAAATTATCTATGGTTTTACACCCATAAATCAATAATTAAACATCTTCATCTTGAATGGTGGATAGAAATTTATGTCAAAAGGTCTTCTAGCTCAGTTTTTCCTTCATCTTTAACACCCGCTAGAGGTTTTTTCCTCAAGCTCACATGGCAGCTTTTGTGGTTTATGAACATCACCAATAGTTACGTGAGCCTGGTTGAGGTGTGGTAATAATGGAATCATGGGTTGTGGTGGCAGTTTCTATTGGTGAATGTTGAAAGATATCTTGTGAAGTTATCACGAAATGTCTATGACTTTCTTGAGAACACTTTATTCTATGTATACTTGTGAGATTGGGCCATCACGGAAGGTATTGATTGTGTGGATCATTACATACTAAAAATGGAATGAAAATTAAATACCCAACATAATTTTAATATGAAATCCCATATATATATATATATATATTTCAAAAAGTCCATAAAATTGTAGGAAACAAAATGATTAAAATAAAAAAAGCATATGTATATGGAAAAGTACCAAAAATCTAAAATTATAGGTCAATTTGAGATCATAGATATGTGGAAAAAATTTCCTCAAACTTTGTCCCACTGCTCGGTGTCTCGATCAACTGGATGGGAATATCCGCATTAATAACAGCAGTAGTAGAGGATTGTGGTAAAACGTTAGTAGGTGGTGTGATAACATATGTATAGAGATGGTCTGCAGTGTAGAGTGTTGAATTATTGATCCGTTCTGGGTTTATGAGTATGAAAGCTAAATAAATTATTGATACATCGAGGATTGCCTCATTAGGGAATCTCATGCCCCTCCAGGACTGCTCTTCCAGAAACTCATGCTGGGTGGCATGGTCGCTGTGATCAAGAGGTTGGTCTTGCTGGGTGGTAAGTGGTGGTGGAATTCTGGAGGAATAAGGTCCAGATGGGTGAGGAGAGGTTGAAATGGAAATCAATGTGTGCACAAATAATGAGAGATGGAGGTGGGATGATATTTGGTATATATTTCCAAAACTCACTAGATATCAACTTGAAGCTCAGTGAGGCTATGGAAGGATAGTGGGTATGGTCAAAGGGGTGGTGGGGGAGGTAGTTGTGGGAATGGGTGTAGTAGGTGTGCCTCTCTGAGGTAGCAGGGGTGTCTCCCCTGTTGCTACTCTGGCATGCTTCTCTTGATGTGTAGCCTCCTTGAGGCATTTTTCTTAGAAACATTAGTCACACTCCTTTACAAGATTTTTTTAGCATATATAGGAGAATAAGATTGATCAGCTCTATCAGACCAATAGAGGTGAGGGGATTCTAATAGGCAAAAACATATAGGTACCTGGCTTGGTGTGTGATGAAATATCCACCCATGAGTGTTCCCTGTATCCGATGTTCCATGTTCCAATATTAGTGAGGGAGCTGGGTAGCCATTTTGATGTTTGGCCCTCGAATGAAAGTTGTATGAACTAGAACCTCCACTTGGCTAATGTTTTCAAGACTCTCCACCTTGAAAAATCAGCAATGTGCCATGGATCTATGCAATATGTTCAATGTTGGTCCCCACAGATGAGTGTATATGGTAATTCAAGGGTTGTGTTGTGACTGAGGGTCATAGGCTATCATAGAAAATAACATCATTTATATTTCGTGAGGTGGTTACTACAGAAGCGTCAGATAAAATGTCTGAAATGATAAACTCATCGGTATTGATTGCAATCCCAACAGTAGACTCAAAAAAATACAACTCATGTTGGCATCCATCGATGTAGAAACACAAAAAATAGATGCCCAGCTAAAAGGAATCCAAAAACTCTATAAATAGCTCCATGTATGTATTTTTGTGGACCTCAACAATGTTTTTAATGTGAAGAGCCTTGAGGATGTTAGTGATAACATCTACAATATTCAGGTGGGTGAGGATCCTTGTGTCCAGGGTCTTATATGATTGCATGGTATTCACCTGTAATATTATTTGATTAACCCAATGCATTTGTTTGGAGAAACATAATATGGGGAGTTTGTGAAGATCCAAATCACTTGAATTTGTGGTGTTTTCATACCACACCTGACAGGCTGGAGCTGCGCGGGCTATTGCTGGTGTGGAAGGTTTGGCTATTACAGTCCACGAACTATTTGATGCGGGGAGTTCCTAACATGGTAAGGAAGGTTAGGAGGAAGATGGAGTGGAGTAGGTTCTTGGATGTTTGGATCATGACATTTATGTAGAAGGGGTTGGGGTGTGCGACGGTGAGTGAGAGGGAGGTGTTGGGTTGTGTGGAAATGAGGGAGCAGGATATGTTTTGGGATGGTGTGGGAGGTATGTGGGGATATAAGGCATTGAGGGAGAAGGTTCATGTCATGACGTTGTGGTTTGCGGCCTAGATTAAAAAAAACCGGACTAAAAGAGTTCATGACGTGTAATAATTTCTCACATCATGAAGTGGAGTACTTTTTAAATCATTAGGGGTTAAATAGATAAACATCATGAACAATACCTACATGATGTTTACTTTGATATTGTTTTCCCAATTTCCTCATCACTTCTATAATTAATAATTCTTAAAACTATAGAATCATCCTCAACAATCCTAATATAAATTAGGTAACGAGTTCCTAACCTATGTTGCCTCCCATTTATCACTCCCTTTAATGTTGAGAGATTGACTTCTTTTATGTTTAGTAGAACATGAGGTTGTAGACACATCCTTCATGGAATGGATCCTGAAATATATTCAACTTTTATCATTTCAATAGGAATGATTTTCCTTCATCTCATTGAAATTAAATTGTTCCATAGAGAAAAAACATGGAAAAACTCAAAAGGACCAGACCATATTGACTTCAAATTCAATGGGAATAGTTTAAATATTGAATTTAAAAGAAAAAACATTTTCCCTAGAAGAAAGGAACATATTTAAATTTTTTGATCATTAATATTTTGTATTTCTTTCATTGTAAATAATTTTGATGTCATACACATATCTCTAGATTTTATACATTTAGGTTAATTTCAATAATTTTTGCCCTTCAGTATCTCCTATAACCATAATCATCTTTCTGATAACCCAGAATGGATGTTTTAATGGGTGTTTATTGTGCATTTCTATATTCCCAAAATGTAACATCCTACTTTACCATCAAACCAATTCTTATAGGGTTAACGTTTTTCTATCATATTTGATACACCTCCCAGTTTGACAATATGACTTTACCATATGTTTTTAGATGGTAGGGAGTTCTTGTATTATATAGAATGTCATATATTTCATGTATTTTTTATATAGGATCATTTACTAATTTTTTTCCATGATCACTAATAAGTATCCATGGAAATCCAAGATGTGAAAATACATTCTTTTGAAGAAAATTCATTAATACTTTTTATGTGTCATGTGTTGTGGTTTTGGCTTCAACCCACAAAAAAATATAGTCTACTGCAAAAAGTATT
Source organism: Viscum album (assembly GCA_963277665.1). NCBI lineage: Eukaryota > Viridiplantae > Streptophyta > Magnoliopsida > Santalales > Viscaceae > Viscum > Viscum album. The sequence continues at coordinate 384,855,515 of OY728148.1, read as the reverse complement.
TAATTCCTACAATGTGTTGTGGGGAAGGGTTCCATAAAGTCCAAAACACAGATGTCAAAATCATCATTAGCCAAAACAGTTTTTTTTTGTAATCTCAATTCATTTTCTGATGTTCCACATTCTTTAACGTCTATCACATTGTTGAAAAAATACCCTAGCACCCAGATGCAATGAGCACAAAAAAATCAATTGTGTATGTTCTTTTCCACTATGTGATCTGTTCCATGATGACTGCCAGTTTTCAATGCGTGGCACAATTCAATGAAATTTTGTGTCTCTTCCTTCGGGATGCAATTTCATAAAAGGACATCATCACAATTCTTGAATAACAATGGTTTATCTTAAAAGTAGTGTTTGTAATTAGTTAGAATCATCTTGTGTTTATATAATTAAAGGTCATTATAGTGATGTCCTGTGCAATGATAATTTGAGATGTTTGAGAACTAAGGCAAGGTTTTGTAACTAAAAACAGTATCATGTGGAAAATATATATCAATATCAATGTTGTAGTCTTCTTTAATGATGGTAACGGGTAATCGTGAGAGGTGGTCAGAAATGAATTTTTTTTGTTCATTTGGTGTCCTTGATCATGATGTTGAATTTATAAATCAAAATAATATAGTGTATCATCCTTGGTTTTTCATCTTTCTTGATCACCAGATATTGAAGGGTGGCATGATCTGTATGGACAATGACATTGGACAAAATAGGTATGATCTGAATACGTCAATGAAATATAAAAAGGCTAAAAGTTCTTTCTATGTAGTCATAAAATATATATGGACTTATTTTGCTGTATGGATGGAATAATATATTGGAAGAAATGTTTTTTCAATGTGTTTTATGAGCACAACTCCTATAGCTAGGTTGCTGACGTCACACAAAAACTCAAACTCCTTTTCCATGTTTAATGAAAAGATAACTAGAGAAGCAATCAGAAAATTATTAATTATTTCAAAATCTTATCTATAGTCCTCATTGAAATTGAATGGAATATATTTTGAAAACAAGTGTTTCAATGGACGTATAACATTAGATAAATCTTTTACGAAACATATATACAACCAACAACTCAAAAATAAACATCTAATAACTTTTAACAGTTGATGGTTAATATAGATCATTGATAACTATGATCATTTGTGAATCAACCATAATGATTTCATTGGAGATCTTGCGACCCAGTAAAATTCAACCATGTACCATGATGTGAAATGTTTCCAAATTTAAGACTATGCTTCTCTCCTCATAGAATTGGAGAACCAGTTCTAAATCTCTTAGATATACATCAAATGACCTCCCATATACTGAGATATCATCCATGAATATTTAGAAAAATTATTCATCTATATCCTTAAAGATTTGTGTCATTCATCTTTGGAACATTGATGGTGATTTTCACATATCGAATAAAATTCTTTTATATGTAAAAGTACCAAATGTGTATGTTGAGTTGATATTGGGATAATAAGCAGGGTCGACTATTATTAAATTATACCCTGAGTAGCCATCGAGGACACAGTTGAAATAATTCCATGCTATTATCTATATAATTTTATTGATAAATTGAAATGGAAAATGATATTTCTCTTTTACTACATCTGAATATCTTTAGTCCATGTAAACTCTTCATCCAGTGATGGTGCATGTATAAATAAGTTTATTATCATCAATAATTTCTAATATTAGTCTTACATTCTTGGTAACAACTTAGAGGGGACTCAACCATTCACTATATGATATATGAAATATTATTTTTTCATCCATATGCTTCATTACTATATTCCTGACATCCTCTTTCATTGGTGGTGTGATCCTCCTCTAAAGTTTTCCTTTTTGTTTTCCATCCTCTTAAAATATAATTTTGTGGGCTCATTCTGAAGTATTTACACACCTTATAATATCCACTCCTCAGGCAATTGATTGATTGTGTATTTTATTGGCATCAACTATTTTATCTTCCAATGCTTGGGATAGTACATCACTGATGATGATTGGTAAAGAGAATGATTATCTAAAATAGAAGTACTTTAATGTAATGGGTAATAGTTTCAAGTCCAAATGGGGTGGAAAAAGGATAGATGGGATATATTTTAGCATATTGAATATGGTGAGTGTCACAATAAATATGAAATCCTTGAATTCATAGTATTATTCCCTTTTCTGGACATGAATCATTAGTTTGTTCCCCAATATCGACGTACTCCTCTCGTTGCTAAGCGATAGAGATGGAATTTCAGTCCACCATATATTCAAAATGTTCCGTATCATTTATCTGTTTGTACACTATTTTTTTTCTCCAACTATGAATATTAGACATCATTAATTAACATCTATAAAGGTATTTATAATCTTCAGGGAGGGTCTTCCCAGAATGATTGGGACATATCCATTGTCTTACATGTCCAAAACTAGAAAATCTAGTAGGAAAATGAAATTTCAGAATTTAACCAGAATATCTTCAAGAATAAAATTTTTGTATTTTTCTGAAAAATCAGCTAACTGAAATGATATCCTTGTTGACTTATGATCGTGGATTACTAGGTTGTGGAAAACCATCATCATCATCATGTTATTGGTGGTTCCAATTTCATATAGTGTCCTTCCAAATTTTCTTTCCATTATTAGACGAATGATTGAAACCCTTCCAGTATATCTCGTCTTTGGTGATATTTTCTGCTGCAAAACCCCAGAGCATTCATCTTTTAATGATATGACACCCATATCTTCTATCATTATCTTATTTGATAGTATGGCATTGAGAAATTATTCATACACAAGAATTGTGGTGATTTCCTCAGTAAAAGAAATATTAATAAACAATAATTTTATCATTTCAATGACTTTTGTAATTGAGAATCCTTCCAGACATTCCACTCTATTTATGTGAAGGGATGAGGTGGATTTAATGGAGGTGGTTCTATATAAATCGGTTCCTTCTATTTTTTTCAGTGGTTTTGCTCCTTCTCAGATGGTATTTCTTCTTGTGGTGCTATGGGAATTGATTTTTATACTTCTTTCTGTTGGGGGGGGGGGGGTATATTTTCTTCTGATATTGTTTTATTTGGTTTTTTAAAGTCTAACCATTTTTTTCTCCTCAAAAATATAGCCTTAGAATACAATCATGGGTATCTCTTAGTGTTACCCGGTTGAGTCAATGTTAGACATTCATATACTAGTATTGAGATTAGACCAATTTGAATATCCTTGTTTCTCAAAGTCGCTAATTGGTTTTACATTTCATTCTTTTGTATGGTCATCATTTGATATGAATTTAGAATGAAATATTTCATTAGGTCCCCTATGATTTTTTTTAGTGTTGTAGGTGGGTACTATAGTATTGGATGTGTAGGTGGAAATTTTTGTTGTTCTTGGGTCCTCTGAATGGTTTGTTGCATATATGTATGTTGTGGTTGTATCAGGTCTAGGTTTATTTGTGGATATCCTGGTGGTCCCTTGTTATGAAACTGAGCATGAAAACTACTCTACTCAAAATATCCTGGATTTTTTTGGTAATACTTCTGAGAAGGCCATTGATAATAAATGGTTGTTATTATTGCTGCTAGAATGACAAATTTTTTATTGTAATTAACATAATTACAATCTTGTGGTTCGTAATATCATTCATTACAATCATGATACATGTGTTTTCCACAACAAATATAACATTATTGAATCTCCATGTCTAGGGTAAGGTGGGTTTATTTGGTTAGAATCTGAAATTACTCATGCGTTTTGGTTATCACTTAGATGTGCACTAATAACCGGCTGGTTTCATCAACGTTATGGATTCCTCATCAAAGTGGTCTATAGTCACTTTTCCACAGAGTGTCATTGTGGGATACATTTTCCAAAATAGATCTTTGTATATTGGGTGTTTTAAACATCAATCCTCCCACAGTGGCAGCATTGGTGACTGTTCATGCCAGTTGAAGGAGTCTTCGATTGAAGGATTTAATTTCAATCCATCTGTTAGGTCTGTGATCAGGAAACAACCTAATTAGTTATTTGAATCTATCATATGATTCCTATGCATAATGTACACCCATTTGTGTGTTGATCTGATTTTTTTAGGAGCATTCATGTCATGATCAGTGGAAATTATTAATCGATAGCCATTTTTTGCGATCTCTTCACAAGTCATAATTGACTCATGAAGATGGATTTTGAGACAATATTTTTCTCGGTATCTGATTGAAAATGGGAAAACACAAAGACTAATACCATATGATGACAATACCTAGATGCAAAATTCTCACATACTTCCTAGATGTTAGAAAAATTTTTGTGGGGGTCTCCACTTTGTTGACCGATGAACTTCCCCATGTTATGGATCATGTGAATGAGTCCAGGATTAATTTCAAATATATTGTATTTGATTGGTTGATAAGATATGTTAGTTGTCACACCAAGGGTATATGGTAAACCATACTCCATGATTTTCATCTCTGGGTGCATCTGTGGTTCTCTGAGTTTGAGTTGATGGTTTTGCGGGTTTCGCCCCTCAAGGTGTTGTTCATCAGCAATTTCTGACTGACGATGTGACAACAAATGACTACCAATATAAAGATCAAAGGACAAGGGTTCATGTGACTAAAGATTCAATGAATTATTCATGGGACCCTTTTACATAATTAATAATAGAATGATGTGATGAATTGGAATCTTGAAAAGAATAATGGTAATAAAGGAATGTTAATACTAGGGTAGAAAAACCAATTTTATTTTATTTTCAAATGATTTTTTGCCTCCGCAAAAACGGCGCCGGAAATTTTATGTCTCATACAGGGTGGTGTATTTATTTGCTCTAAATATTATAAAATTTATAATATATATATTTTCCAAAACATAATCCATCTACAAAGACATATTGTAGTGGAAGAACAGGTTCGAATCCATAGAAAGTCCGAAATTAAGAATTAGGAGAAACCGAATACCAAATCATATATTAGAGTTAATTCAAGAAGTAATTGTTTAGAAGTTTCATATAGGTTATATTTTTGTGATGGCCTTAAATAGGGAATGATGTGTCAGGATTAAGTCATTTATCTGAGTGAAGGATATCCTTTAATTCTAACCTCGGCAAGAGCCTATGTCTTAGTCCACGAGGAAAATAGGGATCACTAGTTGAATATGGTCTTATCCATTTACATTTACATATGGAGTATCTATTCTATGGTCAAGAGATAGTGAAAATTTAGTTGAATTATGTTGAGATTCATTAAATAATGTATTTTCTTAAGCTACTGGTCATAGAAGAGTATAATCCAACTCGGAAAGTGTTTTTTACCATCTTGTGTTCAGGGTTATTCACGCAAATGGGATAAAATAGTGAATCGTATCATTTGTACAAATTAAATGAGGATTTCCATAATTATACTTGATGGTATATTTATCTACACAGATACATTGATTTATCCATATATCTATGAAATTTAGTTACTCTTGATATGGTAGGATATAAATAAATAAATGGAAGGCAACTTTCTTGATGGATTGATTACTGGAATCCGGATTATGCAGTGGTTCAGGAATGGTAATTGAAATAATCAAGAACTAATTAACTGATAATTATAATTAAATATCTTACACGTCATATACAAATGTAAATTGAAATAAAATGCAGTACAGGGAATTGAATTCATTGAACAATTGAGGCTACACTTCTCTTAGATTAAAATGATTTCAAAAATACTAAGAGTTCGGGAGTTTGATATGGGAAAGGGTAAATGAAATTTCAATGTATATGAAACTGAGAATAGAATCATGTTTAGATTTCGCCTCAACTTCATTACTGCTCTACATCTAATATAGGCATATTGCATCACAACAAATACCATAGGTTCATAATGTGTTTCCTTGTTCTCCATCGATTTTCACATATTTTAGATCTCCAGTGTGATGTGTGGGTTTGTTTTGAATTTAAGAGGTTTTAATGGTTACACGATGTTAGAGGGTCATTCATGACATATACCTCATCTTTGTATAATTTTTGTGCATATTTATTTCGGATTTCATATTCATGGATTTGACTAGAATCATGATATGAGGGGATTATTCACGATGTGTAGTGGATTTTAACTTCATGCTTTATAGAATGGCCATGTCTTAGCTTCACGGCGTGGGGCAGACTATTATCATCATATACACAACATAAAATAAAGGATAAAGACTTGTGCATGGCATGTTTTCTCCATTTCATTAATTTCTTCCTTTGAAACTAGTGAATCTCTTTTTCCTGCTAAATTAGATAGATACTAGTGTATTAAAAATTATTTTAATGAAAAACTATAAACAAAAAACATAAAAATGTAGATATAAATTAGAATTATCATGGATCCCTTACATTTAGTGAGAACTAAAGTATTGGGAAGAAATTATTTTTTTAATGGGACACTATGGGATGATATAGAATAGGAAAAGTGAGTGTAAATCCATACTACATGTCTTTGCTCTGATGTTAATTTGGAGGATGGGTGGGTAAATATAGAAAATTAGTGTGAAATTATATTTCAATTTCTAAACAAGGTTTTTAGAATATATATGATGATATTACCAAAAAAACAAACCTTATTATGTGGTTTTCAATTTTTTGTGCCAAAAAGTTGTGGTTTATAATATTTTGATGGGATCAAAAATAATCTCCTTAAAATAATACCATTGGTGATTTGGAAGTGAGTCCAAATAATAAAAAAATTATTTTGAAAATATAAAATATAATATATTTTTTTGGAAGATTAATATTTTTAAAAATAATAATCAAATATCATAAAATTTTGATTATATTAGAGTATAAATATTTTATTGGACATATGTTCAATTTATCAAAATTTTCACACCACATTCGATCTATTATGATTTCATAAAACTAACTCTATATTTATACTATATTTAATTTTTATCCATAAAATTGAATCAATGAGAAATTAAAAAAAATAAATATTTGACAATTTTTACATTATAATTTCAAAAATATTATTTATTTAACTAAAATAATATTCTAAAAATTGGAATTTTCTCATTTAAATGGAAATCCTAATAAACTGGAATATGTAGATTTTATGATATCAAACACTTTTTAAACCATACAATAATTAAATTATGAATAATAAAAGTATATTTATTTTTATATTTAAATTATTCTTATCCAGTGATAATATTATATTAATTTTTTTACATATTTAAAAAATTATCAAATTTATCAAAAGTGTGTCTTAATTGAATCTATATATTTCCAAAAAATAAAATTTTATTTTTTTCATGATATAATCTAATTTTTATAAAAAAATTAATTAATAACTGATAAATAAATAATAAAAAGGAATATTAATAACAATTATTTCATTAAAATTTAAAAAACAAAAAGTCATTGTAGTATGGTGGAGATATATAACAACTTATTACATCCAAAACATCCATAACAGTTGTTTGATGATAAATGTTTCATGGGTTTTTTCATAAAACAATGTTGGGGACATGATATTGATAAGAATAAAATACTCTTAAAAACTGTTTCAAATGGGATTTAGTTTTTTAAAATCATACCATATTTGTTAATGGTAAAATCTGAATGATTTAATATGTATCAAAATATTTAATAAATTGGCTTCAAAGGGTATGATCATACTGGTCGGGGACATCACTTCTTGTATATATGAAATTAGGCTACTTTATAACCCTTAATATACTAATAATAATGTTCACTATATAATGACAATATTTTGAATATTTAATATTCATAATGGTATTTTAATGATGATATTCTATATTTCATAATAGTATGATCTAACAAATATATTGCATGTGTTTTATAAAATATATTTAGTCAGTAAAAGGTAAAATTTTATTTATAAAATATTAGGTCATTACAACTACGATATGATAGTAAAATACCTATGTTAAACCCTAACAATCAAATATAATGGTTCTTTTGAAAATAATGTGTGATACGTTAGTGTCTCATTCAAAGGGAACTATATATTATAGGATGAAGAAATATGTTGATTCACCCTATACTATTTATTAAGAACACCAAAGGGCCATCCAAATGTTATGGAACCCAATATTCATTTTCATTCATATTTTCTATAGATTTTAATTTCTAATGATATATATTAATGTAGATGTTGTAGGGAATTTTTTAGGTGGTGGATTTGGATTTGATTGGGAATGGATGAATTGTTTTCAGTGAAGTTATACCATGTCTAAATATGAATTGATAGGATGGGGTATCTATATGGTTTTATAGAACATATAAGGTTTCACATATAATATAGAGATATAATTATTAGTTTATTATTCCTTTGGAGCTCATAGGGAAATCAATTCCCCTTAAAATATGGTGATGTAGAATTATGATTAATAATCATATATTAAATAATATAGATATTTTTTTTGAGATATAATTATGATGAATCCCCCAAATCATATAGAAATATCGATTAATAAATTACAATATACATAATATAGAAACAATTTGACATTTCTCATTATTCTATATGGTAGGAACCCCAAATATCCCATATTTTATGTGGGTTGTGGTATTTTTAGGTTAACACGATGAGCATAGAGAGGCTAAAAGGCCAAAATAATGCTCAAATAACTATTAGTGGTGAATATCAAGACTATAATGGGAAAATTTGAACATTGAAATTATGAGAATTAATTTTGAATTTGATACTAGGGTTTATGAATATTGTTTAATATAGATTGATTCATGGTGATTCAGATGAGTGACTTCTATAATTTATTCTATGACCCCCACCATGGATCTAGACCAGACACATTCACCATGGTTTCCTAACATGATGAAGGGACTTACCTCATCATGGTAGTGATGGTCTTGATGAATATGTATAAGATATTATGTCTTAGGTCAGAATTATTAATGGATGATGGTCTCGAGGGGGGGGGGGTGAGTAGACCAGATTAAAAATATTAATTCATTGAATTGATTAATTAAATAAATTATCAAAGTTAACTATTAAATTTATTTTGGATCTGGAAAAGTAAATGACGCAATGATGTTTTCTATATTAGTTCGGTCCAACGATACCCTAATATACTCATATACATGTTTACTCTGTAACCCCATGAGTTTTCATAGTACTTATCTCTTTAAAAAATAAAATAGTGTGTGATGTACGCAACATCAATTACAAGCGCACCAAAACCAATTGAACTAGTCATTTTAAATTCTATTGTGAATAGTAATACCCAATTTTTTAAATATTATAATTTTTATTTTTTAAATTAGACTCAATTTTTTGGATTCGGATGGCATGACCCATCCTTGGGATCCGTGTCGTGACTACCCCAAGCCCGCCTCCCATAGGCCGGGGGCTGGTGACTAGCACCAAAGGCGTAAATCATAATAAAAAAGGATGGCATTTCCTTTATAAAGTAAACTAACATGACAGAGTAAGCCAGTAGGAGTAAACACTAAGTATAACTGGGTTCAAAAGTTAGTAAGGAAATGTTTGTGGGCCAGAATACAAACCAAATCTGAAAAGTGCAGTACAACGGAATATAACGTACAACTAAAAGAGAGTGCAACAACAGAAAAGTAAGCAGATATTACAAGCCGTCCTCTAGAAAATCCCACATGAATGGTGGGTATATATCGTCTCATCTGCTCCTCGGCTCCAGCCGTCCGCTCCATGTATGTCCCACTCAGTGGTCCACCTCCAGGTACCATCATGCTCCACAAGCCTCAACCACGATCAGCGATGTCTATCGTCTGCATCCAACACAATGAAGTTCAGGCATAACCCGTGCATGGGTGAGTATACGCTACTCAGTAGGGACCCCGAGCCCCCGAAGGTCTCCCAGAATCCACATAGGATAATCCACAAAGGAAAGAAACAATCACGAAGTAATAACCAACACTAATTAGGTATATTCCCATACATATACCTAAGTCACCAATTAGAATTCGGATCCAACATCTGATCCCAAGTTCGATCTAGTCCACACATGATAGCACAACCAACCCACACAGGATAACACAACCTAATCCACATAGGAAAGAAAGTCAATAATATCGAAGATATTGATTGAATTTTCAAGGCTCAGCTCACACATGTATACTTCTTCTTAAGGTGATAGGGATGATCAGATGTAGCCACTGATTCATCTAAGCTGGGACCCACATAGGATACTAAACCAGCTAAGTTGTCGAACCCACGTAGGATACAAGACTAGCTACTCTGCTGGACCCATGTTGGATACAAGTACAGTGTCAAAGACTGCCAAACCCACGTAGGATACAAGAACAATAGTACTTTCAGATCCACGTAGGATATAAGAACAGTAGTCATCGACGTCGAACCCACAGAGGATTTCAGTACGGTCGTCATCGCTACCGAACCCATGTAGGATTTTAGTGCAGTCGTCGTCACTGTCGAACCCATGGATGATTTCAGTGGAGTCGTCATCGTCATCACAGTCGCAGCCAGCTCTAGGGTTTCTGCACACATCATGCTTGATTCCGGGAGGGTCCGCTCCACGAGCCAAGGGGGTCGATACATCAACTAACACACAGTCCAGAGTTGATGTATCCCAAAGTTCCGTCTCGACGATAGGAACTCAACATGACAGATGGCGCGTCAATCAGACGCTCAATCTGAGAGTTATTGGCTTTTTCGTTCTAGGGGATCGGTTGGGTTTTAAGTCAAAACCAACCCAAACACGCTCCAACTGCGTCCAAACCTCGAGCGGAGGAAGCCAAAAGATCTGTCTCACCAAGAGGAATCCAACAATCTCGACGGCACGTCAATCGGACGTCCGGAGCTTATGTTATAAGTGTTTCCGCTCCGAGGGCCCGGTTGGTTTCGTGTTCGAACCAACCCAGATGTACCCAAAGTTCTCCAAAACCTTGAGTGTAATATACCAAAACGACCGTCTCAATCCATGAATCTCAATCCCACTGAAGGTGAATCGATCAGAGGTCTGAATCCCAGGATATGGGAAAATCACAGAAAACAGTCCGAAATGGGGGGTCTGGGCTCGGCCCGGCCCAGCCCAACCCCCCTGGGTCGGCCAGAACCGGGTCAGACATGGCCGGGCGCGACCCGTCCTGGTCCACAGGACCCACCCCGGCATGGCTGGGGGGGGGGGGGCGCGTGGGCACGGCCAGCGGGCTGAGCTGGGGGGGGGGAGGACGCGGTCTCCCCCTTTTGCTAGCAGACGCGGCACTAGTCGCCGCGTCTTCCCTGGATCTCGCGTGGCCGCGAGATCCGGTCTTCCCACCGCCGCCGAGGCTTCAGCAGCGGCGGGTCCTACCGACGGCACGCTAGGGTGCCACCACACCGGCAGCGTCTTCCGCGGACCACCGGACGCGCTCCGATGGTCAGTTTTGCCCGCCATCTGCGCCTGCGGCTCTCCCGGGACCTGTAAAATACAACGAAGGGTTCAAAACGCCTTTGTGGCCCGCTTCGTTGTCACCCATCGTTCCGCACACCAATAAAAAAACTCAGGAGGGTTGTCGAGCCGTGTTTGTTCAGCACGCACCCTCCGCATTAGGTGTTTTTCAAAGTCAATCGTAAAAAGACATGCTTTAGAAGATGGTATATTTTATTCAAGGTAAATTATTCAAACACTCTTAAATAAAAATATGCATGCACAAGAGGATAATTCACATATACATTATAAAAATACACCCTACCTGGAAGAAATCATCGAAGTAGGACTGTCACGGAGAAACGGCCTCGCGGAAGACGGTGTCGCGGAAAGAGGCTCTGTACGTTGTCGATATTCGCCTGATGAAGGATGTGGCATCTCGCTTCCTTTGAGGTGGGAAGAATATGAAAAGATGAGACGACATTCTTCATTGATGATTCGGTGTTCTTCATGTTATTCAAGAAGGAAGAAGAAAATATTTGAGGGTTCTCACCTCCACACAGTGAATCACCCCAATAAAATAAGACGTTGTTTTATTTAATATATAGACACACAAGCCATCATTAATTTGATATTCAAAATTAATTCATCAAATTAATTATTTCACGTTATCCAATTACTTAGGCATTTTATATTCATGTATTTAATGTTGAAGAAAAACTGCGTGAGTTTACTTGACATTAAAATAGGGGAGGTGCGGGTGTGTTACACAAATTAAAAGTTATAGGGTAATTAATTGGGACTTAGAGAATTGAAAGGGGGGGCTCATGTGGGCCCCACACCAACTCCCCCACATGGATGTTAACCACAAAGTAGAGAGAAATTAAGTTTTGACATAACTTAATTTCACATAAACCGCTTAGTAATGAAATAAAAAATAATAATTATATTTTTATTCCTCACTTTTTTTAACATCACCACCCGAGGAAACCCACCTTTGGATAAGGTGTTCCTAAGAAATTATCGGTGCTACGGTTTCATCGGTGCCCTCAGATTTCGATTTCGAGAACTGGTTCAAATGTTAGGAAAACCCGCTCCTTTGTTCACTGAATGTACCCAAGATAAACATTGGAAATTGATTCCGTGCACACCGGGCCTCGGAATTATGTGTCGTCAGAAACAACGTACTCGTAAAATCACAAAGAAATTACGAAAAAAATTCCCTTGAAATTTATGGGTCATTACATTACTCCCACATCAGGTCTTTACGTCCCCGTAAAGATACAACATAAACTATGGGTACATATGAGGGTACTGACCATGTATTTGAGCCTCCCGCTCCCAAGTGCTCTCCTGGCGGTTCCTGTGTTTTCATCTGATGCGCACTAAAGGAATAAACCACCAATGTAGGACCTTCTCATGTCAATCCTCGATCTCCACCGGGACCTGCACAAATGTCTTCACATCGTCAATGTCCATCTCCCCATGGTCGATGATATGTGTTGGGTCGTGTACGTACCTCCCAGCTGAGATACGTGGAAGATGTTGTTCACCAGGTGCAACTGAGGTGGTAGAGCCAAGTGATAAGCCTCCTCGCCTATCCTACTGAGAACCTGGAATGGCCCGATGAAGTACGGAGATAACTTGCCGCCCCGGCCAAATCCCCATAATCCACATCGATGTGAGACCCGTAAGAAAACGTGGTCGCAATCCTCGAACTCCAGTGGTCTCCGCCTCCTGTCAGAATAAGACATCATTCAGCTCTGAGCTATCCTCATCCGCTCCTAGATGACCTGGACCTTCTCTATCATGGCCTGGTCCATCTCCGGTCCCACAAGTGCTGACTCCCCAGGGTTTGTCCAGCACATAGGTGATCTGCAAGGTCGGCCGTACAATGCCTCGTATAGTGCCATTCCGATGGTGGAGTGGTAGTTGTTGTTGTATGAAAAATCCACCAAGAGTACGTGTTCCTCCCAGGTGCGACCATAGTCGAGGAAACATGCACGAAGCATGTCCCCTAGAATCTGAATGGTCCTCTCCGTCTGACCATTTGTCTGATGGTGAAAGGCGGTGCTCAGATGTAGTTGCGTTCCGAATGCCTCCTGCAACTTCTTCCAATGTTGGCATGTAATGCGAGTATCTCGATCAGAGACGATAGATGATGGAACACCATGAAGCCGTACGATCTCCTAAATTTAGAGGTGTCCCATGATCTCCACTGAGAACTGCTCTCTGATGGGTAAGAAGTGGGCCGACTTGATGAGTCGGTCGACAATCACCCAAATGGAGTCGTGACCACTGGAAGTACGTCGATGTCCAGTCACGAAATCCATAGATATCCCATCTCACATCCACTCCGGCACCTCCAGGGGCTGTACCAAGCCTGATGGTACCTGGTGATCCACTTTCACCTACTGATAGGTGAGGCATCGGGAAACGAACTTAGCTACAACCTTCTTCATACCGGGCCACCAATGCTATCTCCTGAGATCCTGGTACATCTTCGCCACTCCTGGATATAATTCTAAAGGGGAAGTGTAAAAATATCTTAGCAACTCCTCATGTAAAGTAGGTGGTACCATGGTACGTCCTCTAAAAAGGACATCATGCTCTCCACCTATAGAGAATCCATCAGGTTCCTATACAGAGGATATCTAAGCACTCAATGTCTCACAGTCATCGTCCCTACGTTTTGCCTCTCTGACCCACTGAAGAAGTGGAGAGGTGACTGTGAGTGACTAAAGAAAGACTACTCCATCTCTATCCACAAAGGATATCTGCAATGTGGCTAGCTGCTCTGTCTCCTCTCTAAGTAGATGAATGCCCATCCTCCTGCTGAGATCATCGACTATAAAATTCCCCTTCCCAGGAGTATAGAATATCTCAATGTCATAGTCCTAGAGGAACTCGATCCACCGCCGCTGTCTCTGGTTCATGTCCTTCTGCAAGAAGTTGTACCTGACACTCTGGTGGTCAGAGTAGATTTTAAAGTGCTCACCCATCATATAGTGTCGCCACATCTTCAATGCGAAGACCACTACTTCTAACTCCAGGTCATGGGTAGCGTAGTTCTGCCCATGATGGCTCAACTGGTGTGATCCATAGGCGATCACTACCTGCTCCTACATTAGGAGACATCCGAGTCTGGTCCTTGATGCATCGCAGTAGACTATGTACCCTACTCCCTCATCTAGTAGCCTCAAGATAGGTGCACTGGTCAACCTCTGTCTCATCTCCTGGAAGCTCTGCTGACATCTTCCTGACGAAACAAAGGGTTTCTCATTCTTATTCAAAGTTGAGAGTGGTGCCGCAACTCTGGAGAAGTCTGGCACGAATCTCCAGTAGTATCCAGCTATCCCCAAAAAACTCCGCACCTCCGTCACACTCCTTGGTGGCTCCCAAACTAGCACTGCCTCGATCTTCACAGGGCCCACCGCAACTCCCGACTCAGAGATGATGTGTCCCAAGAAGTGGACCTCATGCAACCAGAACTTACACTTCGAGAGCATACCATACAGCCGGTGCTCTCAGAGTGTGTCCAGTACAACCCGCAAGTGGTAGGCGTGCTCCTCCTCATTGGTCGAGTATATCAATAGGTCGTCGATGAAGACCACGACAAATTGATCGAGGAATGGATGAATGATAATGTTCATGAGACTCAAGAACACTTCTGGAGCATTGGTTACGCCGAAAGGCATAACCAAGAACTCATAGAGTCCAAACCGACATCTGAAGGTTGTCTTCTGCATGTCCTCGTCCCGAACTCTGAGCTGATGATAGCCTGATCTGAGGTCTATCTTTGCGAACCACCGTTCTACATTGATGTGATCAAAGAGGTCGTCAATAATTGATAGAGGATAATTGTTCCTCACCGTCACCTGGTTTAGGCGACGATAGTTGACACACAGTCGTAAGATCCATTCCACCTTCTTGGAAAACAAAATCGGGGAAGCCCAGGGTGAAACACTGGGTCGGATGAATCCCTTGCCCTGCAGGTCCTCCAGCTGTACCCGTAGCTCTCGATGCTTAGCGGGAGCCATCCGATATGCTGTAGTATATATCAGGGTTGTCCCAATGTACAGGTCAATATAAAAGTCTACCTCTATACGAGGATGTAGTCTTGGAACATCGTTAGGAAAAACGTCCACATACTGATCCACCACTGCAAGAAAACTTGGACTCTGCACATCCACTGATCCTAGGATGAGGCTAGCCAAATGATGAGTGATCGGCAGCCCTCTCCTCTACGAGAGTCCTTCCTACGCTGCAAAAGCTCCCTTCTCACCAGGGAAGGTGAACCTGCTCCCATCAGTGTGAACACACCGCACCTTGCGCCTAATACAGTCAATTTGAGCATTGACTGTAGATAACCAATCCATGCCCAAGATGACATCGTAAGGCCTCGACGCCGCTACAAGAATATCCCAGCCGAAGTTCTTGCCTCCTGGAGTAAGCTCACACTACCGGCACCTGTGCGTAATCGTCGAGTCTACTCATGTAGGTCTGTTTTCCCTACCATCTGCGCCTGCGGCTCTCCCAGGACCCATATATTACTGTGAAGGGTTCAAAACGCCTTTGTAGCCCGCTTTGTCGTCACATGTCAATCCGCACACCAATAAACAAACTGCGGAGGGTTGTCGGGCCGTTTTTGTTCGGCCCGCACCCTCCTCGTTAGGTGTTTTTCAAAGGAAATCTTAAAAATACATGCTTTAGACGATGATATATTTTATTCAAGGAAAATTATTGAAACACCCAGAAATCAAAATATGCATGCACGAGGGGATAATTCACATATACATTATACAAAACCCCCCTACCTCGATGAAAATGTCGAACGAGGATCGTCGAGGGGAAACGGCGTCGCGGAAGACGGTGTCGCAGAAAGAGGCTTCGTACGTCATCGATGTTCGCTTGATGAAGGATGCGGCGTCTTGCTTCATTTCACGTGGGAAGAAGATGAAAAAATGAGATGGTGTTCTTCATTGAATCTTTGGTGTTATTCGCGTTCTTCAAGAATGAAGAAGAAAACCATCGAGGGTTCTCACCTCCACACAGCGAATCACCCCAATAAAATAAGATGTTGTCTTATTTAATTTACACACACACAAGCCATCATTAATTTTAAATTCAAAATGATTTAATAAAATTAATGAACAAGCGTTATCCAATTAATTTGGAATTTTATAGGAATGTATTTAATGTGGAAGAAAAACATCTTGAGTTGACTTGACATTAAAACGGGGGAGGTGCGGGTGTGTTACACAAATTAAAAGTGATAGGGTGATTAATGGGGAGTTAGAGAATTGAAAGGTGGGGGATCATGTGGGCCCCACCACAACTCCCTCACATGAATGTTAACCACAAAGTAGAGAGAAATTAAGTTGTAACACAACTTAATATCACTTAAACCGCTTAGTAATGAAATAAAAATAAAACAATTATATTTTTCTTCCTCACTTTTATTTAACTTCACCACCCAAGAAAAAGCACCTTCAGATAAGGCGTTCCTGAGCAATTCTCGGCACTGCGGTTTCATCAGTGCCCTCAGATTTCGATTCCGAGCACCGAATCAAATGTTAGGAAAACCCACTCGTTCGTTCACTGAACGTACCCGAGCTAATCTTCAGAAATTGATTCCGGGCACACCGGGCCTCAGAATCAGGTGTCGTAAGAAACTATCTACTCGTAAAATCCCAAATAAATTATGAAAAAAAAATTCCTTTGAAGTTTACTGGTCATTACATCAGAATATCATAATTATTGTATGGTGAATTTTTTTTACTTTTCTAATAACATTCATATTTTGGTGAATTGTGAAGAATACTAAATTTCAATTGAAAAACGTTTTAATCAATATAATTTTAATTATTCACTTGAGTTGTTTTAAATTATCATTCGATTATATTTTTATCATTTAATATAATTTATTTCATTGGATGTAATTTCATTGTTATTTTTATATAAACATATGTCAATATTTTGATTGTTTTTATTTCTAAAAAACCAGCTTTTTGGTTTTGACAATGGAAATTATTTTTAAATTAGTTTATGCAACTTAGGTGATTGAAATTTCTAAAAATGGAATCCATATTTCTAATCAAGAGGTGGGAATTATTTAAATGTGCGAATTTTTTTTAGACATTATGAATAGTTACATAAGAAAATATTTTTTTACCATAGTAAAAAGTAGATCTGCTAAATAAGATTAAAAAAATAAATAAAATTTATTAAATTACCCTAACATGTTTGTTAACCATATTAAAAGAATCATGTATGACCATGGAAAAACTAGGGTCTATTTTGGAACCCCATGGTGCCACATGGGTGTAATAATTTTATTTTATATTAATTAGTGAATAGTAATGACAAAAAAACATAAGCATGTATATTTTAATAAAAAAAAATTATATGGGGTTATATAATTGATCTCTTCGACTATAAATATAAATTTGGATGATAATATTTTTCCTAAATCATTAAATTTTATGTATAATTTTTAGACATTGAAAAAAATATTTATTTATGTCACAATAAAGGTAAACTATTTTTGTTATTAAAGAAAGAATCAAATAAATGGTTTAATAAATATTAAAATATATATAAATTAACTTTTTTGATGCCATAAATTAATTTTATTGGTTAATCTGACATTTTAGTTTTTATTAAATGTATATTTTTTAATTAATCAAGATTTTATGACTTTCACAAAAACAAAATAAAAAATAGTGTCAAAATGGGCATAAATGAGTTTTTAAAACAAATACTATATCATTAATTGATATAATATTATTAAAAACTAAGGTTTTAGAAATTAACTTATATAAGGTTATATATCACAATAATTAACCACACAGGGTTCTCATGGAATTCTATAGTATGATTATTAACAATGTATTATAATAATATAAGAAGACATGGTAATATTTAATCTATTTAACTAAGAGTTAGATCTAAAAGATAAGGTTAATATAGTAACCTAAACCTATCTAAAACCTATTGTTTTAGAGGCTGTCAACCCATAAACACCTTATCCACTAAATAAATTCATTTGGATCCATTATAATATGAATATTATTGTATAATAAAATAATATTTCATGCTTTTCCTAATATGACTAACACCTCTCTTATAAAAAGGTACTTCCATTTCTCTCAAATCACACCACCAAATGCATTTGTCTCAGCCAAAACCGGTTAAAATATACTTAAAACAACCATGAAAATTACTTAGAGGCATAAGTTTGATTATAAATCTATCCCAAGGATCCCTTTTGATCAAATCAAAAGGAAAAACCCAAATAATAGTTAATTATTGCATCACCTATTTCAATGTTTTTTTTCTTCCACATATTATTTCTTTGTTTTTTCAATACCAAATTAATGAATCTAGTAACTTATACATACATTTATTTTATTATAAATATGGTACAACCATATTCAACATTCTATCCATACTATAAATGACAAATTCACCATACATTTGAACGTACAACTTACTGTCTCCACGTCGTAGTGTAGTTTGTTATTCTACACATCAATCATTGGATGGGTATATTAATGAGTATAATGAATTTAAATAATAAATATAACATGTTAATGATTATTTATATATGATATACCGTCAAATTACATACAATCTAACAATCATTGTATTTATATTGTCGCTCATGTGTGCCTACAAATTACCATCTCCACGAACGCGATGAGATTCATCCCCCAACATAAACAATTAAGAATAATTTTCCTTTGATGATTAAAAATAATTTTTAATAACATAACATAATTATGGATATTAGTCAAATACATCCTATCCATAACAAACATGTCATATTTAACAAAACATATAAAGGTAAATAAATAAATTAACACCTAAAATAACGATACTACTGAAATATTCTTTACAAAGAAATATTGAATATCATATATGATATAATATTTATGCAATGGTTATTTTATATTTCAGTAAAAATTATTTATCTATTATACATGAGGGTAAAATACCATAAACTATGTTAAAGTAAAAGTTAAGGGTTAATTTTCAAATCTCATTACTTATCTGAGGTTGTTTATACCTAAGTATTTACTAAGACCTCCTTATCATCCACATCTGTGTTTCATAAAAATGTATCTCAAAAACATTATTAATATTTACTATATTGTGGGATAAAGTCATTTATACACTTGTTTAACTTTTTATAACATGTTTTGAATGAAATATTTCCATCCTTTTCCAAACATGGTAATTTATGACATTTTTTAAAAATTAAGGTAAGATAATTTTTATCATATATGGTGGGTGTGGCTATTTTATACCGTTATAAGACCTATGAGGCATCCATTTCAAGATTATTATAGTATATTAAAAATAAACGTTTCCTTTTATAATTATTTCACTTTTAAACATTTTCAAAATATAAATAAATATTTATCTCAAATAGTTTTTATTTCATCTATGTTAATATCATTTGATGGTTTTTACACTTGTTTAAATTTGATTTATTATGATAAAATAATATATAATCTATTGAAGTTTGTATGATATATTTGACTATGGATGTGTTATTTATATACCATTCATTATTATGGCTAATGCATTAACATTTAATATGCTAGTTTTAATATGAATTTGTAGGTTATGTTTCTACTAATCCATATGAGTAATGCATTGGAAAAAGTATGTGATGGGTGGAGCATGTTATTACTCCTCAATTATTTAGTCTGTCTCATGAGAGGAACTAGTGTCATGGCATAGGGTCATGAAAAAATCTTATTTGTAGTCTTGGAACAAGTCCTTGACTATGTGTTTATGATATGCGGTATTATGCATTCTGTAATTATAAAATTTGTTATTGAAATTACATGTTATTATAATAGTAGTTGAATATCCATGTGAATATGTAAATGGAATATTTTATTTATCCTTTCCATAGTATGTTGATTTTTATTTTTAGAAAGGATTTAGTTTTATTCTTATACATTAATTTAAATTTTTATTGTTATTTGTGAAATTTTCTATTATATTGTTAACCTTACTGAGAATCTAAGCACACCACATTCTTATGTTTTATTTTTCCCAGGATGTGAAGAAGTATCTGATGTTTTTCTTATAGGGATGGACTACGGGATTTTAGTACTATCTATGGAGAAATAATGTAGTTGTTTTTTTATTAATAATGTAATGTAAAACATATGTGTGTATCTTTTAATTCCATGGCTACTGAACTGATCAGTATTTCCGGACATAATTCCTTGTATCATGCCAATGTTATGTAATAATGCACTGACTAACAGTAATTGGGTTAGGGAATTACAATTGGTATCTGAGGAAGATTATTATAAATCATGGAAACTATATTAAAAAAACAATAATTTAAGAACATTATCCTAACATACACTTTGAGAATTAGTATAGAAGAGTTTCCTATTATTTTGGTAACATTAAAATAATTTTTGTATTTTATATGGAATAAAATTCTGTATTGATATGAGCAGGTAGAGGTAGCTCTGGAACATATTTAACTAGGAGTAAAAACTCTAACAACGAGTTTCAGGCAGTACACAGATTATCCTGTTATAGGACAATGGGCCATGTTGCACTATTGGTTACGACACTCTTGGGGGATATGCTTATGATAATTTAAATTTTATTTAAAAACCATTATGAATAGTTAGTGGCAAAATACTTCCTCAAAAAAAACATTTTTTTATAATTGGGGATTATATTCATAAAGTATTCAATTTAGGTAATGTGTTTTACTAGTTTGTAATTATTTATTGCAATTCATAAACTAATATAGTGTACTCCATTGTTTTGAAATTGCACGTAGTGGAAGTAATGGAAATTGTGTCTATGCATATAATTTATGTAGGGATTGAACTCTTATTAAATATTATTATAGAGGAGCTGGTTATGAAACAGGTGCTGAACAACATATAACCATACATGAACAACACACCCTGGTTAAGAAAAATATTCCTCCTCGTATGGAGCACACTGATCCACAATGCATATGATGATTGTTAGAAGTCTTTAGTAGTCAAAATCCACCAACATTCAACGGGAAAAAATAAATTTTTTCTGAGCAATCGATAAGTTACATAGATAAAATATTTCATGCATTGGGGAGTATTGAAAGGGAAAAAGTTGTCAAAGAGGTTTATCACATCAAAATAGATGAAAATCAATGGTGGTTATTAATTCAAATAACAAAGGATTATAATAAAGTATAAAATATGTAATAGAGATATTTTAAAGATATTTTCATTGAAAAATACTTTCCTCATGATCATCGAGTTGATATAGAAAGGCTATTTCTGAGTCTGAGGCAAAAAGGAGGATGCGAATGTTGCTATGTATAAGGCTAACATCAAAAGTACGGAAATGCATGTTGTAGATTATATATGCAATCCATGAAGTAATATTTATGGATTATTTTATTGGTAAAAACCATTTCTCCATATAGGATTAGTCTCACAATCCTTCTCGACGTATGATGATATAGTCTCATGTTCTATCATGATATAAAAAGATTAATATAAGTATTATGACATTAAAGTAAAGCAAGAGAAGAATATAACGGTGGAGCATGAGACAGAAAAGGGAAATTAGAAAGAATTATTTTAATTTATGTGATTAATATGGGAATAAATACCCTAATAATATCATAAAAAGAATGGTAGTTTGTTAGAAATTTAGAAAAAATGTCCCCCGGCTTGTCATTGCAAGGGAAAGAAAGAGGTTGTCAATGTTGAAAGCTAAAATTTTTGTGAAATTGGGCATTATGAAAATGAATTATTTGAGAGAAAAAGAAACATACATCATAAAAGGCCATGGTAAAAATGGAAAGTGTAAGATGTTACTTCAGTTGAAGTGAAAAAATTAATGTATTTGTGTATTTGGATTCATGAATTATATTCTGGTTGTAATTAGAATATGATATATATATATATGGATTTTAATACATTACATATTGTTTTCATAATTGATTTAATATGATGATGGTAATCATAGTATCTATATGTGAAAAAAGAGAAACATTACGTTGGTTGGTGAATCTGATGTAACAATTGATTTTTGAATTTAGAGATCTTTTTTATAGTAGTTTGGATAGAAGAATTTTGGATAACAATAAAGGTTAGAATTGATTAAGTTAAAACTTTGATGTTATTGTTTAAGATAGTACATTTCATAAGAGTGTATTTGGAATATTATTATACTATAGTTTTAGAAAAAGGATGACCTTCAGGTCAGTCGATAACCTGTCACGTCAGACAATGCTGCAGCTATCGAACCCAAAACCGAAGTGCGACAAGGCTATATCACCTACCTATAGCCTACATGACGTCCCTGGATATTTCCAAGAATATTTATTCTTTTAGATGAAATATTTTTATATTTGTGACTTTATACGATTAAGATAAATATAATATATTTGTGATATATTATGTTTTGGAGTGAAAGATGGGTTTGTGGTTGAAATTAGGTAAAGGATGTAACTCTACGTTTCATGTATTATTTTTTTATTAAATGAAAACATTAACTCCTAAACATTAGGTAATGGATCGTAAAACCAATTTTTTTATCCTAATAACTGATATTTTGTTTCACTAACTATATTTTAAATCAACATATATTAATGGCATAAAGGCCCTCAATTTTCCATTCACTTATTTGTGATTGATGACGTCAAAAACATTCTATAAATACTTACATTGTTCTCCGATTATAATATAAACCACTGTTCTCTAACTAGAAATCCAAATTTGGTAGGGACTTTTTAATTTCTCTTTCCCTTTTATTATGACTATATTTTATTAACCCTATTTCTAATGTGGGTTTCCACCAAGGTATTTTCAATTTTTTAACCATTTATGTTCAAATATCAATTTCAAATTGTGAGGATGAAATTTATTGATGGAGCTAGGAATGTAATACACCAAGCTTCCAAGATACATTTCTCTATGAATAACACCATAGCGTGCGATGTATGCAACATCATTTTCAAGCACACAAACAACCGATCAAAATAGTCATTTTAAAAACATTTATGAATAGTAATACGCACCATTATAAAATTTTTAAATTTTATTTTCCATATTGGACTTCATTTATGGATTCGAAATATCAAAATTGGCTTTGGGTAAATTTTTAGTACTCATTGGATAACATTAAAATTTTTATGAATAGTGAAAAATAATAAATTTTAATTAAAAACAACTTTATTAATCGAAATAACTTATAATTTTGAAATATAAATTTGAGTGGTTTTAATGTATCATCAGATTTTATTTTTATCAATTAATGTAATTTAGTTCATTTCATGTAATTTCACATTTAAATTGTACATAAACAAATATCGATATTTTGATAGTTATTACTCATAAGAACCCTCTTTTTTGGTTTTGACAACGAGAAACAATTTTAAATTAATTTATACAACATCTGGGTTTGGAAATTTGAAAATTTTACTTCGATATTTAAAATTAGGAGGAAAAAATTGTGTAAAGAGATAATTTTTTTATACACTATGAATAGTTACCTAAGTAAATATTTTATTTACCATGGTTAAAGGCTAAATCAGATAATTAAGAGTAAAAAATAATATTATAATAATATTAAGTTACGTTAAAACGTTCTCTAACACTATTGGTTGATACATGTCTGATCGTGGTCCTCCTTGGTGTAGGAACCTGGTTCATATTCTTGAGGTATGAGTTTCTTCTCTTCATCCTTCCATAAGTGTTTTTGAGAAAATAAGGGAAATGGGGAAAATAAAAAATTTTGTGGGTACACGCCCAATACTTTTCGACACACCGTGTACTTTGTCCGTGTGGGAAGACTACACAGGGTGTGTTTGCCTGTCGGCGATGAAGGGTGAAAAAACCGACAACATGTCGTGTACTAGGTAAGTACACACCATATAATCAGTTGGTATATGAACAGTATGGTGGAGGAGGTAGCCACCAGCTGAGCGACATCACACGTCGTGTATTCAAAAATACACATTGTGTACTGATGTCGGAAAATGAACAGTTCGGCGGTGAAAAGTAGCCACCATAGGAACAGTTAAATGATGAAAAGTGAACGCCATGTACTTGAGAGTACACGCCCTATAGTAGGTTTTTTACTATTAAAATGGACAGTATACTCCTTATTTGGATGAGGAGGCTTTTAGTTCATTTGGGAGCTGGGAGAAATGGTTGGACCATGGAGGATCTCTCAACCGCACACCGAGAACCTGATTCTTACAACATTGATCTCCTTTGAACCGCACAGGTAATCCCTTCCTTCTCCATGAGTATTTCTTACCAGTTCTTTCCCAAGGTAATGTTATTTTATGTTAAATTATTGAACGTTTATCCCAAATATACATCGTTTACGAGCCTTTCAAGAGGCGTTGTTCACATATATCTGTCAGAGATGATCAAGGTAGGTGGTCTGCTATTTATTTCCAACTGCTGAGTTGAATTTGTGAACCGCTGTGCTAAGAACCCTTGTTTGGGGTGTCTTATAGTTGTGGAATTTTCTTGAAGCTATCTAGAATATCATAGATAAACTTTTTATAAGTTAAAACTGCAGTTGGGATCACTTCTTGGATCCAAGAGCACCCTGGGGGTGCGTTCCTCTATTTAGTCGTTTGGCCAGAATACCTATGGGTATACCAGAAATTTTAGTAAGCTTTTAAAATTCCTTGAGTGGAATTATATATAATTGCATGCTTTCTTTTGTGTTGGGATCGGCCCGATTACTTGTATATCCTGAGGGAAGTGTTTGTTAGCATGTGGAAACGTTTCTCATGCATGTGGGTAGTAATTTATGTGCCCATGGGCAGTAGTTTTTGTGCCCATGGGCAGTAGTTTCTATGCATGTTGGTGACACCTCGTATGCCTGTGGGTAATATATGTTATGCCTTTGGACAGACATCTGTTGGTTTCGATTCTGATTACCTGAGGGTAAGGATGGTATGTCTAAGGATAGTGTTATCATGAATATTCACCGTCGTGATTTTAATATTTTATAACTTCCAGGCTAAATAATAGGCTTGTCCTGGTTAAATGAATATTAAAATGAAAATATTAATGGTATAATAAGTTACTTTGAGTACTTCATAGTTTATTTCATTTACATTTTCACACTGTTGTTGCACATTTTCAATGACAGTTGGGCACGGGCCTTCGGTGGGTGCCTGCTGGGATTTTTTCTCTCACCTTATTTGGGTCATGTCTTCAGCCCAAACACACTATATTGATATAGGTGTCGATAGTGGAATGGGTCCTTATACAGGTACATGATTAGAGCGGAGGAGTAGGAGAATATGGGACTGAGCCTGGGCTTGCGATGCTTCTGCGTTCTATATACTTTACTTTTTTTGCTTCGATGTCACTTGTACATTGAGTTGTATTGTATTTTATTTCAGTGTATCATGTTATGGATTCATTACTAGAATTAGTGACATTCTACATCTTTATATATATGACAGGTGGTTCCCTTTAACATCAATTGTCCATTTCAATTGTAAATCATTAACATCTTCCGCTGTTGTATGTTATTTCTCTTCTATGCTATGCTACACTTTGAAAAATGAGGGCATAGTTTCCCTACAATCACACAAGGGCCCTCACAGCTAGTTGGCAGCCTCTGGTGTTTGGGGAAATGCTTTTGAGGTCTTGTGACCAACAGGGTTCGGGTCACCCATTGAGTGGCTTCCAGATATGGAAAGTTACAAAGTGGTATTAGAGGGGTTCTTTTCATTTACTTACTATTTGGAACATATAGTCAGGGATAGGACAGAAATGGTGGTTGGTAATAAGATGTTCCTGGGAGTAGCTAACCCCTGTATAGGGAAAATCTATTCTACCTCGTTTATTGCTTTTTTTTCTGATTTTTCAATTTGACAGTTTACTTGATATTCACCATTGGGAGACACACTTGTTATTGTGATGTTTATATGTTATACATGGGTTCTATTTAGTTGCAACCTGATGATTTGAGGATATTCCATCAAATTCATCATTTAGGAACATTCTTAAAATCACTTTCCATGCATTCTTTCCATGCCATGTAGGTGAATTATATATTCCATGTTGTTGTGATAGTTGTGCAAGAAACGCATGCTGTTGTGATAGATGATTTGATAAATCCCTGATATTTGATAGGTTATTGTTATGAAATGTATTGTATAATGGACACTAAT
Source organism: Viscum album (assembly GCA_963277665.1). Classification (NCBI taxonomy): domain Eukaryota; kingdom Viridiplantae; phylum Streptophyta; class Magnoliopsida; order Santalales; family Viscaceae; genus Viscum; species Viscum album. Next base: position 384,828,982 of record OY728148.1, on the reverse strand, counting down.
TTTTGGTTCATGAAGAGTATGGGGCCTCATTTACCGTAATTCGATGGATCATTGAGCAGTTTACGTTGTTATAACATGTATAAGATGCCGAGATTTGATTGGAGGGGGTATGGTCCCTCGCAGATCATAATTTGGCACATAAGTGTTTGTTTCAGTGTTTTTCTGGGATTTGGAGTATTTTAGGAGGCTTACTATCTGGAAAACCTAACATACACACCATGCAGTTCTATGGACACACACAGTGTGTTCTTCTGTTCAGGAAGAAATGAAAACATTTTAAGTACAGGCCATGTACGCTCACTACACACCATGTAGACTATTCCCGTGTCATAGGCCATGTGGGTGGGGACACGGGTTAGGGAATGGTTTGGGGAAACATGCCATGTACCATTTGTACACACCGTGTATTGTGGACCATGTGTCCTCTGTGTAACTAACAACACTGATGGGGGAAATTTTAAGACATACATGTCATGTCTACCTTGAACACACCGGTTAGTCTGACCCAGGTATCTGGACCTGTCATGAACAAAACGTGTCGATGTTATGTTTCATATTACATGTCGTGTCCTCCTGGAACATTCTGTGTAGTGTCAGCCTTGTAGCCGACTGTGTAGCGAGCAGCCTGTGTCAGTCTGGGGTTTCTTTTACAACGTCATGTCTTTTTCGTACACGCCGTGTATTGTGACCGGGGTACACATGTCGTGTGTTGAAAAACACGGTCCAAATAAATCTTGTAGAGTACACTCCATGTCTACCACTGAGCACACTGTGTAGTATTATTTTAGGAGAGTTGTGTTGCTTCAGCCGTGTAGAAGCACTCGAGCATGGAAGAAGGATTCAAAAACACGCCTTGTGTTAAGACAACACTCTGTGTAGTTGGGGTGATACACAGCCAATTTAAGCTGGAGTACACGCCCATGATGATGGCCTGTGAGAAAACGCCATGTAGAATTTATACACACCTGGTAGTCAATTTTTATAAATCATGAATTCTTAATTCTCGTTTTCCCTTATTGGTCTCCTGGTAGAGGTATTTGATAAATCTTGATCTAAGGTGTGTGTTTGGCCTTGTAGATTCATGGTGCTGAGAATACCACTCATTGTTCTCCAAGAGTGCAGAAACTAGTATATATCAGAGATGCTAGGCCATGGGCTACTGATGGAACCTCGAGCAGTTCCAGATGCAGCGCAAACCGTTATACCCGAAACAGGCACGAATGCGCTGTTCCGTGAAGGCTTCATGCAGTTTATGCAGACCTTCCAGGGAGCACCACCGGCTACCACATCTATGGAAGAGATGATTTATATATTATAGCAGCAGTATCCACCAACTTTTTCAGGGGATGGCGGACCACAGGCTGCAGAGTCTTAGATGGTTTTATGAAGACTATATTCGAGCATCTAGAGATGCCTCTAGGGCAGAGGGTCATGATCGATACATAAATGCTACCTGATTCCACCAAGAGGTGGTGGGATGTTACTGCCCAGAATGATCATCACCGAGACATGGAGTGGGAAGATTTTCACGCATCCTTCTTTGACATCTTCTTCCCAGAGGCTCTGAGGGATGATCGAGCTCGAGAGTTCATTAATCAGCATTAGGGACCCACATCAGTGATGGATTCTTATTCCCACTTCACCGAGCATCAGTGTTTTTCACCAGTTCTGGTGGGTGATGAGACGATGAGGTCTAGACTCTTTCAGGATGGTCTTCAATATGACATTCGAGAACTGGTGAATTATTTCATGTTTTGTAAAATGCATCATATTATGAACCTGGAGCTTATTACATTGCAGATCCTACAGAAAGCTAGTGGTGTTGGTCTGGGTGGTTAGACACCAGTTTCATGTACTATTTATACCAGTAAGAGGAAGAGACAGATGGAAATCTCTCACACTGGAAGTACTATCCAGAAGAACTCTTCAGGTGGCCAAGTCATCTTCTACCAGGGTCGTAGAGAGGGGCACAAGAGTCCTTAGTGTCCACGTGACCCAGTGGTGTGTCGAGATTGATGAAGGATGGGTCATATTTAGCGTTTTTATTGGGAGTTTCTTCTATTGGCTAGTGAGATGGGTTCTGTGAAGACTCCACGTGCGGGAGTAGGACCAAAAGCTTCCTAACAGTCGAGTATTTGGGGTATGTCAAGTCTTTCTAGAAGAGATGGTGGTCCTGGTCATGGTATCCAGACACCAGGATCTCAGAGGCAGCAGGGCAGGTCTGTTCAGGGTAGCTAGGCTATGTCACATGGCCGCAGCACTGGGTAGACATATGTAGTGCAAAAACCTAACAAGGTCATGATATCAAACCTTCCAATGTCAGAGGTACTATTCTAGAAGATTTTGTTTTATCTTTTGTTCATTTTTATACTGGTGTTACACATAGTTTTATATCTGTGGTCGTTGTGGAGCTCCATAGGCTTTGTGTTTCTACTTCTTATGATATCACGACGCTAGAAACACCGTTGAAAACTATAATGTCCTGTATGAGTTAGTGTAGGGAGTGCCCCTAGAGGTTGGTGAGTGTCATTTTCTATGGATCCTCTACATCTTAGAGACTAAGAACAAGGATTTCATTCTCGAGATGGACTGGTTGGTACCCTTTCGATCCTTTGTGGATTTCTATTGTCACATAATGAGATTCACGTCATCAGAGGGAGGAGAGTTTCTATAATAGGGAGAATGGGATGTCCAGGATAGTCGATCTGGACCCGAGCATCGTGGGAGAGGTGGTGTGACCGTGCAGCTTGCGATTTTGTATCTGGATGATCATAGATCTTGTCAGAAGTATTTCCCTCCAGTGGGTGCTCATTTCAGGGATGTCTTCCCAGACGACTGTTAAGGTATTTCTTTAGAGAAAGAGGTGGATTTCCTTATTGATCCAGTTCCAGGAGCAGCACCAGTGTCCATTCCTCCTTACATGATGACTACATCAGAGTTAAAGGAGCTCAATAGGCAGTTATAGGTGTTACAGGAAAATGGTTTCAACCGACCCTGTACATCTCCTTGGGGTTCGCATGTCCTGTTTGCTATGAAGGGGGACGGTACCCACAGAATTTTTGTGGATTATCTGAAGCTGAACCAGTTGATGGTCAAGAACCGAAATCCCCTTCCTATTTTTGATGATATTTTTGATTAACTTCTGGAAGCATGAGTTTTCTCGAATATTTACTTGAGATATGGATATCATCAGTTACACATTAGACTATCAGACATACATCTTAAATCTTTTTGAAGAATATATAGTCTATATGAGTACTTGGTCGTGCCATTCGGACTTACGAACGCGCCAGCAGTTTTCATTTCTAAGGTGAGTCAGGTGTTCCATCCTTATATGGATTATTTTGTGGTAGTCTTTGTGGATGAAATCTTGGTGTACTCTCACACTTGTCATGACCATGACACCAATATTGATATCATCCTGAGTACACTAATATAGATTAATCTTTATGCTATGCTCTCAAAGTGGCACTTCTAGATGGACCAAATACACTTCCTAGGTCATATTATCTCAGAGGTAGGAGTTGTGGTAGACCTAGAGAAAAAGAGAGAAATAGTTTCCTGGTAGCATCCTAAGAAAGTGTTTGAGATACCGAGTTTCTTGGGGATGTATGGTTACTTCAAGAGATTTATATAGGACTTATCCCACTTAGCAGCACCTTATATTGGTTTTACTAAGAATGGTGTGAAGTTCGTTTGGTCAAAAGATTGCGAGATAGCTATCCAAGAGCTGAAGGCAAAGTTGACATCAGCACCAGTCCTGATACTTCTTGAGCATGGGATGTCTATATAGTTTAATGCGATGCATTAGGTATCGGGCTAGAAGTAGTGTTGATGCATGGTGATCGAGTAGTTGCGTACGGGTCTCGGAATTTGAGGGCACATGAGAATAATTACCCGATGCATGATCTCGTGTTGGACGTAATTGTGCATGATTTAAACTATTGGATACATTATCTATTTGGGAGAATATGTTGTGGTTTTTATGGACCACAGAAGTCTCAAAAATATTTTTACTGAGCATTACCTGATTCTTAGACAGCGGAGTTTGGTTGAATACATTAAGTCCTTCGAATTTGAGCTTTCCTATATAACTGGTAAGAGTTATGCAGTAGTTGATGCACTAAGGAGGAAGACTCAGACACAAGCAGTACAGGAGGCCAGTGGTGAGTGGCAGCATATGGCCTTGTTCTCTGAGATGAATTTGGAGGTGCACGTCAGTTAGGGGTAAACCTATCTTTCTTCCTCAGTTTTGACTTCTTCCCTCCTGTATCGAGTGAGGATGAGACATCTATCATATTTTTAAGGACTAGTTCTACATGAGTTGGTGTTAAGTGAGGACCCTCATCCTGGTTGGAAGATAGTCCATAATGAGGTACAATATATCCATCGACGACTGTGGGTTCTAGGATATATACACGAGGAGTTTATGCAGGAGTTTCATGCTTCCGCTTGGGAAGTTCATCCTGGAGTTACCAAAATGTATCGTGAGTTGAGGCTTTATTATTGGTAGGTGGGTATGAAGAGAGAGATAACTTGTTTTGTTACTAGATGATCCACCTGTCTGTAGGTGAAGGAGGAGAATTAGAGGCCAGTAAGACTGTTACAGAAGTTACCCATTATGGAGTGGAAATTGGATGATGTCGTGATGGATTGCGTGACTAGGATTCTGAGGTCACCTAGAAGCGGTGATGCCATGTGGATTGTCGTGGATAGAATTACAGAGGTATCTCACTTTTTTCCAATCATGTAGTCCATTAATGTTGATGATCTTGGAATGTTGTATATCATAGAGGTAGTATGTCTCCATGGGGTCCCTTATTCTAGCATTTCTAAAAGGGACACCCGCTTTACTTATCGTTTCTGGAAGAGTTTTCATAGGGAACATGGTACACATGTGCTTCTTAGCACATCTTACCACACTCAGACCGATGGCCAATGAGAGCGTATGATAAAGGTGCTTGAGGACTTGCTACGTTCATGCATCCTGAATATTGGGGGCTCTTTGGAGAGGCATATACCCCTGGTCGAGTTTTCCAATAACAATAGTTTTCAGGAAACTATTCATATGGAACCTTACAAGGGTTTATATGGTATCCCATGCCGATCACCCCTTTGCAGGTTGGAGGTAGCTGAGGTATCATTGATAGGACCACTTCTGGTGTAGGAGAATTCTGAGCTGGTCTAGTCGACTTAGAAGCGAATGGCTACTGCACAGTCTTGTCAAAAATCTTATGTTGATCACCACAGATGGCTCTTGGAGTTCGTGGTTGGAGATCTGGTTTTCTTGCGTATTTCACCGAGGTTGGGACATTGATGGATCATGATATAGGGTAAGCTTTCATAAAGGTATATTGGGCCGTTTGAGATTCTGGATAGATTTGGGCTACTTTCCTAGAGGTTTTAGTAACCACAGAGGTACTGGGCCATGCACGATGTCTTCCATGTATCTCAGTTGCACCGTTGTCACTCAGACATGTCTCTTGAATTTCAGCCCGAGGATGTTGAGCTTCAGTTCGATGCATCCTTTGAGGAACATTTGATTCATATTGTTGATACGATAATGAAGGTTCTATGAGGCATATCAATTCCTCTCGCATGTGTTCAATGACCGCATGGCCAAGTACAGGATGAAACCTAGGAGTGGGAGACCGACGTACGTGCTCAGTGGCCATAGTTTTTCAAAACATTATCTTCACCACCCTCGGAAGAGAAATTCGTGGACGAATTTCTCTAAGGGGGGGGGGGTATTTGTAAGAAGCCATTTATTATTCTTGAGTTATGGGTTTCTTCTTTTCATCATACCATAAGTGTTTTTTAGAAAATAAAAAATGGGGGAAAATGAAAAATTTTGTGGGTACATGCCATGTATATTTCCATATGTCATGTACTTTGGCCGTTTGGGATGAGTACAATGGGAGTGTATTCCTTTCATTGATGAAGGGTTTAAAAACGGACTACATGTCGTGTACTAGGTAATAACAGGTCGTGTAATTAGTTGGAAGGTGAACAGTAAAGTGGCGGAGGGAGTCGACTGGTGAGAGAGAACACACGCCGTGTATTCAGAAATACATGATGTATACTCATGTCAGCAAATGAACTGTTCGACAGTGAAAAGTAGCCGCCATAAGAAAAATTAATTGATGAAAAGTACACATTGTGTACTTGTCAGTACACTCCGTGTACTCTGTTTTTTCCTTATAAAATGGGCAGTAGCCTCCTCATTTGGAAGAGGATGCTTCGAGTTCGTTTTGGAGCCAGGAGAGATGACCATAACATGGACGATCTCCCAACTGCACACTGGGAACCAGATTCCTATGCCATCGATCTCCATTAAACCGCAAATGTATGCCATTCCTTCACCATGAGTAGTTCTTACCAATTCATTAATGAGGTAATGTTATTTGAGGTTGATTGAGTGAATTTTTATCCCATATCTACTTTGTTTATGATCATTTCGGGAGGCTTCATTCATATATACCGGTCACATACGATCGAGGTAGGTGGTATAGTGTTTATTTCTAACTATTGAGTTGAATTTGTGAACTGTTGTGCTACGAACCCATGTTTGAGGTGTCGTATGACTGAGGCTTTTTCTGTATGTTATCTAGAATTGAATATCAAAATTTATGATAAGTTAATTCTAAGATTTTGGATCACTGGTTAGATCTAGGACCACCCTGGGGGTGAGTTCATTTGTTTAGAAATTTTTCCAGAATAAATGTGGGAATACCATGAATTTTAGCATGCTTTGAAATTGCAATGATAATATTTTTATATAATTTCTTGCTTGAGTATGTTTTGGTCTCTACATGATTACTTTTATAGCCTGAGGGTAGTATTTTTCAGCCTTTGGGAAACCTTTCTCATGCATGTGGGTAATAGTTTTTGTGCCCCTGGGCAGTAGTTTCTTTTCCTGTGGGCAGTAGTTTCTGTGCCTGTGGGAGACAGCTCATACGCCTATGGGGAATATTCATTATGCATGTGGGGAGACACCTGTGGATTTTTATTCTGATTAACTGAGGGAAAGGATAGTATCTCTAAGGATGATGTTATCATGAATATCCATCATCGTTATTTTTATATGATATACATTCCAAGTTAAAGCTTAGGCTTTTCATGGTTAAATGAATATTAAAATGGAAATATAACATGTAGAGTTAGTTACTTTGAGTACAGATTAGTTAATTGCATTAACTTTTTCACACTATTGTTGCATGTTTTCACGGACAGTTGGGCATGGGCCTTTGGGGTGCCTATTGGGATTTATTTCTCACACCATGTTTGGGTGATCTCTTCATCCCAAACAGACTATATTTCTACTAGTGTCGATAGGGGAAAGGGTCCCTATACCAGTACATGAATTTAGAAGAGGATTAAGAGAGCATGGGACCAAGACTATGCATGCGGTACTGCTGATTTTTGTTTACTCTGCTTTGTTTTTCTTGGATGTACCTTTTACTTTGTGTTGTATTGTATTCTATTGCAGTGTATCATGTTCTGGCTACTTTCATAGAATTTGTGACATGTTGTATCTTTATATATATGACTACTAGTTCTATTTTACTTCAGTTGTCCATTTTAGTTGTATAGAATTTACTGATTCCGCTGTTGTATGTTATTTATCTTCTCTATTGCACTACAATTTGACAAATGAGGGCATGGTTTCCTCGCTATCAGATTTGGGCCCTCACTGCTAGTCAGCTGCCTCTGGCATTTGGTGAAATGCACTAGAGGTCATGTGACCAACCAGTTTCGGGGAACCCATTGAGTGGCTTTTGGATCTAGGATGTCACAATTGGGTTGATTTTGGGACCCCATGATTCCAATTGGATGTGATAATGAAATTTTAAATTAAATAATGCAATATAAAGAGAAAAATAACAAAAGTATATATATTTTATTAAAAATAATTTTTATACAAGGTTGTATATTTGATCTCTAAGAATATAAATAATCATATGAAAGATAAAAATATTTCCTACATCATTATATTTTATTTATAATTTTTAGAAATTATATAAATAAATTTATTTATTACACAATAATAGTGCACTAATTTCCATATTATAGAACGAATAAAATTAATGACATTATAAATAATAAAATAAATACAATTTAAGTATATTAATTCCATCCATAAAATTTATAGATTAATATGACATGTTAGGGATGATTAAATGTACTTTTTTCAAAGTAATAATGTTTTATAACTTTCACAAAAACAAAATACCTAATAGTGTCACAATTTTAATGAATGAGTTCTTAACACCAATACTATATTATTAATTCATAAAATATTCTTAAAATAGTAGGTTCTACCAAAAGACATAGATAAGGTTATATATGTCAATAATAAACCAAATGAGGTTCTTTTTTCTTTTTATAGTATGTTTTTTAACTATGTATTATAATAATACAAGAAGACATGGTAAAATTTATAGTATTTAACTATGAGTAATATCTAAAACATAAGGATAATATGGTTCCCTAATCTTATCCAAAATCCATTAGTTGAGAGGATTTAGTCCCATACACACCTTATCCTAGAATTAATCCCATTCAGATGCATTATAAACTGAATATGATTTTATAATAATGTAATATTTCATGATTTTCCTAAAGTGACCCTCACCTCTATTATAAAAGAGTACTTCCCTTTCTCTCAAAATCACATATCCAAAGCCATTTTTCTCTGCCATTCCATTCTCAAATATATTTCCAACTACCCTCAATTAGACATAGAGGCTATACATTGATCATATATCTATCCCAAGGATCCCTTTATAACAAATCATGAAGAAGCACATGAAGATGATGAAATTATTTCATCACCTCTTTCAATGTTCTTTTCTTCTTCCAATTACCATTTCTTTTTTGTTAAAATTCCAACATAATGACTGAAATAACTTCTACATACTCTGATATTATTAAAAATATTTTACAACCAAATTCTTTATTCTATCTATCCTTTAAATGACAGTCACCATATGTGCGTACGCAAGGCATACAGTCTCCACGTCGTGGTGTAGTTTCTATTCAACACTTCATTATTTGGATGGATATAATAATGAATATAATTATTTAAATAATAAATATAACATGTTAATGATTATTTATATTTTATATACCATCCAATTGCATATGATTTCACCATAAATAGAATAATATTACCACTCAAGGGTAAATAAGGATTACCATGTCCATGAAAGTAATGAGATTCTTCCACCATCATTACGATTCAAAAAGAATTTTATTTTGATGATTAAAAATAATGTTTAATAAGATAATTTAATTATGTATCTGAATCAAATACATCTTTTCAGAAAAAATTATGACTTACCAAACAAAACATAAAACGGAAAACGAATCAGATAACACCTGAAACAATGATACTGCTGAAATATTGTTAACAAATCAAAATAAGAAGACCATATATGATATCATATTTATTTATATGGTTCATGAAAATTTATTAATTATGATTTAACTATAAAAAAATTTTTAACTTACCCTCAACCCTGAAAAATTACAAGGTAAGGGTTAATTGTACTATCCCTTTACTTATGTGAGGTTGTTTATACATAAGTATCTACAGAGATGTCTTTATCACCAACTTATGTGTTTCATAAAAATTACCCTCAATTTTTTTTACTAATTAATAGAATATGATTTAATGTAATTTATAACCTTGATTGGAATTTGATAATTTTTATTCAATTGAAACTTTTAGTTGTTTTCCAAACACGGTACATTGTGACCATTTCGACAAATTAAAGTAAGAACATTTTTTTAACTTATACGGTGGGTGAAGCTATTTTTCTCCATTATAACACCTTCAAGGATTACGTAAAAATATTATAAGAATATTTTCCAAATAAGGATTTTATTTTTTTAATTGTGTAACTTTTAAATTATTTGAAAATAGAATGATATATTTCTCTCAAACTGTTTTGATTTCATCAATGTCAACATCCATTGATGGATTTTAAACATGTTTTAAATTGATTTATTATGATAAAATCTCCCATATTGTATTGAAGGGATAGTGATATGCTCGACTATGGATGTTTTATTTTTATAGTATTCAGTGTTTATGGTTAATGTATTAACATTTTGTATCCTATTTTTAAAACAAATGTTAATGTTTTGTGTAAATATTTATATATGAGGAATGAATTGGACATAGTAAGTAAAAGGTGGATCCCACTATAGCTTCTCGAGCTATCAGTAGGCCTCATGAAACAAACTTCTGTCTTGGCACAAGGCCTTGAAAGAATATTATTTTTAATATTTCCTGAGGCTTTGATTTTGTGGTTATGATGTCCTACATTATTAATTTCATCATTATAAAATTTGATATTGATATTATATTTGATTATTCTACTAGTAGAATATCCATGTGAATATGTAAATGGAATCATTTGATTTATCCATTCCATATTAAGCTGATTATTATGTTTAGAAAGGCTGTTGTTTATTCTTATATATTGTCCTAAAAATTTATGATTATTTATGAATGTTTCTTATATATTTTTATCCTTACTTAGCATCTGATCTCACTACATTATTATGTTTTATATATCCCCCAATGTGAATAAGTATATTATCTTTGAATTGCATGAATAGGCTATGGGATTTGACTGTGTTCAATGGAGACACAATGTAGTTGTTTTTCCATTTCATATTGTAATGTAAAACATTTGTATGTATCTAGTACTTCCAAGAATACTAAATTTATTTGTCTTTAGGGACATGATTTGTTGTATCATGCCAATGTTATGTTATAATGAATTTAGTTTGGGTAACTGAGGTCAGGGCGTTACAAAATCAGTGAGAGATAAATGTCCACAAAAATTAGTTCTAAAGGGGAATCGTAATCCAGTTTCAAATTACTTTTATAGTGGAGGGACAACCATGGCATTGATTTTTGGGTGTGGAGTCACCACCCTTACAACCAGATATTAGAAACTGGGAGTCACAACCCAAATATTCATGACATAATATATTGGGAGTCACAAACCTAAGATCATAGCATTAGAATCTGGGAGTCAGAACCCCTGGAAAAATAATTACAGATAATTATTTTGTGTGGAAAATCAAAAACAGGAAAATATAATGCATTTGGGAGATGAGAAGTAGTGTTATAGACTCATAACAAGATGAAAGAGAATATAATGATTAAAGCATAGGTATTGGTTCATGAGGATTTGATTAGCATGTATTGTCAATGAAATTTTAGTCAAAGAAGAAATAATTCGGCACTTGATAAACGAGAAGGTCATAAAGCAGAGTGTCATAAGACGATTACAATGTACTGTATGTTCGAAGTTCACAACACTTTCTCTTTGTATTGAAATTTTAATTATTTACCTGTAAGAGATATTGATATATATATATAGAATAAAATATATAGTAGTTACAGAAGCTCTGATTCCTTTGGATATTTAAATTAAATTTATTGAAGAGCTCCAACAAATATCTCCGTGAAAATAGCATCATTGTTTCTTCATTAATTATATAGAATAAATATCTAATAATGTAATTTAAATATTTTTAAATAAATCAGCCAATAAAATATACATAATAAAAAAATAATTTAATTATTTAATGTACTATTTATTATCCTTTTATAATGTTTTAAATGTAGTCAAAAAATTTCTAAAAATAATAAGTAGATTCTGATATTAAATTCAAACATTTTCATTTAAACAATTTTTGAAACTTATAAATTTATTTGTAAAAGACATTTAAATTTTTTATTAATTTTTCCCTATAAAAACAGGACTAAAAAAATTAATAAATATTTAATTATAATCCTTATATTTAATTAGAATTTCTCCCAAAACATATGTTAAAAAATAATCCATATATATTAAGAAAATCAATTTTTAAAAACGTTCCTAGAATGAACAGTAACTTCAGAATGATCAGTTACTTTGGAATGAACAGTAACATTGGAATTAATAGTAATATTGCATAGAAATGATGAATAGTATCCCATGGTTTCCAAACCATACTACGAGGAATGAGCAGTAACGTAACGTGGAGATGATGAATAGTAACATATGGTTTCCAAACCCAATATTACTGAATAAATATTAATGTAACATAAAGATGATGAATAGTAACATATGGTTACCAAACCAACATTTCCAAATTAACAGTAACATAACATAGGGATGATAAACCATACCTTTTACTATTCATGAGTGTTAAACATAATGATAATGAAATATAATTTTCACTATTCATGAACATCAAATGTAACCAAGGGTATGAATAGTAAACATAGGTATATGGAACCATATGTTTAACTATTCATGAATAGTAAACAATACATTCTTGAAAAAACTGGATCGAATATTTTTAAAACATCAATGAATTATTAAGGGATCTTAGCAAAAAATTCATACATTGTAAAAAAATGATTTATAGAAAAACTTATTATCATTCCAACAAAAAAAATCAACTAAAAATGACATATATAGACCCCAAAATCATAAAAAATAGAGGAAAACATGTTCATGAAAAAACCGATACTACAAAATAGCATAGCATAACTTTATTTACTTAAAATACCATTCAAATGATATTTTTAGACATTGATGTAAACTACTGAAATCCAGATAAATATTTTCTCATTCTATAGAATTAGAATTAATGCAAATCTGATAAATCTAGATGTTGTAGTTAAAAAAATGATAAAAAATAGTGAAATGTAGATTTTTTAAAACCATAATATCTACTTCATTATTTTATTAGAGAAACGTATAAGCATGTTCAAACTTCTTCATTAACTAATAAAGTATAGATAAATATATTATCATCCCAGGGTGATAAAAATCACAAAAATCCAAATAACATAAAATATGATATCATCAAAATACATAACAATGTTAACCAAAAAATTATGAAATAAAATTAAAGGAAATATGATCAAGCAAAAAAATCTACCCTTTTTTGTTTGATTAAAAAACAAAAAAAATTATTCCATAAATGAATTTTTAAAATGAATAAAAAACATTTCTCCTCATAACTATCTTATATTTCTGAAAAAACGTCTCCCCCATTTTGTAAATAAATGAAAAGGGAAAAAAGCTCCCCTAAACAAATGCGGTAAATAAAAATTACTATTCAAACATACAAAGAGAAAATTCAGTTTTCCCATAATTTGAAAAGTATAAATTCATTGTAAAAATATATGCAACCTTCTTTTCAGAATGGATAAATTCTAAAACAATATAACCTTTATTCACATGATCACGAATAAAATAAAATCTACAATCAATATGTTTTGTTCTAGAATGTTTTAAGGGGTTTAAAAAAATAGAAATTGAAGAAGTATAATCAAAATAAATACACATTTTATCAAAATAAACATTGAAATCACAAAATTTTTTCAAAATCCATAAACATTGAGCACACCTACTCGCAGTAGATATATACTCATATTCTACAATAGATAAAGAAAAATATAATTATTTCTGAGATGACCAATAAATTAATTATTTTCCCGGAAAATGACACAAAAATGATGTGATTTTCTCCCAATTCGACATCCTCTAAAGTAAGAATCAAAATAAGATGTTAAATTAAAACTGTTATATTTTGGATAATATAAACTATAATCAATAGTTCTTTTAAAATATCTAATTTTTATTTTTATAGCTTTAATATGACTTTCTTTTTAGATCATCTTCAAATCAATCACATAAACAAACACTAAAAATGATATCTTTTCTCTATGGTATTAAATATAGCAAGCTACCTATCATGCCCCTATAAACTGTAAAATATATTATTATACCAGATATATCACTATCTAATTTTCAATTAGTACCCATAGGAATTTCCATGGATTTATAGGAAAAAATACCATGTCGTTTAACTAAATCATTAGCATACATAGATTAATTAAATAAATTACATCTTTCCATTGAGAAATTCGGTTTCCAAGAACGAACATTGATTCTCCAATTAAAGTAATGTCATATTTAGAAGATATCGAATAAGAAAAATGAATAAAAATTATTTCACTAGATGATCCAAAAACTATATCATCATCATAGAGATGAACTATTAAAATATAATCATAAGATCTTTTAATGAATTGATTTGGATAAACATTTACTTTTGTGAAACCATTTTATAATTAAAATAACGAATGTCTTTCAGACCATGCAAGGGGTTCTTGTTAGAGATTGTATAATGATTTAGATAATTTAAAAACATGGTTGGGAAATTTTTCATATTCTAAACCAGGGGTTTGAGATCCAAAAACTTATTCACTAATAATATCATTTAACAACATGAATTTTACCTCCATTTGAGATAATTTGAAACCAAAAAATATGAAAATTCCAACAAAATTATAATTTCCCTTAACATGGAAATAGTTGAAAATGAATATTAAATGTATATACCTTTTTCATGAGGTTATCATTGAGAAATATGACTGGATTCATTTTTGAAATAGTATCGACATTAATTCAACTTGTTTCTAAAGATCTACATAGTTCCAATTACCTTTCTATCTTCAATAAATTCTAATAAATTCCAAATAGTATATCATAAAAACTGATATAATTCATATTGCATATAAATACTCTAGTTTTCATCCTTTAACTCATCATTAATATTAACAGAAATAAAATTAAAAATAAAAGCATAATTGGCCCAATAATTTAAAATATAATTTCTAGTTTTGATACCAGAATTAACATTTCAAATTAGATTTTCAAAATGTTGTCATTTGTGAATCTTCCATGATCATAGATCTGGTTGGGAATACTTTTACTCCTCCACAATTAATTCATTCTTACCATGAGGAAAATTTTATCAAAATTAAATCCACTAAAATCATCATCAATATCATTTGAATCTGAATTTATTTTATCATTTTGTTCAACAAACATAACAAGAATAGATTCTTCAATAAACACCATTATTTTATTATAAAATTTATAAGAAATATTGCAATTATTGTAAATAAGATAAATACCTTTAGTACTTTTATAATCAAATATAATTAAATTATCATTTATATTTTAAATAAAAACATTACAGCCAACAATTCTAAAATAACCATCTTTAGGATTTTTATTTTTGAATAATTCTTAAAGAGTTTTGTTAATCCAAGGTATAATAAGAATTATATTTAAATTATAAAATGTAGAAAAAAATCTTCCACCCAAAAATATATACGAATATTATATTCACATAACATAGTTCAAGACATTTCAATAAGAGTTTTATTTAGCCTTTCTACAACACCATTTTGTTTTGGTGTTCTAAGAGGAGAGATATTATGAAACTATCTATTCATTTAATAGAAGTTTCCAAATCTGAATTATTAAATTTACCTCCTTTTTCACTATGAATATAAATAATCATAAAATCTTTTTCATTTTGAACAAATTTACAAAAAGCAGTGATTTTAGACAAAGTATCCTTTTTATGAGCATGAAAATATACCCAAGTAAATCTATTATAACCATCAATAGTAACTAAAGTTAATTTTATTCCACCAAGGTATAAATTTGAGTTGGACCAAATAAATCAATATATACTAATTGTAAATCCTTATTAGTACATATCTGATTGATAGGTCAAAAAGAAATTTTTTGTTTCTTCCCTTTCATATTGGCGTCACAAACATGATTTTGTTCATTATTCAAATAAGGAAGAAATAAAAAATTATCATGATTTGAGAGATTACGAAACATTCTAAAATTAAAATGACCTAATCATCAGATCCAAAGGATGTTGTCATTTTGAATAGCATTCAAAATTTTACACGGTGAATAGTTAGTTTAGCAAAATTAATAGTATAACTACAATCTTTTTTATTAGCTTAAAATAATAAAGAATCATCTTTTAAAATAATCATTTATTATTTTGAAATTTAACTTCCTCTACCTCATCAGATAATTGTAATATACTGATTCAATTGTATTTTAATCCATCAATATATAAAACTATTGAAATAAATGTAGAATTTTAAATACCTAATTTACCAAAAACTTTTACTTCTCCATTGGAATTGTCACTAAAAGTAACAGTGCCTCCATCACATGTGTTATATGAGGTAAACATTTATGGGTCTCTGTAAATATTCCATGGGAATCTATTTTCCATATACCATATGTCATTCATGAGACATAAAATGAATTTTTCCCACAAAAATCACTTACATAACAATATTGGTACCCATGACACATTGGGTCCAATTAGAATAGTAATAAAATTTTTGGGTGCCCAAAGAGAACTGAATTTTATTTTGTATTGTACTCTGAGTAACAAGGATTTTGGAATATTAATTTTTTTAGTACAAATGATTGTTTAATTCTATGTGAGCAATTATTGTCATTGTGACTATTCATGCCACATTTAAAACAACTAACAGTTGAAGTAAAACAATTTTTGTTTAAAAAGAATGGGTTTTATATATTTGAGGTTATATACTATCACAACCAAAACAATCATCATTTTTTCAGTTTTTGTAAAATTAATAATCACGTGAAATTTTTCATAACCACGAATAAAAGAAGATTAATTTGGCAATACATTCAACTTCCTTTTTCAAATTCTCATTCAAATCTTGAGCAGTTTTCAACTTATCATTAACTGTTGAACGAGATGAATAAATACTTTTTGTTAATAATTTTCTTTCATGCATATTTTTTTAGAAACAAGTTTTCATTATATTATTTATGTTTATTATATAAAACACAATCATTGAAAATATATTTTCATAATCCTTAAATCTCTTTATTTAATTAGAAAATAATGGGGTTTTCAGTTTCATATTTATAAATATAAATTTCCGAATAATAACCACATTTACTAACCTTAACTAGTGATTCCATGAAGCACAAGTTTCCAGATTATTTTTCATTTATAGATTGTTCAATTGAATCAGAATATTCAGTACAACTCCATCTAGTTTTCAATTGCTTTATAACCATCGTTATGAATTTTCCTTTATTATTTTACATAGGTCATTCATTTTTGATATGAATTTTCATCCTGCACTCATAAAAAGTTAAATCGTAAGCATTTTAATTTGTATAACCTTTCTTATCTACCGTATATTATTATTTTTGAGGGTTTCTTATAAAGTGGGGTTGGAATCCATTATTTTTCATTATTTTTTCGTCTATAGTTAATATTTGTTCTATTTTTTTTCTTTTTAATATTCTGTAGATTAGAATCATAAGATTAATTACATATAATAGTTATATACATTATTGCAACCGATTTTCTTTTTTTTTTTGGTATCCTCATCACCTATGTTCTTCATTTCGAGTTTATATTGGTGTATATGACCAATAAATTCATCAATTGTGTACAATTTGAATTTCTTGCAATCATCAATGGAATCCTTCCTTGCATGCCATTTCTTTGGCAATGCTCGTATGAATCTTTCATCATGTATAGGGTTTTCTAGAGAATCTAGAACTTATTTCATTCCATTCACAATGCTTGTCAATCAATTAAAAATTTTGTCTATAGTTTCATATTCAACAATCATGATGTCTTGATACTCAGCACAATGAATTCCATGCTTGGTTCAGATCAATTTTTTGGATCCATGGTGAGTAACATGTAGAATCATCCATATCACATGAGCTGTCATTCTTGTAGAAACATGACTAATAACACTTATATTAATAGAACAATATAAAATATATAGAACTTTGTATTTTAATACATAACTTGTAGTATCAATTCTTGTAAGAGTATCTCGGTCATCATTAGGAAGTGTGTATTTTTTGGATATGATAGACCCAACCTCAATGCTCAACTCTTTTATGTATGCCTCCATTCAAGATCTCACATATCCTTAATAATTTCCATTAAAATGTGGTGGCTTCTAGGAATCCAAGAATCATTCGGGTTTAATCTTGCCATCTTATAAAATCATTATCTATAGACTGTGATGTCTAGGAATATGTTAGCATAATAAAATATAAAAGAAGATTAAAAAATGGTTGAATAAATTCCTGAAGGAACAAACATTGATTCAAATATTTGGTATTTTGAAATATAAATATAGAGGACAACTATAATTAATAATTTTATCTTTTGATATTAATTTTTAGGCCATGAATGGTAATGGAAGATGGTCTAGAGGGGTGTGAATAGACCATACTAAAAATTTGAATAAAATTAATTAGTTAATTAAATTAATTATCAAAGATAATTATCAAGGTTAATTATTGGTTGAAAAAGTAAATAACACAAATAGTAGCATATTCCAAATTATACCAACTATACTCTTATACGCTATACTCAGTGAGAGATAAATGTGCACTAAAAATGAATTTTAATGGGTAATCGTATCTTTATTAAAAAATCAGTATCTATTAGAGGTATAGGCATGAAATTTACTTCTAGGTGGGGAGTCACAACCCTTACAACCTGACTTTAAACACTGTGAGTCCCAACCAAAATAGTCCTGACTTTATATATAGGGATACACAACCCTATTATCAGGAATTTAGAATCCGGGAGTCACAATACGAGGAAAAATAACAATAAATAATTATTTTTTCCCAAAATATAATACAAAAAAGTAGAGTGTCTGTGAGAGTTGTGTGGTAGTGTTACAGACATAGAACCAGATGAAAGATATGATAAAAATTAAAAAACAATTACTAGTTTTTATGGATTATATCAACACATCTCTTCAATCCAATTATTATCGATGAAAAAATAATTTCGCACTTGAGAGAATGATTAGGTGGTGATGTAGAGTGTCATAGGATGTTGAAAATGTAAAATAGGTTCCATGTTCACAACACTTTCTCTTTGTATTGAAATTGTATTGATTTACCTGCAAGAGAAATTTATATATTTATAAAATTAAATATATAGAAGCTGCATTAGATACAATTCATTAGGATATTAAAAATAAATTAATTGAAGAGCTCCCATAAATATCTCCATGAAAATAGTAGCCCATTTGTTTCTTTAATCCAGTAGAAAAAATATCTAATAATATAATTAAATTTTTTGGGAATAAGTCATCAAATAAAATATCTAGAATTATAAAAACATTGAATGACTTAAAATAGCATTTTTAATCTATTTAAAAGGTACTAAACATGTTTAAAACAGTTGCTAAAAACTAGAAGAATATTATGATATTAAATTCGACCATTTGAATTTAAATTTTTTTGAAACGTCCTAATTTATTTGTCAAAGATGTTCAATTTTTTTTATTAATTTTCATCTCTAAATATATCACCATGAACATTAAATACACTTCAATTATAATAATTACATTTTATTAGAATTTTTCCAAAAAGTTTTTTTTAAAACAATACATATATATGCATAAAATAAATTTTATAAAAATTGCATATAATTAACAGTGATTTCAGAAAGAATAGTTACATTGGAATGAATAGTATCTTCTGAATGAAAAGTAACATAGCCTAGGGATGATGAATAGTAATTTATGGTTTCTAAATGATACATTGCCGAATGAACAGTATTGTAATGTGGGGTTTATGAAATGTAATGTGTGTTTTCTGAACCCTACTTTTCAGAATTATCAATCATGTAAGATATTGATAATGAACAGTAACACATGGTTTCCAAACCATACAGTTCCGAATGAACAATAATGTAATGTAGGGATGATTACCAATTATCTGAAATATTCATGAATAGTAAACATAACAATAAAGAACCGTACTTTTGACTATTTATGAATATTAAATGTAACATTGTGTATAATGAATAAAAATAGGCCCAATGAACCATACTTTTCACTATTAATGAATAGTAAACCATAATTAAGTGAAAAAACTGGATGTAATATATTGAAAATCATCGACTAATTTTTAAGGGCCCTTAACAACATATTCATAATTTGCTCCAATATAATGATTTTTAGAAAAACATAATATCTTTGTAAAATAAGAAATTATTAAAACCGACATATAGAGAACCCTAAATCATAAAAAAACAGAACCAAAAATTTCTTGAAACAAATTCTACTACAAAATAATATAGCATAACTTCAACTAATTAAAAGACTATTCAAATGATATTTTTATACATTGATGTAAACTAATTAAATCATGATATTCATTTAATATTTCCATAGAATATTGTTTCATCTAAATTCAATAACTGACGATGTTTCCATAACATAAATACTAAAATGTTTTTTAATAGTGATGTGTAGACTTTCAAAAACCACAGTTGCAACATCATTTAATTTTTATAGAAAATTATAGCCATTTTCAAACTTCCCAGTTAAATAATAAAGTACATATAATTATCAAATAATTAAAATATGATAAAAATCATTAAATACAAATAATATAAATTAATATATCATTAAAATACATAAGAAAAGTTATCAAACAAAATCACATGAAATCAAATTAAATGAAATATGGACATACATAAAAATCATGAATCTTCTACCATTTAATGAATCTATTTCACATTAGTGGTCCATTATAATTATTTTATGGATTTATTGAAACACAATAATAACATTTTGAATTTTGAAATTAATTGTTCATTATATGATAACAATTCAATAGTTTTTTATTTACTATTAATATAATACATCAATGCTAATATATTATTTAGATATAATTATAATAAATTTTTATTACACATAATTCACATATTCTCTATATAATTTTTTTATAAAATTATTCCTTGAAATTTTATTTCCGTCCTAATAACAGATGGTGTATTTGATTTCGATAAAATATGTAGTATTGGTAGTTCAGAGGGATATTGAAATAATATATGACGAATACATAAAATATTGATTTTATGAGAGACAAAATTATTTATAGTGATCATTTATACATCCAATTAGAGATTCCAAGATTCAACCATATACAATGGTTATTTTATATTTGGTTAAAGTTGGCATGTGATGACGCTTGGACCCATGATACATTTCTTCAAGAATAAACCATGATAAGTATCTAAATTAATGATATGATGGAATGATTCAATCTGTTTAGAATAAAATGATATAACAAGATATTTATAAAGATATGCAAGAATATATAAAAATTATGTATATCTTTAAAGTGAGTTCAACGATGACAAGTTTAGGGGGTTTTAAATAAGATGCAATATAACGAAAATATTTATTCCTGGTGGTCAAAAATAGAATTGACATAGCAGAAATAATGTCAAAGAAAAATGACACAACCCTATTCTTTATTGTTTTATAGATAAAACTAATTTTTTCATTAAATTCATTTTAGCTAGATGTATGGATGAAATAGTAACATATATGAACCAACTGTTCATGAAGAACATATGGATCTGATTTCAAATAAAAATGGAAATTAATGTGATTAAAAATATCATATCACTAATTTTTTTTGAATTTTATGCCTAAACAAATGATTAATAATCATATATTTATGATATATAAGGTATAGTGTGACATACTGGTTACTAAGACCACATCACCATGAAATTTTATACTCTATTTGGAGGTTTAGAAAAAAGTTGGTCAAAATAATTTCCATGTAATTAATTTAATGTGGAATCATCGTGGTTTTATAATATAAATTTCCATATGTTAAAAACTACTCAATGATAATATTAACTAATTTTATGGGGCTAATTTTATTAATCTGAAGTTATAGATCCCTCAAATATAACATAGACGACGTGTTTGTCAATTTCGAGGTCAGATTCAGAGAAAATATTGTTGTCATGGTACTCCGGCTCCAATATCAGATATTTGGGAACTATGTAGAAATAAAATAGATTATTTATAGTTATAAATTAAATAATATTATATGAAAAATATTTTGAAATTAAATTCAATTTCACATGAAAAAAATATTTTAACTAATTTTCAATGAATGTATTTCACTTATACATCCTCTTATTTTAAATGATAATGAAATATGATTTCTCCTCATATATAAATATATATAATACCAAAATATATAATAATTCCAATCTAACCAATGCCTCTAAGGATCAACATGAAATAAATGACACATGTGTGGCACCTAAATCCCACCTACAAAAAGAAATGTTATAAAGAAGAGAATAATGACCCACTCATTATCATTATCTTGAGAACACAATGAGAAATTATAGGGCCTAAGGCGAAATCTACAGGGCACCAAAGGATTGAAATAAATACTAGTGGATTTCAAATACTATTGGTGGAGATATATGACTCTATGTATAAATAATAAACCATTCAACCAAAATCCATAAAAGTTATATAATCCATGAATGAAATAATGAAAATTACTAAATTAATTATACTAAAGTGATCCCAAAAAATGTTCAAGGTGGAAGAAAAATAATCATTAACCTAATAGTAGAACAAAATTCAACAAGACACCAAATTAAAAAAATATAATCTAGGTTCCAGTACCATTGTGCTCCACCACCACCATACAGCTCAATAACTCAATATTTATTGCTTAAAAAGTGTGGCATCATATCTATTCACACATCCCAGAAGATGACATCTACAAAATCAGTAATGTGCCAAAGAAGGGGTGTGTATAAAACTAAGTACTCAATCCCCAATGACTTCCCTACTCATTAGAATAGTATATAACAGTAAACCACATATATATAAAAAAATATATAATAAAATTTCTAAAAATGTTTAATAACTAAATATAAACACTTCTCATACCTGTTTATAACTAATTAATAACAAAATAATTTGAAAATAATTTCATGAATGCAATACACTAAGTAAAATTTTAAATAAATCTTTAAAACTCTTCCATAAAACTTCATTATAAAACCCACAAACTGTAAACAACAGCAACTACCACAAATGTATGCAACATTATGATAGTTCCATACACATGAGAGGTTTCCTATCGATCTACCAAGTAATCATAGGGTAATTTTTAACCATTTTAAATATATACTTTGGAAACAAGAAAATTATCACATTTCAACCATTCCCATTTATGAAATATGACACTAACACCATTTTTTCCAAAATCCAAAACCATTTTAAACAAATCCACCTATTTCAATAAAAAATCATTTATTGAAAATGATACAACCATACAATTTCAAAACAGTAAATCATTTAATAGATCAATATATATAATATAGTTATTCTAAAATAATTAACATAATTCAATAAGATACATAATTTTAAAAAAACCATATAATGTAAAAAAGGGTTTTTCAGAAAACACCCCAATTTTCAATGTTTTCATTTTTGAATATTATATATACCATCCTATAGGGGTTTCATTAATATAAAATTCATGTGATTCATGCCTCATTCGATAATCCCATGACAATGAGAGTTCACTAAATGACTAGTGTCCCCAAACACCTACGTAGTGATGTCCATTGTAATGTGAAGTTTAACATTAAAATGTCAGCTATGTCTTTTTATGATCTACATTTCATGTCACAACATTCATACACATTTCGATGAAGACCAAAAATAGAATAGTGAGGAAATATTTCAAATCCAAGAAAAATGAAACTCTAGATTACATTTTCCACCAATAAGGAACAATGCAGATACCATTTTTAATAACCCACTCATTCGCATTTGAAAGAGAACACAATGACTTATTAATAGGCCTTTGGTAAAATTTCCATGATTAAATTTTCTAGAAATAAATGATAAAGGGATTAAAATATAATATGGGTATGATTTAATCATTTAAATATAAAATATAATCCCACCATCCCAAATCCATAGAAACAATATGATTCCTAAACAAAATAATTATAAATAAAAAAATCTTTTATACCGATGTGAGCCCAAAATATGTGCTACTGTAGAGGACAAGTAGATGTAAAACTAACAATGAAACATAAATCAACAAGATAAAAAAATAAATGAAATAGATCAGGCTCGATCATATGCATGCTGCACCACTATAACATTTCTCAACAACTCATGAAGTGGTTCTAAAAACATGAATCATCCTACCTTTTCCCACATACCAAAATATTACATCTGTAAAAGAACAAAAGTTCCAAATAATGTGTGAGTATAAACCTTAGCATGCACTCCCAAATTACATACCTGCTCATGCCACTGGAATATACCTGTTTTCCCTATTAATATAATATTATATATATAAAATAATTTTGGAAGATATTTTAGAACTAAATATAAACTCTTCTCAATATAGTTTATAAAATATATAATCTAAAACCATGCCAATTTTTTTCTAGAAATATATAATCCAATTATAAATTTAAATAATTATTTAATATGCTTCATAAAAACTACTTTTGAAAATCAATAAACTCATGTCAAAAAACTACCAAATATTTATTCATTTTTATGAGCATTCCATACTCATGACATATATCTTGTCGATCGACCAAGTCATCACAAGTTAATAATTATCCATTTTCAATTTAACCATAGGAACTAGGAATTTGATCATATTTCAACCATTCCCAAAAATGAAATTTTACATGAACACCATGATTTCCAAAAAATAAATCCAATTTCAATAAATTTCACATTTTTTAATAAGAAGGATTGTTTATTAAAAACATTTCAACCATACAATATCAAAAAAATAATGCATTTAAAAATCCAAATTTATAATGGAATGATTCTAAAAAATAAATTTTACAAAATTCTAGACGATCCATACTTTAAAAACCCCCTTTTAAATTACAAATGTGTTTTTTTACGAAAAATCACCCAATTTTCCACAGTTTCCACCACCCATAACTAAAGAGGTTTTAAAATTATTAAATTAAAAAACACCATATAATTTTCTTCAATAAAATTTTTTTAATACATTTTAATCAACTCCTGCATGGGTAGATGAAAGTGGAGCCACCTACCTGGCTTGTTTCAAAGAAAACCATCAACAGATGTATTTTGCTCGCGAATCCAGGGCATAATTCTATGAAATCTCCAAAGATATGCTTCTGGAAATAAGATGACTTTGATTAATCAGGGAACATATTCAGATATCTTCCATATCGATGGAAGAATCTCAATTTTATAGAACCCATTGGTGCTAAAACTAGTGCAATGTATAAATATCACTGACATGAGAGGCCATAACCTAAGTTACCTAAACACACACACATAAACTCACATCTCAAACCCCCAATTGAATATAAAAATAAACAATATAACTAATAACAAGAAAAATTCATGATTCCAAATCACACATTTGAGTTTGAAATATTTGATGTTAGAAATGGGATGAAATACAATACCACCCAAACTATACTAGATTTTAACAGGCTAATAATGATATAACATATGTCAACTGAAACTCATAGAACCCTCTCTAGGCTATTCAGATTAACTATGGTCCACCAACTCCTAGTCTTATTAAGAATATATCATAAGGTCATTCTTTTATATAATTCATTACATATTCATGAAGAGCCTATGTAGGGGGTTAGTATACAAAGACCCAACAAGATACACCAAAATCAAAAAACATAAACAATTATGTGATTAATCTACTCATCATCATGAAGGAACATCAATCAGAATATGAGAATATTGTTGTACCTCTCAAACCCCTCGTGGATTAATTTTCATGATCACAATCACCCTCTTATTTATCTAATCCTCTTTCAAGTGTTTTTGGATGATATGAATCATTTCAGGTTACCAAGGATTTGGGCCAAGAAGGCCAAGAAGTCAAAAAGCCTAACAAGGACTGAAATTCAGTCCACCGGCCAACCGGTGGCCTCAGCACCGGCCAGCCTGTGGCACCCAGACAGAAGGGGTAGCTACTGCCTCCACACCGGCCAACCGGTGGCCTCACCAGCGGCCAGCCGGTGGCACCCAGACCAAACAGTATTTGCTACTGCCTCAGCACCGGCCAATCGGTGGCCTCAGCACCGGCCAGCCGGTGGAGCCTGAGCCCGAGCCCTCCTCCATTTTTCACACACCGGCCAAACGGTGGCTCAGTACCGGTCAGCCGGTGGAGGCATTCAAACTAGCCGTTGGGCTTTTGACCAGCCTGTCCACTTGGCCTCCAACGGCTCCGAAAGCCATTCCAACGGCTCCAAAGGCCTCTAACGGCCATATGAGGGTTCCCCCTCTATAAATAAAGGACTAGGAACCCCCGGAAACTCAAGTAAGCCATACGGAAGCCAACGGACACTTTTTCATCATTTGGCGAACCTCCGGTGGATTGTTCCAAAGGAACCCCAACTGCTCCAATCCAATTCCACATCCAAGGAGCACCACCATAGAAGCTTGGGAGTGCACGTCTTCAACTCCAATCATCCATTGGCGCCCAAGGCTTCTCTCCAAATACGGTTTTTATTGTTTTATTTATTTTGAGCATCAAATTGGGTTTGTGCCTACAAACCCCATCTCTTTCTCTCATCCTCTCTCTTAGGTTTTCACATCACCTTTAAGGTGTGAAGAGGTTGGTCAAGCCTTACCTTTTAAAAGGCTTGAGACATAGGTGAGCTAGCCTTCACCTGTAAGAAGGCTAGTGGGTTCTTGCTCAACCAATTAAAAGCAAGTGGGTTCTTACATAACCACTAAAAGCAAGCTGTAATAGGTTCTAGACTACCTGTAAAGTCTAGTGGGTTTCTTGCTAAAACCATTGAAAAGCAAGCGATAGAATCTCTCAACGGTTGAGTTGGGAGAGGAGACGTAGGCCGGGTTTTAGGCCGAACTCCGTTATCAATTTTGTGTCTTGCCTCTTTTATTTCCGCTTCACTTTCAACTTTGATTTTAATTTGTTAATTATTTTTTAAAAGGCAATTCACCCCCCCCCCCTCTTGCCATCATCTCCCTTTTTCTCCACCTAACAATTGGTATTAGAGGAAAATTTGAGTAATACCTTCACCGCTTTCAAATTTAAGATCCATTGTGATGGCCTCAACCTCTTTCGCCCCCGAAGGCTATTCTTTGGGTCGTGCCCCATTTTTTGATGGAACCGACTACACTTATTGAAAACCCGCATGACCACTTTTCTTAAAAGCATTGGTTATCCTATTTTTAAAATTGTCATGCATGGTTATTCTCTTTCCTCTCCCGATGAGTCCAAATGGACCCCCGAAGACATTGCAAATTTTGAGCTTGATGGCAAAGCCATGAATGCGCTTCATTGTGGGCTAGACCGTAATGAATTTTATCGTATTTCTACTTGCTCATCTTCTCATGATATCTGGAATCTTTTAGAAGTAACCCATGAAGGTACTAAAGGCGATGACAAGCCTGATTGACCATCCCGCAAGAAAAAGGCCAAGCAAAAGGAGAAGAAGAAGGCTTTCAAGGCCACATGGAGTGATAGCTCCACATCCTCCTCCTCCTCCTCGAGTGAAAACGGTAATAAATGCCTAATGGCATTCCATGAGGTAACATCTTCCGACTCCTCATCCTATAGTTCTTCAAATTATTTCAATCACATGTCTTATGAGGATCTCCAATATTCAAGAGACCAATTGGAGGAAGGTTTTCACGAACTTTCTTCCAAATTTGTTGCTTTAAAAAAGAATTTCAAAAAACTCTCTTCCGAAAAAGACCAACTTCTCAAAGAGAAGGAAGAGTTGACCCTCCAAATCCAAAATCTTCCCGATATTGATTCCATTGAATCAACAATCAATGATTTAAGGGAATCTCTAGCCAAGTTCACCCAAGGGGAACAAAATTTGACCAAACTCCTAGGTTCCCAACGCATATCTAGAACCACCCAAGGGCTTGGCTATTCCAAGCAAGCTTCCTCCTCCCATGCACCTACTATTTTTGTAAGGGGGAGCTCCCAATTTAAATTTTGTAATTATTGTAAAAAACCCGGGAACTTTATTTATGAGTGCAATTGCAAAAACGCCCGGTATGGTAGGCCCAAAACCATTTCTTTCAATGATGAATCTTATAGGAGAAGACCCGCCACTAGACAAGTATGGATTGAAAAATCCCTTTTAGCGAGTCTCTCCTAGCCAAAATTTGTCTCGGTTTCAAAAACCTCTCCCCGGTGATTTGTTGTTTTTATTTAGGGGGAGTTAGGATCGTTTAAGTCCTTTTGATTTCAATTTCAAAATTTTCGATTCAAACTTTCAATTTCAACACTTGGTATCAAAATTTTCATTTCAAAATATTCAATTCAAACTGTTATTCAAATTTTCTTTTCAAAACTTTCAATTTCAAAATTTTTTATTCAAAACATTCAATTCAAAATTTCAAATATTTAAATTGGTTTAAAATCTCCATCTTGTTTTTCAACTTTTCCCTCAATCATGTTTTATGCCCCGTGCTATTTTGATAATCACAAAGGGGGAGAAATTCTTGGTTGATTGGGGGAGAAATCCTTTAAAGCATGCCTTTCATTTCAGTTTTCTACATTGTTTGTTTTGGTGATTGTGATCATCAAAATAGGGGGATATTGTTGTACCTCTCGAACCCCTCGTGGTTTAATTTTGATGATCACAATCACCCTCTTATTTATCTAATCCTCTTTCAAGTGTTTTTGGATGATAGGAATCATTTCAGGTTACCAAGGATTTGGGCCAAGAAGGCCAAGAAGGAAAAAAGCCTAACAAGGACTGAAATTCAGTCCACCGACCAACCGGTGGCCTCAGCACCGGCCAGCCGGTGGCACCCAGACAGAAGGGGTAGCTACTGCCTCCACACCGGCCAACCGGTGGCCTCACTAGCGGCCAGCCGGTGGCACCCAGACCAAACAGTGTTTGCTACTGCCTCAGCACCGGCCAACCGGTGGCCTCAGCACCGGCCAACCGGTGGAGCCTGAGCCCGAGCCCTCCTCCATTTTTCACACACCGACCAACCGGTGGCTCAGTACCCGTCAGCCGGTGGAGGCAGTCAAATTAGCCGTTGGGCTTTTGACCAGCCTGTCCACTTGGCCTCCAACGGCTCCGAAAGCCTTTCCAATGGCTCCAAAGGCCTCTAACGGCCATATGAGGGTTCCCCCTCTATAAATAAAGGACTAGGAACCCCCGGAAACTCAAGTAAGCCATACGGAAGCCAACGAACACTTTTTCATCATTTGGCGAACCTCCGGTGGATTGTTCCAAAGGAACCCCAACTGCTCCAATCCAATTCCACATCCAAGGAGCACCACCATAGAAGCTTGGGAGTGCACGTCTTCAACTCCAATCATCCATTGGCGCCCAAGGCTTCTCTCCAAATACGTTTTTTATTGTTTTATTTATTTTGAGCATCAAATTGGGTTTGTGCCTACATACCCCATCTCTTTCTCTCATCCTCTCTCTTGGGTTTTCACATCACCTTTAAGGTGTGAAGAGGTTGGTCAAGCCTTACCTTTTAAAAGGCTTGAGACATAGGTGAGCTAGCCTTCACCTGTAAGAAGGCTAGTGGGTTCTTGCTCAACCAATTAAAAGCAAGTGGGTTCTTGCATAACCACTAATGTTATTAATGGGAAACACGACCCAAACATATGTGTAATGACATATGACTACACAACATGACACATATAGAATACCTAAATATATACTAGACTAACCCATACAGGGGACCACTCATCCAATGGTCAATATGTTTTCCACACTATACACTCACATGGATGGACTAATTGAACATACCACGTGATTACTTATCTAGACTAAAAAGATTAGGTTTTGTATACATCCCTTGGGGATGTTTAAGGATTTTATATGGTATAAAAGGAACACCATTGTTACCTCATTTATGCACATATTCTTTGGAATATTCCAATGTACTATGAAATGTTATTGTTTAATAATTTCGTGCATATGTATATTTTGTTGTTCATGGGTAATTGTAAGAACACATCCATTATTTGATGTATGGATCCATTTAAATTTATTATAATTAATTACTATGAACCAAATATAGATTCACTTTTAGGTTATAAATATTATTAGGGTGTTCGGGATTTTTTGGATATCAGATCCTTAGTCTGTAAAGAAAACAAACAGGCCACATGGTTGGTAGAATCTCTATGACCTACCTAGTATGGTCTATACAGCCCCTGTGAGGTTGGATAGTCCGGATAATTAGGGAACATAGTATTTGTGAATAAATCACAAGGTGTCACATTATTGTTTGATATTTATAGTTTTTTTATCAGAGTTGTATTTTATAGATGGTTCATGGTTTCTCATATCATCTGGCCTAACGGTATGGGATCCCTCCTTAAGTTGTTGGAGGTATAATGTTGGTGAATAGTTTGACTAATCATGTGGCCAAAAGAAAACATGAATTAATTATTTCACCTATCCTATCAATTTATCTCATACATAATATGTAGTGGGTTACACCTTCTATTTGAGATATCCTCCAATGATGTCTCAGATTCTTGATAATTGTCTGATGTAGTTTCTAATTTATATTTTTTTTGAATCGTTTGATAGACACTGGTAATAGATTATTTTATTTTTATTAAATATAAATTTATATTATCATTTAAAAATTTATCTACCTATAGGCTCATATGACATATTTTTAGTTCATTCATCCATATATCAAATTTATTCAAATATAGGATGAACTAATGGCCAATACTAGACAAGAAGAGTTAAGCAAGCATGAGTTTAGAGGTATATTAATTATCCTCTATGTTTTGATTTTTTATTATCTATGATGTTGTGACACATTCATTTTTGAAAGTGGTTTCTTTAAATTCAATCTCTCTTGTATTTTTTGACATGTTAGAACTCATATAATGTCTTACTCTATAACCTTGTTGTGATAAATCCCTTGGTTGTTCCCCCATTTTTCATATTTGTATTTCATGAATTTACACCCAAAACAACAAATGGGGTGTTTCGGAAAAAATAAAAATCATTTTAAAATAATGACATGGAATGACCTCAATATGACCTCATATGTCCTATCATGAAGCTTATATAAATATGTCATCCCATTTCTACTCTAAAACAATAAAGGGTTGCGCCAAACCATATAGAAATTGTTTTCATCCTTCACTTGCTAAAAAGTTTTGCATGAATATTCAAACTCAGCAACAAAGTTATTCTTATCTTGATAATAGAACTAGAACTGAAGGTCTGATTATATATTTAGAACACATGAATGCACTGTAAGGGGGATGTAAGAAACATCATTAGTAGCTTATCACATAGTGATACATTAATCATGCTCAGTCGATGAAATAGATTAGTGTTCTCTTGACCATTATAAAGAAATTTATGATAATTTATATTAGACATATAAACATGAGTGGTATTGAAATCAAAATATCAAATATGTGTAACCCAATAACTGTAGAGAATTATTGTCTTAACAACTATTTAATGGAGGCAAGTATCACTATCTTCATACATTATGTAAAAATCTGTTGAGGCTAACCGCTAATACTTCATGCACAGATAATGTAAAAAGTATTTCATACTTAATAAATACTCTATCATGTTCCCATTAATATAGTTTACACTATCTCATTGATATAATACTATTTCAACAATATCTATTACATCAGTACCATGTTAATATCATCTTGTGAAATGATATAGTTGAATTTGTTTTGGCCATAATATACATTAAATCACCACAGTATACGGATTTTCACTATATTTTCATGATGGAGGACAATAACGCCCCAAATGATCATGGGTGGTATTTTTATTTTCATGGAGTTTAATATTTCGAGACCGATATGAAATCCTAATCTACCTATAAATCAATATATATTTATTCCTAGTTCTGAAGTCATCACAAAACACCACATACTCAACACCCGACAATATTAGTCTCATATAGGGGTTCTTTTCAACATCTAAGACATCTCTTGAGAATTCTATTGAAACTATCCCATCAAAGTAAAAAATTTTCCCTTTTGGTTCAAATAGATAATGTGTACTAATATCCTATTGAATTCATACTTGAATCTTGGGAAGTCCCCTACCAACCCAAGGTTGTTCGGTACATCATTCATAATCTTGGGTGGATTGATGCAAGAGAACCCTCAACCAATACTATGACATCATATAATTCATATTCATTGATTATATTCCCTAGTATTTAGAAATAAAAAATCTAAAGCTAATATATTTAGAGTTTCCAATAATGATATTTATCTCAGTGTATATATATGATCATACTAATGTTATTCAAGTGCTCCTCCACTGACACTGTGAATACTAAGATGTCACTGATAATTTCTACCATGAAATAGTATATTATGATTTTATAGTTACATTTGATAAGTAACATAAACTCTATTTGGGGAATTATTCCTGATGAAGGGACTCACCATGTTCTCATATGGAATATAGAGACATTGTAATGTCGTATTTGGTATATCATTGATTCGAACATTGAGATATTGATAGCCTTACATGAGTAAAATCATTTGGAACCACCTCTCCCCCTTTAGTTGGTTGATGATGTTATCATTTTTATAATGGTTTTTTAATAATTATACATAGATTATTCAATATATTGACATTAATCAACACATATCTTCTTGGTCCATTCTACCTTCTTGGATAATATCTTAGGGGATACCCAAGAAGACACATTTTTTCTGGAGAATACCGTCCTCACCAAATTCTAATACTATAAATTATCATTAATAGATCAATGGGATACATCGTATATTCTGACAGAGATATCATGTTTGTAAATAAGTGTATTTATATTCAGAAATTAATCCCACCAAATGGTGGTAAGCCCAAAATGACATCTAGTAAGACATCCTAATAACCCATTGCCATTATGGGAATACTAAATCACACATCATGAAACACTGCATGGTTATCTATATCCAATTGATTAGAAATCAGTTGTGTCAATCATTTAATTATCCCATATTAATATTATAGGATTTAATACACCCTAGTGAAGGAAAGTCTTATACCATCAACTTGGTTTAACTACATCCTTAGAATAAAATAAATATTTTTTTTCATGGAATATGTATGACAAATCTATACCTAATAGTATATCACAATGTCGTCTCGTGCCCATGAAAATATCTCAATGGAATCCCTCCCTTCCATTATATGGGTCAAATTATCGACAAAAGTGTATGATAATTAAATCTCACATTTTAGTAGTCTCTAAGAGAAATGGATGTGCCAAAGGATTAACTAGGATCTGTTGATTTAGAGTAAGGGATATGATATAAAATTAAATTGTTGAAAATGTGTGTATAAATTCTATAGATAATGTCCATAAGACATATATCATACCTTCTACCTCCTTTGTATATTCTATGTCATAGTCATCAAATACCTACAACATCCATCATCCCTAGCCACAAGATCTATGATCCTATCATGGAACTCCTCGGGGTGGTGGGTGAATTAATGACCCAAAAATGGATCATTGTAATTTCTCATATATTATAGTAATGTGAAATAGTAAAATCACATATAATCGCATATGGACATTAATAAAAACATGTTAAAGGAATAATTAAGGAATGAATATTTTTTTCTAGATGATAATGAACTGAAATAGATAAAACTCTAACTTGACCATAGGAACAGTAAAATGAATTTTATGAATAGTATACATACCAAAGTAATAGTATCATTAATATTAAAATTAAAAATTAAAAATTTTCATCTTATTAGTGAAAATGTGATATAATTATGTCATTGTATAAATATGTATGTATTTTAAACATTATTAATTAATTTTGGTATTTTTATAACTCATAAAAATTTAATTTAAATTATAGGATTAATTTGAAATATTATAAATTATATTCATTATATAAATTCATAAATTAATATTTTGATATATTTTAATTTTAATATAATTTTATGGGACCTTTAGTAAATTTTCAAAGTGATTTAAAATCCATTATATATTTAAAATCTATATTTTCCGGGTAAAATATAATTTTAATTAAAAATTAATATACTAGTATTTAGAAAATTATTTCCATAAATAGGGCTGATTTTTTCTATTCTACACATCAAAATTTTGTTACAGTTAATTTTTGATAAATTTATAATATTCTTGTATTTTTTGGTGAATAGTAAAATTTGTTAATTTATAGTATAAATACATTATAAGATAAATAATCACTTAATTAGGTCAAATATGATGTATGTACCATTAGTTATAAATCACATGCTCTAATTTTGGTATTTATTTTTATGAATCAACACTATTTTTTGTCCTGAGAAAAATAATAAATTAATGATTTAAATAAAGAATTTATCCTACACTATAAATATCACCCCTCACACCCTCATTACATCAAACCTCACATGATTTTATACGTGACCTAATTCATCAATAAAATATTTACTATGACCCTTCCCCTCATCCAGGAGCTATTTGTCACATCAAAAGACAGAGACTGTTACCCTAAAGAGGTTATTAAGGCGGATAAATCAATGTGGTTGAATCCTCTTCTTTTAATTTTAATTTATTTTCATTTTCATTAATTTTATTCACTTCTCAAAACCATATAATATCCAAATATAATGTTAACTCCATTATGAATGATATACTTCAATGTTTTCATCTTATTGTATGACCCATTATTAAACTATTCATTATCTCTCTTTTATTTTAACAATGAAATTTTCATGTTTGATGTGTCAATTTATTAGAAACATGGGAGATACACATTATTTTTCAGTGATGTCTGTAAAATACATTAGAAAAACAATTAAACCATTATTAAAAACTATAATTTTTATTTTATAACTATATTAATTATTTGGAAATAACTTATATACATAATAATAAATGATAAAACAAATTGAGTTTGCTGTGATTGAAAACCCACCATAATTAATCTAAAATAGTCATCATTAGAATTTATTTAACGATTCATCCTTGTTCCATATAAAAAACTTTCTTATGATCTTTTATTATTTGTTATGATCATTAATAGCATATAATAACAATTTTGGATATTTAGTCATATGTTTCAAGAACTTCTACATATGTATACAACTGAAACGATCATGAAAACTAAAAAAGTGAACACTCCTGAAAGATGTAATTAAACTCTATAACACATTCAATATAATTTGTTTTACTGAGAAATATATATTTACTTTATATTTTCATCATTTAGATAGAGAGGCCAATATATATCGGGATTCGATTAATAACACCATGCTATGGAAATTTGAAGAGATGTAGTGGGAAGACATTCAGATATTGTTTCTTAACAACTATATTCCTCGAACTATTTGAAAAAAGATGGAGAGAAAATTCATATATCTGAAATAAAGGAATGTAACTATATCATGGAATATAATTGAAATTTCACATGGTTTCAAAATAATTCTGTAGGTTTTTTTTCAATAATTATTGAAAAATTTATATATTCATTAGTGGTTTGAACCACACCTTCAAATGGATCATAAATTTTTTGATATTTGGAGTTATGAATTTTTTTCAATGTTAAATCAATGTGGGTATGGGGTTTGGAGCATAGTCCCGTATCTATTTTGATAAGAAATAAGAAATGGAGTTTCACTCTGGAGGATCTAATTAAAATTATTTAATGAAAAATCAGCCACCCACAGGTAATAAATGTGAGAAGTCAAATCATGGGATCTTACTCAAATGGAATATGAAATGATTCAGGTGTGGAAGAGATGTCTTCCTTTTTTATGAATGTCTAAATGTTATGAGAATTTAGGAGAACATGGTAGAGGAATGTAGATAACAACCCATTGTCCAATGCTACAACTATAGGGATCAAGGGTGTTGTGCAAGCCAGTGCACTAAACAACGAGTCATCAAGGGTAATCAGCATTCACATCCCCAAAATCAAATGGAGAAAGGAAAAACTTATTACATCACTAATGTAAAACTGGATCAATATAATGATGTTATAAAAGATACACATCTTATTCAATCAATAATAAAAAATTGATTATTTGAATATAATTCTATTGGTTTTTTTATGTCATTCATGTTTTCTCGGACAATTAAATAGAATCCCTCAAACCATGAAGTAGATATATTGTAAAAAAACCCCATGTTGTGAAATAATTACAACAAAAATGTTGGATTCTTTTCCTCTTATCATATTTGTGTGGATTCGTCCATCGAATCTTATGATACATCCCATGGGAGAATTAGTCCTTATTATGGGAATATATTATATCTCATTAAATATTGAACATATAAACTTTCAGGAAAATGATTTTTTTTTTAAATTCACAACAATCCCATACTCCTCTAAAAAGTAAATGAGGATCATGAATCTCTATTTTAAAATCCTTCAACAATGTGGGTTCTGATTCCCTATAATGAAGCATAGATTTCTCAAATGGCGGGTCAATGGAAAGTGTAAGCCATGAGGAAATGACCATCGTGAGGGAATACAATGTTGTTTTTCCTGTAGAGTTTTTAGGACATCCCCATGAATGTGAAATATATTTCATAAACTAAGTCACACATAGAGAAAATATTATCTCAATGTTTCCTTGTAGGATGGAACATATTAAACTATAGGAGATAATTAAGTATCAACAAGATCATTTGGGGAAGGTGTTAACACATCCTATTGAATCACCTTTGGATTTCCCTGTAAACTTTTTCCTAATGAATGATGGATCAATGTGGATTTATATAGACTATTAGGAACTCAAAAAGATCAAAAAAAATAATATGATTGCTTTTAAAAGGATTGATGACTTGATCGATCAGCTATGAGGTTCTCAACACATCACAATGGTGGATATTCATTGTAGATATCATTGGCTAAATGTGACTAAGGGTTCTATTCAGATGACTTTATTCAGTAAAAGG
Source organism: Viscum album (assembly GCA_963277665.1). Lineage (NCBI taxonomy): Eukaryota > Viridiplantae > Streptophyta > Magnoliopsida > Santalales > Viscaceae > Viscum > Viscum album. The sequence continues at coordinate 384,792,321 of OY728148.1, read as the reverse complement.
AATGTGAAATACGCATTTTAGGTGATTCCATCTGGAATTACTATTTTCCGCAAAATCTCTATGGGTTTGGTAAATATAGTATTTATAAATTAACATTAAAAATTATGGGTTGTGAATATTGATGTCATTCTCATCTACATAAATAGAAAGGAGGAACATCAAGAAAAAATGAGGCTTCTGTTTTTGTTGATAATGAAGGGGAAATTCTTTGGAAACATCATAAAATTTGAGTTTTTTATTAATTATGTATCATTTTTGGGACATGTGATCACAAGCGAGGGGATTCATATAGACACATAAAAAAACAAATTCATTTTATGAATGGAACAGTCAAAATTGTGTCATATAATTCAATTATTATCATGTCATATAAAGATACTATGAACATTTTTCTGAGAACTTATTCATGATTTTAAATCATGCAAACTAATGTAACAAGGAATGGGGTAAAAAATGTCTGAAAAAATGTGTGTGATGAATTCATTAAGGAGATATAGATAAGGTTGATCCCTCCATGTGTACTCACATTACCATAAATTAGATATCGTTTTGTGATTTACAATGAATCTTCCAAAAAAATAATTAGTTTGTGTACTCATGAAAAATGATCAGGTTGTAGTATATTCCTCACAATAGTTGAAAATATATGAGAAGAACTACATGAATAATGAGATAGAGCCATTATCTATGATATTTTCCTTTAAAATCATGTTGAACAACCACTGTGTTGAGAATTATAACATATATATCAATCAAAATAGTATAAAGTATATATCCAAAAAAGGGAACAACATGTGACAAAGGAGTAGCTTAGAGCGAATAAAAGACAATATTTTATCTATTAAGTATCATCACAGCTAGGTGAACAAGGTAGAAAATGATCGTATCAGAAATGAACATACTTCACTATCCATGTTGCAGATTGAGAGAGATCCCATCTTCGGGGACATTAAATAAATAAATTTGGCAATCATAATTGTGGGGAATACATCCTACACTGGCTTAATTATTTCCGAAATGTATATCCATGATAGGATTAATGATCAACAAAGGAATGATCTATAGTTACAAAAGCAGGTGAATGTAGTAATAGAAGGGAAGATGAAAGAGTTCCATATCAATATTGATGGTATAATTTGGTTTGGAACGAGGAACTACGTGCCATCATTACCTAGGATAATGACGGAGATATTACACTATGCACATATCTCATCATTATATATAAGTCTAGGGAGGACCTAGATTTACCATGATATCCATGAATACATATTGTGGTAGAAAATCAATAAAGGAATTTCATATTATAGCATTGGGTTCATAAATTACTTCACGATAAATTATAGTTATAGAATTACAAAGGGATGATAAAACCATTTCCTAAACACATGAAGAAATTGAAGAATGTCACATTAAAAATTTCATGAGTCTCTTCAGTACATGAAATATAAATAACATGACATGGGTTGTGGTGGAATGACTCTCAATGACTTGACACATTATCACTATTCATAAATAACTCTCACTTTAATAGTAATAATTGATATATGGTAAAAAATCACAGGGTTCAACAATATATTGATTGTGATTGTGATCCAAGGTTCACATGTAAATTATATATGATTCTTCAACAATCATTGAGTACTAAATTAAATTTCATCATAAACTATTAACCCAAAATAATATCCAATCTGAAAGGACTATTCAAAAGATAGAATATATGCAATGATCTGACACTATACATTTCAAATGTGGATAGGATCAGCATCTCCCATTGGTTGAGTTATCAGTAAATAATAGATTCCAATAACATATTCAGGTGGGTCCATATGATGATCAATATGGAATGTGATGCACAACTCCAACCTCTTGTGATGATTATGGTGAATGAAAGATACTTGGACCTGATCATATAAAATTGATGACAGAGAAGGTTCAATCAATATATTATCATATCAAAGATACTTAGACTTGGGAAATGATATATGATGACAAATTATAATGGGTATTCAAGTTCTTTTTTGGAGATAATTACATTCATAGATTGTCAACACGGAATCGAGTCATGTGGTTTTGAAAAAAAGGAATCTAAGAGAAAGGTACACTAGTACATTTGATATCCATGATTACAAAGTAGTAGGGGAATATCAACATTAAATTAAACAGAATATGACTCATGTTTATGATATTTTCGATGTATCAACCCAGAAGTAGTACATTTTATATTCCTTAATTGTACTAAACTTTGGGACAGTAAATCTTGAAGATTATATCACATATATAGAAAATCCAGTAAAAATTGTAGATGAGAAAGATAAGGTTATATAGAAATAGATAACCCAACATAGCACAATGTTTTGGATGAACCATAAGTATGAAATTTCAACTTGAGAACCAGAATAGGTGATGAAGGATAAATAACCCCAACCGGTTTATTGAAAATTAAATTTCGAGGGAAAAATTTCAATAGGGTGAATAATACAATGGATAATATTTTAATGATTTGAATTTACCCATTCTCAAAGTATTATAAGATAGTGTAAATCTCATTATATCACTTATAGAATAGAATAAAATCTTTATAAATGAATAATTAATGAAATAATTTTATTTATAGAGGATAAAGAAGAAATACCGATGAAATAGTAACATGAAATTAAGAATAATAATATGACATTATGAATAGTAAACTGGATAAAGGAATAGTATCTTCACACGTGAATGTATAAATAAAATATATAAATTTTATAATAGAAAATAATATATATATATCATATTATAAGTAATTAGATATTATAAAAATTTTAAATTATGTGTTATTATTTTTATAATTCATAAATATTTAATTGAAATTTCTTAAATAATTTAGTTATTTTAATGGAAATTTATTTTCATAAACTGTATAAAAACATTAATATTTTTTTTATTATTATTTTAAGACAATTTTATGTGACCTTATGTGATTTTTCAAAGTGTAATAAAAGCAGTTATAATTTTCGAATCTGTGTTTTCCTTCTAAATGATGATTTTAAATGAAAATTATAATAAAGATATATAGAAATTTATTTTCATAAAATGCAGTACATTTTTTGGTTCTACACATCAATAAATGTTTTTTGTAATTATTTTGGGGTTTCTCTGAAACCCATGAATTTTATTGAATACTAAAAGATTATAATTTACAGTATAAATAAAGTATAATTTAAATACACTATTCATTGATTCGTGACTGATGTAAGAACCATTGGTTATATCTAACATGATCTAATTAATGTGATTATTTTCAAGAATCATCATTATTTATTGTCTTGGAAAATATAATAAAATAATGAATTGAATAATGAGAAAACACCCATATACTCCAAACTAAATACCACCCCTCACACCCTATTTTCTTCACACCTATCAAGCTTTGATACTTGTTGAAATTCTCCCTAAACCCCTTCTAATACCCCTTCCCAACATCCCATTTATCTTGGTCTCATATTATTTCTAGAAACATTTCCATACGTGGGTTCTCATGGAGGATAAATCTAAGATGTAAAATTATATTCTTTTTTCTTTTAAATATATATAAATTTCATTTATTTTATTCTCATTTACTAAACATATATTATCTAAATGATATGGTAACTCCATTTTGTTTAATATGAGTTTATATTATCATGTTAATGTATTATCCATTAGTAATCTTCTCAATCTATAACTTTTATTTGTAAAGTGAAATCGTCTCCCGTGATGTGTCAAATTGTCGACATCATGGAGGATACAATATCATATTCAATTAATTCCTTAATGGATGTTAATAAAACCATTAAATGGTTAAGAAGTATATAATTTTTATTTTATAAATCTTTCTATGTTTTTAATGAATATTATATTCATAATAATAAATTATAAAATGAGTTCTTTGTGATCAAAAAACCGACATAATTAACCTAAAACCATCATCATTAAATATTATTTAACGATTAATCCTCATTATTATAATTTCAAGTTTTTTAAATAAAGTAATTATATATAACAAAAAATTTGGATATTTACCCTCGTGTTACATGGAATTACTTTCAAGTGTATAATTAAATCGATCATGAAAACTATGAAAACGAACACTCCCAAATAATGAAATCAAACTCTAAAACTCATCCAAAATTACATAAATAAATGTAACAATACAAAAATGAATAAAATACATGAGTAAAATGTTTTGTTTTTTTATATAATTAATCTATTGTGATTTTATATTTTATTAATTAGGTGAAAGCATTGTGACAGAAGTTAACGGAAATCCTAATATCAACCTCTCTTTTTTGTGATTTCTATCATTCACCCCATTTTTATTATTTAAATTAAATAAATATCTTGTAATTATAATTATCTAACATATTATGAGATATAAATTTTTTTACTTGATTTTACAAAAAAGATAATTTTTACCAAAAGAATTCGTCTTAAAAAAGTTTTTGCTTCTCCTGATTTTTTCTTCATTACTCAAGGGTCATGGTTCTTATATATAGTATGTTACTCCCATGTTCATTTGGGAACTAATAATATATGAATTTATGATTTATGAAAATAAACCAATTCCTTTCCAAGGGTTATTTTACTTACATTATTGATTTATAATCTATGTGGCATGCAATATAATGAAAATGTTATGATGTGACACTTCAACTAGAATTATATATCACAATGTAAATGTTATGAGGTGAGGAGTGATCCCAAAATTATATAGAGTTACAATGAATTGGGAATTGTGATGTATGTCACGTTAAATGTGAAATATGAATTAACATGATTCAACATTTGTTTAAAATTATGTGTGGCAGTTGACCACTGTGACATGCTTTTTCATTTTATGCATTGAAACATTCGAATCGTTGTATTAATTATTCCTCTAATGTTTATGATCCCATGATTATGTTATGATTACAATGTTATGTTTATTATAACCCCATTTTATAATATTTTATTTTCATTTATACCATCTTACTGTACTTCTCGCTCACACCTTTAGAGGTATATCCTTAGGTGACTACTTTTATTAAGGAGAATTCATGGGAAAATAAGATGCTATAGAAGAAGGAATTAAATAATATTTTTCAAATGTTATATATTATCCTTTTTTCGTAGGTAAATAATCTTTTGGCTCTTTTATATGTTATGATTTTATATTTCTGTCATTAAAAAATGTAATAGAAATGTTTGAAAAATCTAGGTTTCTATAGTGGAATCATGTCAAATTGTAATCCTCCATATTTTACTCCATCATATAATTTTCTTAATATTATTCCCTATGGACCACCTTTCTCTATCCTAGGTATCTACTTAAGTTGTTCATCAATTATCTCTCTATTAGTAATAAGGTGAGTAAGATAATCTGATGTGCGATATCTCAAAGATACTTAAGTGTTTCTCTACCTCTCCCTTGGCTAGAAAGAACAACCATAACATCTCTGAAATGATAATCCACCATAATACTACTATATCAAGTAATTCATATCATACCATGATATTTTAATCTATTATCAATTACCAGTTTTCAAATTCTCGACACAAGAGTGACTGTTACCAGCACTAACAGTGGGATCCTTCTCGACAAGAATCTCTACACTACTAAAGATCAATATATCTATAAAACATAAGTATTAAAAAAATATACTACTATATCATGGATATATCATTGGAGGCCTCAATATTTTTTTTACAAAATATCACATGAAAATCCATATCCATTGAGTATTATGATAGGTTGGTTAAACACTACACAAACAATGAAAATGTATAGCTCCACTATTGGTGCTTAAGAAGATCCTTGATGCCCAATTCTCACAATGTATTTAAGTATAATTCATCTCTAAATATAATATGGACACATATCCATGTTAGACATTAGTCATCATGAGTTTTATTCACTATAATTCACCATCACCTTGTGGATTCATATAGACACCTCACTACTAGGACCAATATATGATTAGAAGGGTTTCTAACAACGTGAAAAACTTACCCAACTACCTGAATCTAGCCCATTAATATATGCAGGTCTATGTCTCTATAAAATATAAGTACTATCTATATCTAATAATCATGATGTTTTTTCAACCAATCGTCACCTTATGTCAGTAATGTTGGAGGAACATACTTATCAATATGTGGTTATAAGATCGACACACCACACATAGATACCATATCCTATATAGGTCCATGTACCAAGGAATCATCCTTATGAGGATCACTAATTCAATACTTCTATGAAATACTAAATATTTTATATCTTATGGCATCATATATAATTTAACACACACCATGATCAATGAGTATATCCAGGGAGATGAATCAAGAATGGAAAGGAAATTAAAACACATTCCTATATGATTAGTGTACATTGGATATCCCAATTACCAAGGCATAATAAAATTTATTCAACTACTAGGTTTTAAAAATAATGTATAATAGATACATCCACTTCCACACCATCACTAGTTTCTTTGTTTTGATAGAAAAAATTGAGGCTCTTTAAAAATATTTCTGTAGTTCCAATATCATTCCTCATACCTAATAAATATCTAAAATCCTTTTGTTGGATAATAAAATTGTTTTATCCCTTTTACATGATTCAACCCACTTGGTCTATCATGGATAGAGAAAATTTTATTGTGTAACCCTAGTTCAACCTCTAATAGTCGAGTGTCAATCAAAAAGCACCGAATATGAATATCACACATGTGGGAGTCTTTATCTTATTTTACATTCAAACACACACACATCCAATAACCCAAATTATTAAAAATGGAATTTACAAATGATTATGAAAGTCATGTATAAAATTAAATCTCAAATTAGTGTTGGCATATGTAAAAAAACCAAAATGGACAAATAAAATCCAAATAAAATTGTAAAATGATACAACCTAATAAAAAGGATGGTGTATAATTTAAATGAAACTCTTATAACAAACTATATAACATATTTTTCAATGGCTATTTACCAATTTATGGTATACATATGACTCAATAGTAAGGTATTTGTTCCACATAAGTCCTAATATGTGTTGTAATAGGCCATACAAGGGTTATTATATAATAACACAGTATGAAAACAACGAAAATAACAAAAAATAAAGAATTAAGTTAGTAGATATTTCATTATCATGATGAAAAAAAATACGAATATGTGAAAATAATATTAATTACAAATATATTCTAAATATATAAATATTTTATAAAATTAATGCCATAACCATACATCCATACTAAGAATCTAGTCACAAATTCACGGTAACACTCATCTAGGGGAAAACACTTCTCTAGTCTTGCTAACACTAATGTGGATCATCTAATAGTCTTTTACAATGGATCCTCTCTATGAAAATTTATTTTCCATAATTTTTGTGATGTTTATACATAGATAGGAAATCACACACTCAACCTATGGGGTTTTCTTGAACCTATTCAGAGTAAAACACTTTGATGGTAATATTTATCGTTAGAATTCAGTAACATAATATCTACCATAACTAATATTTTAATAATCACATGACACAATCTATAAAAAGAATATGTGTATTTTACTCCTTTTAAAACTAATAAGATCAGGGGTCACTCATCTGATGATCAAAAATGGATTCATCACTATACCCTCACAATGATGACCCAAGAGAACATACACAACTATTACTCATATTTACTGAATTGAATGGGGGTATCATCATACCATTGAAGAAATAAAAGATTTTATATGTTATGAAAAATGGTTCATGGATACCCCGTGTATAATCATTTCCTTAGACCCGGGCCCATGTACTCTATACTATACATTTGTTCTCTCTTCCTGCTTGTATACGATGGAATTTCCCTTGCAATATAGCATTATCTATGTATTATAGGATTTACCATGTACATGTTTGTTGTTAATTACTAGATCATTACATTACTCATGTACACATAAAGAAGAATATATTGGAACAATATCACATCACATGTCTTTTAGATGTACAAAAAAAGTATGTGGTAAAATTTTTATGTTGAACCCTTGATGCTGTATCAATGGTCCACACGACGTGTGTTCATCTAAACTACACATAAATTCACATAGAATTTTTCATAAGACTAATATTCACATGTCTCTTATCCTATCATATCCTCATACTATAGAGATGACAAAAACAATGGAACTCAAATCTACAGATGACCAATGTCGAATAATCATATATTGTATAATGCAGGCATCCAATCTGTTGTTTGATCATCCCCCATCCTGTGCACTTCCAAATTCATAAAAACCCACAAATGAATCCCTTAATATATTCTCTCATCAATATATGATCTACCATAATTTAAAATCATGAATCTGCCATGATCATGATCCCATGAAGCAACCCATGGAAATGATACACTTTTATAGGACCAATTTCTTAATGATTGGTTCCAATGTATTGTTGAACCACCAGTCAAATAGAACACTGAGGATGAACATGTAATGAATTTTGGTTATAAAAACATGAAACTGAAGTGTTAAATACAGAAATAGTTAAAATTTTCATAATAGAACTAGTATTTCAATAGATAAGGCATTGAATTCAAGGAATAAACATGGATTATCATGAAATTTCAATTTCTAATTCTTGGAAGATAAATTAACAATAATAGAACAGTAATTGACACAAAATTCAATTTTATAGAATAATTGATTAATGTTAATCATTAAATAATCAAAATGGGTATTATTATTAAAAAAATTCCTATATTGAGTTTGGATTGATCACTGATGATATAAATTTTTTTAGAGTTTCCATTGGTGAGATCCAAAAACACCTCTGAGGAAGATGGACTCCTCATTATAACAATAATTAACCTATAATATTAATGTTCTTCAAATTTTATCCTCCATGTTCCCAATAATATCCATAGGTTTGTAAGGATAACCTGAATATTTTCCAACAATAGGGTTTAATTAGAGGCGCATTTTTTTATTTATAAAATGATAAATAAATGAATTAACTTATTCCTATTAATCCACACGTGACATCACTTAAAATGAACCCCAAATTAACATGATGATTATATCATTTCATTGGAAAAATTTAAATATTAAATTAAATAGTTATCTCAAAATTTGTTTCTGAGAATATTTTTGTTACGTGTTTCATCATTTCATAAATGGAATTTTATTTATATATAATATATGAATTATTTATATTATATCAACATCAAGGCTCCCTAAGCCCATAAATCATGTGTTGACTCCTTGGCTGACTCTAAAAATAATGCTAAAAATATTAAAAATATTTACAAATAGATACATATTATTAATAAATATAAAACTCAGCCACCTTTGAAGAATAATTATTTTTTAAGGGTGTGTCTCCTTGTTTGGAATTTCATGGTCCATAGGTGGATTAACATAGTAAGGTCTTAGATACCCTATAATTAACAAATATATAATAATAATGAATTGTTTTTCATATTATTAGGTTATAATGATGGAACATACATTAAATTTATATTAAAATATGGCTAATAATGAAGAAATATTGGTGGGTAATAGATTATTATAAGCTCCGCCCTCCATTATAAAATTATTGATATTTGTATTTGTTGTTGATCTAAAAAAAACATTTCCTAGGTTGGAAAAGACATATTGAATCTTAATCGCCTCCAGATGTTGTTTCTATGTGTGGGGTAAACATGAAGAGGATGTGGCACAAAAACAACACCATAATAACAGAAAATACCTTAATGATATCAATAATCATATATGGAACATAAAAAAACGTCAATACCAGTATTTAATGATTTGAATATTGTTTTTTTCATATTTTAAAACATTATACACTACATACATATGAGTCAATTGAAGAAACATTTGAAGATCTTGTTGAATTAGTTAATGGGTCCAAATTCACTATGTATATACCATCAAAAAACTAATTATTTTCATATTCGTAGTTTAATAAATTTAAAAAAATTTCCATTATATATTAAAATATATTTTTCATGGATCAACATACAGAATGATTACTGGTAATTGAAAATGACAAGAAAAAGGTATCCTAAAAAATAAAAACGCACCAAAGGAAGTGGGTCCATCCATGAAAAATTATTCATTCAACCATGTCAAATAGATTATTTTTAGTTTTTATGATGAAATATGTTTTCAAATGTGGTGGATTCATTTCACTAACTATTAATGAATTTTATTAATTGAGTATTACAATTCAAATAGTGATTCTATGTAATTATATTAGTTTTCACCAAATTATCTATATTTAATTTCAATATAAGATTCTTATTATAGATGTAAATTTATTTTTATCATATATCTACAAAAATAACACATTTATATAGTATTTAACTTATTACACATAATTTAAAACACTCATTCATTTCATTAAAGGGAATGAGTATAATAAATTACATGTTCCATGATGAAATAATGTGTATGTTTCTTAGAAAATTGAAGAAAACTAACTCTCTATAGTTTCCTGTAAAAATAACCATTTTTCACCTATAGTGAAGATAAAATGAAACACCAGAATAAAAAATATCATTTATTTTTTGTGATGTTATATATTTTATATATTATGATTTTAAATGTCTGAATCCTTGGTATAATGTGTTGAAAATATTATAATCTTAATATCATGATATCTTGATCATGTAGAGATAAATAATATGTGTGGATTATATTATTTCAGAATAAAATTAGGTATTCCTATAAGTAAAAGGATGATTGTTTTATTTAATTAAATTTAAATTCACTTTGACAGATATGTGTGGCTTATATGGGGGCATCTGTTTCATCAGTATAAACGAAGGTTAGTTTTATTGGAAAAGGGATGAAATATGGGTTGTATTGTTCAAATAATATATACTTTGTTGGATATATGTGCGATATATGTGGGTTTATGTGTCATCCTTATGCAAAAGTATAATATTTTTTTATATGAAATTGTGAGAAGACTCAAATTAGTTATAATAATTATGTATGTGTGGTTAATGGAATTAATTTTATGTGTAAGAATTAGGTAACCAATGATACATTATTGTGGATTTAGTATGACATCATATAAAATTAATATGAGGAAAAATTAGTTATTTTTTATATCCATAGAACTATATTTATTAAATTATCTTTTGATATATCCAAATGTACTTTTTATAAAAATTATACTACATTAATTTTATGCTATATATTTGAAATAATATAATTGGAACATGATTAATGTGAAATAATAAACATTTTCCTAGGATTCCCTATAAATGTATTCAAATTGAATCTTTTTTAGATTTTCTTATCAATTTTTAGTGACTCAAATTTTTACCAAATGGTACTATATATATTTGTGTGGTTCAACTCAGATAAAAATGATTGTTCTATGTTTAAATTCATGTTACAATGACTAAAGTGGTATATCATAGGATTGTTTAATATATATTAAGAAAGTGATATATATAATATATAACCTTATTAAATGGATCGTAGTTTATAGGGTAGGTTGTAAATCCATTGATCATGAAGTATATGTGATGTGAATGGGTAGTAATTCCAGTGTGACAACCCACATTAGAAAAATGTTGTTAAATAAAGCCTTAAATAAACTATGAAAAATTAAGAAATATCAAACATGAATAAAAAATCTCTAAATAATTTTCAAAAAATATAATGACAAAAAAGAAAAAATATTTTATATCCATTCACGTTAGGGAATATTAGATGGGTAAATTTTGACAAAAAACTTTTGAATCAGATGCGACAAAGCAACAATAGTTAGGTTATAGAAACAAATGATGACATTCAAATAATTGTTCCTCGATAATATGATTATATATTTAAACAATATATAACAAATAAACTTTTTTGGGAGGATTTTACTCTTATAGTATCAATGAAATATTTAATTAGTGAAAATTTGTGTCCTAATATGTATAATAGCATAAAGATTTGTTATTAGACCACTTTGTAATAACATGTTTCATATTTATTCTTAATAGAGTTGTTAAAAATTATATTAACTTGTTACTGTTATATATTTATATATATATATCATTTATTGTGATTCAAATATCTAAAAATAAATAAGGATAGACCTAAAACGTACTTTCCTCATTAAATTTTTTGTATTTTGATGTTATACACATATGCATGTTATTTTTGATATAATGAAATAAAACATGAATAATTATTGATAAGAACATGTTTAAATTCAACACAACATCAATAAGAATATGAAATTATGGTAGAATGAGGGTCCATTATATTTGGGGTGACAAACATACATATTCAAAGACACTAGGTAACTTGGGGTATATGAGGGCTACACCCGAAATGAATTGATTTAAGGTTATATATGTGCGTACAATGAAGGAGTCAATTATTAAATGGGAATTGTATCTGGACCTATTATAGTTGATCCTAGTCTCATTACGCATCTTATATGAATTTAAATCGTTTAAAAAATAGTTAATGTATTAATTCCATATGTAAAAAATAAGGAATTTCAAGTAAGGTTGAAATGAAATTCCCCTAAAACAAATAAGTGAGAATATTGTACTATAATCATGTTTAGTTTTAATGGGGGAAGTAATTATCATTCCACATTGGATAGGATATGTAAATTCCTCTTTGTATCTTCTGAAAATTATATTCCAGCAACATATATTAATAATAAAGGAAATGATGAATATAATTTATTTAAAAAACAAGGTTTTCATGACATAAGGTAAATAGAAATGTGAGGTAAGTGTGGAAAATGTCACGTTTTCTAATAAATTAGTCTCACATGCAAGGAAAGTGTGTTTTAGGTCCACTACTATATATTTTTATGTACATAATTGTTTATGTAAGTGACTTCATTATATAGGAAAATATTTTTTAAAATTAATGCATTTATTTAGATTATACAAAGGAAAAGGTGGGTTAAGTATATTAATATCATATGTTAATGAAAAATCCATGAATTTTCGGGTAATATAGTTGGTGATTCTCTATGTAGTTTACTACAATGTATGACAGAAAAATAAATGTAGTGCATGATATTGTGGGATGTATTGTATGAATTTTAATTTCTCATCATGTAATAAGAGATTCCGCATATTGTTTAACATCATATAAAGGAAATGTTATTCAACTCTATTAAGAGTTTTGGGATGATGAAAATTGAATATTATATATATTATTTTTTATGTATTTCATGTGAAACAAAAACATATTCAGAAGTGAACACACCATCTATCTCAGGTTACAATTTAACATAGTCCATTAGAGCCAAAAATATGAATTACGTAATGAACATCACATTTGGGTTTTAATATAGAAGGTTTCCTCCCATATATCATTTTTTTCTCATGCTAATACAAGATATCTTCAATAAAATAATAATAAAAATAACACCGATTATACTTTTTGGTTGCATGAATTTAGAGGAATTCAAGGTCATACATTTTCTACAACCCTTTTTCATTAATGTTTACCAATATATCCAATTTAATTTTAAATAATTCTTCCTTATTTTATTCATTATAAATGATAATGAAAATTACATGTAACTAGAATTCAATTTTTTATTCAAAATTCTTCTTATATACTAATTAATAATGATTTTCATTTGGGGGGTCCATGTAGTTTTGTATCCATCCCATAGAAGAAATTAAAATGTATATTGAAAAAGTGTGATAGAATAATATTCAAATTATTGTGTTTTATATATATTGATTTATAAAGAATCATGAAGTCGATACTTTGTTAGTAGCCTATAAATATGATTATTGGTGAGATTATCTTCATAAAATTTTTTTTTTATTCTCCAGAGCAGTGCAGTCTACGAAATATGTTTGGATATATATTTTTTAATGAATAAAAATCTAGTTATAAATATGATAAACCATTCTATTATTTTTTAACATCTACCATCCTTAATAAAATAGTAAGTATCTATTAGATTATTGTTTGAAGAATTATTATTCTATCTGAAATGATTATATAATGAAATTTCTATTGATTTTTTAATAAATGATTTTATTTCTGAAAATTCCCATTAGGAATAGTTATGATCTGGTTTTATGAGGTTTGATAAATTAAAAAACTGATTTAGTATCTTTTGAAATGATTATGTTGATTGGGATGATTTGAAGATGTTTGGATTTCACAAGATGTCAACTAGAATTAGGGGAGTTGGTGATAATTTTTTTTAATGTTATAGATGAAATAAAATGTTTTGTGAAGACTATTATTTATTTTTCAGGACACTAGTTCTGAATATAATAATTAAATAACATTATGATTTCATTATACATCAAGAGATTTTATAAGGCTACATAAGATTCATCATACCATATATACCATGTCAAAATATTATATAGGCATTATTTAATTAGAAATTATATGTATTTTTATAAAATTATGATGTCTTTTACAGTCGTGAATGATTTCTTATGTCTTTGAATGTCTCATATTAATTACTTGATATTTTATATTATATTTTCGAAGCGTATTAATTTATATTTTGATAAAAATTTTCAAATGAAAGAAACTATATTGATTATGTAATGAATATTATATCTTATGAAATATTAATTAAATAATACTAATTTATAATGGAATTGTTATATAATACATAAAAAAGGGTAACCTGAAAATAAAAAGAAATTTACTACTATCAAAATGTGAGAAATGTGATATTTCTATGGAATTATAATTCAAGAATAAATATTTCTCAAAACGGAATTATGTTTATCCTTTAATTTAAATAATTGATATAATCAATAGATATGATGTTTTTATTATATAGATTAACTATTATTATTATCTCCACAATATCTAAAATAATATCAATGTAAGAGTAAATTAGTATAAATTAGATAAATCTTATTTTGATATGTTCTAGAATAAATTATTAGGGAAATTAATTGTGTTGAATCTAGGAATTTTCTATAACGATTTAATTTTTTTTAATTTACTATAGAGTTAAGAATATTAGATTTTGATAATTTTGAAAAGTTAATGTGTTTGTTGATTCTTAGTTTTTCATACTATATCAATTGTGAAAAGATTAAAAACAACATTAAATATTATTTTTTTCATTATTTTCATAATATATTTTGGAATGATTTATTTTTGGGTTATTTAAGGAATTATTTTAACAATAAAGTTTGTGAGTCTTAGTGATGAATTAATAAGTAATATTAATTTTGAGGGGGAATATTAGTGAATGAAATGAGAAAATTTATTTCTAGTATTCCACTGGAGAAAGGTAGTTAAATGAGAAGTAATACTTGACGATCAAGGGAACAAAATCACATTATTTAGTTAAAAATAGATATTGATATGTTGGGACTACCGATTGTTGATGATTTTTTTATATTAAATATATATAAAATATATCCTATAATCCTGAATATAAAATGATAAATAAAGAAATTTAAATTTATAGTTGAGAGAATGGAATATTACACTATAATGATAAACTCCCTGAGTATTGAGAAATGTGAATAAACTAATGAAAGTTATAGGAATTTGAAATATTTTATCAACTCTTATTGGATAATGAGGGGAATTAATTAGTATATATACATAGTCTTGTAATACTTAGTATTATAAAAGTCAATGGTAGAGAAATATTGAGATAAAAATTTTGATATCCCCGACCCGACCGCCACATAAACCATGCCTTGAGACAGGTTTCCCACATAACCTCTTTTGTGACTTCCAATATAACAGAGGCTACCAACTAGTAGTGAGTGTTTGAAGTAGTACATCATCGATACTATAACCTCATGCCAAATTTAATAAGTTTATACGGCCAATAACAAATAATAATGGGATCATATTATAATAGATAAATGTACTAGGCAATAGATGAATAATGATCCATTAAAGAATCAACTATTGGGAGAATTAGATAACTGCATGACGAGATAAGAAAACTAAAATCATCAAATGTAATGGATGATATAATTATGTAGGGAATTACAATAATACCTAAATTCATGAATTGTTACAATGATAAAATACAATAGGACAAAAGAACAAAAGACCCAAATAATATCTATGAGAATCTTGATCTAAAGACTGATCATATTCTCATAATCGTTAGATATTTATAAGAAGTAATCAACCTAGATAAGGGGTATTCCATTAATAGTACCTGCAGTAACAAAATCCCATTAGGTATCAATGGTTTCCTAAGTAAGGGGTGAGATAAAAATATCAGTATACCACCACCAATTATGTATACTTGAAATCCATGTAGGTCCTTATAAATAAAATCTGTTTAGTATAACCAGAAATTAAAACAATGCAGAATAAATACCCCCCCCCCCCGATCATGTTCTAAAGAAAACCTAGTGGGCCTACATGCATCATCTCATGGATGGTGGGTCTGAACTTGTCTCATTAAATATATATATATATATATATTCTATAGTGAACCAGGATGTAACACACATGCATCTATCTCCACTATACGAGCTAATAAGCACTACTCCCAAGGTAGTAAGCCCATCATCTGGATAGAGTAGGGGACATCAATCCTAGAAATTATTATGGTGGGTGTGCATGACATGGTATCACTTTAAATGTGTTGTGTCCCTCAAAGACAGATATCCCATGTGGAAGTAGTGGCGAGGGTCCACATGCCAAACATTGATGTAAAGGGGAGAGTACGTCTCCATGCCACACACAACCCCTCACCACCAGTATCAACCTCTATGGTGGCATATACTATGTTTATCTAGAATGGTAACTACCTATTATCTATAATCATTTATAGATATTAAATTTTATAATAATTTTTAAATTTCTAAATATGATCATTAGGCATGACTTATTCTGTCATGTCATCAGGCCTTTCAAATAACCCAGGCATGGTGAAGTATATAACATGAAAAATGAGTCAAAATGTATCATTTATTCTATCATCCGTATTCAATTAAGTCAAGGAATCACATTTTACATTAATTATTTCACTATTTATGAACATATGCATGGGTCCACCAGGAATTGGTCAGGTTCATTTTCAAAAACGAAATCATTTCAAGCGGTCCTTTTTATATAAATGTTCATGGGAAATTTCATTCCATACCCTGAAATCCATCTATTATAAACAATAAATTTTAAAGGTTATAGTAATATTTCTCTAACACGCCAATTGATTCCATCCCTTTTAATTTTCTTAAATATAAAAAATTCCATTAAAAGGCTTAGGTGTCAAGAGAAAATCTATGTAAAAACCCAATTTCCCATTTTTGAAATACAAAATGAAAATGGATAAAGTACTTTAAGGCCCATTTAAATTCATCATATACACATTTATTTATGTTAATTTTATTTAAAATACATGTAATAGGCTAATATGGGTTCTAGGCATTATGGGCCATTATGCCAAAATGACTATATTCATGTGGGAACATCTTCAGGAATCTTTATAGATTGTGAGTGATGAAAAAAATCATAAACCAAGAATTAACGCACCTATATAAAGGAATTAATTTTTTTTACATCATGGAACCACCATAAATTTCAATCTTGGAAAATGATACATATAAAAAAATTGAATAAAAATGACACATCAAAATCTCAAATGAAAAGATATGTGACCACAATCAATAAGGTAATGGATGAAGAATTGGTCAATATTAAAATCATAATAAAAAATGTGAGAAGGGAACTGATTTTTATTCCAATAGCTTGGAAATGTTTTAAATTAGAACACATCTATATGGAGTAATAGATGGAGAGATTTACTAAAAATAGAAGAGTGTGGGGTTTTCCTTACCATAGGCTATAAAAAATTTCATTCCATATAATGATCAAATTCAAGATATGGATGTCATAGGAGAATCAATAATTGGATAATTTTGATCTCAATGTAAATGATATCCCATTGCATTGTTTCTGGAGGACAGAGGAAATGATAGATCTATTTAACAATTTAAGAGGACAAGAAGGGTGTTTTCACCCAAATGAAATAAGGATGTATGGTTTTTGGTTCATGGATTGAAAACTATGTATAAAATATATAGTATGTCTCTAAAATACAAATATAGTAGGATAAATGGACATGAACATATGCCTACATAGTTTTATAAAAAATTTGTATACATGTAGGTGCCCCTATCTACAGCTGCACGATTTAGTCATAATTTTTATAATGGGGACACAGTTTTACCTAACAATGTGGAGCAACCTGTAGTATATATTTCAAGATATATGGTTCCAAAAAATCCTTGGACTCTCCCTAGACGTTCCTTTTGCCTTATTGTACCTTCACCACGACTGAATAAATTTATTAAAATAAAAAATTAAGGTTCCATAACTTCGAACAACATGGGAATTTATAATAACCCATAAATAAAGAAACTCATCCTTGAGATTTAATCATGATGATAAGTTGGTATTTTTAGAATATAGTTCCATCCAATGATATTTTATATTATATTCCAACTCTTAGGTCTAATCCAGTTCTTGTGTGTGCATCCATTGTAACCATACAAGAAAAAATTACCTTCCTCAGGGGGTCTTCAAAATCCAATAAACAAAAGACACCAGATAAACCTTGAAGGTATCATCCATATCTAGAATAACCTAATTTGGTTGAAAGACATGAATCATGTTTTGATAGTATCGGTGATGATGACATACTTGAAATACATAATATGTAGACTAGTATCACTATAGAGGATCCAACTAGTAAGCCACCATCTTGATCTATTTCACATCATTGAACGGTAAAATGAATATATGTGACAATTTACCATGAATCTGAATACATTTATTCCCCTCCCTGTGTGAGAATCCCATGAAAATTAATTTTGTGACCATGAACTCAAGATGACAATGACTTCTGTTGGAATAAGCCTACAATATAGATTGAGTGACATCATATTATTTCAGGTCTCTTATACCTATTATGATGTCTCCTGAATGAGACATGGTACAAGCACAGCTACATACCCTACCTAAAGCAAGCACAAAGGTGAGTGACATGTCATATCATTCACAGATTCATAAGGATCTATCTAAATGGTAATCTAGAACTGATTTTTATATGAATATTTGATAATAGGAATATGATATGGAAATAGAATAGAAAGACCATGAAACCCACTCAAAGCCTTTCCTCTAAATCCTAAATTATATGATCTGTCAATCCATCATTATATGGGAGGTAGGACATGCATAGATGTACATACGTATGAAAGGACTTCATTAACCCCTACTAGAACCATGATGTAAAATGAACTTCTTAATCAGAAATAATTTAACATGGATCTCCATGAATATGTAAAGCACCATTAATAAGTATCCTATCATGTTCATCTACTAGTATTCTCTCTTGGGCTTGTAAGAAGTGTGTGATCTTCATACGATGATCAACAAAAAAACCCACAATATTTCATTACCTCTAGATGATCTAGGTAAACTAGTTATGATGTCCCTAAAAAAATCATCCCATTTCCACAAAATAATTGAAACTGGTTGAAGAAGACACACCAAATGTTGTTAATCTACATTCACCTGCTTATAGGTGGAGTATCGAGTGATGAAACCAAAAATTTGACATTTCACGTGGGTCCAACAATATTGGTGTCATTGGTATTTATGCATTTTTGTGAGTCTGCATTTAATTTACCATGACGATTCAAGTAAATACCTCATCATGTCTTATCTAATGTCTACTGGGACCCATACACATCCACGAGACAATTGTGTATCATCCCCATCCACTTTCCAGCATGAATATGTATCGTTATCTAGGACATGTTTCCATATGAAAAGAACTTCAGAATCAAATTACTCTCTCGAACATTCCTATTACAAAAGTGTATATTTCACTTTTAAGGCTATGAGGATTGTCTGGACATAGCACTCATGAAAAACAATGTGCATATCCATGAAAAATTCATAATATCTCATTCATCACTAGATTCCTGAAGAACTTGTTTCTCAGTCATTCATCATAGATAATGTGCTACTAAATTCCATATCCCCAGAGTATCGGAAATATCAAAATCAAACGATTATGGGTACCCGACCAATATATGATACCAGATATTCAGATCCCACTTATTAATGATGTACTTGAGGTCTTTTTTGTTCTTTGGAAACAAAAAATTTATCTCTCAATTGATACTATATCCAACATCGCATTTCCGGAACAAAATATGCATGCTCGATGTCACTTTTCAGGCAATTCGGCTTGTGGGGCCTCCACTAATGAGAACCATGTGCAATGACTGACTCATATTGTATTATAACTACTCCAAGACAAATAATTCATAAATAATTGTATACTATTTAAGACATACCTATCACTCATAGAATCCGTATTGTTTCCAATGTCAGACATCCCTTCAACTCCCAAAAGGATACATTATATGCTTCCTACCATTCTAATGTCACACCATTATTTTTCATGACCATAAGAGGCCTTGTTAGGTATGATAAATCATGTATGATGTATATGTAGATTATGAAAATCCCTAAAAAACTCATGATATTAAATAAATTCTTGGACTTCTCTAAATTATACATATCTCTCAATTTCTAATGGTCAATCCAAACTACTAACTCTGAGATGATATGAACCAAGAAATGCATTTATTGATCCAATAGTGTAATTTACTGATCTTAACATATAGATGGTGCTCTTTAAGTTAATTCATGACAATATCATGATTTGTTTCATGGTCCTGTATAGAATGGTAATAAAGTTTGGTATCATCAATAAATACTACCACAATATAAACCCCGTTATCGGTGGAAGACATATTCATAATATCCATGTAGATTGTAGGTGTTTTTTTAGTCCAAACTTCATAAAAAGTTATACTTAGGGACCATATCTTTTTATAAAAGCTATGTGAGGTATGAATAATGTCTTAACATAGATCAGATGATTGAATAGCCTCATTTAAATCAATGAAGGACCATTGATCCTCAGATCTGATCAAATAGGTCATCCATTATAGGCAATAAACACTATTTCTTAACAATAAGTTGATAAAATTTATAGTATTCCACAGAAATTCTCTGAGTACCATCCTTCATCATAGTAATTAAGTCAAATGAGCCCTAAGGAAATGTGATGCAGAATATGGAACCTTTTGCCTCTATATCCTTTATATGATTCTTGAGATCCTTAATCTCTCTTTGTTCTATATTATAAAGATGAATGTTTATACGTGATACTCCTAAAATATTTTTTATAGTAAAATATAATTTTATAAATTGAGGTATAATAGATAATTCTCCTCGAAAGACGTCTTTGTTTCTCTCCACTACTAGAGGAATTTGAATTGGTTCTAACCCCTGCACATCAAGGTAAACAATAGATACCTATCCTATAAGAATACCCTTCCATTTCTACTCATGTATTTCTCACATTACACATACATCCAATTCTCCATAATGCATGTGAATAATGACTTTTGGTGATGAAATCATCATCCTTTGTTGATAGAAATCAATATTTTACCTTTATAAAACTAACCATTCCATCCAAATTATTACATAATAAAATAAAATTTCCAGAATGTACTGATTCCATATGAATATGTAATATCTGTTCTTATGGGGGAAATTTTGGTAGCAAAGAAAACCCTCTATAAGGATAGTTAATTGTTTATATAGAGTCATAAAAGCAACTTATCCTTCAATTTTGAGGCTCAAACTCTCGTTTTTCATCTCATATATAATTTTGTGTGATTCTACAGCTTCAAAAAATGAATGAAATTAATTTGAGTGTACTTTAATAGCCCCTCGTACAGTAGATGGTCTAATACTCAACACACGAAATGTATGTTTTCCATCATGTAACTAGATAGTACTGTGACCCTGAGTCACTGCCTAACTACCCTGAGAAAGACCACTTTATTTGTACTGAGAAATGTATATCTAGTTTCCCTACACCGAACACCTCTTTGGTATGATCATTCAGTGATATTCTATCTACCTAATATTCATCATACTACTGTCCCCTATCATGATCAAGGAGTGCATGTAGATCCCCATTCATTAGAGAGTATATGGAATTTTTTATTGAAATGATGGAGATGAATCATCCTTATACAACCTCTGCATTGAACTCTATCCCAAGGAGAGTATTTTTTGACATGACCTGGAATTCTGCACTGGTGATAGACAAGATAATTATCAATAGTTGGATCCTGACAACTACATCCAGCACGACAAACCACAAACCCTAACATTTTCCTTGAAAAACATAAACAGGAATCCCTATGTGTTGAACATCTATAGCATTCACCCTAACCATTCCTCGATTTTTCAATAACTTGGTTTTGTTTAATATTAATAAAAAAAATTCCATCCTAAACACATTACAATGTGATCTGATGGTATAACCCAACCCATCTTCAAATCACCTATTATTCTTCATGTAATTAGTGGATAGTGAAGGATAAAATCGCTATAGCTCAGTGAAATTGGACAAAATTTAAATAATGGACCGCATCCCCTACTGTAGGTTCATACATTCTTTAGATATTTTATCCCTCAATGTCATGGGATAGAAGATATGATAGAATATTGTATGAAAATTCACCCAAACCATCTCATATTTGAAATACGCCTTATTGGTGACATCCCGCAAACTAATTGTTGAACCTTGAATCATATAATAATCTATCTTGACCCTCCACTGGGTAGGAATTTCATGCTTCTTCAAAATATGAAGGATAACCTTGATCAAGGACTCCCCAGTTTACAGTCCCCATCCAATGAGAATGTTAGAGGATGTTGTTACTGAATCTGATGAGTCAAATATACAATTCTTGGCTACGTCACACTCATTCATGAATCTACTGCATCATTGGAAGGAATCCCTCTTAAAAATGGGCTTCATCTCCCACATCGGGAATAGTAAGTGGAGCCACAAGTTTCGTAATAGGAGGTACTACTGGTGGCTCATGGCCTACCACCTCTAGAGCATGATCATCATGTTATTCATGTAATGTGAATCATAGAAATAAAGGAAAATTAATTATACAATTACAATGAAATATATAAAAATTTATTCAGTGAATATCTATGATTTCATTCATGAATACATGGAATGTACTAGAATTCATATAATAATGATCATTTTTCACTACCTAATTCATAAACCAATTCTGGATGATAGAAAACACAATAACAAGCCATAAGAACAATGAATCCCACACAACCAACTAAAATGACTGGGTTCGAATCTAATTTCTATGTTAGGCATGTTCAAGATGGGTTTTCCCATTTTATAAGACATTTCCCATTTCAATCTGTGCTCATTTAAACATTATATACATTTATATTAGTATAATCCAATGAAATGAAATTTTATTCACCATACGGGCCCATACACCTTGTGGACCAAAATATGTAATTCAACTAGATGTTATTTTCATTTAAATTGTTCTTATAGTTAAATTAAAAAATAATTTAAAATGGGTGATCTAGCTGGACTACCATTTTCAGATCCATAAGGATATAAATGATATAAATCAAAATATGGATCCCAATAAACTCACACCATTTAAAATTCTCGATCATATAAGATATTTTAGAAAATTTTAATATATTTATAATGAGGATCAATCAAAATAGATTACGGAACTCTCACTGAAAATTAATCATGACATGGTATGATGTATAAACAATATTTCATGTCATTCCTATGATGATGCATGACCAAGTAAATATTTCTCATCCCATTGGGTCATGTTATGAAATAATAATCCTCACAACATCAATATCTATATAATCAAAAACTATGTAAAACACCCAATGGTGAAATTCTATCAATAATAAATTTAATAATCAATAATAGCCTCATTTAATGAAACATGGACATTTTGATATATATATATATATATATGGGTTTTTGATGCACATGGAGAGCATGTGAACAAGTCACAAGTGTTCCAAATATCCATTCTATTGTTGAGAAATAATACATCAATAAATACCATCTGATACAACTTTGTGTCATCCAGAACCTAACTTCCACATAACCCGTGTCCCAATCCGGGTTGGGCACATGACCACTGGAATGTCTCCCCATATTCCAGAGGTGGCATACAAGAGATGAAGGAATGAAGGTAGTATAATGGGGAGACTATATCCTCATGTTATACTAACATATCAGATATAGATAATAGAAAATAATAGTAGAATCATATTATAATAGAAAAATTTTGTATACAATGAAATAAAAAAAATCAACTGAATAATAATTCTATAGAAGAAGTAGATAAATGAATAATCATAGAATGCAACCAATGTCATCAATAGCAGTGTCGGATACATGATTCATCACATTCCAATAATAACTAAATTAACAAAAAGTATCAATCATACTATACAATAGTACCAAATAACCAATGAAAAAAATTATATCCATTAGTTTCTCATAAATAATATTGATCTTCTACTTCTAGGCTCTTTCATTGTAGAAAAAAGTCTACAATAGGTAGAAGGGCCTTTACCCATACCAGAAAATCTAGAAACACAGTATTCTCAGGTTCCAAGGGAATCCTCAGGAGGGGTCAAATAAAAATATTACAATACCACCACCAATGGTTACTATGTGTAATCAGAGTAAGTGATCATAAATAAATTCTATACATGTTTAAGTAGGAAGGTAATGAAATGTAGAATTAATAAACAACCTCCAATCCTGGTTATAATGGAAACCTGGTGGGTCTACCTATTTCAGCTCATTTATGGTCTGTTTGAATGTTTCACTGTATATATAAATGTATTTTATATATATATATATATATATATATATTTAGTGGATCGGGACATAACACACAAGCATCCACCTCTATTCTATGAGAAAATAAGCTCTACTCAAGGAGTTCTAAGGCCAACATTCCGATAGTGTTAGGGTAATCAATCCTAAAAATTAGGATAGTGAGTTTTCATGGAATGGAAACACTCTAGATGGAAAATGGTTCTAATAATAAAATATCTCTTATTAAAGTAGGGTTGAGGGTCACAATTCCCAACACCGATGTATGGTGAAGTGTACTTCATAATTCTTGGCATGACCCCTTACCATTAATCACAACCTCTATGAATGAATATAATATATTTAAATGGCATGAGAAATTAGCTCCAAAATATAATCATTTATATATAGTCTATTATATAAGAATTTGTTCATTTAATAAGATGATCATAATGGAGTAACTCTTATGAAATGACATTAGGCCATTCAAATAACCATGGCATGATCAAGTATATAATAAGAAACATAATTCAAAACCACTGAAGTGTTCCATAATTAATATTCATATAATTCATGTAATCACATTGATCATATATCATTTAACAATACATGATTATAGGTATTAGTCCAACATCTATTGACAATTTTCATTTAAGACAAAAGAACACAATTCAAAAGCTGACATTATATAAATCAGGGGAATTGTAAAGTCTATAATTTTCCATGGAATCATCTTATTCAAACAAATTATATAACATGGTTATATTCATTATACCCTAACCATCATATTCAAGAAAACACATTCAATTTTCATAAACTTGTAATATTCCATTAAGTGTTATATGTGTCAAATGTATGTCCATGTAACAACTCATTTACCAATTTTGGAAATTAAAACACCAAAGGGACCAATAAAAATTAAGGAACCTTGGAATTCATTAATTACACATTTTAGGATAGAACTTTACTTTAATTACAAATTCATAAGCACAATTGGGTTCTGTACATTGTGTGAAAATTTTCCCAAAGGACCATTTTAATAGTGGCACACATTTTGGTGTCTATATAGAGTAATGCTGATATTAAAACCCCTAAAATAAATTAAACTAAAAAAGACACAAGATTCCTTGACAAATAAAATAATAAAGAAAATATTAGATGCTCAAAAAGGACATATGATGGACCAACTGTATAAATTTGAAAAAACCAAAAATCACCAAGAAAATAATCTGAACACATACCTTAAATCCATAGATACTACCATGTGGTATATTGAACTTGAATTCAATTCATGTTGGGAGAGATATATGATTTAATCCAATCCTCAAATAATAGAGAGAATGATTATACATCAATATAGATTAATATATGTGGTGTTTTTTTTGAGAATGCAATATTGTGTGGTGTTAAATTTTTCTTGTGCTATGCATCACATAAAATTTATCAAAAATTAGACACAAAATGTAGAGGTTGTGGTACATCCAATGATAAGATAATGTTCATCTCAACGAGGTGGATTTCCCACTTCAAAACATCTAGAAATATATGGAATATATTGATAGGATTTAGAATTAAGAGGGCGAAAAAGATCTTTTCATCGAAGAGGAATTGAGGCAGCATAGATTAGAAGCATCGTTTGCAAACCATGAGCAAAATGCGCTTTGTGGATATTTACAGCATCTACATCAAGAAAAAATGTCATACACATATGCATGAACATTTTTAGTGAAACCATGTGAAATTATAGGTTCTCGTATCTATGGCTACTTGGATTAGTCAATCACTGGGGCTAGGGTCACACAGTTTAGTCAAACTATGTGGCCCAACTAGTAGACCACTTTTCCAATACCACGGACACCAAACTAGCCCCATAAAATCCACATACATTCCCTTGGATGTAGTAAAACATTAAAATTATAAACAAAAAGAATCAGAATGAAATACTAGAAATCCATACAATTGAATAAAGTATTTTTATTATAAAAAACATTGTATAAGGATCATATGAATATACTGTATTTGACCAACAATTAGAAGTTGGGATCCTTGAAGACTGATTGGAATTAAACAATCGATATGATACATTTTAATGTACAATACATTGACTATTTAAAATGACATAGTTTCATACATTACTTGATAATTTATAAAAATTGATTAACTTGGTGGAAGAATAATACTAGATTATTCTGTGTATTGACTTCCTAAACCACTTTTTTATCCTCTTTATAGAGTTTGGATGAATTATTTTTATCCAATGAGGTTTAAAATAATGAATATATTATAAGAATTATATATTCACATATGTAATATAATGAATACTCATGTTTGTAATATTTTTATGGGCTGGTTTAAGATGATACCATCCCAAACATAAAAAATGGAATACTATAAGGGGGAAATATGTATCATAGAAATATAACAAAAAAAGAACGGAATTGGTCCAATTTTATAGGGATATTCTTTCATAAAATATCATGTTATAGTTTTTAATTTAAATTCATAATTATAGGATTATTTTTAATTTTATATTAAACAAAAAAAATAGAATGTTTTAAGAAGAAGCCCTGGATTACAAAATGTGTTAAAATTTTAAATGATTAACTGAAATGTTATAAAAATAGTTCTACACTGATTCATCCCCCTCTCAGTATACTTGATATCATTCGAGGGGCACATCAATTTGTATCAGTGCAAACATAGTTCAAATTTTATGGATCCATTTTGAAGTGATTGTTTTATAAATTTTAATAAATTGTATAAAATTTTTAATATACATACGAATTTATTATATTGAAAAATTCATTTTCCAACTTTTTTAAAGCATAAATATAAATTTCAACCTGAAAAATGAAAATGATTAAAAAAATAATAACTAATACTATTAAAATATTCAATGTTTAATGTGAATAAATGAATAGATAAATGAAATTAAAGTGGTATTTTATTTTTTATTTCTATTTAAAATGATTCCTCTCATGATTCTAGTACTATCTGTGATGATGATGATAATATTTAATTTTTTTAAAGTAATTTACATGGTTTTTTAATATTAATAAATTATATCCACGTTGTATTTATATATAATATATTATTTCTCCAAATATTTTATATTCAAAAAATCATATATAGAATTTGATGATAATGGTATGAAAAAATATTTAGTATGTATGTTCCAAAGATGTAACAATATAAGTAATTAAATAAAAACCAAAAAATTATCTTTATAACTGAATAGAATTTTTTTTTAAAAATTTAAGAACAATTTTAATTTAGTATTTATGAGTAATTCAATGTTATCCATGATTTTGAATTGAAAATCCATTCCTTTGAAAATCTAATAATGAAACTCTTGTTATAATTGATATATAGTCGAAGATCTAATATAGAATAATGAATGATCATTATAATTTTATTCATGCGATTAGGGAAATATACATGGATCAAGTTAAAAAAATTAAGAAATAATATAAATATTGATCGAAACAACATTTAGATATAAAAAAAAATTTAATATAAATTATATTATGTTAGAGATTAATTTGAATTTTTTTTAAAAACCCTACAGAATATCTAAAAACAATTGAAAAAAATATTTCTTCAATAAAATATTTCATTAAGAGAATTAAATCATAAAGAACATATATTACTGGAAAAAATTTCATTAGATTTTTTTTGAAACATTTACTATAAACTCATGGAAAATGGTAACCCTTTATCTAAATAAATCATTTGTTACATATAATATTTTTATACCATATTAATTATAGAATTCTATATATTAAGGAAATTTTTTTTAAAAAACTACCGAAAAATCTGTCACACTATTAGTGATTATGTTAGAAAATATGAAAAGACAATCTACCCAGGTCATTTGGAAAAAATTAGTGTATATTGATAAAAATAGTGTAATAGTTATAAAATATTTGTGTACTATATCTTAAAAATATTATGATTCCTTTGTAATTTTTTGGTTTTTTAGTTATTTATTTATAATTGAATATAATGTTTTCACAATGTTTCAATAAATAAATATTATTATATCCCTAAATTTAATGGATCTGATATAAAATCAGAAGAGTTCAATTGTGTAGAATAAAAACTCATAGAAAGAGATTTATCATTCATATATGAACATATATTGATAATTTCAAAACATATGTAATTAATGAAAAAAGGTTCTCATAGTGGATATGAACATTGGTAATAAAATAATCAAAATTAAATTAGTAAAGATAAGGGAAGAACACCTTTAAAATTTAAACAAATTTTAATTGGGGTTGTGAATTTCAATATTTATAAAAATAATATGAGATGTAAGATGAATACCTACAAGAATTCAATGAACAAGTATAGAAATATTTCACATTATCTAAAAGTATATTATGTAACAATGTAATAAAATTAAAAAATACGGATCATTAAAATTATTCACTGAATATCAATGCTGGAAAAAAAACATGTCACATAAAAGTAAAGAAATCTATAAAAGGGTTAGAAATATATGTTTGGATAATGATTTCTAATATAGTGATTTCAAATTTTATTATAGGTTTTATTGATGTGATAGGCTGATGTTTTCTAAAAATTCATTTGTAGGTTTGAAAAATTTCGGATTTATAATAATGAAAATTTTAAAACACTGTAAAGAATATAAAATTTAATTGAGCTTAGGGAAATTACTAGTGACTCCATTTACCAATATTTATATTATGAATTTGAATTTTACCGAAAAATAGGATGATAATAAGATAATATAATAATTGATTATTTGGTTATGCAACCTAGAATTGAAAAAGAACATTGAGAAAAATGTTAATAATGAATGGGAAATAATTTTTGAATTAATAAATTACATTACAACTAGGAATAAAGATTAAATATAAATATATATATATATATATAATAACTAATGATTATAATATTTATAAATACAAGTCCGAAAGAAGCATGAAATGTTGACAACATTTTAGTCCTATAATGAAAAGAGTTTCCAAGATGAGATGTAAGTCTCAACACTATTACTATAATTAAAATGATGTTTTTGGCTCCCATTATTCCTAATCATATCTATCTATAAAAAATTATATATAAATCTAACATGAATAATTATATAAATAATTATTTAATATTTTGAAATATATATAACATGAAATACTTTTCTTTTATGTGGTACATTAATCGTCACTTATATTAAATATATCAGTTAAACAACATATTTGTTATTATACTTAAAATGGGATCATAAATTCTGATAGGTTTTTTTGAAGTGGAAGATACCTGATGATGATTAATTTAATGAACACCCTGAGGAAAATTTTGCTGATGAATATTTAATAATATCATTTTATAAAATGTTTATATAGTTTTGGACAATATATAATTTTTTTATTATAATAACAACTTTCCCATTATTGTTTTGGTTTGTGATATTTTTATACCTACAAGGGAGTGATTCATAAATTAATAATGTTGTTAATATATCATTAATTAGAATTTTTTATCTATTTCTCTACTTTAGGGTATTTTTTTAATAATTTATGTAATATAAATTTTAAACAATCCCTATAATTGATATTAGAGTTAACATACCACGTTTGAGAGTTAATGGAAAAAAACTATTTTTAAATTAGTTACTTCAATTTTATAAAATGCTAATTAATCATATAGACATTGATTTTATTAATTTATTGCTCATTTATAATTGAATTGTTGTGTCACCATTATCTTATGGAAAATTTGTTGATTTTCGCAAGATGGGTGATTAATAAGAAATATACACAATAAAAGGGAGAATATGTTTTTAAAATAAAAGTATATTTATGATAATAGACCATTATTTCCCATAAATTTAAATATTTATTTATTTTTGATTATATAATGTTTAAGGAAATCAACTTTAGAAGTGAATTGAATATTTAAAAAAAATAAAAAGGTTGAAAAAAGAACCCAAGTGGATTAACTGTAACACCCTGAGATATTATTGTTAAAATTTTACAAATTAATATATCTATTTTATCTTTTTCATTTCAAATGTCACTAGTTATAGTTACTTATATATATAATGTTAAATTAATTCAAACATTGTAATCAAGAAACACAAACTTGACTTGTGCTTTATGCAATACCATATTATCTTTCACTGCACACAACACCAACATGGAAGACATTACACCCAAGGCCTTTTTTTACGATGTATCTTTTTATTATATATTTTTTATATTTTAAAATTATAACTAGACATCAATAACAGTGAAATTAATATTAATAACAACGCTAAATATATTTTTTTCAATGTTTTTATGGTAAAAAAACATATTGATAATGAATGATTTAATTTTTCGGAAATTCATTATATATTTAATACTACTATGAACTACACTTATTTACCTTTTACAAGAAACTATAAAATTAATTTTACAGACACACATATTAATTTAATTTTATAATATGAACATTATTTTTAATTTGGAATTTTGAAATTATCATAATTTAATTTTTGGGGATTTTTCTGAGATATATAAATTTTATGAATAGTAAAAAATACTCATTTTTAGTAAAAATCTGCATTATCATATAACTAATTATATGTGTAAAATTATATAGTAATGTTTTTAATGTAAAAATTTATAAATTATACACATTAATAAAATATAGGTTATTAGAATAAATTTCACTTGGAAATTTAATATAAAAACATACTAAACAGTTGAACTTCTTTCAAATTTAAAAACCCAAAATTTCATCTCATTTAAAGTATTATCAAGAATATTAATATTTCTTCTTCTGTGAATTCAATATAAACAAAAAACCCATTAGAATTAGTATAATTTTTAAGGATTAATATTTTCAAATTAATTTTTCACAAAAAATATATATAAATCTGATAATAATTAATTACATAGACGAAGTTAATATTAAGTTTAATTAGAGGATAAAGCTTAAGGATTTTGGGAAAAACGACATTGAAAATTTTCCAAACCCAAATTTACAACCACATTTTGGAATTAAATATTCATTTTTTATACAATGTTTTTATTTCTTTTTTAATGTAATAATATGTTTACACCAAAATTGTTTTAAATAATTCAATGTGAGTCCTCTCCCATCAATATAAAAAGACACCACTCATCCAACTTCCTGAAAACTATCAAAAATATAATGCTAGGACAATATCTTCCAAATAAAATTCTAAAAGTCCATCCTTTAGTGCATGAAGAATAACTTCTATATGTAATCCTTCTAGGTAATCCCTTTTGTTTATCCCAAAAATAGTTTCCCGATGAAGTTGTAATTTCTTCTATAATGCTTTTTACTTCTATTTTCATTCTACACCCCTTTGGTTTTTTAATGATTGTGTGACAGAACGTGTATATTAAATACAATTGTATTTTTTATACTAAATATTCAAACTACACTAACACACCCCTCAATTTAATGGGTAAAAAAACAAACAGTTTATATGTTTGGCGAACTACCAACTCACTGAACGATGAATATTAATTTTTTCCATACTAACACACAAGGTGCTCATTACGATGGAAAATTTCATAATATATGTTATATATTATATTTATTAGGTCATTAATCTTATTTATTAATTTTTCAACAAATATATTTTTAAATTCCATTTTTTGTTAATACGTTTTTTTCATTTGAATATGTGTGGACTACCGCCCCTCAAAGTGACGTAATTCATTCACACAATACTTGGAACATATTAGGGATAGTTTTAGTGAAATTATATGATATATATGAAATAATAATTATAATGGAATAATTATATATATATATTAATATATTTATATACATTCATTTTCTTTTTTTTAATACGACATTAAAATTAAAATATAGTCAATGTGTATGTATTGCTTACCTTCTCATTGAATGGTGTACTCCTTTTCATAATTATATATTTGTTGAAAATAATGAAATAACATATCATAGTCAATCCACATATACAATTATATATAATAATATTATTATTTTGAACATTTATAATAAAGATATATTTACTATATAGGATGTTTGAATTTGTACAATGAGAGTCAAGATATAGGGTAAACAGATTTCATTTCACTTTTTATTTCCATGTGTCACATGGTTTACTCACCACCCTGTCATTTTGTGTCACGTGTATAAATATATTTAGATGTATTGAATTATTATTATATTTAAATTTATTGGTATTTACAGATCCATTATATGACCCTTATTTCAGGGTTTTTTTTGTCTCAAATGTTTTCAAATCTATAAATTAAAGTTTTCTTCAATTATCATTCTTAGAGACACAATTCATAGAATGAAACAATATTTTTCGGTTAGGTGTATTAACTTCATTTGAAAGGGTATATCAATAATAACGACATTTTTATTATATATTAAGGTATGTGTAGTTTCATATTCATTCATGAAGAGTATAGTTCAATGTAAAAATCAGTAATATTTTATTAAAAAATAAATTCTCTTTTTAAGATGGTTTATGTTTATACATTTGTTAATTAAATTTTATGATCTATATCTCAATAAAATTAATTATTATTATTATCCTTTTTTTGTTCCGGATTTATTTATATTTTCATACACTTTGGTATGCTCTTTGTACATTAGATAGTTATGAAAGTGTTTTTCTAAGGAAACACGACATTACCCTATCATCAGTAAAAAATCAGGGTTTATTTAAAAACATGTTTCCTAAAAATGGTGTCCACAAATATTTTACAAATATCCTATGATCATTAAAATATATTTTTAACCTATTTTATTTTTTAGAATGTTTCTAAAAGAATAATATTGTTACATTTTTAATGATTAATTTGTAGAAGAATTTGGCCATTCAATAAGAATGTTATTTTTACCTCATACGGCATTATATATTTATTTACCATCAATCAATTAACAAAAATAATTTTAATGGTTACATTTTATGAATTATTTAAAAACGTATTTTTCATTGAAAATTTCTTTCGATACTTTTTCAATCTCCTTTTATATTTTTTTCATGGAAAATGGTTTTCAATTCATTTTCAAATTTATTTAATATGTTTTCAAGGAAAATGGTTTAAAAAATATTTTAAATCATGTATTATTTTTTTCAAAGAATATATGTTTTAAATTTTTTTAAATTATTATTTATATTTTTATATTTTTTTAATTTTGTTTTGAAAAAAATGGTTCATAAAACATTTTGTAGCATTGTTTATAATTTTTAAACTATATTTGGAATTTTTAAAGTGTTTGGAAGGTTAATTTATAAGAATTCAAGGAAGAAGGTTTTTAAAATGATTTCATGTTTTCTTTATAATTATACTGTTAACGTTATAAGAAATTTTATTTCAAATGATTTTATTTATTTAATATACTTTTTCATATAAGAAAGAATATTTTCCTCAAGAACATTTTTTTGAGGGATATTTTAAAAAAAAATTCATCTAGGATGACATCATTTTGATGTTACTCATTACTTTCATGGAAATAATCTAAAGTATCCATTGATATTATTTCAATGAATGGGTCATTATTAAGGAAATACAATTTATAATACAAATTTATACATCACATGTTATATGTATATAGAATATTTTTTACATTCATGGTTTATTATTTTGATTAAATGATTTTGAAAAAGGGTTCTTTTCCATATGTTATGATATGTTTATATGTTTATGCTACCCATTTCATTTCATGGTTTATGAAATGATATTTTATAATTTTTTGGAACATGTATGTGTGATTTAATTACGAGATGGGTGGGAACAATATCCCCATCGAATGCATTGGGAAAAGATTTTTATCTAATGTGATACAATAATATGGTATTCAGAGTAAACCTTTACAATTAATATATCCATGGGAATGAACCATGACTACCAAGATATTAATAGGATTGAACTAATGGTACTAATATTGGAATGGGGGTGATCCATGACAACCATGATGGTATGCGGAGTGAACCAAAAATTCTACGACGGTTTTGGTAATTATTCCTTCGCTACTTTAGAAATCATATTATATGCTTACGTGTTTTTCATAATTAAAGGTTTTGTTCCATTATTACGATTTTTTGGATTATGATATTTAATTACTTATGATTCATGACTTGTAACCATCCATAATTTATTATGATATATAATTTGTAGTGTATTATTTTCAAACGTTATTTTCATATTCCATACCTATTTGTTCATGTTATGATTTTTTATTTCCTTTATTTACATTAAAGAGCATATGAGCTCACAACATTCTTATGTTTTCTTTCCCCATGATATGATTAATGGTTTTAGGTTTAATTACAAATGGTGGATATATTTTTTGGAGATGTTGAACATATTTCATAAGGATAAAATATTTAGTTTCCTTGTTTGCAATGGCACTAAACAATTACGTTCCATGGGGATGTATTTATTTAACGTAATTTGTATATGTATAATGTGATATAATATTAATCTATATGAAACCTAGATTATTGTAGTCGG
Organism: Viscum album; assembly: GCA_963277665.1. Classification (NCBI taxonomy): domain Eukaryota; kingdom Viridiplantae; phylum Streptophyta; class Magnoliopsida; order Santalales; family Viscaceae; genus Viscum; species Viscum album. The sequence goes on along the minus strand of OY728148.1, from coordinate 384,757,119 downwards.
TATCAAAGTATATGTTTTTAAAAAAAAATTCAACAAGGATGATAAAATTTTTTTAGCATCCCTAGGTAAATTTCTAAGGATATGTCTATGGAAGTTTGTAAGGGAAAATATATGTATAACTTAATGTTTAAAAAATTGTTATATAATTTTGGTAAATGATAATAATATTTGTGTCCTAAAAATACATCCACGTATGGATACTACAAGAGTTGGTGAGTATGACATATATGTAACTAAAAGTTACAACTCTGACCTGATGTTTAAGCAAAACTCTTGGTAATAAGTTATATGACAATGGGCCTTACTGCACGCCTAGTTGGACATTACCAGGGAATATTCCATAGGAATTCAAAAACTCTTCACAAATAATGGTGAATAATTTAATTATAAGTTGGATATTAATAACCTACGATAATCATAGGTTTTAGTATATTAATAATTGTGTCTTGATGTAGTTATCCTATTTGTAAATAAATTCATGACTATGTTGATTTCAACAATGATAAGTAATGTTCACATTATGCTTATGGTTTTAGTAAATGGTGGGAACCATATGGAAATATATTGATTTTGAATGTAATGGATGATCTTATAATGATAATTCATGTGGGATTACCACTAGGGTGATAGATGTTGTGAACATTCCTAATCAGTTTTCATAGAATATCATTAGAAACATTCACTATAACCAACTCTAATAATCACCAAGGAAGCGAAATATAGAGTTAGTTGAGTGTTTAGGTAATGTCCCCCATGGAAGAAAAACTATTCAGTTATTTATGTTTCAAGCCTCTATAATGAATCACCAATGTTATTATCCATGTAGAATAAGTAGATGTTGTGAATGTGGAAGAGAAGGACACATAGTAAGTGACTGCAAGGGAAATAAGAAGAGATCAATTAAAGAAATAGATAAGAATGAATTTACACTTATGAATTCAATGTAGGACAACATTATTATGTGTAGTGTAAATAATAATAATGAAACTCAATATCTCAAGATCAGTGATCATGAAGTGACCGAACATGGTGGTGCAAGTAATGGATACATTGTTGATGTTGAAGTGACAACTGATGAAATGTGAAAGGAAATATTTATTATTTAAGAGGATGAGGTATAAATGTTATTGTCATAAGGGTGATGTGTAATAATTAGTGTTTGTATGTGTTATGAATAAAATATCACAGTATATGAATGATATAATACACAATAATACTTCTAATTATGTATTTTTCTATGTATTTACATGTTTATATTGAATATTCCCGATAGGCTCATGAAATGATATAATGAGAATGTGATATTTTCACCAATGGATGGTAATAATATTTATATTTTTTATTTTTAGATAATGGGGTTATTAATGATTAAATTAGATGGTACCGATTGCCTTAGAACTAATTAAAGACATGTCTACAGATTGGTTATGTTATCATTGATGAACATTACAACATTTTTTGAAAAAATTAAATAGATAAAATTTAAATTGTAATAAAAAATATTTCATGTTTTCCAAATGGATTTATAGAAATTATTGTTTTTACTATGTTTCAAGGGAATATATGATCATTTTATTCACATGTTTTTAATGTGACCAAAATGTGCTACATTGTCATATATAGGGGATCAATGATAATATAATTTTGTCACCCATTTTATATTATTTTTTATTTTTACCTTTTAGAATTTTTATATGTTAAATAATTCATGAAATGTTTATGCTAAGCTTCTGATGAAGTATTTATTTATTGAGATTGTATTGAAAAAATGGTTAAAAGACTATTTACTAATTAAACATATATCAAGGATTTACATATTATTTCAGAAATTATATAAGTATGGTTTTGAGAATGTAAATCATATTTTCCTGGTGAGAAAAAATCAGGTCTATAAAGGTCATGGGTTATGTACCCATGAATGAAGGATGATAAGGTATTCACGACAACATTGGCATGTGCGATGTCTTCTTTAATGTATAATTATTTTTGATGAATGATTAATTATTATTAAATTATAGTGTTAAATATTATTTTTAGATATTAATTTTTTAGCAATCCTTATTTTTTAATAATTTTTCTTGATAAGGAGTTAACCATTTCAATATTTTAAGATCCTCAAGATATGATAAAAGTGTATTTTAGTACCTCAGGATTAAAAGTTAATTTTTAGATGTCCATTACATCAATTAATGGATGAATTGGATATTGATAAATGAACAACTAATGAATAATGTTTTTATTATAGAAATATATCAATTTTGTAAATTTTTATATGTTCATGGTAAATAAAAAAATTACTCACCATTAATATAATGATGAATAGAAAATGTGCTGTCATAATATCTTAATTTTTATGAATTGTTTTCCATTTAAATAATTGATTACTTTTGAATTTGAGGCCATAAAGGTTTATTTTATCATTCATTTATTTGTGATTTCGAAGCTCCATCACTCCCCATAAATATTTACTTTTTCATCCACATCCAATCTTCACTCCCAATCAATGTTCTAATATATTTAAACCCATTTATATGTTACATTGAGTAACCATTTTGGTCCTAAAATTGCATATTATGGTGTGTTTTAGTTTTAATTTTTATAATGTATTTTTGTATGAATGAAATATTCAATTATTAAAATGTTTAGTTTGATTCATGTTCAAAACATTCCATCATTTATGAGAAATATTCAGAATGATTAGGAATTCAACATCATGAAATGAAATGAGATATCAATGTAAAAACACATAGAAGAAATTTTTTGAAAAATGAAATTATAAGAATATTCATTTCCTTATCAGTGGAATGATTTCACCTGCAATCCTTTTTTCCTCTAGTAGTGTTTGATGTTATTCTGAGTGGGGAATGTATTTATTTTTTTCATGGAAAGATAGATTGTAGAGAGAAAAAGATATTTTTCATATATAAATTCAGTTTGTATAATAGAAAGATCCAATACAACTAATAACATATCAGGAAGCTATGAAACTGATAAATGATGAGAATGTATTTTATCTAGCTCATATTTTTTTACGAGAAGGGATCTATTCAGATTAATGGTGTACCAATGGTAAATGAATACCTAGATGTTTTTCCTAATAATGTTCCTAGTGTTATTCCTAATTGAGAGGTTTAGTTTACAATTGACTTAGTTCCTAATGAAAATCAAATTTATAAGAAACTTTATCAAATGTCCTCAATATAACTTCTACAATTAAAAAAGCAATTGTGGGAATTATTATATAAAGGCTTCATCCAACCATGCACTTCACCATGTGGTGATATAGTCTTGTTTATTAAGCAAATAGATGGTTCAATGAGACATTGTATCAATTATATAGCCTTTAATAACATAACTAATATAATCATGTATCATTTTCCTCATATTTACGATTGTTTTGATCTTCTCTAGATAGCGGAGTATTTTTCGATGGTTGAACTGAGGTTGGGGTACCATCAGTTGAAAGTAAAGGACAATGACATCCTGAATACTGTGTTCAACAATAGATATGGTCACTAAAAATTTGTAGTTATGACTTTTGGGTTAACTAATGTACCTGCTTTATTCATGTATCATATGAATAGAATAATTCATGAGTTCTCCGATAAAATTTGGGTTGTTTTTAATGATGGCATTCTGGTATATTATAGATTTAAGTAGGAGCACGAAAAACATATTTGGGTTGTTTTGAAAACTATAAAATAAATTAAACTATATGAAAAATTCATAATGTGTGATTTTTTGTTACAAATGATTTATTTTTCTTGGTAAAATTGTAAATAAGGATTTAATTATATTTTATACTCCCAAAACATATGTTTTTGGTTAATGGCCAAAACCTAAAAATACTGCAAATATTCATAGTTTTCTTTGATTATATGGTTATTACCGATGGATTGTTAAAACATTTCATGCTTATCTAGACTAGTAAATAGGTTAACACTAAAATGGGATAATTTTTTGGAGATGAGATTGAGATGCTTGTTTTCAAGAACTGAAGAGGTTATTGGTGAATGCTACAGTTTTGACATTGCCTTCCAAAAATTGTTTGTTTTTCATCTATAGTGATGCTTCCTTGAAGGGAATTCGTTGTGTTTTGATGCAGAATAATTAGTTAATTTCATATGAATCAAGAAAAATAAAACATAATTAGTTATATTATCCCAGACATGATTTGGGATTAGAAGTAGTGACTTTTTCTTTCAAAATTTAGAGGCACATTTTCTACGGAGTTAAATGTATAATATACCCTGACCATATAATTTTGAAGTATATATTCACAGAGAAAGAATTAAACAAGGGGCATCGAAGATGGATTGAATAGATAAATGAATATGACTTCAGTATTAATATTCATCTAGGAAAATCAATCAATGTGGTGGATTCATGGAGTCGTAAACACCATTCATCATTAACCATGTTACGTTTCGAAAAAATCCTTTGATAAATGATTTGATGAATTTTATCATGGAGGTTGTCAGTGTATGGAATACATCTGTATTGTTTCAAGATTTTGTGTATTCATCGTTATCAAACAAAATTAAGCAAGTGAAGAAGGAAGACAGTGACATATAGAAAATGATAGATCTGGATAAAATTATTACAATTCCATAATATAACCATTATAAAATTTGAGTTCTACGATTTGAAAAAATGTTGTATGTGCCTTGTGAATCATAGTTAAAGTAAACATTGTTATGTGGAGCTCATAGATCTCCATTTTTAGTCCATCCTAGAGGTTCTATGATGAACATAGATCGTAGGGAGTATTTATAGTGGGATGGGATGAAAAGGGATATTTCATATTTTTCTGTGAAATGTTGGACATGTCAATAGGTTAAAGCAGAGCGTCAGTTATCGAAGGGGATGCATATTCCATTGCCTATTCCAGAGTGGAAATGAGAGAATATATCAATGGATTTTATGGTGGGACTACCTTAGATTTATAAACTTTACAATGAAATTTTTTTTATTGTTGATCATGTGATTAAAATATTCTATTTTTCATTTTTTTCGATATTCAATGTCATTGGACAAACATTCTCTACTGTACCTCATAGGGATTGTCAGGTTAAATGGATTTCATTCTTCAGCTGTAACTGATCGGGATCCCAAGATTACATCTTTCTTTTTGAAGGGAAACCAGATGTCACTAGGCACATAATTAAATTTTAGTGCAGATTTTAATCCTCAATTATTTGGGAAGTGAAGAAATACAATTTAGAATTAGGATTATATTCTACGAGTTTGTTAAATAGTTTTCTAGGAAGTTGGGATCCAAATATTTCTTTAGTTGAGTTTTCTTATAATAGTATTTTCAATTATATTATACTAATGGAACATTTTGAGGCATTGTATGGGAAGCAGTTTTGAAATCCATATTTTTTGGATGAAGTTAGATAAATGATGTTTTTGAGACAATAATTAGAAGAAGTATTGGATGAGAATGTGAAGACGATCCAGCTGCACATGAGGAGAGTTCAAAGAATGGAAAAATTTTATGCAGATAACATAATGAACATCTTCTTTTTCAATTTAGTTGATCATGATTTATCTATAATCTCTTTTTGGAAATGCTTGCTACATTTTGGTATGAAAGAAATCTAAGCATGCTGTTTATCAGACGTCTTGAAATCCTAGAGAAAGATGGAACAGTTGCTTACTGACAATCGTTGACTCTGATTTTTCCTCAAGTACACTACTTTTTTCATGTTTTTATATTGAGAACGAGTGATCCATAGTCATCTCATGTATTGATTTTATAAGAAGTCCAATTAGAAATGAACCGATATTATTAGACAAATACAGATCAGAGTATTTATCGAAGGGAACATGTCTTTCAGAATAAAGTAATCCACTAACTAATGGAATGTTGGAGAAACCACATAGTCGAAGAAGATACATGGGAATATGAGTATTCTGTGATGGAATGTTACTATCACTTGATTATTGAGTAAATAAATTTGACAAGATGAAATTTCTATTAGGTCGGGATAATTTGACACCCCATGGTTTAAAAAAATGTAGGAAACATAGTTTTAAATATATATTTTTTTCTATCATTTAAAAATAAGTTTTCATCTTCATTGTTTTGAATTTCTAAAAACAGTCATCCACAATTGTGTTTACTATGTAATTTTTATTTTGAGGGAACCAAATTGTTTTTTTTGGGGAATAGTAGCATACATTATCAATATAAATATGAATAGTAACATGACCCTAATGAATAGTAAATTATATTATTATTTTATTTTTATAAAGATTTAAAATAATGACATCTTCATCAATTTTTCAATGTGACATAAAAGATGTTTTAGGGTTATAATTGTTAAATTTTGAATTAAGTATGATTTTATTTTAAAAAAATTATAACATTTTGAAAATTATTTTCAAAAAATATAGTTCATTTTTTAATTCTATTCATCAAAAAATGGTGAGGGTGAGTTTTTTTGATTTTTCTGAAACAATTTATTTATTATGAATAATAAAAATATAGTCTATGTTTTTCTATGTTAATGACATTATAAATGAAGTAGTAATTCTGTAATAATTCTGGTTGGAATGTGTAAGGTAAAATAAGTTATGATTTGTAAAATTTTGCTAATACGTTGTGAAAATACCATCGGCATTCCCATGGTATTGAAAACACCACTAATAAGTTGTCCCTTAAATATTATGAAAATATTTATTCAATATTTCTTTAAATACAAACCCATTTCTTCATTAAATTCCTTCCAAGTTCCTCCCCAATGATTCTTTTCCCTTTTACCACTCTAGTTGTCCTCCCATTGTTTCCTCAAACCCCCAATGTCTCAGACATCTTGTTATTTTAGTTACTTTAAAGGGTAATAAAATTCCCAACATCATTCTTTTTTTACATTTAAGTTCACTTTTATGTGGTATAGAATTAAAGAATCCATACAATGTCTTTATTTTAATTTTAATCTTACTCTAATCTGTTTTAGGATTCATTTTTAGATGAGTGACTCTTTTCCATTATATTTTTAATGTTTTCATAATACGATGTTTCATAGTCATTAGGCAGTCGATTTTTTTGTATGATATTTCTCAACTCTTTTTTTGAGATCCATTCTATTCATATTCTTTCCGCATATCCTCTTACACAAAATGCATAAAATATCCCTAAGTCATTTATATTCTATATGGTATCATTTTCATGGAATATTCATAATCATTCTTCTTCTCCTATCCCACTTATAAAATAAATAGGAACATTGTCTTTTATGTATTGAATTTTAGACATCGTGGAAGATGTAATTTCATTTTTATGTAACTATTTATATTATGGTCATGAAACAATTTTAGGAGGTTAAAAATGTTATCATTTATTTATTATGTCTCATCCATGGTTCTATAATTCTATTGTAAACAAGGATCTATTTATTAAACAAAATGAGATCATTATTATCAAAGAACCACTAAAATGATCTAAACGAACTTCATGAATGATTTAAATTATGAATCATCCTATCATCAGAATTAAAAAAGATAAATTGTATAACTGATGACACTGTAAATATTTAAATACCATTTCATTTCTAAATTTGTTGTTTCACTTCCAATCGTCAAGAATTTTCATCATGAACTGATCATGGAAACCAAGTGAAGAATGCACCTGACACAATGAAAATAAAAAAATATTACTAATAAATGTGTTGAATGAAGTTGTAAAAACAACATATAAGGTCTTATAAAGATTAATATGTTTTATTAAGATACTAATAACACTCTTTTAGTCTTTATACAAGAGTTTTAAACAAGTTTTAAGTAAGACAACCCCGATGTAAGGTAATTCTTGTCACAATTTACATTCTTTGGGTTAATCTACTTATTTATTCATTATATCGAATTAATATTATTGGTATGACAATTTTTTTATATATTATGTTAAAATATGTGTATTTATTTTATATAAACATATCTATTCAATACTATTAATTCTCACTATAATTATATTTTAATGGACTTTCCTTGTAAAATCCTTTTAAAAATGATATTAATAAATTTCTAAATGAAAGTTTTTATGTGCATGGAATGAGTAGTTTATCAGGATTTCAAGATTATATAATACAATGATTTTTTCATTAGAAATTATTTATGTTTTGTTAATACCATTATAACTTATGATATGTTCCGTTGTGCCCCTTTGCAGCTCAATATATGTTAAGTTGAGCCCATTATAGATCAAGGAATGATAGGTGATCCCCATTATATCTCTCTAATGAATTGGGTACATTAGATATAGAAATTTACCAAAAGGATATTTTATGTTTAAGAGTGGATGTATGGTTGATATGTTAAAAATGTACCAAGGAAAAAAATGAGTATTCTATGCATTCGAGTTTTTATGATATGTGTTTTTTTGTTTTTATGTAATCCCATACAGAGTTTTAGACTTATCAATGGTTTTTAAATTTTTTTTCATACGATACAAGGATTGATTAGATATCAAAGGGATTCTTGATGACTGATATGGAGTGTTGTCAAAGAAATCATGCTTTATGATTTACTGATTTATATTTTGAAAAAAATGGAAATTGTTTTTAGTAGTATCCTCTTGTATGATTGTGGTATGTTATGTATGTAAGGTATCTCGATTCCCTAAAAATCTAAACTCATAAATAAAAAAATGTTTAACAATGAGTGTTCTTATCTTAAATTCAAAATTTAGTAAAATTTTATGGTCGGGTCCTTATAGAACGCCTTACACCAGTTTCGTCGATAAAGACCAATCAGGTACCACATCATGCCCGACTCACATGTGGCAACAGACTGGGATGAGGTGGGGAGAGTGTCTTCTATCTATTTAGGGAAACAATAGATCTGATGGATGTCCTAGTAGTGATCCTTATTCATGGATCAGTAGGATGATGTGAGGGTTTAGATGACTTGATTATATGATGAGGTTCCTTTTCCCTGGAAAGAGATTGAGAACCTCTATTATATAATGGTATATTTCTATAAATAATATGGTCTATATGTTCCCAAGTGATTGAAAAGACTTGGTAGGAGACAATTCAGTAGCATAGTATTCATAAAGGAATACCAATCATCTTATGTACTCGATGAAAATGATATGACCAGTGCTTCATGGATCTGGCCTCCGAGCGAGATATGTTTAGGGACATTAGAGACAGAACTATTCTTATGTCCATTCCTGGTAATTCTGGGGTGATAGAGAGATCCATTATGGTTAAAGGGCCTTTGGTTGAGAAGATATATCTAGTGTATGTCAGTAGTCGGAAAAGAGGATTTCGATGTCAGTCTGAGAGACATTAACATTAGAGTTGTTTGTAGAAGTGGTCCAAATATATGGGATCGACACCTCAAGAATCAGATGGTGTTTTCATTCATCCTAGCGATAGGTAATGATTTATAATATATGGTATGTGACATATCTCTAGAGATTTTCTATCCCATTATGCTGATAGTGAAACTGTGGATGTGCCAATGTGGAATAGATAGTGACATGAACATAATAATCTAAAGCGTAGAAGATGTGGGAGAGGATCTAGGAGAGAAATAGGTGGTCTTAAAAATTTCAGCATGTTATAACCAAAAATCTCATGCAGTTCACAGCAGGCTTCATGAGGTATAGGATAGTGGAAAGTGGTGGCCGCATATGAACATCCTTATCGATGTACCAATGTAATTTTTGAGTTTTCAGTTCCCAATAGTTGTGATTGATTATGAGGATGTATTTATAGAGGTTGTTTCAAGACTACCTCTTTATAAATATATAGATTTCTGTATTGATCAATTCTACATGACGACAATAATAACCACACATGAATATTTGAAGGCTCCCATATAGTATATAGATTTGAGTGTAAAATTAGGGGACCTAAAAAGAATATGTTTTAAGGCCCTTCATTACAAAATGGGAAGCCCTAGTGTGGTTTTCAAAAATAGAATACAGAATCTTGAGATTATTTGTGAACTTCCGGCACCTAAACTAGGTGACTGTGAAGAACAAGTATCATCTACCAAGAATTGATGAACTCTTATTTGCACTGAAGGGAGATATATTTTTCCTGATGATAGACCTTATATTAGGATATCACCATCCCAGAGTGTGAGATAAGGACCTCTCAAAGATTCCTTTCATATGTTGATACATCCACTACAAGTACAAAGATATTCCTTTTGGAATGATGAACACCCCAGCAGAGTTTATGGAAATCAAGAACATGATATTCAAGGAGTAGTTATTCTGGATTTTAGTGTTCATAATTGATGATATCTTAATGTATTCAATGTCCTGTGAGGATTATTTGATAAAACTGAGGATGGAACTAGACACACTCTGAGAGAACCATATTTTCAAAAAAATCTCAATGTGTGAGTTATGGATACCAAATTTCAACTTCATGGAACATGTCATTTGATAAGTTGAAGTCATGTTGGAGCCAGTGATGATCGAGGTGGTAATTTATTAGGAGCTACCCAAGAGAATTCCAGATATGTGGAGTTTGCTGGGGCTATATGGGCAGTATCAAAGGATTTTACCAATCTCTTCTATAGTGTCAGTATAAATGATGTCATTGGGAAAAAAGGGAAAACATTTTTTGTGGATAGAAATATTCCCTTAGAGCTTTTAGAAGATGAAGAATATCATGGAAAGTGGTCCTATATTGAGGTTTTGAGATAAGGACACCGACTACATGGTGGTCTGTGACACATCAAGAATGAGGAATGTTTTTTCACGATATAGGGTAATGAAGTGATTGATTATGGCTCATGAAAATTGAGACCGCGTGAGTAGAACTATGTAACTCATGACCTTGATTTTGTGGTGGTATTCTTTTCACTAAAGATGTGGAGACACTATTTAATTGGAGAAAAATCATCATCTACTAAGAACACGAGAGAATATTATATATCATTTCTCTGAAGAATTTGAATAATAGATAGAGGAATTGGCCTGAGCTCCTCAAGGACTATAACATGGATGATGACAATAATACATGGATGTGGAATGTGGTTGCAGATCCTATCAGCAACAGATAGAGTTCACATCTATTGAAAGAGGCCTCATGTTAGTTGTATGTGATTCAATTATCCATTTGTGGAAAGAGAGGAGACATGTTCTATTTATTAGATGGTAGTTTCCCCCCACTCTTACAATGAGTAAGGGATACACATCTCAAATATTCCATTTGTGACACTAAATATGCCCATATGTCTTCAGGGCATGTCCCTGAAGTATATTCGAATGGTGGGGAGAATGTAATACTTTTCAAGGGATGCATCATAGTGAATGTGTAGTTTTGGGAGAGGGTTTTGAGGTATTTCTATAAATCCCCTTTGGTGGTACATCTATGTTTGGATAATATTAACTAGGACCTTTGACACTAGTACTAGTCACCATGGAAAAAAGAATATAGTTGTCATGCTTTTCTTTAGATGTCTCACTTGTCTACAAGTGAAGGCTGAAAACTAGGATCCTACATGTTGGACAAAAACCCTCGAGGTACTATAGTGGATGTGGGTTGGGATATCTATGGAATTTTTTATGGGTATTACACATAGGTTTTGGAAACACGATACCATATGGGTGATCATTGAAAAACTCGCTGAGTCGACCAACTTCCAAACTACCCATGAAAAGAGTATAGTATAGGGCTGTAGATGCCTCTACCTATAAGAGATTTGATTACAAGGTGAATTTTTCAGTGTTTCCGGTAGAGATCAAAGATCGATAAGATATGACCCTTTATACTTGAGTAGTTCCTCAAGTGCATGTTAGGGGGCTTCCTAGGAATCTTTAGTAGAGCACATAAGAGCAGGAGGATCATATTCCTTCTTAGTACCCCCATTAGTTTGATTAGACATTGTTTTATCTTATGATGATGTAAATCGATAAAGGGGGTATTATGTTAATAAATTGTAATTCCAGTAATTTTTATATATAAAATGTGAAATTGTATTATTTCTAGACCAGAATCTAAGATGACATGTGATTCCATGGCCTGTGGAGCTCAGAATGACCCATTAGAAAATTTTATTTATTGATTAGTGTGCATAGAGAGTTTTCATGAAAAATACAAGAACCTCTTAAATAGTTGCCCAAATCACAAATCTTGGGGAAACATTGCATCTTGGATGACAATTTTACTCTAATAACCACTTAATTTTAGTTGGTGTGGGAATCAAGTGAGAAAAACCATGAATAGAATAATTGTAAATAAGATAACTAAAATATTTTTTTTTAATTTTAAAAATCCTTATAACTCAAGAATGGCGACTCATATAGAAAATATAAGAGCACCATTGAACTCATGAGGGATTCTTTCCATTGGCAGATCCGAACATTAGACAATGTTGGTCAATAGTAGAATGCACACTTTGGCTATAAATAAAATAATTGAATTTTGATATTTTATTTTGAAATCCTTAAAACTCAGAAACAATAGCTCAGGATGAAAATATGAGAGTACTGTTGAAATCTTGAGATTATTATTCACTTAGGCAGATCCTAAAATCCTTCGGTGCATGCTGACTATAAATGTTGGTTTTGGGGACGTAACCGTTAATAAATTAATTTAAATAAATCTATTTTAATTTTTAATTCTCATAACTCACATATGGTAACTCCGATTACAAATATGTGATCTTCGTTGAGTTTCAATGAGATGTTCTCATTAATAAGGATTTAACCACAACTTGCGTGAGTCGAGGGAAAATGTAATATTTCCAGAATTTTATTGAAAAATAAAATAAAATAAAAGATTATTTTATTTGAAATTATTTCGCTAAAACACAACGACAAGATGAGTGTATCATTCCAAAAATGGAACTACATAACGATGCTACAATTCCATGTAATAGAAATGTTGTTTCATAAATTATACTACATAATGACGATGACTCGGTGTACAAAAATGTTTCCACACATTTTTACCAAATTATAGTTATAACTATAATTGGAAAGAAGATTTGAATCATAAAAATACCTCAACGTCTCTCAGGTAAAATCTCCATGAAGGACCACCAGTGTATTAGAATGAGGAGACAATACCCTAGAAGGGTCTATTCGGGACTAGGGATTGACATACAATAATGAATGATCATCCTCTTGAAATTTTATTTCCCCTAGTAGTGGATTGATTATTTTAAATGTGAATTTCTCTTCATCATTCATTCTTTTATGTGTCGAAGACATGTTAACTAATGAACAAGTAAACTTATGGATCAATCATTCATACAAGAGGGTTAATGATGATGGATGAAAAGGTGATATCTATTTTATTGTGATAATTCAACCCTTTTTGGTTCATAGTGATCATGATAACAAGAATTTATCTTGGTATAAATGAATAAAAACACGGATCCTTATTTGGGTGCTCATATGTGAGTATCTATCCCCTCTTCCCTTATTTAATTCTCTTCGTTCGTTATGGAACATAGATTCTGGTGGTTATGGTATATGAGCTCCAGATGGGGCCACATCGGCACATCTACCTATAGCAGGAGACTGTGAGAGATAGCCACATAGACCAGAGACTATGACACATGAATTGTAACACCCTGAGATTTTATAAAAAATATTTTTTTTATTTCATTAATGTCTTGTGTTGTACGCTACACCAAAATGAGCTTTCACAACATTCATCCTTGAATTTCCTTGCATTACACGCTATCGTGACCTTCCTCGATATCGTGTGTAGTACGCAATACCGAGTTTCACTAAACATCGATATGCTATTACAATATTATTATAACTAGCCGTTATGAATAGTAATAACCACTTCATGAAATTTTGTAAATTTAATTTTTCAAAATGGACTTCATTTTTGGATTCGGAATATCTAAATTAGATTAGGGTGAAATTTTGGTAATTTTGGATAACTTTCATATTCTGATGAATAGTGAAAATTACTAAATTTTAATTAAAAAATTTTTTTTAATCGAAATAATTAAAAGTGATAAATTATTAATTTTAGTGGTTTTAAAGTATATTTAGAATATATTTTTACAAATTAATACAATGTTGGTAATTGGATGTAATTTCACATTTAAACCATACATAATAAAGTGTCAATTTTTTGATAGTTATTATCTCTTCAAACACGCTATTTGTTTTGACGAAGAGATTTAATTTTTAAATTAGATAATGTAACTGATATGTTTTGAATTTGGTAAAATAGACATAATTTTTGAATTAATAATATAAAATATAGATTAGGCCTAATTTTTGGTAGTTTTCTGGAAACTTTCATTTTTTGATGAATAGTAAAACCACTAAGTGGTAGTTAAAAAACTGAATTTTTCATAAAACTTAATTTTACCGCTTCTGTGAGTGGAATTTTGAAAATCCGAGAGACACGGTTAATATCAAGGACTAAAATGTAGTTCAATAAGATGAAAATAATTTTTGGTGAATAGTAACTTTTTACTTTTTTACCACAGTTAAAAGTAAATAGGGTAATTAAGGGTAAAAATGATATTATTATTACCCTAAAACATGTTCTAATTCTATTGGATAAGTGTAACTCGACCAAAAACAAACTCAGGAAAAAATATGACCATTTAGGGCCACTTGGATTAGATTAGGTAATTTATTATTAATTTATTTAAAGAACAGTTAAAATAGTTAAAATCAACGTTTAAAAAGTAGATAATTTTTAATATAGTGTTATACTTGAGATAAATTCTACTATAAATATTCATAAGAAAGCTAAAAGGATTTCCTACATAATTTTATTTTATTTGTAATTTTTAGACATTAAATAATTTCATTTATTTATGACACAACGATGATGCAGTAATTATCTTTTTAATGAAATATTGACATAATTGATGTTATAAATACCAAAATAAATATAATTTAAGACTTTTTAATAATTAAAGTAATTTTCTAGGTTAATATTCCATGTTTGTATTGATTTAAAAAACTTTTTTTGAACTAATTATTTTTTTATGAGTTTCTCAAAAATAAATTACTAAATAGTGTCAAAATTGACATAAAATAGTTTTTAAAACAAATATTATATTATTAATTGTGATTTTATTCCTAAAAATTTAAGTATAGGAAAATATACTTATATAATTATAGGTGTTTCATTAATGTACCACTTGGGGGTCTCTTGGATGTATATGGTATGATTATTAACTATATAATATAAAAAAACAAAGTGACATGGTAAATGTCAATCTAATTAACTAAGAGTTAAAACTAAAAGATAAGGTTAATATAATGACCTAAACATGTCTAAATTATATTGGATGAGATTATTTCGACCCATCCCAACCTTATATTAGAAATAAATTAATTTTTAGCTATTTAAAACCGAATATGACTGTATAATAAAATAATATTTTTAGTTATTCCAAAGGTGCCCCTCTCCTCCCTTATAAAAGGGAACCTCCTCCATCCCTTCATCACACCACTTTGAGCCTTCATGCTCGGCCAACCCCTGCCAAATTATCTTCTACACTTCCCTAGAAACATCCTAGTGGTCCTGGTCTTCTTCAAAGACCAATTTTAGTGCCCTATGAGGAGGACTCAAAGAGGCGCTTCAAAGAAGAGGTAATGTCCATTACTGATTCTTTCAATATATTTCTTCATCCAATTATTATTCTTAAGTTGTTTCATTATTAATTAATAACATAAGTTTAAATAATATATTTATATGTTATTATACGTATTAAACAACTATATTTCCCCATCTATCCATCCTATGGAAAACGAAATCACCACGCGTGCGTACGTACGGAATACTGTCTCCACGCCGTGGTGTAATCAATTTTCCACCACCACCTTACTTGTATGTGTATAATGGTGTAAATAATAACTATATATGTATATTTTTATGTTATATTGATTCTATAATATTATACAGACAATTTAATACAATTCGACGATCATGGGAATGATATCATCGGTCGTGCGTATGTACGGAATACCGTCTCCACGACGTGATGAGATTCAATCTCCATGATAACCATTCAAGAATGATTATAAAGTATATATTATAAGTAATAATAAAATATACGACATTATAATGCTACTGGATTTATGTATATATATATTTATTTCATCTACATAATTCCATTCAACTCAATAAGGAAACGAAAACAAGGTTCATGCGTACGTACAACCTACCGTCTCCATGAACGATGTATTTCATTCCACTTATCGATCTATTATATATATGAATATTATGAATATATATTATATATAAATCATGATTTATATTCTGGATTTAATTAATCATGATCTAAGTAATCATATGAATAATTACAAGTCAAAACACGGACGACAAATGAAACGATTCTACCCAAAACACTCTTTGACATGGAATTTACAAAAGAACGGGTAATATAAAGTCATAAGTGAACCATATATGATATAATAACAATGAATATTATTCTCTAATAAGTCAATGACATTATTTAAATCTTTATACAGGATGTTTGGATACGTACGAAGCATATCAGACCTAAGGTAAGGGATAATTTTGCAAATCTCATTTTTATCCGAGATTGCTTATTCGTAAGTATTTATGGGGGTTATTTCTATCATCCATGTCCATGTTTTATAAAATTGTATTCATGTATGTTTAAATTCCTTTTTACCGATTTGACTTTTACCCCATGAAATGGAAGGAATCTTTCTTTTATTTACCCTACAAGGCACTTTTTGACTTTTTTGACAAAAGTACGAGAAACATGTTTTTTTAATGTATACGGCATCAAAGGATTTTTATGGTTTTATAAAGCCTTATTTTCATGAATCTTCCTCCAAAATATTTCATGACTATTTTCAACAAAATCCTTTTCTTTTAAAATTGCATGACATTTTGTGAAAAGAAAATGATTTTGAAGAAAAAAGGATATTTTCCTCAAGAATTCATTTCAAGTGTTTTATCAAAACCATTTTCATATAAGATGACATTATTTCACATGTGTATGTTTCAAGTATCATGTCTCTATGATTTACATGGTTTCACTTTTCTAATGATGAAATGATATCCAAATGTTTTTTATGGATTACGTTATGATGGAATGTTGTTTATGAAACCCATTTTATTCTTGGGTTATGATAAATGATTTATGTTTATATCGTGGAACAAGAAAGAATGATTTAATTATGAGATGGGTGGGACCTATATCTCCCTCAAATGCATTGGGTAAGGATTTATATCTCATGAGATAGACATGGAAGGAACGGTAAGTTTATCTGGTTCAATATTTCAGGACTATAACGAGGAGTGAACTCGATTCAGAAAGGGACTTTGTCCACTAAGATGGCCTTGGTAGAAATGCCTTGGCCACTATGGAAATCATTACATGTGATTAATAGATGCCACAATTACATGTTTTATTCCCATGCTATTTTATCATGGTTTATGTTCCATTATGATCTATGCCTTATGTACTTCCATGTTTTAGGTCGTTGCTCAAGATATTGATGTTTAAACATTATGTTCATGTTTTTAAGTTCAAATGTATATGGTATGTTTTATTTTATCCATGCTTACCCTTACTGAGCATTTGAGCTCACCCATTTTTTGTTTTATTTTCCCACAGGATCAAAAGAATGGTTTTAGGTAAGGAAACAAAAAGTGGAAGATATTTATGGGAGATGTTGAAGATCTTTCACCACAATTAGAATATTACGTTCCATGTTTCCAAAGACAATAAACTATTACGGTCCTTTCATGTCTATTTTTGTTATGTATTATGTATTCCGCAAACGTAATGTAATATCCATGTACCTCAGGCTTCAGGTCACTACATGAACACGGTGGTGGAATCAGACTACGGTGCCAGAACATTGTCGTGACACCCAGTCGTCACGGCAGAAGGATCCTCTAACACTGTGGATGGTGGTAGGATGGAGGTAGCACACCATGGAAGTGAGGACATGACATGTGATGATCGCGACTATGTGGGAAGGCAATGCCGGTGGTCAACCACGGGTAGACCATATGGATTTTTTGGCATGAGCATGAGAAGCACAGTGTGCTAGTGGATGTGAAGCATCAAGTTTCAACCAGCCGCATGACATGAGGTTGGATGTGGTTATACCATGTCTAGGTGGGGTATGAACCGTCGCAACAACAAACTATGAATGTAATAGGGTCAATCCATTTAGAGGCCCAGTTGGGGCATGTTGGCCCGCAAATCTAGGCCGAGATGGGAGGGTTGAATCGGGGCGTTGGGTGGGCAAGGCTTGTAGAATCCTTTCCCACAAATATAGACTGAGCAAGAAGAAAAATTGGGCCACTAGTTTTCCCAAAAGATCCAAGCCGGTATGATGTAGTCAGACCAAACCAGATGCTGACTCGGTCATTGGGGAACCTAGAATGATGGACCCATGACCAAACTAGTAAAGGTCCAACAAGGCTTAATCGGTCTAGCCTCAAGGATAAGCCAGACATTGTCGGCCAAGAACCAACCGGGTTAGGACGGACGAAATGCGTCAGGTCATGCAGGACCCCCGAGTTTGGTTGGTCAGGTCGGTCCGACTAAGACTGACAGGGGTCAGATAGAACATGAACTTGTTCACTAAAATGAAAATATATTTTTTATTGAGCTTCTGATTGACACACCATCTACAATTTTTGGACTGATGTGATGAGACAGTTCATTTATTGTAATCTATAGTAGTATTCATGGTAGTCGAGGTACAATTAATGATTTTAGGATTTGATTTTTCTAAAATTGATCATTCTTGAGAATGGGAATCATACATCTAGTTGTGAGATTAATGATATGACAAGGGACTATCAGTGGTCTTGCAGATAGGCGCACCATAGTGGTTAAGAAGACAAGCATACCTCAATGGTTCAAAGGAATATTTTTCCATAGCAGTTCAGCTGAAAAGAGTACCTTAGTGGTTCTGTAGATAGGCATACCATAGGAGTTTAGACACTGAGCGTGTCCTACTGGATCCACAAGCGAGGAGACCTTATTGGTTCAGCAGAAGAGCATATCTCAATTGATCATCCAATGAGCATATATTACTGGTTCAAAAGATGTGTGTACCATAATTGTTCTGCAGATGATTATACGTTTGTGGTTCAGTAGACGATCATACCATAGTGGTTCAACAAATGAGCATACTGCTATGGTTCAACAGATGAGCATACCTCATTTCATGTATCAATATCAAATCATTTCATGTATGTACTAAAACAATATTTTGATGAAGGATATCAAATCATTTCATGTAGGTAGTTAAAAAATATATTGATGAAGGATATCAAATAATTTCATATAGCAATATCCATGAATATATTGGTGATCATCTTAAAAAACTATAGTAGGATTTTTGTTATATGGAGAGGGATATTACAAAGAACTAGAAAGAGGTGGAATAAATGTTGGAGAATTTGGTAGGAGAAGGTTGAAGAATAATTGTGGAAGACTCATTTTCATAAATTTTTTATGATCGAAAATTTTCATTCATGTTCTTCGAATATTGTGTTGATAAAATCCATTGATCATATTCGATGAATTATATAAGATCTTAGCTATATATAATTTCTAAATTAAATTAAAAAAATCAGGTTATAAATAATTTGTTTATGAATATATTGAGAAAGGATATCAAATCATTTCATATATTTATATCCCTTCAAATTTTATTGATCATCTTCAAAAATTATATGGAACTTTTTATTATAAATAATGGGATAGTATAAAAGACCCACATGAGTTGGTACATATTTATATATGTTATATGTAGAATTATCACCTTTATAATATGGTTTAGTATGATTTAAGGATAATTTCATTCCTACTGTAACAAATTATTTTATATAGTTGAGAATATATGTATCCGTATTATAACAAGTCATTTAAACTGTTAGGCTTCACCTATTAGGACTCAAGTTTAAAACCTTTTCCCATGGAAACTCAATAGTTCCTGATCAATTAATCTATATATGAACTCAAGAACACCTCCACATATTATATATTTTTTAGACTGGTGGTGTGGGATTAAAACTTTTAGTAGGGAGGCTATTCTGTCAAATCAAATTATAAAAAATAAACCAAATAACTAAACATCTAGAACAAAAGATTAATAGTATAAAAAACTATTAAAACATCCAATAGAACAAATAATGAGATTATTAAAACATAAAACATATATATCCTAATTAGAGAAATCTGAAATATAAGAAAATCCAAAATCAAACCATAAACACACCCAACACATACTCATATCATTGTGCCTCACACACATTGTCACTAAAATTCTCAAACACCACCTTCCTAACACAAAATATTTTCTCTGTGTTAGAATATGAAAAAATTAACAATTTCACTAATTTTAAAAATACAAAAATAAACATGTTCACTGAGTTTTTTTCACTATCTAGGATTCCAAAACAAATTAAAAGGTACAACCACCCATCAGTTCATCGGGTTATAACCAAGACACTCGAATACCTGACAATACCTTATTCAAAACCATAATAAAATCCACTCATCACATAATACTATGATATCATATAAGAATCCATGATTTTACCAGAAGAATGATCTTCAATTTGTGTCCAAAACAATGAAATAATATATTCCCACATTTGTCTTGATCAATTAATCAAAATCCTCAGTTCATCACTCTTATCTTAAATATATCTATTGGCTTCATAATTACACAAAACAAATAACCTCCAGGGATGTTATTTACATAATATTATATGAGGATATACCCAATTATAAAAAATTACAGACCACAATAGACTATGGGGAGTGAATATCCCCTTGACCCATCCCTTTATAATTCAGGGATGTCTAATCAGACCTACAAATTCCTAAATATGTAAGGGAGGTCACATCTTTAAACCTGTACCCATGTCAAGTAGGGAAACATTCCCATTACATTTTTTAGATAAATATATGAAAAAAAACTATCCCTAATGGCTATTCAGAGGCCATATCACACAATCCCATACACAAATTCACATAGAAATTCACCAAAATATACAGGTTATATGTCACACCCCGACCTTTTAAATTATTTTATTTTATAATTTAATGGCTTTGGTTATCCTCTTCAAGGTGCGGGTTGAGTGTGTGTTTAATTTTTTTTTGACATTTGATGTTTTTGGTGGGTTTTGGACCGATGCATGGAAACGGCAAGGTTGGCCGTAACCGCGTAGTCGGCCCAGATACCCTTGCGGTTACCAACTCCATAAAATAATAAAATATTATGAAAATGAAATAAATTAAATGTTTAAGATATAATAATAATAACATTATTATGTATATAAAAATGTTTTTTTAGTTAAAATTGTTAATGATCTTACTATCAAAAAATTATTATAAATATTATTATTATTATTTTTTTATTAATTTTGTTATTATTCATAATAAAATACATAAAATTATGATTATCATTATTATTATTAAATTTTTTTTTTATTTATTATTGTTGGTAATTTTGTTTTATTTTTTTAAGGGGATTTAATCCCTCTTTTTCCCCACACCTCTCCCTCACTCCCCCACTTAATATATATTTTTTATTACTCTCTCCAATCACCCCCAATATCCCATTTAATATCTTTTTTTTTGTGTTCCTCTCTCCAATCCCACACCTTCCACGCCTCACCCCTATCTCTTCATTAATTCATCTCTTTTTTTATTTCCTCTCTCCAATTCCACCTCTTCCACGCCTCACCCCCTCTCTTTTCATTAATTCATCTCTTTTTTTATTCCCTCTCTCCAATCACACATATCTCCTTATTCCATCACACCTCTCCACTCTCTATTACTCCTTTTTTTAATATTATTTATTTTATTTTATTCCTTATATACCTATCTCCACTCACACCACTCCCCATTAACCCCCACGCACACCACTCATATCCCCTTACATTAAATCATTTTCTTTTTTTATCTCCCTCACCACCCCCAACTTTCCCTATTTATTCATTTGATTTTTTATCTATCTCCCACACACCCCGTACATTTCCTTTACCCCCTCACACTCACCTCGTCTCTCCCCGCATATCCCTCACGCACACCCCCTTTCATCCGATGATTCTTCCGGCGGTTGCTCCACCCTCTGGCAGTTCCATCTGACAATTTCTCTTCCCATATTCTCCTCTCATCACATAATTTCTAGGTTTTTCATGTGGGGTTTATTTTCGGCCGAACCCTAAATGGTAGGGTTAATGTGTATCTCATATTTTATTTGATTTAGGGTGTGTTTGTTTTGTGCGTGGGGTGTCGTTCTCTTTTCTGTTGAAGTTTCATTCCAATCGCACAAGCCTTCAGTAGGTGTTTCCATGTTTTTTTTTAAAGTCTTTCCATTGATGCTTTCCATTTTAAATAAATTTATAAAATAGTTTCGCAGCTCTATGGAACCCTTAATTAAATTATTATAGTGATTTAGAATTTATTTTATTTGTTAAAAATAGGTTTTAAATGAGTTTTAGTGTATATTGCATACTTTTTTGATATCTAGAAAACTTGTTATGTTTATTTAAGATGTAATTTATCACTTGTGAAATGTATCACTATTATTATGTTGAAACGACATTTTTTTTATTACTAATGAACTTGGATTGGTTGTGTTATGACTTAGTTATTATGTTAAAACACTTTTTTAAAGGTTTAATGAATTCAATGTTTTATTTGGCATTCCTTTAATATATTATGGGAATGTGGTGGTTTTTGAGGAATGACATTAAAATGTTTTTTTGGTGTGTCTTTAATTTAAGAAGAATATTTCGAGTGTATGGTTTGATTTTGGTATAGCATACTAAACGTGTAAAAATGTGTTGGAAATGTTTTAATTTTTATTTGGATTGATTTGTGTTCTATAAATAATGTAGTTTTCCATTTAAGGTTTTAAGGTAATTGAAGTTTTCATTGAAGTTTAGTCTTCTAAAAGGATTTAATTTTCAAAAAAATATAGTCCCTTTTAGTGGCTTCTAAAGAGTATTTTAGTTGTGGTTTTGTAAAGTGTGGCTTTAAGTATTTTGGAAATCATGGTTTATAATGTGTTCTTTAAGGTTTGACCATTCATTTTAAAACATGTTTTGGTGTGGGTAGGAAAAGGGTAAAATAATGTTTGATAATTGTGAAGTGTTTGAATGTGTGTTTAGAACTTAAGGGTCCATTGGTTTTGTAAATGTAAGAGTGGTGATTGTAAGATATTTTGAATAAATGTGTGTAATCAATTTGAAATTGTAAATGTTTTCTGAAATGTTTTAATGTTTATATGTTATAGTAGCCTTGTTGGCACTTTCTTGAATGTGAATGATTGAACACATATATGTGGTTCTCCTATCTAGTTTAACACTTTATGGGTGAACGTATAGGAAGCCTCCATGTTTGAGGAAGGCAAGTGCGGTGAGATGAGTCATGCGTGCGAGGGCCTTCCTACCTACACAGTATAATTATAACCACCATGGGATTCTGGGCGTCTTATAGATTATCGACTGACGGTTACTCACCAGCCTAGATTAGATGGGCTGGTGCCCCCTTGTAGATAGAGAGGCCTGGTGGGATTTGCCGCTGATTTTTTTGCGAGGGTGATCAGTGGGTTATAGACTATGGGGATTCACTATACACCGGAAGGTGGTTCAGAACCGAGTGCATCCAGGGGTTGTCTAGGGATGTTCAGGATCACCCATGGTTACATCTTGTATTGCTTGATTATTTTCTGTTACATTGGTTTATTTTTAGCTCATATTTCTTGTTTATTTTTCTGATACACTAATATATTTTTAGCATGTATTATTTACCTGTCTCCCTATTACACAACCCAAATATCACATGTTTTTTTTATTTATAAAATGATAAAAAAAATTTGAAATAATATATGGCGTGAGTTGGTCCTTATTGTAGGACAAAGTTGTTATATTGTATGAATGGGAAAACATTATTTTTATAATTGTATTTTCGAACTTGTGTCATCGAAAAACATTGTGTAAAGAAACACTTGGATTTAGTGGTTTACTATTGGAATCACTACTGAGCATTTTTGTGCTCATTCCTATTCTTTACAATTTCAGTTTGAGGTCCAGATGTTAATCGGGATTTTCTTTAGTGGCTAATCACGTGGGAGAAGTTTTGGGCTTTTGGTTGGAGGTGACCAAGGGGTCACACAGAGATCATTGTAGCGGGGTCTTGTTTTTGGTTTTGTCCTTTTTAGTGGTACTTTGTATCTGGATCATTTCTTTGTTTATTTAAGTTTCAATTGTCGTTTTGCAGGCTGCTCTATTTTTTCTATTTATTTATATGGTCCTGATTTTATTTTCTGGGCTTAAATAGTTCCCTCATGTATACCATGATGCCCGGCACTGTTTGACATCTTGGGGGGATCGGGAACGCCCCTCGGGACATGTTGCAGACCGACTCGGGTGACCGGTTCAGGGTCGATCTGGGTTGGTTCATGACAAAATGGTATCAGAGGAGGTCCTTGTTATTTGGGGTGTTTTGTTGATGGAGATTTGTATTGTCGATACTCAAGTGGTAGGTGCGGTAAGGGCGTCATGAACCCTTTCTCGTTCCGAACCTTGAGTTTCCTGGGGTAGTCCGGGATTTGAGTCTTTGTATCTGTCTGGTTTGTTTTGGGTTGAGAGATGGCAATGGAGGCAAGCCGATGTTACATCGTGATTTCACATGGAGTAGTGACCCATGTGGAGTCTGGGTACACGGTTTGAATTCCTCCTAGTGGTCGATGATTACTTGGGGCATGGCCCACTACTATGTCACCAGGTTAAGTGTGACTACTAGTCCCTCACCCCAGTGTTTGGTGCCACTTGAATGTTTTTTTAATTTGGGTTGGTTTAAGTCCTTTTTTGGAAATGAAAATGGGTTTTGAAAATGGGGCTACTTTAATTTAAATGATATTAAACGTATGAAATGAATTTTAAAACTGGAAGCTTGTGATTGAGAAATTAGTTGTTTGCTTGGAATTTGATCGAGAATGATATGGGGTGAAACCCCAGGTCCTCTTTATGAATGTTTGCACATGTGTGAGAATGGGTGGAAAGTGCCTATTGGTGTGCGTATGAATGGAAATTTGATGACGACATGTGAAATGGTTCATGGGATTACATGGGTGCGTATTTGAAATATGGGGTTTGACCTTGTTTTTTGAATTTGGTTTTTAAAGAGGGAAATGGTTTTGGAAAGTGATTTTGGATTGAAAGTGGATTTGGTATTTTGGGTTGTGTTTGTGGTTTTTCGTTTTTTGAGCTGGTTGTTTTTGGATGAGGGTTCTTTATTGATGTTTCCCTAATTGATATT
Organism: Viscum album; assembly: GCA_963277665.1. Classification (NCBI taxonomy): domain Eukaryota; kingdom Viridiplantae; phylum Streptophyta; class Magnoliopsida; order Santalales; family Viscaceae; genus Viscum; species Viscum album. Next base: position 384,731,874 of record OY728148.1, on the reverse strand, counting down.
GGTTTTGACTTAGTGTTATATATGTTGTTCAGAAATGCCACCCAGAAAGGTCCCCATAGTTTTTAATGAGTCACGACCAGTTTTTGGTCTTTCTCGAACATTGTCTACCCTTCATGGTGATTGGAGACTATTTGAGACAGTGGAGTGGAGTGGCTTGAATAGGTCGAGTGTGTCTTCAGGGTATGGGGAACTCTTGAAGCTGTTAGAGTGCATGATTTTTTGGGTCTTTTCGAAGGCCCAACTCTGGATGAGTAAGGGTTGTTTGCCCCGCCATTACTGCATGTTGGGATGATGTCGTATTTATTTAAAGTTGACTTCATTCGATGGTTTATACTTGTGGAGGTGAAGATGAAGAAAGTGAAATAGCTTATGCATAATCAACCGGGCCAACATGCGTTGAAAGCATGCATTGACCAATTCAAGGATCTTGTGTCTATATTTCCAGAGGTAGAATCGCAATATTGGATGAAGACTCCTCCCTTCATCGGGGGTCTTCATCTGGAGATCAAAGAGCGAGTCCCCCTTTTTTGGAGCATCACTTTTGGGAAGTCGGTTCATGAGGTGTTCTTATCTGGGTTAGTCTCCAGAGTATAGGCAGTCGGAAATCCACTGTAACCAGTTGCTCGTAAAGGTCTCCCATTTGACGAGCGGAGTGTGTCAGATAGATCTGTTCTATAGAGTCCTCTGTAGTGACTCCGGCTTTTAGTTCGTTAAACTGTCTAATGGTGTGCCATCAGTATAGCTGGTTCGGGCATTCCAAGTCGTCGGGATGCATCCTTCCTATGTCCTGTCATCGTTGTGTCCATTCGTGTCATTGGGAGAAGTTATGTGGGATGTGTAATTTGAGAAAGGTGATCTGATTGGGGGATTCCTTTTTCTGTCTATGAGGAAAAATATACTTCAGCCATCAGAGCCCAAGCCTCAGGTCTTGGGGTGAAGCTCGCGCACAGTCAGTGTGTTAGAGGCTTTTAAGACCTTTGCATGTTTTTTTATCTTTTGTCTTGGAATAGAGAAATTTAGGGTTCCATGTTCTTGTTTTCCTGCTATTGTAATTTCAATTTTTTTTGTGATGGTGTGAAGAACATATCCTTTCTTGATCTTAGTAGTTGCGTTCTTCTGAATGTGACCTCTAGAATCGTTAGTTTTTTTTAAAAGTGTTTTTTTCTTGTGTGGGATGGTACTGTTTTAATTTCTGTTCGTTTGGAGATGTGAGGTGTTGGATAGTTTTAGAACGGTGTGGGGAATTCTTAGTTACGGTGGTGCTGTTATAGGGCATTCCTTATTTCGGTGCCCCGGTATGTCGGGTGGACTTGTAGTTGTTTTCCATTTAAGTCTCAGCGGTGTGGTTCAAGTAATGTGGAGAAGTCGGTAGGTTTGGTTGGGAGTTCCGGTGTTGCCCCCCGAGGGTGGTTTTTGAGTTCAAATTCATACGTTAGGGGAATTATTTTGGTGGGGAGAACTCTCTTGTGTTCTCCCTTTGTTTTTTTCTATGGTTTATCTTTGAGTCGGTCGGGTATAGCTTGTAGAGAGAATAGTCAACTCGATGCTCTTTTTTTCCCCAATGGTTTTGGTTGGTCATTGACATGAGTTTTGGATGTTTATCAGCTGGGTGAATTTCTGGGGAAGAAAGTTTTGTGTTGAGGAGAATTGTCACACCCTGACCTTTTAAAATATTTTATTTTATAATTTCATGGCTTCAGTTAGCCTCGTCAAGGTGCGGGTTGAGTGTGTGTATAATTATTTTTTTAACATTTGATGTTTTTGGTGGGTTTTGGACTGCTGCACGGACACTGCAAGTTTGGTAGTAACCATGTAGTCCGCCCGGATACCCTTGTGGTTACCCATTACATAAAATAATAAAATATTATGAAAATGAAATAAATAAAATGTTTAAGATATAATAATAAAAACACTATTGTGTATATAAAATTGTTTTTTTAAATTAAAATTGTTAATGATCTTACTATCAATAATTTTTTTTAAATATTATTATTATTTGGTTTTTATTAATTTTGTTATTATTTAAAAGAAAATAATTAAAATTACGATTATAATTATTATTATTAAATTTTTTTATTTATTATTATTGTTAATTTGTTTTATTTTTTAAGGGGTTTTAATCCCTCTTTTTTCCCCACGCCTCACCCTCACTCCCCCACTTAATATCTTGTTTTTTATTCCTCTCTCTAATCACCCCTATATCCCATTTAATATCTTTTTTTTGAGTTCCTCTCTCCAATCCCAAACCTTCCACGCCTCACCCCCCCTCTCTTCATTAATTCATCTCTTTTTTATTTCCTCTCTCCAATTCCACCTCTTCCACACCTCACCCCCTCTCTTTTCATTAACTCATCTCTTTTTTATTCCCTCTCTCCAATCACACATATCTTCTTATTCAATCATGCCTCCCCACACTCCATTACTCCTTTATTTTTATTATTATTTATTTTATTTTATTCTTTATATACCTCTCTCCACTCACACTACTCCCCATTATCTCCTTCGCCACCCGCAACTTTCCCCGTTTATTCATTTGATTTTTTTATCTATCTCCCACACACCCCTCACATTTCCATTACCACCTCACTCTCACCTCCTCTCTCCCCGCATATCCCTCACGCACACTCCCTTTCATCTGGTGCTTCTTCCGGTGGTTGCTCCTCCCTCCGGCGGTTCCATCCGGTAAGTTCTCTTCCCATATTCTCCTCTCATCAATTAATTTATATGCTTTTCATGTGGGGTTTATTGTTGGATGAATCCTAAATTTTAGGGTTAATGTGTATCTCAGATATTCTTTGGTTATAGGGTGTTCGTTTTGTCTATGGGGCGTCGTTCTCTTTTCCGTTGATGTTTCATTCCAACTGCACGAGCCTTCAGTATGTGTTTCCTAGTTTTTCTTTCTTAATGTATTTACTTTGATGGTTGCCATTTTAAATGAATTTATAAACTAGTTTCACAGCTCAATGGAACCCTTAATTAAATTATTATAGCGATATAGAATTTATTTGATTTGTTAAAAATAGGTTTTAAATGAGTTTTAGTGTAAATTTCATATCTTTATGATATCTAGAAATAGTGTTATCTTTATTTAAAAAGGAATTGATCCCTTATGAAATGTATCACCATTATTATGTTGCAAAGGCATTTTTTTATTACTAATGAACATGGCTTGGTTGTTTTATGACAAAGTTATTATGTTAAAAAAAATTTGTAAAGGTTTAATGAATTCAATTTTTTATTTGGCGCTCCTTTAAAATATTGTGGGCAAGTGGTGGTTTTTGAGGAAAGGCTTTAAAATGTTTTCTGGTGTGCGTTTAATTTCAGAAGAGGATTTCGGGGGTATGGTTTGATGTTGGTATATCATACTAAACGTGTTAAAATGTGTTGGAATGGTTTTAATGTATTTTTTGGATTGTTTTGTGTTCTATAAATAATGTAGGTGTCCATTTAAGTTTTTAAGGTAATTGGTGTTTTCTTGGAAGTTTGTTCTTCTAAATGGATTTTAGATTTCAAATAAATTTGGTCCCCTTGAGTGGTTTCTAAAGAGTATTTTAAATGTGGTTTTGTAATGTGTTGCTTTAAGTATTTTGGAAATCATGGTTTATAATGTGTTCTTTACGGTTTGACCATTCATTTTAAAGAATTTTTTGGTGTGGGTCAGAAAAGGGTAAAATCATGTTTGATAATTGTGAAGTGTTTGAATGTTGTTTAGAACATAAGGGCCCATTGGTTTTATAAATGTAAGAGTGGTGTTTGCAAGATATTTTGAATAAATGTGTGTTATCGATTTGAAATTGTAAACGTTTTCTGAAATGTTTTAAAGTTTATATGTTATAGGTGCTCGGTCGACACTTTCTTGAATATGAATGATTGAACATATATATGGGGTGATCCTATCTAGTGTAACCCTTTATGGGTGAACGTATATGAAGTGTTCGTGTTTGAAGAAGGAAAGTGTGGTGAGATGAGTCACGCGTGCGAGGGCCTTCCTACCTACATAGTATAATTATAACCACCATGGGTTCCTGGGCATTTTATAGATTATCGAGTGACGATTGCTCACCAGCCCCCATTAGAGGGGTTGGTTCCCCTAGTAGATAGAGAGACCAGGTGGGATTTTTCGCTGATGTTGTTGTGAGGGAGATCAGTGTGTTATAGACTATGGGGCTTCACTATATACCGGCTAGTGGTTCCGAACCGAGTGCGTCCAGGGGTTGTCTAGGGATGTTCAAGTTCACCCATGGGTACATCTTGTATTGCTTGATTATTTCTGTTACATTGGTTTATTTTTAGCTTGTATTGCTTGTTTATTTTTCTGCTACACTAATTTATTTTCAGCATGTATTATTTACATGTCTCTCTTTTACACAACCCTGATATCACTTGTTTGTTTTTATTTATAAAATAAAAAAATGTTTTTGAAATAATATATTACGTGAGGTGGTCCGCATTGTGGGACAGAGGTGTTATTTTTTTGAATGGGAAATCCTTATTTTTATAATTGTATTTCCAAACACGTGTCTTCGGAAAACATTGGGTAAGGAAACACATTGATTTAGTGGTTTATTTTGGCATCCCTTATGAGAATTTTTGTGCTCACGCCTATTCTTTAAAATTTTAGTTGCTGGTCCAGATGTTAATCAGGAACTTTTTTACTGGATGCTCACGTGGGAGCAGTTTTGGGATTTTGGTTGGAGGTGACCAAGGGGTCACACGGAGATCGTTCTAGTGGGGTCTTGTTTCCATTTTTGTTCTTTTAGTGGTACTTTTTATCTAGATCAGTTCTATGTATATTTAATTTTCAGTTGTCGTTTTGCTTCATGCTCTATTTCTTCTATTTATTTATATGGTCCTGATTTTATTTTCTAGGATTAAATTGTTCCCTCTTGTATACATTGATGCCCGGACCTAGTTGTCATCCCGGGGGGATCGGGAACGCCCCTCGGGAGATGTTGCGGACCGGCTCGGGTGACCGGTTCAGGGTCGATCTGGGTTGGTTCGTGACATTATACATGGCCATAACCCACCGCATAGATCCCTAGCTAATCTAAGGGATCAAGTCACCAGAGAGATGACCCCATATCACAACATGTCTTATATATAATTTTAGATCCCCAAAGGTTTATACATTCCCTTCATGACTATTTATCAAACATAATATCATGCCTTTATCAACTGATGATGACATCATAGCGTGAAGGCTCATATGAAATAGACCCCAAGGTCTGGTCCAACCTCTACAAAGTACCTCTATGATACTAGTCCTACTACATAATAATCATCCAATTAAATCATTCTCTAATACGTAGTAATCCCAATATGAATACTGATCAAATATGATTAAACACAACAAGGTTTTATCTCACATCTCCAAAAGGAGTACCCTTGTATTATTACCTATAGAAAACCCCTCTATTTTAACCTAATATATGCCTCTATGGACAAAACCCTCTCCAAGAACACATAATGACTCACCAATATCCTCATTCAGCAGATCCTATATTCCCATGACATGTACCTCTATCCAAACCTATGAAACTCAGCAAAAAGCCTCTCTTTCTTTACTATTTTCCCAATTAAACTAACCTATGAAATTATAAAATAATAAAATTCATGATCAAGACCAATCTTGGCCATGTTTTCAACAGTATCATCAACCCCACCCCTTTGATATTTTTTTTCTAAACAATTTCCACTTATCCTAAATCATCTAATAACTTATTTCATACCTTGGGGCCCAAATCCACCAATCATATGGATTAGAGTTCTAAAATTTTATATCCCCTTAACCAAATTAATGAATTATGTTGTCACACATGTAATCCCATGAAAAAACATGAATTTTTTATTGTATTAAATGGGATAGTGACCTTAAAGCCGGATTTTACACATTGTTCAGCTCCATCAACCCACATCAACACTCATTGAGCCTCATCAACATTCTCAAAAACAAGACTAATTCCACTTATCAAATATAAATAATTATGATAACTTATAATTAATTATTAAATTTCAAATAAATACGAATACATTTTCATAAAATAAAAAGGCTATCAATTCCTCACTGAAATGACATGAAATAAGTTGTATCCCTCTTCTGACATAGATCCATACCCAAGAAACAAAGAACCCCATGTTTAAAACCCATTATAATTGATGATTTCTATTGAAATATTCATCAATATAAGTACATATCATTAAAAAATCCATTTTTTAGTGACATTATACTATAATAAACATTATTTTACAAAAGGCAATCGATATTTAGGGTTATAGATAATTATGGAATAACACATACATATAGAAACAAATATATTAGAATATTGATACTATTGATCCATATACATTTTTTCTAAAATGTAAAACATTTATAGTTAACCATGTATTATTTTAATGAAAAATAATAAAAATTTAATATTGAAATCTTATTTTTTTAACCATGCTAGAATATAGTGTAAATTATTTGAAATAGTTGAATGGGAACCTAAATTTTATTACGGGACAAGAATGCAAATAATGATTCTTGTTAGTCCATGATGACCTATAAAAATTTCCAATTTGAATGTAATATTTAGGCCTGTAATAAATATTTTCATACCGATTAAATCAAATTATCTACAAAAATATTATCATAAAATTACATAATAAAACATAATGTTTTGTTTATTTAAATGATAAAAACATGATGTTTTTAATGTCGATATATTTTTAACCCTTAATATGAAAATGTTATTTCTTTTGAAAATAATTTTTTTTGAACATTTTTATAAATCATAATATTATAATAAAACCCAAAGAATTTATTGATAAATAATATAGTTATCATGGAAAATCATTTTCCATATCACTCTTATAATTGACTTACTATATAGATGTCTTCTCTGATCAATGTAACTAGTTCTCCTTAGTTCACAACATCCTCACCCATATTGGGTTTATCCTGGAACCACCAATCATTAGTTTATAACAAAACCATTCATCATCACAAATAAATTAAAAGAATAATATTATATTAATTAAAATAATTGAATTTTATTATCAACATTACAATCCTAAATTTTTTTTTTCACAAAAATGAAAACATTTCTAGATATTTAAATATCCACTCAATTTAAAAACCCATTCACAATACCAAAATACCGTAAAGAAGAAGAAATATTGTTTTTATTTTATGAATACATTAATTACTTTAAAAGAATTAAAAATGAAAATTATTATTAGGATGATATAAAAATTCATTGTTTCTATATACGTTAAAATAAAATGATTAATTTTTTTTATAAATAAAAATAAAACATTCATTAAAACAATAAATTATTAAAAAATTGAAAAAAAGAAAAAAATATTCATTATATAAATTACATGTTCATATAAATTAATTCATAAAATTGAATTTTAAGAAATTTAATTGTTGAAAAAGAGTAATAATATGAATTTTAAAATATTTGTTTTTAATGAATGACCTTTACCTTTTGTCTGACAAACCACATATATTCCATATATTCCTAAATAATAATATTATGTTAATTATTTTATAACATAAGAATATTTTTCATGATTATAATTATTTTTATTTCATCTATTTATATTTTATATAAAATTAGATATTCAAATCTATTCCCATCAATCATTTTTTCAGTATTAAGATTATGTCTCAAAAAATGACTTCTATAAATAAATATGGTCAATAAGGTCATTATTCCATCATGTCGAGAATAATAATCACGAAATAAATTTAATTTTTATATATAAAACTAATCTTTTAAAACCAATAATTATAAATAGTTTTTTAAAATAAACATTATTATAATCCCAGATATGGTGGTTTGTATGTACACCTGAACAAGACATTCATTTTTCAGTGATCAATATGGAATGATGTATATATTATTTTTTCAATATATAATTATGAAAAAATACTAAATAAAATACTTTTTATTTAAATATAGTTATATATAACATCCATTTATCCCCAAAACCCCAGAACCCCAGATCTGGTACATTATTTTATTACATTTTTATGATTACAGGGAATCAAGTCCCGATATACCGATCGGTTAAGATGCCTTGAAAAATAGATTACATACATGAACATTAAATTAATATTTCTATCATAAATCACACCATAAATAATAATTATATAACACCATTATTTATTTATCTTAATCATCTATATTAATCATAAGCTAATTCTAGTTATCCTGGGAAAATAAAACATAAGAAATAGTTGAGCTCAGCTTCTCATTAAGGGAAAATAATTTAGCGAAAGCTGTAAAATTTTAAACCAATTTGTGTAATAAAAAATATCCATTGAAACATAAACATGAACATAATATAGATTACATAAATAAAAAATTTACCTATAATCATGAACATGGATATTCTACTAGTTGAATAATCACATGAAATTACTAATTTTATAATGACAGAATTCATAATGTCTGGCATCATAACAACATTTTCAAGGCCTCGTTCCTAGACTATAAATAAATTTTTTGTCAATTCCTTTTTCCAAGACCCACATTTGTCTCATAATACCTACCAATGAATTGAGGGGCTATAGAGGGCCTTTCCAGTCACATTCAATGTCCAATGAAATATTCACATGAATAATAATGAAACATACCATTATCATTCATACTAAAACTAGCATACAAAATGTCATTACATTAACTATAAACCATGAATTTTATAAAAATAGATCATCTCCAGTAAATTATATCATAACTAATTCAAAAAAATATTTAATATTTTATTATATTAAATAATATTCATTCATGAATAATATTCAATAAATAATTTCAATATAGTTAAAATAATCAATAAAACTCTTTGAGAGAAATACCCCTTTTCATGATATCATTTAAAAGTAACAAATTTTATAATGGAATTAATTTAAAATATATTTATGAATAAAAATGTCTCATTCTACATTGAAACTATAGATATAAATTAACACTTTCAAACAATCATGTCTACCTAAATAAATCCTTAAAATCATATTGAAAACATGGATAGTAATTTAAAAGATTTAGGTAAACAAATCATTAAAAACATTTAAAATTATGATCTAGTAAAATATTCTCATCTATAAAATTGTAAAATATTCCATTTTAAAGCATTTTAATGATACATTTACATAGATGAAAAATATGTCCATGTATATACTTACATATATAGAATCACATAAAATACTGAGAATAAATAAATAACCCTTACCTTGTACTTACTAGTAGATGGTACATTTAACCTCCTATATAATGACCATATTATGTTAATAAATTATAAAATAACCATATTAATATTTATTATATCACATATTATTTATTTATTACATTCTACTGACCATTTAATAATAATTTCCATGTTAAAATAAAATTTCAGGTAATAATCGTTTCCTTTTATGAACTGGTTTTAACTTTTCATTTTTGATCGTATTAGTTATATCATTATTTAAATACTTAATTAATCTAAAGCGTGACTAATATATTATATATCTTCATTATAGAAAATTTGCAAAATATATAGATATATGAAATGGAAACACCGTCTACAGAGATGGTAGTCCGTACATACAGATGAAAGTTTTTTCTGTTTTGTTATCGTACAATATCGAAGTATGTAAACCAAATATTTTTATCTAAAAAAGTATAAATTATTTTACTAGAAATATTACTTCATATACCTCATAATTAATCCATATATATTTTTATCAAAATTATTGAATGGTGATCATTGAAGATGAATATCATTGTGTCGTACAGATGGTAATGCGTACGTACGCAGAAGCAATAATATCATTCTATTGATTGTCAAACATTGTTTAATTGGGTGTTATATTATATATAATGTATAATTAACATTTTATATTTACTATTTACATAAATTATACTCATTAATAAATACTAGAAACAGAAAATTTTGAATGACATACCACACCACGACGAGGAGACGGTAAGTCGTACATATGGACGTATAGTGACATTGTCATTAATAGGCTGGATAGAAAAATTAATATGGTTATAACATATTTAAAATAACATCTCAGAATTTAGAAGGTAATGGGGTTATTATTTTAGTATATAAGTAACAAAGAAAGTTGTATTAAAAGAAGAAATGAACATAGAAAATATGTGACAAAATAATTATCTCTTTTTCGGGTGCCTCCTTTTTATTTCAAGAAAGGTGTACATAGGTTGGCATCGGAAAAATGTTAGTACTATATGTTTATGTGAGGTGTGTTGGTAGGATATTGAATTACGGTTTGGACAAATCAAATGGATTTGGAATTGTGAATTTGAGAGAAGGGAAAGTGCTGTTTTTTAAGAGTGGTGATGCACACTTTTGGAAAATCATAATATATTTTTTTATTATAAAATTATCTTATGACTATAATATATCCAAATAAATTTCATTCTAGGATATAGGGGAGTTAATTTCAAACACTCTCATCCAATAGGTTCTAAAGAAGTTTAGGTAACCATATTAAGCTTATCATTTGGATTTAACTCTTAGTTAAATAGTTTACCATTTATCATGACTTATTTTTTTATTATATTACATGTTTAATAAACATACTATAAAATGAAAAGAGTACATAAAGTGGTTAATTAATGAAATATCTATCCTTATCTATGTTCATTTCTAGGATCATAGATTTTTAAGAGTATTATATCATTTAATAAATAAGAATTAAAAAAAACTCATTTATGCCAATTCTGACACTATTAATATTTGGTTTTTGTGAAAGTTATAACAACTTTATTACTTCGAAAAAAATACATTGAATCATCCATTACCTATCACATTAACTTAAAAATCTATTTATTGAATCCAAAAACTCAAATTAAATTTATTTTAGTATTTATAATATCATTTATATAATTCATACATTAATAAGAAAATTAATGAATCGTCATTATGTCATAAATAATTTTAATAATTTAATTTAAACATTAATAAATAAAATTAAATTATGTATAAAATATATTTATCTCTCTAAATAATATTTATAGTATAATTTATCTTATATAAAAATCTATATTAAAATTGGCTTATTTTAAAAATTTTGTATTTATCACTCTTAAGTCTTCTTTAAATAAAATATAATAAATTTTATAACATAACCCACGTGGACAAAAATGATCATATTTTATTCCAAAGGATGAATTTACACAAAATATACTTATATAATAGAATTAGGACATGTGTTGTTATAATTATAATATAATTTTTAAATTTAATAACCCTATTTACTTTTAACCGTGGTAAATAAAATTCAATAGATGCTATTCACCAACAATTATTTTTATTCTATTGAACCAAATTTTACATACCAATATAAACCTTGTATCTATGTTTCTTTATATTAAATTCACTGAATCGGTAAAATTACGTTTTATGTATATTTTCAAGTGTCCCTAGAAGGTGGGTAAAAGAGGTTAAAATGTTCAATAAAATTCTATATATATAATATTTTTTTAAATGACTCCAATAAAATAAATTGGACTTATATATTTATTATGTATATAATTTTTCTTGAATAAAATTTAAAAATTATTATTTAAATGTAAAAGTCAGTTTTCATCTACAACACAATGTTTTTTTACTATTCATAAAAAAATAAATGCTTCTAGAAAAATAAAAAACATTCACCCAAATATAATATTGATATTCCAAATTAAAAAAATTATGTGTATTTTACAAAATTAAATACATATAAATTGAAATAATTAATTTAAAATTAATTTCCGTTGTGAAAACCAAAAAGAGTGTTATTGAGAATTAATAAATGTCAAAACATTAATATGTGGTTATATACTATTTAAATTTAATATTATTTCCATTGTAAAAAATTGGATTAAATAATAAAAATACAATCTTATTATACTTCAAAACAATTCAAATTTATAATGTTAAACTATATATTATTTTTATTAATTATTTGTTTTCAAAAAAATATATATTTTTCACTATTCATCGAAGTATGATAATTATCCGAAAAACAAAAAAAATATCCGAAATAAATTATTATGTCCCTCTTATATGGATGAAGTTTATTTTATTCTAATTAAACATATAAAAGTGTCAAATATTGGATTTATAATGGGTTCTCCTATAAAAGGGAGTAAAATGGAATTTTTAAAAAATATTTCAATTATCTTAAATTTTGAATTTGTTCTTATATTATGTCTAAGAAACAATTAATATGGATGTTAGAATTATAAAAAGTATATAAAATGAAATTCATACAATCCATAACCACTTTTTCAACAGCTAGTTGGGTATGTCATGGTGAAATTGAACTCAATGTTGCGTGTAACACAAATTATTGAATTACATTAAAGAGATAATGTACTATGAAATCGTGGGGTGTTACAGACTTCCCTCCTTCAATAAATTGCATCCTAAAATTTTAAAATTGATATTTTAATATAAATGTTTTAAAATAGAAAATACCATTGTAGAAACCCCAAATCAGAAATAGGGTTACTTAAATTTAGTATTATAGAGAGGAAAAGGAAAAAAAAATGTCACCACCAAATTAGGATTAAAAATAAGTGATAACTGGTGGAAATTAGAGGCACATTATTGGAAGAAAATCTAAAAATTTATTGGGAGTGATTAAGGTGATCAATCATACAGATGTGACCAATAAATTGGAAATTGAGGTCCTTAAAATTATCAATCTATGTACATTTAAATTATCACCAATTAAAAAAACCATAAATTTAAGGATAAAACATTTTTTTGAAGATGAGGGATTAATTTACTATCATAATAATAACTCAAGAAAATATACTTGATTTCATTAGCTGTCATAATCATAATCTCATCATTTTGTTGGAATTTGATCAATTTTGACATCATCTCTTACATGAGGAAATAAATGTTCCTAAAACATTATTTTTTCCATTATGCACATTTGATAAATCATAAGTTCTACATGTATTCAATTAATTCTATAAATCATTACTAATAACCAAAAAGTTAGGTCAATGTATCCAAAAAATCATACTTTAACCTCATACAAAAAAATCATGTGTTAAACATACACAATTCGATCCTTTAGACATATCCAAAAAACATGTGTCCGAACTCACAGTCCAAAAATTTATAATGATGGTCAACATAATATAATGAATATCAACATGTGAATACCTTCATCATGTACTTTATTAAAACATAGTAATAACATGAATTACGATAAAAACTTATTTGAATATGTATCCACTTCATTATTCCTTTGGTAAAACACATAATATTTGATATAATACTTATATCAATAAATTTTTTAAACTCTAACAATGATTTAATATACAAATCATAAATTAATTTCACGGTAGTCATGAAATCAAATATAATTTATCCAAATCAATTATATCTTATTACAAGTTTACTACCTCAGAATTAGAACCATATTAAGAATTATCTTCCATTCATCCATGTATTTTTTAAAAAATTAACTTGATATTAAGTCACTTTTCATTAAACGATATAATCATAAATCCACAATAAAATAGAACTTCACTACAATACTTATTTATTTTCATAATTTAAATAACTTGTACATCATTGGTACAAAACTCAAATGACATAATTCTTCAATCAAGAAACATAAATACATTAATTATTCCATGTTGACCATTTTAACATATTATACTTGACATGGATCCCTTTTATTCATATAGATTAATATTTTTTATAAAATTTGGGCATGTATTTGTGTATTTCACCATTTCACCACAGTTAAAACAGAAAATATTAGTATTTTTATTTGTTCTCATTGCATTCTTTTTCTTGATGACCCTTTTTCCACACATATAATAGACACCCAGTCCATTCATACACTTCCCTAGTTGAGTATTTCCTCAATTACAACATATGGGAAAATACATATTTCCCTTCTTCCCTTAATCCAAATTTTTTTCAGCTATCCTATTCTTCTATGGACTCCCTTTAAATATATACGACTTAGAGAATTTATTACATATCTTATTCTCATAGGATACTATAACCTGAAATGATGAGAATATATGGGAGGCTATTTACTTTTAAAATGATGTCTTAGAAATATGAATGATATGATCCTTCTTACTATTTTAATCAATTCTAATTCTAGATTTCGCATTTCTTCTAGTGGAATAAATTTCTAAATGATGACATACACAAGCTTAGATAATATCATAATGAATATTTCCAAAGTAAGAAAAATTGTCAACATTAGGTGACAGTTTTCACAGATATAGTATTTTAATCAAACTAATGGATTCTTTTCTAACATATTTATTCATAAATTCTTCATAATGTATTGTAATGAAATTTTGAATTATTCCTAACATATCCCCCAAGAGTGTCAAACTAGGTGCACTGTAAGGACCATTGTACTGTACCAGGATATCTGAGGTCAAGCCCAAAACTCCTTCTTTGAGTATTCACACCTAGGCTAATCTATGCTAGAACCAATTTCACATTTATTATACACAAAGGGATGTATTTCTTATAAAACCCACATAATATATACATTTCCAAAAGTTTTGGATGTTCATATTTAATATTCCTCAAATTCTATATTAGGGTAACATTTCATAATCAGAGTTTTTCTAAATCTATTTCCATGGTTGTTTCTAGTCATACTCTGGTACCAACATTAACACCCCGACCCCAGAATCCCAGAGCGGGATGATTATTTTAATACATAGACATGATTTCAAGGAATAATGTCTTAATGAAATGATCATTTTATAATTATTTGAAAATAGATTACATACATGAACATTACATTAAAATTTATAAAATAAAATAAATAACAAATTATCCTTTTAGAACACCATTATTCATTTAGATTAAACATGCATAAAATTTATAATATACTTCTTGGTATCCTGGGAGAATAAAACATAATAAAGGGTGAGATTAGATGCTCAATAAGGGTAAATAATTTAGAGGAAGCTATTAAAAATTTAAGGAAATATGTTTAATAAAAACAATAAATATTTAAACATAAACATGGACATAATATGGAAAAAATAAATCAAACATTTCCATATAAACACGCACATAGATATTCTACTAGTTAAATAATCACATGTAATGAATAATTTCATAATGAGAGAATTCATAATGCTATAAATTAAAGCCACATAGTCAAGGCCCCATGCCAAAACTACAAATAAATAATTTTAAGGCCTTGTACCAGGACACTAATTTGTCTTATGAGACCTACCAATGCATCAATGGACTATAGAGGGCCCCTGTTATCACTTACTAAGTCAAATGAATTACTCATATAAAAAATGGTGAAACATAACTTAAATATTCATACAAAAAATAGCATAAAAATGTCAATACTTTAACCATAAACCATGAAGGGTATGAAAGTATCACATCCATAGTCAAACATACCATAACTCATTTAATAAAATATGGAAGATTGTATTATATTAAATCTTCCTCAATCGATAATATTATCCAATAAAAGATGATTTCCAAACTGAAAATAATCAATAAAACTATTTGAGATAAATAATAATTTTCATGAAATCATATAAAAGTCTCACAACTTTTAAAGGAATCCATTTAGAAATTTTTTAATCAATGTGTCCCAAACCACTTTGAATCTATAAAACAAATAACACTTTCTAAAAAATATGTCCACACTAATAAATATTTAAAATAATTTTGAAAACATGAAAATTAATTAAAAACATTTAGAAAAATAAAACATTAAAAACATTTAAAATGATGATCTAGTTAATGATTCCCTACAATAAAACCATAAAAGATTCCTTATAATAATTAGTATGAGGAAATAACCATTACCTTGTATTATTACTCATTAAATGGTATTTAATCCTCCTATATAATGACTATAGAATGTTATTAAATCATAAAATAACTATATTAATATTTATGATATCAAATAATATTAATTTATTACATTATACTACCCATATAATAATAATTTCCATGTTAATGTTACATTTCGGGTTATAATCACTTTTTTATCATATGAGTTTTAAATTGATATTCCTAACCATATCAAATAGGACATGATTTAAATACATCCATAACAAAAAATTCTTTATATTTAATATATATTACGAATATAAATATGTATAATAGATAGATATATTAAATGGAATCATTTTTCATTGAGAAGATAGATTGTACGTAGATATGAATGTTTTTCCGATTTTCTTATCGTATAATATAGAAGTAAGTAAAAGACATATATTTTATATAAATAAATGTATATTATTTCAATATAAATATTATTTAATATTCCTCGTAATTAATCAATATATAGTTTTATAAAAATTCTTTAAGGGTGATCGTTTAAGATGAATCTAATCGTGTCGTAGAGACGATATTCTATACGCACGTATGAGCGATAATATCATCCAATTGATAGTGAAACAATGTTTAATTGGATGTTATAATATATATAAAAACCAATTAACATGTTATATTTATTATAAACATAAATTATACTCATTATTATACCCATGCAATTAATGATGTGTTGAATAACAAACTACACCACGGCGTGAAGATGGTTAGCCGTACGTATTCACGTATGGTGACATTCTCATTCATAGGATTGTAGAATAATTAATACTGGTGTAACATATTTATAATAACATATAATTATGTATAAGGTACTGGAGATATTATTTTAGTATTGAAATAACTATGAATGAGTAATTAGAAGAATAAGAGAATATTGGAAGAGGTAATACAATAATAACTCTTGTTTGGGTGCTTCATTTTGATTTGAACAAAAGGGGTCCATATGATGGATTTCTGATCAAAATAATGCACATAGGTGTATTTCAGGGTAGTTTTGAGGTGATTTGATCATGCGTTGGCTGTGAAAAATGGCTTTGGAGGTGTGAAGTTGAGAAATTGGAAGTACTTTTTTATAAGATAGGTGAGGGGCACTTTACCAAATGAATGAAATATTATTTGTTTATAAAATTATTTATTGATTATAATATCTAAAAATATATATATTTCTAGTATAATGTTGGGATGGTTCTAAATACACACATCCAATAGGTTTTAGATAAGATGATGTCACCATATTAACCTTATCATTTAGATTAAATAATAAGATAAATAGTATAATTTTTACCAGGTCTTCATGTATTTATATATTACATGGTTTATAAACATATCATAAAATTCCAAGAAAACATTAAGTGGTTCATTAATGACATATCTAACTTTATCTATGTACTTTGATCGAATCTTTTATTGTTTGTTGTATTATATCATTTATAAAATATTTTTTTAAAACACTTTTTTGATAAAATTTGACACCATTTAGTATTTGATTTTTTTAAAAGTCAAAACAACATGATTTAATAGAAATAAATTCATTGAATAAATTATAACATGTCATATTCAACTATAAAAATCTTTTATGGAATCAAAACTTTAATATTATATTTATTTTATTATTATTTATATTATCATTTATTCGATTCATTCATTAATAAGGTAATATCTATATCATCATTGTGTCATAAATAAATTTAATTATTTAATGTCTAAAAATTATAAATAAAATAAAATGATGTAGGAAGTATTTTAATATTTCATAATAAAATTTATAGTCGAATTTATGAAATATATAACTATATATTAAAAAGGATTATATAATAAAATTTGAATTTAACACTTTTAATAATTATTTACATAAATTATAATAAATGTTTTAATATTTCCCATATGGATTAAAATTATCATATTTAATTACTAAGGCATATGTTTCCCAAAAAACACTTATCCAATTGAATTAGGACATGTGTTGGGTTAATTATAATATCATTTTTACCTTTAATTACCATATTTACTTTTATGATTAGTAAATAGAAATCAAATGATACTATTCACCAAAAATTATTTTTATCTTATTTAAAACACATTTTACATTCTGATTTCAATCATGTTTCTCATATATTTTACATTCAATTCCCAAAAGTGACAACGTTAGGTTTTCTGTTTATTTTCAAATGAGCCTAGAAGGTAGGAAAAAGACGTTAAAAAGTTAAATAATATTCGACATATATAATCATATTATAAAATGACTCAATGAATAAAGTTGGACAAATATATATATATATATATATATAGTATCTATTTTTAATTTATGTTAAATTAAAAATAATTATTTAAATGAAAAAATCGGTTTTTATCTAAAACATAGGGTTTTTCACTATTAAAAAATGGATTGCTTTCAGAAAAAGACAAAAAATTCACCCAAATTTAATTTTGATATTCCAAATTTAAATATTATTTATATTTTACCAAATTCAAAACTTAAATGATTCTTTAAATAATTTATAATTAAATCCCATTGTCAAAACTATAAAGAATGTTTTTTGGAAAGTAAAAACTTTTAAAATATTAATAAGGGTTTTTGTTCAATTTTTATGTAAAATTACTTACAATGACAAACATTGGACTAAATGATAAAAAATATAATCTAATTATACTTCATAACCATTAAAAGGAAAAATTATACACTATAAATTATTTTGATTAAAAAATTAGTTTTCAATTAAAATTTTGTATTTTTCCTTATTTATCAAAATGTGAATGTTATCAAAAAAATATATAAATTTTTTTATGTCCCAATTCTAATGGAGAAGTATATTTTTTCAAGTTGAATATATAAATGTCTCACATACTATATTTAAAAAGTGTTACCCCTTAAAATGTGGTAAAATTATAATTTTTTTAAAATACTTTATTTATATGAAAAATTTAATTTATTCTTATATTATGTCTAATAAACAAAAAACATGGATGTTAAAACTATCTGATGTACAAAAAACTTCGGCTAATACTATCTATCACTGCTTTTGAAATGGTTAGTTGAGAAAATCATGGTGTGCTCGAACATAGTGTTGCGTGTAGTGGAAACTATTGAGTTATTTTAAAAGGATAACGTACTATGAAATCCTGGGGTTTTATAATCCATGTGATGTGGTTATGAAAAAAATAAACAGTTATCTTCATAGAGGCCGTACTCCATATACACGCATGAATAATGATTCAATTATTAGTTAGTGTAATGTTAAGATATTAAATGATATATTTTACTTTTATAATGATTTATATTTAACTAATATCATTATTATTAAATATGAATAACATATATTCATTAAATTTATCTTTATAAACTTCCATGTAAATCGTTTGTGAAAAATGAATCACGTCCCTTCACAAGGTTCCAGTCTTCCACAGACTTGAGCGACATTATCGTATTCCCCATGAAATGGAATGTATGAATATATTAGTGATATAATAATTATTGAAGTGTAATTATTTTAAAAATGTAATATTTGTAAATATATATACTAAAAATCAATCATTATAAACATTCGTAAGAGTAGGTGTAGGAAAAATAATTCAATTGATTCATGTGGAGGTAGTAATCCCTATAGATGAATGATAGTTTCATCTCCCACATGATGGAAGAGAAAATAGATCTAGGTTATTCCATTAACATAATAATATATGTGTTAAATTGTTGTATTTGTGTTATTATTTCATCAATTTTTAATCATTTATTATTGATTTGGAATATTAAATAAATGAAAAAAATTTGGTTAAGAACAATAAATCTTCTTCGAAGGAACACATATTTTTTACAATAATGGTTTTATTTGATTGGTTTTATGACCAGACCATTGAATATAGGACGTGAATTTAGAGGTAAAGAGTTTATTTGTTTAGGTATTCTTTGAAACAAAATACTTTAGTGGTGTAATGTGGATATAATATGGTGTGTACTTTTATATGTGATAGAGAGCAGACAAAATGATTGTTTTGAAAAGAAAAAGTGATTCCCTCTTTTTGAACATGCCAGGGAACACCCAAATGAACCATTACAAAGAATTATATTATATAAAGTATAAATATGGCCATAAAATGGAATATAAGAAGGTTATTATGTGATTTTAACAAAATTCATATTCTATTTAGACCCTATAAATTTGTTTTTACCATATCTATGGAAAAATATTTTGGTTGTTTTTAATATTTTTTATAAATAAATGAATTTGTAATTATTATAAAATATAAATTATTATTATAATTTAAAATATTATTTCCATTATATTAAATTTAACACACATAAGTTGTTGAATTTAATTTAAATTTATACCCACATATGCAATGCATAAGTCATTTTTCAATAATCATATTTTTCAAGAATAAGAAGAAATTATATTAACTATATGAATTATAATAATTATTATAAGAATTTATAGTTATATATAAATATATAATTTAAATTTTTAATCTAAAACCATCATCATTAGAAGATATTTTAGGGAACTAAAATGTTGACAATGAAATTGAAATTTTTGAGAAATATGTTTTAATCCTTAAATTAAACATATAATAAAATTAAATATAAATATTATTCAATTGTAAATTATTATATTGAATATTAATAATAAATAATTATTTTACATGAAAAAAATAAAATCACAATGAGGCCTAAAAATTCTATAATTTATTGAAAAAATGACAGTTTAAAAAATATTTTTTTTAATATTCACTGAAAAATAAATATTAGCTGAACAAATCCTTAAATTTCACACTATGATTAATAATTTAGCATATTTAAAAATTCAAATTCAACTTATAAATAATAAATTCAATAATATATAAATTATCATTTTAAAATATCTTTATTAAATAATATTTCAGTTATAACCATTTTCTTTGAAATTCAAACTATACATAATATTTTGTATAATGAATATATCTACCTAATTCATATTAATATACATGAAAATGACTTATTCTACAATTACCATGGTTTCTAAATAAATTCCAATTTTATGGATTTTGAGTCCTCATAATTTTATTCATTTATTAAATAAGTGGGGATATCTTTCCCTCATAACGTTTTCATATGTTCATGTTTCATCATCATCCATGTGGGTTTTTCATAAAACATTGTCCTCGTAAGTAACCATATATTATAAGAAATATATATAAATCCATGAATATGAATATCTTATTCATTATAATAAATATTCCTCTTTGGAATAAACAACTCAAGGTCTTAAAACATGTGATAAATGTTGTATATATTTCATTATCCTTGAAACATAAAATTGTTTTTTCACATAGATTAAATTATAGGCATACCCCCCTAAATATAAATAGTTTAAAATTTTTTCCCATATTTAATATGGTTTAAAAATAAATCCACAAAACATTCCCTTTTACCAAAAAGGATAATATTTTTCCATCGAGACACATTATAAAAATAATGATCACCTACATAAAAATAAAAACGTTTCTTACAGTTGACCACATAACTTTCTGCTAATTCTAATCCATCACCATATGGTGCCAAATCAACTAACCCTTCTAATTCATTTCATCCACCATACATGGTCTCATAAAATTCCATTCTTTTAATTAATCTCTAAAATTTGGTATGTTACACTTATTTCAATATAATTTCTCAAAAAGATACATTTTTATACTAGAATAAAAATTATTATTATAATAAATCACAGATATATAAATATTTTGATGCAATATTCCCTAGTAATCCATTGAAAATGAAAAAATTAATTTTACTTATTCTAAATCATCCATATGTAATAACTATTGGTTTTATGAATAATTTCTGGATATTAATATAATACAATAAAAAACACCTTCTAATGTCCCTTATAGAAATTAGAAGTTAATATCATGACATGGTCAGAGACAATGGAGATAGGAACTCCATGTAACCTAACCTTCTAAATGGTATAATATCAACAAAAATGATACCAATATATTTTATATTGAATGTAATTTAAATGTGTTGATTTAAATAATTGATCAAAAATAACCAAATCACGTTGTTACCATGATATTTCTTTACCAACCCTTCCCCTAAAACTGTTGATATATTTTCCCATTACCGCTCATAAAATGGATGTGTTGGATAATCACCTTCAGTAATTGCCATTATTTTTAACCTATTGGTCATTTTATAATGTGAGGGACATGTTAGAAAGATATCATATTATCCAATCATAAAAATATAATTCCGGAATTTCGTAATACATTATTTTTATTCCACATTGAATGAAAATAGTGAAATATGATCTTCACTCAATAACAATATCCTTAATAGGAAATCAAAAGGAACCTGTAATTTGTTTCCAAATTTAATAACATAATATTATCAAAATAAAACTTAGGAAACATATAATTTTTTAATGGATTCTATATTTCCCTAAAAAACATGATCCATGTGCTCAAAATTCTATATTCATTATAAAAAAGTCGGTTACACTAAAACAAAAAAAACTGATGATTAACATGGATCATCATATTCTAGGAAAATGTTCAGTAACTAATTAAACAATATGCCATTTTACAAATATAACATTGTTAATGTATAATTACATTAATGAATCAATGATTCGCCAACGTCATTTTCATTTCCAGGATTTTAATGAATCATGAAATCATAATTCTTGAAAGGCTAAAACCAACTTCTCTTTATCATAAACAATTCATCATGAGAAAATACATAATTAAATAATTTATGATCTATATATATTTTACTTCTGACTCAATATAATATATACCCCTAATTTTCTTAAACTAAAAAACCATATCAACAAATTATAGATCATGTATAGTGTAATTTTACTCAGGTGGATTCAGTTTTTTTGTAGGGAAGGTAATTTCATGTTAATCATGTATTAGAACTCTACAATTTCCATTTGAGGGGTTTTAAAACTAGATGAAAAATTCAAAATTTCCAAAGTGGAGGACCAAAATTATCTAATTAACTAGTCATCATCGCAATATGTGAAATAACAAATAACATCAATTCAACTAGATGTATTTAACTCTTTCATGAGTTAGCTCAGTAAGTGGAAAACTTAATCGAGAATGGTTTCTGACAAATTTACTCTATAAGTCTAATAATCCTATAAAATTATGGTTTTATTTATTTTTTATGTTATTTTTATTTCATCAAAAGAATAAATTTTAGATGGTTCAATAGATATTCCATATTTATAAATAATATTTCCAGATAAATAAATTTAATAGAACCAAAATTCAAAATTTTTTAATTTTACAAATTGTTTATTGCAATGGTTTTCAAAATAATCCTCAACTATCTTTCATTTTCCTCATGAATTATAGGATATACCAATATATCAGTAATAAAAAATAAAAAAAGTTATACAAATTTTTAGGGGAAATTATCTTCTTAATATCCATAAATACAACTGATGCATTAAATTTCATAGAGGGTATAAATATGAACTCATAATTCTAATATCAATTATAAAACCCAATATTTTGAATGAGATCATCTTTCAACTATATATAATGAAACCCATTATAAAGATAAACCATTAAAAGATACTAATCTCCCTATATATCATTAAAAAAATTAGTTATATAAGTAAAATGATACATTTAATTAATAATTATGTTATTCAACGCTCTAAAAATTTAATACCCTAAATGTTTGTGATTTTTTCTGAAAAATTAAATATTTTATATATTTTTTCATTTCATATAATGATGAATATTGATTGTATTATACAAAAATTATATGTTTTTATTATTTAAAATGAAACACTAACATAATCTTGTGCTATACACAACCCCAGTTTATCATGAAGTATATGGATCACAATATTTGGCTTCTGTTACACACATGTTTGTGTTCCTTTGATATGTTGTGTTACATGCCCGACATGGTATTACAAAACAATAGTATATTATAAAATTTCTTTTATTTAATATAGAAAGAGGTAAAATAACTGTTAAATTAGTAGTTACAAATTATATTAACTGACTATAAAAATTATAATGTTTATAATATAAATTCAGTGGTTACAAGATCATTAGAAATTAAAATATATGCCAATAGATTATAAAGGAAATGTTTTCTGTTTTCATATTCCTAATGAATTTTATCTTAAAAAATTAAATTAGTTAAAATTAGTGAATTATATTAATGATATACATATTTTATATATTATATAAAATATTTTTTAATTTTCATGGAATTTATTTTGTATGTGTAAAATAAGAGCAATCCATTTTTTATGCATAAAACCTATATTTCTAAAAGGGTAATTTTACAACATATCAGTGGTGAAACCATTAGAAATATAAATGTTTACAATTTTCAATATTTTATTTTTAATGAACTCCGTAGTTTTAATTGGGATATAAAAATTATATTTATATGTATTTTTTGTATTTTTTTTGACAAACATGACCATGTTGAATGGTGAAAATACTATATTTTAGTTCAAAACAACATTTTTTTTCTAAATTATTCATATAGAAAAATTATATTTTAAATGGGTTTTATATTATAAATATTTGAAATAATAAGTAATAAAAGTAATTTATTTCATTAGAATCAATTTAAAATTTAAATAAGATTTAAATTATTTTAATCTTTTGAACGATTCACATTAAAAACTCAATTTTTTTGTTTTATCAGTGAGGGTAATTTTAATTCTAATTCAACCAATTATATAAATTTTATGAGGTATATTAGAATAAATTTTGGTAATGAAAAACTAAATATTATGTTTTAATTTCTATAAAATAAATATTTATTAAACAATATACTATGATAATAAATTATTTAAAAAATTATAATATAAAATGAATCATTTTATGTATAAGAGACAAAATGATTAAAGTACCTAAATACTAGAAAATTTAATGGGTTGATGAGGTGTTACTATAACCCTATCCAGAATTAAAAATATTAATTCTTAGCCATGATAATGGAATTTATTTCCACCTCAAAATGGTTGGTTTTAAATATAAAATATTCATTATTTAATCTTAAGAAGCCACCAATCCTCATGTATAAATACATAACCACATCACCCCATTCTAACCTAAATGAATTTTAGAAAATATAATATCTACAAAGACATATCCAAATAAATCTTCCCAGATTCAGGTTCTTTTGGTCTCACTAAAATAACAAATCTATGGTCCTCAATGGTCTCTCAAAGAGGTTATATTAAGGAGGTAATTTTCTTAAGGTACCTCTCTTAATTTATTTTCCTTTTCTACACTATCCACGCCCCCTTCATCCAAAAATTCATAAAAATTTTATATAAATGTATAAAATAAAAATTTGTGTTTCTTATGGAATATATCATTTTCATTTAATTTTTAATTTACTTTTATTCAACGAAAATAAAATTATTGTTCATGTTAAGCCTGTTAATCACCTCCATGGATAATGTTTTAGTTCTTTTATCATTACTGCCTTAGTGGTTCAACATTGACGTATTTTATAGTTTAATAATATATTAATAGGTACATTATAACCTATTTAATTTTATATAACTTTTATATACACTCAATAGTAAATGAATATTAATTATTTTTTATGTTTGTAAAAAAACTAATCATTATTCATTAATGTTTTATCTAATGAATTATTATCATAAAAGAAAGAAAAATGATATACTTGAACATTTTTACTTTGGGATGTAAATTAATACTTCTTTTACACTTACCAATTTTTAATCTAATTTTAGAATAACATCCATTATTTTACAAAAATGACATGATAATGAAACAATGAAATGAACTCACCTGAAACCGTGACAAGAGTTAAATATTATTAAGGAATGGGTCATAATATGTTATAAAATCATTATATAATCTACTATAAATTAAAATATTATTTATAAATTACCTCTTAATCTGTTTAAACCACTATAAAGGAGGATTGATCATGTATTAGAGAAGTCAAATGTGAGGTAAGGTAATTTCTTAACTCAATTTCCACTCATTGTGATTTACGAATACTTAGTGGATTATATTATGACAATATTTTTTGTGGAATAACTATTTTATATTTATGTTCTAATTTAAACTTAACTTTTTTGGAGAAACCATTTATATGAATAATCACCCCATTGAAAAAGTCTTATGTCCTGTATATGCTCTTTTAAGGGCTACTCATCTCACTTTTTACATATGTGTGAAATATGCCTAATTGACCACTAAATTATATTTTGTATGTTACATATAATTATCATTGATATAATATGTATTTAATAACTATAACTTTTTGGTATTATATTTTTAATTTGGTAATTATCACTTTTATGTGTCATGTGATTTGAAAAATTACAAGCGACAAGAGAATTTCATAACCCAATTTCTAATAATTTTTATAAACATTTACTTCTTTATTTTGTAGTGAAAGAATTATGTTTGAAATGAATTTTGAATATATTATGTTTTCAATAAAAATTTCTTATATCGATTTATATAAGTTATTAATACTTGATTCACTTGATTAATTTATTATTCCGAATGATATTTATAAGGTAATTCCATCTCAATTTTTTTATTTCTGTGTTAAACATGTTGAATTAACCAATATTTATTTTTTTATTATACATATAATTCCCATGACTGGATAATAATAATTTTATAAATTAATTTTTTTTATTTAAATACATATTTTATGATCCATATTTCATAGGAATTTATGTTTCATAAGTTACCAAAAGTCTAATGAAGTTTCATCTCAGTTTTCATTCTTTGAGACACAATGTTTAACTGTGCAACTATATTCCTTTACAAGATGTATGTACACCCAATTTTCATGTTATTTATGGAATATCCTTTTCAATCCTATACTAATCTTTTTAATGTTATTATTTAATAAGAATTACGATTAAAATGTTTTTATGTTGTATGATACCCATTAAAATGTATGAAGATTGCATTCCATAAGAAATGTATTTATTAAAATATATATTTTTATCATTTTCAAAAAAAAATATTTAAAAATATATATATTTTTTGAAAATAATTTTTCAATGACAAATGGTTAACATCTAAATCACATCCATTTCATATATTGTTTATATATATGTATTTACTAGGTTATATTTATCATCCCTTCCAATATTTCATAAAACTAATTTCCAGTATATTTTTCCTATTCTTCTATAGTTATATAAATTCATTGAGACCCATTTATTAGTTTTTATTAAATGTAAAAAAGTAATACAATATTATTTTACAGATATGGTAATTTTTACATTTCTACAAAAATTTCTAGAAGAATATTTCTTAAACATATAATATGTGAATGAATTTGTATGTTTCAATGAAACCTGATTGGGTTGATGTTTATTTTAAAATCAAACATGGTAATTGTCAAAGAAATTTTTTTTTATAATTTAATGAAATATCATTTAATTTGTTATCATGGTGGAATTTATATTTTCATCAATAATTTTTTTAATACTTATATCAATATTATTTTTCATCTAATAGAACATTGTTTTATTATAATTAAATTTCACTATGAATATGATTAAATGTTACCACTATTATTATTTTATGAATGGTTATATTCATGATGGACTCTTATTTATAAAACCCATTAATTTTCCATGGGTTCTGTTTTTATTGAATGATTATTATGAATCCCATTTTATTCCATCAGTTTTGATATAATAAAATATATATTTTATAATGACCCACATATGAATGATTTTTGTATGAGATTGGTGGGACCTATATCTACCTCTATTGTATAATGTAAATATTTATATCTCAGGATATATAAATAATGGAAATTTTTTTCCAAGATGGTAATTGGAGTGAAAAATGACTAAAAACATACTTATGGGAGTGAATGATGGAAACCTATATAAAATTTGATGTTAACCCGTTCCACTGTATACCTTGGAAGTTATTGTCGGGATACTATGGATATAATTAATATATGATAATTTGATTTACATAGTTAAATTTTTTATTCGTTTTCGGATTATTTTTTAATTTCCTTATGATTAATGTTTTCTGATTAGCAAATATTTATTCCATTAATCATGCATAA
Organism: Viscum album; assembly: GCA_963277665.1. NCBI lineage: Eukaryota > Viridiplantae > Streptophyta > Magnoliopsida > Santalales > Viscaceae > Viscum > Viscum album. The sequence continues at coordinate 384,703,964 of OY728148.1, read as the reverse complement.
AACCTTTTGATAAGTACGATAAAAACAAAACATTTTATGCTGATGTTTTCATATACCCATGTTACTATTATCCTTACATATAGTCATTATTTACTCTTACGGAGCATATGAGCTCACCGTTTCCATATATTTACTTTTCACAAGTTATAATGAAATGCTCTATATAGGAATACTAAAGGGAATGATATTTGGGGGAATCACAGAAGGTCATCAAAAGACTATTCATTTGTTCTCCATGATTCCAATGGTAATAAAACAACACAGTATTTACACTTTTATATGTGTAATGTATTACGTATTCCTTAGAAGCTATGTAATGTGAAAGTCTATAAAGCGAGGGTTGTTATAGTTGGTATTAGAGAAAAGTAAAGATAACCTTTTGAAACAAGGATGAAAAAACATACTGAGATCCCTAGTAATATTTTTATGGCCATTTCTAGGGATTTCTCTAAGAATAAGCCTAAGGTTTGATAGATATAAACATAGGTATCATGATATTAAAATCAAATAAGTTATTTTTCATGATTATAAGGTTTCCACATTAATAATCATTCCCTTTCTCAATGGTTTTTGTATTAATTAAATAATGAGGACAAACAAAATATTATAAAGATGAATGAGATGAAAAATTTGATAATAAGAAGTGAAATGGGATGGTTAATGGAGAGAATAATGTTGTGAGAATGTCTAGTCAGTTTTCACGAAACATGATTAACAACATATATCTTAACCAACTATTGAACTCACCAATGAAAAGAATGAAGGGGTTTGATGTGTGTTTGGATAATGGATATAATAGAATATATAAAATTTTGGTTTCCCTTGTTTCATGAACTAGGAAATAATAACAAAATTCAATGTATCAGTGTAAATTTTTTTGGATTTTTATATTGAAAATAGGGGAACGATGAAATTAACTACAAATAAAAAATAAAGGGTCCGATTAACTAAATGGTTGGAAATATTAACCTCACAAAGAAATCATGAAATGTTAAATTCTTTATCTGTGGAATGAATTTTTGTTATGAATATTAAAGAACTTAGTGGAAATCTCTCAAAGAGAATCTAAATGGTTTTATGTGTATTGGTAATATTACTGATGATTATGAGTCTTTAGATTAAATGTTAAAGGAAATATGTATTATGTAATAATATCCTGTATAATTATTATATATTAAGGGTGAAGTGTAATAATTGATGTTTTGAGGTATTTGGGTTAAATAATTGTGTTATTTTAATAGTGAAATATACAACAATTGATCAATTTGTGATATTCAATCATGATTTAGTTGTATATATTGAATGTCTCTAATAGATTGGAAATGTTATTTATGGGAAATGTGACATTTTTATTAAGGTAATATAAGTCTTATTTTGTACCTATATTGTGATAATTTTTTTTGGATAATGATTTGATGGATATGAATATGTAAATTAGAATGTAATGATTTCCTTAAGTCTAATTAAGGATTTTTTTTTTGAAAAGTGGGTTATTGTATCATTCACAATGTATACAACTTTCTTGATTATTAAGGAATGTATCCAATAAAAATTGGAATAAGGGAAAATGCATGTTTTCTATAATAATATATTGTAATTCAGAATATTATCCTGAGTCAAGGGAATGCATTATGAATTCATTTTACATATTATGAATGTGACAACCAAGAGCTACCCTATGATATATAGAAGATAAATGTTAATCTGATTTTTTACACTTCAATATAATGTTTTTGATTTTAATATTTTTATGGATTATATGAATAACCGTTTTGGGAATATTTTCTATTAAACATTATATGAGGTTTTATTGATTAACTCCTTATCTCTTCAATATAGTAATTTTGAATGCATGATAAATTTTTGTCACCTATTAGATGTCATAAAGATAGACGGATTGATATATCATTTTATTTATAGATCACATGATCTTCTAATGCTACAAGAATAAAAAATTCAAATTAATTTATTTGAATAATTGGTTATGTGAAAATTTAACATGTTAGAAGAAATAGTAATGTTTTTCTAAATTATTTTCAGTATTTATTCACATGAGAATTTTTTAATATTAAGATAAATATCAGGATTTAAAACATTTATCCAATGGTCATTATTTTTATGATATCAATGGCCTATTTACTTTCCTTTAATTAATAGTTTTGTGGTTGTTATGTTTCTCTAGATCACCCATATTGTTTTGATAAATGAACATTATTAATTAATTTGTTTACTTATAATTTTGTTCTATAAACTGATAATTACCTATGTTATCTTATTTTGAAACATACTATATATTTTCCATTGTTAATTGTTATTTTCCAACATTTACATTTTAAAATGATGTCTTAGTATTTATTTTAATAATGAGGGGATTTGGGAAAGAAAAAATAAAGTATTAAACGTTTATTAACCAATAATAGTTTAGAATGTTAGATTTATTTGGGGGTGTATGGGTGCGGGTGAATGTGACACCCTAACAGTTTTTTAAATTTTTTTCAAATTATATTATTTATGTCTTTTCAAATCACATAATACCTAATAAATATTTTGTAAAATGAAAAACACTATGACTATCTTCTGTTATAAACATCACTATGATTATACTTCACTACATTCCACACTTTATTAGATTACATTAACAACACAACTATGCTATGATTCTGTTCCAAACATGGTTGAGTTCCTTCGATAGATTTCATTACATGTAAGACCGAGTTTAACTAAAAAATTGTATATTATTAAAATACTATTATTTAATATATATAGATGCACCCTAAATGTTAAATTAATAATTATAAATAAGATTAAATAACTTATAAATTATATGGTTATTAATATAATGTCATTTGTTAGTAAATTATTATTATATAATATATATACAAGATGATTAGAAAGAAAATGTTTATTTTAATACTCCCAAAAGAGTTTGAGTTAATAAATTAAATTAATTTAAATTAGATATTTTTATTAATATAATATATATTTAATATAATAATAAAATAATTTTTATATTCATCTAATATATTTTATAGGAATAATATTAGTACCAACCTATTTTTATGCATAAAACCCTATATTTTTCAATAGTGTAACTTTTACTCCCTTTTAATTTTTAACCCATTTTAATTCCAAAATTTTAAAATATTATATTTTAATTTTAAAAAATAAACTCCTTCTTTTAATGTGGGATATAAATATATATTTTGGATCTATTTTTGTTATTTTTCTGGGAATCATCATTTTGATTGAATAGTGAAAATACAATATTTTAGTTAAATATTGCATCTTCAGCTACTATGTTTCTATGGTTAAATAATATTTTAAATTGGTTGTAATGTTTAATTAGTTTATAAAAGTAGAAATTATATAAATATATCACTTATATAAATTTGACATTTAAATTAGAAAAAAATTATTTTATTATTTAGAACATTTCTCTTTAAAAATTGTTTTTTATTGTATCTGGAGGATAAATATTAAATAAAAATTTTCACATCATATAAATTTATTTAAGTTAAATGGGTTATATTTTTTTAATCACAACATATATATTATTTTTTAGTCATATTTTTATTTTAATGTATAAAAAAATTGACCATGGTTAAAAATTTATCTACTGTGATATAGGAAAAAAATTGAACATGTTAAAGTTAAAAGGGTAAATTCTTATAACACATAAAAAATAAAATATTAACATTCATGAGGTGTGGATCAAACCATGATATCATAAAAAATATTAATTCCTAGACAATTTCAGTTAATCTAATTCTACCCCAATATGGTCTACTTTAATTATATAATATTCATTATTTTATCAAATAAACTAACCTCTCCTCAAGAATAAATAGCATACCATTTCGACCCAAAAATACTTTTATTACCTAAAATATCATTCCAAAATTATAATACTAACTATAACCTTGTAAATGATATTAAGGTTACAAAAATATACTGAATCCATGGTCGTCAATGTTTTTTCAATGAGGGGATACTAGAGAAGTAATTTTCTCAAAGTGCTTATCTTAATTTCATTTATTTTCTCACTTTATAAAAACAAAAACAAACCATATATGAATTATAACTTCATATTAATTTATATACTTGAGTTTTATGTTAATAATTGAATATCTCTTATCCAATTAATTTCTCACCTCCTACTAGTCAATGAAAAAAACTTAGTGTCGATGTTATGTCGGTTAATCGCCTTTTTGACTTATGATTTGGTTCCTTTTATTCATTACCACCAACATGGATGATCTTGAAAAAAATATGGTTAAATATGATTTTATTATTTATATAGTTACCAATTTTATTATCATTAAATAATATATAATCATAATAGAAACTAAAATGAAACTAGTTCGTGGTTTTCATAAAAAACCACCAAAATAAACTAAATGTTTGTCATTAACATTTTATCTAATGAATAAATCCCAATTAATAAATATAAATTATATATAGGACCTTTTAATCATATGGTATTAAATTAATAATATTTCATTCCACTTCTAGTGTCTTAATATCATTTTAAAATAACATCTATAATTTTTAACAAATGAATCGATCATCAAACTATCAAATAAACACAATAAATCCATGAAGATATCAAAATATTATGAATTTAATGGCCACAAGATATTATAAAATAATCATAAAAAGATGTAAAAAATTTAATATATTTGTATAATGAGGTAACAACCTCTTTTAAATTATACATTATTTTAGAACATGTATGATGGTATTCAAATGTGAGGTAATATAATTTTTTTAACTCAATTCCTACTATGTATTTTACAAACGAATCATTGATTATATTATCCCATTATTATGTATGGAATAATATTTTATTATTAATTTTTTAATTTATACTTAAATATTTTTTTATAATTAGGTATTACAGATTGTATCCCCATTAATAAATTCTTACATCATGGATACGAACCTTGTAATGGTTACTAATCACAGTTCTTACCTCTCGGATATATATGCCTTATTCAACATTAATTTATACTGTGTGTTTTATATATAAATAAAATTTAATTAATATATCATGAATATATTTATATTCATGGTATAAAAATTTTATTGCATAATTATTACATTTATGGGTCATATAATTCATCATATTACAAATGGTAAGGGAATTTATTATCATAATATTTGTTTTCAGGTTTTAACATATACTTCATGATTATATAGTATTAATGCGACATTTGATATGAATTTAGAATATAATATTTCTTATTTAAAATTATTTGAGTTTATTCAAATATGAAACAAGAATTTAATTCAATTTATTAATTTTCACACACATGATATAATATTTGTAAGGGAATGTCATCTAACTATTTAATTTTTTGTGAAAGACATGACTTATTCAAAACTCCCTTTGTTTGTGTGGGTTAAATAATTTACATGAATGTATTCTATGTGTTTTATTCAATAAATTATGGTAATTTACATATCCATTATATGATCTCTATTTCATGGGGTTATACAATTCAAAAGTTACCAAATGAATAATTTTGTTTTGTCTCAATTTTCCTTCTTTGAGAAATTTTTTTTATACACCTATAATTTTCTATTTGGTGCATATTCTACCACTTTTGTGGTTATATAATGAATATCTATATTTAAATAACATATCATACATTATTTAGTGTTATTATTTCAAGGGGATTATGATTCAAATGTTTCAATGCGGTATGGGACACTTTGAAAATGTTGGATGATTATTTTCATTAAGAATATTTTTTTATATGTGTAATAATCTCTTTTTCAATAAAAAGATTTTCAATTTTTTTATGTTCAAAATATAAAATTTTAAATGAAAATGGTTAATTTCATAGTGTTATTGTATTCAATTCTTTTTTATACTTACGTATTTACTGTGGTATAATTTTTATTCTTTTCCATGTATCATAAAATTATTTTATAGAATATTTATACTATTATTATACAAATTTTTAAAGTAAGGTATGATCTTTTATTAAATGTTTTAATATAAATCTTTCACAATTTTCCTAACACAATAATTTTTGTCTTTTATTTATGAAGAATAAGAAACATGTTTATGAAATTATACAACATTAATTAATTTTTAAGATTTCATGATGTCATATTACCTTGAGTTTAACCGTACAAGCTTACAAGGATATATTCATATAATATTTTTTATTTCGAAATTGAGAACCATTACATCTCTATAACTGTTTTCCAAGAATATTGTATATTTTTGTCAAGATTTATTTTCAATAGCTCTCTCATAATTATTTTACATCTATGTTAACTATTTTTGATTTACTTTTGTTTTACAATGTAATTTATTTTAGGTTTATAATATTATTATTTTTATGTATAATTATGTTTACTATGGAATGATTTTTACAAAACTAATTTAATTAATATGGGTTATGTTATGATATATTGACATTTATGAAGCGCATTTAATTCCTTCAGTTATGATATGATAATTGTTTGATGTTATAATAGAATACATATGTAGGAATTTACTATGTGATGGATGGGTACTGTATCTCCCTCCAATGAATTAGAAAAATATTTATATCTCATGAGATATACATAAATGACCTTTTCTATCAAGATGGTTATGATAGTGAATAATGACTAATATGATAGTTATGGGACTTAACCAAGGAAACCAAGATGGTATGTAAAGTGATGTCTAACCACCAATATGGTATTTGTAGTGATACCTTAGCTGCAATGGAAATCTTTATTATATTATTTGGAGTTTTCTATAGTTACATTTTTTTATTTCCATGTTATGATATCATGGATCATGTTCTTTATTTTATATTGATTGGTGTCTCATAAACTACCAATATTTATGCAGTGACACCTGCATATTATCTTTTTATTTGAAAGATATGGCATTAAAAAGTTATGCTCAAATTTTTATACACATATTTACGTATTATTATTTCATATCTTCCTTAATTACACATACTAAGAATATAAGATCACCCATTTCATATATTTAATTTCATCATGTTATTTGGGAAGAATATAAGTATGGATACAAAAAGAATTAATCATTGTTCGAATAAATATATAACATCTTTGGGACTATATGTTTGTGTAAAAATTTTCTAAAGCCACTATAGTAATACAATATTTTCTCCTTTGTTTGTGTAATGTTTTATGTATTAAAAAAATGTTATTTAATTTCCTTGTATTAAAAGTGAGGGTCGCCCAAAGTATAAATAAAAATTCTAATTGATCCAGAACATAATTTAACAAACAAAAAAATATCACCCCATATTTTATTACTTGGAAAAATGAATCCATTGTCAATTATTTATTATAAATTATTTTTTCCCACAATTTCTTCTAGATACTTTTAAAAATGGGTTTTATAAATAGTCTTATAATAATGCACTATGTATGAAATAAAATCAAAAACACTAATAGAAATAACATTTGGTAAATTATGATATAAAATATACCGCCATTCATTCCCTACATGAAGTTCACTAATTCAAATATTATTTATCTTTTCAATAACATGATATATGTATCATTATATACCATCTAAAATCAATTTTTTTACTTCTTTTAATGTTACCAAATATATGAAAACATTGAATAAATTTTTTATCTCATCATACATTAATAAAATGATAATTTTAAATCTAATTCACAATAAGAAAAAAAAATACGTTTATTTTTTAGATGTTCAACTATATTATTTGGAAATAACATATCCCTAATAAAAACCTGATGGTACCTATAAATCATTGGTGATTTAATATTTTCACATAGTTCATTCCCCAAAAGGTATAACATCCTCTCAAGAGATGTTATTTTTTATTTTATTTCATATTTCATAAAAATAATATAAATTTAATAGTGATGGTGGAATATTACTACCCAACTCATCCCTTTTTTATAGAGGTGAATCAAACCAAAATTATAATCCTTTATTGTGATCCTTTATTCCCACTTACATTCCCATAATATACTTTCATATACAACATTATCCGATAATCAAAATAATCAATATTTTACAAAATCATATCAATGCAGAATTTTTATAACAAACAATCCCTTAATCTACTGAATAATTTAATCCAAAGCTATAACCATTTTAATAAAATTACTTTTTTTTGAAAACAACCTTTAACCACTTCCATTCCAAATATCATTTCAATAAAACAAATCATTTTATTAGACTCTATTTTCATTATTCATTTCCCAAAAAATCCACCATGCCAATGATTTAAAAATTTTCATTTTAAAATCCAATATCATGAACATTACACAAAAATAAAACATGTCTCCCATAATTTCACAATATATTAAAAAATGGTTATTAAAAAGTATTTTCAATTTAAAAAGCATCGTCAATTTTAAATAGTTACTGTTACTTTGAAATAGAATTCTTCTATTTATATATAAACGTAGAAGAGTTTGAATCCACTTATCTAACAGTTTCGGGGAAATCTATCAATGCATGACTACATCATTAATCCAAGATAAACCTCTTGGAAATATCTATATAACCCTTTTCCTAACATTAACAAGCCCAAAACTCATAATTTTAGGAAAACATATCCCACGATATACATGTGGTGATTTTTTATGTAGAAAACTGAGAGATAGAGCTAAATCTAATGAAACCATGAAACAACCTTGAGTGGTGGCTTATCAAAGGAGAATCACCATTACCTCCCCATAAAACCATTCTAAAGTATACCATGATGATTTAAATATCATCCCTAACCCTTTATAAAAATTAATCCTTAGTGGCGTTTATATGGGAGAATAGAGGAGTTCATTTGGGTAAATTAAGAGTGATGCCATTTTTAAAATCCCCTCATTTAATGTTGTGTATTGTTAGATGAAACGGTTTGACAAACCATATGATAACCATGTGACTGCTACTATCCCAAGGGTTCCCCACAAGGATTCCTTGCATGGTGATTAAATCTATATGACAACCATATGAAATCCCACTATCTTGAGTAGTATAGTTTGGAACTATGCACCATAATTTTACACCCACCCCTTGGATTCTACCTCAAATTAGACTATTACATGGGTTCATTGCAAGTTTTATACATACAATGATCTAACCATGAAACCATTGAAAATTCACCAAAACATTCCAAAACCCTGTCAACCTCTCCAAAACATAAGAAAACCCCTTTAAACACATATAGTGCTATAAAAAAGGATTTCATTCCTCAAAAAAGGTGTAATACATTTGTCTCACTAATTGAATTTCCATCATTAGAATCCAGAGAACCTTTTCTTGGTAGAAATATCTTGGCTCATTTCTTGTCCATTTCTTTCTCCAATTACCATGTATCGTCTGGAAACTGGCCATCATCCCAAAAAACCCACTCATGAATTATTCTTTTAACTAATATGGATTTATTATGTCAATCCAAAATCCTCACTAGAACATTCACCAAAGATGCATCTTGGTCTAACTCAACATTATCCCAACAAATCAAGAGGTAAAAAACTGTCTGATACTTTTTCAACTACAACTCATGGAACAAATTATGCACCAAACAAAACCATGGTGGAAAATCCAACTAATATGCTGGTTATCCGACCAAATAATGTATCTCAAATGGTTCGATAAAAATCATACATAATATTCCATAAATTACAAACTGATGTTGTCTAAACCAATAATATTTCTTAAAAAAACATTGTTACCCACCTTGAAGTACAAATATTGAAACTCTGAGTTACCTTGACCAGGTTATTTTTCTCCTTCTCAATGTCTCGATTTGATAAAAAATCAATGAAAATTGATTTCTGGGGTTTAATACATGTTTCAGGATAGAAAATGTCATGTACATGATGTACACATCTTTTACATGGAGAAGAATTCAGGTCATGAATGAGGTGGTCAAGATGTTTGTTGGTACATGCCATGTACCAGATGTACACATCGTGTAGGTGAAAAATGACGAATTTGTAACTAGAGGTAATGGGTTTTAGGCTTACATATGCATCATGGCATACATGTCATGACTGCAAGGTACACATCGTGACTCAGCCCATGACCAACATGAAGCCACACACATGGATGTTTCACTCGACCTTTTTCATTCTAGAAATTATGGCTCTTGAACAAGAGAAGTTATTGTGTGTTTTTAGGGACTCAACTCCCCATGAATCGAACCAAACTGATTAGAATCTCCGTTTTTATTATGGTGTGCTTCCCATGAAATCGTTCCCCCTCTTTATTCATGTTTTTTTCTTCCTCTTCTCTTGGTTTTTCATAGGATAATCATGCGAATGAGGTGTTCATGTCTTTTGGTATTGGATCATTCCACTAGGTTGAGTATCGAGAATATCTAAACCATCATTATCATTGAAGGTTGCTATATCGAGTATCGTTATCCAGAAGATATGTATGTGGTTTATCTCAATTAGCCAAATTTATTACCTTTAAATTGTGCAATTTATTTAAATTGATGAATTAAATTCAATTGGTTAATCTTGCATTCAATTGGCTTGATAAAAACCAAATTCCAATGAAATGGAAGATTTTAAATTATTTCGGATTAGAAATTTGGAAAACCCATGATTCCATTACATTGTTGTGGGTTTTTGGAAATTTGATGACTTGAACTCTTTAATTTATATTTTGTATTTGATGTATATGTTTTCAATTAAATTTTTGAATTTAATTGTGGAAATTAATTTCAAAAGGTTGGAAGTGGTTTTGAATTAATTTCAAACTCATGTAAATAGAATAAAATGATCTGATAGAAACCCATTTGTTCTATCTTGTGAAAAGTCGTGTTTTTTAATAAAACCTATTTTTGATTTTATTGGAATGAAATTAGAATTTTTTAAAATAGAATAATGGGATTGTTGATTTTTTAAGAATTATTAAAATAGATTTCTCATATTATAAGAGCACGTTCTATCCTTAGATAGTTATTGAGTTATATGGATACACTCTATTCAACTACAATGTTCGAAAACATACTTGTAGTGGGTCACTTCTCTGATAGGTAGGTGACAAGTTTCCTCTAGCAAGGGTCATAGTGTTGGGTGTATAATCTTTTTTCTGAGTTCACATAGAGAGTGTGGAAACCTATTTCCCATTAATACTATCATACCTTTTAGAAGAGGACCACATTCCTCGCCTGTTTATTTATATTTGAGATAAAAATTTATGTCAATGGTTGCAGGAACATCCTTACATGCCTACTGAATTTATATAATTTTTTAAACCTAAATTCATTAATAAAAGAATGTTTTAGAAATGTTTCATATCTTTTACTGTAAATATGGATTTTAAATTAATTTTCCATCATATCAAAACATATTAGTATGATTTCTTTAAATATGATTTTGAATTTAAAGACCTGTTTATTATGAAAATTGAAATATATTGTTTGGATAATAAATATTTGTAGTATTTTATAGAATCATTGGTGGTATAAAACAAGGAGTAGACGCATACACTACTTTTCCTTAAGGTTTTTATAACTCTCTTCATCCAGACTTGAGAAAAGGGAAGTGATCTCTTAGAGGTGGATCCAACTATTGAGCGTTGGAAATGGTGAGTTGTGTCCTTAGGGGAATTAGGGATATTTTCCATTTTTTTAATTAGGTTGTAGTATATTGGATTTTATTCCTCTCTATATTCAGGTTCATTTACTCCATGTGGAGTTTTTATTTTGATATTTAAAATATATTTTATCTTTCGCTTTTACATTATTGTGGAAAAAATCATTCCCAATTATATGATGATGGATACCAAGTTCTAGTCACCAGCCAGTGGGGAACAGGAACATCCTTCGGGTCATGTTAGGGATGAATCAAGTTTCAGGTTTCTAAGGTTCCTAGTTTGGTTCGTGAAAAATTGTTATCGAAGGAATCTATAGATCTTCCTTTTTTATGATGTCAGAATGCATTTTTTGAAATCTTATCAGGACTTATGATGTAGTTGTGTTTGAGTGAATGTCTAACTCCCACAACAATGATCCTTAAGTCTACATGGGTGGTTAGGGAATGTCGTCTTGGGGAAGAGTTCTATTATTTTCTCTATATATATTTTTATAGGTTTAAATCTATATATAGTTTATCCCTTATATTGAAAATATTTTCTATTTATACTGAGTTTGAGTGTTAATCTAATTATCCCCTTTTTCTGATATTTTTTTGTGGTATCATGCCTCCTAAGAGACTTGTCTATCAGATAAAGGATAAGTCTAATAATAAACCTCAGAAATAAAATCCTGGTGTCGACCCAAATTTGGTTGATGTAATTGTGTGCATTATCCAAAATCTGGTTCATGCACCACCTCCAGTTCCCACACGTGCTCCATGTGTATATCCGAAGGGAGATGTTTTTCAGAGTCCATTACAATGTTCAATCGCCAGAATTCACCAGTCTTCAAAAGATAAAATGATCTTCAACATATTGAATAATGGTTGGGAAATATATAACGTATGTTTGAGTTTTTGGAGACAGTAGAATTGATCAGGTTGATGTGTTTCACCTTCAAGCTAGAGGGATGTAGAAAGAGATAGTGGGACACTATGGTGACGACAGTGAATAATTAGGGCTTGAAGTACAAATTCATCATGGTTCTTTTCACCAATTAGTTATTCCAAAGATGACGGTGTTGGATAAGGCTGTAGTGTTTTGCAAGATTGAGCATATTGAAAAAAATCATGACTGAGTATTCACATCAATTTTCTGAGATGGAATAGATTTCTCGTGATATTAAATATAATTAGATGATTAAGGATCAATAGTTTGATTTGGTAAGTCAATAAAATATACATTCTAATATTTTCTTCTTGAAGATTACCACTTTTGATTATGTGCTATGGACTTGGCTTGAAATTTAGGATTGAAGGGAATTCCTTTTCATCCGAGTGGAAAAATTGGATAAATCTAAGGAGGACAAATTCATGATGATCCTAATGCATATTCTTGATGTTAGAGTCATTCTAGTACTTTTATAGCACTAGGAGTAATTCTGTTGACTTACTATCATTGTGGAAATCTATGATTGTCATAGAGGACTTTCAATAAAGAACCTAATAAATATAGCTCATGAAGACGTTCAGGACACTTACAGAGGTTATATCATCACATCCCTACCCCAGTTAGTGGTACACAATCATCATATCCTCATAACACTACAGGGTAATAAAATTATTTACATTAAAAACAGATCCTTCTGTATGAATCTAAAACTATGATTCTTCATATAATGGAGGAGTATCTTGAGGAAGAATACACAGGACCAGAAAATGTGAGAGGAACCATTAACATTTCTTCATCATTAGTGAATAATCTTTTTTATACTGGTACATCTCACTCCTTTATTTCAACATGTTTTTTAACATGCTTAATCTTTCTATGAAGAAACTATCTTGTGGAATGGTTTTGACTACACTCATTTGTAAGTGGAGAGAGTATGATCTCCAAAGTCTTGTATATTTCTTCTCTCTATCAGTAGTCGATGTAGATTCGAGTTTTCTAGTTCTTGATAACAAACATCTTGACGTCAAATTCATGATTGATTAGAACTTTTCCAACAAATCCCGAATTGATTGTTTTTTTACTTTACTATACTCAGTGTTGTAACCCTTATTTTTCTAGGAGACTGGGGCCCAAGGTCATCCAGAGATGGAACATCATATCCAGTGTTGGAAAAGTAATATCAGTGTTTTCTTTTGACTTGGAGTGAGATCTAATGGTTGGTGATCTTTTTCCAATTATCATTTAGTTTTCAGATGTGTTTCTTTCGAATTTTTCCATTCTTTCATAAGTGAGAGTGGTTGCATTTTATGTTATATAATATCTAAAACTCAAAAAGTCTATATCCCCCCTTACTAAAATGCACCAATTGAGTTAAAAGAGGTGATGTATCAATTGGATTACCTTATTCAGACATGATTTATTCATCCAAGTGTGTCACTGTGGGAATTGTCAGTTCTCTTTATTAAAAAGAATAGTGGTTCTATTTTCTCATGTGTTGATTATCGAAAGCTCAATTGAGTTATTATAAGTATAAAATATCTTTTTACACTGATTGATGTCATGTTTTGTCACATGAAGGAGGGAAAGTGGTTTTCAATGATTGATCATCAATCTGATTACCTTTTGTTGAGGATAAATGAATCTGACATTCTGAAAACTACTTTTTGAGAAGGCGTGGGTAATTTTAGTACCTTGTTAATCTCTTTGGTTTGACAACTGATCTAACAGTTTTCTTGGAATTAAGGAAAAATATTTTCCATGAGTATCTTGATACATTTTTGGCATTCATTGTAGATGAAATTCATGTCTACTCCAAGTCAAAATATGATCATGTTCAACATCTGAGAACGATAATGAGGCTACTAAGAAATCACAACCTTTATGCCAAGCTTTAAAAATGTGATTTTTTTGATTCTGTATGTGAAATTCATGGGTAGAATGGTGTCTTAATTGTGTGTATTATTTGATCCTAAGAAAGAGAATTCTCTTATGACATGGGAGAAACCAGAAAATGTCATCGTTATCCATATCTTCTAGGGATTAGATGGATATTAATGCAGGTCCATGAAGGACTTCAGGAAGTTGGATTATCTATTGAATTCTCTGACTCAGAAGGGGGTGAAGATTGTGTGGGATGATAAATGTAATATTTATTTTGATGAGCGGAAATGTATGTTGAATACATCACTAGTGTTAACTATTCTAGGAGTGTGGAAGGGATATGTGGTCTTTTTTGATGCATCAGTTTCTCGTTTGGATGCATTATTATGTTTGGTGATCATGTAGTAGAATATGGATATTTTCATATTATAACACATGAGACGAATATTCCTACCCATGATATATACCATGAAGTTGTGATGAATGATCATAAATGTGTGTGGAATTTCATTTTTGTAAAAAGGTTTATGGTGTATTCAAACCACAATAGTCTATGTTATATAATCTTTCAAAAGAATTTGAATCATTAGCTGAGGCATTGGGTAGACTACCTATTATCTTTTGACATTGACATAACCAATACTCTTGGGATAGGGAATATCATTGATAATACATTGAACCAGGAACTTCCAACCCAGTAAGTGAAATAATATTTGGAAGAGTGGAATTTGATGGATCTCTTTTCACAGTTGCATATTAGAGTATCGAGGGAAGGGGCTGATGTTTCTTTAGCCAGTTTTTAGTTGAAGTCCAAGATTCATTACATTCTTCATCAATATAAAGTGGTTTGTAAAGTGTTTCATAGCATTATATAATCCCATTATGGTGTGTAGATAGTTACCCAGTGGTCGTTCTCAGAAATGGGGGTTCTATACAATCAAGATCACATAATTGTGTTTTTAATGGATAGAAAGGCAGTGATGGGGGATTTCAATAATTCTTAGTGTTATATGAACTAGAGAACCACTGAAATGTTCGATGACATGAGTTAGAAGTTATGGTGGCCTTTTATGAGATGGGACATTGCAGAGTTTTTCTCCAGTCTCTTTATATTCCACCAGGTGAAAGGCGATCCCCAGAAACCTTCAGGTTTGCTTCAACCACTTCCAGTCCCTAAATTGAAATTGGAAGAGATCTATATCATATGTGTGGTTGGGTTAACCTTTACCTAGAGATAAAATAATGCATTATGTTTTTTGATGGACACACTAACCATGTCGGCACACTTTATAACCATTTGAGATACAGTAGTAGTTATTGAGTTAAGAAATCTCTACATTAACGAGATTTTTCGTTTGAAAGGAGTTCAATATACTATAGTATCTAATATCGATCCCAATTGCATATTTCTTTTTGAGAGGCCTTCAAAAGTCATTGGGATCATAATTCTGTTTGGGGATGTCCTACCATCCACATTCTGACTGAATGACATAAATAACTATACAAATTCAAGAGGATATGATTCGTGCCCATGTTACTAATTTTAGAATGTCATGGGATGATCACTTTGGGTTGGGTGAGTTCACTTGTTACAATTATTACCATTCTCCAATCAGAATGGGAACTATTGAGTAATTGTTTGATCGACCTTATAAATTTCCATTTTGTTGGTCGAAGGTTGGGGAACATTCATTTCTAGTAAAAAACATGTTGAAGGAGATGAAATCAAAATCATAGTTAGTTAGAAATATGATGTTGATATAACAAAGTTGATATAAGTATTTTGTTGATAGACATCGTAAGCCTTTGGATTTTTCCGTTTGTTATCAGGCGTTCTTAAAAGTTTAACCCCAGTTCAGTCATCATCAACATGGATGTCAAGGGAAGATTTTCCTCATTTTTTGGCCCTTTTGAGATTGTTGTGAAGGTGGGGAAAGTTGTTTACATATTGGAACATCCACCACATCTAATGTCGATAAATTACAAGTTCTATGTATCGTAGTTAAGAATGTCTATATCTGATTAATCTCACATTTTGATCTTGAGTGATCTTGATATTGAGCCTGATTTAACATTGAATGAGCTCCCAGTTAGGATTGTTGATTCTAAGAACAAGGTACATCGTGGGAGGATGATGCCTCTGGTTCTAATTCTATGGAAGGGTAGTTCGCACTCACATGATATGCTGAACTAGGTGGCAGTAATGAGAGATAAGTTTCCTCATCCCATTGGCCTGAAAGATTCATCATAAGATTTCTGGGTACATAATGTTTTTTTGGTGGGGAGTTCGTAAAATTCTGTTACATAGAACAATTTTGTTATCATTTCTTATATTACCCACCAAGTAAATAAATCCTTTAAACAATTTTGTGGGGATTAATATGGGATCCAGAACAAGAACATGTCATATAACTAAATTTCACACCATATACTTGGAGATGGATTCAGGTCATGAATGAGGGGGGACACACCGTGAGTTGGTACACAATGTGTACCTGAAGTAAAAGATGTGTAGGTGATAAATATTGAATTTTTAACCTGAGGAAATAGGTTTTTCGGAATACTTATCCAACATGTCCTACACATCGTTACTCCAAGGTGCATGTCATGACTTTTCCCGTACCCAACATAAAGTCAATAATTTTCTTGATTTTCTCTATCATATTCATTACAGATATTGTGGCTCCATACCTAGTGAAGTTATATTGTGGTTCTAAGATATTCAACTCCTTCTAGATCAAACCAAATGTCATGGATCTTCAATATTATTATGGTGCGATTCCTAGGTAAGTATTCCTCTTTATTATACAAGTTTCTATCTTCCACTATTCTATTGTTTTCAATGGATCATCTTGGGATTTATGGATCTATTTCTGTTGGGGTGGGATCGTGTCACAAAGTATAGTTTTGAGTATTATAAACATGTGCTATCATTGATGGGTGTCATTATAAGTGTCGTTTATTAGAAAATAGGTCCGGGGTTTTGTCATAATTTTCCCAATTGATTACCATCGAATTTATTAATTTATTTTAATTGATAATTTAAATTTAATTGCATAATCTTTATTACTATTACATTAATAACAACCAAATTCCAATGAATTGAATAATCTGAATTGTGTTTTCACATAAATTAGGAAAACCATGAATTCTATTGAATTATGGGTGGGTTTATGGAAATTAGATGATTTAAATAATATAATTTATATTAGGGATTTTATGGTAATTTTTTCAATTATTTTGATGAATTTAATAGTGTAAATTAATTAAAGAAAATATTGAATTACTTTTGAATGGGTTTCAAACTCATGAAATGGCTTAAAATTATTTCATAAAACCACATTGGATAGTGCTAGAGATATGGATGTATACACTTTTTTCTATGTTCATGTAGTGAGTGTAGATTTTTATATATTGTTAATAAAATCATACGTTTTGGCAGATGAGCATGTTTCTCACTTGTTTAATAATATTTGAGATATATATGTGTGACAATGGTTTCTAAAACTTCATGACTTTACTTATGAATTTTTATAATTTGTTTTATATAAATTCATTAAGTACGCCATTGTTTTATAAATATTTCATATCTTGAAAAGTTAATATTGCGCTTCCAATTAAATTTACATCACATAAAATCTCTTTAGCATGCTTTTTTAATATAATTTTGATTTCCCGAAGTTTTTTATTTTTAAAATGGAAATATATTATTCGGAAAACCAATATTTGTATCCATTATGGAATCTTTGGTGGTATCCTACTAGGATAAGGCTCACACCATACCTTTTTCTTTCAGGTGTCTAGAGAATCACATCTTCTAGAATAGAGAAATGGGAAGGGATCTCTAGGAGGTGGATCTAGATTTTGAGATTTGGAATTGGGAGTTCTACCCTTAATGAAATTGAGACTGTTTTAATGTTTATTACATTTGGTCGTAGTACTTTTTCTTTTAAGCCTCTCGGTATTATGGTAATATTAATCCTAGTGGAGTTTTATATTTGATATGCATACATTATTTTAACATTACCATCAGCATTTTAGTGAAAAAAATAACCCCCTCTCATATGATGTATGATGGTAGGTTCTAGTCGATAGACCATGGGGATTGAGAATGCCTTTTGGGTCATGTTAGAGATGGCTCAGTTTCGGTGTTTCCAGGTTAACTGAGATGGTTCAAGACAAATACCATTGATAATAGTCCACATATGATTTCTAATAACTCTAAAACATCTGCATCATATCCTTTATCATCTATATATTCTCTATTATCTATTTTATAAGGCTCGGCCAAAATTTTGATGTCTCACATGTTTCCACTAAAAATATAGTGAAGAATTACATGTATCCCTACATAGTACTTCAAATTGATCCATATGAAAAGAAGCCTGATAGTAGTTACAATACAAGAATTTCACCAAATGAAATTTTACCGTCCATGAGCCACCAAAAACCGTCCCACAAGATTTTAACATAATATACAATGGTTGCATATTCCTCTAATATTTCACATCTATTTGGGGAAGATACACTTTAATCATCATCATCTGATTCCTAATGGCAGGTTCCAAATATTTTCTAAAAAATAGGTGTGAACCATATATCTCAATTTGATAAAATCATTATTTGAACACATTGTCTCTTTACCAAATCCAGGATATCGATTTTGGATCGAACCTAAATCATATGAAATTCACGAATAAGGATGAAATTGGCCGCCTTCATGTGTTGATCTATACTTACCCATATGACATCATTATTTATTATAATTATTGGGTGACCTGTAACATAATTGATTGTTTTCTTTTCTCATTTATTCATAGGGATATGTAAAGACTACAGCATAACTAGTGGATGTTGATTCTTCTCCTATTATTTGTAAGAAGTCAAGCATCTCAATACAAACTTGGCCGTATTTATTTTTATACACACCCACCAAGACTATGATTTTAATGCCATTTGACTTTTCATATTTTCAGAATGGACAACCAAACTCGAATAATTATATGCACCGAGATGTGTCTCCTTACAAGAAATTGGTACAACCATCCATTTTTTAAATAACAATTGTAAATTCATATCCAGTTTCCATTTTACAATGATATCCCCAATATTATATCTCAAACTCGTTTCCACACAAAATTAATCATACATATTCTCCTTGTTAACCAAAAAAACCATGTTAGGAACCAACAAGACCAGAAGGAAAATGTCTATATCACAACATTACTCATATTTTAACTTCATTTAGACTATAAACAACATCAACATCCAAATATTTGAATCATGTTTCACCACAAGAGCATATGGATTTATACATAATGCATCAGCCCAATAATCTACCTTACCTATTGTGTACATCAAGTAAAATTAAAACATATGGAGATACACCATTCATCACATTTTCCTCAAATTCAAATATCATTTTGAAAAATATTATTAAAAATCATATAATCAGTATAATGTTTTTATTTAAAAGAAAAGATATAGTGATTCCATGGGTTCAATGCATGAACCACTAACAGAAAATCCAGGTCATGTGTTGGGAGTTTATTCTAATGAAATGTTAAATTTTGTAACCCATATGAAACCAAATAATATCATTACATGGGATCACATTCCAACCCTGATCTATATGCATTATTATGCACCACATACCATTTCCCTAGTTTTGGAAAATGTATGACTGGGTATGATGTAACAAGATCCTTATTCTCTTCAAATTATTATTGAATTGATCATTCCATTTGAATAGAAAACTATTTATTTTCAACAATATCATTAGAGATGATAATCAAGATAATTCATCAAATAAGTATCGATAATAACCTTATAGGAAAAGGAATATATGTATATAAATATAATTATTTAGTTGTTTATGAGAGATAAAAACCAGTATATTTTCAAGATCTATTAAAATAAATATTCTTGAAATAAAAATGCCAAGGAAATGAACCTCTCTTATCCAAATATCACATTTTTATAATTTGGCATACAAATAATGATCACTCAAGTTTCCGAAAATTTACTCCAAGTGTTGATCATCCTCTACACTTGTTTCTTGAATACACACGAATGCCATCCATGAATACCACAATAAATGAATACATATATCTATAATGTATAATATTCATTAATTCCTTGAACACTTCTAGTGTATTCATGAGACCAAATGTATAACCAAAATATATTAATTGAAATTTCATATTAAAAGAGATTTCTTTGTAATATCTTCCTTCTAAAATAGCAACTGATGATATCATGATTTCAATTGAATCTTGGAGAACCACTAAGTGCCCATCAAATGATCGAATATGTGAACAATTTATGTATGTGGATATCGATTATTTATCGTAACATAGTAGAGATTGAGATATTCAACATATTTTAAAATGTTTCATTCTATATTTTATCAAACATAACCGGTGCTTCAATAAAGATATACTTGGATGGGTGAATCATTTTCTTTCTAGCTCCTCCAATGACACATTCAATCTCCTCATCTTGAATGGTGCTATCTTGTATGATGGAAGTGAGATAGGACATTTACCCATAAGAAGAACAATCAAAAACACTAGTTATCTCATGGGTGAAAACCCAAATAGTTTTCCGTGAAAGACTTTTAAGAACTAGTAAAGAACATCAAGTAAAAATATCCCCAAAACTCTTCCATTAATTTAAAGGAAAAATCCACCAACAGATATGAGATTGTGCCAATTGATTGTGCCAACAAGATTGTTTCACCCACATTTTCCTTCTTCATCCCTCTAATGATATGTTCCATGCCATCACCCTATTTAAAAATAATCATTCCCACATAAAAGTCAATATGAGCTGTAAACATCCATTTCCAAATAATTCCCATGTTTACATCATATACATCCATCTAAACAATGGGGAAGTCCCATATCAAATCTACTTCATCCACTAATATTAAATGTTCCCTACATAATATGTCTCAATACTCCCTTTGAACCAGATAAGATAGACATTTAAGAAAAGAAGGCATTATTTCAACACTTAAAACCAGAAAATCAAGTACACGAGATGTAATGAATGAATATGATTCACCTGTATCAAAAAACAGCTGTATTAATGTAAAATTAATAACAACCATACCCCACACCATTGATTATTCATACTTATCATCCACCACAACAAGCTCGACTCTAAGTAGCTTCTTTATTTCGACAATTTTCTCTTTATTACCATTATGATTAATCCCTTACTGAGGATTCAAGTTATTCCAATAATAACCATGAATAACTTAGTTATGCATATGAGGTTTATGTTTTTACATTGTCCCATCTAGGTAACAAATGCCTATGACCCTTGAAGAGGTCCGTGAACACTTGACTTTGTAACATTATAACAATAATGATAAACATTTCTATTTTCATGAAATTATTAATGTCTAAGGGTTTTTCCAAACAATCTCAATTCATATGGACAATATAACCATACTAAAAACATTATTCCTTACTCTGAGTATACTTAATAAGATTCACAAATCATATCATCTTATTTCATGCCATACTCTATCCTTGAAAATAATGTTACCTCTTCCACTTGATCCCTAATTTATATTTTCAACTATTCCCAACGGGTATAAAAATGATTCCTCAAATTATATCCCCCAAGATATCTATTTCATTAATTCTTGATATATTCACCATTTCCATTAAATCAATTATACAAAGAACTGTAATTTGTTAATGAATTTCTTTTCATAAGCACTATTCCATGTCATGCTCTTTTAAGGACATAATTACCACCACCTCATGTGAATGACGGACTAAGTGTCTAAATATAGTTGAATATTACATCACTGAGAGTTTATCTATATTCAAATAGAGGAAATCAATTTTTCAATGAATAATGAATGTATTTGGGTATATTTTTCTATTAAAAAATTCATTAATCCCCTTCCATGTAATATATTGGTCAATTCTTGCCCAGACCGCCAACAGCCACAAATTATGTTAAAGATCTCCAAAAATGCATGTCGCTAAAATTAAAATCAATTACACTAGTGCGACTATGAAATCAATGATTCAATTCGTCCTATTTATCAAATCTTCCACCGTTTAATGATCCGAATCAGCCCAAAAAAATAGTGGATTATTATTTTGAAACTAAACAGAGTAACCACATGCCTCAACTAATCACCTCAATTACAACATATCATAGCATGTAAATCATTAACTATGTTATCCAATAGTATCTTGTTCTGATAGGGCTTTGGTGCACACAAATTTTCCAAAAATTCCATGGGTTAGTCTCTAGGATGTCTACATGGTTATATTTCTATCAAAATTAGAATCAAATTCACTCTCACTCCCTAGAAACTCTATGATTTAAATTTCATATTATATCACATTCTTTCTATCACATAGATTATTTCAAAAATTATCCTTTTATAAGTATTCAACCATTTATGGAAAATCCAATATTTCATAAAAATTTATCAATTTTCAAAAAACTACAACCATCCATTTTTCAAAATGATACATATGAAAACAAATTATGGATTTTTTTTATATATCAATACATTTATATCACAACACAAATCATTATGTCATATAAAATATAAAATCTTAGTCGGAATTCTTCCCTACCATGCGTGTCATGTTTATCACATTGGATACACCCTAGACTATTATATAACACTTTTTTACATTCTTCCAAAACACATATGTAACCGATTACCTCGTAACATGATGTTTAACATAAAAGGGTTTGCTATATATTTTTATGGTATACATTTCATGTTCTGACAATCCTACTCCTTTCCGCAATACCAAACCATGCAATACACCATGAAAAATATCAACACTAAGACTGATAATTAACACCATGGAATTGAACAAACATGGAATTCAGGGACTGATCAAACTGTTACCACACAGAATATCCTACCCCCCTTCATTGTCTTGTGGAGTCCATGGAATGATACATGGCCTTAAATGACTTCCCCATGGTACCAAAAGCTGTAAAAATACATCCAGGGATTCCCTAATAATTGGTTCCAATATTCTAATTGAAATAAAAACACCCTACAAAATATCTAATACCAAATAAACTACATGATACATGTCAAATATTTTTTAAAACTCAAAAAAGATACTCATACAACCCACCCACATTATTCAATAATCAGAGTAGCATGTACTAGAATAATCCAAAAAATTAAACAAAGCTATGAGAATACTCCATTGCTCCACAAAAATAATCATGGTCCAAAAACCACATTACATCCCATTCATCAAGGTGCACCACTAATGGAATGATATGTACTACCATTTCCCGTTTCTTGGAATACAATATCATCACAAGAACCAATGTTCTCTAGAAGAGTGTTAGTAAATAATACTCACTAGGTTTTCATCAAACTACTTCCATACACACAACAGAAATACACAACCATTAGAACATTTATATAAAATAATTTTACATTAAGAAATTAAAATAGATTAAAAAAAGTCAAACCCATCATTCCTCAATGTATTTCACCCAAATCAACACAAGAGAAATTGATTCAACAAAACATGGAAGTTATAATTTCATATTAGTATAACCAAATTAATTTATCACATCTTTATGCACAATGTAATGTCCTGGACCTCTCCATACCATTCCATTGTCAAAAAGAAGGTCAAGAAGTGTTCTGGAGGGTAAAATGGACTTTTCCCAGACTTTCCAGAATTTTGAAACTACGCGCTGTGTAGTTTGAGTACACGTCGTGGACCCCCTTTTCGGGTATACCCCGTGTTGGAGGACATGTACTCACTGTGTGAAGTAAATGAGTACACGCCATGTAGTGTAACTACATTCCATGTAGTCTTTCCCCGCGTATACGTTACCCTCAAACCATGTGTTGACCAGTCAACGGCCGTGGAACTGTGTTAGAAGCCGAGGGGAGACTGTGTAAAATAACCGAGTACACGCTGTGTACCATAAAGTACGCGTTTTTTACTTTTACTTGTCTCGGCTATAAATGGAGGGGTCCCCTCCTCCTTTTCAATTCACTCCTCTCCTCCCCTTTCCTCGGAGCAGAGCTCTCCCAAGAGACTCGAAGGCTCTTTCTTCCAGAACTTCTTCGTCCGAGCTCTGATTTACGATCCATCAGTGGCCACGGGATCGTAACGATGAGGCGGAACTTCCGAGCATGGATCTGTTATCTTTCCTTCGGCCTTTACATTGATACTTCCACCCATGGAGGTTTTTCCGGGACCCGACAGAAGTGACGGACGCCGACAGACGTCTTGTATGGTTTATCCGGGGAGTGTTTCGATCGGAACCTATTGAGGTAGAGATCTTACCTTCGTCTCTCTAATTTTTACATCATACGGGGTGGGTATCCTCTTTTTTTCATGAGAAACAGTTGAACCATTAAATGAATATAATAACTGGTTAAAGAACGGGGTTGGGAAGTTTGAGATTGCTGTAACTTTATATCTTGTGATATTTTTTTGTGAATTGAATGAGCTTATACCTACTGAAAATCACGGTCGTTGGGTGAATTTTCATACGCAATTAAATGTTTCCCTCTCCTTATAGATTTTTATATGGATGGAAACATTGTGGAATTTGGAAATTGTTTAATCATGTAAAGTTGGCTGTTTAAAATCTGGACACATTGTGTGATCACCCCGGTTAAACAAAAACAGAATAATGAACATGTGGGTGTTGTGTTGGATACATGTCATGTGATGGGGGTGTTTTGTGGGTTTTCCTGGATATGGTGAGAAGAGGGTCTTCGGTTGTCTTGGTTGTGGGTTGGTGTAAATGATATGTTAATGACGGGCAGCGGGGTTGCGATAAGTGGTATTAAAGGGATAATGATGTACGGGTTTCTGTGCGGTTATGGTTATGGTGTTTGGCAGCGGGGCTGCAGGGATGGGTTGAATGTGAATGGACAATGGGTGGTGAATGATAAAAAGTGAAAGAGTTAATGAATGGTGGGTCTTGTTAATGGAACATGATTAATAATCAATGGGTTGGTTTGTTGATAAGAAGGACTTGGTTGTGTTGCTTGTGTTTTCCTAACTAGATTTGTGGATGGTAGGGATATGTTTTACGAATGATCGATGTGGTTGGTTGTGGATAGTTTCCCAGTAGTTAAGGAACTAAACAAACTAATTCTACTGAAACGTGAAAACCTAAATGGGGTTGGGTGGTTTTTGTATGCCTTCTCGTAGTAGCAGTGCCGAGGCACGTGCTCAGTTTCTCTGTTTAGAATCCATAGGTTGGGCTGTGTTGTTTGTATATATATGTATATATGTATCTTTGTGTTTTTATCTCACGCCACCCATGTTGAGAACATAGTTCTGAACACTCCTATTTCTTAGGAGAGGGTGTTTTTTCCTTAGTTACTAGCTCCTTCCTGCTCCTTCTTCCCTAGGTTGTGATGGATTGAGGCGACCTTACACCTAAGACTCTTCGGGTAGGATTCGATTGGGGTGGCTTTAGCCCATGACTCTTCGGCCTAGTTCTTCTGTTTCCCAATAATCGTTGGGATGAGGCCCAGGTATGTGAGGGCAAGATACGTGGTTGTGAGGCCCAGGTGTGTGCGGGCGGGATATGTGTTTGTGAGGCCCATGTGTGTGCGGGTGGGATACGTGGTTGTGAGGCCGAGGTGTGTTCATGCGGGATACGTGGTTGTGAGGCCTAGATGTGTGCATGCGAGATACTTAGTTATGAGGCCCACGTGTGTGCGGGCGGGATATGTGGTGGTGAGGCCCAGGTGTGTGCGGCCGAGGAGAGTGTGGCAGTGTCAGGAAGTTCGCCATTAGGATGTGAAGATAACTAAAGGGAAATGGTGTGACGTACCCAATACTCTTGTTCTTACTAGCTGTTGTGATTGTGTTTTTTGTGAGTGTGGCTGGTGAGGTTGGGTGGATATAATTCCTTGCTAGGATTCTTCTGTTGTTCTCACAGGAAATTAGGATGTATCCCCACTTGTGCACGAGAGATTTAGGATTCCCTACTGATTATACATGTATGCTCACCCTACGTTTACTTTCAGGTTTCCAGGAGGACTACCAGGACCGTGCGGGACCCTACTAGTCAGACAGTTGGAGTTGTTGCTGTTGATGTTCTCTTGTTTTCTTTTGGTATTGTACTTTGAGCTTTCTTGTACGTTTACCATGATATAAAATTATTTAAACATGTATGCGGGCTTGGTTTGGGTTTATTTATATACACTTGTTATTTTCATTTTTGGTGGTTGACTTTTCCTATTTTCCGATCCTAAATAAATAAAAAGGGTAATGCCTCCTATATTTGTGAAAACTCATACCCTTGGTGCTAGTCGCCACCTCGGGGCCTACTGGAGGCGGGACTCGGGGGGTTATTATCTCCCTTTCACCATTGCAAGCTCAGGAGGGTCATCTTTAGTGGGAGGGGGTCATGAAAAAATGGTATCAGAGCTGATAGTTGAGAGATAGGATTGAGTCTGGAGTTAGCATAGTGACGATTGCATGGGATGGTTGGGAAACATTGTTAGTTAATCTTGGTGCGTGACATAGGCCAGGGAAGACCGGCTAGGACACGTGATTTTAGGGCCCACCGTGATCCGATGCAAGGACTCTGAGCCTACCGAACGACCAAGTGATAATACATTGATTGCAGGGTAGAGACCCCAGGGAAGGTACATGCATCATCATGATTGTGTTTTACTTGATTTGGGTGTTATGGGAATGAATTTTAAATAATATGATAAAATAAAACCTTTAGTTTTCCATACTACTAGGTCTTAGGCGATCCTTGTTTACTATACAACTATGGAACCTGGACATCATCCCTGGGTGGCTCAGACGGACGAGGCCCAGAAAATTCAAGTGGTCGATCAGCTGAGGATTGACCGAGAGGAGGAAGATAGCCAGTGGCAGAAAACGTTCCATTCTTTCCAGTGGCGGACCCTCAAGAAGTACGAGTGTAGTACTTCGGATATGGAGATGGAGGGGTGTCTTGAGGAGCTAGGGATCCCTTTTACCTTGATTCGTGCCCTGAGGGAGTACTGGGTTCCCCTAGCAGTCAGTCAGCTGAGAGGTGTGGCGCGAAAGTGGTGGACACTCTACCTCGGAGAGAGGATAGAGGCAAAGGTTCCATGGGCTGACTTTGAGAAGGAATTCCGAGAGGAATTACATTATTCCATGATCAAGGCGGAGAAGCACCAGGAGATACTCTCCCTTCAGAAGGGGAGAATGTCAGTATGAGAGTTGTGGATCATGTTCAAGGATCTCATGTTCTTTACTCTGGATCTCTTTCCGGATGAGGTGTCTCGGGCGATATGTTTTGAGGAGGCGCTTCATCCTTCGCTTTTGTATGCTATCACCCCTTCACCCTTCCGACGTACTTGGCGGTATAGAATAAGGCAAAGGTTATAGAGAGGATGCACTCACTGGGAGGTTCATTCCAAGAGGGAAACCAGCCAGGCTCGTCAAAGGGGAAGGCAGTCAGCAGCAGGTCCCCTGCGAAGGGACCTTCTAGGTTCAGGCTAGTGGGGAGCAGGCCCCCGCAGTTCCATTTCAGATCTATGGGTCCTCGTCCCTTTTTCACGAGCCTATGAACGAATTGTTTTTCTTGTGGAGGTTTCGGGGACGTTCAGAGTCGGTGCCCGTCCCGAGCTCAGTATGGTGGAGGTGGGAAATTTCAGCGCCCACCTCAGCAGCACCAGTTGCCAGCGAGGCCCTTCCAGCAGCAGTAGGACCATGCTCCTCTGAGGGAAGACTTTGCGGGAGGAGACCGACCTCAGGGTGCTCCTAAGGGACCTCGACCAGGGCGTCGTCAGGGAGGTGGATGACATCAGAGAGGCAGAGGAGCTAGGTGTGGAAAGTTGCACGCAGCAGAGTTGACAGCTCAGGCAGGACTAGAGGTGGTGCGAGGTATGATTTTTTTGTTCAGCACTCATGTTTCTGCTTTGTTCAACTCGGGAGCTTTGCACTCCTTTGTTTCACCTGGTCTTGCACATTCATTGGGACTAGAAATAGATAGAATTTCCGTACCACTGGTGCTGAGTACACCAGTTAGAGGACAGACCAGCGTATCTTGTGTTTTTCGGGGATGTGGGCTGATGCTGGGACAACATCGATCTAGTGCGGACTTTCTTCTATTACAGATGCATCCATACGATTTCATCTTAGGCATCTACTATTTGTTTTCTATTAGTGTCGTTATCGACTGTTTCCGGAGAAGAGTCGTGTTCTCCGATGTGGACGGGCAGTGTGTAGCTTTTGTTGGCTAGAGGAGCTATCAAGTGGGAAGCTGGTGTGGGGAGCCTCTCCTTTCCTTGTTAGGTGGGATATCAATGGTTCCATCTGATATAGAGATGATGGATGTACCAGTGGTTTTTGGGGAGTTCCTCGATGTTTTTCATGAAGAGGTTATGACTCTACCCCCCGAAGTGTCGTTGAGTTCGGGATAAACTTACTGCCTAGTGCCCATCCGATTTCGATGGCCCCTTATCAGATGGGACCTTCGGAGTTGCGGGAGTTTCAGATTTAGATTGACGATCTGATGGATAAGGGTTTTGTTCGACCCAGAGTATCGCCATGGGGTGCTCTAGTTTTTCTCATGAAGAAGGCAGATGGTGGTCTCAGGCTATGTATAGACTACTGAAGGTTGAAACAGGTAACGGTCAAGAACTTCTATCCCCTCCTTAGGATAGATGATCTCTTTGACCAAATGAGGGGAGAATGTTTTTTTTCCAAGAATGATCTACGATCTGGATATCATTAGCTGAGGGTAAAAGATAGTTACATATCAAATATGGCTTTCAGGTGCAGGTATGGGTAGTTATAGTTTTTGGTGATGCCATTTGGTGTTACGATTGCACTGGATGTGTTCATGGGAATTATGAACATTGTTTTTCGGGAGATTCTGGACCAGTTCTTCATTGTGTTTATCGATGACATCCTTACCTACTCAAGGTCGGAGGAGGAGCACGTTGAGCATCTCAGGGCCGTCTTGGGAGTCCTTCGACATCACCAGCTTTACGGGAAATTGTCTAAGTGTAAGTTCTTGACACAAGAAGTACACTTCCTTGGGCACGTGGTGTCTCAGGATGGAGTTTCAGTGGACCCGTCGAAGGTGGAAGTTGTTGTTTCTTGGGCAGCACCAAAGAGCGTGGAAGAAGTTCGTATTTTCCTGGGGTTAGCAGGATACTATCAGAGGTTCTTTTTGGACTTCTCTCGATTTGATGCTCCATTGACAGCTTTGAAGAGGAAGAACCAGGTATTCCTATGGAGCGAGCAATGCCAGAAAGCTTCTGACTACCTGAAGGGGAAGATGGTCAGTGCTCCCGTACTCAGGTTCCCAGAGGAAGGGATGCTGTATGAGATGTTTTTTGATGCTTCTAGCCATGGTCTGGGGTGCGTGCTAATGCAGTAGAAGGGAGTGATCTGTTATGGGTCTAGGCAGTTACGCCCTCACAAGCGTAACAATGCCACCCATGACCTAGAGCTTGCAGCAGTATTGTTTACACTGAAGTTTTGGCGACATTACCTCTTTGGGGAGCGCTTTGTGGTCTTCTCAGATCACAAGAGCTTGCGTTATATCTTCACCCAGCATGATCTGAACATGCGGCAGTGGAGATGGGTCGAGTTTCTCCAAGACTATGACATTGAGATCTCTTAAACTGAAGGTAAGGGAAACGTTGTGGCTGATGCCCTGAGCAGTAAGTCGCATCATGAAGTAGTTCGGGAATCCACTGATGCTTGGAAGGCGATGACAGAGTTGGCTGCCCTACACATGGATGCCAGGGTAGAAGGTGTTAGAGGTTGTTTGTTGTAGATGACAGTACAGTCCTCCTTGTTGTAGCAGGTGGAAGATTCCCAGTGGTGGGACTCCGGGGTGGAAGTGATGTGGGATCGTGTCGATCAGGGGAACGCTCTAGAGGGATGGTCAGAGGATATCCGACATCAGATGCTTTTCCATGGAAAGTTGTTTGTCCCAAAGACAATGCATGAGGGAGTTCTCTGTGAGTTCTATACATCAGCCTTGGCAGTACATCCAGGAGTTTCAAAAATGTACCAAGGCCTGAGAGAACAGTTTTGGTGGCCCGGGGTGAAACAGGCAGTGGCAGAGTTTGTGGCTAAATGCCTAGTGTGTCAGCAAGTGAAGGCTGAACACTGTTTTCCTAGTGGTTTTTTGCATCCTTTAGATGTCCCCGAGTGGAAGTGTGATGACATATCAATGGACATCGTCATAGGACTACCTAGAGCTCAGGGTGGTTATGATGCTATCTGGGGAGTGGTGGAATGTATAACGAAATCGGTTCACTTCTTAGCAATTAAGGAGTCGGTCCCGGTGAGAACCTTGGCACAGAGGTACGTAGACGAGGTTGTGTAGTTGCATGGAGTCCCGAAAACTATCATCTCATATCGGGATACTCGATTTACCTCACAGGTCTGGAGGGGGTTACTGCATGCTTTTGGCTCCCAGCTATGCCTTAACACTACTTTCCACCCCCAGTCCGACACACAGATAGAGCGGACTATCCAGACGTTGGAGGACATGTTGCGAGCATGTGTTCTAGATTTCAGAGGATCATGGGTACAATACTTGCCTTTAGTATAGTTCACCAACAACAATATCTTCCATTATACTATTGGCATGGTACCATTTGAGGCTTTGTATGGATGGCCATGTCGTTCAGCCATTTTATGGGCAGAGGTTGGTGTGATAGGTGCTCTTGGGCTAGAGGTAGTGCAGAGAACCACAGAGAAAGTCTAGCTTGTATGTGAGAGGATGAAAGCAGCTTAGGACCGACCGAAGTCTTATGCTGATCGTCTAAGGATGCCCTTGGAGTTCGAGGTGGGAGATCATGTGTTCTTGAAGGTTTCCCCTCGACGGGGGCAGCAGAGGTTTGGGAAGGGGAGAAATCTCTCACTTAAGTTCATCGGACCTTTTGATGTGTTGAGGCGAGTTGGTGAGGTGGCATATCAGATATACCTACCACCTCATTTAGAGATGGTTAATGAATTCTTCCACGTCTCCCAGCTTCGTCGGTACTTACACGACGACTCCAACGTTATCAACTGGGGATTGTTATATATGGGAGATGAAGCGACCTTCGAGGAATGACTAGTCAGTATCGAGGATCCTAAAGAGAAGGTGCTCCGTGGACGAACCATTACGTTGGTTCATGTGTTGTGGAGGCATGGAGGCCTCGAGGAGAGCACTTGAGAGCGGGAGACCCAGATGCACGCTCAGTACCCGGAGTTTTTTTGACGTTTGTTTTTTCCATGTTCTTCTGAGCTTTGTGTTGATGTTGTACTATGTACCCTTGTTATATGGAATGATTGTCTTGTCAGTTGTGAGAACGTTTTGTTTCCTTGTTCCCTGGTAATTTGTAACATGTCCGGATTTGTGGGAAAGTGAAAAAAATGACCCTTAATCGAGACACATTAATGCGGATGCGATTGAACCTATGTGGGCAAGTCAGTTTCTCCTAAAGCGGATAATATCTCGACATAAGAGAAGGAATTTTCCAAACCCACAGGTTCGGGCAGTGTGTTGGTTGTGTGGTGTTGTGGGTAGTGCGAGTTGAAAAATCCTAATGTATGAAAGTGGGAAGACCCAATTCTTAATCGAGACGCATTAATGAGGATGTGATTAAACCCATGCAGGTGAGTCAGTGCCACCTAAAGCGGATAATATCTCGACATAGGAGAAGGAATTCCAAACACATATGATTAGGGTTGTGGGTTGGGTTCCTGTTATAACGAGAACCCTAAGAGGTATCTTGTTGGGTTTCCTCTGGGTTGGTTTTGAATTCTCAGGGACAAGAATGTATTAAGAGGTATGTGATGTAATGCCCTGGACCTCTCCAGCCCATTCCTTTGTCAAAAATAAGGTCATGAAGTGTTCTGGAGGGTAAAATGGACTTTTCCCACATTTTACAGAATTTTGAAACTACACGCCGTCTAGTTTGAGTACACGTCGTGTACCCCCTTTCTGGGTATACCCCGTGTTGGAGGTCGTGTCCTCACCGTGTGAAGTAAATCAGTACACGTCGTGTAGTGTAACTACACTCCCTGTACCACCTTTCCGGGTATACCCCGTGTTGAAGACCGTGTCCTTGCTGTGTGAAATAATGAGTACACGCCGTGTGTCTAAACTACACGCTGGGTACTCTTTCCCCGTGTATGCATTACCCTCAAACAGTGTGTTGACCAGTCAACGGCCGCGGAGCCGGGTTGGAAGCTGCTTGGAGACTGTGTAAAATAACCGAGTACCCGCCAAGTACCATAAATTACACGCCATGTACTTTTCCTTTTCTCGACTATAAAAGGAGGGGTCCCCTCCTCCTTTTCAATTCACTCCTCTCTTCCCCTTTCCTCTGAGCAGAGCTCTCCCTAGATTCTTGAAGTCTCTTTCTTCCATAACTTCTTCGTCCGAGCTCCAATTTACAATCCGTCAGCGGCCCCGGGATCATAACGACAAGGTGGAACATCCGAGCTTGGAGCCGTTATCTTTCCTTAGGACTTTACTTTCCTAAATCCACCTGAGGAGGTTTTTTTGGGACCCGACAGAAGTGACGGATGCCGACGAACGCCTTCTAAGGTTGATCCGGGGAGCGTTTCGATCGGAACCTATTGAGGTTGGGATCTTACCTTCGTCTCTCTAATTTTTGCATCATGTGGGGTGGGTATTCGCGTGTTGTCATGAGAAATAGTTGAACCATTAAATGAAGATAATAACTGGTTAAATAACGGGGTTAGGAAGTTTGAGATTGTTGTTACTTTATATCCTGTGATATTATGTTGTGAATTGAATGAGTTTATACCTACTAAAAATCACGATCGGTGGGGGCCTTTTATTACGCAATTAAATGTTTCCATCTCCTTATAGATTTTCTGATGGATGGAAACATTGTGGAATGTGGAAATTGATTAATCACGTAATGTTGGCTGTTTAAAATCTAGAACCCTTGTGTGATCACCCCGGTTAAAAAAATGGAATGATGAACATGTGGGTGTTGTATTGGATACGTGGCATGTGATGGGAGTGTTTTTTGGGTTGTCGTGGATAGGGTGAGAAGTGGGGTTGTGGTTGGCTTGGTTATGGGTTGGTGTAAATGCTATGTTGGTGATGGGTAGCGGGGCTGCGATAAGTGGTATTAAAGGGATAATGATGTACGGGTTTTGGTGCGGTTGTGGTTATGGTGTTTGGCAGCGGGGATGCAGGGATGGGTTGAATGTGAATGGACTATGGGTTGTGAATGATAAAAATTGAAAGAGTTAATGACTGGTGGGGCTTGGAAATGGAACGAGATTAATAATAAATGGGCTGGTTGGTTAATAAGAAGGATTTGGTTGTGTTGCTTGTGTTTTCCTAACTTGATTTGTTAATGGCAGAGATATGTTTTATGAATGATCGATGTGGTTAGTTGTGTATAGTTTCCCAGTAGTTATGGAACTAAATAAACTAATTCTGCTGAAATGTGAAAACCTAAATGGGGTTTGGGTTGTTTTTTTTATGCATGCTCGTAGTAGTAGTGTCGAGGCACGTTCTCAGTTTCTCTGTTTAGAAGCCATAGGTTGGGCTGTGTGGTTGGTATATATATATATATCTGTATCTTTGTGTTTTTATCGCACCCCACCCATGTTGAGCACGTAGTGTCAAACACACCCATTTCATGGGAGAGGGTGTTTTTTCATTAGTTACTATCTCCTTCCTACTCCTTCTCCCCTAGGCTGTGATGTCTTGAGGAGACCTTACTCCTAAGACTCTTCGGGTAGGTTTTGATTGGGGTGGCTTTAGCCCAAGTCTCTTCGGGTAGGTTCTACTGTTTCCCAAGAATCTTCGGGATGAGGCCTAGGTGTGTGCGGTCGGGATATGTGGTTGTGAGGCCCAGGTGTGTGTGGATGGGATACATGGTTGTGAGGCCCAGGTGTGTGGGGGAGGGATACATGGTTGTGAGGCTCTGGTGTCTGCGGGCGGGATAGGTGGTGGTGAGGCACAGGTGTGTGCGGGCGGGGAGAGTGTGGCAGCTTCAGGACATTCGCCGTTAGGAAGAGAAGCTAACTAATGGGATATGGTGTGGGGTACCCAATACTCTTGTTATTATATACTACTACCTGTTGTGATTGTGTTTTTTGTTAGTGTGGCTGGTGAGGTTGGGTGGAAAGAATTCCTTGTTAGGTTTATTCTGTTGTTCTCACGGGACATTAGGATGTCTCCCCACTTGTGCACAAGAGCTTTAGGTTTCCCTACTGAGTATACTTGTATGCTCACCCTACATTTACTTTCAGGTTTCCAGGATGACTGCTAGGGTCGTGCGGGACCCTACTAGTTGGACAGTTGGAGTTGTTGCAGTTTTTGTTCTCTTGTTTTCTTTTGGTATTGTACTTTGAGCATTCTTGTACCTGTACCTTGTTATGAAATTATTTAAACATGCATCTGGGCATGGTTTGGGTTTATTTATATACATTTGTTATTTTTCTTTTTGGTGGTTAACTTGTCCTATTTCCAGGTCCTAAATAAATAAAAAGGGTAATGCCTCCCATATTTTTGAAAACTCATACCCTTGGTGCTAGTCACCACCCCGGGGCCTACTGGAGATGGGAATCAGAGTTCATTATCTCCCTTTCACCATTACCATCTCAGGAGGGGCATCTTTGGTAGGAGGGGGTAGTGACACATATAAAAACCATACAATCAATTTTACACATTATTTCAGTGTTAACAATGTTTGTGGGACATCACATCCACCAACAATTCTTTTTTATAGTGGTACATCACACCCTCATTCCAATCATTGATGGTAGTCCCTCACCACCACATTACATCTAATCCAAACGATTATTATACCACATAATCCAATGATCATAACATCCAAAATTTACTAAAACTATATCAACACACAATAGAGAAACCAACCAATACCATAAGTAACTCTACATGTTCAAACATAATAAATAACCATTTTAATAAAATCCATTTCTATTGAAAATTCGCATTAACGACATCCATGTCTAATATCATTTTAAAACAATTAAAGTTTTTATGAAAAATAATTTCTCAAAACATTTCCAAAAGATCATCCATGATAATGATTTTAACATTATAATTTTAAAATATAATATTACTAACATTACAAAATAATAACCCATTTCCCCCCAAATTCACAAAACATTATGAAATGGGTGTCAAACTAGCGTTCCCAAAAAAAATCCATTTTAAAAAATATCCCTTAATTTTAAATTAAGTCCTCTAGTTCTATCAAAATAGATATGAGAGTGAATCCACCTAAATTAGGGTTTCAGTGAAATTCACCAACACACAAATGAACATCACACCATTGTGAATCCTCCACAAAATAAACCTACATACCTTTACCTAAAATAAAAAATTCCAACTATCATAAATTTAGGAACCAAATACACTATGTAAACCAGATACAATTCTATATCTTGAAAATAGATATGGAGAGATAGATAGATAGAAAGATATTAAGGAAAACATGTAATTAAATAACAGGGGAGAATCTCTTGGGGAGAATTTACTTTACCACACCATGAAAAAAAATTGAAATTCTAACAATATTAGTTGGAGAGCCTCCCTTACCCTTGATTATCTGAGATCCTAAGTGATGTTCTTATCAGTGAAGAAACAAATACTTTTCTGAAAATCCCATGTGCTCCTATTTCTAAAAACCCATCTATTAATGTCATGCATGGTTATACCACACTATTAGAAAAATCGTTTGATAACCGTGTGATTGGTAATGTCCCATGTGTTCCCTACACGGTTTCCTTAAACAATTAAACAAATATTTGATGACCATGATAAATACAGTGGACCCGAATTTCATGTTTTACATTTTCTAGTACTATGGGATTGTAAATATGTGCACCTCAACTATTTTTCCAACCCTTTTCCTCTTCCTCACAATGCAAGGTTACTGTGTTTGTTGAATGGTTTACATTATCCATTATCAAACATTGAACCCGTATAAATTCCACCAATCATTTCCAAAACGATTACAAACTCTCCAAAAAAACCCAACTACATTAAGAACTAATAATGTATAAATAAAGGTCACATACCTGAATCTATGGTCACTATAGTAACCCCTATAAATCCTTCTTTTACCGTAAATATAGTGAATGATTATTAATATTATCAAAATAAATTATAACCAAAAATATATTGACATTATTATATAATAAAATATAATCAGTTTAAAACATGGAATTTATTTTATGAAATTAAATTCATATAATATGAAGAATTCAATGAAATATAAAACTCCTACACATGTTTAAAATCAAGTTTTCAAAGAAATTTAATTTTTAAGAATTAGTTAATTTTATATTAAATTTATATCAACTAATAATCATTATATTAATTTAAATTTACAATTATCTTTATATAATATCTTTATTTTATTTATAAAAAATTTCAATAGTTGTTATTTTAATTTACTAAACTCGAAAAAAATTATCCATTTAAAAAAATTGATTTTTTTCCAAAAATAAACATACACTAATTGAAAATAGAAAGATCATTAAAACAAAACTATTTAAATTAAAAAAATCTAATGAAAAGTTATGATACATGAAAAAAAAATTAAAATCATAATGTGTATGTTAAATTAATTAATTTATGTTAAAGAAAGAATAGTTTTACAAAAACCAGTATTTTCCCCAATTAACTGAAAAACCGTATTCTATAAAAAAAAATTCAAAACAAATCTGACATGGTTATTTATAAAATGAAATTAATTTTATGATATTCAAATTATATAATTTTGAAATTAAACTTTTAAATTTCAAAAATATATGAAAATA
The DNA here is from genome assembly GCA_963277665.1 of Viscum album. Taxonomy (NCBI): domain Eukaryota; kingdom Viridiplantae; phylum Streptophyta; class Magnoliopsida; order Santalales; family Viscaceae; genus Viscum; species Viscum album. The sequence continues at coordinate 384,666,785 of OY728148.1, read as the reverse complement.
TTGTACACATAATTATTTATTTTTATTTAAAAATGACATATTATTATTTATAATGAATATAAATATGTAATTCATGTTAATAAAAATGAAAATGATTTATTCTATCATTAAATGGTTTATTACATTCTTCCTCTCATTTGGAATGTCATTTTTAATAAAAAAATTTATTTATTAAACAAGGGGATAAACAAACCCTCATAGACTTTTTGTATTCACATGTGGCTCCAACAACCATATTGTTTCGATATAAAACCATAAATCTCTATATCATCTTATTTTGAAATATTTTAGTCACTTGTATATAATTATAATAGGTTATTACTCCTATGAAATATACTATTTATATTTTACTAATTTAGGATTAAAAAATAGATGAATCTGGAACATAATTACTTAACATTGAAACATGAAATATATTATGGACATGGGATAAAATCAGCGGAAAAGACACTCAGTAAGAAACTAATCCAAATTTATGAATGGTTTTATAATTTTTAAATAATTTATAAGATTAAATCCATGTTTCAAGAATAGAAATAATACTTTTTCAATGATTTAATTTTGGAAAACTTCTATTGTCTACCTCAAAAAAAGATATTTCCTTTGATTTTAGGCATATGTTTTATTATTCTCAAGTTACTTATTCATATGTTACTTTCTTTACTTCACCTTATATTCTATTTCTTCAACAAAATCTTGTTCTATCAACTTCGTTTCAATAAAATAAAAACCAAAATATAGTATCTAACACACATATCCATATAATGTCTCAAAGTGGTTATATATATATATATTTAATTAAAACTATTATTATAAGAAAACATATTCAAAGTATGATAATGATACCAATATCCACTCTAATAAATTTTAAAAAAAAGAACCCGTTTTTTTTGTCATAATAATCTACTCAGACTATCCTATGTTTTGCGGAAGAAATGACATACTGAAATTTAATTCAGTACCCAATGAATTCTGATGTTATTTATAAAAATTATATGTAAATATGGGATCATTAACAGAGAAAATTGATAGAGAATCATAAGGAATGTTGACTATCCTTGTGAGATATATCCCAGAAATCTAATCCAAATTCATCGTATCTTGAATGAGAAGGATATGGGAAGATTTTTTTAATCTACTATAAATAACCTAGAGTGCATTGTTACATTGATAAGGATTTGGAAATCCCACGATGAAATCAACTGAAATAATTTCGCATATCTACTCCATCACATGAAAAAAGAAAGCATTAACCACATTAATTATGATTCAAATTTAACATTCTAATATGTAAAAAAAATTATATTAAATTTGGAAAATTATTATTTCATAAAATACCAACAATAATAGTCTTAAAGGTCTCAGTACCACATTTTATTACCTGGATGAATGGAAAATAGAGTACTATGTTTTTTCCTCAATAACTATCTCTCCAATAAGAAATAATATGGAAAAATAATCATTTTCCATATATTATATCTTTTAAATTATCATTATTAGATAAAAAACACAACCTTATTAATGGATTCTTCCTTTATCAACGAAACTTGATCCTCCTTGTAATTTTTATTAAATATATCTATCATTTTTAACAGCACTAAATCAAACAAAAAGTGGATTGTTCATAATCCAAATCATCTAGTGTTAAAATCATAAAATCATTAAAAAAGGGTTGTGTTCAAAACATTACATGGTTAATGATGTATTATTTTAACAACTCATATGTTCATATACATTTTTTGTTTCTACAAAATTTGAATGAAAAATGAAATCATAATACATAATAAATTATAGTCATATTCACATTAAAATGTTTAATTATAATAGGGTGAATAAATAAATAAAAATTTTATGCTTAATATATATTTAATACATTGTTCTATAAAAATAATTCCACGAATTTTCCCCCCCAAAATAATGATAACCACAAATTCAGGATTTTTTATGCAATTTTACTCATGAGGTTTTATTCTCTATGAAGCATAAAAAATTACTTGGTCATACTTCACTCAGACACAACCATTTTATCTTCAATAAATAATCTATAAATATAAAAAATTCACCATTTATAGAGGGAAGGACCAAAACTAGTGTGTTATCGAATATTATTGTTATTTCCCAAAAACAGAAATCACATTTATACGACCAAATATGTTTAAATACTCATTGAGTCGGGTTAATCAGAATGAAATATAATTGTGTAGAGATTTCAGAAAAATTACATATTAACAATAAAATACTAGATAAATAATAATTTTAATGCAATTAGTATGTATTTTCCATTAATATGCTAATTTATTATTCCAAGGGTTAACAATAACTCCACATTTAGATATAATGTATCAATGGAAAGATATTATTTTCATTAAAAATGAAACATAATTAATATACCATATAGTTTATCTTATTCATCGGGTTTGAAAAAATTCCACTGGTCAATTTCATGATCCACATGAATTTTATAATATTCCAATATATCATATAAAAAAATAGCCACAAAATTATCTAAATAGAAAGGGAACAAACAAATTTTATTATCCATAAATATAGATATTGGATTAGATAACCAATATGTAATAACAATATAATCATATTTCTATGATTCTAAAATAGAACTCTTTATTTGAAATATCATCCACAATAAACATCAACTAATAGTGTTGATACCACAAAAAACCATTGAAAATTACCAATATCTATGGATATAATCAACAAAATCATCGATAAGAGGAAAATGACTGTTTTCCGTAGTAACTATGTGTTTCAAATATATATAATCCATGAAAATAATCTTTGATCCACATTTATTTTTAATAAGAAATATAGATTCATCCCATTGTGATGATCTACAACGAATGAAAATATTATGATGATGTTTTTTGAATTTATTTTTTAATTCCATAAGATATACAAGATCAATTATTTAAAGTAGATTAGAAATAAATCAATCATTATGAAATAAATAAATAGTAAGATCAAAATAGTTATTCAAGATATAAATAGCTAAATAATTCCAAAAAACATGGATGTATTCATTCCATATTGTAACATATATAATTCAAAAATATTCATTATTTTATTTAAAATATGAGATAGGTATCATTCACTACAATCCCTAATCAAATTTTAATCAAGTTTTTATTTTTTTTCAGATGTCTGAAATTTTTTAATAAACAAATATTGGCTCTAAATTAAAAATTTAAATAATAAACCAAATGAAAATCCGTTCCAAGAATAACACTAAAATATAATAAGGGTCGATGAACTAGATTTACAAGAATGTTTTTCCGACTAATAATAATAGAAATGTATATATAAATCATTGTTTCATAGATATTTCTACTGTGATTTTTCACCAATAGTTATATATTAAATTAATTAATTGATATTTATATTATTCATGAATATTTATCATGAATAGTGGTATTGATTGATCAAGAGTCAATAATTGTATTGATGTTACTTGAAAAAACCCTTAACATATTCCCCCATCTTATTACAATTAGAAATTCTTATCAATGGATTTTATTTTCTTGTCTAATAATTACCCATAAAATCTCGAGACATATGAAAAAACATACCACATATGAATAAATTCCTAGTAATTATATGATTTTCTACTTGGTTATTTTACCCACACTTATAACCACATGGGAACAATGGTTTCTTTCTTCCAAAATTCATTGATTCAGTCCTCCCACTTTCATACCTCATAGATAATGATTTATGTTTTTTATTGTTGAATAACTTATCATCAAAAAACACCATTGTAATATTCTACTCACACTAAAAACCTTTATCATGGTTTTATAGTTAATATAATGACAATTCCATTCAATATCATGTCTTTAATACTGACTAAAATATATTAATTTTAACATCATTATTTGGATGTAATTTTTGAATGTATCATTCAAATTTTGTGTTGTTTTATTTGGATGGGCCACCAAATCTTTTCCATTTTTCCTCAATTGCATTATTTTTCTTCCTTATATTAATATCCATATGACAATATTTATCAGCAATTTTTTTAAATTAATCCCATTTGAAGGAAAAAATATTCACTCATTCTATAATATTATTAAACCGTTACCACTAATAGTTATATTTTCCATCAAAATATTAAATTTAAAATATCTCCAATTGATCATATGAATTCCCCTTACATTGAATATTTTTTTTAGTTCTTCAATACACCCTTTATCTACCACAAGGTCAGAATATCTATTAATTTCATGAGTATTTATTGGCAAAAAAATAATTCACTGTCATCATATTCCTGTATGGTAGATTTAGTTACTCTAAAGAATAAAAACCAACAACATTTATATCTTATATTAACTAATCCATCAATACAAAAATAATAACAGTTCCCTTTCCAACCAATCCTAATTACTAAATTATAAGGATATGATCACCTTGGTTTAATATTAAATTTACTACCATGTTTTATATGAAAAAAAATATTGTGAACATGCATAACACCTATATTTATCTAAACCTTCTCTCCAATACCAAAAATTAGGACTCAAACATAAACATTATATATTCTAGTGTATCTGAACTTGATTTAAATTTATTTCCCACCGATTATTTTGATTTATAGTTTTTGATTATTTGGATAAAACTATTTATGAAAATAATATTCTATTAAAAATGGAACATTTTTTTAGTATTCATTTTTACTATATTACAATAAATTGAAAATAAAACACGTTCTTTTTCCATAAAAATTAATCATGACATTCAAATTTAATTATTTCAAATTCACTATCAACCATAAACCCTTTTAAAATCACTATATAATATGGTATGATAAAAATGAATATAAAAATGGGCATAAAAATATGATAGATACTAGAATGCCCATGATTACTGTGATTTCAATTTCAAAGTTATATTTAACCAAAAAATAAATATTTTCATACAAAATATGTCACTTCTTCTACCCACATATTTCCATAAAACATTTCATAGGAAAAAATAATGGAAAAAATAGAACTCATTACAATTTTTTTGAAACATGAATAAATATTGATAAATATTTCACAATATATTACTTTTCACCTATAAAAATTTGTAAAAAATTATTTTTAAAAAAATAATTGCACAAGATTTTAGGAATAATATTCTTACCATAAGACCAATATAAATTAAAATATATATACTTATCATGGGACTCTATTTTCTATACCACTCCAATAATTGGAATAAACATACGGTCAAAATCTATACCTAATGAATTTGATGGATATAATGGTCCCACCAATACATAGAATAAAATGTAAACACCCATCCTTGGTTTAACATAGAACCACTATTCCCTAGTTTATAACAAAACCAACCATTATCTATAATAATTTTCAATAACCATAACATAATTATAAGTCACAAAATATTTCAATTTTCAACATTACACTAAAATAATATTCATTGTACCAATAAGAAAAAACATCCATATATTAAAATAACCTCTCCAATGGAAAAACTAATTTTTAATTCCAAAATAAATGTAAAATTTTAAATAAAGCATTTATTCCTTCAAAACATGAATGAATCTATAGGAATAAAAACATCAATAATTGTTACAATGGAAGAAACAATTTTTTTTATATATATGATAAAATAGAACATTCTTTTTTCATAATATGAAGAAACTAAAGCATTCCATAAACATAATAATTTTTTAAAACCATTAAATTAAAATCAATCATTTTTAAAACCTTCATGTCCATATAAGTATATTAATATTTTTTTAAAAATCATGGCCATTGAAGAAAATGAACTGTCCGGGAATCATTAAAAGATAATTTTTAAAATAATTTTTTTTATTGAGTTCGGTATACCAGTTACAATATTTATCATATATAACAAAATTAAAAAATTAAATTATTAGGAACCTTTTTCTTATTTATTATTAATTTTATTTTTTCTATTAATGTCGTATACATAATTAGATAATCATTTATATTCACATTTGATGATTTGAATTTATTCAGTAATGTGTTAAAAATTAATTTAGTAGGTTAATTGTGGTAAAAAATCATCATTCTGTCATTTATTGAATAATAATAATGAAATAATTCTAATTCAAAATAATTATGTAATCGTTGTTATGAAAAAGTATCTACATTACTATAATTGAGACATTAAGTCGTATATGGGAATGCGTAACAATTCATTTTTTGGAATTCATTATTGAAACAATGTAATTATTATATAATCATTCTATAGTTACAATAAAATAAAAGATACGATATTATTAATTTAAATATTTTTATAAATATAATCAATACTACTTGGCTCTGAGAAAATGAAAATATCATACAACAACATTTATCACATACCCTATAAAGTAAAATATAATAATTTATTAGTGATATAATATTTCTATGAGTATTTTAGTGATAATAATATCACATACATACTTTATATACATCATTATAATAAACCATAAGTGGAATTGATGGAAAACAAATTAGAGCAGTACATTGGGAGGTAATCTGATGAACACACGAATGATAGTTTAATTTATCACTTGATAGAATAAGTGATTGATTGGGTATATGAGAATAAAATATTAAAATATCTATATATTATTTATTTATTTATTTATTTTTATAATGTTTGATGAATATTTTATGGAGTAAAAAGAATAATAGAAATGAAAAAACAAGATCATTAATGATACTTCATTAATAAAAAGGGGAATATGGTTTTCCCCAAATATTTCGTTGGGTTTTATAATAAAAAAACAATAGCATATAAAAAGTGGATAAGGATATAAATAAATTATTTGGTTAGATTTTTTATGAACTAAAATTAATTTTATGTTTCAATAAAAGTAGAGATTGTGTGGGCTTTTATATGTTGGGGAGATGATTCAATTTGAATTATTGAAAATAAAAAACCTGATATCCATGTTTTTGAAATGAAAAATCACCAAAATAGACTATAATTGAGAATGAAATGAGTTATGGATGAAATGAAGAAATAATATAGAATATATATATTATTTAGTTCATTTTCATAGTTAATATATTAGTTAAACCCCTTTAAAATCTATTTGTACCATAAATGTGATATTATATTTTTAATGTTGTCCCTGTAAATTACGACCAAAAATTATGCTGGAATTTATATATAATAAAAAATTTTCTAATTGAAAATATTAAACCCATTACAGTAAATTTAATTCTTAGAATTGGTATAATTTATTTAAAAATTAAACCCTTAGAATATATGGAAAAGTGGTTGTTGATGAATTGTATTTTTCAAGCATATGATGATATTTTATTTAATCATGGACTAGTAATTTGTAATGACACATATTTTCAAAAATATATGTAAATTCTTTTAGCTAAATTATATTTAAATATACCTTATAATGTTACCCAATGAACTCATGGAGGTCAATAGGGTCCCCAACGCATGTTCAGAGTTTGAAACCTCAAAATTTTGTGAATGAATTAGGCCTCATTGTTAATAGAAACTATGTTGCCCGTCCCACACAGTGACTAAAAATTGTGTGTCAATATATATAGGAGTATCAATAGGTTGATTATTTTTATGATACTATAAAACACCAGGTTCATTCTTATGCGAAACACCACAATCTTTTGGTAGTGTTTTTCAAGGATTTTTTCCATGTCTGGGGAAACTATTTGCCTTACCTATGTGGGTTATTTTTTTTATGTTGAGGAATGAGAAATATTTGGAAGACCAGGGGACAATCAATTCTGCACCTATATTGTGTATGAAACTACTATTTTCATTATTTTATCATAAAACACTATTTGTTATGTATTCCCTTTTCAAGCAGTTATTTGGGTTTCATCCGGACGTGAGTACACACCTCCTTCAAAACAAGTATTAAAATATATATCATGTCTATTTTCTGAATCATGATCAATCGATATCACCTGATGCCTTTAATAAGAATTCACTTTATTACACTTAACTTCAATCTATGTTTATCATTACATCTATCTGGCTATTTAGTCCCAATCCCAATTCCCCAATTTTCAATAAATTATACTGTTTTGTTGATTTCATATGACATACATCAACACGAAGGCCTACATCATATGAGGAGTCAACAAAATTACTATGGTATGTGGAGTCATAATTTTCCCCAATTTTTTTTTGTGTTTTAGAATAATTTCCAATGTGCCACAAACCATCCTTTTCTTCTAGTCACTATTTAAATGACTTAATAATTTTAAATTTATCTACTGACAATTTTATACAGATGATGAACCATAATTAGTTTGATAGAGGATTTTTAATCACTTCTGGACACCCCATGTGTGTTCCAACTACATTTCCCCATATTTAATAATTGATAAATTTCAAAAAATAGATTCAATGAATTATAATAAGTTTGTAAATGTCATTTTCCACAATTATATAATTATTTAATTAATATTTGGAACCTCCTAAGTGTGTGTCCCTATATATAATTGGAATTTCCCATGTTGGTAATCGTCCTTTTGATAAGGGAGTCCCCTATTTGCCTCTGCAAGCCGTATATATTTATTTTCAATGTTTTTTTAATGGAATGAAATGTATTTAAATTTATGGGATGGTATTTAACAAACTTACATTATCAAAAAAAAATGTATTTAATGGAATGATTTTAAATGGATGGTATGACCACATAATTTTATGCATTATTAAATTCACATTAATAATTATAATGCCTTCAATATGACTATACATGAATATTGAGATACATGAGGTATAATTCGTTATTTATAATGTTATAAATATTTTTATTCCTTGATATTGGGTGAGTTTGATTGTAGGGGTTCTTTTGGGAATGATAGTTTCCTGCTCCCTTGCATCAGGTGTTGAGCGTGTTGTATCACACCACTGACATTGTTTGGGTGATAGACATGGCACACTATATACCTTGTTTCATGTGTTGAGATAATGGAACTCTCTATATATCGAGTAAAGAGAATGAAATAACCAACTTATCATGGTACGTAGGGAATGCACCCTTATGCATGAGTATATTGGTTGTCTTTGATTGGTCATGAATGTATTAGATACACCCCGATCAAGCTGTCACCTTGTCTTTTTTGTATTTGGACACTCATGTCAACACATACATGGTTCATATAGGTGGATGAAATATATAACATATATATATATATATTACAACAATGTATATAGTTACTTGTCAGAAATTCCTCACAGCCATGAGCCGATGTAGGTAGTGCTGATGAGTGTCTTCTAGAATGTTGAGTGGGTTGTTATTTATTTATTTATCATTATTTATTTATTTATTTTTACCTAAACTCTATTTATATATGATCAGTTATTGGATTACGTTTAGTCACCATTATTGGTGCTTCACTATGATTGAATCTCACACCTTACTTGAGATGTCTTTGGTACTCAAGAATATTACATTTATACTAGTACAGATATGGTAAAGCACAATGCATCTATGTTTTCATAGGATTTACATTTAGATGAAGCATATGAGAAGAGGACCATTGAAATTATTAAGATTCTAGGGGAGAATACTTTTTTATTAATTTATTTTTTGTATTTAAAGATTTTTTATACATATACCAAGTTCCCATTTCGTATATCTTCATTCTATGCATCTATGTACATAAAATTTCCTTGTGTATTTTTATTATTACATAGTAATTTCAGTATTTATTTTTCCACTTCTTAATTATCCTGTATTTTGATATATAATTTTTTTGTATTTTTTTGGTTATTTAAAATTTGATACTCTAATAATATCTAATAGTATCCACATTGTACCACCTTAAGAGTATTACTGCTAGTCTGCAACCTTTGTCATATGGCGAGGCACACTTAATACCATTTGACCCACAAGCTCAAGGCATGTGTTATGTAGATCCCAGGATGAATAGTTACAAATTGCTATCATAGAATAATGTTCCCATTTTATTAATAATTTTTATTAAATAGGATAAATGTCCTAAATTAGTTCAGAAATTAAACTATTCCTTGACAAAGCTAATCTTGTATAGTGTAAACCGAACATTCATGGGATGTGTAATTTTAGTTATATATTATGCCATTTATAGTTGATAAAACTCCACTATTGGATGATTGACATATGTTATGTTTCTATTGATAATTGTATTATTTAATGGATCATTTATTTTAACTAGGCAAAGAGAAATTAGGTCTATTCATTACATGAATATTTATAATAATAATATGACTAACATTCCACAAATTTTGAAACCCACAAATTTCGTCAACATTAATTTAGATGATGCATATTGGTTTATCATTGATTATATATATAAATGTGATGGCATGAATGAATGTATTGGATCATCGTAATTGGACCAAAATTTTTCTACCATAACCTAATAATATTTTCCTTCATAGGTTAAAAAAGAATCTTTAAGAATCCAATTATTTCACATTGATTAATCGACCATTGGTCACAAATTATGCATCATTATATAGTCCAGGTTAACTTGATTCCATATTTTAGTTCATAATTAGTATGGGACCATATGGATTGGAAATGGTGATCTTTCTAATTCAGTAATTTAAATAGATTTAAATATTTTAATGATAAAAAATTTAAATTAAATCTGAATTTTAATGTACTGACAACCATATTATACATGTAAAAGAAATAATTATACCCCATATTAGATATATTAGTAGTATTGGGGTGTATCTTATGTTATTAGGTCCTGTTATAGTCTCTTTAATTTCATATAATTGGATTTTATAGTAGGAAGAGTGTCATGATCATTTCTATATGATGATTGTGTACCTATCATAGTTTTGAATGTATGGTCTTTTTAACTATTTAGAACAATTATGATGAAATTTGTCTAAAAAATAGTATCATTTAACCATAATTTCCTTCTATCATATACCAAAAATGTGGTGAAACCAATTCCAGAGTGGTGGCAGGCCTTGAGTCACCATTTACCCCTCATGTTTTCCAACCTATGGAAACTCATCATGTTCTTGATGTGGTAACTAAACCTCATTCCACAGGGGATTTTTATGTATGTTTCTAAATAGTAATGGATTTGTTCAACCTGCATTAAATTTTTAAGATTTTACATATTAGTTCAAACATGCATATCATCCCATATTTTTGATGGACGACAAACCATACATCACTAAGTCATTATTAATGTTATTATCTCTATATTTGAGAATTTGTAGACACCTCAAAAGGTGAGTGTCATCTATCGTTGTATATGATAAAAAATTATTTCACATGATGGTCTGATGTTATAACCATGTCGTATAGACATAGAGATATTGTTTGGGTATATTTAAAAACTATTTTAAAAGACTATTTATTTCCCTCGACACTAAACAATTATAGAGCTATAGAATCCATGAACATATAGTAAATAGGACTATTTGATATAATATACCTTTCACATATTACATAGCTATAGCGGTTTGATCATTATCTAGAAGGTGATGAAATTATTACTAACATGATAGTCGATAATGGGTTGGTATACACCATCTGATCAATTGTCAGTGTATTCAGGATGAAATAATTAACAATACCTTAATTATAGAGTAGAATTTTTTTTTAATTTAATGGTGTAAGATATGAATGTTCATCACCTAAATCTATTGGTGATTCTTTCTCTCAGTGATGGAAATGTTTTGAGGATACATTTGAATGTAGTAGAAATTATGATATACATGGTGAAATCATTATAATATGTCACTGGTGTGGGAATCTAGGACACTTGAATCCCTAGTGCTTATGAGATCCAGTGTATTGTGGGTTGTGGGTGGATGGGGAAAATCCCGCGCATCTTGATGAAATTTAAACCACATCATAAAGAGAATTGGTATAATACTACCTCATTTTCTTGAGTGGGGACACCAAGATCACATCTATAAGGAATCAAGTGTATGAACTAGGTTCATATTCTGGAGGTACGAGTTTCTTCATCTCCATTTTCCTTATTTGTTTTTGAGAAAATAAAGAAATTGGGGAAAATACCAAATTTTGTCGGTACGCACCATGTACTTTTACACACATCGTGTACTTTGGCCATGTGTGACGAATACACTGGGCGTGTATCCCTGTCGAAGATGAAAGTTGTAAAAACTGACTACATTCCATGTAGTGGATATTTACGCGCCATATAGTCTGTCGGGAGGTGAATATTATGGCGGTGGATGCATCCGCCTATGGAATAGAAGTACATTCCGTGTAATCATGAAAACATGCCATTTACTCATGTCAGAAAATGAATAGTGCGGCACTGAAGAGTAGCTTCCGGTGGAACAGTTAAAAAAATGAAAAGTACAGGCCGTGTATTTGAGAGTACACGCAGTGTAGTTTTTTTTCTATTAAAAGGGGAGTATCCTCCTCTATTCATAGAGGATGCTTAGAATTCCATAAGAGATCAGGAGGATGGATAGAGCATTAGAGATCTCATGACCGCGCACCAGGAATCTATTTATGCTTCCTCCGATCACGTTGGGACCGTACAGGCAAGCTCTCCCTTCTCCATGAGTTGTTTTTACCAATTATTCCACTAAGGGAAGTTATTTATGTTTTAATGGGAATTATTTTATCTCAGATCCACGTCATTCTTGGACGATTTGAGAGGAATTGTTCACGTATACATATCAAGGGAGTTCAAGGTAGGTGGTTTGAGGTTTATATCCAAATTTGGTGTTGAAATTGTGTATCGTTGTGCTCCAAACCCATGATTGGGGTGTCGTGTGGCTGAGGCCATGGATTTTATAAATACCTATTATTTTATAGGTAATTGAATGTATTTATAAACTGCTGTTTTGGATCACTGCATGGATCCAGGACCTCCCGGTGGGTGCGTTCCTCTATTTAGCCGTTTGGCAAGTATACCTGAGTTTATTCCATGATTATGATGTGAATTGAATTTCCTTGAGAGAAATTGTGTGAAATTGGTTATTTATGATTTCCGATCGGCCCGGTTACTTTCTCCTGAGGGCAGTGTTCTTTTTAGCATGAGGGTATTGTTTGTTTAGCCTGAGGTCAAGGTACTACTTAGTGTACGGGAAATGATCTATTTTGCATGAGGGAAAATCTTCTTATGCATGTGGTAAGTGATTTATGTGCCTGAGGGAAATATCTCATATGCTTGAGGGAATTATTTGATATCCTGAGTGTAAGCCTAAGGGCATGGTTTTATTATATTAGCCTGAGAGCAAGGTTCAGATTGGCTTGAGGAATTGGTTTTGATGATCACAAATTGTTATTAAATTTAATGGTTAAAATGGATATCAAAATGGTTATAAAACTGGTAGTTATAGTTCCTTTTGAGTACCTACTTGTTTACTGCATTTACTTATGCACACTGATGTTTCATATTTTTTACTGAAAGTTGAGCACGGGCATTGGTGGGTGCCTACTCGGATTTATTTCTCACACCATGTTTGGGTCATGTCTTCAGCCCAAAAAGACTATATTTCTTCAGGTGTCGATAGGGGAAAGGGTCCCTATACAGGAACATGATTGTAGAAGGTGAGTAGGAGCGAATGGGACCAAGCTTTAGCTTGCGATGCCCGTACATTTTGTTTACACTTCTTTTCTTTTCTGGATGTACCTTGTATTTCATTTTCATTGTATTGCAGTGTAAACTGTTTTTCCTGAATTCATAGAAATAGAGACATCCTGCATCATTATATCTATAAATGTTGGATATCTTTTACTGTAGTTGTTCAATTTTAGTTCATATTGTATACTACTTCCGCTGTTGTATGTAATTTAACCTTTCCACTACGCTACACTTTTAAATTTGGGGGCATAGATTCCACACTATCAGACTTGGGCCCTTGCTGCTAGTCAGCAGGCTCTGGCATTTGGGGAAATGCTCCTGAGGTCATCTGACAAACTGGTTTCAGGGCACCCGTTGAGTGGCACATAGATCTGGGACATTACAAAGTGGTATAAAAGGGGTTCTTTTCTTTGACAGGAAGTCTGAAGGCTTAGTAAGGGATAGGACGGACATGGTTGTTGTTAATAAATTGTGTCTGGGAGTAGATAACCCTTGTACATGGAAAAACCATCCAACCTCATTTATTGAAATTGTTCTGATTATACAATTTTATAGCTGACTGGATTTTCACCATTGGGTGACGCACTTGTAATTGTGTTGTTTATATGTTATACATGGGTTCAATTTTGTAGCATCCCAATGAGATGATGGTTTTCCATCTCATGCATCATTTAGGCACATTCCAGAATCACATGACATGTATTCCTTCCATGCCATTCAGGTGCATTAAAAATTTCATGATGTTGTGATAGTTTTTGTGCTATAAAAGAATGTTGTTTTGATAGATGATTTGATAAATACCCGCTATTTGATAGGGTATTGTTGTGTGATATTTCAGATAGAATGGAAAACAAACATTGGTTTTTTGGGAGTATGGGCCCTCAATATCTGGAATTTTGTGGATCATTAACGTGTTTTCTTTAGGATATCATGTATAAGATTCCAAGCATTGATTCATGGGTATTATTTGCCCTGAGGGATCGGGATTTGGCACGTAGGTTTTGGTTGCAGTGTTATTCTGGACCCAAAAGTAGTTTCTGATATTTACTATCCAGAAATCCCAGGATACACGCCGTGTAGTTCATTGGACACACGCCATGTGTTCTTCTATTCGGGAAGAAATGAAAACTTTTTATGTACACGTCATGTACCCTCAGTACACATCATGTAGTATCTTTCTATGCCATAGACTATGTGGGTGGGGACATGGGGTAGTGAATGACTTGGGGGAAATACACCGTGTACCAGTTTTACACACCGTATAGTTTTGATACGGTGTCCGCCCATGTAACTAACAACATGCTCGAAAGAAACCTTAAGATATACACGCTGTGTCTACGTTGAACACTCCGTGTAGTCAGACTCGTGTACTCGGCCATGTCACCAACAACATGGGTTGGTGTTATCTTTTTTGGTACATGTTGTGTCGGCCTGTAATACTCCGTGTAGTGTCATCCATGTAGTCGGCCATGTAGACAACAACACGGGTCGGTTTGGGGCCTCTTTAAACACGTTGTGTGCTTGTATGACACATAGTGTGGTCTTGTTTTTTGAGAGCCTTGTGTCCTAGCTGTATTGAAGGACCCAGTCATGATATGAGGATTCTATTACACGTCGTGTAGTTCGAGGATATGCCGTTTGTTTTGGGTGTTACACGACCAGTTATAGCTGGAGTACACGTCCTTGTGAATGGCTTTCAAGAACACGCCGTGTAGTTTTTATACACGCCATGTAGTCATGTTTTGTAATTCATGAATTCTTTCATTCTCCAATTCCCTTCTTGGTCTCCTTGTTTTGTGTCTTCGTTAATCTTGATGTAATGCGTGTGTTTGACCTTATAGAGTCATGCCACTTAGACGACCACTGGTTGATCACCAAGAAAGTGGAAAAAATTATAATCTTGAGATTATAGGCCATGGGAAACCAGTTGATCCTATGGCAGTTCCAGAATACGGTGCCGGTTGTTATACCTGACGTAGGCACAGAGGCACAGTTCTGTGAAGGATTCATGCAGTTTGTGCAGACCTTTCAGTGAGAACCACTGGCCACCATATCTATGGAATAGTTGACACATATCTTCTAGCAGAAGCATCCGCCTAATTTTTCAATGGATGGCAGACCATAGGCTGTGGAGTCATGGATGGATTCAATGCAGTCGATTTTTTATCATCTTGAGACGCCTCCAGGTAGGAGGGTCAAGCTCGCGACTTATATGTTGTGTGCTTCCACCAAGGGGAGGTGGGATGTTACCACGCAGACTGAGCATCACCGAGAAATGGCGTGGAAATATTTTTAGGAAGCCTTCTATGACTTCTTCTTCCCGGAGATGCTGAGGGTAGATAGAGCTCAATAGATCATGAATCTGTAATAGGGATCCATGTGAGTAATAGATTATTCAGCTCTCAATACAGAGATACACCACTTTTCAACTATTCTAGTGGGTGATGAGATGTTGAGGGATATACTCTTTGAAGATGGTCTTCGATATGAAATCCAAGCACAGGTGAATGTTTTTAGGTTTCCTACCATGCATGATATTGTGGACCAAGCACTGATTAAAGAG
Source organism: Viscum album (assembly GCA_963277665.1). Lineage (NCBI taxonomy): Eukaryota > Viridiplantae > Streptophyta > Magnoliopsida > Santalales > Viscaceae > Viscum > Viscum album. The sequence goes on along the minus strand of OY728148.1, from coordinate 384,650,675 downwards.
TCGAACCTAAGGGAATCTTTTGGTGTGGGCCAGGAAGGTTGGAAACCAATATCTGGGACTATGACTACTGGTAAGAGGAAGTGGCAGATAGACTTCTCTCACGGTGGAAGTACGATCCAGAAGACTACTTCAGGTGGCCCGGTTATTTGATTCATGTGCGGTAGAGAGGGGAACAAATGACCTCAGTGTCCCCGAGACCTAGTGGGTTGCCGATATTGTGGAAATATGGGTCATCTGCAGTGCTTTTGCAGGGCATTTCTTCCAGTGGATAGGGAGATGGTTTTTTTGTAGCCTCCGCGTTAGGGAGCATGAAAATCAGCTTCTTACTAGTCGGCATACTGGAATACGTTAGGGAGTGCAGGAAGAGATTGTGGTCATGGTCATGGTATACATACACCCGGATCTGAGAGGCAACAGGGTGGGAAAACTCAGGGTAGACAAGCTGTGTCGCAGGGCCGTGGCACTGGACAAGCATATGCAATGCAATAGACCCAACAAGAGTAGGATCCTAGACCTTCTACTGTCAGAGGTACCATATTATTAGCTTCTGTTTTATCTTCAGTACATTTTGATATGGTTTCTGCACATAAATTCATATGTGTAACCGTTATGGAGAGCCTTGGGCACTATGTTTCTTCTTTTTCCTATGTCAAGATGTTTGACACTCCTTTGTAAACTACAATGGTTGGTGTGCGTCAGTGTAGAGAGTTCCCCCTAGAGGTTGGTGGGGGTCACTTTTTATGGGACCTCTATGACATAGAGATGATCAGCTATGATTTCATTCTTGGGATGGATTTGTTAGTACCATTCCGATATTTGTGGATTACAATCGTCGTAGGGTTTGTTTTTCTTCACCAAAGGGTAGAGATTTTCTATACAAGGGTGAATGGGATGTCCAAGGGAGATGAGCTAGACCTGAGCATCGTTGGTGAGGTCGAGTGATAACTCAGATTACGAGTTTATTCCAAGATGATCAGGGGACTTTTTATAAGTATTTCCCTTCAGTAGTTGATCGTTTAAGGGATGTCTTCCCTGATAAATTTTCAGGTTTACCTCTAGAGCGAGTGGTGTATTTCACTATTGAGCTTGTGTCAGGAGTAGCACTAGTGTCCATTCCTCCATATAAGATGGCTACACCTGAGTTGCATGACCTCATGAGATAGTTAGAGTAGTTGTAGTCAAAGTGTTACATCCACCAGAGTACTTCTACTTGGGGATAGACGGACTATTTTACAAAGAAGGCATATTGTTCACTCAGACTCTATGTTGATTATCAGAAGATGAACTAACTACAGTTTAAGAACTGATATCCCTTAACAAGGATTTTTGGTCTTTTTGATCATCAATGAGGAGAAAAAGTGTTCTCAAATATTGACTTGAGATCCAGATATAATCAGTTACACGTTACACCATCAAATATACCTCTTATAGCTTTTCCGAGCATATATGGTCTATACGAGTACTTGGTTATCCCGTTCAGACTCACAAACGCACCATCAGTTTTCAGTGCTCTGATGAAGCATGTGTTCCAACCCTATCTGGACTCTTTTAAGGTTGTTTTAATGGATGACATCTTACTGTACTCTCACACTCTACACGACCACGCTACCCATATTGAGATCGAATTGAGTACACTGAGAGAGCATAGGCCATATGCTAAGATTTCAAAGTGTCGCTTTTGGATGGACCATATACACATCCTGGTTCATATTATCTCAGAGGCAGGAGCCGCAGTAGACCCAGTGAAAGTGAGAGATGTAATTTCATGGGATCATCCTAAGAACGTGTTCGATATATGGAGTTTCTTGGGTCTGGCTGGTTACTACAAGCGTTTTATTCCGGACTTCTTCTGCTTAGCAGCGCCATTGAAGGGTTTGACTATGAAGGGTGTGATGTTTTTTTGGTCAGAAGTTTGTGAGATAGACTTTCAGGACTTTAAGGGAAGGTTAACATCAGCACCAATCCAAATACTTACAGAGTAAGGGACGAGCTATACAACCTACTATGATGCATCAGGTATTTGGCTGGGAGTAGTGTTGATGCAGGGCGATCGAGTAGTTGTGTACAGGTCTCGATAGTTGAGGCCACATGAGAATAATTACCCTATGCATGAACTCAAGTTGGCTGTAGTTCTTCATGCATAACACTATTGGAGACATTATCTCTTAGGAGATCATTTTTTTGGTTTTCACCAACCACAAAATTCTTAAATATATCTTTACCCAGCATGACATGAACATGAGACAGCGAAGGTGGGATGAATGCCTTCAGTCCTTCAACATTGATATTTCCTATACACTTGGTATGGAAATTGTTGTTGCTGATGCACTGACTAGGAAGACTCGGACACAATCAGTTCACGATGCAAGTGGTGAGTGGTAGCTTATGGCGTTGTTTCTTGAGATTCATTTGGAGGTTCATGATAGTCAGGGGAAAACCTATCATTCATCTTTATCTTTGACTTCTACCCTCATGGATAGAGTGATGATGATACAACTATTGGATTCTAAAGGCCTAGATCAATGAGAGTCGGTGGAAAGCGAGGACCCTTTTCCTGGTTGGGCAATATGCGATGATGAGGTGATGTGTTTCCATGGACAAGTGTGGGTTACATGGGATATACATGAGGAGATGATGTGGGAGTTACATTCTTCATCTTCGACAGTGCCTCCCAAAGATACCATGATGTACCGTGACTTGAGGCATCAGTACTGGTGGCCGGGTATGAAGAAAGAAGTAGCTAGTTTTGTTTAAAGATGTTCCACCTGTCAGTAGGTAAAGGCAGTGCATTAGAGGCCAGCTAGACTGTTACAGCAGTTACTCATTCTGGAATGGAAAACGGATGATGTCGCGATGTATTTCGTGACTAGTTTGCTGAGGTAACCTCGAGTCAATGATGTCTTGTGGGTCATTGTGGACAGAATTATGAAGATATATCACTTTTTTCCAATCAAGGAGACCTTCAGTGTTGACGAGCTCGGGAAGATGTATATCAGAGAGGTCATACGTCTTCATGGGGTCCCTTGTTCTATTATTTCAGATAGGGACACCCGTTTTACATCTCGTTTTGGGTAGAGTCTTCAGTGGTCACTGGTTACGCAGGTGCTTCTGAGCATAACTTACCACCCACAGACCGATGGACAATCATAGCATACAATATAGGTGCTTGAGGACATGTTGCGTGCATGCGTCCTAGACTTTGGGGGATCTTGGGAGAGGCACATAACCATGGTCGAGTTCACATATAATAATATTATTCAAGAAACAATTGAAATGGAACCATATGAGGATTTATGTGGTAGGCCAGGCTAATCACCTTTGTGCTGGATGGTGGTAGGTGTGGAAACTTTTTTTGGACCACGTCTCGTGATGGTTACATTTGAGCAGGTCCAGTTGATATAGAAGCAGATGTCTACTGCACAGTCTCGTCAGAAATTTTATGTTGATCACCGTAGACGATCCTTGGAGTTCGTGGTTGGGGATCAGGTGTTTTTGTGTGTTTCACTGAGGTTGAGACATAGGCGAATCATGAGATAGGGTAAAATTTCACTGAGGTATGTGGTGCTTTTTGAGATTCTAAAGAGATTAGGTTAAGTTTCCTATCAGTTGCAGTTACCAAATAGGTACCGGGATATGCACAAAGTCTTCCATGTCTCTTAGTTGCATCGTTATCACTTAATCCCATCTCACATCTTTCAACCCAAGTAGGTTATACTACAGGTTGAAACATCCTTTGAGAAGCATCCGATTTGTATTGTTTATAAGAGCACGAAGGATCTCCGAGGCTGGTCAGTTCCTCTCGTACAGGTGCTATGGCAGCATGTCCAAGTGCAGAACGAAAACTGGGAGTGGGATACCGACGTACGTGCTCAGTGGCCAGTGTTGTTCGAAGATTTATCATCACCGCCCTTGGTAGATCAATTCAGGGATGAATTTTTTAAGGGGGATGTTTTTAAGAACCTAGTTCTTATTCTTGAGGCATGAGACTCTTCTTTTCCTTTTTTCTTAAGTGTTTTTGAGAAAATAAGGAAAATGTAGAAAATTCTAAAATTTTGTGGGTACACGCCATGTACTTCTTCTCATGTCGTGTACATTGGCTGTGTGGTACATGTATACAGGGTGTGTGGCCCTGTTAGTTATGAAATATGTAAAAACAAACTACATGCTGTGTAGTGGATATTAACACGCCTTGTAGTCAGTCGGTATGTAAATAGTATGGTGGTGGAGGCAGATGCCAGTGGAGTGACAGTACACATCGTGTAATCAAGAAAACACGCCATGCACTCATGTCGGCAAGTGAACTGTGCTGCGTTGGCGAGTAGCCGCCAGTGGAACAGTTAAAAAAATGAAAATTACATGTCGTGTACTTGAAAGTACACACCGTTTAGTTTGTTTTCATTGATTAATAAGTGATGTAGCATCCTCTATTCACAGAGGAATCTTAGAATGCCAGAAGAGATCAGGAGGACGACCAGTGCATTGGAGATCTCTCGACCACGCACTGGGAATCCATTTCTGCTTCTTCCAATCACGTTAGGACCATACAGGTATGCTCTCCCTTCTCCATGCGATGTTCATACCAATTGTTCCTCTACGAGAAGTTATTTACTTTTGAACGGGAATTATTTTATCCAAGATCTATGTCGTTCATGGACGATTTGGGAGGCGTCGTTCAGGTATATCGATCAAGGGTGATCAAGGTAGGTGTTATAATGTTTATATGCAACTGTGGTGTTGAAATTGTGTACTATTGTGCTACGAACCCACCTTTGGGGTGTCGTGTGGCTAGGTTCTTGGTTTATTTAAATACATAAAATTGTATAGGTAATTGAATGTAATTATAAATTGTTGTTTGGGATCACTGCGTGGATCCAGGACCACCCCGTGGGTGCATTCCTCTGTATAGATTTTTGGGTAAGATATCTGATGGTATTACATGATTATGATGTTAATTGAATTTCCTTGAGAGGAATTATGTATAAATTTATTGTTTATTCTTTGGGATCGATCTGGTTACTTGTGCCTGCGGGCAGTATTCTTTTTAGCCTGAGTGCATTGTTTGATTAGCCTGAGTGTAAGGTACTGCTTAGCATGATAGAAATGTACTATTTTTCTTGATGGAAACTATTCTTATGCATTAGGGTAGTAACTTCTGCACCTGGGGGAAATATCTCAAACGCTTGAGGGTAATATTCAATAGCCTGAGGGAAGCCTGAGGGTGTGGTTTTATTATATTAGCCAATGTTCAAGGTTCTAATTGGACTGAGGGCTTGGTTCTGATGAGCACAGAATGCTATTAAATATAATGGTTAAAATGGTTATCAAAATGGAAATAAAACTCGTTGTGATAGTTACTTTTGTTTACCTACTTGTTTACGACATTAATATCTGCACACTGTTGTTGCATATTTTTCACTGATAGTTGAGAATGTGCCTTTCGTTGGAGCCTACTGGGATTTATTTCTCACACCCTGTTTGGGTCATGTCTTCGGCCCAAACAAACTATATTGTTGCAGGTTTCGACAGGGGAAAGGGTCCCTATACAGGTAAATGATTGTAGCAAGGGAGTAACAGAGCATGGGACTGAGCTTTATCTTGCGATGCAGCTGCGTTTTGTTTACTCTGCTTGTATGGTCTGGTTGTACCTTCTATTTAGAGTTGTGTTGTATTGTATTGTAACATGTTTTGGATACTTTCATATAAATAAAGACATGATGCATAATTATATCTATAAATTTTGGTTTTATTTTAGAAAAAGTGTTTATTTATAATTTATATTGTTTACTGCTTCTGCAATTGTATGTTATTTATCCTTTCTGCTACACGACACTTTGAGAATTTATGGCATAGTTTCCCCACTATCAGACTTGGGCCCACAATACTAGTCGGCAGCCTCTGGAATTTGGGGAAATGCGCTTGAGGTCATGTGACCAACCGGGTTCGGGACACCCAATGAGTGGCACCCGAATCTGGGACATTACATCTAGAATACCACTATTCCATATGGATAATGGGATGGACGAAAAAGTTGTAATTACACATGTGATTCACTATTCCAATAGAGTATGAATGCTCACGGATGTCAGGTAGTGACTCAGGTCCATGGTACATGCTTGTTATATATAGATTAGCATATTCGTGAGTAAAAGTGTTTGATAATATCTATTGTATTTGGTATTATTGTAATATCATTTACTGTAGTGTCAACATTATTTGAATAGGCCCAACACAATATTGTATTTCTGAGACTATAAGGTGAATTTTGTGCCTTGATATCAAATCCTTTTACAGTTTTATGAAATATGATACCACGTTACATGTATTATTTGTGGTCATTCTCATATTTCAAGATTTTATTCATTATATATTAGAATATCTCATTGGATATAATCATTTCCATCCTAAAAAATATAGACTTTGATATATTAATTTGGATAGAGTAGTATGATACCAATGAAGACAATAATTATTTCTATCATCATTGTGGGAAGTTTATATCACTTGAGGGATATAGAGATATATATAAGAATAATGGGATGCACATTTTTCTGAAGATGGACCCATGAAATGGAGGCTTTTTAAATGTAACAAATCAAATCACCTATCATTTTTTGGATGACTAGAGGGTTTGACCAACTTTTTTCAATCATGTAGTTGATCATTTCATGGATGTATTTTCGGCCAACTTTTCTAATTTTACTCTAGTAAAAGATGTATAGTTTACTATTGAAATTGTTCCATGAGAATCACTAGTGAATATTCCTCATTATAGGATGGACCCTTTGGAGATCAAGAGCTCATAAATTTGTTGGATTATATAGAGGATAAATGGTTTATACACACCATAACGTCACTTAGGTGTCTCCAGAAATTGTTTTCCATGAATGAGGATGGTACACTCTGGATTCTCATGGATTACCATTGATTTAACCAGCTCATTGTTAAAAATCAGTTTCCACTACCTCAAATAGAAAACCACTTTGACAAGGTCCACAAAATAAGAGTGTTTTCAATGAAAGATTTAATGATGCGATATCATGATATGCATTTCAGGACATCGGACTCAAAAAAATTCAAATAGAAGGTATAGTACATATGATTTCCTTCTCATGCTATTTTGTATCATGAATGCATGCTCAATTTTTTTTGACTCTTATGAGACATGTTTTCCACCTTTATCTTAATTAATTTGTGATAGACATTGTTTATGATTTCAATGTTTGTCTAATTCTCTATATTAAAACATGAAAATAGTTATGATATTATCATGAATACACTAAGAGAGCATCATCTCTATGATAAAATTAGTAAATTCTAGTTTTGGATTTAAAATGTCAACATCCTGGGTCACGTCATCATGGGGTATTGAGTTTTAGTAGAAATCGATAAAGTGAGTGTTTTAGTTTCAAATAATTATTAAAAGAACATTTTTAACATTTTTATTTACATGGGTAAAGACAGATATTATAGATGCTTCATTTAGCACTTCTTAGGCCATTACGTTCTATATACGGGCATAATAAAGAAGGGAGTGAAATTGATATGGTCCTAATCATGTTAATAATCCTTTCAATAGTTGAAGGGTGGATATTCATCACCAATAATAAAAATTCCTCTATATCCACATATGATAAATACTATTTAATAGGATTCCTTAGTTATTGGGTTGGGAGCTCTCATGATGTAAGACGACTATGTTATCATGTACTTATCTACTCATTTGAGGTCCCATATGCAGAATTACCTAATGCATGACCTTGATCTTGTTGTTATAGTTCATGATTTACATTATTAGATAAAAAATATATATATAGTGTATTTTGGAATTAAATGACCAAAAAAACCACCAGTAAAAATTTACATTGAACGATCTAACTCTTAAGAAGTTGAGATTGTCGGAGTACCCATAATAAATTTATTTTTTGGTCTCCAACTTGTCTGGTAAGGGAAATGAAGTAGTGAATGGTCTAAGATGAAAGAATCATGTACATATAGTAGAGAAATCTAGTGAAAAAGGGAAGATCAATTATTTATTCCCATATATTTTGATCATGTTTTATAAGGATGGTGATCATACCATCCTTATAGCCTTAGTAGTGACCTATACTCACGTGAAACTATTAAGAATGAGGTAAATATGGGATCTTAAATGATTTTTCTTAAGAAATGTTAATAGAAAATATGATACATATTTATTTTATATTGTTGATTGTTATTATACATTACTATTCTGAGGGCATGTATGGGTCATCATGGACATTATATAAGAGCGGATATAGTAATTTCATGCCATATCATCGAAAGATAATTTGGGAGTCACCAAGATGTATCGGGTTATATGATGCCAAAATTGGTTTCCAGGTATGAAATAGGAAATCTCTAAAATCCTCACATGGTGTTCAACCTCTTAGGAGGTGAAGGAATATAATCAGCATATTTTGGGGATTTTATGTTCCTTTTCAATTCCATACAGGAAATGGGGCGATGTTTCATTGGATTTCGTGATTATTCTTCCATGAACACCTCATGGAGACAATACATTGTGTATTTTCATTGATCCTTAGATGAAGGCCACACACATCATATTAGTGTAGGAGACCTTTTAGGTAAATGATATAGAGAATATGTACATCATGAAGGTCATACTTATTCATGTATCTTCTTATTCTGTCATTTTTGGTAGAGACTCTTACATTATGTCATGTTTTTCGCAGGGTTTGTAGAAATCAATGGCTATATAGGTGTTTATGAGCTCAACCTATCACCCTCATACCGCTGTATAGATATAGTGCACAATTCTAGTGAAAGAGTACAAGATCTTAGTTTGTGTCATTGTTTATAGGGGATCTTGTGAGGAACACATTCCCTTTGTTGATTTCTCTCATAATTATATATTTTTGGATACCATATTTATGGATACATATGAATCGTAATATGGTAGTACATTATGATCAAATATACCCTTGTTAGTGGTAGGGTAGGCCGCTATTATTGGAATATGTCTAATTCCAATGAATACAAAGTAGATTAAAATGATTAAAATTTTTATGATGAGAACATAGTCTAGAGAGTAGTTATTGGCCAAACTATGATGGTGATCATTCAATTTTTAGCTTTTATAATGGGTTTTCTTGTGAGACACTCCTAGATTAAGGAATAGTCATATTTCGACATAGAGAAATAATACACCTATGTTTTGTGGACCCTTAAAGGTTGTGAGATTGATTAAACCAATGGAATACCAGATAGAACTTCCTCAGAGGTATTGACCTATGCCAATTGTCGTTCATGTATCTTAACATACTAAATATCATCCTGCCCTATCAAATTTTTTTTATCCTATGCAGTTTGATATGGTTCTGGATTTTTCCATTTAGGAGTATCCAATATGTTTTGTGGTTTAATGCATCAAAACAGTGTGAGGTAGGTTAGTTTATTTGTGATGGTTGCTACGTATGAACAACAATGTAGAAGATGATACATGGGAACATGAAGCTGATATACGTGTTGAGAGGCCCTAAATATTTTCAAATGATACCTCTTTACCCTCAGATGTCCCACATTAGGATTTTTTTTAATGAGGTAAGGATGAAATGACCCATATTATATAGAATTTATGTCTATTTTTGAGTAAAATTTCTATTTAATGTAAATTATAAAGATTCCCAAAGGAGTCACTTGGGTCACAATTTTTTTCATACTCTAGGTTCACTTCATTGAGAAAACTTTAAAATATTTACATATGGTTTTTACATCGATTGCACATGATTAGAGAAAACAATTGTCTTAATAACATGGGACACTTCCTCAAGCAGTATTTTGAAAAAGATTTTCAAATCAGTTGGCCAAACTGTATAGTCAAACCGTATGACTCTTATTTTAAGGTTTAATTAACAATTTTTAGTAAATATTATAACATTGTTTTACTTTCTCCTTTCCCTTTTCCAATTATTTTTCCTACTCCCTTGAGCTCCCACCTACTTCGTCTATGGGATTGGGATATACCCAACACCCACTGTCAAAATCATTATCTATCCATGAAATTCAATAACTCATGGTACAATATATATTAATCATCCATTAAATATTATATAATGTACATATCGATCCATTATTTTGGAGGTTGATATATTTTTCTATTTTTATGTATGTGGATTTATTCAACAATTTTGTACAATCTACATCAAATTAGAGGAATTCATTAGATGAGGGTTCTTTAACAACCCTATGGTTAGTTGCCTTCTTATTTTACAAAATATTTTAACTGTCTTCATAGAATTTTCACTGTGTAACGCATATGATATTTCATAAAATTGACCTTTCATTGAGTTAATAATTTTAATTTGAGAATTAAACCTTCATATATGACTATTTATTCAATTTTAGTATTTTAGATGATGTTTACTTCACCTTTTGACACCAATAGGGTGTTCCATATCGATTTCCCCTTTAGAAATAATTGAAAAAATGCATGGATTGTCATATAAAAAAAAATTAGTATATAAATGGAATTTTACTCACAATATAATTATTTAATGAATTAAAATCAACTCTTATGTTATTATTCTGGTTTATAATTGAAATTTACAATATATGTAATCTCACCTTGATCATGAGTCCCTCAAAGTAATTCTCTTACCTTTATAAATTGAATTGTATATTTTTATTTCATTGAATGGCACATATTAAAATTGATGGCATAGTTTAGACTGGGTTTTCCTTTGTTAAATAAATTAAATGTATTAAATGGAATTATTTATTAAAGGATGAAATAACATGTAATTTTTTTATGCTTTATTAAATTCTCATTGTCAATTTAAATATGTTGTTTGTGATTAGAAATTACTATAGACAGAAATTAGAGTTAATTCCTCATGTATTATATTATAAATATGATTACAACATGATATAGGTTGTTTTATGATGGTAAGGGTTTAGTTTGGGCATGAATGATTCTCACTCCCTTACATTTGGTATTGATCCTGATGACCCACAACAGTAACACTATTTAGACAATGGGAATGATATATCACATCCCTTGTTTTGAGTGTTGACATGATGAAAATCTAACCAAATTGATTGAAGAGAATGAATCATCACAACAATTATGGTGTGTAGGGAATATAACTTTCTTCCTCATCTTATGAGCTCAATTAGATTTGTTATGTATGTTTGAGTTATGCCCTAATACATCGGATATCTAATATTCCATGTACACAGCCACTAACATCCACACACACTATGATCATATAGGTGGATGAAATTTATAAGGAATATATATATATATATATATATATATTAATTTATATAGTGGCTAGTCAAACATTCATCCCGTCCATGAGCCAATGTAGGTAGAGTTTCCATGCTTCCTTTAGAAACCTATGCAAACAGTTATTTATTTATTCATCATTGTCAATTATATCACTTATACCTACACAAAATTTTGATATGAGAATTTCATTGTTTAATTTTAGACACCATTGGTGGTGGCCTACTAGGATTTAGTCTCACTCCCTACTTGAGCTATCATCGGTACCCAATATGATTACTTGTACGCATGTACAGATAAGGTAAACATCCCAATTTCCATGTTTTGATTTCTTTATTTTTATATGGTGTATAAAAGAAGAGGACCATGAATACACCAAATATTTTAGTAGGTAATCCAATTGTTATTTTTTCTTTTTTTATAGAATTATTATATATGAATGTTCATTGATCCCCTTTCACAGATCAACATTCAATGCATCTAGATATATGAAATTGCCTTGTGGATTATGATTATTATTTAGTAGTTCTGTTATATGTTATTATGGTGATTATTTATTTTATATTTTTAAATATACATATGTTCTTGTATGTAAATGGGTTAATCCACTATCCATCTCCGATACAAGGGAATAGTTTCCGCATCATAAAACCATTACACCCTCAATGTTAGTCAGATGCTTTTGGGGTACTAGGAGTCACGCATGAGGCAATGTGACCCAATTTATGGGGGTATAGGTTAGGTGGATCTCAATTTGAAATGGCACATAAAAAAATATTATTTGAATTTGAATTAATATTTATTGATATATATAATAAATATATTTATTTTAAAAATTCATCATTACCGGTTATATAAATTTATTGAGAATGAGATATATTATGAACATAAAATTTTTTTTTAGACATACACATTATACACGAAAAAATGAAATTATGGTAAAATATAGTGTTAAGATGATCCAAACTAAATAATTTAATTAAACCAAACTAAATAATATATATTTTTCTTGAAAACATTAAAGGATAATAGTTCTATTAATAAATAATTTATATATTTAATACATATTGGTATTTTTCTGTATTCTCTAAAAAATAAATAATTTTCAATAATTTATAATATTCAACTCTATGTAAACTTATATATGTTGATTTATAAAAATAAAAAAAATTAAAAATAATCTGGAATTGAGAAAATAAAATCCAAATTAAACCAGTTATGAAATGAGATTAGTTAAAACATTTTCTTTTACTCATTTTAATATAACATAATATTTATTATATTTAATTTAACTATACAATTCAAATTACTAAACATGAAAATGATTTATTATAGTATTAGATTGGTTTTTATAGTGAATCATATAAAAAAAATTCTAGAGGAGAACCATTTATGAATTCATATATCACAGTATGATGATAACATCTCGGTCCTCCTCATGCAACCGCACATGAAAACACCATCATGATTGGAAAATTTCACCCTTGAATAGTTAAATCATCACTATAACATAAAAAAAATTATAAATTATTGAGAAATTGGTTGCATGAATTAATGGAGATGAATATAAGAAAAAACACATTATTTTTCTAACAGAACCACCTTGAATTAATGGATGAAGAAGGTTGGGGTAGCTAACCATCGACCGTCCCTTGCATAAAATACACTATCAAGATAAAAGGTGTTCTGATCACAACTATTTATAAAAATTTAGAAAAATATCATTTCATTAACCTAATTTTTAAACACTAAATTACATGGAAAATAATTTTCCCTTCCCTAAAAAACCCATGGCATGAACACACAGTTTACATCGTGACTAGATGTTTCTACCATATTTTAGTAAACTTGACATTACATCCTTCTTAGGAAACTATTTTGAACACTAATGGAATCAAATAAAGCTAAAATAGTGTCCAAAAATAATATCTGGATGTTAAAAATCTACAACCAATTCATGTGCAGTAATTCTCAAAACAAACCATTCATCATGCTAAAATATCAAATTTCTACAAGATTTTCTTGTCAATAATGATGAATGTAATTAGGAACAGCCCAATACAATGACCCAAATTCTAATGAAGTTATTTTACTCATCATAACAAATCTCTCAAACTATACTAGTTTTCAATATATGTGGGATATTAGTTTTTTTCTTTTCTAAACTCTATGTCTTCTTACACTATTTAACTATATGAAATAAAATCTATGACACCCACTCATTATAATCACCAAAACACAAATGGTACAAAATATATATCTCTATCATAATTATACGATGTCTTAAATTGATCAATCTCAAGGCTTATGGTGGTAAGCACTATAAGGATATGCTGTGAATAGTTTATTCCAGATTGCGGTTCTCCCCCCATAGGAATCACATAACAAAATACACTTACAACTATCCACTAACACACTAACTACATACCAAATTATTTTTATTGGGAAATTCACATAAAACCACATCTATATTCATGAGAAAACACAATTTAGATCATAAACTACAAAATATTTCCAAAAAACACTCAGTCATACCCACTGATGTTTCCTCAGATAACATTAGCTTGTGACTTATTATTTAGACCAATGACCCCCCAGAAAGGGTCCAACTAGTTCCATAATTCAAAAAAAATCCCTCTTTGATACCCAGTATTTTTAATAAAAATATATATATTAAATGCCAATCATCACAAGATTCACCTCATTAATAACATTATTATTTAAGTCCCCCCATAAACTATACCACTAATGGTCATTTGGCCCCATTATCCTTGAGATGAATAAAAAAATCACCCCATAATTAAACTATTGAAATAAATTCACATATTAAAAAATTCAGAAATCATGATTCACCTCATGAATCACTTAAAAATAACACTAGAACAACCATGAGTCTGATTCTATTGTACCAAAATCCACCCAATATCAAATCTAAATATCATTTCTATTATTAAAAACATAACTATATATCATAAAATATTATCACACACTAACATCATAATTTCACTTTATTCATCTCTATAACCAGTATCAAAATGTCCATTACTCTTGTAGTATAATGTTCATTCACTCATGGTAGATAATACTTTATCTACTATATGAGTAACAATTTCATCACCCATGTAAACAAAATACCAACTATCCATGGACTATTCTCTATCGATCATTCTATAAAATGACTATATTTGGGATTCTTGTTTAGACTTTAGGGATACAAATAACCATAAAAACCCATTATTGAACTTCTAGGAATTTCGTTATCCAATCGATAATGTCATGTTGTCCACCATATATATTTTATTTTACAAATCCTTGAGCACAATCCCTAATGGACCCCAACATCACATGTGTGACACTACTCTCAAGTCATGCTCACATCAATAAACTTAACACAACACATATCCTTGACATTCCCTGATAAGAAATCCACTTGGGTAGACCATGAAATGGTTCCTAAATTTCTTATTGATATCACATGCTATTAGGGAGGCTAATATCCCATTTCACCAAATCCTAGGCTAACATGAATGTTAGTGTATTATATATAACACCAAGAAAATAAATAAAATATTTTTTTGAAATTAATTTAATTTCATTTATAGTATGATTTACAAAAAATATATATTTTTAGGGAACCTCATTATAATATATATATATATTATTCCTAATATACACCAATTATTTTAATATTGATTATGAAATTAGAACACAATTTTCACTAAATTTCATTTAAATTTTCACTAATTTGTTGCGTTCATATTTTATTTTCTTAGTTTTATGCATGGATGGAATATTTTGTCTCAAAACATTTATGTAATTTTATTTTATAATAAATTTACCATTTTTGAAAAAAAAATAAAAAAGATCACTTACAATGAAATTTGAAATATTTTCTGAAATAAATGAATTGTCATTGAGAATATCATTTTTTTTAATATACTGACATTTACTTCCAATAAATCAACTAATTTAACATACTTTTGTATATTTTATTTTTTTCATAAAGTTTAATATGATACAATTAATTTAAAATAATCAAATAGATTTCATTTGGATTATTAATTATCACGAATTAAAAAAATGATTTTAAACCAGAAAACCCACATTTTCTGAAGATAGTTTCAAAGTATTTAATTTAATTCAAAATTTATTTAACTAAAATAACACATAATTAGGAAATTTATAAATTAAATTTATAGATTTCATATCTATTTACATTAATTTAAATTCATATAAATAAAATTTCTAGTCATTGAGTTAATATGAAATGACTTTTTACTTAAACAAGTTCTTTTTTCTAAAAACATTATTTGTCAATTTTTTAATGCATTTTATATAATAAAATATTTAAATTGTTTTAAATTTTAATTAAAATAACATAAATTATTTAATAATTTTTTCCAAATTTTATTTGGGTGATTTTTTTGTCATCTTTGTAGAAGAATAATATTTCGATTAATAGTGAAGAGTAATAGTTTGGTTTTGAAAACATCCTATTAATTTAATGAATTTATGAGGTTATATTTTTTCATAAAAGCTTTTAAATATTGAAATATCTTAATTATATTATTATAAAAACAATTTAGTTTGTTGGAATCAATTTTATATTAAAAATAATAATTTCTTATGAATATTTTATCATTCAAAAACTACTTTTTTTCATGTATGTCTGTTTAATGTTAAATTATATTTTTTCCACATATATGATTGAAATATATAATAATGGATTCCATATTATCAATAAAAATAATTAATATTATAAAATATTTTAAACAAAATAATTATTTTAAATTAATACTATAAACAATAATAATTAATTTCAAGAGTTAATGTTTAAATGAGTATACTGGGTGTTAAACTTAAAAATAAGTTGTAAAATAACATAAAAAAATTAAAAATTATAGCAATATTTAGAAAATATATCCACTATGGATATATATTTTTTAAATTTAAATCCTTTATAAATTAATTGAACATGGATACACTTTTTCCTTATCAAAAATTCTATGGCGGTCCTCTCCCACACATAAAAATGGGAATGAATTTTATTCTCCACTACATACATCCAAAACCTTTTGTTTCATCCAATTACTACACAAATAAATTATACAATTTCGTCCCCTCATAATAAAATACTTATTTTCATTATAAATCTCTCTTAATAATGCCTTAGTATTGAACATAATGATGTTATCCCAAGAGGATGTAAAATTCATAAACATGTCCTTTTTATTTATTTATTCTTCTAAATCATTCAAATATTAATAAAAAAATTACATTATATAGAAAATATTATATAAAATCTAATTATATTTTATAAATTTAATTTCATAACCAATATTCATATCCTATTACACCAAATATGAAATGACATCGACAATTGTGGGTACGGTGGACTATCGAATCCTGAAAAAGTGTATCTTTTTCAATAATCACCTATCACGGATGAAAATAATGGTGGATTTTTTATATTTATCAGATATTTTTTAAATAATCATAATTTTGGATTATTTATAAAAACTATTCAATTTTAATTTCTATTACATGTGAATACCATAACATCGCCGATTTGAAAGGTGAACTATCGCGTCATAATGTGATGTGATTCATTTTTCACGTACACATTATATTGATGGTTATAATGATATATTAAATAAAATTAAGTGATATATTTGAAATTATAATTACTTTATATATTTTATAAAAAAAATTCCTTCCCTTCTTTCCCACCATCATGAAACATGAATGAACATTAATGTGTATGTATGACCAACCATCTCTGCGATTTGTGTGACTCATTATATATATCTATTTTTTTGGGATTACTCAAAATAAATGTGTAAATAATATATATGATTCTAATATAATGGATTAATTTTTCTAAAATATTTTATCCTAACCAAAATATTTTTTCCAAAATTTTCAAATTTACAAATAAAAGAAAAAAGAAATTATTACCCAAAACATAAATTAAACAATTAATTATTAATAAAAATGTAATATAAGATCATTAATTAAAAATATAAATGTTATAATACATGTAATAATGTTTTTTAATATATTTATAAAAACAAATAAATATTATATAGTCATTTTGAACATGTATGAAAGAAATCAAGACTTAAGGTATGTGATTTTCCACAATTTGTCTTCTTTGGGATATAAGTTATAGTATGAATATATATTATATTATGCGATATATACAGAGATACATTTACATGTTAAATAATTATTTTTTTCAGTAATATATTATGCTTTTTTTTAATTTTAATCATCGATGGTTCCTACAATTCAAATGATACCAAATCATTTAAGGGATTTGCGTCTCACATTTATTTTTTGGAGCCCCTTATTTCTACACCATGTGTTTATATTGTGTGGTGTAAATACATCACATGAATTTATTTTATTATTATTGTCTATATAATATGTTATATTTATATCCATATAATTTTATTTCTCAAAATTGGATTAGCATTCAAATGATACTAATGTGTTATCATCGTTCTGATATAATCTCAATCATTATTTGGAATATCAATGATTATTTTTCCAATTATGAGATTTTAGGATATACATCGCATAAAATGTATTAATTTTCATCACTATTGGAAATTTCATTAATATAAAAATTTTCTATTATTTTTAATCTATTTATAATTTCAAGTGTACAAAAAAACATTTAAAGGATAACCAACATTATTTACCACATTAGCAAAATATATTTTCACATAAATGCCTCAGTTTTATAAAAATATTTTTAAACAATGTTTTTAATGATAAATATTTATTAATTGTAGAATATTTTTCCTGTGAATTACTTTATAAATTTTTTTAAGGAAATCTTCTTGAAATTTTCCATGGGTTATTCTATGATAATTTAATGGTATGATTTTTATGACAATTTTATTTTTAATTGTTATATTATGATATAATGTTTATGCAATAATTTATTTTTGTTGGGTAATGATATGATATATGTTTTATGTTCTTTTAGAACACTTATTTTTGGTTTTCAATTTATAATGGGGGTTATACTATAACCTAGGACTATCATATTGTTTTAACCAAGGGAAATGGTCATGTCATATTATCTTAATTGATGTGTGGGACCCATATATCCCTCTAACACATTTATCTCATGATATAATAATGGGGAACATGGAAATGTTCTTGATACATTATGGGTAACATGTTGAAGTGCTTGATCTACTAGGATACAAATGTTATGATTCCTATTCCATTATGAAATGGGATTCATGTGTTGATTTGTAGTCCATTTTCATTTTATTTTATAAATTTTTCCCCCTGATATATGAAATGTTTTTTATACTTAAGAGGGTGTCACACATATATGACATGAACATATGGTTAATGTTTTATTTAGGACTATTTATCACTATAATGATCATTTCACTTTACAATGATAATTCTTTTTTACATGGATCATTTTTATTATATATGACAGGTTTGGTATGAAATTTGTAAGTAATTTTCATTATATCATTATATTATTATTGTCTTATGATTGTGTATGATCATAAAATTATATCTCCCATGTGTACCTTTATTAATCATATTTTATCAACTATTCTTGTTTTTCCTTTCTGATTGATACTAAGAATGGTTTTATGTAAGATATTTTTATGAAAATTAAAAAAAATAATATAAAATTTTTGGGATATGTTGAAGTTAATTCATTAAAAAAATATGTGTTATTGTATATAGTCTCGAATGACACTAAACCATTATGGTCCTTTAGTATATTTATTTTAAATATATTGAATATAAAAAAATTATATATATGTATAAAAATAGTTGATCTTTTTATTTGGTATCATACAATTTTTGACGCATCCATTGGAATGTAAGCTGAGAAAATGAAATGATAACCATTAGGATAAACCTAAAATTTTTTAACATCTTGATGTTTTAGTAAGGGTGTTATTTTGTGGATTACCTAAAAATAAATTCCTTTATGGATACTATTAATGTATATAGTTATAACATTGATAAACATAGGTGTAATAAATCTAAAAAAGGATTTTTAGGATTGACTTGACCATTGCCTGGTACCAGAAAAGAGCCCTTACTATACCCTTAGGTTTACACTGTAAGATGATATTCATTGGTTTATTAAAATTTTTAATAAAAACTATCATGAAAGATTTTATTATTGTGATGATCATGGATGGAATAGGATAAACATAGGGTATGAGGTATTTAAAATTTATATTATAAATTTTGAAAAGATATAAATAATTATCATGACGATGTGTTTTCCCACTATGATTAATAATTCTCAAAAAATGATTTTTGATTTCAATCAACGTTATGAAAATGAGGGAACTTTTCTGTTGATAAATGTAATTTAAATTGTGTTAATGTACAAATAAATGATATGTTTACACGAGTTACTGTGTTGATGCAAAAATAAATGAGATGATTACATGAGTTATGGTTATGATGATTATGGATAACCAGTTAACATGATATAAATTTAACATCCTTCAACTAAACCAATAATAAGACTCACTGAGGAATAAAATTATATATTTAATGACATATATATCCCTTACTGATTCCTTTGTGAAAAAACTAGTGATTATAGTGTTATGGGAGGAAATAGTGGTTCATTTTATGATTGTTTTCAAATATCTAGATTTCCATAAGTAACATTGTGTGATTTAATTGGCATGTCACTGCGTTGGAATGTCAGAGTGCTAACATGTTAGTGTGTAGTCATGTCATTTCAGTGACATGATAGTTTTTCATCATGTTAGTGCGTCGGAATGAAAGTTTATTAGCATGTCCGTGCTTGGCCTGTCAGTATGTCAGTGCATCAAGAGTGATAGTGTCATTGATTCGAGGGATTATCTGAGTTGAGGGTGTCAGTGAGTACTGGCATTGGTAGGTATAGGCATTGGTTGTTCAAGGAATTAGTAGGTCGTTTCATTGGAAGCTAATCATTAGTGGCTCAGTATCGGTTTGTCATTTTATTATCTCACCTGATATTGGCTTTGTGTTGGTGACTCACCCATCAATGACTCATTTGTAGTTTTCCCAGTTTTGCATTATTTTCCAGTTTTTCCCTTCTTACATAGTATTTTATGTAAAAATTGTTTCATTCCTTCCATGAGAGTTTAAAGGGAATTTTTAATGATATAAATTATTTCTTTAATATCTTAACATCCTAGGGAATTTGAGATACTCAAACTGTGTGATCTAGACCACAATCCCAGGTAAATGACTTTCGAAAGTCGTTATTCCTTTAATATAGGATCCAGCACTTCAAGAACACGATCTTCCATTCATAGTGTGTTTTATATTTTCCATTGTTGAGTATATATCCTTTCTACTTATACAAGTCACACACCTATGCTAGAACCCTATAGTGCTAATTTTATTTTAGAGTTTTTCCATTCTAATCGCGAGATCCTTTTTTCATTGTAGACGGATGAACATTGATCATTTAATAATCTGATATGGAATTTTATATGCCTCAATTAAATTTTACATCATGTAGTGATAGTGTAGACATGATTCCTTGTGAATAATAGATAAATCAATTTTGTAAAGAAACAAATAAATAATAAGTGAATGTGATCAAAATAAAATGATGTAATGAAATAATGTGTTGGGAGTGGATTGAGGTTTGATAGCATGTTTTGTTTTATTATCCTTGTGTGCTTAAGGATTATTGTTTTTTATGCCTTATTATAATAATGGACATAGGATTCCTTTTTCTGTGGACTATTGGTGTTCTATTTCATTTCATTATGTGGTTTGATATTCAGTCATAACATAAAATCAACTAAATCACATATACCCACATAAATGAAATGGTATCTGTAGGAGGAAAACCCCTATGTGATCAAACATGTTTATGAAATTGGATTAAATAAATATGTTTACAAAATCTGAATATAACTTGTAAATAGATGTGGATTATCACAATATTTTATTGAGTTTGGGGTGATTTTCAGGGTGCTACTTTTGGGAGAATGGTTATGTGTATAGGCGTGGATAGAGGTGTTGGTTCTGTGCGATGTGTGTGTTTTAATCTCATTTTGAGATACAGAATGATTGCTGAATGGTTGGAATTGTAGGTATAGGACCCACCTTTTTTGTGTTGTGGTAGCCGAAGGATGTTGGAAAGTAGGTCTACGGTGTGGTTATGAACATGTCATGTAGTGGGAATGAATTTGGTAATTTTTTGGATAATTGTGTTCCATGGATAAGTTGTAAGAGAAGGATTGTGTGGGATATAATTAAAGAATGATATTAGGCAGTGGATGAATGAGGATGTGCAGTAGAACTAAAAATATGGTTTTGTTGTTTTATGGTTATGTTGGGTAGTTTTCCGATAGTTGTGGAAAAAGATTTGTTGAATTCCATTAATTAAATAAATTTGAATATAATAACTAAAAATGGATTTTTTTTATGTCTAGCAATTGTCATTGTATGATTGGGAATATAGAGATAGCAGTAAAAGTGGTATTGGTGTTCGAGTTTGGTTGTCTGTTTGAAACCCATATGTTGGTACGAGTGTTTGATTACCTATATATATATATTTTACTTCAATTTTCGTTCTTTATTCACCCTCCATTATTTATTACCATGTGATGAACACCCCCATTTCATGGGTGAGGGTGTCATTCCCAACATCCCAATGGGTGGAATGATGGATGGTTACAGACATAATTCCTCACACTCTCTTTTGTTTCTTACTGCTCGAGAATATTCAAAAAATATTTAATGGATTGATGCTTACCGTAGTCCCATATCTTTCGGGAAAGATGGTTGTGGATGAGAGGCCTATGTATATTCAATCCAGTATTGTTTTTTCAAGTGTCATTGGGGTGAGACCAAGGTGTCTTCAGGCGAGAGGCGCGGTTGTTGTGTCCTAGGTTTCATTAGGAGATATTGTCTGTCGTTTGAGGCCTATGTGCATGTGGCATGGCAGTGGAAATGGGAATGTGTATGGTAATAGTCATATAATCAATACATTAGTCCTTATGAATTATTAGTTAACAAGTTGGAAAGTGGTGTGGGGTTCCCAACTATTAATGTGAATATACTAATACAATACATGAATTCCTTTATTTTTTTATCTTTCCTTGTTGTGTATAGGCTGGTTATTCTTTCATGGAAGGTGTCGTGAGGTTCTACTATTTTCTCATAGGGAAATTAGTACGCTCCTCTAATTTTTCAGGGGAAGCGATAGATTCCATAATGAGTATACTCATATTCTCCCCCTACATATATAAAAGTGTTTCTAGGAATCTAGGAGGACATTGAGGACCGTTCTAGCCTTTACTAGCTCAAGAATCGGGATTAGTTTCTATTTCATATTAGACAGTTTTTTCATGGAAAATTAGTTTCGGTTTTGGTTATAATTTTTATCATTATTACATTAGAAAATGAATATGCAAATGGATTTTGGATTTACATTAACTTTCAATTTTTGGTGTTCCGTAGAATTTAACAACATATCTTTCAATATTGTTCTATAAAAAGGGAAATTTCTTCCATATAATGTTAGATTATATACCCTTTATTACTAGTTTCTACTCTGATGACTATTGAATGTGAGACTTGGGGACATTAATTCTCATTCGTCTTGAGGAAGGTAGGGTGTGACACTTGTATGTCCCATCCCACATCTTGATGAAGGATGGTCATGAAAAATTGGTATCAGAGGTAGGTTTTGGGGGTTGATAGATTGGATGAATATAAGAGTTAAGTGCAGTGAGGATTACATGGGATGGTAGGGAAATGTTGTTCAGAATCCTTGGTGTATGTGATAAGGTGGGAGAGACCATATAGGACACATGACTTTATGACCCACCACAATTTTATACGAGGACTCTAAAACTACTGAATGACAATGTGAGGTTACACTGATTACAGGGTAGACACCCCAGATAAGGCATATAAATCAAAATGAATTGTTTTCTTATTTGATTTTGGAATTTCATTTAATTAATTAAAAATGAAGATTTATAACGAATTTAAAAGAGAATTTACACACTAACTGGGATTAAGAGTTCCTTGATTACTTATCAGCTATGGAACCCAAACGTCATCCGATTATGGTGTTATAAGTTGCGGCCTAACAGATTGACCTGGTTGATCAGCGGAGGTCTGATCGAGAGAATGAAGATGCCCAATGGCAGAAGATGATTTTTGTCATCTTGTAGAAGACTCTCAGAATGTACGATGGAAATTCCTCGAACATGGAGACATTGATTTGGATCAAAAAATGGTGATCACATTTAGATTGATATGTGCTCTGATATGGTATCAGTTTCCCCTTACAGTGAGCTAGATGAGGGAAGAATCGCTCCATTGGTGGAGAATTTACCTTGGGGTGATAAAGGAGACTGATGTTACTTATGATTACATTGATATGGAGTTTCTGGTGGAATTATCTTCCCCAACTATGAAGGCCGAGAATATGAAGGAACAACTCCCCCTCAAAGAGTAGAGTATGTTGTTAAGGGAACTAGGGATCATGTTTAACGATCTTCTACACGCTGCATCTATTCTCTTTAAGTATTAGGAGTCCGGAGTGAGATTTGTAGAGGAGGAAATCCATCATTCACATTGGAATTCAATCACTCCCTTTAATCTAATGACATACTTAAGGGTTTATAAAAAGTGTGAGGTAGTTGAAAGTATTCACTCATGGGGAGGTGTGTTGTAAGAATGGAAACAACCAAGTTCAATGAAGGGGAAGGCCTTCAGCAATAGGTCTCTGGAATCTGGACCTTCCCTATTTTGTTCAAAAGGGAATAAACCTCGACGGTTCTGGTTCTGATCTCCTACTCCTTTCCCTTTCCTCATGTAATGAGGATCAATGTGCTTTTTATGTGGAGTTCATATACATCTTCAGAACTAGTTCCATGTTCGAGCTTCAAATTGTGGGATTGGGTTGGTTCAACAACCATATCAGTAAAAATAGTTGATGGTCATGTAGGTTCTTGGCGCATCGGAAGCGTGTTGGTGGGTTTTCCAAAAATTAATTTTAACATTTAAACAATATTCAATCTGAGATCTATCATGATATAAAACTTCTAATCTTCGTAATGGAACGAAGAACGAAAAACCTAAGAGGGAATCCCAAAACCAGAGAGATAGGATCATCTTATGTTGGTTATAATTAATTTAAATAATTCACAAGAATTACCTCGGTGGAATTCTTTCTTCGTTCATGTATTTGGTCACGATCTTGTGATCCACCGTTGCGTCATAGAATCCAAGTGTATTATTCCTCTAACAGTGATCCACATGTGTGCCATGTATCTCCAGATGTCGCTGAAGGGATCTATGGGTGCTAGCATAGAAGAACCTTCCCTTGCGATGACTGCCTTCAATGGCCATGGTTTCTCGGTCTTGAGGGCATTCTTGGAGGAAGGAGTTCTTTCAACCTTGAAAGAATTATCTAGAATTGTTGTGCACAATGATTGAAGAAAATTGTTACGGTTGTGAGGATATTTATAATCAGGTTTGAGTATATAGAGTTAGGACAATAAATAAATGGATTATGCATTTTATTTATTTCATTAACTCTTATTGAAAACCCCCATGTCGAATTATTATATCCATGACATGCGCCCATGCTGATTATAATAAATATCATTTAATAAAACAATATCATATCCTCAAAATCCCGAATGGAAAAACTACACGACATGTCATCATTAATAGACGACGTGTATTCATTTTCCATATAACTATATGTCTTGTATATTTAATATACATGGTGTGTACTTTTATATTCCACTTTCCTTTATTTCCTCCCCACATTTATTAGTCCTTCAGTAATGGCTATTTATTTATTAAATAAATGTAACTGCCTTACTTACTAATAAATGTATTATTTCTCCCACAATATATTCTCATGAATAACTAGTGTAAAAATAAATAACATCGGCTATTCGTAAATAATTATTAAACCACAGTAAGGAATAATATTTACATAACTTGTTAAATTAAAATTTAACTGGGATACATGGACACACTTAGTGTGTGACCCTCTAGGCCCCTTTCTCTGTGGCATTAGGCAGAGCCTACCTTGTGTTCAATGTTAGTGTCTAGCAACATTCCATGGAACCAATAGAGAAAAGTGGTAATGCCGGAAAGACGCGTCATCTCATACGAACACATATCGTGTAATATAATCATTTTTCCTCTATATCTCTAATCATGCGGGTTGCATGCTAGTTCCATCAACCCATGTGCTCGATTATTCGTTCTTTGAATTTCCAGATTTGAACACACCCATACCTTACCATGGCCATGGATTTATTTAGGCTATATCAATTCTATCGAAGGGCCTAAGATATCCACTTCCATTGTGGAACAGAAAATAAAAATCCTTTCTCTCATTATCAATCAATGAAATATTACATGTGACGCACCCGACATATCCTACCTCCCTGCGAACAATGTGTCATCACAGTTTTTATAACGACCCATACTTTCCATACATTGTTAATAATTTAAGATTGAAGCATACTTATTACAACTTATAAAAAAACCATGGAAAGGACCGTATAGGTATAGTGTCTTTAGAAACTAGGAAACATAAACAACTGGTTCATAAAGCGTCTACTTTTCCTCCCATTTATTTCATCATATCTAGAGTCCCTTTTTGGCATATCCTACTTAATAACCTTATTCCAGACCTGGGGAAATAAAACATACAAAAGGGTGAGCTCAAATGCTCAGTAAGGGTAATCAAAATAAATATCAATCACATCATATACATAAGAACATAACTTTTGGAAATCTTAACCTGAAAAAGAAATCATAATTTCATAATATGGGACAAATCATAGTAGTGAAATGTAATCCCAATAATCATAACATAAAACATGAAACTGTGTGGAATACACACATAATCATAGAGAATCATTTCTTATTAGTCAATACTCATTGCCAAAACTATCTTAGTAGACAAAGTCCATTTCTGAACCGAGTTCACTCCTCGTTTTAGTCATGTTTCACTGAACCGGTTTAACCTGCCATTCCAGCCATGTCTATCTCATGAGATATAAAATCATTACCCAATGCATTGGGGGGAGATATAGGTCCCACCCATCTCATAATGATACCATTCTTATGTGTTCCACAAAATCATAAACCATACATCATAACATAACCCATGTAATAAAAATGGGAATCTTAAACATTGTGACATCATAAAACAATTCATATAAGATAAAGGAATTCATAAAAATAATTCCATCATAACATAATAAAATCAATGTAATAATAGGGATATAAATAGAACACATTATTATCTTAGATGGAAAATACTTTTGATAAAACACTTGAACTCCATTCTTGAGAAAAATATCCTTTCTACTTAAAATACACTTTTCCTTACTTAACATGTCATAAAATTATAAACTAAAAGAATTTGATTAAAAATAAACTTGAAAACTTATAAAGGAATCTTCTTGGAAATAATGTTTTTAAAATACATTCATGTAGTATAATTTAAAAAAACATTCTTCTCGTACATTTGTTGGAAAATTCAAAAAGTACCTCGTATGAAAAACGACAAAAGATTCCTTTCATATCACTTAATAAAAACTCATCGAAGGGTAAAATAGGAATTAAAAAATTGTAGGTGGATGGAAACAATATTACATATTGAGGAAACATGGATGTGGATGGTAAAATACACCCCAGTAAATTCCAAAGTATAAACAATCTTGGATAAAATGAGATTGTGATATCTTCCCTTACATTAGGTCTGATATGCTTTGAACGTGTCCGAACCTCCTGTATAATGATTTAAATAATGTTATTGACTTATTCCAGAATCATAAATATTTTTATGATATCATATATGGTCATATTCTTAGCTTCTTATTAGTAATATTTCATTACTACTTGTTATTTGGGTGTTTATTACTTTTTGTTCTTATGCGTGCCTTGTCGAATAAATTATTATTTTTATTTTTTGTTTATAAATACCTCATTTACAGAATGTTATTAGTGTAATATATGTCATATTTATTCACTCAATTCATTTATGTAATCATTATGGAATGAAAATCATGTAGAACGAGTCGCATCACATCGTGGAGACGGTATTCCGTACGTACGCACGAGCGATGATATTGTTCCCATGATCGTGGAATTGTATTGGAGTGTATGTATACTATTTCAGAATTAATATCAAATTAAAATAGTCATATATAGTAATTATTTACGCCATTATACCCATCAAAGTTATGTGGTGGTGGAAAATAGATTACACCACAGCGTGGAGACGGTATTCCGTACGTACGCACGCGCGGTGATTTCGTTTTCCATAGGATGGACAGATGGTTAAATAGAGTTTTTTCATTATTATAATAAAATATCAGTATATGAGTGATACTGATGTTATTAATTCATAATGAAAAAACTAAAGAAGAAGAAGTGGAAGATGAAATAAAGTTGAAAGAATTGGTAACAGACATTACCTCTTCTTTGAAACGCCTATTTGAGACTTCCTTTTAGGGAACTAAAACTGATCTTTCAAAAAGACCCAGACCTCTAAGATGTCTATAAGGAAGTTCATAGGAGAAAGTGGCAGGGGTTGGCCAAGCTTTAAAGCTGAAAGTGGTGTGAGGAAGAGGGGGAGGAGGTGCCCTTTTATAAGGGAGGAGAGGGGCTCCATTGGAAAAACAAAAACAATTATTTTATTATAAAGTCAAGTTCGGTTTTAAATAGCTCCAAATTGATTTATTTAGAAGATAAAGTGGGGATGGGTCGAAATACTCTCATACAATATAATTTATACAAGTTTAGGTTCCTATTTTAACCTTATCATTTAGATTTATCATTAAGTTAAATAATTTTACATTTACCGTGTCTTCTTGTGTTATTATACTATAAGGGTAATAAACTGACTATAACAAGACAAAAGAACACCAAGTTGTTTATTATTAATATATATAAGCTTATCTAAGTCATTTTTCCGAACCTTATATTTTTAGGAATAAAATAACAATTAATATTATAATATTTGTTTTAAAAACAATTTTATGTCAATTTTGACACTATTCAGTAATTTATTTTTGTGAAAATCATAACAGAATGATTAGTTCCAAAAAAGTTAATTAAATCAATACTAACATGTCATATTAACCTGGAAAATTTTTGTAATTCATAAAAAGTCTCAAAGTACATTTATTTGGGTATTTATAACATCAATTATGTCAATATTTCCTTAATAAGATAATTACTGCATCATCTTTGTGTCATAAATAAATTAAATTATATAAAATCTAAAAAGTACAAATAAATTATCATTATGTTGGAAATATTTTTAGCTTTATAATGTATATTTATAGTCTAATTTATCATATGTATAACCCTATATTAAAAATGATATACTTATTAAACATTGATTTTAACTATTTTAACCCGTCTTTAAATAAATTCATAATAAATGTCCTAATCTAATCAAAGTGGGTCTAAATGGTCATATTTTATTCCTAAGGATGTGTTTGACCTAAATAAACTTGTCCAATAGAATTAGGATACGTGTTAAGGTAATAATAAAATCATTTTTACCTTTAATTACCCTATTTACTTTTAACCGTGGTAAATAAAAGTAAAAAAGTTACTATTCAGCAAAAATTATTTTCATCTCATTGAACCACATTTTACTTACTGACATCAACTATGTCTCTCAGATTTTTGTGATTCCACTCACAGAAGCGGTAAAATTATTTTTTATAAAAAATTCAGTTTTTTAACTTCCACTTAGTGGTTTCACTATTCATTAAAAATTTAACGTTTTCAGAAAAATACCAAAATTTCACCCTAGGCTAATTTCGATATTACGAATCCAAAAATGAAGTCAATTTTGAAAAATGAAATTTATAAAATTTCAAAAAGTTGTTATTACTATTCGTAACAGCTAGTTTTAATAATAATTGAATAGTATATCGTTGTTTAGTGAAACTCGGTATTGTGTACGACACAAGCTATCAAGGAAGGTCGCGATTTCATGTAAAGCAAGACAAGAAAGTGTTGTGTGTAGAAAAATATTCCTTTAATGATTTATATAACAAAAAAGTCTCTGTCATTACATTATACCCCCCTTAAAATGAATTTCTCCCTCAAAATTCGTCACTTTGTAACAAAAAGATGAGGATAACTCTCCCGCATCATATCCTCAATGTCCCATGTTGCTTATTCTAATTGGTGGTTCCTCCATAAAACATTCACCAAGAGAGTGGTCTTGTTTTGTAGAACTTTTTCACTATGATCCAGAATCTCTATCAGTTGTTCTTTCTTAAGAAAGATCTTTCTCCAGCGGTATAACTTCTGAGAAGAGTACATGTGAAGGATCAGGTATGTACTTTCTCAGGAGAGATACATGGAACACATATTGAACTTGAGAGAGATTCGGTGGAAGTTCCAATCGGTAAGCTACCTTTCAACATGATCCATTATTTCGAAAGGACCGATATATATAGGGCTCAACGTCCCCTTCTTTCCAAATCTCATGACCCTCTTCTTGGGAGATATTCGTAAGAACACTTTATCACCCACTTCAAACTCTAGATCTTTTCTTCGGCTGTCAGCATAACTTTTCTATCGACTCTGAGCTGATCTTATGTGTTGTTGAATAGATCGGACCTTTTCTGCCATCTCATCAACATGATCAGCTCCTAATACCTTTCTTTCCCCAACTTCATCCCAGCAAGTTGGAGTCCTGCATTTCTTTCCATAGAGAGCTTCATAAGGAACCATCTGAATACTGGAGTTAAAGCTGTTATTATAAGAAAACTCCACCAAAGGTAGGTGTTGATCCCAACCACCTTTTAAATCCATTGAGCATGCTCTCAACATATCTTCTAGAGTTTCAATTATTCTCTCAGACTGACCATATGTCTGAGGATGATAAGCAATGCTGAAACTCAACTCTGTATCCAGAGTATGCTGAAGACTTCGCCAGAACATTGAGGTAAACCTCCGATCCCGATCAGATATTATAGAAAGTGGTACTCCATGCAATCTTTCCACTTCTTTTACATATATCCTGGCAAGTTGATCCAGAGAGAAATCCTCTCTAATAGCGATGAAGTGTGCCGACTTTGTAAGACGATCAACTATGACCCAGATAGCATTATTGCCTTTAGATGTTTTAGGATGTCCTGTGACAAAGTCCATAGTGATTTTTTCCAACTTCCATTCGGGTATGGTTAATAGTTGTAACATCCCCTTAGACTTCTGTCTCTCAGCTTTAACTTTCTGACAAACCAAGCATCGAGAGACATATTCAGCAACATCTCTTTTCATGCCATCCCACCAGAAGTACTCTTTTAGGACCCTATACATCTTCGTGCTTCCAGGATGAATAGATAAGGAAGAACTATGAGCCTCATCCAGCAGCTCCTTCTTTAATTCCGGGATGGGAGGACACAAACCCGATTCTTGAACTTTATTATCCGATCACAATCAAGGTTGAATTCAGGAATATTTCTCACCTTCTTTTGTAACTCTACATCTTCTTTCTGCGCCTCTTTAATCTTCATATGTATATATGTTTGAACATTCATTTGAGAAAGATATGAATTTTCCCTTTCCATTATAATTCCAAGATCTATCCTTTGTAAATCCATAAATATAGGATCTTTTGTGATCCTCATCATGGATAAACTGGCGTGGTCTTGTCGACTTAATGCATCTGCTACCTTGTTTACTTTCCCAGGGTGGTAATGGATTGAGCAGTCATAATCCTTAATCAGCTCCAACCATCTTCTTTGGCACATATTCAGCTCCTTTTGTGTGAAAATATACTTTAAACTTTTATGATCTGTATAATTGTCACACCTTTCTCCATAAAGATAATGCCTCCAAATCTTTAATGAAAAGATTACCGCAGCTAACTCCAAATCATGATTTGTGTAATTTTGCTAATGTATTTTCAACTGTTGTGACGCATAAGCTATCACCATATCATTCTTCATAATAACACACCCAAACCCTTCTTGGATGCATCACTGTAGATCACAAACCTTTCTCTACTACAAGGCATTGTGAGCACAGGTACACTGGATAACCTTCTTTTCAACTCCTTGAAATTATCTTCACATTCTTCTGTCCAATCAAAATTAACACCTTTCCGAGTCAACATGTTGAGTGGATTAGATAATCTTAAAAAATCTTTCAAGAAACGTCGATAATATCCAGCCAAACCAAGAAAACTTCGGATCTCAATCACTGTTGTTGGTCTCGACCATCATTCGATAACCACTGTTTTTGATGGATCCACAGATATCGCCTATTTTGAGATTATGTGACCCAAAAATGAGACTTTTTGAAGCCAAAATTCACACTTGGTAAATTTGGAATAAATCTTCTCCTTTATCAGGGCCTTCAATATAATTCTCAATTGATCTTCATTTTATTCCTTTCCCTTTGAATAGACAAGAATATCATCTATAACGACTACCACAAACTGATCAAGATAGTCTCTAAAGACTCTATTCATCAGATCCATGAAGATAGCAGGGGCATTAGTAAGACCAAATGGTGTCACTATAAATTCATAGTGTCCATACCTTGTACGGAAAGCCGTCTTTGGTATATCCTCCCTTTTGAACCTTAATTGATGATACCCTGAACGAAGATCAATCGTGGAAAAGTATTGAGCTCCGCGTAGTTGGTCAAATAAGTCATCAATGCATGGGAGAGGATATTTTTTCTGGATAGTGATCTTGTAATGTTCTAGATAATCAATGCAGAGTCTCATTGATCCATCTTTCTTCCTAAAAAACAGAACAGGTGCTCCCCAAGGTGACACACTAGGGCATATGAACCCCTTATCAAGATTCTCTTGGAGTTGCTTCATCAATTCCTACAACTCAATTAGGGCCATTCTATAAGGTGTCATTGAAATAGGCAAAGCACCTGGTACGAGTTCTATTGAAAACTCAACATCGCGATTTAGTGGAAGACCCGGTAATTCCTCTGGATAGACATCCTCAAACTCCCGTAAAATGGGAATATTCATAATCGTGAGTTTCTCACCATCCATTTGAGATAAATAACCTTCATTTAGTGGAATCAAGACCCATAAGATGGAAGAAATTTCCACTGGAAGGTTATGTTCATCCTTGCATTGATAGACGATCATAGATTGATCTGGAATATGAAATGTGAC
Source organism: Viscum album (assembly GCA_963277665.1). Lineage (NCBI taxonomy): Eukaryota > Viridiplantae > Streptophyta > Magnoliopsida > Santalales > Viscaceae > Viscum > Viscum album. The sequence continues at coordinate 384,618,219 of OY728148.1, read as the reverse complement.
TTCCCTTATTTGGCAATTGATATGAGCTCCATATAAATAAAGAAAATCCATGCCAAGAATCACATAAAATTACACTATAGGAAGGATCACAAGATTTACAGGAAGCAATTTCCCACAGACTTCGAAGGGAGAATAATTATAAACTTATGATGCGACTGTTGTGCCATTAGGGGTTGTCACAGCTAACTCAAAATCTAATTGTTGAGGTAATACGGTGATATACATAGAAAATTCATCATAAATAAAGGAGTTGGTGGATCCAGAATCAAATAAAACATTTTCTACTTTAGTGTGGATGGTAAGTGTACCTTTCACCACATCGTTATCATACTCCACATCGCTGATAGAAATTGCATGTGACTTTCCTTTATCTTTAGCCTTAATAGTTTGTTGACGTCGACCATCATCATCAACCCTTGAATTTGGGCATTGATGGGAATAATTCCCCATCTCCTTGCACATGAAACATTGAAGTGTAGTAGGTTCATTCTGTGTATCCCTTTCTTTGTTTGCATCATTAGACATCTTCTTCCCATCATTTCAGCATTCAAATGCCCGATGACCGTCCTTTCCACATTTGAAACATTTACTTGTCCCTTTAAGACAAATCCCCCCATGTTTCTTTCCACACTATGAGCATAAGGGAAAACTCATCTTCTTTTCAGGGTGTTCTTTAGATTTTCCTTTGAATTCCATTTTCCCCTTCTTATCAAACCCATATGACTGATGGGTTACTCCAATCTCTATCTTGACATTGAGAGCACATCGAACGATTTCCTCATAGCTATTGAAGTCCCTTATGGCTAACGCCCTTCGATGACTTGGTTTTAAGCCACTATAGAATCGATAGATCTTACTTTCATGTTGGATAATAATACCATAAGCGTACCTTGCATGTCTTGTATAATTTTCTTCATAGGTACCAACAGATTCATCATCCTTTTGCTTCAGTTCAAGAAACTCCTTCTCCATCGTTGTTCAGAGAATACGAGGGAAGTACTTATTGAAAAATAAGTTCGTGAACTTGTCCCATTCCATGGATTCAATTTCATTTCTTTTCCTCGTATTCTTGATAAGATTCCACCATTGATCAACATCAACTTCCAAATGATACACTGCTAAGATGACTTTATCATGTTCAGAACATTGAAGAACTGAAAATATCCTTTTAGTAGTACTAATCCATTGTTCAGCAACTAAAGGATCAGTAGACCCGCTGAATGAAGGTGGACACTGCCTCATGAAGGATTCAACAGAATGTTGCTCCTTCCTTTGCTCGTTTAGAAGTCCTGCGTGATTCATAGCATGAGAATGTTGTGTGACCATGGCTACAAGATTTTTCATTCCAGCTCTCATAACATTTGGTTGCTCAGGGGGACAATCATTGCATTGCCCTTCACATTCCACATTAACACGGTTCCTTCGGGTTCTAGCCATTGACTAAAGCCAAGAAGAATAGTGTGATCAACACTAATTATAATAGGAAAACCACATAATCAGGAATAAAATTTCACACTTAAGGTATTATCATAGTTTTTTCATGACCATTTCTAAAACAGTAATATTGTGTTCTATGCTTATACTTATCCTTAGGGTTTTTACTAAGGCTTCCACATCCAAGTTTCCAAAGGTTGACTATACCTTTCCTATGATACCAACTATAACAGCTCATACTTTACATACATTGTTAATACTTCAAAATTGAAGCATAATTATTACAACATATAACAAAACCATGGAAAGGACTGTATAGGTATAGTGTCTTTAGAAACTAGCAAACATAAACAACTGGTTCATAAATCGTATACTTCTCCTCCCACTAATTTCATCATATCTAAAGTACCTTTTTGGAATATCCTACTTAATAACCTTATTCCTGACCTGGGGAAATAAAACATACAAAAGGGTGAGCTCAAATTCTCAGTAAGGTTAAACAGAAGAAATATCAATCACATCATATACATAAGAACATAACTTTTGGAAATCTTAACCTGCAAAAGAAATCATAATTTCATAACATGGGATAAATCATAGTAGTGAAATTTAATCCCAATACTCATAACTTAAAACATGAAACTTTTTGGAATACACACATAATCATAGATAATCATTTAGTATTAGTCAAGACTCATTTCCAAGACTATCTTAGTGGACAAAGTCCATTTATGAACCGAGTTCACTCCTCATTTTAGTCCTGTTTCACTGAACTGGTTTAACCTGCCGTTCCAGCCATGCCTATCTCATGATATATAAAATCTTTACCCAATGCATTGGAGGGATATATAGGTCCCACCCATCTCATAATGATACCATTATCATGTGTGCCACAAAATCATAAACCCTACATCATAACATAACCCATGTTAAAAAATAGGAATCATAAACATTGTGACTTCATAAAACAATTCATATAAGATAAAGGAATTCATAAAAATAATTCAATCATAACATAATAAAATCAATATAATAATAGGGATATAAACATAACCCTTTATTATCATAGATGGAAAATAATTTTTATAAAACACTTGAACTCCATTCTTGAGGAAAATATCATTTCTACTTAAAAAACACTTTTCCTTTCTTAACATGTCATAAAATTCTAAACCAAAAGAATATGATTAAAAATAAACTGGAAAAATTTTAATGGAAGCTTCTTGGAAATAATGTTTTAAAAATCCATTCATGTCGTACAAGTTAAAAAAACATTCTTCTCGTAGTTTTGTCGAAAAATTCAAAAAGTACCTCGTACGAAAAACAACAAAAGATTCATTTCATATCATTTAATAAAAACTCAATGAAGGGTAAAATTGTATTTAAAGAATTTTAGGTGAATGGAAATTATATTATATATTTAGGAAACATGGATGTGGATGATAAAATACACCCTAGTAAATACCAAAGTATAAACAATCTCGGATAAAATGAGATTGTGATATTTTCCCTTACTTTAGGTCCGATATTCTTTTTACGTGTCTGAACTTCCTGTATAATGATTTAAATAATTTTATTGACTTATTCCAAAATCATACTTATTTTTATGATATCATATATGGTCATATTCTTTGCTTCTTATTTGTAATATTTCATTACTACTTGTTATTCGGGTGTTTATTACTTTTTGTTCTTATGCGTGTCTTGTCGAATAAATTCTTATTTTTCATTTTAGTTTATAAATAACTCATTTCTAGAATGGTATTACTGTAATATATATCATATTTATTCAGTCAAGTCATTTATGTAATCATTATTCAATGAAGATCATGTAGAACGAGTCGGATCACATCGTGGAGACGGTATTCCATACGTACGCACGAGCGATGATAACGTTCCCATGATCGTGGAATTGTATTGGATTGTATGTATACTAGTTCAGAATTAATATCACATTAAAATAGTCATATATAGTCATTATTTACACCACTATACCCATCCAAGTATGGTGGTGGTGGAAAATAGATTACACCACGGCGTAGAGACGGTATTCCGTACGTACGCACTCGTGGTGATTTTGTTTTCCGTAGGATGGATAGATGGTTAAATTGAGTTGTCTAATACTTATAATAACATATTACTATATTATTGATACTGATGTTATTACTTCATAATGAAACAACTAAAGAAGAAGAAGTGGAAGAAGAAATAATGTTGAAATAATTGGTAACGGACATTACCTCTTCTTTGAAACGCCTCTTTGAGACCTCCTTTTAGGGAACTAAAATTCGTCTTTGAAGAATACCAGGACCTCTATGATGTCTCTAGGGAAGTGGAGAAGAGAAAGTGGCAGGGTTTGGCCGACCTTGAAGGCTCAAAGTGGTGTGAGGAAGAGGGGGAGGAGGTGCCCTTTTATAAGGGAGGAGAGGGGCTCTTTTGGAAAAACTAAAAATATTATTTTATTATAAGGTGAATTTCGATATTAGATAACTCCAAATTTATTTATTTATAAGCTAAGGTGGGGAAGGTAAAAAATACTCTCATAAAATAGAATTTAGAAACGTTTAGTTTCCCATTTTATCCTTATAATTTATATTTATCATTAAGTTAAATACATTTACTTTTACCGTGTCTTCTTGTGTTCTTACACTATAAGGTTAATAAACTCACTATAACAATCCAAAAAAACCCCAAGTTTTTTATTATTAATATATATAACCTTATCTAAGTCATTTGGCTGAACCGTAGATTTTTAGTAATAAAATTACAATTAATAATATAATATTTGTTTTAAAAACTATTTGATGTCAATTTTGACACTATTTAGTAATTGATTTTTGTGAAAATCATAACAGAATTATTAGTTCGAAAAAAGATTTTTAAATCAATAATAACATGTCATATTGAACTATAAAATTATTTTAATTCATATAAAGTCTCAAATTACATTAATTTTGATATTTATAACATCAATTATGTCAATATTTTATTAATAAGATAATTACTGCATCATCTTTGTGTCATAAATAAATATTATTATTTAAAGTATAAAAATTACAAATAAAATATAATTATGTAGGAAAAGTTTTTATATTTATAATTTATATTTATAGTCGAATTTATCTTATGTATAACCCTATATTAAAAATTATATACTTATTAAACATTGATTTTAACTATTTTAACCCTTATTTAAATAAATTTATAATAAATGTCCTAATCTAATCCATGTAGGCCAAAATGGTAATATTTTATTCCTAAGGTTGATTTTGTTCGAATTAAACTTGTCCAATAGAATTAGGACATGTGCTACGGTAATAATAATATCATTTTTACCCTTAATTACCGTATTTACTTTCAACCGTTGTAAATAAAAGTAAAAAGATACTATTCACAAAAAATTATTTTCATCTCATTGAACCACATTTTACTTACTGACAACAACCGTGTCTCTCGGATTTTTGAGATTCCACTCACAGAAATGGTAAAATTATGTTTTATAAAAAATTCAGTTTTTTAACTACCACTTAGTGCTTTCACTATTCATCAAAAATTGAATGTTTTCAGAAAAATACCAAAATTTCACCCTAGGTTAATTTTGATATTCCGAATCCAAAAATGAAGTCCATTTTGAAAAATAAAATTTATAAAATTTCAAAAAGTGGTTATTACTATTCATAACGGCTAGTTTTAATAATATTTTAATAGTATATCGTTGTTTAGTGAAACTCGGTATTGCGTACGACGCAAGCTATCGAGGAAGGTCGTGATTTCGTGTAATGAAATCCAAGATAGTGTTGTGTGTAGAAAAAGATTCCTTTGATGATTTATATAACATTAAAGTCTCAGTTGTTACAGTTTTTGTCAATAAATCTTAGTGCACAAGTTTTAATACCCATTAATAATAATTTTAATATCTATGGACCAATACACAAGTCCGTATATAGGAACATCCAATGACACTATGAAATGTGGATTTTATACTGGTGGGTCTCATTCTCATAATATCCTCTTGGATATTTCCAAGGGCGCACACCATGAGATGGTGCCTCAATGTTTTATGAGTCCTAACCCCTAATGACCTGTATTATTTGTGTCCCTCAAATAATATCATCTGAACATAGAACATATATTCAAGGACAGTGTTATGGCACTTCCATGTTCTCATCATAGTAGGGATCTGCTAAGACCCTTTAATGCAAAAGATATCCTTAGGAAATTTCCACATGCATTGCCACGTAGAAGAACAATCATGATGTGATAAGGCTTTTATTAATTAAAAAAGTACAATGTAGTTGGTTCTAGGACACCAACTCCAACAGACTCCCACTCATACTAGAGCCAACTTCTAACAACCTTTAACATGCTAGCTCTGACATGATATTCATGCTTCTGCCAAGATAGGCCTTTAGTCACGGGGTCTTCCACATTCTCATTCATGGACACTCTGCTCACTAAAACTTCACCCCTTAGATAGAAATACCTCAATAGGTGATACTTATAGAGTACGTGCTTTTTCCGTTTATGTGACCTTGTTTCTTTTGTATGAGCCATTGCTTATGTATTATCACAATACAATGTTATTGGATCTTTACTTTTAGGCACCACATCATGATCCTGGACAAAGTTCCGAATCCAAACGAATTCCATGGCTTCATCAGAAGCCACTATATATTCAGACTCCATTGTAGAACCGGCGACAAACGGCTTCTTTGAACTCTTCCAGCTCACAGCTCCTCCATTGAGACAGAAAACATATCCAGATTGCGACTTCAGACCATTCTGATCTGTTTGAAAACCAGCATCAGCATACCCTCTGATGACAATCTCCTCATCTCCTCCATACACCAGGAACATAGCATTAGTTCTTCTCAGGTACTTAAGGATAGTCTTTCTAATAGTCCAATGTTATTCTATTGGATCTGCTTGATATCTTCCTACCATGCTTAGTGCATAGGAAACATCAAGTCTAGTACATAACATAGAATACATGATGGATCATATAGTCGAAGCATATGGGATCTTACTCATTCTATCATTCTCCTGTTGTGTTTGAGGACACATTTTCTTTGAATACTGTAGGATAGGTGACAGTGGAACTAATCCCCTCTTGTATTGTTCCATAATAAATCTCTTTAGTATGTGGTCAATGTATGTACTCTGACATTGTCCAAGCAGCCTCTTGGATCTATCACGAATGATCACGGTCCCTAAAATTTAGGCTTCTTCACCCAAGTCCTTAATGGAGAAACACTTGTTTAACCAGACCTTAATAGACTGTAAGACTGGTACAACGTTTCCAATACGAAATATGTCATCAACATATACTACTAGGATAACGATCACATTACCATTAAACCATTTATAAACACACGGTTCTCATTCATTCTTAATGATCCAAAATTACTTTACGGCTTCATCAAATTGAATGTTCGATGACCTGGTTGATTGATTTAATCCATAAATGGATTTCTGTAAATTGAAAACTGGTTTGGCTTCACCTGGTGTCACAAACCCTCCTAGTTGTTTCATATAGACATCTTCCTTAATGTTTTGATTAACGAATGTTGTTTTGACATCCATCTTTCAAACCTCGTAGTCTTGGTAAGTTGCTAGGGCATATATGATTCTTATGGATTTAAAAATGGAAAATGGAAAGAAGGTTTCATCATAGTAAATTACCTGATGCTTTCTGAACCCTTTATCCACTAGCCTTGGTTTATAGGTGCTAACATAACCTTCCATGTCCAGCTTACTCTTGAATACCCATTTGCATCCAACAGGCTTTACATCAACTGGCTCATCGACAAAAACCTAGACATGGTTCTTATACATGGAATCCATCTCAGAAATCATAGCTTCTATCCATCTTCCAACTTCTGATCATTATACTGTTTCCTTGTAGGAGAGAGGGACATCATAATCCAACAATAATGATTCACCATCCTTGGTGATTAGGAAACCAAATCTCTCTAGTTCCCTTACCTCTCTTGATCTCCTACACAGTACTTGGGTTTCTGGAACCTCTTCAAGGGGGCCTGTGGAACATGTTCCTGTACCAACTCCTATGTATCTTGAGCATCATCTTCGTCGTAGTCAATTATACTACCACTATCCTTCTTGAGGATGTGCTCCCTCTAAAGAAAGACAGCTTGTCTGGTGACAATAACAATCTTTTCTGAAGTGTTATATAGGTAATATAACTTCGTTTCCGTGGTATATCCAATAAAGATACAAATCATTACCTAGGGTGCTAGTTTGTTTCCTAAGGAGTCATTAACAAACACCTTGCATCCCCATAGAAATGTGTGTGAAAAAATGGGTTTCATTCCATTCTATAGCTCAGAGGTAATTCCATTTGCCTCCTTAGTTGGTACTCAGTTTAATGTGTATTCTACAGTTTGTAATGCATATCACCATAAGGATAATGGAAGATCTGCATGACTCATCATTGACCTCACCATGTCCAACAGGGTGTGGTTCCTCCATTAACTAACACCATTAGACTATGTTGTATAAGGAAGAGTGAGCTGAGATATAATCCCAGAATCCTATAGAATATCGATGAACTCTTGGTTCAGATATTCTCCACCTTGATCCGATCGAAGCTTCTTTATCTTCATGCCAAGCTGATTCTCAACTTCATTCTTAAATTCATATATTTCCCTAAGGCCTCTATCTTATACCTCATTAAGTAGACATATCCTTATCTAAATAAATCATAATTAAAAGTAATGAAGTACGAATATCCACCTCTAGATTTTACTGGAAATTGTGCACACACATCTATGTGTACCAATCGTAGAGGCTCTGTGGCCCTTTCACCATGTCCACCAAAAGGTGGCTTGGTCATTTTTTCTTGTAAAAATCATGACATCTATCAACTAGTTTTGTCTTAGTATAGTCTAAATATACATCTTGGAAAAGCTTTTTCAAGCGCTCCTTGTTCACATGATCGTGACGGTGATGCCACAACAAGGTGATGTATGAGTAATGTGAGTTTGTTTCATTATTTATTGCAAACACTTGGTTTTAATAATTTAATACATACAAACCATAACATACATTGATCTTATAAATGAGACAACCCTTATTCCCAAATTTTAAAATAAATCCATCCATATCTAAAAAGTATTCAGAAATTATATTCTTGGTAACACTAGACACATTATAATAGTTAGGTAAAACCCAAATCATCCCAATCAGCAGTGAGAGGTGGTAATCACCAATAGACAACTCAGCCAGTCTTGCGCCATTGGTAGATCCAAGATCCACCTCTCCTCTATCAATCTTTCTTAATATACTTGGTTCCTGCATTTGAATAAATATTTGAGCCCCACAAGCTGTATCTAATACCTAATTCGTAGAAATAGAAAGATTACACTCGATAACAAATGCACCTTTAGCATCCCCATGCTTCTGGGTGCGGTTACTCTTCCAGTGGCCTTGCTTGCCACCTAAAAATCTCACCACCTCTTATTCATTTCCCTGTCTCTAGATATTCCCCTTCTTGGAAGGATGGTGCATAGGGGCTTCAGACCGTTTACAAGTCTTAGGCCCCTTTTCCTTGTCCTTCCTTTAATTATTCACCATAAGGACTGTAGGTTTGTCACGCCCCATGTCATTATCTACCTGGCGAATCATGGTCATAATTTCTGATAAACAGTTCCATTTTTTTATCATGTTGTAGTTGACAATAAATCTAGAGATGTTCTTGGGCAGTGATGATTGGAGGAGATCTATACACAACTCATCAGAGTGTTTAATCCCAATGATGTTCAGGCATTCAATGTAGCCAACAAACATGACTACGTGAGGCCCTACTGGTGCAGAATCACCAAGAATAGTGGAAAACAAAGCATTGGATATCTCATACCTCTATTGTCTCTCCTTCTCTTCGTATAGATCCTTAAGGTGATACATCATGCTATACACGTCCATGTTTTCAGGTTTCTTCAAGATCTTATTAGACATGTATGATAGCATAAAACACTAGACATCTATGGTATCATCCATGTATTTCATATAGAGATATAATTCCTAATCAATGGAATCTTTCCTAGGCACAACTGGAATAGGCTCTTCCAGCATATACAATTTTCTTTCGTGGCAATGGATGACGCGTAAACGCCTCTGCCACTCTTGGAAATTGGTGCCGGTGAGAAGGATTTCCTTCACCAGAATGGTTCTCAATGATATGATTGATATCATTTTCTTTCCGTTTCTACAAATTAATATGAGAAAAGTTTTAGTAATTTATTACAAAACTGAGACAAATAAATAAATTAATACTTATTTTTCTCCCACTATTTTATTGAAATCCAATATCCATCACCATTGACTTCAGAATATTCTATTGCCTGAATATTCTAGTGGAAAGGATCTATATTTCTCTTCACATTACCCAAACCAGGGTTGGCCAACAACTTGAAGGGATTTATGTAGGCATTTCAAATTCCAACTCCATTAAATCGAAGCTCCTTGATCTGTAGAGTGGACTCACCAATCCTGAAATCCTTTTAATTTGGATGGCATCAACCTTTGCCTCTTGGTCACCCCAAGTCCTACTATGGCAGTCAACCCTTGATGTGAACCATGTTAAGTAAACCCAAAAACATGAATTAGAATTCCCCGATAATTGAAAGCACCCCAAAAAGGGTTGGTTAAACACATTGAACTATGGTTCGATTCTAACCAATATTATGGAAGGCTATTCCGACTGAATATTTCATTTGAGGGATTTTATCCTTATACGTAAATTTCACATTTATTATCATTCATTACATTCTTTTTAATATTAATTGGGTTATAATTAAGTGATTAACCATGTCTAAGATAATATTTACGTATAAGACGGTTTTATTTTAGTTCCATCATTAATGATCGTTTAATTCATTAATTGTGTGAACGTGAAAAAACACCCACAATAAATAAATCATGCAACTTATAGAAATAAAATAAATGGTATGATCTTTCGCTTTTTCCATTGGTTAGTATATCTCGTGGTTGATAATCTAACCCCTGACCTAGGTGAGAAACACCTTGAACCTTTCGGGTTCATGTTTATAGCTTTCCACCTATCCACCATTGTATATCCTTGGGTTGGTTTCACCTTGTCTCCTTACATGAGACACCTCAACTAGAATGGGAGATCCATACAATACATTTTATCTCACATGATGGTGAGAGGTAAAAAGGGGGTTTTACATAAAATAATCCTTGGGCACACAGGCCCTACATATTAATGATTAGAAGGGTCACATGCCAAATAATTTAAATAAATAAATTAAAAGAAACCATTCACATAAAAAGGTCTTAGTATAGATCATGATCATCCATACATGCAACGATATTTATACATAAATAAATCTAGAATTCAATTCATTAATCATTATATCATAAGACAAATCACACTCGTATCAATTAATTATCTTTATCTAATCAATCATTTTTTCTTAAATCTTTTTCTAATTTTACTTGAGATTCCCATCCATCATAATTTTAAACAAATAAATTCATTTAAAATTATCCTTATACGTAAATTGTACCTTGGACGCAACCCGGTGAATTCCCACTTGTTACACAGATGTTAAATTAAACACACATATATAAAACACCTATCACGTGTTGTGAATCATCTTTACTCCTGCACTATGGTACACATATCAAGGGTTTGTATAATATAATAATAAATTTTAATAAATCTGTGAAATTAGGGTGAGTAAACGGCGTGTAGTTACGACTACACGGCATTTTCTTTTTTTCAACATCCATCCGAAGTACATGCCTGGGGACATGGCATGTTAATATACTTTGGAAATTTTAGGAGTTCACAACATGTATAGTGGGACACATGCCATGTTGTTTCCACATTACATGGTTTCCAACCGAGCAAGACGTGTACAGGGTACACGGTCCAACCCTAACCCGAAGGGACTACACTCCGTGTTCTGTTCGACCACACGGAGTGTAATCCGGTAACTGTGTGCTACCAGTTCCGGGTCAATAAACGGTGTTATAAATTACATAGATAGGATCAATATATAACCTAATCTGGCAGACCATTCTGATGCATGAACCTAGACTACACGACGTGTACTTCTGAATACACACCATGTATTCTCGTGTTGTACGACCAGGAATGTTTGGCTTCTCCGGATGAGATCCTCAATTATTTTTAATCAAATTTAAAAGAGAAGGTAATTTCTTTATGATGAATGATACATGATAGCAGAGGAACAGATCTTCATAATCATATTTAGAGAATGAATATCTTGAATTGAAACAACTAAATTATTTAATGCATAGATCACCAACAAAAAACTAAATAATTATAATCAATGATATGACCTCTCTCATACCACTTGTTGGTTTCGGGCACAACAGAAGTGTGTTGGTGGATTTTCCCAACATTAATTTTAACGTTTAAACAATGTTCAATCCGATATCTTTCAAGATATGAAACGTCGAATCTTCATAATGGATCAATGAATGAGAAAATTAAGAGGGAATCACATAACCACAGAGATATGATCATCATATGTTGGTTATAATTAATTTATTGAATTCACAAGAATACCTTGGGGGAATTATTTCTTCGTTGATGTCTCTGGTCATGGTCTTATTATCCACCGTTGCGTCATAGAATCCTAGTGATGGATTCCTCTAGTGGTGATCCACACGTGTTCCACGTATCTCGGCATGTCGCCGAAGGTATCTTTGGGTGCTAGCGCAGAAGAACCTTCTCTTGCGATGTACTCCTTTGATCGCCTTGATCTCTTGGTCATGAGAGCGTTCTTGGAGGAAGGAGTTCTTTCAGCCTTGAATGAATTCCCTAGAATTGTGGTGCACAACGATTGAGAAAAAGTGTTGGGGTTGTGAGTATATTTATAATGGGATTTGAGGTTATAGAGTTATGACAATAAATATACACGTTACACATTTTGCTTATTTCATTAACTCTTATTGAAAACCCCCATGTTGAATTATTAATTTCTTGACATGCGCCAATACTGATTATAAAAAATATCATTTAATAAAACAATATTATATCCTCAAATTCCCGATTGGAAAAACTACATGGTGTGTAATCGTTAATACACGACGTTTACTCATTTTTCATAATACTACACGATGTGTATATTTTATATACACGGCATATACTATTATTTTCCTAATTCTATTATTTCCTCAACCACATTTATTAGTCCTTAAGCAATGGCTATTTATTTCCTAAAAAAATTTAATTGCATTACTCGCTAATAAATGTATTATTTCTCCCATAATATATTCTCTCGAATAACTTGTGTCGAAATAAATGAAATCAGACATTCTTAATATATAATTAAACCATAATCAGGAATAATATTCATTTAACTTGTTAAATTAATATTTTACTGAGATAAATGGACATAGTTAGTGTGTGACCCACTGGGCCCCTTTCTTAGTGTCATTAGGCAGAGCCTACCAAAAGACCAAGGATAGTATCTAGCAACACGCCATGTCACCTATAGATAAATAAATTAACCCCACAATAACGTGTCACCTCAAAAAATGATTACTGTGTAATATAATCCCTTTTCCTCGATATCTTTAATCAAGTGGGTTTCATGCTAGTTCCATCAACCCATGTGCTCGATTATTCATTCTTTGACTTTACGGAATTTAACCTGCCAATACATTACCATGTCCATGGATTTATTTTGGCAATATCAAATAAATTAGAGTGCTTGATATGTCTACATTAATTGTGGAATGGAAGGGAAAAATCTTTTCTCGCATTAACTATCAATAATGTATTACTCGTGACACACCGAACGTATCCTACATCACTGCGAACAGTGTGTCATCCAAATTTTCATCAATACATCTAAGTGCGCGAGTTGTAATATCCATTAATAAAAATTTTAATGTCTAACGACCAATACACACGTCTATAGATAGGAACATACAATGACACTATGAAATGTGGATTTCATACTGGTGGGTCTCGTTCTCATAATATCCTCCTGGATATTACCAAGGGCACACACCATGCGATGGTACCTCAATGTTTTATGAATCCTCAGCCCTAATGGCCTATATTATTTGTGTCCCTAAAATAATATCATCCGGCCATAGAAAATATATTCAAGGATAGTGTTATCGAACTTACAGGTTCTCATCATAGCAGGGATCCACTACAACCCTTTAATGTAATAGCTATCCTTAATACATTATCACATTCATTGTCACACAGAAGAACAATGAAGATGTGATATGTCTTTTATCAATGAATAAAGTACAAAGTATTTGGTTCTAGGCCACCAAATCGAATAGGTTATACCTCTATAGAAAATAGGTTAACAATATTCCACTCGATCGAGGGTAGGTGGTGATGGGGTAGTTCGACCCCTGGGTTCACCTCATGGATATCAACAATGAAATGGTCTATGAGGTAGTTGACATTAGAGTGGTTGATGAGCTGGGCGTGTGCAGGTACACATCATCGAGGCAACAGATCTAGTAGGGTCATTGGTTTTTCGAGGTATGATCATTATATTTAGTAATTTGGGGTGCTTTTCATTTGATTTAGGATCTTCTAATTCCATATATTTTCCTATTATAGTATATGTTCTAGGTCAAGATATAGAGAGATTTTACATTCCCCTGGAGTGGAGTACATGGGTTTGAGGTCAAACCATTCTATTTAATGTTTGTTTTGTGATGTTTATTGATGATAAGACCACATAAGTCCCATGGGTATATTATTATACTATAGATGTACATGTATTATGACATCCATGTAATCGACTGGTTTTTTCTATTCCTTATTTTATTTAGTGCTTTCTAATAAGGGTATTGTTTTAATTTATAGATGGACACCATGTACCTTTCATTTGTTAGCGTATTTTTCAGGTGAGAAGATAGGCTTTGGAGCCTAGTCTTTCTTTATTAGCCATGCCATTTGGGAAATAATTTCAAACATATATTGGTGATGTTCTTTGGGTTACCTGTGAATTCATCGATATCATCCCCATAGAGGTCACGACTCTACCACCTCAATGTGATGTTGAGTTTGGGATAGTATTTCAAACTTGTGCCTATCAGATTTCAATGGATCCCTATGGGATGGAGCCCTCTGCGTTACAGGGGTTGCAGATTTTGGTTGAAAACCTAATGAAGAAGGGCTTAATCATGCCATGTCTACTGGCATGGGGTTTTCCTGTATTGTTTTTGAAGAAGGTTGATATTGGTCTATGACTACACAATTACTACAAGGTACTATATCAGATGACAATAAAGTATTGTTACCCCCATATACGGATCGAACACCTTTTTGAAAAGTTGAAGGGAGCAGTTTGGTTCCCTATAATCAATCTGCAGTCTGGATATCACTAGTTGATGGTGGCGAAGGGAGAAATACCAAATAGTATATTTAGGTGTTGGTATAGGAACATTGAGTTTGTGATCTTGTCGGTTAGTACCACGAATGTGACAACTATCTTCATTGTACTCGTGAACTCTATTCTTCTTGAGTACCTAGACCGGTTCATTTTCATGTTCATCAACAACATCCGGAGATACTCAATGTCAGTGGAGGAGCACACCACATATATGAGTATTTTCTTAGAGGTCCTCTAACACCACATTCTCTATAGGAAGATTACCATGTGAATATTTTGGACACATTAGGCGCACATATTTGGACACATGGTGTTTCAGGAATTGGTATCTATGGAGTCGTCAATGTTTGAAATGGTTATTTCATAGACTGCACCCAAGAATGTGGCGGAGGTTTTTAGTTTCCTTTGTTTGGAAGGTTATGAATGGAATTTCATACCCAACATCTCCCGTGTTTCAGTTCTATTGATTGCATTGAACATAAAAGAACATGCATTCATGTATAGTGAGTATAGTTAGGAATATTTCATCTACCTGATGGGGAATCTGTAGAATGACCATGTCCTCAGGTTTCCCGAGGAATCCATGATGTTAGAGGTGTTCTGTGATGCTTCCAGAATAGGATTCTAAGATGTCAAAATTATCAGCGAAGAGTAATATTTTATTTGTCTAGGAATTTACATATTTACAAACAAAACTATTACTCCAATGAACTGTATCATCGAGTGGTCTTGTTCGCACTGATTTTGTGATAGAATTACATCATTGGGGAATTCATTGTGGTCTTTACAAATCACAATAGCATGAGTTTTATCATATCCTAGAGGGACATGAGCTTGCGGAATCATAGGTTGGGTGAGTTTTTATTGTACAATGTCTTGATGATCACTTACACCTCAGTGAAGGGGAATATTTTTGGCTGGTTTTTCGATCAGAATGTTATTGAAAGATGTGTTTCAGGAATCCACAAATGCTTAGATATCAATGGAGGAGTTATCCACTTTGTGCCTAGAAGTTCTGGAGGACCATGGATGAAGCTATCTATTTTATATGACAGTATAGTCTCTCTTAATAAATAATGTGGGGGAGTCTCGGTGGGGAGACTCAGAGTCTGATGTGATGTGTGATCACACTGTCCAAGGTAATGATCAAGTGGGATGGTTGGAGAATATATAGAATTTGATGTTATTTGATGTGAAACTATTTTTCTCAATTATATTCCATGAGTTAGTTCCCCATGATTTCCATGTCTCATCCCTAGTTGTGTATCCCAATGTTTCCTTGTTGTACCATGGTTCGGGGAAAGGTTTTGGGGCTATAGGATGATGTGGGAAGAGGCAGAGCTTGTGGAATGGTGCCAAGTGTGTTAGTAGGTGTAGCTCGAACCCTATTTTTTTAGGTATTTTGCAGGTCTAAGATTTTCCCATGTAAAAGTGGGATGGAATATTGATGGATTATGTCCTAGTATTTCTTAGGGATCAGAGAGGATGTGATGTTCTATTGGTAGTAGTGGATGAATTGACGAAATCATCAAACTTCATAGTGTCCAAGGAGTTGATCATGGTGGGTTCCATAGTACAGAGGTATGTGGATGATTTGGTGTCGTTTCACGAATGTACAATATCCTTTATCTCAGATCATGATACACATCATACATCACTTATCTGAAGGGGATTATAGCATGATTTTTGGCACCCATCTATGAATCTGCACTCCACTCCAACCTTATTTGGATGGGCAGACAGAGATGACCATCTATACATTGGTTAATATTTTTCAACCATGTTTTCTTTACTTTAATAATTCATGGGTACGACACTTGCCCTGATATAGGTTTCATACAACAATATATATCAATCTAAGATTAACATGGAACCATTCGAGTTTGTGTACATATTGTTGTGTTGTTCACCAGTATGATGGATAGAGGTTGTGGTGGAACCTCTCCATGGACAAGAGGTAGTGGATAGAATAAAAAAGATGATTCAACTTCTGCATGAGAGGGTTATGGAAGAACATGACTGATCAAGTCCTTATGCCAATAATGGAAGGAGTCCTTTAGAGTTCGAGTCGAGGCACCATGTTTTCATGACGGTTTCCCCTCAACTTTGGTAGTAGAGGTTTGGTAAGTGAATGAACCCTTTATCCTAGGTTCGTCGGACAATTCAATGTGTTTGGACGAGTTGGTGAGGTAGTATATCAGCTAAAATTTCCACCATAGTGGGAGAAGATCCTTGTTATCTTCTATGTATCTCATCATTGTCGGTATCTACATGATGAATCCCATGTACATGATTTGGGAGAGTGGGATATCAAGGAAAACACGATGTTTCTAGAGTGATAAGTAAGAATTGAGTTTTGTGAGGATAAGCTGCTATGTGGATGGACCATTATATTGGTTAATGTGTTATTGAAGCATGTTTTCCTCAATTAGAGTACTTAGGAACAAAAATCACAGATGTGTGCCCAGAATCCAGAGTTATTTTGAGTTTTGTTTTTGTGATTTGGTTTTGGATATTCATATTATAATTTATTTTCTTATCCTACTCATTATTGGATTAGTTGTGTCCCTATTATCTAGATATGTGTGAAAATTTCCTGATCATGGGGAGGGTGGACTTGATCCTTATTCAAGAGGGATTGATTTTGATGTGATTAAACCCATGAAATAGAGATAGTTCTTCCAAAAGTGGATACTATATTAACATTGATGAAGGATTTTCTGAATCCATTTGTCTGGACGGTGTGTCATTTGTGGTTGATTCATTGTTTGGATAAATGTGGGACCATAGTTTTTCTACATTTTTTGAAGAGACATATGACATGAATTCATTCATAGATGTGAGGGTTTTCACACATTCTTTCGAATAACACAAGGTGGCTCACTCGTGAGAGGTATATTAAGGGGTGGTTGATCAGACATCATTTATTCTAGTATAGTTTTGAATTATAAAGGATGATAATTGTTCAAGAGGATCCTGACATAATGAACCTAGTCTCCCGGGTCAATTACATTATGAAAAATAGTTTTTATAGTGTTCTGGGAGGCATTGGTGGCTCATTTATAAATTTCCACTTTTCCAATGGTAACTCAGGGCATCAGGATCAGCATGTCAGTGCATCGACATATCATTGTTTTGGCATGCTAATGAAACCGCATGAAAGTGAATTGGTATATCAGTGAATCAGCTGGAAAGTCCATTATCATGTCAGTTGTGTTTTCATGTTAGCACATCAGTGAGTTATGTGAATCTGTTTCAGTGAGTTGACAGCATTGGTGAATCAAGGGAGTTCGTGAGTCAAGTATTCGGTAGGTAACTATATCGGGGGATCAATGATGGGGTCTCAACATTGGTTGGTCATGTCAATAGCTCACCCATCAGTGGCTTCACATCACTGAAATACACATTGGTGACTCACCCACTCACGACTGATTTGCGTCTTTCCCATTTCCCCAGTTTTGACCCTCTTACATATTATATTTCATATCATGAGTTTCCATCATTACATGGGAAATTTAAAGGATGTTTATAAGGTTATAAATCATATCATTGTTATATTAATGTTTTTAGGGATTTGACATACCCAAACCATGTGATCTTGACCATGATACCACCTTAATGATTTTGTAAATTGTTCTTACTTTAACATAGGATCTGACTCTTCGAAGATAGTATTTTACCTTGAAAATGTGTTTTCCATTTCCCCTAGGAACATATAGATCATTCCTCCTTATACTAGTCATTCTCTTGTTCAATATCTATCTCATGATCAGTTAAGTTGGAGTTCTTCCTTACAGTTCACACGATATCATGTTCTTAGAAGAATGTGGAACTTCAATACTTTGATCTTCAAATAGGTATTTTCATATTATTCTATTAATTAATTAATTATGTGGGGTGATTGTTCATTTAAGTCCTTGCGATGAATAGATGAATCAATTTATTAATATAACAAATTTATAAGAAGCGAATATAATAAGAAGATAATGAGGTAATGAAATAATGACCTAAGAGTGGAATGATGTTTGATAATATTTATTGTTTTGATATCCTTGTTTCTTTATGTATTGTTTTGGATATATTCCTTATGAAAATCATGGACGTTTGTGTCCTTTTATTCACACTACTGGTGTTATATTTTGTTTTTGTCATGTTGTTTTATTGTTTCCATAATCTGAAATCATCTAAATCACGTATACACAGTTAAATAAAATGGATTCCCCAGGATGAAAACCCCTTTGTGATCACCCCTATTTATGAATGTTCATTAATTAACAAAATTTAATTAATTTCTATATATACTATTGATATATGTGGATATGTATTGTTATCTACTGTGATTTTGTGTGATTTGTGTGGTGCTGTTATTGGGAGCACGATTATGGGTACATGGGTGGACAAATGAGTTGGTTTGGTGAGAAGGTTTTGTTAGTATATTAGGATGTCAATAAAATTGATTGTGGAATAGATGGATTTATAGAAAGTGAAAATGCATTTGTTGTGTTATAGAGTTCGAATGACGTGGGTTAGTAGGACTACAGTTTGGATATGAAATTGTTATCTAGTGGGACCACATCTAGGGTATTAGTGGGGATTAGGGCTTCTGTGTTGGGTTGTGAGATAATTATTGTGTGCGATAATGTTGAAAAATCATAGTTGGTAGTGGTTGAACATGGGTGTGTGGTAGGACTATAAATCAACTTTTGTTGTTATATGGTTAATGATGGTAGTTTCCAAATTGTTCTAGAATAAATTAAGGTTATTTCACTTAAATAAATAAATGGAATGTGGTAAAATGAAAAGGGGTTGGGTTTATTTATGGAAGTGGGTGTTGTGTGAGTGTGCATATAGGGTTATCCGGAAAATAAGTACTGGTGGGATAGTTTTGTTATTTGTTTAAAACCAATAGTTTGGGATGAGTGTTCTATTTCCTATATATATAAATTGTAGTTCCTTGTGATTTATATATGTACCCACCCTTATTGAGCACCAATGTTCATAAAACCCCATTTCATGGGGGGTGACATTCACAATATCTTGATGGGAGGATGGATGGATGGTTTCTAGCTTTCTTAATCATACACACTTCTGGTTCTTATTACTTGGGCATATATAGGCACTATGTAATGAATTGAGGCTTACCATAGTCCTAGATCCATCAGGACTGTTTTTTGTGGATGAGAGGCCAAGGTGGTTAGAGGCCAGAATTATTTTCCCATTTGCCTTCGAAATTAGGCCCATGTGACTTCAGACATGCAAATTTGTTGTTGGGGCCTAGGGGTTAGAGGTCCTAATTGTGTATGGTATGAGGCCCAAGTTTGTGTGGCTAGTATGTGGTAGAGGGATATGTATGTAAAGTGTTGTAGTTTCAAAATGTTATCTATTAGGAATGATCAATTAAAAAGTTGTAATGTGGTGTGGGGCACACAAATATTCATCTTCATATATTAGTACATTACATGACATGCATTATTAGCATGCATTGTTATGGTTGGGTTGTTTAGTATTTTGTTGTAGTTTCATTGAGGATATAATTTATTCAGTCAAGGTAATTAGTATATTACCTCAATTTGGAATGGGTAGATTTACATTAACTTATTATTATACATGTATTATCACCCAACATATATAAACCTTTTTTCATGTTTCTAGAAGGATTTTGAGCATTGTGATTGACTTTACTAGATCAGGCATCGGGATTAGTTGTTTTTTCATCATAGTCTCTTTTCTTTTGGTACTGTACTTTGATGTTTTCATTGTACTTTTTATTAGATTTACTTTTGAAAATGTATGTGGGATGTGTTTTTGTTATACATTAACTTTTAGTACATGGAGTGTCTTGGGAATTACCATATTATCTCCTGATCTTATTTTATAAATAGGTTAATTCCATTAATATTGTTTGAGATTCTATCCCCTTTGGTGATATTCATCATTTCAGGGACCATTGAAGGTATGACTAAGGGGGTCATTATCTATCATCCATCTTGAGGAAGGAAGGACCTAACACTTTTTTGTTCCTTCCATTATCTTGAAGAAGGCAGGTAGTGAAAATTGATATCACTAATAGCTCGAGTGGTGGAAACCATGGAATAAAGAATACTCATTTCACTATATGTATTGAATATATGACGAATAATTCAAGGGAATGTATTGATGAAATTAGAATATGTTATATGAGTGTATTATACGAAAATATATTATGTAATTTATTATGAAAAATAAAATATTTAGTAAATGAAATTGATGGGAATAATTGATTCTGTGAGGCATTATAAACGATTAAATGTTTTAAATATGGAATGTATCGTCATTGAAAAAACTAATGAAACAATGGGGAAGATAATTAATATGAGAAACATGTACCCATATGATAAAGATATAATTTTGATGATGAATATATTGTATATGAAATACTGAAGGAAAACTATATTAATGAATAAGATGATAAAGCATAATTAATGGTTTAAAAATAAAGATAAATAATTAGACTAATTATATATTTGAAATAAAGAATTATGTTATGAGAATCCTGAAATTTATATATAAGGATTTTTCTATATATGTTTTATGTTAATGATTATCATTAATATGTGATATAGTAGTGTTGAACTAGAGATGTTATTTTGTTGCAAGGTGTTATTTTATGTGATACACATGATTATTGGATGATAACCAATAATATGTTCCTAATTATTAGAATATGGTTTTAAATATTGATAAAGAGATGATTTATATGGGTAATCTAGATTGGATAGTGTTTTTAATTTTTAAAATTATATATTTATTATTTGTATTATTGGTTTATGATATCAATTATGGGGTTTAAAACATTTTTGGATCTATAGAATATACCATGATTTTTCCTATTATTTGTGGAATGTGGAAGAATTTAGGTTATCATTGATATTTTATGGTAACTATGTTATTATAATGTTTTTAGGGAATATATTACCAGGACATTCACATATTTTATAATTGAAAATACACAAATACATTATAATATTTTTTTGGTTTAATGATATATTTATATTCGAATATTTAGTGGTCTTATTTATAAATTTATTAATTTGAAATCGATATTAAGACTAAAAATTAATCGTATGATTTAATTTGAAATTTGGATGAGGATTTAGATATTAATGTATTATTTTATCATATTAATATTTATTCATATTAGATGACATATTTTAACCATTATGTTTTAAAAAATTACTACGTATATAAGGACCAAGAAATCATTACTTTAAAAATATATTTACATCTTAGTGGTTCAGGCGTGATCATTTAATAATTTTATGTATACCATTATATATAGCGTAATTCATAAAATTACATCAATATAATGATATTAGACTTAATAAATTGAAATAAATAATGTATATTTTCCCATGATCTATATATTCATAGAATAATTCCCTAAAAATTTGGAAAAAGTATATTGAGGAAAATATTTTATCTAGTAATGTTCATTTATGATGAATTGATATTATTTTCATTACCTAATTGGAATATTGATTTTTTAGTCCTTAAAATTCTCATCATCATTCACATTGTGTGATTTATGATCTAAGGAATGTACTTTTCTTCCACGATCAAATATTCACATTCCACTAATGTTTTAAAATTATTAAAAATAGTATTGTGTTAGTTCAAATGACCTTAATTTTTATATTTCACATTATTTTTAAGAGGAATACTTATCAAAACATTTTTATAAGGGTTTTTTGTAAAATAATATTAAAATTTCAATCCCAAAGTTTTTGAGATAATATTTAAATTATTAAGAAACGATTTTATATGGGGTAGAATGTAATAACCTATGATTATTAGAACCAATTCATAATATGATGTTTTTGGATGCACGATGTATTTTGAATTCCATTCAAGGATGATTGAGAAGAAAATAAATCACATAGTATTGCATGAGTGGGTGAGGAAGGATATGAGTGATACAATAATGAATATGGTAAATATGATGATGCATTGGTTGTGTATATTTCACAATGATCATAAGTTGGATGGATAAATTGTGTGTATTATTTATGAAGGAAATGGGATCAAAGATTTCATCAATTATTACATGAAGAATGTTGATGGTATTTTTCTAGATTAGGACTATTATTGAAAATGGTATAGAAATGAAGCATTGTAAATGATCATTGCTGTGGTTATGGTGAAGAGCTCTGAAGTGGTGAAAAAGAATAAGGAGCATAATATTGGCCCAAAGTATTTGGCCTAATTCATAGTAATTACACCAAGTATTAAAAATCAGGAAATAATCCATGGTGCTACACAAAACACAGTGAATTTCGGAGAAAATTGCAGAGAACAAAAATTTAATGTTGATGTGGCACTGAGGTGGCTGGAAGGTTTTATAGTCAGTGTAAAATTACAATAAATAGGCCTCTGGACTCAATATAAATTTAGAGATCCATAAAAGGAATTATAGAGATCTCGAATTGCAAAGAATGTTCATAGAGAAAGTGAGCTATGTGAATGCTGTATGCTTCACGAATGATTTGAGTTTTTTAGTGAGCCGTAAAGATTTTTAGAAGATGTGAACTTAACAAATACCAATATATTCCCAAATAAATAGAAATCTATGCGATTTAGTGATCTCTATGAACTATAAAGATCTATGAACTAGAGTGCCCTGTGAACGTGGGAGCTTCGTGAAGTAGCTCAACTATTAAAAGAATTGATAACCCAAATTATGTGAGACGTGATTTCATGGGGAATAAGATATGACTGGTGTATATGAGGAAGTAAGTTTATAAATTCCATGTAGTTTATATCAGCTACTATATAAGAATGAGAAAAATTGTTTTCATATATCATATTTGTGAAGGTTTGTCAAGAAGCACAGAGATATTGTATTACCCTATTTGTGCTAGGAGGGAACACGAAAACCTGAGGATTATCTCCCAAGGACAAAATGAGTGAAATTGGATATCCTACTCATTGTATTCCACATTATAGTATTATCTCTTTAGTGTATTTTGTGTTATTGGATTATCTTTGTACAATTCCAGGATTTGGATACTCTCATTTAGTAGTGAACCTTATAAATTCTTCTGTTCCTATAGATTTTTGTCTGGATATTGTTTATCTTAGAAGTATATCCTTTATCAGAGATGAATGTTGATTAATTTTAAAAT
Organism: Viscum album; assembly: GCA_963277665.1. NCBI lineage: Eukaryota > Viridiplantae > Streptophyta > Magnoliopsida > Santalales > Viscaceae > Viscum > Viscum album. The sequence continues at coordinate 384,594,239 of OY728148.1, read as the reverse complement.
AATCATAAAATTAAATGATATCACTGATTCACCCCTCCCCATCCCAGTCATACTTTGATCTTGACTATGTAACTTCATTAATTTATGAATTTTTATTCAGAATTTTTTATTCTATTTAATGATTTTTTACATTTAATTTTATTAAATCAATAATTGGAAATATTTGTATTGTTCTAAAGAAAAAAATTATGGATTAATTCTAATAAAATTAGCACAAAATATTCCGTAAAATTCATTTTCTACTTAAAAAACATGTTTATTTGAGAAAATATATATTATTCAATTTTGTTAATGTATAAAATATTTAGTGTTGATATATATTAGAAATTATATTATAGAAAAATTCTTCATTTTTTAGGAAATCATATAAAATTTTTATTATTGTTAAATATTAGAAATTTTCTGAAATGTTTTGGATGTTAGTGAAAATTTTATTTCATTAAATTATGTCATTTAAACTCATTAAATAAATTTATTTAAAGTATTATTGTTCATTTTGGTTATTCATAGTGTGAAATATTATCCATATTATTTTTAACAATCGATTTATTTTCATTTCAATCCACAATTTTCATGATATTGAAAATATATTTCAAAACCGATATACTCCCATTTCTAATGACTATTATTATATACATAATTTTTTACTGTTTGGTCTGTCTAAAATAATCTATAATATTGGATTATATATGTGAAATTTATAGTATATTATATATATATATATATATATTAAATACCAATAAATGAAGATTACATGTTATATAGTTAATATAAAAACATCATATCCCGAAACCATATTCATTTTCTAGAAATGTTTTTTCTTAAAACATAAGTTAAAATTAACTTTTGACAATTTTTAAAAAAATATTTTGTTAAATAAACACTAATATTGAAATTAACATTTAAAAACTATATTATCATGATTTTGTTTAATATTATGGAATGATCATTATTTCATGAATTGTTAAAATTATTTGTTTTTATTGAAAATTTTATTTTATTTTAATGTTTTCATAAAGATCCATTTGGTCTTAAATTTTTCTAAAAAAATATATAAATTATGTTAATATATTTATTATATATTTCATTAGAATAATTTTATATTTATTTTCTGATATTAAATCATTCTATACATATCAAATGTTTCTCTATAGAAACCATAATTTTTATCACCTCTATAAGTTGAACTCTATATTAAAATTTTGAAATTTTGATAATAAGATATTTAAAATATGATTCTATATTTTAAATTGGCATAATTATAATTTTATTATATTTTCATCTTAATCTTTTTTCAAAATGAATCGTCAATATAGTGAAAATTAATTCTACTGGTCAAGGTTATAACATGTTTTATGGGGGTAAACTAAATTGATAAGGAGTAAAATTACCTAAAAACATTTCCAAATCCCAATTTAAGGCATTATAATGGCTATATAACTTATTAAGTTATATTATTATTCATTTTTTAGACTTATATAATGTTCCCAAATGGGTACACATTTATATCTTTTCGAAATTTGATGTTTTTCATAAGTCCCACTTCTCATATATTACCCCTCCACTTCCCTCTCCACACTACCAAAAACCATTGGGTTTTCCACGTAAATACGAAATAAATTATATATTTACATAAAAAAGAATATAGTCAATTTTTATTACTAAACCCTACTCATAAGGATATATTTTTAATCCTAAAAAGGATCTCCCAAGAAGAGGTAAAAGTTATAAACTTGTTTTTTTGTTTTATATATTCATTCAAATATTTAAAATATTTTCAAAAAATTGAGATATAATAACAATTTTTTTTTTCAAAATTAGAATATTTTGTTATTCTAATATCATAAAATATATTCTTCTATGATTTCATCAAGGTATAAATGAAACATTCCATATTTTGTACGGCGGACTACGACTTTGTGAATAGATACATTTGGTTTTCCATCACCACCTATAATGAATAGTTATAATGATATATTTTAAATATTTATATGATATTAACGATATTATTAGACTTATTATTTATTATTTCATTGAAACCTTAGTTTTTCCATTTATTTAGAATATCATAACATAACTCATGTGTCTGAAGCACATCTACCTCATGATGCTTTGTGATTCATTTTTCAGTTATGCCTTACTATGAAGGTAATTAGGCTGAACATATATTAATGAAAATTTATATTTTATATAATATAAAATAATTAAAGGGTATATTTTATTTACCTACCTTTCATTACATCCATTTACACAATTCCAATAGTTTTTATGGGTACTTATGACCAACTATCAATTGTGTAATTATTTTTTTTATCTCAAATTTTTATGGATAAGTATAAATTAATATATAATGGATATATATGATATTTATAAAATTGTAATATTTTTGAATATTATTTAACCATTATAAACGTAAAATGTTCATTAATAAAAATTCTACACATACATTAAAACAATGTAGTTATTACCAAAAAATTTATTTTCACAATCAATTTTTTTTAAATGGGTAATAAATGGTCATAAGTAAATAATTTCTGTTATGATATAAAAAATATGGGTATGTAATAGATATATAACAATCTTATACTTATTATAAAATAATCTTAAACAATTTTAAGGTATTTGGATACTTGTGGTAAAGTAGTTTATTCTCAATTTTCCTTTTTTGGGAAATAAGTTACATTATCCAACTAATTTCTGTTACAAGGTGTATATACAGCCCATTAGATATGGTATATCATGAATGTATTTATTTTTTTGACATAATATTTATTTTAATATTATTTTTTACTAGGTTATTTGATTCAAAATTATATGAAACATGTATGGTATTTTGGGATCACTTTTATTTATGTAGGACACATGACTTATACAGTATTTTCTTCTTTTAAATTATGTATATATTACACTGTAATGTATTTAGTAATTATAATCATAGTAATTAAGAAATATAATAACCATATAATTTTCCATCTTTTATGGGGTTATGATTCCAAATCAAAAAAAGTGGTAACATATTAATGTTACAATCAAATTTTTTATCATGATAGTTTAATATTATGATTACAATGATGAAATTTTATGATCCTTCTCTAAAAATGGTTGAATTTTATTTTGAAATGATAATTTAATGAAATTAACTATTTTTCATCCATTTTCCTCACATTATGTAATCAATAGTCCAAATTAATATTTTTAATAAAACCAAACATTATTTCCATCTCAAGTAAAATAAATTTCCATGCCCGTGTTTTAAAAAATATTTCAAGGAATATTTTCAATGACCTAAAATTATTTTTTAATATTAATATTCACCATTTTTCATCTGTTTAGGAAATTGTTGAAATAAAATCTTCTTTTCATTTTCCAAATAAGGTACTTTTCAAATTTTAAAAAACAATATAAAAAATAAATTATTTATTTGAATGGTGTAAACTATATTTTATTACTTTATAACCAATAAATTATTTAATTATTATTTTATAAGGGTTTATGCTTCAATTAAAATAAAATTATTTTAATTATTTAAGATACTCTAGTTGTAAAAACATATTTTCAATGTTGAATGCCTATTTTTTCATGAGAAGTTCCAGATATACATTAAAAATAAATTTCAATATAAGAATAAATAATTTGATGTTATATATTCATTATTGTAGATGGTATCAAAATGTACCATCATTTATAATTTAAAATTTGTTTTATTATGTTCTTGGAGAGAATTTTATTAAATTTAATCCTATTACATGGGTTAATATATGATAAATTGATGATATGATTGTGAGACCCATTTCTATTCTATGGATTACATTATAATAAAATTTTTATATGATCATTTATTTTCATGGGTGATGATATGATTCATTTTTTATTAACTTGTGGGAAACATATTTTTAGTTTTTATTATGTAACATTTGTTACATTATAGCCATGTATGGTGGTAAAATTATAACCATGGATGGTGGGGACATTATAACCAAGGATTGGGGAGACCTATATCTCCCAATACTAAATTAGGTAATAATTTATATCTCATGATTTAATGATGGGAGAGAAGTCGATGTGATTGTATACAATTGGAAATAGTCATATTTGTTTTATCCACTATGGGAAACAAGGGATGATGAATGATCCATTATAAAATGGAAAACTAGTCTTGATTCCTGATCTGTTTTTGTTTGAAAATATTTTTTGTTAACCTTTACATATGAAATGGTTTATATACATATCATGGTTCCACACTTATATTACATGAACATATAGTTCATGATTGATTTATGGTGATTCCTCACTCTGATGGAGTATATATTTTAAAATCATAATTTTATTTGTCCTGACTCATTATTATGATCTATTACATGTCTTTTGTGAACATTTTTAAGTTATGTTAGTGATAAAATAATGTTATTTTCTATCTTATCCATTCTTATTTTCATATAAGGATATCTATGGTGATTACCCTTAATATGAATTTGAGCTATCTCATAATTATATTTCCTTTACTTGGGTAGTGATGAATGGTTATACGTAGGTAATGTTTTTGAATTGTACAAAAGGGGTATGATCATTATGGGAGATATTAAAGATTATTCATTTAATATGATGACTATGTACCTACTAGCTATTGAAACTAAACTATTATGGTATTTTGGTGTGTATTTATGAAATGTATTGAATATTCATTTAAAAAGACGATATATTTATTTAAAAAATATGGGATATTTATATAACAACATCACTAAAAACAAATATTTGTTAAAGTTCATGCACAACCCATGACATTTCCAATGTTCCCACACATCTACACTTTGATGAATCATAACTCAACATGGAACTCTACACACCCACACACACAATCTATTGCACATGGTGATTCCTCACATGATGCATCATGAAAATACCCACTCTTCTCTAAATATGTATAGTGATCTATTGGGATCCATATAATTTATCACCACCAACTAACTACCTAAGTCTCAAATAAACCTAATTGTTACACACTCCCACACAACCCGATCACATAACCAGACTCACACTATCATGCTCCATATCCCATATAACACAAGATTATATGCATAACCCACTCACTATTCTAGACACACATTCCAATAATACCCATGAATATAAGGCATTTCCCACATCAATGTTAACCAAATGAAAACCCACTACATGGGAATGTATCAGAACATTGATAATATTTCCATGCTCCCACCGAACTACACAAATGTGCATCCCATGAACCATTGGGAAATGCACCAAACCAAACCATCCCTCAAAACCATCATTGAAAATATAAAGGATCAAATAATTTTTCAATAGAAATCTCGTGTAACGTCACATTCCATTATCCACAACCCCTCAGTACTTCCATTGAAACACATGTTTTTTATGTATTATAACACCAAGATCCAATATTAGAAAACACCAAATGGGATACAATTTAAACTAAAAAAATAAAAAGTCTTCATAATTACCCAAAGGGGTCCATCATTATTGGGGAACTTATTCCTTAACTCTAGTACCCTAAGAGGTATAGAATACCTTTATCGGGTAATTAATATGGAGTAACTATAAGTAATAACCCTCTATGTGGGCTTATACATTCCATTAAAAAGGATCTACATTTTCATAATTACAGAACCTTCCACTTTAACATCCAGTTGACATTTCCTTATATGGAAATAAAATAGGGTATAAATACATGTAAATTCACAAGAATGTTATATAATATGAAAACATATATGTTTTTATTATCAATTAAAATAGTCGGACCTATCATTAGTATTGAAAAATACATGCAAGAATTATTATTTATTGTGATCCTTAATGGAAAATATGATGCATGAACATGTCTTAATTCCAATGACCATGGCCCACCCATCATAATATATAATAAAATACCTATTTTTTGTGTCTACCAAGTTAAAATTAAACAACTTTATCCATGATTACAATGAAAAGTAATGTCATTACCCTTATAACATTGAATTACTATTATAAAATCAGTTATTTGTAAACTGATCCAATATGAGTCATAGTATCCAACAAATTCCATGAATCCAAATCCACCATATTATAAGGCACCAGCCTTAAACATTACTTAATATTGAGTTATTACAATATTAAACCTTGGGGATCTTTTCAAGTTTAGTGTTTTACAGAATTAGATCATAAAACATGCATTACATTCGACATTTAAAAAATGTGGATACATAAAAGATAGTATTAATTTTTCCCATAAATGGAAACATATTTAAAATAAAACATGGATTCTTTATTGAAACTTCCTTGACACTATCATCATTCTGAGTAACTTTCCCTTGACCTGTGAAAAACATTTCAAAAACATGGGATGAGAAGAAACAACTCAGTAAGGGATATAAAAATATGGAAAGGAAACATTGGTACATATATACATAAGAATGAAATCATACTTTACCCATAAAACATAATCACTTTAACATACCTCATCAAATAATTAATAAATCATAGAAATAATTAGACATAAAGGTAACTTGAGGCATTCATAACATTCTTACGTTGGGAGTAACCCTCTTGGTTACGTTTGGAATACCCATCACATTACATTCCCTAAATCTCTTCGGAGAAACCTTAACGTTTCACTCCTTCGCATTACCCAATGCATTGGAGAGCTATATCGGGCTCACCCTCCCTTAGTTTATCACAGAACCACCCGTCTTCATAAAAATTCCCAAGAACCATAACATAATCGTATCAAATAAAACATACATAAAGGAAACATAACTTTTACACATTTCAATCACAAGATATCAATTAAACACATTGATATGATAAAAACAATATGTAAACCATTTTCAATACCTAAATAAAAGAAAAGTAAATCATGGTATTTATTTTTCATTAAAAAATAAGGTATGGCTTGTAGAGGAATCCAAAACTCAAATAATGGTCACAGCGGTGGAGAAGTCATTGTCGCCACATACGTATGACAAAAACATTTCCTTTTGTCATTTTGAAAAACACTTCGTATAAAAATAGATTCCTTTTGGATAAAGGTAAAAGTCAAAGGGGTTTATACACCATATAAAAGAAGGTTGTGTATAAAACAAAATATCCCTCAATGAATGGAGATTGAGACGAAGTCCCATACCTCGGGTCCAACTTGACTCGATCGTTCTTTAATGTCCTGAATAATAAACTTGAGTTAATTTATAATTTCATAAGAACCTTTTTCAAGTTCATTATTCCTTTTATATCACTTATTACCATGTCATGAACACTATGTAATTATTTCAGTTAATAACGGTCGTTTTAACGATCATTGGTACTTGAGTCAAAATATGCTCTTTATAATAACAAGTTGTTCATGTATCCATTATATCCAGAGTTATAATCATGATGTATATATCATATATATCTAGTATATACATTAATTTATAATATTACATAATCATTTTGAGGTAATAAATGAAATGCACCGTTCATGGAGACGGTAAGCCGTACGTACGCATGAACGCTACATTCATTTATATTTCTTATTTTATAGAATGGAATCATAATTATATAAAATATACTATAATTCCAGTATAATATCATTTATATTACCATTAATTACATCCTTTATACATCCCACATATGGCATTAACGAATCAAATCACTTTGAGGGGGCGGTAGTCCACACATCTTTAAATGAAGATATCGCGTTTACCCATAATGGAAACCATAAATGTATGCCCAAAATGAAAAATACAGAAGCTTAAGGAAAACATAAACATATTATATATCATATATAAATATATTTTCATCTTAATGGCCACCTTTGAAGGTGTTAAAATAATGTTGAACAATCATCGTTTCTGGAGGCAGAAATTCGCCATCCACGGAAACAGTATGTTCTTTAACCATTTGATGTAGGTGTGTGTATTTGTAGCTCTAATATTTCTAGTAACAACATCCTAGTATATTAAATATATTATATTTTTTACAAAAGAAATGGATAAAAAGAGTTTAGGGGGTTGGAGAAGCAAAATAAAACAAAAGGACTCAAGTAATGATATTACCTTAAAATCGGGAAACTCACTTTGGTTTGAGCTCAAAGGATTCCTTGGGAAAACTTTTTCCCCATGTGAGGCTTAAAGGAGTAATATAGGGATGCGGAGATACAAAATGGGTAGGGTTTGTCCGAGCCAAAGGCTTTGGAAGTGTGGGAAAGGAGGTAGAGGTGGGGGCCTTTTATAAGAGGATAGCAGGGGCACTCTTGGAAAGTAAAGAAAAGTTACTTTATTTTAAAATGAGATTATGATTTAATAGGTCCCACATTGATATAATTCTAGGATAAGTTGATAAGGGTTAGAAATATACACATAAAATAGGTTTTGGACATGTGTAGGTCATAGATTTTACATTATCCTTTCATTTTATTTAAATCCTTTATTAATGAGGTAATCGATGCATCATCATGATGTCATAGATAACTTAATATATTTAATGTCGAAAATTTATAAAAAAAATATCATGATGTAGGAAATATTTTTATCTTTCTAATGAATATTTATTGTCAAAAATATGTCTTGTATAACCCCATGTAAAATTTTTTATAGTAAAACATTTCATGTTTGTGTCATTTTTACTTTAACATTAAATAAAAAGTTATTTATGTCATTTCCCAACCAAAGTGGCTCCATGGGGTCCCCAAGTTGAAACATGGATTTTCTTGGTCGGCCATGACACATCCAATGTGGGTAGGACATGTTTCAGGCTCATCTTATATTATTAAAATATGTTTTTACCTTAAACAACACTAATTACCTCTAATCGTGATTCAGAACTTAAAAGTTACTCTTCACCAAAAAATTATTTTAATCTCATTGAACCACATTTTACTTCGTAATAAAAACCATGTATGTCGGATTTTTGAAAATCAAATCATAGAATTGGCAATGTTTCATTTAAACAAAAAATCAATTTCTCTAACTACCACTTAGTGGTTTCACTATTCATCATAAAGTGATGCTTTTCAGAAAAATACCAAAACTTCACCCTAAGATATATTTGATATTATAAATTAAAAAATGATGTCTATTTTAGAAAATTAGAATCATATAAGTCACATTAGTTAATTTAATAATTAATTTCCGCTGTCATGACAAATAGCTTGTTTTTATGAAACAATAAGTATCAAAAGATTGACACTAGTTTAAGTCCAATTTCAAAGCGAAATTGATTCCAAAGACATCTATTGGATTAAATGGTAAAAATATATTCTTATTTACTTTAATACCAATTCAAAAGATAATCTAATCATATAAATAAATTATATTAAAAATAGGTTTTGAATTAAAATACAACAGTTTTCACTATTCATTAAAAAATGAACTTTATCGGAAAAATACCAAAAATTCACACAAAGTAAATTTTGATGTCCCAGTCATAAATAATAAGTTTATTTTGACAAAAATAGCTTATAAAATTGTCTAAAGATAGATTTAAAAATGGTTTTCCATTAAAAGGCAGTAAAACAATCTTTTAAAAAAATATTTGTGTATTCCATGGTTAAGATTGGATTTATTTTCCTTTTAAGCCTCTAAAACACTATATAATTCATTAATAGACATAGATAGAAATTTATATTATTCATTACATAGTTTGGATGTTACATCCTTCCCCCCTTTAGAAAATTGCATCCCCTCAATTTATTTATTTATCGAATAAGTGGAGGTATTAATCCCTCATTGCATTTTCAGATTCCCATGTTTCCTCTTCAATCATGTGGGTTTTCAACAAAACCTTTACCTGATTAATCACCTTATTCCATAACACTTGCTCCCTGTGGTCAAGAATCTAGACCGGTTGTTCCTCATAAGATAGGTTCTCTTCCAGCTGAACTACCTATGGACTCAAAACATGAGATGGATCTGGAATGTACTTTTTCTCATCATCAAAACATGAAAATCATTGTGCACCTGAGATAAGCTCGGAGGTAAAGCCACTCGGTATGCAACTGATCCAACTCTCTCCAGAATTTCATATGGTCAAAAGAACCTTGGACTCAGCTTTCCTTTCTTACCAAATTGCATCACAATTTTCTATGGTGATACTTTGAGAAAAACATGATCACCAACCTCAAAAGATAGATCCTTCCTCTTGCTGTCTGCATAACTCTTCTGTCGGCTCTGAGCTGTTCTAATGTGTTTTTGAATCAACTGATCTTTTTCTTCCATCTCTTCTACAAATTCTAGTCCTATCAACTTCCTTTCACCCACTTCATCCCAGAAAGCTGGAGTTCGACACTGCTTCCCATATAATGCCTGAAATGGTGCCATTTGTATACTGGAATGAAAAATGATATTATATGAAAACTCAACCAATAAAAGATGTTGGTCCAAACTTTCCTAATAATCCATATAACAAGAACATATAATATACTCCAATGTCTGAATTTTTCGTTCTGACTGCCCATCTGATTGAGGATGAAAAGCTGTAATAAAATTTAATTCAGTACCCAGTGACTTCTGAAGGCCTTTCCAAAAGATAGAAGTGAACCTGGGATCACGGTCAGATAAAATGAAGAGGGAAACTCCATGTATCCTTAGTTTCTCTTTATGATACAAACGGGAAAGTCGATCTAGGGAAAACGTATCTCTTATATCAAGGAAATGATCAGATTTAGTCAAGCGATCAACAATAATCCAGATTGCATTATTACCTCAAGGGGTCTTCGGAAATCCCACAAAGAAGTCCATGGATATATTTTCCCATTTCCACTATGGCACTGGTAAAGGCTAAAGCATCCCTTTTGGTAACTGTCGCTCTGCTTTAACATGTTGACATGTCAATCACTTCACAGTAAAATCAACAATATCTATTTTCATTCCATCCCACCAGTAATACTGGCACAGATCTATGTGCATCTTAGTACTGCCAGGATGAACTGAAAATGGGGAACAATGAGATTCACATAACAACTCTCTCTTCAACTATAAATCAGAAGGCACACACAATCTTTTCCCAAATCTCAAAACACAATCACTATCAATGTTGAATTCAGGCAACTTAACTTTCTGAACCATCTCTACCTTTTTCTGCAACTCATTGTCTTGCTTCTGTGCTTGCTTGATTCTGTATGATAGAGAAGATTTCACTGATACCTAAAAAAAATAGAAGAACATCCTTCACCAACAACTTTTATGCCAAAGTTCATCAATTCCTTAACCATAGGATCATGTTCCAAACACAACATTTCTATTGAAGCATTACTTTTTCGACTCAAATCATTAGCCACATTATTTTCTTTTCCTAAATGGTAATGAATTCTACAATCATAATACTTGATTAATTCTAGCCATCTCCTCTGTCTCATGTTAAATTCTTTCTGAGTGAATATATACTTTAAACATTTGTGATCAGTATATATTTCACACTTTACTCCATACAAATGATGCCTCCAAATTTTTAAAGTGAAAACAACAGCATCTAATTCCAAATCATGTGTAGGATAATTTACCTCATGAGTTTTGAACTGTCTTGAAGCATAAGAAATTTCCTGATCATTCTGCATTAGTACACAACCATGTCCTTTCAATGAAGCATCACTGTAGATAACAAACTCCCCATTCTTGGAAGGTAGTTCCAAAATTGGAGCATTCACCAATCTTCTTTTCAATTCCTGAAAACAATCATCACAGTCTTTTGTCCAGATAAACATAACACCCTTCCAAGTTAGCTTCGACATTGGACTAGATAACTGTGAAAAATTTCTAACAGACCTTTGATAATAGCCTGCCAAACCAAGGAAACAACGAATCTCTATTACATTTGTGGGTCTTGTCCATTCTTCTACAACCATTGTTTTTGCAGGATCAACAGTTATCCCATCTTTAGAAACAATGTGACCAAGGAAAGAAATTTTTTGAAACCAAAACTCACACTTTCTGAATTTCCCATACAATTTATTTTCTTTTATGGTTTGCAAAATAACCCTTAAATGTCTTTCATGCTTCTCATTACTTTTAGAAAACACCAAAATATCGTCAATGAAAACCACTAAAAACTTATCTATGAAATCATGTGAAATTCTATTCATTATGTCCATGAATACAGCAGGTGCATTGGTTAGCCCAAAAGGCATTACTACAAATTCATAATGGCCATATCTTGTAGGAAATGCAGTCTTTGAAACGTCTGCTTCGTTTACCTTCAGCTGATGGTACCCCGATCTGAATTCAATCTTTGAAAAATACTGAGCTCCCTGGAGCTGATCAAACAAATCATCGATATGAGGCATAGGATATTTTTTCTTAATAGTGATGTTATTCAAGGCTCTATAATCAATGCAAAGTCTCATTGAACCATATTTCTTTTTAACAAATAAAACAGGAGCACCCCATGGTGATGTGCTAGGTCGAATGAAACCTTTCTCTAATAAATCTTGCAATTGCTCCTTCAACTCTAAAAGTTCAATTTGAGCCATTCGATAAGGGGGTTTTGAAATTGGCTTTGCATCAGGAACTAAGTAAACAATAAATTCAACTACCTGATCTGGTATTATTCCAGGAAACTCATCAGGAAAAACATCAGGATACTCATTTACCACTGGCACATCATTAATCTGAACAGTTCTATTGTTTTCAGCAATATGTGCAAGGTAACATTCATTTCCATCTATTAAAAGTTTCTCGTCCTCTTGATAAGTTATCAACATTAAGGGTTCATTCTTGTAAACAAACTTAATTTTTTTCTGAAAAGAAACTTCTTTACATCTACAGTCAATCTTAGCATGGTAAATAGAGAGCCAATCCATATCCCGGATAACATCAAACTCTACTAGAGGTAGAACAATAAGGTTTGAAAGTAGGTTCTTTCCACAGATAGGATAGGAAGATTATTATAAATTCTTTTTGCATCAACATTTCCCCCAGGTATTTTTACCACATGTTCCGGAGTCATTTCATGAGATGGTATTCCAATTTTACTGGAAAAGGTTTCAGAGATGAAAGAATGTTTAGACCCTGAATCAAACAACACACTGGAATAATCTGAAAAAACAAACAAAGTACTTGCTACCACATCATTTGAATGCCCGACATCGGATAAAGTATTTGCAAAGGATTTCACCACCCCTTTCTTCTTGTAGTCTAACTGCTTCCCATCACTCGAGATCTTTTTCGGACACTCATTTGTATATTGACCTATCTCATTGCACTTAAAACATTTCACTATCTGTAAATCAAATTTGGTCTTACCATCACCTTGATCCTTTTCAGTGCAATCACGAGCCTTATGTCCAATCTTACCACATCAGTACCACTTTCCAGAATTCAGAAGACATTCCCTAACATGCCTTTTACCACATTTATCACAAACTAGAAACTTAGTTTTCTTACCATCATACTTTTTAGAAGAATTCATTCCTTTCTCCTGCCACCTCAGTCTCTTCTTCTGTTGGTTGATATAGAACATTTGATCACCAGAAAACTCCATTTCCACCTTCTCATCACATCGAACAAGATTTTCATAACTTTTAAACTCAGGAGAAGATATTTCCTTTGATATTTTGGTTTTAATCTTGAGTAAAAACAATTGATTTTACTATCAAGGCATCGGATAAAATTTGGAGCATACCTTGCCAATCGAGTGAACCTATCTTCATAGGAAGCCACTAAGTCTTCCTCTTGAATCAATTCCAAGAATTGTTTTCCCATCCTAAGTTGAACAGCCTTAGGAAAATACTTCTCAAGAAACATACCTTTGAATTCATCCCAGTCAAGAGCATCAATCTCATCAGCGTCCTTGATATTTTTAACCATTGACCACTACAAATATGCCTCACCCTCCAAACGGTAAATAGAAATACTAACCTTTTGATTGTCTGAACACCCCATGACATCGAACATATTCTCCAGTTCTTTAATCCACCCTTCAGCTAACACAGGGTCAAACGATCCTCTGAATTATGGGGGATGTTGCCTCATGATATGTTCCACCACTGACATGTTCCTCTGCGGTTGATCTGGCTGATCTCGTGCATGGATACCACAACCATTTATCGCTTGAGTAAACTGCGCCATTACTGCAACAAACTGTTCAGTTCCAATTCCAACCATCTCAGGATGCTGATTCGGAAGGTTATTTCCTTCTGTATTCATTCCTAGCACTACTTCCCTGTTTCCTCTGCGGAAAACCATTCTGAATAAACATGTCTTAGATAAAGCAACATGGTAATCTTCAAATGCTATCTCATTTCAATTTGACCATAAAAAATATCTTTGGATAATCATTAAATATAATTCTAACTCCTAAAGTTATCTAAACCGACCTATAATACCAACTATAAGGCCCTAGCCTGAAACATTACTTAATCTTGAGTTATTACATGATTACACCTTGATGATCTTTTCTGATTTAGAGTTTTAGAGAATTAGATCATAAAACATGCATTACATTCCACATTTAAACAAACTGGTTACATAAAAGATAGTATTCCTTTTTCCCATCAGTGGAAACATATTTAAAATAAAACATGGATTCTTTCTTGACACTTCCTTGACACTATCATCATATCATGTACCTTTCCCTTGACCTGTGAAAAACATTTCAAAAACATGGGATGAGCATAAACAGCTCAGTAAGGGATATAAAAATATGGAAAGGAAACATGTGTACATATATACATAAGAATGAAATCATACATTACCCATAAAACATAATAACTTTAACAAATCTCATCAAATCATGAATAAATCATAGAAATCATACAACATAAAGGTATCTTGAGGCATTAATAACATTCTTACGTAGGAAGTAACCCTCTTGGTTACGTTTGGAATACTCATCATAGTATATTACCTAAATCTCTTCGGAGATACTTTAACGTTTCAGTCCTTCATGTTACCCAATGCATTAGAGATCTATATCGGGATCACCCACCCATAGTTTATCACGGAACCACCCATCATCATAATAATGCACAAGAACCATAACATAGTCGTATCACATAAAACATACATAAAGGAAACATAAAATTTCCACATTTCAATCACATGATATCAATAAAACACATTGATATAATAAAAAAATTATGAAAACCATTTTCAATACTATAATAAAAGAAAATTAAAACATGGTATTTATTTTTCTTTTAAAAAGAAGGTATGGCTTGCAGAGGAAGCCGAAACTCAAATAGTGGTCACGGCGGTGGAGAAGTCGTTGTCGCCGCATACGTACGTCAAAAACATTCCCTTTTGTCATTTAGTAAAACGCTTCATATAAAAAAAGAATCCTTTTGGATAAACGTAAAAGTCAAAGGGGTTTATAAACCGTATAGAAGAGTGTTGTGTATAAAACAATATATGTCTCAAGGAATGGAGATTGAGACGAAGTCCCATACCTCGGGTCCGACTTGACTCGATCGTTCTTTAATGTCCTGAATATTAAACTTGAGTTAATTTATACTTTCTTAAGAACCTTTTTCATGTTCATTATTCCTTTTATATCACTTATTACCATGTCGTGAACACTATGTAATTATTTTAGTTAATAACGGTCGTTCTAACGATCATTTGTACTTGAGTAAAAATATACTCTTTATAATTACAAGTTGTTCATGTATCCATTATATCCAGAGTTATAATCTTGATGTATATATCATATATATCCAGTATATACATGCATTTATAATATTACATAATCATTTAGAGGTATGAAATGAAATGCACTGTTCATGGAGATGGTAAGTCGTACGTACGCATGAACGCTACTTTCATTTCTATTTCGTATTTTATAGAATGGAATCATAATGATATAATAGTACAATATAACTCCAGTATAATATCATTTATATTAACATTAATTATATCCTTTATACGTCGCTCATATGTCATTAACGAATCAAATCACTTTGAGGTGGTGGTAGTCCGCACTTCCTTAAATAACGATATCGTGTTTACCCATAATGGAAACCATAATGGTATGACCAAAATGAAAAATACAGAATCTTAAGGAAATAATAAACATATTATATATCATATAGAAATATAGAGTCATCTTAATGGCCACCTTTGGTGGTGTTAAAAGAATGTTGAACAATCATCATTTCAGGAGACAAAAATTCGCCATCCATAGAAACAGTATGTTCTTTAACCATTAGATGTAGGTGTGTGTAAGTGTAGCTCAAATATTTCTTATAAAAACATCCAAGTATATTGAAGATACTGGAGTTGTTACAAATGAAATGGGTAAAAAGAGTTTAGGGGGTTGGAGAAGCAAAATAAAACAAAAGGACTCGAGTGAAGACATTACCTTAAAATCAGGAAACTCCCTTTGGTTTGAGCTCAAAGGCTTCCTTGGGAAGACTTCTGCCCAATGTGAGGCTTCAAGGAGTAATAGAGGGATTTTGAGAGACAAAATGGGTAGGGTTTGGCCAAGAAAAAGGATTTGGATGTGTGGGTAAGGAGGTAGAGGTGGGGGCCTTTTATAGGAGGAGAGGAGGGGCACTCTTGGAAAGTAATGAAAAGTTACTTTATTTTAAAATGAGATTCGGATTTAAGAGGTCCCACATTGATATAATTCAATGATAAGGTGATAAGGGTTTGAAATATACCCATCCAATAGGTTTTGTACATGTTTATGTCATAGATTTTACATTATCATTTCGTTTTATTTAAATCTTTTATTAATGAGGTAATCGCTGCATCATCATGATGTCATAAATAATATAATATATTTAAAGTCTAAAAATTATAAAAAAATATCATGATGTAGGAAATATTTTTAGATTTCTATTTAATATTTATAGTAAAAAATCGGACTTTTATAACCCCATGTAAAAATTGTTTTAGTAAAACATCTCATGTTTGTGTCATTTTTACTTTAACATTAAATAAAAAGTTATTTATGTCATTTCCCAACCAAAGTGGCTCCATGGGGTCCCCAAGTTGACCCATGGATTTTCTTGGTCGACCATTACACATCCAATGAGGGTAGGACATGTTTCAATCTCATCTCATATTATTAAAACATTATTTTTACCTTAAACTACACTAATTACCTCTAATCGCGATTAAGAACTTAAAAGTTACTATTCACCAAAAAAATTATTTTAATATCATTGAACCAAATTTTACTTCTTAAGGACAACCATTTAAATCGGATTTTTTAAAATAAAATCTCAGAAGTGGTAAAGATTCATTTAAACGAAAAATCAGTTTCTTTAACTACCACTTAGTGGTTTCACTATTCATAAAAAATTTAAGTTTTTCAAAGAAATACCAAAACATCACCCTAAGCTATATTTGATATTCTGAATTCAAAAATGATGTCTATTTTACAATATTAGAATCATATAAGTCACATTAATTAATTTAATAATTAATTCCCACTATCATGACAAATAGCATGTTTTTCTGTAACAATAAATATCAAAAGATTTACAGTAGTTTAAGTCCAATTTCAAAGTGAAATTGATTCCAACGACCACTATTGGATTAAATGGTAAAAATATATTCTAATTTAACTTTAAAACCAATTAAAAATATAATATAATCATATAAATAAATTAGATTAAAAAGTGGTTTTGAATTAAAATAAAACATTTTTCACTATTCATTAAAAAATGAACTTTATCGGAAAAATAACAAAAATTCACAGAAAGTAAATTTTGATGTCCCAATCATAAAGAATAAGTTTAGTTTGACAAAAACAGATTATAAAATTGTCAAAAGATAGATTTAAAAATGATTTTCCATTAAAAGGACATAAAACAATCTTTTAAAAAAATATTAGTGTATTCCATGCTTAAGATTGGATTTATTTTCCTTTTAAGCCTCTAAAACACTATCTAATTCATTAATAGACATAGATAAAAATATCCATTATTCATTAATTACATGGGATGTTACACATATCCTCTAATCACGTGAAAATAATATGTATGATAACAAATGTTGATGCCTCCAACTAGATAACCACATTAGTTCCCAAACCCTATATTTCTTTGTGGCCTAAAACATTATTCCACCAAATTATAGTGGATGTTGACATGAGACGGGGGTCTAAAAATATATATTTGGTAGAAAATTACATCGAATAATTTATGAAAAAAGATAGAAATTATGATACATCCATAGAATATACAAAAATGTAATCATGGATAATAAACACAATCAATAGGACTCATGATTGTCTCATACAAACATACTTACACTTATCATCCTCTAGATGATCCTGAATAAAAATAATCCACAATAAAAAAATGATAATACCTGGGCCTGTTACTAAATCTGTGCCTCACACACTATATCTTTAAAATGGTAGAGGGGTAATAATTTATAATACTACATGCCATGTTATATAACATGAAATAAAAACATAATATATATATATATATATATAGACACCATGATTATCATGTTGGATGTTTTCATATAAATCAATTGGGATTCTCCAAGAATCCCTAATACACACTTTCATATATGTATGTATGAATGTTAAAATAATAATCATTATTATTATTATTTTTGATTTTTTGTTTTCTAATTAGGAAACAATAAAACATGACAAGGTACACACACCCATCATGTTACAGGGTGATAAATAGTACACCATGACACCTATACATACTTATTGACACACCAAGAAAGAATATTCAAATCATACCAGCATGTTTTAAAATATATAAATGTATTTTACTCAATACCCTTATAATGGAAATATCATCAGGCTGTCCCTTCTCTAAAACATCTAGGGATTTCACAACAGATGGACTAATGTATGTAGGCTATGGGTAGGACATTAGTAAATACATGGAACACATACTCATATTACACATCACATATTACTGGATATTCCCATAGTTTTTTTCATTCATGACCTAGCCCATCATCATGATACATCACATCCTGACCATCAAGGTTCTAACTAAGTCCTACAACTCCACTAAAATCCCTAATTTCTTATAGAATCATATAATTTTTAATCCACGGGTAAATAAAATATTGTAGCCTCATTTGAAAAGGGCCTCAATGTCCATTATATCATATCAAAATTCCCCCAATGATCCTTTTCATTATACCAAGGAACTATCTAAATATATCACTCACAAAAAACTTTTTATTTTGTTGCTCAGTCAATATCAGCTCCCATGACTGTCACTTGGGACTCTTATCTCATCCCCTAAAATAGATCCATCATCCCAACACCTAGATAAAAATTATATATATCAACCTAGTCTATGACCCAATGCACTCTTCTCTATTTATATTCATATAAATGGTCACCTATATCGTTTGGTGGTTCTTCCTCATGACCCATAGAATATGCATCCATCTCCCCCATCCTCACACAAGATCCATTCCCTCACATCTCCCAACTAGAAAGAGGAACCAAATGTAGCCCACTCCTAAGACTAAATTGTAAGGTCAAGTACCATCCTAAGGATCTCATTTAATTTATCATCAATATCACTCATTTGAAACATTGTTTCTGAGAAAAATATTATTACTTAAGTGCTTCCAAGAGCATATTTGATTCATGGGTGTCTAAATACACTAGATGTCTATCATAAAGTTATCAAAATCTCTATAACCTTCCCCAAAACCATTTTTCATTTATAAAAACATTTTATCCAATTATTAAAGGCATTTATTATTTATTACTAACAATTCCACCCACCATGAACATAGATTTGACCCCTCACTGATATTTATCATGCCTTGTCTCAGCTCACCCAGACTATACCATTCTCTCAGTAACCATTCTTATTTAAGGGATCATGGATAATTTAATTTTATAATAAATAATAATATATTTAATTTTAATTAAATAATATTAAATACATATATAACATTTTGATCATCGTCCACTTTCTAAAAACATGAGAAATGAGTTTCATTCCCCTACCAACACACAAAAGTACCAATTATATGAAATTAACCCACATTTAACACAAATACGAAGAAATATGTCTCCATAAATATAAAAAAAACTTAAAAATTATACTAGTTGATTTACCCCAACATTAATAACGTGGGACGACATGCTGATACGATACCAATTCCTTGTTATAGCAATGACAAAACGAAACATCATCACAGTCAGATTATTTCACCAATATTCGTTAATATTATTACCAATAATTAAATGTAAAAATATTCATATTACAATGAAATAAATAGATTCAAGAATATTTGTATATGACAGGAATACATAACTTGAAATCACAACAACTACCACCCTGAACCAAGGTTGAAGAAGGGATCTTCAGCTGACAGTTATCACTGTCGTGTACTCTCCCCTATCAAGATCAATGACTGTCAGACATTACATTCTAAAAGTCCCTAAAATACATTCATGAAATATACCAAATGTTTACCCCCTAAACCACTATGGTAGGGTGGTTTTGAAAACCCCAAAAAAAAATTAGTGCAAACATCATTTTCACATTATGAATAATCACTGCTACTATTTTTTACTAGACACAACCTTGTGTAATTAGTTTGATGCTATCATAGACCCCAATAGAATCCATTTAATTTAAAAACACTTCCAAAAAATTTTATTATGGCTATTAAAAGTCACATAAATTCACCTCATGTCTATGGTCCCAAAATGAACCATCTTCCCATAAATAATTTCAAATTTCGTTAGAAATTTCCAACAAAAAACAATATACATATCTTCATAAACCCTAAAAAATATATGACATTATCTTTTATTTACAATAAATATTTCATGTTGTTATTTTATATTCGTCTAAAGAACATATGTACTTTTCTACACTGGTTTATGTGGTTAAAATACTAAATGGGCTATTATTTTATAATATTAATGATAATTTGTTAAAAATTGGTCTACAATGATTTTAACTACCCCCTATCAATATAAACTTTAACATACTTAGGGTAGTTCAAATGGCCATTGTATTTCCATTTATAAGCAAATTATAAATAGAATAGTGATTGGTTTTGATTTTTAATTTTGAATACACATTATTGTACATACTAAATTTTATATTATTATCCATGAGAATAGTATGATAAAAGATCAATCTAGTAATTATATTATATATCATGAATGCGAACATAACTATTATTTTGATCTCATTTAAGGGTACACGATCACCTTATTTGTAAATAAACATTAAAAATTATTATGAAATAAATTTTCCAATTATATTATGGTGGGAAATGATACAGAAATTCTATTAACTATAAAAAAGTGTATATGATTAATTTTCAACATGTAAATACTCATTGAGGTAATTAAAGATATTGAAAATAATATAGTGAACATGATTCTTTTTATATGAATTAAAATTATTTTAATACAAATAAATGATAAAAGAATAACAATTTTATGATTTGGTTAGAGATATTGTTTCATATCTTATGTACACCTTATATACCATCATGTAAATCCTTCATATTTTCAATGATATCTTCTAATTCAAAATATATCAATACATGAAATTGGGTCTATAGTCGTATTTTAATCCAATTATATAGAAGTATAAATACTATACATATTTAATATGTACAATCCGTATGTGTGTGCATCATATTAGAGTAGAACTATGGATGAATATATATCCACATTTTATAATTGTGGAAACATGTCTATCAAAACAGGTTTTCACCGATGTCATTTCTATTACCATAGAAATTTTATTCAGAGTTATATCCATGATTAATAAATTTTTATATAGGGATATTTTTATGGTTTAAACCAATTCAATATACTTATTTTCATGGTCTTAACTATGGATATATCATGAAAATTCCCTAAAAAACCTCTTGTTTCAACATTTTAAACCGTTGAAATTGATTTATTATCAAATTTAATCAAAGGATATATCCTCTAAATACTAAAAAAACTCATAAAGTAAATCCTTAATAACTCAAATCCCCAGCTTCACTCATATCCTACATCTCCTATAACATTCCGCAAAAAACACAATCATATCCTATGACATAACCAACAATCATACCCTTTAAAAATATAATTCAAAATAACAGTAATAATGATGGTATAATCCCAAATAAATAGAGGATATTAAATACATAATATATATTCTCTATACATATTAGAAACATGTATATATTACCTGTCATAATTTACTGATAATTATCACAGTTATAAACTGATTTTTATCAAGTAAGGTTTCACTCCATCCCATAAATCAATGACATCATCATCTGAAGCACATATCATTTTTATCCCCCACCAGTCTATCATCTAAGAAATAAGATATGCATGAAATAATAATAGCATCTAAAACTAATAAGATTCTCACATATATTATTTTTCATCATAGTAGCTCTCATTATAGAAACTAAAATATCATGAAAATTTATAAAAATATTATGAATAGAAAAAATGTGAAATCAAAGTGGTTCTATCCATTATAATACAACTATCATTGAATATAGTAGTAAATGTTGATAATAAAAGAAATTAAAATTATAAAATAATGAGAAATATATCATCTCAATGAAAAATAATTTTATATATGAAAGGGGCCCTAATAATTGGTAGAAATAATATGAGGTCACAAATCCTTATCACATCTTCTCTCAAATGCACCTCATAACATCTCACCGACATGATATGTCCCATGAATATATTGGTCTCAATAATTGATATGGAATAATTTGTAGTGCTGATTTTTTAATGAAGACACAATGATGTTTAATACTTTTAAATGAAATCAAAATTATCATTATGTTTGAAATTTAATTAAAAGAATATTTTATAAGAATTAAAAAAAAATTAGACTGAAAATCCTAGAATAAGTCTCTTTTCAGAAGCTATAATGAACATGTATCATGTAATAAACAATATATTATATATAAACCATTTTCTATGGGTACTTATGTTTGGTTTTATATTCTCAATTACACATGATTAAATAATGAAAATTAAATTAAAATATCTAAAAAGAAAAACCAAATCCGACCGATGATAAGCGGATCACCGAAATAAACTGAAACAATTAGCTCATGTCCTATATATTCTATTGTGTTTGGTTAATAAATAGGTATAATAAATTTCATGATAACATGTTTGATGAAAATATTTACCAAACAAAGTAAGTATTGGTAAGGATATAGTGTCACCAATGGAAGATAATGATATAATTCAACAACACTATAAGTATATTGACTATTTACAAGGAGAACTATGCCAATATGATATTCCATATTACCAAGATTCAATTTTCCACACTATTACTCCACCAAATACACAAGTAAAGAAACAAATTGTGACATATGATGAAAAAAATGTGTTACTCTATTGAATTGATTAATCAAATAATGAAAAAATAGTAGACAAGACCCCCCCATGTAATTCATCTTTTGTCTCCCTCTGCCTCCAATGACCTTATTGAGACTACTAAAAATGATGTGAAATAATGAAGAATAATATAATAAAATTCAGAAACATAATGATGTTACCCCTATGATAATCCTTTTTTACTCAGTAAATGGTGGAAATTTCAAAAACATCACCAAGAGAACCCAATAATAATGTGTTTTTACTATCAATAAATATTAGAATTTGTTGATGCGCTCAAACACTAGGGAAATAAGAAAAAAACTGTAGAATAAAAAACCATTATAATAATGAATGAATAATTTAATTATATAAAATATATATCACCAAAATATAAACTACTTATAAGAAAAATATATATCATTTCAATATATATATATTTAGAATTATAAAACTACATGATAAATTTAAATGTATAAAATATGGATAAAGTTTTCATCAGAATGGTTCCTCAATATCATTATTACCCTGACCATCATGAACCTAATCAACTCTTACAGAAACACCGACATCATTATCACCTCCTATCAGACCAGCAGTTCTATCACCACTAAATGTATCAACATATACATTAGTATATACAACTAAATTAGTGGAATAAGTTCAAGAATCAACATAAACCAAATTCATATAAATAAAAACACATATATTAATGAAAATTTACTATGGTTGTTCAATATTGATAGATAAAAATTTATTATTTATTATAATTTTATTGATACACATATTTAATATCAACCATTTTTTAATTATATTTTATATTTAAAATCAATCATGTAAGACTCCAAAAATAAAAAATGGACGATCAGTCAGTATGAATATGGTCATCAAAGAATTTATTACTTAAAAAATATTCTTATCAATGTTAATATATACTATATTTTAAATGTTATTATGGGATTCATTACGATCATATAGTTTGGAAAATTTTAATGTTTTCTGATAGTGTATGCGATAAATTAAATGAATTTACCAATCACTATACTAAAATTCAATAAAACTATTTCGTCCAACATTTGAGTATGAATGTCGTGTAAAAAAACATATAAGAAAACTTATTATTTAATTCCTCATATCAACATCCAAGGACCATTTCAACTACTTTATTATATGGCCTTTAAAGATTTTTTCCCTAATAGGTTTGGGATATAATGGAAAATAAATAATACAATTTCAAGGGTTGAAAAATTAAGTGGAAATCATTAATTATCAAATAGATTATATTATTTTCATGATTACGATAATTTTACAGAGAAAAATATTAAGCTAACCCGCTATAATATATCTAAATATCAAGATAAAGATTTATTTCTCAAAAATAATTAATATAAATCATTTTTAATATCAGTGAGAGATATGTTTACTCCCAAATAATGTGTATTCGTTATTTATTAAATGAGAAAAGTGAATGTCTATGAAATTTCATAATAAGATTAGAAATTTTAAACTATGAATGGAAGTGACACATGATAATTGAAAATAATGGAGTTTTTAGTGACCAGTCATTGAACTGTATCAATAATAAGGTTTTTTATACTATTTTTGTACGTGTGTATGTATAAATGTGTTTGATAATGTGAAAATTGTGTATATTAACCAAATAAGAGTGCATGGTTCCCAAAACATAATGAAATTTAATAATTAATATATTATGATATCAATCATAATTTCATGAAATTAATGTATTTTGTAGTTAATAAATTATTTATTTAACAGTATACCTATGTTTAAAATGAGTTCCAAATTTCATAAATAATTTTATTTTTTAATTTCTAGTGACTATATAATAAATAATTAATATAATCGTTTTAATATAATGGATATATTCTTAGTTATATATTGTTTAGTGAACTATAATATAAGGTGTAATATGTAATAATATTTTACGTAATGTACTACAATGTTTTAGACAGTTTTGATGAGTGATTATGCTGATAAAATATATTAAAAAACTATATAATTGATAAATAATAATAACATTCCAAGGTGTAATTTGGGTTGATATATAGGAAATTTATTTTTATAGGTTTTTAGGTGTATGGAAACAATAAACTATTGTTTAAAAAATTAACATAATTATGAATTATAGAATGTGGATTTATATTTTTAAACTAAGAATGATTAAGAAAAATTTTTATTAAGATAAATAAAAAACAAGATGAATGAAATGTTGTTGTATGTAATTCAATAAATTGTTAAATTCCAAAGAAGATTACTTATTCTTTATCTATATTTATTTTCTCAATATATTTCACTAACTGTATATCCCACAACCATGAGATAATCTATTTATACAATTTCATAAGTAGAATAATCTCACTAAAAAACATTGAAAATAATTAATTTTCTTATTGAATGATTATTAGAGTGTTGAGATTCCCCTAAATACAAGAGTAATAGTCAAGTAAATATACTAAAAATCTCAACCATGTTAATGAAATTTAAATATAAAATCACATATATTTATAAATAAATGATGTATACTAAATAAATAAGTAACACTAAATAGATCAAATTATTAAATATCATAATATCGTAAAATATAATAACTAAATGGAAAAGTAAATATTAGTTTTTAAAATTACTTTTTGTATTCATAAAACATAAGGATAATATTTTTTTCATTTAGTTGAATTAGATGATGTAACATATATCATTTTCCTAGTGTACAATATCATTTATCCTAGGTCGTCAAATAGTAGCTTCTATGATAGCCACCTAATTATCACAATTGATATTGTTACTATAATTATGATAAAGATGAACCATAAATGAATACTAATTTTGTTAATCAAATTTTTTTTAACTATATATAATATCCATATAATTTATGAGCCCACGTTTATCTTGGTTAAGAGTCAAGAACTTCGATATTTTTACATATAACTCCAACAGATGATCATGATACATCTAGGTATTCTGTTAACATTCTAGATGCCAAGAAAAATTAAATCATTTTTTACATATAATATAATAAATTGTCTTAAAATGTAATCAATATAACCAATTATGTATCATTAAGATATAATATTATAATAATATAAACTATATTAACATATAAACACATATATTAATAATTTATAGTTTATAAGTATTTACTCATAACAAAAAATTAGAGTATGTTTATTTGTTTCCTTATACATTGACATATTTTATAATATTAGCATGTAATATATATGAACATTGTGGTCTCAATTTATAAAAAAATATTACCAATAGGTTAAAAATTCAGTTACAAAAACATACGAAATAATATATTCATGGACATGTTTGAAATATATTCACTAAATCATTAATAACTAAATAAAAATTTAATGTGAAAGGCATATATTTTAATCATTTATTAATATTGAAGTAAATTATAAATGAAATAAATTATATCATTTTTTTAGGTACAATGATGAAATTTCTATAGTACCCAAGAAATATTTTCAGGTTTCAACATAAGAAAATTGTAAGGAAACTATGATTTCATATTTAATGGATACTCATATTATAGACATAGGCGACTAGAAATATTTAATATCAATCACACTTAATGATGATCCCTATTATTCATCTTCTAAATGTAAGCAATTCATCATCAATATTATATTGAAATCTAGACGAAGATGGCCAAAAATTTAATAATTTGACTATTTTATATGAATTAGAACTAAATCACTGAAAACACACATAAATACACCTTAAATGTTAATCTAATAAAACATATACCCCATATTAAAATAATAATGAAAACAACAAAATAATGATACTTCACGAATATACATGTTCGCATATGAAAGAGAATCATACACTAACAAAGAATTGTACTTCAAACTAGGTAAGAACAATGACATAATAGTGGAACTATAATTACTATATAATTGAAGGACGATATAGATAATGACCAAAAATAATCATTTGAAATATATTTTTTTACCCAAATTAATATGTCATCTAGTGTGCTACATAAAAAACAGGTTACATGGATTTATCTATAATTGGACGATAAACAAGAGTTATGTAAAAATGAAATATATTATCGAAAAAGAAATAAACTCATTACACTATTAAATTAACATCACCAATGGAATAAAAATTTGTAACAAAATTTCAACCTATTATCGGTTTGAAGGATGGAATAATTTTAAAAATATTTATAAAACATGTATTAACATTGGTGAAAACCTATTATATCATTATAAAATTCAATACAATTTTTTTAATAAAATAAAATTTATACATAATAAGGAAATAAATTAATGAATCACATCATCAATTCTCCCATAAAATTCATATATATATATATTTAGATACAAAAAATACATGATATTTGATTAAAATATTAACAAAACATTTCAATAAATTCAATCTATCAATAAATGCATCAAAAAGAATAAATAAGAAACAAATAAATGAACATGAAAAAAATAATAATTTAAAAATTAATATAATTTATTTACCCTTTTATAATCATAATGCATCAATTAATAATATAAAATGAACCATTTTCCATTCTAATATAAAATTTATAATCCAAATAAAGCTTCATGTAAATCTAGTTATAACACATTTCATGGAAGTGCGTCCATGAAAATATATTTATAATTCTGGATGAAAATAATCAATAACCCAATATATTAATGAGAATTACATTCAAGGATTATATATTAAAATTTATAACTAAAAAAATTACCTATAATGACTTGCAGAATTTCTCATGATCCAGTGAATTTTCAAAGCATAAAAATCATGAAAAAATCTACCGACAATAGAGAAACAATATAGACACAAAATAGTAATCATAAAATCCATAACATGAAGAAACTGACATTCTATTTTCCTAGAGATAAATGGTCATTTCAATGAATAATAATGATATTACATGTCATTGAATACACATGGTATTTTTAATATTATCCCCATTGTATTTTAAGATAAAAAAATGTCAAGGTGTAAATTGGTTTTGTGGATACAAAAAACTAATGTTTTTTTTAAATGTGAATAATATTTCAGTTAAATAATAAATTGTTGGAGATATAAAAATATAAAATGGAATTGATTAGATATTGATTAAATGATTACACTTGGGAAATGATTGGTTAATGATACGTGTCCAGTTCAATGAAGAATGACGATAATTCATTTCATGGAAGACACATAGTATTTTTATTATGATTCACCATTTTCATTAAGATAATGTAATGGAAAAGGTGTTACTAGCTTTTTTGGATACAAAATACTGATAAATGATTTATGGTAATTAGATTTATATTTCAATAACATGACATATTTTATGATATTTAGAAATATAAATGTTTATTGTTTTATTATTGACTAAACACATAAAATCAGAAATATTTGAAAAGAATTGGTGTAAAGTGCCAGAGATTCTCAAAGAAAAAGGAAAAGGGGGACATTCATGAACTTTTAGTCAAATATGAATCATTATTATTAGTTATTTAATGATATATATTGAGAAAATTAGATTAGCAACTTCTGGAAAATATATCTACTAAAATCTATCATAGTTTTTTTCTTGAACAAGCATACATGAATATTAATATAATATAAAAATAATAGTCTTCCATTAAACTATATTCATAATTTTATTTCACATATTAATGTTTCAACAATATACCTTATTGAATATTAAGGAACATAAAATATATTTTTTACAAACATGAATTATTTACCATAACTATACACCTTTCTAAAAATAGTAAATTATAAAAAACATATTTACCTAAAATAATTCTTATTAAAGAAAGCATTGTTTTTCAATATCCATCCCATATTGGCCCATTATATGACTACCCAATCCTACCTCCAATTTTACAGTGGTTGGTGGCTATCGCTGAGTATGAATTTAACTGAGATGGGTGGAATTATCCTAATGTACTTGTACACAGTCACACATATCCATAACAGAAATGATGAAATGTAGAAAAAAAGTATGTAAAAAATGAATGAAAAAAATATATCCTAAAACTGGAGAACAATAGGGAAACCACTAGAATGTTTATAGGGCCAAAACAAGCCCACAAAAAACCTGTAACAATAATTCCAACATATAAGAAAAAAGGTACTAGGACTATCATCTAAAAGCCACTATAACACACCTCGGTCTACTCGATCTCACAATGCACTGCCTAATCTTGGCACTCCTAGAGCTGAGTTGATTGGTCAATTGTATCCAGAAGTCAAAACACATGTCGGAAAATCTCGTGTATTGTTTAGAAAAACAATACTCAGTGTGACACCAATAAACCACAAACAATAACCACATAAGAAATACCATAAAAGAAAAAACCACATATGAAATACCATGATGAAAATATCATTAATGAAATACTAGTCATATCTATAGAAATATATAAAAAACACATATAAGATGAATATATAGATATACTCAGTCTAATACACAAGGTATAGACATAAGCCAAACCCTATTACCAACCATGAGATTATGAGAAATGAATGATTATTCCATGATAACTAAATCCTTGAGCCACAATATGATAGTAGATAGTCAGTAAGAGTTATATATCATATGGGAACCTCCAAAAGATATCACATTAGTCAAGGAAGACATTGACACACAGATAGGGGATCCTACCCAGGGAATACCACAAACCCATTCCTGATCAACTTGCTATGTAAGGGATCATTTCGATATAATACAACTAACCCTACTGATGTAGTTTGTAATGTAGGGGGGTACTAATGTGATAATTCCAAGAAACCATTTAAAGTTTCCCACTATATGACATTGATTCCATAAAACACCACTATGGGTGATGAAATAATTCTCTAGTCTCCAGGAGGGATACTACTACTCTATTTATGAATCAGACTCTAGTGGGGACTATAATCTAGAAATTGGGATGTAATGTCCCAATGAACCATCAAGGAAAGAACTAGGGGCATTATTTAAACTAATATGTATACATGGTAAACACTAAGAAAATTATCTAAAAATTGTTGTTATAAATTTCGGGTCCCAACGTCAAAGATATATTTCCAGATAGATGTATTGTATGATGGTTATTTTGTTATTATGTTTCATAAGGGGGTTAGTTGGACAACGAACTAAATCAAAATCAATAAACAAAACAAGGAATTTAATCACTATGGTCAACTACCTGGACTGGCCACCCTGTGACTATCATAGATATGAGGCCACTTGATCGATTGTGGCTCACAGTCAATAGCCACTGTCAACTGTGTCCTAACTCTTTCCCTATAACAACCATGTCCTTTATTTGACACATAAACATGGTTTGTTGCATAAAAATTATCTTAAATAAACTATTATGATCTAGAGGTCAATTTTCTGGTGAAATTAGGAACATTAAATTAAAAATGAACATAAAAGAAAACATCTTTATTGAAAACATCTTTTAAATGACCACAACAATCTTTCGTACATATAATTTCATGGGATAAACAAAACACATTTATAAGAAAATGGTGAGATAAAAATACAATTAAGGGAGTTACAAAGAATAAAATTATTAATGTAGTACATGTTAGGAAATATGAATATCAATGGAGTGCAAGAGAAACATGAAAATAAAGGCATAATATAGCATGGCTACCATAACATGGAAATGTGGGAATAAAATCTATCATGATGTTAGCATGAGATAGGGATAATTGAACATGGATAACGAATAAAAAATAATTTCACTTTAATTAAATGAGTGAACCCTCATTTAACTAGATGAATCATGATATTAATCTTTATCCAATGCATTGTAGCGATATAAGGGTGTACCCTCCTTAATCATTTCATTTCAAGCATTAGTGTGCCGCATAGATCATTGAACATGGAATCATTCAACATAATAATTTAATCCATGATAAATGAATTTCTATAAATGAAAGAAACAATATAATAAATATGTATATGTTACTGGAGTTGAATACCATTGATAGATAAATGGTCACAGTATTCACCACATAATGGATTTGGCATGGAAAATCGCAGTAAATTTTGGCAGCATAACAGCGGGATATAAGAATTCATAAAAATGGTTAATGAGAGAAAAAGGGGGAATATAATAATATTTTTGTAAAATTTAAAGTAATATTCATATATATACATTCTCCAACATATGTAATGGAATTTCAATTCATAATATAAATGAAATGTTGGAATGTAAATGATGAGATATATATATCATACAGAATTTCGGAAAGGTAATGGGTGTACGTGGGAATAAATAATGAGAAAAAAATGGGTATCTCATCCTTAAAAATATATATTAATGTAAGTATAGGGGATGTTACAAACCATACACCATAATTTCTAATTGATATAAATGTTCATAACAACATAATAATGTTTTGACAAAAATGAGAAAGTTACAAATCTCTTACATGGATGTGTGATCTAATTTATTGGGAGAGGCATGAGAGAGGAATCATGGTAGTGTGGGGACCCTTGGGAAGACAATATAGAGATTATTTAAAAGTATGTACATACTCCATGGGGTTTTAGTGATGGGATGTGGGTTCTTGGGTGGGATTGTATAGGAAAAGAGAGAGAATTCTTTATTATATCGGTTTTGGACAACACATAAATCTAATCAAAACCACAAACCAGAGCATTGTTTTTTCCAATGATTAATTTCAATGGGTAGTGGAAAACATTATTTTATAATTCTATGGGCTGATCGTCTTTTAATATAATTTTTCTTATATGTAGTTGAGTCACATTCTCAATGAAATCATTTTAAAATTTGAAATATTTTATAAGTATTTGAGGTTCCAATAAGACATCTTAAAGTTAATATAAAAAATCTAAAAATACATTATCTTAAATTTAAGAAATACATTGGACAACATACATATTAGATTATATAATTAAAACACCATTGTGTCATAATTATTTCATAAAACACATTATATATTTAAATGATATTTAATTTACACAGACATAGGACCATCTCAGAAAATTCTGAAAAATTCACCGTTGGACAATTTTAATGTCTTGATTCCAAAAAATAATACTAATTTAATCTAAATAATTTTTTAATTTTTTTTTAATTTCAAAATAAAAATTTACATTTATTGAAAATTCATGGGTTTTGATAAAAATAATTTTCAAACCATAATAAAAATTTCATCTGTTTTCATAAAAATTATAAAACCTTTTATAGTAAATAAAATTTAATTTAGTAACAATAATATTTTATTTAAATATTATTTAATTCCAAAAATACATTAATTCCTCAATATATAATTCATAATTTAAAATTGAATAAAACAACTATTTTATCTTTGAAACCCATTTACAAACTAACATTAATTAAATGAATGAATATAATTTATATAAAAGATAAAGTACATAATCATATTTATATGGTATTATTACATAAACCCTTATAAAAACCACATATAACCTATGATTAAGATATGTGATGGTGACATACTATTGGTGTGACTCGGATAACATCTCTCGGGTTGTAATAATTATCAACTTCTACTTCACCCATAGGTGGTTCTGTTCAAGCATACAGTGTTGAATCACGACTTAGGATTGGTCAAGAGAGAATACCATTGATTCTAAATCGAATCTATGATCTAAAAAATGATCCTCATATAGAGAAATTCTACAGTATTTTTCCATCACTTTTTTTATATAAGTATATTGGATTTGATAAATCCATATATTTATACTAATCATGTGATAATTGTTCAACTACTATTTTAGAAACCATAACAATTCGTAATTCTATTTTAAAATCACAAAACATAAACCAAGTAATTTCATATGTTTTATATATTCATTTTACATAATATGAAATTTAAATATATCAAGAGTAATTTTCATTAAAAAATGTATGGGTCATTACAATCATTCCCCTTAAAGAATCTCACCATTGAAATTTACTTTTCCCAGTGTAAAAAAGATGAGGGTAACTCATCTTCAT
Source organism: Viscum album (assembly GCA_963277665.1). NCBI lineage: Eukaryota > Viridiplantae > Streptophyta > Magnoliopsida > Santalales > Viscaceae > Viscum > Viscum album. The sequence goes on along the minus strand of OY728148.1, from coordinate 384,561,009 downwards.
CACTTCCACAAATTACCACATTGCCACTTCAATATTTTGGTGTCTCCACAACACCTTGATGAGGTTAATTGTCTTAATTTTTTTACCTATGTCCCTACGATCTAATATCGTCAATAGTTTCTATTCACAGGAGAGATATTTCTTCAATGGTAAAACCACTAGATTGAAAAAATGTTATGGGTCATGTATGTACATATTCAAGAGTGATACATGGTATACTTAATTTTCTTGAGATAGGTTTGGTGGGTGTTATAGTCAATAGGCCATACTCTCATGTGATCAAGGTTCTCAAAAGGTCTGATGTACATTAGACTAAGAATTACCGTATTACAAAATCCCATAAATCTCTTCCACTATGATATATAGAGGAATACCATGTCTCTAACATCAAAATGTAGGTATCTTCAATGAACATAAGCATAAATCTTTTGTTGACTCTGAGCATATTTATTTTGCTGCTGGATGTTTTTAGCCTTATCCACTATTTCGTAGACCATTTATAGACCTAGGAGTCTTCTCTCTCCAACATCATCCAATCATGCCACTTTTCTACACCTCTTCCCATAAAGGGTTTTAAAAGGCTCTATTTTGATGTTTGAGTGAATAATTTTATTGTAAGGGAAATAAAATATAGGATGATGTTGACCCCATCCACCTTTGGAGTCCATTGATAATGCTCTCAATATGTCCTCAAGTGTTTGGATAGTCCGCTCAGATTGTCCATCAGTTTGAGGATGATAATTCATACTGATGTTCAGCTCATTATTCAATGCATGTTGAAGACTCTTCTAGAAAAAAGTGGTTAATCTTGGATCTTTATTTGGTATAATAGATAGTTGTACTCTATTAATCATTTACCACTTCTGTGATATATATCACATAATGTTGATTCAATGAGAAATCCTGTCGAATTACAACGATGTGTTCAGTCATTGTAAGATGATCCAAAAAAACACAAAAAGCATTATCTCATGTTCATGTATTCAGATGTTCGGTGATAATTTCTATGATGATTTTCTCCCATTTACATGCTGGTAAGGGTATTGGATGCATCATCCCATTAGACTTATGCCTCTCAGCCATAACTTGCTGAAATTTCAAAAACATTGATGTACACTCAATGATCACTTTCATTATGTTATCCAACCAATACTTCTCTCATTGATCTTGATATGTCATTGTATTTCCTTAGTGAATGGATAAATTCAAACTATATGTATCATCCAAAATATAATTCTTTTACTACAGAGTTTATGGGACACATAGTCTTGAATCAAATCTAACAATTCGTTCTTCATTAACATTGAAATCTTTGGATTTCCCATTTCTCATAGTTTCCACATTATTTTTAATTCACACACCATCATTTTGATCATCATTTAACTATTTCAAAAGAGACGGATGAGAAATAATTTGTGAAATGATTGATGATTTTCCCTCCTTTATGATTCTTATATCTATTTTTATCAAATTAATGAAGAATTGATCCTTTAAAATTATTATTAATGATACAATAACTAGGTAATTTATACATATGGAATCTTCCACCTTGTTCACATTCCCAAGGTGGTAATTGATTGATCAGTCATAGTCTTTCATCAAGTCTCTCAAACATCACTGGCACATATTCAATTATTTCTGTGTGAATATATACATTATTATTTTGTAATCCTTATATATTTCACAGTTATTCATAAAGATTTAATGTCACCAAAATTTTAAAGTGAATATTATTGTAGCCAACTCCATATCATGTGTTGGATAGTTTTTCTCATGAACATTTAATAACAAATATGCATAGGAAATGGCATTTCCATTTTCATCATCAAACAACCTAGGAGCTTCTTGTAAGCACCGATAAATACCCCATAACATTTCCCACTTATCAGTAGTGTGAGAACTATCCCATTGATTATCCTCCTTTTAAACTCAATTGAGATAAATTTCCTTTTATCAGTCTAATATAAAATTGCCCACTTCCAATATAGCTTGGTAAGAGCGTTGGAAAATTGTGAGAAATTCTTCACAGGTCGATGATAATATCCAGATAAACCCATGATGCTACGAAAATATGTTACCGATAATGGACTCATCCATACATAAAATGAAGGTGTCTTAGAGGGATCCATTGATATCCCCTTTATTGTGATTATATGACCCATGGATGATACCTCATTCAAATATAACTCATAATAGTTGTATATTAGATAGAAATTATCCTTTCAAAAGGACTCTAGTAAAATTATTAGATGCTCCTCGTGATCCTCCTTTGTTTTGGAGTTTATTATAATATCTTCTACAATGACAACCAAAAATTTGTCGAGGTAATATCTAAAGATTATATTAATCACGTCCATAAAGAATACATGAGTTTTAGTGAGTCCGAAAACAATTAATATGAATTCATAGTGCTCGTATCTTATAAGAAATGATGTCTTGGGGATATCCTCTTTCTTCACCCTTAAATGATAATATCCTAACCTCATATACACATTGGATAAGTATTGTCCTCCACATAGCTTACTGAAAAAGTCATCAATTCATGGAAGATAATACTTTTTCATTATAGTGATTTCATTAAGCTCACAAAAATCAATGCATTGTTACATTGACCCATCCCTGTTATTGAGGAAGATAACTAGTTCACCCCATGTTGAAGCACTTGGCTTTATAAACCCTTTATCTAGATTCTCCTTTAGTTTTTTCATTATCCCCTCAAGCTCCACAACAACCATTCTCTATAGAGTATTTTATATTAATAATTCCCTTAATATGACATCAATCAAGAATTCAACATCGCATTTAGGAGGAAGACTAGATAATTCCTCGAGATAAATATTAGAGAATTCATTCACAATAGGCATGTCTTCAAGGATGGTTGATTCTTAAAACTCATTCATCTATGAATGATACACATTATCATATGTTAGTTATATCCATGATTTAAATTATAGTTCTAAATAATATTAATCCCCATCATTTCACATTAACATAATCGGTGGTTGATTCTCCATATGGAGACTGATTTTCGTCTCACATAAATTTATGTTGGCACTATATTAGGAAGGCCAATAAATGCTAGGAATTGCATCAAATTCAACCATAGGTACTATGACGAGGTTCACCAGGATGGTAAATTTACAAATTATGACAAGGGAGGAGGTATATTAATGGGATGAAATTATTTACACATTTTCCATTCCACCATCATCTTTACATTCATGATTTGTGGTGGTGCTGGGATTGTTCCACTAAAAATTCAAGATATAAAAGAATTAACAGAACAAAAATAAAAAAATACATTTCATATTATTAAAAGAATAACGACCTTACTTTTCACCACATTATTGTTATGGTTCACTTCAGCGGTAGTGATAGAAAAATATCACCATTTCTGCCTTGGAGGCTGTTAGCTGAATATAAAAACCCTTGTCTTAGGGATATGGGGTGAAATGTGCCCAGGTTCATTACGGATGAATAAATAAACATGAAATTCAAGGTCGAACATAGTATTCCACTCCTCCATCACAGCCATGACTTTTTTCCTATCGGCAGTTAATGTCCAGGTGCCCTTCCCTTCCATAGGTAAATAATTTCATCATCCCATTCAAAAAATTTATGTGGATCTTCGTTCTACAAATTTGGAATGTGGGGGTGTTAGGATTTATTCGCACCAATAGATTTATCCTTCCAGATAACACAATAAAATTTCACCTTACACTTCATGTCCCCATGATACTCTTGAGATTATCCTTTCTCAATTTTGACATTGAGGGAATATCATAAAATTTTCTCATAGCTCTATAAGTCACATATTACATTGTATTTCTATAGGATTGGTTTTAGCCCACAAAAGAAGTGTCCAATCATGCATTAGAGGGTAATTACAAGGTTAGAAGCATCTCATGCATGCCTTGTGATGTTTTCGTCATACACTCCAATGGATTATTAATTATTTTTTATGAGGGAAAGGAAGTCCCATTCCCTTATAAGTCAAATATTTCATGGAAAATAATTATCAAAAAAAATCAGGAAAAACATCCATTCCAATGCCTTGAAATCCCACTCAGGCATCGAATTTTGAAAAATTTCTACCATTGATTAGCTTCACCAACCATACGATGAGAATCTATAAGAACCTTTTATTTTTTGGTACAATGCAGAATCTATAAGATCATTTTAGTGGAGTTGATCCATTGTTCATCAATTAAGGGATCTGATGATACATTAAATGTATGAGGCCTTTGTCTCATAAATCTAATAATTGTGACATTTACTTTTATTAGGGGGAGGGTTTAAAAAATCCTCTTCACCCATGTTTCTATTCAAATAATGAGTCAACTCATATAGTATGATAATAATGTTTTGGATTCGCTCTCCCATGATATTTGGAATCTCATTAGAACAGACATCACATTGATCTTCATATCGGGTTTTGGATCGAGTCCTCCTATTTATGGAAATTAGATGGTATAAATGAAATATTAGAGGTAACACATAATGTTTAATCCAAAGAATAAATAGATGACTTCTAAATTAATTTTATTTATTTATCTTATGACTGTATAGGCTTCAATCTATGTTATCCATGATCTAATTCAGAAAATATATTCTTAGGTGAATTATTTGATTACAGTAATAATGGTTATTACTAAGATAATGAATTTATCAAATCATATCGCCTATTTGTGTTATAAATAAGTGTGTAGAAAGGCATGTTTTCATGCACTAGTTCTCATTAGAGTATAGATCAATGCATTGTTTTTGGGTTTTACCCCTAGATTCATCAACGCCAGAGTAGCCTCTACCCGCTCATAACTAGACAAGGATTTATTTTATTTATAAATCATTTACTAAATAATGACCAAAATATAAGTATGTTTTAATTATACATATCCTTATACCTATGACTTTCAATAGTGTTTTTTATTCCCAATGTAAAAAATAAGTAATACTATCCTCTAATACCAATTATAAAAACCCTACACGTTATTACACATGTAAACATGATTTATTAAATAATATTTCAGATTAGACAACTCTGAGGATCAGGAGGACTACTGTCATCGAAAATTAGGAACATTACACAAAATCATAGAACATAAAATGAAACATCATTATTTAAATGTTCTTTTACATGACCACAACATTCTTTCATACTTTGCATTGCAGAGGACAACCAAAGACATGAATAACTGAAGGATGAGCTAAAAACCCATTAAGGGATTATGAAAGGCATAACATGAAGAATATTTTACATGTTAGAATATAGGAATATCAATGGATTGAAAGAGATTAAGGAACATAATGGCACGATATAACATGATTATAATAACTTGGAAATGTGAAAAAAAATTCTAACATGATCTTAGCATTAGACAAGGCACATTGCTCATAGAGAATGAGTAAACCCCTGTTTTAAATGAATTATCATGTGTAAACTCTCATTAAACTTGTGTTTCATGATAATAATTTTAACCCAATGTATTATATCAATATCAGGGTGCACCTTGTGTGATCATTTCATTTCATGCAAAAGTGAGCCACATGGATCATATAACATGGAATCTGTTAAAATAATAATTTATTACAAGATAATGGAATATTAAATAAATTAATTAATCTATATAATCTATAATTGAATAATAATTAAATAAAATAGCATTGATAGAGTAATTTTTAGGGTATTTACTATACAATGACATTGGATTGGAAAAATCCGGTACAATATCGGCAGCATAACGGTGTGACATAAGAATTCAAAAAAATGGTTGATGAGGGATAAATATAAGGACCCAGCCTTAAACCATTACATAATCTGGAATTAAATGAATAATTCACATTGAGAATCTTTTTAGGTTTAGGGTTTTTGAGAATTAGGACATAATTATTACATCTCACAAGATTACAAGGTAGACACTTCTACTTAGTTTCCATAAAATTAAAAAATCATAAAAATAAACCTTTATAGTTCCATGTTTTTGATAGCTTGTCTTTCCTAGATCCCATCCTTGACCCTATTCACTTTTAAGTCCTGTGGAAAACATGTCAAAAACATGGGATGAGCATAAAATGCTCAGTAAGGGATATAAAAATATGGAAATAAAACACTTGTCCACGTATACATAAGAATCAATGAAATCATTCATTACTCTTAAAACATAATCACTTTAACATACCTAATGAAATCATAATATTTATGAATAAATCATAGAAATCATAACACGTAAATGTAACTTGAGTAATTCATTACATCATTACTTTGAACATGCATAAAAGAAACATAAAATTTTAACATTTCAATCACAAGAGATCACATCATGGAATTATCATAAATAAAATCATCTAATAAAATCATTAAAACTATATGAGATAAAAATCCCTTTATACTTCAAAAATATTAAAAGAATACATTTAAAATAGATTTTAGAATCAAAGTGTCCCATACCACTTTGAAACTTCTGAAAGGGTTTTAAAACGTTCATGTCTATATAAATAAATCCTTAAAACCATTTTTAAAACATGGACATGGATGATAAATGTTTAAAAGAATAAATCTTTAAAACTGTTTAAAACAATGTTTTAATAAAAGAGTCATTTACCATTTGAAACATTTAAATTATAATCCACATGAAAGTATACCATTTTAAAAACATTTTAGTAACATTAGTGTAGACATAATATGAATATGGAAAGTCAAAGGGGTTGTATATACACTTTAAAAAAGAATAAAATTGCATATCATTAAGAAATGTCTCAATGAGAAGAAATTTAAATGTAATCCCAATCAAGGATCATGCCATTAGAGAAAGGATAAGGAAATGAGATAATTATGTGTGAAAAATATAAATACACTAAATATAAGTCGATACTCAGTGTAAAACAATCATATGTCATCCACACATATTCATAGAACGACATAATAAATAAGTATATGTTTATCCCAATGAATTGGAATTGGGTTCAGATGTTCCCTTGCAAAAATTTGATAGCCTAACGTCATCAAATCAAATTTTAGAAAAAGAGTTGATGTGATAGATAAAGGGTATATAATCACTTGGACATAAAATTTAAATCAATAAGGATATATAATAACATATCCCAACATAAGAAGATGTAATTTAAAATAAAAATCAAAAAATAAGTCTTTTAAAAATAGAAGGGTGAAAGGTTCCCTTACCGACTTGAGTAACTTTCGAAATGTACACCCCATGAAAGATAGACTATAAAAAATTATTGTAAATACTCATAAATAAAATTATATTACACACAGAGTAGAATAATGGGATGTATATACACCACTCAATGGAAATGGTGGCAAATGTAGCATAAATCTCACGGGAATAAAAGGTAGATGAAAAATCCCTTACAAAAACTCGGCTACCTAACGACGCCACTTAAAACATCCAAAAATGGATTTATGAGATAAAATAGGGTCTCTCATAATATGAAAATTAAAATTACAGAATTATGAATATAAAATAACATCCCCAAACATAAGAAACATGAGCTTAAAATAAATGACATAAAAGAGAGTACTTAAAAAGAAAGAGAGAGGTAGGATCCCTTTCCTCAAGTCCGACTTGTCTATTTCGTTTCATTATATTCCTAAATAATATACTTTGGTCAATATATAATTGCTTAAGGACCACCATTAATGTTTATTATTCAATTAATATTACCTATTATAATGTTATAATAATTAGTTAATTATGTGAGTTCATATCAGGCCTTTTTTGTCGATGTTCGGTACATGAGTCAAAATGAAATTGTTTGAAAAGAATTGTCCATGTAGTTATAATTACACCATCTCCAGAATAGTATTAATGATTTAAATTTCACATATATCAAATATATATTTATTTTATACTATTCCATAACATTTGGAGATAAAAAATGAAATGCACCATTCATGGAGACGGTAGGCCGTACGTACGCATTAACGCTGCTTTCATTTCATTGTCCGATTAATGGAATTAAAAATAAATGAGATATATATATATTATAATTCCAGTATAATATATATGTTATATAAGTCACATTATTTCATTAATTTAATTCTTTATACATTCCATGTATTTCATGAACGAGTCGCATCACTTGAGTGGGCGGTAGTCCACACTTCCTCAAATGAAATTATCGCATTTACACAACATGAAAAGCATAAAGGTATGTTTTAAATGTAAAATATAGAAGAATAGATAGAAAATAAATATAATATATATAATAAATAAATATAATTCCATCATAATGAACAACATTAGATGTGGTAGGAGAAGATAGAATAATCATCGTTTCGTGAGGCAGTAATTCTCCATCCACAGAAACAGTATGTTCATTAACAATTAGACGAATGTGTGTATATGTGTAGCTAGAATCCATATCATAACAAAATACTAGTATATTGTAGATACTCATGTTGTTACAAATGAAAGGAATAAAAATAGTTTATGGGGTTGGAGAATCAAAATAGTACAAGAGAAAATTAGGGATGACTTTACCTTTAAATCAGGTAACTCCCCTTGGTTTGAACCAAAAGGGTTTCTTGAAGAGCTTTCTGTCTAAGGGAAAGATTATATGATGAAGGTAGGGATGTGGAGAGATAAAATTATCAGAGTTTGGCCGAGCCAATGGCTTTTGAGGTGTGGGTAAGGAGGGTAGACGTGGGGGCCTTTTATAAGAGGGAGGAGGGGCACTCATGGAATGTCATGAAAAGATACATTATTATAAAATGATTTTCGGATATTAAAGGACCCAAAATTATATATTTATAGGATAAGGTGATAATAGTTCCATATAGACACATACAATAGGTTTTTTACAAGTTTAAGTATTATATTTTACATTATATTTTCATTTTATTTAAATCGTTCATTAATGAGGTAATCGCTGCAACATCATGGTGTCATAAATAAATTAATTTATTAAATGTCTAAAAACTATAAAACACTCTAATGATGTAGGAAATATTATAGGATTCTAATGAATATTTATAATAAAAAATATGACTTGTATAACCCCATGTAAATTTTTTTTTATTAAAACAATACATGTTTGTGACATTTTTATTTTAACTTTAAATAAAAAGTTGTTAATGTCATTTTTCTACCAAAGTGGCTCCATGGGGTCCCCAAGCTGACCCATGGATTTTCATGGTCGTCCATGACTTATCCGATAATGGTAAGACATGTGTTGACGTCATTTCATATTATTATAACATTATCTTTAACTTAAATTACACTAATTACATTTAATCACGATTAATAAAACTTAAAAGTTACTATTCACCAAAAAAATTATTTTAATCCCATTGAACCATATTTTACAACCAAATGGCAACCATGTAAGTCAGAGTTTTTAAATTCATGTCACAGAAGTGGTAAAGTTTCATTTAAACGAAAAATCAATTTTTTTAACTACCACTTAGTGGTTTCACTATTAGTCAAAAATTGATGTTTTTCAGAAAAGATATCAAAAATTAACACTAAGATATATTTGATATTACAAATTCAAAAATGATGTCTATTTTAGAAAATTCAAAAACATATAAGTTTCATTAATTAATTTAATCATTAATTCCCATTGTCAAAACAAATAGCGTGTTTTTAAGAAACAACATCTATTAAAAGATTGACACCAGTTTAAGTCCAATTTCAAAGTGAAATTAATTCCAATGACCACCATTGGATTAAATGGTTGAAATATATTCTAATTTCACATTAAAACCAAATCAAAATATGATCTAATGATATAAATATATTAGAATAATAAGAGGGTTTGAATAAAAATACATCATTCTTAAATTCTTCATTAAAAATGGACTTTATAAAACAAATAACAAAAACCTACACAATGTAAATTTTGATATCCCGATTCTAAAGAAGAATTTTATTTCGACCAATATAACATATAAAATTTTCAACAAGTTTATTTAAAAATGGTTTTCCATCAAAAGGCGGTTAATCGGCCTTTTAAGGTATATTAGGATATTTACGCTTAAAATTGGATTCATTCTCATTTTAAGCCTCTAACATTTATTAGATAAAAGTAAAAACATTTTATAAACATATATATTCATTTTTTAGTTAGTTATATTCATTCCTTCCATTAAAAAATCTAGGTGTTAAGTACCATTTAAAATAATATTATTTTATTATTAGTGTGCAACGTAAGATTTCCAAGAAACACATTGTTGTTTATTGGGTACGACCTCGAGCATAGCATTACCTTTAAATTAAAATAAAAATTTTATTGAAAAATATGGATATATATAAAAATTTCATATTATTTATTTACATGGGGTGTTACATCCTTCCCCCCTTTTGGGAATTTCGTCCTCGCAATTTTAAAATTGGGCTCGAAAACATAATTGAAAGTCCTACACCAAAACAAGAGTCGGTAAAACTATCAATTTAAAATAAAGAGAAGTACAAAGGTTTCACGAGTTAACCCATACTAGGATTCCATGAAAACATGGATATGGAAGAAAAAAAACAGGTTATGTTCTGATGGAGTGTGATAGAAAACATGTTTAGGAGAAAGTTAACCACCATAAAATCGCAAACTTCTGATGGGTTAAATGGTATTTGATTCCCCAGTAGGAAAAATTAACAGAAAACTTTTTTTTAAGTTACTTTTCATTGAGGAATTGATTTATGAGTTTAACAAAAACTTAAGGAAACAAACTTTATGTTCATGTAGGCTTCATCTTTTACTACATTTCCAACATAAACTCATATTTTCTCCAAAAATTGAGTATTCCGGATGACTTGTTCACATTAAGAGTGCTATAATAAACTTTGGGAGAGTCACATAACTTACAAAAGATGAAATATATATTTCCCATGTCTTCAGACCTTAACAATGACCAAATAATTTTATATAAGATCAGATAATCCCAAAAAAAGAAAAACTTTCACAAGAAGAAAAACTTCTCTTAATCTCTAAAATATTTCAAGCAACCCAATGTTCAACAAAGACTATTCAATAAGAAATTTCCATTAAAATTCATAAAAAATAAACCATCCTAAGATTGAAACCCAAATCTTTGAAGGATTTAATTGCATATTCTTCCATGGTAAATCTTAACATTTATCTCCAAAGAACATCAGTTACTCTTAAAGTCTCATACTAAAAAGTAATCATCCTAACCACATATCCTCCATGATAGGTCAATTATTTCAATAGATAACCCAAAATCAACTTATTCTTGACTCATAAAATCATCTAACTAAAAAGAATTTGTCATACTAACCAGGGACTTAACTTAGTCCAGTGGTAGGTGATAAATACCAGTCGCACTTTGGTTGTGGGTTCGATTCCCGCATCTTGGTTCGACGCGACGGGTTGTCACACGGTCTGTGTGTTGTCCCTTTTTCCAAAACTATATATTTCTTAAACCATTACCCAAAAATAGATAAAATCTTCAAAAATAACCATAACATAATATAACCACAATTTTACCTCATTCCTTTCAGCTTCCATCATATAGTAACCCATAATTACCTCAAAAGTAAGGATCATATAAACCGTAATTTTTTCCATTATAATTATTACCTGAACTTCCACACCGAGTTGGTTCTCTCCTAAATGATGCATCAGAGAAATCACCATGGTTAAGTTTTTAATCATTACTTCTTGAGAGTTGGTTTAGTATAAGCACAAGATTCCTCATCGTATCCCCCATTTAATCCAGTCTCTTAATCAGAGAACCACCAAAATATCCTTCAATCCTATTGTCACATTGGTGCCTGCTAGATCCATCAATTTTCTAAAACCAAAAAAATTTCAGTGTGAGTATATTAAAAAAAATCATCATTTACTAATGATAAAGATAAAAACTAATATATACATATCCATGTTATCTCAAAATCATTCCAACACTCAAAAATAACAATGACTCCATATAATATAATAACCATTGTGGTTATACACAACTTGTCACTTATGCTTAAACAACACTCTAACCTCTAAAGTTATCTAAACCAACATTTTATACCAACTATAAGGACCCATCCTTAAAACATTACATAATCATGAATTAAATGAATAATTCACATTGAGGATATTTTCAGGTTTAGAGTTTTAGAAAATTATGACATAACTATTACATCTCACAAGATTAAAAAGTAGAAACTTCTAATCAATTTCCATAAAATAAAATAAATCTTAAAAATAAACATTTATAGTTCCATGTTTTAGATAGCATGTCTTTCCTTGATCCCATCCTTGACCCTATTCACCTTTATGTCCTGTGGAAAAAATTTCAAAAACATGGGATGAGCATAAAATGCTCACTAAGGGATATAGAAAAATGGAAAGAAAACACTAGTCCATGTATACATAAGAATCAATGAAATCATACATTACTCATTAAACATAAGCACTTAAACAGACCTCATGAAATCATATGATTTATGAATATCTCATAGAAATCATAAGACATAAAGGTAACATGTTGCATTCATAGCATCCTTACGTAGGGAGTAACCCTAATGGTTATGTTTGGAATACCCATCACAATATATTCCCTAAATCTCTGTGGATAAACCTTAGAATTAACTCCTTCGCATTACCCAATGCATTAGAGAGCTATATCAGGCTCACCTGCCGTTATTTTATCACGGAACCACCTGATTTCATAAACATTTCCCAAGAACCATAACATAATCATAGCACTTAAAACATGCATAAAAGAAACATAAAATTTACACATTTCAATCATAAGATATCACATCATGATATTATCATAAATAAAAACAACTAATAAAATCATTAAAACTCTATGAGATAAAAATCCCTTTATACTTTAAAAATATTAAAACAAGACATTTAAAAGAGATTCTACAATCAAAGTGCCACATACCACTTTGAAACTTCTGAAAGGGTTTTAAAACGTTCATTTCCATATAAATAAATCCTTAAAACCATTTTTAAAACATGGACATGGATGATAAATGTTTAAAACAATAAATCATTAAAACCATTTAAAACAATGTTTTAATAAAAGTGACCTCTTCCATTTTGAACATTTAAATTATAATCCACATGAAAGTAGACCATTATAAAAATATTTATATGACTTTAATATAGACATAATATTGATATGGAAAGGAAAAGGGGTTTTATACACACTTTATAAAAGAATAAAATTGCATATCATTAAGAAATGTCTCAATGAGAATAAATTGAGATATAATCCCAATCAAGGATCATGCTATTAGATAAATGATAAGGAAATGACATAATTATGCGTAAAAAATATAAATACACAAAATATAAGTTGATACTCAGTGTAAAACAATCATATGTCATCCACACATATTCATAGAATGATATAATCAAGAAGTATATGTTTAACCCAAATAATTGGAATTGGGTTCAGAAGTTCCCTTGAAAAATTTCGATAGCCTAACGACATCACATCAAATTTTTTGAAAAGACTTGATGAGAGAGAAATAGGGTATCTCATCAATTGGAAAAAAAATTTACAGAAATAAATATATATAATAAAATAACCCATCATAAGAAGATGTTATTTAAAAGACAAAACAAAATGAAGGATTTTAAAAATAGGAGGGGGAATGGTTCCCTTACAGACATGGGTAACTTTCGAAACATACACCCAATGAAAGAAGAACTATAAAACATTAATTTAAATACTCATAAATTTAAATTATATTACACAATGAGTATAATAATGGGAAGAACATACACCACTCCAAGGAAATGGTGGAAAATTTAGGATAAAGATCACCATAAAAAAGTGAGATGAAAAATCCCTTACGAAAACTCGGCAGCCTAACGGCGCCACTTAAAACTTCCAAAAATAGATTTATGAGATCAAACAGGGTCTCTAATAATATGAAAATTAAAATTACAGAATTAGGAATATAAAATAACATCCCCAAACATAAGAAAGATGAACTTAAAATCAATGACAAAAAAGAGTGTACATAAAAAGAAAGAGAGAGGTAGGATCCCTTACACCAAGTCCAACTTGTCTTTTTCGTTTCATTATATTCCAGAATAATAAACTATGTTCAATTAATAATTTCTTAAGGGCATCATTTAATGTTTATTATTCAATTCATTTCACATATTATAATCTTATAATAATTAGTTAATTATGTGAGTTCATATCAGGCGTTTTTTGTCGATGTTTGGTACATGAGTCAAAATGAACTTGTTTGAAATGAATTGTCCATGTAGTTATAATTAAAACATCTTCAGAATAGTATTAATGATTTAAATATCATATATATCCAATATATATTCATTTTATACTATTCCATTACATTTGAAGATAAAAATTGAAATGCACCGTTAATGGAGACAGTAGGCCATACGTACGCATGAACGCTACTTTCATTTCATTGTCCCATTAATGGAATTAAAAATAAATGAGATATATATATATATATATATATATTAATTCAAGTATAATATATATGTTATATAGGTCACATTAGTTCATTAATTTCATTCTTTATACAATCCATTTATTGCATGAACGAGTCACATCACTTGAGAGGGCGGTAGTCCACACTTCGTCAAATGAAATTATTGCATTTTCACATCATGAAAAGCATAACGGAATGTTTTAAATGTAAAATACAGAAGCATAGATAGGAACTAAATATAATATATATCATAAATAAATATATTTCCATAATAATGGCCATAATGAGAAGTGGTAGGAGAAGATAGAATACTCATCATTTCGTGAGGCAGTAATTTGTCATCCACAGAAACCGTATGTTCTTTAACCATTAGAAGAAGGTGTGTGTAAGTGTATCTCTAATACATATAATAAAAACATACTAGTATATTGGAGATACCGGTTTTTTTACAAAATAAAGTAATAAAAATAGTTTAGTGGGTTGGAGAAGAAAAATAAAACAAGAGAACATTAGAGAGGACTTTACCTTTAAATCGGGTAACTCCCCTTGGTTTGAACCAAAAGGGATTAATGAAGATCTTTCGGCATAAGGTAAGGATTATATGATGAAGGGAGGGATGTGTAGTGATAAAATTATCAGATTTTGGCAGATCCAATGGCTTGAGTGGTGTGGGTAAGGATGGTAGAAATGGGGTCCTTTTATAAGAGGGAGGAGGGGCACTCTTGGAAAGTCTTGAAAAGATACATTAATATAAAATTATTTTCTGGTATCAAAGGTACAAAAAATATATACTTATAGGATAAGGTGATAAGGGTTTTAAATCCACCGATCCAATAGGTTGTTTAAAATTTTATGTCTTAGATTTTACATTATATTTTCATTTTATTTAAATCATTCATTAATGACGTAATTGCTGCATCATCATGGTGACATAAATAAATTAATTTATTTAATGTCTAGCAATTATAAAACAAATATCATGATGTGGTAAATCTGTTTATATTTATAATGAATATTTATAGTTAAAAATTTACTTGTATAACCCCATGAAAAAATTGTTTCTGTAAAACAATACATGTTTGTGACATTTTTATTTAAACTTTAAATAAAAGGTTATTAATGACATTTTCCTACCAAATTGGATACATGGGGTCCCCATGTTGACCCATGGATTTTTTTGTTCTGCCATGACTCATACAATAATGGTAGAACATGTGTCAAGATCATATGATATTATTATAACATTACATTTACCTTAAATTACACTAATTACCTTTAATCGCGATTAATAAAACATAAATGTTACTATTCAACAAAAAATATTTTAATCCCATTGAACAAAATTTTACATCCTAATGAAAACTATGTATGTCATATTTTTTAAATTCAAATCACAGAAGTGGTAAAGTTTCATTTAAACGAAAAATCAGTTTTTTAACTACCATTTAGTGGTTTCACTATTCATCAAAAATTGATGTTTTTTAGAAGAAATACCAAAAGTTAACCCTATGATATATTTGATATTCCAAATTCAAAAATGATTTATATTTTAAAAAATTAAAAATATATAAGTTTCATTAATAAATTTAATAATTAACTCCAATTTTCAATACAAATAGAGTGTTTTTAAGAAACAATATCTATTAAAAGATTGGCACTAGTTTAAGTCGAATTTTAAAGAGAAATTAATTCAAATGACCACAATAAGATTAAATGGTAAAAATATATTCTAATTTAACTTTGATTAAAATTCATAAGATGATCTAATCACATAAATAAATTAGATTAAAAAGAGGTTTTGAATTAAAATTCAACATTTTTAACTTATTCATTAAAAATGAACTTTACAAAAAAAATTACAAAAACCTACACAAATTAAATTTTGATGTCATGATTCTAAAGAAGAATTTTATTTGGTCCAATATAACATTTAAAATTTTCATCATGTGGATTTAAAAAGGGTTCTCCATCAAAATGCTGTTAATCGCCCTTTTAAAAAATATTGGAATATTTATGCTTAAAATTGGATTCATTTACAATTTAATCCTCTAACAGTTTTTGGATAAAAGTAAAAATATTTTACAAACGTATATAATGATTTTGTAGTTAGTTATTTTCATTCCAGCCATTACAATGTCCAGGCGTTAACTACCATTTAAAATAATATTATTTTATTATTAGAGTGCAATGTAAGATTTCCATGAAACTGGTTGTTGCGTATTTGGTATGCCATCGAGAATAGTGTTCCCTTTAAGTTAATATTAACATTCTATCCACAAATATGGATAAATATAAAAATTTCACATTATTTATTTACCTGGGGTGTTAAATCCTTCCCCCCTTTTGGTAATTGCATCCTCGTAATTTTAAAATTGGTCTCATAAACTTCATTGAAAGTCCCACATCGGAACAAGAATCGGTAAAACTATCTATTTAAAATAAAGAAAGAGAAGTACAAATGTCACACGAGTTAACACATACTAGGATTCCATGATATCATGGATATGGAACAAAAAATAAAAGGGTTATATTCTGATGGAGAGTGATAGAAAACATGTTTTGGAGAAATTTAACCACCAAAAAATCACAAACTTCTGATGGGATAAACTGTATTTGATTCCCCGGTAGGATAAACTAGCAGAAAACATTTTTGTTTTAAGTTACTTATCATTGAGGAATTTATTTATGAGTTTAACTGAAACTTAAGGAAACCAACATTCTAGTCATGTAGGCTTCATCTTTTACTATATTTCCAACACAAACTCTTATTTTCTTCAAAAATTGAGTATTTAGGATGACCTGTTCACATTAATAGTGCTATATTAAACTTCGAGAGAATCACATAACTCACATAATATGAACTATATATTTCCCATTTCTTCAGACCTTAACAAAGAAAAAATTTGTTTGTATATGATTAGATAATCCCAAATAAATATAATCTTTCACAAGATGAAAAACTACCCCTAATCTCCAAAATTTGTCAAACAACCCAAAGTTCAACAAAGACCATTCAATACAAAATTTCCCTTAAAATTCATCAAAAATAATCCAACCTCGGATTGAATCCCAAATCTCTGAAGGATTTAATTGCATAGTCTTCCATGGTAAATCTTAACATTTATCTCCAAATAACATCAGTTACTCTTAATGTCTTATACTAAAAAGTAATTAGCCTAACCACATATCCTCCATGATAGGTCAATCGTTTCCATAGATAACCCAAATAAACATATTCTTGATCATAAAATCATCTAACTAAAAAGAATTTGTCATACTAACCAGGGACTTCACGTAGTCCAGTGGCAGGCGATAAATACCAGTCGCACATTGGTTGTGGGTTCGATTCCTGTAGCTTGGTCTGACGCGATGGGTTGTCACACAGTCTGCATGTTGTCCCTTTTTCCAAAACTATATAATTCTTAAAACATTCCCAAAAAAAAGATGAAATCTTCAAAAATAACCATAACATAATTTAACCTCAATTTTACCTCAGGCCTTTCATCTTCCATCATATAGTAACCCATAATTACCTCACAGGTAAGGATCATGTAAACCCTAATGGTTACCATTATAATTATCACCTGAACTTCCATATCGAGTTGGTTCTCTCTTACATGATGCATCAGAGAACCCACCAAGGTTCAAGTAGTTAATCATGACACCATGATAGTTGGTTTAGAATAACCGAGATATTCCTCATTGAATCCCCCATTTCATCCAGCCTCTAAATCAAAGAACCACCATAGTTTCCTTCAAACCCATTATCACATTGGTGCCTGATAGATCCATCCATTTACTAAAAAAAATGTCAGTGTGAGTATATTAAAAAAATCATCATGTACTAATGAGGAAGATAAACACTAAGATATAATTATCCAAGTTATCTCAAAATCATTCCAACATTCAATAACAACAATGAATCCATCTAATATAGTAACCATTGTGGTTATACAAAAATTGTCACTTATGCTTAAACAAAACATTAACCTATAATGTTATCTAAACCGAACATTAATACCAACTATAAGGACCCAGTCTTAAAACAATACATAATCTTGAATTAAATGAATAATTCCCAGTGGGGATCTTTTCAGGTTTAGAGTTTTAGAGAATTAGGACATAACCATTACATCTCACAAGATTAAAAAGCATACACTTCTACTCAGTTTCCATAAAATAAAAAAAAATCTTAAAAATAAACAATTCTAGTTCCATATTTTAGAAGGACTGTATTTCCTTGATCCCATCCTTCACCATATCCACCTTTAAGTCCTGTGGAAAATATTTAAAAAACATGGGATGAGCATAAAAGGCCCAGTAAGTGATACAAAAATATTGAAAGAAAATGTAACGACCCAAACTTTTGAAATAGTATATTAACTTACTCTTAATGATTTAATAGAGATGTTAATGGTTAATGCAGAAAGAGGAGTCGATGGCTTCATTCAGTAGACTCGAACCTTATGAAGCCCACTTATCAGA
This sequence comes from Viscum album, assembly GCA_963277665.1. NCBI lineage: Eukaryota > Viridiplantae > Streptophyta > Magnoliopsida > Santalales > Viscaceae > Viscum > Viscum album. The sequence continues at coordinate 384,542,122 of OY728148.1, read as the reverse complement.
GCTGGGGAAGGAGGTAGCATCTGTGGGCATCGCTTTGGACCAAGCCCAAGCCGAACTTCAGCGTGTCATGCGTGAACGGAAATGCCTACGAAAGAAGTTCAAGTTAGTAGAGATTACTACTAGGGCAATGTTATCTGAGCCTTCCTCAGATTCTCTCACCATAGAACACCTTACACTTAGGTCATATGTCGGTGTTATAAGGGGATATGTGATGAGACCCTAGATTCTTTGTGTAATTCTTTGGGACGAATGAATTAAGATTTCTTCCTTCAGTGTTGTTTGTGAAACTTCAAATGTCCAGATAATTTTAGGATGTATTTTATTGATGAATTTTGAAAAAAGGGTATTTTAAAATATTTATGTAAACCCTAAATAATTAATGATGTGTAATGATTTTCAAAGAATGGCCTTCTGCAAAAGTGTTCAGTAAGGAATTTGGAGTCTAATAAGATCAACATAATTTTTGATGAATAGTAAATTATGAATAGTGATTTTACGCTTATGATTAGTAATGTGACCAAATGGATTAGTAATTTCACTCAATGAAAGTTTTAATATAATTTAGACACCTTGATTAAGTAGTGAGATTCAATAAAATGTGTAAATAACGGTTTCATAAATTATTAATCAAGTATTAGTTTCTATTGGGTGAATAGTGTTTTTAATAAAAAATTTAATAAAAAATAATTAGAAACTTATTTTTATAAAATGGACTTCATTTTTGAACTCAGAGCATCGATATTATGTTATGGTAATTTTTTAGGATTTTTCTGAAAAAAATGAATTCATGATTAATAGTGTTTTTATTTAAAAATTAAATTTAAAATATTTAGAAAATTATTTTTATAAAATGGAGTTCATAAATGTAATTAGAGCATCGATATTTGGTTAAGGTGAAATTTTGGGATTTTTCTGAGAAAGATGAATTTTTCAGTGAATAGTAAAAATGCAGTTTTAATGACATCATAATTGTGTCATGATGATGTCATGAGATATTTTAAGGTTTGGAGGGCCAAAAGTGATGAGTTATTGTTTTGGGGGCCCCATGTGGCCTAACTCCATAGTAAATGCCTTGGGAGAGCACATGGTTTTGAGAAAAGCACTTGTGAGGTGTCCCTTGGCCATTAATGCCTTGTCCCCTCACTTTCCCTATAAATACCCACCCTTTCCTCCTTTAGTTTTCACTCCCAACTATCCCCCAAATAAGTTCTGGTCTCCTTACCTCCCAAGGAGTCCTCCCAAGGGGCCCCCAAGCACTCATGGTCCAAACCATTGAGTTTGAAGAGTTACGTTTTAAAGTACGGGATCCGACCCTCTCTCTTTCTTTTCGTGTAATCTATTTTATGTCATTCCTTTTGTGCTCCATGTTCTTATGTGAGAGGATGTTATTTTATATTCCTCTTACTTACCTTTTAATTTTTATATTATTAGAGACCCCCTCTTACTCTCATCATTTCTTTTTATGAATGTTTATGTGACGCCGTTAGGCTGCCGAATTTTTAACGGATTCTTTCACCCTTCTCATTTTCAAGATATATTTTCATCTCAAGTATTTCAAGTTCCTTTTTATTATTTTTGGGTATGATCTCAATATCTATCATACTGATCTTTTATGATCATATGATGACAGACCATATTTGATCTTGTCAATTCATTTTTATTGAAGTTTAAGTGACGTCGTTAGGCTGCCGAATTTTCATAAGAGAAATCTAATTTTTGTCTTCCTTCCATGTTTTTCATTTCAAATGTTATGTCCTTAAAATTTCATTACCATGTTCATATATCCTTATTATTCTGTCCCTCTAATGTATTATGGGTCATTTATGAATGTTTGACCCTTGTCCCCTCTCCTTTCAATGTTTTCTAAAACCCTGAAACATAGCTGTTATGCTGCAGAATTTTCCTCTCAAAATGCCTCTATCTTTTCTCCAAATTATTTTATATTATAAAGTGAATACTCAAAGATCATATTTATAAAACGGTATTCACATATATATCAAAATTTTATATTTTTATTTCTGGTATTTACATACATGAGACCCGATCTCCCTTTCTGTGGGTTTAAAGTGACATTAAGATCATGTCTTTAAAGAAGTTTTTAAAACTTTATGATTATGAAATGAAACCAATTTATTTTATTCTATATGGGTTATTTATGAAATTTTTGATGATGATATATGTGGATCACATGATAATAAAGTCAAATTTAAGAGTTCACCCTAATAGCGCTCCAATGCATTGGGTAATGATGTAACCACTAAAGATTACAATTTTCACGATACCTTGGTGAATAACCTTGGTAATTTTCAAATGAAACCTTGGGGATGGACCTTGGTGATATGTTCATGATTTTCTATGTTAAATTATGTAGCCCCATATTAATGTTATGAAAAATGTTATTTTTATTCAGAAATGCCTCATGATTCCTTTCTCATGCCTTAAAGTACTTTTCTTGACCTTATTGAAGTATCTCAAGTTCATATGTAAAATGTTTCTCTTGTTTCCCTTACTGGGCCTTCTACTCACCCCTTCTTTTGATGTATGTCCCTAGGTTATGAGATGCAGTAATGAACCAAGGATGAACTTAAGGAGAAGCCTTTCAAGTGTTTAAGAAGAATGTTTTTTGTTGTTTTCATGTATAATGTTCCTGGTTTCCAAGACACTAAACCTTAAAGATCCTCATTGTTGTGTAATGTAATGAAAGTTTATGTTATAAAAAAGGCGGGATGCTATAGTTGGTATCAATGGATGGTTTAGTTATTTATGGAAATTAGGATATATAAACATTAGGAAGAACCCTATAGAAAAGTTTAAATATAGGAAAACATCCTGGTATTTTGGTAAGTACTGAGTAAGTGGTTTATCAAACAAATACATCCTTGTCTAGATACGAGCAAGTAGAGGCGGCTCTGGCACAGATGTACATAGGGGTAAATCCCGAAAACACCGCTTTGAGCTAGACTCGAACGAGAACTGGTGCACGATAATGGGCCTTGCTGCACTCTTTGTTACGACACTCCCGGGGGATATGTTTGGTTAATCACAAGCTTTTTATGAATCATTATGAACGAATTATAGAGAACTGTAATTGTATAAGAATTAAGTCTTAGTTAGAAGATTCATAAATGAAATAAGTTTCTCACTAAGGTTTTATTCTTTAAGAAAATGGCGAGCAATAGGAGGAACTGTGCAGATGGTGACCGAAATGCACCATGTGCTGACGACCCTCTGATGGAAGCTAGAATGGAAACATTCATGCGAATGATGAACCAAATGACTCAAGTTATGAGTAATAACTTGAATCAAGCTGAGAGGCCGCTCTCACCACGAAGGGAACAACATTCTGTTGCGTCCTTTATGCGTCAACGACCACCAAAATTCAGTGTATCTACTGACCCATTGGTTGTGGAACAATGGATAAGCTCCATTGAAAATATTTTTTTTGTACTTCATTGTTCGGAACAAGAAAAATTCACCGTTGCTGTTTACCGCCATGAGGGAGAAGCATATATGTGGTGGTAACTGATCAAAAACACGAATCCACGAGGAGAGATGGAAGCTATGGAGTGGGAAGACTTCCGGGGAATATTCTTTAATAAGTATTTCCCTCGTTCGATGAGAACGAGAATGGAGAAATAATTTCGTGAGCTGAAGCAAAAGGAGAATGAATCAGTTGGAACCTACGAGATGAACTTCACAGGGCTTTCCCATTATACCTCAAGCTTCGTCATGGACCCTAATGGGAAGGTTGATAGATTCTTTGGTGGACTACCACCTCATCTGCAGAAGAATCTAGCCAACATGGACTATGATTGATATGAAGAAATATTTTGAAGTGCTATGAAAGTTGAACTAGAGTATGGGGAGACACAGTGGTCTCACAAATCTAATGAGAAGAAGAGAACTCTAGAACCAAGACTGGGAAGAAGTTTTGATCTGGAAAGAGGTGTAAAGCATATGCAACATGCCACATGCAATAAATGTGGGAAGAAGCATTCGGGGAACTACTTGATCAGAAGTGGTAAGTGCTACAGGTGTGGAAGAGAAGGCCATATTTCTCGGATTTGTCGTAGTGATGTGAAGCCTCAACTTCCCAACACTAACGACAGAGGAATGATGGTTCTGGCCCTACCCGAATTCACATGCTTCAAGTGTGGATAGCTTCGGCACTTTTCTAATCAATGTCCAAATCCGAGGGTGGTGGAGGGGATTCACCATCAACCTCAGCAGAGGCCAAGGGAGAAGGGTCGTGCTTTCGCTGTCACAATAACTGAATTTGAAGTTCCGAACGATGTGGTAGCAGGTACTCTTGTCCTCCTCTCAAAACTAGCAAGTACTTTATTTGATTCTGGTTCTACGCATTCCTTTATTTACTCCATGTTTGCAAGGAATATAGATTCAATCCCCAAACTGCTAGAGGTTGAGTTGTCAGTCAAGACTCCAAGTGGTATTATCCTTGCATCAACAGTATTTAGAGACTCTAGTGTTTACTTTTGTGAGAACAATCTTATCGCAAATCTATTAGTCATTCCCATGATGGAATTCGACATTATACTAGGTATTGACTGGCTCTCAAAGTATAATTCCAAGATCAAATGCAGAAGTAAGGAAATCTCAGTAGTATTGAATGAACGACCTACATTTATCTTCCAAGGAGAGATATCCCGAACTGATCCCTATCTAGAAGCACCTCCTATATCATTCCTTATGGAGTTAATCGGTGATGATGAAGAAGGAAAAGGGAGCATACAAATGGAAGATGTTCTGATTGTTCAGGAATACATGGATGTATTTCTTGAGGAGTTACCTGGACCTCCCCCAGAAAGAGAGGTAGAGTTCTCCATTGAACTCTTACCTGGGTCTCAACCGATATCAAATACTCCGTATAGAATAGAAAATGTGGAACTAGAATAGTTAAATAAATAACTCCAAGACATGTTGGATAAGGGGTTTATCCGTCCGAGTGTGTCTCCTTGGGGAGCACCAGTTCTCTTTGTGAAGAAGAAGGATGGATCAATGCGGCTATGCATTGATTATGGAGAACTGAATGGGATCACAGTGAAGAAATGATATCCTCTTCCAAGAATTGATGATTTATTTGACCAACTTCGTGGGGCTCAATTCTACTCTAAGATTGAACTTCGATCTGGTTATCATCAACTGAGGGTGAAGAAGGAAGATATTGCAAAGACTGCCTTCTGATCAAGATATGGGCATTATGAGTTTACTGTTATGCCCTTCGTCTTGACTAATGCTCATTCTATTTTCATGGATTTGATGAATAGAGTCTTTGAGGACTACCTTGATAACTTTTTGGTAGTTTTTATTGATGATATTTTGATATATTCAAAATTTTGTGAGTAGAATGAAGATCATCTGAGGGTTATTTTGAAAACTCTGCGGAAGGAGAGGCTCTTTGGAAAGTTCAGAAAGTGTGAGTTTTGGTTACAACAAGTGGCTTTCTTGGGGCACATCGTAACCAATGAATGAATCTCGGTTGACCCTGCAAAGATAATGGTTGTGGAGGAGTGGCCTCAACCCACAATAGTAACTGAGATTCCTAGTTTCCTTGGTTTTGAAGGATATTATAGGAGGTTTGTGAAAAACTTTTCACAGCTTTCTAATCCACTAACCAAGTTGACTCGAAAAGGGGTTAAGTTCATCTGGACAAATTAATGCGAGGAAAGTTTCCAAGAGCTGAAGAAGAGATTTGTTACTGCACCTGTGTTAACACTACCCTCTATCGGATAAGGATTCGTTATTATAAATGATGCATCTATGAAAGGGATTGGGTGTGTCCTCATGCAAAATGACAAGGTAATTTCTTATCCGTCTCTACATTTGAAGATTCATGAGCATAATTATCCTACGAATGATCTAGAGCTAGCGGCAGTTGTTTTTGCTCTAAAGATATGGAGGCACTATCTTTATGGGGAGAAATGTGATATATACACCGACCACCAAAGTTTAAAGTATATTTTCACACAGGAAGAATTGAACATGAGACAAAGGAGATGGTTGGAGCTTATTAAAGACTATTATTTTTCAATTCATTATCACCATGGATGATAAAACAAAGTCGCTGATGCATTAAGTAGGAAAGATCCTGTTGTTCGGGCAACAATGGGGATCCTAGGAGATCCCTTGATTAATGATCTTGTAAAAATGGACATGGGAATTGTAAGGGAAGGGACATCATCAACCTTATCCCAAATGATTTCTCAACCTTTATTACTAGAGAAGATCAAGAAGGATCTAAAAGAATATCCTTTGCTGTAGGAGAAGTTTGAGGATGTAAAGGATGGGAAGTTTCCTGATTTCAATATTGATCAAGAAGGTGTATTGAAATTTCGTACAAGACTATGTGTTCCATCTATTCCGGAGATAAAGAATGAATTGATGGATGAATATCATAGCTCTACCTTGTCTATACATCTGGGAAGTACTAAAATGTATAGAGAACTTCGTGATCATTATTGGAGGGATAATATAAAGAGGGAAATTGCTGATTTCACTACAAGGTTCCTGGTGTGTCAGAAAGTAAAGGCAGAACGAAAACTTCCCATGGGGGTATTACAACCGCTACCAATACCAGTATGGAAGTGGGATAATATCACCATGGACTTCATAACTGGTCTCCCGAAAACATCCAAAGGAAATAATGTGATATGGGTTATTGTGGACCGTCTCACCAAGACCGCCCATTTTATCTCTATTCGGGAAGATTTATCTCTAGATCAACTTGCCAAGATATACGTAAAGGAAGTGGTGAGGCTGCATGGGGTACCACTGTCCATCATGTCTGATCCTTATCCAAGATTCACATCAAAATTCTGGAGAAGTATTTAACATGCTCTGAATACTGAATTGAATTTTAGTACGGCCTAACATCCTCAAACTTATGGACAATCTGAAAGGTCTATTCAAACACTCAAAAAAATGCTAAGATTATGCTGAATAGAATTTTAAGGTGGATGTGATCAACACCTCCCATTAGTTGAGTTCTCCTATAACAACAGCTTCCATTCGAGTATTCAGATGGCACCCTATGAAGCTCTATATGGAAAGCGATGTAGAACTCCTACTTGTTGGGATGAAGCTAGTGAGAGAAAGCTTCTTGGGCCTAATCTTGTGCAAGAGATGACAGAACAGGTTCATGCCATCCAACAACACATAAAGGTTGCTCAGAGTTGGAAGAAGAGCTATGCTGACAACCTTCGAAGAGACCTGTTGTTTGGTGTTGGCGAGAAAGCCTTCCTTCGAATTTCTCCATGGAAGAGAGTCATGCGGTTTGGGAAGATAGGGAAGCTCAGCCCTAGGTACATTGGACCCTATGAAATCCTTGATCGCATAGGAGCAGTGGCCTATCGTCTAGAACTTCCCCCGATCCCAGCTCAAGTTCATGATGTCTTCCATGTATCTCTCTTGAGGATGTACATACCAGACCCTTCGCATGTACTGAACTAGAGGTGGTAAAACTGGAACATGACCTCTCTTATGAGGAGAAGCCAGTGGAGATCTTGGACCGTAGAGACAAGTTTCTATGAAACAAGACTACCCACCTTGTGAAAGTGTTGTGGAGGAATCATATATATGATGAAGCGACTTGGGAGCCAGAGGAATCAATGAAGCAAATGTACCCTCACCTTTTCGACTAGGCCTCAAGTATAAAATTTCCGGGACACAATTTCTTAAGGGGGGAAGAATGTAACGACCCAAAATTTTTAAATAGTATATTAACTTACTCTTAACGATTTAATAGAGATGTTAATGGTTAATGTAGAAAGAGGAGTCGATGCCTTCATCCAGTAGACTCGAACCTTATGAATCCCATTTATCAGAGATGGGGAAGGAGGTAGCATCCGTGGGCTTCTCTTTGGACCAATCCCAAGCCGAACTGCAACGTGTCAAGCTTGAAAGAAAATTCCTGCGGGAGAAGTTCAAGTTAGTAGAGATTACTATTAGGGCAATGTTATCTGAGCCTCCCTCGGATTCTCTAACCATAGCACACCTTACACTTAGGTCATATGCCGGTGTTATAAGGGGCTATGTGATGAGACCCTAGCTTCTTTGTGTAATCCTTTGGGATGAATGAATTAGGATTTCTTCCTTTAGTGTTGTTTGTGAAACTTCAAATTTCCAGATAATTTTAAGATGTATTTTATTGATGAATTTTGAAATAAGGATATTTTAAAATATTTATGTAAACCCTAAGTAATTAATGATGTGTAATGATTTTCAAAAAATGGTCTTCTGCAAATGTGTTCACTAAGGAATTTGGGGTCTAATAAGATCAACATAATTTTTGATGAATAGTAAATTATGAATAGTTATTTTACGCTTAGGATTAGTAATGTGACCAAATGGATTAGTAATTTCACTCAAAGAAAGTTTTAATATAATTTATACACCTTGATTAAGTAGTGAGATTCAATAAAATGGGTAAATAATAGTTTCATAAATTATTAATCAAGTATTAGTTTTTTTGGGTGAATAGTGTTTTTTAATTAAAAATTTAAATAAAAATAATTAGAAAATTATTTTTATAAAATGGACATTATTTATGAACTCAGAGCGTCGATATTATGTTATGGTAATTTTTGGGGAATTTTCTGAAAAAAATGAATTCTCAATAAACAATGTTTTTATTTAAAAATTAAATTAAAAATATTAGGAAATTATATTTATAAAATGGAGTTCATAAATGTAATTAGAGAATAGATATTTGGTTAAGGTGAAATTTTGGGATTTTTATGAGAAAGATGATTTTTTTAGTGAATAGTAAAAATGTAGTTTTAGGGTTTCAGTATGTTTAATGACATCATAACTGTTTCATGATGATGTCATGAGATATTTTAAGGGCTGGCCGGACAAAGGTGATGAATTATTGTTTTGGGGGCCCCATGTGGCCTAACTCCATGGTACATGCCATGGGGGAGCACATGGTTTTGAGAAAAGCACTTGTGAGGTGTCCCATGGCCATTAATGCCTTGTCCCCTCACATTCCCTATAAATACCCACCCTTTCCTCCTTTAATTTTAACTCCCAAATCTCCTCCAAATATGTTCTGGTCTCCTTACCTCCCAAGTATTCCTCCCAATGTTCCTCCCAAGCCCTCAAGGTCCAAACCTTTGAGTTTTAAGAGTTACGTTTTAAGGTAAGGGATCCAACCCTCTCTCTTTCTTTTCATGCAATCTCTTTTATGTCATTCCTTTTATGATCCATGTTCTTATGTGAGAGGATGTTCATTTATATTCTTCTTACTGACCTTTTCATGTTTATGTGATGATATATCCCCTCTTACTCTCATCATTTCGTTTTATGAATGTTTAAGTGATGTCGTTAGGCTGCCGAATGTTTAAGGGATTCTTTCACCCTTCTCATTTTCCAGCTATATTTTCATGTCAAGTATTTCATGTTACTTTTTATTATGTTGGGGTATGATCTCTATATATATCATTCTGATATTTTATTATCATATGATGAGAGACCCTACTTGATCTTTTCAATTCATTTTTATTGAAGTTTAAGTGACGTCATTAGGCTGCCGAATTTTCATAAGAGAAATCTAATTTTTGTCTTCCTTCCATGTTTTTCATTTCAAATGGTATGCCCTTCAACTTTCATTACCATGTTCATATATCCTTCATATTCTGTCCCTCTACTTTTTTATGGGTCATTTATGAATGTTTGACCCATGTCCCCTCTCCTTTAAATGTTTTCTAAAACCCCGAAACATAGCCGTTATGCTGTAGAATTTTCGTCTCAAAATGCCACTCTCTTTTTTCAAAATTATTTTATATTATAAAGTGAATAATAAAAGATCTTATTTATAAAAGGGTATTCACATATATATCAAAATTTTCTATTTTAAATTATGGTATTTACATACAAGAGACCCGCTCTCCCTTTCTGTGGGTTTAAAGTGACATTAAGATCATGTCTTTAAAGCAGTTTTTAAAACGTTATGATTATGAAATTAAACGCATTTATTTTATGCTATATAGGTAATTTATGAAATGTTTTATGATTATATATGTGGATCGATGATAATAAATGAAAATTTAAGGGTGCTCCCTGATAGCGCTCCAATGCATTGGGTAATGATGTAACCACTAGAGATTACAATTTTCACGATACCTTGGTGAATAACCTTGGTAATTTTCAAATGACACCTTGGGGATGGACCTTGGTAATATGTTCATGATTGTCTATGTTAAATGATGTAGCCACATATTCAAGTTATAAAAAATGTTATTTTTATTATGAAATGCCTCATGATTCCTTTCTCATTCCTTTAACTTCTTTTCTTGTCCTTATTGATGTATCTCATGTTCACATGTAAAATGTTTCTCTTGTTTCCCTTACTAGGCCTTTTGCTCACCCCTTCTTTTGATGTATGTCCCCAGGTTATGAGATGCAGCAATGAACCTAGGATTAACTTATGGAGAAGCCTTTAAAGTGTTTAATAAGAATGTTTTATGTTGTTTTCATGTATTATGTTCCTAGTTTCCAAGACACTAAACCTTAAAGATCCTCAGTGTTGTGTAATGTAATGAAAGTTTATGTTATAAAAAGGCATGATGCTATAGTTGGTATCAAATGATGGTTTATTTATTTGTGGAAATTATGATATAAAAACATTAGGAAGAACCATATAGAAAAGTTTAAATATAGGAAAATTTCCTGGTATTTTGGTAAGTACCGAGTAAGTGGTTTATCAAACAAATACATCTCTGTCTGGATATGAGCCGGTAGAGGTGGCTCTGGGACAGATGTATATAGGGGTAAAACCCGAAAACACTGCTTTGAGCTAGACTCGAATGGGAAATGGTGCACGATAATGGGCCTTGTTGCACTCTTGGTTACGACACTCCTGGGGGATATGTTTGGTTAATCACAAGCTTTTTATGAATCATTATGAAGGAATTATAGAGAAGTGTAATTTTCTAAGCACGAAGTCTTAGTTAAAATATTCATAAATGAAATAAGTTTGTCACTAATATTTTATTATTTTAGAAAATGGCGGGTAATAGGAGGAACCGTGCAGATGGTGACTGCAATGCACCATGTGCTGACGGCCCTCCGATGGAACCTAGAATGGAAACATTCATGCGAATGATGAACCAACTGACTCTTGTTATGAGTAATAACTTGAATCAAGATGAGAGGACGATCTCACCATGAAGGGAACAACATTCTGTTGAGCCCTTCATTCGTCAACAACCACCAACATTCAGTGGATCTGCTGACCCATTGGTTGTGGAACAATGGATAAGCTCCACTGAAAATATCTATTCTGTACTTCATTGTTCGTAATAAGAAAAAGTCACCCTTGCTGTTTACCACCTAGAGGGAGAAGGTGATCAGTGGTGGTCACTGATCAAAAACACGAATCCATGAGGAGAGATGGAAGCTATGGTGTGGTATGAGTTCTGGGGAATTTTCTTTAATATGTATTTCCCTCATTAAATGAGAACGAGAATGGAGAAAGAATTTCTCGAGCTGAAGCAATTGGAGAATGAATCAGTTGGAACCTACGAGATGAACTTCACAAGGATTTCCCGTTATACCTCAAGCTTCGTCATGGACCCTAATGGGAAGGTTTATAGATTCTTTGGTGGACTACGACCTCATCTGTGGAAGAATCTATCCAACATGGACTATGATAGCTATGAAGAAATAGTTCGAAGTGCTAAGAAAGTTGAACTTGTGTTTGGGGAGACACAATGGTCTCACAAATCTAATGAGATGAAGAGAACTCTAGAACCAAACCTGGGAAGAATTTTTGATCAGGAAAGAGGTGGAAAGCATATGCAACATGCCGCTTGCAATAAATGTGGGAAGAAGCATTCGTGGAACTGCTTGATCGGAAGTGGTAAGTGCTACAGGTGTGGAAGAGAAGGCCATATTTCTCAGAATTGTCGTAGTGATGTGAAGCCTCAAATTCCCAACACTAACAACAAAGGAAAGATGGTTCTGGCCATACCCAAAGTCACATGATTCAAGTGTGGACAGCTTGGGCACATTTCTAATCAATGTCCAAATCCAAGGGCGGTGGAGGGGATTCACCATCAACCTCAGCAGAGGCCAAGGGAGCAAGGTCGTGATTTCGCTATCACAACAACTGTAGTTGAAGTTCCGAATGATGTGGTAGCAGGTACTATTGTCGTCCTCTATAAACTAGCAAGTACTTTATTTGATTCAGGTTCTACGCATTCCTTTATTTCCTCCAAGTTTGCAAGGAATATAGAATCAATCCCCAATGTGCTAGATGTAGAGTTGTCAGTCAAGACGCCAAGTGGGATTATCTTTGCATCAATAGTATTTAGAGACTCTAGTGTTTACTTTGGTGAGCACAACCTTATCACAAATCTAGTAGTAATTCCCATGATGTAATTCGACATTATACTAGGGATGGACTGGCTCTCAATGTATAATGCTAAGATCAAATGCAGAAGTAAGGAAATCTCAGTAGTCTTGAATGAATGACCTACAGTTATCTTCCAAGGAGAGATATCCCAAACTGGTACCTATCTATAAGCACCTCCTATAGATTTCTTTATGGAGTTAATCGGTGACGATGAATAAGGAAAAGGTAGCTCACAAATAGAAGATGTTCCGATTGTTCAAGAATACATGGATGTATTTCCTGAGGAGTTACCTGGACCTCCCCTAGAAAGAGAGGTAGAGTTCTCCTTTGAACTCGTACCTGGGTCTCAAACGATATCAAACAATCCATATAGAATGGAAAATGTGGAGCTAGAAGAGTTAAAGAAACAACTCCAAGACTTGTTGGAGAAGGCTATTATCTGTCCGTGTGTGTCTCCTTGGGGAGCACCAGTTCTCTTTGTGAAGAAAAAGGACGAAACAATGCGGCTATGCATTGATTATAGAGAAGTGAATGGGATCACAGTGATGAAAAGATATCCTCTTCCAAGAATTGATGATTTATTTGACCAAATTCATGGGGCTCAATTCTTATCTAAGATTGACCTTCGATCTGGGTATCATCAACTCAGGGTGAAGAAGGAAGATATTCCAAATACTGCCTTCTAATCAAGATATGGGCATTATGAGTTTACTGTTATACCCTTCTTCTTGACTAATGCTCCTGCTATTTTCATGGATTTGATGAATAGTGTCTTTAAGGACTACCTTGATAACTTTGTGGTAGTTTTTATTGATGGTATTTTGATATATTCAAAAATTCATGAGGAGCATGAAGATCATCTGAGGGTTATTTTGAAAACTCTGCGGAAGGAGAGGATCTTTCTAATGTTCAGCAACTGTGAGTTTTGGTTACAACAAGTGGCATTCTTGGGGAACATAGTAACCAACGAAGGAATCTCGGTTGACCCTGCAGAGACAATGGTTGTGGAGGAGTGGCCTCAACCCACAACAGTAACTGAGATTCGTAGTTTCCTTGGTTTATCAGGATATTATAGGAGGTTTGTGAAAAACTTTTCACTGCTTTATAATCCACTAACCAAGTTGACTTGAAAAGGGGTTAAATTCATCTGGACAAAGGAATGCGAGGAAGGTTTCCAAGAGATGAAGTAGAGATTGGTTACTGCTCCTGTGTTAACATACCCTCTATCAGAGAAGGATTCGTTATTTTTAGCGATGCATCTTTAAAAGGTCTTGGGTGCGTCCTCATGCAAAATGACAAGGTAATTGCTTATGCATCTCGACAGTTGAAGATTCATGAGCAGAATTATCCTACTCATGATCTAGAGCTAGTGGCAGTTGTTTTTTCTCTAAAGATATGGAGGAACTATATTTATGGGGTGAAATGTGATATATACACCAACCACCAAAGTTTAATGTATATTTTCACGTAGAAAGAATTGAACATGAGTCAAAGGAGATGGTTGGAGATTATTAAAGACTATGATTGTTCAATTCATTATCACCCTGGAAGAGAAAACAAAGTCACAGATGCGTTATGCAGGAAAGATCCTGTTGTTATGGCCACAATGAGGATCCTAGGAGATACCTTGATTAAAGATCTAGTAATACTGGACATGGGAATTGTAGGGGAAGGGACATCATCAACCTTATCCCAAATGATTTCTCAACCATCATTACTAGAGAAGATCAAGAAGGCTAAAAAAGAAGATCCTTTGCTGCAGGAGAAGTTTGAGGCTATAAAGGATCGGATGTTCCCTGATTTAAATATTGATCAAGAAGGTGTATTAAAATTTTGTACAAGACTATGTGTTCCATCTATTCTGGAGATAAAGAAAGAATTGATGGATGAAGATCATATCTCTACCTTCTATATACATCCGGGAAGTACTAAAATGTATAGAGACATTCGTGATCATTATTGGTGGGATAATATGAAGAGGGAGATTTCTGATTTCACTACAAGGTGCCTGGTGTGTCAGCAATTAAAGGCAGAATGACAACTTCCCAAGGGGGTATTTCAACCGCTACCCATACTAGTATGGAAGTGGGATATTATCACCATGGAATTTATAACTGGTCTCCCGAAAACATCCAAAGGAAATAATGCCATATGGGTTATTGTCGACCGTCTCACTAAGAATGCCCATTTTATCTCTATTCGGGAAGATTTCTCTCTAGATCAACTTTCCAAGATATACGTAAAAGAAGTGGTGGGGCTGCATGGGGTACCACTATCCATCGTTTCTGATCGTGATCCAAGATTCACATCAAAATTCTGGATAAGTGTTCAATATGATCTGAACACTGAATTGAATTTTAGTACGACCTATCATCCTCAAACTGATGGCCAATCTGAAAGGACTATTCATACACTCGAAGAAATTCTACGATTATGATCAATAGAATTTAAATGTGGATGAGATCAACACCTCCCATTATTTGAGTTCTCCTATAACAACAGATTCCATTCCAGTATTCAGATGGAACCCTATGATGCTCTATATGGAAAACGATGTAGAACTCCTACTTGTTTGGATGAAGCTGGTGAGAGAAAGCTTCTTGGGCCTGATCTTGTGCAAGATATAATAGAACAGGTTCATGCCATCCAACAACATATAAAGGCTGCTCAGAGTCGGTAGAAGAGCTATGCTGACAATCGTCGAAGGGACTTGGTGTTTGGTGTTGGCGAAAAAGTTTTCCTTCGAATTTCTCCATGGAAGAGACTCATGCGGTTTGGGAAGATTGTCAAGCTCATCCCTAGGTACATTGGACCCTATGAAATCCTTGATCGCATAGGAGCAGTGGCCTATCGTCTACCACTTCCACTAATCCTAGCTTAAGTTCATGATGTCTTCCATGTATCTCTCTTGAGAAGTACATACACGACCATTCACATGTACTGAACCCAGAGGTGGTACAACTGGAACATGACCTCTTTTATGAGGAGCATCCAGTGGAGATCTTGGACCTTAGAGACAAGGTTCTACGAAAGAAGACTACCCACCTTGTGAAAGTGTTGTGGAGGAATCATAAATATGAATAAGCGACCTGGGAGCCTGAGGAAACAATGTAGCAAAAGTACCCTCACCTTTTCTACTAGGCCTCAAGTATAAAATTTCGGGAATGAAATTTCGTAAGGGGGGAATAATGTAACAACCCAAACATTTTAAATAGTACATTAACTTAATCTTAACGATTTAATAGATATGTTAATGGTTAATGCAGAAAGAGGTGTCGATGGATTCATCCAGTAGGCTCGAACATTATGAAGCCCACTTATCAGAGCTGGGGATGGAGGTAGCATCTGTGGGCTTTGCTTTGGACCAAGCCCATGTCGAACTCCAGCGTGTCAAACTTGAACAGAAATTCCTACGGGAGAAGTTCAAGTTAGTAGAGATTACTACTAGGGTAATGTTATCTGAGCCTCCCTCAGATTCTCTCACCATATCACACCTTAGACGTAGGTCATATGCCGGTGTTATAAGGGGCTATGTGATGAGACCCTAGCTTCTTTGTGTAATCCTTTGGGATGAATGAATTAAGATTTATTCCTTTAGTGTTGTTTGTGAAACTTCAAATGTCCGGATAATTTTAGGATGTATTTTATTGATGATTTTTGAAAAAAGGATATTAAAAAATATTTATGTAAACCCTAAATAATTAATGATGTCTAATGATTTTCAAAAAATGGTTTTCTCCAAAAGTGTTCAGTAAGGAATTTGGAGTCTAATAAGATCAAATTAATTTTTTATGAATAGTAAATTATGAATAGTGATTTTACGCATAGGATTAGTAATGTGACAAAATGGAATAGTAATTTCACTCAAAGAAAGTTTTAATTTAATTTAGACATCTTGATTAAGTAGTGAGATTCAATAAAATGGGTAAATAACGGTTTTATAAATTATTAATCAAGTATTAGTTTTTTGGGAGAATAGTGTTTTTATTTAAAAATTTAATTAAAAATAATTAGAAAATTATTTCTATAAAATGGAATTTATTTTTGAACTCAGAGCATCAATAATATGTTATGGTAATTTTTGGGGATTTTTCTGAAAAAAATGAATTCTCGATGAATAGTGTTTTTATTTAAAAATTAAATTAAAAATATGTAGAAAATTATTTTTATAAAATGGAGTTCATAAATGTTACTAGAGGATCGATATTTGGTTAAGGTGAAATTTTTGAAATTTTCTGAGAAAGATGAATTTTTCAGTAAATAGTAAAAATGCAGTTTTAGGGTTTCAATATGTTTAATGAAATCATAACTGTTTCATGATGATGTCATGAGATATTTTAAGGGTTGGACGGCCAAAGGAGATGAATTATTGTTTTTAGGGCCCCATGTGGCCTAACTCTAATGTAAATTCCATGGGAGAGCACATGGTTTTGAGAAAAGCACTTGTGAGGTGTCCCTTGGCCATTAATGACTTGTCCCCTCACATTCCCTATAAATACCCACCCTTTAATCCTTTTTTTCACTCCCAACTATCCCCCAAAGATGTTATGGTCTCCTTACCTCCCAAGTATTCCTCCCAAAGTGCCCCCAAGCCCTTAAGGTCCAAACCATTGAGTTTTAAGAGTTACGTTTTAAGGTAAGTGATCTGACCCTCTCTCTTTCTTTTCACGTAATCTCTTTTATGTAATTCCTTTTTATGCTCCATGTTCATATGTGAGAGGATGTCCTTTTATATTCCTCTTACTGCCCTTTTCATGTTTATATGATCATATATCTCCTCTTACTCTGATCATTTCATTTTATGAAAGTGTAAGTTACGCCGTTATGCTGCCAAATTTTTAAGGGATTCTTTCACCCTTCTCATTTTCAAGTTCTATTTTCATGTCAAGTATTTCAAGTTCCTTTTAATTATGTTGGGGTATTATCTCTATATCTATCATACATATATTTTATGGTAATATGAATAGAGACCCTATTTTATCTTGTCAATTTATTTTTATTGATGTTTAAGTGACGCCGTTAGGCTGCAGAATTTTCATAGGAGAAATCTAATTTTTGTCTTCCTTCCATGTTTTTAATTTCAAATGTTATTTCCTTAAAATATCAGTACCATGTTCACATATCCTTCTTATTCTGCCCCTCTACTGTTTTATGGGTCATTTATGAATGTTTGACCCATGTCCCCTCTCCTTTCAATGTTTTATAAAACCCCGAAACATAGCCGTTATGCTGCAGAATTTTCGTCTCAAAATGCCTCTCTCTTTTCTAAAAATTATTTTATATTATAAAGTGAATACTAAAAGATCTTATTTATAAAAGGGTATTCATATATATATCAAAATTTTCTATATTAAATTCTGTGATTTTCATACATGAGACCCGCTCTCCCTTTCATTGGGTTTAATGTGACATTAAGATAATGTCTTTAAAGCAGTTTTTAAAACGTTGTGATTATGAAATGAAACCCATTTATTTTATGCATTATGGGTTATTTATGAAATTTTTGATGATGATATATGTGGCTCAAATGATAATAAAGGAAAATTTAAGGGTGTTCCCTGATAGCGCTCCAATGCATTGGGTAATGATGTAACCACTAGAGATTACAATTTTCACGATACCTTGGTGAATAGCCTTGGTAATTTTTAAATGACACCTTCGAGATGGACCTTGGGGATATGTTCATGATTGTCTATGTTAAATGATGTAGCCACATCTTCATGTTATGAAAAATTATATTTTTATTATGAAATGCCTCATAATTCCTTTCTCATTCCTTAAAGTTCTTTTCTTGACCTTATTTAAGTATCTCAAGTTCACATGTAAAATGTTTCTCTTGTTTCCCTTACTGGGCCTTCTGCTCACCCCTTCTTTTGATGTATGTCCCCAGGTTATGAGATGCAGTAATGAACCTAGGATTAACTTAAGTAGAGGCCTTTCAAGTGTTTAAGTAGAATTTTTTATGTTGTTTTCATGTATTATGTTTCCGGTTTCCAAGACACTAAACCTTAAAGATCCTCAGTGTTGAGTAATGTAATAGAAGTTTATGTTATAAAAGGAGGGATGCTGTAGAAAACACTGGCCCATGTATACATAAGAATCAATGAAATAATACATTACTCATAAAACATAAGCACTTTAACATACCTCATGAAATCAGAAGATTTATGAATAAATTCTAGAAATCATAAGACGTAAATGTAACTTGATGAATTCATAACATTCTTACGTAGGGAGTAACCATCATGGTTACGTTCGGAATACCCATCACAGTATATTCCCTAAATCTCTTTATAGAAACCTTAGCGTTTAACTCCTTCGCATTACCCAACGCATTGGAGAGATACATCGGGCTCACCTGCCCTTAGATTATCACGGAACCACCCAAATTTATAAACATTTACCACGAACCATAACAAAATCATAACACTTAAAACATGCATAAAAGAAACATTAAATTTCCTCATTTCAATCAGAAGATATCACATCATGATATTACCATAAATAAAAACATCTAATAAAATCATTAAAATTCTATGAGATAAAAATCTCTTTATACTTTAAAAATATTAAAAGAATTCATTTAAAAGAGATTTTAGAATCAAAGTGTTCCATACCACATTGAAACTTCTGAAAGGATTTTAAAACATTCATGTCCATATAAATAAATCCATAAAACAATTTTAAAAAAATGTGCATTGATGATAAATTTTTAAAAGAATAATTCGTTAAAACCATTTAAAACAATTTTTAATAAAAGAGTCCTTTTCCATTTTGAAAATTTAAATTATAAGCCACATGAAAGTAGACCATTTTGAAAATAGTTAAATGACTTTAGTATAGACATAAAATGGATATATAATGTCAAAGAAGTTTTATATACTCATTATAAAAGAATAAAAGGTCATATCATTAAGAAATGCCTCAATGAGAATAAATTGAGATGTGATCCCAATCAAGGATCATGACATTAGAGAAAGGATAAGGAAATGACATAATTATGTGCGAAAAATATAAATACCCTAAATATAAGTGGATAATCAGTGTAAAAAAGTAATATTTCATCCACAAATATTCATAAAATGACATAATCAAGAAGTATATATTTAACCCAAAGATTTGGAATTGGGTTTAGAAGTTCCCTTGCAAAAATTCGATAGCCGAACGGCGTCACATCAAATATTAGAAAAAGAGTTGATGAGAGAGATAAAGGGTTTCTCATCAGTTGGAAATAAAATTTAAAACAATAAGAATATATAAGAACATATTCCAACATAAGAAGATGTAATTTAAAAGACAAAACAAAAATAAGTCTTTTAAAAACAGGATGGTGAAAGGTTCCCTTACCGACTTGGGTAACATTCGAAACGTACAACCCCTGAAAGAAGGACTATAAACATTAATTTAAATACTCATAAATGATATTATATTACAAAAAGAGTATAATAATGGTTAGTACATACTCCACTCAAAAGAAATGGTGGCACATGTAGCATAAATCTCACGGGAATAAAAGTGAGATGAAAAATCCCTTACGAAAACTCGACAGCCTAATGACGCCACATAAAACATACAAAAATGGATTTATGATATCAAATAGGGTCTCTCATAATATGAACATAAAAATTACAGAATGAGGAATATAAAAAATCCATAAACATAAGAAAGATGAGATAAAAATAAATGACATAAAAGAGAGTACTTAAAAAGAAAGAGAGAGGTAGGATCCCTTTTCTCAAGTCCGACTTGTATTTTTCGTTTCATTATATTCTGGAATAATAAACATTGGTCAATTACTAATTGAAAAAGGACATAATGTAATTTTTATTATTAAATTAATATAACATATTATAATTTTATAATAATTATTTAATTATGTGAGTTCATATTAGACGTTTTTTGTCGATGTTCGGTACATGAGTCAAAATGAACATATTTAAAAAGAATTGTCCATGTAGTTATAATTAAACCCCATAAAAAATATTATTAATGATTTAAATACCAGATATATCCTGTATATTTTCATTTTATACTATTCCATAACATTTGGAGATAAAAAATGAAATGCACCGTTCATGGAGACGGTAGGTCGTACGTACGCATGAACACTACTTTCATTTCTTTGTCCCATTAATGGAATTAAAACTAAATGAGATATATATATCTATATATATATATATTATAATTACAGTATAATTTATATTTTATATATTTCACATTAGTTCATTAATTTCATTCTTTATACATTCCATGTATTGCATGAACGAGTCACATCACTTGAGGGGGCGGTAGTCCACACTTACTCAAATGAAATTATCGCATTTGCACAACATGAAAAGCATAAAGGTATGTTTTAAATGTAAAATAAAGAAGAATATATACGAAAAAAATATAATATATATCATAAATAAATATAGTTCCATTATAATGGCCACCCTGAGAGGTGGTAGGAGAAAATAGAACAATTATCGTTTCATGAGGTAGTAATTCACCATCCACAGAAATAGTATGTTCTTTATCCATTAGACAGAGGTGTGTGTGAGTGTAGCTCGAATAATTGTAATAACAACATACTAGTATATTGGAGATACTTTTTTTTGTTACAGAATATAGGAATAAATATAGTTTAGGGGGTTGGAGAAGCAAAATAAAACAAGGGAACATTAGAGAAGACTTTACCTTTAAATCGAGTAACTCACCTTGGTTTGAACCAAAAGGGTTTCTTGAAGAGATTTCTGCCTAAGGGAAGGATTCTATGATGAAGTTAGGGATGTTTAGAGATAAAAATATTATAGTTTGTCTGAGCTAATAGCTTGAGAGGTGTGGGTAAGGAGGGTAGAGGTGGGGACTTTGTATAAGAGGGAGGAGAGGCACTATTGGAAAGTCTTGAAAAGATACATTATTATAAAATGACTTTTAGATATAAAAGGTCCCATATTTATATATTTATAAGATAAGGTTATAAGGGTTCTAAATCCACCCATAAAATAGGTTTTTTAAAAGTGTAAGTCTTATATTTTACATTATATTTTCATTTTATTTAAATCGTTCATTAATGAGGTAATCACTACATCATCATGGTTTCATAAATATATTAATTTATTTAATGTCTAAAAATTTTAAAAAAATATTTTGATGTAGGAATTTTTTTTATCTTTATAATGAATATTTATAGTAAAAAATATTACTTGTATGACCCCATGTAAAAATTGTTTTTGTAAAATAATACATGTTTGTGACAGATTTATTTTAACATTAAATAAAAAGTTATTAATGCCATTTTCCTACCAAAGTGGCTCCATGGGTTCCCCAAGTTGACCCATGGATTTTCTTGGTCTTCCATGACTCATAAAATATGGGTTGGACATGTGTCGAGGTCGTTTCATATTATTATAACATTATCTTTACCTTAAATTACACTAATTACATTTAATCACGATTAATAAAACTTAAAAGTTACTATTCACCAAAAAATTATTTTAATCCCATTGAACCACATTTTACCTCATAATGAAAAACATGTTTGTAAGATTTTTGAAATTCAAATCACAGAAGAGGTAAAGTTTCATTTAAACGAAAAAATCTGTTTTTTAACTACCACTTATTGGTTTCACTAGTCATCAAAAATTGATGTTTTTCAGAGAAAATACCAAAAATTAACCCTTAGCTATATTTGATATTCAAAATTCAAAAATGATGTCTATTTTAAAAAATTCAAAACATATAAATCGAATAAATTAATTTAATAAATAATTCCCGCTATCAAAACAAATAACGTGTTATTAAGAAACAATATCTATTAAAAGATTGACACTAGTTTAAGTCCAATTTCAATGTGAATTAATTATAATGAACACCGTTGGATTAAATGGTAAAAATATATTCTAATTGAAATTTAAAACCAGTTCGAAAGATGATATAATAAAATAAATAAATTCAATAAAAAAGATGTTTTGAATTAAAATACAACATTTTTCACATATTCATTAAAAATGGACTGTATAAAAAAAATAATCAAAACCTAGGCAAAGTAAATTTTGATATCCTGATTCTAAATAAGAATTTTATTTGGTCCAATATAACATATAAAATTTTCAACAAGTGGATTTAAAAAGCGTCCTCCATCAAAAGGTGGTTAATTGACCATTTAAATAATATTATAATATTTACGCTTAAAATTGGATTCATTCGCATTTAAGCCTCTAACATTTATTGGATAAAAGTAAAAATATTTTACAAACATATATAATCATTTTGTAGATTGTTCTATTCATTCCGGCCATTACAACGTCTAGGCGTTAACTACAATTTAAAATAATATTATTTTATTATTAGGGTGCAACGTAAGATTTCCACGAAACTCGTTGTTGTGTATTGGGTACGCCATTGAGCATTGCATTCCCTTTAAATAAATAATAACATTTTATTCACAAATATGGATAAATATAAAAATTTTATATTATCTATTTACCTGGGGTGTTATAATAAACGGGTATCTCACCATATTTTAAGGAAATATACTATAATGTGGTCATATTGATAGATGTACTAAAATATTTAATGTAATGAAGATGATATATATAAAATAATTGATTCAATGTAAATGAGTAGAGAGAGATTAATTACATAATATTGGCATGGTAACATGTGTACATGGGAGAAATTAATGAGAGACAATGGATCTCTCATTACATAAACATTAGAAGGGATGTATATGGGAGGTGTTAAACTATACCACAACATTTTTTATTTAAAATAAAATTGCATTAAATCATAAATAATTTTTTTGATAATTTCGATAGGAAAAAACCCCTTACCTGGAAGTGTAATCCAAAGGCATGTGAGAGGCTTCAAAAAATATTAATGGTGATTAAGATCCTTGGGAGGATACTAGAGATATGTGGGAAGAGTAAGGATGTTTTTAAATTGTTTTTATTGGAGATTAGTGGATGATAGATTGGATTTATATGGGAAAATTGGGAAATTTTTTTTATTTAGGTTCTGGAAACCACACATAAAAATAATTAAAATAGAAAATAGACCCATGGTTTTTGGGAATGATTATTATTTCAAACGGAAGTAAAAAAACAATATTTTATAAAGCTAATGGAATAAATTCTTAAGAATATTATTCTTACTTATGTGGGCATAAGTTACACTCTCATAGAAATCATTTTAAATTCTAAATAGATTTATAAGTATTGGAGGGTCCACTATGGGACCATAAAACTAATCACACAGAAAAATTCACATTATATTAATTTTAAAATAGATATTGGTCTAAAATTCATATTATAGTAATTTATTACATCACTATTGGATCATTAGGATATCAAAAACACAATTTAATTTTAAACAGTATTTAAATTTTACCCCAAATTTCCATTATCTCATAAAATTATGAAAAATTCACCACTGGATAATTTCTTTGTATGATTCCAAAAAAATATTCATTTTATCTAAATAATTTTATAAATATGTTCGTTTTCAAATTTAATATAAAAAATGAAATTTATTAAAAATTCATGGGTTCTGACAAAAACAATTTTCAAATAATTTAAAAAATTACAAATGTATTCATAAAAATATTACAATCATTTATATTTTTCAAAAATTAATTTAGTAATAGTAATATTTTTTTAAAATATTATTCAATTAAAAAAATCCATTAATTCATAAAAAAAAATTTCATAATATAATTTTAATTAAAAAATCTATTTTTTATTTAAAACCCATTTACAATTTAACAATAATGAAAGGATTGTATATTATTTATATAAAAAATAATGCACATAGTCATTGTGATAGGGGATTATTACATAACCCCATAGAAAAAATTCATAAGTCATAAGGGTAAGGTTTGTGATGGTGAAAAACTCTAGGGGTGGCTCAGATAACATCCATTAGGTTGTACTCTCTATCAACATTCACATCTCCTGTAGATGGTTCCGTTCAGGCCTAACATCTTGAAGCTCGGATTGGTAATGGTCAAGACCAAATCCCAGTGAATATAACCCATTTAATAGATCGAAAAAGGGGATTCGTATGGGGAAATTCTAGCGGATGAGGTCATTTCATCCTTTGTTTGTGTAAAAATGATTTATTAAAGCCCAATAAGTATACTAATAATGTGATCATTGTTCCGTGGCTATATTAACAATGGTAATAATTCATAAAGTTATTTTAAAATCCCAAAACATAAAACTAATGAAGTTCATATAAATTATATATCCATTTAAAATAACAATACATTTAAATATATGAAGGGGAGTTTTCATAAATAAATTTTTGGGTCGTTATAATCAAGGTCACCCTGCATCTGACAAGGGTCTAACTTGTTCAGCTTGGCCCACCTGGCCCAACCTACTCGGCTCGACCCAACACCCCACACCCAACCCATCACCCCTATCCTAGCCCACCCATACTCGACCCACTCCGAATGGGATTATTCATTTGTTTTGCTCCACCTAGGTTTCTCCACTCAATACACCTATCCTGCTCAACTTAGCGCACCTTGTCCAGTCTCACCCTGCATCTCTTGTCCCACACAGTCACTGCCACCATGTCCCATGTAATCGCCGCATCCAGATACTGACACCTCCTATGATATGTAGCGCCTCGATCCACCAAAACCTCATTCATGACTCACAATACTTTCTCACAATACCCACACTGATGGTCCCTTCTTTAGACCACCATGCCATATCCGATGAATATTTTTTTAAAACAGTCAATAATTCTTGATCCACGTGTCATGATCAATATATACCTAGACTCTATTGTCATTTTTCTTCCAAAAAGTGTATCTGATCGTGTCATGTTCAACCCAAAAATCGAACTACGTCCATAAGGGTCCAACAACGATGAACTCGAAGAATGTGATATAAAGAAATCACAAATAACATCAATGGAACGATCATTTACCATTGTTCGTATTGGCCTAAATTTGATCACATTAGAATGATGAATGGAGAAGAATAATAAAAAATCAAGAAATAATCCCCGCAATTATAATCCTTCCAACAATGATTAACCATTGATCAATCTAATCATTGACTAATCTATGTTCATCAAGAAAATGAAGAACAAGAAAAAATAAAAAATAAATAACCTCCCCACCTCGATTAGGATCATTCACTAACGAAATATTGTTGTGTCTCTATCATCGTCATCAACTTGACTATGAATCAATATATCCTTATCCCTAGAAGCCCTGAGACAGTGCATTATTTTAACACATTGGCATGATTACAAGAAATCAAGCCACAAAGGACTAACCGTTTAGTAGTATTGGAAAATAGATTACAAAATGGACATTAAATTATACAATCAATCATTAAAAAAAAATAATCAATACGTTGAGAATGAAATTATTCCCTTACATTAACCATGCATATCAATCATAACCCAGTTCTTGGAATCTTGGGAAAACAAAACATTAGAAATGGGTGAGCTGAGAAGTTCAGTACGGGTAAATAGTTTAGGTGATGCTATAAACATTTAATATAGTAATTTTTATAAAAAAAAATTCCTTTTAAACATAACCATGGAAATAATATGGAAAAATAAATAAAAAATTACTATATAAGCATTCACAGGGATATTCAAGCTATTGAATAATAACATGTAATAACTAATTTCATAACGAGGGAATGCTTAATTATAGAAATGATAACCACATTGTCAATGCCACATGAAAAGACTGTCAAATAGATTTTTCTAGCCCTCGTTCTAGGACTCTAATTTGTCTCATGAGACCTACTGATGCATCATGGGGATATAGTGGGCCCCTATCATAACATACTAAGTCCAATTCATTCCTCATATAAAAAGGGTGAAACATAACATAGACATTTGTATTAAAACTATAATGTGAAATTTTAATTCTTTAACCATATACCATAAATGGTATAAAAATAGCATATCCATTATACAAAAAATCATAACTCATTCAATATAGTATGTAAGATTGTAATGTAATAAATCAACCTCAATCAATAATAATATCTAGTAAAGGATGTAGACATAGTTGAAATTTATCAGTAAAACTCTTAGAGAGAAATATCCCTTTTTCATTATATCATTTAAAAGTCAAAAAAATTATAAAGGATATCATTTAAAATAAATTATTGAATCAATGTTTCCAATTATAATTTGTTATTTTTTAATGGAATTAAAATTTTAAAACCATCATGTCCACAAAAATAAATCCTTAAAATCTTTTTGATAACATTGTCATTAATAAAATATATTTATAAAATAATTCATTAAATCATTTAAAATGATTTTATATTTAATGATACCCTTCCATAAAACAACAAAATATTCCTTTAGAAAACATTTTTATAAAACATGTAAATAAATGATAAATATGTCCTTGTGGATACATACACATTACAATCTCTAATAATAATGATATTGAGGAAATAACCATTACCTTGTACACTCCTTTAGTCGAGGATATATTTAACATCCTATATAATAAAAATAATATGTTAATAATATATAATATAACAATAATAATATTTATGATATCATATATGAATCATTTATTATTTTATTCTGAATATTTAATACTAATTTTCATGTTAAAATATCATTTCGGTTAATAATCGATTTCGATATTGTACGTGTTTTAACTTGTTATTCTTGATCGTATCTCATAGATCATGATTTACATACATACAGAATATACAAAATGATATATATCATATATATTCATAATATAAATATTATAATATACAGATATATGAAATTGAATCACCGTTCATGGAGACGATTGTTTGTACGTACGCATGAACATTGTTTCTATTTTATTAGATAATAGTATAGATTTATGTAAATGAAATATTTCTTCTAAAAAATATATATTATTATAGTATATATATACTTTCATATATCTAATATAAATCAATATATATATTTAGAAAAAAAATTTAATGGTCATCGTTGAAGATGAATATCATCACGTCGTGGAGACGGTAAGCCGTACGTATACACGAGCGACAATATCATTCTATAAATAAAAAAATTGATTAATTGGATGAATATATATATATATATATAGAATATTTACCATGTTATGTTTATTATATAATTTAATTATACTCCTTATTATACCCATCCAAATAATTTAGTTTTGAATAACAAACTACACGACGATATGGATACGGTAAGCCGTACGTACACATGTATAGTGACATTTTCGTTAATAGGATGGTTTTAATAATTAATATGGTTTTAACATATTTAAAATAAACTATAATTATTTATAAGATACAAAATTTTATATTTTATTATGGAAATTACAATGAAAGAGGAAGTGGAAGAAGAAGAACAGAACATTGAAAGAGGTGATGAAATAATTACCCATTCTCCAGGTGCTTCCTTTTGATTTAATCCAAAGGGCTGATTAGGATTGATTTCTGATCATATAAAGGCCTCTATGTAGAAGTATAGGATGTTTGTAATATATTTTATTAGGGTTTTTCTGATCCAAATCACTTTAGAGGTTTAACATTAAACGAAGGTGAAGTACCCTTTCATAAGAGAGGTGACAATCACTTTAGAAAAAACATGAAATATTATTTTGTTATATACTCATTTTCGGTTACTAATGTCTCAAAATGAATTTATTTAGTGAATAAGGTGGGGATGGGTCTAAATAATCTCAACCAATATGTTTCATACTAGTTTAGGTCACTATATAAACATTAACTTTTAGATTTAACAATTAGTTAAATAGTTTTCTTTTACCATGTCTTATTGTATTATTATAATACATGGTTAATAGACATACTATAAAGTTCCATGAGAACCAGAAATGGTTAATTAATGAAATATATATCATTATATTATTATTTTTTCTTAATCCTTATGAAAATAATTTCATTTAATAATATAGTGTTTGTTCTAAAAACTCTTTTATGTCAATTTTGACTCTATTTAGTATTTGGATTTTGTGAAAGACATAGAAAAGTTGATTAAATATAATAAAATTAATTAAATAAACCCTAACAAGTCATATTTACTGTGAAATTTTGTGGATGGCATTAAATGTCTCAATTTAGAATTATTTTGATATTTATAATATCAATTATTTTATTAGTTTATTAATATGGAAATTACTACATCAGCATTGTGTGATAAATAAATATAATTATATAGTGTATAATAATTATAAATAAAATACCATGATGTAGGAAATAAATTTATATTTCTAATGAATAATTATAGATTAATTTATTATATGTGTAACCCTATATAAAAATTTTTTTATTTATTAAACATTAAATTTAACACTCATAACTCTTCTTCAAATAAAATATAATAAATGTCTTAATCTAACCCAACCTGATCAAAAGAATCTTATTTTTTCCTATGGTTTATTTTGGTCAAAAGAAACTTATCATATATAATTATGACTTGTGTTGGGGTAATTTTAATTTTATTTTTACCCTTAATATCATTATTTATTTTTAACCGTGGAAAATAAAATACAAAAGATACTATTCAACAAAAATTATTATCATTATTTTTAACCACATTATACTTAATGATTCCACCCATGTATCTTGTAATTTTGAAATTAAATTGAAAGAAGTGGGAAAATAATGTTTTATGAAAATTTACAAATATCTCTATTTAGTGGGTAAAATACATTAAAAATATCAAGAAAATTTTATAGGTCTATTCTTATTATAGAATGACTCAAATTAATTAAATTGGAATAATATATGTTTTATTTATCAATTTTGAATTTCAGATGACTTATTTATTAAAAATTATTATTTAAATAAAAATGTCTGTTTTTATCAACAACATATTTTTTTCACTATTCATAAAAAATAGAATGTCTTTAGAAAAATACAAAAATTTCACCCAAAGATAATTATGATATTCAATATTCAAAAATGATGTATATCTTAAGATATATAAAAAATATAATTTTTGTTACTTAATTTAAAAATAATTTTTGTTGTAAAAAATAAAAAAATGATTTTTTAAGAAGTAAAAACAATCAAAAGATTCAGATGTTTTTATATCCAATATAAATGTGAAATTACATAAAATTAAACAAATAATATTAAATAATAAAAATATGATCTAATTATACTTTAAAACAACTCAAATTTATATTATAACCCTTTATATTATTTTGATTATAATGTTTTTTTCAGTGTAAATTCAATATTTTTCACTATTCATTAAAATATGAAACATATCAAGAAAGTAACAAAAATTTAACCAAACATAATTTTTATGTACCACATCTAAAGAAGAATTTAATTTAATTAAATTGAATATATAGATGTTTCAACTATTTAATTTAAAAAAATGGTTCTCCATTAAATGGCGGGAAAACTGATTTTGTTTCAAAATACTTCTTTTATCCGAATAATTTAACGTGTCTTTATATTATGTATAATAAAAAATAATGAATTAGTAAATTGTGTAATATATATATATATTTTAAAATGTGGTAAATACTATTAATAACCTCTTTTTAAATGTCTAGTTTGATTGGTCATAATGTGTTTGAACTCAGTATTGCGTGTAGGACAAGCTATTAAATTACTTTAATAATATAACATACTATGAAATTTTGGGGGGTTACATTATCCCCTACTTCAATAAATTAAATCCTCCCAATTTAAAATAGTTTTTAAAAATTAAAAGGATGAAAATATAAAATACCATTTTGGAAAACCAAAAAAAATATTGTGTTAATAAAATTTAGTCTTAATAATATGGAATGGGAAATGTAAAAGTAACCACCAAATTAGGGTTTCAAAGAGATTAACATTGGTAGAAATTATAGACAAATAATTTGGTAAAAAATGTAATTATTTATATGGAGTTATTGAGATCATCAATCACGAACAAGTGAACAATAAATGTAAAATTGAGGATCTCAAATCCATTAATATATGATGATTTAATGTATCATTATTTCAAAAAAAAACAAATGGTATTTGGATACAAAATTTTTTAGATACATTATTTTTTTTATTTGAAGAGGAGCGATTAATTTTCTATCAAGATAAGAACTCAATATAACATTATGTATTTCATTACCATTAATAATAATATTCTCATCATTGTTTATGCTTCGATCTATTTTCACTTCATCCCTTACAGTAGAAAATGAATTTTCAAAAAATGTTTTTTACATTTGAATCACATTTTATAAATCATAAGGTCAACATGTATTCAATTAATCCGGTTAAATTTTTACTATATACCAAATGGTAGATCAATGTATTCAATAAATCATACTTTAACCTCCAAATAAATATAACGTGTTTTACTTACTCAATTTCAAACATTTTAATTATCCAATATTATTTTTTCCAAACTCACAGTACACAAATTTATAAGGAAGGCCAAAAAAACATAATTAAATTCTATTTTATCACATAAAAACATATGAATACATTAATCATTTTTTCTATTAAAATTTTACAACAATATGAATTATCATTAAACCTTATTTGAATAGATATGTACTTCCTTATTCGTTATGTAAAAGATAGGATAATTGATATTCACCAAAAATCCATAAATGTGGTAATCTCCAACAATTATGGAAAATACCCATTAATTACTTACAAGGTAGTCAATAAAACCCTATATACATTATCCAACTCAATTTTCTCTGATTCCAAAATCACTACCTCAGTTTCAGAACCATAATAAGGTTCATCTATTTCTCAACCATATATTTTTCAAAATGATTTATTAGCTATTGAGTCACTTTTCTTGGTACCACAAAATCTCAAATCATTAATGAAATATTACTACAATACGATCCTCTATACTCGATAGTTATTATAACAATTACATCAATAATAAAACACACAAAAGACACAATTATTTAGTAACAACTAAAGAACACTAATCATTCCTCATCATCAGTGGTAGTATCATTACATCATTATTTTCCAATTGCATCATTTGAGGTATACTCTGATGATTCAGACATTAATTCCCATAGAATCCCAACTTTTTTTGGAGGAACAATTGTACATTTGAATCCATTTTCTTACCCTTGAAATTAGTAACATGATGTTCTTTTTCACCACACTTATAAAAAACATCCCTTTTTAAGCATTTAACAAGTTGATTATTTCTACAGTTATAATATGTGGGAAAATCCATTTTTCACATCTTCTCTTTATCTATATTTCTATATACCATCCTCTTCTTCTCTGGGTTCCCATCAAAGCCATAAGAATAAGATAATTATTTAAAAATCTTACTAACACATGATAGAATTCCTCTTATTATTACAATACAAGGGAGATTATTTCCATTCACGATGTTGTCTTAAGACTAAGAATGATATGATCTATCGTACTCATTGGGACATGTGTATTGTAGGAGTTATCATTCCCTCTACTAGGTACCATTTCTAAATGAAGTAATACACTAGGTACGATCGAATCATAATTAATATTCCAAAAACAAGAACAATTCATAACATTCATTAAATATTTTCACACATGTAGTCTCATATTTAGAATAATTGTTTCTTTGGAAACATATTTACTCATAAATTCTTCATAATATTTTATCAAATAATTTGTGAATTATCTTGAGAATATCCCTCGGAAGTGTGAAACCTGGTGCATAGTAAGGCTCTTTGTCATGTACTAAGATACCCAAGGTCATGCCCCGAACTCCATGTTGGGGTTTTCAGTCCGAGGTACATTTGTGTCAGAACCATGTCCACCTGTAGTATCCATACATGGATTTATTTCCTTGAAAAACCACATAATATCTACATTAATAAATTATTTGAATGTTCCTCTATAATAATATTCAAAATCTATCTCATGGAAATCCTTCTTAATCAATTTTTATCTAAAATATAGTTTCCAAGGTTATTTATTAAAATATCGGATACCAACTATAACGCCCCGACATTAAAAGCCCATAGCTGGTGCATTATATTAACACATTATCCTGATTACAAGGAATCATTTTCTAAAGGACATATTAGTTTAGCAATTTTGGAAAATATATTACATACAAGAACATTACATTACACATCAAATAATTAAACACAACATAAATAATACATTGAGAGCTCTATTATTCCTCTACCTTAACCCTACATATCAATCATAATACACTTCTTCTAATCCTAGGAAAACAAAACATATGAAATGGATGATCTCAGATGCTCAGTAAGGGCAAATAATTTAGCGAAAGATGTAAAACATTAAAGAACGATGGGTAATAAAAACAACAGAATTTTAAACATAAACTACTTAAAAATATAGAAAAAAGAAATAAAACATTATCATATAATCATAAAAATGTATATTCTAGTAGTAGGATAATCACATGTAATAACTATTTTCATAATGGGGTAATGCATAATGTTAGACACCATAACCACATCGTCAAGGCCTCATGCCAAGAAAAAAAAAATATTTTTCATGGCCTTGTGTTGAGAAACTAATTTGTCTCATGAGAACTACGGATTCATCGAGAGTCTATAGCTAGCCCCGCCCGTCACTTATGATGTCTAATGAATTCTTCATTTGAAAAAGGGTGAAACATAACAAAAACATTTGTACTAAAACTATCATACGAAATATCAATACATTTACCATAAACCATGAATGGTATAAATATAACACATAAAAAATCAAAAAAATTCAAATCATTCAATAAAATATAGAATATTTTATTATAGTAATTCAACCTCAATCAAAAAAAATATCCTCTAACGTATTTTGAAATAGTTGAAAATAATCAATAAATCATATTGAGGGAAATACCCCATTAAATGAAATCATTTAAATGTCAAAATATTTATAAAGTAATTAATTTAAAAAATATTTTTTAAAAAAGGTGTCCCATGACACATTGAATATTTTTTATATAATTGATATGTAAAATAAATCATGGCCATATAAATAAATCCTTTAATTATTTTTGAAAACATGGACATTAATTAAATAGATTTAGATAAATAAACCGTTAATTCATTTAAAATGATTATATAATTATAGATTCCCTTCAATAAAACCTTAAATGATTATTTTTGAAAACATGTTTATAAAACATGTACATGGATGATAAAAATGTTTCGGTAGATACATTCACATCAATAGTCTCACATATTATTGATATTGAGGAATAATCCATTACATTGTACTTTTCATTAGTCAATGGTATGTTTAACCTATTATATATTGACCATAGTATTTTATTAATTTATACAAGAACCAGATTAGTATTTATGATATCATTTATGATTCATTTATTTCATTATTCAAACAATTTAATAAAAATATCCATGTTAATGTTTCATTTTGGGTAAAAATCACTTTCTTTATCGTACATGTTTTAACTTGTTATTATTGATCATATCAAATAGATCATGAATTACATACATCCAAAATATAAAACAAGACATAAATTTCAAATATATTAATAATATAAAAAATTTATAATATATAGATATATGAAGTGGAAACACCATTCATGGAGACGGTAGTATGTACGTAAACAAGAATGCTGTATTTGTTTTCTTATTGTATTGTATTGAAGTATGTAAAATACGTATATTTATATACATAAATATATATTATTTACATTTAAATTTTATCTCACATATCTCATAATTTATCAATATATATATTTTTTTAAAAAATCATGAATGGTGATCGTTGAAGATAAATTTCATTGCATCATGGAGAATGTAATATATACGTACGCACGTCTGAGAATATCATTATATAGATTGTAAAACGGTGATTATTTCGATGTAATATTATATATACAGAATCAATAACTTGTTATATTTAGTATTTGAATAATTAAAATCATTATTATACCCATCCAAATAATGTGCTATTGAATAAAAAACTACACCACGCCATAGAGACGGTAAACCGTATGTACACACAAATAGTGACATTGCCATTCATTGGATGGATATAATTATGAATATATTTTTAGAAAATATATAATAACCCTTATGTATTTTTAATGTACAAGATTTATCATTTTAAAATGGAAAAAACAAATAAATAGGATGTAGAACTAGAAGAAAATAATATTGAAAGAGGTGAATAGATATTTACCTCTTCTTCAGGGGCTTCCTATTTATTTCATCAAAAGGGATTCATAGGTTTTATTTATGATAAAATTTATTCCTATAAGATTATTTGAGGGTATTTGGGAGGATATTTAACCAGGTTTTGTGCGAGAAAAATGATTCCAGTTTTTTGAAATTAAGATAAGGGGAAGTACCCTTTTGTAAGAGAGGTGATGGTCACTTTAAGAAAAGCATGAAATATTATATTATTATTAAACCATTTTCAATTTATAGTGGCTCCAAATGGATTTATTTCTAGAGTAATGTGGGGATGGGTATAAATCCTCTAATATAATACGTTTTATACGAGTATAGGTCATCGTATTATCCTTATCATTTAGATTAAATCATTGGTTAAATAGTATAACTTTTGCGACGTCTTCTTCTATTATTGTAATATATTTTTAACAAATGTACTACAAAATTTCAAGATATCCTAAAACGGTTATTTAATGATATATAAATCATTATATAAGTAATTTTAAGGAATTCTAGTGTTTATGGCATATAATATCATTTAATAATATATTATTTGTTTTAAAAACACTATTAGGTCAATTTGGACACTATTTAGTATTTGGTTTTTCTGAATGTCCTAACAAGTTTATTACCTAAAAAATACATTAAATCAACCATAAAATGTCATATTCAGATATTAAATACATGTAATTAATCAAAAGTCACAATATAAAATTATTGTGATATTTATAGTATCAATTACTTTAACCATTCATTAATAAGGTAATTACTGCATTATCAGTGTGTCATAAATAAATAAAATTATTTAATTTCTAAAAATTACAAATAAACTACCTTGATGTAGGAAATATTTTTATCTTTCTAATTATTATTTATAGTTGAATTTGTCTTATAATTATCCTTATGCTAAAAATAATTTATTTATAAATCTTTGTATTTAACACTTTTAACTCTTCTTTAAAGAAAATATAATAAATTCCCTAATATTAATTAAATGGATAAAAATGATATTATTTTTTTCCTTAGGGATTAATTTTTTCGAAATACACTTATCATATAGAATTAGAACATGTGTTGGGGTATTTTTAATATCACTATTACCTTTAATTACCTTATTTAGTTTTAACCGTGGTAATTATAAATCAAAATTTACTATAAATTAATAATTATTTTCATTTTATTGGACAAAATTTTACTTAAATTTACAAAACATGTCTCTTAGATTATATAAATTAAATTCACAAATGTTATAAAATTAAATTTTATTAAAATTTTCAAATGTGCATAGAATGTTGGTAAAAGACGTTAAAAATTTCAATAAAATTTTATATCTCTTATCTTATTATAAAATGAAACAAATTAATTTCATTGTAAAAATTTATTTATTATGTATTTATTTTGAATTTAAGATAAATTTGTTAATAAAAAAATTAATTAAATTA
Source organism: Viscum album (assembly GCA_963277665.1). Taxonomy (NCBI): domain Eukaryota; kingdom Viridiplantae; phylum Streptophyta; class Magnoliopsida; order Santalales; family Viscaceae; genus Viscum; species Viscum album. Next base: position 384,506,211 of record OY728148.1, on the reverse strand, counting down.
AAATCTTGATTTTTATCTACAACGTAGTGTTTTTCACTATTTATCAATTGAATGTTTTCAAAAATATACCAAATGTTTAATCAAATTCATTATATTTATTAAATCACTTTTTTAAATCAAAAACTTCTCTATTAATTTATAACTTTTTAAAAATCGTGACATTTTTTTGAATAATATCAATCCATTTGAATGGATTTTATCCCCATGTAAATATCTTCCATTTCATGCAAGGATATCGATTATTATTTGGGAACCCAAAAATATTTTAAATCCCATGATCCTTATATTTATATTAACCACTTTTCAAATATATTTATAATTATCCTTTTAATTAAGTGGGTTTCAATAACAATATTTTAAAATATTAAAATGAAAATTTATTTCGGCATGTTTTTTTCCTATTTTACTAAAAAAATAAATGTCATATTTATATCAATAAAAATATTATTTCAATTTATTTTAATGAAATGTTTTAATAATTATTCTATTGTTGTTTATAAAATATATTTGTTTTAAAGTGATTAAAAATCAGTCTTCTTATATCAATTATCTAAAAAAACTTCTAAGAAAAATATTTCACTAGTTTCACATAAATATACATATGTATAAGAGAAATTATCCATAACTAATTTTTTCTTACCTAATTATTCAATATTTATAAACATGAGTTTCCATTAAATACCTTTCTACTTTGAAATACATATGATTCATTTTTTTTACAGAAGTGTGTTCAGTGAGATGCTCATACATTGATAAATAGTTGGAATTATTAGATAAACCATATAAACATTAAATATTTGGTTTAACTTCCATATTATTCATCATATTAAATAATGGTAGCTATATAAAAGGTTTTAAAATATCATTGGATACTCAATCAGTTTCAGTGGGTTATAATGTGATCATTATCAAGTAATTTATAATTGTTCCCTGACAATAAATCATTTAAAAGAGATATGATCAACATATTTATTTCCTTGGGATTCTATAATTTGACTATTAAAATGATGTGGAAAATAGATGTAATATTTTAATAATATAATGGGTCGGCACAGAATTCTAAAAACATCTAATGCATTGGGTATTTTATTCATCTTCTAAGACACAATGTATGTTGCACGAGAAATATTTCTATCACACTATCATGTGCAATCATAAAAGTGAGTATTGAATTATTCTTAATAGTTCTTGTTATTTTATATCATTTCATATCAACAATTCTATAACATTATGATTTCATTCTATTATTTTCTATTCTATGATTTTTTAACACTCTTATTCAGTGGTAGATGTTTAATCATATTATATTTCATTTTTAGCTATCATGATTTATAAAAAAAAATTATCATTAAATGTTCATCATAAAAATAAATTTCACTGATACTCATGTTCTCTCATATATTAATTATGTATCCCTTGATAAAGAATTAATAAATTTTTAATGGGAATTTTTGCTTACCATTTATTTATGTTCTCATTACCTAGTTCATAAGGATGAAGTAAACCAATGAAGAATTGTGAAGGGGGTCTTGTTTGGTGTAGTTATTGATAAATGTTCATAAGTATATTAAAATATATTTATTATGTCATTAGTCCTAAATAATAAATCATTATTGGGATTTTGTGGTTCTTAGAACATTGTATGTTTATGATATAAAAAGGATATGAAATATGGGTATGTTTATATTTATTCAGATGAAAATTTATCAACGGTACTGTTTAAGGAAATAGTTTTAGCACTGATCAGTGGAGTGAGGGTATTGGGAGCCTCAATAGGTTAAGTGGGTTTGATGTATATGTATTTTGCCTACGTTAAATTGCACACACACCATTGGTTTGTATTTTCACTATAGTTGTTTTTATGGTAAGATAATAATGGTTCACAAGTTGTATGAAATGAATAACATGGATATCTGGATTTGGTGACTCTATATGTTTTTTGTAAAAATCATGGTTCAACTCCCATATATATATATATATCCACTTCATCATTAATACATATTCATTCCTTTTCAAATAGTTATCCATCATCAAAAATTTTTTTCTAAAAAATCCCCCCAGATTACAATTTATTGGAACAATTATAATTTCATAATGTGGTAATCATGATATTGGAAAAAATTTATAACCTAAAAATTGCTTACTTTTGGGGTTATGGCAAGACTAGTGTGTATAGTGACATGGGTTTCCTTTATGCAATTTTTTCTTGTAAGTAGTATGTGCACTAGTGTATCACAAGACAATTATATATCAGGGGGAACCATTTTAACCTTATATTTGAAATGAGTGTGAAGCTCATGAACATTTTTTACCCTGATGAGTTGTTCTTAAATTATAGAGGAACAATTACTTATTTATTTTCCCTTCCCAATGTGTACATAATATATAAAAATAATCTTTTTATAGCCATCCCAATTATGAAATCATAGTATAATGTTCTAAAAGAAGATACACATATATGAAAATGAGAATTTATGATAGGTTGAATAATTGCATCAAGGACATGAGAGATAAAACAAGAAAATATTCATTTTAGTAAATAATATTTTCATCTAGTGCTTCCAAAAATTATGATTATTATACCTCAATGTATTTTATTTTCATTTTTTTAACAGACTAATGAACAAGAAAATTTTATATCATGAAAGGAATTGATAATTATTTGACCACCATTGAAATTATGGATAATATTAATCTATCATATCAATATCAATGTAATTAATGCCCAATGAATATTTTCATTTTTATAAGGAAGCAACAGCATGATTATCCTTCATGTAATCTTAATCCATTTTATGAGCCTATGATCATGATAGATGATGCCATCCCAATTATAGGAGACTACATTTCATGCTCATTGTTACATAGAAGATTTATTTTAGCATGAATAATATTTCACTTAAGGGTACATAAATCAACGATGGGTAACAATACTAGTCTTCTTAATGAACAAAATCAAAGAATCCCCATATATAAATAATCATTTATCTGACTTCCACACACATTATTTTAAGTATATTTTTTAACATCAACCCATTGACCAAAAAAATGGATGGAATACGGTATAAGATCTATGCTTAATTGGTGGTGTGAGTCAATAATGTATGTTCACATATTTAGTCATTAAGATATGTGTTGAGTTTATGAATAAGATAAAAGCAATGAATATTTATAAGTCTAGATGGGGAACCCATCCTTATGAATATGTAAGAAGAATTGCATGCACCAAAATCCACATGGGGATATCCAAGGTTTTTGAATCACTATAATGTGATCTATTTTAACTATCCTTTTAAATTATGTATAAATAGTCCCATACATAACATTCTTTAAATTGAAAATCACATATAGAGCACTTCTTTGATTCTCATATGAATTAACCAAGAAATAATTTCCCATTTATATGTAATATAATAATAAATCAAGGTGTTGGAAAAAATATTTCCCAATGATAAGGAAGGGATGTTATGAGTGGGGTTATTATATTGATCCCCAAATCCCTTCTCGAACATGATTGAATTATTTCTAGGGATGTGGTTGATAGGTAATTTTCTCAATGTTTTCAATTTACAAAACTACATCAGGTCATGTTAATTTATCATATTGACAATGAGATAACATGGATAAAATTATAACAATTTTATTATAAATGAACAAAATTATAAATCATTTCATTCTTCATGATTACTATATAATATCCACATTATATATTTCAAGGATATCTAATGTGTTGTGGAGAATTACGGTAGTTCATTTTAATTTATACGCACTCTAAAGTGAATTCAACATCCAAGAGTGTAAAATCATTACTTTAATATATATAGAATCTCGTATGATGATGATATACCTATATTATAATGTATATTCAGGGGTTATTATTATTTAATAATAATAAAGTTTCATTCCATATAGTGATTACTGACCAAAAATTTATAGGTGATTGGTTTACATAGTACAATGCTCAGTCATATATGATATATATAAGAGACAAATCATTTTAAAAAAGGTGGGTGGTTTTGAATTATGTCTGAATTATATACCTAACATGTTCAAGTGGATATTATAGTTCATTTAACAACTTATCATTTTCAACCGGTACATTTATAGTTATTTAATCATCTACTATTGTATCAACAAATCTTTACAGATATAGGCTAGGAAGCCACAGAAAATGTTATGGTGTTACCTACCCTATGTTAAAATGTTTATATAATTCCGAATTAAGATAATTAAATTATTTTACCTTACATTTGGGAATTTTATTTATAACATCCATACATATATATATGATGTTATAGAAGGATATGAGAGGTGGACCACCAAATGGACCATCCAATAACAGGACATTAATAGTGCTCTAGAGTTAATAGTTTTTCCACAAACATGAGTTTCATGGTTAATCTGGGATGAGGTGACCATAATAGATGGGGGTTGGAAAATATAGTCCAATTTTGACTATATATAGGTGTTCTTGACAATATCTACAAAAAATGTAGCATAGTGGAAATGTCACTAAAAATGATGAAATCATATGATGTTAATCCTTCCTTATGACCGACAATATTTTTATAAATTTTATTTCATAATTTATTTTTTAACGACAGAAAATATACAACCGCAAATGAATATGAAGGCTATAGTATTTGAAAACATAGCAACATAGAAAAACAACAAGAAATAGAAATATAAATATTTAAACTAAAACTGCATAACATATTTATAAATTTCCTTGAACTCTTAAAAATGGATAGGAATTCCTAGAGACATATATAAGAAAAGAAAAATATATGAATATCATTAAAAGAATACAAAAAAAAATATTTTTAATGAAAATTTTAAGATTGAATAAAAACTACACAATAATAAAAGAAGATTAATATTTATAAAACTTGTCATTTAATCATGATATAAAATGATAACATAAAGGAATAATGGGAAAGTGGAATGGATATAAAACATGAAATCATAAGAATATGTTATGTAAATATAACAATATATAATATCATAATGTAATTAGTATAAAAACCCATGAACCAACAATTATATCTATTGAGATAAAAAATTAACCAATTCAAGTGTGGAAATATAATTTCAGACAATCTATCACATTCATATCTTGTACACGCATAAGTTTTACAAATAGATAATACAACATAAGGATGTATTGCAACACATTTAACCAACAGATTACTAAGTGTGGGATAAAAAATTTAATTAATAATGAACTAAGAAAAGGTTTTACTATGTCAATACTCTTTAGTGTAAATGTGGATTTGTATTCCACACACAAATGTTTTTCTAGGGAATTTGGATGATAATTTCTTAGAACAAATAAGGTAAAATAAGATTCATCAATGGTTTGAATGAGAGAAAAATTAGTCTACAATTACATTTAAAATGTAATTCTAGTAATATTGATGTTTGAAAATATATCCCAAAAATAATAATTTGAAAAAAATGTATAATATAATGAATATGCTTGAATAATGATGATAAAGGGATGATTCCCCACCTTGAGAGGGTTTATCTAAAATCTTTGGACGGATTTATTGATATATTTTAAATTTGATACAAGGGATCTAGGGAGGGAATTAATGGGTAAAAACATTACCTATGTGTTTTGATTTATCTTTAATGGGGGTTGGGTGTGTTTTTATAGAAAAATATTGTTGAATTAATAATTAATTTTTAAAAATATGTGTTGGTATCTATTTGGTAAATTAATCCAAACCAAAAATGATATCATGGTTTTACCATGGTTTCAACCACAAATGTGTGGATTTAATTATTTAATGATGATATGAACTGAACAACTAAAACAATAACCATAATAAAGTGGATGTGAATCATATTTGTAATGAAAGGATTTGAAAAATATAAATATTAATATATCTTTGGAGGATTAATGACGGGTTTTGAAATTAATTAAATAAAATCAAAAAAAAATTATTTATAATGAAAATAGAATGTTGGTAAATCATACTCTTTATTGTATGTAATAATTATCTTTTGGAAATTTTTTTTGTCATAATACATACCTTATAATTATAGAATATTTATTATTTAGCGAAAAATTTGATTGTTTCATAAAATTTTAAATAAATCACTATTTCATAAGTTTTATATGATTATTTAAAATATGATATTTGTTTTAAACAAATAATTTCTAAATATTATAACTATCAATTTTAATTAAAACCCTTATTTTATAAATAAATAAATTTTTTTGATAATAAATATTTTTGACTATTATTAATGTTATTTTTAAATAATGAAATTATAATATTATTTATATTTAATAATTATTATTTTCTACTAATATTTAATTAAATTATCATTTATTTTATGAAATATGAAATGAATAATTTTTTCCTTTATTGATACTATATATTTCCCAAAAAATAATATGTGTGTCTCATTGTATCAAAATAAAATATTTATAAAACAATATTATTTAACCATTATAATGTGATTACAATTTTAAAAATTCTTATTATTTTACTAAAATAAATTATATAAAAAATCATACTATTCGGATATATATATTTACTTTATCACACCAGATAATTCCATATGTTTAAGTAATGCGATGGTGATATTTTCATAAGATTGTTCAAAAAAATAATGGGGGTTATAGTCTAGATAACCTTGAAATTATTCCATAAATGGGATCACATGGGCTTTAGATGTATAATATATGATAGGTATTGGTTAATTTCAAGGCCTAGTGATGTTCTCTCTGACATAATCTATGATAAATCATCTTCATGAGGTATTATACCACATGTTATGATTATAACTTCTGTTTTATGTGTCCATTGTATATATCGTAACTATATATATATATATGTATATATGAATAATACAATAAATATATAGAGGCTATACAATCAATGGTTATAATTTTTATTTTTAATTGAATTCTTAAAAGATAACGATTTTAAAAGTCCACAAAAATGTAGAGCATGTGTCATCAATTACATATTTTCTAAATATGAATGTTTCAAATATTAAAATGTAATTTAAATTATAATTGTTCAATCTATTACATTCATTCACGTTGATAAATTTAACCCCCAAAATTCCATTCATACACCAAAATAGATGAGGGTAATAATTTTTCATCACTACTTCTTGTTCCAAATTCTTTTCCCCAATCTTATAGTTCGACATCAATACATTTCCTATGAGAGTTGTCTTCTTCCATATAATCTTGTCCTTGTGGCCACATATCTCCACTAATTACTCCTCATATGGAATATAATTTTGAAATGGTACCACATAAGGATTTAGATCTTGTGAGGGATCTGATATGCTCTTCCTCAAGAGAGATATATGTAATATATCATGTTCATGAGACATAAAAGGTGGGTGAGAAAGATGATATGTGATATATCCGAAGAGATTAATGATTCAAAATGAGAAGATAAATCATGGATTATTATTTACCTTCTTCCCAAACCTTGAGATTTTATTTTCAATATATTATGAAAAATTGCATTAAATTTGACCTCAAACTCAAATTAGAATAAAATACTGTATAGATATTAATTTTTTTTTCAAACATGGAACTATTTAATATAATATTGATTTGTTTAAAATTTCTAAATCATATTATGGACAACATAAGGTCCCGCTAGCTTATTATCTATATATTTATTCTTGCATGTCTGATCCAAACAACTCTTCCTATATAATGCCTCATATTTTTCCAATTTACGGATATAATGGATGATTTCTTAAAATTATATATCCAATTTTGTATGTTATTTTGACAAAATACCACACGAAATTGATGAAAAAGTATCTCATCCTATCATCTATATTTATAATAGCTAATTATGACTAAATATCCATCTGAGGAAGATGAACAGTGATGATTCCATGTTCTATATCTAATTGTTTTCAAAGGCTTCACTAGAACATCGAGGTAAACCTCAAATATTGATCAGATTAATTAACGATTGGAAATCCCAACATATTCACTAAATGAAATATTTCTATCATAGTGAGTTTTGTCAATGTATAAATAATAATTTATATTAATTTAATGTAATTTCTATTTTATGTGTATTTACTACAACCCATATGGAATTATTACTTTTGTGGATCAAGGGGATTCTTATGAAGAATCCCATGGTAGTATACTGTCATTTCCATTCATCTATCAGAAATAAATGCATTATATTCTTATAATTATATAATCCATTTTTACATATTTGTATACTTTGAATTTTTATGTAGATACTATAATCATTCTTTTCATTTTACACACATAAAATTTTACGACAAATATCTACACATCATAGTGTTTCATAGAAGAATAAAGAAGGATGAGCAATGTGAAACATCCATAAGATCCCCTGTTAGTATTTGTTTTTATGGGACACCTATATAGGATCCAAACCATATAACTCCAACTATGAAACATGTGAAATCCATAATATTATTCTGAAATTTCTATAGAACCACATTATCCTTCTTAGTTTCCTTGGTTATCTCAGGAATAAATGGTTGAGCATTCATTTGACATTGAAAGGATAATGATGATTTTATTATTCCAATACCTATTTTGTTGATATCATTGATGATTATATCCCTTAAAATTATCATATAAATTGGGTTTGAATAACCTTTATACTTATATCATATTCCATTTTATTCACCTTATATGAATGAAAATAGATTAAATAATCCTAAAAGATGATCAGATCTAACCACCTACATTGATTCTTATTGAGTTACTTTTGTGTGAATATATAGATGTGGGTTTTAGGATATGTATATATGTAAAAATTAATTCCATGAGGATATTGTCTACAAATATTAATGTAAAATTTAGTTGTATCCAATTATAGATCATTTTTTGTTGTAATTTTCATTTATCTTCAATTAGAAGGAGAAACAATGTATAACTTTTCTTCATTCATGGGTACACAACCCAATCCTTTTCAAGAGTAATCACTATAGATCACAAATCAATCAACCCAAAATGGGTAATATCCATATAGTTTCAGTGATTAGACACTTCTATATATCATTAATTTTTATTCACATTGATTTTTATACAAACACTTCAACACAAGTTGAATTTCGTTGGTTAGTGTGTTTGTAAATATGGATAATATTGTAACAAAAAAAAATTAGTAATGAAATAATAAATGGAAATTATTTATTTAATTCATTGAGGTTGGTATGATCCATCATTAAATTTCATTATTTTTTAAAGGATCCATATATATCTATTTATTGTTGATAAAATGCCAATTATTTTTACATCCACATTAAATTATTAATATTTTATAATTTTCATTCATTATTTATTTCCACAAGTTAAACAGTAAAACATACTAGTAATGATCATGATTCTCTGATGTTTTACAGTAGACAAGACGATCATCTATAATTTCTACAAAAAAATATCTTGGTAATATTTAGTTACTCTATTCATCATCTCCATGAATATTTCTATAGCATTATGAGGTCTTTTTGGAATCACTATGAACGTGAACTACACATATATTATACAAATATAGTCTTGTGAATATCCACATATTTAAACATTATTTATAAAATCATGTTTTAATATCAACCTTAGATAAGTACAATGATCCATGTAGAAGATCCAATAACTCATCAATCCATGGTAGATGATACATTCCATTTTTCAAAGCTTGATAATATTTTTCGAGAACATTGACACATCTATCACCTTGATGAAGAATACATGTGCATCACAGAATGACACACATGGTCATACAAGACATTTATCCTTACTCTCTTATAGATTCTTCCTCAAATACTCAAGTTCAATGATGGACCTAATATATGGTGTTATGGATTTCTAACGTCTATTGTGTAAGTTTTATCACTAAATCAACATCTCAAATAGGAGTAAGACCATGAATTTCATTATGAAACACGTCATAATATTCAATTATAATGGCCATGACATTTTAGAATATATTTTCATTAGTATATTTTATGCAATCAATATATTCCATCTGTCAAGGGCATAACATACATTTATGATATGATGATACAAATGTATATTTATCCTAATAATTTAATTTTTATAAAATTTGATGTAAAATAGATATTAAGAGTGTTATTTACTTCGCTCAAAAAAAATTATAGTCTATATTCACATAATTAAAATCCATAACTATAATATCATCAAATTCCACTAAAGGGATTACGATCAAGTTTTTTATGAAATTAATAACATAAATATTAATAGTAGAGGAGTTATATACATGGGATATGAAAATTTCACCACATTCCATTTTCAATTATATCTTGACTTACATGTTGTGTGATGGTGTTTTAATAGTTTAACAAAACATGCAAGTGATAAATTAATTAATAGAAATAGAATCAAATTGAATATTCAGTATCGATGAATGAGTATCTAGTGAATATGTCCCCAAGTCATTTGCAGGATCCACCATAGATGTTTTCATGGAATACACTCACCCTTGATCTATAGGTCTTATAGGTTTTCATTAATGATTAACATTAATTACCCTTGTATTAGTCTAATGATTTTTAGAGTTTCCATATTTTTATAGATGAATTATTAGACTATAAGTTGAAACTGACTAGATAATTCCTTCCACAAATCACATTGGTGGGTTTACCGAACATTAAAATTCAATCTAGGTTCCCCTATTTCCCTCTCCTAATGAATTTAAATATCCCCATTTAGAAATTATTAGGAAACATCCTCACATAATTAGTCCTATTGAAATATTGTGGTTTTTAAATAAATTATTATTTTTCATCACACAGTTAGAACTAATATCATTTATTCACTTCTAATGTCCATACATGTGAGGCCCATGAGATTATCATATCTCAAATTATATATTTATGGAAAATAATACAATTTAGTAATAGTTTTATAAGACATTAAACACCAAATATTATTTTATACATAGGTTTGTCACACCAAATAATCAGTAAACAATACATTTACAGTATTTGACAATGTTAAAGGTGTTTCATGCATGTTCATTGATGTTCATTTAATACAACATGAATTATTTATTTTAATTTTTTGACGATAATAAAATTGATATTCATTTTAATTTTTTATGAATATGGAAAAAAAATTCAATTTTTTTTTCTAAATTACTTCCAGTCCATGACATCGATCTCCACGGAACGAATTATATTTTTGATCAGCTAAACCACTGAATAGCTTTCTATGAATTTGGTAAACCAAAAAATGATGATTTTTTCATATAATTGACAAATTTAGAATATATTCTCAAATGATTTGATGTATTTTTAGTGATTAATGGATCTCATAACCCATTGAAATTTAGAAGACTTTGTCTCAAGAAAGACTCAATTGAAACGTTCAATTTTTTTACAGGATGTGGGGTTTCCAATTGATTCATGTTTCTATTAAAAAATAGAGTAAAATGAAAAATCATTTTCATGAAATTATCGACTCCCTCTCCCATTGGGACACTCATATCATTTATGAAGTGAATACATTTCTCATTACAACAGTTTTTTTTTATTTTATTCCTCTTATTTCCATATATTGACTATGTTAATGGTAAAATTAGATATAGCCTTTTTTAAACATTTAAACACATAATCAAGAAACCATGAAAATTATTAGAAAAAATAATAAATAAAATATATACCATACCATTGAATTTTGTAGATTCAATCTATGATATAAAAAATTTATTACATAGAATAACATCATATGAGAATTGTCTACCTAAATTATGGTTCATAATGAAATTTTTAATTTAACAAATCATATACCTAGAGAGTTTCAAATAAAGTGTGAAACATGACCTATTTTTTGACCATGTGAAGATTGAGTCTATCATAATGTTCTATTTCTATGGTTAAAACTACTAGGTACAAGTGTGTCATAGCCACATCCACTTCTATTATTAATATATGGTATTACTTACTTGGAGTATACTTAATCAATAAAATAAATAAATTTAGTAATGCTTTATTATATTTATTATTTAAAATAAGGAATTCAATAGATTTTTTAAATCCTGATCACCAAACATTATTTTTCATTTATTATTATACTAATTACAAAAAAATCTATATTGTATAATCATTATTTAATTATTTATAATATAATTATATAGAAAATAAACCCCCATAATATCATGAGAACTATGGTTTTATTGTCATTTTGTATACAATATAGAAACATGAAAAATATACAATGACACAAAAATGATCCCAATAACATGACATTAAATTTCAATTATATTTTTGAAAATGATGGGATTATTTAATATCCCATGTAAATGTAGAATAAGACATATTTCATATTTTTTAATATTTGTGATTTAAGTATTAATTTTACATTAAAGGGGTTTCTATGTTCGAGAGTGTACCTGATACGCAACAACGAGTTTCTTTGAAATCTTATGTTACACTATAATAATATAATATTATTATTTGAAATTGTAGTTAAATCATAGCCATTGTATTGGAGGAAATTAACAAAAATAACTACAATATGATTATACAAGTTTGATAAATGTATTTACATTTATCCAAAAAAAAATTAGAGTCATAATATATGAATAAATATAATTTTAAATATAAATTACATTAAAAGGTTGATTTACCACCTTTTAATGGTGAACCATCATAAAATATTGTCTTGGTCACATTAATACATTCTATATGACCAAATAAAATCCTTCTTTAGAATCAGGATATCAAAATTTACTTTTGTTTATCTTTGTGGAATTTTTCCTAGAAAGATCAATTTTAATGAATAGTGAAAACATTGTATTTTAATTCAAAACTACATTTTAATCTAATATATTTAAATAGTTAGATTATATTAATAATTTGTTTTAATGTTTAATTATAATATATTTTTACCATTTAATCCAAATTTGGTCATTGGAATTAATTTCACTTTGAAAGTGGACATAAAGAAGTGTCAATCTTTTCATAGTTATTGTTTCTTAAAAACGCACTCTTTATTTTAACAGGAGGTAGTAATTTTAAATTAGTTAATGACAAATATAAGTTTTTAATTTAGAAAAATAGAAATCATTTTTGAATTCGGAATATCAAATAAATCTTAGGCTGAATTGTTTTTAATTTTCTAAAAAACATCACTTCTTGATGAATAGTGAGGCCACTTTGTAGTAGTTAAAGAAACTGAATTTTTCATTTAAATGAAATTTTACAACATCTGTGAGTTCAATTTCAAAAATCCAATAGACATAGTTAATATAATGAATTAAAATTTCATTTAATAAGATGAAAATAATTTTTGGTGAATAGTAACTTTTGACTTTTATTTACCGAGGTTAAAGGTAAATTAGGTAATTTAAGGTAAAAAGAATACTATAATTATTCAAAATTATCATAAAACTTGTCCAAAGCCTATTTTTGAGTCACATACGACCATGGCCATCATTGGGTTGATTTTGGGACCCCATTGAGCCACTTGGGAGACATAATGAAGATTTAGATTAATTAATTTAAAGTAAAGACAAAAATGACATAAAAATATATCTCTTTGTAAATTAATTTTTACATAGTTTTATATAGGATATTTTTTCAACTATAAATATTCATTGGAAAGATAATACTATTTACTACATCATGGTATTTTTTATAATTTTTAGACAACAAATATATTAAATTTTTAATAACATAATAATTATGAAGTGTTTACCTCATTAATATATCATTTAAATAAATAAGAATATATTGATTAAAAGTTTATCCAAAACAAGTCCAATTATTATTGGATGATTTTATTTCTAATAAAAGTCATATTATGTTTGACTATAAATATTTTTGGACCTTTTAAAACCAAAGATGTGTTTATATTAAAATAATGTTTTCACACACTCCTAAAGAGCCCCTCCTCCCCCTTATAAAAGAAGACCACTTCTAACCATTTATTTACACCACTCAAGCCTTTTTTTCTCGTCCAAAATATTCCCAATTACTCTCCCTACATCCCTTTCCTCATCTTAGAAGCCCTGACATAGGAAAAAGGCACTTTAAGAAGTCCATTGGTTCAAACCAAACGGAGTTACCCATATTAAAGGTAACAATTTCTCTTAAATTGTTTTCATATATTTTACTTATCCAACCCCTAAAATCTATTTATTACTTTCTTATGTAACAAAAATAGTATCCTCAATACACTAAGATGTTGTTATGAATAGGATTCTAACTAAACTTACACACACATCCATCTAGTTGGTGGAGATCATAATGTTTCTATGGATGGAAAACTAACGTCTCACGAAACGATGATTGTTCAATTATCTCCTACCTACTCTCATGGTTCCATTATGATGACAATGTATTTTAATATGATATATATTATGTTTATCTTTTCATTATTCTACTTTATATTCTATTTATACCATGCCTTTAGGGTTTCCATAGTGGGTAAATACGATAATCTCATTTGAGGAAGAGCAGACTACCACCCCCTCAAAGTGATATGACACGTTAATACCATATGTGGGATGTATAAAGGATAAAGTTATTGATATTATATATGATATTATACTATTATATGTATCAATAAGTTTTACATCCAGTAAAATATGAAATATAAATGAACATAGTCTTCATGCGTACATACGACTTACCATCTCCATGAACGGTACATTTCATTTCTTACATCCAATTGTTATGTACTATTATAAATACATGTATATACTGGATATATATTATATATATGATATCTGAACTAGGAATATCATTCTCTATATAATGTACTATTGACCACACGGACAACTTGTAAATATGAGGTGTTCATTTTTGACTCATGTACCAAATATTGACAAAATGGATGTTATTAATATAAATGATTACGTAATATTTATAACATAGTAATATGTGATATAAAATAAATAATAAACTCGAAAATGTTTCTTAAGAATGTATAAATATACTTTAGTTTATTATTAAAAAGATTAAAGAATGATCAAGTCAAATCATACATGAGGTAAGGGACTTCGTCTCAATCTCCTATCATTGAGGCATATTTTGTTTCAATACACGATTTTCTTATATACGCTGTATAAACACCTTTTACTTTTCATTTCATTCAATGATAATATTTTTATATGAAGCGTTTTACTAAACAACAAAAAGGAATGTTTTTTTAATGTAAGCAGTGACAACGACCTTTCCGCCGCTGTGAGTATTATTTGATCTCTGGCTTCCTTAACAAGCCGTATTATTTTTAAAAGGAAAAACAAATACCATATTATCTTTTTAAGAATTTTGGTATCGAAATTGATTTTGATAATGGATATATTCTTTCAATAACTTTAAATGATATTTTTTATTGCAATGTGGAAATGTTATCTTTCCATTCTGCTTATGTTATGTGTTAAGATCATGTTATGGTTCATGGGAATTATTTAGTTATATGGGTGGTTCTTTGATAAACCTACGGTGGGTGAGCCTGAGATAGATCTCCAATAAATTTGGTAACATGACGGAGGTAAACATGAATGTTTATCCTAAGATATTTAGGGAATATACTATGATGGGATTTCTAAAGTAACTCCCTATGTAGATATGATAACTACAATGTATGTAGGTAATGGATGCCCCAGGATACCTTTATGATATATTATTTTTGTGTATTTATTAAATCTTATGATTTTGTGAGGTACGTATTAGATTTCATGTTTTCTATGTGTTTATAAACAAATGTTTTCATCATTTTTTATAAACCTTACTGAGCTTTTTATGCTCTTCCCAAATTTTGAAATGTTTTCACAGGACTTAATGATGAATATGGTCAAGGATGGTATCAATGAAAAGTCATGCTGTTTATGACCTAGTACTAGACATGAGTCTTTTTTTCAAGTGTTTTTATTTTATAGAAAAAATGGATACTCGGTAGAATCGTCTCCATGTAATATTAATGTTGTTATGTAAAAGTAATGTCCTAATTCTCTAAAACTCTAAACATGAAAAGATCATCAATGTGAAGTATTCATTTAATTCAATATTTTGTAATGTTTATGGTTGGGTCCTTATAGTTGTTATCAAAGGTTGGTTTAGATAACATTAGGAGTTAGGGTACTGTTAAATAAATGTCCATAAATTAATTTATGGTAATATCAAAATGATATAGCATTTAGAGATTACCATGTTTCTTTTCCTACTAAATTTCTATGTTCACGATGGATTTACACAGATGAAATAGGGAAGCTATGTTGGGGTGACATTAGGAGGAAGACAACCTTCCAAATTAGCAACCTGAGATTGTCTGAATCGGAACCTAACTATTTTTTTGTGGTGATGGCATAGTTGACTCAGGCTATAAATGGTGGTGGTATCCATGCACGAGATCATCCAGATTAACCGCAGAGGAAATTTCAGTAGTGGATCATTTCATGAGGTGATATCCCCCAAAATTTAGAGGATTGTCTGATATAGTTACAGCAGAAGGGTGTATTAAAGCACTGGAAGCGATTTTCTATGTCATGGGTTGGTAAGAACATAAAAAGTTTAGTCTTGTTGATTACCGTTTTGAAGGTGAATCTGAACAGTGGTGGTTGATGGTGAAAAATATCCGGGATGGTGAGGAGATTGATGCTATTTATTGGGATGAATTCGAAGGTATGTTTCTTGAAAAATATTTTCCTAAGGTGGTTCATCGTAGGATGAAAACAAATTCCTGGAATTAAGGCAGGTGGATGACTCATTGGCTGCTTTTGAAGAAATATTCATTCAATTGGGAAGGTATGTTCCAAATTTCATATGAGATGTTGATAGTAAAATCAACTATTTTTACATAGGAGTAATTCCAAAGTATATATGGTATTTACCTTCTTTTGAGTTTAAAAGTTATGAAAAACTTGTTCGTTGTGCGGAGAAGGTGTAAATGGATTTTTTCTATGATCATGTATTCTTTGACAAAAAACAGGATGAGAGGTCGAGGTGGCAGGTGAAAGGGAGGAACTCATCAAAGAAGTATGATGGCAAGAAACTTATGTTTATAATTTGTAAAAATTGTGGTTAAATTCATTCAGGGAAATGGCTTTTGAATTCAGATAAGTGATACTGTTGTGGTAACATGGTACATAAGGATCATAATTTCAGTGAAAAAGATCAGGTTAATGGTAAGACAAAATATGATTTACAGTCTGTAAAATGTTTTAAGATCAATGAAATGGGTCATTATAAAAATTAGTGTCCAACAAAGAACTCAACCGAATGAAAGAAACCCAACTACAAGCATAAAGGGGAGGTTAAATTCTTTGCAACTACTTCAGCAGATTTTGGGACATTAAATGAAGTTGTATCAGGTACACTGTTTGTTAGTTCAGATAATGCCAATGTGTTGTTTGATTCAGGGTCTAAAAACTATTTCAATTATAATAATATTTCTAGTAAATTTTGAATTTCATTTCAAGATATGAATATAGAACATATAGTAAAAACACCTAGATGAAATGTTGAGATAGAAAAAACATAAGAACATTCATGTCCTTGTGTGTGGAAAGAATCTACACACAAACCTTATTGTTTTTCCTCTAGTAGAGTTTGATGTTATTTTGGGTATGCATTGTCTTTTTTTATCATTCTACGATTGAATGCAGAGCAGAAGTGGTTTCTTTTAATAATTATTTTTAGTTTGTATACAAAAATGAACCCTTGGTTTTGATAACATATCAGGATGCTGAGAAACTAGTAAAATAAGGAAATGAATGTTACCTTTCATGTATTGTTTAAAATAACGGAACTGTTCAGATTAATGATGTGTCAGTGGTAAATGAGTACCTCAATGTTTTTCATGATGAGTTTCCTGGTATTATGCCTAATCGGGAAGTTGAATTTACTTTTGAATTAGTTCTTGATGCTAAGAAAATTTCAAAACACCGTTATCGAATAGCTCAAATTGAACTTTTAGAGTTAACTAAGAAATTGTAGGAGTTATTAAATAATTGTTTCATTCGACCTATCAGATCACCATGGGGTTCTCTTATATTGATTGCTAAAAAAATATTGTTCAATGAGACTTTTCATTGATTATAGAGCATTGAATACCATCACTATTATGAATAAGTATCATTTTCCTCATAACAATGATTTTTTTGATCACCTCCAGGGAGGTCAATATTTTTTGATGATTGACTTGAGATGGGGGTACCATCAGTTGTATGTAAAGGAAGAAGAGATTTTGAAGACCACATTTCGTACTAGGTGTGGAAATTATGAATTCGTAGTTATACCTTTTGGTTTAACCGATGTAGATGTTGTATTCATTGAACTTATGAATAGAATTTTCTATGAGTTCTTGGATAAGATTGTAGTTATTTCATTGATGATATTTTGGTTTATTCCTAAAGTAAATAGGAACATGAAATTCATTTAAGGTTTGTCTTGTAAACCTTAAAAGAAAATACACTATTTAGGAAATTTAGAAAGTGTGAGTATTGGTTACAAAAATATTATATACTTGGAAAAATTGTTTTAAAAAATAGAATATCTATTGATCCTACTAAAATGAATGTTGTTGAAGAATGGCCAAGACCCACAAATATAACCGAGAATCATTGTTTTATTGGTTTGGCAGGTTATTACAATATGTTTGTTGAAAAATATGTACGGTTATCTAGTCCAATGACTACGTTAACTAGAAAAGTGTTATTTTCATCTGGACAAAAGAATGTGATGATTGTTTTCAGGAATTGAAAAGGAGATTAGTGAATGCTCTAGTTTTGTAATTGCCATACAAAAATGGTGAGTTTTTTATCTACTTTGATTCTTCGTTGAAAGGAATCAGGTGTGTACTAATGCAGAACGATCAGGTAATTTCTTATTTTTCACATCATTTGAAATCTCATGAGTTAAATTACCCTACACATGATTTGAAATTAGCTGATGTTGTTTTTTTTGCTTTAGATATTTGAAGGCATCATTTTTATGGAGTAAAATGTTAAATATATACTGACCACAAATGTTTAAATTAAATATTAACTCAAAAATAATTTAATAATGGATTGAGGATATGGCTAGAAATAATCAAGTATTATGATTGCACGATCCATTTCCATCCCCAAAAAGAAAATAAGGTGGCAGATTCTTTGAGTAGAAAAATTAATGTCACATTAGCCATGATACGTTTTGAATGAGATCTTCTGGTTTCTGATTTGATAAAAATTGGAATAGAATTTGTTGGAGTACAAAATTCATTCTGTTTTGATTCAGGTGTCAGTGAGATCGTCTCTATCAAACAGAATAAAGCAAGTACAATAAGGATACAGTGACTTGAAGAAAAATGTAGAGTTGGTTCAGAAGGTTATGTGGCCCAAATTTAACATTGACAATTAATGTGTTTTGTGATTTGGAAAGAGATTAGGTCTACCTTATGGTTCAAATTTGAAGAATGAGTTTTTATGTGAATCTCATAGTTCTCCATATTCAGTTCATCCTGGTAGTACTATGATGTACAAAGATATTTTGGACTATTACTCGTGGGATGGAATCAAAAGAGATATTTCTGATATTACTATGAAGTTTTTGACTTGTCAGCAGGTTAAAGCTGTATGGAATTTGCCGAAAGGAATACTTCATCCTCTACCAGTTCTAGAGTGGAAATGGTAAAATATATCTGTAGATTTCATTGTGGGATTACCAAAGACATCTCGAGGTAATAACACAATCAGGGTTATGTTTGATCGATTGACTAAATCTGCCCATGTCCTTCTTATTAGAGATACATGTTCTCTAGATCAACTTGCTCGATTGTATGTTAAAGAGATAGTCATGTTGCATGGAGTTCAACTCTCAATGGTATCTGATCGTGATCACATGATTACTACTAAAATTGATAAGGGACTTTAGAAGTCGTTGGGTACTGAATTAAATTTCAGTACAACTTTTCATGCTCAAATAGATGGGAAATTAGAACGAACAATTCAGACCGTAGAGGATATGCTACATGCTTGTTCACTTGATTATCAAGGAAATTGGGACCAAAATCATTCTTTTGTGGAATTTTCATATAATAATAGTTTCATTCAATTATACTAATGGCTCCATTTGAGGAATTATATGGAAAGCATTGTCGAACTATAGTTTTTGGGGATGATGTTGGTGGAAGGAAGCTGATTGGACCAGAAATGGTAGAAGAGATGATAAAGAAAGTTTAGTTGATTCAAAAGCATATGAGAATAGCGCAGAGCAGAACGAAAAGTCATGGAGATAACTAGAGGAATGATATTTCTTTTGATGTAGTTGATCCTGCCTTTATCAATGTCTCTCCATAGAAAAGTGTGATGCTTTTTCGTAAGAAGGGAAACTTGAGGATGAGGTTCATTGGAACTTATGAAATTCTAGAGAAACCTGGAGTAGTATTATTCCGAATGGATTTATCTCAATGTTTATCCCATGTACACAATGTTTTTCATTTTTTGATGTTGAGAAAATATATATCAGATTCATATAATGTTTTGAACCAAGAGGTAGTTCAGTTGGAAGAGAATCTCCCTAATGAAGAACAGCCAGTCCAAATTTTTGATCGAAGAGAGAAAGTGTTTCGGATTAAGGTAATTTACCAGGTAATGGATTTTTTGAAAAAATATATAGTTGAAGAGGCATCGTGGGAATCCGAAAATATTATGATGGATATATACCGCCTTTTATTTGATAAGTGAATAAAACTGCGAGAACGTAATTTCCAAAATGGGGGAATGATGTAACATCCCAAGTATATACAGAATAATATATATTTCATATTTTTTATTTAAATATTAATTTTATTTTAAATGGGTTGCTTTGTTCGATAGCATACCCGATACACAACAATGGGTTTCTTTGAAATCTTATGTTGCACTCTAATAATAAAATATTATTATTTTAAATGGTAGTTAACTCTTAGCCATTGTATTGGAGGGAATGAAAAAAACTAACTACAATATGATTATACATGTTTGATAAATGAATTTACATTTATCCAATAAAAAGTTAGAGGCTTAAAATATGAATGACTCTAATTTTATGCGTAATTTACATTAAAAGGACGATTTACCACCTTTTAATGGCATACCCACATTAAATATAGTTTTCATCACTTTAATACATTCTTCATGAACAAATAAAATTCTTCTTTATAATGGGGAAATCAAAATTTACTTTTTGTAAATTTTTGGAATTTTTCCGAGAATGTTCATTTCATAATGAATAGTGAAAATATTGTATTTTAAATCAGAACTGCGTTTTAATATAATAAATTCATATGGTTAGAATATATTTTTAATCGGATTCAATTTGTAATTAGAATATATTTTTACCATTTAATCCAATTTTTTTCATTGTAATTAATTTCACATTGAAAGTGTACATAAAGAAGGGTCAATATTTTGGTAGTTATTGTTTCTTAAAAACACAGTATTTGTTATAACAACATAAATTAATTTTAAATTATTAATTACCAATTATATGTTTTTAATTTGTAAAAATAGACATCAATTTTTATTTTCGAATATCCATTAAAGCATAAGAAAAATTATTGGTATTTTTATGGAAAACATCAATTTTTGATGAATGGTGAAACAACTTAGTAGTATTTAAAAAAACTGAATGTTTCATTTAAATGAAATTTTACCACTTTTGTGAGTTGAATTTAAAAAATCTGAGAGACACGTTTCATATCAAGAAGTAGAATTTGGTTAAATAGGATGAAAATTATATTGCTGAATTGTATCTTTTTACTTATATTTTCAGCGGTTGAAGTTAAATAAGGTAATTCAAGGTAAAAAGAATATTATAATAATTCAAAATTACCATAACCCTTGTCCAAACCTTATTGGTTGAGTCATTTACGACCATGGTCATGATTGGGTTGATTTTGGGACCCCATTGGACCACCTTGGAGTGATAATGAAAATTTAGATTAATGAATTTAAAGTAAAGACAAAAATAACATAAACAAATATATCTTTGTTAATTAATTTTTACATGGTGCTATATAAGTAATTTTTTCTACTATAAATATTAATTGGATAGATAAAAATATGTTTTACAACATTTTATTTGTTTTATAATTTTTAGACAACAAATATATTAAATTATTTATGACATAATAATGATTAAGTGTTTACCTCATTAATAAATCATTTAAATAAATAAGATAATGATGAATAAAATATTATCCAAAACATGTCCAATTATGATTGGATGATTTTATTTAAAATATTAGTAATCATATCACTGAATATAATGATTTTTGGACGTTTTTAAACTGAATATATTTTTATAATAAAATAATTTTTTCACACTTTCCTAAAGAGCCCCTCCTTTCCCATATAAAAGAAGACCAAATCTAACCAATTCCTCACACCTATCAAACATTTTGTCCCTTCTAAAATCTGACCAATTAAGCTCCATACATCCCTCTCCTACTCCTATGAGACTTCTCTTAGGCATAATTCACTTCAACAAGTCCTTTGGTTCAAACAAAAGGGAGTTACCCAAATTAAAGGTAATAATTTTTCTTAAGTTGTTTTCTTTTATTTTACTTATCAAACCCCTAAAAAATATTTATACAATTATTGTGTAACAACACAATAATCTTTAATATACTTGGATTTCTTTATGAGAAGGATTCAAACTACAGTTACACACACCTCCATCTAATTGGTGATGAACATAATGTTTATATTGATGAAAAAACTAACGCATCCCGAAATGATGATTGATCAATTACCTATTAACACCTCTCATGGTAGCCATTATGATGGAACTGTATTTATATATGATATATATTATGTTTAAGTTTTATTTATGATTATTTATTTTCAATTTATGGTATTCCTTTATGGTTTCCATAGTGGTTAAATACGATAATCTCATTTGAGGATGTGCGGACTATCATCCCCTCAAAGTGACGTGACTCGTTAATGCCTTATGTGGGGTGTATAAAACGTATAATTAATGATATTATATATGATATTATACGATAAATATTTTTCATTATCTTATAATTACATTAAAACAATAAATTTAAATGGAAGTAGCGTTAATCCGTACGTACGGTTTATCGTCTCCATAAACGGTGCATTTCAATGCTTACCTCCAACAGTAATGTCTATTATAAATACATGTATATACTGAATATATTTGATATATATGATATCTAAAAAATTAATATCATTCTGGATATAATGGAATATTGACCACATGGAAAACATGTAGATATAAGGTGTTCATTTTTTACTCAAGTACCTAATATCGACAAAATGGATGTTATTAACTTAAATGATTACATAATATTTATAACATGGTAATAAGTGATATAAAATGAATAATGAACTAGTAAAATGTTCTTAAGAATGTATAAATTATCTTTAGTTTATTATTAAGCATATCAAATAACAATCTAGTCATGTCAGACACGAGGTATGTAACTTCATCTCAATCTCCTTTCGTAAAGGCATATTTTGTTTTAATACACGATTTTCAATTATACACTGTATAAACAACTTTGACTTTTCAATTCATTAAAATGGAATATTTTTTTATGAAGCGTTTTAATAACCTAAAAAATGGATTTTTTTAACGTAAGTGTTGACAACGACCTATCCGTCGCAGCATGTATTATTTGATCTTTGGATTCCTTAACTAGCCGTAATGTTTTTAAAAGGAAAAATGAATACCATATATACTTTTTATGTATATTGGTATTGAAAATTATTTTGGGAATTGATATATTATTACAATATGTTGAAATGATATTTTTTTATTGCAATGTGGAAATTTTATCTTTCCATTATGTTTATGTTATGTTTTATGATCATGTTATGGTTCTTGGTCATTATTTATGTATACGAGTGGTTTAGTGATAAACCTAGGGAAGGTGAGCCCGAGATAGTACCCCAATGCATTGGGTAAAATAACGGAGGAAAATGTGAATGTTTCTCCTAATAGATTTACGGAATATAATGTCATGGGTATTCCAAATTAAGTATCTATGTAGCTGTAATAGAAACAATGTAATTATTTTATGGATGCCACAAGTTACCTTTATGATATATGATTCCTATGTGTCATTCATAAATATTATGATTTCATGAGGTAAGTAAGAGGGTTTATGTTTTGTATGTATTTATAAAAAAATGTTTTCATCCATTGTCTTATAACCCTTACTGAGATTTTTATGCTCATTCCCACTTTTGAAATGTTTTCACTGAACATAATGATGAATATGGTCAAGAATGGGATCAAGGAAAAGTCAAGATGTATAAAACTCAGAACTAGACAAGACTCTTTTTTTCAATAGTTTTTATTTTATTGGAAAAATGGATATAGGGTAGAATTTTCTACATGAAATATACATGTTGTTATATAAATGTAATGACTTAATTATCTAAAACTCTAAATATCAAAATATCCTCAATGTGAATTACTCATTTAATTCAATATTAAGTAATGTTTACGGCCGGGTCATTATAGATAACCATTATAGGTACATAAGAAAGGGGTGAGATATAAGTCTTAGTAATGGAATAATCAAAGGATAATATGAATAATATAATGCATGTGAGTCACTAAGAATGTACATGTAAAAAAAATAAGAGATAATTATAAACATAACTTCATGGAATGAAATAAGACGAAAATATTAAGGCGTCATGGGAATTTGGAAACAATAAAAAAATAAATCACAATCATAGGTCATGGATAATGACCAAAATCCAAACAAAATGTTCTTATGGTAACCTCACATTCTCAATACAATGAATCTCCTCAGATAAAACCACTACAATATTCATTCTAGAGTTTTTATAATTATGTCCCACTCTGTTTCATTCAAATCATGTTTATTTATAAGCATGTCACATGGATCATAACACAATAGTATGTATATCCAAACTATTAAAATAGTGATTACGGATTTATGTATAAATACATATAAGTACTTAATAAATTAATGATAATAACTTGTTAGTTAACATCCTTAGGTTTAAATGGGGATGGGTATTCACTAAAAAATGATTTATATTCTAATTCTTAGGTAAAAAATAGAATCATAATAAGCATATATATTTATTCCCGGATGGGTTTAGAAAGAGTGAAATGGGTATCTAATTTCATATAAAACACAATTAATTTAATTAGGATTTTTGAAAACATGTCCCACAATGAACAACTCAAAATTTAATGTAATTTCCCAAAATTATATAAATGAAATTTCCATTATTATTTTTATTTTATATAGTATGAAAAATATTAAAAAAACATAGATAACACAATAACATATTTATAAATTATAAATAAAAAATATTAGTGGTATTTCTAGATCTCCATGAACCTATATAGTTTAAATAGTAACATGACCATAAAAATAGTAATATTAACCTTATGAATAGTAAATCTGCATAATGAATAATAACCTATTTCATTAATGTATAAATAATATTTATGTATATCGTATGTTAATTGATGACATAATTATCTCATAATAAAATTTAGTGATTGTCTTCAAATTTAATATTTAATTGTTGAAATTTTTAAAAGTAACAATTTTTTTTACAAAATTATTTAATTACTAAACTTATTTAAAATAAAATTATTTTTCATAATACATATTCATAAAAACATATAGATATTTATTATGATTTTAGAAGACAATATTACATTTTTGAGAGCCTTATAAAATCAGTTATCAATTTTTTTTACATATAAATAATGATTTTATTTAAAATTTAAATTTAATATATCTAAAAATTATTTTCAATGAATGGGGTTAATGTTTAAATTATAAATATAATAAAATGGTTAGGGTGAATTTTTCTGATTTTAATTAAATACTTTAATTTTTAGTCAATTTTGAAATGCAATATTTTAAGTTATAAACACATTGTAATAAAAATACATTGTTCCTTGGGTCATAGATGATGCAAGAACCCTTAGATTGAACTCACTTGAAATAATTAATGAATTTTTTAAAATTTATTAATAATATTTGTTTTCTTGTTGATAATAATAAAATAATCAATAGAATAATGGGAAATAACCACTATCATCTAGTATGAAAACCACCCCTCATTCCATCCTATCTTCACTCCACTAATCCTTTATGCTTTTAGATGTTCTACCCATATCCTCTTATATAGTTTATACCAACATCCAGGAGATCTTTTTCTTATCAATATAGAGGAACCCATTCCAGTAAATAGGTTCTCAAGGTGGTTATTTCAAGAGTTAATTCTTTTTCATATTTCATTTATTTTCAATTACGATTATTTTATTTTCTTATGATCAACTCACCTACTCTGTAAAAATGAGAAAGATAACTAAATTATCATCTATATACTATAATTTTATCATGATAATTTATTATCATTTGTTAATCTCTATAATATCTCTCATTTATTTTAAAAAAGAAATCAATGTTCGAGAGGTGACGATTTAGCGTCATCGTGGTCGATAGACTTTAGTTCATAATAATCATCTTCAAGGCCATCCAGGATACCATTTTTATGGATAAACTGAATTATAGAATATGTATTATATATTATATAATGACCTTGAACCATTTTATATATATTATATTAAATAATAAAAGAAAACTAGTTTGTTGTGATTGAAAATTGCTAAAATTAAGTCAAATAATTATAATTAATATGTTTTCTAAAAATTTATCCTTATTTATTGAAAAAATAATAAAATCTGAAAATTAATACTTATATTTATTCATTAATAAAATTAATTTCCTATTCTATAAACTTATACATATTTTACATGGTCAATATTACTTATAATCAAGCAAACTGACCATGGAATCAAGGAAACAAATACATTAAAAAGTCATAATTCAATCTTATAATATATCAATAAGGATATAAATGAAAATAAAAAAACAAAAGTGAATAAAAATTATCTATAAAATTTTCAGAATTATTTAATTTTATTATCAAGGAATTTATGGTCATGGAAAGGTAAAATTCAAACAAAATGTAAGGGTTTCTCCCTGAACCTTCATTCTCCATTTAGGATTACAATTTATCCCTATTTTCCTCAATGAAATGATTAATTATTATTATTTACTGATTATAATTTATATTTTAGTCCTCTATATATTATTACCAACCATAATCCTACTATATTTTATATGGGGATACATGTTTTTAAATTATATTTATCAAATACACCCAGATAAGCGATATCGATTCAATGGAACTTCTCGAATTATAACCTATTTTTAAGTGCTCTCTATAATTTGTTTTAATTCACAATTATTTTTCTAAAATAAATAATTTTATTATGAAAAAACTATATTAGTTGTCTTATGGTTTATGAAATATTTTTTTTCAAAATAATTATTCATTGTAGAGTAAAAGATTAATTCTATCATGTATTACTCGATAATTTTATAATAGTGTTACCATCTATTTCAATACTATTTTTGATTCATATATCTAATTGGGATTTATATTTATTGATATCACATACAGTATTTTATCTTATGTTTTATGGTTATTTTAATAGTGGATGTGTTATCTTTATAACATCCATTATTTTACTCTAAACGGTTAGTGTTAATGTTGACAGATTGGGGACTGTAATTTACAATTCATATGTTAGTTTAAATATGAATGTATATGTTCATTATGATTTTATACATTTATAAAAAGTGTGAATTTGACTATTTAAGTGGTGGATGAGGTCGTCTATACCTTCAAAATTCATTGGTTAATCTCATGAGACAAACTAGATTGTGTTTTTAACTAAAATATATGGTGTCTTGGCCAGGGCTATGACAATATGCTTCTGATGTCTGGAATTATGATTTCTCTTATTATGTAATAAGTAATTGATAGTACATATGATTTTTTCTATTAGAATATCAATGATATTGTTTTATTATAGAATTATTTATTCATATTGTATTCCTTCTATATTATTCTCTAGATTATGTTTTGATGCCATGTGTATTTTTATTTATTCGCTGTGACATATTACTTATGATTCAGCTGTATTAGATACCCATACTATGAATCTATTCTCACCCCTTTCTTATATTTTATTTATCCCTTTATTGGGAAGAAGTATATTATTAATCATATTCTGTAATAAGATAAGTGTTTTTATGTTATTTAAAAGATGTTGATTTGTTGTATTTTATTTCAAGTTGTGATGAAACTATTTGGTATGTACTAGGATTTCCAATGCAACTAAAATAATAATTCCCTTTTTATAAATGTTTTTTTTCTACCAATCTAATAAAATAAGGTATCGACTCAAAGATAATTAGTTTGGGACATTACATTCAGTATTAGAAGATGTTTATTGTAATTATTGGAAACTAGAATAAGAAAATGTAGATTACAGAACAATACCCTGAGATAAACATTGTGGATAAACAGAAAATAATACCCTAGAATATTGGAAAGGAATAGATTTTGTTGTTTTTCATAGTAAATAAATTTATATCTGGATACTTTGATGGGACATTGTTCAGTTTCAGATGTTCCAATGAGTAATAACTCAGATACAGAGTTCTTATCCATACTAGGGGTCACCTAGTACATGATAATAGGCATTAATACTCACCCAGTTTGAAAACATTGCAGAATACTCTGATGATAATTCACATTTTATTTAGAAACCAAAATTAAGGATGTAATTTTAAATATTTCCCCAATGAATCAATTCTTATTTTTATGATATTATACTTATATATGATTTATATTTATGTAATTTATCTTATGAGTTCAACATTATACATTTTGATTCATAACATAATTTATTTTATGACATTATTTATAAATTGTTCCAAATGAATGGAATGTAAATCACAAGAACTCATGTATCCAATATAGGTATTTCACTATAATTAATGATTTTTGTTCTGGAGCTACGACTGACACTGACTATCAAAAAACTATACTAGGATTTTTTACTCAGACATTGAGAAATAACCATAAATATCTGGTGAAAAAAATCATAAGGTAGGGGAGCCATGTTATACTAATTTATCTGATATTGAAGAACATCTTTCAATGGGATTCCAAACCATTTTTACCTGATTGTTAGATATGTTCAATAAGGAATTTATTTAATTTTTCGGATCTATATAAAGATAGATGTTTTTAAGGAATTTGTCATCTACAGGGAGATTAAGATCAATGGTGGAAACAAATTCAAAACACAAAAGAGAAGGAAGAGATTTAAAATATGTAAAGGGGGGATATTAATTAGCATTTCCTAAAAAAATATTATCCTCATAAAAAACTCTATGATATGGAATGATAATTTTCAATTAGAGGTAGAATTAGGTTAATAATTTTACCGAGTATTGAGCTTACATTAAAAGGCTAGCAAGTACTTTTAGAGATTACATACGTAATATGAAGAGACATTTTGATCAATTATTTGATAGTATAGATCCATTCCACTATTGGGAATTAGTTTCCAAAACATTCTCATAATGTAAAGATGTAGTGTCATGTAAAATCATGATAGGAAAATAATTCTCTAATTTTTATCTCTAGAAAATAATAAAAGTGATGAATAGGGTTAATGAGAACTCAAGAAAAAGAAATTAGGAAAATGGTAATAAGTGTAGTATTTAGTTTCCATCATGTGATAATTGAGGGAAGAAACAACATATCACTTGAATGTAGGGTATAAATGATTGTTAAAAGTGTGGAAAAAATCTTCCACAAATTCCATGGTTTTAAGTGAATTAAATACGAAGACAATTTTAATTTCAAAATTTGAATATAGATCAGAAATTATGAAATTTATTGTCTTAATCATAAAACAATATTTTCTAAATGAATTCCAAGGGAATAAGATGAAACTTATGTGATAAAAACTGTTGAGGATGAAGTTATTAATGTTGCGGTGGCTAGTACCTTAATCATTTCATCAAAATTATCCAAAAATTTAGTTAGTTCTAGGTCATCACATTCTATTATAGATTTCCATTTATGCACGAAAATTATATATTTATCTATTGATTAAATAAAAGACTTCTCAGTCAATATAATCAAAGGAATATCTTTAGGGAAGTAATTTTTTGATTATTCCTCTTTGTTAATCATTAACATGCTTCAGTTGCTGACGTTATCATCATACCCATTATTGGCATTGATATAATACATGTTCTGAATTGGATTTCTAATTATGATGAATTTATCTATAGTAAGAAGAAAGGAGTAAAATATTTTTTTTAAAATGATGTAGGTTCCCATTTTTATTGAAGAAACAACCCCATAAAATTCATAACTAGATCCTCCCCAATTAGATCATCAAAATTCAAATATTGGGGAGGAAGAGAATGCAATATCTATTGTTGAGGAAATATGTGTTAAAATTTAGGTTCTACTGTTGTTTATGAATAAATTAATTTGTTTCCAATCGATTTACCTGAAAGTCTTTCAGGGTGGGGAATTGAATTGACTATTGATTAAATTCATAGTGCAAGGAATATGTCATGGACTCCATATATAATTTCCATCGAGGGAGTAGTGCGGATAAAAAAAACTATAAGTGTTGATTATTAATTGGTTTCTTCACCCTTGTTATTCTTTATAGGGGTGGGGGTCCTCATCTTTTATTAATATGAATGGATGATATATTATATTGTGAACAGACTACAGGGAGATCAATGTTATTACCAAAAAAATGTATCCTTTTGCTGACATTGATTATTTATTTGATCAACTTCATAGAGCCCAATATTTTATAACGATTGACCTTTGATATGGATATCATCTATTGCATGTGAGGAAGCAATATATTAAAAAGAAATCATTTCAAACCATATATGGGAATTATGAGTTTATAGTAATTGCTTTTGAACTGATTAATAATCCCTCAATTTCCACGGATCTAATGAATAATATCATTAAGTAATATTTTTGATGAATTTTTGTTCTATATTTATTGATTATATCTTGGTATAATCCTGAATATCTGATGAGCATTATAATCACTAGGAAAATAATATAGAATCTATAAGAACAAACAAGTTATTTGTAATGTTTAGAAAGATTGAATTTTGGTTTCAAACTATTTATTTTCTTGGACATATATTCTCTAAGGATGGAATCATAGTTAATATGGAAAAGAAAAAGGTAGTTCAGGAATGGACTTCATCAAATAAACATAATCGAGGAATTTAGTGTCATTTTCTAAGTTGGTTATTATTGAAATTTCGTTCAGAACATCCTGGGAATAGCTATTCCATTGACCAATATTATATGTAAAGTGGTTATCTTCATATAGATAAAATAATTTGAAAATTGTTTTCAATGTATTGATGAAAAGGTCAGTGAATTTTCCTATCATTAGTCTACCATCTAGAAGTGGTAGGGTTTTTGTACAGTGATTCATTAATAATTGTAATTGGTTTTGGTCCTAATACAATATTATGTATTTTTCTCCCATGCATCAATGCATTTATAAACTTAGGAATAGATGTTTCCAAATCATGATCTTGAGTTATCATATGTAATATTTTATATAAAGGTATGGAAAAAATATTTATATTGTGAATTGTGTAAGATATATTTGGATCAAAAGTGTTGGAAATAAATCTTCTCCTTGAAAGTACTCAACATGAGGATAATATATGGATCTAAATACTCAATGATTATTAATGATCATTACAGTATCTCTTAGGGAAGAAAAGTATGGTTATTTATGCATTGGGCATGAGGTTTCTTCGAGTTATAACGAAAATGAGGATTGAAAGGGATAATTTGTACAAGGATCTAGAAAA
The DNA here is from genome assembly GCA_963277665.1 of Viscum album. Taxonomy (NCBI): domain Eukaryota; kingdom Viridiplantae; phylum Streptophyta; class Magnoliopsida; order Santalales; family Viscaceae; genus Viscum; species Viscum album. The sequence continues at coordinate 384,474,464 of OY728148.1, read as the reverse complement.
TAATGATATGGAAATAATCACATAACATGAAATATCATTGCTTTTAAAATGGTTCCTGAACAATATTTTATGAAAATAATTAAAATTTATTTTTGTGATGATGAGAATATTCAAAAGAAAATTAAATCTAATAATTACAGAATGATGTAAAACATAATGTGTGATGATAGAATTTTAAATCTTGGGAGGAGGATTTATGTTCCCCCAATACACCATGTAAAAAGGGTGTTTCTAGATGACATCCATAGCTCGAATTTACTTATACACCCTAGTAGAAAAAATATGTACGTAGATTTGAATTAACATTTCTAGTGGGATTATATATAGTAGGGAATTTTTGATTATGAATCAAGATGTTTATTCTGTAAAAAAGTGAAGCCTAAAAGAAAACATCAAAATGTTATCTTGTAATACATTCTAATTTCTACATGTAATGAGATGTGATCATTGTAGATATTGTCACTATATTACAAAAAACTCAAAAAGGTGTAATGTCAAATGGGTGATTTCTGACCGACTTAACAAATAAACAAATTTATTTTCAATATGGTAGGATTTTAGAATAAAGTGCCTTATATAGATCTATATTAATGTTGTTGTCTATCTTTATGTATAATATGTCCTAATTTTTTTTGATCGTGATCCATGGTTTGCATCAATATTTCAGAGAGTTTTCCTAATTTTTTAATTATTTTGCTTTATTTGAGTAATATTTTTCACCCTAAAGCTAATGGGAATTCTGAAATGTCGATCATGAAATTATAAGACATATTGTGATGACGATAATAATATTTTAAAAGTATGTAGGACCAGTCCTAACCCTTAATAGTATTTTCATAAATTAATTGATTCAATTTTATTATTACAAAGGCATAATATAAAGCATTGTAAGGATGATATGTCATATGCCTACAAGTTGGGATGAAGTTAGTTAAAGGAAAATTATTGTACTAGTGCTTCTTGAGGAAAAATAGTAAAGGTAAAGACTATTCAAACACATTTCAAAGCATCTAAAAGAATGAAAATTTCTAGTTGATAATTGAAGGATGAATTTTGAATTTCAAGTGAAAGATCATGTTTTCTTGACAGTATATCCATGGAAGGGTTTTATGAGATTTAAAAATATGGAAAATGAGACCCATGAATAGTGGTCCTTTTTGAATTTTAAGGAGAGTTGGTGCTATGTTTTATTGTTTGGTCATTCCACCTAGATTTTCTAATTTACATAATCTGTTCCACAACTCATTGTTGAGAATGTACATGCCATATGAAACACATGTACTCAATCATGAAGTTATCAAATTTGAACATGACTTATCTTATTGTGAAGAGATTATCTGCGTTTTTTAGGAAAAATAACATTTGTTTAGAAATGAAATGACACATCTGGAAAAGGAATATTGAAAAATCGATAAAATTGGAGAGAAAATGTGGGCTCCTTATGAGAATATGATGAAGAACTACCCAAATCATTTTATTCAGTGACATTTAAAAAAATTTAAAGAAGATTTTTTTATAAAATGGGATAAAGAAAATAACAAAAATTATATCAATAAAACTTCCCATCATCTATTTATTTTATATAGTCAGAATCAAATAAAACCATATATGGAATACAATAAAATATTAATAAATGAATATTAAATGTAATATGATTTATTTCATTACTGTTTTTAACAAGAAAACACAACCCTCGTTTGTTTCCTCAACAGTGGTTGAGAAGCTGATGGTAGAAGAAATGAATATTCCAGGGGAACAAGATGCCTTTCTTAATAAATATAAGGATGAATAATAGGATTGCTTGGGCTCAAAAAGAACTAATGCATAGACACATTATGATAGAATTCAATCTCTCTCATGCAGGTCATGTGCATGAACATGGAGATCGAGAGGTCAAGGATGAGGGAGTGGACTAGCAGAGATGGAAGCATTGAGTGAAGAAAAATGATGTCTAACCAAGTGACTGCTGAAAATAATAAACAAATAGTATTTCGTTGTCTGTTTTCCGTGTTTTTCCCATTATCCTTCCTTGGTTACTATCTTTTATTTTATTTTAATATAAGAAGCATAGCCTTCATGTTTTTTTAAAAAATGTGACCCATATGAATAGTAAGACATTAAAATTAATAGTAACCTCACCCAGGAATGTATAAATAAAATTTCGGTATCTTATAAGTGAATATACAATACAATTATATCATAATAAATGTATGTGAATAATTTAAAAATTAATATTTATGTATTGGCATTTATTAATTCAAAAATGAAATAATTATAATTTTTTAACAAATAAATTTTTTAAATAGAAAATAAATTTTCATAAAATGAATGCATAAATAAATATTTGGTTGTATTATGATTTTAGGATAATTATATGAGACCTTATATAATTTTTTAAAGGGTTAGAAAAACTATATTAAATTTAAATATGTATATTTCCTGAAAACAAATATTTTATTTATAAATTATATTTCATATATATATATATAAATGTATTTTTGAAATATGGAGTTCAATTATAAATTATAAACAATTAAAAAATTTGGGAGATTTTTTTGGATTTTTATTAGAAATACTTATATTTTTAGTGAATACTAAAATTGGAAAATTTACTATATAATTACATTATAAGATAAATACAACAATCTTTTAATGTTGTATTATGATACCCACCATGGATCAAAATTATATGCACTTATTAATTTATTTATTCACAGGTATGTATATTATGGTTTTCGTGATAAAAATAATAAAATAATCAATAGAATAATGAGTAATCACCCTTCTCCCCAACTAAAAAGCCATCACTCACATCATATTCCATTCACACTAAAAATACATGAATATTGTCAATGTGCATCCCAAACTATCTTCACTAGTCTCTTCCCATGTCCATTAGCACATGATATTTTCAAAAGGCCAAAACCAGTTCCCTTAATGAGTTTCCCAATGATTTTAATTCCAGAGGTAAATCCTCTTTTCTTCATTTAATTCCATATAAAGTTATTTAATATTATTATTATATAATCACATATCTATACAATAGATTATTAAAAAATGTATCATCTATATAATGGAATGATATCATTTTAATGGATTATCCATCATCAATATCCTAACTGACTCTCACTCTCTCACTTTTATTTTTAATATGAAATCATCGCTTAGGAGTTGTTGATTTATGACTTTCATTGGAGACGAACATTAATTCTTAGATTAATCTTTCAAGGATGGAAATGATACACTTTTTATGGTTGAACATTATTATAAAATATGATTCATATGTTATTTATGTTTATGGAACCAATATACATAAAAGATATTAAATAACAAAACCAAACTAGTCCGTTTTCATTGATAAACCACTAATATTAAGATAAATGATATCATTAATATGTTATCTAATGATTCATCCTAATTTAGGGAAAATAATAATACATATCAACATTTACACTTCTGGAAGTTCATTAATAAAATGATATTCTAAATCTGGAGAGTCATACCCATTTTACATGAGCTATATTATTTATAATCAAGCGAACCTATCATGAACTCAATGAAACAAACACACTAAAACGAAAGAGATAAATATTATCATTTATAGATAAGGGATTAAATTAATATAATAAAACTTTTTGACCAAATATTTTTAGATAATTTTTGGGAATTAATTAATTAATTAATTATAATATCCAAGATGTTATGGTAATGTGAAGAGCACATTCTAACATAAGGTAAGGTTTTCTCCGCAAACATCTATTTTCCATTTAGGATTAAACTTTCTATGCCATTAACAAAACGAAATTATTAATTATTATTATTAAATTTTTATATATTCTAGGTTAGTGTTCTATAAATACGTACCCATCTTATTCATTTTATAAATTTATTTAGAGTTACAAATTTAAAAATTATATTTTTAAAATTCTTTCGGATAAACAAGAATAATTCAAGGAAACTCATCGCATTCAGTCCTATTTTAATGTCAAATCTATAATCTATTTTTAGCCACACATATTTTTAAAAAATATAAGATTGTATTATGAAGAATCAAAAATATTTTATATAATGTTTTATATGATTTTTTTCAAAATAACTCTTCTTTGAATGTAAAAGTGTATTCACTTAAATTATTACTCGATGATTTTATTAAACTGTTTCCATCTATTTAAAAACAAATATTAATTCATAAGAATAATTGTGATTAATATTTTAAGATATCATCTACCATATTTCATTTAATGGTTTATGATTATTTTTAATGTAGAAGTGATATCTTGATACTCTACACTATATTAGAATGAATGATTAGTGTTTATATTTAATGCATGGGGAATTTTTTTTACATTTGATATATTAGTTTCAATATGAATTTATATGATGATTTTTTCTCCTAATTCATATGAGGAAATCATTGGATGTATAATGAGACTATTTGGTCCTGTTATATCTCCTCGATGCATCGGTAGGTCTATAGAGAGAAAATAGTTTTGGTTTTTACCCATTATGTATGCTTTCTTGGATGATGCCTTAATGGTATGATAATGATATAAGTCGGTATGAATTACCTCATAATGAAACCATTAATTGAGCTTCCATATGATTATTTGACATGTAGAGTATCCATGGTTTTGTTTTACTATGGTTTTATTTGTTCAGTTTTTATTACTATCATATAAATCTCATGTTTATGTTTTAATGGAATTTATACTTTTATTTATTTACCATTATCTATTAATTGTGCTTCCACTTTATTGATTACCCATTCTGAGCTTCTATGTTCCCCCTTCTAATGTTTTATTTCAACATGGATGTGAATAAATATATTATGATTAATATTCAAGAATAATCATGGTTTGTATGTGTTATTGAAAATATGTTGATATATTGTATTTCATTTAATGTTTTAATGAAACTATTATTTATGTATATTTTTTTAAAATGAAACTAAATATTGGTTCCTATATAATAATAATTACTTATTTATATATGACTGTAATAAAAAAAGTTTCCAGATCTGGGAAACTGGAATCTGAGACCTTATATATAATCCTTGATATATTGAAGGTGCATAAATAAAAATGATAAGGGGAGGATCCCTAACCTTTACTGGGTTCTTCTAAAATAATGGTAAGAGAATATGATTTATATTGGGAACACCATTGGGGGGATATAGAGAGGTAATTGTACAATAAATTCATTCTAAAAGGGGATTTTGTGTATATAAATGGGTTATTTGGAGAGTTTTTTAAAAAAAAGAGGATAATTACTAATTTATAAAGATAGGTTTTGGATTTTATAGGATAAATTTATCAAATTAAAGACCATCTCATGGTTTTTTAAAATTATTGGTTTTCAAAGTGGATTGTATTAGAATATCATAAAATAACAATATATGTAATGCAAAAAATTATACACAAGGTTATGTAGATGTGAGGCATGTTTATAAGAATTTTATTTTAAAATATTAAAATACAATATAGGTTTCAGAGAATTTATTATGGGGTTATAATGTAAATTAAGTGACTTAAAAAACTCACTATTTTAATGATAAATCATATTTTTTTATCTTTTATACACTTTTTCGTTTTTATTTCATCTCTTTTTTCTTGTATGATGTCACAACACATGACATATAGTTATATCTTGTTTAATTTATATCGAACAACATGGAAAAATCATTATATTTTTAAAAATTAACTATTTCATGATTTTGAGGTGTATATATAAAAACTAATATTAATTTATCATTAAAATTCTATAGATATTTTAATTTTAAAATTTAAAATAAAAATCTACATTTACATAAAATATTGGATTTTTATTATAATTATTGCCAAACCTTTATAGAATCATCATTTGAATTCATAAAATTATATCATCTAATATGTTTAATAAATATTATTTAACAATAATATATAATTAATATGACATTTTTAATGAAATTATAAATTAATCAATATTATTTTCTTACTGAAATATATATTTCCATGAAATAAAATTTCTATTCCATCATTTTAAAATTTAAATTTTATCAAAAATTATTATATATCCATTATATTTTAAAAAAAATCTTCAATATTTAAAATAAAATGTCAAAAATAAAAACAAAAAATTATTATTTTTGGGGTCTATATACATACCCCTTTATTAGACTAGAGAAATTTATAAGGGTAAGGTGTGTGATTATGACTATTTCATTAAGTTATTTAGTGAATATAGTGTGGGATATAATATAGATGATCTTACAAATATCTCAAAAATATTTTCAATTTTACTTTACTTTATTAATATAGGCCTGTTATTTTTCAATGGAAAATCCCAATGACGTTTTCTCCATTTAAATCTTAGATAAATGGGATTTATAAGGTTTTCCCTACTAGTTGAGTTCATCACTGAGATTGTATATATCAATTGGATTTATCATAACTATATATAAATATTAATAATAAAATCATCGAATAGAGGTTGTACAATCAATGGTTATGATAATTAATGGTCTATAAAATCTGACAATATATAACTTTTAATAGCTTAAAACCCAAATTCATTCATGAATATTCTATAATTTTATTTCATAATAAAAATATTACCCATTTAAAAAGTGAATTTCATATATAAATGTATTGTTCATTACATTATTACAACCCTCGTACTTTCAACCATTGAAATTTAATTTATGATCCAAAATTGATATGGGTATATCTATCTTATTATCTCCCTAGTTTCCCATGTCACATTCTCAAACTTTTTGTAGTAACCTAATACATTGATTATGTAAGTGGTCATATTTGGTAGAATATTTTATCTATGATATAAGATATTAACAATCTTATCATCAAATGAAATATCATTCTCAAATGTTACAACCTTTGGGGTTTGTACATATGATGGTTCTTCTATTTACTTCCTCATGTGGGATATGAGAAACATTTCATGGTAATGATATTAGATAGTTTGGAGTTCTAGTTGATAGAGAAGCACTAAGATTTGATCAAGGATCATGAAATATATGGTGTATGATAGAAAATTATTTTTCTTCATACCAATCCTCATGAATTTATACATTATAAATATTTGACTAAACACTTTATCCCTATAATAAATCACCATGTATAATTTATTATTTTCTTGAATGATTTTATGTAAACAAAGTCTGTATTGTATATGACACATAACTATTTGAAATTTCAAATTCATTTCACTGATAAGATCATGAACCATTTTTTCACTTCCTAAATTTATTATAGAATGTTTAATTCAATAAACTTTTCCAATTAAAGGCCTCAAAATGTCCCATTTTAATTATATAATGGATAATATAGAAAATTAGAACTCCAATAGGGTAATGTGTTGATCCAAATATAATTGGAAATACATTATAAAATATATACGATTATCTACTGGGTTTAAATTGGTTCTTTATGTGTTAATATATATATGAGGGTGATAATATGTGTTTAAGATTAGTTCAATATCCAAAAATTTGTAATGGAATCTATAAGACGACCTGTTAATCCTCATATTATGATTAGTCACAATAGAGATAGGAACTCAATGATTTTTCCCTCATCCTCTTGGTATATCATAATGTGTAGGTTAAGAGATAAATATTCCAGGGTAGTATGGAAATTTAATGACAACATAAAATGTTCGACTATCAAAAAGATGGATTTTTTTCATTTAGTGTACATGATTAGTCCTAAAAAGAAACCCATGGTTAATTTTTCTCATTTTCCTAATTATAAGGGTAATAAAAGAATCATACACTTATACATGTATCATTCATCCTATATTTATTAGAATACAAAGAAATGTGATTTAAAATATACAAATTATCTCATAATTTTATCCAATAAAATGTTTTATAGAAATCTATTTATATCTTAGTGCTTCCTAGATGAACAAAGAAGGATGAGATATGTGTGACATCCATGATTTCCCATAATATTTATGGTTTTTATGGGACACATATCCATGTTAAAAACCATTTAACATTACATTTATCAAATTAAAACTACATAATATTCATTACATTTTTCGGTATCACCTTTTCATCCTTCTGAATCTCCTTGACTATCTCATCAGTAGGTGGTTAAATAGTCATTTAAGGAATTTAGGATGAAGATCATTTTATTATTCCCTTGTTCATCCTCTGTATTTCCATGATTATTATATCCCTTATAATTATAAAAAGGATGTGAATTATTTATCCAATTTACTCATAGAATATTTCACTTTATTCAAAATCTCAGGATGGTAATGGATTGAAAAATAAAAAAAAGATCTTATTAGACCACCTGCATTAATACATTTTGATCTCGATTTTTGTAAATATATTCTTCAGAATTTTTTAACATTTATAAATGAAATGATTCTCAGCATAGAGATAGTTTCATAAAATATATATATCAAATACAACTAAAACTAATTCAATATCTTATGTTGGGTAGTTATTTTTATTGATAATTAATTTGCAGGCAGAATAAGTAATCACGTTTTCAACATGAAAGAGTATAAAAACCATGAATGTTTTAGGAATAATAAATATAGATAACATATTCATCCCCATTATTTGGTATTTTGAGAAAAATTATGTTTATTAATATTTTATTCAACTATTTATAAACATCTTCAAATTCTTCATTCATAACAAAAATCACTCACATCTATGTTATGTTGGTTAGTGGGATATAAATTTTGGAAAAGGATTTCATAAATCAATGATAGTACCATTATAATATCTATAAACTATATATTTTCATCAGAAAATATGGTATATGTCATCATTGAATTAGATATAGAGATTAAGTATCCATATATATCACTACACTATAAATAACAGGCCCCATCAATGTTAATTTATATCTCCAAAACTTATAATTTGTATAAATTTCATACATTCCTTGTTTTCAAAAAATAATAAGTATAATATAATGATATTAATCTTGATTCTCATTGATTTTATGTTAGACAAAAATATAATCTATAAATACAGTCAAAAAATGATGAGATAATACCTAAAGACTCTATTTATCATGTCCATGTATATTTGTATAGAATTAGTGAGTCAAAATGGATTCATTATAAACATTTGATACCTATATCTTGTATGAAATGAAGACTTATGGATATCCCCCATCCTCACCTATACATGATAATATCATTACTGAATAACTAAATATATAAGTAATTTAGTCCACTTATCTTATAAAATAATCCATCAATTTCTAGTACATGATAATTTATATTTACCATTATATTTTAGTTTATGATTATAAATAAAAATGAAAATTGACATATCCTTCATCTTGGCAAAGAGGACTACTGTACCAAACGTTGAAGTACAAGGACATATAATATCTTTATCTATATTCTATAATACTTTCCTACATAGCTCATCATGTAATATAATGGAACATCATTATAGAGTCTTTTATATTAAAAACAAACTAGGTAAAATCATGATCATTAACTAGACCACTAATATTGGTGGAGGAATAAACAATTATTCATGAAACACAATAGAAAAATTACATACAATGGTCATTACATCAAGGATGAATTTTCCTTTAGTATCATTAATTTTATCTATATACCCTTTGTCACAAGGAAATAATATCATTTCATTAAATGGTGATACCAATGAATATTCATCCTCCGACATACAGTTGTATAAAATTGGAGGGTGATTTCTTATATAGAGGGTTATTTCCTTCTCTCAAAAATTAATATTGACTTTATACAATAAAATCCAATGAATTCACAAATCAACATCATTTTATTTTAAACGTATTTTTTAAATATTTTTCATTGGGAATATTAGACCATAATACTTGACATTATATTGTTTAGATACAAGGGACTCAAAAATATCCTAACCTTTTTGTTTTCACTATTAGCTTTAAATATACATTTTATAAGGTGTTTTAGTAGTTCAGTAAAACATTCAAGATATTAATGATTTCATATAAATTGAATAAAATAGTTTGTTCTATATCCCTAATTCAATAATTTATATACTTTTCACCTCTTCATTGAATGGATCCACCTCACTATTTGTGATGGAATAGACTCACACATTCTCAATAGGCCACGATGGTTGTGACTTTCAGATGTCATCAAAAGGCCATGGATTCCCAAAATTACATTCATAGTTTTTTTATTTAATTGTATCCAAACAATAGATAATAAAAAAGTGTTTACTAAATCATTAGTTTCTTCCATCAAATTGGTGGGTTTCTCTTGGAAACCATCTAAATCTATGTTCCCTTCATTCCAACATATCAGGAATTTCTATTTCCCAATTTGGAAATTTTTTGGAAACATCTTAAAAAACTTTTTTACATGGGTAATATTAGAATTTAATTATTACATGCGAATTTTTATTCAATTTTTTTTTAATATTTATTCTCTACATATTATCTCAAACCTATTAGAACATTGAGTCCCATTGATCTTCATTTCATTTATAAGTGCATATCAAATTTTTTCCTCATAACTATCAAATATTAAATTGAAAATTTATTTTGTAGACATTCATGTGAAAATTAAAAGTAATAGGACCTTCATGAATGTTTCATGATGTTATCATCATATTATCTTATAGATTCATTATCATTTTTCTCGAGGCTAATGAAATGACTCATTATTTTTTAGAGTGATTTAGATAAATATTTATCCAAAAAATTCTCTAATTCATTTTTCTATATAACATAATTCTCCTCCTTGGGAATTTTATTTTTTATTAACGTCAACCAGTGATATTTTTTCATACATATAATAATTAACCAGTCTAACATCATTTTTTGTAGATATTTGATGCAAGGAGATGGTAATTTAATACGAGTTGATCTAAATATTTTTGATTAAGGGATCAACTGAGAACTATAACTTATTAAAAATTCATCACATAATGTTCTGAATTAAAAAAATTGATTTCCTAGGGTGATTTTGAGTTTTCACTTGAGTCAAGTTTCTAATCAAAACCTAATAAAAATATGAAATAATTTCCAGCATGTTCATGCCTCCTTCCCCAATGGGGTTCAGAATCCCCTGAGCGATGTATACACATTGATCATTACACTAGTTATTGAATTTTATCCTCCCAATTCTAGCCATTAACTAATATAAATGGATAATTTAGGATGAATATTTATATATTGATATGCATATAATCCAGAAGCCATATACAATAAAGGGATTAATCATAAATTTAAAATTTACCTTAACTAGTGAATTTTTATGTTTGAATATATGTTATCAATCATTTATCTCATACCACAATTTCATTTTGGAATGTTCACCTTAGAAATGGTTAATATTGAAGAATTAAATTTTCCGAAAAATATCCCTCATAAGATTCATGATATGTTATTAAAAATGAATAGTTGTCATGTACCATATGAGAATCTTGTGCAGCTCATGCTGCCATTTTTGTGTTTTAACCCCTAAGTAAAACTCTTCTAGAGACACAACCACTATTATTACGAAGGAATAGAAGTATTTCATTGGAAACCACATACACTATACTCTACTAAAATTTAGGGATGTTTTACTATTTTAGTCTAATACCTAAGTATTTCACTAATTATTATAATATTTATTCCTAAAAATAACTAGTTGTTTCTGTTACTACATACAATGATAATCCATATCATTCATAAAAATTTAAATAATAAATTATTATGTTAATATAAAATTAATAAAATACTTTAATATGATTATATTTATTGTATTTTTGTAATTATATAAATATAATAAAAACATTAAATGTGATATAAAATTATGTATACTAAAACCCTTAACATACCTTTATATTTTTTTTAATCTTCTAAAACTGGGCATGTTAACCAGGAGACATAAATAAGAAATGGGTGAGATATAAATCACAGTATAGGAATGATAAATGAATAAAATGAGTACTGTATTGAATGTGCGTTAGTAAGAATGTAATAGTGACATAAAAGTTGTGTGAAACATAAAACAAAACACAAAAAATGATAAAAGAAATTTTATTATAAAGGAAACATATTAATGTGTAAATAACATAAAACATGAAATCATTGATATATGTCTACTCTATAAATCATAAAACTATAACATTTTGTTCTTATGAGAAACTTCAATGATTTATGTGTGAAATAACATGAGATAAAACAATTACTCAATTTATTATAGGGATATATAATTATACAACCACATTGGACATTCATATCTTGTACATGCATACGTTTTTCATATAGATCAAACCACCTAATTATTTATTTCAACAATTGTAATCCAATGGTTACAGAGTGTTGAAAAAATACAAACATGATTCCAATAAATTACGGATTAGTACAACCACCTGAATAACAAATGAGTAGATATGGGTATGGTTATTCTCTAAAAAGGTGTGCATTCTAGAAATTCCCAGTACAACATGGGCATCATAAAGGTTATTCACAAAGATTAATTGGAGGGTTTAATTATAGTGAAATGGGTCTAGAATTTCATGTAATACATAGGTAAGGTAATATGGATTTTGAAAACAAATCATATCGTGAACAATTTGAAATATAAAAAAATATAAAAAATAAGATTGAATGGAGAGAAGAAATATATGATCCCTTACCATTATAGTGTGATTATAAATTCATGTGAATGTATTATTAAGATATTTTTAACACCATAGTAAGGATATAAATAGATATAATAATTGTAAATATGGACGTCAAGGGTATTCTATATAGAGTTATGGTATTTCAAGAAGGTTTTTGAAAAAAATAAAGGTTAATAATTTATTATATTATATACATATGTTTTGGTCAATATTGATAAATTAATCCATACGACGAACCATCCCATGGTTAATTTAAATGGATTATTCTAGAGAGGAATGGATTTAATTATTATATCTATAACATCCCTGATAAATGAAGAATATGAAAATTTCATATTTATTAATATTTGTTATTTAAATATTATTTTTACTTTAAAGGGGTTGCTATGTTTGATAGCATACCTGATATGTAACAACAGGTATCTTTAAGATCCTATGTTGCACACTAATAATATAATATTATTATATTAAATGGTAGTTAACCCCTAGAAATTTAGTTAGAGGGAATGAACAAAACTAAATAAAATATGATTATACATGTTTGTTAAATTTATTTACATTTATCCAATAAATATTAGAGGCTTAAAATGAGAATGACAATAATTTTATGCATAACATACATTAAAAGGCCGATTAACCGTGTTTTAATGGTGAACCCTATTTAATTATAATACTGGTCTATTTAATACATTCTATTTGACCAAATAAATTCATTCATTATAATGGGGACATCAAAATTTGCTTTTATTAACTTTTTGGAATTTTTCCTACAAAGTTCATTTTCTAATGAATAGTGAAAAGTATTGTATTTTAATTAAAAACTATGTTTTAATATAATTTATTTATATAGTTAAATTATATTTATAGTTGGGTTTAATGTATAATTAGAATATATTTTTACCATTTAATCCAATGTTGGTCATTGGATTAAATTTCACATTGAAATTTGACATAAACAAGTATCAATCTGTTGATAGATAATGTTTCTTAAAAACATGCTATTTTATTTAATAATGGGAATTAATTTAAAATTTTTTTAATACCATTTAATGTCCCAGAATTTTCCATGTATTATATTAATTTTATATGAGAATTAATTCGAGACTCGGCTCTAAGACGACGTACAGTTCCGAGGCCCGTTGAGCCAGGAACAAATGATTGATTTTAACATAATAATTATATAACGCATGCATGTTGTTTTATTTAAAAAGTTGAATAACTCCCGAATGAATGCTCGGATCAGAAATATGAGGGCACCGTTGCGTTCAGAACATCGATTTTACCATAGGCGAGGCCTCACAGCGGCTGGCGCAGGTCGGTGGTGGAACCCAATTTTTGGGACGTAAGAGTCATAAAATATTTAAATAAAAATAGTTTATTCTGTAAAAAAATCGTTTAAATATACTTCAATAGATATAAATTACCTTTTTAATTAAATTTTGTAGAAGGGTCCAGGGTTACAAACTTCATAACCCTGAAACCCTTGGTGGCTCCGGAGGCTCTGGAGAAAACCTCACAACGCGACGACGATGACACAACGACCAGATCATCACCGACGAACACCGCAGAATCCAAGTAGGTTTTTTTTTATGATTTATTCCTCGTTTTTGATTTCTATGATGAATGTGGGATAATCCATGAACATATTTGTTCACAGATCAATCGTTATTGTGGGATGGGATTTTTGCAGAGATTTTTGGGAGATTGAATTCATGTTAATCCAATGTTGTTGATTTTCTACTCCGTTTAAAGCCATTAATGGGAGTGGATCAACACCTTGATGAATAAAGACGTAGGTTCGTTCCTCAATTTTGTTTCTATGGATTTCTACCTTTTCTTTTCTTTCTCCCTCTTCACATTCTTCACAGGGTGATGAATGACGAAGCTTTGCACATCCGTTCTGCGACGCAACGATCCCAAACTGTGGATCTAACCCCGGAGCAGTTTCATGAAGGTGTGATGGTGATATCGGCGGACGATTCGGAGAGGATCGAGAGTTATGATTTTTTAGGCATTTTTATTAGAATGGATTGTTTGATGTTTATGATCCATTTTAAAGGATGAAAACACCTGTCGCGGTGTTCGTATGATGAACCGAACCAGTAACTCGAGTACCGATAAGAACGGACGAGAGATCACAGATCAGGAAGATTGGCCAATGCGCGAGGAAGAAGATGGAATTCTGGAAATTTACCAACTACACGACATGTAGTATGGGCTACATGGCATGTGTTGGTTGGCGAGATTACCTAGAGTGCACTCCGGGAGTTCACGGACACGGGTTGGGTACACATCCAAGGACACGGCGTGTATACCCTTCCCCTGCCTGACTTGGCCAGATACATAGGATAACCCATGTACTTGTACACGGGCAGGAAACATGGACATGGGTTGGGTACACGACCAAGGAAATAGCGTGTATACCCTTCCTCGGCCAGACCCGGCAGATACACGGGTTACCACATGTACTGGTACACGGGCAGGCGACACGGACACGGACAGAGACCGTGTACGGGCACATGGCCAGCGTACACGGAGCGAGCCCCGGTTTCTCGAACATGGCGTGTGACACTTATACATTTCGTGTAGTTGCTTTCTATCCGAAAATCCTAATGACACTAGTCGGTTACATGGGCAGTACCCGGGGTCAAGTAACAAGGCGTGTACTTTTTCTACACGCCGTGTAGTTTGGTTTTAAATGGCTTGAACAAATGACATGGTCTGTTTACACGGGCAGTACCTGAGGTCAAATAACACAGCGTGTAACCATACTAGACATCCTGTAACCTATATTAAAGGACTTGAGACACTTGACTTCAAAGACTTGTGCTAGCTTCTTTAGGGTTCGTCCACTTAGTCTTTCTCTTGAAGGTATTCGGTATCATTTCCTACCTATAAGATTGTGATCCCTTCAGCAGGACTTCCTAAATAGGGTTATTGTAATCCCCTCGGTGAGACATAGAGTCAGATCCTCTATTCATTCCTAGAACCCTAGGTAGATTTATTGGTATCGACGTGACCAACTTTACTTGGGCACCGATCCTCTACTTAGTGGATTAGCTTAGACTGAGTTGTCAGAATCACCCCATGATGTGGTTGTGATCCTCATCTGAGCATCATGTTCTCTAGGTACTTGAATAGTGTGTCCTCCCGAAATGAGTACATTGTATCTCTCTCTCCTCAGACATAGGAGTGTGTTCTCCTTGGTACATGCTTAATGGAATCTTCGAGATGGATTTTAGTGGTGGTATTTGCGATAGTCGATCGTACATGAGTATATCTGGATATTCTTGTTATATGTTATGTAGACACTTACTATGTGGATCTGTCTGTATCTTTACATTGTGGTATTTTTACCTTGATGTATTTCCTATGTGGTTTTGGGGTGTCCCACTGGCTATTGTTATACTCACCCATGCACGGGCTTTGCCCGCACGTGTCGTGTCTTGTGCAGACGAGCAAGCCATTGACAGAATTCTAGGTGGACCTGGACCAGACGGTGCTTAGTGATATAAGTTGGGATGAGGTGTGTTCCTATGGATACAGATTGCAGTCCCAGTACCTTTCCTCAAAGGTTGGACTTTGTTACAGACTTTCTTTTGGAGGGCTTGTACTTTTGGCCCAAGGTTTTACACTTGTTGTACTTTACTTTCCTGTCGTACTCCATTGGTTGAGATTTTTATTGTATGCATGCATTTCCATTTTTAGTAGTTTTTACATTTCAGCATTATGGGCTTGGATATGTGTGTGCGTGTGTAAAGGTTTATAGGCAATGCCTCCCATGTTTGTAGCATGCCTTCTCGGTGCTAGTAACCAGCCCCTTGCCTATTTGAGGCGGGCTTGGGGAGTTGTGGCTCGGGCCCCACTGGGATGGGTCGTGACAGAGTTTTATCAGAGTTGGTTGGTTCTACCATAGGACCGAGAGTCTGTGGGTTGAGTTGGGGAAATATTGTTAGCTGTTTTGAGTTCAGATTTCAAGCCAAGGACCCTAGTGATGGTGCGGGCGGCCGACTTATCCATACACCAGGACTCTGATAACTTTCTTTTCGACTCGGAACATGAGAATAATAGTGAAGGTAAAAAATAATGTTCCATACATAATATGGGAATGGGTTGTTGTTTCCATGTCCTTAGTGAGTTGTCTCTCCAAATATACTCACATATTGAGATACATCTTGTTTCTTTAATAGGATGCCTCCCCGACGCGCACCCGCCAGGATCAAGAAGATCTATCACGAGGATGACCCCCTCAGTGATGAAGCTTCGATACAGGGACCGAATCCCCCAGTTTTACCATCAGGTGGTGTGCTAGTTATCCCGCCACCTATGGAGCAGTGTTTAGTGCCTGATGTACCATTGGAGGAGGAGCGTAGGCTGAGCACACTCCATGGGTTTCAGAGACAGAGACCCCTCAGGTTTCGAGGAGAGCCTGACCCTCAGGCAGTAGAAGACTGGCTTGAGGTAGTGACCAGAGTCTTCTGTTTGGCCAGGACACTAGCAGACTAGATGGTGATCCTGGTAGCAAGCCTTCTGCAGGGCTCGGTAGGATGATGGTGGAGTTTAGTTA
This sequence comes from Viscum album, assembly GCA_963277665.1. Classification (NCBI taxonomy): domain Eukaryota; kingdom Viridiplantae; phylum Streptophyta; class Magnoliopsida; order Santalales; family Viscaceae; genus Viscum; species Viscum album. Next base: position 384,457,293 of record OY728148.1, on the reverse strand, counting down.
TCCAGACCCACGACGAGGCGACACATGCATGGTCGGAGTTTGAGCGTCTCTTCACAGAGGAGTTTTCACCGGTTACCCTGAGATCACTGCGTATACATGAGCTTCTTTAGAATCAGCAGGGAACCATGACATTGGATGACTATTCTTCGAGATTTACCGACCTCTTGCAGTACTCCATGGATATGGTCAGAGATCAGTACATCATAGCTCGAACTTTTGAGCAGGGCTTGCGCAGATATATTCGAGCTAGCATCATCCCTATGAGCATTCCTACTTATGCTGGGGTCCACGAGTGGGATTTGGTGGTGGAGAGATTCATGGCAGATCAGAGATAGTCAGCAGTTGTCGGTAGTGGGTGAACTAAAGCAGAGACCTCGGCTACAGGGATCTGATGTCAGGGACCCAGGAGTGGGAGACGTTTTCAGAGGAGATCCCAGGACAGGGGATCTACTGTACAGGGTTCGCAGGGCACATCCACCATCCTCAAGAGAGGGGATGCTACTCATGTGATGGTAGGGGACATCTCACACGATATTGTCTGACCCTCCGTACTATTGAAATGAGAGCAGTGGATGGACCACCGAGGTAGAGGCAACGTGTGGAGCAGACAAATCTTCAGGGCGGCAGACATGGTAGTGGAGCTGGGAGAGAAGCTGGAGGTGGTCGGCATTTTGACCCTTTTCCACCACCACCCCCAAGTTGTCCACCCTAGTATGAGGGAGCTGGTGGATAGATGTAGGGAAAGCTGTAGGCGACAGAGGCTTATGACCCAGGTAAACCCAGAATGATTAGAGGTACCATCTGTGTCTTTTCTACCTTGTTTGTCGTACCGATAGACACATGTGCTAGTCATTGTTTTCTGGATGCTTATTTTCTTTGAGACCTTGAGAATCTAGTTGAGCCGTTGACTCGACCCTTACTCTTAGAAACACCGACTGTAGAAGATTCAGAGATCACACACCTCTGTAGATAGTGTGACCTGATCCTTGGAGGCGAGAGTTTTGGTTGGAACCTCTTGGTCGTAGCATCAAGGACATACGATGTCATTCGTGGTATGAATTGGATATTGACATTTCATGCCAAGATCGACTGTTTTAGGTCACGGGTGTGGTGTGTTTACAGTGATAGAAGGATGTTCTATTTTTTCGGTGAAAGAGAGACCCAGAAAGCACAGGATGGAATCATGCATATGAGGGCATAACAAATTTCAAATCAGTTGTCTAGCATATCCCTTAGCATAGTATATGTTACGAGTTTCTAGTTTCCAGCAGTAGTGGCTGAGTACGATGACGCCTTTCTGTAGGATGTCCCCGAGCTACCTCTGCATTGAAAGATAGATTCCTGCATTGAGTTGCAACTCAGGATGACACAGATATCTGCATCAGCATATCGGATGGCTCCTATAGAGCAATGTGAGCTGAGGGTGTATCTGGATGAAATGCAATAGAATGGATTTGTGAGACATAGAATTTCACACTGGGTGGCCCCGGTGCTATTTTCCATGAAGGGATATGGGATATTGAGGCTATGTGCGTATTACCAGTGCTTGAATCAAGTGATCGTGAATAACCGATATCCACTACCGAGGATCGATGACCTCATTGAAAAGTTGATAGAGGCATGATGGTTCTCGAAGTTTGATCTACGATCAGGCTATCACCCCTTGCGATTACGGTATGAGTATATACTGAAGAAATCTTTCCAATGTCGCTACGGTCACTATGAGTACTTGGTGATGCCCTTCAGTGTAACGAACTCCCTGACAGTGTTCATGGGACTGCTGAACTGGACCTTTCAGTCCTACCTAGACCAGTTTGTAGTGGTCATCATCAATGATATCCTTGTGTAATCTGTGTTTGTGGAGGAGCACGCGAGACACCTAAGAATGGTTCTAGAGACACTTTGAGATCACCAGTTGTATAGAAAACTCATGAGGTGTCAGTTTTGGTTACTGGAGTTCCATTTTCTAGGACATGTTATCTCGGCAGATGGTGTAGTAGTGGACCTAGGCAAGTTGGAGGCAGTTCTTACATGGGATCCACCCCAGAGCGTGATGGATGTGTGGAGTTTCCTAGTATTTTTAGGCTACTATCGGAGATTCATCCTTGATTTCTCTAGGATTGCAGCATCCATGACAGCTTTTACCCAAAAAGGGTAGATTTTCATGTGGACCGAGAGATGCCAGCAAGCTTTCCAGCAGTTGAGACAGAGTTTGACGTGCGCTCCGATCCTGAGATTACCGAAGGAGGGTGTCGAGTACGTAGTGTTCTACGACGCATCAAGAACCCGTCATGGTTGTGTCCAAATGCAGAGTAAAGCGGTGATTGCCTATGGCTCACGTCAGTTGAGGCCACATGAGTAGAACTACGCGACCCATGACCTTGAGTTGGCAGCAGTAGTATTCGCGTTGAAGATGTGATAGAACTACCTAATGGGTGAGAGGTTTACTGTCTACTCTGATACCAATAGTCTCAGATATATCTTTTCACAGAAGGATATGAATTTGAGACAATGATGATGGCTTGAATTCCTTTAGAATTACGACTTTGAGATCGTTTACACAAAAGGAAAGGGGAACGTTGTGCAAGATGCTCTAAGAAGAAAATCCATTTTGCATTTGTTGGATGAGGTGAGGGGGAAATTGGCCTATTTACAGTCATAATTTATGGATGGAGATGAGGGAGCTTACATATAGTCAATGGTTATTAAGCCTATAATCTTACAGCGAGTCAGGGAAGCACATCTCGAGATTTCTAGCTATGAGACTCTACGTGCTCAGGTATCCACAGGCATTGCTTCTAATGGATATTCAGAAGGTTGGGAGAATGTTGTTCTTTTTAGAGGGTGTACGGTAGTACCAGTGACGTTACGAGAGGAGGTTTTATGGTAGTTCCATACATCTCCTTTGGCGGTGCATCCAGGTGTGGAAAAGATGTATCAGGACCTCCGATGCGTGTTCTAGTGGCCAGGAATGAAGAAGAGTGTGGTAGAGTTTATTTCTCAAGGCCTTACTTGTCACCATGTAAAGGTTGAGCACTAAGTGCCATAATGTTTGACTCAACCCCTTGAGGTTCCAGAGTGGAAGTGGAACTGAATATCCATGGACTTCATGATGGGTTTACCACATACGTCTAGGGGACACGATGCCATCTGGGTGATCCTCGATCGACTCACCATGTCGGCCCACTTCCTAGCCATACGGGAGCAGAGTTTGGTAGAGATCTTGGGACGCCTCAATGTGTAGGAGATATTTCAAAATCATGGATTTCCATCTATGATCATTTCAGATCATGATTCTCATTTCACATCCTAGATGTAGAAGGTATTGCATGAATCTTTTGGGACTCACTTATGCTTGAGCACAACGTTTCATCCCTACACTGATGGTCAGACAATGCGTACCATCCAGGTCCTGGAGGATATGCTTTGAGCTTGCATTCACGAGTTTGGTTATAGCTGGTAGGATCACCTAACATTAATTGAATTTTCTTACTACAACAGTTATCATTCCACTATCGGAATGACACCATTCAAGGATATGTATGGGAAACCTTACAGGTCACCACTTTGCTGTACTGACCCAGGAGAGTTAGCACTCATGGGCCTATAGATGGTGAGTGCTACTACAGATAAGGTTCAGGTCATCCAGGAGCAGATGAAGATTGCACATAGTTGGAAAATGCTTTATGATGATAGGAGGCGGAGGCCCATGTAGTTCGTGGAAGGAGACCATGTGTTCCTTCGAGTCTCACCTCGACGGGGATTGCGGAGATTTGGCTGATGCGGAAACCTACCTTCGAGGTTCATTGGCCCTTTTCATATTTTGAGCAGAGTTGGCGAGGTGGCGCATCACTGGGATCTACCTCCATATAGACCAGGTACACAACGTCTTCCATGTGCCGTAGATACGGAGGTATGTGCATGATCCATAACACATTATCGACTAGGGGAGCTGGACATCGATGATGGGGCGACCTTTGCAGAGTACCCAGTGGAGATCAAGGATCAATTGGAGATGATTTTTCATGGACGAGCTAGTCCCTTGGTGCGTGTCTGGTGGCAGTACGAGAATCTCCAGGAGAGAACGTGGGAGCGGGAGGCCTATATTCACGTGCAGTACCCACATCTTTTTGAGTAGCCATTGTTTTGGCTTTTCAGGGACGTAAAAGCCCTAAGGTGGGTGTGATGTAATTCCCTATATTTTTCCATGTATTATTTGAATATTATATGGGAATTAATTCATGACCCATATCTAAGAAGACGTGCAGTTCTGAGGCCCAGTGATCCCGGATCAAATGTTTGATTTTAATTTAATAATTAAATAACGCGCATGTACGGTTTTCCTGAAAAAAGTGGAAAAACTCCCGAACGGGTGCACTGATTAGAAATCTGAGGGAACAGTTGTGTTCGGAACAAATATTTTACCTTATGAATGGCCTAACATTGGTCGGCGTAGGTCGGTGGTGGAATCCAGTTTTTGTGACGTAAGGGTAATAAAATATTTAAATAAAAATATTTTATTCTACAAAAAAAAATTTTAAATATGATGCAACAGATATCCGTTAACATTTTAATTAAAGGTAGGCATAAGGGTCTAGGCTTACAAACCTCATAACCCTGAAACCCGTGGGGGCTCTGGAGGCTCTGGAGAAAACCACCCAACGTGGTGACGATGACGCAGCGACATGATCAACGCTGAGGAACACCACCGAATCCAGGTAGGATGTTTGTTTGTGATTTCTTCACCGTTGTTGATTTCTATGACGAACGTGGGCTAATCCACAGATAGATTAGTCTGCGGATCAATCGTTCTTACAGGATGAGATTTTTGCAGGGATTTTTGGGAGATTGAATCCATGTTAATCCGTTGTTGTTGATTTTCTGCTCCGCTTAATCCCATTAACGGGAGAGTATTAACACAGTGACGAATGACTACAGAGGTTTGTTCATCAATTTCATTTATTTGTATTTCTCCCCTTTCTTTTCTTTGTGTACATTTCATTCTTCATGGTGCGATGAATGACGGATCATTGCACATCTGTTTTGCGACGCAACGATCCCAAACTGTGGATCCAACCCCGGAGCAGTGTCACGAAGGTGCGACGGTGATATCGAACTACGATTCGGAGAAGATCGAGTGTTATGAGTTATAGGGAATTTTTCTTTGGATGGATATTTCGAGGTTTTTGATCATGTAGTATAGGCTATGTGGTGTGTGTTCATTGGCAGTATTACCTGGCTTGTACTCCGGGAGTACACTGACATGGGTTGGGTACACGGCCAAGGACACGGTGTGTATACCCTTCCCCGGCCAGACCCAGCTAGATACACGGGATACCCTATTGTCTAGTACACGGGTAGGCAACATGGACACGAGTTGGGTACATGGCCAAGGACACGGTGGGTATACCCTTTCACGCCCAGACCCAGCCAGATACACGGGATATAACGTGTTCTGGTACACGGTCAGGCGACAAGGACATAGACAGAGACCGTGTACGGGCACATGGCCAGCGTACATGGAGCAAGCCCCAGGTTCTCGAACACAGTGTGTGATTCTTATACACCCCATGTATTTTATTTCTATCCGACAAGCCGAATGACACGGTCCGGTTACATGGGTAGTACCTGGGGTCAAGGAACACGACATGTACTTTTTCTACACGTCGTGTAGTTTGGTTTTACACGGCTAGAACGAATGACACGGGCCATTTACATGGGCAGTACCCGGGGTCAAGAAACACGACATGTAACCATACTACACTCTGTGTAACATGTGCTAAATTACTTGATACACTTACCTTATGTGACTTTGGATAGTTTCCTTAGTGTTCGTCCCCTTAGTCTTTCTCCTAAAGGTTTCTCGTATCATTTCCTACCTATAGGATTATGATCCCTTCAGCCTGAATTCCTATATAGAGTTGTTGGAATACCCTCTGTGAGACATAGAGCCAGATCCTCTATTCATTCCTAGGACCATAGGTAGAGTTCTTGGTATCGAAGTGACCAACATTATTAGGGCGCCGATCCTCTGCTTAGAATATTAGCTCAGACGGAGTTGTCAGAATCACCCCATGACATGGTTGTGATCCTTATCTAAGCATCATGTTCTCAAGATACTTGTGGAGTGTGTCCTCCCGGAACGAGTACTTCATATCTCTCTCCCCTCAGACCTAGGAGTGTGTTCTCCTTGGTACATGCTTAGTAGAATATTCGAGCTGGATCTTAGTGGTGGTATTCATGATAGTCGATCGTGGATGAGTATATAGGGATATTCTTGTTATATGTTCTGTAGACATATACTATGTGGAGAAGATTGTATCTTTCCTTTGTGGTATTTTCCCCTTGTTTTATTTCATTTGTGGTTTCGGGGTGTCCTATTGGGTATTGTAATACACACCCCTGCATGGGCTTTCCCGCACGTGTCGTGTCTTGTGCAGACGAGCGAGCCTTTGACATGATTCTAGGTGGACCAGGACCGGATGGTGCTCAGTGAGTTATGGTGGGCCGAGGTGTGTTCATACGGCTACAGATTGCAGTCCCAGTGCCTTTCCTCACAGGTTGGACTTTGTTACAGACTTTCTTTTGGAAGGCTTGTACTTTTGGCCCAAGGTTTTACACATGATGTACTTTATGTTCCTGTTGTACTCTGTGGGTTGAGATTTTTAGTGTATGCACACATTTTTATTTTTAGTAGTTTTTACTTTTTAGCTTCGTGGTATTGGAGATGTGTGTGAATATGTAAAAGGTTATAGGCAATGCCTCCCATGTTTGTAGCATGCCTACTCGGGGCTAGTCACCAGCCCCTGGCCTATTGGAGGCGGGCTTGGGGAGTTGCGGCTCGGGCCCCACTGGGACGGGTCATGAAATACCAGTTCTATGTTTAGAATTTGGTAAAATGGACATAATTTTTTAATTTAGAATATCAAATATATATTAGGCTGAATTTTTGTTATTTTTCTGAAAAACCTACATTTTTTATGAATAGTGAATCCCCTTAGTAGTAGTTAAAAAATTGCTTCATTTTTTGGTGTTTTTTCATTTAAATAAAATATTATCGCTTATGTGAATTGAATTTCAAAAATCCAACATACATGGTTGTTATCAAGAATTAAAATGTGGTTTAAAATGATGAAAATAATTTTTTGGTGAATAGTATCTTTTGACTTTTATTTAATGTGGTTAAAGTAGCATAAGTTAATTCAAGGTAAAAAGATTATTATAATAATTCCAAATTACCTTAACACTTGAATAAACCTTATTGGATGAGTAATGTCCTACCAAGGGCATCCTTGGGTCGATTTTGGGATCCCATGGAGCCACATGGTAGTGATATTGACACTTTGGATTAATTAATTTAAAGCAAAGACAAAAATTACATAAACAAATATTTCTTTTTAAATTAATTTTTACATCGTGTTATATAAGTATGTTTTAAATATAAATATTAATTGAAAACTTAGAGATATTTACTACATCATGGTATTATTTTTATAATTTTTAGATATCATATAAATTAAATTATTTATGACACAATAATGATGTAGAATTTACCTCATTAATAAATGATTTAAATAAATAAGATTATAAATATTAAAATCACATCCAAAACCAATCCAATTATTACTGGATGAATTTATTTCGACCATGAGTCTTCTTATATTCAACATTAATGATATTTTGACGTTTAGAAACATAATATCATTATAGAATAAAATAATATTATCACACATTCCTAAAGAGCCCCTCCTCTACCTTATTAAAGGAGACAACATCTAACCAATTATTCACCACTCTCAATACTTTTGTCTCATCCAACCACTAACAATTAAGCTCCCTACATACCTCTCCTCCTCTTATAAGCCTTAACTTTGGCAGAAGGCACTTCAATATGTCCTTTGGTTCAAACCAAAGGGAGTTACCCAAATTAATGGTAAGAGTTTCTCTGAAGTTGTTTTATTTTATTTTACTTCTCCCACCCCTAAACTCTTTTTTCGTTTATTTTTAACTACAAAAGTATCCACAATATACTATAATGTCTATATGGGATAGATTCAATCTACACATACACACACCTTTATCTAATGGTTGAACACCATAATGTTTATGTGGATGGAAAACTAACATCTCACGAAACGATGATTGTTCTAGTATCTCCAACCACCTCTCATGGTGGCCATTATGATGGAACTATATTTATATATTAAATATATTATATTTATTTATTATTTATGGTTTTTTATTTTTCTATTTATAGAAATACTTTTTGGTTTCCATAGTGGAAAAATACGATAATCTCATTTTAGAATGTGCAGACTACTGCCCACTCAATGTGATATGACCCGTTAATGCCTTATGTGGGATGTATAAAATATGGAGTTAATAAAATGAATATGATATTATTGAGGAATTATAATATATCTATGTATCATTAGGTTTTAAATTCCATTAAAATAACAAATAGAAATCGAAGTAGCATTCATGCGTACGCACGGCTTACCATCTCCATGAATAGTGCATTTCATTTCATACCTCTAAATTTTCTGTACTACTATAAATATATATATATATACTAGATATATATGATATATATGATATCTAAATAATTAATTTCATTCTGTATATAATGGACTATGGACCACATTGACAACTTGTACATATAAGGTGTTCATTTTTTACTCAAGTACCAAATATCGACAAAATGAACTTTATTAACTAAAATGATTACATAATGTTTATAACATGGTAATAAGTAATAAATAACAAATTATAAACTTTAATGAAGGTTCTTATGAAATATAAATTACCATTATTTTATTATTCATGAGTTTAAAGAACGAACAGGTCAAGTCAAACAATGAGGTAAGGGATTTTCTTATCTAATTTTTAATTCCCTGAGATTTCCATTGTTGACCACTTATTCATTACATGTGGTGTATTGTATACTCTTATTTGATATATATTTTCATAATTCTCATTATATTCTTGTATTCATTGATTCATTTTGTAGTTATTAACTTTCGGTGATACGACTCAGTTGATTACAACATGGTAAAGGGTTTCATCTCACTTTATATTCCCGTGAGATTCAAGTTATATTTGCCACTATTTACTTTTGTGTGGTATATTTACTGCCCTTGATGGTTATCTTTGTGTAACATACTTTTATTTATGAGTAATTACATCTTCAATTTTTATCCTTCTTTCATTTGGCAAATGTTTTGTAAGTTACAAAATCAGTAAGGGAACCTTTGGCCCTCCTCTATTTAAAAGACTTCTTTTGTTATGTCATTTAATTTAAATATTATTATGTAGGGTTATGTAATTATATATTATAATTGATTAAAACATTATTTAAATGTGATTTGATACCATTTTTATCTCATAAACTCATTTTTTGAATTTTAATTTGAGGTCGTTATGCTGTCAAATGTTTACAAGGGAACTTCTGAACCCAAATTCGATTCTTGGGTTCAACTTGTACATCTAGAATATGCCTTCATATGAATATATGTGAATGACATATGATTGTTTTACACTTAATATCCACTTATATTGGGTGTATTTATCTTTGTCACACATAATTATGTGATTTATTTATCCTAAATTGATGGATACCATCTTTATAAGTGATTTCATCTCAATTTACATTTCCACTAAGACATCATTGTTATTATGCTCCAATTCACTATTATACGGTGTATATAATTTCCTTTGACTTATTATATCATGAATCCATTTATTCTTATGATATTATGAATTTCTAATTAAACATTATTCGTCAATTACTTCTATTCAAGCATCTCACTTTTTGTTAAAAAAATATTTAACTAGAATATCATTTTAATTGTTTTAATGATTTGTTCTTCTAAATATTTTGCATTAATTTACATGTTCTAAAAATGTGTATTAGGATTTATTTATAAGAAAAATAATGTATTCAAATGATAATTCATTTAAAAGCGTCAAAGTGGTATGGGACACTTGGATTCAAAAATCACTTTTTAAATGGTTTTAAAATTATTTGATAAAAAAAATTAATTTCTATATCTTGATTTGATATGATAGAATGTGTAAATTTTATCTTTACTTTATAAATGTGTTATATGTTATTATTATGTTATGGTAATTGGGAATTTTTTATGTATACGGTTGGTTCTGTGATAATCCTAGGGCGGGTGAGCCCGAGATAGCTCTTTAATTCATTGGGTAACGTGACAGATGTAAACGTGATGTTTCTCCTAAGAGATTTAGGGAATATACTATGATGGGTATTCAAAGTGTAACTCCCTATGTATCTGTGAAAGCTACAATGTAAGTATTATATAAATTCCATATGTATCCTTTATGATTTATGATTTGTGTGTGTTGTTCATAAATCTTATTATTTCATAGCATGTGTTTTTGATTTAAATGTATGGTTTCACTAATTTGAATTTATTGATGGGATAATGTTTTCCTTCCTTATTTTATAACCATAACGGAACTTTTTATGCTCATCCAAATTTTTTAAAATTCCTTCCACATGACTTATAGATGAATTGGTTCAAGGATGGGATCAAGGAAAAGACATGCTATCTATAACAAGGAACTAGACATGTTTTTTTAGTGTTTTTATTTTATATACAAATGGATACTGACTGAAGATTCATTTTTTATTTGATTTTCAATGAGAAGTAACCTACAAACCAATAGGATGGAACCATAAACAAAAGTAACCCCATTAAATGAATTCAAAATTCAAAAACATTCACAACACCCGATGAGAAGATATGAGGATCACCCACCATCATCATGAGTACCACTTCAGTTGTCTCCTGTCATCACCATCCTGAGTACCACTATTGATGTCACAATCCATTGCCTCATCATCGTCAACATCCTACCACCGCATCGGACACCGAAGACCATCTGATACCTCTGGTGCCGTTGAAAACATTTCACATGTCGTTGTTCTCCATCGATCCAGCAACATCCATAACACCAAATACAAAATGTGGAAATAACGTAGCAAAATACTTCAAAACACCACCATCGAGAACAAAACTATCAAAACATCATCGAAATACAAAAATCTGGCGTCGAATAGCTACGTTTGGAATGCTGGCGGTTGCCTAACCGCACCTCCCAAAACCCAGTTGTTACCGCAGCTCCAGCTCCGATCATGGGAGGAGAAGCTAAACATAAATACATAGGAGAGATTGAGCAGTCGAGAGTTCCAAATGAGAGTATTGACAACGAGGAGAAATTTGGAAAAAATCAAAAAAATGAGGAACTGACCTAGCAGCACCTTGATATACGTCGATCATCGAACTGCCTAACCCAAAAACTCCATGAACCACCGCTCCATATCCGACCTGGATAGGCATCGAGGAATAGGAGATCAGAGCCCGAAAATATCCACAATGTGAATTATTCATTTAATTCTAGATTATTTAATTTTTAACGATGTATCCCTATAGTAGGTATCATATATCGGTTTAGATAACATTAGAGGTTAACGTATTCTTTAAGACTAAGTAACATTACCATAATGGTTAAGATTTTAGAAAGAGTTATTGTTGTTTTAGATATAGTGAATGAGTTTAAGATAACATGAATAAGTATATCTTAGTTTTTACCCTCATAATATGATATTATATTAATATTTTACTAACATACTCACAATTATCTTTTTCGTTTTATTCAATTGTTGGATCGATAAGGCATCAAAGTAAAAAATAGATGTGAAGAAAACTATGATGGTTTTTTGAATGAAAAATTGAATGAAATGGGAGCTGTAATGAGAACACTTGTGGTTATTCTTAACCAACCATCAGAAAGCCATGATTGACCACTTGAACCATGGTGATTTGAATAAGGCATCGTATATTTGAGAAACAAATCCCCACGGAATTTCAGGTAATAATCATAAAGGTATGTATGTTAAAAAACATATGTGTCAAGGATGTGGAAGGAAACACATAGGAAATTTTTTCAAAGGGATAGGGAGCTTCCATAGATGTGGAAATGAAGGTCATAAAGCAAGAACCTAACATGGAAAAAGGAAGCATCCAGTTGACTCTAAGAAAGGAAAAGATGTTTTTTTTGAGGGATCAATTGAATGTTTTAAAATGGTGTGCATGTTCATTATAGAAACACATGACATACGATGATCTTTTGGTAATGGGATCACCAGGATTATAAAAATATATTTTTAATAATACCTAATTCCATTTCGATTAAGGATGAATAATATGACAATGACTAATGAAGGGTATGAATTATTTCGTAACATATGTTTTTACCTAATTGAATCTTAGGATATGCTTCACAATTTTTCTTGTAGGAAAGAAGTATTTCATAATAATTTTGAACTGAATCGTTAATGGTTCATGAAGAATATTGAATGAGTAAGAAGTCTATATATATGCGATTCAATTGTTATGGTAGATTTTAGGATTGTGAAATCCTTAAATGAATTAAGGCTTTTTTGATGATGGTAATTACATTAGAAGACTTTTTATAGTAACCATGATGTATGATATATGAATATTTTATTCATGAAATAATTGTCTTTTCTTTTTTGGATATAGTTATAAGGAACCATTTGGGTTTATATGATTCTTGAATTTGAGGAAATTATAGGATACTGCAATTTTGGGATGCAAAAAGAATGTTATTAGAAAACCATCATTGTTAAAACATGTTATGGTTATTTTTGATAAATTTATCTCTTTTTTGGAAAGCTATAAAATTATATAGTTTTTGAAAAAAGGACAACACACAGTCTGTGTGAAAACTCGTCGCGTCGGAAAAAGTTGCTGGAATCAAACCCACAACCAAAGTGAAAATGGTATTTATCGCCTACCAATGGACTACATGATGTCCTTGGTTTTTATAACTAATTATTTTTAGTTAGAATATTTTATGAATAAATAATAATTTTATTTTGGGTTATCCTTGGAAATTATTTACCAATCATGGATGTTATTTGATTAGGTTAATTATTTTTTAAAATGAGACTTTAAGAGTAACTGATGTTATTTGGAGATATATGTAAATATTTATCTTCGAAGTGAATGTGATTAGATCCATTTGAGATTTAGGTTTCAATCTTAGTTTGGATTATTTTGAAGAATTTTATGGGAAGTTGTTTATTGAATGGTATTTGTTGAACTTTGAGTTTTGTATGAAAATTTTTGGAGATTAAGAGTAGTTTTTCTTTTTGTAAAAGATTATACTTTTTGGGGATTATCTGATCTAGTGCTAACAATTTTGGTTTTGTAATGGACCACACCCTCATGGCCCATCCCTTTGACAAATACCAGATCCTAAGGGTGGCACCTTGGTGGTAGGATGTCATTTCGGTGTGCGACCAACTGACAAGACACAATCGGTGCAACCGATCAGTGCGTCACGGACTGGTGCGACTGATAGGTGGGTCGTCGATCAGTGTGTCACTGATAGGTGCGACCGATCAGTGTGTCGCCGATCAGTGTGACGGATTGGTGGATCTCTGATTGGTGCGATCGCTCAGTGAATCATCGACCGATGCGACCGATCGATGCATCACAGACCGGGGCAACGGTCGGTGCATCGCTGATCGGTGCACCGATCGTGTGTCACCAACCAGTGCGACCAATCAGTGCATCACCGATTGGTGTGTCCGATCGGGGGTTTGCTGACCGGTGCGACGGATCGGTGTGTTTCCGACCAGTGAGGCCAATCAGGGCATCGCCGGTTGGTGTGAACGATCAGTATGTCGTCGATCAGTGCGGCCGATCGGTGTCACACAGCCTTGTTGAGTATTTTCTTCTACATCCATTCCAATAACACCACTTTTAAGCCCTTTTACCTTTTGGGATGTGGTTCAAGGCCGCTTTTAGCCCCATAATCAATATTTGAATTCCTAAGAGTGGGGTGACCCACAAAGGACCCAGCGGTTTGTCTGCGTAACGTTTCCCCTCTGTTTATATAAAATCCTTCAATGTCCCATCTTTTACCACCTTTTTCGGATAAGAGTTATTAAATAAAAATTAATTCAGCTACGTGTAACCACCCAACCGCATGGTGAAACCATGATCCGACCTTATAGCCATTCAAAATTCCATATCCTGTGACAATAGAATCTCATCGTTATATCGCATGAGAATTTCTTCTTCTTCTACCTATTTTCCTCTCCTTTTTTTCAGGTGTGTTTGGAGTTCTCTTTCCCGAGGCATGTGGTGTGCCTGTGCCAAATCATATCTTCTCACCCTTGGAGTCCCCGACGTTCCTCCCCTGTAAGTCGTGCATCTCCCATTCTTGGAGCGTGGAAAAGAACATCAATACTTGATCAACCGGGAAGGGGTTTTCCTTCATCTATATTACTGTCTATCATGTGGGGTGGGTATGCTATTTTTTCAGTGGGATGGATGACACCAAACATTATTGAGATAACAAAATGACATTAAATAATGAAGGTGGTGTGTGATCGATGTTATGCTGCTTTTCCATACCCTTGATTATTTATGTTGTGAATTTTGCGGGCCTATGCCCACTGAAAATCATGGTCGTTGGTGGCCTTTCTATGTGAATTAATGAAACACCATCTTCTGTGATGAATGAATGGATCCAACATGATAATTTGGTTAATCACATAAACTCAGCCGATTAAATGAATGTCTATTGAACAAAAAAACTTGGGTGATCACCATGGTTAACCAAATAGAAATAAGAAAACATAGTAAATGATGTTCTTGAACCTGGAAGTTTCCCTACTATGTCATGGTAGTAGGTGTGTTGTACAGTTTGATGCTTATAGGGTGATGTGGGTGAGGATGGGATCCTCCATTGTGGAACGGTTGTTGGTTATTAATTTGAAGTGGTGTGGGGCTGTATCTCGAGGCTTGGTTTAGTTCCAGTACTTTGAGGGATCTCACTGATCCCTTTGTTATTGTGACTTCATAAGAGAACCGGGTGTGAATGCTTAAATTGTTGTGTGGAATTTTCTCTTTCTCTGGCTTGTGGTTATGCATGTTACTTGCATAAAAGTACATGATTTACTTAAATGGGATTACTTTAACTTGAAACCACGAATGGGTGAAATGTGGAATTGGATCTTGAAATGAGTTATGAATTGGTCGTGAGTGTTGTAACTTTATTTTATGAATGAATAGTAACAAGGTGTTTGTGCATAGTTTGGATTCAGAAACCCTAGGTTGGGATGATTTTTTGTTACCTATACATATATCTGTAGTTTTTAGGTTTTTTATTCGGGCCCACCCCATTTGAGAACATGGTGCTGGACACCCCCATTTCATCGGAGAGGGTTTTTTTCCAACACTCCTATGAGTGGCTGGTTATTATCTCATTTTCTTCTTCTATTCCCAAATATCTTTAGACTCTTCGGGTAGGCTGTGAAGTCCTATGTTCCATTATATCCCAAGATTCATTGGGTAAGGATGTTGTGGTGGTTAGCCAAGGAGTGTATGGGCAGGTTGTTTCCCAAGATTTATCGGGATGATGAACATGTCTCTTCGGGCGTGGTAGTAGTTGATCTGTCCCAGGTGTTTGCAGGAATGGTTACACGTGGTGGTTGTGGCCTAGGTGTTTGTGAGTGGGATGTATTATTGTGGACTAGGTTTGTTCTGGCGGGGTGTGGTAGTGGGACAGTAGTGAGAATGGCGGGATTAGACCGATGCATAGGATGTCATCAACAACCCATGGGAATGTGGCGCGGGGTACCCAAATGTAAATGTTATATTACTATAAATTACTTTAATTTCATTATTTGGGGAGTGTTAATTAGTGAGGCTTGGGTCGATAGTTTTCTTTGTTAGCTTCTTTGGTTGTCTCTTTTCACATATGGCATTAGAATTCCTCCCCAATTGTGCACGAGATTCATTATCTTTCCCTACTGAGTATAATTTTATGCTAACCCTATGTATATAAATATGCTTTTAGGTTTCCAGGAGGAGTTCATGGATTGTGCAGGGCCGTACTAGCTCGGACGGTGGGCAGTTGTAGTTTCTGTTTTTTTTCTTTTCGATGGTACTTTACCTTTTTAGTCCCATTGTACATGTGATATTTTGTTTTGTAACATGCATATAGGAATAGTTTTATTTGGATTTCTTTTTTCCCTAATTTTTGGTATTGTTGGGATTTACTATCATATCTCCCGATCCAATTAAAGAATATGGGTAATGACTTATATCTTGTGTGTGATACTATACCCTTGGTGCTAGTCGCCACTCCTGGAACTATTGAAGGCGAGTCTCGGGGGTCATTATCTCTCATTCAACTAGAAGAAGGAAGGGTATGGAAAACTGTTGTCTTTTCTCTCATCTTGTTGAAGGCAGGCCGTGACAGAATGGTTTCAAAGGTAGGTTGAGAGATAGGATGAAGTTTGGGGTTAGGCACAGTGAGGATTGCATG
This sequence comes from Viscum album, assembly GCA_963277665.1. Lineage (NCBI taxonomy): Eukaryota > Viridiplantae > Streptophyta > Magnoliopsida > Santalales > Viscaceae > Viscum > Viscum album. The sequence goes on along the minus strand of OY728148.1, from coordinate 384,440,895 downwards.
GAATGGTAGGGAAACATAGTTGGGTGATCTTGGTGCGTGAAATAGGCCAGGGAAGACCGACTAGGACATGGGATTTTATGGCCCCCTATAATCTGATTCAAGGACACTAGGCCTAACGAACGACAATGTGAGGCTACATTGATTGCAGAGTAGAGACCCTAGGGAAGGTACATGCATCCTGATGACATTTGTTTATATGATTAATTGGTATTTTTGGTAATTAAAATGAATAATAAGTCTATGAAAATGTAAGAAAAATATTCAACACTACTCGGGCTTAAGAATTCTTTGTTTACCTTGAAGCTATGGAATCCGGGAGACGACCAAGAGTAGTGCGGGTGATCGTGGCACATGAGGTTGACCTGGATGATTGAAAGTGGGCAGACAGAGAGGAGGAGGATGATCAGTGGAAGAAGATGCTTTGATCTTTTCAGCGGCAGACCCGTGGGAAGTACGAGGGTAGCATCTCAGACATTAAGATAGAGAGATGGCTAGAGGAGATGGTGATAGCTTTTAGCATGATCCGGGCTCTGATTAAGTACATCATTATTTTGGATATAATCCAGATGTGGGGAGAAATACGTCAATGGTGGACACTTTATCATGGGGAGAAGAGGGGGGCTGAGGTGACATTGGATGACATCGAGAGAGAGTTCCAGGAAGAATTCAACTCTTCCACGATGAAGGATATGAAGAGGAATGAGGTAATATCCCTCCAGTAGGGGAGCATGTATGTGAGAGAGTTGGGGATAAAGTTAAAAGATCTTTTCTTCTTTTCTCTGGACCTTTTTCTAAATGAGGAGTCACGGGTGAGACGTTTAGAGGAGGCACTTTGACCATCTCCTCAGTATGTTATTACTCCCTTCACCCTACCGACATACATGGAGGTCCAGAAGAAGGCTGAAGTGATGGAGAGGATGCACATGTTTGGAGGCGTATCATGAGAGGGAATCTAGTTGTGTTCCTCAAAAGGGAAATTCGTCAGCACCAGGCCTCCAGCATTAGGGGCCTCTAGGTTTCGACCAGCAGGAAGCATGCCTCAGCAGTTCCAGTTCTGATCTCCCAGTACTTTTCCCTTCCTTTCAGGCCCGAGGCCGAGATGATTTATTTTTGGAAGACATGGGATCCTTTTGAACTAGTTCCGAGACCGAGTGCAGTATAGTGGTGGTGGTCAGAATCAACACCCACCTTAGAAGCAGAAGTTTTTCAGCCATACACTGTCCACAACAGCAGTAGTGTCAACGAGCTACCGCTCATCTAAGGGAAGGTGCCACAGGAGGAGGCCGACCCCAGGGTTCCTCTTAGGGACCATGACCAGAGCATGGTCGGGGAGGCGGCCGACAGCCGAGAGGCAGAGGAACTGGTCGGGGTAGTTTCACGTCGTAGAGGCAGCAGTTCCAATAGGGCCAGAAGTCATTCGAGGAATGATCATCTTGTTTAGTACCCTTTCCTATGCGTTGTTCAATACAAGAGATTCACACTCCTTTATTGCACCCAGTCTGTCCCATGCTCTGGGTCTTGATAGTTACGTCCTCATAAGTGTAATTATGTTACCCGTGACCTTGAGCTTGCAGCGGTCATTTTTGCACTAAATTTTTGGTAGAATTACCTCCTCGGGGAGCACTTAGTGGTCATCATGGATCACAAATTCTTGAAGTATATCATGTACCAGTGTGACCTGACCTTATAGCAGAAAAGGTGGATGGAGTTCCTTGAGGACTACAACATCATGATTTCATAAACCTCAGGAAAATGGAATGTGGTAGCCGATTCCTTGAGCAGGATGTCGCAGAAGGATGTGATTCAAGAGTCGGGATATTCTTGGAAGGCGATGGAGGAGTTAGCTGACATGTATCTGGATGTGATGATGGATAGTGGTATAGGATTCCTGTATCAGATGACAGTGTAGTATTATCTACTATGGCACGAGGAGGAGTCTCATTCGGGAGACATAGAGAGTGATGTGATGTTTGATCAGGTTAACCAAGATGATGCTCTGGAAGGGTGGACAGAGGTTGTTCAGAATCAGATGCTTTTCCAAGTAATGTAGTTTGTTCCAGAGGTGATGAATGAGAGGTTTCATGGTAATATTCACAAATCACCCCTACTAGTGCACCCAGGAGTTTCCAAAATGTATCAGGGCTTGAGGGTCAGTTCTGGTGGCCTGGGGTAAAGCAGGTGGTGGCATAGTTCATGGCCAGGTGCCTAGTGTGTCAGTAGGTTAAGGGTGAACACCATGTTCCAGGTAAAATTTTTCAGCTTTTAGACATCCCCGAGTCGAAGTGGGATGAAATCTTGATGGATTTCTTCATAGGTATGCCCAAGGTTCTAGGAGGTTGTGACTCTATCTGGATAGTGGTGGACCAGTTGATGGAATCGGCTCAATTTTTTGCGATCAAGGAGTTGGGTGTTGTGTATGATTTAGCACGATGATTCGTGGATGAGGTGTTGTGGTTGCATAGGGATCTGAGTTCCATAGTCTAGGATAGGGATTAAAGGTTTACCTCACGATTCTAGAGAGGATTGTAGCATGATTTTGGCACCGAGCAACGTCTTAGCACTGCTTTCCACCCCCAGACAGATGGAAAAACAGAGCACACCATCCAGAAAATGGATGAAATGCTACAAGCATGTATTCTGGATTTTGGGGGATCGTGGGTGAGACAATTCCATCTGATAGAGTTTGCCTTCAATAATAGATACCACACTACCATAGGCATGGCTCCATTCAAAGACTTTAATGGAAGGACATTTCGCTCACCAATGTGTTGGACTGAGGTTGGGGAAACAAGTGTTCTTGGCTCGGAAGTGGTGCAGAACATGACGGAGAAGATTCAACTTATACGGGAGAGGATGAAGGTGGATCAGGTCTGGAAGAAGTCATATGCCGATAATAGGGGGAGATACTTGTTGTTCGGGGTCAGGGACCACTTATTCTGGATGGTCTCCCCTCAGCGTGGGCAACAGAGGATCGATAGGGGGAGTAAGCTCTCTCCGAGGTTCATCAGACCATTAAAAGTGCTAAGGTGGGTGGGAGAAGTGTATTATCATCTATCACAACCACCACTGCTATTGAGAATAAATGTGGTATTACATGTGTCTCATCTCCGACTGTATCTACACGACGATTCACACGTCCTCGACTGGGGAAATCTGGATGTCGAGGCTGACATGACTTTTGTGGAAATACAGGTAAGGATCGAGGATCATGAGGAAAAGGTGCTCTATGGACATACCATTCCTTTAGTTCATGTGTTGTGGAGACATGGTGGGCTGAATGTGAGTACATGGGAACTGGAGGCACAGATGCACACCCAATACCCAGAGCAGTTTTGAGTTTTATTCGGTTATACTTGATTGTGATGGAACACTATACCTTGTTAACTATGGAATGTATGGTTTTACTTAATCTATAGATGCATGTGAAAAGTGCGGACTACAGGGAGGGGATGACCCAATCCCCAATCAAGATGCATTAATGTGGATGCGATTAAACCTTTGTGGGGGAGTCAGTGTCGACCGATCAGTGCCTTGCCAACCGGTGCGACTAATAGGTGTGTCGCTGATCAGTCCAACCGCTCGGTGTGTCACCGATTGGTGTGACCGATCAGTGTCACACAGCCTTGTCAAGTTTTTCTTCTACATCCTTTATTGTAACACCAGTTTTAATCCTTTTTTACCTTTTGGGAAGTGGATCAAGGTAATTTTTAGCCCCATAATCAATATTTGAATTCATAAGAGTGGGGAGACCATCAACAAACCCAGCTGTGTGTCTGCATATCATTTCCCCTATGTTTATATAAAAGAATTCAAAGCCATAGTTGTTACCAACTTTTTCCAATAAGAGTTATTAAATAAGAATTAATTTAGTCATGTGTTACCACCCAACCGCGTGGTCAAACCACGATATGACCTTATAGCCGTTCAGAATTCCATATCCCATGACAACTGGATCTCATCCATATATCGCACGGTAATTTTTTCTTATTCCTCCTCTTTTCCTCTCATTTATTCCTGGGGTGTTTAAAGTTCCCTTTCCCAAGGCAAGTGGTGCGATTGTGCCAAACTTATCTGCTCACCCTTGATGTCCCCGTCGTTCCTCCCTTGCAAGTCGTGCATCCCCCGTTCCTAGAATGTGTAGTAGAACCCTGATCCTTGATCAACCAGGTAGGGTTTTTCCTTTTCCTCTCTTACTATATATCATGTGGAGTGGGTACTCTATTGTTTCTATTGTTTTGATGACACCAAAATTTAACGAGATATCAAATATACTTTAAATAATGATGGTGGGGTGTGATCGATGTTTTGATGCATTTCCTTACCCAATATTATTTTTGTTGTGAATTGTTCTATCTTATGCCCACTGAAAATCATGGTCGTTGGTGACCTTTCCTTGTGAATTAATGAACCATTGTATTATGTGATGATTAAATTGTTCTAACATTAGAATATTGTTATTCGCATAAACTCGTTCGATTAAATGAATTTCCAGTTAACAATGAACCTTGTGTGATCACCCCGGTTAACCAAACAGAAAGAAGAAATCTTAGTGAATGATGTGCTTAAACCTGGAGGATTCCCTACTTTGTTATGGTAGTAGATGTGTTGTACTATTTGATTCTTATGGGTTGATGTGGGTAAAGATGGGATCCTTCGTTGTGGCCCAATTGTTGGTTGTGGATTTGAAGCAGTGTGGGGCTGTATCTGGAGACTTTGTTTTGTTCCAGTACTTTGAGAAATCCCACTAATCCCTTTTTTGTTGTGACTTTACAAAAGAATCAGGTCTGACTGCTAAAATTGATGTTTGGCTGTTTCTCATTCTCTGGCTTGTGTTTATGCCGATTAGTTTCCCAGTAGTAAAGAATTTACATAAATGGGATTACTTGAACATGAAACCAATAATTTTTTAAATGGGGAATTAGTTCTATAAATGAGTTATGACTTGTCCGTGAGTACTACACCTTTATTTTAGTAATGAATAGTAATATGGTGATTTTTCATAGGTTGGCTTCAGAAACCCTAGATTGGGATGTGTGTTCGTTACTTATACTTATATATTTAGTTTTTATGTTTCTTATTCGCACACCACCCATGTTGAGCACTTGGCGCCAGACACCATCAATTCATGGGAAAGGGTGTTTTTTCCAACACTCCTATGAGTGGCTGGTTATTAGCTCTATTTCTTCTCCATTTCCTGAATATCCCAAGACTCTTCAGAGAGAATGTGATGGCCTCAGGTCCATTATATCCCAAGATTCTTCGGGTAAGGAATTTGTAGTGATTGGCTCAGGTGTGTGCGGGCAGGTTGTTTCCAAAGAGTCTTCGGGATGAGGCCCATGTGTCCTCGGGCGTGTCAGTTGTTGTTCTGGCCCAGGTGTTTGTGTTTGTGGTTACGCGTGGTGGTTATGGACAAGGTGTTTGTGGGCGGGATGTGTAGTTGCAGCCCACGTGTGTGTGGGCGAGGTGTGGTAGTGGGACTGCAGTTAGAATGGAAGGATTGGTTCGATGTGTAGGTTGTCTTCAATATCCACTGGGAAAGTGGCACGGGGTACCCAAATGTTGAAGTGCTATTACAATACATTACTTGATTTGCATTATTTGTGGAGTGTCCCTTGGTGAGGCTTGGGTGGATAGATTTCATTGTTATATTATTTGGTTGTCTCTTTTATCACAGGGATTTGAATTCTTCCCCACTTGTGAACGATATTCTTTGGATTTCCCTACTATGTATACTTGTTTTCTCACCCTACGTATATAAAACTACTTTAAGGTTTTCAGGATGACTTCAGGGATTGTGTGTGTCCGTACTAGCTCATATTGTTGGACAATTGCAGTTGTTTATTTTTTTCTTTTCTTTGGTACTTTACCTTTGAAGTCTCCTTGTACTTGTGGTATTTACTTTTGTAAATGGCATATGGGAACAATTTTCTTTGGGTTTCCTTTTTCCCCTAGTTTTGGTGTTGTTGGGATTCACTATCTAATCTCCCGATCCTATTAAAGAAAAATGGTATTGCCTTCCATCTTTTGTGTGATTCTATACCCTTGGTTCTTGTCTCCACTCTGGGACCTAGTGTAGGCGGGTCTCGAATGTCATTATCTCTCCTTCAACTAGAAGAAGGAAGGGTCTGGAAAACTGTTGTCTCTTCTCTCATCTTGGTGAAGGTGGGTGGTGTCAGGTTTTGTTTAAGGTATAAAGAAATGGGAAATATATATTTCATCTTTTGTGGAATATGTGATTCTCTCGAAGTTGATTATAGTGCTCTTAATGTGAAAAAAAATCATCATGAATACTCATTGTATGGAGAAAATATTAATTTGGGTTAGAAATCTTGTAAAAGATGAATGTCTACATGAAAAGTAAGTATATTTAATTATGTTTTTAGTTAAGCTCATAAATAAATTCTTCAATGAAATGTAACAAAAAATAAAAACCTTGTCTGTTAAAGTTTCCTACTGGGGAATCAAAGACTGTTTAACCCATAACATGTTTGTGATTTTCTAGTGGTTATTTTTTTTTCTAAACATGTTTTCTATCACTCTCCATAAGAAATTGATGGTGTTTTTCTCCTCTATATCAATGTTTTTATAGAATCCTAGTATTTTTTGTCTTGGGTAACCTTTTTACTTCTCTTCCTCTATTTTAAAGTGATGCATTTATTGACTATTTTTTCTATGTGGGGCTTTCAATGAAGTTCCAGAGCCCAATTTTAAAATTTTGAGGCCGTAATTTTTAAATGGGGGTAAAGATGTAACATCCTCAACAAATGAAGAATATCACCTTTTCATATTTATTAATATTTGTGAATTAAATATTAATTTTACTTTGAAGGGGTTTCTATGTTCGATAGCATACCCTATACGCAACAATGGTTTTCCTTGAAATCTTACGTTGCACGCTAATAATATAATATTATTATTTTAAATGGTAGTTAACCAATATTCATTGTTTTGGAGGTAATGTAAAAAACTAACTACAATATTATTATACATGTTTATTAAATGTATTTACATTTATCCTATATAAATTAAAGGCTTAAAATGTGAATGAATCTAATTTTAAGAATAATTTACATTAAAAGGACGATTTACCGCCTTTTAATGGAGAACCCTCTTTAAATATAATTTTGGTGTCTTTAATAGATTCAATTTCACAAAAGAAAATCCTTATTTATAATGGGGACATAAAAATTTACTTTGGGAAAATTTTGGAATTATTCTGATAAAGTTTATTTCTAAATGAATAGTAAAAAATATTGTATTTTAATTCAAAACTGTGTTTTTATCTAATTTATTTATATAATTATATTATATTTTTAATCAGTTTTAAAGTATAATTAGAATATATTTTTAACATTTAATCCATTTTTTGTAATTGGAATTAATTTTATTTTGAAATTTGACATAAACAAGTATCAATCGTTTGATAGTTATTGTTTCATAAAAACACGCTATTTGTTTTGATAACTGGAATTATTTTTAAATTTAATTAATAAAAATTATATTTTAAGAATTTAATAAAATAGACATCATTTTTTAAATTTATATTATCAAATATATCTAAGACTGAATTTTTGGTATTTTTCCGAAAAACTTCAATTTTTGATGAATAGTGAAACCACTTAGTCGTAGTTAAAAAAACTAATTTTTTCATTTAAATGAAATTTTACCACTTCTGTTATTTGAATTTCAAAAATCATACATACATGGTTGTTATAAAATAGTAAAATTTTGTTCAATATAATGAAATTATTTTTTGGTGAATAGTAACTTTTGACTTTTATTTACCGCGGTTAAAGGTAAATAAGGTTATTCAAGGTAAAAAGAGTATTATAATAACTAAAAATTACATTAACACTTATATAACCTTATTGTATGAGTCATGTCCAACCAAGGGAATCCTTGGGTCCATTTGGGGACCCCATGGAGTCACTTGAAAGTGATATTGACACTTTATATTAATTAATTTAAAGTAAAGACAAAAATGACATAAACAAATATCTCATTGTAAATTAATTTTTACATTGTGATATATAAGTAAGTTTATATAAAATATGTATTAATTTGAAATATAAAATTATTTCCTACATAATAGTAATTTTTTTATAATATTTAGACATCACATTAATTAAATTAATTATGACACAATAATGATGTAATATTTACATCATCAATAAAATATTTAAATAAATAAGATTATAAATATTAAAATAACATCCAAAACCATTCCAAGTCTTATTGGATGAATTTTTTTCAACCACGGGTCATCTTATCTTCAACTTTAATGATTTTTGTTCCTTTAGAACCCGAATATAATTATAAAATAAAATAATATTATCATACTTTCCTAAAGAGCCCATCCTCTCCCTATTTAAAGAAGACCACGTCTAAACAACTTTATAACACCTCCAAAGCCTTTTGGATAGACCAACCTCTTCCCAATTAAGCTACCAACATCCCTATCCTCCTCCTATAAGCCTTACCATAGGTAGAAGGAACATCAAGAAGTCCTTTGGTTCATACCAAAGGGAGTTACCAAAATTAAAGGTAACAATTTCTCTTAGATTGTTTTCTTTTATTTTACTTCTCGAACACCTAAACTCTTTTTATTAATTTATTTTGTGACAAAACTAGTATCATAAATCTAATTGTATGTTGTTATGAGAATTATTCTAAATACACTTACACACACCATCATCTAATAGGTGAAGAAGATAATGTTTCTGTTGATGGAAAACTAACGCCTCACGAAATGATGATTGTTCAACTATCTCCAACCAACTCTCATAACATCAATTACGATGGAAATATATATATATGATATATATTATTCTTATTTTTTATTTATGATTCTGTATTTTTACATTTATAGAAATACATTACGGTTTCCATAGTGGGTGAATACGGTAATCTCATTAGAGGAAGTGTGGACTACCACCCCCTCAAAGTGATATGACTCATTAAAGAATTATGTGGGGCGTATAAAGCATAAATTTATTTATAATTCATATTATATTATACTTTATTTATAGTATAGCTATGTATCATTATGTTTTTATTACATTTAAATAAGAAATAGAAATGGAAGTTGCATTCATACGTACGTACGACTTACCGTCTCCATGAACTGTGCATTTAATTTCTTACCTCTAAATGTTATGTAATATTATAAATATATATATATATATATATACATGATATAAATGATATATATGATATCTAAATAATGAATTTTATTCTAGATATAATGGACTACTGACTACATGGACAACTTTTAAATATAAGGTGTTCATTTTTTACCCAAGTACAAAATATGAACAAAATGAATGTTATTAACATAAATGATTACATAATGTTTATAAAATAGTAATAAATAATATAAATGAATACTAAAAATTAAAAATGGTTCTTAAGAAAGTATAAATTTACATTATTTTATTATTGCGGATATTAAAGAACAAAAGGGTCAAGTTGGAAAACGAGGTAAGGGATATTCTTATCTCACTTTTAATTCCGTGAGGTTTCCATTGTTCACCAATTATTAAATACATGTGGTGTATTTTGAACTTCCATTTGATATATATTATCATGATTCTAATTATATTCATGGTATTCTATGATTCATTTTGTGTTTATTAACTTTCGGTCATACGACTCAGTTGATTACAACGTGGTAAAGGGTTTCATTTCAGTTTTTATTCCCGTGAGATTCATGATATATTTTCCACTATTTCCTTTTGTGTGTTATATTTACATCCCATGATTGTAAAATTTTTTAATATACTTTTATTTTTTAGTATTTACATCTTCTTGTATGATCTTTCTTTCATTTGGCATATGTTTTGTATGTTACCAAATCGTTAAAGGAACCTTTGAACCTCCTCTATTTAAAAGACAACTTTTGTTATATATTTTAACCTACATCTTAATATGTTGGGGTATGTTTTTCTATATCCTAATTTTATGTAAACATTATGTACATGTGATTAGATACCCTTTTTATCTCATCAACTCACTTTATGAATTTTAAACTGACGCCGTTAGGCTGTCAAATTTTTACGAGGGTACTTGGTAACCCAATTTCGATTCTCTGGGTTCAACTTGTACTTCTTGAATATGTCATCCTATGAATATATGTGAATGGACCTTGATTTATTTACACATAATATAGACTTATATTGGGTGTATTTATATTTTTCACACATAATTATGTGATTGAATTATCCTTATTTTAAAGATACCATCTTTATAAGGTATTTCATCTAAATTTACATTTCCCCTGAGACTTCATTGTTGTTATGCACCAATTAACTCTTATATGGTGTATATACTGTCCTGGGACATATTATATCATGAATAACTTTATTTTCATGATATTATGAAGTTCTGATTAAATTTTATTCCTCAATTATTTGTATTCAAGCATATCCCTTTTTGTTAAAAAAAACTCTTTAACTGAAATATCATTTAAAAAATATTATTGATTTATTCATGTAAATATTCCTCATTAATGTACCTTTTTTCAAAATGGGTATTAGGATTTAATTATATGAAATTAATTATTCCAAATTATAATTCATTTAAAAGATTCAAAGTGGTATGGTACACTATTATTAAAAATCTCTTTTAAAATGGTTTTGAAAATGATTTGATAAAACACTGTTTATTTCAACATTTTGATTTGATATAATGGAATTTGGAAATGTCATGTTTCCTTTATACATGAGTTATATTTTAGGATTATGTTATGTTTATTAGGAATTCTGTATGTATACAGGTGGTTATGTGATAAACCTAGGTCGGGTGAGCCTGAGATAGTTGTTCAATGCATTGGGTAACATGACAGATGTAAACGCAATGTTTCTCCAAAGAGATTTAGGTAATATACTGTGATGGGTATTCCAAGTGTAACACCTTTTGTAATTGTGATAGTTGAAATGTATGATTGATATGGATGCCATAAGTGACCATTATGATTTATGATTTGTTTTTTTATTCAAAAATCATATGATTTCTTAAGGTATGTTATGATTGAAATGTATGGTTTCACTAATTTGTATTTATTGATGGGATAATGTATTATTTCCTTATTTATTAACCCTTAATGAGAATTTTATGCTCATCCCAAGTTTTTCAAATTTTTTCTACATGAAATAGAGATTAATAGGGTCATGGATGGGATCAAGGATAAGTCATGATATCTAAAACATGGAACTAGACATGTTTTTTATGTGTTATTATTTTATGAAAAAAATGGATACTAAGTAGTAGTGTATACATTTACCATTCACGTTGTAATTTATTTGTTATGCCTAATTCTCTAAAACTATAAACCCGAAAAGATACTGAATGTGAATTATTCATTTATGTCTAGATTATGTAATGATGAAGGCTAGGTCCTTATAATATCAATACAATAATAATATTCATAAAAATAGTTCTGTTGGTAATGTGGAAGTGAGTAATGTTTGTTAAGGATATATTATAAAACATTAAAAATATAATATAGGTTTTTTAGGACTCATTATAGATTTATAAAATAAATAAAACAATTTGGAAAATATAATTTTTAAATGGTAATCATAATCTTGGACTCAGATACACTTCATTGTTTTTCTAAAAGAACTTATTTTATATTTTATGATGTCATAACACATACTGTGATAATATATTATATATTAATGTTATCCAAATAATTATTTTCTGATAATTATGAAAAAATTATCTATTTGATTATAATGTTGTAATAATTTTAAAAAAATTACTTTCTCAAAATATTTGTCTATATAAGAAAATTTAAAATTTTAGACAAAAATAATCATTTACTAAAAATATAGGTTTTCATAGTAAACTATTTAGGACCCTAATAAAAATAACTTTTAAAATAATAATATTATATTATAATTTTTAATTAATAAAAAATATTTAAAAATAATACTTAATTTAAATATCATTTATTTCAAGAATTATTTAATTATTTTCAAAACATTTCCATAGTAGAACTATATATTTCCCATAAATATAAATGGTGTTAATTATTATTCAAGATTAATTGCTTTTAAACATTTTTATTGTAGCATAATATTGTGATTGAAAGATAAAAATATTGATAATATTTTATTATAAATAAAAATTCAAAAAATTGATACTGTTAGTGTCTAGATTCATATAACATTTTAATAGAAGATAATTACATAATGGTATGGTGTGAAATGATTATATTTTTGTATGGATTTTTGTTGAAAACTATATATTCTAGAATCCTTAAGAGATTCAAATTCTCACACAAATAGTTTCACTTGTGATTTAGTTGTTCAATCTCTTCTTGGTCTTCATAAATGGAAAATCCTTGTGAAGTTTTGTCCCCAAAAAAATATAAAAAATATGATTTATACTATATGATCCAACTGGTTGAGGCCATCACATATTTTTTATATTTTAACATGATTTATCATAACCCACTATATATAATTATATATTAATTTATTAATAATATGATCATTGTATATAATCTAGAGCATCAATGCATATTATGTATAACAATATTTTAATTACGAAAAGTTTTAACTTTTAACATCCCAAAATCATCAGTAGTTCATATGTTTTATATATCTTCATTTCAAAATAAATAATTTACTCACTAAAAGAGGGTATTTCTATAATAGATTTTTATTTACATACATTATTCCCACCCTCATATATGTTTTCATCAATATTTCATTATTACAAAAGAAATCGATTAGGGTAATTCTCATTCACCACCTCTTCTAGTTCCCATGTCTAATCCTGAAACATATGGATCCATCATAGAAAATTGACTAGGTGAGTTTTCATGATTCATAAAATATTGTATCCAAATATAATATCTCAAATGGATGATCTACATTTGAAATATCATTAAAAAATATGACCAAACATGGATTCAATAAATTTTATGAGTCGGTTATGTACTTTTTCGAGATGGATATATAGAAAATGACAAGTACATGACATAGGATTGGTGGGAATTATAGTCCTTGGGACACTGATCTGATGAAATCAAAGATATATAAGGGGATGGTGTAGAGTGGATCAATATTTCCTTTGACGCCAAACCTCATGACTCTCTTCTTTAGAAACATATAATGGAACACTTCATATAAAACCTAAAACTTTAGTTATCCTCAATGATGGCCCATATATATTTTCATTTTAATTTTTGTGGATTAAATATGTCATTGAAGGTTTTAAAATTTCTCTTCCATTCTAGGTATTAGATAATGTCTCATTTTTTTTCTCCCATTCATTTTATTGTAACATTGTAAATTTGGTTATTTGTATTACTACAAGGTCTCAAAATGTTTTAATTTGAATGATTTAATTCAATCTACTATTAAATCAGAACCCCTTTAGGGGATATAGATGATCCCAATATCGTTGATTATACATCAACTGATATCATAGTGTATATTCATGAGTTTGACCTTGTTATTTTCTATTAACTACATGCCTAAGGGATATAATAATTTCTGGAGCTTTGTTTTGTTTCAAAAACATGTGAAATGATTATTGAAAATATATTGGTTATCTTCTGTCACGACCCATCCAACCAAAGATGCCCCTCCTAAACTGGAAATAGTGAAAGGGAGATAATGACCCCAAAGTTCCACCTCCAATAGGCCCCGGGGTGGCGACTAGCACCAAGGGTATGTTTTTTTGCAAATATGGTAGGTATTACCCATTTTATTATTTAAGATTGGGAAATAGGACAAGTCAACCACCAAAAAGGAAAAGAAAAAGTGTATAGAAATAAACCAAAACCAATCCCACGTGCATGTTTAAATAGTTCTGAAACAAGGTACAAGTTCAAGAATTCTAAAAAGTACAATACCAAAGGAAACAAGTACAGGAAACTGCAGAAACTCCAACTGTCTTGACTAGTAGGGTCCGACATGGCCCTGGAAGTCCTCCTGGAAACCTGAAAGTAAACGTAGGGTGAGCATATAAGTATACTCAGTAGGGAAACCTAAAGCTCTCGTGCACAAGTGGGATGACATCCTAATGTCCCATGAGAACCAGAGAAGAAACCTTGCATGTAATTCTATCCACCCACCCTCACCATCCACACTCACCAAAACACAATCACAACAGGTTGTAGTATATAATATCAAGATTATTGGGCACCCCGAACCATTTTCCCACTATTTAGCTGCTCTTCCTAATGGCGAACGTCCTGACGCTACCACACACATCCTGCCCGTACACACCTGGGCCTCACAACCACGTATCCCGCCCACACACACCTGGGCCTCACAACCATGTATCCAACCCGCACACACCTTGGCCTCACAACCACGTATCCCGCCCACACACAGCTGGGCCTCATCCCGAAGGTTCTTGGGAGATAGTAAAACCTTCTCGAAGAGTCTTGGGCTAAACCACCCCATTCGAAACATACTCGAAGAGTCTTGGGTGTAAGGTTGCCTCAAGCCATCACCGACAAGGGAAGAAGGAGCAGGAAAGATCTAGTAATTGAGGGGAAAACACCATCTCCCATGAAATGAGAGTGTTCGGCACTAAGTGCTCAACATGGGTGGGGTGCGATAAATCAAAAAGATATATATATATATATATATATATATATACCAAACACTCAGCCCAACCTATGTCTTCTATAAGAAAACTGAGCACGTGCCTTCACACTGATACTACGAAGCATGCATACAATAAACAACCCCAACCCCATTTAGGATTTCATGTTTCAACAGAATGAGTTATTAGTTCCTTAACTACTGGGCAACTATCAACAACTAACCACAACTATCATTCGTAAAACATATCCCTGCCATCCACAAATCAAGTTAGTAAAAACATAAGCAGCACAACAAGTCCCTTCTTAACAACCATCCAACCCATTGAATAAAATTCACGTTCCATTACCATTCCCCACCATTTATTAACTCTTCCACTCTTAATTTATGAATCACAACCCATAGTTCATTCATATTCAAACCCATCCCTGCAGCCACGATGCCAACCACCATAACCACAACCACACCAAAAACTGCACATCGTCATCCCTTGATACCATTTATTGCTTCCCCACTGCCCACATGATCCACAATAACCCACAAAACACCCCCATCACATAAATTAACCCCATCAACACCCACATGTTTATTATTTCAGTTTAGTTCAACTGAGGTGATCACAAAAGGGTTCCAAATCTTCATTTAAGCAGCCACCTTTACGTGATTAACCAATTCTTACATTCCACAAAGTTTCAATCTATAAACGGTCTAGAATAATAGGGAAGAATTTAATTGCGCAAGAAAAGGCCCCCAACGACCGTGATTTTCAGTAGGTATAAGCCTATTTAGTTCACAACATAATATCAGAGGATATAAAGATAAACATAAAAACTTCCCCATCCGCGTTCATTAACCAGTTATTATCTTTGTGTAAACTGGTTCAAAAGTATTTCACGTAAACAAGTGAACACCCACCCCGCATGATTCAAAAATTAGAGTGATCAAAGTATGATCCCTACCTCAGCAGGTTCTGATAACAACGCTCCTCCCCGGACCAACCATAGAAGATGTCCATCAGCGTCTGTCACCTCTTTTGAGTCCCATAAAAACCTCCTCAGGTAGAAGTCGAAATAAAAGGCCAATGTAAAGACAAAAGATCCAAGCTCAAGAGTTCCTCCTTGTCGTTATGATTTCGTGGTCGCTGGCAGATCGTAAATCAGATCTCGGACGAAGAAGTTATGGAAGAAAAGAAGCCTTCGAGTCTCTTGGGAGAGCTCTGCTCAGAGGAAAGGGGATGAGAGGGGTGAGTTAAAAAGGTGGATGGGACCCCTCCTTTTATAGGCGATAAAATCAAAAGTACGCGGTGTGTACTTTATGGTAAATGATTTGTACTCGGACGTTTCACACGGTCACCATGTAGTTTCCAACATGGCCTTCAATGCGGAACGCGGCCGCTGACTTGTCAACACACGGCTTGAAGGTAACACATACACGGAGAGGGACTACACGACGTGTAGTATTAAATACACGGTGTGTACCCATTTATCTCACACTGCAAGGACACGGCTCCAACACGACACACAGATGTTGACTGGCCAACACATGGTAACGCGTACACAGGGAGAGACTACACGATGTGTTGTATTGGATACATGACGTGTACCCATTTATTTCACATGGATAGGACACGACCTTCAACACAGGGTATACCAGGAAAGGGGGTATATTGTGTGTAATCAAATTACACAGCGTGTAGTTACAAAATTATGGAAAGTGTGGGAATGTCCATTTTACCCTCCAGAACACTTCGTGGCCTTCTTTTTGACAAGGGAATTGGCCGGAGAGGTCCGGGACATTACCTCAGATACCTCTTAAAACATTCTCGTCCCTAAGAATTCAAAAACCAACATAGTGTAACACAAAAAGATACCTCTTAGGGTTCACATTATAACAGGAACCCAACCGACAACCCTAATCATAGGCGTTAGGAATTCCCTCTCCTATGTCGAGATATTATCCACTTTAGGCGGCACTGAATCGCCTGCACGGGTTTAATCGCATCCACATTAATGTGTCTCGATTAAGGATTGGGCCTTAACACTTCCATATATTAGGATTTTCAAGGTAGTCTGATCCCCCAACACCGCAAAACCCACACACTGCCCGAACACGTGGTTTGGGGAAAATTCCTTTTCCCTATGTCGAGATATTATCCGATTTAGGTGGAACTGACTCCCCCATACGGGTTTAATCGCATCCGCATTAATGTGTCTCGATTAAGGACCTGGTTTATCCCTTTTCCCCACACATCCAGACATGATACACACTTCCATAGAAAGAGGAAACAAAAAAAGGGTCTCATAACCGACAAGAAAAGCATTCCATATATCAAAGGTACAATGTACAAATACAAGCTCAGAAGAAAAATGTAGAACTCAAGTCAAAACAACTCCGGGTACTGAGTGCGCATCTGGATATCTCACCCCCATGTTCTCTCCTCGAGGCCGCCATGCCCCCACATCACATGAACCAAAGGAATGGTTTGTCCACAGAGCACCTTCTCTTTATGATCATTGATTCTGACCGGTCGTTCCCCGAAGGCCGCGTCATCTCCCATATATAAATCTCCCCAGTCGATAACTTGAGAGTCATCGTGTAAGTATCGACGAAGCTGTGAGATGTGGAAGACGCCATGAACCTTCTCCAACTGAGGTGGCAGGGCTAGCTGATATGCCACCACGCCGACTCGCCTCAGCACCTCGAAAGGTCCGATGAACCTAGTGGAGAGCTTACTCCCCTTCCCGAACCTCCGCTGCCCCCATCGAGGGGAAACCTTCAAGAACACATGATCTCCCACCTCTAACTCCAAGGGCCTCCTCCGATGATCAGCATAAGACTTTTGTAGGTCCTGAGCCTCTTTCATCCTCTCACGTACAAGATGAACTTTCTCTGTGGTGCCCTGCACTACCTCTGGCCCAAGAGTACCTGTATCACCATCCTCTTCCCATCAAATGTGTGAACGACATGGTATTCCATACAAAGCCTCAAACGGTGACATGCCAATTGTAGAGTGGATGCTATTATTGTAGGAAAACTCTACTAAAGTAAAGTGTCGAACCCATGATCCTCTGAAATTAATAACACATGCTCGTAGCATGTCCTCCAGCGTCTGGATAGTCCGCTCTATCTTCCCATCAGTCTGGGGGTGGGAAACAGTGCTAAGGCGTAGCTATGTGACAAAAGCATGTTGTAACCCCTTCCATACTCGAGAGGTAAACCGAGTATCCCGATCTGAGACGATAGTCTTTGGGACTCCATGAAACCACACAACCTCGTCTATGTACCTCTGTGCTAAGGTACTCACCGGGCCTGACTCTTTAATTGCTAAGAAGTGAGCTGATTTCATCAGACGATCCACCACCACCCCGATAGAATCATAACCACCCTGAGCTATGGTTAGTCTTGTGGTGAAGTCCATCGAGATGTCATCCCATGTACACTCAGGGACATCTAAAAGATGCAACAACCCACTAGGAACACGGTGTTCAGCCTTCACTTGCTGACACACTAGGCATCTAGCCACAAACTCCGCCACTTCCCATTTCACCACGGTCCACCAAAACTGTTCCCTCAGGCCTCAGTACATTTTTGAAACTTGTGGATGTACCGCAAAGGCTGAGCTATGAAACTCACGGAGAAATCCCTCACGCATCGCCTCCGGAACAAACAACCTTCCATGGAAAAGCATTCGATGTTAGCTATCCTTTGACCATCCTTCTGGAGAGTTTCCCTAATAAACATGATCCCACATCACTTCTACCTCGGAGTCCCGCCCACTGATATTCTTCCACCTACTGCAACAAGGAGGACTGCACCATCATTTGAAACAAATAGCCTCTAACACCTTCTACCCTTGCATCCAAGTGTAAGGAAGCCAACTCTCCCATAATTTTCAAAGTGTCAGTGGATTCCTGAACCACTTCCTTATGTGAATTCCAGCTAAGGGAATCAGCCAAAAAATTTCCCTTACCTTCAGTGGAAGAGATCTCAAAGTCATAGTCTTGTAGAAAATCAACCCATCTCCACTACCGCATGTTCAGGTCACGTTGGGAGAAGATATAACGTAAGCTCTTGTGATATGAGAAGACCACAAAGTGCTCTCCAAAAAGGTAATGTCGCCAAAAATTCAGTGCAAACACTACTTCTACAAGATCCAGGTCATGGGTGGCATAGTTACCCTCGTGAGGGCACAACTGCCTAGACCCATAACAAATCACACCCTTCTTCTGCATCAGTACGCACCCCAAACCAAGCTAGAAGCATAAAAAAAACTCATACAACAACCCTTCCTCTGGAAACCTTAGTATGGGAGCGCTGATCAACTTCTCCTTCAGGTTGTCAAAAGCATTCTCGTACTGCTCGCTCCATAAGAATACCTAGTTCTTCCTAGTCAAAGCTATCAATGGAGCAGCAACTCAAGAGAAGTCCAAAACGAACCTCCGATAGTAACCTGCTAACCCCAGGAAACAACAAACTTCTTCCAAGATCTTGGGTGTTTCCCAAGAAACAACTACATCCACTTTCGATGGGTCCACTGACACTCCATGCTGAGACACCACGTGCCTAAAGATGTTTACTTCTTGTGTCAAGAACTTACACTTCGACAATTTCTCGTAAAGCTGGTGGTGTCGAAGGACTTCCAAGACTGCCCTGAGATGCTCAATGTGCTCCACCTCTGATCATGAGTAGATAAGGATGTCATCGATGAACACAACAACGAACCGGTCCAGAAACTCCCGGAAGACAATGTTCATAAGTCCCATGAACACAGCTGGTGCATTTGTAACTCCAAACGGCATAACAACAAACTCACAGTGCCCATATATGCACCTAAAAGCCGTCTTAGAGATGCCACTATCCTTCACCCTCAGCTGATGATATCCCAATCATAGATCAATCTTAGAAAACCATCCTTCTCCCCTCATCTGGCCGAAGAGATATTATATCCTTGGGAGGGGGTAACGGTTCTTGACCATTACCTGGTTCATCCTTCGGTAGTCTATGCATAGCCTGAGACCACCATCTGCCTTCTTCACGAACAAAACTGGAGCACCCCATGGTGACACGCTAGGTCGAATAAAACCCTTCTCCATCAGACCGTCAATCTGAATCCGCAACTCCCGCAGCTCCGAAGGTGCCATCCGATAAGGGGACATCGAAATCGGATGGGCACCAGCTTGTAAGTCTATCCCGAACTCAACATCACGTCGGGGGGGGGGGGGGGGGGGGTTGAGTCGCAACCTCCTCGGGAAAAACAACGAGGAACTCCCTAACAACCTCCGGTAAATCCATCATTTCCGTATCAACTGGACCCAATGATTAACCTCCTAACAAGGAAAG
Source organism: Viscum album (assembly GCA_963277665.1). Taxonomy (NCBI): domain Eukaryota; kingdom Viridiplantae; phylum Streptophyta; class Magnoliopsida; order Santalales; family Viscaceae; genus Viscum; species Viscum album. The sequence continues at coordinate 384,420,988 of OY728148.1, read as the reverse complement.
GAGAGGCTCCACATGCCGACTTCCCGCCTAATAGCTCCTCTCACCAACAAAATCTATACGCTGCCCGTCCACGTCGGAGAATACGACTCTTCTCCGGATGTAGTCGATAACAGAACAAACAGTAACCAACCAGTCGATAACTAGGATGACATCCTATGGAAGCATCTGTAATAGAAGGAGGTCCTCACTAGATCGATGTGGTCCCAATGTCAGCCCAAATCCCCGAAACACACAAGATACGCTGCTCTGCTCTCTAACTGGTGTACTCAGGACCAGTGGTACAAAAAGTCTCTCTTCGTCTTTTCCGAAGTCATGGGCTAGACCATGTGCAACAAAGGAGTGCAAAGCTCCCGAATCAAACAAAGTATAAACAAGAGAGCTGAACAAACAAATCGTACCTCTCACAACCTCTAGTCCTACTAGAGCTGTCAACCCTGCTGCGTGCAACTATCCACGCCCATATCCTCTGTTTCTCTGTTGTCTTCCACCTCCCCGACCACGCCCTGGTCGAGGTCCCTAAGGAGAACCCTATAGTCGGACTCCTCCTGAAAAATCTTCCCTCAGAGGAGCATAGTCTTGCTGCTACTGGAAGGGCCTCGACGGAATTCGGTGTTATTGAGGTGGGCGTTGAACCTGCCCACCTCCACCGTACCGAGCTCGCGTCGGGCACTGACTCTGAACATGCCCAAAACCTCCACAAGAAAAATACTTCGGTCCTATGCTCGTGAAAAAGGGACGAGGACCCAAAGATCTAAACTGGAACTACTGGGGCCTGCTCCCCACTGGCCTGAACCTGGAAGGTCCCGTCGCATGAGACCTGCTACTGACTACCTTCCCCTTCGACCAGCCCAGCTGGTTCCCCTCTCGTTTTGCACCTCCCAGTGATTGCATCCTATCTACAACCTCTGCCTTCTTCTGTACTGTCAAGTACGTCAGAAGGGTGAAGGGCATGGCAGCATACTAGAGAGAAGGGAAAAGCGCCTCCTCCAAACGTCTCACCCGAGACTCCTCATCCGGAAAGAGATCTGGGGAAAAGCACAGAAGATCCTTCAACTTGATCCCCAACTCTCGTACTTACATAATCCCCTGCTGAAGGGAGAGTAACTCCTGCCACATCTCCACCTTGATCATGGAAGAAAGGAATTCTTCTCAGAATTACTTCTCAAAGTCATCCCATGAAACCTCTGCCTCTATCCTCTCTCCTCGGTACAGTGTCCACCACTATCGCACCACACCTCTCACCTGACTGACTTCTAGGGGTTCCCAATACTTTCGCAGAGCATATATCAAGGTAAAAGTGATCCCTAGCTCCTCAATCCACCCCTCTGTCTCTGTACCCAATGTAATACCCTCGTACTTCTTGAGGTTTTGCCACTAGAAAGAATAGGGAGTCTTCTGCCACTAGCTATCTTCCTCCTCTCAGTCAATCCTCAACTGCTCGACCGCCTGGATCTGCTGGGCCTTGGTCGTCTGAGTCACCTGGGGATGACGTCCAGGTTCCATAGATGTACGGTAAACAAGGATCGCCTAAGGCCTAGTAGTAATGATATTTTTTCAGGGTTTCATTTTATCATTTTATTCAATTTCTTTCCCAGAATTCCCAAATCGAGTAAAACACAATCATTATGATGCATGTACCTTCCCTGGGGTCTCTACCCTGCAATCAATGTGGTCTCACATGGTCGTTTATAAGGCTCAGAGTCCTTGCAACGGATCACGAGGGGCCCTAAAATCCCGTGTCCTTGCCGGTCTTCCCTAGCCGATGTCACGTACCAAGATTAACTGAGACTATTTCCCTACCATCCCATGCAATCCTCACTATGCATAACTCCAGAATCCATCCTATCTCTCAACCATCAGCTCTGATACCATTCTGTCACGACCCCCTCCCACCAAAGATGCCCCTCCTGAGGTGGCAATGGTGAAAGGGAGATAATGACCCCCGATTCCCGCCTCCAGTAGGCCCCAGGGTGGCGACTAGCACCAAGGGTATGAGTTTTCACAAATATGGGAGGCATTACCGTTTTTATTATTTAAGATTGGGAAATAGGACAAGTAAAACACCAAAAACGAAAAGAACAAGTGCATAGAAATAAACCCATACTAATCCCACATGCATGCTTAAATAGTTCTGAAACAAGGTACAAGTACAAGAAAGATCAAAAGTACAATACCAAAGGAAAAAATTACATAAAACTGCAGCAACTCCAACTGTCCCGACTAGTAGGGTCCCGCACGACCCTGGTAGTCCTCCTGGAAACCTGAATGTATACGTAGGGTGAGCATACAAGTATACTCAGTATGGAAACCTAAAGCTCTCGTGCACAAGTGGGGAGACATCCTAATGTCCCGTGAGAACAACGGAGGAAACCTAGAAAGGAATTCTATCCACCCAACCTCACCAGCCAAACTCACCAAAACACAATCACAATAGGTAGTAGTATATAAGAACAAGAGTATTGGGTACCCCACACCATTTTCCCACTAGTTATCCACTCTTCCTAACGGAGAACGTCCTGACCCTACCACACTCCTCCCGCACGTACACACCTTGGCCTCACAACCACTTTTCCCGCCCGCACACACCTGGGATTCACAACCATGTCTCCCGCCCGCACACACCTGGGCTTGACAACCACATATCCCGCCCGGACACACCTGGGCATCACAACCACGTATCCCGCCCGCACACACCTGGGCCTCACATCCACATATCCCGCCCACACACACCTGGCCCTCACAACCACTTATCCTGCCCACACACACATGGTCCATATCCCGAAGGATATTGGGAAATAGTAAAACCTTCCCGATGAGTCTTGGGCTAAACCAACCCAATAAAAACCTACCCTAAGAGTCGTGGGTGTATGTTCGCCTCATGCCGTCACAGCCTAGGGAAGAAGGAGTAGGAAGGAGCTATTAACTAAAGGGAAAACACCCTCTCCCCTGAAATGGGAGTGTTCGACACTAAGTGCTCAAAATCGGTTGGGTTCGATAAAACACAATGATACAAATATATATATATATATATATATATACCAAAGACTCATCCCATCCTATGGAATCTAACAGAAAACTGAGCACGTTCCTCGACACTGCTACTACGAAGCATGTATACCACACACAACCCCAACCCCATTTAGGTTTTCATGTTTCAACAGAATCAGTTATTAGTTCCTTAACTACTGGGAAACTATCCACAACCAACCACAAAGATCATTCATAAAACATATCCCTTCCATCCACAAATCAGGTCAGGAAAAACATAAGGAGCATAAGAAGTCCCTTCTTAACAACCAACCAACCCATTGATTAACATTCCCCTTCCATTACCATTCCCCACCATTTATTAACTCTTCCACTTTTAATTTATTAATCACAACCCATATTTCGTTCAAATTCAATCCCATCCCTATAGCCCCTCTGCCAACCACCATAACCACAACCACACCAAAACCTGCACATTTTCATCCCTTGATACCATTTTTCGCAGCCCCACTGCCCACCCAATCCAAAACAACCCACAAAACACCCCCATCACATAAATTAACCCCAACAACACCCACAAGTTTATTATATCAGTTTAGTTCAACCGGGGTGATCACACAAGGGTTCAAAAGTATCATTTAATCATCCAACGTTATGAGATTATCCAATTCCAACATTCCACAATGTTTCTATCTATAAATGGTCTAGAAAGATCGGGCATCATTTAATTGTGCATGCATAGGCCCCCAACGACCATGATTTTCAGTAGGCATAAGCCTATTCAATTCACAACATAATATCACAGGATATAAAGATAAATATAACAACGTCCCCATCCTCGTTCTTTAACCAGTTATTATCTTCGCATAAACTAGTTCTAAAGTGTTTCACGTAATCAAGAGAACACCCACCCCACATGATGCACAAAATAGAGAGATGAAGGTAAGATCCTGACCTCAACAGGTTTTGATAACAATGATCCTCCCCGAATCAACCTTAGAAGACATCCTTCGGCATCCTTCACCTTTGTCGAGTCCCAATAAAACCTCCTTGGGTGGAAGTCGTAAATGAAAGGCTGAAGGAAAGAAAACAGAAGCAATCTCACATGTTCCGCCTTGTCGTTACGATCTCGTGGCCACTGACGGATCGTAAATCGGAGCTCGGGCAAAGAAGATATGGAAGAAATGAGCCTTCGAGTCTCTTGGGAGAGCTCTGCTCAGAGGAAATGGGAGGAGAGGGATGAGTTGAAAAGGAGGAGGGGACTCCTCCTTTTATAGGTGATAAAAGCAAAAGTACACGGCATGTACTTTATGGTACACGGCGTGTACACGACCATTTCACATGGTCACCACGCATCTTCCAACACGGCCTTCAACGCGGATCGCGGCTGTTGACTGGTCAACACAAGGCTTGAAGGTAACACATATGTGAGGAGGGACTAGACGGCGTGTAGTATTGGATACATGGTGTGTACCCATTTATCTCACATGGCAAGGACACGGCTCCAACACGGCACACAGTTGTTGACTGGTCAACACACAGTAACACATGCGTGGGGAGAGACTACACGGCGTGTAGTGTTGGATACATGGCGTGTTACTATTTATTTCACATGGCAAGGACACGAACATCAACACGGGGTATACCCGGCAAGGGGGGACACATCATGTACTCAAATTACACAGCGTGTAGTTTCAAATTCTGGAAAGTGTGGGAAAAGTCCATTTTACCCTCCAGAACACTTCGTGGCCTTCTTTTTGACAAAGGAATGGGTCGGAGAGGTCCGGGCCATTACATCCTCATATATAAATAATATACAATATAATGTGTAACTCCATGATGTGTTACCACATTTAATATATATATCATTGTTAGTTAGTTAAGAGATAATTCATCCTTGATAATAATGAAATGGAATAACTGAATTAGGTGATTGACTATGATAGATATATCATTAATTCTTTTAGTAGTTATGTGGAGTCCTATATATAAATCCATGATTATATTTTTTTATTTTCATAATTTTATAGGAAATGGCTACATCAGTCCTTAGACTTCTATCATTCTTCCACAAATTATAAGAATACCATACATTATGATAAAAATTCTATATTATCAAAATTTATGTTAACATAGTAGATTTTTTATTCAAATCATTTTAAATATTATCACATTATAGATTAATAAAGAATCATGAAATTTATGTTTCATCCTTGGGTTCATTATTTTGTTATTGTTTTTATGGGACACGTATTGGTGTATAAAACATTATTACACAATATTTAGAACCATTAATCACCATAATAGTCAATAGATTTTTTGTTGCGCATCATCCTTCTGGTCCTCCCCAAATCTTTTAAAATAGATGGGTTAATAGTCATTTGGTAATTGGTGGATGTAGATCATTTTATTTTGCCAATTTTCATCCTCTGTGTGTATATGAATGTTGGATCCCTTATAATTCTTATCATGGATAGTATTTTAGAATCTTTTATATATAGAGGATTTACCTCTTTTTTACTTCCATTGATGGTAATTGATTGACCAATGGTAATCCTCAATTATATCTATCGACCTTTATTTATTTATATTGTGATAATTTTGTGAGATTATATACATGAGATATTAAGACAATTATTGATGTCAAAGTTCTCATTATATATCTGATGGCACCAAATAATAAGTGAAATGATTAGTATATCCTAATCATGATCATGTGATGGGTAATTATTTTCATTGATCATTATATATTGGAGGCAAAGGAAATCAATTTTTCATCTTTTATGAGTACAAAACAAATTAATTAATTGGATTGGTCATTGAAGATAACAAATTTATCCACACAAGTTGGTAAATTTAGCACATTCATAGTGACTATCCCCGTATTCAACTCTTTTAATATTTCTCATCAATTTTCATTATATATTAAATTCACCACCTTTTATGTTTTATAATTTATTGGGTTTTAAATCGTGAAAAAACACTAATAACTATATGATAGTACCCAAAAAAATTCATGGAAACTATTGATTACCATTGCAGTATTTTTTCTTGTCTACCATTAAACTGCATATGTTTTTTTGGAATCCACAGATATCCCTTTAAAAGTGATAACATTCCCTATTAATATTTATTATCTAACTAAAATTAATTATGAAAATTGTTTTTGAATCATCCTATCATTATATAATGGATTATATACAATATAGAAGTTATAATCATGATATTAATTTCTTTTGATGTATATAATAATATCTTCTATAAAGTTTAGAACCATTTTTGAGGTAATCAATAAGGAATTTATTTATATACTCCAAGAATATTTATATATAATTAGTTAGTCTAAATGATATCATTATGAACATGTAGGTAATGTACCATTTATAAAAAGTAACCATTGTAATATAATCCTTCTTCACTGGTACATAAATATATCTTGATTGAATATTCACTTTTTAAAATTTCATGGATCCAAGTAGATAATCAAATAAGTATTCAATAATTTTAAGAGGATAACAATTAGTTATCATTATAATTATTTTATTTTATGATTATAATTTTATATGAACATTGACCCATATTTATTCATAATGAAGAGGATCAATACACCCCATAGAGAATCACATGTTTATATAAAAACCTTATCAAGATTGATCTTTCTTTTATTTCGCATCATCTATAGTTAAACAATGGACCTAAAATATAATATATTAGATATTTGAGAAGCTCTTTGTATATATTCCAATGAAAACTCAACCTCACTTCTAGTAGGAATACCATTAAATTCATAATGATGAATTACATAAAATTCCCCTATAATGTGAAAGTCATCATGGAATATAATTTCCATTATATAATTATTTTTATATAGATATTATTGAACCCAATGAAATAAAATATGTTCTTGAGAAGGTGATAGAAAAAAAGAATCATCCTTAAATATTAACTTTTATATAATAGGAATGTGATTAAAAATATGGAGGGTGATTTCATACTCTATGAAATTTATGTTTTAGTAATAAAAGAAATAAAATCCATGCCCAGAATAGCATAAAATTATGCTAAAGTGAGTATCAAAATGTTTTCTATAAAACTCATCCAAAATATTTGAACAGGTTTTGAGTTATATACAAGGGATATTATAATATCCACACATTCTTTTTTCACTGATAACTCTACTTCCATTTTCTATGATTGTGTTTGATTAGTTTTATTAAACATGGAAGATAAAAATTATTTCATTTAACTATAAGTAAATAGTATTTTTTACTATTATTCAATGAATGACTATAGTACATATAACCACTCTGTTATCACTTTCCAACATTGAATTTATGAAAGAATAAACATCACATTTCTCTCTTGGATAATGAGATTGTTGTTGTTAGTTTTCATGGAAATCATTAGTTTTAGTGAAATGATATCAAGTTGTTCATATTCCTTTTGATTATAAACATTATAAAAGGGTATGGGTTTATAGGAGGTTTATCATAATTTTTTTGTGATGTTCTCCTCTTATGACCTGATATATCCTCTTCCATTTTTCATGAGGATAAGAAAATCCATATCTGTTTATGTCTAAGAGTGTGAGGAAAATATTTTTGAAAAAACATTTTCTTGAATCCTTTCCACTCATTCATTGATCTTTTCACGTAGACTCCTATTTTAATCAATTTATACCATTTATTTGACACCCTCTTTATGATAAGTATCTAGTATTTCATTCTATTATTTGGATTATTAATAAGTATATATGATATTTTGAAATATTATGATTTTTATTATCATGAATACTGGATTTTTATATCAACGAAAATTATGAGGCCTTTTTACATAGAGATATCAATTGAAACATTATCTTTCTTTGGGGGATGTGGGATTTCACACGGATTGACATTTTATTTCAAAACATGACATATTTACTACTGTATTTCCATGAAATTATTGACTCTTTATCTCATCAGGTAGAGAATACCATTTAGTCAGTAAACACATTACTGTTTAAAATCGATGATAACTACGTTCCTCCTACATCCACCAATTTAGTAAAATAAAAGGAAAATCTAAAAATAAAAATATTAATTTATTAAAGACAATAATATGAAATAATTAAAACTAATGGAATAACTCATCAAGTAAAAATATTCATTAACCCTTGAATTTTTAGTTTTTTAATCCATGTTATCTATGATTTATTTCAAATCACAACTTAATATGGTAAATATTTTTTCTGTAATAGAGGTTCATAATTAGCCTCATAATTTACCAATGAATATCCTCCCTGAGGATCAATGTATGTGTGAAAAAATTTATATTTATTATGAACCATGTAGAGATTGACTCAAGATAGATGTGCTTTTTTTGGGTTTATTATCCCTATGTGGAACAATACCATAGCCACATCCACTTTCAGTATTAATACATGGATGTATTTTATTGGATACCACAATCTCTTTACATTATCAAAATTTACTGATGTTTTCCTATATTTAGTTTAATAAATAATGATTTCACAATAGTTATTTAAAATTAATACCAAAAATAACTATACATTGGATCTCATTCCAATATTTCAAATCAATATCTTTCATTCTGTATTCTTATTATTTATTACATAATGTTACACATAACAAATCCCATAAGATCATTAAGACAATGCTATTTTTGTATTTAGGTACATAAAAAATATGAAACAAAAATAAAATGATATAATATAAAACACCACAAATTTCCTTTTAATTTCGTTGATCTTATAGAACTGAATGTGATAATAGGGGAATATACATAGGAAAGAGGTGACCAATAAATCCAAGTAAGAGGATAATCAAATAATAACATGATTAAAGTAGTGAATGTATGTAAATATTATTGTAATGATGAAAATATTTTTGTGTAAATTTTAAACAAGAACATCAATTTATGATATCATATGATAATACAAAGTCAATATTAAAATGTGGAAATAACATAAAACATGAAATCATAACCATATGTCATGTATAACCACACAAAAATCCAAACATAATGTTCTTATGATATCATAATATTCTCCATAAAAGTAATCATAAGATATTAAACCAATTATAATTACATTGAATGTATATATTATTCTTTTCTTACACATCACATTCATATCATTTACATGCATAATTATTTCTCATAGATCATACCACATATGTACATATTTACACACTTTTTACCCGATGAGTATGGAGTGTGGCTTAAATAAATTTATGTTCCAATAAATTAAGGATAGTTCCATCTTGGTGAAAACCATTGAGTGTAAATCAAGAGAGGTATTCACTAATACAATGTTCGTCATTGATGTTTAAAATATTATTTGTTAAACATTATAGGCATATATGAATACTAAAGAAAGGATTTAATGACTGTAAAATGGGTATCCATTTCCTGTAAAAAAACAAATGTGAAAGGTTTTTGTGAAATAATTGATAACATAAATTTTTTTTAATTCAATAAATAATATAATGAAGTATCATCAATAATAAGGAGAAGGAGAGGATACCTATGATTTAGAGGGTGCTTCTAAAATATTGCGATATTCAAATAAAAATTTTGGGAAAACATTTGGAAGGGCAAATAGGGGGAATGCCAGAGTAAAATAAGTCCCCATGGGGTTTTTATGGGGTTGAATGTGAGGATGGGTGATTTGTTAAAGAAAAAGAGTTGGGAATTATTTATTAATTTCTAACAAGGTTTTGGATTCAATTTTATAAATTACATCAGAAAATAGAAAATCCCATGGTTTTTTACAAGATTTCTACCATTGATGAGGGGGTTTAATTATTTTATAATTCTATTAATTATACTACATAGTATAATACCTATGGTGATGTTGATGTGAGTCCTGGTTATACTGAAAAGATTTAAAATCCTTAATATATAATATAGTTATTGGATGATTCATTTAGGTTTAGTTAAATAAATAAAATAACATTAAAAATGTAATTTGAAATGGGAATCATAATTTTGTTAATAGATAGTCATTATGGTATTTATTTCTGTTCTTTTTATATTTTAATATGTTATAATACATAATGTATAATGATACATTTTTTAATATTTACCAAAAAAATTGAATATCTCAGAAAATTATGAAAAATAAACTAAGAGATAATTTCATTTTACCGATTTATGAAATAATATTTTTTAATCAAAAAAATCATATAAAAATCATATTTTATACTATTAATTAAAAGAATCCAACATTGTTTCAAAATTTTTGTTTTTAATAATAACATAATTATTACCCAAATAAAAATTACATTTTAATTCTTATAATAATATTATCTTTCTAATATAATAAGTGTATTTTATAAAAATAACATTTATTTCAAAAATAATTAAACTAATAAAAACAAATATCTTATTTTATAATGGGTGTTTCCTTGAATTTTTTTTTGTTTCATCATATCAAAATCTAATTCATATACAACATTATATTTTATGCATTTTATTGTTTTTATAAAAGAATAATCTATTGATTATTATTATTTTTAAATCATAAAAATTTATACTGTTAGGGGATATTAGTGTACCCATATATTACACAGAATGATTTAATAAGAGTTAGGTGTGTTAGAGTGTTATTTTCTTGGGGTTTTTCAAAAACCATAGTTTTGTTTGTTATTTCGGTGTGCTTGAAAATATATTGTAAAAAATTTCTCTCTTGATTTAGTTGTTATATTTAATCATGAAATTTTTCAAGGGATCATCTTAATGATTTTTTTCCCTTGAATGCTTTGATAATTACGATTTATATCGTCATATCCTACTGTTTGAGGATATCTCTTTATTTTTCTATTTCAATTAGATTTTCCATAACAACACACACATATATATATAATAATCATATAATATTCCTATAACATCTATACTATAAACTATTTTGATATTTAACAATCATTTAATTCTTACTAGATAGAATCTGTTATATTTTAAAAAAAATATTTGTGCATTTGTGATTTATAATTTCATTTCATAATAAGTAATTTACACATTTGAAAAGGGAACTTCATTTATAAATTATTATGTCAATACATTAAATAGGACAACTGGAGTAGTATATTAACTATTTGATCTAAATGGATTCTCAATAATATTAATATGAGACATACTCTTCAGACATTATGAGGTACAATGTGAACATTCATGTTTTCACCCATATTCTGCAGATGGAGAATATAAAGGTCCTTAAATTTTTAAAATAATAGAATAATCCCATAGAGATGGGGAAATGAATATTAGAACAAAATATTCATGTTTATGCTACTGAAATATTTATCCACACCATGTTATTGGTGAGATACATTACAAAAAATGGTCCCATTTAGGGGTGTTCAATTGATCTTCTGATTAGTTGGATGAATTTAATAATCTTGAAGTTATGAGTATCTTTCAAATTTATTTCATCTTCAAGGGAAACCATTTTTGTATTTAATAATTATTTTAATATTTAGAGTGAGGATATAGATCCCCAAATAAGGTGGTATCCATGATAAACAACCACATAAACATGAATTGACGTTGGATTACTACTCCCTCCAGAAGAAGGGGAGATATATTCCAAAATAAACTTCTTCATGATAAATTAGAGGGATAATATTCTCAATTTTACCATATAATTAGAGTATATTGGGATGCATATAATATATTTCTACTATATGAAATAAAAAAATGTTAAATTTTAAAATAACTTTACAAATAAATATCTCATCACAATTATTATTATTTTTAGGCCCACCATATATTTAATTATAAAATACATAATGATGTAAAGAACAAAAATATATATGATTATTTCAATTATAGAATTATTCCCCCCTCCTCTATTAAATTATCAAGGGAATTTCAGGAGAATTCAACAATTATCTGTCACGATTGAACCTCTGATCTCTTATTCCAATATTATTGTATCCAAGAAAGAGAGAACAAAAATAATGACTATTCCTTCGTCTCTTAATAGAGGAGGATTAGACTGTTGAGGTATGGAAACCAATCATATATGTGACATTTTAAAACAACTAATAACTCACATCCTTATAATATGTCTCAACATACTCTTTGTGAATACGTTGAAATTGGATGATTGTTTTAATAACATGGGTTCCCCTAATTCCTAGATGACCCCCAAACTCTAAAATGGGATCATAAAGAAGTAATATGATTTTATTTATTTAAAAAACCTGAAATATGATTTTATACAAATAAATTCTATTTATAAAACATATCATTAGTGGAAATAACATAGGAAATAACAAACCAAATAATCTAATATATTACGGAACAACAATTACCTCCTAGTGATCTATCCCTAATTAACATTATTGAATATCTCGGAAAGGATGTAGTCTTCATGTTTTAGGGTGAGGTTCGAAGAAGGGATTAGAAGGCTCCTATAACACCTAAAATTGGGATAACACTGAAAATTTATTCTCTCTTTTCTACCAATTAGGATTAACCATGGGGGTGATTCTAATGTAGTTCTGATTAAAGTTGTGATACAAACCCTAGCTGTAGGTACATCAATAGAAATCAGTGATCAATTATATTACAATCAGTTATCTATATAACCCAAAAAATAAGTATATATTATATCATTCATATAATTATAGTTAAAAATAAATTATTTAACTATACATGTTCCCTCTCTATCACTCGAACATTTGGCTGATATCAAGGCTGTGATTGACTTAGCCCTAACATATATAAAAGGGATCATCATAGTCTTTTACATTGATGAATTCTTCCCATATTATATCTAATCCACTAATAGTGATATTTTAATAGTAAAGGATTCCTTAATCATCTATTTAATGAACACCAAAAAAATTAGATGAATATATGGATGATGAATTTTGAGAATCTGGAGGATGATAAATGTTATTAAATTAAATTAATATATCATATATTCATATTTCTTGGAATGTTTTGGACTCAGTTATCATGAACGAAGTAGTTGTGAATGTATTATTCACAAGGTGCATGATCAAGAAGAAGTGGCCCATGCGTCCCCTAAATTGGCTCAAACACACATATACTCAGCTGATCAACAAAAGGTGAAACTCCAGGGAGAATCCTATTATGAATTGGTGACCTTTGATAAAACATATATACCAAATAAGTGGTATTATTTTAATACCACTACCTGGAGGAAGATTTTACTAAGCTAGAATTTGATATGTGCTAAAAATCAGACAATAGGGATAGAGTATGGTCAAAAATTGTTAGTATCAAGGTAGATTGTCATTTTCATTAGAAAAAAATTTAATTCTATAATTCAATCCCCATTTCATATAAACATTGATGAATATTTAATGTTTAATTTAAAACATTTTACTTCTATGTAATGACTTTTTAATATAAATTTATTATAATGAGATACTAAAACTTTTGTTTACTACTCTTAATTTTCATTTACTGATGAAAATATGATTTCCTCTAAATCATATGAATGTTTCTCCATTATTATTATCAATTTAGAGTATTATAGGAAACCCTAGAAGCGGATTTGAATTAAACATGAAACTATATTTATAATAGATATTAAATTGATAAGTCAAATCATGTTTTGAACACATTTGAGTTAATGATATTTCATTTTAGGCGTCATAAAAAATGTGTATAGGCATAGGATCCATTACCATACTATATAGTTGGTACATTTGGATGTGGATGGTTTCCTCATAAGATTGGGTTATGGATGGGAATAGGAACACATTCCATCACCACATAAAAGAGTTGGTCTATTCAAATATATAATGGTATAACTCAGTATTATTTTGATCATGAATGTATAAATTCATGAAATATTATTCCAATTTTCAATAGGGATCAAGTTCTCTAAACCCGCAATTCAATCAATTATGTGAAAATTTCTGAACCAATATGTTAGTAATGGAGGAATGATCTGATTTTTTCTCAGGTTGACTGTCCTATTAATTATGGAAAGACTACTAATAATGTCATTCTATGGACCTCAAATTCTTTGTCTCCCTTCATTATAACCTAATGTATATGGTATTCATAGGAGGAATGAACTCGGAATATAATTTTTTTTTCCATTATAGATTTTTAAAAAATAAATTATGTGACTCCTCTTATATTTTTAAATAATATACATTTCTATATCCCACATGTTTTTTAAAATTTGAAGATAAAATAATTCTGTAAATCCATTATTTTTTTGTTTTTAATATTTTGAGTTTTACGTTTCTTTCATTGATTTGTTTTAGGTCATGCAAATTGTACTGTAATAGTAGGTTCTTATGAATGTAAATATTTATCAGAAAATAGTGAGGAAGTATGTATTGAATCATAGGAAAATAATAACCTATGCGAATGTAGAGCCAAATATAATAAAAGTTGAATGCCTCAAATTATGGATAATTATGTTTAATGTCAGATTTAATAAACAAGATATATCATATTTCTTATTAATGATAGATTTGATAAAATATCAAATTTTCATTGGTTTTTATATCTTTAAACAAAATTACATAAACAAAGTCTACATGGAGAGGGAAAAAAGAAACATTATATGAATTGAAGCCTAATTATAATATAAAATACCTTAAAAGGCCTAATTTAGTTTAATTTCATCGATATTAGAATATTTAGTCATGTAATTTCTGTTCAGATGATGAGTATCAAAAATTTATGATGAATTTAGTTTCAAAATGATTCACTATATGTTAATAACATTTACAAACTAGTAACATTGTGGGTATTTAATCCACACTAGTCATTGATTTTTTTTGTAATACACAACTCAAGGATTTTGAATTAGGGATGATGATATATGACCGTTATTTTGTGGATTTTCACTCAAAAAAATTTAATTCTTTTTTCTTCAATAAAATTCTCACAACAAACAAATAATATAAGACCTTCTCCTCAAGAAGAAAAAATGGTTCTAGTTGGAATTTTATATTAGGGGACAATATATAGATCTGTATGAATGGTGTGTATGCTTAAAAAAATTGAGGATAGCCCAATAGTTTAAAATTATCATTTTTAATTTGATTAATTTTTTATGATTATTTTAACAGATTATAAATGAAGTACATAATTATAAAAGAGATTATTCAAGGAAGATTTTGGTATCTGACATGTTACCCCCATGTAATAATAAAATTGCCTTCATGATGTGATATGGTATTTTATCTCCCTATAAATTTTCTAAGCCAGTTATTTATATAAGAATATATCATCTCTTGATAGGTTTATATACCGATCCCCTCGTATTTTAATCCTTTTTATTTATATTAGATTTTTCCGATTACATACATGTCAAAATAATAGAATGATAATACATGGATTTTTATAAGAACACCCATTAATTTTTTTCAAACTAATATGTTGTATATATAATTATATACTAGTTTATTGGCTTTTGGATTAGAACATTGAGGATGGGTGTTATTGGTTATAGGGCATTGACAAACAATTGATGGGTTATATGGTCATATAGTGTTGAAAACCCAGTTTAGGGTATATTCATAGTATTATGAGTAATGTGGACCTTATATGGTAGAAAACCTAATACTACTAATATAATGATCCTCACAAGATATATCACATAATTAAATTAATTGATTCTTATACATACATGTATTTTTTATATAGTTGAATGACTTTGAACAAAAAGGTGTTATTTTTAAGTGCATTTATCTTTGATTGGAATATATAGATAAATCCCATCTAATGATATAGAAAAACTCACCCTGACATGAATTATATCCCAATAATACTATTATAATATTTTTTTAATTCGATTTTCCTTCAAAAAAAGTTTGTTTTAATGATTATTATACCATTTTGTGAAGGGGAAGTGGAGAAAAACATTCTATGCGGTAAAAGGCCCTAGAACACCCCATCACAAATTCAGAAACTTATGACGATGGTTTACATCATGAATCAATATTTTAGGATTTGGAATAATGATATGGGATAGGTACATGAGGGATTACCACTTAAAACATTTCAATAATGGGTCTTTCTATAATGTTTTCTGGTCATAATGGGATCAAAATGTATTTTTATTAGGTAAAAGAATGTATGTTGTTGGAAAGGAATTATTAGGGGGTATATACAGATCCATGTTGCAATATGTACTAATTAGAAAGTATCGATTTACCTTTAATTTAGATTCACTCTACACCAATAGTTTTGAATGTTTGGTAGAAATTCAAGACATGTG
This sequence comes from Viscum album, assembly GCA_963277665.1. Classification (NCBI taxonomy): domain Eukaryota; kingdom Viridiplantae; phylum Streptophyta; class Magnoliopsida; order Santalales; family Viscaceae; genus Viscum; species Viscum album. The sequence continues at coordinate 384,404,778 of OY728148.1, read as the reverse complement.
GGAAGAAAACTTTTGTTTATAGAGGAATGGAAATATTGAATGGTTATAGATTCATTCTAGACTTGAATATACTATATCTATGTAATTTTTATCATTTTTAAAGGAGTTAAAATATTATATTTTATGTAGTTTATCCATGATAAGTTTTCATAGATTTCTATATGTATCATTAAATATAAATAATATAGTCGTATGTAGTTTAAGTATTTTATCCCTCACACATTTTCATAGATATCATTTGGGACAATTGGATTACATGGAAATGGTTACTCTGAATAATTTATCCATATATAGGAAAGACAATATGTCACAGTATTTAGTGTCATGTGACAAGGACATTTGTGTCATAATGTATAACATATATGAAAATGACTTAGGAGTCATTCATTTTAACATCATTCAATAAGATCTGAAAAAATTTAGTGAGGAAATATGGTCTATTTAGTTTAATTATTTTCCTGAAAGATTCATTTAATACACATTTTTACATTATATGACAACAACTATGTTGTACAATAGATAATGTATTAGTGATGCAGACCTACACCATGTCATTTAACAACAAGTGGTTGTGACATAGTTGTAGTATAATAAAAAATCATGATAATAAGTCTAATATGTCATGATGTGTAATGTGACACACAAAATATTATAAAGGAATAACATTAAATTTGTTAGTTCTTGTGACATTCAACAATGATCTAAAACAATCCACAAAATGAATTTGTTTATATTCCATGTATTTTATATCTTATGGACCATACAACCTCAATCTGTAGAGAACTATAATATAGTAATCCTTCCTACTAAATTATAGGTTATGAATTATAATATGTTATTATATATATTTATCATAGGTTTATTGATAATGAATTAATTAATAATAATATAACAATTATTATAAAGAAAATAATTATTTATAAAAACAATATATTTATAGATGACAACATAGTTTTTCATTTTAAATATGATTTTATGTTAATTAATAATGTATTTAGATAATATATTTTACCAAATAAGTAATTTATTAGAAATTTTTTAAAAAAATATTTGGGTGAGTTTTTTTTATTTTCAAGAATTTTTCATTTTTTTGATGATTAATGAAAAATACATACATTGACTTAGAAAACTCCCCACTGTTTAAATACTTATAATGAAAAATTATATTTTGAATTTTTTTTATATTTTTTAAGTTAAATTTTATATCATTCAATATAATTTAGACCATATTAATAATTTTATTTTATTATTAAATAAAAAAAATTTATGCTTTTGGTCATTTTCACTTTCAAAATGTTTTTTCTTGTCTCGTCTACGGGATATATTTTTAATTAATATTCTCCAAATATGTGAAGTAAATTTGAAAAAATGTTATCCAATTTTTTTATGATAAAATTTTTTAATGAAAAATGAGGTTAAACTAATTTTTTATATAAATAAATAGTTAAAATACAAAAAAAATAGTTACCATAGTTGAGGTGAAATGGAATCACCTATGGTTTAACTAAGGAGATATTGATAAATATATACCTATTAACATTTCCAAAACCCATTTTATGGATATACATGGACTTTATTTATTCTAGTATTGATATTTTACATTTATTTATGTTTTCTTCATTATTCAAATTTGGGGATGATTCCATATTTTCAATGAAATTAAATCTGTGACAATCACCACACTTACAAATGGCCACCAACTATCCACTCAACTTCACACCTTGAAATCTTTTCTACATCCAATTACTACCCAAATCACATTCCAACATCCCTCTAATCAACCAATAAACCCCATATTGGTAATATATCTATCATATAAATTATAATGGTCAAACCCTAAATATGATACCAAAAGAGGAGGTAATTTTCTTTAGTAAGGGTTTCTATTTTATTTCTTACCCAACCCCCATTGAATATTACTAAAACAGTATTACATAATATAAATAGTATATTTTATATACCGAAGAGTTTTTTAGTTATTTTAATTTACTAACACTATCTACACATCCATAAACTGGGTTAGAAATCATTATTCATGTGTATGGTGTACTGCATCAATGCAAACCGATGTGATTCATTTTTCCATTACCACCTCTAATAGTTGGTTAAGATAGTGGTTATAAATTATATATATTATATTTAAAATTTATTTATACATATATAATAATTATATCATATAAATGTATATATTAAATTTTCAGTCTGTAGGATATATGATAATGTGGCCCATCTGTACAGTTGACATCCACCTCGTGAAGTAAGGTGATTCATAATTCAATAGCACTTTAAATGGAAGCTGAAAAGTAAATGTCAATTAATATATTTTTTATAAATGAAATATTTATGATAATGATTAAATAATTATCATTATGTATATATTATAAATGTTTTTTCATTCTTAACTTTTCACTTATAGATAGATGGTAACAACATTCGAGTAGGTGTGGACTACCACTTCCACAATGTGATGTACCTATCATTTCATCACCACACCAAATATATGATATATATAAATATATAGATTTTAATACATAATATGATATTCATGATATTATTATCATTCTATAATGATAAAATAATACATATAAAATTTCTATAACTATCATTAAAAATTTGAAATCATACTCAAGTGTACGAATGACATACCGTCTCCAATATCGTAATAGAGTTAATTTTGTAATGAAAATGTTCATTACAAATTTAAATTGTAAAATTTATTTAAAAATATTATAATAATATCATTATTATTATTCTATTTATTGCTAAACTATGTAATATGCACACGAACAAGATCTTTTATAATAATATATGAAAAAGAAAATATAAAAACTAATAGATGCAACAATGTAAATAATGATATATTGTTAATTAATGGATGAAAAAATGTTATAAAGGAATCAAATATGATATTATAAATATTAATATCTTTATTTTTTAATTTAATATAATTATTAGAACCACTATCCATGATGTTATATAACGCTCAATCAAAATGAAGGGAGATGAAATTGATTTCTTAACTAAATTTACATTTATTAGGTTAAATTTATATTTAATTTATTATGTCATTCTATGAATATATGTATAATGAATTTTGACTCTCTTGTTTGTTATATAATGTTCTTTATTTGGACATAGAATTAGAACTAATAATCAATTCATTGATTAGATCTCACTTCAATATTATTATAATTGTTTTCTTTATTTCACAAACTCAATCTAATTAAGATTACATATTATCTAAATTCAGTTGATGGAAAATATTTATCAATTTATTAATTATATAATATAATTTATTTATACTATATTTATTCGTGATATTTTCATTAAATAGAAGATTAATTCCACTATTAGTAACATTCATTATTTGATAAATTATTTTTTAAGACATACTTCATTTATATATTTTGTTAGAAAACTATTGTCTTCCATAACAATGTTTTTAAAAAATTATTTATAAAATGTTTTTTATCATTTCAAAATTATTTATTTAATGTATTTCTACACATATTTAATTTTTTAATAAAACATTCAATTTAATCTAATGTTTTTTTCAACAAAATCTTATTTGTTTTTTTCAAAACATTTGAATGGAATCATCAAGTTCCTTTATGAAAAATGAAATTTTTATATCATTTTGTAGTGAATAATTAGTGTTAATTTAAACTTTTATAGAATGTATGAAAATACCATCCATCCTAAAAATAATTACATTGAAGATTCCATTTACATTTTTCTCTGATATTCTGAATTAAATATTTTTAACCTCATATTCATGAAATACATATGTTTTGAAAGTGGGTTTCAAATAAATGTATTTTAAAAATGTTTTCATTTGGGAAAAATGATTTACTAAATTTTATGTAGTTTTTAATCATTAAATTATTAATGTTTTTATGTCAATTTTATTCATGGTTGATAAAAACCCTTTATTCTTAAACCAATGGTAATATTTTGTATTTATAACTTCTTTATTCTTTTTTAGGATGTTTTATGACAATTGTGGCATAGGAATGTATTGAAATTCATTTAAACTATTCACTTTTTCAGTCATTAACATTATAGTGAATTATGAAATTCCACATGGAAATTTCATTTCCACTAAATGTCAATATTAATTTTCATCGATATAATTATATTTTAAAAATTATATCATTTATACATAAAATATTCGACATTAAGAGTTATTTAATAGATTGGTTAGATATTGTTAAATATTTATTTCATAATTAGCTCAGATATTTAATGATAAAAAATAGTGTTAAATAATTAAATTGATCAATATATAAATAATAAATCATTAGTACATAAAATACAAGGGTGGGGACATTATAGATACACCATCAATTCATCATTGGTTTTAATGAGAAAAAATAAGTTGGACACACCCTATGTGTTTTTACCTGGTAATATTAAGATTTAATGTGAATGTTATTGAAATTAATGATATAGATAAAAAACTATATTGGATTTTACATTGTAGTTTTTAAAGGTTTTATAAATAGTCACTGTGATAGATGAATCTTGTTCATGAGACATGACATCCAACAATTATTCCATTTTTTAATTTATAATTATAGTAGTCTTAACTATGATATTTTACAAGTATATTTTCATTGGATGCTTTTTAATTACAGTTATCGATTAAAGGTAATCGGTTTTTAGTAATTTATCATTCCATATTGATTATTAATTATAAATTAATGCATAAAAAATTATAATAAATGAATATTTTTTTGTTATTTACCTATCTATATTTATTATTCATTATTGATTCATGATTTATTTCGTCCTAGTCAACCATCACTGAGAGTTTCAAGTCATCATTATTTTGTTTCATTTATCAGGTTTCCATGAAGTCTGTAATGTTTGATATGAAGAATATATGATATGGTAAATAATTTTATTCATGAATTTTTATTGTGATATTAAATGAAATGAAAGACTCATGTTTTTATCTAGTATATAAAATATTAACAACATGTCGTCCTTTTCAGGTGAATCCATATATCTTATAAAAATGTAATGAATTAGACATCGGCTTTAGTGAATTCTTTTTTGGGTCATTAAAGTTGATTTAAAATGATGTTTACAATAAAATAAAATATCATGATTAAGAAAATAATAAATTTCTAATCATAAACCATTGATAAAATATGAGTATAATTATAAAATAACATCCTAATGTTTTATTAATTAATTGATTATGTTAATTTGTTGATAATATATCCTTTTATGGATACTACAATTAGATCTATATATGGTATATATGTACCTCATTTTAATAAAATTACAATAGTGCATTAGGCCAGACCATATAGCCACCCAGTGTTTCAAAATGAGACTTAATGCTTACCTAGTTTAAAAATTCCATGCTATATTCTTAGGATAATAAATAATTTATTTACATTCCATTTTTAATAATTTGACAATAAATATATTCTTGAAGAAACCATATTCTTAATTATAATATAAAAAATGCATATATTTTAATTTTTATGAATTAAAATATAATATTAATAATTATAAATTATTATTTATATATAATAAATTTTTTAACTAATAAAATATATAAAATTATTTAGAAATGGAACATAGAAAATGTAATGGGAATAAGAAGAGGAAACCTAATAAAAAAAAGTAACGATGATCTTCTCATTGAACATATTTTACCAATCATTCGATGAAAATTTATCCCCCAAAAAATATCATCATATGAGGAAGTGGTTTCATGTGATAAAAATAATGGGAAATAATTCTATAATTATTATGGATTTGATGAGATGAAAGATATGAATTGGAATGTATGGAAAAAAATTATTAAGCGAAACAAGGAAAAGAAGGTTTCTCCAATATATTATAATTTTGGAATGAAATACACTAGTATTTGATTAAATCGAATGATATTTATCTATTTATGTGGATAGAAATTACACCATCCTCATTAATGAATGGAAAAACGTTTTTATATGTCTAATTCATTACATGTATGGAAATAGGGATCCATTAGAATGAATTCCCTTAGAATCAAATAATTTTACAGCAATGTTAGATAATAGGTCAGTGTAAATCATATTATATTACCATAAAAGATAAGGAAATATTGATTTTATTGTGTTTGTATTAGTGATTTATTTTATTTGGGTATTTTATCTATGATAATCTATATTTAAGAACTACGAAATGTATAAGGATTATACAAATGTAATTTATAAATAAAAATTTGAATGTGTATATTACACTATACTAGTGACCATGAAATTTATTTAGTGGAAACTAGAACTCCTGCATAATATATCATTAAGGTAAATATAACCCATCATATGTTTCTAATTTTTTTAACGATATTGTGATGATGACCAGATTGAAATAGATATATAAAATAGATATTAATAACTACCTTAACACTGATTAATGATTTGTTAAAAAAGTGGATTATTGTATCATTGATGGTGTTGAAATTTTTTTGGATTCAATGAATATATCCAATAATGTAGATTTTATTTAAGGAATAAAAAATATGGATTTTTAATAATGTTTTATGGTAATTCAGTTTGTTAATATATTTTAAGAGAATACATTATGAAGGTGTTCATGTGTTTGGCATGTGACAATTAATAGATATACCATGTGGTTTAATGGATCTATAATATGTTCATTTTGGAAATTTAGTTACTTTATTTATAATTTTTTAGATCTTAATCATTTCTAAGGATTTTAAGGATTACCATTTATGAAATAGTGTAATTTTGAATTTTAATTATTTTTTTATAATTTAATTTATTTTTTATCATATATAGATTTATGAATATTGAAAAACGTAATACTACCTTTTTTATTATTATTTTTATGGATCAAAATAATTTAAAATAAATATTTTATTTATCTTTTAATATATTAAATGTAAATTTTATTGATTTACGTGTTAAAAATTAGTTTTTAGATATTCATTTCTGGGAGCAATTGATGAATTAAAAATTAATTGAAGCACAAATATAAGATTAATTATTAGTGTTAAATAGATATATACATTTCCATATTTTACAAGATAGTAAAATATTTCTCCATCATTTAGAGAAGGAACTTGAAACAAAATTTTATCTAATTACATTCATATATGATAAATCAAATGGTATTTTAATTTATCACATATTTATGGTACTGATTCTCATTAAATTCTATGATTAGTCACATTCCTGTGATTAATAACCTCTATCAATCCCTGTAATTATTTACTCATTTCATCCTTGTAAATATATATAGTTTTGACATACATTATTCTAGCATAAATATAATTTTTGTGATTATTCTTTATATTATTTCTCCATCCCATTAACTCTTATTAAAATAATGGTTTATTATCTCCTATTATTATGTGGGTTTTTCATCATTAGTATTTACAAATGTCAAACCATCGATTACTCATATCATAGATAAGTTGATAAGAGAAAATATGTTTAATGTGGGGAATATTTAACACCACCAAAATTTTATAATAATAATATGTTATCCACTTGTGTATGATACATGCAACAATAATCTTAAATAAACCCGCGAAATATATTTCAACATATTTAATCACATTGATAGCTTGCAGAACACGCAACCATGATCCAAAGAGAACTATAACATAGTGTATATATATATATATATTTTATTTTCTTTTATGAGTATTATGAAATATAATTATTTTATTTATACACATATATTATTATTCTATTTATTAATAATAAAAATAATCATTTAATGAAAAATATTTTCTTTTGAAGAATTTTTTTTCTATTAACTAATTAATGATTCTTTTTGCACATGTGTTAAAATTAATTTTTCATGAATTTTTTATAACATTTTATAAAAAATTGAAATTAATTTTTGAAATTTTATTACTAAAACATTCATATGAAGGATTTTTTTATTTTTCTATATATCTTCTATTTATGATTAATGATAAAAAAATATAAAATTTTATTTGAATATTTCACTGTGTTAATAATATATATTTTCTAATTATAATTTATAATTGATTTAATGTAGTATTATTTAAATTTTATAACAAATGATATAATTTTTCACATTTGATAAATTTTCATATTTAATTTTTATATAAAAATATTATAAACATATGATAATTTTTTCTTTTGAAATCCCGATTAATCATGGAATCTATGAGATTCATTATGAATTATAAATCTAATGTTATATGAAATGAATTTATAAAAAAGGATTAAATATTAAGAATATTAATAAATATTAAATAAAAATCTTATAAAATTTGTTTCTTTATCAAAATTAATAATTAAAATTTATTACCACCGTTAAGGTAAACCACAATTTATCGGGGGTTAAAATATAATGATAAGGGATAAAAATTACATACAACCACATCAAAAACGATTTTTATAGACATATATCAATCAAATATATTATAGGATCTATAGTGTCCCATTATTTAATTCTTGTTGAGTGAAAAAATTTATGGTATGATTGATTTTTTTATAATAAAAATTACAACATTGCCACTCACCTCACTTATAAAAGGAAACACACTATCCTACCCACATGACACATTGAATCCTCTATTGTTCAAATAGTTCCTACGAAATTAAATTTATATATTTTTTCTCTACATTCAATAGTAATTTATTGGACATAAATACAACCTATAAAGACCATTGGTGATAAAATATGAAAGATTCATAAAGAAGAGGTAACAATTTTCATTAAGGGTATTAATTTATTTCTTACTCCACCCCAAAAAATTATTATTAATATATAATTACATAGATAATATAGAATATTTAATATAAATAGTTATTTTTATGTTTATTTAATGACTGAAATCCACCACCTGTTCCATCTAATTGGTTGGAAAATCATCATTACTATGTATGACGAACAACCTCCTCATGAACCGATGTCAAATTTTCTCTTTACCACCATCAACAATTGGTTATGATTATTGATATATATATATAGTATTTATTATATAATTAAACATTATTATTCATTATATCATATATATATATATATATATTCACATTCCATTCCTAATGAGATATGATAACGTAGCTACTATGTACGTTGAACTATAGCCTCACGAATCAATGTGATTCGTCTTTCACTAACACATTACAAGGACTGAGAAAATGAAAAGGAAAATTAATTTATGTGGTTTAAATGAAATTATTTATATATTCATCAAATATATTGTATTATTTAATGGTAATGTGTATCATTTTATTTCAGACATTTTCTCTCACATAATGATAAAAACATCATTTATATACGTGTGGAATACCACCTTCACAATGTGATGTGTGTCCCTTTCCATAAATAGACCACACAAATGATATATATTAATATATTTGTAATTAATTTATTAATAAGGTATTAATAATAATATTATAATTCTTGGGGGATAATATATTACCCGAATTCATTCCAAAATTTTCACTGAATAATAAAAAACATTACCCATTCATACGTATGAACTACCACCTCCATAATCATATCATTATTCATTTAACATAAGCATAATTGATGAAATATTATAAAAGACAAATTTAAGTATGAATATGATTATTATTTCTTGATTATTATTATATAGTTGATCAAACTATATAATATGTGAAGGAACTAGTTTGGTAATGAAAAAATAAACATGATAAAACATGAAAATTAAATCCTGTAGAAATAAAAATAATGAATGGTTAAGGATGAATGGGTGATAAAATGTTATAAAAGGATAATAGTTGATATTATAAATATTATTATGTTTTATTTTTTGTTAATTAAAATTTTAAATTAATTATTCATGAGGTAAAGTAATTTTCAATAAAAATATAACTTATGGTAGAGGATTTCTTAACTCAATTTGTATTCATTAGGTTAAATTATAATTCATTGATTATGCCACTATAATATTATGTGTATAGTTAATATTCATTACCCAATGTTGTATATTCAGATTTACAATGATTTAAATTTTAAGAAACTAATTTAATCGTTTGTTAATTCTCTTATTTGTCTTTTTGTATTAATAATAATTTCATATAGTAGAAATATTTATTCACTTTTTTACTTAAATTAATTGTAAATTATTTTTATTAAAATATTATTTAATTTCCGTCTTTGGTCGTAAATATGTTTTCTTCCAAATCCATGATTTCCTAAAATGTTTTCAAAAATATCGTTAACCATTTTGTAACGATTTATTAATATATTTTTACCCAATTTTACATATTACAAAAGAATAAATGGAATTATATGTCATTTTCAAAATAATCATTATTTTTATTTTACATAAAATGTGAATGGAATAATTTTCTAGTTTTTTTGAAAATGATAATTTACTAAAAATTATTTTATTGAAAAAATGTATTCCTTAACTTGAAAAACATATATTAGATTAAAATCCATCATGAACATTATTTAGTTGAAGCATCATTTTTTAATTTTCAAGCATATTTAAAAAAACGTTTTTTTTCAAAATATTATTGAAATGCATTATTTTTAAAAGTGATTATAAATTAAATTTATTTTCCTAATATTCCTTTTTTAAAAAAGATATTTTCAAAATGAGAATTATATTTTCCTCACAAATGTATTGTATTTGTTTTATTGTATTTCTTACTATCAATGATAAAAAACCCCTTTATTCTTACTCATATGTGTAATACTATATTGATACGTCTTTATTCTTCCCCTCGATGGTTAATGAAAATTTTTTCATATAATTTTTGGATATTGACTTCCTAGATTAACTTTTGTATTCAATAACAATCCTGGTAATAATTATATTTCCCAGGGGAAAAAATGTCCCCAAAATTTCAAAATTATTTATCAAGGAAATGTTTATTATTAAACTATATTTCATATATATATATATAGTGTTTTAATTTTACATTTATTTTATTGACTCTATTAATAATAATAAAAAAATATATTCTAACCAATACATATATTTAATGATAAGTCATATTGTTTATGATTTAAATTAATTATTATATATTTGTGGAATTATTTATCCATGAGATGCATAATCTAAGCCTATTAAATAAATACACGCGATGCATATATGAGTCTCAAAAAAAAAATTAGTTGCCCAAACCCTATAATTTTTTCCCAGAAATATTATGTTATCCTATGGAAAATATTAACTGTAGAGATATAATTTGAAATACAATTTATATTAATATATAATAGTTCAAAAATATCTTATGAAATGTAATGATGTTATTTGTGTAACATCCTGGGTAAATAAACAATATGAAATTCTAATATATATCAATATTTGTGAATAAAATTTTAATATTACATTACGTGGAATGATATGCTAGATGGTGTACCAAATACGAAACAACGAGTTTCTTTTAAATCTTACGTGACACACTAATAATATAATAATAATATTTTAAATAATAGTTACCGCCTAGCTTTTGTAATGGCAGTAATGAAAAGAACTAACTACAAAATGATTACATATATTTTTTAAATATTTTAATATTTATCGAAAAAAATTTATTGGCTAAAAATAAAAATGAATCCAATTTTATGAATAAATACTCTTATAATTTTAATCGATTTTTTTTAACCGCCTCTTAAAGTATAACCCTTTTTAAATATAATTTTAGTCATTTTCATATGTTATATTTTACAAAATAAAATCCTTCTTTATAATTACGATATTGAAATTTACTTCGGATAATTTTTTTTATTTTATCTGACAATGTAAATTTTTTAATTAATAGTGGAAAATACTGCATTTTTCTTCAATACTTCTTTTTAATCTAATTTATTTCTATGGTTAGATTACCTTTTTAATCGGTTTTAAGGTGAAATCAGAATATATTTTTACCATTTCATCCGGTGGTGGTCATTAGAATTAATTTCACTTTTAAAATGGACATAAACAAGTGTCAATATTTTAATAGATATTGTACCTTAAAAACACGCTATTTGTTTTGACAGATGGAATTGATTATAAAATTAATTAATGCAAATTATATGTTTTTAATTTGGTAAAATTGATAAATTTTTTGAATTTGGAATAACAAATAATGCTTACAGTTAATTTTTGGTATTTTTCTGACAAAGGTTCATTTTTAATGAATAGTGAAAAATACTACATTTTAATTCAAAACTACATTCTCATCCGATTTCTTTATATAGATATATTTTCATTTTAATTTGTATTAAGGTGTAATTTAATTATGTTTTTATAATTTAATACAATGTTGGTTTTGACAACGAGAATTAGTTTAAATTAATTAATACAATTTTTGTGTTTGGAATTTGATAAAATGGATTCCATATTAGGAATCAGAAGGTCGAAATTACGTAATTAAGACACATTTTTTTGATATTATGAATAATAACAACAGTAACTATCTTTAATTATCGTGATTAATTAGTAATCAGGTAGTTATTGGTAATAAAATAATAACATTATAATATAAAATGACCCCAAAATGTGGCCTAATGCTACTTTTTTCATGGGAGACAATGGTATTCCTTGTGATATGATTTGGGTCCCCAGGGAATCACTTTTGGATGATAGTGACACTTTATCATTTTCTGCTTTTTAAAACAAAATTATAACCAATGTATGTGTCACCCCAGTAAAAAAAAATTGTTTTTTCTGTGTAAACGACACCTTAGACTATAAATATTCATTGGAAATCTAAAAATATTTCCCACATCATGGTATTTTTTTATAATTTTTAGACATTAAATAAATTAACTTATTTAGTACACCATGATGATGAAGTGATTTAAATAAAATGAAATGATAATGTAAAATCTAAGAGTTAAACTTGTTGAAAACCTATTGGATTGGTGTATTTTGAAACCTTATCACCTTATCCTTGAAAAATATCATTCTGGGTCCTTTAAAATCTGAAAATAATTTTATAATAAAGTAACATTTTATAACATTCCAAGAGTGCCCCTCCTCCCTCTTATAAAAGGCCCCCACCTCTACCACCTTACCCACACCTCTCAGGCCATTGGCTAGGCCAAAATCTGCTCCTTTAATCTATCTACATACCTCTCTTCATCATATAAGTCTTAAATTAGGCATAATTATCTTCAATTAAACTTTTTGGTTCAAACCAGGAGGAGTTACCCGATTTAAAGGTAATTTCTTCTCATATGTTCATTTGTTTTATTTTGCTTCTCCAACCCCCTAAACTTTTTTTTATTCATTAATTTTGTAACAAAACCAGTGTCTTCAATATACTAGGTTTTTATTATGAGAAATATTAGAGCTATATTTACACACACCTCCCTCTAATGGTAAAAGAACATACTGTTTCTCTGGATGGTAAATTACTACCTCATGAAATGATGATTGTTCAATCTTTTCTTAACACCTTTAATGGTGGCCATTATGATGTCATTGTATTTTATATATGATATATATGGTATTTATGTTTTATATATTCTTCTTTATTTTATATTAAAAACATACCTTTGTGCTTTACATGTTGTGAAAATGCGATATTTTCATTCAAGTGTGGACTACCGCCCCCTCAAGTGATGTGAATCATTCATGCAATATATGGAATGTATAAAGAATGAAATTAATGAACATATGATACCAATATAACATATATATTATACTGGAATTATAATATATATATCTCTCTCATTTATTTTTAATTCCATTAATATGACAAAGAAATGAAAGTAGCATTCCTGCTTACGTACGACCTACCTTCTCCATGAACAGTGCATTTCATTTATTTTTATCTAAAAATGTTATGGAATAGTATAAAATGAATATTTATTAGATATATATTATATTTAAATCATTAATGCTATTTTGGAGATGATTTACTTATAACTACATGGACAATCATTTTAAAACAAGTTCATTTTTGACTCATGTACCAAACATCGACAAAAACATATGATATGAACGCGCATAATTAACTAATTATTATAACATTATAATATGTGATATTATTTGAATAATAAAATTTAAATGAGGTCCTAAAGTAATTATAAATTTACCAACGATTATTATTTAGTAATATAAAGAAACGAACAAGACAACTCGGATTTGAGGTATGGGATCCTACCTCTCTCTTTCATTTTATGTACTCTCTTTTATGTCACTTCTTCTAAGATCATATTTATTAGTATGGGGGATGTTATTTTATTTTCCTGTTACTCTAAATTTTATGTTCATATGATTACAGACCCTATTTTATTTCATCAATCCATTTTATTAATTTTTAAGTGGCGTCGTGAGGCTACCGAGTTTTCGTAAGGGATTTTTAATCTCACTTTTATTACCATAAGGTTTATGCTACATTTTTAACTATTTACTTTGAGTGGTGTATGTAATGGCCATTATTATACTATTTTTGTAATATAATTTCATTTATTGTTATTTACATCAATGTTTTATAGTCCTTCTTTCATGGGGTGTACGTTTTGAAAGTTACCCAAATCGGTAAGGGTACTTTTCACCCTCCTATTTTTAAAATACTTCTTTTTGTTAGGTCTTTTAGTTTCAATATTCTTATATTGTTATATGTTCTTATATATCCTTATTTATATAAATGTTATGACCAAGTGATGAGATACCCTTTTGACCTCTCATCAACACATTTTCTTAATTTTAATGTGACATCGTTAGGCTGTCGAATTCTTGTAAGGGAACTTCTTAACCCAATTTCAATTATTTGGGTTAAACCTCTATTTTTTTATTATGATCTATTATGAATATGTGTGGATTACCTCTGATTGTTTTACACTTAATATCCTCTTATATTGGGTGTATTTATATTTTTCACACTTAAGCATCTATTTGAATTATCTTTAATATAATGATTCTGTCTTTATATGGGACATCATCTCAGTCTCCTTTCATTGAGGCATACTTTGTTTTATACACAGCTTTATTTTATAAATTGTATAAACCCCTTTGAATTTTACCATTATTAAAAAGTATTCCATTTTATACGAAGCATTTTACTAAATGAAAAAATGGAATGTTTTTGTCATACGTATGCGGTGACCACAACTTCTCCGCCGCCATGACAATTATTTGAGTTTCAGGTTACTTTACAAGCCATAACATACTTTTTTTAAATGAAAAATAAATACCATGTTTTACCTTTCTTTTAGTTGGGTATTGAAATTGGTTTTGATAATGTTTTGATTATATCAATGTGTTGTATTGGTATATTGTTATTGAAATGTGGAAATGTTATGTTTCCTTTATGCATGTTTTATGTGATACAATTATGTTATGGTTCATGGGAATTGTTTATAAAGATGGGTGGTTCCGTGATAAACTAAGGGTGGGTGAGCCCGATATATCTCTCAAATTCATTGGGTAACACGAAGGAGTTAAACACTAAGGTTTCTATGAAGAGATTTATGTAATATACTATGATGGGTATTCCAAACGTAACCGTGAGGGTTACTCCCTACATAAGAATGTTATAAATGCCTCAAGTTACCTTTACATATTATGATTTCTATGATTTATTCTTAAATATTATGATTTTATGAGGTATGTTAAAGTGCTTATGTTTTTAGAGTAAAGTATGATTTAATTGATTCTTATGTATACATGGACTAATGTTTTCATTCCATATTTTTTATATCCATTACTGATATTTTTATGATCATCACATGTTTTTTATATTTTTTTCATAGGAAATAAAGATTAATAGGGTCAAGGATTGGATCAAGGAATGACAAGCTATATAAAACATGGAACTAGACATGTTTTCTATTTAGGAGTTTTTGTTTTATGATGAAAATTATGTAGAAGTGTCTACTTTGTTATCTTGTCAGATGTAATAGTTATGTCCTAATTATCTAAAACTCTAATCCTGAAAAGATCCTCAATGTGAATTATTCATTTAATTCAATATTAAGTAATGTTTTAAGTCTGGGTCTTTATTTTTTGTATCAAAAGTCAGTTTAGAAAACATTAGGTATTAAGAGTTTTCGTTAAACACATGATTAGTCCCTATGTTTATTTTCTTAGTTAAATCCTTGTTTTATAAAATTTTTAGATCATGGAAATGGAAGGAGGAGGATCTCAAATGACATTCTTATCTATTCCTGATGACTTTCTTGCAGTAATTATTGCAAAGTCATGTTCAGATGACTGTGAAACTTTTTCTAGCATACAACTCACTTGCAAGCATCTGTTTGAGATATAAAAAACCTCCACTATACCTCGTTATCATCGTGGATCATGGGTTGTATTTAGAGAAATTCTATTTGAACATTATTCTCATTCATTCAATAAAGGTAGATATTATCAAGGAATTTTCAAATATTTTACCTTATCACAAGATTTTTATGTATATTATGATTTTAAAGACGGTGCAGAAGAAGGAGACCCTTGTGCAACCTATTTATTTTTTCTTTGAAAATATAGTCCCTCAGCACATTCTTATATTATTTTAATAGAACCATTAATTGAAAGATTCAACTTAAATTCAGTCAGACTATTTTAAAGAAATAATGTCTTATCAGATGTTTTGAAATTATATGTCATGCATTATTATTTTCCAAAATTGATTTTTTGTGAACACCCGTATTAACCATGTTGTACAAGGTGTATTTGGATGGAGGAAGAAAATTATTTTGAAGGATATCTAAGTCATTTTTGTGATGAATGGACCTTCTACCTACTTGAACAAGATGATGATGAAACCAAATGGAAACCACGATCACGGTATGATGTTCATATTTTTGGGGATCGTTTTATTTTATCTTATGATGATGAAATAAGACTCCAAGAATTTAGATGTTGAGGTCATAATGAAATTGGATGAAAATGAGAGGTATAAGGAAACCATTGAGGTTAAAACATGTTAGGTTTAATTTTTATATTTATAAAAATGAAAACCCGTAAGATGGGTGACAACCCGTTGCATCCGGCAAGGCCACATGAATCGAACCCACAACCGAAGGGCGACAAGGGTGCAAGGACTACCACTAGACTATGTGATGTCCCTGGTTAGTATGACTTATAATTTTTAGTTAAATGATTTTATGGATCAAGAATAAGTTGATTTTGGGAACACATGTTTTATTAAATGGATATCGATAGCGTAGTAAAATGATTTTGTGACTGAGTAATGAAGGTTATTTTGGAAGATGTTCTCTCTTTCATGGAAAAATATATGCCTAGAGAAAATAGAATACTTTTGGATTTCAATTGAGGAGAAATAGTGGAATTTTATTTTGTAAGAATCTATGTTTTTATTGTGGAAATATGATGATTTGGTTTATTTATGAAAATGATTAACCTATCATGTAGAATATGGGATTAGTTTAATTACTTTTCAATACGATACATTAAGAGCAACTGATGTTATTTGGAGATAAATTCCATGATTTAACTTGGAAGACTATGTGATAAAATCCATTAGAGATTTGGGTTTCAATCATAGTTTTGATTATTTTGAATAATTTTATGGATAACAGTTTATTGAATAGTCTTTAATGAACTTTTGGTTTTGTTGGACAAATTTTGGATATTAAGAGTAGCTTTTCTGTTTGTAAAAGATTATTCTTTTTAGGGATTATCTAATCTTGTACTAACCTTTTTGGTTTTTCTTAAGGTCTAAAGTCATGGGAAATATATATTTCATCTTTTGTGGATTATGTGATTCTCTAGATGTTGATTTTAGTACTCTTAATGCGATCAAGTCTTCCTAAATACTCATCTTTTGGAGGAAATAAGAGTTTGTGTTAAAAATATTGTAAAATATGAAAGTCTACATGACAAGTAAGTATGTTTCCTTAAGTTTTAGTTAATCCTATAAATAAATTATTCAAATAAAAACAAACAAAAAACAAAAAACGTTGTCTGTTAACTTTTATTACAGGGGAATCAAATTCCGTTTAACCCATAACAAGTTTGTGATTTTCTGGTCGTTAACTTTCTCCTAATCATGTTTTTATCACTTTCCATCAGAACTTGACCCTTGGTTTTTTTCATCCATATCCATGTTTTCCTACATGGAATCCTATTATGGGTTAACATGGGTTACCTTTGTACTTCTATTTATTTATTTTAAAGTGATAGTTTTTCTGACTCTTTTTCCGATGTGGGACTTTCAATGGAGTTTCTGAGCCCAATTTTAAAATTACAAGGACACAATTTCCAAAAGGGGGGAAGGTTGTTTTATCCCGGGTAAATAAAGAATATTAAATTATAATATATATCAATATTTTTGAATAAAATGTTAATATTACTTTAAAGGGAATGATATGCTTGATGGCGTACCCAATACGCAATAATGAGTTTCTTCGAAATCTTACGTTCCACACTAATACTATAATAATACTATTTTAAATAATAGTTAATGCCTAGATGTTGTAATGGAGAAATGAATATATCTAACTAAAAAATGATTACATATGTTTGATAAATATTTTTAAATGTATCCAATAAATTTTAGAGGCTTAAAAAGCAAATGAATCGAATTTCCAAGATTAAATAATCTAATAATTTTAAAACATTGGTTTATCCGCCTCTTAGTGGCGAACCCTTTTTAAATCTAATTTCTGTTAGTTATATATGTTATATTTGATCAAATAAATACCTTCCTTATAATTGGGATATTTAAATTTACTTCGGATAAATTTTTGGTATTTTTCTAACAATGTTCATTTTTTAATGAATAGTGGAAAATACTGCATTTTACTTCAAAACTGCTTTTTCATCTCATTTATTTCTATTGTTAGATTATCTTTTTAATTGGTTTTAAAGTTAAATCAGAATATAATTTTACCATTTAATCCAATTGTGTCCATTATAATTAATTTCAATTTGAAAATGGACAAAACAAGTGTCAATCTTTTGATAGATGGTGTTTCTTTAAAAACATGTTGTTTGTTTTGACAGCGGGAATTGATTATAAAATTAATTAATGGAACTTATATGTTTTTAATTTTTTTAAAATTTATATCATTTTTTAATTTGGTATATCAAATAATTTTTACAGTGAATTTTTGGTATTTTTCTAACAAATGTTCATTTATAATGAATAGTGAATAATACTACATTTAAATTCAAAAATGCCTTTTAATCAGATTTATTTATATACATAGATTGTAATTTTAAATGGTCTTAAGTTTTAATTTATTTATTTTTCGATGTAATTTCACTTATAAATTGGAGGTATAAGAAAATCAATCTTTTGATAGATTTTACTTCCTAAAAACCCATCTTTGGTTTTGACAACAAGAATTATTTTAAATTAATTACTACAATTTTTTTTTGTAATTTGATAAAATGTATTCAATATTTGTAATCATAAGTTCCAAATTATGTAATTAAGATGATTTTGTTTTTGAACATTATGAATAGTAACGACGGTTATTATCTTTAATTATCGTGATTAATTAGTAATCAGGTAGTTAAGGGTAATAAAATAATATCATAATATTATAAAATGACCACAAAATGTCTCCTATTTCTACTGGTTGTTTCATGTATGACAATTTTATGCCTTGTGCAAATATTTGGGACCCCATGGAATCACTTTTGGGTGATAGTGACACTTTATGATTTTATGTTTTTTAAAAGTAATGATTAACCAAAGTATGTATCACCGAAGTAAAAAAAAATTAGTTTTGTATGTGTAAATTATCACTTAGAATATAGATATTAATTGGAAATATAAAAATATTTCCTACATCATGGTATTTTTTTATATTTTTTAGACATTAAATAACATAACTTATTTGTGACACCATGATGATGCAGTTATTACCTCATTAATGGATGATTTAAATAAAATTAAAAGATAACTTAAAATCTAAGACATAAACTTCAAAAAAATCCTATTGGATGGGTCGATTTAGAAACCTTATCACCTTATCCTCGAAATAATTCATTGTGGGACCTTTAAAATCCGAAACTCATTTTATAATAAAGTATAATTTTATAACTTTCCAAGAGTGCCCCTCCTCCCTCTTATAAAAGGCCCCCAACTCTACCACCTTACCCACACCTCTAAAGCCATTTTCACAGCCAAAATATACTCATTTCATCTCTCTACATCACTCTATTCATCATATAATTATTACTTTAGGCAGAAAGCTCTTCAAGAAACCCTTTTGGTTATAACGAATATGAGTTACCCAATTTAAAGGTAATGTCTTCTCTTATGTCCATTTGTTTTATTTTACTTCTCCAACCCCCTAAACTATTTTTAATCCTTTAATTTGTAGAAACACCCATATCTTCAACATACTATGATTTAGTTATGATAAATCCAATAGCTACACTTACACACACCTCCGTCTAATGGATAAAAAACATACTGTTTCTGTGGATGGCAAATTACTACCTCACGAAATGATGATTTTTCAATCTTCTCTTAACACCATTAATATTGGCTATTATGATGTCACTATATTTAATATATGATATATATGGTATTTATGTTAGCTATATGCTTCTGTATTTTATATTTAAAACATACCCTTATGCTTTGCATGTTGTGAAAATGCGATAATTTCATTACGAGGAAGTGTGGACTACCGCCCCCTCAAGTGATGTGACTCGTTCATGCAATACATGTAATGTATAATGAATTAAATTAATGAACATATATGACCTATATAAAATATATATTATACTTGAATAATAATATATATATCTCTCATTTATTTTTAATTCCATTAATATGACAAAGAAATGAAAGTAGCGTTCATGCATATGTACGACCTACAATCTCCATGAACTGTGCATTTCATTTCTTTTTATCTCCAAATGTTATGAAATAATATAAAATTAATATGTACTGGATATATATGATATTTAAATCATTAAAACTATTCTGGAGATGATTTACTTATAAGTACATGGAGAATCATTTGCAAACATGTTCATTTTTGACACATGTACCAAACATCGTCAAAAACATCTAATATGAACTTGCATAATTAAATAATTATTATAACATTATAATATGTTAAATGAATTGAATAATAAACTATAAATGAGGTCCTTAAGAAATTATAAATTGACCAAAGTTTATTATTCAGGAATATAAATAAACGAACAAGACATGTCAGACTTGAGGTAAGGGATCCTACCTCTCTCTTTCTTTTTAAGTACTATCTTTTATGTCAGTTATTCTAGGATCCTCTTTATTATGATGGAGGAAATTATTTTATATCCCCCTTACTTTAAATTTTATGTTAATATAATTAGAGACCCTATTTTATTTCAGTAATCCATTTTTTTTGAAGTTTTATGTGGCGTCGTTAGGCTGCCGAGTTTTCGTAATGGATTTTTCATCTCACATTTATTCCCATGATGTTTATGCTAAATTTTATACTATTTACATTGAGAGGTTTATTTACATTCCATTATTATACTCTTGGTGTAATATAATTTTATTTATGGTTATTTACATCAACGATGTATAGTCCTTCTTTCATGGGGTGTACGTTATGAATGTTACCGAAATCGGTTAGGGAACCTTTCACCCTTCTCTTTATAAAAGACATATTTTTGTTAGGTCATTTAGTTTACACATTCTTATGGTGGGATATGTTCTTATATATCCTTATTGCAGTAAATGTTATGACCAAGTTATGAGATATCCTTTTTACCTCTCATCAACACATTTTCTTAATTTCAAAGTGATGCTGTTAGGGTGTCGAATTTCTGTAAGGGAACTTCTTAACCCAATTTCAATTCTTTAGGTTTAACCTCTATTTATTTATTATGTTGTATTATGAATATGTGTGGATTACCTCTGGTTTTTTTATATTTAATATCCTCTTATATTTTTTGTATTTATATTTGTCACACATAAGTATGTATTAGATTTATCTTTAATCTAAAGATATCGTCTTTGTATGGGACATCATCTCAATCTCCTTTCATTGAGGCATATTTTGTTTTATACACAACTTTATTTTATATGGTGTATAAAACCCTTTGAATTTTACTTTTATTGAAAAGGAATCCGTTTTATATGAAGTGTTTTACTAAATGACAAAATGGAATGTTTTTTCATACGTATGCGGCGACAACGACATCTCCGCCGCCATGACCATTATTTGAGTTTCAGTTTCCTCTAGAAGACATAACGTTTTTTTAAGATGAAAAATAAATACCATTATTTACCTTTATTTTATTTTTGTACAGAAAATGTTTTTGATAATTTTTTGATTATATCAATGTGTTGTATTGATATCTTGTTATTAAAATGTGGAGATGTTATGTTTCCTTTATACATGTTTTATGTGATACGATTATGTTATTGTTCTTAGGAATTGTTTATGAAGATGGGTTGTTCCATGATAAAATAAGGGCGGGTGATCCCGATATAGCTCTCGAATGCATTGGGTTACACGAAGAGTAAAATGGCAAGGTTACTCGGAAGATATTTTGGGAATATACTATGATGGGTATTCCAAACGTAACCGTGAGGGTTACTCCTTATGTAAAAATGTTATGAATGCCTCAAGTTACCTTTAAATCATATGATATCTATGATTTATTCATAACTATTATGATTTCATGCGGTATGTTATAGTGCTTATGTCTTAAGAGTAAAGTATGATTTCATTTATTCTTATGTATACATGGTTTAATGTTTTCCTTCCATATTTTTTATTTCTCTTACTAAGCTTTTTATGCTCATCTCAATTTTTTGAAATGTTTTCCACAAGACATATAGATGAATAGGGTTAAGGATGGGATCAAGGAATGACAAGATATCTAAAACATGCAACTAGACATGTTTCCTTTTTCAGAGTTTTTATCTTATGATGGAAACTGAGTAGAAGTGTCTACTTTGTTATCTTGTCAGATGTAACAGTTATGTCCTAATTCTCTAAAACTGTAATCCTAAAAAAATCTTGAATGTGAATAATTCATTGAATTCATGATTAAGTAATGTTTTAAGGCTGGGTCCTTATAATTTGTGTCATGATGAGACATGAAGTCTAATAATAAATAATTTCCTTAATTCTATCATCATAAATTATTATCCATAACAATTAATATTTATATTATCATTGGATTCATGCAATTCATTGTTATTTATTAAATGGGATGTTGTTTCAGTTATTCACCTATTTATAATGATTATTTCATATATATTAATGTATTAAATTTATTGAAATATTTATTTTAGTTATTTACGATTCTGTATTGAATATTAATATTTTATTATTGTAATATTTCTTTTTACTTAAACCTTACTAAAAATTTTATCACAACCTTATTTTGTTTCCTTTCACATGAATCCATGAAGTATATTATGTTTGAAATCAAATGACATTCGATGGGTATTATCTTAATTTTCAAAATAAGAGTTTAAATATATTTTTTCCAAATATTATTAATTAATCAAGTATATATCATGTTTATAAGGATGACTACACTATGCATTCCTTTAGGATTAGATTCCTTGAATCTTATTACAATGTAATAATTTAGACACTAGATCCGGGATGCTAGGGTCTGGTCACTACATGTAAAATCTTTTGATAAAGAGTTACGTTCCATACATTTTATGGTCAATAAACATGGATCTAGACAATTTATTTTAATTCTTTGTAACATGGACATACGTATTGGGTGTATAATGATTATTTAACATATGTGTAAAAAATACCCATATGAGTTTTGGTCTATATGGTTATGGAATTTTTATAAAACATCTTAATGGTTGTGAAATTTTGACTTTTAATTGGTTTCTGGTAAACAATTATATGTTGGGATCCATTTACTAGAATATGTTATAAAAAAATTAATATGTTTTCATAAATTTACTATGAGGAGTGAATTACATAAACTTTAGTCTATGGGGGATTCAGTCTAATTATATCATATGGATACATCAATTATAGAGTAGAAAAAAATCTTTATGTGTCATATAAAGAGAAGAATCATGGAAAAAATATTTATTATGTAGAGTATATATAGATCTATCACTCGTATAAAGGAAAAATGGTTTGTGATCTTATTATAGTCCTGGTTATTTTCATAAACCCAAAGTGAATGTGTATAATTATTGAATACTTTAAACCAAATAAATGATATTTATTTCAATAACTCAGATAATAGATCTATTCATCACTATATAACATTTTCTATATGAGTCTAGAAGCACATAATTCTCAAATGAGTGACTGTTTATCACTGGATTATTGTTGAAGAATTATGTGTAGAAGTATCATTGGTAGATAAAGCTCATACATAGAGGTGTGTATTTGGTTAATATAATTGGAGTCTGGGAGAAGAATTATATATCATGGAATAACTATTTATTATTTAATAATTAGGACCATACCACAAAATGTTATTTAAATTATGCATGTTATCCAACTATGGATTCTAATGTGAGAAAACCATATGAGAATTAAAAACACTACAAAATATAAGGGGGGCTTTTAGGGGAGGTAATGTTAATGATTTAATCCATGATGGAAAATCTGTACATAACTATATATTTGATAAATATAGAAATAAAGACAAATATGGTTCATGTAAGGGTTTATATTATCTGAATTTATATTAATGCCCATAAATCACTTATTTGAATTTGGATATCATTGAATAGAAGTGGTATCACCGATAATCCACCTCAATAGGTTTCAGGATTTATTTATAATAGATCATATGATGTAAAATTTAATTCTATTTTATAATGAAAATATTATCATTCATTGATTATATTGAAAATCAAATTATATTTTAAGATTGATTATCCAAGACTTGAATCATTACATTGGTCCTTCTCAGCTATATAAATACAACGAATCAAGAAGATCATATATATTTCATGATTTCATGATAGGAAACATATTAGGATAAAATTTATCATGATATAATTTATAATTTCTATTTGAATTTGTCTCTGTTTTAGGTATAAACAGATGAGAGTTATGAATTTTTATGGATAGTCTTATGATAACTTCTATAGGTGTTAATATATATTTATAATAATAAAGACACATTTAATTTTTATATTATTATATAATTTTTACCATATAGTTGGCTATTAGGATTTGGAATCCATGTATAGAGTATTTTGACAAGTACATTGATATCATCTAACGTGAAAAATAAAAATAAAAAGTACACTACTATATCTAGTTTAAGGTATTAAAACATTAATAAAATGAGTCATGTAGTTTAGGGTCATGCAATAAAGGCCATGAATATGAATATTAACATTGTATAACAAGGATATTGTTGTGAATTTTTACATCATGAAACTAGGACAATGATATAGAGTTCTATATTTTATTCATTAGACTTTAGTGAAATGATGTTTAAATTCCAAAATCAAGGATCTAAATCACATAGTATAATTTTTTCGCCTAGGGAAATCAAATATATATTTTAATAACATGTTGTGAGTATAACGGGAAACGATATGATATTTATGAAAATTAATTATTCAGAAATATTACATTAGTTGGGTTGTGATCTTTACCCCTAAGATTTTGATAAATGAGTATGTACTGTTAGAGTAAAAATAGTTTATGTCATAGGGTCTATCTCATTATGGTTTTAGTTTTATAGGATTATTCCTGAAGTTCATGAGATTTATGAGTAATAGAATTTTTTACCCTTATAGTATTGAATGAGTAATAAATCATTATTTAATTTTTCTACTAACTCTATTATAATGGACTTCATTGTTGTGTCATGTGCAGAAATTTTTTTAACCTATATGTTCAAACTAATTTTTTTCATTTTTTTATTGTTCATCTTAAGAAAACTAAACACATGTTGTAACACATAGTGAATGTAATTGGAACTCAATGTGTAAGCAAACTATTTTCTTGTATATTAATGAAAATTGTAATTTTTTTATGGTAGTGTGGGTTGTTGTCCAGTAAGAACACAAGGAATGTGGTGTTTTTAGTTCTATGAATTCTTATCCTTGTCTTAAATATTTTCATTGATATTAAAAAAGTCATAAAAAGATAAAATATATACATTTTCTACTACATCATTCAATTATGGGTAGTTGGACTGAATCTTTCATTTCCATTATATCCTTTTCAACTTGGAAAAAAGAAATTGGTGTTGTTTTCCATCATCATTTTTTAGGGAATCAAAATATGGGTATGAGTTAAAATTGAAGATATTGATAATATATTTATTCAAACATATCCAAAGAGTATATTCTAATCCCATTTAATGAAAAATATTTTGGGAGTAATTATATAATTTAACTATTTAGTGTTATTAAGGAGATTTTTATTTTTTACATCCAATCTCTAAATGGTGAATGGAAAATAATTTATTATGATATAGAATTATTCTAGAGGTTGATTATTGTAGATTGTATGTAGTAGGTGTGTATTTTACTTATTTAACTCCATGTACAATTACGTCCCAGAAAACAAATAGTACCCAAGCTTCACAATTTAATTCGATTTATTTTTTTCCTAGTTGATGGGTATTGAATGAACCTATAATGAAATTCTATATATTATTTGCGGCCATATTTCATTCAATTCATGTGAGTAAAATCTGATAAAGTTCTTATTTCTAGAAAATTTCATTGAATTTTCGAATTCAAAGAGGATAATGTTTAAAATTTAATTACATATCTATTATCACTATAATCGATCAATTTGAAGAGTTATATTATAGAGATTGTTTATTATGGGAAAAATCTAACCAGTTATAAAATCTATATATGGGGATAATGTATTTCCTTATTCAAGATAGGTATTTACATAAATCTTTAAATATATTTTATTGCTAATGAATGGGGATAACACCATATAATTTTATTAAATTTTTGTATCATCCTATTATATATGTACTAAATTTTGACCAGTATTGTCAAAGTTATAAATGTGATCAATCATTGAATAAGGATAATAAGATATAATTAGTTCTGATAAAAACATAATGATTATAACTCACATAAAATCAAGAAAAAGAATTAACTATTCCTTTATAATTATAAATTTCTCAATAATTTATATAATAAAAAATATGGTTCCCGCTTGATGTTTAGGTAGGTCAAAATAATATGAATATCTATATCAATATAAGTAATGAGGGTCTTGTATTCTACCATGTTATTAGTGAACCTTTTTTATAGTTTGAATGAATGAGAAATATCCTCTATTTCCAGGGTTGAAATTATAATCCCCATTCTCACCATTATAAGACTTGTATTCTCCATTATTATCCAAATTAGGATACCATAGGGAACAATCAATATATATCTCTCATATATAAGGCATTGTATTAGTGAATAGTGACTTATTCATTAGAGATATATATTTCTACCATGGATTATTTTGGGGAGGGAATTTTTTAGAGAATATATCCCATAGGATTCCATTTAACTACCTTCTTGGGAAAAAAATGTAAACATGATTTAAGAATGAATTTTGAAAGTACCAAATGTCCAGATAGAATTAGATAACAAAGGATGCACTTAATCAGTTTAACATAAGAGAACAATTAAAACTCCTCATTCTATAATTAGTGGGTTATAATTTTCTATATAAATTTTAATTAAATGAAATTAATATCAATTTCATTGCATTAGGACTCTATATATAAAATATTAATACTAATATTGTAATTTCTCTTCACTTTTCCTACATTATTCTGTGCAATAAGACTACTAAGAGATCATTCAACGGTAACAACATACATGAATTTTGAAATACCTCAAATGAAAAACAACATGATGAATTGGTGTAGAATATATTTCATGATACTGTTGAACGAATATAGAAAATCATCACCCATAAAATTATCAACCCCATTCATCACCAATATTTTGATTAGAAATTATTTCCCAGTGTGTTTGGAAAACTGACCACCTAATAATGGTGATATTCTCCTATATTAATAAAAAATCAATGAGAGTTAGAAGAGGATGATTATCAGTAACTTATTAGGACAGTTCTAGTTTAACAATTACACCATTACGATGAACTATAAAAACATGAAAATGTTCTTATCTAGGTCTAAAATAACACTTTTTCATATTCATTTTAAATTTGTTTTGAATTTGTTTCTTGAAATCTATTTTATTATTTAGGATATGATCAAAACTATTATAGGATTTGACTAGTTTATCATCAAAATAACATTCCAATGTATTCTAAAATAGGAGTGTGTTGATGCATTACATGACAAAGTGATATGTGTTGAATATTTTTTAATCTAGAAGGAATAACATGATAAAAAAACACCCATTGAGTGTATTTGAATGTGTTATCATCTTCATCATCATAGAAAGTTTTTGTTTTTATATACCCTGACGTTATATCATGAATGAGAGTTATTAGAATGTTATTTTTTCATTGATGAGTAAATTTTTTATCATGTATTGTTACTCAGTCTTCAGGATTTTCCATTTAAAATCCTTTGATGTCAACAAAAACCTGATTTTTTCACATTATTTTAAATGGTGTCAATTTTACAAGCCTTGTGGAATATTAAAAAAAATAATGATTTCCCTGATATTATTTTCAACATAAAGCACTATATTAGTGGTGTGAGTAGTATGAATTATCCCGAGATCCTTATTCGAATAACTATAGTCCTTTGTTACACTCATATGATAAGTAAACACCTAAAAATCCATGCCAATAATCTCTGTATAGTTCCATGAAAACACATAATGGTTTTTTATAGGATCATGATTTCCCTATAGTGATAATATTTTGTAATAGTGTCCTTAAATATCCTATGTTGGAATTCATCATTTGTTCCAATATTTCCATCCATAATCACATCAATAGTTCATAATATAATTTCATCAAATACTAGATGTGAATCACTTTGAATGTAATATATCACATTCAATATTTCTATTTAAACTTTTAAAATTAGAGATAAATGTAGATTTTTTGGTGTCAGAAAAAATAGGGACATATATTTCAACAGTAAAAAAAATATGTTTATAAATTCTAAACTTTTTTTTTCATGTGATTCGATAATATGGGAATTTAGGGAATTCTCCATCTCCCCTCCAATATAATCAAGGGATTTGTATATTTTGACATTATGAGCCTAGAGACATTTTATGGGGAATTTTTTTGATATTATTAATGAAATAGAGTATTAAGATGATTCAAAAATATCTTAGAATTTTATAAATAATATAGGATACATATCACCCAAATTTAATTCGATTAATAAATTTTATATCATGAGAATTGAGATTATGATTTCAAAACATAATTTGCACCCCATATCATGGGGGATGACGTTTTTTGGATCAGATAAACCAAGATTCATATACATAACAACATAAAATATAGTCTCCATGTATATATTCCTTTGATTTATATAACAACAGTCTATCAGATTGGGTTAAATTATCTCAACATGTTTAATGGGAAGCATTAAATATTTAGTTACATCATTGAATGATATTATCAACAAAATATTCATAGGATTTGGAGACACGATGAAAATAAAAATTTCTATCAGTAGACTATTCCCATCTCTCTAATATAATCTAACGTATCTAATATTATATTCACAAGACTAATATATCGTATTGTCCCAATATATCGCTCCAAATTTTCCATTGAAAATGTGTGTGGAATTCAGGGTTGGATGAGCATGTTATTATATGTATATTATTCCATGACATTTATCATATAGATTGAAGGTTATTTTATGGGGTTCAAAAAAAAAAATTTCGAGTATGAGGTCCTTTAGATACTATCTTCGTTTATCGTCTCAACTGTTTTATTCTCTATCAAATAATACCATTAAAAATCAAAAGTTTAATGGGGGGAAAACACCTCACTACATCCTTGTATTTTTTAGTATCTTGATTGGTATGAGATATATTTTAAAAATAGTATCAATTATGGTTCGACTAACATCGATGGAATATAGTGTTCCAAATACATAAATTTTTTTGATGTGGATATGGTTATATGTCTCGAAATATAATTATATAAAGTACATAGTGTTAAAAAATATGAAGGTTATGGTCATTAAATTATACTTTATTTTCACAGTGGCCTAAATCATGATTTATTTAGCAAGTAAAACTGATTCCATTGGAAAATCCTATCTTTTCTTTTATAGATGAATGGAATCCATATTTACAATCTTAATAGGGATGATATAAAAAACATTAGGTTTTTTAGTTTCCCATACAAGGTCATACACATCATATAATGAAAATTATTCCTAGCTTGGGGATTTTTTTTTTAATTTTATTAGTGTTAGTGGTAACAATTTTTAACCAAGGATTAAGAGAGATTTTTGTATTTGCATAATGGATAAAATTTCCCTTTCCAAATTTTTACAAATTAACTGAAAAATTTTATAATGATATTCCAATATGATTGTACCTAAAAGAGTCCTGGAGGATTTTATATTGGAATGGAGTTTTTCTGAAATTATTTGAGTTTCTTTCTTCACATGTTCAATGAATATTATAAGTCAATGGGGATAAATCCTGAATATATGGTTATTTGACTCATATTCCATATCATTATAAAAACTAATACCTTTTCCCTAGTTATGACTCTAATTCAATAATTCCCAGAGGATATTTTTGTTATAGAATTTATTTGGATAGTGACTGATGTTGAAAGAATAATATTTAAACTCCTCGTTTAAAGACAATTCAATTTTAAAGGATAGTGATGATGATCATATATTAGGGGATGGTGCATGTCATCCATGTATTTGAGGTATATTGTTTTTGAGTGTATTAACTTATTCGAGGATGAGGTAATTATATTCCTCACATGACTTATTATTTTAAATATGATTGCATATAACAATATGTGAGGTTGAAAAATATGGTTTAATTTCATTTAAAGGAATAATAGTCCATAATTAGTTGATTCAATTGTTATATAATAATAAAAACTATTTTCTTAACAATTTTAAGGTGATTAATTAATCAATGTTTTGAATAATTTTATCTAGGACTTATTTTTATTCATCCTTAATTTTTGGAGTACTTCTGTACAATAAATATATTTGTGATAAATGATTAAATAATTATCTTATCCAATGTAATACATTCTAAAATAAATTCCTTAAAACCAAAAAACTGAATTTATTATATGCTGACATATCATAGTAGTGGTAGTACTCAAAAATATAAATTATAAACGACTTATTGGGCTACCAAGAACTACAAATATGAGAATATTATTTTTTAAAATAGTAGCGAAATAACGTAGAACCCATTCATTTCTGAATTTATATATCTTTTCATTTTATAACCTATTGGTTGATGTCATTCTT
Organism: Viscum album; assembly: GCA_963277665.1. Classification (NCBI taxonomy): domain Eukaryota; kingdom Viridiplantae; phylum Streptophyta; class Magnoliopsida; order Santalales; family Viscaceae; genus Viscum; species Viscum album. The sequence continues at coordinate 384,373,538 of OY728148.1, read as the reverse complement.
TCACAATTTTCTCTGGATGGAGGTGTTATTTTTTCACTTAGGTGGGGGTGATGCATTATATAAGGCTATCATAGAGTTTAGAGATGACATTGATTCATGTTTTAGTGTCATATTTTTCTTTTCTACTAAATATAGATTAATTTCATTATTTAGTGGTGTGAGAGTAGATTGTTATTTATTTCATGACAATGATTATTCTATAATGTTTGCAGCTACGATGAAATCTCAGAATTCACTATGATGTTTTAAGAGAATCATTGGGGTTTTTAACTCATACCAATTTTTTATATCCATATCTAAAATATATTATCTTTGGTAATTCATTTTTATTTATTATATTATGGAATTCCATATATAAATACTATCTGAGAACCTACTATTATTTCATTACATGAAAATATAGAGATAATGTGTAATCATCTACTTGATCATAGTGATATTTAGTAAATTATCATACTATGTGTTACATCCCAAGTAAGTAAAAAATTATGGATTTTTATATCTATGTCTATTTATATTCAAATATTCGTGGATTTAGTGGTCTGTTACAACTAATAAAAAAAATTCATTTTTGTGTTCCATTATGACCCCTATTACATATAAATAAGTAAATTTTTTAGAATATTGACAATTTCATAATTATAATGATGATTGGAAACATATTATGAATTATGTGCTAATGTTGACTCATTTATAGGATTCACATAAATATTATTTCTTTCAATGATACATCAGGTTCAATTTTGTTATGCATTATCTTGTAGAGTGATCATGTGGTGGATTATGGTTTCAATATAGTATAAGGAGAATGAAAATAATAATCAATCAAATTCTATCAAACTTTAATTTTTTATCTATTATCTTAATATTTTTCATTATTTCTTTTTTGGGGAATGGGATTCAATTTATTCTGATAAAAAAATATCGAGTGATGCATTCTAACAAAAATAATATAATATTTTCTATAGAAGATTAGAAGAATACCATAATTATATTTATATTGTTAATTGAATAACCCTATTAGAAAAGGAATTTCAAGGTTCAAGCAATGTGTATGAAACATACTACCCAGTTCATGAAGCATTCATATGATCAGTGCCATTTTATGGCTCTCTTTTCTCTAATTCGTTAGAGAGATCGAGTTAATGAGGCATATATTTTAATATAAATCATTCAGTTGACCTCCTCTACTCTAGTGAGATTAACCAGTAAAATATTCTTCATGATGGATTTCATGCAATTGAATAGTCTCTTTATAACAGGGGGAACATTTGTGAGTATTCCTACTCATTGGATGGTACCCTATGTTTATTGTAGCAATATATCATACCTTTTACAAGATTAAATATCATGATGGGGGGCTTATATGATTTCATATGGTAAGTACAACCTAGAACAATGAATTTTTTCTTTGTTATATTGATATGATTTTCATGGATAGGTATGGTACGAGACATTGATAATTATTTTTTCACATATCTATACATGCCAAAAAGTCATGAATGAGAAAAATAAACCTTAATGTTTTATTTTCCCCCTTAATATGCTCACATAGAAGTGGGATATGACTTCCCTATATTTCATATTTTTTACCTTATAATCCTCTATCAAATAATTAAATATGGTTGGTGAATTATTGGCTACGAAAATCATATCAAATTCTATACATTCATTATACATTCAACATTTAGGGCATGGAAAGCCTATATATGTGAGATATTGTCAAATTTCATTGAGTTCTACATACTATAGTATCTGATCAAGATCCCAGGTTCACATCACATTTTTTTGGAGAGGCATCTATAAGATAATGGGATCTATAAACATTTTTTTCAGGGAAAAAAATCCACATATGGATGGCTAGACATAGGGAGATATATAGATTATAGATGTCATGTATCATACATACATCCTTAATTTTGGTGGATCATAGGATAACCAATTTTTAATGGTTGAGTTCCATTATAAAATCCTACCAATTTTCCATCAAGATGTCACCCTTTGAATGTGTGTACAGTCTTACTTGTAAATCTTAGTTGTTTTGGTTATATATTGGAGAATCATCCTTGATTGGATCTATTTTGGTATAATAAATTTCAGTAAAAATTTAGTTGAATCATTATAAAATGATAAAAGAAAAATGCTAGTATAAATCTTATATTGATCTCTTTAGATACCCTTTTGTGTTTTCTAATGTTGAAATTGTTTATTTCTTGAGCTATTCACCTTGTTTAGGATACCGAAATCTTGGAAAATAGAGAAATATTGTAATTAAATACATTGGACCTTTTGATATTATTTATGATCTTGGAAATCTGTCTTACTACATGGATATTCTACCTTAGTTAAAAGTGATTCATGATGAGTTTTATGTTAACATATTAGAAACAATCGTTCAAACCCATATCATGTCTTGATATTAGATGGACTCAATATTGAGATTGAATTAGTCCTGATTGAGCAACATGACAAAATTGTTAATTACCAGCTAAAAAACATCAAGGGAATTCTATACAGTTGGTCCAAGTGTTGTAGAAACATTGATTTAATTTTCATGATACATCATACTATAAGGAACTAATTAGAGATAAGTTGGACCATATCATTTCCATATTTTCATCATAATTGGATGACTGAACGCAAAGAGAATTCGTGGTTAGAATTTTTTTTAATCGTATATCTGTTTTTTTGGAGCAACATATTCAATGTTTTTATCCTCTTTGTGTGTTTTCGTATTCATTATTGATGAATTGGTAGTTTGATAGAATTTTATGTGCTAATGTTTTATATGGGAAATACATAGTAGATAATAGTAGTGTTATGGGGGAGAGAGTGTATTTTCATTATGATATATATGGTTATAGAGTAGTGTCTAAGGGAGTGATTTTTTGTGGTTCATCTTTTTTAGGGGAATGTGGTTCCATTGATAGACAGTTACAATGTATCCCTCCAATAGTTGTTTGGTCATACGATATATGGTGAATCAACAGTAACGTGGAGGTGTGTGTGGGAATCTTCCATTTTAGATTTAGTTGTAAAATGGTTTTTCCATTTTATCATATCTTTATGTTGAGTAATTAATAATTAATTATAATTGAAACTGTTGATTTATGATACTAGTTGGTTGTGGGTGGTTGTAGTTGGGTAGCATGTTTTATGATGGGGTATATGTTATTTTTCTTATTTCATCATTATAGTGATGTAGGTAAGAATGTGGTCTCTAATTTTCTAGAGTTAATATCTCGAACCCCCCCGCCCAATATTATTTTACAATCTCCTCACACTCAATTTTATTTGTCCCCATTTCCCTTATAAGGAACACAATATAGTAGTTTCCCCTAAAAAACGTTTCTTATAAGATTAGAATCTTAGTTTTTGTTACTAATCTCAATCTGTTAGTTGAATATATTATTTTTTAAGAATTAATACATCTTCTATACTCTACATCATTTCTGATAATGAATCCACATGTTCTTAGTTGATTGACCCACTTTTTTTATTGATTTTAATTAGAAGGATTCCTTCTTGGTTATTAATTCCATAAACAAAAAAAATAAATTATATTATTAGGTGTATAATTCATTTTTTTCATTATTAATAGTTGGTGGTTCAATAAATTATTTATAAACTCATATAAACAATATTTAATTCGTTATTGTTTTTAAATTTATTATTATACATTTACTTTAATATTTATAGTGGAACAGTTATGTGAATGAAGACCCTATTTAAAATTAGTGACTAAATTAGGAGTAATTTTGATAGAATATAGATTGAATTGGTAAATTATATGATGACATGATATGACATTTAACGTTAAAGAAGTATTATTTAAATGAATAATTGTTTAAAATTCATTAATTTACTGAAAATAGGGATCTAATTCTAAAATTTAAAAGGATATTTCGAAATAAAAAACTAGAAAAAGAATATGTGAATGATGAATTATATAGAAGTGAATTATATTACCCTGATTATGTTAATTGAAGAAAATGTAATTCAGGATAGTTAGTAGTTGATGAAGACATGAATATTTGGACCCCAAATACATTGGTGTGTATTTCTTGTGGAATTTCATATAATAACCAATTCAATATGATTTCCCCTAATTGTGTGTTTTCTCAGCTTGTTAGAGTGGATGAACATGTACACACCTGATCCATGATCACTTAGTGAGATGTGTGAAAATTCTAAAATAATAAAAAAACATAATCCATGTTTAATGACATGTTTTTAGGATGTTATTTTAAAGGATGATAACAATGAAATGAATGTAGAACATATTATTTTATACCATATTATTTTATTGAAATTATTATTTATGAATTTTTTGATATAATTTTCATCTACATGATCTATAATCATGGTTTGACAAAAAAATTAAACTAGTTTTTGAAGATCCTTCATTGTTTAAAAATAAATTATATATTTTTTATTTTTCATGATAAATATTATATAACAGTTGGTGATATCATATATAATAAATCTCCCACAGTAACAGTATCATTTTGTGATTTTATATTTTATAATTCAAGTTCTAGGAAAAAGTTAAAGAACCACATAGAGGTGGTGTATATGCCTGAGCATTGGGCACGATTGATGGTAGTTATTGATGGAGTTTTGGTCCACTAATTTCATGGTGTATTTTATTTTTTTCAAATCGTATTTGGGTCATCATTTTCATTATGTATCATTGTGATATTCTTAAATATAATTTTTGTAATTTTATCATTGGGGATTCATTGGATGACAAACAATTTCATGTTTATCTATCATTTTTTATTCTTTTTGGTTATTTATTTTAGAAGAAATTCCCTATTAAACATTACGTGATCCATTGTTCTTGTTTTCAACTTGTGGGAATCAGTAATTCTCATTAGAATTTTCCCTCAGTGGATTGGGAACCAATCTGATAGAGTATTTGGGCCTGTTCATGGAAGTTAAATCATCTCCATTGTTGGTTTTTTTCTTCCTGAAAAACCATATATTCTCAATATTTTTAAAATAAAATATTTATTTTCCCTCTCACATCGAGTAAAACAAAATTTTACATACACATAAAAGTGAATTTATTTTTTGACCAACTTTTATATAAAAATATCATGTTAGATCCACGACGTGATCTGATATAATTACATAATTACTTTCTTAATTTATATTCTTGAATTTACATATATTAAAAATTCATCACATCATGCTCAACCATCACATGATTTATATATTGTGAGGGAAATATGTGACTAATTGGAATATAGTCTTAAATATGTTGAGTCGTGGCTCCTAGATATCTTTACACTGCATTCTAAATAGTCTATTCCTTGTAGGTAAAGGGAATTAGACTTGATTTAGCTATAGAGGACAATGATTTTGTGAAAATAATTGGTATACTCATCACATGAAGCATTATATAAAATGGTGGAAGAGTTTATTCTATTGCGTAAATAGTATATCATATATTAATTCCTCATTCAGTGTTTCTAGAATTTCATAAGTAGCAGTGGATATGGGATAAAATATAACTAGTATGTTGGAATTATCTATAACCTACCTCATAAACATGGAATTATCCTCTTATAATTGAAGAGATTAATCTATATTATTATTCTAAAATCGTTTCAATTTCTCTACATTATCAAGGTTGTTGGATTATTTATAATAATCTTATCTATACTGAGGGGAAGAATATCTGATGAATGTATATAAGATGACTATTTTCAATGATTTTTTTTTTGTTGAGGAGATTTCACCTGTTATATGTGAGGCCCCTGGTGGGGATATAATTGATCCCATGTGATCTGTTCAGTATTAGGTAAGTCTCAAATAAGCTATATCATGGATAGGTCCTTATGGAAATCATTTATTAATCCATAAAGATGGAATTCCGAAATCTCATTCTGAAATTGTATTCCTTCGCCTATATCAATGTTTTAATGGGGAAAGAACCCAATAGCTAGTTTATTGGGGATAACAAAAATAGTTTTTTATCATTTTTTATGTGGATAAAATATATGATCTCAAATAATGTATATTTCTATAGTTAAAAAAATATTTCATGGTTCTTATTTAATGATTTTAGAGGGCTATAAGAATTTAAAAACAAATTTTCATGAATATGTTCCTTCAGATAGATAATGCATTACCATTGATATGAACATATTGAACTCTACTATTGGGTAGCTAGGGAATAGACCATGTCCTTAATATGGTTTGATAGATACAGTGTGGGACCCTTAGGTTTTTAAACCCTCCTAGGTGACATATTTCCCATCATCAAAATATGGCACCAAATATCATAGGCATATTTTAGGATATATCAAAATTCATCACATGTATTTTTATGAATAAGAGTATGAGACTGTTCTCGATGTATATGTACTATCAGGATATAATGAATGGCCTCCTAGGTGGGGGTTATAATATGATCATCTCCCTCAATAGGTTCCAGTATGATATGTCAAGGGACTCCATATACTTGAGAAATAATCATGGTATAGTCCTCTATTGTTTCTATAGTTTGTCAACAATAATATTTTATAGTAACATGGTAGTGAAAATACTATAAAGTTACTATGAAACCAATATAATGAACTCATGAGGCATGGATAAGGATAGTATGCCTTCTTTAAGTATATAGGTGACCTCTAGTTGAAAATATGGTAGGACTTCAATTTGAATGATCATGTATCACAGGAAAATATCATCAATCCTCCATAATGGTAATGGAAATTTTAATCTACTTTTTTTCATTCTTTGTTGAATTATATCTAGTTTTTATATAGATATTTATAGGAATATGGTTATTTCAGCTATATTTTGATGTTATAAGAAATTATTATCTTCTACTAGTTCATTATGAAATTTTTTGAAACTATATATGGTCTAGGGAAGGATATTTTCATTCCACTTTATTTATTACATGATATTCCACTAGGATTCATTAATTACAATGGTTATATGATCTCATTCCTTTATGAGATATTGAATTTGACTCCACTCTAATCCAATATTAACTTCATGATATGTCGATGGGATTCAGATATGATAATAGTATTATGAGACATATATTTCATTATTATCAATTTTCACTAAAGATATTTTTTACAAGGAATAGTTATATTTTAATGTTCATACTATTGGTGTGTTAGATGACTCTAGAGAGACCTAAATTTGGATTATAATTCTATAGTTTTTTATGTTGTTTTTTCTTGTAATTCCACCTCATTATACTCATGAAAATATGTACAAGGGTATCATTATTAGTAGTTGATGATGATGGTATTATCCTTCATGAATAATAATTAATAATTAAAAGCCATTGGAAACCTATTTATCTACCTTTAATATAATATAGGTATGTTTTCTACAATCTAGTGAAAGACACCGAAAGTTGATGGAGGAGGGAATGAGAGCTTCATTCTTTATTGTGTATATCATTATTTATTAATATTGATATCTATGAGGACTTATCTCTTGGATTCACTAACTCACCACCAACAGTTTTGGGATAAAACAATTATATTGGAACTCACATACTAGGGAATTCTTAACCAAATGATGAAGAAATTACATATGTTTTGATGTCATCATTTCCATGGGAGCTATAGATTTGGCATCAACAACGATATATTTTTCAGCTGGATAATGCCACCAATTTTAGATTGATGTGGGTTTTCTAGTGATGTCCTAAGAATATCAATAATCTAAAACATGTAAACATAATTATGAATAATCATAAATATGGTCTTTTTTGATCAATCACATTCATTTTTGAAGGATTGATAATTGGATCCCCATTATCTTCTCAAATATTAACATTAAGGCAACTCCACCATAAATATTTATCAATGTAAAATCATGATTTTTAAATATAGCTACCTTCAAGGCCATTTTTAAATACACCATATAATTCTTGTAGGATAATTGGGTGGGAGGTAGGGATTATCTACACGTTTTGAGTTGTAGTTTTTCCTACTCCATGATCTATTATTTATTTATTCTTTATTTTATTAATCCTTCCTTTTTCACAATGTGGGTTTGGCTACACCCAATAGAGAGATAGATAATAAAAGTAATGTAGTGAACATTTTCATATACTATAGGCCATCAATCAATGTGAACAATAGTAAATACCATAATTTATTTATTTATAGTATCATATGTATATATCAGACCCTATATATTTATCATTATTTAATTTTTATTTATAAATTTTTAAAATAAATATATATTGGAACTCTATTTTTTATGTCTATCATGGAAGGTAGTGATTGTTCGTGGTGTTGTGATCAGAAACATACAAAGTTATTTCTATATATCATTCAGAAAAAACATAGAACCCATGTATTTATATTTCACATAATAGGATATATCAGACATTTTAGGTTTTTATTATAAACTAAAACCCATGCAGTTTAACATCATATAATAAATATGATTATGTTAAATGTTTGTAATAAATGATTGTTTTAAAGTTATTCATGATCATATTTTTATAGTTGAAATAAAATCATTGAATGATAAATGTGGACAAGTATGGTTTTTGGAGAATGTATTCTCATGAGTTATTTGATATAATTATGTAGTGGGAATTTTGATGTCCAAGAAGTTAATATTTAATATGGAATATATGAAAATTACATGTTTATTACCAAAAGTTAATATATACCTTTGATTGGAGTAATTATATTATATCGATTATGGCCCAAGTAGGGGAAGTATTTTGATATTTGATTTGGATTTTAGTTATAGAATCATTAGAAATATGTCTTAATTATAAGGGGTTATTTAGGATATTTTGTTAATGAACAATTTTTTTAATTTATGGGTAATTTATCTATGAAAGAATGGATATAAGTTATTGTGAGGATATGTTTGGTCCTCATTGAGAAATATTTCTTATCATAGTTAACAAGAATAAAAAACTAAGCACATTTAAGTGCATGATTTAGGAACCCATAATAGGACCGTAAAATTATTTAAGGACATATGTTTCATGAATTATGTGAAATAAGATGATTGAGTGTGGATTACATGTTAGGGATTCAAATATATTAATATATGGTAATTAATTTGTTAGGTGAGATAAATAAATATGGAATTATGGATTAGTGATTAAAAATAAGGATGAGGCCCATGAAATCTCTTCATTCTTTCCATTCACTAAAGGATGGTGATAAATGATATGTATCATGAGGAATATAGACATATGATAGATATATATGATTTCTTATATTGGATTGGGATGATGTATATCAGGTACATAGATAGATTGAGTGGGTATTATGGTTGGATGAGTTATATATGTTGATGTTCCTTTATCATTTATGTGTCCCTATGAAGAAATATTTCAGAGGAATATTTATTCCGATTACTACTCGGAAGGAATAAAATTCTTATGTGGATCATTGATTAGAATATGAAGTCATAATGGTAACATTATGCATGTAAAATTTTCCCAAGTGTCCTTTTGATAGGGAATCTAATTATTTTGGAAATAAACAAATTTAACATTAGGGATCCACATATCTTGGATTAAAATTAAAGATACTTTTTGATTAATAAAAAAAATATTGAAGGTGAATTTTATAATGCACATTTCTTGATATTGTATTTCTAGTGGAATTGGAGGATACCTTGAACATTATATGCCATGTAGGTGACTTCTATTAAGGGATGATCAATAAATAATTATTATGGTTTATGGTACCCTTATGTGGGAGAAGATGTGGAAAATTTCTCATATTGGGGGATTGAAAATTCGTTTCACCATAGTGAGGGACAAAAATGTATCTTTATAGTCATAAAGAAGAGAAGTGGAACCCTCATGACATTACATAGGTGGGATAGAGCCTTAGTGATACTAGGCCAACATTGAGCCCTATTTATAATAAGGGAAATATTTACCCTATTGTTATTGTGATAATTTTTCACCATTGTGATGGATCATAATAAAGGCTCATCTCTCGTGGACAAGGATTCCCATACATGAAATTAGATGAATTACACCAAATAACAACATTTTTAAGGGTTATTCCTTCTAGTTTATTTGAAATATGGGAGATGTTGTTTCATGTGATTATTTTCAAATTTTTTATCATTTCTGAAACCTAATTACCATATATTTTTGTATATTCAAGATGGTTTTGGACACAAATAATCAACCATATGGGATTGGGTGACTCGGTTGTGGTTCTATATAATAATAGAACTGGTTTGGATCTTTTTCATCATGAAAGGTTCAAATGTGGAGCATAAGGGTAGAATTTATTATAAAACATGGGACCCAGGTGAATGTGGTTTTTATGTGTAAGTGGGATGCATATGTTCAAATATACATATACCATGGGAACCCATACTTTTTCCATTTTTTTACATACACATAGGAAATGGGAAGACCTGATGTGTGAAAAAATTGACCCAGGCATGTAAATTGAGTTAACCATAATGGTTTTATTAAAAAACATGATGCCTCTCCAAGGTATATTCCCTATATATTTTAATGTTGTAAGTTAATTTTACTGTCTTCATACATTTTTAAAAAGAGGTAATAAATTTTATGAACAAAAAGGGGGATTGTAAAACAAAAACATAATCCTCTAACTCTTTTCATCTCATATCATCACTTTCATGTCCAATTTCCATTATCTCTACCCAAATGATGAGTCATACTATAATTAAGAAAATGACCCCTCTCAAAAATTATATGACATGAATGTATGGATTCAATCAAATAGTATGGAAATGTGATAAAACATAATAGAGAACAAAAAAACATTGTTTATTTTTACAAAGGATGGTAAATTATATTTGAAACTGATAAGAGATAAAAAATAGTAATATAATAAATAAAATAATAATGATAAAATAGGTTCATTATAAAAATCATGTGATAACTGAGCATGAGATTATTTAAGAGTCATAACCCTAATATAGATTGCTTCTAATAATCCAATATATACTATAAAAGAAACAAGGAATCATTATATTTTATTTAATGTTTGAAGGATCTAATAAGACATCTTGGGATCTAAGAATATATCATTAGAAATTGAGAGGTCAAATATTTTAAAAAAAAAATTAACAGAACCTAGTTTTAGCCACTATTTATAATTAAACTGTTGTTTGGCCCCTTTACAACATGATTCCCCATGTCATGCTATAATTATTAAATAAATGAAAAAATTTTAAATTTAGTAGGTCACATTATTCGATAAAGGACCATGGTCATTTTGTTATAAAGAACTATGGAATGACCAAATCCCAATGTAACTATCTAGAAAAATCAATGGTCTCTCCTAACATTAACAAAATCAACCCCTATTATCATTGAACAAATATATCATGATCCAAAGTTTAATGTTAAATTATTTTGTAAAGAAAAGTATTATAAATCACATACAATGTACACAACCCTATCATTAAACAAACTATTAAATTTTATAATTTAATTGTGACCATTATAACATAGTCATTTAAGTGGATTGTATGAATAATATTAAATAAATTAATATATATATATATATATATTACATTTTCAATAATATTTTATTGATTAATATATATGATATTAAAACTAAATTTTTAGTAAATTCATTTTATTATATGATCATAGTTGTTCTTCAAAAATTGAATTTTTTACCCAAAAACAATGTATTTAATTTATGAGACCATTAAGAATTAAAGATTTTAAAAATTATTCATTTTTAAAAAATCATATAAAAATTATATATGGAGTAATTTTATATTTTTTCAAATATTTATTTTTCAGCACATAATGAAAAATACTTGAATTGTTAAAATTGAAATTTCCATTAAAAATTACATTATTAATTTACTATTATTTAAAAGTAATATAAGAATTATTTAATTAAATATAATATAATTTTGATAATTAATTTTCCTAATTAGTATATATGTTCGTTTTTTTTCTTAAAACACATTATAAAATTTCATTTTCATAGCATTTTTTGTTCTAACGATAATTTTATTTTTACCACTTCTAGAAATTGAATCTAGATAAATGGAATATATATTAATAATTATGATATATAATTTTGTTAAATTGTTCTCTCTTATATTTTTTCATCATTAATAGTAACCATATTAATAAATGTCCCTATTGCAATGAGAAATCATTTAATTATTGTGAAATATTATATGGTAATTACTAAAAATGACATTATCCGTTGACATTATCCAATTATATGAGTATATTTATTCCATTTCCATACATGATTCAATCATATTATGTCTTTTTGACGTAATTAATATATTTTTCATATTATAATATTTATTTAAAAGGTAATTTAAAAAATGTCACTTTCATACTTTTATTATTTATAATATTTTATAACAGGAATAAGAAAAAAAATATGTTTTAGTTATAAAAATTTATTTAAAATAAAAATTAAATTTTTATCATGGTAATTTATTTTTAAATTTCACTGAGTATATAATTAAAATAAATTCATAATCAACATAAGTAAACTATTAATTCAATTAATTGAAAAATACAATCATTGAATTTAAAAATAATAAAAATAATATAGTTTTAATAATTTTTTTCCATTAATTTTTTATGTAAAAATATCATTTTTCAAATTTATGAATAGATTTTATTAATTTTCCTTGGTTTTCTGTAAATTTTCAATGTTAAATGAAATGAATGGTTACAAAAATAAGATTACCAATATTTAATAATAAATTATGTTTTATTAAATGATTAAAAAATTCTTATAAAAAATTATATTTGGCCATGTGAATGGGATATGGTTAATAATTTCAATGATTGTCCATTTTTTGAATAATTTTTCTTATATATTACAAATGTTGACAAAAAAGAAAAAAACATAGTTATCATGATATTCTTAGAAAAGGTTGAGCACCAGATAATATTCAATGATATGGTAAATAATATAATCTAATTGTAAGATCATATCATTATATGGGTAGTATTATATAATAATATATCTTCATTTCTCCTACTATAAATCGTAGTTGAAAATTTTAGTTTTTGGGATGTTTTAACAAAAACGAGAATGAAACATTCTACCAGACAATATTATAATGTAAATTAATAATTGATTCCATATGATTCTTATTTAATATGTAAATTTAAATCATATTTAATATATTTAATGTTAATATATCATTATGAGGGGTGATTTATGGTTTAAATATTTTATTTAGGTCGTAAATATATAATGTGACTTCGATAGAGGGTAAAATTATAATTTCTCCCTAATGCCTTATAACCTAAAATATTTCCCCCATTTCATTCAACATAGTAGAACAACTATTTTGAGATATACTTTGGAAATAAACTAAGGCTATGAGATAACTTCATTATATAATCTCTTATCCATGTTTCAATTGTATCTTTGGATCCATCTCGGTTTAAACCTATTACTTTTTTTCTTCCATTAACACACGAACATGAATACTAAATCCATGTTATATAATATTCCATATTTTTGAAGAATTTTTATATTTCAGTGATTTTTCCTATTCTAGGTCGAATATGATGCTAATAGAGGATATATATACATCCCTCAGTATAAGTTAATCTGTTCTACTTTTTACTCATTCATTACATTATGTTTATATTATGAATTTTTTTGTGACGTGTTCTTGGCATTCATTGTGCCTCCTAAAAATTATCTAATTAATTATATTAATTGTTATAAAATTGATCAGGGTAATCCTAAAAATCTAAATTAATCATTACAGTCTATCTAACATGAATCAAGCCACCCCTTTGTGTGTTTCAATTTTAATGTCCCCAATGATTTATGGTTTGAAATGAATTTATTCTAATAATTGAGGTTATTTTAGTTGTACAAATAAATTAATTGTAATTTTAATGAAAAATTTGTTGAATGGAAAGACTATATCACTAGTCCTTTGTTTATCATTACATACAGCTAGTTTTATCCTTATTAATAAGATGGAAAAACTGAATTATGTGATTTGTTAAATGAAATGGGTGTACCACTTTCCCATTATCTCCCAATAAGCGATGATGAGGGAGTAATAGAAGATCCAACTTAGAAAACATATTGTGTGATCAAAGAGAATATTAAAAATTTAAAATAAAAAATTAATTATATAAAATTGTAGGTAAGTAAATGTATTTTTATAAACTATATCATTTAGGGGACATTTTGGGTGGATGTATTTACATTATTCTAGAAGAGATAGTTGGTCAAATTAGTGGAATTTTATGGACTGTCTCAATGGGTACTTCTATTATACCATTACATGTGTAATACCCGGTTCCCAATGTGGGTTACCTTGGTTGATCTTAGAGGGGAATTCCATTAAACCATTCATTGTTTTATAGTTGGGTTCTTATATGGAATTCCAAGGATGGACACATAGGGTGAATTTTTTTTGTTTTATAATGGGATTGATTTCATGGTTCCCAATATATAATTCCTTAGACAATCCAAAATTCAAAATTGGTTAATTTTTTTCATCTATTTCAAAGAGTATAAATGTATTTATTCAATGTTTTATATATAAGACATCCATAATTCACTATCATCTTAATCATTAAATACCATTGGAATTTTTAATCCTCATTTTACAATAACATAAAATATGAACCTTAGTTGTACTCCTTGGGATCCAATAATTATTATTTAAATATAATAGGTGATATTATTAGAGGCATTTCTATGAATAGGTCGAAGAAGGTAGTTTGGTATAGGTGTTCCGTAGGGAAGCCATACTAACATTTGTTATTTATTTATTACAATTATTTATTATATATGTACAGTTCACATGTTATTTTGAAATTATGTATTTTTATAGTAAAAAATTATAATTACACAGGATTTTATTAGATGGACATTACATTACTTTTTCAAAATAATTAATACATTATTCAAACACACACCCAAAGAATGTTTTATTTTATTTCCTTTGGAAACATAAAACACAATCATATAGTTCACTGGAAGATCGTTAATGATTCTTACCAATATCAATTCCTGTAGTAATAATACTTAGATCAATTTATTATAACATATGGAATGGAAACTGATCAAAAGGGTTAGCATATATTCTCAGAAAGGGTAAACAAGGGAGATATGTAACCATAATACCCCGAATAAGGGTGTGATAACATAAGTATAACATGTTTATCTCATAACCTACTTAAAATAATTTATGTATGATTCATAGAATAGTGATAGGTAATTCATAAGACATGAATCATAAGGAAATACAAAACACAATCCATTAAATCAAAACATAAGAACTTGAAATGTAATTTATAAAAGACACGAATGAATATGAAATTTTGTTTCTATAATAGTCACAGAATCATTGATATCGTTATCATAGTTGAATAGATTAACTCCCATTCTAGTTTAGTAGTAATTGTTAACTCCCATAATAATATTTTTTGTGTTGGATCACTCCCATAACAATTTTTCAAAAAAATTCATTTATATTTATCTCATGAGATATAAATCATTACCAAATGTATTAGAATGATATATAGGTTCCACCCATATCAAATTTATATAATACATATGTTTCCACAAGAACATAAATTATTTATCATATCATAACCCATGAAATGAAATCATTCTCAATAAAATTATGGAATCAAAACATAGCACATAAAAAAGAAATCAGTTTCACTTATGTCATTCCATTCTAAAAATAACCATTCTGTGAAATAATATTAATGTAATAAATTAATTATATCCATGTTAAGACATATGTAACATAAAAAAATGTTATCATGCATGCCAAATTATTTTGAGAAAAATCTTGAATTTTTGGAGCAAAATATCATTTCTTTTTCAAAATAAATTTATTTACATGAATATAAATGAAATTTTATAAGAAAAAAATTTATTTTATAATAACCTCATATGCATGAATAGAATTATTTAAGGAAACAATTTATCTTGAGTATTAAAAAAATAAATACATTCCATATTATATTGAAAAAAAATCATCACATAATTTTTCTAGATATTTAAAAAACTACATCATTAGGAAAAATATAAAATATTACTTCAAAACCATTTAAAAAACCCATGCATAGGTAAAAGCGACATTATTCAATTGTAGAAGAATAATTAAAATATTCAGAAACAAAATTCATGCAACATGTACATGGATGATAAATGTACACCATTAAATACTTAAATATATGAAATAATTGAAAGTAATAGAATTATTAAATTACCCATATTTGTATTTGATTTAAATTTTTTGAATATAAAATATTTTTGAAAAATATTTCTCTTCAAAATGATCATATTTTATTTTTTAACAAAAATTGTAGAGGAATATAAATATAATAAATTTCAAAATGTCTCAAACCAACATGAATGTTGGGATCATAATACACATATAATAATAATATTAAATAAATCATAATATATCATTATAATATGAATATTCATGATATAACATGTCAAATGTTAGTATATACATCTCATAAATGGACATATGTTAATAAAAAAACATTTCTCTAAAAGATGTAAAATTGAGACAAAACTACCTTACTCAATTGGTAACTTTTGAACCATAAAAACCTATGGAATAAATATCATAAAATTTCTATTTAAATAACCTTGAATGAAGGTATAAAATTCATATAATACATTTAAGGGAAGTATATGAACCAAGAAAATAGAAATTAGTTGTGAACAAGACCTTTATCTCACGAAAAATAATATGTGAGACAACATTCCCTAATAATGATCATATCAATGATAGAATAATTTTTCTATAGCGTGATTATGTATAAAATAATTATATCCAAAAAGGGTATTATAAATTAAAACATAAATAAATTATTTGTTACTATACCCATGATTTTGTCATAATGAAATCAATTAATTATGCATAATAACCATTGAGTAGAAAATGAGTTTACAATCCACATACCCAATGTTTCCAATTACTGTATCATTATTCAAAATCATGTATAATGGTTTATACAATGTTATTTACTTTTTAAATAATTATATTTATAATTATAAAACCCTATAATAACCATTTATAAAATAATAAAACCCGTGAATAAATAATATTTTATAATTTTCATTGTTTATGGTGTATTCATTTCAGGGTTTCATGATTGGTTATTTGGTGTAAAATATTGGACTTTTTTATAAAATGAGATAAATAATATATATGGGGAATGATAAATAAAGAATTTAATTCTAAAATTATAAATGGTCCCATATATCATGTTCATTTCACACATTAGAATGACTCATTAGAAACAATGTTGATGATAAACAATTAGTTTATTTTGGTAGGGTTATTCGTACACCTAGAACTAGTTTCATTTTATTTACAATTATGAGTATCTATTAGATAAAAAAATTAAATTGTTTATAATAATGAATTTGTATTTTTATATAACAATAAAAATAGTTTTAAGACCATACATGAAGATGGAATGAAAAGGATTCAAAAATATCGTTCATAGAGGTGATTAATCCTAATAACATGATTAATAATTTAGTTTCATTGAATAAGAGGATATAAAAAATTAAATGTAAAAGGGATATTTCATTATAAAAATAAAACTCTATTATGTAAATACTTCTAGATTTATCATTAATTTATGGTTGAATTATGGGAGGAGAAATTAGAATATGAAAACAAATTAAGAGAGGTACTTTTGGAAAATAACATCTAAAATATCATCTCCCAGATAGATCACAGATTACCTTGGATTTGGTATTTTGGTGACAAAAAAAGCACATAAACATGGAGAGTGTAATGTGTAGAGATTTGGGTAGATATTTTGGAAGTTACAAATATTTTTGGATTGAAATGGGGTGGGTAGGGGAGGGATTTATACTTAGGAGAGGTTTGTTTATGTCAATAAATAATAATTTTTTACAGTTTTATGCCATACATTTAGAGGTGGGATTAAATTAAAATTATTCTGATGGAAATTAATATTTTTTAAGATTAATATGTTCTATAAAAACATCATAAAAGATTAAAATGTTATTGTTTCTAGGTATTCCAATTCATAACCTTTTTTATTATCAGGATCATTCATTTTATAACAATGTCGTGATAAATAGTTGTGTTACCATGGTATCATTATATATACCAAAAATTAAAATTATCTCTAAAAAATAACTTTAACATATTATTAAATATATGTAATCTATTTCAATTAAATTAATTATTATAATTTTAAAATTTTTATATTAAATTAATCTCGTAGACACAACAAAAAAAGCGGGTTTATAATGTGAATGGTTCAAAAGTCAAAAAACATTTTATATCCAATATTAATGTAAAATTGATTAAAATCAAATATATTGTATTTAATCATAAAAAATTATTTATATACACTATAGAATAAATAAAAACATAATTTGACTATTTAAATAAATAAGAAAAAAATTGAAGTTCTGAATTAAAATACATTATTTTTCACTATTCGTCCAAAAATGATGTTTCTCATAAAAAAATTATATACAATAAATTTTATAAATCATTCAATTAGATATGATTTTTATTATAATAAAATTAAAAAAATTTCAAATATATTAATTAATATGTGTACAATATTAAAAATAAATAAATAACCCTTCGGAAAAATTTAGTTTTTTATTCATAATATAAGGTTGGATATTATTTTATGCCAGTAAAAAATATTGGAAGAATATAAAAATATTTTATTGAATATATAACATTTATATTTTATGAATATCATTCAAAAATTGTAATTCATTTAATTTATTATGGAAAAATAAATTTCAGAGCATAACAATAAAAATATTTCCTTTATTATCAATTGGTATATATTTTCATTTATAGTTAATGGTTAACCAATAAAATAATTTTATAAAAAAATTATTTTCATAATTCACATAATAATATTAATAAGTATTATTTTATTTTATAGGTCATATCTTATTATGTTAAATAATAATATTTTAATAATATACCATTTTTCGGTCAAACATAATCTTGTGTGTAACAATAGCTATCGAAATAACTCGACATTTGGTATAAGATAATACACACATAGTGATTCACATATAAAAAGAAAATGTAGTCATTTCATGTATTGAAAAATATAATTGGTGTTGTGTATAACACAATAAAAAAATATTTTTTCCATAATCATTGCTATATTCATAGTTTTTATAATGAAAATTATTGAAAAGATTGAATTAATTCAATGAAAGGTATTTAATGTATTATTTGTTTGTTACAATCTACCCCCTTAAAATTAATTTCATCATAAAAATTCATCTATGTTACTAATGGATTAATACTATAATGTTTTTTTCATAGAAACCTATAACATAAATATGATTAATAAGTCATCCTTTTAAAAAAGGAATGTTCAGAGAATAACAGTTACACTATGTAACTCAAAAACATATTTCCATATGGAAGAAAATATGTGGAAAGTGAATATATGGACATATAAAAGATATACAACTATGATGTTTTAATGGAGTGTGACAAAGTACATGGTTTGGAGGATGTTAACAAAAAAAAGATATATACCTATGATGATCTAATGGATCCTTTTATTTTTTAAAAAATATTGCACATGGATAAAAATTAATTTTTAAATATCCTTTTTATATAGATGAATAATATTCATATGTAGATATACATACATAATCTCAGAAAAAAATAAAACATGTTTGTTGATAAGTTTTCACAATAAATCTTATTCCATGAAATGAAGTGGAATTTTTCATTCCTGAGGCATTAGTTGATAATGAGATACTTAAATAGAATGGTTATACATAAAATCTATCATTTTCTCAATAAAAAGGTTATAATATGTTATCAAATATGAAAAAAAAAATCCTTATATAGAAATATAATACCTTATTCGCTAAAACATCATTTAATCATTATCATAATTCATTCTATTATTGGTTATCCTTATAATCCTTCAAAATAATAAAACCAATACAAATTATAAAGAATTATACTAAATCAATTTATCATTTATCTCATATATATCCTAGGCTAGGTCTTCTTTATCACCTTCTAAAAATGTGAATACCTTCATCATGTGTTACCATTAAACAAGGTAATTAAATGAATTGCCATACATAATTATTGAATATATAATTTTTTTAATGCATAGATGATTTATTACATAAATACAAAAATGTTTTTAACTATATAAATGATAGCATAACCACTTTTCAAAAATTCATTATTTAGTTTTATTATAATAGGTACAATCCAATATAATTATTCTTATCCATATATATTATTAAAAAACATATTATCTATCATTAGTGACATATTATAGATTATCATCTCATATTAAAACTGTTACCTTTCCAAAAAATTGTTTTTTCATTCTATTGCAAAACATTCGATATAAACATATAAATCACAACTAGGTAATGTGAACTAAATAATCCTTGTATATTTCACAATTAAAAATTCATGAATCAAAATAAATAAAAATAATATTTATTCTCCTTCGCCCTTCATCCATTATAAGGATACATAATCTTATTACATAATACATTATTCTTTTATAAATTGATTTGTTGTCTCATAATCATCAATAATATTACCATTACATGTACCACCTTTTAGATTCTCTTCTAGATATTTCCATTTTGTAAAATCATATTAATAATGACCATTAGTTTCAATTATAAATCATTTAGCATATGATGATGTCTCACAGAGGCCAATATTCCCATCCATTTCATTAACTAAACACATCATTCATTATTTATAGTTAATTTACTTGTGTCATTATTTTCTATAGTGAAAAAATATTCATGTTTCACTAAGAAATTCACCTACATTATTTATTCCAAATTATTGACACAATGGAAAACAAAATTTATTTATTCAAGGGACATCATTACCTAAAATCTCACTAAACTCCTTCATTATTTTCATTGGTGTGTATGATAGTTGTTTAAGGTACACATTGTTAATATTATTCTTTGAAAACTAACTAGGCATGATCAAAAAATCCATTTAATCTAGTTAAAATCTCATCTAACTACTAATCTAAATATTTATAGTCACATTCAACATAAACATTTATTCTTGTTTTTTTGGCCATTGTATGTTACCATAATGCGTATTTTAAGAAACTATTCCCATAGTGATGAACAAAATAATCAAAAAATCATCTTATCAGAAGTTTATGTTATCAGACATTATTTAATCTATGTCACATTAGTATTATTATAGGTTATTAATATAAAACTAATATTAAAATCATTTATAATAGTTCATTAATAGTTTTTTAATTACCGGATAATATCCCCCAAGGGTGATAAAACACCTGTCGAAAAAGTCTTTTTGTCATGTACCAGCTTACTATCAAGTTAGGATCGACACCAATTGTATGATTGGTTACCCCTATGTACATTTGTTCCAAATAATCATCCAATTATTATATCCATACATGGATTTATTACTATGAAACCACTTTCTTTATCATTTTTCTAAATTCCTAGAAAATTTCATATAAATTTCCTCTTCCAAATACATATTTGTGGATATTTCCTTAGGTTGATATCTAAGATTTTCTTATCATATTTTACAAATTCTAACAAAACCATTTCTAATATAACAACTATAATGGCCCATTGTCTTCATTCATAGAAATTAAATCACTATTTCAAAATACATAATACCTTACAGAAACACATTCCCAAAGATCATATTAGTATAGAACCATTGAAAACATATAACATAATCATCTTGACTAATGTAATATCTTATGTGTTCACTAAAATTAACAATCCATTTTGTAATCTGACATAATATCATTCCATCAAACCAAGGGAAAAAACATATAAAAAGGGTGAGATGATATGCTTAATAAGGGGGAAAGGGGGGATATGTAATCATAATCATGATAATATGGGTTTGAAAAAATATACATAATAGTTTAAAATCACACCCTTACTATGGAATAAATATTTATAGTTAATAAATCATTAATCATAAGTAAATAAATAACATAATCACTAAAATCATAATATAATATCATGTCATTGGATTTGTGGTAGAAACATAACTATATAAAAATGATTTATATAGTAGTCATGGAATAATTTCCAATGTTATATTAGTAGTAAAAGATGGCCCCCATATCATTGAGGTAGTCATGGTTATGTCCCATAAAAATCATGGTAGTACCTTTTCACTCCCATAACAATTCGATAGAACAAGGTTATTTATGTATATCTCCAGCGATATAAATCATTACACAATACATTATAGAGATATATATCTCCAAAAATTCTAAAAATGAAATCAATCATAAGTGTGACAAAAGAATATAAATAAATTTTCATTATAGAATAAATGGAATGAAATTGGTTTCATAAACATCATGAAATCATTACATAAAACACAAAAAAATGGATTTATAAATATCATTCAATCATAAACATAACATTTAAATGAATGAATAATAATATAATAGTTGCATAATATCCTCAGTAAAATGTATGTAACATCAAACCACGTCATTGTAGATGGAAAATAATGATGACAGAAATATAATAATAATATTCAAAAAAATATCCATTCATATTAAAAAAATTATCCAAAATGTAATAAAATTATAAAAGAAATAATTTTAATTGAAAACAACATTATAAGAATTCAAGTGAAACATCATGGAAATAAAGAGTTATGAAACTATTAAAACCCAATATTGACATATCAGTTAAGAAATAATTCATCAAAAACTTTTTTTAAAAAAAATTAAAAATT
The DNA here is from genome assembly GCA_963277665.1 of Viscum album. Classification (NCBI taxonomy): domain Eukaryota; kingdom Viridiplantae; phylum Streptophyta; class Magnoliopsida; order Santalales; family Viscaceae; genus Viscum; species Viscum album. Next base: position 384,350,798 of record OY728148.1, on the reverse strand, counting down.
AACTTATTAACAAAACAAAAAGGGATTCATTTAAAAAAATTAGTTAAAAATAATTCATCGGTAAAAATTTCATTGAACATGTTTTGAATAATTGTAAAAAATATTATAGAAAACCATTTTATGAAACATGGACATGGATGATAAATATACCCCCCTTAAATACATATGTAACAAATATATCTGAAATTAATGAGACTGTGAAATTAGAAAAAAATTATTTAAAAATATTTTCTTCATAAGATAATTAGTTTGAAAAATATTTTAAATATCACAAACATATGTGATCATTCAAATCCATTTCATAAGGAAAATAATCTTCAAACAATAAAAAGTGTCCCATAAAACATTGAATCATTTTAATCATAATCTCGATGATATAATAATATTAAATATAGATTAAAATAACATTAATATAAATATATTCCTAATAAAAAAAGTCAAATTGTAGTATATTTATCTCATAAAATTACACTGTTTTATTATAAAACATGTATCTTAATGTTGTAAAACTGATTCAGATCTACATTACTGATTTGGTAATATTTGAACCGTAAAACCCTATGGAATAGATATAAAATTATTAATATGTAAATAAAAATAAATTAATGTATAAAAGAAATATTATAAATTCATCGGTAGTATATACACCCCACAAAGTAAATTATATTCGAATAAAGAATTTATCTCACAAAAATAAAAAGTGTTACCAAATTCCCTTACAATGAACGTAACAATGAGGTATGAATTTATCTAATGGCTGATTTCAATAGATAATATATATCCAAAAAAATAGAACTATAAATTTAAAAATTCCTAAATTAAAAGTGATTACACATGTAATCATGGCATAATATAATTAATGTGGTATTCCTAAAACCAAATAAGTGTAAATTGCATTAAGATACCGCTTACATCATGCTTTACTTTAGTGTAGCATTAATTAAAATCATGTATAAAGGATTAAAATAAATATTTTAATTATTAATGAAATATATTAATATTAATAAATCCTTATATGATCTTTTAATAGCATCCTACAAGACATTCACTATTAATATTTTTTTTATTTTTTCCAATGCATTATTCATTTGCCTAAAATTATGGATATTATTATACAATTAGAATAAAAATAAATAATTGGAATGAAAAAGTATTTATTTACATATATTTGTATAAATTTTCCTATATATCAACTTTATGGCTTACATGATGATGATTCATTTGAAAAGATGACAATTATATATATTTACTTCATTTTGTCGGGTTTTCTGGAACACAAATATATACTTTTATTTTATCTAATATTATGAGTATATATTAGTTATATAATATAAAATAAGATATAATAAAAATTTTAAAATCTTATTTAAACACAAAATGGGTTTAAGACCATTCAATATGGTTCTAATTAAAGGATAATGTTAAACAGTATTCATGGTGGTGGTTAATAGAAATAATATGAACAATAATTTAATTTCATTCAATAATAAAAAATGAGAAATGAAATCTATATGATAAATTAAATAATAAACATGTAAATCTAGTATTTAAATGATTCATAATTTATCATGAATTTATAATGGATGTTGTTGATGAGAAAGTAGAAAAATAAAATAAATTAGGAGACATATTTTTGGAAAATTACATCATGAAGATCACCTCTTCAGGAGACCATTGATATCCTTGGATTTGGACATTTTGTGAGACCAGAAGCACGTAAAATTCTTTATAGTGATGATGAGATATTTGGGTAGATGGATTATGATCTATATAGATATTTGGGTCTAAATGGGGTTGCATTTATCTTTCAGTAGATGTAGTATTATGTGATTAAATAATTAGTATTTTATATATAATTCCAAAAATTTCGAGGTGGCATTGAATTCAATTACATTTGATGGAAATTATTATTTTTTATTATTTATTGGTTCTTGACACAGCTTATAAAACAATAAGTATTTTTTGTATGTATTGTAATACTTTATCAATTTTTATATAAACATAATTCATTTTTTACATTTACCACAGTAAATAATATCTGTTACCACATAAATAATTGTGATACATAATATAAAATTTCCAACAAAGATTAATATTGACATTATAATTTAAAATATGAAATAAATGTACCAAATATCATTCATATAATTGTAAATATAATAAATTGAATTAATCTCATAGACACAATGAAAATGTGGGGTTTTAAATTGATAATATTAAGAGATCGTAGTGTTTTTATTTCCAATTTCAATGTTATATTGAATTAAATTGAAAAAAACAGATTAATTTATAAAAACATTAAGTCATAATAATTAAAAACAAAATATGATAAAAAATTAACTAAATAAATAAATTACAAAGAAATTTTATTTTTGAACTAAAATGCATTATTTTTCACTATTAATAAAAAATGATGCCTGTTAGAAAAATGAAAAATCCATCTAGTGAAATTATTTATATATTAATTTTAAAGAGTAAATTTATTATTTTCATAAAAAATATAAATGATTTATGATTTATATTTTAAACTTATTCTCCATTAAAAGATGATAAAAATAGCCGTATGATAAATTTTGATTTCTATGTATAAGGTTGGGCAGAATCTTATATTATGCTTATAAAATATATTGAATGAATGTGAAAACAATTTTAATGAATATATATCATAAATATTTTATTAATATAAATTACCAATGCTAATTAATTTAGAAATTTTTTTATAAAATTACTTTACAAGCTTAAAAATAACGTTATTTCCTTAATAATCAATTTTTATAATTTTTTATATAATTTTATAGTGACCAATGAAGTATCTTAATAATCATATATTTTTTATATTTATGTTTATAATATTAATAATTTATAAAATAATTTCTAGGTAATATCATTTTATATGAAATAATAATATTTTGTAATATATTTTTGTTTTGTAGAAAATAGTATTGTGAGTATCACTTGCAATAGGAAAAACCCAATAACGTAAATAACACAATACACATTTAATATTTCATATACATCAAGATAATATATGTTTTGTATATAGAAAAATTTTTCCATGGTTTTTTGTATAATAGATTCTAAAAATTTATTTTTCCGTATAACTAAAGCAACATCCTGAATTGCATGGAATGAAAAATATCTAAAACATTATATTAATTTAATGAAAATTATTTCAAAAATTCAATATGTGTTATGATGTTTGAGGTGGCCTACTATGGTTTACTCACACCATATTAAGGTTATCGATTAGTACACTGGAATACAAAAAATATGTTTTTATGGATAATGTAAAGCATCCATCTCTTAAAATAAGAGTTTATATACTATTAGGTAGTATGTGAGAAGAAGATCGATCTTACTCTCCTAGTTCTATTAGAGATATATTTTTCATCTGTTATTCATATTTCTATTTAATTTTCTATATATATACTAGTTTGTTTCAAATTTATTCCCCATTATCAATAGAACAGTTACATGACTCATTATTTTATTATGGTACTCAATATTGAGATATTTATTCATTAAGATGTTGTCCTGATAATTATTATTACCCATAGAGGATTAAATTTATTGTTATTTATTATCTATGTTTCTATCATTTGTTATTTGTTCATTTTTTACTCATTTATTATACCGATATCCCAAAGTATTTTCATCAAGTTATAGTCTACCCATTACACCATTATATAATGTTATTTCTAATTGAATCCTTAAGCATTTGGGGAGGCATGCTTGAGTCCATGTGGGAAAAAAGGTTTGGTGACTTAGGAGTAAATAGGTATGAGACATTATAGAGGATAGTTAGACCCCCCCCCCCATTCAAATTGAATAACTGTTTTGGATTGGTAAATAAGATTATATTAATGTGATGAAATTTTGTATTGATATTGTTCTAGAGAGAATAAAACACACATATAATGTAAGGACATATTAACATATATGGGACATATTATCCTTGATTCAATATATTACAATTATACTGAATTAACCATTAGTTGGGACACATTATTTGTGGTGACTATTATGAATATTATTATATATATTGTTTTACCATTGGTATGTTTTCCCAGGGGGTATTGTCTCATTCATTATTAAAAAAATTTAGATTCACATTCAATGAATATTCAATTCTATATTTATTTTATGACATGCATTTCATAAAATATATTTTAGTTACTTGATTGATATATTCCTTATCTCAAAAGTGTCATAACCCTATGAAAGATATAAATAAATAGTTATATTTTTTTCATACCCACTTAGACATTATTTTATTATATTACATGATAGTTTAAGCTTAACTATAATTTTATCACATGATTTTTCCATTAATAATTAGTTTCATGGGATAAAGCATTTGTTGTTTTCTATTACCTTATTTACAAATTTAATTTATAAATGTTGTATATATTTAAGTTTCTAATTGTTATTCATCTAACATATTGATGGAAAAATGAGTGGTGACTCATTTAACTGGAAAATAATGTGTACACATATAAAATATTATATACATAAAAAAAAATTCTAAAAAAATGGTTTCCATTAAATGGGGTTTCTAATCAAAAAATAAGGAGTGTTTTTCCCCATTATATGAAAAAGAAAATCCATATACTGAAACCCTTGAAATAATATGTGATACATTGAATGAGACCCATCCTTAGTAGTGAGTGGCGAGAGTATCTCTTATGGCCTTTTATAATTATTTATCTCACATATACCTAGATTTGTGATTGTGAGGATGTTTTTTTCTCATATATGGGAAGGAAATGCACATATTCGTTTTTTTTCATATCCTAGAAATCATGTTATCATGTTTATTTTTTAGGAATGAATTTTTAATTGTATAAATTTTCCACCATGACATCCTTAGGTCATATTATATGAAGGTGGTGATGACAATTCTTTGAAGGTGGTATTCCCTAACATAGATTCATTAAATCCTATATTTCCTAAATAATTGTCTAATGTTATTCGAAATATAGGTAAAAATTATTATTACCATGTGGTATTCATGTTACTAGTGAAGTATATATAGGGATCCCCAACACACACCACAAATATGGAAATATAAAACCACCTAATTGATTTTAACATCCCGACATGATATTTGTCTATAGATTAATTCATCTCAGTAAGAAATGTGTCATTTAGTGTACCTATAAAAAATTATATAGATTTGATGTATAATTTTTTTTGAATTCAATATTTTATAAATATCATTAAATATATTTTCCTCTATCATATTAGTATATTTATTATTGACCAATATCATTCTATTGTGGGGATTCTATTATTAACCTATTTTACTACAAAATAATGTAATGAGATGAAATTTTGTTTTCCTTTAATTTAAATTATTCATCGAAAAATGATTCCAATTAAAAACCACTGGGTTTGACATAGTATACACTCATAATATCATAATAAATAAGGTATCCTTTTTTTAATTTAATTAACATATCATAATAATTTATTATTCGATTCATAATATATCTATCTCGAAAGGAATTTTCATAATATTTAAATACATATAAGAATTCTCATTTATATTAAATATACTACCGTCACTATAATAATCTATATAAGATAATTTTATTTTATTAAAAGAATTAGTAATAATTTTAAACAAATTGAATAATTTTTTAATATAATCCATCACAAGACCACCCAATGGATCCCAAATCTTTTTCAATGGTGAATTCAATTTTTTTTATACTCTAAATAATTTTATAAATGAATCTCATACATTATATAAATTTTCATGTACCTTATATTTATAACTGTTCATGTGTTAATTAAAACTATTAAAAAAAGCCATATGGCATCCCATTAAATCAAAAAGTATCTTTTTCTGATACATAAAAAATATATCAATGTCAGGGATGATGATTACCTTTTTTTATTTAACTATGAAATATAATTCTATAATATTGTATAAATATTTCATTTTATAGTCATCATTTAATTTTTATGATTCATGAATTAAATAACTATTAAATTAGTATGAAATACCATTACAATATTTATTTCAATAAATAAATATTGTCATTTTTGTTTAACAGAACTATACAATAATTTTTATGGTACCACTAAATACAATATACTAGTTTCAAAAGAATCAATCCTCTTTCAAAACTAATGTGGTGTACTTCTTTCTACCGATATAAGAATCATAATTTCCCATCGATTAGAATATTTTACAACAATTATTTTACTATTTATCAACTAACTTGTTTCTCACATTTCAATAAAAAATTAGTATAAATGTTAAATATATTTGAAATAGATTCCATAAATTACATATTCTTTAACAATTTTTTATTTACCTACCTATGATCTTTTCTACTACATGATAATTAAATGTAATATTGTTGTACACAATAACTATGAATCATTTTTACTTTATCATAAATTTAAAGTGAATAATTTAATTAAATCCATTCATGTGCCTTTTAACATGATCATTCAAGCTTTTCACCAGAATGGTGGAAAAACTATATTCCCACAATTACCTATCCTCATGGTGAAGCCTAATTAATATACACTTAAGGAAAAATAATTATATTATTTACCATATAAGTATAGATAAATATAGAATATTTGGGTGATATGGATAATAATATTTGATTATTTTGTAATTTTTAATACAAATATAATCCCATTTTTTCAAATTGATCAATTTATTTCAACAATTTAATATAACGATCACTAGCAATGTACTTATCACCTTTTTCCCCATTACTGCACAATTACAAAATCATTTAATATATGACTATCTTTTTCTTTATCAAGTGATATGATATAGTGTATCACTATTTATAAATATGTATATATATATATATATTTCTTTTCTAACTCTCTATAGATAGTTAATATTTCTATACAATATATAGTAGAAGCATCCACTATGTGTATCCTATAATAATCATTATCAAATACAATCTATTAGTGACGTGGATGAATAAGAGGGGACTTCAACAAATAATTTATATATTTCCATAATATTTTACTTTATAAACACATATACCAATCCAAAAAAAATATCATTGGTGAGAAAATTAACATTATCTAGAAATAAATGTATTTTACATGTGGTTTTCCATTCGATTTTATACATGAAGTAAAATATGATATTTTTACATTATCTTGATTAACCAAAATGTGACAAAAAAATTACATTCTTAGTGTCCCATTATGAAATTAAATACAAATATACCAAGATATTGACTTTATAATTTCATATCATATTGACATTCTATCTAAAAAGAACAATATTTCGTTCTTCATAACTAAGAGCAGAGAATAACAAGTTACTAGAATTATTATTTTTTGGTGTTTCATTAATAATATAATAACTCATGGGTCCTTTATCCAATTAGGGGAATTCCCAATCATAAAATTCTATAATCACATGTCTTCAACAATATCTTATAAGATTCACTTTGTCTACTAAAAAAACCATTACTTGATGTAAACTTGTTTATGTTGAAAAAAATATTTTCTTAAAACTCCTCATTGATTTAAAGCACCAAAACAAAATTACACAAAAATATATTAAACAATTGTTTCTTATAAACTCATAAAATGTAAAAGAATATCAAAATAAAAAAATTAGTTAATTTTTATATCAGTTCATAAATATTTTTTATTTAGCACTTTTACATGATTATTAATATCATGTTCATTTTATATAAGTGATTAAACATGTCATGAGAAAATAATTTTTCTATATTACATTTATTTTATTCCATATTATAGGATATTTAATTCATTTATTTTAGACGATAGAAACTAATTATGAAATTTAAATATATAAATATTTATACACAAAAAATTAACGATGATAATATATGTGCATTGATCATGAGAGTTTCTAAAAAATGGTTTATTCAATAGATGATTACCTAACTATAGGACGTAGAAGAATAACTCTACGAACCATGTTAGTATTGAGTTATATTATTCTACAATCCTTCAAATTTATCCTCATGTATAGTTTCACATTGAAATTGGTCAGAACCACCTCATATCATTGGAGTTTCATCTTTTACATGTAGTTAATCACAAACATGTGAGGGGAACCGAGGGTATATGGTTATAAAAAGGAAACCATTGAAACATAGCCCAATGTACAATAAATGATAACTGATGAATCAATGTTCATCCTCTTAATTTTTACTAAACATTGCAATATTTAATTCCAATGAAATATTTATTTAATTAATTAGAAGCCCAAAAAATACATTAGTCAACAGATATCATCAATATAAATTCTAGAAATGATTACATATTTAATAATCAAGATAAAATTCATTTAAATTCTCTCTTTATAAAGATAAATTATTCATATTCATAAATATAATTAAATATGTTTTTATCTTATCATTTCTTTCAAACCGAACTTCAGACTCCGATCAAATTTAATTTTAAAAAAATTAATTGAATGTATAATAAAATAATTATAGGATCTGTACATGTAGGAAACCCAAAATATACCACAATAGAAAAAAAATTCTCTAATGGGTATTTTTTTCTATTGTATATTTAAACATCATTACTCATGCATATAATGTCATTTTATTTCATAGTGTTCATTTTTATGAGTTAATAAATGTAGTTGGGTGAGTATTTAGAACACATGATATGCACTGAGATACTTATTTTGTACCATTTGTAATTATTATGAGTTTCCCATAGTGTGAAAATTCCATACACAACATGATTTGTATTCAAAATTATCGTATAAATTAAATAGGTATTAAATATTTTCTATAACAATATTACATAATATATATGTAAGATATAAATCATGTTATTTGGATTGATGCCACGATTAATATTACATTTTTTATAATTAACAGAAGAATTTTTTGTATTGGCATATTCATTTCATTAATTGGTACTTGTGACATAAAAATAGTGAACATATAAATTTCATATATTACATTTTGTTTATATCTATGTTACGTTCTTTGGTATCGATATGTAAAAGGCACAAAATTTTATGAGTATCTAGATATATTCGCCAACTACATGCTATATACTCTCATTTAGATCAAATTACACGATGGGATGTTATAATGTGGAATGTAATGAATGCATATAGTATATTTTACCCATACGGTTTCCATGTTTTATACATGGTTAATCCATGTGTCTTCTAAATCATGTAGGTCATATACACAACACATAAGCCATCAAATTTTGATCCATATGACATATTCAACATATGGAATGATACTAAACAATACACCTATCTTCTAAATAAATTTTCCGGATTTTCATAACTCTTCTTGGTTTTGTTAACAATTGAACAAGGCTTTTAATTTTTTTTACATGTCATGTAATCCCATGTTATAGCAGAAGAATTTGTAGAACCTAATTTTTAAATATACATGTATTTTTCACTTTTTTTCCTTTTTCTTCATTATATGAATGTGAATGAATTTGAAATTCAATTTCAAGATTTCGATAATATAATCCATAAATTAATATCTAATATAAAATGTGTAAATCAGCTAATTAATAGTAAATAATTATTAATTTTTTCTTATTATCAGAGATATAAATTTATGATTTCAAGGCATGGAAACAGTGCTCATGACCAATCCAACTATTTTTTTTTGTTTTATTTATATTTATGCAAATTTCAGGATTGTTAGAAAATCTAAAAATTATGATATAATATATTATAAAAATAATTTATAATTATTTTATATGAATAATAAATATATTTTCAAAAAATTAATTCCACATTGTGAAATAGTCGAAAACACTTGTTGTGCATAATTTGTAATAAAAGATCCAAGGATAGCATCCTCTAGTAGTAAACTACACATGATCTATGAGCTTTGAATTTTCTCAATATAATATCTTGGTGTAATTGTAGATGACACTAAATAGTTGTATAATTTTTTATTGACTTTAATGAAAATCCATCTCATGTGTATATTATTTTATTGATTACCCTCATATTTTTGAAATGAATGAGTGGGATTGATGGTATTATCTTCTATGACAGGTCAATAGAATGTTCTCTCTCAGGTTGAGAATGTTCTGTAATCATTTTATACAATAATATCATACTATATAAATTATATAACTATTTTTACATAGATATATTTGAGAATATGTAAATATATGTAAAACCTTATCCAATTCCAAAATACTTATAAAATTGTATTTTTATTATTAAGAATAATATTATTAACTACATCACATATGAAAAAATCAGGGTTTCTTTATTTATCATTAATTAAATTAATTTATTGGTAATTATTCAATAAATAATAAATATATAATTCCCACAAAACAATTATTTTGTAGGTAGATCCTCCAAAATAGTTACTAAAAAATTAATAAAAATTATTTACTTGAATAACTAAATAAAATATTATTATACATTTAATATAAAAAAATATTTTCACTATAAAATGAATAATTATTTCTATAATAATACGTAAATATTTTTAATAATGGGTAGCGAAATATATGCGATCAATATTATATGAATATCTAATAACCCATGAGTCAGGAAAATTATTTATGAAATCAACTAAATTAATATAGAATTTGGACATGATGTTTGATACGCATAGTGTGTAACCATATAAACATATTAATTAATGTAATTAAGATAATATTACTAATTTCAAAGCCTTGTGTATAGAAACACCTCAATGTAAAAAAATAATAATAAAATTAATGTTTAAGTGACAATAAAATATGATGATCTTTCCCTATGTAAAATAATTTCTTTATCTATATACCACATAAAGTGGGTTATATACATTTTATCATCAAACAATATGGTTGATTTATATTTATTTCCATTAAATATTTTGGTTACTTGATTTTTTACAATATGGACATAGAAGTATAGTTATTTTTTTAAAACACATTTGTTAAAATTTGATGTAGATTTTGTACATACTTTTTTACTCATTATTTGGGAATATTTTTATCGGATATGGTTTTTTAGTATTTGAACTTATCTATGCCGAGGATTGTTTTCATCGTGTGGTATGTTGAAATATTTAATTTCATCAAATGTCGGTAAATTTTTTAAAATACCCACATATGGTGTTTACCTTGTAATGGAGTTCACCACATATCCAAAATAATATTCACTTATGTTTTTCATAATGTAAATTTAGTGATTTATGTGAATCTGGCAACATGAGGTATTTTTCAAACCCAATGGTACTATAATGTAAAATTCATGCATAAGAAAAATTTCTTATGAATGGGTTATTTAGAAATATTGGTATATGGGGCTGCATTAGAGAATTGGTTTTTTCCAATGTCCCTAAATAATAATATTTTATCATATGAGAATATACTAATGCATGAGTTACATAATAAATTTTGGTTATCAAAAGGAATTCATCTATTTGGAGGCACAGAAATACAATTTCAACAATATAAGGGATCTCATGTACATGTATCAGTGGATTATGGTAATTTGCCTTTGTGATCTACTATAAATGTGTTTTTAGAGAATCTCCCTTTGATTTGTGACACATCATTCAATAAATACTATATAAAATCATAAAAATCATATATTTTATAGGAAATTAAAATGATGATATAGAAAAAATATAAATAAATTTTATATAAACCTTAAATTGGGAGATTAGATTAATTCTTAAGAGAATATTCTAATAATAAATATCTTTTTAATTTGAAGGAGTTTTATATAAATATTCCCTTCAACAATATATAGAGATGAAATGAAAATATCATTTCTTTCTATTAAAATATTTTATGTTTTGGATATAGAAGAGAATATCCATGGATCGTGTGGATCAATGGTTTTAATATTATTAATGTTTTATAATGAATTATCAACCTAGAAATTATGAAAATATGAAATGATAAAGTCCAAATATGATGGATATTCATTCGATCAGATTTTATATAGTTTTGAACATGAATCTGTGTTGGTACTCCCTGATACAATTATGACTATTTAATGAGGTAAATTCATAGGATAAAAATAAATTCATATTGGTTGTGTTTTTATAATCTTATAACATCAGAAGTGGTCATGTTGACAACAAAGAGATCAATTGAATGGAAATATCAAATTTTATTAACAATGGTTTATGAAAACAAAAAAAATATCAAGAACCCCTGAATTATAGAAGAACTGTGTATTGAATATTTGGAAAGAATATTTCATCTTCTAATTCTAGACTGATCATTATAATGTGACATATTTTCGGACAATTAAAAAGAATGAGAAACATGGGGTCATCAAGACCAGGGGTTTTGATGCATTGATGTTAACCAGTGGTGTATGCCTTGTTTGTTGAGTAGTTCTAGAAATTATAGATAAATTTTAAATTATAAAACCTCTTTAATAAATTAAATGGAATGAACAAACTATAAAATATAGTTTCTGGTGGTAATATGAAAAAAGATAATTAAAAATATCAATGTTATATATAGATTCAAGATAATAAATAGATAGAGAATTTGTGTACTACATCTCATCTAAATAATAAAAAAGATATATTATAATTTTAGTTATTTAAAATTACATTGTGAATATGTTTATAGATTCTTTTGAGAAGAAAAAGAGTAATAATTAGTCTCAGGAAACTTTCATCTGGTACAAGGAGATGATGTCACATATATCACTCACTTTTAAGAGTTAGTAACATGAATACAATAATATCTGAGTAGAGATATGAAGAACATAATAGAGAATATATTACGAGATAAACATGTGAAACAAGGTCTTAAAATTGTCATATATAGTGTTACCGTACCTCAAAATATGGGAGATACACTAGAGTATATAAAATAAATCACCACTCACACGAATAGAGTAGAATAGAGGATAATATGAATTTCCACAATGATCATTAGTGATCCATTATCAAATCACTTATAATATCCCATCAATGAGTAATATAGATCATAATAGATATATTCACTATTTCTATGAGATCATTTTAGGTTGAATGAATTTTGAATAATCTAATATTTTTTTATCATTATATGATATTCAATCTGTATATGTGTATGAAATTTTGTTTGGATACATTCAAAATATAGGATGTATTGAATAAATTTTCCTTGATTCATGGTATTAACATCATTAATGTGGAATGTAAGAATGTAATGTCACTTTAATACACCCTTCCCTTTTAAGGGTAAATTTGGATCGAACAAGTTATAACATAGAATAAATTTTCTGAATTTTCATTCAATATCTAATTGCTTTCATATTTTTTTTGAGAAATGTAATTTACTATTAAAGCCTCTACTTTAATTAGACTTATATATGATGACTATCATAAAAATATTAATATATTTTTATTGGTTTGTGGTGAGGATAATTTCAAATATTTTCAAAAAAATAATAATAAGATTAAACATAATAGTGGATTAATATAGTTAGGTATAAAACAAGTATTTTTAAAATGTATATCTAATAAGGTGTCTAATAACATTAATCATTGTTAGACTTCTTTAAAAATATGGTTTATTTCATTAATCATATATGTAATACAAGTAAAATTAGATAAAAATCGAGAACACAATAAATATAATATATTTTTTTTTCAAGAGGATAAAATAATATTAAAGGTTTGTGATTAACTCATTAAAGGAAAAAATAAGATATTAAATATTTAGAAGTAGAATCCTAGAAATTTATATTTTCTAATCAATGAATATAATTCAAATTCAATATCAAACTCTTCATATGTTTTTAATGTTTATTTTTATCTACAATTTATTTTTTCCCTCTAAATAAATTAAAAATATGATTCAAATGGAATCAGGGTAATAAAATCATTTTTCCAACCTATAAAACGCACTTATATAACTAATCAAGTAATTTATCTTTATATGAAAATTTTGATCATGTCGAAATTTTTCAAAACATGGAATATAATTTTTTAAATTATTATATCATTGAAAAAATATATTTTGAGGTGTAATGGTAGCATTCAGGTTAGACATGAATAATATGGGTACAAATATTAAATAAAGAAGTGATGTATGTAAACAAATTTCACATGAAATAGGGAATAAAAATGGACATGGTGGGAATTTTTATGGAAGGAATCAACACTCATAGAACTCAATCTGAACAATTGAGATCGGATAAAATGAATGTCAAATCATAATTTCATACTAATGAATCAAAATTAAGGATATGGATGAGATTATATAATAACTTGAGGAAAATATGATAACCAATAGTGAATACATGAATATCCACATGAATATAGTATTAATAATATGAAAAAATTAATGTTCAATTGTATGAATAATGAAGAAAAAAAGAGTCTTTATAATCTGGATAGAGAATTCATTCAAAAAATGTACCAAAAAATTCATGCTATTTTAGAATAATGGGTCACATAATGAGTATTTTCATATAATACCAAGTGATCATTGGTGGAATAATAATTTATGCTTTAACAACCAAACTGAGAAACTATAATAATTGTTATAAATATTATGGGAGATGATTTATTTTTTATAACCCAACAAAAATGGAATGAAAATTTATGATATGGTGATCCAATTTAGTCATAAGTAGGACCAAAATTACTATTAAATACTGGGGATGATCATTTTTTAGACATATATTTGTTATGATAGAAAATATATTCTTTTCTATAGAGAATAATGGTGAAGCATAAAAGATTGTTCTGCAAACAGGAATAAATTTCCAACCATACATCCCTATAAGATAAAAAGCATGATATATTTGAAAATAATGAATATAAGGGATTCTATTATAGTTTTTGGAGAATTTGTAAATAAATTAAAGAAGGTTTCACCAAGGATTAATACATCTATAATGACTCATGGTTATTAAAGATGAGGTAAATAATAAATTTTTCATCAAATGTACTTTCACATCACACCAATAAGTAAGATGCCAATGATTCTTTATGGAAACCCAACTATGAAATGAATAAAGGTATAAAATTAATGATAAATGAATAAAGAAATTAGATATGTTTAATTGTGAATAATAATAAAAAAGATTAAGATATCACCACAATTTTGTTATAGAAGTCTAGGGATAACATCTTAAATAAGATTTTCATTTGGGGTTTTGTAAATTATAAAATTTTAAGGTTGGGATGACACAAATGATTAATGGTTTTCTCCACCATAACATACAACAATACTCAAATTGGAGATGTTTGGGGGTACCCCTATCCCATTGAAATTAATTATTATATATAATGGTAAAAGTGATGTAGGAATAAGTGGTAGGTATGATCTATGGAGTGGTTGTTCCAAAAGGGAAAATTATATCCAAATTAATGAGTTTATAAAAATGTAATAATATTGAACAGATTATTATGAAAATATGGATATTATATTATTTAAGAGGTGATATAGAGGTGGAAGGTTTTATAAAATGAGGAAATGAGTAGTTGGGTATCAATTTTGTAGATATATGTTCATAAAAATGTCCCCTGAAAATATTTTAGCTAGTTAACATAAATGCATACCCACTATATCCAATAAATATTGAAATATGATTGTCTATATTAAAATTTCAAAGAAAAATGGATAACATGAATGATTTGAAGGGATATATGAGTAAAATTATTATATCATGACTTCATTATATTTTTGATACATTATTTCTAATCTCAAAAAATAATTAGCGGAATAATATTTATATACAATTTTATAAGGACTTAATGAAAAACGATAGAGAGGTATCAAAATTAAATATTTAAAATTTATATATTACTTTATAACATGATATTTTCATTTGAGTGATTTTTAGGATACCTGAATGCTACTTGAATAAGGTATAATTAACAAAAAGATACCCGAATAAGTGGATCCCATTGAAAATATATTTTAACAATTACTATACAAATGGGAAAAAAATTATGGTTACATAATATGTTCATATATAGGCTTTTCATACAAATTATAATGTATTATAGTTCCTTATGAAGAACTGGGATATAAATGTTTAATATATTATTATTTATTGATTGAGTGTATATATTGATTTTTTAAGTGTTATGTCACTTGTAAAAGCTAAATATTTCTAGGTACGTTATCATCAAAATCATGTGTTGCACACAACACTTACTGGGCTTCCATAACACACAAGATTGAGTTTAGACGAAACATTACATTAGTGTGGTAAATATTTAAATGATATATTTATAAATTATCAATAAAATATAGTATTAGTAAAAGTAATAAAGAAATTTAAAATGATGTTTATAATTTTTTAATATAAATAAATCATATTTATATTGTAATGAATATATTGATGTAAAACAGTTATATTTTATAAAAACTATTCTCATAATGGATATACTTTTATGTCTTTTTCTAAAAAACAATAAAATTAATTTAGGAAATCATATAAAGTTAATTTTCTAAAATAGACATAATATTCATATTCATAGTATCAAAATTAGCATACAGTGAATTTAGGTTATTTTTCGAAAAATAATAATTTTTATTATGAATTGTACACATCAATGCATTATGTTCTAGGGGAATTTTTCATCTACCATGAGCCCACAAGGGGCTCTGCTCACTGCTAGGGTTCTCTCGCGCCGCCTCCTCCGGCACGGATCGACTCTCCTTCTTCCCTGTTTCGGAATATGAGGTCGTGTTCTTCTCCCTGTCGCTACCAGGTTTGGGCTCGTCTTGTGCGCATCGGGGTCTTCGTGACTCGATGTTGTTTATGCGCCGGAGTCCCTGGTCTGGCCGGGTAAGATGTCACTTTGCTCTATGATTTGGGGTTTGTAAGTTGAGATTTGCATCTGTGGACGTTCTGGATGGCGGCGCTGGGGGTTTTTTTCTTTTTTGTGCAGTTGTGGTCGGCAGAATGAGGCACATCGGTCCCTCGTTCAGGGAGGTGAGGTTTGATGGTTTGGGTTGTTTTCTCTGAATGGTTGTTTGTCTTTTATGGACTTCTTTCCGGTGTTTCTAGACGGGGGTTGGTTGTTTGTGATGGCCTTGGATTTCTTCTTCGGTGGATGCTTGATGCGTTCCTGGATGGATCTTTGAGTGTTAGACCGGTTCTCTCAACGACACACTCTTCGAAGCGCACTGGGTCCTTCTTGGTGCGTGTTGGCGTTTCCCGCGGCGGATGGTTCTTGGCCACGGTGTATTGGAATGGCCGGATGCTGGTGAATCCCACCTTCATCCTGGTGGATGTGTTCCTACTGCTTCTCCGGTGGGCGGGCTGATGGTGGCGTCTGGTCGGTGACTCGTTTGTTGTCGGCGGTGAATCGATAGTCGGTCCGACGTGTCTCTCCAGTGACATGGATGCACATTTCGAGGTGACGGTTCATCCATGGTGTTAGTGCGTGGCGGTGCGTCTCGAGGTGACAGAACGGCGTGCGGTCGTGTAATGGGATCGTGGCTCGAGGGGGGGCACGTGGTCGTCAAGGTGTTTGAATTTGGATGTGATCTTCCTGCTGTAATCCCGCGATACTCGTTGAAACGATGATGTGGTTTCCGGTTCTCCTCAAACCGGCCTGTAGGGGAACCAGCTACCCTTAAACTGGTTCTTTGAAAATCGAAAAAAATGATTTTCACTCTATGCATTATGTTTTAAAATGAAATTTTAATATTATTAAATATTTTAATTTAAATCGGTTTTAATGTAAAAATAGATAAATAATAAATATATTATCTCAATGTTGATATTTAGAAACATTTTTTAAAATTATTAGATTTATAAAGTCAGTGATCATTCTTTCATGCCTTTTTACTCATCTTCTAGAAACATTTAAAGATGATCATTAAAAATATGTTTACCATATTTTTGAACTGAATGTCACAAACCCAAAATAAAATAATGTAATCTCGATAATAGTTTGGTATGATATGATCAAAATAATTTTTTTTGATTAGTAATTTTTAAATTATATTCAACATAGTTGAATGTATATAGGTTAATAAAAGGTAAAAATAATAATATTATGATATAAAATTACTCTATCACTTATACTAATTTAGTTGTATAAGTATATGTTGTAAAAAATCATCCTTTGGTTGGAAATATTATTCTTTTATTCCACTTATGTCAGATTAAGACATTCAATATATTATATTTTAAGAAAAGTTTAGTGTGCCATATTCAAATTTTAATAAATAAATTTTTTATAATATATGGGTATACATAAGTAAACTACACTATAAATAGTAATTTTAAAGATAAATATCATTTTTTTCTAAATCAAGATAATTTATATCTAATTTTCAGACAATTCATAATTTAATTCATGTGTGATTGAATAATTATGTTGTAATTGATTTACTAATATCATAATAAAATTAATGAAATTAAATCAATAAAAACACATAGTTCAAAAAAATAGAATTATTAATGGGAATGATTTTGTTACAAATCGAATTTGTGATGTGTTTGTATTTTATTGAATCTATATTAACCATATACTGTTAAAATAATGAATACATGGTATGAATTTAAATTTTTAACTAAGTGTTTAATCGAAATGATAAAAATTATTTAATGACGTAAACATGTCTAAAATTAATTGGCAGATTTTATTTATTCCTCTAATCATATTATCATAGAAATAAATCAATTTTTATCTTTATGAAACCAAATATCTATTTATAATAAATTAATATTTTAAGATCATCCAAAACTGCCCATACCCCCTCTTATAGACGAGTACTTCACCTTATCATTAATTAACAAATCAATGACCCCATTATCATAGACAACCCCTGAATATTTCAACTTACTCCATTTATCCTATCATATTATAGTCTACACATTGGGAAAATCTATCTTACCGAGTCCTTTTTTGAAAATCAAAAGGATACACCCGAAAAGAGGTCATTTTTTATCACCTCGTTCAATATTCTATTCACATTCTAATACCTTTTTATATTTTGTTTCCATACTATGATATTAAAATAATTACATTCTACATTATGAAATGTTTTGATAATTGTGTTCCAACCATATTACTCCTTTTACCCATCCGACTAAAAAACATCAACACATGTGCGTACAAACTACTTACCATCATCATGTCATGGTGTAAATATTTTTTCATTTACACTTTATTTATATATGTATGATGAAGAATATAAAGGATTTAAATAATAAATAAAAATTGATATTCTTTTTATAAAATTATATTTCCATCCAATTTCATACCATTTAACCATTAATAAAATTATACTATCCCTCATGTGTATGTATGGATTCAATCTCCAGAATGTTATGTGATTCATCTTCCATGTTTACCATTCAATAATGATTATAAAAATTATATGTATTATTAATTTTTATGAAATACCTGACATAATAATAATAATTGAATAATATTTATATATATGTACATATATGTCTTTCATATCCATTCAATATGATAAGAAAACGGAATCATGGTTTTTGCATATATATGTCCCACTGTCTCCATGAACATGCTATTCCCTTTTATATATTTATCTATAATATATATTTATGTCCTTAATATATATCATATATAAATCATTTTTTTCATTATGGAAGTTATAAAATAGTGAACTATGTAATATGGTGAAGAATAATAAGTAAAATCATATACAATAATGAATTCTATTATTACCCCAAATGTTGCTTTAACATAAACATAATTAATAAACAGTTAAAATAATTTTATAAATGAGTATTATATGATATAATTAATATTATTATAATTAATATATAAGATAAAAATATGTTTAAATCCATTATATAAGAGTTTCATAAATGTATGGAGACTATCAGAACTAAGGTAAAGGAAATGTTAACTCAATTTCGTTTGATTGAGTTTTAAATCTATGTTATTATTAATGTTCTTCCATGAGTATGGGTGAATGTAAAATGATTTTTTATATTGAATATACATTAAAATTTTGTGGATTTATATTTACCACACATAATTATTTCATTGGTTTATCCTCACTAAAATATACGATCTCTGAATGGTAATTTCATCAAAATTTTAATATTTGTGACTTATAAGACATTTTTACAACCTCTATCTTATGTGTGGTGTATGTATATACACTATTATATTTTAAAATCATGATTAATTTTTTCATTGTGATATTTAATGATATATTTGAAGATATTTAGCTTATGATTTAAATTATCAACATGTTATGGGATGCTTTTAATGGTTATGAAATTATTCAATTCTCTATTTTAATATTCTTCGTATTATCATAAAAATTTATTTATATCTATATAATAGATTATAAATAACATTTTTGGTATATTTTTATGTTCATTTATTTTTTATTAGAAATGAAATATTATTTTCTTTTTTACAAAATAGTTAATTTCACAATCCCATTATTATCCATGATAGCTTATATGAATATTTATAATTGGACATCCATAACACCCATGCCCATGTTTCCTAATATGTAAATAAATATGTTATAGACAGTTATTTAATACAATTTTTACAAATTTTTTTGGATTTTACATAATTTTTGAATGGAATATTTCTGTCATTTTTTAATGATTTACATTAGTACCTTTTCAAATAATTAATGGAAGAAAGGGTTTATTAACCTATATAGTGAAAGTGGCTATTTTGTGTTGTTAAGATGAATTAACATTTTAAATCACTCCTTAAAAAATTATAATTTTATTTTCAAAAAATGTCTTCTTTTATTATTTCTCATATTCAAAATTATTTCAATGTAAAAAATGGACATTTCACAAAAAAAATTCTAATTATTTTATTATATTATTTTCACCTATGAATGAATACATTGTTTGGATTTTATTCTTATTTGTGGTTAAATTATTTTGATACAACCTTCTATATTGTATTGAAAAGGTTATTAAATATTTGAATGTGGACGTTCTATGTTTATAACATTAATGAAATATGGTTGAAATATTATCATTTTTTGCAAGTTTTAATAATACTGATTATGTTAGGTTTCCCCCTCTTCATAACAAGAATGCATTGGGCTTAGTACGTGACAGGCGGGGCCCACTATAGACCCATAATTAATCAGTTTTCCACTAAAGATAAAAATGGTTTGTTGACACAATGCCTTGATGGTATAATAATTTTTTGTCATGAGGCATTGATGGTATGGTTATGATGTTCATCATTATGTGTTTCCTCAATACCAGAATATTTATTGATTTCATATGTGATTATTCAATATGTAGAATATCCATGTTAATGTTTAGATAGAATTATTTGATTTATTCATTCTATATTATGCTGAATATAATGTTCTAGAAGGATTGTGTTATAATATTATACCTTACCTTAAATTTTTATGCTTATTTGTAAATACTTTTTTTGTATTGTTTAACCTTACTGAGGATCTGAGATCACCCATTTATTATGTTCTATTTTCCCAGGATTCCAAGAAGTGTATTATGATTTATATAAAGGGTCAATATAGAAGATAAATGGAATTGTCAATTTTTTAAAATTGTTGTATATTATTGTTAAAATTTTAATATATGTTATATATATTTATTATATTATCCATAACTAAATAATTAATCTACCCTTCAGGATTTTATACTTGGTAATCATGTGAATGTATTAAATTAGTGAAAACACACTTGTAATTAGGGTTCGTGGTTTTACAACTATTATAAAATATAGTTCAAAAACATACATGGAAAATATATTTTGAAAACATTTATTAGGGATCATAACCATATGATAAACATTGACGATTAATACATAAGAGAATACATGAATTTAGGTAAAATAGAGAATGTGTGGGTATTCAATGAAATGCATCCATGTAAAGATAATACATGTGGAAATAATTTTATCATAGATATAACTAGGAGTAACAACTTCAAAATTGTGTTCTAGGCTTTTCTTGTGGTATCCTAGTAAAAAAAAATGGGCCTTCATTCAAACCTAGATAGAAAGTCCCACGGTATATGCTTAAGATTACCACGTTTTCTTTAAACTATATTTTGAAGAATTTATGATTATATATGTATCCAATGAAGCCATTTTTATTAGTATTAGAATAGATTCATGTGTATATTTAAGTTATTTATATTTAAGTTTTTTTATTTTATATTAATATATGATCTTACCAATTGTATGCTATCATTTAAAAATGGCACCTAGTATTTGGAATGAAATCTTGACCAATGCACATGTTACAAAGAGTTTGAATGATCCTATATTTCATGGAATTAAAAACACTTTTCGATGGGAAAAAATATTCCATTATTATCATCATTTGAGTAAATAGTGCTATTTGTTAATAAGATAAGGAAATAATTTTCTGAGTCCTATGGATTTGAAGAGTAGAATGAGTAGAAGAGGATGACCAAGAAATGTATGAATAATGTGATAAATGGAATTCTGGATTTTTCCACATGGGGCATCTATTAAATGAATCACCATGGTAAATGCATAAATTGAATGGTAATTTGTTATTTGTGTGGAGATAAATGACCCCATTTACTTGATATCAATGTTATGAAAATTCTTCCCAGTATATAATACTTCAAATACTAGGTGATGTGTCACTATCTGAATCAATGTTCCAATATTCAAAAAATAAACCCCATATGTTATTAATAAATAATGATAAAGTTATGATACTATCTTAAGATGAAGTTAAATGATTAATATTTATGTTCCGATTTTTTTTTATTATATAAATATTTATTAATATACAAGATATAATTTCTATGGAGTAAATAATAATTTTAGTAAAATACTATTTCATTAAGGATTTGAGATTTTATGGTACCAAATAATGTGATAGAGTTGTTAGTTTAAATTTTTAAAAAATATATGGTTGATGGATTGATAACCATTAATATATATCAGATAATTATTTTTGTATATAATAATTATTTATTTGGATAACGCATATTTGATATTATTGACTACCTTGTAACTAATTAATGGTATATTTATTTCATCGTTGTTAGAGATTACAACATTTTTGGATTTAAGGGTTATTTCTAGTATTCTATGTATTACATAAGGAATAATTAAAAGAAGTATTAAGATATTGTTTTATCATAATTTTGGGTTGTACTAAGTATTATTGAGAATAAATGATGATGGTATTCACATACTTGTTGTGTGACCAATAGATCTTCATTATGTTATGTGACCTTTTTTATAAATTTATGGATAATGTGTTTGGATAGATGTATTTTAGATAAACATAATGATTAGAATGGTTTTAGTTGGATATAAATTACTATTTTTTTAGGTTTCAAAAATTTCATAAGATTATTTTTGGAATTTTATAATTTTAAAAAATAAACAACACACAACTCGGTCGATAACCTGTTGTGTCTGGGAGTGTTGTGAGACATGAACCCGCCTCAAAAGGGCGACACGTGTACATCATCTTCCACTGGAATATGTGGCATCCAAGATTATATAACAATGTTATTTATGGAATGAATTATAAGTAATAAATTTATTTTTTTAAACCTATATGATTTAGAAAAAAGAATATTTTAAAACATTATAATCTTTTAGAGAGAAGGATAAGTGTCTAGTTGAAATTAGTTAAGTGATGGAACTCTAAATTTCATGTATGTATGATTTATTTTTATCATATCCTATTATATAATTTTTTCATAAATATTTGGAAAATCATATTAAAAGAAAAAACATTCCCACAGCCTTTCTTTTAACATGAATCCGATGAACCCTTGGATCATTTAAACTTTATATCTTTATTGTTAAAAAATTTCTCCAAATCATGTTTTATTAGAATCTGTTTTCGAACATTATGGTTAAATTTTTATTCATGTCAATGTTTTACTAGATGAAGCCCTAGTATGTGTTGTCTATGGTGACCTTCATACATCTCATTCATTAGTTTAATATGGTGGACTCATTAATTAATTTTATGATGAGGGAAATTGATAAAAATATTTTCAAAATTCAATCCAATGGATTATGATTAAAAGTATAAATTTCAAGGATTATATTTATAGATTTTGGGGAGAATGTATCACACCAATATTTCAAGCTACATTATCTTCAAATTCTTGTGTTATATGCAAGACTAACATGGCATGTGTAACATGCATGGCAGAGTTTCTACAAAACAATACATTAGTGATGTAATTATCTAAATGATATATTTATATCATATCAATTAGATATAGAAATATGAAAATTAATAAAAATATTAAAAATAATTTATAATTCGTTCACATAAATAAATCATATTTATAATCAAATACTTATGTTTCTGTAAAATAGTTATGTGTTCAAAAATTCTATTTTCATAATGGAATTAATTTGATGTCCTTTTGAGTACAATTATGAAACAAACCATAGAAACATATAGAAATATAATTCTTTAAAATATAATTAATTTAGTAATTTATAATATCCAAATTATCATAGGGTGAATTTTTCAATTTTTCTACAAATATTCAATTTTTTGATGAATAGTGAAAAATGATGCATTATTGATTAAAAATCGACTTCTTAATTTTTAAAACTAATTTTAAATTAAATTGGATTGTAATTCAAAACTGATAAATAATTCATATATTATCAACATTTTGGTTTTTGGAATCATTTTTATTAGATTTTGATATGAAAAATTAGTGGAAATTTTTCACATCATTTTTACCTATGTAATCACAACATTAGAAGATTAACTTTAATCATAATTTTAATGCTGTTTGAATTGAATTTAACAAATCTGACATAAATTTTTTTAATTGGGATGACAAATTTTGTGTAATAGGATAAAAATAATTTTTGGTGAATATTAACTTTTCAATTTTATTTACCATAGATGAAGATAAATAAGGTAATTATTGGTTAAAAAATATTATAATGATATAAAATTTCCCTAAATATTCTCCTAATTTCATTTTATAAGTATGTTTGGAACTATATTAAACATAATTCTTAATTATTTCCTTTTTACTCAACATGTGTTATATTATGACATTTATTGAATTGTATTTAAAGTAGATTTAAAAGTTTCAGTTTTGAATTTTTAATAAATAAATAATTTTTAATATACGTCAATTAATAAAATAAATTATACTTTTAATATTTATTATAAAGAAAATATAATTATCTGCAACATGATAAATTTTTTATAATTTTTATACCTTAAATAAATAAATTTATTATTGATATAATGAGGATATAATAATTGATTTCTAAATGGAAGAATCAAATAAATTATATTTATATTATTAAAATAAATATATAATATATTTTATAATTATTACAGACACATATGTTATAGTAATCTTAAACATATAGTGGCATATTGGAATCATCGGTTCAAATTAATATTGTTGGTTTGAAATGTTAATAAATGAAAATTATTATTAGTTTTTAAATTGACATAAATGTTGTTTTAAAATAAATACTATTTTAATAAATGATATAAATGTAATAAAAATAATATATTTGTCCAAATAACAGGAATAATAAAAGATATTTCATTAATGATTAATTTTTAGTAATCTTGGAATTTTATTTTAACTACATCTTCCCTATAGTGAAAAATACATGAAGACATGGTAAGGGTAAAACTATTGAAGTAAGGGTTAGATTCTAAAGATAATGTTAATTTTAGGACATGAACATGTATAGAATTAATTTTCTGAGTGTATTACCACCACAAATCATTAATTATTTTAAATAAATTAATTTTTAGCTATTTGAAACAGAAAATATATTTATAATAAATTAATATTTTAAGATCTTTCAAAAGTGCCCATCACCCCTCTTTTAAAAGGGATATTCGTCTTCCCTTTAATTAACACATATAAAACCATATTGTATTAGTAATTCAATGCCATTTAATATCCCAACATCCCTAAAATCATCCTAGATGATACTGTTTGGGATGAAGTTCTTCTTATAGAGTCTATTTGTAAAAATTAAAACGAGACACCCAAAAGAGGTAATTTTTAATCAGCTCCTTTAATGTTCTTTTCTCATTATACTTCATAATTATCTGTTGATTACATAATAAACTAATAAATCAATAACCTTCAATATTATGGGATTATATTATACTCCTGATATAACCATATTCCACCATTTACCCATCCTACAGAAAACTAAATTACAATGTGTGTGTACATCCGGCATCCCGTCTCTATGCAATGGTGTAGACTACTTTTCATGTTACATTATATTTATGGTTATAATTTTTAATATAAAGGTTATAAATAATAAATAATACATTATATTTTTTCTATAAAATTTATATTCATTCTAATTACACCCCATTTTACCTTTAATGAAAGGAAGTTGTTGCTCGTGCATACGTACAAATTACCATCTTCACGAGGTGATAAGATTCATCTTCTATTTTTACCATTCATCAATGATTATAAAATTTTGATTTTTATAACTATTTCCAATAAATTAAATAATAATAATAATAGAATAATATATTTTTATATTTATGTACGTGTATTTCATTCACTTCCTTATATTTAATATGATATGGAAACAGAATAAATTTTCATCCATATGTACGACCAACTATCTCTATTACAGTGTATTCCATTTTATATATCTATCTATTATATATATTTATATCCCAATAGTATTTAATATATAAATCATGTTATGCATTTTAGAAGTAATAAAATCATGATCTATATAATTCGATCAAGAATAATAATTCAAAACATGTATGATAAATAAAGTGATTATTACACAAAATGGTGCACTTATATAGTAATTTTTAGTAAACAGGTAATATTTGTTATCAATGAGTAACATCCCAGGTAAATAATGAATAAAACATTTTCTTATTTATTAATATTTACTAATTAAATATTAATTTTACTTTAAAGGGGTTGCTATGTTTGATAGCGTACCTGATACGTAACAAAGAGTTTCATTGAAATCTTACGTTGCACAATAGTAATATAATAATATTATTTTAAATGGTAGTTAACATGTAGTCGTTGTATTTGTGGGAATAGATATAAATAACTAAAATATGATTATATATGTTTTTAAAATGTTTTTAAATTTATCCAATAAAAGACAAAGGCTTAAAATACGGAAAGAATTCAATTTTAGGCTTTATACCCTAATTTTCACTAAAGGTTCACTTATCACCTTTTGATGGAGAACCGTCATTAAATATAGTTTTGATCACTCTTATACATTCTATTGGACCAAATAAAACTCTTCTTTTGAATCGGGACATCAAAATTTACTTTGTGTAAATTTTTGGTATCTTTCCGATAAAGTTCATTTTTAATGAATAGTGTAAAATGTTGTATTTTAATCAAAGACCTCTTTTTAATCTAATTTATTTATATGATTATATTATCATTTTAATTGGTTTTGAAGTGAAATTAGAAAATATTTTTACCATTAAATCCAATAGTGGTCATTGGAATTAATTTCACTTTGAAATCGGACTTAAACTATTGTCAATCTTTTGATACTTATTGTTTCATAAAAACATGCTATTTGTCATGACAGTGGGAATTAATTATTAAATTAATTAATGTGACTTATATGTTTTTAATTTTTTAAAATAGACTTCATTTTTCAAATCGGAATATCAAATATAGCTTAGGGTGAATTTTTTGTATTTTTCTGAAAAACTTCAATTTTTGATGAATAGTGAAACCACTAAGTGGTACTTATAAAAACTGATTTTTCGTTTAAATGAAATTTTACAACTTCTGTGATTTGAATTTCAAAAATCCTACATACATGGTTGTCATTAAGAAGTAAAATGTGGTTCAATGAGATTAAAATAATTTTTTGGTGAATAGTAACTCTTAAGTTCTTAATCGCGATTATAGGTAATTATTGTAGTTTAAGGTAAAAATAATGTTTAAATAATATGAGATGATCTTGACACATGTCCTACCCTCATTGGATGTGTCATGTCCGACCAATAATATCCATGGGTCAACTTGGGGACCCCGTGGAGCCACTTTGGTTGGGAAATGACATAAATAACTTTTTATTAAATGTTAAAGTAAAAATGACAAAAACATGATATGTTTTACTAAAACAATTTTTACATGGGGTTATAAAAGTCAGATAATTTACTATAAATATTCACTATAAATCTAAAAATATTTCCTACATCATGATTTTTTTTTAATTTTTAGTCATTAAATAAATTAAATTATTTATATCATCATGATGATGCAGCTATTACCTCATTAATAAAGGATTAAAATAAAATGGAAAGATAATGTAAAATCTAAGAGCTACACATGACCAAAACCTATTGGATGGGTGGATTTAGAACCCTTATCACATTAACCTCGAAACACATCAATGTGGTACCG
Organism: Viscum album; assembly: GCA_963277665.1. Classification (NCBI taxonomy): domain Eukaryota; kingdom Viridiplantae; phylum Streptophyta; class Magnoliopsida; order Santalales; family Viscaceae; genus Viscum; species Viscum album. The sequence continues at coordinate 384,322,519 of OY728148.1, read as the reverse complement.
CTTAAATCCGAATACCATTTTAAAATAAAGTAACATTTCTTTACTTTCCAAGAGTGCCCCTCCTCTCCTCTTCTAAAAGGACCCAACCTCAACCTCTTTCCCTACACATCAATAGCCTTTGGCTCGGCCAAACCCTGACCATATTGTCTCTCCAAATCCCTCTCTGACTCCTTGAATCCTCACATTGGGCATAAGTCTTCCCAAGGAAGCCTTTGAGCTCAAATCTAAGAGAGTTACCCGATTTTGAGGTAATGTGTTCACTTCTGTTATTTTGTTTTCTTTTGCTTATCCAACCCCCGAAAATCTTTTTATTCATTTATTTTGTAACAACTAAAGTATATTAAATATAATAGTATGTTGTTATAATAATAATTCAAGCTACAATTACACTAATTTACATCTAATTGTTAAAGAACATATTGTTTCTGTGGTTGGCGAATTTCTGCCTCACGAAATGATGATTGTTCAATCTTCTTTTAAACTCCTTTAATGGTAGCCATTAATATGTCACTATATATATATATGATATATATTATGTTTATGTTTCCCTTATGCTTTTTCATTTTTCATTTGTGTAATACCATTATGGATTCCATTGTGGGTAAACACGATAATTTCATTTTAGGAAGTGCGGACTACCACCCCCTCAAAGTGATGTGATTTTTTAATGCCATATGTGGGACGTATAATGGATGGATTTAATGTTATTATATATGATGTTATACTGGAATTATAATATACCTCTATATCATTATTATTTCTTCCCATTAAATTATGAGATAGAAATGAAAGTAGTGTTCATGCGTACGTACGGCTTACCGTCCTCATGAACAGTGCATTTCATTTCTTATCCACAAATGTAATGTACTGTTATAAGTACATGAATATAATGTATATATATGATTAATGATACATCTAAATGATGAATATAATTCTGTAATTAAAATATACATACCTCTCATTTAGTTTTAATTCCATTAATGTGACAATGAAATGAAAGTAGCGTTCATGTGTACGTACAACATACTGTCTCCATGAACGGTGCATTTAATTTCTTACCTCTAAATGATTATAAAATATTATAAATACATGTATATGCTGGATATAAATGATATATATGATATCCAAATCAGTAATTTCATTCTGGATATAAAGAACCTTTGACCACACGAACAACATGTAATTGTAAGAAGTCCACTTTCGACTTAAGAACCAAATATCGACAAAACAAACATTATTACCTTAAATTGTTACATAATGTTTATAACATGGAAATAAGTGATATAAAAGGAATAATAATCTTGAAAAAGGTTCTTATGCAAGTAGAAATTAACTCAAGTTTATTATTCAGGACATTAATGAACGATCGAGTCAAGTCGGACCCGAGGTAAGGGACTTCGTCTCAGTATCCTTTCATTGAGGCATATTTAGTTTTATACACAACTATCTTTTATAAGGTGTATAAACCCCTTTTAATTTTACTTTTATACAAAAGGAATCTTTTTCTACGAAGAGTTTTACTAAACGTCAAAAAGGAATGATTCTTTTAATGTACGCGGTGACAACGACCTTTTCTGTCGCCGCGAGTATTATTTGGTCTTTGGCTTCCTGAACAAGTCGTAATGTTTTTTCAAATGAAATAAATACCATATACTCTTTTATGTATTTTGGTATTGAAAATGATTTTTGTAATGGATTTTTTATGTCAATATATTTGAGTGATATATTGTGATTAAAGTGTGGATATGTTTTCTTTCCATTATATTAGTTTTATGTCTTATGATTTTATAATGGTACTTGGACATTTGATGGGTGGTTACGTGATAAACCATATGACGGGTGGTGCCATGAATACCAGGACGGGTGGTTACGTTATAACCTCCAATGCATTGGGTATGGAAGTAGGTCGTATGGCTATTCCATTAAGTATGTATGGAAGTTGGCCGTATGGCTATTCCATTAAGTGATATGTGTGGAAGTCGACCGTATGGTTATTCCACTTAAGTATGTTTATGTCCCAAGTTACCTTTTTATGTTATGTGATCTTTTAATGGGTTTTATGGTAATCCTTCGGTTACAAAAAGATAAGTAATGATATTTTATTCAGTGAACAGTTTTTTACTACTTCATGAAGGTGAAGGTATTACTTTGATAAAGTATACATGGTTCACTTGATGTTTGAAAAACTAACAGTTTTCATTCTTTGTGTATACCTTACTGAGCTTTTTATGCTCACCCCATGTTTTTTTGAAATGTTTTTCATAGGAAATAATGTGGAATAATGTCATGGATGGGATCAAGGTAATGTCATGCTATATAAAACATGTAATTAGACATGTTTCTTTTTAAGAGTTTTTTATTCTATGGAAACTTGGTAGAAGTTACTACTTTGTAAATCTATTGAGATGTATTGGTTATGTTCTAATTCTATAAAACTCTATACCTGAAAAGATCCTCAATGTGAATTATTCATTTAATTCAATATTAAGTATTGTTTAAGGTCGAGGCCTTATATTTGGTATCAGAGGTCAGTTTAGACTACTTTAGGAGTTAGAAAATTGTTAAATTATAAGTTAATTTATGGTATGACTGAAATGATATAGCATTTAAAGATTACCATGTTTATTCGCCTAAGATATTTTTGTGTAAAAATGGTTTTTCTTAGAGGAAAGAGAGTAGATTTTCTAGGAAGGAATATAGAGGGAAATGATGTTTCAAATCAGTATACTGAGATGGTCAGAATCAGAATTGAGCAGTTTACTACAGTGATGGCTCAGTTGAATCAGGTGATAAGTGGTGGTTGTGTAATTGATGATATTTTGGTGTTTTCTAAAAGTGAAGCGGAGAATGAAAGTCATTTGAGGGTTATCTTTCTATCCATAAATGAAATTAAACTATATGGAAAATTCAGCAAGTGTGAGTTTTGGTTACAACAAATTTCTTTCCTGGGTCACATTGTTTCTAAAGATGGCATAACTGTTGATCCTGCTTAAACAAAAGTTGTTAAAGAATGGAAAAGACCTACAAATGTAACCGAGATCCATTGTTTTCTTGGTTTAGCAGGTTACCACCGAAGGTTTGTTGAAAATTTTTCATGGTTATCTAGTCCAATGACTAAGCTAACTCGTAAGGGTGTTAGTTCATCTGGACAAAAGAATGTGATGATTGTTTTCAGGAGTTGAAGAAAAGATTAGTGAATGCTCTAGTTTGGGCACTTCCTTCCAGGAATGGTGAGTTTGTTCTCTATAGTGATGCTTCATTTAAAAGACTTGGTTGTTTCCTAATGTAGAATGATCATGTAATTGATTATGCTTCACGTCAGTTGAAAACTCATGAGGTAAATTACCCTACACATGATTTGGAATTAGCTGTTGTTGTCTTTGCTTTAAAAATTTGGAGGCATCATTTTTATGGAGTAAAGTGTGAAATATATACTGATCACAAAAGTTTAAAGTATACATTCACTCAGATAGAATTGAACATGAGACAGAGGAGATGGCTGGAATTAATCAAGTATTATGATTGTACAATTCACTACCATCCGGGGAAAGGAAATAAAGTGGCTGATGCTTTGAGTCGAAAAAGTAATGCTTCATTAACCATGCTACATTTGGAACGAGATCCTCTGGTTAAAGATTTGATGAACATTGGAATGGAAGTTGTTGGTGCAGGATGTTCTTCTGTTTTGTTTCAGGTATCAGTAAGATCATCCCTATCAGACAGAATTAAGCAAGCACAGTGGGAAGACAGTGAGTTGCAGAAAAAGGTAGAGCTGGTTCAGAAGGGTAAGTTGCATGAATTCAACATTGATAATGATTGTGTTTTGAGGTTTGGGAAGAGATTGTGTGTGCCTTGTGATTCATAGTTGAAGAATGGGTTTTTATGTGAGGCTCATAGTTCCCCGTTTTCAGTTCATCATGGAAGTGCTAAGATGTAGAGAGTTCTGTGGGATTATTACTGGGGGATGGAATGAAAAGAGATATTGCTGATTTTACTATGAAGTGTTTGACTTGTCAGCAGGTTAAAGCAGAGCGAAAGTTACCGAAAGGGATGCTTCAGCCATTACCAGTGCCAGAGTGGAAATGGGAGAATATATCCAGTGACTTCATTGTGGGATTACCGAGGACATCTCGAGGTAATAATTCAATATGTGTTATTGTTGATCTCTTGACTAAATCTGCTCATTTCCTTTCTATACGAGATACGTTTTCCCTAGATCAACTTTCCCGTTTGTATCTTAAAGAGATTTTCAGGTTACATGGAGTTCTTCTCTCCATTGTGTCCGATCATGATCCCAGGTTTACTTCTAACTTTTGGAATGGCCTTCAGAAGTCATTGGGTACTGAATTAAATTTTATACAGCTTTTCATCCTCAATCAGATGGGCAGTCAGAACGAAAAATTCAGACCTTGGAGGATATGCTACGAGCTTGTTCGATGGATTATCAGGGAAGTTGGGATCAACATCTTTCTTTGGTTGAGTTTTCTTATAATAACAGTTTTCATTCTAGTATACATATGGAACCATTTGAGGCATTATATGGGAAGCGGTGTCGAACTCCATCATTTTGGGATGAAGTGGGTGAAAAGAAGCTGATGGTACCCGAATTGATAGAAGAGATGGCAGAAAAGGTTTAGTTCATTCAGAAACACATGATAACAGCTCAAAGCAGGCAGAAGAGTTATGTGGATAACTGGAGGAAGGATATATCTTTCAAGGTAGGTGATCATGTGTTTCTCAAGGTTTATCCATGAAAAAGTGTGATGCGATTTGGTAAGAAAGGAAAGTTGAGTCCAAGGTTCATTGGACCATATGAAATTCTGGAGAGAGTTGGATCAGTTGCATACAGAGTGGCATTAGCTCCAAGTTTATCTCAGGTCAACAATGTTTTTCATGTTTCGATGTTGAGGAAGTATATGCCATATCCATCTCATGTTTTGAGTCTAGAGGTAGTTCAGCTGGAAGAGAACATATCATATAAAGAAAAACCCGTCCAGATTCTTGACCGAAGAGAGCAAGTGTTGCAAAATAAGGTAATTCGCCATGTAATGGTTTTGTGGAAAAACCATATGGTTGAAGAGGCAACGTGGGAATCTGAAAATGCTATGAGGGATAAATACCCCAACTTATTTTGATAAGTGAATAAAATTGAGAGGAAGCAATTCCCAAAAGGTGGGAAGGATGTAACATCCCAAGTAAATAATGAAAAAAATATTTTCGTATTAATTAATATTTATGAATTAAATATTAATTATACTTTAAAGGGGTTGCTATGTTCGATAGCGTACCCGATACACAACAAATAGTTTCATTGAAATCTTACGTTGCACACTAGTAATATAATAATATTATTTTAAATAGCAGTTCACATGTAGTTGTTGTATTGGCGGGAATGGATAGAAATAACTAATCTATGATTATATATGTTTTTTTTGAATGTTTTTACATTTATCCAATAAAATATAAAGGCTTAAAATATGGAAATAATTCAATTTTAGGCTTTTATACCCTAATTTTCACTAAAGGTTCACTTATCACCTTTTGATGGAGAACTGTCATTAAATATAGGTTTGATCACTCTTATACATTCTATTGGACCAAATTAAACTCTTCTTTAGAATCGGGACATCAAAATTTACTTTGTGTAAATTTTTGGTATCTTTCCGATAATGTTCATTTTTTAATGAATAGTGTAAAATGTTGTATTTTAATTCAAGACCTCTTTTTAATCTAATTTAATTATATGATAATATTATCATTTGCATTGGTTTTAAAGTGAAATTAGAAAATATTTTTACCATTAAATCCAATATTGGTCGTTGAAATTAATTTCACTTTGAAATCAGACTTAAACTAGTGTCAATATTTTGATACTTATTGTTTCATAAAAACACGCTATTTGTCATGACAGTGGAAATTAATTATTAAATTAATTAATGTGACTTATATGTTTTGAATTTTGTAAAATAGACTTCATTTTTGAATTCGGAATATCAAATATAGCTTAGGGTGAATTTTTTGTATTTTTCTGAAAAACTTCACTTTTTGATGAATAGTTAAACCACTAAGTGGTACTTATAAAAACTGATTTTTCGTTTAAATGCAATTTTAAAAATTCTGTGTTTTTAATTTCAAAAATCCGACATACATGGTTGTCATTAAGAAGTAAAATGTGGTTCAATGAGATTAAAATAATTTTATGGTGAATAGTTACTCTTAAGTTCTTAATCGCGATTAGAGGTAATTAGTGTAGTTTAAGGTAAAAATAATGTTTAGATAATATGAGATGATCTTGACACATGTCATACCCTCATTGAATGTGTCATGGACGACCAAGACAATCCATGGGTCACTTGGGGACCCCATGGAGCCACTTCTGTTGGGAAATGACATAAATAACTTTTTATTAAATGTTAAAGTATAAATGACACAAACATGAGATGTTTTACTAAAAAAATTACATGGGGTTATACAAGTCGGATATTTTACTATAAATATTAATTAGAAATCTAGAAATATTTCCTACATCATGATATTTGTTTTTTAATATTTATACTTTATATAAATTAAATTATTTATGACATCATGATGATGCAGTGATTACCACATTAATAAAGGATTTAAATAAAATGGAAATATAATTTAAAATCTAAGATCTAAACATGACAAAAACATATTGGATGGGTGGATTTCGAACCCCTATCACCTTATCCTCGAAACACATCAATGTGGGACCTCTTAAATCCGAATACCATTTTAAAATAAAGTAACATTTCTTTACTTTCCAAGAGTGACCCTCCTCTCCTCTTATAAAAGGTCCCCACCTCTACCTCTTTACCCACACTTCCAAAGCCTTTGGCTCGGCCAAAACCTGCCAATATTGTCTCTCCACATCCCTCTGTTACTCCTTGAATACTCAATTTGGGCATAAGTCTTCCCAAGGATGCCTTTGAGCTCAGATCTAAGAGAGTTACCAGATTTTGAGGTAATGTGTTCACTTGTGTTATTTTGTTTTATTTTTCTTATCCAACCCACCTAAACTCTTTTTAGTCATTCATTTTGTAACAAATCCAGTATCTTAAATATACTAGTATGTTGTTATAATAATATATAGATCTACACTTACACACATCTACATCTAATGGTTAAAGAACATACTGTTTCTGTGGTTGGTGAATTTCTGCCTCACGAAACGATGATTGTTCAATCTTCTTTTAAACACCGTTAATGTTAGCCATTAAGATGTCACTATATTTATATATGATATATATTATGTTTATGTTTCCCTTATTCTTATGTATTTTTCATTTATGGTATACCTTTATGGTTTCCATTGGGGGTAAACACGATAATTTCATTTTAGGAAGTGCGGACTACCGCCCTCTCAAAGTGATGTGATTCGTTAATGCCATATATGAGACGTATAAAGGATGGATTTAAAGTTATTATATATGATTTTATACTGGAATTATAATATACCTCTATATCATTATTATTTCTTCCCATTAAATTATGAGATAGAAATGAAAGTAGCGTTCATGCGTACGTACGGCCTACCGTCTTCATGAACGATGCATTTCATTTCTTATCCCCAAATGTAAGGTACTATTATAAGTACATGTATATAATAGATATATATGATGAATGATACATCTAAATGATGAATATAATTCTGGAATTAAAATATACATACCTCTCATTTAGTTTTAATTCCATTAATATGACAAAGAAATGAAAGTAGCGTTCATGCGTACGTACGACTTACCGTTTCCATGAACGGTGCATTTCATTTCTTACCTCTAAATGATTATGTAATATTATAAATACATGTATATTCTGGATATATATGATATATATGATATCCAAATCAGGAATGTCATTCTGGATATAAATAACCTCTAACCACACGAACAACATGTAATTGTAAGAAGTCCACTTTCGACTTAAGATCCAAATATCGGCAAAACAAACATTATTATCTTAAATGGATACATAATGATTATAACATAAAAATAAGTGATATAAAAGGAATAATAAGCTTGATAATGGTTCCTAATAACATAGAAATAAACTCAACTTTATTATTCAGGACGTTAAAGAATGATCGAGTCAAGTCGGACCTGAGGTAAGGGACTTCGTCTCAATCTCCTTTCATTGAGGCATATTTCGTTTTCTACACAACTATCTTTTATATGGTGTATAAACCCCTTTGACTTTTACTTTTATACAAAAGGAATCTTTTTCTACGAAGCGTTTTACTAAATGACAAAAAGGAATGTTTTTTTAACGTACGCGGTGACAACGACCTTTTCCCCCGCCGCGAGTATTATTTGGTCTTTGGCTTCCTGAACAAGCCGTAATGTTTTTTAAAATGAAATATATTCCATATACTCTTTTATGTATTTTTGTATTGAAAATGATTTTTGTAATGGATTGGTTATGTCAATATATTTGAGTGATATATTGTGATTAAAGTGTGGATATGTTTTCTTTCCATTATATTCATTTTATGTCTTATGATTTTATAATGGTACTTAGAAATTTGATGGGTGGTTACTTGATAACCCATATGACGGGTGGTGCCGTGAATACCAGGATGGGTGGTTACGTTATAACCTCCAATGCATTGGGTAAGGAAGTCGGTCGTATGGCTATTCCATTAAGTATGTATGGAAGTTGGCCGTATGGCTATTCCATTAAGTGATATGTGTGGATGTCGACCATTTGGTTATTCCACTTAAGTATTATTATGTCCCAAGTTAGCTTTATATGTTATGTGAACTTTTATGGGTTTTATTTTAATCCTTTGTTTACAAAAAGGTAAGTAATGATATTTTATTCAGTGAAGATTTTTTTACTACTTCATGAAGGTGAAGGGATTACTTTGATAATGTATACACGGTTTACTTGATGTTTGAAAAACTAACAGATTTTATTCGTTGTGTATACCTTACTAATCTTTTTATGCTCACCCCAAGTTTTTTTGAAATTTTTTTCAAAGGACTTAATGTGGAATAAGGTCAAGGATGGGATCAAGGGAATTTCATGCTATATAAGACATAGAACTAGACATGTTTCTTTTTAAGAGTTTTTTAGTCTATGGAAACTTGGTAGAAGTGACTACTTTGTAAATATTTTGAGATGTAATAGTTATGTTCTAATTCTCTAAAACTCTAATCCTGAAAAGATCCTCAATGTGAATTATTATTTTAATTCAATATTAAGTAATGTTTAAGGTCGGGGCCTTATAAAATGAATTATATATGATATCATAAATATTCTAATGAATCTGTTAAAAGTTAAAAATATATCTAAACATATTATATATGAGTTTCAGACAGGAATAGAGTGTATCATATCTAAGGTAATGGAAATCATAACAAAATTTCCATTCATGGAATTATACATCTACGACATCGGGTATGTTATTCCATGAATATGTTTGAAAGAAATATGATTGAATGATACTGAATATCCACTTAAAATTGATTGATTTAGTTTTTTTTGCACATTTTATCGAAGAATAATATATATAATTTGGAAACTACATATATTATAAAGAAATAGAATGGTACATGGTAATTATATTTTGGAACTATTCTCGCCCGGATAAGATTATTTTTTCTACCAAGATGATACATAATTTTCCACAAATTGAGAGAACTCTCAACTAATATTGGAATATAAGGAGATAATAATAGAATCCCCATACAAATTTTTTTACATCATGACATGAAAAAAGGGATAAATAGGTGGCATATAATATATAATATAAATTTTGAAAAAGATGAAAATTGAGGTATCATGCTTCATATTGATATACCTATAAGTCATCAAATAGTGGGAGAGACCCTCAAGCCTATATACTGACTCATCCCATACTTGAACAATGAGTAAGAGTTAAGAAGTATCATCACACCAGGGATCAACAATGAGATAATCAAGAATACATTATAATCTCACTACAATGTGTGCTACAACCCCTATAACCTTAGTATATGGTTGGTGTGTTCTCATTAGAGTATCCCTTAGTAGTGAACCAAGTAAAATGCTGGTTTCTAATTGTGACTTTCATTATTTATATGTGAATGAATTTTTTGTGGATATATTTGAACGAAATAACTAGTTTAATGATTTTTCATGAAAAATTGGAAACAATATTATGAATGTGATTTTTAATTGTTTTGTGTCACAATGAATCATTGCTCCCCTATTAGTTTGAATTTGGATCAGAAAATGATACCCTGATTTCTATATATGAGTTCATCATTATATACACCATATACATATTTTTATTTAAAACTTCACATTTATTCAATGTTTGAGCGTTTTCTAATACAACATCCTGAAAATGTAAAATTATTTAATAATTTTATTCATTAATATCATAGCCCTCATGACACATCCAACGTACTATACATCATCATGATCATATTCCATCATGGTTCTCAAAAATACATCAAATTATTCTAAAAAGGATACAAGTTAATATTAATCAAAATTAAAAGGACCATTTCTCAAATATTAATATAGTAATATCTATGGTCACATATAGTGTATATAATTATTATTAGTTGTTTTTTACTAAGAATTTACTATCATGTATATTATCACGAGTGAAATTCATGATAATTAGTCTCAGTTTCCTATGATCCTCTTTCTGTGGATATCTTGCCTCATTTGTATCCATTCAGATGATGAAATAATGACATAGAAAATATAGTTAGGATTATCATATCAACGTTTTAATGTTATAATAATTGTTGGGGAATGTATATAACCCAAAAATAAGATGTATACTATATAGATATTATCAAATAAATTTTATATTGGAGAAAACATATCATGTGATATGATATTTATAAATACTTAACAACCTGAATATACCATAAATCAATATAACAAAGTAGAGAATTATATAGAGCTATCTCGAAAAAATAGAATGTGATTAATAAAAATATAATGAAGATTATGAGTATGGTAATGGATCAGATTATATTCCATTTCAAAAAAACTCTAGAAACACTTACTATTCTAAATGAAACCTCTTATGTATTTGAATTGTCCTAAAACAAATGTGTATTTAATCTCAATTTAACCCCCAATATAGAGGCTCTTCCATAACACCACCCTGAATATCTCAATGTAATGTGATAACATGATCATTCATCTTGGGTGAAATTAATACATGGCGTATCTTTTTCCAAAACTCTAATGGGTTACTTCATATATGTGGTGTTCTATTAATGAAAACCCCTATCATGTAAATATCCCCTATGTAGATTTGAATGAACTGTTATGTTCGAACAACTCGACTACAACACATGAAATTGAAATACAACATGAGGAAGAACTCAAAAAATACTCATACAAAGTCATGATTCAATACAGAGGGTCTGACATCCTCATATAAAACCTTATCTAATGAATGCGATCAAATTGTGGTACAATATTCCCTTTATGAGTTTTATGATTAAATAACCTACAAATGGAATTTCTTGTATTATATGGATCTGATCACTAGAATCGTCATAAAGTATTTGAGATTCTAATCCATTTGAAAACATACTAATAATTTAAACAATTCCTTATCGATTAAATATTATTATCACATAAACAAAACTATTAGGACTTTATCGTCAACTCTCAGGTAGAGTATTTATCCCAGGTATAGACTCATTTAATTTATTAAAATCTATAATATAAATAGTCAAAAAATAATAATTTGGAAAAAATTGAATATATATTACATTATTTAAATGGAATGTAAATCTCTAAAAAGATTCATTGAAACAATTAATTTACATTCATGAACTAGCAATGAGAGGTCTAAGTATGGGAACTATATTTTTTTCAAGTTACCACTACTAAAAACTAGATATCAATGGGTTTTACTATAACTCATTGGGTATTTATGAGTTATTTTTTACAATATATATAATTCCATTAATATCTTTTGTTACAATAAATACCATGTTAATATATAGCTACATATTACACCGGACATGCTTTCATTACATTTGACAGTGAATTTTAACAAAACCATGATATATTATTATTATAGTTATTCAAACATTTGTTGTATAACATCACATTTTAAATTACTAATATTAATTTTAAGGGATTATTTTTAAATTTTAATTATAATGTTTATATATAATGCAAAAATATTTATAAAAATAAGTAATATTTTTTGAAGAGTATTCTTCTGTTTTAAAAATACTAAAATTTGAGAAATATTTTTTTAATTTATATGAAAAAAAATTATATTTTAAAACATTTATAAAATTAATTTTATAATATAAATTCAATTTTTTAAATCATTATTTCAAATAAATCTTACTCTGAATTTGTTTTATTTTTTTGAAAATTCTCATTATTTGATGAAAAGTGAAAAATATAGAATTTTAATTGAAAATAAATTTATATTTTAATTTATTTATAAATTAAAAGAATATATTTAATTATATTTAAATATAAATTAGTTAAATAGAATATTATTTATTCCAATTTTATTCCTCATAATAAATTTCATATTGAGTTTTATTATAAAATTATTATAGTGTTTTGATCATTTTCTCTTTAAAACTGTCCCTTATAATCGTGCGAGTTGGGTTAACCTAAATTAATTTTTCCCTTATTATCATATTTTAATATGGAAACATTCATTAAATGTATAGAATAATGATATTTTATTTTATTTTAATGGGTAAAATAACTTTTTTATTATAATGAGTAGACAAATAATAAAAATTATTTAATGTAGTTAACTTACAAATTAGTTGAACGTGGGTAAACCTAAAAAAATAAGGGTTAAAAATACTAAAAACATTAATGAAATAATTCTTTTCATTATATATATATATATAATATTCTTTATAATTTATCAATATAGAACCTATTTTACTGATCAAAATGTGTGCACTCCATTTTATTTTAATACATTACAATTATACCACTAAACTAAAATATAAAAGGCCACCACCTATCCTCAATTATTTACTCTTTCAATCCATTATTATGTAAAGTACCTGAAAAAATATCTTCCAAAATTCGGACATCCCATATTATATGCATTATATTCTACATAAATCCAACCTATGAAATATTTTCATGAAAAACATATGGATGGTAGCTGAAAAGGATGTAACAATCATCAATGAGGGTCTGTTTTTTTAATTTATCAACCCTTATAAATTATTATTATTCCATTATGTTAAATTATCCAGTATATATTAAGTAAAATTATATATTTTTTTGTTTTAATGTCATTATAAAAAACCATATACTCTTTCGTCAAATTTGATACAAAATAATTATCTTTATATAAGGAGGGATGACACCTCGTGAACTGTCATAATTCATTTATACATTACCACATCTCAGGGGAGGAAATAATTCTATATTTATCATATATATATATAAATATATAATTTATTTTATTATTATAATGGAAATATTATAGCATACATTCATTTATAAATATTATTTTGTGGGAATATATATCATCCCTCATTGGTATGTTGAACTACCACCTCATGTAATTATGCCATTAATTTAAAATTTAAGAGGAATATAATATGGATGGGTTTAAGGAAAATATGTAATACACATAACATAGAAATTTTTCTTTAATAAAAACATATCATTTTAATATATTTCATTTAATCTAATAGAAAAAAAGAAACAATGTTTTTGTAAATGTACAATCAATAATCTATATGAATGGTTTGATTCATTTTCAATTAAAAAATTATTGATTACATTAATAAATATATAAAAAATATATAAAATATAAATCATTTTTTATATTATATAAATTAATAAATAATAATTAAACATATAGATCCAAAAATAAAAAATGAAAACATATATGATAAAAATATTTCTTACGGAAAACATAAATTTACACATGGAATTGTTAATAAATACGTAATAAAACATCATAAGAAAAATATATATGGTTGGATATATATATATATTGATAACAAACTTTTATTTATTATAATGTTTTTTTGATTGGGTATGGAAAAATTCCACACAAATGTTATGGGACTACAGTCCTAGTTATATTTTTCTAAGATAAATTACCTTATTCAACATATGATTAATTTATGTGATGTATATATTATCAATGAATGTATTTTAGGATTTATATCCATACATTTTTTGTATATAAATTTAAATTTTAGTATCTCTTTTTAATGGGTTTTATGGTTTTAATTTTATCAATATAGTATGATATTTTTTTCCAAAATATTCATTTTTTATATCAATTTTTATTTTAAGAACCAATGTTATTATCCTAGGTGTAAATACATACCATTTAGTATTTAATATCATATATTTAATGTTCCATTTTAGGTTATTTCCTCGTTGTTCGTATGATTCAATGTTAACAATGTGCTAATGATTTTTTGTTATAATCGTATTATTTCCCAGGATTGTTGATGATTACATTTCTAATGATAAAACATTATGATCCATAACTCAAAATACTCATAACTTTTATTATTATCTGGTTATGTAAATAGAATAAAATAATTTACCTTAATTTTATTTTTCTATATGTACTCAAGTGTTCAAAAGAATTTTTTTATGAAAAATAATCTTTTCAATCAAAACCCTTTTATGTGCAGAGGCAATGTTTTATAAAACAATATAGGGGTTTAAAATTTTAAAATGATTTATTGAAGATAGTTTTTCCTTATAGTAATAATTAAAAAAAATTGAATGTCATTATAATTTTTTGGTTTATAAATTTATTTTTGTCTATTTAAAATCAATTGAAATGATCATTTTTTTAATGTTTGTGACAAGAATGGAATTTCCCATTTTTAGGACAACTTTTTATATTGAAGCATAATTTATATTTTTTAAAAATTATTTTACACAAATGGTATTTTCATTAAAAAATATAATTAAATAATTAATCAATGTGTAATGTATATTTTCTATAATAAGTTAAATAATTCATAAATCATCCATAGTATTATATTAAAGTGAAATTTAAGGAAATGGAATTTTGAATTGTCTTATGTATCAAACATTATTTTATAATTAAAGATGATATTTTTGTGAATTCATTATTTTAATTTTTTTAAATATTCATTTATAAGTTTTCAGGTTATTTTCAATGAAAATGATTTATAAAATGTTAAATGTTTTTTAAAAAAACTCAATAAAAAATTCATTTATCTCAGTTAATATTCAATGTTATTTATTTGTCAATATAATTCGCCATCAAAAATGAAATCCTTTGATGTGAATGTTTTATTAATATGGATATGAACCAAGAATAATTTTTATATTCATTTTTATAAAAATATTATTATAGAAATATGATTATGAAACATGTTTCTCCTAGACGAGTTATACCAAAAAAAATTTCTTATAAAACCCAATTATTTTCCAATGGGTCATTATATGATGAAATTATTATAAAAATTATCTATTTTCCACAGGTAATTATATGATGAAATGTTTATGAAATCCATTACATTTTATAGGATATGTTATGATACAGCATTAACAAAACTCATTTCATTTCCTAGGTTATTCAATAAAGCATGTTTTATGATCATGCAAAACATGTAAATACTGTTTTCATTATGAAATGGGTGGGAAATATATATATTTATAATGCATTGGTTACAGCTAAATGTTATATGTTCTCTAATGTTACATTATATATTTTCAATATCACTAAATATAGTACACAAGTGTTCTAACAAATCCTCAAGAATGTATATGGGAGGTTTACCCCAGCCTATCATGTAATGAATGTATTCGTGTGTAGCCCTAACATATGACTTTATATGATTTAGTGTATGCCACAGATCCATGTATTATGAGATGTTTAAGACCTTATGGATCATTTTATTTTATTATTTTATGACTAATGTCTTATAATAATCCAATCATTATGAAATATCTCAATATTATAACCATTCCTATTCATGGTATGGTTTTGAAGTAATTTTTTCATATTATCATACATATAGTTTTAGGTTATGCTTGCGTATCTAGCTTTTTTACCCTTATTAAAAATCAAAGATCTCTATTTTTTTATTAACATTACAATATAAGGAAAAAATTATTACTTTTGATATGTGTAATAAGGGTGATAGTTATGTAAATCATATTGGGAGATGACGTAGTTTACATGTGGACTTGTTTTTTTTGTTTTGATTTTTCTAAACACAATAAACTATCATTGTCATCATGACTGTTTATTGTAATATAATGAATATTCATCTTAAAAGATGTATTATTTTCATATGAAATTCATGCGCCAATATAGATGGTACTTGATGATAAGTTTTTATAAATCATGGAAATATGCATTTTGAAATTTAGTTAGATATATTAGGAAATTTCTATGTAAATAGTTAGTGTTGTCACTAAAGATAAGTAAATGGGTGATTTAATGTATATGAAAATTTCTATAAAATTTATTATAGGATAAATAGAGTGGCTTCCAATAAAGTATATCTCTATGAGTGTACTACAGGTGGATGATTCTCTATAAAATTTTTTCATATGGGTAACAACTTCTAAATGGGTGAATTGATAAAGTCATCATATTCACCTAGTATTTGACAATGTGAATTTCTATACCACCATTTTGACACTACTTGGGGATATATGTAGAATGCTCACAAAATATTTGTGATCCATCGTTATCGAATTAAATAGATGATAACATTGAATGAAATAGTATAATTCAAATTTTTCGTAAATTAAAAAATATTTCTTTATTTATATATCAAATAAGTGGTCCTTAATTATTATGTGGTTCCCTATTAGGATTATTATTTCATACACAATTGTTTTTGGTTTTAGTAAATTGATTGATCATGAAGCAACCATCTTAATACTGATTGTGATGGACAATGAAATTATTTTCCTCCTGATAATATACATTGAATGAAATATGAAATGTAAAATACCAATGATATTGTGACATGTTATTCACACAAAATGAACAATGATGAACATAAAATGTAACAATGGTGGAAACATTATTTTTTTGATTCATTAATGATGTATTATATTTTTTATTTTAGTAGTTTTTCTCAACCACATATTCTTAATCATTGTATGGACAACAATAAAAATATATTTTATGTTCTCCAATGTTCATAACATGAAAAAATCAGTTTTTATTCCAACAATTTGTAATGATATGTGGACCAAAGAAGTAATCATTTCAAGAATACAATGACAAATATGCATTTGAGTTTAAAAATTATAAAATACTAAAGTACCTATTTTTTAATTTGTATATTTTTTATATTTATATTTTTATTATGGAGAGGAAGTTATTTGAGATCATGAAAAATAATTATGTATTCATTTGTATATATGTTGAATATTTTTCCTGAAATTATATGTATGATTATGTTAGTATCAACTAACCATAATGTAAGGTTTATCGATTATTCATTGGCTTAAAACAAATTCACTAATGGGAACAATCCAAAATAGACTATATTATATATGAAGATATTGTTATATTTCATATGAAGGTAGAAATGGTTGTTGTCGTTACATATGATTATAATGGTTTTGAAATGAAAATAAAATGGAATTCAAAGGAAAATATATGAACCATCAAGAGAAGAACATGACCATTCAATTCTTCTCACTCTGTCGGAACAAGAAAGGAATAAATAATAAAAAAGGGACCTGTAAATTATTTATTTGTGGATGGGATTTCATTTGGAAATTGATTAATGAGTCGATGGTATGAAATTATATAATTATTTCAATTGAGATAATTTTATATAGAATGTACCACCCAAACTAGTATAATTTAAATTCATATAGTAGAACCATTACAATATAAAATTCCTAAATACACAGATTAATTTTGATGATTAATGTCAATAAATTATTAAAAATATATAATAATGTCAAATGTCCTCTGAAAACTATTTATAATCTAGTGTGTGATGAAAACATGGTTAATGGTAAACATAGAATCCTATATGGAACTATAATGTCATATTTCACTCTAGATCTATCAATTATATTATATCAGAGTAATTTGATAAGGGTACAAAGATGAAAACAAAATAATTAGATATATAATTTCAAGGGAAACTCCAAGTGGTACGATTATCACATAAAATGTCAATAATTCATATCTAGATGATGTTGGAGGGAATGTGTTTCCCTCAAGTACTTTCATTATTCATCTAGTTGAATTTGATCTTATCATAGGAATGTAAATTATTTATCACAAAAATAAAAAATACATTTTTGAGTAATGGAACATTCATTTGATATTCCTAAAGAATTATTCTCATATAATAGTATGACGATAAGTATGAATGTCCTATGGAGTTCACATCCACTGGATGGGTCTTAATTTCCATTCACAAGGGGTGTTTTCTTAAATATTTGCAAAGACACAGGACATGAATGATATCCATACTGTGCAATAATTTTTTATGTCATAATGGAACCATTTCATATCATCCACCAAAAAAATAATTTTATTTCTAAATATAACTCATAACTTGTTCTATTCCATTTTAAAAATAACCCAATATAGAGATCCCTATTGAATTTATGTAATTTAAGATGCAACTCTACCAAACCCAGTACAAGTTATTAATTATTCAAACTATCTCACCTTCTCATGAACATGTTATATACATTAAAAATAAGGATAGTTAAATGTGTATTTTCATTATTTATAGAGAGATGAACAAGGGGAAAATTAATTTTATGTATCCCCTTCATTGTATTCATGAATTGCATGATCGAATAAGGGTAGCTAAATTATTTTCCATGATTAAAATTAATTCTCTATATCATCAATTATGATTAAAGAAGGAAGTCATAACCAAGGGAAAAATTAAAATAGAGTATGGAAACTATGAATATTTAGTGATTTCAATCAACCATATTAAATCCCATTTTTTCTTCATGATTAAAATGAATATATTCTTTTGAGATTACCTCAATCAGTTTTTTAGTAATCATTATTGTTGTTATTCTTAAATATTACATTATCATGGAAGAGAATTAATACCACATGGGAATTGTATTAGAATCCATAAAGAAGTACACATTGTATAAAAAGTTAATAAACTATGAATTGTATCTATAAATGGATAACTTTTTTGGTCATATAGTCTAAAGAGAGAGAATATCAGTAGATCCTTCAATGAAAGAGGTTAGAGAATGTTGGCCAAGACCAGCCATGGTGACTAAGAACCATATATTTCTATATTTAGATATATTTAATAAATATTTTGTGGATAATTTCTAAAATCAATATAATAGTCTATCCTTGTAAACTAATAAGTGATCTATGTTCCTTAGGACATATGTTTGTGATTAAAATTTCAAGGAACTAATGAGAACCTCAGTTTACACACATGTTCATAAATTTTCTTATTGTTGAGAAAGGATTATAATATATAATGATGAATAAAAGAAAATATTGATACTTTTTTATGTATAATGGAACGGTTATAGATTATATGTCATGGAAAATAATGTTTCATGAAAAAATTTCCCAAATCAATTTTTTAGAGTAAGATGTGGTACTATTTTTATAAATAATATAGATAAATTATAATTGTGTTGAAAAGTGTGATATCTCTAGCAATTAAAATTTTTCAATGTATATAATCACACAGAATGTGATGAATATGATCTAGAGAACATGGTTTGAGATGATTAATTATTTTTACTTCTCATTATATTACCACCTTGGGAAATAGAACAATGTGGTTGGTGATTTCAATCAAATTGATCAGGATAACTTATTTGTGATGTGGATTAAAAAATATCCAATAAATATAGATTATCATATGCTGGATATATAATTTCGGGAAGTAGGGTTTGAGTATTAACTTGAGAAATTTAATGTTCAACCATCTATACATGAAATGATTAAAGAGGTGTATACGGAACAAATAGAGCTGAGAAAGATGGTTTTGAATGCTATTAATTTTATCCTTAATCATGAGGGAATGATAATGTTTAGAAACCTTTTATTCACAACATAAATACTAGATATAAATATAGAATTTATAGAGTAATCTAGTTGTTCACAATTCTCCATTCATCTATGAAGTATGGGAATGTTTTAGTGATATTAAAGAGTATATATAAATGGATGGAATAAAGAGAGATATAGAAGAGTTTGTGTATTTGTTATTGGAATGTCCGAAGATTAAGGATGAATGTGAAAATTTTAAGGGTATATTATATACATTTCCCATACCAAAATTGAAGTGAGAAAACAACACCCATTATTTTATTCTAGGAATACACAAAATTATTAAACTGAATAATCCTAAATAGATTCTAGTTTATCAATTTACTAAGTCAGCACATTTAATCTATTTCAGATAATAATTCTCACTAGACCATAGTTTAAGGATATACATTTTGTATGTGGTAATCATTAATGTAATACCTCGTTCCATTGTGTTTGATTGATATCTAAGGTTTACATCTATGTTCCTGAGATGTCTACAACAATATCATCATATATAGTGGTTTTTTACAACTTTGTATAATCCTATGACAAATGGTCACTCAATAAGATAAATTCAACCCTTATTTATATTTTTAGATGTTTTTCATTGTAATTTAATGGATGATGGGATCAAATACTTCTTCTAGTTGAGTTACCGTAATGTAATAGATTTTACTCTAGAATCATATGGATCTTTATGAACCCCTTCATGGAATAAAATATAGATATAAAAAATAATGGAATTTTGTTGGTTAATGATTGTTAGTATGTTTTGAGATAGCAATAGAAATGGAAGAGAATGTTATATCCATACATCAACACATCATAAAAGATTAGATCTTGAATAACATTTATAAATATAATCTCTGACTTGACCTATAATTTGGTGTCATTGATAAGGTGCTTCTATGAATCTCTATATGGATGAGGATTATGATATTTGGGAGGGAAATTGTTCTATTAGTATATTAGTCCATTTTATATTCTTGATCTTATAAAAATAGCTTTCAATAGTTTTGTGATTCCACCAAATATCTCTTATGAACCTAATGTGTTCCATATATCACTCGAATGTAATTACATACATGGCCCTTCGCATGTATTTAACTCAATGTTCTTACCACATGAGAAATATCATTCTTATTAGAAACATCCAATATAAATTACAGATCATATAATGAATGTTCTATGTAACTATTTCACTCACTCAGGCATTGTTTTGTGAAAAAACTACTAGTTTCAGGAATTTATGTAAGAAAATAATAAATTTATGAGGTTTATGTATCCTATTTAGTTTGTATTGAAGATAAAAATTTCAAGAGATAAATTTCTTGTAAGGGGAATAGAATGTAACACCACAAGTTTTTAAGAAATATATTATTAATAAATTCAATTTCATTGATAATTTATTATACAAAACACCATGTTGATTTTTCACTATACCCAACTTTAATGTATCCTATGTTACAAACGATGCTTTGCATTAAAATCCAACGATATATTCTTAATGTAGTTTTTTAAACACATCTGTTATAACATAGATATTAAAAATAGATATATGAATAGTAAAAAATAATTTTTTAAAATAAATTATAATGGATTAATAAAAATTAACCAAATTGATAAAAATGTTCCAAAAATACGAAAATGACTTTATTTGTTTCAAAATTTCCTTTTTCTGAAAAAATTATTTTACTTATTTATTTTAATGAACAAAAATAAATGTTATTCAGGAAAAAAAATTAAAATATATTTCATAAATTAAAAATTATATTTTATATAATAGATTCAAAATTATATTAAGGTGGGTTTTTTTAATTTTTTCTAATAAATTTTAATTTTTGGAATTGTAAAAAATACTTAATTTTAATTGAAATGTGTCTTTTCAAAAATAATTTTAATATTGAATAGTAATATTTTTTTTTAATATATCATAAGTATAACTTTACTTCTATTAATAAAATATGATTCATTATATTCAATTTCATGTTGAATTTTTATATAAAAACATTTTATACTTTGATGATTTTCTCTATAAAAACACGCTTTATCATCACACAATTGGGATTAATTTTATATAAATTTTTTCAATTATGTAAATAAAATTTGTAAAAAATGATTAATTTATATAGAAAATTCATAATATATATTATCTAAAAATTTTCAATTTTTTTAAACAAAGTTTCAATAAATATAGTAATAATTATTTTCTCTAGTTGAGGTAAAAATATGTTTATTTGGTGATAAACTAAAATTAAAATGTTTAAAAATAAATAATATATTTTAAAAACCAAATTTTATGTGCATATAATGTCATTATATCTTATAATATTAATAATCATCTTTTATGGAACCTTACTGTATGATAAACACTTGGCCACAAATTTCATCTTTTCAAGAATTACAATAGTTCCTGTAACATTATTATAAAAGAAAATTAACACTCTTCTCTTCATCAGATACTAAAAACCAGTTGGTTCATCAAATTACTACATAAATAAATATTAAATTTCAGTCTTCTAATACTATATTCCTTAATTTGGAAAAAAATACAAACTAAGAGGGATATTGGTGAAAACTTAAGTAGGATATATGAATAAGAATTAATGGTCATCAACCAAATGTTTTTATTTAATCCTCCACCCACATCAATAAATATTATTCTAATATTATATAATAAAATAATTATATTCAATATAATGGGATGTTTTATGTCATTTTAATACAATAAAACCATCTCATCATCCAACTAGTATCTTAGAGTATCATCATTTATGTGTGGTTAGAACTACAACCTCATGAACTGATGTCATTTGGTTTTTACATTACCACCTATACAAGATGAATATAATGAAGGATATATTATTTTTTATTTATTTTAATTTTATTATTACAAATATTAAATTATTATTTCAAAAAAAATATACCATCAATTCAGTGGGAATTCGAAAATTTTTCTCATGTGTATAATGGATTTTCCCCTCATGAAGAAAAATCATTAATTCACTAATAATGATGGTTTTACTGAAAATATGTAATATATATATATATATATTATAAAAAGTTTCAATATTTTTATTTATAATTTAAAAATATTTATTTCTATCGAACAATATAATGTTAAAAGCATTCATGTGTACCTACATCCTACCATCAATATTAATTTTGTAATCCATTTTCTATCACTAAATGTTTTGTATAACTATTAATATATATATAATAATTAAATATCATATTAATATCATTCCTCTTATTATATAGATTATTAAATTATGATAAAATTAATAATAATTAAAATTAAAAATTAAAACATATACAAGGAAAAAAGAAATTATTTCTGAAAATGAAACATTAAAATGTAATTTTTAATATAATGGTAAATTTTTTTTGAAATAAAATAATATATGGTATAATATATGTCAATATATATTTATTAAAGACATTTAAATATGTTATATTCATTATATAAGAGGATTGAGCATATATGAAATAGGTCAATACATATGTTATGTGGTTAAGAGGTCACTCTTATTTTTATATCAAACAAATTCTATATTCACCACATGTTACTTTTATGTGGTATATATACATCCCATGAATGAATAATGTGATTCATATAGTTAAATAATGTGTTTTTATATATTCATTTTATTATATCTCTCTCCTAGGTTTTATAGTTTCAATATTATCAATACATTCAGAGATTTTTGTCTAAATTTTTTTTGAGACATATGATATTTTATTCACATATATTCATTCATGAGGTATATATAATTCCTATATTAAATTTAATATCATGAATTTATGTCTCAATTTTTATTTTTTTCTCCATTTTATTTTATTCTGTATTTGGGATTATGATTAAATGTACTAAAAATTTAAATAATTTTATGTTATAATTTAATTATTTAAGGGGATTAATTATGATTATGTTTCTCATGTTCAAGTAGTATGATCACTCTCTCATGAAACTCATGAATATTATTTTAATCTATTAATTTCATGAGAATTAATTTTTCCCTTCATATTCCAATCTCAATGTACACAACAATTTTAAAAGTATGAATTTATAAAAATTCATTTTTTTAATCCAAAACCATTTTTATTCAACGTCTGTCTATTTTAAAATATTATCATCAATGTTTTTTAAAAATTTATAATGATTCAGTGAATAAATTTTTACCCATGTTTCAATTTTTTATAATAAATTAAATATTGTATTCATTTCATTGGACAAATAATTCTTATTTGGATTTTACCAAAAAACATGAATGAAATATTTTTTATAACATGTGCAAAATGAATGTAATTTCAATCCATCATGACGATTATTTTTATTAAGACATTATTTATATGTTTCCAATTTTATTTTCAATTAAAACTATTTAAATTTTTTGATTAATATATTTTTATTGTACAGAGGATATTTTCCATAATAAATGTTTTAAAATGTTTTCAGAGATTACAAAATATGTTTTCTATGTAATTTTAAATAAAAAGTATTGTCATAATTCTTAATGTTTTTAATGTGTTTTTCTATGTAGATATGATATATTCCTCAAGAAATTTTTTTAATGAATTGCATGGATTTATTTATATACTTTTAGGATTATCT
This sequence comes from Viscum album, assembly GCA_963277665.1. Lineage (NCBI taxonomy): Eukaryota > Viridiplantae > Streptophyta > Magnoliopsida > Santalales > Viscaceae > Viscum > Viscum album. Next base: position 384,297,899 of record OY728148.1, on the reverse strand, counting down.
TCAAGAACATATATTTATAAAATGATTTACATTTTTTAATATGTTTTACAATGAAATTTTATTTTCATCCAGAGACATTCAATGTGATTTATCATTCTAAATAATTATACGTCTAAAATTACATTCTTGGATATAATGTATTATTCTATTTAGATATCAACCATGTATTCCATTAGAATACTTTATCTGAATATTTTGCGATAATAATATTTTTATGAAACCCATTTCTCTTTGACGTGTTGTACCATGCTAAAATTATTATGAACCCCACTTTTTTTCAGGGGTAATTATATAAAGAAATGATGAAATATATATGAAACCTACATCTCATACACATGTTATGATATGGAGAAATATGTATGAAAAACATACTATTTCAATATTTATGATGTGATGAAATTGTAATGAAACTCATTTTTCAATGGTTATGATACAATTATTGTTGTATGTTTTTTTAGAACACTTAAATTTGGTTTTTATAATGAGATTGGTAGGGCCTATATCTCATTAATAATAATTGGGTAATGATTAATTTTTTATGATCTCAAAGGGTACATGGGAGGTTATCTCAAGACTGAAATAGGATACAAATGAGTTCATCATGATATTGAAGTAGTTTTATGGTTGGTTTTCCCATTTCTAATATGTTATTAAATTATTATTGGGTATCCTTGAAATAACATTTTCTATGTAAACTTTTATAAAAAAAATCAATGTATAATGCTGATGTAATTATTTCATGGATCGAGTGATTAACTATGATTTTATTTATAACTTATGAACATATAATAATTGCATTATAACTCATGATTATGATCTTTTATATGAAGTGTATGGTATTGAAATTTTATAATCATGTTATAATGCACTTATGTTAATGTTATTCTAACAAGTTTCCCTTGTATACCTTTACTAAGAATCTCATCTTCCCATTTCTTATATATCCCTTCTATAAAATATCAACAATATTATTACGTAATATATATCTGATAAGAGAGATAGTTATGAAGATCATCGTTGGGTATTATGTAGATTACTTATAGTCTAGTTTTTCATGATTCTGATTTTCACTTCTAAAAATCTATGTTTATACCGCAATAAGAATTTCAGGTAGTACCTAAAATTCGTGATAAATTCTTCCTTTATAAGAGATAGAAAAATATGTTAAAATGGGGGGTTATCATAATTATTCATGTGATAATATATTCGGAATTAATCACCACTAAATTGCTTTTGATAAATTGGGCCCTTAATCAGTGTTAGAAAAACTCGCTATAATTTGGGACTCATTATCTGCCCCATGAATAAATCAATAATAAATTGGAATCATTTATTAGTGCTACTAATAATCACAAATAAATGTGGTCCTTTTTCAATGATAGCAAGAAAATTCTATGAAAGCGGGGACTTTATTGGAACTTTTTTATAAGTGCTGATAAAGGCCCCATTCATCAGTGAACTGTTTAATGAGTTTTTAAAGAGTGTATTTTTTAAAAATAATATATGTCATTTAAATTAATATATTAATAAAAATATATATTCTTTTATTGATAAAAAATATATTTCATGTTATATGATTTATTTTTTGGAAAATACATATTTACACATAATATATAAGATATTTACTGACATATAGATTATCGAATACATTTTAAATAATATTAATTAATACTTTTCATTTTATCCTTAAAAAATAAAAATAGATTAATAATTTGATGAAATAAATATTCAAAAAATTAATGATAAATCTATGATATGTTGAAATCAATAATTTTACCTCAAAAAAATAACTTTTGAAATTTGTGTCTATTTGGGATCTATAACACATATTAAATCAAATCCTATTAATAAGTGTATGTGGTTTTGATTGGGGAGTTCCTATATCATATTTTTAAGGTTAAAAGGTCAATAATGCATGAAAAATTGAGTTTTTAGATGGGACATATTATTTATCTAATATTCAATAATATTCCAATATTTTTTATGAGTGTATTTTTATAATTTTCTTATGGAGACTAAATTTATTTCCATAAAATGAATTCATATAAATTTTATTGTTTTAATTTTTTTGTATTTTTCATATACTGAATTTATTTATAATTAAATATATTCCTATTTAATTACATTTACTTATATCAATTAAATAATATAATGAGACATTAAAATATATTTATATAAAATTATGTATAAAAATATATAAAGGAAATGTAAATATATATTTATTATTTATTTTAATTAAAGTTAAAATTTATAACTTTTATATACCCTATAAAATGCATTAATAAGTATTTATATACCTATATATGTAATGATTATATAGAATAAAATGTGTATAAATAATGAAATATATATTTATATACATATTTTAATATATGTAAATAAATGCATTTAAATGTAATGATTTATATCTGTGTTTGTGAGAAATATAAATCTGTACTTGTGTGTGTGTAAATATATGTGTATCTCTATGTGTATCGATATATTGAATGTTCATCATATATAATATTTTTTAGAGATATAACATTATCATCAAATATTGTATTTATATGTATTTGTGGTAATCATATATAATTTCACTATAAACGTTTCAAATATATATATATATATATATATTTCTAAATATATATTTAAATATATTGATATATAAATATATATGTCATGTATAAAATTTTAAACTCAATATAAATTTTTTTTAAAAAAATAAATCATTTAATAATAGTTATAAAATTAATATGAAATTAATTATTACCCATTTTTTAAAATTAATATCTAACCATTTTATTAAATTATAGAAATATGAAAATAGATATATTCATATAAAAAATTTTAATGAATGTTTATACTTCCACATTTTTGAGTATTAATATATATATAATTATATATAAACATATATAAATGAATACTAATATATATAACAAATAAATAAATATAAGCGTGTGTGTATAAATTAATATCACACAATTATAAATATATTTTAATAAATATGAATATAGTAAAATATATAACTAAACATTTTTTGAAAAGAGATAAAGGGTATTGAAACACATAAATGAGGTCACATGACAAAATCCAATTTTGATAATGTATTTGGGTAACCATTATAGAACTGAAGCAGGATGGGTGTTTTCTGAGTACTGAGAAGCGGTTTGAGTTGGTGATTGAAGGATGGGAAGTGGAAAGTTCTAAGAACGAGGGCCATGATTTCGTGGAAAGAGGGTTTTCATGGTTCATGGAAAAAAGTAATTTGTTTCAATTTTCCTATGAGTGATAAATTAATGCTAACAATGGGTTCCATTATCATCATATTTTTAGCACTATTAAATCTATCTATTATCAACACTGAAAATAGATGATAAATTATAATCTTTTAATTATTATAAGTTTTATGATAAAGGAACCCAATAGATAGACTAAAAAATATTGTATAATGTAACGTATTTAATATATCACACAATATCATTTCATTATATGAAATGTTAAAATCCTTTTAATGTGATGTTAATGGCCATATTCGTAGTAGTGTTTCTAAAAACACTAATCTAATATATTTTTCAAACATGTTTCTAGGTAATTTATTGAAAATTAATATAAAAAACATGTAATAAATTAGTATGAAAATCCTTGGTAACTTTTTAAACCCATTATTTTGTAGGATGGACACCGAAGGATTAGAAAAATTCATTATAATTTTACATAGGCAAACCATAAAAGATTATAACTAACCACTAAATATTGAAATTACCTATGTGGTTCTCACTTTTAATGATTGTATTAGAGTTTTCTGGTGAGTAATTGGTTAACAGATTCCTATAGAAATGACACATTGGTCTTCATACAATTCCCATTATCAAAAAATTAATTGTCAATGATATTATCCCAATGATATGATTAAATGAAATTCCAAAAAACATTCATTATTTCTTCATTACTCCAAACATAAATGATAAAATTTGAAATCTATGATGTTACTATGATATGAATCAATCCATCGAGGCCTTGAACGTGATAATAGTTAGATAACTACACTGCCCCAATCCCACATCCATACTACCTGAGGATGGTGGCTATAACAATGAAGTAATGTCGCCCAGAAATGGAGTATCATCATATAAAACCTATAAAAACACATATCATCATTGAAACAAAATATCTACAAAATAATTGTTATATATTAAAATTGATGAGCTACATAAAATCAATAAAGGAGACAATATATGATAAGGGAATAATCCCATTGGAAACCGCCATATGAACTATACATTTTAAAAAGTAAAAAAGATTAAATATTGTGAGATTAAGGGATTATCCATCTAGTTGTCTGTATTATTAGATTAATTAAAAAATTAATTAGTCAACAAAATCCTTAAAAACAACTAATATCTACATGGAATCACCATAAATAATTATGAGTCATATTTTTGAAATGTAGACCAACTTTACTCCCCCATGACAATCTCCAAATAATTTAACAACATTATTGAGATATGATGTGGGGGTAAACTACCATTTACGTTTAAATAAAAAAAATGATTCATAATATGAAACATAAACACAAAATAAAGTTAAAATAATAGATCATATAAAACATCAAAAATATATATAATCTACTAGAATGATATAAAATTTATATATACTATACTACTAGAATCCATCGATAAATATGGGAGTTATTATGCTCAAAACATTATTCCAATATTGATTCTTTCTCATAAGGGACTGGGGTTGATCATCCAAAATGGTAAAAACACACTATTTGAAGTCCACAGAAAATCTATAAGTCACAACCTGAAGGAAACCAATGAGTTCTTATTAGTCACATGGTATAAATATCTAAAATAATCTACCAATATATCCTCAATATTTTCCATGAAACTATAAAAGGTTCTGAATCATAAATATATTATACATGTTAATTGATGTAGTACAGCACCTTTCTTTCCAAAAATGATTATTCCATGATTTTCGAAGACATAAACGTAAAACCCAAAACAAGTTGAATAATAGTTTTCAATCAAGTGTGCACTGACCCCAACTATCCTAAATATCAAGATATGTGTAAATATATGTTTTTAATTGTAACAAAAATGTAGAAGGGAACTAACACCTTTATAAAGTATATGAATCGGTTGAAGGCGAACAAAACACATATTGAATAGTTTCTTCTCCTCATAAATTTATGTGAGAAGATGTATCACCTTATTATATTATAAGAAACCAATAAATCAATTTTACCAATATAAACCATCCCCGGATCAACTCACCAAATATATTGTGGAATTTTTCATCAAAATGATAAGTGTTGCATAATGGTGTATTGAACCCTTCATTGAGGAATTAATCCTCATTAAAAAATAGAATTTATATAGTGTGTAATGTAGTCAATAAATAATAAACCCTTTACATTATTATTACATTATTATTAATCCTAAGAGTAAAAAAATATGTTGAATATATAGATAACTTGCTCCTTATTCAGGAATATGGATTACTAACACTGTTATTGATCTATAATGAATATAAACCGCAAATTATTTTGTGTTATATAGAAAATTAAAACCTTATTTGGGACACATTTATTTCACCAAAATATATTTAGGGGAGTATGAAACCACGTTCATTGATTCACTACCCATTCATTTACCCATCCATCATACACATGGTGATAATGTATAAACCTACCCGAATCAGGTTGTGAGAATCCTCAAGTGGCCCGAAGGGCCACACTAACACTCTATTTGTAGAAATATTCTTTTGATGAGTACCCCATACATTAATTAGACATCTACATAAAAATATACATAAAAACCCCAAAACGAACTTAATTGGAATTTATGTCAATGGTTTAAAACATTCAATACATAAATAATATTGTCATTCCACAACACTGAACATATACGTTTCATGGAATAATATATATCCTTAAAACAAATTCTCACTCCCAAAGAATCATTCATCATGTCATTACCTCACATCGACACTATATCTTCAACCTCAACATCATAGTGAGAACCATAATTACATATCAGCCTCCTTAATTTCATATCAAAAAATTACACTACCTCTCTAACCAAACATATGATTAAAAAAACACTCACAACCTATATATAATATTATCTCCATTATAGTGATAGTTTTTTGGGTAATGTGTATCACCCCATGATTTTAGAATTCATTTCCCATTAAAAAAACATGTGTTCAATAAAATTTGATACAAAAAACAAAAAACTAAAACGAAAACTTACTTATTTTATTATAGTAAAAATGTATGATAAAAATGAAATAGATTATTGGATAACTGAATTCATTTAATTTATATGTAGGATAGCCCATCAAATATAACTAGAATAAGATAAATTCCTATTATTATCACATTTAACTGATCATGAATGGAAAACATGTTCACTATTTCTCCCAATAAATCCATGGGATAGTTCCCAAAAATAAAATTCAACCCAACACAATTTTTAGTCTATTAGTAGAAACATTGGTGGATTAGTGATATATCTCCAAGTCTCTCATGATAGTGCCCTTTATATAAAAAAATATCATCATTTGGTCATTAATTTTTTATTTAAATATTATGGTGATGTAATGATCATCAGGAATAATAGAGGCTTATGTAAATACTAGACATGCAAAGAGTAAAGTATTTCCATTAATAAGGGTATTGAGTTGTTCCTCTCATGTAAGGGAGTATTAATGTAATCCATTTCATGAATTTCACATATAATGATTTTAATATGGGTGTATTTTTATATTTTTTAGTTAAATGTATCATATGGGGAATTTGGAGCCCAATTCGTTATCACTAATCAATAAAATTATTCATTAATATTGTTTATAACCCCAAAAGTAGATCTTATAATGATTAAATTGAGGTGGACTTGTGGATTTGGTGGTTTGAAAATTATTCCTATTTTTTATGCAATATTAATTTTGTATTTAAATTGGTGAATTTTCAGTTCAAAAACTCGAATTTTAGCTTCTTCAATAATTATCTTGGAATTCTCTGAATCATTGAATTTGACATTATCTTTAATTATAATCAGTTGAAGAAAAATATTTATTTTATCTTATTGTGGTTCCATCTTCTAATATCTCCTTTTGTAAACAACTATATCATGAATGGCATTGAATACTATATTTTTCATACTCTATTGCTTGATGAAAATATAATTGGTGGGTAATTATTATTCATTAATCATTTTATGATTGATGTAGATATCCGAAAATATATAGATAATTTGTGAAACTTATTTCCATTGGGGAAAAACATATAAGTATTATTTAGATATTATTACATTTAAAACATATATAATGCTTTAATAATTGTAGTCCATGATTTATCTAGTTAATTTATTTTTAGAATATTAAAAAAAATATAAGGCATATAGGAAAATTATGAGAGATGGTACGATGTAGGTAAATTAGTAAAATTGTAGCAACTCCGAAAAACCTTATTAACCATTAATTGATTCAATGGAATCATAATTTTTCTTATATAACTATTGTAATGGTGGATAAAATATCATACTTATTAAATTATTATAAAGGATGGAGGTAACTAGGAGAGACACATTCACTCATAGTAGAGTATAAGGTTATGATATGAACAAGGAATGTACCTGTAAGACCTATTATAGAAAAAACAAATATTTTGGATTTAGCCCAATATAATAATATTTTTTAATTATAATTTTAATAAAATAAATCTAAATTTGATATATTATATAATACCCATCCTAATAGTTAATTTAGTCATGATATAATATTTTATAAAAATAATTATTAATAAATATTTGTTGGGACGGTGAGAATGAATTAGAATAACAACATTATAATGTATTTTTAAAATTATTTTTTATTTATGAAATTAATTACTTCTATAAAAAAATATAATATTCACTTTTTTTATTATTAATAAAAAATAAAAGTACAGTCACTTTATGTATAAATATTACATTTCATAAAATATTGTTTTTAATGCATTTTTTACCTAGGTGTTACAATTAATTCCAACCACATTAAAAAATACTATTTTAAAAAATGGATATAATATTTTTAATCATTACATTTTAATATTATAAGAAATGATATTATATAAATTTTCAATGAAATTATTTTTTATTGAACTATGCAAAAATAATTTTTTTAAAATGTTATTCATTTTTGATAAATATATTAATTCATACTAATAATTATGCTACGAATTTTATATTAAATAATTATAATTATAATTTTATTATATGAAATATTTTTATTTAAATTGGAATCTAAATTATAATTTAGTTTGGTATAAGTTTTTTTTGGACCTAAAACACATTTTTATAATGAAAATTGTTATTTCAAACATTTTAAACATTTGAATTAAAATCATTGTCTTCCAATTCAATAAAATTACATCTAAGAAGTGCCCTCCATATTTGGAATCTATTGATTCATGTTTAGTCACAATTTCATTACAAAAATTTGTAATTATGAATTGGTTCCATAATAACGATTCATCACCTTTAAAAGGGTAAAACAAATAATAGAAAAGTTTTGTCAGAGGCTAAGCCATTGACCATTTATTAAAATAAAGTAAAAGCATACCAGCAATCTTTACAAGGCATAAATACAACTAAAAATCATAAAAGTCATACCCTTCACCACATCCAAGATAGGTTTCCTCCTCGGCAGTAGCCAACTCCCACTCTGAGCTCTCATAATGTTTCATGATCTTGGAATATTTCCTTCTAAGGTTCAGCTTCTCCAATGAAATGAACTCCTTAGTAGACTGCATACCCTTTTTCAATCTAGAGTCTGCCACTCCTTCTTTCCCAACAGTGGACCTAGTAGACATCAACATTAGTATATAGGAATAATCGTTCCTCACCCTTGTTCTTGCTAGAATTTACATGGATCCCTTACTCCCAAACATCTTATTTTTCACATCCTTTACAATTTCACTATAGGAGGGTCAGACCAAGATTCCAACATTCTCCTTGCCACTATCAGAGAGTTCCCCCCATTCTCCAGTTATGCGCACCTCTTGATACCCCTCATTTTTCCCCACTATTGCTGAGAAATACTATTAACATCAATAATATCCAGACAATGTGGTTTTTCCGCAAGTTGATAAACATCACAAGTCCTCTTCGTCATTTCAATTTCACTAGAGAATGCATTCTTACTACCACTTTCATTCTGTGAAGTACTTCCCTCAGCATTACCAGTCTTCTCATTCTCCAATTCTAGGAAGGAATTAACAGTATGAAAATTGTAGAACACACCTCTAACACCATCCTCGTTCCCATTAAACTCTTCCACATGGTCATCTAAACCGCCCTGGATTGTGCCATCCCCTAAAGTAGCGGGGTCCGAAGTTTGGTATGGTCGGGGATAGCAGCCAGATGCATCAACTGGAAGATCTTTCAAAATTCCAAGATCAATCCTTAGAGTACTGAAGACCTAACTCACCAACAGATTTCCTAACCTCTACTGCTTCTCCTTCCGAATAGAACCACCTTTGTTATCTAAGGGATGATGTTGCCCTGTTTCCTCCACTTCCTTCACCAAGTGCTGCACCTCATCCACGGTCTGCTCAAGAGACATCCCTTCCACACAAGGTCCCTCCTCCACAGAGCCTTCCATAGTGCCTGGTGTAACATCCCAGGTAAATAAAGAATAAATAATTATCATATTTATTAATATTTACGAATTAAATATTAATTTTATTTTAAAGGGGTTGCTATGTTCGATAGCATACCCGATACGCAACGATAAGTTTCTTTGAAACTTACGTAGCACACTAGTAATAAAATAGTATTATTTTAAATGTTAGTTAACATGTAGTGGTTGTACTGGTGGGAATGGATATAAAGAACTAAAATATGATTAGATATGTTTTTAAATGTTTATACATTTACCCAATAAAAGATAAAGGCATAAAATACGGAAAGAGTTCAATTTTAGGGCATATATACTCTAATTTTCACTAAAAGTTCACTTATAACTTTTTAATGGTGGACCGTCATTAAATATAGTTTTGGTCACTCTTATACTTTATTTTGGACCAAATATAACTCTTCTTTAGAATCGGGACATCAAAATTTACTTTGTGTAAATTTTTGGTACCTTTCTGATAAAGTTCATTTTTTTATGAATAGTGTAAAATGTTGTATTTTAATTCAAAACCTCTTTTTAATCTAAATTATTTATATGATTAGATTATTATTTTAATTTGTTTTAAAGTGAAATTAGAAAATATTTTTACCAGTTAATCCAATGGTGGTCATTGGAATCAATTTCACTTTGAAATTGGACTTAAACTGGTGTTAATCTTTTGATACTTATTGTTTCACAAAAACACGCTATTTGTCATGACAGCGGGAATTAATTATTAAATTAATTAATTTGTCTTATATGTTTTGAATTTTGTAAAATGGACTTCATTTTTGAATTCGGAAGATCAAATATAGCTTAGGGTGAATATTTGGTAATTTTCTGAAAACTTCAATTTTTGATTAATAGTGAAACCACTAAGTGGTAATCAAGCAAACTGATTTTTCAGTTAAATGAAAGTTTACCACTAATGTGTATTTAATTTTTAAAATCCGACATACATGGTTGTCATTAAGAAGTAAAATGTGGTTCAATGAAATTAAAATAATTTTTTTTGGTGAATAGTAACTTTTTTTCATTAATCGCGATTAGAGGTAATTAGTGTAGTTTAAGGTAAAAATGGTATTATAAGAATGTGAAAACACCATGACACTTGTCCTACACCTATTGGGTGAGTCATGGACGACCAAGAATAGCCATGGGCAAACATGGGGACCCCATGGAGCCACTTTAGTTGGAAAATGACATTAATATATTTTTATTTAATGTTAAAGTGAAAATGACACTAACATAAATTGTTTTACTAAAATAATTTTTGAGTGGGGTTATACAAGTCCTAATTTTGATTATAAATAGTCATTGGAAAGATAAAAGGATTTCCTACATCATAGTATTTTATTTATAATTTTTAGACATTATATAAATTAAATTATTTATGACATAACAATGATGCAGCGATGACATAATTATTTGACGATTTAAATAAAATGGAAAGATAATGTAAAATCTATGAACTACACATGTCCAAAACCAATTGGATGAGTGGATTTCGAACCCTTATCACCTTATCCACGAATTATATCAATGTGGTAACTTTTAAAACCGAAACACATTTTCAAATAAAGTAATATTTCTTTACTTTCCAAAAGTGCCCCTCCTCTCCTCTTATAAAAGGCCCCCACCTCTACCTCATTTCACACACTTCTCAAGCCTTTGGCTAGGCCAACCCCTGCCCAATTACTCTCTCCACATCCCTATCCTCATCCTAAAGTATTCCCTTTGGGCAGAAACCTTTCAAAGGAATCCTTTTGGATCAAATCAAAAGGGAGTTACACTTTTAAAGGTAATTCATTCTCTCTTGTTCATTTGTTTTATTTTGCTTCTCCAACCCTCTATACTCTTTTTATTTACTTCTTTTGTAACAACGCCAGTATATTCAATATACTAGGATGTTTTTATAATATTTATTTGAGCTACACTCTCACACAACTACATCAAATTGTTAATGAACATACGGTTTCCGTGGATGGCGAGATTCTGCCTCCCGAAATGATGATTGTTCAATAATCATTTAACACCTTCAAGGGTGGCCATTATGATGTAACTATTTTTATATATGATATATAATATGTTTATGTTTTCTTTAAGATTCTGTATTTTTCATTTTTGGCATACCTTTATGGTTTCCATTATGGGTAAACACGATATCTTCATTTAAGGAAGTGCGGACTACCGCCCTCTAAAAGTGATGTGATTCGTTAATGCCATATGTGGGAGGTGTAAAGGATGGATTTGAAGTTATTATATATGATGTTATACTGGAATTATAATATACCTCTATATCATTATTATTTCTTTCCATTAATGTATGAGATAGAAATGAAAGTAGCGTTCATGCGTACGTACGGCTTACCGTCTCCATGAACGGTGCATTTCATTTCTTATCCCCAAATGTAATGTACTATTAAAATTGCATGTATATAATGTATATATATAATTAATGATATATCTAAATGATGAATATAATTATGGAATTAAAATATACATACCTCTCATTTAGATTTAATTCCATTAATATGACAAAGAAATGAAAGTAGCGTTCATGCGTACGTACGGCTTACCGTCTCCATGAACGGTGCATTTCATTTATTACCTCTAAATGATTATGTAATATTATAAATACATGTATAATCTGGATATATATGAAATATATGATATCCAAATCAGGAATTTCATTCTGGATATAAAGATGTTTTGACCACATGAACAACATGTAATTATAAGAAGTCAACTTTCGACTTAAGAACCAAATATTGACAAAACAAACATTATTAACATAAATGGTTACATAATGTTTATACCATGGAAATAAGTGATATAAAAAGAATAATGAACTTTAAAAAGGTTCTTAATCAAGTATAAATTAACTCAAGTTTATTATTCAGGATGTTAAAGAACGATCGAGTCAAGTCGGACCCAAGGTAAGGGACTTCGTCTCAATCTCCTTTCATTGAGGCATATTTCGTTTTATACACAACTTTCTTTTATACGGTGTATAAACTCCTTTGACTTTTACTTTTATACAAAAGGAATCTTTTTCTACGAAGCGTTTTACTAAACGACAAAAAGGAATGTTTTTTTAACGTACGCGGTGACAACGACCTTTTCCGCCGCGGCGAATATTATTTGATCTTTGGCTTTCTCAACAAGCCGTAATGCTTTTAGAATAAAATAAATAACATATACTCTTTTATGTATTTTGGTATTGAAAATGGTTTTGAAAATGGATTCTATTATGTCAATATATTTATGATATATTGTGATTGAAATGTGGAAATGTTATCATTCCTTTATATTGGTTTTATGTTTTATGATTTTATATTGGTACTTGGACATTTTAACGGGTGGTTACGTTATAAACCATATGACGGGTGGTGCTGTGAATACCAGGACGGGTGGTTACGTTATAACCTCCAATGCATTGGGTATGGAAGTCGGCCGTATGGCTATTCCATTAATTATGTATGGAAATTGGCCGTATGGCTATTCCATTAAGTGATATGTGTGGAAGTCAACCGTATGGTTATTCCACTTAAGTATGTTTATGTCCCAAGTTACCTTTATATATTCTATGTGTTCTTTATATGGGTTTTATGGTAATCCTTTGGTTACAAAAAAGGTAAGTAATGATACTTTATTCAGTGAAGATTTTTTTTACTACTTCAGGAAGGTGAAGGTATTACTTTGATATTGTATACATGGTTTAATTGATGTTTGAAAAACTAACAGTTTTCATTCTCTTTGTATCCCTTACTGAGCTTTTTATGCTCACCCCAAGTTTTTCGAAATGTTTTTCACATGACTTAAAGTGGAATAAGGTCAAGGATGGGATCAAGGGAATTTCATGCTATCTAAAACATGGAATCTAGACATCTTTCTTTTTAAGAGTTTTTATTTTATGGAGACTTAGTAGAAGTGTCTACTTTGTAATCTTTTAAGATGTAATAGTTATGTTCTAATTCTCTAAAACTCTAAACCTAAAAAGATACTCAATGTGAATTATTCATTTAATTCAATATTAAGTAAGGTTTAAGGCTGGGGCCTTATAGTTGGTATCAAAGGTCGGTTTAGACATCTTTAGGAGTTAGAAAAGTGTTAAATTATAATATGATTGAAATGATATAGCATTTACAGATTACCATGTTGCTTCGCCTAAGATATTTCTGTGTTCAGAATGGTTTTCCGCAGAGGAAACAAAGCAGCTATGTTGGGACGACATCAGGAGGAAGATAACCTTCCAAATCAGCAACTTGAGATGGTCGGAATCAGAACTGAACAGTTTGTTGTAGTGATGGCATAGTTGACTCAGGCTATAAATGGTGGTGGTATCCATGCACGAGATCAGCCAGATCAACCGCAGAGGAACATGTCAGTGGTGGAACATTTCATGAGGCAACATCCCCTGTCATTTAGAGGATCATCTGACCCTGTGCAAGCAGAAGGGTGGATTAAAGCACTGAAGAAGATTTTTGATGTCATGGGGTGTTCAGAACATCAAAAGGTTAGTCTTGCTGTTTACTGTTTTGAAGGTGAAGCTGATCAGTGGTGGTCGATGGTGAAAAATATAAGGGATAGTGATGAGATTAAGGATCTTCACTGGGACGAATTCAAAGGTATGTTTCTTGAGAAATATTTTCCTAAGGTGGTTCATCTTAGGATGGAAAAACAGTTCCTAGAATTGAGGCAGGAGGATGATTCAGTGGCTGCTTATGAAGAAAAGTTCACTCGATTGGCATGGTATGCTCCAATCTTCATACAAGATCATGATAGTAAAATAAACCATTTTTACTCAGGGTTAAAGCCAAAGTATCGAAGGGCTTTAGCTTCTCGTGAATTCAAAAGTTATGAAAAACTTGTTCGATGTGTGGAGAAGGTAGAAATGGATTTTGCCGATGATCATGTGTTCTATGACAAACAATAGAATAAGAGGTCTAGTTGGCATGAAAAGGGGAAGAATTCTTCAAAGAAGGAAGGAGGTAAGAAAACCAAATATCCATCCTGTGAGAAGTGTGGTAAAATGAATCCTGGAGAATGTTTATCCAAGTCTGGTAAGTGCTTTCGGTGTGGTAAGTCTGGTCATATTTCTCATAACTGTAAGGAAGATGATCAAGCAGGAAATGAAAAGCCAACGGTAAGATGTTTTAAGTGTAATGAAATGGGTCATTATGCAAACGAGTGTCCAACGAAGAACTCAACTGGGGGAATGCAGCTAGACTACAAGCAGAAAGGGGTGGTAAAATCATTTGCAACAACTTCAGCAGATGTTGGGCCATCGAATGAAGTGGTATCAGCTCCAGGGAGCTCAGTATTTTTCGAAGATTGACTTGAGGTTGGGGTGCCATCAGTTGAAAGTAAAAGAAGCAGACGTTCCGAAGACTGCGTTCCGTACTAGATATGGCCATTATGAATTTGTAGTTATGAATTTTGGGTTAACCAATGCACCTACTGTATTCATGGACCTTATGAATAAAATTTTCCATGAGTTCTTAGATAAGTTTGTGTTTGTGTTTTGAGGTTTTTGAAGAGGTTATGTGTGCCTTGTGATTCACAGTTGAAGAATGAGTTGTTTTTTCATCCTGGAAGTACTAAGATGTACAGAGTTCTGCGAGAGTATTACTGGTGGGATGAAATGAAAAGAGACATTGTTGATTTTACTGTGAAGTGTTTGACATGTCAACAGGTTAAAGTAGAGCAGCAGTTACCGAAAGGGATGCTTCAGCCTTTACCAGTGCCAGAGTGGAAATGGGAAAACATATCAATGGACTTTGTTGTGGGATTACTGAGGACATCTCCAGGTAATAATGAAATCTGGGTTATTGTTGATCGCTTGACCAAATCTGCTCATTTCCTTCCTATACGAGATACTTTCTCTCTGGATCAACATTCCCATTTTTATCTTAAAGAGATAGTCAGGTTACATGGAGTTCCTCTCTCCATTGTATCAGATCGTGATCCCAGGTTTACTTCTAACTTTTGGAAAGGTCTTCAGAAGTCGTTGGGTACTGAATTAAATTTTAGTACATCTTTTAATCCTCAATCAGATGGGTAGTCAAAACGAACAATTCAGACATTGTAGGATATGCTACTAGCTCGTTCGATGGATTATCAGGGATATTGGGACCAACATCTTTCTTTGGTTGAGTTTTCTTATAATAACAGTTTTCATTCCAGTATACAGATGGCACGATTTGAGACATTATATGGGAAGCGATGTCGAACTCCAGCATTTTGGAATGAAGTGGGTGAAAGGAAGCTGATGGGACCAAAATTGGTAGAAGAGATGGAAGAAAAAGTTCAGTTGATTCAGAAAACACATGAGAACAGCTCAGAGCAGGAAGAAGAGTTATGCAGATAACCGGAGGAAGGATCTATCTTTTGAGGTAGGTGATCATGCTTTTCTCAAGGTTTCTCCTTGGAAAAGTGTGATGAGATTTGGTAAGAAAGGAAAGTTGAGTCCAAGGTTCATTGGACCATAGGAAATTTTGGAAAGAGTTGGATCAGTTGCATACCGAGTGGCTTTACCTCCGAGTTTATATCAGGTACACAATGGTTTTCACGTTTTGATGTTGAGAATGTATATGCCAGATCCATCTCATGTTTTGAGTCCAGAGGTAGTTCAGCTGGAAGAGGACCTATCTTATGAGGAACAACCGGTCCAGATTCTTGACCACAGGAAGCATGTGTTACGGAATATGGTGATTCATCAGGTAAAGGTTTTTTGGAAAAACCATGTGATTGAAGAGGCAACGTGGGAATCTGAAAATGCTATGAGGGATAAATACCCCCACTTATTTTGATAAGTGAATAAAATTACGAGGACGCAATTCCCAAAAGGGGGGAAGGATTTAACATCCTAGGTAAATAAAGAATAAATAATTTTCATATTTATTAATATTTACGAATTAAATATTAATTTTATTTTAAAGGGGTTTCTATGTTCGATAGCGTACCCGATATGCAACGATGAGTTTCTTTGAAACTTACGTAGCACACTAGTAATAAAATAATATTATTTTAAATGTTAGTTAACAAGGAGCTGTTGTACTGGCGGGAATGGATAGAAATAACTAAAATATGATTAGATATGTTTTTAAATGTTTATACATTTACCCAATAAAAGATAAAGGCTTAAAATACGGAAAGAGTTCAATTTTAGGGCATATATACTCTAATTTTCACTAAAGGTTCACTTATCACCTTTTAATGGTGAACCGTCATTAAATATAGTTTTGATCACTCTTATACTTTATTTTGGACCAAATATAACTCTTCTTTAGAATCGGGACATCAAAATTTACTTTGTGTAAATTTTTGGTACCTTTCTGATAAAGTTCATTTTTTTATGAATAGTGTAAAATGTTGTATTTTAATTCAAAACCTCTTTTTAATATAAATTATTTATATGATTAGATTATTATTTTAATTGGTTTTAAAGTGAAATTAGAAAATATTTTTACCAGTTAATCCAATGGTGGTCATTGGAATCAATTTCACTTTGAAATTGGACTTAAACTCGTGTCAATCTTTTGATACTTATTGTTTCACAAAAACACGCTATTTGTCATGACAGCGGGAATTAATTATTAAATTAATTAATTTGTCTTATATGTTCTGAATTTTTTAAAATGGACTTCATTTTTGAATTCGGAATATAAAATATAGCTTAGGGTGAATTTTTGGTAATTTTCTGAAAAACTTCAATTTTTTATGAATAGTGAAACCACTAAGTGGTAATCAAGCAAACTGATTTTTCAGTTAAATGAAAGTTTACCACTAATGTGTATTGAATTTTGAAAATCCGACATACATGGTTGTCGTTAATAAGTAAAATGTGGTTCAATGAGATTAAAATAATTTTTTTGCTGAATAGTAACTTTTTTCATTAATCGCGATTAGAGGTAATTAGTGTAGTTTAAGGTAAAAATGGTATTATAAGAATGTGAAAACACCATGACACTTTTCCTAAACCTATTGGATGAGTCATGGCCGACCAAGACAAGCCATGGGCCAACTTGGGGACCCCATGGAGCCACTTTAGTTGGAAAATGACATTAATATATTTTTATTTAATGTTAAAGTGAAAATGACACTAACATAAATTGTTTTACTAAAATAATTTTTGAGTGGGGTTATACAAGTCCTAATTTTGATTATAAATAGTCATTGGAAAGATAAAAAGATTTAATACATCATAGTATTTTTTTTCTAATTTTTAGACATTAAATAAATTAAATTAGTTATGACATAATAATGATGCAACGATGACATCATTATTTGACGATTTAAATAAAATGGAAAGATAATGTAAAATCTATGAACTACACATGTCCAGAACCAATTGGATGAGTGGATTTCGAACCCTCATCACCTTATCCACGAATTATATCAATGTGGGACCTTTTAAAACCGAAAAACATTTTCAAATAATGTAATATTTCTTTACTTTCCAAAAGTGCCCCTCCTCTCCTCTTATAAAAGGCCCCCACCTCTACCTCATTTCACACTCTTCTCAAGCCTTTGGCTCGGCCAAACCCTGCCCAATTACTCTATCCACATCCCTCTACTCATCCTAGAGGATTCCCTTTGGGAAGAATCCTTTCAAAGGAAGCCTTTAGTCTCAAATCAAAAGGGAGTTACACTTTTAAAGGTAATTCATTCTCTCTTGTCCATTTGTTTTATTTTGCTTCTCCATCCCTCTAAACTCTTTTTATTTACTTCTTTTGTAACAACACCAGTATCTTCAATATACTAGGATGTTGATATAATATTTATTTGAGCTACACTCTCACACAACTACATCAAATGGTTAATGAACATACGGTTTCCGTGGATGGCGAAATTCTGCCTCCCGAAACGATGATTGTTCAATACTCATTTAACACCTTCAAGGGTGGCCATTATGATGTCACTATTTTTATCTATGATATATAATATTTTTATTTTTTATTTAAGATTCTGTATTTTTCATTTTTGGCATACCTTTACGGTTTCCATTATGGGTAACACGATATATTCATTTAAGGAAGTGCGGACTACCGCCCCCTAAAAGTGATGTGATTCGTTAATGCCATATGTGGAACGTGTAAAGGATGGATTTAAAGTTATTATATATGATGTTATACTGGAATTATAATATACCTCTATATCATTATTATTTCTTTCCATTAAAGTATGAGATAGAAATGAAAGTAGCGTTCATGCGTACGTACGACTTACCGTCTACATGAACGGTGCATTTAATTTCTTATCCCCAAATGTAATGTACTATTAAAATTACATGTATATAATGTATATATATAATTAATGATATATCTAAATGATGAATATATTCTGGAATTATAATATACATACCTCCCATTTAGTTTTAATTCCATTAATATGACAAATAAATGAAAGTAGCGTTCATGTGTACGTACGGCTTACCGTCTCCATGAACGGCGCATTTCATTTCTTACCTATAAATGATTATGTAATATTATAAATACATGTATATTCTGGATATATATGATATATATGATATCCAAATAAGGAATTTCATTCTGGATATAAAGAAGTTTTGACCACATGATCAACATGTAATTGTAAGAAGTGAACTTTCGACTTAAGAACCAAATAGTGAAAAAACAAACATTATTAACATAAATGGTTACATAATGTTTATAACATGGAAATAAGTGATATAAAAAGAATAATGAACTTTAAAATGGTACTAAATCAAGTATAAATTAACTCATGTTTATTATTCAGGACGTTAAAGAACGATCGAGTCAAGTCGGACCCAAGGTAAGGGACTTCGTCTCAATCTCCTTTCATTGAGGCATATTTCGTTTTATACAAAACTTTCTTTTATACGGTGTATAAACTCTTTTGACTTTTACTTTTATACAAAAGGAATCTTTTTCTACGAAGCGTTTTACTAAACGACAAAAAGGAATGTTTTTTTAACGTACGCGGTGACAACGACCTTTTCCGCCACCGCGAGTATTATTTGATCTTTGGCTTTCTCAACAAGCCGTAAAGTTTTTAGAATAAAATAAATATCATATACTCTTTTATGTATTTTGGTATTGAAAATGGTTTTGAAAAAGGATTCTATTATGTCAATATATTTATGATATATTGTGATTGAAATGTGGAAATGTTATCATTCCTTTATATTGGTTTTCTGTTTTATGATTTTATATTGGTACTTGGACATTTTAACGGGTGGTTACGTTATAAACCATATGACGGGTGGTGCCGTGAATACCAGGATGGGTGGTTATGTTATAACCTCCAATGCATTGGGTATGGAAGTCGGCCGTATGGCTCTTCCATTAAGTATGTATGGAAATTGGCCGTATGGATTTTCCATTAAGTGATATGTGTGGAAGTCAACCGTATGGTTATTCCACTTAAGTATGTTTATGTCCCAAGTTACCTTTATATATTCTATGTGTTCTTTATATGGGTTTTATGGTAATCCATTGGTTACAAAAAAGGTAAGTAATGATACTTTATTCAGTGAAGATTTTTTTTACTACTTCATGAAGTTGAAGGTATTACTTTGATATAGTATACATGGTTTACTTGATGTTTGAAAAACTAACAGTTTTCATTCTCTTTGTATCCCTTATTGAGCTTTTTATGCTCACCCCAAGTTTTTCGAAATGTTTTTCACAGGACATAAAGTGGAATAAGGTCAAGGATGGGATCAAGGGAATTTCATGCTATCTAAAACATGGAATCTAGACATCTTTCTTTTTAAGAGTTTTTATTTTATGGAGACTTAGTAGAAGTGTCTACTTTGTAATCTTTTAAGATGTAATAGTTATGTTCTAATTCTCTAAAACTCTAAACCTGAAAAGATCCTCAATGTGAATTATTCATTTAATTCAATATTAAGTAAGGTTTAAGGCTGGGGCCTTATACCTAGTCTTAATGGTAAGCTACTCAATGGAACCTTCAACAAAGGTACAACAAATTCAGATGAAACACGACAACTATTTCCCATTCCCCTCACCCGTTGTAAAGCCCGAGCCACACCATTCCTACGGCAGACCATTTCCATATGTCCAAACCGACCACAATTAACACAGCAAAGCATCCAGGATTCAAATATTACCTCCTGCTTCAAAAGAAATTCCTTCCCATCAGTGATCCAAACCCACTTCACCAGAGGCCATGTGACATCAATCTCAAAACACATCCACTGACAGATAAGATGGCAGACCTCCTCCGTTCGACGATCATACAACATATATCTGCCTATGATGTTTCCAATAACACAATGAATGGAAGGATTTTGGAATGAAAGAAGGAGTCCAGGGAGAATCACCCGCGTTTTCATCATCGAGGGATCACGCCACATGTGGTAGTCGAGACTCCATCAAAACAGGAAAAATGGTTCCCCATTGCATCGTCGAGGAGCTTTGGACCAGGATGTTATTAGATCGACTTCTATCGCAAACAAAATCATCAAATGACGTCTGTCAACTAATCTGACTACCGCACATTCCCTAAGGTACCAGGAATTGAAAACAAACTGATCAAATTCATCGACCGAAGGTCGCTTGAGATGAAATATAGACACCAACATGAGACTACATAACTCTGAGGCATGATTGAGCTCTGACGGGGAAAGAAGGAGTTGCGGAGTGCCCTGAAAAAGTTCTTGAACTTTTGGCGAAATCTGGAACCTTGAATAAGAAGGGATGTACTCAGGATTGGAGAAAGACAATAACTGATGTCTGCAACGAGATTGGAAAAGCGGGACTCCCCCCTCTGACTGAGAGGGCGGAGCAATGCTCAAGGACATCCGTTTAGGGCATCGCCGTTAGGGTTCACCGCTCCCTGCGAGAGATTCCATTCAGATCCCATCAAACTTGTTCGGGTAAAACAAATAAAACATTGATAAAACTGTGGTGTATTGATTTAAAATATCACAAATACATAAATTTATCATATTTTATTAACTTTTCACAAAAATATAGAAAAATATAAAAATCATATAAATTTATTTTCAATTTATTTTTCTTATAAAATTTATATTATTTTAAGAAAAGTATAAATACAAAATTTTAATCTCCTAGTTTTAATTTCTATCAGATTTCATAATATGAATAAATAAAAGTTATAAATAATTTTAATGATATATTAAATGTAAATAAATTATAGTTATGATGGTAAATTTTTAGAAAATTTTGGTGATGTATAATTATCTTAAATGCTTACACAACAATAACTATACTCTAGTGAAAAATAGTGTGTAAAATCTGGAAAATGATTTTTAAAACATGATATGATTTTTTGATTTGATGAATAATGATTTGAAAATAATGTTTTGTTTACTAATAATTTATAATTTTTTGAAAATAGTTTATATTACATATAAAATGTTATCATGATTAATGTAAAGGAATATTATATAAATATTCATTAGAATGATCTTAATGATAATTTATATCATGTAATATCTTATAAAATGATATAAAAATAATAAAAATGAATGTAGAAAATTTGGGTTATATATTTTCTAAAATTTTATTCATGGAACATTTTTTATCAACATTTCACAATACATGTAAATTAGTAAACCTTAATATTTTAAAAATGTGTTAAAACATTTATGTGTAAAAAATGACAATGAAGGGAAAAAAACAAAATACACAGTTTAAAAGGACACTACGACCTATCTATATTTTATTAAATGATTATATTTATACATTATAATATTTATTTATAAATGTATGATCATTTTAAATAATTTTACTTGAGAATTATATTAATTATATTTAAATAATTTATATAATTTCATGTGCGTATTATTGGAAATTAAACAAGGGAATCTCAATATAGCAATTAAATTTTTTTAATCCTTATAAGTTATTAAAATCTGATATAATAATATACTAGATTAAATCCATTTATTATTAGGATCATTTTCTTAACCTAATATGATCCCAGAAAGGTATAAGGTGTAATCTAAAAAGCTTATATAAATGAAAAATAAATAATCATGCTTGAATATTTCAAAATGAACTTATTATTTTTCTTTCAAAAAATATGTTGTATCCATCCTATGAAAATTTATATAATTTCACTAATATAATTATTCATTAATAATAATAATTTAAAACTAATTCCATATGTTTTAAACATATTTAAAATTAAAAATTAGGTAATGTGTACTTACCCCCTACCGTCACCATGTATCAGTGTAATTCATTTTCGGCCACCAGGTTATGCGATTTTATAATATATAATAATTATTATATATATTAAATTACTAAGAAAATATATATTTTTTAAATATAATATATCATCTATCTTCTTAACCTTTCAAACATTGGATAATTATAATTTCGTTCATGGATATATGTTGTCTACCACCTCCACAAAGTAATGTAATTATTTTCTCATGTACTAATTTCTTGAATGATTAAATGTATTTATTTAATGAATAAATAATTTATTTATATTGTTATTAATAATTCAATATTATGAAACCATGACTCATATACAATGTTTTGAACTAATAATCATTTTATTGTATGAAAATGTATAACTGTTAACAAATGGGATGACACTGATTATGATAAATTGTAAATAAATTGTTCATAAAATGATAGAAGTGTATAATATAGTGTATTATAAAAATTAAATGGTTGATAAAATCATATAAGTTAAAAATATATTTTATTATAACAATTAATAAAGTTATATTAAACAATAAATATTATAAAATATTGTAGGAGTGCATATTAATCATGATAAACATGATTTAATTGTAATTTCATCTCATATACTCTTAAATGAGACTAGTTTTACATTATACACTGAATTTATTTTAAAAATTTTATATACATCACCATTCAAATGTTAGATGGTAAATCCCTATTTAGTCATAGTGTGAATAATTTTAATTACAATTTCTATTTGAGGAGTTTTTATATAAAAGTTACCAACGAATTCACAGATTCCTATTATAATATCATTTTCATTTTTATTATTTATGTTTAGATTACATATTATAAAAATATAAAATTTTATCTAGATAACTGGAATATATTTATTTATCATATTATTTTTTATTTTTTAAAAATTTATTCTATATTTTTTATTTGAAAGAAATAAGTAATTTAATTTTAATGGTTTTTTTGAACTATTTACAAAATAAAAATATATATTTTTTATTGTACAAGAATTTTCCTCTATTAACCTTCATCAATTTAATTACATGTTATAAAACAACCAATCTAAATTTCTATAAAAATCTTAAAATATATAATTGTGAAACATTTATAAAATTTTTGTATAAAATGTAATCAAAATATAATTTTATTAATTTTTTATAAGAAAAAATAAAATATATATGATTTGATTATAACACCATTATTACATGAAAATAAAAGGAATATATATTAAATTTATTTTATATATTTTCTTTTTAAAGGATTTTTTTACAATGGAACCATCATTTATATTAAATTCATGGTCTTCTATAATACATTAATGATAACAGATTATACCATATTTATATTTTATTCACATTTTTTAGGTTTTGTTATATGTCACTCTTCAATATTTAGTAGAAATTACTTTTCTCATTCATTTTTGTAATTCATATATCATGGATCAATTTATAATCATTTATATTGCATTAATGATATTTTAATGGTATAAAATTCTTATATGTCTTTTTAGTTGACGAAAAAGGAGTAATTATTTTATTTAAATTTTTTTAAAATGATATTATTTATTATTATTTATTAAACATATATAATCATTAAATATATGGTATTTTTAGAAAAATATATATTTCTTATTGAAAATATGTATTATTCATGGGATGTTTTTTAAAGAAGAGGATCGACAAAATATACCCCCTTGATGAATTAATGGGTATATTGAGACATCCAAATTGGCCACATTAGATGGTTATTTAGTTTATACGTACCTATTAATAATTATTATGTCTTAATTGAGATGACATAATGATACTATTAATGTAAAATTTGTTGTTTTCTTTCATTAATGTTCGTGAATACCCATATTTTTTCATTTTCTTTAGTATGAATATTGCCTCAATTATCGAGAAAATTTATTTATTAATAGTATCAATTGATTTATATATATCATATCTTTTTTATTGAATGTAATTTTTTCTATTATCTATAATTATTATCAACTCACCCATATTTACTATGAATAATTTACTTATTGGTGCCTAAGTTGTTCTGAAACCATACTAAACATCGGATATCATCCTTTATTTTTTTTCCAAAATATATAGAATTAATAATTGAATTGTTTCCATGTTGAACAAATTATTTGTTAGTATATATTATTATATTTATAATTTAATATAGAAATAATTTATCTATCGAGTCTTTCTAAGACACTAAAAATTTATATCATTCATTGTGTGATTACATGTATCTTGATTCAATTTAGTTCGTATGCACTAGCTCAGGGTTATTGGAGTTGTAGTGCTATAGTTGGTATCAATAAAATTTTAGCTCGAACCATGGAAAATTAATTTTATATTACCATTGAATAAAAAACCATTATTATTATCCCATATATTATTTTAGATCTTTTGGGGATTTTAATTCATTATATTAGCATTAATAATGAATTTTGGCTAACTTGGTGATTGAAATTATTTAGGGATAGTTCATTGATGAATTAAGGGAACCACCACCTATGTTAAATGAATGGATTAACCCCAAAATAAAGTAAATAAAATATATTTTATAGTTTATAAGATCATTGTAATATTAGGAAAATTATATAATGATACAATGATATCCTTATATGTATGGACAAACCATATAGGTCTGTATCTAGAGTGAAGGATCTGATGATTATGCCTGGAAAACAATATAATATTATAAATAATAATCCAAACATGATTTTATTTTCTACTAATAAGATAAATTTGTTGTTCCATTAATATTTAGATGATAAATTCTAAAGAAGAAAAGAGATTCAAAATCGCACTGATTAATATTGTGGGGCGAAGCACATTAGTAAATACATAAATGGTATGCGAGATTGGAACTTGTGTGTATAAAAATTTCTCCAAGCTCATAATTGAAATTGAATGAAAAAATTTATTAATGTTTAGTTGATTAATATTAATCATATACTGTAAACATTCTAACCCATGTAGCCTATATTTTCTGTTTACTTTATTACATTAGAACCATATATATTATATTTAATAATGAGGGAAGATATTGTCTATTAGTATTTTTAAAATGGATAGATAATTGAATATCATATTAAAATAGAATAAATAAAATATAAAATAATATTTTTTTGAGAATACCATTATTTCCTTTATCATATACATTCATTTCAAACATAGTACACATATTGGCATTCTAGGAAAATAATCAGAAGAAATGGGTGATATCTAATTCTCACATATGGTATCCATACAATGGAAGCAATCATGTATAAATATGTTTTCATCAACTTGTCAAGGTGAATAACTTAATCTCGTGTCATTCGATCTATTACATGAGTATAATATTTAAATAATAAATTATGACTAAATAATTCCATATATATAATCATAATATCTTGAAACAAAACTATAAGTATTTTATTTAAATGAATAATCACATGAAATAATAGTTACTAATCAAAAAATGAGGGAATTAATAATGTGAGACAATATAAAAATATAATAATGTCAACATTCCATGATATATCACTTTTATGGGTATGGTCATTGAAAACCGCATGACCTTTGGTCTTATGAGACCTATTAATGTATTGAGGGGATATAGCGGGACCTACCCATTAAATAATAAGTCCAATTTATTAATCATATGAATGGTGGAGAAAAAACTATAGTAAATATTAATATTTATAATATAAAATAGAATACATCAGTAATTTCTGAAATTATGAAACAAAATCCAAATTAACATTCATATTACAAAATAGGTATATAAAAGTTAATACATTCCCAAACCAATAAATATAATCACATTCTATCTATATTAGTATAAATAATAGTTTCAAAATAGTATATGGCATCTATAATGAACAAATACTAAATAATTAAATAATAATTATGGCATAGCTAAATTATATTTCTAGTGGATCATAGGGGAAATTGATGTTTTTTATCATCTCTTTATAGAAACACCACAAAACCTCAATGAAAAAGTCTTTGAGAAAAACAACCATTTTTATTTGAAAATAAACTAAAAAAACACAAATATTTATTTATATTAGAAAAAAGACATTAATAAACAACTAACATTTTATACTGTTAATTAAACATTAACTCATTCAGTGGTCATGATGGAGGGTATTTATATAACATCCACTATATTAATAAAAAAATAAATTCACTATATATTAACAAAATTAAATGAAAAATATTTGGAAAAAGAAAAGAATATTCAATTAAAACCATTTTGTAAAAAGATAAAAAATGTGAATAAATTTCGTTTTTAAATAATTCTATGAATATTTAAAAATATATATGATATTATTTTTAGAAAATATGGATATTGAAGGAATTTGGGTTTTCTCCTAAAGAGATAAATAAAGTCGATTTTTTGAAACATTATATTTTTCAATTTTGTTTTAGAAGAGGGAAAATTCTAAGAATAATTTTATTCACCATAAATGAAAATTGTAAATGAAATGAAATTATATTATTGATGTATATATCATAAGATTAAATCATTGAAAACATAATCAAAATAATCCTGATAAACAATGATATGGTAACATAACATATTACCGCTTTGGTAATATATGATTCATAATTATTTATACGGAAATAATTTAATATGAAACATTAAATACCTTATATATTAATATATTCATTATATAATATACCCATGAGGAAATATATAGACTAATAAAATAAATAAGTGGTGAATATTGCATACATCTCATGGATGTAAATGTGATAAGAGAAATGAATAACATGGGTATTATTTCATTCATACATTTATATATCATTTTATTATAAATATATATATCAGAAACATAATATTACATATCCCACAATATCAGATTTACTAGTAGTCATTAATTACCGATATATTAACAATTTACTATTAAAATAATTGTATGGGTGATAATTACTTTGTTTTTTTTTATGTTTATAGTTTAGTAATTTCAGTCCATTTACATTGATAGAGGTTCCATAATTAAAATTATATTTATCATGATATAAATATCATAAATAATCATTATATAATTATTTGTAATATTCCATAAAATATAGAGATGAGAAAATGAGTTAGAATGTTAATTGAGATAATATTTTTTACTTATCCATAAACACTATTTCTATTTTTTTTAGATGCAATTTAAGAAAGGTAAATAATATTAATCATATTATGAATCATCTGTTGGGGAGTCTGCAGTCTACTGTACACATGATCTATGATTTCATATCGAATTTTATTGAAGATGACAAAAATATAATTTATTCAAATGGAATAATAAAATCAATGTATATGATATATTATTGATTTATTATTTCAACATAGTTGAATGATATTTCATTATGTTATACGAATAAATAAAATGATTATGAATATCTATTAAATTTACCTTTTCATCAGACATGTCATTAAAATTTATATCTAAATCAATCCTTATTTTCTTTTGGATAGAACCACCGACATAAAGGATATGGGTATTGATGTAATATAAAAATTCAGGATGGTATTATCTGAATAACAAAATTATATGGAATATGAATAAGAGAGTATAGGGGTATCCATTTATATGTGGTGGAGAGGAATCACATGTAATTTTTAATAATATAATCAAATATCATAGATTTACACGTTCATCAAGGATAAAAAATTGAACATTATTTAACCATGGATGGTTGAGGTTCACAATATGGTGAGGAAATAAAAATTGGAAACATTTATAGGTCATTTTATCACTTATCATTTCAATTTAATCTCATAGTAAACCTATATTGAACTTAACAATGTTAATCAATTATATATTTTGTTATGTGATAATTAAGAAAAACATTATGTTGAAAATAATCTATTATACTAATTATAATGATTTAAAATAAATACAATATTTTTTTTGAAATTTTTTTTAACTGATTTACATATGTGTAAAACATTTAATTTTATATAATTTATCTCTTCGTATTCATATCACCAATTTAATGACTATATTATACTAGTATTCTATATGTTGATTCTTTTTATACATAGGGTATTGTGTAACACAAGTTGTCGAAGTGATTAAATATTAAATAATCTGATTCACATATGTATTACGTTCAACTTTTTATATATTTTATTGTACACAAATATAGAATTACAAACTATAATGGTGTTGTATTCTCCTAACATTTAGAAAATTTCATCCTCAAATTTTGAACATGATCTCTAAAAAAAGTCTGAAATTTAAAAATATCGTTCATGAAATAAAACATTATAATAAATTTTAACAAAAATTCCTCTCGATTTATGAGAAACTTAATTATGAAAGTCATCTAGAATAAAAAATATCTTGTTCTCCAAATATGAAAACATTAGTGGGATGTGAAAATACTGACATTGATGAAAAACATATATAATTATAGAGTGTGATAGAGATCATTGATTATAATAAATAGAATGATCATGGGATTGTTAATGTCCAAGAAACTAGAAATCTATATTGAGCTAAAAGTCCATTGATTAATCATATATGATGTTATAAGTATAAAAATTTTGTTTCATGTTCTTTTACTTATATTTTATGTAATCATTTGCTATCATGAAAAATAACAACTGAAAATATACTTATAATTCCATCCTATGTTTTCACATCAATCCATTTACACTTAATTTCATAATCCATTAAAAGAAAATCCATGATACATTTTTTATTCCATAATCATCATATTTAACATTTAAAGAGTCACTATACATATAAAAGAGTGACAACACCTTCTATGTGTCTCTAAATATTTAGGGAAACTAAATTGTTTGAATGATTTCTCTAATATCATAAATTTATCTATAAACCACAATAATTTTAAAACAAGTTCAACATAATCCATTCCGTAATTAATTATCTATAAATTCATTTAATTTAAAAAAATTATATTTAACAATAAAATCACATATGCTAGGTGTCTGAATTTCACCATTTTTAGCCTTCAGATATAGGTTAAATTTCTATGACCTTGCGGGATGCGATGATATGTCCCTTATAATTTTGGTTTTCCTTTTTTCAAATTGATTGTAATATAATTCCGACCCAACAATATAATTCTGACCCAACAATATGATGAATATCCACAAAATTTTCATTGTTCATCAAATCACATTTCAAAAAAAGGTGTTTTTACTATGGGTTATTTTTTTCTTTGAAATTAAATAATATTACATGAATGATATTACCTTACCATCTATAATCATTATTAATCTATAGGTTACCAATACCATTAAAAATATTTCCACAGAATTAAATGTAATTCATACTTAAATTATTTTTTAACTAACACATATAATAAACAAATTGTTTTTATTTTCATAAATATCTCAAAAAAATATCCTTAATCATCATAAACTCTTATCCCATAAAACATAAAAATGGGTGTTAAATAAATTAATAATACGGTAACCATAAAATCATAAAATCAAAAGAGTATCAATTTAACTTATGTTAAATTATGATGATGACATTTATCATTCCCAAAATTAATACAATACATATATGTATTATTACTCCTATAAATATAACATCATGCATATAATACATCTACAATGTAATTCATGATTCCCAATACATGGGTACCAAAATTCAACATTAGTTGTATTAATAGAATAATATGGATCTTAATCCCTTATCTTCATCTAATGTATATTACCAATATTCTAGGGTAATTTGATTTCATGGTTCCTAATATCCTTAAAAATGAAACACTAAAAATTGTATGTTTATTTATAAACCATTCATTCATGATCTTGATGACATTTCTCCCCATGATTGTAGAAAATCACCATCCCCTTCATCCCATTCTTCACTTTCATCCATCAGTATCCATAATATGTTGATGCTTATTTTCCTATCATGATTTAAAATACTACAATGTTCTCATAAGATAAGATGCTTTGGGAGAATAACTACATTAGAATTATTGCCTTTAAGACATCAATGAAATGTCTAATATTTCACATTGTGTTATGTACATATTATGAAAAAATGTTTATATCGTTGTAGATATTTCTTCTTACATAGATATATTTTCAACATCTTTTATTCATAGATTGAGTAATTTTCTCCTAATATTATGTCGTTTATTGAAATTAAAATAAATTTTTATGAATTCAACAAAATATAATTCTACACTATGTTTTATATTTCATCTTCATCATTAGAATTTTTAAATAATGGCAACCATTGATCTATATATCCTGATATATTATTAACATCCTTGAAAATATTCTCTCATTAAATGCATCATATATCATAAAATATATTAATTATGGAACGTATCCATCACTCCTCTCTCTATGTATTCTATGTCATATAAATGATAGAGTTTTATGATGCATGATGAAATATAAAATTCTTAAACCATATGGTAGATAATTAGAGTTCATAAAAAATTAATGGTTTGTATTTAAATCCTCAGTGATGTATCCTAATATGTTTATAATTTGATTATTTAAAGCTTATTATAAATCTCCAACTTCATTATGTTACTCAGTAGGGAAAACCCAACATTGTGTAAGTGTATTGCGATTTTTCTCATTCCTTCCAGTATCCACCATTTTAAAGTAACAGAATACACTATATCATATTATAATATTGTGAAACGTAATGAATAAAAAAACTAGAAAAATACATAACATAAATTAAAATACTCATTAATATGTAATCTAATAATCATAAATATATTTTGTTTGAGAGTTTTTTCAAATATGAATAAATATTTTCATATACTACATAATGTTTTCTAAAAAAAAATTGTATTATCCGAATTATATCAAATGGATATGTTAAACCATGTGTGTAGTATGTATGGATATTGGGTACCATGTGGGAATTAAGTAAAAACCCAATATTCCATTTTCAATGTTATTTTCACTTGGTAAAACTATTCCATAAAAATTACACATGTAGTATCCATATAATATTTCAAGTGAAAACCCCAACCATGGTTTTCTTGAGCCAGTGGTGCATCTATTAAATTGGTAGGAGATATAAGGAATACCATCCTTAAGGATCAAATAGTTTTTTAGTCTTAGTATACTACATATAGGCTTGAGTCTGTCATTTCATTTGAATACCCAAATTCAAACATATTATTTTTTCTATAATATCAATATTATATCTATGATATCATTGAAAATCCTTCATAATACACTTCAAAGCTTCCTGAGAAATAAAAAAAAGTGAGATCATATGTTCATTAAGAGTTGCGTAAAATAGAAGCTAAAATGAATTTATAATACTAATAAATATAGAAAAATAAATTAATGACCAGACATGACATTTAATTAACCAGACTGTCATGAATTGATAACGATTAATATATATATATATATAAATGTAATAAACTGAATACACATGCCATTTAATCAATAATCATTGAATAAAATAATTCAACATATAATGTAATTTCAAAAATACAATTGTAATTATTAACATAACTCCTAATGAAGGAAATTTATAATTATTTTATATCATGATCTCAAATATCATGATAAAAATACATTCAAGGCTATTTATAAAAAGTTTTAAATATATATATAGAAAATCTATTAGTTCTTGCTAACAGATTAGTCTCATTAGAATATTGATTCATTGAGGGGATTATTTATTTTAGGACCACCATCCTTTCATATATATATTATTATTCATATATCAAATAACATATATAATTCAATAATAATATTCCTCTTATAAAATATTTATATTGGATAAATAATATGAATTTATGAATATTTACCAAGATAAACAAATAATATTCAATATATAACATTATATATTGATATTATATATTATTAATTAAAAAATATATTCATGATAAATAATATTGTAATTTATGAGATATTTACTGTCAAATTATCACGTGAATTTTGATGTTTATAGTTAATAATAATGAATTAAAAAATTTATCAAACAAGTGAATTTAAATACATTCCATGTTCGATGTTTTCTTAATCTATCCATAAAATGAGAAGGTATGGTATCAATACAAGATATCCCCATTATAATATAAGAAAAATAATGGGTTTCTTTTTTTTACGGATAGACAATCCATAAAAATATAATTTACAACATTCATGATGACAATATCAACTTATAAATTGAGAATAGTTTTTAACCTAAAGATAATTTTTTAAAAAAAATAAATTTCTTCTAAAATATTGCTTAAAAATTATAAATTATTTTATAAAACATTTATTTTTCATGATGATAGGAAATTTGAAATATTTGTTACATGTCAAAAAAATAATTTCACCAAATTTTTGGTAAAATCCTAATGACTATTATTTGAAAGATGAACAAAAGGAAACTAAAAAATTAAATAAATTAAAATATGTCTTAACAATTATTTATTAAATTATATTTATAATTTAAAAAATAAAAATGGGAAAATTATTTTGAAAACATGGTATATGAATAACTATTAGTATCAACCCAAAAAATATTGGTTCATATTTGACTAAAAAAATTATGACTCAATTTTTTTACCAAATAGTATAATGAGTAATATTATTTAATAAAAAATTAATGAATAGAAGGAGGTCAAGGAAATTAATGAGGAATATTATCTAATGATCAAATGATTTCCATTGTTGTAAATTCAATGATAGGTATTTCTGATTTAAAATATATCCAGATATTAATCCATAAAAATGTCATAACGTTGAATTGAGAATTAACAAATAAATATATAGTGTGTATAAAAGTTAAATATATATATAACAACATGATATAAAACATTATATATTCAAAATTAAATATACACATAATAATTTAAAATCAAATAAAATGAAGATGTAATGTAACACAATGAATGGATATTTAGTTATGAATATTCGTACGAATTTTTAATTTCACAATCAAATAACCTTGGGTGAAATAATTAAAATTAAATCCTAAAATATAATGAATTATTAATTGATAATAAAATTAAATTTAAAATGACTATTATAAACACCATATAAAAAAATTACGTTCATAACATTACAATATGCCTCAATGAGGGAAAATTGTAATAAAGTCCCTTACCAAACATTCATTTTTGTTGTAATTTTTTGGAACACATTAAAAATGGATTTAAGAATGATATTAATTTTTTAAAAAATAAATTAATATTTATTATATTATATAAAAACGTTGGATAACATATCATCAAATATTTTTCAGTGATCTTCTAATTTTTATTTTATTTCAATAGATAATTTCTCAATTTTTTCCTGCGTGTTTTATTGTTAATTTTATAGTAATTGCGAATATTTTATTATTAAATAATATAAAAAATTTTATTACAATTATAGATATATATTTTTTCATTATATAAAATATTTATTTTGTTATTTAAATTTTTATATTTAAAATGGATTACCTCGTTTTTTAGACTTAGTGGGTTGTACGTATCCATAAAAACATTATCTTTTCAATAACGGGTAAAATTTTAGAGAAGTAGATGCAATAATATTATTTTATAATCAATATAACATCATATATATATATATATATATTATTCATTAAATATATCCTTGTTACATTCTTATTAATGTTTATGAAAAATAAATCATGTCACTTTATGGGGTGGAAGTATGTCACACACATGTGTGACATGAACATATTTTGAACGACTTGTAAATAAATAATATATATGTGATATTATCATTAAATGTATTTAAAAATATCATAAATATGATATTAATGTGTTAAATATATCATTACATCAATCCTTTAAAGGTTGTGGTAGAAAATGAATTACAATTTTTCGAGAGGGAGTAGTATGTCATACACATAATCAATAGTTTCATTAACCATTTAACGAAAGAGGATATTAATATATTAATTCACATTAAATAAAAAATTATTATCAAATATAATATACTATGTATGTTATATTTTTATAGTTAAATAATTTTTAATGGTGTAGTAAGAATTATCAATAAAAAATTATCATTTACGAACATTTCCTCTTCTTCAGATAAATTCATTAGGTTTTCAATAAAACCCTTAATATTATGGATTTATTATCCAAAAAAGGGATGTTGAATAATGGTATTTTATAACCAAACATATTTCATTAGGGATTGGTAGAATAAATAGATTTGTTTTTGTTAATAGGGGACGAGAAGGGGTGACATATTATTAGTCGGAAAAGGACATACATAGATTTTTTTTAAAATAATCAATTACAACCATGTTTTTATTATCCCTAAATCCTACCAAATGGGTCAATACATACACTATGAAGATAATATATATATATATATATATATATATATATATAATTCATGGAAATGTTTTATTAATTTAATTTTATGTCATTTAATTCAATATCTTTTTAGATTAACCCCCAATAACTCAGTTTTGACCATTAACAATAATAATTTATTATTACTTCTTTTACAATTCAAAATGGTAAAAAAATATAAAAATATTATATAATATATAACATAATTATTCAAAATATTTATTTTTTATAAGTTAAATTATTTTAAGATCCACAAACCAATTTCACATTATACCATCAGACACGAAAAAAAGATTGTTTCCAAAGAGAATATCTCTAACAGTATAAAATATATTAATATAATTTTTTTATTAGATTTATTCCAATTGCCTAAAATATTTAAAATTATATAAATTGGTGAAAATGTTATTTTAAAACATATTTTCACTTGAAATTAATATTGAAAATATTTTAACTGAAATGAAAGTTTTCAACAAAAATCCTTATTTTTAGTTATTCACTAAGAAAGTAATATTTTCATAAATATAAAAATCAACCATAATATAACAAAGATATTAATATTTAAAAATGAAAATAAATTTTTATGATAATTTTTTTAAAATTTGTAAAAACTAATTTTAAATTATATTTGAAAAGCATGGGTAAATATTTATTCAGAAAATATATTGGGTTTTGATAATAAAAAAATATTATTTTATATTAAATGAATAATAATTTTTTTATAATAAATCAATAATAAATTTAATTAGTTATTTATAACACTTCATACCCACCAATTTGGCTATTAGGTTGTAAGTGTAATTTATATTTTAAATTATTTAGGATTGGGGTTATGTGGTCTGTAAACTATCAATGAGATTAAATTTAAAGAAATATATTTCATGGAAGTTTTATGAATGGTGTTATGTGTCTCATATAATATCAAATAAATTAATATCATTTCGAAATCGTCTTACATTACATTATTCCCATCATTGATTAATTTTTTCCTCACAATTTAAACATGATCTTAGTAATCAATGGGTTGACATTACAGAATACCATTGTTAATAACCTAATTTCAAAAAAGTGTTAATAATACATTGTTCTTATTAGTGATAAATAGATATATGAATGTCATGTATAATAAAAATGACATTTTTTCCAACTTTGATTATATTGGTCGGATGAGGAGATATGGATATATATGTAAAATAATAATAATTATCGAGTTTGATGGGGCTCATTGATCACATGAAAGTGAATGATCAAGGAAAAGTTAATGACCTAAAAACCAAAAATATATGTTGGTTTTAATTACATTTTTATTTATCATATATGAAGGTAATAGGTATAGATTATTCTTTCAAGAAATTTTTCATAATTTTTAGGTATTATTTTACTTATATATTAATATAAGAAAATACACTTTATTTCTATCGTTTTATTCTATTTTCACAATTTCATATTTTTGTTCTTCTTTGATCAATTTCCAGTTCATCAGTTAGTCCAACAAGTTAATCTGCAAAAAAATGAAAATTTTTTGGGCCACTAAAATAAATATTCAATTTTAACTAATCATGTGATCAATTAAATATTTACAAGTCATTATATTTACCAGTAAAAAATTTCTAAAAGTAATAAAGCCAGTATAAGTTATCAAAAATAATATATTAATCTCCAAACCTAAATAATAATTCCAACGAATCATCATTACTATTTTATCATAAAATCAGTTAATTAAAAACAATGACATAATATCCATAACATCTCTTATTCCATTGTTAGGTAATAAACCCTTATCGTAATTTGGTTATGGGTTACTCCCCATGGTAGGTTGTGATGGTATGTCACCAAAATCAGGGTAGTCCATAATAAATAATCATATTAATATAATTCCCATAACATTCGCAATTTGTAATATCCCATAGTGAACTCAATATCAAATATAAGATAAGCTATAAGGTTTACCATTACCTTCAAATATATTCCAATAATAGTAAGGGCATTCTTCCTTAAATATCATTTTCATGAAGATATATATAAAACCATTAAACTTACTTTCCATAAATGTCTCCCAAAATATAATTATTCACATACATAGAAATCAATGACTATATCAATATGTTTCCAGTTAATGTAGATAAATAGTCTTCTAAAATTTATCAAAAGTGATTGATATTTCATGATTACTTTAAAAAATTCCATTAGAAGAAAATAATTCTAAAATATATTTCTAGTATCCCATTACAAAAATACATTAAAATTTTATTTTAACATAGGTCATTATATTTTTTAGGGTTTAGTTATTATAATATAGAATTGATTTGGATAATTTATAGGTTCCCCACATTTAGGAAAACAAACTATAAATGTGTCCCTATGATGAAATTTCGGTCCTTAAATTGTACTATATATTCTTCTTTAGTAATATATTCTATTGTATTATTCTTTTTTAGATGTAAAATATCCTCCCATTCATTGAGTTACTTCCCAAGGATTCGCTTTGAAAATTTCTAATAAAAATAATGAAACCCCTCTTTCATCCATGTTGTAAACCAATCATGATCTTTATAAAACTCATCATTCTCAACATTATTGATTTCATGATTTGGTTATGTTATATGTATTATTTATATTTTTGAATAAATTATTTTGAATGAACATGAAATCATATAGTCTAGTAATAATCACATTTGTTTTCTAATAGAAATAAAAATCTCCTTCAAATTCTATTTTTACATGACACCTTCAAGATCTAGCCATTATCGATAAACATAAAAATATAGTGTGACTAGCAATAATCATAGTGGGAAACCATATAATCATTTTTAGGATTTTTAAAATCATGAAATGAAATTTTCATTATAAGACACCTAATGTATAACCATGTTCATTCATTATCATCCTCTTTTAAAATCAATCATAATTTTTTATATAGATAATGCAGATTATAAAAAATCATATCACTCATGTGTGTAAAATAATAATCTCAATAAAATTTTTTGATTTGTGTTGGGTAATGAATGAGTCAATCTTTACACATCTTTTTCTTATTTATTATCCATATGATCATTTATTATAGAACTATATGCAACTCTTTTATATCTAAAAGGATGAATTACAAGAAAAGCCCACATAATATCTAACCTACCCAAACATTAAGATGTTCTTCTATAATAGTCATCAAATTTTATCATAGGTTTTTTGTTTAGATATATTTTTTCCTTAGTATTGTTATAATGTATTCTAATATACATCTTATAACACCTTCAATAATGATCACAACCCTAGTATCCTAGATCGAGTGGTTGATTTACTATATTTGCATAATATACACAAACTTTCAAACTAAAGGGATAAATAGCATAGTTTTCACATAAAAATAAATATATATTTATGTAATTGATTAAATTTTAATATAGAAATAAAAACATTTTTTTGATAATTTCATTATTTCCTATAGAATATTCTTCCATATCATTGATTGTACACTTCTTAGATTCATTTAAAAAGAATGTAAATAAGGGTGAGATCATATGATCAGTAATATTTTCATAATGAATTATATATTAAGAATAAATATTCATAATTAATATATAAAATAAAATAAATAAAAAATCATACATTTCAATAACATCACCATAATGAATATATAAGTCGTAATAAATATTAGAAGTTATGTAATAGGAAAAAATCAACTTATTCCATAAAATGATAAATAATTACAAATAGATATAATATAATTGTCAATTGCTCATGAAAAATAATAACTTAATTCTTAATGAACAAAATGATTCATTATGAAATCATAATATCATCAATCATGATACCTCTACTTTCAACAACATTGACAAAATAGTTTAACAATATTTATATAAAAATATATATTCTATATTACTAATTATCATCCAAAGACTACATAGGAATCAAGGGGTTTTATAATTCTGGGATCCTCACATAACATCATGTCCAATTATTTCCCCTTATATAGAAAATCAATTTAATTCATGAAAAAATACTTATTTCATCAAATATATGTATTTATTTAAGAACAAATATTTATAAATATTCCACCAGATAAATAAATAAATTTATATTTTGAGCATTATATTTTTTATAATTTTTTAATGTATTAATTAAATGTATCCATGAAACAAATATGGATATTCTGGTTAAACATAATGTCCAATGATTTGAAGAATGTAAAATTTTCTAGTGGAATGTTAATGACTACAAAACTGAATAATGAATGTGAATATCAGTACATTATGTTGTTAAAATAATCATAAAAAATATATATAATGAATAATTATATTATAATTTAATAATATCATCAATGTAGTACAAGTAAAATAATGGTTTTTTCCAATGATTTATTAAAAAACTATAACAATTTCATCATAAGATTTATTTTGGAAAATATCCCTTTTATGATGGAAATATTTATTAAACAAATTTTTTACCAAGAATGTTTTTATTCCTTTAATTGAAAATAATATTTATCGTTTTTATGGGAATATTTACTTCTTTGAGTGGTCATGATGGATATAAATACCATACACATAGTATAAGACGAAAGAAATATTCAGATCATGTTTTTATTTAATGAAAAAATGGTTTCACTTTGAAAACAGACATGAATATTCCATTAAAAACATTTTTATAAAATATTCTATTAGGAAAAGAGTTAAAAAGTAATCATTTGGTTATTTTTACAAACCATATCGAACATAGTCAAAGATAACATGGTTTTGGAATAAAACTAAATTTTAATTGAAGTGAGAAATGATGTGAAAATTTATTGAAAACAATATATCAATATTTTTAAGTTCCAAATCATGAATAATTGGTACCATTAATAGAAGAAATAATTAATATAAATAGTAAAATAAAATAAAATTTGATAATTTACCATTTATCAAATAATTTTTATAAATTTAAATTCAAATATAAATTAAACTGATTAAAATGTGAATGTGAAATAAACCCTTAAAAATATCATTATATTTATGTTATAATTAACCAATGAATAGGAAATGTTTATAAAATGTATATACACATTAATCATGTAGATATAATACATTATGTATTAGAATTAAATAAAGACACATAATCATATAACATCAAATACAATTATGTAGTAACATAACCTAATACAATGAAATGGAGTTCAAATAATCATTACAATTTTTTAAATTTCATGTAAAATCATTACAAATTAAATTATTAAAATTTAAACTTCTTATAAAATTAATTATTAATTGAAAATTATTTTACATGTCAAATAATCCATATATACACCATATAAAATATATTATATGAATAACATTACAATATACCTATATGAAGTGAAATTAATACTATGTCCTATAAATCACACTTACTTTTTGTTAAACAAATTTAAAATACAAGATAATATATTTTTAATAAAGATAAAAATTTATACTAGAACCAAACTCATATTTTAAATATCATACATTATACATCAATAATATCTTATCACTTGTTTGTTAATAATGATTTACTACTATGATTCTTTTGAATGAGAACAACCTTGTTTTCCCAAAATCATTTTAGTGTGATTGTTCCCATTCATAAATGTATTATATAGTTACATAAAATCCAAAACCACATTGATGTTATAAATAATTGTTTTCATTAGATAATATTTTATAATATTTTATGAAATTTTACCATGGAGACTATATAACAACGAGTCATTGAGATGGTAGATCGTAGGCACATATGAGCTCCATTTTGTATTTCTTAACGGGTGAAAGGATAAGAATGTTGGTTATATATTAAGACAATATAATTAATTGAAAATAATATATTCCACAGATATTTATTAAATATATCATTATTAAATTATATGAATTGTATAAGTGAAATATAAATCAGCTCGCTTCCCGAGGCGATACTTCATCGTACACAAGAGATACATTTTCATTATTTTAAAATCCATGGAAGGTATGAGTATATATTCTATTTCATTATTATATAAGTATAATATAAAAATTAAAATCACATAAATCTATTATATCCATCAATATATCCATTTGTGAATTTCAGCGATGAAAAATTAATTACAACCGTTCCTGAGGAGGTAGTCTTCTATACAAATGATCACCATTATTATTTCCTATTGGATTGAAGAGGAAACATATATAGGACATGAACATAAAATTATAAAATATGATTATACTAATGACATATATGTTATTATATAATCATGTTTTAATTATATTTTATGGTACTGAATGAATATTAAAAATAAAAATTCTCAATTAAGAATGTTACATCTTATTTGAAAAACATCTATTTGTATTAACATTATTATTAATATAGTGTATTAATGATCATAAAATAGAATACTAGTTTGTTTGGAGGGAATTAGATTAGTTATTTATGTTTTTATTTTCCAATACAAATGGAATTGGTTGTGTGAGTTTCACCAGGTAATGGATTGCCACTTATTAGTGGGGGAGAGGACACCTGAAGAAAAATTGGGTTTTAGGATAAATAAATAACATAAATATTGATGTTTTGAATATAACAGTTCAACATAATTTTTTTTCAATCCATTTAAAATAGATAAATTTAAATAATATTTAATTAACTTTTCTATAAAAAAAACATTATTCTACATTATTCATCGAAAATTGATTTTATTTAAAAATATCCAAAAAATACAAACTAATATGATTTGGATATTTGATTTGATGAAAATTATGATCACATATTAAAATAACTTATATAAAATTTTTATAAATTAAATTTTAAATTATGTTCATAAATATCTACAAAACCATATTTCATAAAAATACAGCTTTTTACAAAATGTTTTTTATTTTAAATGTTTTTTCAAATCAATATATAACCATAAATATAATAATTTTTTTGTTAAAATTCATACCAAAAAATTTAATTTCAATGTTATAAAGATATACAATATTATGGTTTATTTTTCCATGGGCTTTCATGTTTCACAATCTATCAAAAATATTATATTTGAAGAGGAATATTTCATGGGTTGTTCAATCATGGTGTTATGTGTCACATTAAATATTGAATATGGTGTTATTATTTTAAAATACAAGGTCTTTATATTCTCCACATTTAAAAAAATTTTAATACATACTATTGAAACATGATCACTGAAATCATGTTTTTGACAATTTTATGTTCTCTTATTTAAAAAAATATCATCATAATAGGGTTGATAAAACATTCTATTGATACGATAGAAAGAGAAATGTGAATTAAATTTTCAATAAAACCTAAATAGGATTAGATTTTATAGAACATTGGTTTTAAAATCATTGTATTTAGATGGGAAAAAAACAAAAATATTTATTGGGAGTGATAGAGATCAATTATCATAATAATGTGAATTATCAATGGAATATTATACACCTCAAAATCATTGATATATTAAAATACTATGTGATTCATCATATACAATAGTAATATAATAACATTTGTGTTTTGGGTTCCTCTTTCTAAGGTTTAGGCATTCATTTATTATCAAAAAAATATAACAAAATATTTTTTTTGGATATATTTCAATATTATAAGAACAATTTTCATGCATTCGGTTTTCCTCATTAAATATAAAATTATTTACTTAATTTAATAAATGAATATAAAAAATATTATTTTTACTAAAATTTACGTCTAACAAATCAAAATATCGATGAAATTGTAAAATATATTTTCCCATATCTCAATTCATTTTCCAAAACCAATATGTTTTCTAATATTCTATAAAAACAATGGGTAACATACAGGTTCACCATTATTATCTATTAATCAAATAATTTAATTAAAAACAACAGAATATTAAATAGAATATCATGTACATTGATTATTGTGTTAAAAACATCTCACCCATCTGTTATGGGTTAATTCCAAACATCCTTATCGGATTTTATGGGTTGTCACTAGACATATTGGTTATCATTTTTTAAAATCCATATTAATATAATTTCTATAACAACACAAAATAGTAATAACCATTATTACCAATACATTGAAGTTATGATAAACACTAATTGTTACCAAAATGTTTAAACATATACCAAAAATATTAATGTCATTATTATTTAAATAAAAGTATCGATAAATATATACTAAATATATGGGTTGCATTTCCATAAGTTTATCCCAAAATACACTTAAATATAGTAAATTATCATCACTAAAAACCTAAATTGTCGTCTTTAATACATTTAAATTGGGATTAATAATAAACTCATAATACCATAACGGAATTCATAATACTATTTTTATTGAAGAAATTGGTTATTCTAATATTTAACACAATATTTAGATGTTTCATGATTCTTATAACCAAAATAACATTGGAAAGAAATACTTCTACAATAAAAATATGTTACCCTTATAAATATATTCTTCACCTGATTTATTTAACCATAGGTCATTCCTTGTTCTTGGGGTTAAACTATAATAGATATAATTGAATTTTATAATTAATAGGTTCCCCTTATTTATTAAAATAAACTAAAAATCGGTGTCATAGATTGAATTTATTTCCTTCCATCACACTTTTAACATTCCATTGATAATTCATGTCACGAACCGTCCTCGAGGCCCGTGTCGTGACTACCCCAAGCCCGCCTTCCATAGGCCAGGGGCTGGCGACTAGCACCAAGGCGTAAATCCCAGAAAAAGGGAAGGCATTGCCTTTGTAAAGTAAACAAGCACCTCAGAGTAAGAAAGCGGAAAAAGTAATCACTATGTAAAAACAGAGTACAACTGCAAGTGCGGAAAGTAAGTGGGGAAGAATAAAAACCCAACCTGAAAGTAAAGTACAACTCGAAAGGGAAAACAGCAACAGAAAAGTAAAATCCACTACACCGAGCTGTCCATTGGAAATCCCACCTGAAGGGTGGGTACAAATAGCTCCACTGCTCCTCGGGTCTCACCGTTCACTCCGAGTACGTCCCGCCCAGTGGTCCTCCTCCAGGTACCATCCTGCTCTGCAAGCCTCAACCACGATCAACATTGTCCGTCGTCTGCAACCAATACAAATAGTGCGGGCATAGCCCATGCAGGGGTGAGTATAAGCTACTCAGTAGGGACCCCGATACCCCCGAAGGTCTCCCAATATCCAAAAAGGATAAACCACAAAGGAAAGATACAATCACGAAGTAACAAACGACACTGCTTAGGTATATGCCCATACATATACCTAAGTCAACAATTCCAATACGCTCCAACCTCCGAGCCCAAGTACAACTCAGTCCACACAGGAAAGTATATGTATTCCACACAGGAAAGAAAAACGTAATCCACACAGGATGGCACAACACAATCCAC
Organism: Viscum album; assembly: GCA_963277665.1. Classification (NCBI taxonomy): domain Eukaryota; kingdom Viridiplantae; phylum Streptophyta; class Magnoliopsida; order Santalales; family Viscaceae; genus Viscum; species Viscum album. The sequence continues at coordinate 384,253,471 of OY728148.1, read as the reverse complement.
ACAGGAATGCAAACAGGATTCAGCTCACATAGGTATACATCATCGAAAAGGTGAAAGAGGTGATCAGACATAGATACTGAATCATCTAAGCTGGGACCCACATAGGATACAAGACCAGCACTGAATCATCAAAGCTAGGACCCACATAGGATACAAGACCAGCACAGCTAGGACCCACATAGGATAAAAGACCAGCTGTCTTCTTTGATTCATATATACTGGGACCCACATAGGATACAAGACCAATACTTGAATTATCTAAGCTGGGACCCACATAGGATACAAGTCCAGCTGTCTTCATTGATTCATCTATACTGGAACCCACATAGGATACATGACCACTATTGAATCATCTAAGCTGGGACCCACATAGGATACAATACTAGCACAGCTAGGACCCACATAGGATCGAACCCACACAGGATCTGTAGCACTAATTCCAGTAGGATCGCTGACTGTTGTAGTCGGCGCCGTCGAATCCACTGAGGATCTCTGCACAGTCGTCGTTGAAGTCGCAGTCGCAGCCAGCACTAGGGTTTCCGCACACAGCAAGCTCATTCGGGAGGGTCCGCTCCACGAGCCGAGAGACTGATACATCAACTGTCACAAAGTCCAAAGTTGATGTATCCAAAAGTTCTGTATCGTCAATAGGAACTCAACGCAACAGACGGCGCGTCAATCGGACGCCCAGTCTGAGAGTTATTGGCTTTTTCGTTCCAGGGGCCCGGTTGGTTTTTAAGGCAAAACCAATCCGACCATACTCCACCTGCGTCCAAACCTCGGGCGGAGTATGCCAAAAGATCCGTCTCACTAAGAGGAACTCAACCAAGTCGACATCACGTCAACCGGATTTCTGGAGTTCAAGATATGAGCGTTTCCGCTCCGAGGGCCCGGTTGGTTTCATGTATGAACCAACCCGGCCGAACTCAAATTATTCTGAAACCTTGAGTGCTATATACTGAAACGACCGTCTCGTTCCAAGGATCGCTACGCAACTGACGGTGCATCGATCGGAGGTTCGTAGCCCGAGTTATGGGCAATTGAACCCAAATGGTCAGAAAACGGGGGTTTCGGGCCCGGACCGACCCGGCCCGAGACCCCCCCCCCCCCCCCCCGGTCGGCCCAAACCGGGTCGACCTGCCCCATATCCGGTTCGGACCGGCCCGGTGCGGCCCGGCCCGGCGACCCGCGCGCTGGGCGCGCGTTCGGTGCTCGGCCAAAACGGTCGAGCCGTTTGTCGGCTCGCACGGGGGGGCGTTGCCCCTCCCATTTCATGAAACCGCGGCCCCTTAATTGGGGCCACATTAATCCGGCTAGGGGAATTTATTTCCCTCGGCTCCTCCCTTTCCGGCCGGCCCGACCTGGCCGGCCGGTTCCTGCTCAACGGGACCGGCGGTGGCCGGTCCCCTTCCAGCTCCGACACCGGCGGCCCGGCTCGGCCGCCGGTCACCTTACTCCATTGCGGCCCGGAACCGACCACGGCCCTTGTCGTCTGGCGCGGTGTGACGGAACCGCGCCCCTCTGCCGCGGCCCCGCTCTGGCCGTGGCGTCTTCGGTTTTCGTCGACGCGGCGTGACGGCGTCGCGTCCTTGAACTTATTCCCACTGCGCGGCGCGACGGTGTCGCGCATATCCTTCCGCATGAATCCGCGTGGTGCAATGACACCACGCCTTCCCATACCAACCACAAAGAAAGCAACATGAAAAATAAGGAGGAGGGTCGGTCGTGTTTGTGCGGTCCGACCCCCCTCGTGTTATTCGATAACAATTGGTTTTAATCCACGAAGATCATCAAGTTGGTATTCAAGAACAGTTAAATAAATAAACCCCTACCGTGGTTCTGGAACGATGCACGTCTATCGAGCCGCAGAAGACAAGCGCCGCGGAGGTCGGGCGTCGCGATAAATGAACATCGATTCCGTTTTTATCAAGGTGCGTTCAAAGAGGAATCGTCGTTGGAAGTAGACGTCATGTTCTTCGGCGGAGATGTTCTTCGTTGAAGAACGGTGTTATTCGCGTTCTTCGTCGAAGTTGAAGAAGAAGAAGCCTTCCTTTAGCTTTCTCTCCAAAAGCTCTCAAACAACCCAAAACTAAACCAAATAAAATAAGTTCCCAACATATTTTATTATCACAAAAGGCTTTTGATAATTTATGAGTTTGAAAAATAAAAACCCACACTTAACTCACTCAAGTTATTAACATGAGTTGTAAAAATTAATGAGGAGTTAAGTTGGAATGACTTAAATGGGGGGTTAAGGAGTTTAAAGGGGGGAGGTGAAAGGTTGGGGCTCTTGTGGGCCCCACCCTTTCAATTATCCACACATGGGAGGTTGGGTTGATGTGGGCCCCACCACCAACTTCCCATGGGAGAAATTAACCACCTTGATGTAAAATAAAATTGATCAAACAATTTTATTTACTTCTTAATTAAACCCCATTAAGTAACTTCTTATTCCGCACAAACGAAACTACGGTAAAGGTTACCTTAAGCGATTACCGGAGTTGCGAGTTCATCAGTGCCATCAGATTTCAATTCCGAGCACTGGTTCAAAAGATAGAAATTCCCGCTCGTCCGTTCACTGAACGTACCCGAGCCAAACTTTGGAAATTGATTCCGGGCACACCGGGCATCAGAATCAGGCGTCGTCAGAAACTGAGTTTTTTTAAAATATTAAATAAAATTAAGAAAAAAATTTCCTTGAAATTTCCGGGTCTTTACATTACTCCCACCACAGGGCTTTACGTCCCCGTAAAGCTTCAACACAAACTAGGGATACAAAGGCGGTAGAGCTAGGCGGTAAGCCAACTCGCCAATCCTGATGAGGACCTGGAAGGGTCTGATGAAGCATGGAGACAACTTACCATCTTGGAAAAATCTCTGTAATCCATGTCGTGGTGAGACCCGCATGAAGACGTGGTCGCCATCCTCAAACTCTAATGGCCTCTGCCTCCTGTCAGCGAAAGACTTCTATCGGCTCTGTGCTGTCTTCATCCGCTCCTGGATGACTGGACCTTCTCCATCGTGGCCTGGACCACCTCTAGTACCACAAGAGCTGCTATGATTTCTTCTTTGCCGATAAGAGAAATTTGGTCTCATCCCTAGTATGAACCACGTTTTTTGCCTAATACAGTCAATCCTGACATTGATGTTACTAATTCATACCAAGGATGACGTCGTAAGGCCTCGACGCTACTACCAAGAGATCCAACTGTTACTCTCGGCTCCAAGTGTTGAGTCACACAGTCGGCATCAGTGTGTGGTAACTGGGTCTCCTCCAGTAGATGTCTCACAAGTAAGGGTCAAGTCAATAGTCGAAACTGGAACCTCATAGTAACAACAAAAAAGAGGAAAAGAATGAAAACATCACAAAGGTATGCGTCTTTTATTATTGCAGCTCATAATACAAAGACGCTACACAATAGCAAAAAGGAACTAGAAGTAAAAAAAGACGTATCCACTAGTTCCGCTCCTGTCCATTTTCTCCCAGAGCTCCATGATCGAAGGCCTTAGCTTCCTGAAGCTGAGCTCTTGCATGTCCACCAACTCCCTGTGGTCGGGGCGGACCTCCTGGTGGTGGTGGTGGCAACACCTCAAAGCGTCATCCACCACCTGCTGCTCGGCCAGCTCCTCTGCCTCGCCCGCCTGCACCCTGCAGACCTCCATGGTCGAACCTCTGTCTGGGAGGTCCCTCTACCACCTGCTGCTCATCTGTAAGACGAGTCGGGCAATCTCGAGCCATGTGACCGTACCCGCCGCATGCGTAGAAATTCTTGCCCCTCGTGTAGCTGGCTCTCCTTCGGGTGCCCCGCACATCTGAATATTCATCCTGAGACTGCCCATCTGATGGTCTGGCCCGCATGGACCTTTGCGTCACCTGTCTACTGCCAGCTGCAGAAGACCCAGCTACGGGCCGTCCTGCGGAGGGCCCTGTCACTAGAGCCTGCTCGGTGAGAAAACTCTCTACTTGAAGGGCTCTCTCCAACACCTCTGCCTGTGTCGGAATGTTGAGGGAGATCATCAAAGCCCTGATCTTGTGCCTCAATCCCTGCTCGAAGGTCCGGGCCCAGAAGAAAGGGTCCCCTACCATATCTGTGGAGTAGCGCGATAGATCAGTAAATCTCGCCAAGTACTGGGCCACTGTCATGCTGCACTGTCCTAGCTGTAGCAGCTCTTGGATGTGCACCACACGGAGGGTGTCTGGGACAAACTCTGAGCGGAAGAGGCTCTCAAAGTCTGTCCAGAGTAAAGATGTCTCATCGTGCACCTGGAGCATAAAGCTCCACCATCGGCCCGCTCCCGCGTGTAGTAGGCTCACTGCGAGGATCACCATGAGGTCTGCTGGTGTCCTCACTAATCGAAAAACTCTCACTACTGCCTCCAGCCAGTCCTCGGCTGCCTGGGGGTCCGTCTCCGCGTGGAACCTGGGCGGTCGCTGGCGCTGGAACTTATGCAGTGCGCTAAGGCAACGTGCATCGTCAGCGGTTGGGGCTGGTAGCATCGGTGGCTCGGCGGGTAAAGGTACCGCCGATGCCTCTGCTTACAAGGAGCCCTGCACCGAGGCCTCATCGCTCGGTGGGCTGTCGTCACGCTCGACTCTCGGAACCCTAGCTGACTGCCTTCGTGGGGCCATCCTAAAAAAGAAACAGGTGCACCACGGTCAAACAGTATACCTGGTGAGCTGACACAAGTAATCACAAAGAAAACTTGAAACACACACACAATCAATGTTTTCGTGCATTAAGTCGGAAATCATAAGTCAGGGTCCTGATGTACCGATACGTCGGCCTCTGCACCAACACTGGACTCCCTGGACTGATAACCACACCCAATACGCTAAACACTATTTCTTTACACAGAAGAAAGATCAGAGTCTGTGGTAGAACCGAACTCCTCTGATACCAATTTGTCACCACCCGTCCTCGGGGCCCGTGTCGTGACTACCCCATGCCCGCCTTCCATAGTCCAGGGGCTGGCGACTAGCACCAAGGCGTAAATCCTGAAAAAAGGGAAGGCATTGCCTTTTTAAAGTAAACAAGCACCTCATAGTAAGCAAGCAGAAAAAGTAAACACTAAGTAAAAACAGAGTACAACAGCAAGTGCAGAAAGTAAGTGGGGCAGAATACAACCCCAAACTGAAAGTAAGTAAAACTCGAAAGGGAAAACATCAACTGAAAAGTAAAAGCCGCTACACCGAGCTGTCCAATGGAAACCCTACCTGAAAGGTGGGTACAAATAGCTCCACTGCTCCTCGGGTCCCGCCGTCCACTCCGAGTACATCCCGCCCAATGGTCCTCCTCCAGGTACCGTCTTGCTCAGCAAGCCTCAACCATGATCAACGTTGTCCGTTTTCTGCAACCAACACAACGTAGTGTGGGCATAGCCCGTGTAGGGGTGAGTATAAGCTACTCAGTAGGGACCCCGATCCCCCCGAAGGACTTCCAAAATCCACAAAGGATAAACCACAAAGGAAAGATACAATCACTGAGTAACAACCGACACGGCTTAGGTATATGCCCATACATATATCTAAGTCAACAATTCCAATACCCTCCAACCTCCGAGCCCAAGTACAACTCAGTCTACATAGGAAAGTATACGTAGTCCACACAGGAAAACAAAACGTAATCCACACAGGATAGCACAACACAATCCACACAGGAAAGCAAACAAGATTCAGCTCACACAGGTATACATCATCGAAAAGGTGAAAGAGGTGATCAGACATATATACTGAATCATCTAAGCTGGGACCCACATAGGATACAAGACCAGCACTGAATCATCAAAGATGGGACCCACATAGGATACAAGACCAGCATAGCTAGGACCCACATAGGATACAAGACCAATACTTGAATCATCTAAGTTGGGACCCACATAGGATACAAGACCAGCTGTCTTCGTCGATTCATCTATACTAGGACCCACATAGGATACAAGACCAGTATTGAATCATCTAAGTTGGGACCCACATAGGATACAAGACCAGCACACCTAGGACCCACATAGGATCGAACCCACACAGGATTTGTAGAACTGATTCCCGTAGGATCGCTGAGTGTTGTAGTCGTCGCCGTCGAATCCACTGAGGATCTCTGCACAGTCGTCGTCGAATTCGCAGTCGCAGCCAGCACTAGGGTTCCCACACACAGCAAGGTCGTTCGGGAGGGTCCGCTCCACGAGCCGAGAGGCTGATACATCAACTGTCACAAATTCCGAAGATGATGTAACCAAAAGTTCTGTATCGTCAATAGGAACTCAACGCAACAGACGACACGTCAATCAGACGCCCGGTCTGAGAGTTATTGGCTTTTTCGTTCCAGGGGCCCGGTTGGTTTTTAAGGCAAAACCAATCTGACCGTACTCCACCTGCGTCCAAACCTCGGGCGGAATATGTCAAAAGATCCGTCTCACTAATAGGAACTCAACCAAGTCGACAACACGTCAATCGGACGTCCGGAGATCAAGATATGAGCATTTCCGCTCCGAGGGCCCGGTTGGTTTCGTGTACGAACCAACCCGTCCGAACTCAAAGTATTCTTAAACCTTGAGTGAGATATACCGAAACGACCGTCCCGTTCTAAGGATCGCTACACAACTGAAGGTGTGTCGATCGGAGGTCCGTATCCCGAGTTATGGGCAATTGAACCCAAACAGTCAGAAAACAGGGGTTTCGGGCCAGGACCGACCCGGCCCGAGACCCCCCCTGGTCGGCCCGAACCGGGTCGGCCCGGTTCGGCAACCCGCGCGCTGGGAGCGTGGTCAGTGCTCGGACAAAACGGTCGAGCCGTTTGTCGGCTCGCACGGGGTGGGGGGGGGGGCTGCCCCTCCCATTTCATGAAACCGCGGCCCCTTAATTGGGGCCACTTTGATCCGACCGGAGGAATTTATTTCCCCCGGCTCCTCCCATTTCGGTCGGCCCGACCTGGCCGGCCGGTTCCTGCTCAACGGGACTGGCGGTGGCGGGTTCTCTTTCCAGCTCCGACACCGGTGGCCCGGCTCGGCCGCCGGTGACCTTGCTCCGCCGCGGCCCGGAACCGACCACGACTCTTGTCGTCCGGCGCGGTGCGATGGCACCGCGCCCCTCTGCCGCGGCCCCGCTCCGGCCGCGGCGTCTTCGGTTTACTACGACGCGGTGCGATGACGTCACGTCCTTGAACTGATTTCCACGGCGCGGCGTGACGGCGCCGCGCATATCCTTCCGCATGAATCCGCGTGGTGCGACGGCACCACGCTTTCCCGTACCAACCACAAAGAAACCAACATGAAAAATAAGAAGGAGGGTCGGTCGTGTTTGTGCGGTCCGACCCCCCTCGCGTTATTCGATAACAATTGGTTTTAATCCACGAAGATCATCAAGTTGGTATTCACAAACAATTAAATAAATAAACCCCTACCTCGGTTCAGGAACGGTGCACGTCAATCGAGCCGTAGAAGACAAGCGTCGCGGAGGTCGGGCGTCGCGATAAACGAACGTCGATTCCGTTGTCGTCGAGGTGCGTTCAAAGAGGAACCGTCGTTGGATGTAGATGTCATGTTCTTCGGCAGAGATGTTCTTCGTTGAAGAACGGTGTTCTTCGCGTTATTCGTCGAAGTTGAAGAAGAAGAAGCCTTCCTTTAGCTTTCTCTCCAAAAGCTCTCAAACAACCCAAAAATATCCCAAATAAAATAAGTTCCCAACTTATTTTATTATCACAAAAGGCTTTTGAAAATTTAAGAGTTTGAAAAATAAAAACCCACACTTAACTCACTCAAGTTATTAACATGAGTTGTAAAAAATAATGAGGAGTTAAGTTGGAAAGACTTAAATGGGGGGTTAAGGAGTTTAAAGGGGGGAGGTGAAAGGTTGGGGCTCGTGTGGGCCCCACCCTTTCAATTATCCACACATGGGAGGTTGGGTGGATGTGGGCCCCACCACCAACTTCCCATGGGAGAAATTAACCACCTTGATATAAAATAAAATTGATCCAACAATTTTATTTACTTCTTAATTAAACCCCATTAAGTAACATCTTCTTTCGCACAAATGCAACTACGGTATAGGTTCCCTTAAGCGATTACCGGCGTTGCGAGTTCATCGGTGCCATCAGATTTCAATTCCGAGCACTGGTTCAAAAGATAGGAATTCCCGCTCGTTCGTTCACTGAACGTACCCGAGCCAAACTTTGGAAATTGATTCCGGGAACACCGGGCATCAGAATCAGGCGCCGTCAGAAACTGCGTTCTTGTAAAAATTCTTAGAAAATTAAGAAAAAAATATCCATGTAATTTCAGGGTCTTTACAATTCATTTCATTATGATCCTCTTTTCCACATGTATAAAATGTATAGATTACTTTGAAAACATTCATGTGTATGAATTTCTAAATGTCTAAAATGAATTTAACGGATCCCTCTTATTGCTACGGTGTCCACCAATCTAGCTAAAAAATAATTACCCTTTTCATCCCTATTGAATCTATGATTTTGGTAAGGTATAGATTGGTGATTATATTTCAATATAACTGATTGCGAAAAATAAAAATATCTTCCAATATAGTCTTCATTACATTTTATTTCCCATAGTTAACACATTATCATTAGTATTCAATAAAAACATTATTCGTTCAGGTTCTGAAAAATAACCAAACTTTAAAAACATAGTGTTATTTATAGTAATCATAGTGAATAAAGCATAATGATTTGTGGGAAATATAAATCATAAGATATTATTTTCAATATAAGACACATTATATTATACTTTGTTTTTCATTCTCATCATTTATTAAAATACTTCATATAGGTATGTAAATAAAATGTGAATTATCTAAATCATATTCCATAGTAGTGTCAGACTAAGTGTGAAGTATAACTTATTATTGTGTACGTGGTAATGATCAAGTCAATAATAAAACACCTTTTCTAAGTTATTTCTCCATTAACATCTTTTATAAAAAAAATCCACCTTTAGTACCCAAGAATGGATGTTTAATATGTAAAATTACATATTATCCACCTTACTAAAACAATATAATGTTTTTATATATTATATTCATATTTTATCATGTTGTTATGTTAAATATTTTATGTTTTCAGAAATATACTTTTTAGGGTTTCCTCTAAACATCATCTGATACAATCTATAATGTCCCTCACCGTAGTATCATTATTCCCTCTTGAATATCCTTTCTTTTCATTTAATGTATTAATTCTATATTCCTACGAATGGGGAAAATATGGATTATTTTAGATTGTATATAAGAGTTATGTAATGTTAAAGCTACTGTGAGTCAATAATAATAATAAATATATAATTTTAAATAACAAATAATACATGTTATCCCAATAACATGACAACCATGAATAGATATTAATCAATAAATATGATATGAAAAATAACTAAAAACCCATGCCATTTAATTAGTAAACTGAAATTTAAATGTATCTAAATATATTATCATTATTAAAAAAATTTCATAATAATATATTTATTCTTAATGAATTAAATACTTATTTATTGTACATCATGATATTATGAATCAGGATACATATATCATTCAAACCATTCACAATATGGTTCTAAAACTCTAAGTGAAAACCAATTTAATTATATCTTAAGATTTTCCTCAAGAGACAACCATTGTGTCAAGAGGATATAGAATTTGTGGTCTTATGCATCACTAAATGTAAAAAAATACATTATATATTTAATAATAGATTTACTTTAGGAATATTATGCCTTATTTTAAAATATATATATTCATTAAAGAATAACATCTTTTTAATTTTTAACAAGTCCAAAAAATAACATTCAGTGTAGTAAATTGTATATAAATATGATATAAAGTTTATAAATAAACATATCCATGATAAATAATAATTTTATTTTATATAAATTTAATTTAAAAATTTCACGTGAATGTTAACATTCCCTAGTATTTTTGTAGTGTCAAAAAAAAAATGAATCATTAAGTGAATTAAAATTAATTCTTAGGTCAAAAGGAACGTAAAATATCAATATAATAAATAAGGATGGTATTAATATAAGATGTCTTCAATCATGTACAATGAAAATACATTGGTTTTGTTGATGATGAAGAATAATTCCATATAAATTTTTTAAAATTCCTTATTATGGAAAATATTTTCTTTACCTTGAATTTTTAAGACTAAAAGTTCAAAAAAATTAATAATAATATTTCTCCAAAATAACTATTTATACTTATAAATTAATCTTTAAAGTATATTGTGGTCATGAAAAACAAAAATTATTTAAAATATATATACATTAAAATATAGACACCATTCACATTTTTAATAAAATAAAGAAGTTATTTTTATGAAAAAATAAATGATTTTTTTTAATTAATTTCAAAAAATAAAAAATATGTCAAAAATTGAATAATAAATAATTTGAATAATTTTAAAAAAATTATATAATTTTCCTAAAAATGGATATGGAAGAAAAATTAATTTTTACTGATGAGATTAACGAAGACAAAATTTATTTAAAACGTCATATTAATAACCTTATGTGAATATTATTATAATATTAGTAATAGTTCTTGAAAATGGAAGGAATTAGAAGATGATAATAAATTTAATGGAACTAATATACAATAATAATATAATTTCCTTTTATAGAAAATAATGTATGAGAAATCATGATTAAAATTAGATTATGAAATAATCCCTTTCAAATATCATAATGTTGAGTTAGTAATTAACCAATAAATATATTATAGGCATCAAATATAAGTCCAAATATATAAAGTGGAAATTAAATTTAATAATGTTATAATTAAATACACATTTAATCATAAAATATCTAAGACAATGAAAAAGTAATATAATCCTTTGAATGGAAATCAGGTTATGAAATTCATTACCTCTTGGTTATTATCAATTCAAATCCCTGTTTATTAAATAATTAAAATTGAAAAATAAAATATAAAAAATTATTTATTAATCTTGATATTACAATTAAAATAGGTAGTATATACACTTTATAAATGAAATTAGGTTTATAACATTACAATATATCTCAATGAAGATAAATTAAGATGGAGTCCCTTACATTACACTATCATTTGACTGAACATTTTGTAACCTACTATATAATGATTTTTTTTAATTTGAATTCATTATTATAATAAATTATGTTTAATTAAAAAATCATATTATATCCTTTTATAACACATTATAACCCATTATCTAATAATGTTTCAATATTACGATTGATTATATGGATAAATATATTATTGTCTTGTGTATGTTTCTATGTGAATTATTTGGTTATAGAGAATATTATATTATTAAATAATATATTTTATTATATTAATGTTAAAAATGTTTTCTAATTAGATAAAATTTTAATTTCATTATTTAAATTTTATCATGGAGAATGGGTATCATTGCTTTATGGGGACGGTATATCGTATATACACATGAATAATAATATCATTTCATTAATGTTCGAAAGGGTAAATAAGTAGGTTTGTATATTAATTTTATTGAATAAATATTATTTCTCAAATATAAAATATATTAAATAATTTTATCCTTATTACATTGTGTTTAATTAATAATTGAAAAAACACATCACATCGAGAGGCGGTAGTCTGCCAAACACATGGCTGGCGTTATTCTTTTTCAGACAACATTGAAAGTAATTTTGTATATGATATATTATAAATTCATTATAAAAATATAATTAATATCATATCCATTTGTTTAACCCTTCATTATATCCATCATGTAATTGTGGTGATGGAAAATTAATTACATCAGTTCATGAGGTAGTAGACCAACATACATATGATTAATGGATTCTTTTCAAATTTAATGGAATATGAGATGCATATTGGCCTTTCCATTATCAATATATCATATCAGTATATTAAATATACTAATATTGTTATATAATAATGGTTTAATAATATGCAAAGTATAAGGATGAAGAATAAAATAAAAACCATCATCTACGAACGTTACATCTTCCTCGGAAAACATCTTTAGGTTTACCCCAAAATCCCTCATAGGATAAATTTTCTATCAATCCATGGGATATAAAATGTTTCTATAATATTAATGAATTGAATTTTTTAATTATTTTATTAAATAAATGTATTTGAATGTGTTATGGGGGTGTCCTTTTATTAGTGGGTGATAGGATACACATTGAATATTTGAAAATAATCATTTAAACCGATGTTTCTATCTTTAGAAAAGCATCAAAAAATTGTTTTTTTAATAACTTTTAGATAGTATATTCTCAAAATAGGAACTGATAGTCATCTTTGGACGAGTTTTTAATTCATTTTAACATTTTTCATTTATGTTTCCCCTTGTAATTTATTTTTTCTGTTTTGTAATTTCAATTTTTGTAATATAATACGTTAAATATTGTATAAAAATTAAGATGAAGATACTAGATAACAGAACATATTCTACTTTAAAATATTGAATCCAGTGTTACAAATTCAATTAGAATATATGGAATAATAAAATTTAAATTAATAATCATGAATGTGATGAAGAAAACAATATAATGATAGAAATATTATAATTATAAATGTTTTTAATATTAAAATTAAATATTAAATTGATTGCAATGATCGAAATTAGTTATTTTTTTAAAAAACTAATTAGTTCTGATCGAAAAAAATTATAATTTAATTTACAATTTTTTTACAGAATATATATTTTAAAAAAAAATTACATAATCATTAATATTAGTTAATAAATAAATATATTTATCAAAAATACATAAATTTCTCAGAGATAATTTTTAGATGAATTTTTAAAAAATTGGGATAATTTTATATAATATATTTTAAAAAATGGTAAAAATTAATTTTAAATTATGTGTAGAAAAACTACATGATTTTTTTTGAAAAATATTGTCGCTTGAATGTATTTATTTTTCTTTAAAAATAATTTTATTTTATTTTTAATTAATAGAAAAATATAATTTTTATAATTTAATTATTTATAATCAGAATAAAAAATTTATGATCATGGATATATGTTATACAATATGATTGTTTAATTTTTCATGGGGATGCATGTTTTAAATGACACTGAAGAGTTAAAATATAAAATAATATATTTCATGAGTTGTTTAACAATGTTGTTTAGTTTTTCATTCTCTATCTAATAAAAATCTCTTTTTATAAAATCATAATGTATCAAATTTATTTCTCGTAAAATAAACATAATATATTTCTCTCAATGATATTATGATGTTATTTTATACATATCTTCAAATTATATCATAAAAGTATTTTCTCTATTCTATGTCTTATGAATTTTAGTTCTTAGGGATTGAACAAAACCTGGGATTAATACCAACATTGACTAGACTAATCTAGTATATCATTTTTAGTTGTTATAATGATACATTGGCACGAGATAAATGGTGTCCAATCCCAAATGAAGGAATATTTTATTAGTCTTTGTAAACTACCTATATCCATGAATGAAATGATATAATTGTAAAAAAAATAATAAAAAATTGTAATTTTTTGAGAACTCAATTATTCTTTATATCAAATCCATTTTTGTATAACATGATACACTTTTTATCCTCAAGGGGAAATGTCACAAGACCCTCACCAAAAATTGTGCCCCTCCATGGCTGGCATTGAGAGAAGAAAGAAATTGACCCCCATGTCCCGCCTCTAGTAGGTTGTGGGTCGGGAACTAGCACTGATGGTATATTAAACAAACAAAAGGTGTAACACCCCAAGCTTCCTCGGTATGTTTCCTTTCGAATAATGCAATAACGTGCATTGTACGCAACTTCGAGATTTTAACACACCATAACCAATCAAACTAGCCGTTATGAATAGTAATACCTTATTTTCAAAATTATATATATTTTATATTTCAAAATGGACTTCATTTTTGGATTCGCAATATCTAATTTAGCCTAAGTTGAAATTTTGGTACTTTTCGGATAACTTTCATATTTTGATGAATAGTGAAAATTACTAAATTTTAATTAAAAACAACTTTTTTAATCAAAATAATTAATAGTGACAAATTATGAATTTGAGTGGTTTTAAAGTATATTTAAAATATATTTTTACCATTTAATATAATTTTGGTCATTGGACATAATTTTACAATTAAACCGAACATAAACAAGTGTCAATCTTTTGATAGTTATTATCTCTTAAAAACACGCTTTTTGTTTTGACAGCGGAAATTAATTTTAAATTAATTTCTTCCACTTCTGCGTTTTGAATTTAGGAAAATTGATTCCATATTTTGAATCAGGATGTTCAAATTGTGTAAATAAGAAACTTTTATTTTTAGACATTTTGAATAATTACTGCGGTAAATATTTTATTTACCATGGTTAAGGGTAAATCCGGTAAATAAGGGTTAAAAATAATATTATCATAATTCTAAATTACTCTAAAACGTGTCTTAACCCTATTGGTTGATACATGGTCGACCATGGGCATCTTTGGGTAGATTTTGGGACCCCATGGATCAACTTGTAAGTGATAATGACACTTTATTTTAATTAAGTTAAAATGAATACAAAAATGACACAAGCATATATCTTTTAGCAAAACAATTGTTACATAGGGTAATATATGTTGGATTTTAGATTATAAATATTTATTATAAATATAAAAAGATTTCCTACACAATGATATTTTATTTATAATTTTTAGACATTAAATAATTTATTCTATTTATGACACAACGATGATGAAGTAATTACTATAAAAGTAAATAAATAAAATAATTGATATTATAAATACCCAAATAAATATAATATGAAACTTTTAATGAATTAAACTAATTTTCTACGATAATATGATATATTAATATTGTTTTAATTGACTTTTTTCGAAGTAATCAATCTGGTATGAGTTTCAAAAAAATCAACTATTGAATAGTGTCAAAATTGACATAAAAGAGTTTTTAAAACAAATATTATATTATTAATTGATATTAAATTCCTAAAAATCTAATGTTCGGCCAAGAGACTTATATCATGATATTTGCATCATTAATGGACCACTTGGGGGTCGCTGGGATGTATATAGTATGTTTATTAACCATATTATATAAAAATACATAGAGACATTGTAAAAGTGAAACTAATTAACTTAGAGTTAATACTTAAAGATAAGGTCAATATAAGTACCCAAACCTATCTAAATTCTATTGGTTGAGTTGTTTTCGACCCATCCCTACCTTAACCTTTTAATAGTCAACTTTGGAGCCATTAGAAACCGAATATGATTTTATTATAAACTAATATTTCTAGCTTTTCCAAAGGTGCCCCTCACCCCTCTTATAAAAGGGCACTCCTTCTCATTTCTTCACACCTTCAAAGCCTTTTTGTTCGACCAAAATCTTCCCAAATACTCTCCCAACTTCCCTCACTACAACCTAAGGGCCTTAGATTGATCAGAAATCCAACCTAAGGAGCCCTTTTGATCAAATCAAAAGGAAGAACCCGAAGAAGAGGTAATGATTTCACCACCCTTCTCCAAGTTCATTTCTTCTTCCACTTCTTCTTCCTTTGTTCTTACCATTCTAAAATAATAACTCCAGTATCTCAAATATACTGTGATATTATAAATATGGTACAACCATATTCAGTATTCTATCCACCCTTTGAATAACATGTCACCATACGTGCGTACGTACGGCTTACTGTCTCCACGTCGTGGTGTAATTGTTATTCAATATATTATTATTTGGATGGGTATAATAATGATGTGTAACTCATGTAAATATAAATATAACATGTTAATGATTATGTATATATGATAGACCATCAATTTATATATTATTTTAATATCAAAAGAATGATATTGTCGCTCGTGCGTACGTACGGACTACAGTCTCCACGAACGCGATGAGATTCATTCTCCATCGTATCCATTCAAGTATAATTCTCATTTGATGATTTAAATATGATGTCTAAGGACTTGATATAATTCTAGATATGAATAATATACATCCCATTAATAACGAATATGGCTCACATAACAAAGAATATAAAGTAAAATGAACCCGTTAACACCCGAAATGACGATAATTCTAAGATATTATTAACAAATCAGTGTTAAAAGATCATATATGATATCATAATAAAGTAAATGATTCTTGTATTATTAAATAACAATTATTTCACCATTATACAGGATGTAAACCTACCATCTACCAAGGAAAAAGTACAAAGTAAGGGATTTTCTTATCTCACTTTCAATTCCGTGAGATTTCCATTGTTCGCCACGAAATTATTGAAAGTGGTGTATTGTGTACGGCCATTTGATATATATTATCATGATTCTATTTATATTCATGTTATTATGTATATCATTTGGTGGTTATTAACTTTTGGCCATATGACTCAGTTGTTTAACGTGGTAAGGAGTTTCTTATCTCGCTCTTAATTTCGTGAGAATTCCATTGTTCACCACTTAATTATTACATGTGGTGTATGTGTACTACCCATGATTGAATTCATTGTGTAATATACATTAATTTATGGGTACTTACATAGTCATGGTATGATCCTTCTTTCATAGTTTTATGTTTCGTAAGTTACCAAATCGATAAGGGAATTTGACATTTCAATTTCCACTCATTCGGCTTTACGCATATTTCATTGATTATATTACTCCAAGATTATGTGTAGAATCACTATTCATTTGATTATGTCATAATTTCGACTCCCCTTCCTGTGGATATACTTTTGATACACATAATCACTCTATTGATAATTCTCAAGTCATTAATATGAATTTGATAAGAGTAATTTTAAATCTTTCACCATTTGTTGATTTAATCATCCAATTCGTTGGTGTTGTTTCTACGAGAATATGTGTGAATATCCTTTGATTGTTTTGCACTGAATATTCAATCATATTTAGTGTATTTATATTTTTCACACATAATTATGTCGTTGATTTATCCTTATCCTAAGGATATGGCCTTTATGAGAGATTTCATTTCTATTTACATTCAATTGGGACTTCTTTGTTGATATACACCAAATCACTTTTATGTGGTGTATATAATGTACTTTGACATAGTATATCATGAATCCCTTTATTCTTATGATATTACAACGTTTTGATTACCTCAATTATTTGTACTCAAGTGTCTCTCTTTTGGTTAGAATCTCTAACCAAAATACCATTTTAAAATGTTTTAAAGACTTATTCTTCGAAATCTTTCTCATTAATGTCCATGTTTTAAAAATGGTTTTAAGTATTTATTTATATGGACATTAATGTTTTAAAATTAAAACTCCCTTTAAAATATTCAAAGTGGTATGGGACACTTTGATTAAAAAATCTATTTTTAAATGGCTTCTTGACAAATAGTGTGACTTTTAAATGATTTCAAGAAAAGGGGGATATTTCCCTCAAATAGTATTGATGATTATTTTCATCTATGTCAACATCCTTCATTATTCATGATTGAGGTTAATGTGATACAATACAATATTCCATATTGTATCAAATGAGTTATGTTTGACTGTGGATGTTCTATTTTTATACCATTCATGGTTTGTGGTTAAAGTATTGACATTTCGTGTGCTAGTTTTAATACGAATGTTTATTTTATGTTTAAACCTATTCATATGAGGAATGCATTGGACATAATAAGTGACGGGTGGAGCCCGCTATAGCTCCTCGATGCATCGGTAGGTCTCATGAGACAAACTAGTGTCTTGGCACAAGGCCTTGGAAAAATCTTATTTGTAGTCTTGGCACGAGGCCTTGGCACGAGGCCTTGGCTATGTGGTTATGATAGTCTGACATTATGCATTCCACCATTATGAAAGTGGTTATTGATATTGTATGTGATCATTCGACTAGTAGAATATCCATGTGAGTATGTAAATGGCATTATTTCATTTTATTTATGCCATACCATGTTGAAAGTTCATGTTTAAAAGGCTTTTGTTTTAGTAATAAATTGCCTTAAGTGTTTATGATTATTTATGAAAGCTTCTGCTATAATGTTATCCTTACTAAGAATCTGAGCTCACCCCTTTCAATGTTTTATTTTTCCCACGATTATGAAGAAGTAATTTATGAATGACCTGCAGGGATAGTATGAGAGGATATGAAGACAAGATGTTTTTTATGATGTAATGTAAAAATTTATGGATGTATCTAGTTATTCCAAAGCTACTAAACTAATCGGTCTTTCGAGACTTGATCTTTCTCGTGATCATGCCAATGTTATGTAATAATGCACCGACTCTAGGTAACTAGGGTCAGGGCGTTACAGTTGGTATCAGAGAAAGTTTAGTACAAACCATGGAAGTTAGATTTAGATAAACTCTGATTAGATCACATAGACCTAAGATGAACTTTGAGGATTAGTATAAAAGAACTTCCTAGAATTTTGGTATTGTAGAGATTTTGTGAGTTTTCCGAGAAATACATCCCTGTCTGGATACGAGCCGGTATAGGCGGCTCTGGCACAGATGTACCTAGGGGTAAAACCTGAAAACACCGCTTTGAGCTAGACTCGAACGGGAACTGGTGCACGACAATGGGCCTTGCTTCACTCTTGGTTACGACACTCCCGGGGGATATGCTTAGGATAATTCACATTTTCTTTACAAACCTATTTAAGTAATATATATATAAGATGAGAGTAAATTACATTGGTTAATCCTAATTTGTTTCAAATTGAGAATATGGTGACATTTTAATCTCTAAATGATTTTACGACTAATATTACTCTCACAATGCTTTATGGTTTTAGTCAACGGCTGGATTCCAAGGAAGTGATAGTGACTTTGAGAATGATGTACAAGGTGGGAAGGATGGTGGCCATGAGCAAAAAAATGGAATGTTGATAGGCGTAAAAGATATCGTATTTATGCCAAATCAGTTTTCCAAAAATATGGTCAACAACATATATATTAACTAACTCCCAGACTCAATAATGAAGAGAAAGGTGATAAATGATAAGAGCTCCAGCAATGGAGACCATGGAGAAAAGAATCCTCAATTTTCATCATGTCGGAAATGTGGAAAGAGACACCTAGGAAAGTGTCTCAATGGGGCAACGAAATGTTTTACGTGCGGGAAGAAAGGACATAAAGTGAAGAATTGCCGAAGAAAAATGAAGAGTACTATGGAAGAAGATAAAAATGGTCCCAAGAGTCCATTTACAGTCATTTGCCGTAAATGTAGGGGACCTGGCCATTAACCGAGTGAATGTCCTATTCTATAGGATATTTTCTTGGTCAAAGAAGAAGCTATGTGGAAATAAATGGTTGGAGAAAAATTATCACTCCTTGTTGATGGGTTTACTTTGGAATAATTTTCTCTTGTATTTGTAACCCCGCAGTTTTCCATGTGAGAATGATATTTGAGGAAGAATTGTCTCTTCTCTTGTGGATATAGGTATAAATAACCATTTGGTTTTATATGATCATTGGGGTTTGAGAAAATGATATGTTATTATAATTTGGGATGAAAATGCAATGTATGATATAACATTTGTGGTTAAATTATGTTATTTTGAGCAATTTATCTCATCTTGGTAATATTATAAAATATAGTTTTTGAAAAAGGACAACACGTAGACCGTGTGACAACCCGTCGCGTCGGAAAAAGCTGTGGGAATCGAACCCACAACCAAAGTGCGATTGGGATTTATCGCCTACCACTGGACTACGTGAAGTCCCTGGTTAGTGTGACTATTTTTTTTGTTAAATGATTTTATTGATCAATAATAAGATGATTTGGGTTCTTATGTCTTATCAAATGAATACCATTGTTATAGGAAAATGATTTAGTGATTAAGTGATAAATGTTATTTTGGAAGATGTTCGCTTTGTTGGGAACACTATATGCCCATGGAAAATAGAATACAATGGGGTTTCATTTATAGAGTATTGATGGATATTTATCTACGTTTTTATTGTTGATTTATAGTGATTTGGGTTATTTATGGAAATGATTAACCTATAACAGAGAATTTGTGATATTGTTAATTACTTTTAAGTATGTGACTTTAAGAGTATTTGATGTCATTTGGAGATACAATGTAACATGGGAGACTACATAATCAAATTCTTCTATGTTTTGGGTTTCAATATTAGTTTGGATTATATTAAAGGATTTTAAGGACAATTGGTTATTGAATGGTATCTATTTAACTTTGGGGTATTGTTGGTTTAATATTAGAAATTAAGATTAGTGCATATTTATCTCAATGAATATCTTTTTGGGGGATCATTAGATCATTCACTAACCATTTTGGTTTTTATTAATCTTCAAAGACAATGTAAATATATGGTTTATCATTCATGGATCATGTGATTCTATAGAAATTTATTCTAGCTCTTCCAGTGTGACCAAGTCTTCTTGAATACTCATCGTTTAAAAAAAATTGAGTTAGTGGTGGAAATTTATTAAAGAATGAAAATCTACTTAAAATTTAAGTATATCTCATAATGTTCTTAGTCAATATAATAAATTAATTTCTCTTCCTTATGTAATGTAACTTAAAAAAAATGTTGTCCCTTTACTTTCCTACTAGGAGACTAATGGTTGTTTGTCCCAACACAAGTTTGTTGTTTTCTCATTGTTAACTTTCTCCTAATCATGATTTCTATACCTCTACATCAGAACATGACACTTAGTTTATCATCCATATCCATGTTTTCTTACATGGAATCCTAGTATGGGTTATCTTGGATGACCCTTATACCTCTCTTTCTTTCTTTTAAAGTGATAGTTTTATTGACTCTTTTTCCGATATGAGACTTTCCATTATATTCCCAAGAAAAATTTTAAAAATTGCGAGGACGCAATTTATTTAAGGAGGGGAGAATGTAACAACCCAAGCTTCCTCGGTATGTTTCCTTTCGAATAATGCAATGACGTGCATTGTACGCAACTTCGAGATTTTAACACACCACAACCAATCAAACTAGCCGTTATGAATAGTAATACCTACTTTTTAAAATTATATATATTTTATATTTCAAAATGGACTTCATTTTTGGATTTGGAATATCTAATTTAGCCTAAGGTGAAATTTTGGTACTTTTTGGATAAATTTCATATTTTGATGAATAGTGAAAATTACTAAATTTTAATTTAAAACAACTTTTTTAATGAAAAATAATTAATAGTGATAAATTATGAATTTGAGTGGTTTTAATTTATATTTAGAAAATATTTTTACCATTTAATATAATTTTGGTCATTGGACATAATTTTACAATTAAACCGAACATAAACAAGTGTCAATCTTTTGATAGTTATTATCTCTTAAAAACACGCTTTTTGTTTTGACAGCGGGAATTAATTTTAAATTAATTTCTGCCACTTCTGCGTTTTGAATTTAGGAAAATGGATTCCATATTTGGAATCAGGATGTTCAAATTGTGTAAATAGGTAACTTTTATTTTTAGACATTTTGAATAATTACTGCGGTAAATATTTTATTTACCATGGTTAAGGGTAAATCTGGTAAATAAGGGTTAACAAATAATATTATAATAATACTAAATTACCCTAAAACGTGTCTTAACCCTATTGGTTGATACATGGTCGACCATGGTCATCTTTGGGTCGATTTTGGGACCCCATGGATCCACTTGTAAGTGATAATGACACTTTATTTTAATTAAGTTAAAATGAATACAAAAATGACACAAGCATATATCTTTTAGAAAAACAATTGTTACATAGGGTAATATATGTTGGATTTTAGATTATAAATATTCATTAGAAAGATAAACAGATTTCCTACATAATGATATTTTATTTATAATTTTTAGACATTAAATAATTTATTTTATTTATGAAACAACGATGATGAAGTAATTTCTATAATAGTGAAAAAAATAAAATAATTGATATTATAAATACCCAAATAAATATAATATGAAACTTTTAATGAATTAAACTAATTTTCTAGGATAATATGATATATTAGGATTGTTTTAATTCACTTTTTTCGAAATAATCAATCTGTTATTAGTTTCACAAAAATCAACTATTGAATAGTGTCAAAATTGACATAAAAGAGTTCTTAAAACAAATATTATATTATTAATTGATATTAAATTCCTAAAAAACTAAGGTTCGGCCAAGAGACTTATATAATGTTAGGTTCATCATTAATGGACCACTTGGGGGTCGCTTTGATGTATATAGTAAGTTTATTAACCATATTATATAAAAATACAAAGAGACATTGTAAAAGTGAAACTAATTAACTTAGAGTTAATACTTAATGATAAGGTTAATATAAGTACCAAAACCTGTCTAAATTATATTGGTTGAGTTGTTATCGACCCATCCCCACCTTAACCTTTGAATAGTCAACTTTGGAGCCATTAGAAACCGAATATGAATTTATTATAAACAAATATTTCTAGATTTTCCAAAGGTGCCCCTCACCCCTCTTATAAAAGGGCACTCCTCCTTATCATTTCTTCACACCTTCAAAGCCTTTTGGTTTGGCCAAACTCTGCCCAAATACTCTCCCAACTTCCCTCACTACAACCTAAGGGACTTAGTTTGATCCGAAAGCCAACCTAAAGATCCATTTTGAACAAATCAAAAGGAAGAACCCGAAGAAGGGGTAATGAATTCACCACCCTTCTCCAAGTTCATTTCTTCTTCCACATCTTCTTCCTTTGTTATTACCATTCTAAAATAACAAATCCAGTATCTCACATATACTGTTATGTTATTATAAATATGGTACAACCATATTCAGTATTCTATCCACCCTTTGAATAACATGTCACCATACGTGCGTACGTACGGCTTACCGTCTCCACGTCGTGGTGTAATTGTTATTCAATATATTAATATTTGGATGGGTATAATAATGATGTGTAACTCATGTAAATAATAAATATAACATGTTAATGATTCTGTATATATTATAGACCATCCATTTATATATTATTTTAATATCAAAAGAATGATATTGTCCCTCGTGCGTACGTACGGACTACCGTCTCCACGAACGCGATGAGATTCATTCTCCATCGTATCCATTCAAGTATAATTATCATTTGATGATTTAAAAATGATGTCTAAGGACTTGATATAATTCTAGATATGAATAATATACATCCCATTAATAACGAATATGGCTCACATAACAAAGAATATAATGTAAAATGAACCCGTTAACACCCGAAATGACAATAATTCTAAGATATTATTAACAAATCAATGTTAAAAGATCATATATGATATCATATTAAAGTAAATGATTCTTGTATTATTCAATAACAATTATTTCACCATTATACATGAGGTAAACCTACCATCGACCAAGGAAAAAGTACAAAGTAAGGGATTTTCTTATCTCACTTTCAATTCCGTGAGATTTCCATTGTTCGCCACTAAATTATTGAAAGTGGTGTATTGTGTACTGACATTTGATATATATTATCATGATTCTCTGTATATTCATGTTATCCTATAAATCATTTGGTGGTTATTAACTTTTGTCCATACGACTCAGTAGATTAATGTGGTAAGGAGTTTCTTATCACACTCTTAATTTCGTGAGAATTCCATTGTTCACCACTTAATTATTACATGTGGTGTATGTGTACTGCCCATGATTGTATTCATTGTGTAATATACATGAATTTATGGGTACTTACATAGTCATGGTATGATCCTTCTTTCATAGTTGTATGTTTCGTAAGTTACCAAATCGATAAGGGAATTTGACATTTCAATTTCCACTCATTCGGCTTTACGCATATTTCATTGATTATATTACTCCATGATTATGTGTGGAATCACTATTCATTTGATTATTTAATAATTTCCACTCCCCTTCCTGTGGATAAACTTTTGATACACATAATCACTCTATTGATAATTCTCAAGACATTAATATGAATTTGATAAGAGTAATTTTAACTCTTTCACCATTTGTTGAGTTAAACATCCAATTCGTTGGTGTTGTTTCTACGAGAATATGTGTGAATATCCTTTGATTGTTTTGCACTGAATATTCAATCATATTTAGTGTATTTATATTTTTCACACATAATTATGTCGTTGATTTATCCTTAACCTAAGGATACGGCCTTTATGATAGATTTCATCTCAATTTACATTCAATTGGGACTTCTTTGTTGATATACACCAAATCACTTTTATGTGGTGTATATAATGTACTTTGACATAGTATATCATGAATCCCTTTATTCTCATGGTATTACAATGTTTTGATTACATCAATTATTTTTACTCAAATGTCTCTCTTTTGGTTAGAATCTCTAACCAAAATATGATTTTAAAATGTTTTAAAGACTTATTCTTCTAAATCTTGCTCATTAATGTCCATGTTTTAAAAATGGTTTTAAGGATTTATTTTTATGGACATTAATGTTTTAAAATTAAAACATCCTTTAAATTTTTCAAAGTGGTATGGGACACTTTGATTCAAAAATCTATTTTTAAATGGATTCTTGACAAATAGTGTGACTTTTAAATTATTTCAAGAAAAGGGGGATATTTCCCTCAAATAGTTTTGATGATTATTTTCATCTATGTCAATATCCTTCATTATTCATGATTGAGGTTAATGTGATACAATACAATCTTCCATATTGTATCAAATGAGTTATGTTTGATTGTGGATGTTCTATTTTCATACCATTCATGGTTTGTGGTTAAAGTATTGACATTTCGTGTGCTAGTTTTAATACGAATGTTTATTTTATGTTTAAACCTATTCATATGAGGAATGCATTGGACTTAATAAATGACGGGTGGAGCCCGCTATAGCTCCTCGATGCATCGGTAGGTCTCATGAGACAAACTAGTGTCTTGGCACAAGGCCTTGGCAAAATCTTATTTGTAGTCTTGGAACGAGGCCTTGGATACGTGGTTATGACAGTATGGCATTATGCATTCCACCATTATGAAAGTGGTTATTGATATTGAATGTGATCATTCGACTAGTAGAATATCCCTGTGAGTAAGTAGATGGAATTATTTCATTTTATTTATGCCATACCATGTTTAAAGTTCATGTTTAAAAGGCTTTTGTTTTAGTTATAAATTTCCTTAAGTATTTATGCTTATTTATGAAAGATTCTGCTATAATGTTATCCTTACTGAGCATCTGAGCTCTCCCCTTTCAATGTTTTATTTTTCCCAAGATTATGAAGAAGTAATTTATGAATGACCTGCAGGGATAGTATGAGGGGATATGAAGACAAGATGTTTTTTTATGATGTAATGTAAAAATTTATGGATGTATCTAGTTATTCCAAGGCTACTAAACTGATCGGTCTTTCGAGACTTGATCTTTCTCGTGATCATGCCCATGTTATGTAATAATGCACCGACTCTAGGTAACTAGGGTCGGGGCGTTACAAAAGGGATGTATTACCCTCTAAGAAAACACATTTAAAAGAGATTGATAAGATAGACCACCACTAACTCCAAATCAGATTGAAATATAAAAGAAATACCAAGTTTATATATGCAATCTTATCCAAAACTAATGAAAATGAATGAGAAAACTGAAAGTACCAAAAAATAATGTAAAAACAAAAAAAACCACAAACTCTAATAGCTCATGTTACCCCAAGATAGTAGAAACCCGCTTAATCTCTAACCTTCTCCAAATGACCTTAAAATAGTTTATATATACAAAGGGAGGGTATAACAATATACTCAGTAGAATCGTCCCTAGAGACTCTCATGAAAACGTAATGAAATCATACTAAATCATAGTGAACAACAAGTGAAACTAACCCGTCACCTAAAGTTGTATACTATGTTACTAGCATCACCATGGAACCTCTCACCAAGTATCGCATAAAAGATTATATATTATATTAATTAATATCAAGGGTACCCCACTACTACTTCCACACCGGTTTTCCACTTTCCCCTAACTTCATACATCATATTCCATCTCTCACCAAAAAGGTAGTCCCACAGAAATATGGGCAAATCACAACAACAGGAAACTCATACAACCAAACCCCTACGCCCACGTAAGAAATGCAACCATGTAATTTACAAGACCCACCATATCTGGGATAACATGTATCATACACCGGGAATTATACCTCAAGCCATTGAAACCCACACACTAATTAACGATCCTCAAGTTATCATAGCCTATACACATTACACCTATAGTAATCCATAATAATATGTATACAAAATATATTTGTGTGAATAACTATATGCCATCACAACCCACTACACACATATATGGGGAAAACTAACTGATTTTCCTTCCAGCACATGTAACTACCAAGAGAAGACAGTGGGGCAAATGGGGGTAGTTAGCCATCCACCATTCCAATGTAATGTTGGGGGAAACCCCCCAAGGATCAGAATCCCTGTAGTGTTAGTTTCCAATACTGACGTAGTAGAGTAGCGTATAGAAACAAAAAGTATAGAATACACTATATCTCACAACCTATCATTGGAAATAACCTGGTCGTAGAGATAAATTTCCCTAACATCTATCAGACTCCTAGATACAACTTCTAATACTAGGTATCGTATATGCACACAATAATGTAAAATGATTTATTACATTATATAATTCATTTTTTTATCTGTTTCACTTTATGTAAATTAATTCATTTAAAATTATTTTAACCATTAATAATTTCATAATTATATTTCATTAACAACACAACCAAAGTAAACTTTTCTTTTAAATTGAAACGTTATCATTGTGGAACATCATGATCAAACCCCATGGGTTAACAACATATTATCAGACATATATTAACATCCTTAAATTCTTATATTCCCATGAATTGTAGAAAAATATTCTCTGCTACTAAACACAAGGGGATCAACATGGTTAGTGGGTGAACTGCCCATCATTTATTTTCCTCCTATAGAGTGAGTGTAGATCAATCCTCCATCGGGAATCTAAACAAGAAAATCACTTTGAATACCAAGTGCATCTTCAACCCTTTTAGAAAGAGGGTAAGAAAAATGGATTCCTTGAGAACCGGGGAAGGTAAACAAGATAAACATTCATCAAGAAAAAATAATCATCCATACGTTCACATCCAACCTATTCTGTTATATTTTGTTTCTTCCCCAACAACCATATACATAAATTGATGCATCTCGCCACTCTCGGCATCAACTAATACCACAAAAATAGGCCTTCCTACACCCACATATCACTAAATTATTCCAGGATCACATCACAAGACAATCAGAAGAAAAAAACATCATATCAACTGGGATATTATCCCTTAATCAAGAATAATGGTAACTCAGAACCCTATAAGAAATAATCATTTATAAAAACACCATATCGTTAATATATCTTGAATTAACCGATTAACTATTTCTAGGATCCAATGACTGGAAACATATAAATTTAGCAATCGAAAATAATTAAACATGATTACTGTATGAATTTTATTATCATCAAATTACAACCACAAATGGATTCATTTTCATGCATTATTATCATTATCCAAAATAATATTCAATTAATTCTGTGTTTACATTATTTACCAATTTCTATGAAGAATGAAAACCTAAACAAATAAAGAATGTATATTACATTATCTAGTAAAACAATAAGAAATAAAATAAGATCATATCAATTTAGGCATCTTTTGAAAATATTTAATATGTCATTTTTATTCTGATCCAATGGGCTAAAAATTCTAACTCTATATTTTCATGAAATATAATATATAATCCAGAAATATCAAACCTAATATAGTTCATTATGTTCTATATACGAGAACAATCCAAAAAATTGTTTACAATCTCCCCCCCCCCCAAGATAATTGTACCCAACCGAGGATGTAGAGGCACCACCACAGCATTCCATACCCATGAAAAGTTCATTAAGATCGTGTAGAAAGCATTCCAAAAAAGGTAAATAAGGAACATAAGTTGATGAAACGAAGTGCATGATGATAGATCATACCTTATATCAAATAATGATAGATTCTTATTGGTTTTATCAAAAATAGAGGGAAACCAATCCAAGGAGGAAAGTTTGAATGCACAACTCTTAGGGGAAGGAATGAATGGTTTGAGCATCTCCCACAAGAGAACAAAATGGAATTACTGTAGAGGATGATATATCATCTCATTAGAGGATTTAATGGAGCATAAATTTAATATAAATTGAATTTTCCATTAAAAAGGATCGCATTAAACCATGTGGTTTGAAAAATTAAAAGAATTATGAGCATTAAGAAAAATAATATTGTAGTTATGTCCTTTAAATCATTCATAGTGTCCATAAAACCAGGATTTAAATGCATTTCACATCAAAGGAAACGCCAAAGTGTTGATACTGCAGGAAATAGGAATCACTATAAACCAAAATAGAAATTTTTGAATGGGAAAAAAGGCTACAATTAGTACCTTAATTTTTCTGAAATAAAATTCATGAACTCAATATTTAGAAAAATAAATAGGGGATGGAGTTGGAACCTCACCGTTCTGAAAAAATAGTTCATGAACTGGAAATTTTTAAATGGAAATTGGGGATGCATTTGGAACATCACCATTCTAGAAACACTATTCATGAACTCGAAATTTGGTAGTGGAAATAGAGGATGTAGTTGGATCCTCACCCTTCTAGAAACACTATTCATGAACTAGAAATTTCGAAACCTATTTGGAATAAGTAAATGTGATCTCCAAGAATTCCTCATAAACCATATTTTAGAAATGTTAGGGACCAAATAGATATATTAAATTACATTATATACCTCTCAAAACAATCATATCATAAATAATTAAAAACCAACCTAACATGAAATAGCAACGGGGTCCAAAAAACACCCCTTCGGTATACCTCTTAAACGAGGGAAATCTATAAGAAGGAAGAAATGAAAGCTCTGTAATAAACAAGAAAGGTCTAAACCAACAAAGATAACATTTTTAAAGACATGGATAGAGTTAAAGAAAAATCACCCATGGGTACCGATCATGTATCTATGACTCATGTTCCCAGGTACACTCATCCATGCCACCGGGTAACCAAAAGACACAAAAAAAGGTGATAGAACACCCACACAACACATTATTTTTTCAGTCTTGGATCTCTACTGACTTCTCCTTGAAGGCTGCATCATCATCAATATTAATCCTTCCCCAATCAATGATGTGTGAGTCATCATGAAGAAAATGACAGTGATTTGATACATGTAAAACATCATGTATCTGTCTCACCTATAGAAGATGTTCTATCTGATATTCCACTTCTCCACCCCGAGCCAAAACCTCAGAAGGACCAACTAACTAGGGAGAATTCATATTTCTGTGACCAAACCTTCTCTTCCATCAATAGGGAGTCACCTTCAGAAAAAAATGATCCATATCATCAAACACTAATTGTATCATCTATTGATTAGAATATGATTTTATATGATCATGTGTTTTCTTCATCTTCTAATGAGTCACCTGAACCATCTTTGTTGTATATTGTAATAGTTAGGGTCTGAGAATTGTAGACTCTCCGACCCTAGTCCATCACACTAGAGAATGGAAAGGTCAGCAATACAAGTCAACAAATGGTGCCATAATGATTTTGGAGTGAAAAAGATTGTTGTAAGCGAACTCCACCAAGGATAAGTGCCACATACATGAACCTCCAAAATCATAAACACAAGAGTGTGACATGTATTCATGAGTCCAGATAGTCTGCTATTTATGACTGTCCATATGTGGATGAAAATTAATGCAAAGGAATAGCCGATAACTTAATGCATGATGGAGACTTTTATCCACCGTTGAGGTAAAATGAGTATCTCAATCAGAATTTATCGACTTTGGGACACCATTAAGTCTCAACACCTCTTCAAGATATTGCCTCGACAAAAATTCCACTAAGCCTGATTACTTGATCTTTAAGAATTAGTATGATTTGGGTAAATGATCTACTACCATAGAAATAACATCATCTCTTCCGTGATCATGAGGTAATCTAGTAAATAAGTACCTTGAGATGTCCTCCCACTTCCACTACGGTACATATAATGGCTAGAGAAGGCCACCATGAAAATGTTTTTCGATCGTCACCTTCTGGAAGACCAAACATCGAGGAAAAAACTCTTCAACAACACACTAAAACCCAATCCTCCAAAACTGATTCCTCAAGGTTTAGTAAAGATTTTTTATTCATGGATGCACTTCTAAAGTCGAAATATTGAACTCTCTGAGAACCATATCGTGCATCGTCAAAGGACAAAAAATGCTTTCGGTTATACAATACTCATTATTGTTCATCCTAAGGCAAACTATCAGGGGCCTCACCACAAACAACTATGTCTCTATGGAACTTGATTTATAAATCCCCCAACATAGAATCTTCTACCTAATGTACCAGATATGATTGCACTGTCATCTCAAGAAGACAAACTCTACCCCAAAAATCTACCATATTGAGATGTAATGTTGATATTTCTTCCATATCTTCCCATGAATCTTCTGATTCATGCATTGCATCACTATGTGACTTTCATCTCAGTGCATCTACTACACATTTTCCATATCCAGTGGTATATGACATTTCAATGTCATATTCCTGAAAGAACTCCATACACCAGCATTGTCTTCTGATTATGACATGCTTGGATAAAATATACATTAGGATGTTATGATTGGTTAAAACCATAATGTGCTCTCCAATGTGATAATGTCTCACCAACTTTCTAGAAATCATCATAGCTTCTAACTCAACCTCATGGGTGGAATATAATTTTTCATGGGAACACAACTAATGAGACCCGTATGAAACAACTGATCATTTTATAATCAGAACACAACCTAACCCAAAATGTGAATCATCATAGAAAATATAAAACTAGACTACCTCTTCATAAAGACAAATAACTAGATAACCTGCTAATTTATTTTATAGATAATCCAAAATTTTCTGACATAGATTAGTTAACATGAAAACCATATCATTCATACTAAATTTCATTACTGGAGTCGCAACCTGAGTGAATGTCACTACGAACCTCCTATAGTAGCATACAATACCAACGAAACTACACACCTCTGCCACTGTCTTGGGGGATAAACAAAACAATACTACTTATATCATCGATGGATCCATATATATTTCCGACAGGGACACAACATGCCCCACAAAATGGATTTCTAGAGCCCAAAACTCAATCTTTGAGAGCTTCCCAAAAATCTGTTGTTGATGAGGAACTCCCAATAGAGAGTGTAGATCCTCTTCTTGATCCTTCTTGGATGTGGAGTACATAAGGACATCGTTGTTGAAAACCACAAGGATCATATCCAATATCTCAACGGACAAAGCCTCCATTAATATATTGAACACATTTGGAGTATTCTTCACATGAAAAGGCATTAATAAGAACTCATAATTCCAATGATGACAACTGAAAGCAGTCTTTTGGATATCCACATCCTTCACAAGAATTTTATGATATCCTAACCAAAATTCAATCATTGAGTACTAGAATTCACCCTTAAGTTGATTGAATAAATTCTTAATCCAAGGAAGAGGATAGTGATTCATCAAAATCACTTTTTTGTGAGATGATAATCGATATACAACAAAAAACTACTGTCTGCCTTCTTTAGAAAGAAAAATGGTGCACCCAACGGTGACACACTCGCCCGAACAAAAAAACATTGTAACAGATCATCATGATGTATACATTGATCTCATAACTCAAAAGTGTCTATCCAGTATGGTGACATAGAGATAGTAGATTCTCCAGGTTGTAGTTGGATCCCAAACATGATCTCTCATAATGGGGGTAATACTACAATATATTTTCAAATGAAATCAGTATAATCTTCAACCACCCTAGAAATATCCAACTGTTGAACCTCTGATGAACTCAAAATAAGCGCATCCATCAATGATAATAAAGACAGAATGCACATATTCCCCATCTGAGGGTCTCACTCTACAAAAAAACACCATGGGCTGTCTATCGTCATCAAATTACACAACCTTCATCTTGAAGCAATCTGCGATAGCATATACCGAATACAACAAATCCATATTTAGGATGATATCATATTGTCATATCTATAAAAATAATATATCTCCCTAAGATCGGTTCTCCCCGTCACTAGCTCATAGTCTCTACATACTTCAAAAAACTCCGTTTTGATTTCCAATTGGTGTACTAAATGCCAAGGGCACTAGAAGCCTCACTACCTCAAGTCTAAAAGCATGGACAATGGTAGGTGATATGAAGGAGTTTTTGTCTCCTTAATCAAAAAAATACAGCAATGTAGATAACCAGTAAAGGGTACCTCTAATGGTGAGTAGATGAACTTCTCGTCTTGTATTATAATCATATAGAAAGAGCGTAGACCCATCCTCCATCGAGAAGATAAACATGGAAACCAAATGTCATAACCTACACTTATTTTCCCATATTGTATGGAGGGTATGAAAATCAGCTACCATGAAAAGTGGGTAAGTTATATAAGATAAAAAAATAACAAGAAATAAAATGTATCCAAACATTCACATCCAACTGGTTCCATCATCTCTAGTATCCTCTTCGACAACCACATGATTAAGCTGATGCATCATGACACTCAAGGAATAATCTTCTTCCATAATAAATAAGTATCATTGCCACCACATATCAGAGTATCCTTCTAGGCTCACATCAGAACATAAGAAGCTGGAAAACAAACATCATATCAACTGGGCTCTTGGCCCTTAAAAAATCAAGAGGGTAACTCAAAACCCATCATGGAATTAATTTTTATCAAACAACCAGTTCAATAATAATCTTGAATTAGAAATTTAATTATTCCTAGGTTCCAATGATGAGACACCTAAACAATAACATGTTCTAAATAATTAATCATGCTTCTTGTATAAATTTGATTAGAATAAAAATACAATGACAATAATTATATTCATTTTCATGCCTCTTTTTCTTGAGTCAAAATAATTGTCAATTAATTCATGTTTTATGTTCATTACCAATTAAAATATTGATGAAAATGATAAACAAATAACGAATTAATATCACACTATATATCAAAACAATAGGTAATTCAATATGATCGATATAAATTTATTAATCAGATTTAAATATTTAATATGTCAATTCCATTGTGATCGAATGGTTTAAAAATGGTAACTCTATATTTACATGCAATAGAATAAAGAATCAATGAATATCCTACCGCAAATGGTTCATGATTTTTTTTATGAGAAAGAGCCACACAACGGGTTATGATCTCCTCCCCCCATGTCAAATGTATCCGCCTGATGATGCAAAGACACCAAAAAAATAGCTAACACCCAAGATAAATCCATTAATAACATAGAGATAACATCCCATGAAAGTTAAAGGATAAATAGAAGGAGATGAACCCAAAATAATGATGATATATCATACCTTATATTGAAGATTTATCCATAATACTTTGTGGCATTCAAAATAGTGTGGAACCAATCTAAAAAGGAAAGTTTGATCGCACAACTACTGTGGGGAGGAATGAATGGTTCGAGCATCTCACAGTAGAGAACATGGAGAAAGAACTTGTGAGGATGATATCTCATACCGTTATAATATTTAATGGAGAAAAAATTTAAGATAAACAAGATTTTCTATTAAAAGGGAACTCATTAAACCACACGGTTTGACCATGTTAATGAATCCTGGGCCTTATAAAAGATAATATAGGTCTTATAAACACAAAATCATACATAGAGTCCTTTAAAAGTGGTTTTAAATGATTCTTACATGAAAGGAAATGTCAAATGTATGAAAATATAGGATGCTGGAAACACTATATAGTAATCTAGAAATTTGGAAAAGGAAAAAAGGCTACGGTTAGATCCTCAATAGTCTGGAAACACTGTTCTTGGACTCAAAATTTGTAAATGGAAATATTTGAAATTAGTTGGAACCTAACCATTTTTAGAACCATAGTTCAATAACATGAAACATTGAAATGTAAATAGAGGCTAAGTTTGGAAACATACACATCTGGACATAGTTCATGAACTCTAAATTTGGAAAATTATTGGGAATAAGTTACCTTGACCTCCCAAAACACCTCAAACACTAGATTTTAGAAATGTACAGGACCAAATAGGTATGGGACATTACATGAAGTAAAACAGAATAAATGGTTGAACACTAATTTCTCATAATGTTATGTATTCAATGTAACGTATTATGAATAAATAATCCATAATTAATATGGATAGGTAAATATATGAAAAACATTTGGTTAATTCAATTAAAAGTCGATAATATGAAAAAATTAAAGATGATCACATAATTCCACATAAATGATCCCATGAGATTATAACATTACCATGTACATTGTAAAAAAATGAATTATAACATTGAACAATAATATATAATATCATAATTTTATTATGAATAATTCCATAAATCATAATCATACTGTAAAATAATTGTCCTTTGACATCTTATATATATGGTATTCCCTAAAATACCCAAGAACATTTTCTAAAGAGACCTATTGATGTGTCGAGTTTCTACTGCAAGCATCTCCAATAACATACTATTTTCAATTCACTCCTTATATGAAATGGGAAAAACATAATCCACATAAACATTTATATTAAAAACTAGAATAATTTTAATAATAATATCTGATATGAATAAACATAAAAAAAAATCATATTCCAGATCTATCATATGAATGTTATCAATTTCCCATATCAAAAAAATATATTATAAATATATATATATATATAACTATATTTAACAAGTATAACCTTGTAAAAATGATCAAATACAATTTGAATAAATCCTAAAGAAAGTATCATTACCAAATATTATCAATGGATCATATGATAACATATGATTTTTTTTCAAATATAAAATGAAATAATAAAAAAAATTATTAAAAACATTCATGTTAAAAATATCATTTACCATTATAAAATTAATTTCAATTACTAAAAACATAGAGAATTTGGGAAATAAGTTTTTTGAAAAAGAATATTTTCAATTTTTTAATGTAGCATAAATATAATGTGTGGTCATTAATTGTGGTATTTCTATATATATTGTATAAGTTAAGAAAAACATTCTTCACACAAAATTGTAAAATGCTTAAACATTCCTCATTCTGAATAAAAGAAGAATTGAATGAATAAGTTTATTATAAAATTCATACATGAGTATAAATGAAATTAATAAACTATTATTATTGTTTTAAAAACCTCTTACATATATTTCTATAAAACATATAGAGGGATGAAAATAGTTTTTCGGCCATAGAGTGAAATGAAACCATTTTTCCTTAGAAAAAACTAATTTTGTTCAAATTTGTTATCAATGAGAGGAAAATGATATTACAATATTCATTCCTATTAAATAACCAATTTATAATAAAATATATTAGTTTCTAGAATCACATATCATATTATTACATAATAAAAAACATAATCATCACTAGTCTTGAGAGAAAATGAGATTGTAACAAAAACCATTACCACTATGATAGATTTTGAATAAAAATACACATGAAATAAATATCAAAAATAAGATATTAAATACCATAAATATATATGGAATAATTATATAGTATTTCCGAAATTCAGTATTTACACCATATGCGAGAATAATGTGATTAATCTAGTATATTTATTAAGGAGAATAACGAGAGATATAAATCCATTACCTCATTTCTATTTTTTTCATACATCTGTGTATCCCATATATAATAATTATTTATTTATTATAAATCTATTACAGAAACATAATCATATACATCATACTATTAATGGTTTACTTATATATTTTGAAAATATTTTATTTACAATTCTTTATTAAAATCGGCATTTTGTGTGATTGTTGCATTCTTTTTCATCTATGTTTTGTTTTACTAATTTCTATAATTTTAAATTGATCATTATTCTATAATTTACAGTATTTTAAGAATGATATGTATATCATATAAACACAATATATAATTATATAAAAGAATCCATAAATTATTATTATTCCAAAATGTGTTTCATCATTCATGGTGAAGGTTGGTCGTATATACACAAGAATATTGTTTCCATTTATCCCGAAGATGGAATATAATAATGGTATATATTATTTCAAATTAATATATACATTGTGATTTAAATTTTTAAAAATTTATTTTATTATATATTTCATTATAACTAACAATGTCAATAAAATAAGAAAAACAAATCACATTGTTGTGTGGAGGGTGTAGTACACACATACACACGAGAGAAATTATTTATATCCAATCACTCAGTGTGTAAGATGTTATATCGGATATTATTATTAAATAATTATATTAATTACATTAATATTACATATAAACATTAAATCAATGCGTTATTAGGGTGAAGTAAAGGGAATTATATTAGTTTGTAATATGACAATTCAATTTTGTCAGTATTTACAATTTCATTTCACATTTAATTGAATTTGAGATAGAAATTAATTTTTATATTAATTTAATAACATCTCATTATATGGTTGATAACAATTTTACTATATAGTAATATTTGAGTATATTATATAGGGTTGAGAAGAGAAAATAAAATCATCATGAATGGTTAATAACATTACATATTCTTTAGTCAACCTGTTTATGTATATACCTAATGCCTTTCAAGATTTTATTGATAAGAAAATAACCTATAAGATGTGTGGAGGTAAGTAGGGAATATATTTGGATTTTTATTGTATTTAGGAAAATTTTCTTTTGTTGTTAATAGGGGATGAGGGGAGGTGGATATTTATAAGTTTGGGTGAGGACGCACTTTGAATATTTTAAAATAAAATGTGATTCATATGTTTTTCCCTAGAAAAAATGCTCCAAATTTGATTATTTTAAAATTAAATGGATGATATATGTTCATATAATTGTAAATTTATAATTTTATATTTCATTTTAACAATTATAATTATAGTTTAACTATAGGTAAATTCATTTTAATATAATAGAAATAATTAATACTTATTATTTTCATTATTCATTATGAAAAAAATAAAGTTCACCTTATTATATAACATTAAATATTATGATTTAAAATTTTTCATACAGTCATATAAATTAAATTTAAATATATGGTATAATATTATTTATAATTAATTCGACGAACAGTATGAAAAATCTATTTTTCAATGAATAAATTTAATAATTATATAATGTTTTAACATAGAAATTAATCATTAAATTGAATACAATGAAAAAATTATATATATTATAATATATATGAACTAATATTACTTTTAAAAAAGTTTTAAACAATATTTTTTGTATTAATCCATTTGAAAAAATTAAATTTTTAATAAAAATAATTATTTTATATCATTCCTCAGTAAATTAAATTTTCAATAAATTTTATAAAAAAATAACTATATGATAACTTTAAAATGAAAATTCAAAAAATAATGATAATTTATTAAAATTAAATTTATAAATCTTTTAAAAATTTATTTTAATATTATTTTTTCAATGTGTCGTGAAATATCCATTCAGAAAAAAAACAAATTTTTTTAAGACATAAAATTTTTTATCAAATTATATTTATTTATTACATAAAAATTGATAACTATTTAATTTATTTTATATAATTTTAAAGAACATATTTTTTTAATTTAATATTTCCTTTTCATAACCACCAATTTAGTGGCTAGGCTATAATAGTATAATATATTACTCTTTATTATGACTTGAGATTTAATATACCTGAACCTATTGAAGAGAGTAAATATAATGTAATTTATATCACAGATTATTGATTCTCAGTGTTGCATGAATTAATATATATCAATTTTTTAATAATTTCAAATATTAGGGTGCTAAAAATATGGGATTATGTAATCCAATTCCCCAAGCATCAATGATAACCCTGACATTTCCATTTATCATGGTTATCCTAAAAATAATCCAGAGAATATATATAGCTTCATAATAATTGGATAATATTTCTGGAAACTTTTAGAGAAAAAATATTTCTATTGGGTGTTTATTATGTTTCCATTTTATACGTTGAAAACATCCTATCATAGAAATATTTTTTCCATTTTCCAAATGTCTATTCATAATTATAAGAAAAAAGGAATAAAATTATATCTCTCCAGGGTGAATATAACCTTTTAAGTTATCTTTTCAATGAAATTATCATTAATTTTTAGAATATATTAGAATGATATTGTTATATATTAAAATGTTAGTTTTATGAGGATTAATTTAAAAAATACATGGATTTGTCTAAAATTATTTAGTAGTATAGAAAAATAATAAAATGTAAATTTTAAAAACATGAGATTAGTGTTATCACTCACTCTGATAAAGTTATTTGTTAATATTTTATAAATATAAAATAAAGGAAATTAATGGTTATAATTTGACATAGAAATGGGACCCTTGATTATGTTTAAAACATTTTTTATTTACCATTTAATGTTTAATTTTTCAATTTTCATATTTTATTGATAATGTTTTTTGTGTTTAAAAAAGATATGATTTTAGAAACATAAGTGATCAATAAATTGTTATTTTTAGGATTTTCTAAATGTTATTTGGTTAAAATTATTATTTTAGAGATTAATTTCATAAATATTTTTATACATATTATTCTAGTTTTTATATTATGATAATCATAACTTTTCTCTAAAGAAATAATAATGTAACAATGTAGATATTTTAATTTTTTAATGAATGAATTATAATATTAAATATATAATGTTTTAAAATAATTTTATAAAATTATGAGATTTAATTTAATTCAAGAGATATTTTGTTTACATATATTGATATTATTTTTATGCATGTCCCTTTTTAAATACATATATATATAATATAAATTAATTATAATTTTTTGAAATTTAGTATATTGAGAAGATATTTTTTAATATATTATAATCAATCATAGTATTGAACGAAACATATTTTTTTAAACAAATCATAATATTATTTTCATTATAGTATACATTTATGAATTTTTTTTATAATTGTAAATTATTTATTGATTTTTATATAAAAATTTAATAAAAGAAACTAATTAAGAATTATGTTTTTGAGAAATTATTTTTTTAAAATACACAAGTAAATATAATTTTTAAAACAAACAAATGAACATATTTAATTAAAATTCATTTAGATGTTATTATATATACATATATATTATGTTTTATGAATCATAATGTTATTGTTTATATAAATACTCATATTACTTTATAAACAATAGAAATAAAAATTCATTTTTGAAATTTGAAATAATTAATAATATTATGTTAACATAGAAAATTATATATATTTTTTAAATAGAGAAAGTAGAAAAATAATGTATTGAAATTATGTTAATTATGGGTTAAATAAAAATTTATTATAAAATCAAAGAAATTGAAAAAATTATAGTTCAATATATATATATATATAACGAAATTATATATATATATATATATATTAAGATAATTTTATTAGTTAATTAAAAAAATAAATGAAATATTTGAAGATCAAACCGAGTTTGGGTTTATAGAAAATTCGAACACAGTGAGGCTGAGTGGCATTTTCGAGGGCGGATGGGTGTGAGTAGTGGTCAAAAGTGAGGAGGATGCCAAGCTCAGGAGTAAGAGGCAAGCACGAGTTGGAAGGTTGAGTGCAATCATGAGTTCAAGCCAACATAGATCAACACAAAACTATGAGATTTTATTTCCTTTAGTCCAAACTATGAGTCACAACGTTATGTGATCGAGCACGATGTGTGTTTTCGGTTGAGATTTCAGATGCAAAATGCCACCACAGGTCTCGATTTGTAGATCTGTACAAAGTATGAGTTTCATATTTTATTTCTAGATTTTTCAAATTTGATTCTAGTT
Organism: Viscum album; assembly: GCA_963277665.1. NCBI lineage: Eukaryota > Viridiplantae > Streptophyta > Magnoliopsida > Santalales > Viscaceae > Viscum > Viscum album. The sequence continues at coordinate 384,213,658 of OY728148.1, read as the reverse complement.
TCTATTGTGGTGTATTAATTTCCATACATTCCTATATTCATTTTCAAGTCATTTTCTAGAAACTATTTTATTATTGGAATAATTTTCAAACACTGAATCTGTTCATCGTTTGGTTTCCATTCTTTGATTTTTGATATTTTAAAATAGTAGCATTATTACCCAAAATGACTTGTGCATTGTTTTTCCACTTAATATTTATTCTTCTCTAATATATAAATGTAAATATATATTTTATCAGTATGTTTAAATTGTTTTAAATAAAATAATCACTGTTAGTATTTGTTCTTATTGTTGGACAATCGTCACCGGAGAATGATAACTAATTTTTTAGTTTATCTACAATCAATGAAACTGTTATATAAGTATTCATGACAACACATTTATTTCGAAGGATTTTGGTTGATACTTGGTTTAGAGGGGGTAGTGGGATGCATCCCTTGTATTTTCTACTATTATGAGTATGGTGTGGTAATTGAGTTGTGTCAATCGGTAGAAGGAAAAAGGCCAACTATACAAAAAACTAATAAGGGAAAATTTATTTTACTCTAAATGTAAATGTTTAATTAAAAAGTAAAAAATTTATTAATTAGGATTTCTAGTTTTGCGTTATAGAATAATATTTATTTTCTTATCATTGTCTTTTTTGAACTGTAATATTTGTAAGGGCTTTCATTTATTTAAATTATGTTTTACTTTTTGTTCTGTCGGTCCTATTTTTTCTAATGAATTTATATTTGTTTTAGGATGTTCATATAGATACATGACTATTGTTTTCATAGTATATAATGTATTAGATTATGTATTTTCAAAAATATATTCTATGAAATTCCATATTATTGTTTTTGAATGGGAATCTTTAAAATTTTTCATTTAGTTATTTTATTTTCAAGTAAATAAAATCCCTTTAACTAAATATGAAGTGAGTGATCTTTTCAAAATTTATTTCTTAATTGTAATGGGTTTTAGTAAGGGATTTTTACTTTTTCTATAATATTTATTTTTAGTGGACTCATTGTTTCATTATATCAATTTTTCTGATTTTCATCCATTAATTTCAACAGAAAGATTAATGTTATTGTCAAATACTACTATTATTTAAAATCCAATTTCAAGGGATTAACAATTTTAGGTTACTTTTAATTTAATTTTATTTGAGGTAAGATATATTTTTTTATTATTGTATTATTGAATTATTTGTCAATGTTTATTCTTGAATAATTTATTTTATTTATTTCATATATTTTTGATCTTAAAAAAATATATAAAAATATGTGTACAATTACATTGGATCTAATAAACTACAACTGTATATTATATTTGAAAAAATTTAATTTATTTGGTCAATATCTGTCGAATTCTAAAAAAATTGTTTCACTGGTGTATATATGTTTTAATCTAAATCTATATTAATCTATCTATGTGATATTAATATTTATAGTTGTTTGGATTTAAAATTATTGACGCCATGTAATATATATATATATATATATAAAATGTTTATCGACATGAATATTATTTTATTTTCATTGTAATATGATAAATAATAGTGGATTAATGTTATTTTATAGACATCATTATTGAGTTTTTCCATTGACATGTGTTATAAAAAATTTTAACATTTTGTTCTTTCATATTTCATTCCGGTTTTTCAGTTATGTTTTATGGTTTTCTATCAGATATTATTTTAAAAACGGATTTTATCATGCATTAAAATGTTTTAGAACTTTATGTTCATTATATAAACATTTTTTATGATAAATAATCTATATGAATTATAAATGTATTCTATGAAATAAAATATTGAATATATTTCATGAAAAGTCTTATTGAATTAGTTTTGGTTGTAACCAGGATCACATGAATTTTTATATTTATATTTATATATATACATATATTATTTCATATAAATATACATGTATCTAAATTCATTGACATGTTTACAACAAATCCGAAAACTCCAGTGAAAATATATTTAAGTAAAATATGTTTAAAAATATTTTCAATAAAATCTGGAAACATAATCATTTTAAATATGGAAGGTTAAGGGGGTGGGGGTAAACCCATACATTTCAATATGGGTAGGCCAAGACATCATTCAATGTATTATTGGCCCAAACATTTTGTTTTTTTAAATCCTTGCATAATATTTTCAATTGAATTACGGGAATAGTTTATAAGCATTTTAAAAATTTAATTATTTTTCAAATCATGATAGTATTTTGTAAAATTTGTTTTACAAATGTGATTATAATTAATTTTTTTAATTCATAATGACATGGATATTTTTAATTGGATTTATCAAAGGAAATCAAAAAAATTTAATGGGAAATTGAATGCTCACACATTTATTCTAAATTTATTATTCATAGGTAACTTAGTAAATTATCGTAGATGGCATCACTTTTGGAGTCAACATGAACAGAAGCATAGTAGGTGTTTGACGAATTTTTGTTAAACTCTGATAAATGTAAATTTTTTTATTATCCTTTAGAACCTAGACTAGTAAAATGTTATCTTTTGTTTAAAGAGTTGTGTAATAATTCATTTTCGTTTATAAAAAAATTACAAAGCATTTTTAAGTACTAAGTCTGGAAGAGTGGGCTCGGGGTGTTATAATTGTTATCAAATGAATGGTATAGAAAACATTGAAGATTAGATATTGTCCAGTCTAAAATTTTATCTATCATAGTGGTGTTTCTTTAATTATGATGCTGGAAATTTATAATTTTTGTAAGTCCAAATAAATAATTGCGGGGGAATAATTCTTTTAAGGGGGGTGAATGTAACATCCCAGATTTTTTAATTAATTAATTACAGAATTATATTTTTATTTAAATAATGGTTTAAAATATTTTTATTAAAAAATGCGATTTCATTTATCTAAAATATATTTTATGAACATTTATTTATATTATTCTTCATCATGTCATTTTTTAAAAACATACTGAAATAATCTAAATTAATTATACAATTATGAAATTTAGTTTCTTGACAATATATTTTCTGATATATTACAATCCAAGTTAATCTTAAAAAGTACTTCTATTGTTTAAAAGAACCTTAATATTATTATTATATTACAATATATTTATGAAATAGTTTTATAATTATAAAATATTTTTAGAATGTTATATAACAAAAGTTTAAAAATGATACTAAACTAGAGTAATGTATTTGAGAACCCATTTTTTTAATACTTAAGTAAGTATAATGTTTAAAACAAACAAATGAACATATTTATGACCAATTAATTTAGATTTTATTATCTATACATATATATTACAATTATGATTCATAATATTAATGTTTATATAAATACTCATATTGCATTGAAAACAATATAAATCATAAATTATTTTTAAAATTAAAAATAATTAATAATGTTATATAAACATATAAAATTATATATATATTTAAAATATAAAAACAATATAATTTAATATTTTATATTATGTTAATAATGTTTTAAATAATCAATTTTAATAAAAACATTGAAATTTGAAAAAAAAATTAATATAGATAATTATATATATAATGAAATGATATATATATATATTAAGATAATTATTTCATTAAAATGAAGAAATAAAATAAAATATCTGAAGATGAAATCAGGTTATCGTTTTGAGAGAGTTCGAATATAATGAGATTGAGTGACGTTTTCGAGGGTAGATGGGTGTGAGCAGTGGTCGAAGATGTGGATGATGTTGAGCAAGGGATTAAGAGGTGAGAACAAGTTAGAATGTTGAGTGCGACTGAGAGTTCATGCCAATGTATATCTACACAAGGCTATGTGATCTAATTTCATTAACTCCTAACGACGAGTTTTGTATCTATGAGATCGAGCTCGATGTGTGTTTTCAGTTGAGATTTCAAATGCAAATCGCTTACCACATGTCTCAATTTGTTGATATGTACAATGTATGTATTTTTAATTTAATTTAGGTATTAGTTTGAATTTTCATCTAGTTTATTTTTTAGTGTATTTATTGACATACTTGTAAATATTATGTTTCAAGTAGTTTTTTGGAAACTATATGATTATTCCAATAATTATCATTCATTGAATCTATTCATCGTTCTATTTCCACTCAATGATCTGCGATATTTAAAAATACCGGTATCATGACTCCAAAATGACATGTGATTTTTTTTCTACATCAAATGTCCTATTCACGGAATGTTACAAGTAAATATATATTTTATCAATATGTTTCTATTTATTTATATATACAAAATCACGGTTGGTATTTATTCATCTTGCACGACAAGCATAATAGGAGCATGATAACAATTTCTTTATTTTATCAACAGTTTTCGAGAAAACTATATAACAATTAGTTCCATCTATTTAATTTTTTAGGAATTTGGTTGAGTCTTGGGTTAGTATGGGTTGAGGGAAGTATCACTTTTATTTTCCACATATATGTATAAGGAGTGGGAATTGAACTATATCAATCAGAAGAAGGAAAAAGTCTAACTATGCATAAAACTCAAAAGGGATCCTTTATTTTACTCTAAATTTAAATTATGTTATGAGAGAGAAAGAAATATTAATTATGATTTCTAGTTTTATATAATAGAGAAATATTTTTTTTCAAGTCAATGTATTATTGAACATTTATATTTGTATGAAAATTTATTTCATTAAATTATGTTTTACTTTTATGTTCCCATGGTTTTATTTTTTCTAAATAAATTATATTTTCTTCCATGTTCATATACATACATGACTTTAGTTTTCAAATTAAATAATGTAAAAGATTTTGTATTTTAAAAAATTCTTTGACTTTACAAATTGTTGTTTTTATAAGGGAAAAATCAATATATTTCATTTTACTGTTAAATTTTCATGTAAATATAATAACATTAAATAAATATGATGGTAATGATGTTTGCATTACTTAATTCTTGATTTGAATGGGTTTTGGTAAGGGATTATCATTATTTATAGAATTTGTATTTTTATGGGACTCACTATTTCATAATATCTTTTTTTCTTATTTACATCCATTAATTATAAGAGATAGTTTAATTTTATTTTCACATATTTCTCTTTTTTAAATTCCAATTTCATGGGATTAACTATTTTAGGGTACATTGATTTCTATTTTATTTTAGGTAAAGTATAATTTTCTGTTATTCTATTATTCAATTAATGTCCATCATTGACTCTCGAACTATTTATTATATTTAATTCGTTTATGTTTGATCATAAAAAGTTATATAAATATATGTGTATAATTACATTAGAACTAATAATGTAAGGGTGTATATTTACATTCTCTAAATTTAATTTATTTTTTCAATCTATTTTGGATGCTAAAACCATATTTTCACTTGTGTATATATGTTTTAATCTAATTCATTTTTAATATTTCCATGTGATATTTACATTTATCAAATTTTGGTTTTAGAATTATAGACTCCATTTAATATATATATATATATCAGATTTTTATTGACATGTCTGTATTGTTACAGTCATTGTGAAAAGATACATTAACATGTTTTTATGGTATTTTAAGGATTTTACAATTTCATTTAGACATGGCCATGGGTAATGCATAATATTGACATTTTGTGATTCTTTATTTCATTCGGGTTTTTAATTAAATTTTATGTTTTATAATTTGAGATTATTAAAAAATGGGGATCTTTGTGATTTTAAATGTTTTATAACTTTAAGTGAATGATATTAAATTTTTTATAATAAATTATGTATTATAATAATTATTTTATTCTGAGAAAGAAAAGTTTGAATATATTTCATGTGATGTTATATGGCATGATGTTTTGTTGTAACCAATATCAAATTAATGTTTATATACAAATATATATATTTGTGTGAGTGTGTGCATACATATATGTGTATGTTTATCTTAATGCGTTCAAATTTTTTCATAAATTAAAAAACACCATTAAAAATATATTTTTTTAAATGTAGTCTAAAAAAAGTATTTAGAAAATATCGTAATATAAATGTTGTAAATATAAAAGTTTAATGGGGGTAAACCCATCCTTTTCTAAGTGGGTACGCCCTTGCAACATTCAATGTATAAGTATCTAAAAAAAATTTAGTGTCTTGATTAATATTTTCAATGGAATCACTGGATTATTTTATTAGCATTTTTGAATTATAATTATTTTTTCAAAGCATTATAGTACTATTTAAAAATTTCATTACAAATGTGTTTTAAATTTATTTTTTCGAATGGATTATCATTGGGATATTTCTAATGGGATTTATAAAAATTTTTAAAAAAACATTAATGGGATATTTAATTCTCACCCATTTATTTAAATTTTCATTCATAGGAATATTAGAATATTATCATAGATGTCATCGATTTTGGAGTCAGTGCCCGTAGAAGTGTAGTAGGTGTTTGTCGAATTTGTGTTCAAGTCTGATTAATGTAATGTTTTGACTAATCCTCTAGAACCAATAAATGTTATAGTTCTACTATTGTTTAATGTTTTTTGTAGTTGTTCAGTTTATTTTATAAAAAAAATTACACAACATTTTTATGCACCGAGTCCGAAAGAGATAGGTCGGGGTGTTATAAAAAAATTCATCCTTTTGTGGATCTTATAGTCGATTAAAATTTAAATTAATTAATTCATGTCTCAAAATTTAATCATTATCATGATATATTATCATAATGAATGAAATATTATTTTTATATTATAAAAAATAATATAAATTAATTATATCATATTTAATATCCCAATTGTAAAAAAAATTCTGAATTGAAGACAAATAAAATATATTTACTAAGTATTTTATATAATGTAAAATTATTATCCCAAGGTAAATTCTCATAAAATCATTTAAAATAATGTGGCTTATATAAGAACATGCATAATACGTTTCCTAATCAATATCTATAAATTAAATTTTATTATAAAATCCATATCTCATTGTATTAATTTTTTTGAATTATTATGTTTAGAAATGAAGAATTAACGTTTTGAGGATATAATTTCGGTTAGAAGGGTAAAATGTTACAACCATATATTCTATTATATATATAGATATATTTATTTATTTGAATAACTATGGTTATTAGAGAAAACCACTTGTAACCCTGAGCATAAATGAACCATGTGATTATTTTATTTAACTATTACTATTAAAACCTACAAATTGGGTTAAAAAATATTAATATAAAATAAAACATTATATTATGATCAAAATAAATTTTCATTAAATAAATTAACTATGTAAATAAAAGTATTAACTATTATTTAATTATTATTACTATAGAAATAATTATTATTAATTAATTATAATATGAAATATAACATTCCTAACAAATGGTTCTTATTGAATTTTTATACCAATATTTTAATTTATTGATGTAAATTTTGTAAATATAATTTGAAAAACTATGTATTATTTTTGAAAAAATAAATTCATAATGGTATTATGAAGAATGTTTTATATGCTTCTAAAAGTATTGATTTTCATTGACTAATGAATGTACACTAAATTTTGTAAAATTCTAAATTATTTTAATTATATAAAGTAAGATAAAAGGTAAATTAATTTTTTTTGTTTTATATTGTTGGAAAATCGGTCTTATTTAATTATAACATATATAACTAACTATATAGTAATCTTTATTTAATTAAACTTTTTATAAGTAAATTTATTCTCTTAAAAATGAATTTTGTTAAAAACAATTTTTCTGTTTTCTAGAATTATATGAACATTTGTTATGAAAAAAATATATAAATACAATCATGAAAATTGGTTTACAATTTAAGAATCAATTGGTTCAAATTTGGTAGCTGGTTCCTTTTTTATGTTTGGATGTTATGAATAGTTACCATTATAAATACTTTTCACCTCAATTTGGGTAGAACATGGTTTAAAATATATGATAATTCTTTAAAATATTCATATAAAATTAATATATCATATTTTATGATTTTTTTCACCATATAAATCATATATATATATATAAATATTTTTCTTTATTGCAACATTAATTTTTTTTATATCAAGTACAATATTTTATGAAAATGAACAAAAAAAATGTCACTATTAGGATTTTGATTCAAATTATGTGTTATCATAAGTATAAAAATAATTTACTAATTAATTTTATAGATTTTCCTTAAAATTATTTAATTATTATTATTGTGGTCATATATTTTTATTATTTTATGATAGTCTAATTACCTTTAATTCTTATACAATGAAGACTTGATATTTGTGAAAATATTAGAAAAAAGTCAGTAACTAATTTTAGAAGAATTTATAAAAATATTTTTGGTATATATTACATATTCAAATGAAATATATGGTAAATAATGATATATAATTTAATATAAATATATTATTTTTGAAATATATTGTTATCATGAAGATTTTTAAATCAAATTATTTTAATAGTATCAAAGGTTTAAAATGATATTTTATATTAAATATAATCTTGTTAAATGATATAAAAATAAATTAAATATAAAGAGGAAAAACAGGATGGTTAATGGTCATAAATTTTTTCCAATGATGTTGTCCGAGACACTTTTCCCCTTATAATTAAACATAAAACCCGTAAAGAAAAAAAGATGATATATCATCATTATTGTTAAAAAGGTTTAATGAATTGGTAATAACAAATGGATATGGACTATAATATCACAATAATGTTTAAAATCATATGAAATGACCATATTTATACCTTATATTATTTAAATTTTAATACGTGGAAATTTCGAAATAATTTACATTATAAACTAATTTTTTTATTTAAATCATTTAATTAATTCTATGGGTATGAATTTCATACTTATTAAATGTAACCTTATATCCATATTAATATAAATATTTTGGTGATTATATATAATAAAATCCTTTAAAAAATTCTATCCTAGAATAATTACGATCATTCTTGATATCATTTTTATACTAAGACCATCATACAAAGTATTAAAATGTTAGAAAAAGTGTTCTTTCCAAGATGAGGTAATTGTCTTAGTTGACTTGTTCAAATTTTACTTTTTAACATCATCTAGATCTACTATATATAGATTAATGAATATACTATACAAATTATATTGATACATTATTATTATTATTATGCGTAAGTAGTTTCAATCCACTTATTATCCTATGGAAAACCCAAACATCGCTTATGCATAAGTACGACCAACCAGAAACACACAACGACATGAATAATTTTTCAATACCATGTCATATATATTTTAATAACGTTATTATTATTGATTTTATTTATTATCTATTAGATTTTTACGATTCTAGAAAATTAATATATGATCTACATTCTCACGCAACCATCCCATGGAAAATGATAAGGTCATTGTTGTGTACTTATGGAGTGCCCCCTCTATGAAGTGATGTAATTTTTTTCTCATGTATGAAATCCATAAATAATTATAAGTTTTTGTTTAACATTATTCATTAATATTAATTAATTAATAGTATCATGGAAATGGATAAAAAAGGTTGAATATAGGAGGACTAAAATAACTAAACTAAATCTTGTATGGCTATTAAATAACTAACACCTTAGAGAAATATATTAATAATAACTTATCAATAAATGTAAGATTATTTTATATAATTATATAATATATGGTATGATAATTTATAATATTATTATTTTATGGTTTTATAGTAAAAAACATTTATAATACAGAAGGTTAAGACTGCAATTATTGATTATTGGACTTTTGGTATGGGTAATTAGATAACATTTCCTCTTAAATAATACATTTTTTAAAATGAAAATAATAAATTCTATACAGTCTATATACTGATACATTTAAACATTATACAATGAAAAAATATTTATTCATGTTATTAATTATTTTTATAATGGTTTTCTCTTTAAGTGGTTTTGATTCAAATGTGAAAAACGTAATAATGAATTTCTGTTACCACCTCATTTTATTTTCGTATTGTTTAAGAAAAAAATACATTTTAAAATAATTATATAATTCAAAAAAATTAGAAACCATATATTTTATTATACTCTGGTAATGTTTGGGGTTTTCATTTTCATATTCTATTACCTCTCTTATTATATCAACAATCAATAGGTTAGGTACATGTAAATATTATTTTAAAATTTTTACGAAATTTTAAAATTTTTATAATATATATTGATTCGCTACTTTTTATTATTTTATTTTTATTATAGTTTATCAATATTCATTTACACGTCTCCATTGTTATTTAAAAAATAATAATTTTCTCTGTATTTTTGAAATTTTTAGTTTAAATGAAATCAAAGAGAAATTTGAATTATTTTTTAAGAAATGAAATGAATTTTTATTAGAAATTTATAACACTATTCTTATATAAATTTCCAAGGATATTAATTTTTTTTATTTTTTTATTTTACATTTCAAATTCATTTTTATACAATGAAAATATAATTTATTATTAATTTATGGTCTTCTGTCATCTATTATTGACTATGGATTATATATTGTTATTAGATCATCCACATTCTTATTATCACGATACAAATCACTCTTTATTATTCATTAGAAATTATTTTTCCACTTCATGTCAATTGTTTAAATATCATGGTTGTGTTAAAAACCAATTATATTATTTTGATGACGTTTTAACTATAAAATATATCGATATATTGTATCAGTTTATGGTAAATTGTATATTTATTTAATTTTTTGAGGAAATATTGATAGTATTTATTATTAATTCAAATATTATAATTATTTACTAATATGTAAATTTGAGTATGAAATTACGGAAAATTCAAAATATGTAAAATTTATAAGATATCAATGTGGTGTGTTGTTATTTGTTATAGATAGTCTCGTTATCCATCAACAATTATCATGAGAGACAATATGTTACCATGTTAGATGTGTATTTGTTTTACACCAACCCATTCATTTTGAATAATGTCTTGATTGAATAGCCTCAATGGTACGATTTATTATAACATTACTATGTCCCTGATGTAATTTTCATGAATTCAATGATTTATGCATTACTGTTATATATATGTTATTCTATTTTCCCAAGTGATTTATATGTCAATATAATCCATGTATGTACCATGAAATCATTTTGTTGATTCAATTAATTTTTATTGATTATCCACATTTTTTCAACTCTTCCATATTGATTGTTCTTAATTTAATCATTATATCATCCACTATACACATCCAAAACTAATAATCTAAGAGGGAACATTATTTATTCCATCCATAGTATATGAATAAATAATAATTTAATACATTAAAATATTTATTAAAAATTAATTATACATTTTTAAATTTTAATTGTAATATGAAATAATGAATATATCAATTCTACCAACACATTGAAACTGATCTATAATTTTTTTGATCCCATGAGTCTTATAAGAATTATATAATTAAGAAAAAACTATTGGTTATTAGTTTTAGTTTCCAACAAGAAGATAACTCAAAATAAGATTCATTCCATATAATATTTTGACTTTCTTATGATGGATCATTCTATTATTTAAAAGGAGTTTAGAAAACCAACTGAAGTGGATTGTAAATATGACCCCATAAAAGTGACACCTATCTCAAATATTGGATAATTACTCTTGGTAAAAAGGTTTGCAATCCCACTGAGGTGAATACACTTTCGAGTCATAAGGGTTATCGAGAAAATAAACATCAAAATAACACACCCATAGTGAATGATATTATAAAATTAAAATTTATATTATATAATAATAATAATATTTAAAATCATAATGTTATTGACAGATTTATTGAGACTAAAATAAAAACAACATAAGGAAAAACCATCAATAAGAAAATAGGTTATGATCCTACCTTTTTTCCTACTATGGACGCAAAATCTACAATATATTATTATTAATTTTAATCTTTATGTATTGTGAGTACAAAATTTAATTATCATGAACTAACATTGGATGTCTATCCATAGGATTCAAAATTGAGTTCTTGAAAAGTCTGTAAGAGAGTTCATAATCCCAATGGTCGGTCATAAGTGGTTTTGAATCACGGAATCCCATTTTCAAATGATTTATCCCCATAAAAATTAATTAAATTTATATTGAACCATATTTAAAATTCATAAATATCATATTTATACATCAAAAAAAATTCCAATGATAAATATATATAAACAAAAACCTTATATAAAGATAGGAATATGTGACCAAGAAAATATCACTAAAACCCACCATATCAACATTTATATACCACTCCTATATGAAAATACACCCACAAATTTTTCTACTTCTTCCATTTTCAGATATTAATACCGCAAATTCTTTGAAAGAATTATTTTTTTACAAAACAAGGAAAAGTATAATAAAACTAAATTTCCAACAAACATGTTATATTATTACTAAATGAGTCACCACCCAAAAAAAGAACATCACTGACCCATGGTATAGAATAAAAAATCTTATAGACATAGAATTTTAAAATGATAATGGATACATGATCCTAGAGATGATCATTATGGATTATAAACGAAAACAATTCCCTAAATATTTTTTTAAATCGAAAACAAAAAAAATCTTATTTGATGTGTATATATTAAAAAATATTTTAATTTCAATTTAAAATAAGTAAAAAGATAATTATATCAAAATAACCTTATCCATTCCATCTTCCAAAAACATTTTTTAAACAATGAAATAATTTACAAGAATCATATTTATAATATGCAGAATTTAATGAAATAAAATATATCAGTGGAACTTATGAAGTAAAAATCATATCACAATGTGATACCAAAACAAGTTAAAATAGAATTCCAATAAAAATGTGGTCATTAATGAATTAATATTTAAATAATAACATATGTAATTAGTTTATAATAATAGAGAATACAAAAATGTGTGAATGCAGAATATCTGAAAAATATATCACATGGGACGTTCATAGACATAATGTGAAGATAATCAAAATGTACTCAGATTGGCACCGTTAGTTAGCATATCGATTCATTAAATCATATATATCTAACTGTATTCATTCAAAAAGTCTCCCCAGTGTCACCCCATACCATGGCTTATATATATAGGGGTGATTGTTTAAATCTAATTAGAAATAAATATAAAATATATTAGATATTTTAAATTCTCCACTAATATATTTGATATGTAAATTTTTCTTCACTTAAGGTATAGTTAGTTTAGCACATGGAAATGTGACATGGATTGTTGATGGACAAAGGTGACAAATACTATTCATCTCTTCTTAGAGTCATCTCATTTTCAAAAAAAATTACGATCATGCATTCATGAGTTATGTTTATTCTTCATGAGGTCACTACATTAGATGGCATGGTCAATATATTTATTTTTTAAAAATTATAAATAAATTGGTATGAAAACATGATTCTTTCTAGATATAGGTATATTTCATCACACACATAGGTACATGGTAGGAAAAACTTCATCTCCTAGTTGGTTGATTGTATATATAGTAAACTAATTCTTGATGCATTGTAATTTGTATAATAAATGTGCAGTCGGTTCATGACTTAGATAAATTTTCATATTCAAAATCACATTAATAAATTTATTATTAAGAAAAAGAAATGTGTAATATTTATTATTTTGTTACATTCACATAACATTCACAAGGGATAGAATCATGGTGGGGTCTGTATATAGAATTGTTTTCAAATTTTTATAGTAAACATATTTATAATAGAGAACATGATTAAATTAAATAACAAGATGAACATCATTCGGGATTATTAAAAAAATTAGGTTCTCATATAAGAAAATAATATATAATATATATAATAAATAATATTACGGTTCTTAAATATATAATTATGAATGATATTTTTATTATACATGAGGTTTATGTTCTTTTGTTGAGGACATTAGTAATGTGATAGGTTTTATTTCCCACAAAACATTAAAATCAAGTTTCTCTATAATAGAACATGTATTTGGATAAATTTTATTTTATTTCTTTTTAAAATTTTAAATATTTTCTTCTCATATGTATTTATATTCATTATTTTTTTAGGAGAATAAATTTTCTATATTTATCTGATTACATAAGGCCATTTTCAATTGACATTCAATTTATTGAAAAAAATGTGATGGGGATATGTTTTTATATTTTTACACATTGAATAATTGTATAACTATCTCATTTGTTTTTATTAATAAATCATTCCTTCTTAGTTTTCATTTTTTCATAATTAATTTTAATTATAATCATTTATAATTTATTGTCATTATTAAATAATATTATTAATAATTAAAAGGATGTTTCATAGTAATTTAAAAATAAGTTTGTGATGTTATTGTAATATTTTTTTCTTCTATATAAATATGTTATAACATTTTTTTCTTCACAAGTGATATTCTATAATGATACCATGGGCATTCTATATCTATATATATTATGATCATGTATTTTGGAAATTATCATCGATATTGTTTCATTATCAACTATTAATTATGCTGAAATGGAATTATGAATGTTTTTAAGTAGGTGTGGATCATAAATAAATATATATTTTTTCATAATGTGATGATTTACCCAAATCATTAATGTCACACCAATGAATTGGATAATTTTTTTACCTCATCTCATAATATATAAGTGAATAGGCAGTAAACCAAATTTGTCATGGGATTTTTTTCACTATATTTATCAGAGTTCAGTGTGAACTCAATCCACTATGAGACTACACCCACAATCATATGGTTTAATTAATGGTGTTCCTAACATAAAAAATTAAATTCTATTATTATATATGTGAAAATTCTTTTTATTAATTATAATGGTATTTTATAACGGCTTGTTATTATTGATTCTTCATTCCACACTCTAAAGAATCATATCACTTTTTATATAAAAATCATCATATCATGAATCAAAATTAATGTTAAATGTTTTATTGGATATTTTTTTCTATGTTATGTTCATGTATATTGGTTTCATTCTCATACACATAGAGTAATTTATTCCAAATTTGGATATTTTATTGTTATCTTTTTTGTTTAGCCATATTTAAAATCAGATCAAAATTCTTTCGTATATTTATATTTACAAGAAAGTGAGTAGGATTAATTTGTGTAATATTCTTATATTTGTAACATGTGGGAATATTATTTTTCAAATATTTTGATTAATTTTTTTAAAATATATTGGTTTTGTAAAAAATACATAATGTCACTAAACATATATGTTATAGGGTGTAATTTTTTATATTACATAATGAATATTGCTTTTAGATAATGTGATAAATATATATTTTATGGATTTGTAATCTCATTAGGAGTGGACAGTACATAATAATTCTATGTTTATTTTGAACCTACTATGAGTGATAGAGAAATATTTTATGACAACATGCAATAATGTATGACGTCACTTATAACAGTTTAATGAGAGCCGACACCACAAAAGAATAACAATATAATAGTTTTTTCCTAGATAATCACATCCAAATTGTATCTTTATATTAAATTCAACAATACCACATTCTATCATGATAAGTAAAACAATAATTTCTTAATCAAAACATAAGAATAAAATGTGGGATTTGATGGAAAGGTTTGATAACACAATATTGAAAATTAGGGAACTAAAAATATGGGTTCATTTCTAGAAAGAAGATAAAATAATTATAAACATAAAGGGGATTCGTGATAGTAATACCATAATGAAAACTAAAAATGGAAATTATATTCATAATCAAAATAATGGGACAACCGGTCATGATATGGGTAATCATTCATATCTTATATCACCTTTTTCATGACTATGTGAATCTCTAAAATATAAGATACATGGTATAAACTCAAATTATTCAATATTAAAAGGACCATCTAATATTGCTAGAAATACTTAAACCCCTAAATATAGTATGAGAGGTTAAGGGAGGAATTTAAAAATGTGAGATATAGAGTATTCAAAAACTATTTATAATGAAACCCAAACATATCCCCTTCATGATGTGACTTCCCATTTAATACCAAAATTAAATAATGCCTTTCCAAAAATAATTGTTCATCAAATAATATTTTTTATAATAATCCCCCAGTAAAATTGAGATTCACATACAATAGTGTTCTAGAAGCTCATAAAAACACCAAATAAAACATATTAATCTATGTCATCTCCAAAGAAAATGAACCATGTTTAAATGAAAAACAATACACCACTTAATATTTTATCTCATGTATGATAAATTAAACTATTATAAATAATGGACATTGTGATGAAACCCCGATTTTTATTCAACACCTTATACATAAGATTAATTTAATGGATCCACAACTCTTTACATTACAACCAAGTAAGTCACAAGACAAGGGAAATATCATGGGAAACAACAAAAAACCATAACATAAAGGAGATTTGAAATAAAAAATATCATAATGCTTGAAGGGAATAAATCTATCTCTTGTAAATTCAAATATGATTATAATTTATTGATTAAAGTTTTTCAGTGGAGAGAATGAATTTAGGATCATAAAACTTATAGTGGTTTGTTATATAATAGAAACAAATGAGTATAGTAACAAAAAATGTATTGTGACTCATACTATTCATATATGGATATTATATCGTAATAAATAAATATTCACTACATATCATAATTATCCATTTCATAATAAATTTGGTCTTGTATATTTAATAACATTAATACATAAACTAATGTTTCAGATGTGAACCACGCCATATCACAATAAAATTCTCTTAAATATACCCCTTCACAGACATATCATGATTAATACCATTTTTCATAAACTATTTAAAGGAAAAATAATAAATACTGAGCTTAAATAATCATTAAAAGAATACCAGATTTTTATCAACGATCACATAAATATTACATGAGCATATGTATATAAGAATATGAGCATAAAATTTGGAAATTGTACCCATCGTATCATCGATCATAATATTTATTCATTGAAAAATGCATCGTAATTCATAAAACATGAATCATAATGGAATCAATTAAAATAAGTCATGATATCATAACATTTGTAGAAGGCACAATTTTTTGGAATAAAAAATAGCATAGAAAATTATTTTCATAGTAGATAAGGATTACTGACAATATAATCATAGTAGACTCAGTTCACTAACCCAACCATTATAGTATTCAGGATAACACACATGACTATCTTAGGGGATATAATCTCTTACTAAAGTAGGTGATATACCAATTTTATCCTTATTTTTCTCATGAGATATCCCTCTTTTCCTAATTAATTTTTTTCATTTATAAATCCAATACCACCCATCACATAATAGATTTCATTGGTATATGTACAATAAGAATATAAATCATCTATATCATTATAACCCATAAAGAAGAAACACTAAAAAATCTATAATTTAGAAAGGTTTCATAAATATGATTTTTTAAAACGTTTCTAATTTTCAAATTTTACAACGTTTTATGAAAATAATTTCTAAATTAGAGAGCTAATATATAATTATACTAATATATATAAATACTGACACATGTATAGAAACATATATATAAAAATATATTTATACTCACACACATACACATACCTGTATATATATATTCATATATTTATATAAAAAAATATATTTTTTATATTTAGTCAAGTTTAAATGAAAAAGTTGATATTTTGGCCTCATTTTTAACATGGTTTTAAAACATGGATAATTATATATGTATATGCGTATTTATAATTATAATTATATATATGTATATATTCCCATATATATTTACACACACACACAGATATATATATATATATAAATGTATAAACATACATACATATAAACATTTATATATTAATATAATCATATTATATATGTAAAATAAAAATACACGTGTGTGTATATATATATATGATCATATATAAAATATCAAAAAACAAACACACACACATATATATAATATTAACAGATATATTAATATATAATTAATATAAAAATAAATTTAATATGTATATATATATATATATTTTTTAAAAATTAAAAATAAGAATATATATATATTAGACACAGACAAACAAATATAACATAAAATATATAATATATTTAAATATAATTTAATATAGACATATAAATATAGACATAAAATATAAAATTATATATATATATATATATCATAATATATATTTGTTTCTATATGACATTAAATTTTTATAATTTTAATGTATATATATATAACATTATATAGTTAAATATTTTATATTATTCTTATTTTTAAGAAAAAATAACTATTTAAGTGAAATTTGTACCAGTATTGTAAAAGGTGGCTAATTACACACAAACACACACAAACACACTAATAAATATATATATATATATATATATATATATAAACACACAAAAATATATAATATAATATAACCACATATAAACACATATGATATAAACACACACACACACATATTTTTATAATATATACACACATATAAGTAAAAACATATTTATAAACACACATATATAATATAATATAATCACATATATATAAGAAAACATAATCAAAGGAATACATACATAAATACTAACACATTTTTAATAAAAATATATATATATATTATAAAATAAATTTATACTAACATATATAATAAAAAAATATATTAAATTACATAACATAAACATATAATATAAACAAAAATAAAAAACACACACACACATTTAAATATATATGTATATATAATAAACACAAACATATATGTATATATATAATATCAAAATATATTTATTAATATATTTATATTAATATAAATAAATAAATAAATATTAATTTTTAGAAATCAAATATATATATATTAATGTATGTATGTGTGTTTGTAAATTTATTTTTAAGAAAATATAATTAGTTATCATTAACACATGTGTGTGTGTTGGCAGTGTCATCGCTTGAGAGTTGATTGGTCACCCCTTTGATTCTTTTAGGGTACAAAATTTTTTCCATATGTGATCGGTGTTGTAATGGAAAGTTGGTCAAGTTGGTGGATGGGAGGAATGAGAGGTCTTTCGGGTGGAGGTTGATGTTGTGAGAATTGAAGGGGTGCATGCGAGGTTGGGCAGTTGGATAGTTAATAAGGATGAATTGGTACTCAAGGGGGGGGGGGTGTAGGTGTAGAGACCCATAGCTGGACGTACATGGACATTACATAACTTTTGTGGAATACTTAGTACATAACAAAAAAACACACACAAGGATCGTAATTGTTTAGTGTCTTTGGAAACTCGGAAAGTAATCTTCTAATCGTGGTGAAAGATCTTCAATATCTCCCATAAAGATCTTCCCTTTTTTTTTCCTAAAACCTTTCTTTATATCCTGGGGAAAAGAAAACATAAAAGGGTGAGCTCAAATGCTCAGTAAGGGTAAACAAAAGAAATATCAATCACATCATATACATAAGACCATAGCTTTTGGAAATCTTAACCTGCAAAAGAGCTCATAATATCATAACATGGGATAAATCATAGAAGTGAAATGTAATCCCAATAATCATAACTTAAAACATGAAACTTTGTGGCATACACACATAATCATAGAGAATCATTTCTTGTTAGTCAAGACTCGTTGCCAAGACTATCTTAGTGGACAAAGTCCCTTTCTGAATCGAGTAGCCCTCGTTTCAGTCCTGTTTCACTGAACCGGTATAACCTTCCATTTCAGCCATGTCTATCTCATTAGATATAAAATCTTTACCCAATGAATTGGAGGGAGATATAGGTCCCACCCATCTTATAATGAATCCTTTCTTATGTGTGCCACATAATCATAAACCATACATCATAGCGTAACCCATGAAATAAAAATGGGATTCTTAAACAACACGACCTCATAAAACAATTCATATAAGATAAAGGAATTCATAAAAATATTTCCATCACAACATAATCAAATCCATGTAATAATAGGGATAGAAACAGAACCCTTTATTATCTTATATGGAAAATAATTTTGATAAAACACTTGAACTCCATTCTTGAGGAAAATATCCTTTCTACTTCAAAAACAATTTCCTTTCTTAAAATGTCTTACAACTTTAAACTAAAAGAAGTTGATTAAAAATATACTTGAAAACTTGTGAAGGAATCTTCTTGGAAATAATGTTTTAAAAATCCATTCATGCCGTATAAGTTAAAAAAACATTCTTCGTACTTTTGTCGGAAAAGTCAAAAAGTACCTCGTACGAAAAAAACGACAAAAGATTCCTTTCATATTCTTTACTAAAAACTCACTGAAGGATAAAATTGGATTTAAACTATTTTAAGTGGATGGAAATAATATTACATATTGAGGAAACATTGATGTGGATGATAAAATACACCCCAGTAAATGCCAAAGTAAAAACAATCTCGGATTAAAATGAGATTGTGATATTTTCCCTTACTTTAGGTCCGATTTTCTTTGTACGTGTCCGAAGCTCCTGTATAATGGTTTAAATAATGTTATTGACTTATTCCAGAATCATACATATTGATATGATATCATATATGGTTATATTATTAGCTTCTTTTTGTAATATTTCATTGTTACTTGTTACTCGGGTCTTTATTGCCTTTTGTTCTTATGCGTGTTTTGCCGAATAAATTCTTATTCTTCTTTTAAGCTTATAGATACCTTATATCCAGAATGGTATTAGTGTAACATATATCATATTTATTCATTCAATTCATTTATATAATTACTATGTAATGATGATCATGTAGAACGAGTCGCACCACATCGTGGAGACGGTATTCCGTACGTACGCACAAGTGATGATATCATTTCTAGGTTCGTGGAATTGTATTGGAGTATATATATATTATTTCAGTATCAATATTACTTTATAATAATCATAAATAGTTACTCATTACACCATTATACCCATCCTTGTAAGGTGATGGTGGAAAATATATTACACCACGGCGTGGAGACGGTATTCCGTACGTATGCACGCGCGGTGATTTCATTTTTCCGTAGGATGGATAGAAGGTGAATTAGGGTTGTTTCATATTTATAATAACATAACAGTATGTAATTAATACTGATGTTATTACTTTATCATGAAACAACTAATGAAGATGATGTTGAAGAAGAAAGAAATTGAAAAGATCGGTAATGGTTATTACCTCTTCTTTCAAACGCCTCTTTGAATCCTCCACTTAGGGAACTAAGATTGGACTTTGAAGAAGACCAGGACCTCTAGGATTATTCTAGGGAAGTGGAGAAGGGATTTTGGCAGGGTTTGGCCGAGCTTGAGTGCTCAAATTGGTGTGAGGAGAAGGGGGAGGAGGTGCCCTTTTATAAGGGAGGAGAGGGGCACCTTAGGAATATCTCAAAATATTATTTTATATTGAAGTCAAAATCGGTTTATAATGGTTCCAAAGGGTCTTATTTCAAATCTAGAGTGTGTATGGGTCGAAATCCTATCAACCAATAGGTTTCAGACAAGTTTAGGTTATTATTTTAACCTTATCATTAGATTTAACTCTAAGTTAAATAATTTAACTTTTACCGTGTCTTTTTGTTTTCTTACACTCTATGGTTAATAAACTTACTATAACATGCCAAAAGAATCCCAAATTGTTTATTATTAATATATATATCCTTATCTAAGTCATTTGTCCGAACCTTAGATTTTTAGGAATAAAATAACAATTAATTATATAATATTTGATATAAAAACTATTTTGTGTCAATTTTGACACTATTTGATATATGATTTTTTTGAAAGTCGTAACAGAATTATATGTTCGAAAAAGGTTTATTAAATCAACACTAATATATAATAGTAACATATAAAATTAGTGGAATTCATAAAAAGTCTAAAATTACATTTATTTTGGTATTTATAATATCAATTATGTCAATATTTCATTAATAAGATAATTAATCCATCATCTTTGTGTCATAAATAAATTAAATTATTTGATGTCTAAAAATTACAAATAACATACCATTATGTAGGAAATATTTTTATCTTTCTAATTAATATTTACAATCTAATTTATCTTATGTATAACCCTATATTAAAAATGTTTTAGTAAAACAACTTTGAATTTAACTATTTTAACTCTTCTTTGAATTAAATAATAATAAATGTTCTAATCTAATCCATGTGGGCCTAAATGATAATATTTTACACTTAAGGTTGTTTTTGGTCGAGATAAACTTGTCCAATAGGATTAGGACATGTGTTAGGGTAATATTAATATCATTTTTACCCTTAATTACCCTATTTACTTTTAACCGTGGTAAATAAAAGTAAAAAGTTACAATTCACCAAAAATTATTTTCATCTCATTGAACCACATTTTACTTATTGACATCAATCGTGTCTCTCGGATTTTTGAAATTCCATTCACAGAAACGGTAAAATTATGTTTTATGAAAAATTCAGTTTTTTAACTACCACTTAGTAGTTTCACTATTCATCAAAAATTGAAGGTTTTCAGAAAAATGCCAAAATTTCAATCTAAGCTATATTTCATATTCCGAATTCAAAAATGAAGTCTATTTTACCAAATTCATAACATATAAGTTGCATTAATTAATTTTATAATTAAATCCCGCTGTTAAAACAAATAGCGTGTTTTTAAGAAACAATATCTATCAAAAGATTGACACTTGATTATTTCTGGTTTAAATGTGAAATTACAACCAATGACCAACATTGTATTAAATTGTAAAAATATATTCTAAATACACTTTAAAACAACTCAAATTAATAATTTATCACTATTAATTATTTCTATAAAAAAAGTTGTTTTTAATTATAATTTAGTAATTTTCACTATTCATCAGAATATGAAAGTTATCCGAAAAGTACCAAAATTGCACCTTAGGCTAAATTCAATACTCGGAATCCAAAAATGAAGTCCATTTTGAGATCTAAATTTTCTAAAATTGAAAAAGTGGTTATTACTATTCACAACAGCTAGTTTTAATAATATTTTAATAGCATATCGCTGTTTCGTGAAACTCAGTATTGCGTACTACACACGCTATCGAGGAAGGTTGCGATTGCGTGTAATGCAAGGCAAGTCAAAGATGTGTGTTGTGAAAGCTCATTTTGGTGTAGTGTACAACACAAGACATTAATAAAATTAAAAAGAATATTTTTCATAAAATCTCGGGCTGTTACATTCTACCCCCCTTAAAATGAATTTCGCCCTCGAAATTTGTCGTGGTTATAAATGGTTTACTATTCTAAAGTTTCTTTAATAGAAACCCACATCATAAAAAGGAATATCAAAACCAATCTTTAAAAACAAAAGTGTGAAACGTAACGGTTACCCAAATAAACTAATCACTGGGTTTCCACATAGGTGAAAATACGGATATGGAATAGAAATCTAACCATCATGTTCTGATGGAGAGTGGTAGAGAACATGGCTATGGAAAATCCAGTAATCACAAAGCCATAAATTCGTGACGATATAAGGTACCATCTGATTCATCAGATATAAGATCACAAGGACAACATTTTTGGTTTTCAAGATCATTTCCCTAAAGTTAAAGAATTTGAATTAGAATAAATACTTACTTTATGTTGGTACAACCTCACTTTTATTCGTGCCTTTAACAATTTCCACTCCATATCTTAAATAAATGAAGTTGAAATTGTTATTCGTGAAGTGTTAGCAGATCATGTGATAGAATGACGGGTAATTCCATCTATCTCAAAAGGTTAGAAAAATTTATATACATAAGTCGATCTATAGTGGGATTAATCATATATGGTTCCTAAAATGGGCTTATATATCATATTGCTTAATATAATAAAACTAGTTTTTACTAAACAGGGACTTCCTGTAGGCCAGTGGTAGGAAATAAAGTCCAGTCGCACTTCTGTTGTGGGTTCGATTCCCACAGCCTTGTCCGACGCGATGGGCTGTCGCCCGTCCTGTAGGTTTTCCTTTTTCTAAAACTATATTACTATAACATCCCATCAATAATATCGAAAAATTAACTTCTATCCTTAAACAATACTAACTTATGTCCAACATAATCCATTGTAATCTTTAAGCTTATCCATAATACTGCAGTCCACTCTCATAATATAGTGAAAACAATTACCAGAGATTTAATATTCTCGTTGATCCCCATATATCATAAGATATGTCTTGTTGGTCACATTCCAAACATTCAAAGGCCTTAATCATGTATTCTCTTGAAGAATGAATACCCATTGAACCTTAGTGAAATCATGAATACTGTTAACAGTTAACACTTTCCACATACCCAAATCCAAAAACTCTCTATACTCAAACCATAATATAACCTTATCCTTATATCAGTCATGAGCTCATGAATACTATCAAACATTTAATTTTCTCCTTATCCATACATTATGCGCATATCATATACATTCCAAAAATATCTGAATAACCTTCCATGGATACTGGTAACATTAATCATACACTTTCAAAAATCAAGGAAAGACAATAGTGTAACAATCCTTAGATGTCTCGTTATTCCAAAATTACACATGATAAACATGTAATCATTCCACTACATTCTTAAACCATTGTCCAAGATTCAACAATTCTTTCATCTCACATATCATTTGTAGTCTCTTCCTCATCATCAACATAAATACTTCCCATACAACCATACTGATTCTCTTCATGAGACTTTCCTTTAGGGCATTGGTTTGCATAATGCCCGTACATTCCACATTTAAAACATTTAACCATTGTTGATGTCGTAGCAATACCATTACCCTCATCCCTAGTGTCAACTGAACCTTTTCCTTTTCACTTACTGGCTTTGTGTCCTTCTTTTCCACACCCAAAGCATCTTCCAGTTCCTTTGAAACATTCTCCTTGATGCCTCTTCCCACATGAATTACATAGGGGAAATTGAACTTTCTTTCCTCTATGATCATCATGAAACTCCATCTTTCTCTTATTAGCCGAGTCAGGAAACTTACCAAATTTTACTTTATTGATCTTATTATGAGATTGCTGATTCGGCATAATAATTATGTTTGGACTTCCAAATCCCATTTCATTATGAAGAATATCATTCCATTGTCCATCATATCCTCCATTATCGTGAATCATCTTGTTTCCAGCCATTTTCTAAAACCCAAAAAGAACAGTGTTAGAGGAAAAAATCATAATAAAGGGGGAGTAACTTCAATATCTAACATCTTAGGTTTAATCTAATATCGTTACCATAGTTCTAGGACTATATCCTATACGTATACTTATCCTTAGGGACATACCTAGACATACCTTATAAATATCTCTAGGGATCTCACTAACGTTCTCACATCCTAGTTTCCAAAGGTTGACTAATCCTTTCCTCTGATACCAACTGTAGAGACCCGTAGCTTGACGTACATGGACATTACATTACTTTTGCGGAATACTTAGTACATAACAAAAAAACACACACAAGGATCGTAATAGTTTAGTGTCTTTGGAAACTCGGAACGTAATCTTTTAATCGTGGTGAAAGATCTTCAATATCTCCCATAAAGATCTTCCCTTTTTTTTACCTAAAACCTTTCATTATATCCTGGGGAAAAGAAAACATAAAAGGGTGAGCTCAAATGCTCAGTAAGGGTAAACAAAAGAAATATCAATCACATCATATACATAAGAACATAACTTTTGGAAATCTTAACCTGCAAAAGAGCTCATAATATCATAACATGGGATAAATCATAGAAGTGAAATGTAATCCCAATAATCATAACTTAAAACATGAAACATTGTGGCATACACACATAATCATAGAGAATCATTTCTTGTTAGTGAAGACTCATTGCCAAGACTATCTTAGTGGACAAAGTCCCTTTCTGAATCGAGTAGCCCTCGTTTCAGTCCTGTTTCACTTAACCGGTATAACCTACCATTTCAGCCATGTCTATCTCATGAGATATAAAATCTTTACCCAATGCATTGGAGGGAGATATAGGTCCCACCCATATTATAAGGAATCCTTTCTTATGTGTGCCACATAATCATAAACCATACATCATAGCGTAACCCATGAAATAAAAATGGGATTCTTAAACAACATGACATCATAAAACAATTCATATAAGATAAAGGAATTCATAAAAATATTTCCATCACAACATAATCAAATCCATGTAATAATAGGGATTGAAACAGAACTCTTTATTATCTTATATGGAAAATAATTTTGATAAAACACTTGAACTCCATTCTTGAGGAAAATATCATTTCAACTTCAAAAACGTTTTCCTTTCTTAACATGTATTACAACATTAAATTAAAAGAAGTTGATTAAAAAAAGACTTGAAAACTTGTAAAAGAATATTAATGGAAATAATGTTTTAAAAATCCATTCATGCAATATAAGTTTAAAAAAAACATTCTTCGTACTTTTGTCAGAAAAGTCAAAAAGTACCTCGTACGAAAAAAAACGACAAAAGATTCCTTTCATATTCTTTACTAAAAACTCACTGAAGGGTAAAATTGGATTTAAAATATTTTAAGTGGATGGAAATAATATTACATATTGAGGAAACATGGATGTGGATGATAAAATACACCCCAGTAAATGCCAAAGTAAAAACAATCTCGGATAAAAATGAGATTGTGATATTTTCCCTTACCTTAGGTCCGATTTGCTTTGTACGTGTCCGAAGATCCTGTATAATGGTTTAAATAATGTTATTGACTTATTCCAGAATCATACATATTGATATGATATCATATATGGTTATATTCTTAGCTTCTTGTTAGTAATATTTCATTGTTACTTGTTACTCGGGTCTTTATTGCCTTTTGTTCTTATGTGTGTTTTGCCGAATAAATTCTTATTCTTATTTTAAGGTTATAAATACCTTATATCCATAATGGTATTATTGTAACATATATCATATTCATTCATTAAATTCATTTATATAATTACTATGTAATTATGATCATGTAGAACGAGTCGCACCACATCGTGGAGACGGTATTCCGTACGTACGCACGAGTGATGATATCATTCCTATGATCGTGGAATTGTATTGGAGTATATATATATTATTTCAG
Organism: Viscum album; assembly: GCA_963277665.1. Taxonomy (NCBI): domain Eukaryota; kingdom Viridiplantae; phylum Streptophyta; class Magnoliopsida; order Santalales; family Viscaceae; genus Viscum; species Viscum album. The sequence continues at coordinate 384,186,694 of OY728148.1, read as the reverse complement.
TATCAATATTAATATATAATAATCATAAATAGTTACTCATTACACCATTATACCCATCCTTGTAAGGTGATGGTGGAAAATAGATTACACCACGGCGTGGAGACGGTATTCCGTACGTACGCACGCGCGGTGATTTCATTTTTCCGTAGGATGGATAGAAGGTGAATTAGGGTTGTTTCATATTTATAATAACATATCAGTATGTAATTAATAATTATGTTATTACTTTATCATGAAACAACTAAATAATAAGAAGTTGAATAAGAAAGAAATTGAAAAGATCGGTAATGGTTATTACCTCTTCTTTAAAATGCCTCTTTGAATCCTCCACTTAGGGAACTATGATTGGTCTTTGAAGAAGACCAGGACATCTAGGATTATTCTAGGGAAGTGGAGAAGGGATTTTTGCAGGGTTTGGCCGAGCTTGAGTGCTCAAATTGGTGTGAGGAGAAGGGGGAGGAGGTGCCCTTTTATAAGGGAGGAGAGGGGCACCTTAGGAATATCTCAAAATATTATTTTATATTAAAGTCAAAAGCGGTTTATAATGGTTCCAAAGGGTATTATTTTGAATCTATAGTGGGGATGGGTAGAAATACTATAATCCAATAGGATTTAGACATGTTTAGGTTATTATTTTAACCTTATCAATTAGATTTAACTCTAAGTTAAATAATTTAACTTTTACCGTGTCTTTTTGTTTTCTTACACTATATGGTTAATAAACTTACTATAACATGGAAAACGAACCCCAAATTGTTTATTATTAATATATATATCCTTATCTAAGTCATTTGGCCGAACCTTAGATTTTTAGGAATAAAATAACAATTAATTATATAATATTTGATTTAATAACTATTTTGTGTCAATTTTGACACTATTTGATATATGATTTTTGTGAAAGTCATAATAGAATTACATGTTCTAAACAAGTCTATTAAATAAACACTAATATATCATAGTAACCTAGAAAATTAGTGGAATTCATAAAAATTATAAAATTACATTTATTTTGGTATTTATAATATCAATTATGTCAATATTTCATTAATAAGATAATTACCGCATCATCATTGTGTCATAAATAAATTAAATTATTTGATGTCTAAAAATTTCAAATAAAATACCATTATGTATGAAATCTTTTTATCTTCCTAATGAATATTTACAATCGAATTTATCTTATGTATATCCCTATATTAAAAATGTTTTAGTAAATAAACTTTGATTTTAACTCTTTTAACTCTTCTTTGAATTAAATAATAATAAATGTCCTAATCTAATCCATGTGGGCCTAAATGATAATATATTACACTTAAGGTTGTTTTTGGTCAAGATAAACTTGTCCAATAGGATTAGGACATGTGTTAGGGTAATATTAATTTCATTTTTACCCTTAATTACCCTATTTACTTTTAACCGTGGTAAATAAAATTAAAAAGTTACTATTCACCAAAAATTATTTTCATCTCATTGAACCACATTTTACTTACTGACATCAACCTTGTCTCTCGGATTTTTGAAATTCCATTCACAGAAACGGTAAAATTAAGTTTTATGAAAAATTTAGTTTTTTAACTACCACTTATTAGTTTCACTATTCATCAAAAATTGAAGGTTTTCAGAAAAATGCCAAAATTTCATCCTAAGCTATATTTCATATTCCGAATTCAAAAATGAATTCTATTTTACCAAATTCATAACATAGAAGTTGCATTAATTAGTTTTATAATTAAATCCCGCTGTTAAAACAAATAGCGTGTTTTTAAGAAACAATATCTATCAAAAGATTGACACTTGATTATGTCTGGTTTAAATGTGAAATTACAACCAATGACCAACATTGTATTAAATTGTAAAAATATATTCTAAATATACTTTAAAACAACTAAAATTAATAATTTATCACTATTAATTATTTCTATTAAAAAGTTGTTTTTAATTATAATTTAGTATTTTTCACTATTCATCAGAAAATGAAAGTTATCCGAAAAGTACCAAAATTTCACCTTAGGCTAAATTCGATACTCTGAATCCGAAAAAATGAAGTCCATTTTGAGAGCTAAATTTTCTAAAATTTAAAATATGGTTATTACTATTCATAACAGCTAGATTTAATAATATTTTAATAGCATATCGTTGTTTCGTGAAACTCAGTATTGCGTACTACACACGCTATCGAGGAAGGTTGCGATTGCGTGTAATGCAAGGCAAGTCAAAGATGAGTGTTGTGCAAGCTCATTTTGGTGTAGCGTACAACACAAGACATTAATAAAATTAAAAAGAATATTTTTCATAAAATCGCGGGCTGTTACAGTAGGGGAAGGGATGGATAGGGTGTGGTGATAGGGATGAAGTGGAATTATGTGGTGGGGAGAAAGAGCATGAGGGGGTGAGGTAGGGGGACCGAGAATGGACATGAGAGAGGTGATGATTTTATTATTATAATAAACACATTTAGAAAAACAATTACAGATTTTTTTTGAAATATCATTAAAAAATAACAATGTTATTGTTATTAATAAATTATAATTTATAAAAAAATTCAATGAGGTGTTATTAATTGATGAAATATTAAAATGTTGGTAAATAAGTGACACTAATTAACATATGTTTCTAGAAAACATCATCAAATGTGGCATCATTAATTATAAACACTTATAAACAACACTAATTAGTGACCAGTTAAAATATATCTAATTTAGAAATGATTATTTAGTAGTTTTTAAAGAAAAAATTATAAAATGATTTCTACTAATTAGATACTTCTTAAATTTTTTATAATTTAGTGACATTTATAATCATATACAATGAGAAACACCATAAAATTTAACAAAAATAGGGTTGATTACAATCATTGACGTGAGATGGGGGTATGTAATAGAGGGGAATGGGGGAGAGCATAAAAGGGGGTGAGGTATGAAGGGGGTTCAGAGAGGAAGTATAGAGTGGAATATTATTTTATTATTATAAAAAATAACCCTTATGAAATTACATTTTATGGAATGCGTTGATAAAAATTAATTAATTTAAAGATGTTTATTTAAAGATGATTCTAGAAATTATTTGTAAATGATTTTTCTATAATTAGAGACACCTTTAAAAGACATGAATTTTGAATTGTTTATTTACCACCATTTTTAATAATTTATTGAAAATGCGGGGTCACAAATTAGAGACTCTTATTAACATCGCTAAGGGTCGCTAGTTAGTCACACCTTAAAAATTCTGTTATTTAAAATTCCATATTTACCGATGATTATAAAAAACATTAGTTAATGAGGTGTATATAATTACATACTCTATAAAACATCACCCATGTAGTGAAATTTATAATCATCTCTAATTATTGTAAATTTAATGCATTAGTTAATTTGTAACTCTTACAAATATCACAAAATTAGAAACACATCATTTATAGAATTAACTTAAAATTTAGAAAAACAAATTAGTTATGATTTAAATAATTTCTAATAAAAATTGTAATCACCAATTTTTTTTCAAGAAATGGGTTTCTTAATAACATTATCACTTCATCATTGAATAACTAATGGAAAATAAACAAGTATAATAAAATAATTAAGGAGTCAAAATGAAATGTAACATCCTGGGTAATTATTGAGTAAGTATATTTCATAACAATTAATAATTATTAATTATATGGTGGTATTAACTTTAAAGTATTGCTAGATCTAATAGAATAATTTTTATGCAATAATTAACTTATTTGAAATAATTCCTTACATGCTTTACTGATATCTATCAAAAATTATTATATTCATAATATTATTATTTTATGTGGTAGATATTTCCTACTCTTGTATTAGTGGGAGTTAACAGAACTAAAAATATTATATTTAGAAGTGTTTATTATTTTTTCATTTATCTAATAAGTTCTGTATTCTCATACCAAGAATATATCCAATTTTAAACATAAAAATATCCATATTGTATAAAAGATATTTTTAAGTACATTTAATGAGAAACAAATATTAATTCTCCTATTTGAATAATTAATATTTCCTATATGTAAAAATAAACATCTCTTAAAATTTAAAAATTTAAAAATTTACTTTGGGTGAATTTTTTTATTTTTCTATGAAAATGTACATTTTAATGAATAGTTAATCACACTGAATTTAATTCGACAAATCCTATTCATATTATTTATTTCTATACCCTGAATGATTATTCAACACCTTGGCCATAAATCGAACCAACAATTATTTCACTGCAAATCAAAAGTAGTTACCTGAAAAAAGAGGTAACATTTTCAATAATAATTTATAATTTTTTTATTTCTCTATACATTATTTTATTATTATTAAATTATTATATAATAACATAAATATCATAATAACAATGAAATTTTTTATTTTATGTTTTTTACAAATACATATAAAAACTTCCACAAAATGGTTAATAAATTTACTATTTATATAACAGGAACTACCGCATCATGTAACAATATTGTTTATTTTTCCTCTAACTCCATTAATGTTTGAAAAATATAAAATAAATAAAATTTATATATATATATATATTTATTTATAACTCTATAACTTTTATATACATATTCTATCATGTATTCTATTTTTATAAATATTATAACGCCATTTATGGAATTTTAGACTATTGTCTTCTCAAAGTTATTTTATATGTTCTCACAATGCATGAAATTTATTATGTATGGGTTTAATCAAATATATTTACATTAATGAAATAAATATGAAATTTATGACACAAATACGTTTTTGAAAATATAGTATAGTATTTTCTTTATTACCCCTTAACATGTTCACAATGTGATAACGTAGTTCGTGGACGTGTGTATTAATGCATCATGGTGTGAGGTGATTAATATTAATATAAATAAATATATATATATATATATATATATGATATTATGGTTATTATATAAAGATAAATGTTAAATACTGTTTTTCCATAATGATAATTTAATAATAGGAACATTACCCATGCTTCTATAGAGTATAAAATCTCTATGATTATAACATAGGTTCATTTAAAAATAATAATTTATTTTAAAAGTGTAGTTTATATAAAAAATAATTCTTATTACATAATTCTTACTTGTGGTGTGGGACACTACATTTTTTCCATGTTAAGCATGATTACTAGTCCCTCACTATAGATGTATGATGGATTTTATGTGTCATATTGGTTCTGTATGGTGTAATTGATATTTTGAAAATGAAAAATGGTTTTGGAAATGAGATTTATTTTATTCTAATGACATTAAATTCATGAAATGGGTTATATAATTAATATATCTTGGTGTAAAAATCTCTTGTTTTCTTTGAACTGATATAGAAATGGGATTGGTGCAACCTCAGGTACTCTCTAAATTATTTTTCCCAATTGAGGGAATACATGGGAAATAAGTTTTGGTGCAATGACCCGTAAAATTAAAGGGAATTTTTTATAATTTTTTTTGGGATTTTACAAGAATGCAGTTTCTGACGTCACCTGATTCTGAAGCCCGGTGTAACAAAAATAAATTTCTAAAGTTTAGCTCAGGTACGTTCAGTAAACGAACGAGCGAGTTTTCCTAACATTTGAACTGGTGCTCGGAATCGAAATCCGAGGGCACCGATGGAACCACAGTGCCAGTAATTTCTTAGGAACACCTTTTCTGAAGTTTTCATTGCTCGGGTGAGGTTATTAATTAATTGGGTTAACTAAAGAATAAAAATAAAATTTTTGCAGCCTGTTTTATTTTTATTTAAGGTAGCTTAAACCTACGCTTGGAGGTTGGGGTGGGACCCACTAGTTCATAACTACCCTAGTTAGAATATTACGAAATTGGGACCCACATGAGACCCACAACTTTATTTCCTTTTTACGTCCCATGTGCATTTAATATGGTAACTCACCCGTACCCCTCTCTTATATTCCAAGTCAACTCTTGCGGTTAATTGGATTATTAAATGCCCCATTAATTAGTCAACGCTGGATAATTAAATCGTGATCTGATTTTGAATTTTGAAAAATAGTTGGCATTAGAAATAAAATAAGTAAAATACATATTTTAGTATGTTTTTTGTGTGTGGTAAGGATTTGAAGAGGAGAGCTCAAGTCTTGGAATCCTCATCTTCCTCCTTGAAAACGCGAAGAACGCACCATCGCCGACGAAGAACGCCAGCATCCGACGAAGGACAATGAAGGATGCCGAATCCTCGGAGATCGATGACGGAACTCCGTGTACTGCGAAGCCAACGAGTCTCTTCTCCGAGACGTCGACGAAGCTTACAGAACATTTTTCCACGACGCCATCTTCCTCGATGATTATTTCCCGCGACGAACCTTCGTTCGACGACGCCTTGAGGTAGTGGTTAATTCTGTTAGTGATTTCTTTGTCGTTCATTGAATTTTATATATTTGGGCCACCTGTTATCATTATAACGGGAGGAGGTCAGACCACACGAACACGGACAACCCTCCTCCCCCTTTGTTGTTGAATTATTTGCGGCTCGAACGAAGGTGATGCAGTGCAACGACACCGCGCAGAATCAAGGATGAACACGACGAAGAAGCGCGGCGCCGTCCCGCCGTTCCATTATGGCCGAACGAAGCTGCGGCACCGTCGCGCCCCGCCGAAGAACCTCGAAGAGGTCGTGGACGGAGCGGGGCCGCGGAATAGGGGCGCGACGCGATGGTGTCGCGCCGGTCGGACAAGGATGCGGCTCGAACCTGCGGCGGTGCAAGGCCGGGCGGCCGGAACCGCCGACCGCCATCACCTCGGAGGGGCAGGACTGCGGCGGTCCCACGGCAGTAGCACCGGCCGGCCGGACCGTGCCGACCAGCTTCCGAGAAACCGGGGGTCGTAACCCCCGACCGACCAAAAGGAGAGGCCCCATATGGGGGGTCGCGGTTTCGAACGAAGGGGGCAGCCACCCCCCTTTTGCCACGAGGGCTGCGTGCGGGCGCCAGGCCAACCGGCCGCCCAGGCCGGGTTGGGCCGCCCAGGCCGGGCCGCGCCGCTCCCACTGGGCCGGGCGGCACCCTAATGGGCCAGAACCGGACCCGGTTCGGGCCAACCCCGGGGGTCTCGGGCCAGGTCGGTCCGGGCCCAACACCCCCTAAAACAGGACAGGTTCGTTTTTTTGCCCATATCATGAGTTCGGACCTATGATCAACACACCGTAAGTTGTGATGTGATAATTGAGTCTATATGGTCGTTTAGGTATATTACAATCAAGCTTTCGGAGAATTTTCTATACAGCCGGGTTGGTTCGAATACGAAACCAACCGGGCCCTCGGAGCAGAAATGCTTATAACTTCAGTTACGGACGTCTGATTGATGTGCCGCCGACTTTTTTGAATTACTCTTAGTGAGAAGGACCTTTTGGATTACTCTGAAGATGTTTTGGACGTATTTGGAGTGTGGTCGGGTTGGTTTTACTTAAATACCAACTGGGCCCCTGGAACGAAAAGGCCAATAACTCTCAGATCGATCGTTCGATTGACGCGCCATCTGTAACGCTGAGTTCCTCTTGTTGATATGGAACTTTGAGATACATCAACTCCGAAAAATGTGTCAGTCGATATATCTACCCCCTTTGATCGTGGAGCGGACCCTCCCGGAATCGAGCATGCTGTGTGCGGGAACCCTAGAGCCAACTATGACTGCGACTGTGACGACTGCACTGAAATCATATGTGGGTTCGGTAGCGATAAAGACTCTACTGATATCCTCCGTGGGTTCGACGGTGATGAAGACTGCACTGAAATCCTATGTGGGTTCGGAAGCGATGAAGACCGTACTGAAATCCTTCGTGGGTTCGACGATAATGACTACTGTTCTTGTATCCTACGTGGGTCTGCCAGTGTCTGACTCTGTTCTTGCTATACTATGTGGGTCTGTCAGAGTACCTGGTCTGTATCCAATGTGGGTCGGACAGCTTAGCTGGTTTAGTATCCTGTGTGGGTCCCAACTTAGATGAATCAGCGGCTATATTTGATCATCTATATCACCTTTTGAAGAAGTATACATGTGTGAGCTGAGTCTTGACATTCAATCATTATCATCGATATGATTGACTTTCATTCCTATGTGGATTGAGTTGTGATTTCCTGTGTGGATTGGGTTGTACTATCCTGTGTGGACGTGATGGAGCTTGGTCCAGGATGTTGGAGCTGAACTGGAGTTGATGACTTAGGTATATTTATGGGAATATAATTAAGTAGTGTTGGTTGTTACTTCGTAATTGTATCATTCCTTTGTGGATTATCCTTTGTGGATTTTGGGAGACCTTCGGGGGTCTCGGGGTCCCTACTGAGTAGCTTATACTCACCCCTGCACGGTCTATGCCTGCACTACGTTGTGTTGGATGTAGACAATGGACATCACTGATCGTGGTTGAGGCTAGTGGAGTAGTCAATACTTGGTGGTGGAACCCTGGGCGAGACGTACACGGATTGGACGGGTGGACCTGATGATCTGAGATGTCTATCAGTACCCACCCTTCGTGTGGGACTTCCAGTCGACGGCTTGACGTTGCTGCTTTACTTTCAGTTGTTGTAATTTCTTTCTAGTTGTACTTTACCTTCAGTTTGGGTTTGTATTCTGGCCCATTTACTTTCCACACTTACTATTGTACCCAGTTTTACATAGTGTTTACATCTTATGGCTTACTCTGTGGTGGTTGTTTACATTGTAAAGCCATTTACTTTCCCTTTTTGTTGGTATTTTCACCTTGGTGCTAGTCGCCAGCCCCTGGCCTATTGGAGGCAGGATTGGGGTAGTCACGGCACGGGCCCTGAGGACGGGTCGTGACAAATTGGTATCCGAGGAGTTTGATTCTACCACAGAACTCTGGACATTGATCTTTCTTCTATGTGAAGAAATAATGTTAAGGGTATTGAGTGTGGTTATCATTCCAAGGAGTCCAGTGTTGGTGTGGTGGCCGATGTATCCGTACACCAGGACAATGACTTCTGATTTACAACTCAATGCACGAAAACATTGATTCCATGTGTGTTTGAAATGTTTTATTTGTGATTACTTTGTGTCAGCTCGCTAGGTATACTGTTTTGACCGTGGCGCACCTGTTTCTTTTCAGGATGGCCCAACGATGGAAGCCAGCTAGGGTTGTGAGCTTTGAGAGAGACGACAGCCCACCGAACGATGAGGCCTCAGTGCACGACCCTTTGACAGTGGAGGCACCGACGATACCTCTACCCACCGAGCCACCGATGCTACCAGAGCCAGCCGCTGATAGTGAACATCCCCTTAGTGCAGTGCATGAGTTTCAGTGTCAGAGACTGTCCAGGTTCCGTTAGGAGACGGACCCTCAGGCAGCCAAGGATTGGCTGGAGGTGGTTGTACGAGTTTTCAGGTTAGTGGGGACACCGGCCGACCTCATGGTGAGTCTCGCAGCAAGCCTCCTGTATGCGTCAGCAGGACGATGGTAAAGCTTGATGCTTCAGGTACATGGTTAGGCATCTCTCCTCTGGATGGACTTTGAGGGCCTCTTTCGCTTGGAGTTCGTCCTAGCCACCCTTCGTGTGGTGCGCATTCAGGAGCTACTACAGCTGCAACAGGGCAGCATGACAGTTGCCCAGTACTCGGCGAGATTTACCGATCTCTCGCGCTATTCAACGGACATGGTACGAGACCCATTCTTCCGGGCCCAGAACATAGAGCTGGGACTAAGGCATGAGATCAAGGAGTTGATGATCTCCATCAGCATTCTGACATAGGCATGAGTACTGGAGCGATCTCTTCTCATAGAGAGCTTTCTTGCTGAGCCTACGCCAGCAGCGAGACCTACCGCAGGGCGGCCTGTAGCAGAGTCGTCTGTAGTTGGCAGTTGACGGATGTCATAGGGTTCCAGGTGGACCAGAACATCAGGCATACGACCTCAGGACAGTGGCTCAGAGGTTCTGGGCACACGGCGCAAATCCAGCCTTCCGAGGAGCAGACAGTGATATGCATGCGGCGGGCATGTCCACATGGCTCGTGACTTCCTGACCCGCCGTGCAGAGGAGCAGTAGATGGTTGAGGGGCCACCCAGGGATAGGCAGATGGTCGACCATGGCGGTCCACTGAGTGCAGGCGGACAAGGCAGGGGAGCTGTCCGAGCATCAGGTGGTGGGTGACGCTTTGAGGCTTTACCACCACCACCACCAGGAGGTCCACCCCGACCACATGGAGCTGGCGGGTAGAGACAGGCTCAGCTTCAGGCAGTCGAGGCCTACGACCACGGTGCACCAGAGATGATTCGAGGTACTAACTATGTCTACTCCACCCCTGCTGTAGTTCATATAGACACAAAAGAGAGTCATTATTTTATTGCCGCTGCCCTTGTTCGGAGCTCAGAGATTTCGACGGAACCGTTGGCTCGATCCTTACAGCTAGAGACTCTTAAGAGAGAATACTCAATGATTACGCACTGGTTCCGGTAGTGTGAGCTTATTCTAGGAGGCGAGAGCTTTGACTGGGATCTTCTTGTAGCGGCATCAAGGCCTTACGACATCATCTTGGGCATGGATTGGTTATCTACAGTCCATGCTCTGATTGACTATATTAGGCGCAAGGTGCGGTGTGTACGCACCGACGGAAGCAGGTTCACCTTTACCGGTGAGATGGGAGCCTTTGCGGCACAGGATGGACTCACGCAGAAGATAGGACATCCCATCACTCATCAGTTGGCTAGCCTCATCGTATGAGTAGTTGATTTGTGAAGTCCATGTTTTCCTGTAGTGGTGGATCTGTATGTGGACGTTTTACCTGATGACGTCCCAGGACTACCTCCTCGCAGAGAGGTAGACTTCTATATTGACCTGTACCCCGAGACAGCCCCGATAATGACTCCAGCATATTGGATGGCCCCTACTGAGCTTTGAGAGCTACGAGTACAGTTGGAGGACTTGCAGAGCAAGGGATTCATCTGACCCAGTGTTTCACCCAGGGCTTCCCCGATATTGTTGTCCATAAAGGCGGACGGGAGCTTACGACTTTGTGTCGACTATCGTCGCCTGAACCAGGTGACCGTGAGGAAGAAGTATCCACTAAAGAGGATTGACGACCTCATCAATAAGCTCAAGGGAGCACGATGGTTTTCGATGATAGACCTTAGATCAGGCTATCATCAGCTCAGAGTTCGAGACGAGGACGTGCAGATGACAACATTCAGATGTCTGTATGGCCACTATGAGTTCTTGGTTATTCCTTTCGGCGTAACCATCACTCCAGCAGTGTTTTTGGGTCTCATGAACAGTATCTTTCAGCCATACTTTGATCGATTTTTCATTTTCTTCATCGAAGACATATTGATATAATCGACCACTGAGGAGGAGCACGCCTACCACTTGTGGGTTTTACTAGACACACTCCGAGAGCCGATTCTTTATGGAAATCTCTTGAAGTGTCAGTTCTGGTTACGTGAGGTCCACTTTTTTGGACGCGTCATCTCTGAGGAGGGAGTTGCGGTGATTCTTGCGAAGATCGACGCAGAGCTAGCTTGGGAGCCACCCAGGAGTGTGAAGGAGGTGTGGAGTTTCTTGGCTCTAGATGGGTATTACTGGAGGTTTGTGCCAGACTTCTCCAGAGTTGTGGCACCACTCTCATCTTTGATGAAAAGGGGGAAACCCTTTGTGTGGTCAGACAGATGTCAACAGAGCTTCCAGGAGCTGAGACAGCGATTGACCAGCTTTCCTATCGTGACGCTACCATAGGAGGGAGTAGGGTACGTAGTCTACTGTGATGCATCAGGGACTGGACTCGTATGTGTCCTAATGCAGGAGCGGGTCGTGATCGCCTATGGATCATGTCAGTTGAGGTAGCATGAGCAGAACTACGCTACACATGACTTGGAGTTAGCAGTAGTGGTCTTCGCTCTGAAGATGTGGCGACACTATCTGATGGGCGAGCGCTTAACAGTCTACTCTGACCACCAGAGTCTCAGGTACATCTTCTCGCAGAAGGACCTAAATCTGAGACATCGTCTATGGATCGAGTTTCTCTAGGACTATGACTTTGAGATAGTCTATACTTCTTGAAAGGGGAACGTAGTAGCCGAGGCTCTCAGCAGGTGGACGGTCATTCAGCTACTCGGGGAGACGACAGAGCAGTTATCCACTTTGCAGATATCCTTCATGGATAGAGATGGAGCGGCCTTTCATCAGTCACTCACGGTCACTCCTCCACTAATGCAGCGGGACAGAGAGGCACAACATGAGGACACTGACAGTGAGACACAGCGTGCGCAAATATCCTCAGGACAGGCACCTGATGGATTCTCTATAGGAGGAGAGCGTGACGACCTTTTCAGAGGACGTACCATGGTACCAGTTTCTTTAGAGTAGGAGGTGTTGAGGGAGTTTCACACTTCCCCTTTAGCGGTACATATAGGAGTGGCTATGATGTACCATGATCTCAGAAGACAGCACTGGTGGCCGGGTATGAAGAAGGCTGTGGCAGAGTTCGTTTCTTGATGCCTCAACTGCCAGCAGGTGAAGGAAGAGCACCAGGTAGTATCATTCTTAGTACATCCCTTGGAGGTCACCGAGTGTAAGTGGTACGAGATATCTATGGATTTCGTGAGTGGACTTCCTTGCACTTCCTGAGGTCACAACTCTATTTGGGTGATTAACGAACGACTCACCAAGTCGGCCCACTTCTTAACCATCAGAGAGAAGGGCTCTGTAGAGAGCTTGGGACATATCTACATTCAGGAGATTGTACGGATTCATGGTGTTCCATCATCTATCATCTCCGATTGGGATGCTCGCTTCACATCCCGACTTTGGAAGGGGTTGCATGAGGCATTCAGGATGCAACTACGTCTAAGAACCTCCTTTCACCCTGAGACGGATGTTTAGATGGAGAGGACCCTTCAGACTCTCGAGGACATGCTTCGTGGATGTGTCCTCAACTTTGGTCGATGATGGGAGGACCATCTACCCTTGGTGGAGTTCACGTACAACAGTAGCTACCACTCCACCATCAGGATGGCACCATACGAGGTGTTGTACGACCAACCTTGCAGATCACCTCTGTGCTGGACAGACCCTGGGGAGTCAGCACTTGTGGGACCAGATATGGTCCAGGACACGACAGAGAAGGTCCAGGTCATCTAGTTGCGGATGAGGGCAGATCAGAGCTGGAAGAAGTCTTCTACTGACAAGAGGTGGAGGCCACTAGAGTTCGAGGATGGAAACCACGTTATCTTGTGGGTCTCACCTCGACGTGGATTATGGAGATTTGGCCAAGGTGGCAAGCTATCTCGGCGCCTTATCAGACCATTCCAGGATCTCAACAGGGTAGGCGAGGTTGGTTACCGCCTGGCACTACAACCTCATTTGAACCGGGTGCACGACGTCTTCCACGTATCCCAGCTGATGAGATTCGTGCATTACCTGACGCATATCATCGACCATGGGGAGCTGGACATTGATGATGTGGCGACTTTTTCAGAGGTCCCGGTCAAGATCGAGGATCGACAGGAGCAGACCCTACGTGGGCGGTCGATTCCTTTAGAGCGCATCAGATGGCAGCACGAGAACCTCCAGGAGAGCACTTGGGAGCGGGAGGCTCAGATGCGTGCACAGTACAAACATTTGTTCCCCTAGTTTATAATGTATCTTTATGGGGACGTAAAGCTCTGAGGTGGGAGTAATGTAAAGACTCGTGAAATTCAAGGGAAATTTTTTTAATTTTTTTTTTTTGGGATTTTAGAAGAATACAGTTTCTAACGACACTTGATTCTGAGGCCCGGTGTACCCAGAATCAATTTCTGAAGTTTAGATCGGGTACGTTCAATAAACGAACGATCCGGTTTTCCGAACATTTGAACCGGTGCTCGGAATCGAAATCTGAGGGCACTGATGGAACCACAGTGCCTGTAATTGCATAAGAAATCCTTTTCTGGAGTTTCGTTTGATTGGGTGAGGATATTAATTAATTAGGTTAACTAAAGAAAAAAAAATTTGTGTAACCAATTTTATTTTTATTTAAGGTAGATTAAACATACGCTTGGAGGTTGGGGTGGGACCCACTAGTTCCTAACCACCCTCGTTAGAATATTAGTGAAGTGGGTCCCACATGAGACCCACCCCTTTATTTACTTTTTACCTCCCACGTGCTTTTAATATGGTAACTCACCTGCACCCCCCTCTTAAATGCCATGTCAACTCATGCGTTTAATTGGATTATTAAAAACCTCATTAATTGGTCAACGCTCCCTAATTAAATCGTGATATGATTTTAAATTTAAAAAAATAGTTGGCATGACAAATAAAATAAGGCAAAGCCTTATTTTATTATGTTGTTTTGTTGTGCGTGAAGTATTTGAAGAGGAGAGCTCAAGTCTTCGAATCATTATCTTCCTCCTTGAAGAACGTGAAGAACGCACCCTCGCCGATGAAGATCGCCAGCCTCTGACGAAGGACGACGAAGGAGGCCGAATCCTCAGAGATCGACGACGCGATGCCGTGTAACACGATGCCAACGATTCACTTCTCTGAGAAAACGACGACTCTTATGGAACCTTGTTCCACGAAGCCGTCTTCCGTGACGAGTATTTCCCGCGACAAACCTTCGTTCGACGACGCCTTGATGTAGGGGTTAATTTTGTAAGTGATTTCATTGTCGTTCATTGAATTTTATTATTTTTGGGCCACCTGTTATTGTTATAATGGGAGGAGGTCAGACCGCATGAACACGGCCGACCCTCATCCCCCTTTGTTGTTGAATTATTTGCGGCTCAAAAGAAGGTGGTGTGGTGCAACGACAACACGCAGAATCAAGGATGAACATTGCGAAGAAGCGCGGCACCATCGAACCACGCCATTGTGGCCAAACGAAGCTCTGGCACCATCGCGCCACACCAGAGAAACTCAAAGAGGCCGTAACCCGATCGGGGCTGCGGTGTAGGGGCGCGGCGCCGTCGCGTCGTGCCGGTCGGACAAAGCCGCGACATGAATTGACGTTGGTTCAAGGCGGGGCGGCCGGAACCGCCGGCCACAGGCACCTCGGAGGGGCGGGACCGTGGTGGTCTCAGGGCAGCAGCACCGGCCGACCGGACTAGGCCGGCCGGATTCCGAGAAAACGGGGGTCGTAACCCCCGGCCGGCCAGAAGGAGCGGCCCCACGTGGGGAGCCGTGGTTTCGAACAAAGGGGGCAGCCGCACCCCTTTTTCAACCATGCTCGGTGCTGGCCGAGCTAGCCACGCGGACTGCGCGCGGTCGCCAGGCCAACCGGCCACCCTGGACGGGCCGAGCTACGCCCACCAGGATGGGCGGCGCCCTAATGCGTCAGACCCGGACTCGGTTCGGGCCGACCCATGGGGTCTCGGACCGGGTCGGTCCAGGCCCAAAACCCCTTAAAACCAGACGAGTTTGTTCTTTTTCCAAACGAAAGGGATACAAACCATAGATTGACAAACCGTAAGTTTTGATGTGATCCTTTGATCGAGACGGTTGTTTCGGTATATTACACTCAAGGTTTCGGAGAACTTTGTGTATTGCTGGGTTGGTTCGAACATGAATCCAACCGGGCCCTCGGAGAAGAAACACTTATAACTTTAGCTCCGAACATCCAATTGACGTGTCGTCGACTTTGTTGGATTCCTATTAGTGAGAAAAAACTTTTGGCTTATTTTCTCGAGGTTTTTACGCAGTTGGAGTGCAGTCAGGTTGGTTTTGACTAAAAAACCAACAAGGCCCCTGGAACAAAAAATCCAATAACTCTCAGACCGGGCGTCCGATTGACGCGTCGTCTGTCACGTTGAGTTCCTATTGTAGAGAAGGAACATTGAGATACATAATATCTGGACTACGTGTCAGTTGATTTAGAGACCCCCTTGGCTCGTGGAGCAGACCCTCCCGGAATCGATCATGTTGTGTGCGGGAACCCTAGAGCCGACTATGACTGTGACTGTGACGAATTCCCTGAAATCCTATGTGGGATCGGCAGCGATGAATACCGTACCAATATACTCCATGGGTTCGACGGTGATGAACACTTCACTGAAATCCTATGTGTGTTCGGCAGCAATGAAGACCGTACTGAAATCCTCTGTGGGTTCGATGGTGATGAAGACTGCACTGAAATCCTATGTGGGTTCGGCAGCGATGAAGACCGTACTGAAATCCTCCGTTGGTTCAACAGTGATGAAGACTGCCCTGAAATCCTATGTGTGTTCGGCAGCAATGAAGACTATACCGAAATACTCCATGGGTTTTACGGGAATGAAGACTTCACTGAAATCCTTCGTGGGTTCAGCAGCGATGAAGACCGTACTGAAATCCTCCATGGGTTCGACGGCAATGACTACAGTTCTTGTATCCTACGTGGGTATGGCAGTGTCTAACTATGTTCTTCCTATCCTACGTGGTTCCGACAGAGTATCTGGTATGTATCCTATGTGGGTCTGACAGCTTAGCTGGTTTAGTACCTATGTGGGTCCCAGCTTAGATGAATCAGTGGCTATATCTGATCATCTCTATCACCTTACTAAGAAGTATACCTTTGTGAGCTAATTCTTGACTTTCAATCATTATCTTCGATATGATTTACATGCTTTCCTATGTGGATTGAGTTGTGATTTATTTTGTGGATTGGGTTGTACTATCCTTTGTAGACGTGATCAAACTTGGGCCTGGATGTTGGAGCCAAACTGGAATTGATGACTTAGGTATATGTGTGGAAATATACCGAAGTAGTGTTGGTTGTTACTCCGTGATTGTATCTTTTCTTTTGTGGATTATCCTATGTGGATTTTGGGAGTCCATCTGGGGTCTCGGGGTCCCAACTGAGTAGCGTATACTCACCCCTGCACAGGCTATACCCGCACAACGTTGTGTTGGATGCAGACGACGGACAAAAAAGATCGTGGTTGAGGCTAGTGGAGGAGTCGGTACCAGGAAGTGGACTACTGGGAGGTACATACACGGAGCGAACGACATGACCTAAGGAGCTAAGGTGGCTATATGTACCCACCCTTCAGGTGGGACTTCTAGTGGATAGATCGACGTTGCTGCTTTACTTTCTGTTGATGTACTTTCTTTCTAGTTGTACTTTACTTTCTGTTTGGGTTTTTATTCTGGGCCATTTACGTTCCGCACATACTTTTGTACCCAGATTTACTTAGTGTTTACTTCTGCTGGCTTACTCTATGGCATTTTTTTACTTTATAAAGGCAATGCCTTCCCCTTTTTGTCGGGATTTACACCTTGGTGCTAATCGCCAGCCCCTGTCCTATGGGAGGCTGGCTTGGGGTAGTCACGACACGAGCCCCGAGGATGGGTCGTGAAATTTTGTTTGTATAGATGAAGGCAAATGAAGACATATTCAATGGTTCATAAGATTACTGCGATGTGTTCATGGAATTAAAGGCATGTACTTTTTTATATTGTTAATTTAAAAATGGAAACAGATATTGGAAATTGATTTTGGTTTTAAATGTGGTTATTGTATTTGGAAAATATACATGAAAGAAGGTTGTTTTGAAATATGAAATGAAAAAATTTATTTTGGGTTGTATTTGTATATGTTTGGATTTTTTAGTTTGATTTATTTTGGTTGAAACCACTTTCAATGATGTTGCTATGGCATGATATTGGTTTTGGATATTTTTTTAATATGGTATTCAGAAAATTATGCCTCGAAAAGAAAACCATGGTTTTGGATAAGTCATTACTAGTTTGTAATAATTCTTGGTCATCACCAATTCTTTATGGTTATGGTGATCTATTTTAGGAAGCAAAGTGGCTTGAATAGGTCGAGTGGATCTTCATGGTATTTGGATATTTTGAATCTGTCTGAGTGAGTTCCATTTTGGGTCTATTTGAAGGACCATCTCTGGATGAATGGGATTTATTTTCTCTTCCATCACTATGTCATTGGATGACATGGGATGTATTTAAATCGATCTTCTTATGATTCTTCAAACATTAATAGGTGAAGTCATATTAAATGTAATCTTTCATGCATATTTAACATGTACAATAGACAGTGAAGACATATGCTGACCATTTGATGGAAAATATTTCCATTTAAATGACTGTATAACATCTAGATTTTATGAATACATCTCTTTTAATTGAGGGAATTATCCTATAAATCTAGGATAGGGTCTTCTCTTCTAAGAACCATTGTTTTTATAATTTGTTGGACGAGGCATTCCTGGCTGAATTGGTCTCTGGAGTGCTGGTGCATGGAAATATATTGTATCCAATCACTTGAGAAGGTTCCACATCTAACAAGAATGATGTACCACATGGGTATATTCTTAATGAGTCCTTTATAGGGGTTCTGGATTCCAGTTTGACAGATCGTTCAGTGGTGTGCCACATGGGTGACTAGTTTGGGAAAGTGAATCTGTCATGTCACATCCCTCCAAATACTTGTCATCGTTGTGGTTGTCTGGGTCACTTGGATACATTTTAAACAAGGTGATCCCTAAAGAAGAAGTTGTGATCAATGAAATTCTAGCACTTGACTATGAGGCATTATATGCATCAACCATCAGATCCCCATCCATAGGTCTTGGGGTGAAGCTCGTGCGCAATAAGGAGTTGTTTGGGGTGTGAAGACTCAGTTCGGGTTTCGTGTTCTGTGTTTATAGTGGAACACTTAATGACCTTTAGTTGTTTTTCATACTTTTTATGTTTTGATTTTGTTGTAGGATCATTTTTCCATCACGATGTTATAGTAGACATGTTCCATTGTAATCCAACAGTTCTTTTTTTCTGATTATGGTACTATGTATCGTGCATTTTTTCTGAAAAGTGTGTTAGGCCCTTGTCTGGGTTGATCCTGGTTTAGCTGTCTTATTTCGGAGATGTAATTACCTTTGGTAGAATAAGTGGTTTTAGTTATTCTTGGGTTTAATATTAGGATTATGTTCATTTCAAAGGTTTTTATCTAGTTTTTGGTTTTTTTATTCTGCGTCATGTGTTCCATGTTTTAGCTAAGGTGTTGTTATCTCATAATATAGAGGTTATTTTGGATCGGTTGGTACTTCCTATGTCGCCCCCTCCTTTCATGGGGTGATCGATGTGTGTTAAATTTCAACACTAGCTGAGTTCTTATTTTGGGGAGAACCCTCTCGTGTTCTCTTATTCTCTGGCATTATGGTTTCTTTCTGTTTTAATTTGACATGGATTCTTGTTTTGTCTATTGTTCGGTTGTGTGACTTTCTGGGGTCATAAAGTGTATTTTGAGGGGAAAATTGTCACACTAATCCTTTTTAATTAATTATTATTTTATTAAATCATTGATTTGGGTTCTCGCGTCATGGTTCAGGCTTAGACCCCAAATAAAATAATTTTTCATTTAATATATCGACTTCGTTTTGGACCCATGTGCAGTCACCACATGGTTGGTGGTAACCGCGCAACTGACCCAGGAGTGGGGAAATTTCTAATTATTCATATTATTATTAAAATTTGAATTATTATTATTGTTATTAATATTATTTTTATTATTTGTATTATTTTTATTATTATTATTATTATTCGTTATATATTACAAGTATTTTTATTATCATTATTTTTATTATATTTATTTTAATAATTATTGTATTATTATTATTATTATTATTTTATAGGGAAAAAACAAAACCCAAACCTAGAACTTCCACCCCCTTCCCCTATCTTATGTGTATCATGCCAGGCCCACCTGGTTCCCCATTTCCTCTGCTACCCTACATCGCCCATCGCCATACACTTTCCTTCATCTGAATCACGAACCCCCGAACCTCTTGGATCCTTCGAGACATGTTCTACATCCCCCCTCACGTGACCACATCCACATAGGACCTCGTCTTTTTCATCTCCTAGCTGCACGCAGGCAACACCTCTCGCCCGCAAGACCTCGGTTTGCCACAGTCTTCCACCGGCCAACAACACACCCTCTTCTCCAGGTCAACCCTTCCCCCAGACCCATTGTATTCCTTCTATGCACTAATACTTCCCTTGTCTCGGCTCCCCAGCATTGTCGTGCCTCTGGCTACCTGACCATGCTAGTGTCGCCCATGTGCTCAATACCCTATACGCTCGCCCAGTACGCACACTCTTCTATAATTTCTTGCAGCCTCTTCTTTGAACCCTAGTGGATCCTTCATGCTTTACCTAGCATCCTCACCCCTCACCCCGGCAAAGACACTTTTCCTTTCCCTCTTTGACGACCAGCCAGCAGCAGCACATACCCTCTTGCATGTTCCACGCTCAGGATAACCAACTACATTGTTCTAATGGCCACTCTGTACTACTCTGAAACCCTACCTCATCCTTCGGCCATGTCCCGGTGGCCACCCTCTAACCTCTCCCCAACAGTGCTATTTTCTATTTTCAATTGGGAAATTTTTCTTTGAGGTGTGGTACAACCATTCATGATGTTTCATCACTTTCTCATGTGTTTGAGGTTAGTGGATTTATATAGTTCATTTTTGAATATTTATGTTGATAATATAATTCATTTAAATAATTTTCAATTCATAATTATTATGTTTAAGATGCCTATTACTCGCTTACAATGATGTTTTAGGATCGATTGATTTTTATCGAAATTATGAATTGATAAAATTAGATGTTAACCCTATTTATTTGTGCACCAAATGATTCTTGGGGATAGTTTTAATTTCTAAACATTATTTTCACTGCTTTTTTATTTTTAATTAATATAAAATTTTGATTCGCATACATTATGCATATTTATTTAGGTTTGTTTGATGTTTTTATAATGTTAAAAATCAGTGGATGCATTTTTATGGTTTTATGCCTATATTATATGTAATGGTGTACACAATTTTTTTTAATATGACAATATTTTCTTTCAAAATTATTTTATTACCAAACATGGTTCAAGATGGGTTTTAAGGCCGTAGTGAAATGGTTGTTTAATTGATTTTTAAAATTTATGGATGGGTAATTAGTTTTTTACAGCTATTATTGTTTTTAGTATTACCATTCCCTCACTCCCAATTTTTTTCCGTCCATTTAATTCTTGGGTTTTATTAAATAAAACATAGATTATGTTTCTAAGCTCTAATATGTTCCAGTAATCTTTTGATAGTGTTTTCATGATGAAATATTTGATTTTAAAATGGAATTCATATGTGAAATTGGCGAGATTGTGATGTAATCATTTTCTATGACCTTTATAAATGTTTTAATTAATGAGTAAAATATTTATTAAATTATTTTTTAGGTGAAAATCATTGGTGAAAACTATTTCAGTGTGAATTTGGGTTTTATTTGAAAGAGAGTGCTGTTTTTTTAAAATGAATCATTCTTTCTAAAGGATATTGAGATCTTTGTGGGATTTCTGATATGATTTCACATGAAATATTTATGAATATTCATGTTTGAATGTGTAAATAAAAAAACTGAGTTTATTGATGTTATTGGTAATAATTTTAGATATATAGAATTAGATGCACTTTTGGCACTATTAACACTAGGGTAATGTTGGTACTCTATTTTAAATATCGATTGTGCATTGGTGAAATTATATGCCTAATTGGAAACATTGAACATTTTAAGAAATGGGATAAATGATGAATGATGTGACAACCTTATTGTCACATAGATAATTTTAAATGATTGAAT
Organism: Viscum album; assembly: GCA_963277665.1. NCBI lineage: Eukaryota > Viridiplantae > Streptophyta > Magnoliopsida > Santalales > Viscaceae > Viscum > Viscum album. Next base: position 384,165,112 of record OY728148.1, on the reverse strand, counting down.
GTGTTTTTGAGGGTTCTCTTATCTAAGGTAACCCATTATGGGTGAATTCATAAGAAACATCCATGTTTTGGGTAAGTAATTTGTATTGAGATGAGTCATGTGTGCAAGGGCCTATCTAATTACACAGTATTATTATAACCACCATGGATTCCTAGGTCTCTTTTAGATGATCGAGTGAGGGTTTCTGATCAACACTGATTAGATGGATTGGTACCACATGGATTTATTCTTTGTCCATGTGGGATTAGTACCTATGTTGGTCAGTTATAGGGCTTCTAAGTACTTATATACTAAGGATCATCAACATTCACCGATAGGTGGTTCCGAAATCAAGTATGTTCAAGGGTCTTCTAAGGATGTTTAAGATCATTCATGTTTAATTTTTTATTTTAATTTCTTCTTTACTTTCTATTATAATGGTTTATTTCCAGATTGAATTGTTTACCTGATCTATTTTATCCCATATTTAATATTTTTTGTTTTGAGTTTAGATTATTAAATGACAATGGATTTTGTAAATGATATGTCGCAGGTGTATGATTTTGAAATGAAAAAAAATCATGTTTCTTATTTTAAAATGTAAAAACACTACATTAGTATTTGTAATTCATACTTGTTTTAGTGGATTTATTCGGGAAAGGAGACATGGGATCATGTGGATTGTCTTGGAAAAAATAATTAGTATTTTAGTTCTCACACCTATTATTTCATTTCAATTATAGGTTTCCTTTTCTATTGTTTTCTTGGATATGTTTCTATCTATTGGAGCATAGTCATCCTTTGGTTGGTGGTAACCTAGAGGGTCCCATGGAGGAATGTTGTGTTGTTATTTTTATTTCTTTTTATGCTACTTGAGTGTAATTTTATTATTCGGTTTATTCTTTGTTATTTATTTATCTTTTGGGATAAATTGCACCCAACGATTGGGTTATGGTGCCCATGAACTAGTTTCCACCCTATGAGTATTGGGAACGCCCCTCAGGACATGTCGCGAACTGGCTCAAGTCCCTATTTTATGGTAAATCTGGGTTGGTTCAAGATAACTAAACATTGTTATTATTATTTATTAAAAAACATTGTTTCTTCATTCAAAAAAACAATTTTTAGGAGATCTTTTTGATGAGAAGTTATGATAGATGGCTTACTGACTACAAATCGTTTCAAAATACTTATTTTTAAATTCTCCACCATGATCACTACAAATAGATACCAATTTTAGGTTTTTTCAAATTTTTTACATTGTCTATAGATTATTTAACATATGGTAAGTCATAAAAATATTACTATTACATATACCCATGTAAATCGAGTGTAATATTTAACTAAATAAAATGAATAATATTTTCCTCTAATTCATCCAGTGTTATTAAATGAATATATTTATATATACAATGTAACACCCCAAGAATTCATAATGTGTTATTTCTTCAAAATAATTCAATAACTTGCACTGCACGCAACACCGAGTTCAATCACACCATTAAAAGAGGTCATGAATAGTATTAACTACATTTTGAGCTTTATATAATCCTTATAATTTTAGAATCCCTATTATGAGTTTCTTAGTCATAATGCAAGAACAGATTCATTTTCAGTATTTCACTTTTATCAACTTCTAATAGTGAAACCTTTTTAAATACAATATTTTAATCTTTTTGACTAAATGGGGACATTAAAAATTTAAAATGAAACACCCTAAGCTTCCGCGGTACGTTTCCCTTCGAATAATGCGATAGCGTGTGTTGTACGCAACCTCGAGTTCTAACACACACCACAACTAATTGAACTAGCCGTTGTGATTTGTAATACCTACTTTTTGAAATCATATATATTCTATATTTCAAAATTGACTTCATTTTTGGATTCGGAATATCAAAATTAGCCTAGGATTAAATTTTGGTACATTTCGGATAACTTTCATATTTTGATGAATAGTGAAAATTTCTAAATTTTAATTAAAAACAACTTTTTTAATCAAAATAATTAATAGTGATAAATTATGAATTTGAGTGGTTTTAAAGTATATTTAGAATATATTTTTACCATTCAATTTAATGTTTATCATTGGACATAATTTTACAATTAAACCGAACATAAACAAGTGTCAATCTTTTGATAGTTATTATCTCTTAAAAACACGCTTTTTGTTTTGACAGCGGGAATTAATTTTAAATTAATTTCTGCCACTTATGTGTTTTGAATTTAGAAAAATGGATTCCATATTTGGAATCAGTATGTTCAAATTGTGTAAATAGGTAACTTTTATTTTTAGACATTTTGAATAATTACTGCGGTAAATATTTTATTTACCATGGTTAAGGGTAAATCCAGTAAATAAGGGTTAAAAAATAATATTATAATAATACTAAATTACCCTAAAACGTGTCTTAACCCTATTGGTTGATACATGGTCGACCATTGGCATCTTTGGGTCTATTTTTGGACCCCATGGATCCACTTGTAAGTGATAATGACACATTATATTAATAAAGCTAAAATAAAAATAAAAATGGCATAAGCTTACATCTTTTAGAAGAACAATTTTTACATAGGGTTATACATATTGGATTTTAGATTATAAATATTAATTAGAAAGATAAAAATATTTACTACATAATGATATTTTATTTATAATTTTTAGACATTAAATAATTTATTTTATTTATGACACAATGATGATGCAGTAATTACTATAATAGTGAAAAATTAAAATAATTGATATTATAAATACCCAAATAAATATAATATGAAACTTTTAATGAATTAAACTAATTTTTTAGGATAATATGATATATTAGGATTTATTTAATGGACTTTTTTCGAAGTAATCAATCTGTTATGAGTTTCAAAAAAATCAACTATTGAATAGTGTCAAAATTGACATAAAAGAATTCTTAAAACAAATATTATATTATTAATTGATATTAAAATCCTAAAAATCTAAGGTTCGGCCAAGAGACTTATATTATGATAGTTTATTCATTAATGGACCACTTGGGGGTCGCTTGGATGTATATAGTAAGTTTATTAACCATATTATATAATAATACAAAGAGACATTGTAAAAGTGAAACTAATTAACTTAGAGTTAATACTTAAAGATAAGGTTAATATAAGTACCCAAACCAATCTAAATTCTATTGGATGAGTTGTTTTCGACCTATCCCCACCTCATCCTTTGAATAGTCAACTTTGGAGCCTTTGGAAACCGAATATGAATTTATTATAAATTAATATTTCTAGCTTTTCCAAAGGTGCCCCTCACCCCTCTTATAAAAGGGCACTCCTCCTTCTCTTTTCCTCACACCTCTCAAGCCACATGGCTCGTCCAAACTCTTCCCAACTAAGCTCCCCACATTCCTCTCCTCCTCCTTGAAGCTTCCCCTTAGTCAGAAAGCATTTCAAGAAGTCCTTTGGTTCCAACCAAAGTGAGTTACCTAGATTAAAGGTAACGATTTCTCTTAAATTCTTTTCATTTATTTTGCTTCTCCAACCCCCAAACTCTTTTTATTTCCTTCCTTTTGTAACAACACCAGTATACACAATATACTAGGATGTTGTTATAAGAAGGATTCAAACTACACATACACACAACTCCATCTAATGGATGATGAACATAATGTTTCTGTGGATGGAAAACTAACGCCTCACGAAACGAGGATTGTTCAAATACATCTTACCACCTCTCATGGTGGCCATTATGATGGAACTGTAATTAAATATGATATTAATGATATATATTTTATATATAAGATTCTGTAATTCCATTTTTACTTCATACCATTATTCGTTTCATGTTATATATACATACGATAATTTCATTTGAGGAAGTGAGGACTACCGCCCCCTTAAAATGATATGACTCGTTCATACCACACATGGAACGTATAAAGGATGGTGTTAATGAACTTAAGTAACATATATAAAATATTATATTATACTGGAATATTAATATACCTATGTATCATTTGGATTCGATTCTTTTAAAATAAAAATTAAATGGAAGTAGCGTTCGTGCGTACGTACGGACTACCGTCTCCACGAACGCGATGAGATTCATTCTCCATCGTATCCATTCAAGTATAATTATCATTTGATGATTTAAAAATGATGTTTAAGGACTTGATATCATCCTGGATATGAATAATATACAACCTATCCATTACAAATATGGCTTACGTAACAAAACATATAAAATAAAACAAGTAAGTTAACACCCGAAACAACGATAATACTAAGGTATTATTATCAAATCAATATTAAAAGATCATATATGATATCATATTAATATATATGATTCTTGTATAATTTAATAACAATTATTTCACCATTATACAGGAGGTTAACCTACCCCAACAAAGTAAAAGTACAAGGTAAGGGTTATTTCACAATCTCTTCATTATCCGAGGTTGTTTATACGTAATAATCTACTGGGATATCTTTATCATCCACATCCATGTTTCTTAAAAATGTATTTCAAAACATTTTTACTATTTACAAGAATATGGGTTAAAGTCATTTATACTCTTGTTTGACTTTTTATAAGAGGTTTATAAAGGAATCTTTCCGTCGTTTTGAAAACAAGGTCCTTTTTAACCTTTTCGACAGAATTGAGGTAAGAATGTTTTTTTTAACTTATACGGCGGGTGCGGTAATTTTACGCCGTTATAAAATCGTCAAAGCTTTCCTTACAAGCTTACAAGAATATTTTCAAGAAAATGTTTTATTTTATATGGCTCTTAAATGATTTCAAAAATAGAAAGATATATTTCTCTAAAAAGTGTTTTGATTTCATCTATGTCAACATCCTTTAATGGATTTTACGTTTATTTGAAGTTGATTTATTATAATACAAAACTTATATATTGTATTGAAGGTTTTGTGATATTTTTGACTGTGGATGTGCTATTTTATACCATTCATAGTTTATGGTGAAACTATTGACATTTCGTATGCTAGTTTTAATCCGAATGTTTATGTTATATTTCAAACTTTTCTTCAGATGAATGTGCTAAACAAGTATGTTCCGGGTTGGGGACCGGTAAAAGTAAGCCCTCCAGGTTGGGGACTGGTAAAAGTAAGCCCTCCAGGTTGGGGACTGGTTAAAGTAAGCCCTCCAGGTTAGGGACTGGTAAAAGTATGCCCTCCGGGTTGGTGTCCGGTTATTAGAGGCACTCCGGGTTGGTGTCCGGTTATTAGAGGCACTCCGGGTTGGTGTCCGGTTATTAGAGGCACTCCGGGTTGGGTTCCGGTTAGAAGTAACCCCTAGGTCTTGGGATGAGGCCTAGACAATGAAATTAACGTTTGACATTATGCATTCCATAATTATGAAAGTGGTTATTGATATTGCATGTGATTATTCGATTAGTAGAATATCCTTGTGAACAAGTAAATGGAATTATTTCATTTTACTTTTGCCATACTATGTTGAAGTTCAATTTTAAAAAGCTTTTGTTTTAGTAATTCATTGCCTTAAATGTTTATGCTTATTTTGAATGTTCCGCTATATTGTTATCCTTACTGGGCATTTGAGCTCACCCCTTTTCTATGTTTTATTTTTCCCAGGTAGTGAAGAAGTAAATTATGAATGACTTGCAGGGATATTATGAGGGGTTAATAGTGTGGATATGAAGACTTTGTTGTTGTAGTAGTTTTTCACTTTGAAATGTAATGTAAAACTTTATGATTATATCTAGTGTTTCCAAGGCTACTAAACCAATCGGTCTTTCGGGATTTGATCTTTCTTGTGATCATGCCAATGTTATGTAATAATGCACCGACTCTGGGCAACTGGGGTCGGGGCGTTACAGTTGGTATCAGAGGATGTTTAGTACAAACCTTGGAAACTAGATTTAGATAAACTCTGATTAGAGCACGTAGACCTAAGATGAACTTTGAGGATTAGTATAGAAGAACTTCCTAGAATTTTGGTATTGTAGAGATTTTGTGAGTTTTTCGAGCAATACATCCCTGTCTGGATACGAGCAGGTAGAGGCGGCTCTGGCACAGATGTACCTAGGGGTAAAACCCGAAAACACCGCTTTGAGCTAGACTCGAACGGGAACTGGTGCACGACAACGGGCCTTGTTGCACTCTTGGTTACGACACTCCCGGGGGAAATGCTTAGGATAACTCTCATTTTCTCTGCAAATCATTTTGAAGGGATTATGAGTATATAATTCCTCAAAGAAAACATTCTTATGGATTATATCCATAAATAGATCAATTTATGTTAAGTGTTTCATAATTATGGGATTATGTATTTTGATTCATAAACTGATCTAGTGTATGCCATTGTTTAGAAATGGCGCCCGGTAGAAGGAATGAGAACTCCAGAAATGCACATGATCCAAAGAGAAGGAAGGATCATATCTTTCATGGTCTTAAGCTAGAATTTATAAGAGAAATAGTCTCCCATGTATTATCATCATATGAAGAAATAATATCATGTGTTGATAAGATAAGTAAAGAGTTTACTGAGTCCTATGGATTTGAAGGGAAGCAAGAGAAGAAAATGATGGAAAAGAGAAATATGGATAAAGGGAAGAGGGAAAAGAAGAATTTTCACATATGTGGTAACTGTGGAAAGAAACACCCTGGAACTTGCCTGAAAGGAATGGGAGTTTGTTATAAGTGTGGAGGAAAAGGGCACAAAGTACGTGACTGCAAGGGTAAGAAAATGGTTTCAAATGTACAATGCTTCATTTGCAAGGAGTTTGGACACTACGCGAACCTATGTCCCAGTCATCAGACTATGCCGCAAATGATGCTATTGGATAATAACCAAGTTATGATACTACCACAGATGAAGAGGAATGATTAGAGTTCTTATGTTGATTATGTCAATTGAGTGTTGTATCAACAATGTACTTGTTATAATAATTATGGAGTATATAAGGATTGTACTGCAGTACTATTTCATTAAGGACTTGAGATTATGTGGAACAAAGAAAAGTGACTCAATAGCAGGATAAATTTTTGAAAAATATATGGTTGAGAGAATGATAAATCATAATATAGTTCTGATACTGAGGTAGTGATTTTGGAATAATATGTGATTGTTTTGGATAAATTATATTGGATATTCTTGACTACCTTGGAACTAATTAATGATTTGTATATTCCATCATTGTTGGGGTTTAAAACATTTTTGGATTAATGAAGTATATCCAGCATTCTATATGGAATAGGGGAGCATGAATGTAATCAATAAGGAATATGGTAATTCAAGATGTTTTAGTTTATTAAAAGAATACAAGATGAAGGTATTCATATGCTATTGCGGGGTAAAAAGGATCTATATTATGTTTACCTTCCTTATAAATGTTGGACTGTGAGTTTGTACAGAAGTATTTTGGATAGTTCTAGTTTGGATTATTTTGGATTACCATAAAAGGAAAACCCGGAGGTTGGGCGGCAACCCGTCGTGTCCGGCAAGGCTGTGAGACTTGAACCCACAACTGAAGGGCGACAAGGGTGTATCACCTACCACTGGCCCATGAGATGTCCTGGATTAAATAATGTTGTATTTTTTAAAGATCTGGTAGATGAATTATAAATTCATTTATTTTGGAACCCTGTACGAATAGTATAAATAAATAAAAAATTACATTCTATTATCTTTTAGAGTGAAAGATGAGTTTGTGGTAGAAATTTATTAATGGATAAAACTCTAATTATAAAGTAAGTATATCTCCTTATGATCTTAGCCAATCTCATAAATATATTCCTCAACATTAATAAAAGGAACATAGAACAAAAATGTTGTCCTAGAAGGTACCTTAAATCATCACTAATTCATGGCTTTGGGACTGTTGGCCTTTTCATAGCCATGTTCTCTACCACTCTCCATCAGATAATTGATGGTTAGATTTCTCTTCCATATCCATATTTTCCTACATGGAACCCTAGTATGTGTTATTTTCGGTAATCTTCATACTTTCCACTCTTTATTTTAAATAGAGACCTCATTAATTCATTTTTCGATGTGGGATTTCAACTAAGATATTTTGAAACGTCAAAATGTGTTATCCTAATACCCTATGTTTTGTTGAACCGATGGTATTTCAAATCATCATAGATTGATGAGTGTAAGTACCTCAATTTTATACTTGTTTGTGATTGATGACCTCAATCACTACCTATAAATATTTACGTTTTTCCTCCAATTATATGTCTCTAATTGCCACCAATGTTCTCCTAATCGAGATCATAATTTGGTGGTGACCCTTTCATTTCTCTTTTCCTCATATTAAGACTAAATTTTAGTAACCCAATTTCCAATGTGGGTTTTCCCACAAATATATTTTCTACTTTCAACCTTTTATTTTTGAAGAAAAATTTCAAATTCCGAGGACGCAATTTATTGAAGGAGGGGAGAATGTAACACCCCATGAATTCATAATGTTTTATTTCTTCAAAATAATTCAATAACTTGCACTGCACGCAACACCGAGTTCAATCACACCATTAAAAGATGTCATGAATAGTATTAACTACATTTTGAACTTTATATAATCCTTATAATTTTAGAATCCCTATTATGAGTTTCTTAGTCATAATGCAAGAACAGATTCATTTTTAGTATTTCACTTTTATCAACTTCTAATAGTGAAACCTTTTTAAATACAATATTTTAATCTTTTTGACTAAATGGGGACATTAAAAATTTAAAATGAAACACCCCAAGCTTCCACGGTACGTTTCCCTTCGAATAATGCGATAGCGTGTGTTGTACGCAACCTCGAGTTCTAACACACACCACAACTAATTAAACTAGCCGTTGTGAATAGTAATACCTACTTTTTGAAATCATATATATTCTATATTTCAAAATGGACTTCATTTTTGGATTCGGAATATCAAAATTAGCCTAGGATGAAATTTTGGTACATTTCGGATAACTTTCATATTTTGATGAATAGTGAAAATTTCTAAATTTTAATTAAAAACAACTTTTTTAATCAAAATAATTAATAGTGATAAATTATGAATTTGAGTGGTTTTAAAGTATATTTAGAATATATTTTTACCATTCAATTTAATTTTTATCATTGGACATAATTTTACAATTAAACCGAACATAAACAAGTGTCAATCTTTTGATAGTTATTATCTCTTAAAAACACGCTTTTTGTTTTGACAGCGGGAATTAATTTTAAATTAATTTCTGCCACTTCTGTGTTTTGAATTTAGAAAAATGGATTCCATATTTGGAATCAGTATGTTCAAATTGTGTAAATAGGTAACTTTTATTTTTAGACATTTTGAATAATTACTGCGGTAAATATTTTATTTACCATGGTTAAGGGTAAATCCGGTAAATAAGGGTTAAAAATAATATTATAATAATTCTAAATTACCCTAAAACGTGTCTTAACCCTATTGGTTGATACATGGTCGTCCATTGGCATCTTTGGGTCTATTTTGGGACCCCATGGATCCACTTGTATGTGATAATGACACATTATATTAATAAAGCTAAAATAAAAATAAAAATGGCATAAGCTTACATCCTTTAGAAGAACAATTTTTACATAGGGTTATACATGTTGGATTTTAGATTATAAATATTCATTAGAAAGATAAAACGATTTCCTACATAATGATATTTTATTTATAATTTTTAGACATTAAATAATTTATTTTATTTATGACACAATGATGATGCAGTAATTACTATAATAGTGAAAAATTAAAATAATTGATATTATAAATACCCAAATAAATATAATATGAAACTTTTAATGAATTAAACTAATTTTCTAGGATAATATGATATATTAGGATTGATTTAATGGACTTTTATCGAAGTAATCAATCTGTTATGAGTTTCACAAAAATCAACTATTGAATAGTGTCAAAATTGACATAAAAGAATTTTTAAAACAAATATTATATTATTAATTGATATTAAAATCCTAAAAATCTAAGGTTCGTCAAAGAGACTTATATTATGATAGGTTATTCATTAATGGACAACTTGGGGGTCTCTTGGATGTATATAGTAAGTTTATTAACCATATTATATAATAATACAAAGAGACATTGTAAAAGTGAAACTAATTAACTTAGAGTTAATACTTAAAGATAAGGTTAATATAAGTACCCAAACCTGTCTAAATTCTATTGGATGAGTTGTGTTCGACCTATCCCCACCTCATCCTTTGAATAGTCAACTTTGGAGCCTTTGGAAACCGAATATGAATTTATTATAAATTAATATTTCTAGCTTTTCCAAAGGTGCCCCTCACCCCTCTTATAAAAGGGCACTCCTCCTTCTCTTTTCCTCACACCTCTCAAGCCACTTGTCTCGTCCAAACTCTGCCCAACTAAGCTCCCCACATCCCTCTCCTCCTCCTTGAAGCTTCCCCTTAGGCAGAAAGCATTTCAAGAAGTCTTTTGGTTCCAACCAAAGTGAGTTACCTAGATTAAAGGTAACGATTTCTCTTAAATTATTTTCATTTATTTTGCTTCTCCAACCCCCAAACTCTTTTTATTTCCTTTCTTTTGTAACAACACCAGTATCCAAAATATACTAGGATGTTGTTAGAAGAAGGATTAAAACTACACATACACACAACTCCATCTAATGGATGATGAACATAATGTTTCTGTGGATGGAAAACTAACGCCTCACGAAACGATGATTGTTCAAATACATCTTACCACCTCTCATGGTGGCCATTATGATGGAACTGTAATTAAATATCATATTAATGATAAATATTTTATATATAAGATTCTGTAATTCCATTTTTACTTCATACCATTATTCGTTTCATGTTATATATACATACGATAATTTCATTTGGGGAAGTGCGGACTACCGCCCCCTTAAAATGATATGACTCGTTCATACCACACATGGAACGTATAAAGGATGGTGTTAATGAACTTAAGTAACATATATAAAATATTATATTATACTGGAATAGTAATATACCTATGTATCATTTGGATTCGATTCTTTTAAAATAAAAATTAAATGGAAGTAGCGTTCGTGCGTACGTACGGACTACCGTCTCCACGAACGCGATGAGATTCATTCTCCATCGTATCCATTCAAGTATAATTATCATTTGATGATTTAAAAATGATGTTTAAGGACTTGATATCATCCTGGATATGAATAATATACAACCTATCCATTACAAACATGGCTTACGTAACAAAACATATAAAATAAAACAAGTAAGTTAACACCCGAAACAACGATAATACTAAGGTATTATTATCAAATCAATATTAAAAGATCATATATGATATCATATTAATATATATGATTCTTGTATAATTTAATAACAATTATTTCACCATTATACAGGAGGTTAACCTACCCCAACAAAGGAAAAGTACAAGGTAAGGGTTATTTCACAATCTCTTCATTATCCGAGGTTGTTTATACGTAATAATCTACTGGGATATCTTTATCATCCACATCCATGTTTCTTAAAAATGTATTTCAAAACATTTTTTCTATTTACAAGCATATGGGTTAAATTCATTTATACCCTTGTTTGACTTTTTATAAGAGGTTTATAAAGGAATCTTTCCGTCATTTTCAAAACAAGGTCCTTTTTAACCTTTTCGACAGAATTGAGGTAAGAATGTTTTTTTTAACTTATACGGCGGGTGCGGTTATTTTACGCCGTTATAAAATCGTCAAAGATTTCCTTACAAGCTTACAAGAATATTTTCAAGAAAATGTTTTATTTTATATGGCTCTTAAATGATTTCAAAAATAGAAAGAGATATTTCTCTAAAAAGTGTTTTGATTTCATCTATGTCAACATCCTTTAATGGATTTTACGCTTATTTGAAGTTGATTTATTATAATACAAAACTTCTATATTGTATTGAAGGTTTTGTGATATTTTTGACTGTGGATGTGTTATTTTATACCATTCATAGTTTATGGTGAAACTATTGACATTTCGTATGCTAGTTTTAATCCGAATGTTTATGTTATATTTCAAACTTTTCTTCAGATGAATGTGCTAAACAAGTATGTTCCGGGTTGGGGACCGGTAAAAGTAAGCCCTCCAGGTTGGGGACTGGTAAAAGTAAGCCCTCCAGGTTGGGGACTGGTTAAAGTAAGCCCTCCAGGTTAGGGACTGGTAAAAGTATGCCCTCCGGGTTGGTGTCCGGTTATTAGAGGCACTCCGGGTTGGTGTCCGGTTATTAGAGGCACTCCGGGTTGGTGTCCGGTTATTAGAGGCACTCCGGGTTGGGTTCCGGATAGAAGTAACCCCTAGGTCTTGGGATGAGGCCTAGACAATGAAATTAACGTTTGACATTATGCATTCCATAATTATGAAAGTGGTTATTGATATTGCATGTGATTATTCGATTAGTAGAATATCCATGTGAACAAGTAAATGGAATTATTTCATTTTACTTTTGCCATACTATGTTGAAGTTCAATTTTAAAAGGCTTTTGTTTTAGTAATTCATTGCCTTAAATATTTATGCTTATTTTGAATGTTCCACTATATTGTTATCCTTACTGGGAATTTGAGCTCACCCCTTTTCTATGTTTTATTTTTCCCAGGTAGTGAAGAAGTAAATTATGAATGACTTGCAGGGATATTATGAGGGGTTAATAGTGTGGATATGAAGACTTTGTTGTTGTAGTAGTTTTTCACTTTGAAATGTAATGTAAAATTTATGATTATATCTAGTGTTTCCAAGGCTACTAAACCAATCGGTCTTTCGGGATTTGATCTTTCTTGTGATCATGCCAATGTTATGTAATAATGCACCAACTCTGGGCAACTGGGGTCGGGGCGTTACATGCAATAGATAAAATGCATCATAATTTGTGAGATTACTTATGGTTTTAAAACATTAATTATGGGGTTTTCAATATTGACAGGGGTCATTGAGCATTGAAGAATAAAATCTATGATCCATAAGATCATTAACAAGACTATTCTTAGATATTTTTCACATATTACAATGTTTATAATGTCCTAGCATTATATTCTATAACCACGATTGGTCATCCATTTTAGTAAGAATAGTTATGTCGTGTATCCAATGGCCTTCTATGTTTAGAGTGTAAAAATTTTAATACATATTGGAAGAATGAATAAATTTATCCTTGGAATTGTGAAGTACACATGTATCACTCCTAATATTCAAAACATAACCTTTATCACATAATTGAAATATTCTTATAATGTTGTTTTTACTAACCATGACGAATAAATCATATAAAAGTATGTCTTTTCCATGAAGATTTATATTACCTACACTAGTGGGCATTCCCTAAGAATTATCATTGAAGGTAAAATATCCTACTTTAATTTCAATGATCTTTTCAATGAAATCTATGTTTACAATCATATGTTGAAAATATATATTATCCATGTAGTAAATTCTAGTAATTTTTGTACTCCATTTTATTCTTCAAAACAAAATTGTTTTATTTTAAAAACCCAATCGTTCCTAGGTCTGGTTCCATTATCAAGAAAAAATATAGGAATACAAATTTTCTAAAAAATGAGACTTATGAAATCCTAAAGATTTATTTTAATTTAAAAAAGAAATTTAGATCCAATTTCCTCCAATTTGATTCATAGTGTAGAATGATGATCTTTTCTGTACAAAATATTCAAGACTAAAAATAGGTTATGGATGAGAGTAACCAACTCTAGAACTATTCCATAGTGGTTGAAGTTGTGAATAAATCATAGAAAATGGTTTTTCTTAAGATGTGATGTTTTCTACATGTTTTATGTAATATATTTTTGAATTTTGACTAAGGAAAAAATTTTAACCACAAAATTATTAGTTCTAGAATATATTTTTGGAGACCCTTTTTTCAAAACAATCATTTCATGATCCATTTATTGTATAAACTTATCATAATTTACAACCTTAAGGTTATTATGAATAGTTTAAAAACTGAAAAATGTTTTATTCATGATATTTATAATGATATAATATTTATTTTGTGAAAACATTTATTTTAGAATTTTTTTAATAATGTTTCTTTATGATCTTAATAGTTTAATATTCATGTAACCTAGAAAATATAGAGACATGTTCAATTAAAGGTAAAGAATCAATGTAAATACATGAATAAAATGATTTATCTAATAATTATTAATTGTTTTCACCAAGATAATTAGTTTTTAAATACATATTTTTTAAATATTTACAATTGTGTAACATATCCATGAGGTATTGATTTTCTGTTGGAATAATTGAATAATTTGAAATATTACTTTTTTCCATAATATTCCTTATCTAAAGATTCATCATATGATTCTCCACTACTTTAACACCATGTGTAATTTAACTTGAGAACTTTATTTTCTTGTATTACCAAATCTTCTTTTTTATTCTATTTTAATGTTTATCACTTCATTCATTCTATTTGAACTTAGTAAAATATTTCCTTATGTGTCCAATTGTTTTAAATTCATAAAATATCACATTAGTATCATTCATATCATTTATATACTTGTTGATCTATTTATATTTATACTAAAAATAATTGTATCAAAAATAATTGTTCATTATTTGCGGAAAATTATTTAATCTAATTTCATATTTCTCATCTTTACACGAGTCTGATTGAAATACAACATTATTTTTCATTGATGAATTCTCTGTTTTATCAAGATCCATTTCATTCAATTGATTTTTATTTTATGTAAAAGAAACGCATCCATTATTATTCAATGAATTTTCTATATCTATAATAAAAAATTTCCCATTTTTAAGATAGTTCCAAAAAATCATCCACATATATAGATATAACATTTGGTGACTCATCACCAGTATTTTTCTTCGATTTACATTCATTAGTCATGATGTCTATGATATTATCTAAAATAATTTAATTTAATAATTATTTTGTACAATTGAAAATAGCTTGTTCCCAATAGTCATAAATATATGTTGAACATTTACTATAGGTTCTCTATAGTGAAGAAACCCATGATAATATTCTCTAGGTATTGATATTCTAATTTATATAACATTTAAAGAACGAAAATGTGTAACTTATAGTTTCATCAAAATGATGTTAGGTACTTCATAAGAAGTTATTTGATTGTATATATTCCATGTCATAGAACAATTCAAAGTATTTATTGCCATATAGTTCCTCTTATATTCCTTATTTTCTCGATTATTACAATTTGAGACTTCCATGTCTAGTATCTTTTAATGTCCAGTATGAATATCTAATATTTCAACACCAGTAATACTAACCAATGTCTTAATTATATATCTGTAATGTTTTTAAAAATTTCCATAAAATATAGGTTTTATTTTGGGGTTCATATTATTTATGGATCCAATATTCATTCATTCCATATATTAATACAAAATATTCCAATCCATAGGTTAGTGTACTATGTATTTATAAACAAAATGTTTGTTAAAAAAATAAATCTACCATGAAAGAGAAAACATGTAAGACAAAAATAGTGGAGTAATCTAAAAATTTATATGTGTATACATGTATTCCAGATACCTTCTATAACACCAATTATCAGATCAATATATGTTTTTATATGGAACAATATTTGAGGTGGTGAATTGTAGGTTTTAAAATCATTCATTATCAATCCTAAAATAAAATAAGTTTAAAATTATTTAAACTAATCCAATTCATAATACCACTAAATTTGAAAATAATATTCATAATTGGCACTAGTAATGATGAATAATATAGTCAATTTTGGATTGGTTATGAAAAATATCCTAATCATATTGATTATAATATTTATACCACATTTTGTATGTAAAGAACAATCACGTCCTTGATTAATACGTTGATCAGTGTTAGCGTATAAATGATCAGAATTACAATGGTTTTGATAATCAGATTATTACAACAATATATTATTTTCCCAAACATCATATATAATAACAATCAATAATTTAACGAGAAATGTATGTATTATAATAGTAATAATTAAAATGTCATGAAATATGAATAGAAATAAAAACAAAAATATTTATCACTCTATTACAATTACAACTAAAATGTAAATAATACAATTCATTAATACCAATGATAGGGGATTCCATTAACCGAGTATTGAGGTCCATTAGTTCATAAAATCAATAAATTCCATCTTACCCACACATAAGTAAGACAAAGATTCAAACAAAGACTTCAGTTTTTTTCCTATATTTGGTAGACCTTGATTAAGCAGGTAATCGAGATGTATGTCCTCCTAGCCTCAAAAGTCATCGATCCATAAGAGATTAGCATCAGTCTATATTTCTATCCCTATAAACCCTCTATAATTATTATAATAGATCGATATCTCACATTGAAAACCCAATTACCTTGATGATACAAGTTCTTGGAAAAAATTATTCATGACTTGAATTATTCGGAGCATTCGCACAGGGTTGTGATTTTGACAGAGCTCTCGAAGAGCCTCTATAGATTGAAAAAAGTGGGTTGTGGTTTGTCAAATGAAATTGTATTTATAGCCTTCATCCCAATTGACATATTCATTATCTAGTGTCATATTCTTTTGTGAAAATTTATAGGGTCCTATTCATATGGCACTTTAATGGACATATTAAAATAGAATACACGATGTCGGTTTAACTGAAATATATGAAATATTGCATGACATCCTTTATTTGAAATAAAAAACATATTGCATGACATCGTTTTAATAGAAATACATAATAGATTAAATGAAATTATTTGTATATAAAATAATTCCTTTAATATGAATTACTATTTACTAAAAAATCATCAAGAATCATGATTTTGAGAATAAAAAGAATATGTGGTTTCAATTGAAACCACACCATGCTATTATAATTGATATCATGATTACAGTTATGATTATAAACAAGAAAATATTGAAATCATGACAAGTAGTTATGATTGATATGTAATTATGAATTTTAGTAGAATATAATTATGATTGGAAACAAAACATAAGGTTACGACTGAAAATAATACATGCAGTTATGATTGAAAAAAAAACATGTCCCTAAAATTAAAAAAAATTATCTAATTTGAATAACCTTGGAATGTTATTAGATTGTTTTTTATTTACAATGAAAAACAAATATTTAATTCAAAACTATAATTTTGGATCAACAGTAATATGAAACAAACAGATATGGGGGGTATGGAAATGTTGTTTCAGGCATGTAGTATGTGTGGTAAAAAATCAATGAGAATATCCTATAAAGATAGAAAAGTGTTACTGATGTGAATTGTTCATCCATATGGCTCTAGAATGTAGGGAAATGAATCTTGTAGAATAAATTGATGTGGTAATTGATATCCATATGAGAGTAATATATTTTAGCTATAATGAGAGGGGTTATTATGATAATTAATCTCTAAAGACAGTTGCATGTGATGTAAATCTTCATGATTGGAAAAATAATGGTTTATGGGTAATTTTATAATACCACAGTTGATGTTGGTTCATCAAATTAAGTGGTTATAGTTTTGTAATTAGTTTTTTTGAATTATTATAATACCCTATTGGTTTTTTTTAATTCATATACTTTTATTTATGGAAAATTTTCTAGATAATTATAAATATCAACTCATAATCGGAATATATAAATTGGGATTAAAACACCCCCTAGAAGTATTAAAGCAACCATGATTTATAGGAATCTTCATATTATTATCAATGGGAGTGTATTTCCAATAAATCTAGTTAAAATGGCCATAATATATTTTGATATCATTCATCTTATAAATCAGATTTCATTGTATCATTCTATAATAGATTCTATTGATAAGAATGGGGTGTTAATTTATTTTATGCATCTGATAACAAACAAAGAATATGATGAATAAATTATAGATGAAAATAAATTTTACCAATATCATACTTTTGAAAATAAATAATATATTCAAATTAGATATGTGCTAGTAGGAAATGGTGACATGAATATGTTTTTGGATGATTTTTAAAGTCTAATTTAAAATAAATAGGTTCTATATACAATAGAATTATTACTATATGCTATGTTTATTAATAATCCCCATATATGAATACGGAAATTGAACATATAGATTTTAAAATAAAATTTATGGTGATTTTAGATAAATGTTTCATCTGAACTATCACATCACTATGTGAGTCTTTTATCTTCTTTTTAAAAAGGAAATATGGTAAAATGATACTTCACATTAATTATATAACCTTAAACAATATCACATATAAGAAAATATTTTATTTTTCTCATATCAACTATAGTTTTGATTAAATACAGTGAGCAACATACTATTCCAATTTTTACCTAATGTCGGGGGTACCAACATTTTAATTTGAATAAATTTCACTTTTTAATGACTTAATATTGAATAAGTCATGGTCAATATTAATTTTTAGTAATGAAATTTCGGTTTTCTAATGAACCATCTCTTTTCATGGATTTTATGAATATAATTTTTCATGAGTTCATCGATAAGTTTTTTATGATATTATCAATAAAAATTTAGTATTTTTTAAAATTCAAGAGGAACATTAATGTAATATAAGGTCCGATTTCTAAACCATAAAATAAAATAATCATTATGTACAATTTTAAATGTGAGGATCTGAATTGTAAAAAAATTCATTCAATGGTAACATAATATTGGAATATGAAATAACTATGTTAAAATCTAAAATGTATGCCTTTTAAGAATGTCCATGACCTAATAGTATCAAGAGGATTCATAGTTTATAGGTATTAGTGGTTTACTAATCGATTTTTTTGAAAATATTTCATGGATTTCTATACCACTATCTAAACTAACTCGAAAAAGAGTTATGTTGATCTATTCAAAATGATGTGATGATGTTATTAAATTTTTTATATAAATATTGGTGAAATATATATTTTTTTCCTTGACTCCCAGAAATAGAAAATTCATCATCTATAGTGATGATTCATAGAATGGAATTGGTTTTGTCCTAATGATGAATGAAAACATTATTTATTATTCCATAAATTAGTTGAGTGCTCATGTGTTAAATTAACATACATAGGATTAGGAAATAGAATCTATTTTTATTTCATAATTTTGAAACATCATTTTAATAATGTAATTGGTGAAATATATTCAAATAAAAATATTGGAAGTATATACTCACTATAAAATAATTGAACATAATATAGAGACTATTTATAGTACTATTTAAGGATTTCCATTACCTGATTCATTTTTACCTAATAATATAAAACATGGTGGATGATTATTTGAGTCAATATATAATTGTATGTTAACCACGGTATGATTGGACCATGAACCCTTAGTTAATGACTTGATGAATTTTTTCATTGAAGTTGTGGATGATGGTATATCCTTTAGTTTTTATTAGTTTTAAGTGAACCATACATTGTCATAAAAAATTAGGATGGAACAGAAAGTGGATCAATATTTTTTATGAAAATTTATAATACCTTAATAATTGTATGATTAGTTATTTAATATTGATGAAGAGGGTGTTTTAAAATATGGAAAAGTGATAATGTTTGCCTTATGATTCCAAACTGAGGAATGAGTTATTAAATAAAACTCATAGTTCTATATTTATCATTCATTCTGTAAATACTAAAATGTATAGGTACATTTGAATGTATTACTAGGGGGATGAATTGAAAAGGGAAATTAATTTAATTTATAAAAAATTTTATACGTCCAATATAGTTAATAAAGAGAGATAGTTTCAAAAGTGGATTATTCAAACAGTCAAATACTAGAGTTGATATAAGGGAATCTAGCAATGGATTTATTGGTATGATTGAAATATAATTCATAAGGTAATAATTAAATTTTAATTATTTTTTATTGAAAAAATAAATGTATACATTCTCTCTCTATTTGAGATACAATTTATTTTGAACATATTTCTATAAATTAACTGAAAGAGATTATTCAGCTATATATAATTCCTCACTTAATTGTATTATATTTTGATCACAGAATCATATCTAGTTAGCTTAAAAGACTGGGGAATCTTTTGATAAGGAAATAATATTCATTATATCATTTCATCATCATTATGATGGATAGTTTGAGAAGATGATTCCGACACTGGAAAATATGGTTTGTTTTTTCACCATGTATTATCAATAATGATGGGACAATATCATTATTTGTTTCAGTTTTCATTTAATAATTGTTTTCACTATAGTATACATATCGATCCATTTGAGGCATTATATGAAAATTGGTGATGGACACCATTATTTTTGGGATGATGTTGGATAATTCAAGTTTATATGGCCAGAGTTAGTATAAGAAACTAAAATAATTTTTAGTAGCTTCATTGAAACCATAGTGTTTTTTAAATTTATAAGAATATATATAAGGATAACTAGATGCATATATTTATTTTTTGGTAGATAATACATTATTTTTAATGTTTCTCCATGGAAATGTGTTATATGTTTTTGGTAAGAAGGGGAAGATGTGTTAATGAATTATTGGACCATGTGAAATTATAGTGAATAATTTACCAGTAGGCTACCAAGAGGATTTTAATATAAGTTTATCCTAGGAAAAAATAATTTTTCAAGTTCCCATGATAATAATTTATGTACATGATTCATCTCATGTTTTGAGATGTGAAGTATTTCAGATGGAAGAGAATATTTATTTTGAGGAATAACAAGGTCAGATTCATTGCAAAGAAGATCATATATTTAATAATAACATGATATTTTATTTAATGGTTTTGTGGATAAACCATTAATTTTACATGGAAATGTGATAATACAAATTTCTATGGGGAAAACCCACACTTATTTTATATTTGAATAAAATTGCAAAGACATAATTTCTAAAAGGGGAAAGGATGTAAAATCCCATGTAATGGTTCAAAAATATTTTTACATATTTAATAATATTAATTAATTAATTATTAATTATATGTTAGATGGGATTATATGTATAATATGGTATACAATACATGATAATGTTTTCCCTAAAATCTTGCATTGGACACCAGACTCAATTGTACCAAATAATAATATATTTTTAATATTTTAATTTTAATGTGTATTTATCAAAAAGATATTGTGTTCTTGGTAATGAGTAAAACTAAATATATTATGAGTAGTAATGTTTATTAATGGTTTTTATATTCATTCAAAAAAAAAATTAAAGGATTATAATATGTATAAATCGAATTTTTAGAATGAAAAGCTCTAGATTTTTTAAAAAGTAAGTTTAACACCTTTTAAAAGAATCCCAATTTTAAATCTAATATTTGAAACATTACTAAATATTATATGAAAAAATAGACGTCATTTTTTAACTATCAATATCAAAATTTACTTTTTATGAAAATTTTCTATTTTTCTATGAAATTTCTCATTTTTATGAATAGTAAAAAATACTATATTTTAGTCCAAAATTCATTTTACATATATTTTAAATATATAGTTATATTGTTTTTATTTTGATACAATTTATATTTATATAAATTATATATTACTTAAACCAATTTAGAATATTGTAGAAAAAGACCAAAATTAATTTAGAAATAAAAATATAACAAACATTTGATCTTTGTTTATTTAAATCACAATTTTATAATCGCCTCTACGTGAATAAATTTTATTTAATCTCATCCATTCATATTATTGGATTTATAAAAAATTGATTCCTTATTTTTAATATTAATACCATATTATTTATAAAAATGTGAAATATGTTTTTGACCAAAAAATAATAGTAAATGTAATAAAAATTAATTATAGTGATTATGATTAATATTATCCTAGAAAGTGACTAAAAAATAAACACAATATTTAAAATGAGGTATATATATATTTATAAATGAAATATTATGTTTATATATCTACCATGATATATATTCGATATAATATTTACCATTGTTGGATCTACATTCCCTGATAAAAAAATGGTGTAATTCCCTTTTTAGAAATTTACAATAGTGTCGCTCCCTCTCCACTATAAAAAGGCACTAACCATAATCGATCCTTCAAACCATTTAATACCATTTATCTCTGTCAAAACCCACAAAAATAATCTCCCAAAATTATATTCTTAGACATTGAGTACTATCCTTGTGAAAATTGACAACCAAGAAGTCATTTTTTTGTAAACCAAACAGAGTTACCCCAAAAAAGTGGTAATATTCTTCAATATGAATTTATATTTTATTTGATGACATGAAAATTAATTTATTATTAGTATAAGAATATATAATAAATAAATATCCTAACTATACTAAAATATTTTTTTTATGTTTTATACCTACACCTAAACATACTCCAATCATATGGGTAACAGAATTACAATTTATTTATGGAGAACAACCGCCTCATTTAATGACGTACTTCATTATTCCATTACTACCTATAATAAAGTAAAATTTTGATGAAACTTATATTATTTTATGATATATATTTATATATGATATTTATTAATTATTAATTCTTATATTATTTTTATTTACACATATGTTCATGCTTTTCATATTTTGTAATAAGATAACATCATTTGGAGATGTATTGACTACCACATTCACAATGTGATTTGATACGTTCACACATTTTCATAGAATGTATTATATTTGGGATTAATAAAATATATGTGAAAAAAACACATCCATTTGATATTAATTACATTATTACATTTTTTATAAATGTATGATATCATTTTCATTATTACTCTTTCAAACATTGAAATAGTGATAACGTCATTCTTGAACGTGTGCACTAGCACCTCCTTGTGATGTTGTGATTAATTTTAAATAACACTATATATATATATATAATTTTTTATGATTTAAAAATATGTTATATATGATATAATTTTCATTTTGAAAATTTGAATATTCGTTGCCTTTTTTCTTTAATGATCATTGAATAATTTGTATATTACTCATGTGTATGTACGGCCTACAGTCTCCACGGATGTAACCATTTTTCATTTTACATAAAAATAATTCATAATTGGATTTAAAATTTTATTAAATTTATTAATATACTAATTATTTCATGATTATTATTCAAGATATGTTTATATAATGATTCCATTGATAAAAGTTGACCTACAAAAGTTGTTTTTCACACATAAACTGAATATGACTAAAGTAATAGACTCAATAATAATTGTTTGAAAACATATAATTAGTTAAATAAAAATAATTATAATCCTTAAAATGTTTATAAATAATTTAAAAAATTAAAATATTTTTATTATTGATGCTTTAAAATACCCATGTGATTATTCAGACTCAATGTAATAGATTTTTCCTCATTCTTCTTTCATTGAGAAATTTAACATGTTTTGAACATATTTTCTTTTATAAACTTTTTAAACATCCCCTTTGACATTAAATAATTATATTTTATATATTAATATGTTATTTAATATTTTATTAATTTTATACATTAATTTTTCTATGGATTTAAATGATTAATGTGGTATATGATACTTTGAATGTTTAATGATATATTTTTTAAATATTTTTACTCATGTTACTATTCATAATTTAATTTTATTTTTTAGTTTTTATAATGAGGTTACGAATGAAATTTATATATATTAATAAATTCATTCAATTGGATTCAAAAAAATATTAAATTTATATCTTTTACATGAACATTTTTTCAAAAAAAAATGACCTGTTATATTATTATCATACGTACTAATATTGACTTTTTAGCATAGTTTTTATTATTTTATTTTTGGATTTATTTTAAATATTTTAGTTATTTTAATATTTATGTATTGAAATATTATTTTCATATAAAAGATTAATTTTTTATTGAAATTGTACTTATTTAGGAAAAATAGTATTTTAATATCTGAATGTGATATTTATATAAGTATAAAACAATTTTTAAAATGATGAAATATTTTATTTTATGTGTTTCTTATTGGAAATTATAAAATATGGGTGCAACCATATATAACTAGATGATATGGTTAAAATATAAATTATAGGTGCACCCAGATAGCACTCCAATGCATTTGGTAATGATTATTTTATTTGTAGAATTATATTTGATGTTTGTTGTGTGGTTATTCCAATATGTTGGGGTTATATATGGGCTTAACATGATGATCTCACAAGGTACCTACATGAATTTTCTATGAATTCTAATGAGTTTTCAAGGAAATTTTTTTAAAGGTAAAATAAATTATATTTATTGAAGAATGTTATTTGAAACATTGACTAAAATGATACTATTTCATGTAAGGGATTTTAAAGAGTTGTAACATTAAAAAATAGACTAACTGTTTCCATATTTTTTTATCTCTCACTTTTATTTTTATTCTCATCCCATGTTCTAGAGTGTTTATAATAGGATTTAATAATGAGTAAAGATGTATAAGAGCTATATTATAATTTCATGAAATATATTCATAAAATAGATAGTTATTTAATTTTAAGTGTTATTAAATGGTGGGAAAATGGATATTGATCAAAGGTTTCCACGATGAATTTTGTGATTAGGTTATCGATGATTTATGGATTAATTCTATAAAAATAAAATCTGAAAATATACTCGATAAGTATGAAAGTAAAATTATTAACAAAACTCATGATTATTTAATTTTTATGCTCACATCCTTATAAAAAACATTTTACAAATAAACATCCTTAAATAATAATCAGCATTATTAATACAAAAAAGAGTTTATCATTGAATCATATCATAAGTAAAGAAAATGAAAAATGAATTTATATCATCTAATATGAAAACCCATTTATAATATATATGTAATAATTATTTAGTAAAATAAATGCTTCACATTGAAATTAGATCATTAAAAAATAAAACTTTCTAAAATATTATTGAAAATTTATTATTCGAAATGAATCCAAAAAATTGTATGTAAATATTTAATGAATGAAATGTCCATATTGGTATAATATTTCACTAGCACCATATAAGTTAAATGAAATTAATTTTTTAATAATGTTTTAATAAAAATTAAAAAATGCATTATTCTAAAAATCAAAATAATATTCTAGTTAATCCATTTTGTAAGAAGATTAACATGGACGTTAACGAATTTAAATAACCAAAGAAGAATATTGAAAACATTTTAATATTTTTATAAAACATGAAATTAATTAAAAAATATTTATTGGTGAATAGATAAATAATGATGATTATTTTTTAAAAATATTGGTATCTTGAGTACATAAATATAGAAAAAAATAAAGGAAAATATAAAATAACTAAAAATAAAATAAAGATGATGAAAACTCTTGAAATTTAATGAGAGTTAGATCATAGAAATTGTTTATCATAAACTTTATCATAAAAAATATCACAATTCAGTGATATTGTAACATAATAATATTATCTTGTGTTCCACTTGTTTTTAATAAAATATAGATTTTTCTTTATTGAATGAACTCTATTAGATATCCACATAAGGATACCAGTTTTGGTCTGTTAGAAATATTATAACATCTAGAATGTCTATATGGATGTTAATAAGATAATTTTGTAGGTTTTAGTCATCATAGAAGGATAAATGTGTTGCAATTAAGTGGGAGGGGGTTTAATTTTAAAATTGATGTTGGGGAAACACATTAATTTTCATAAAAATAAAAAATTTAATAAATTAATAATCATGAAATTTTTTCAAAACGGTCTAAAATTTGACTAAAAATTGGATATGTAATAAACAACTTAATCCATTTAAATTTTCATTATTTTTTTGAATTATTTAAAACCATATTATTTTAATTTACACCTTTATTAATAATTTTTACCGAGACCACATTCTATAATATTTAAATACGAAATTGTTATGAATGATTCGATAAATGAAAAAATATCTCATAGATTGACAATAATTTTTATTTTCAAACACATTCCATATACATGGATGATAATAATTTTTTAGTAATTTTAAATCATTTAATAATGTATTATTAATTATATATTATTGATGTTATAAATTTTGGAGATATTTAATTATTTTGATTAGAATGAAAACATGAAAAAATATATTTTAATATTTTATTTTAAAAGATCCATAATATGTAATATGTATCTATAAAATTAATTATAAAAAATAATTCACGTTAATTGTATTATTTTTAATATGATAATAATTTGTTATTTTTTGTTAATTAAATAAATATTTTTTATGTGTTGTATATGAAATTAACATAATTATTCAAAAATTAAAAATAACAAACAAATTACTATGAAAAATAATAACATATACTTCTAAATAATATTCTAAACTGAACATATCCTCATTGTATCTGTAATTATAATTTATATATATACTAAAACCAATATAGTGACATTGTGTAATTTTTCTAATCATGAATGCATATTAAGGTCATATTAAAAGAAATTTGAACAACAGGTCACTATATTTGACATATTGATGGAATGATGACGACATACAGTAATCTATTTTAAGAAATTAAAATTTTATTCAGATATTAAAGACTATTCCAAATGTTTTAACCCTATTTTACATGTTTTACCCTTTTCTAGGACACAAAATATAAAATGGTTACTCTTAAAATAGACTAAAAATAAATGGGAAATTTTTACCAAATTATATCTTTCTGATTCCAAATATGGTATTAATTTTTCACAATTGTATTATTATAATTGGTAATGATTTATATTAAGATTATCGAAAAAAATTTGGTGAAAATTTCAATTCATAAAAATAAATTTTTAAGAATATGATTGGATTTATATTTATCCCATGCATAGAAATAATATTAGATAAAATTTAAATCATTGTATAAAATATAATGTATATAAATTTCAATAAAATCATTCACCAATTATGAATAATTTAATTTATTAAGTTAATAAATTCATCGCATCCATAATAATAGTGTTTGAGTAAAGTATCCCATTTACTTTCAAAAGAATTATTTTATAGTAAATTGATAACCAATGAGTTTATGTTATACATTTTCTAACCATTAAATTTTAACAATTTAGTATGTACTATTCATACACATCAATTTAATTGATATTTTATAACAGTTTACTATATTGTTGTTCTTGTATTCATAAGGTTTTATGTGTGACAAGTTATTGAAAAATTTAATTTAATTTGAAAGGAAATATATCATAAAATATTACGTCTTACATTCCACCCCCTAAAATTTATATTTTATTTATAAATTCACACAAATTTATTTAAAAAATGAAGATATCAATGAGTTATAACTTGCATGAATCCCTTAAGTATCTCTTATGAATTTTACATTCCTCTATAAAAAATTAACATTTTGAGTAGTCTTATTCTATATTCCATAATCATTATAGATCAATAATTATACCAATTATTTGTAATAGTAAATATGGTCCTCTAGAAGTATGAAAATTGATTTTAGTATATGGGAAGGATCGGGTATGAACTTACTTGGGAGATGTACAGGGAACATAATATGAATATGAGAGTGATTTGGAGGAAGCACCACGAAATAGAATAATTTACCAACAGAAAAAAGATTATAAAATATACAAATATGCATAAAGATCTACTTTTATTTCATAACAAATCTCATAAACATTTTCCTTTTATAAATTAAAAGAACCACATTCTCAAAAACAACCATATCCAAATATCGTTAATAATTCGTAGTATAACATTTCTACAGTTTATGAGATTCCTTAATGAAATTCTATATAGCTAAGAATTTCTCTTCAATTCCATATGCTATATCAGGTTCTATTAGATTTATTTTCTGAACTAAGTCTTAAAAATATGTAATTATAAATTTATTTCTATATATGGAATCAAAATGTCCAATCTGCATGATCAAATGAAAAAAATTTCTATAATAAACAATAATATTGGATAATGTTGATGTCAAGAAACATTAAAATATGTAGAATAAGATATCAGCATATTCTTTATAGTTTGAATGGTTCTCTTAGACTAGTAATCTATTTGAAGATGATAATTCATATGAAACTCAACATTGTATCTAGAACCTACTAAAGACTTGACACGGACATTTAGGTTGTCCTCTAATCACGATAAAAAATAATAGAATGTCGAACATCATGCAACCATACCACATACAAAATTTATATTATGGAAATATAGTCCATATATAAATCTAATTTGAAATTAATTATGTTTGATGAGATCCTACGGTGATTTAAATTAATTTAAATAGAATTATATCGTTTAAAAATTATTTCGATTCTACTGTCAAATTGTATGATGAGGTTTTCACATTTCTATTATGGTATGGGTAGTAGTCATAATACCCCATTAGACTTATATCCTCATCCATTAATAGCTAATATATAAATCACCATGATACATAGTATTCAATATCTCTCTTCAGGTTTTCCAATAAGAAATAATATTTCATATTATAATGAATCTTCAAACTCTTAGGATGGAGTGTGAATAATGAATTGTGAGCCACATACAATAGCCTCATTAAACGAGGTATATTTGAAACACATACACATTTACTGAAACATGTCATTCCATTACTATAAATATTAAACTAAGGAACATTTATAATATACTCTAATAGATCTGTATCATCCTTATAAACCTATTTAATCCATACACGGATTGTTGGTTAGACACTCATTTGATAATGATAATATTTATTTGATTCCTTTAATATTTCTATACCCATCCATTGAAAATTAATAATCCATGGACCATTTTTATCCCCATTGTGAATAAGATATGATGATTCTTATAACATAATTAATTAACCACCTTGATCACTATATCTTGTATTTAATATTTTAATAATTCATAATCGTTAATTTGTTTCAACCATCCTTTCTGGAACATTTTCAACACATTTGGTATGAAAAAATACATGAATTATTTTGATCATTTTATATATAAAAAAATTAGGTGTAATTGTAATGAATCTATATAATCAATTAATAAATCACCACATCAAACTCCAAATATTTTGTATGGTAATGTTTCTTATGATCGATTAATTTTGATTAGAAATAAGAAATCACCATATCATCTTCCATGATAAAAAACAATATTCCATTAATTAATTAATCTCTATAAACCATAAACCTATATCCTCTATAATAAAATATAATATCAGGTTTACAAACTAGACCTTTATATAGTTCCTTGAATTTCTCCCCCAATTCAACTGTCCAAATGAATTTATCTCCCTTCCTTGTAATCTTTCTGTGTGAACATTATATTGATGAGAATGTTTCAAAAATTCATTGATTATTTCCAACTAAAAAATGTGAAATGTGTATCTTAATCCTTTTGATTTGTTTTTTAAAACATAAATAATTTACGTATTTATTTTTTCCACATCTATTTCCTCTCATGAGGATATATAAAATAAAATTGGAATCTTTTGTAAAAAAAAACATTGTTTTTAAATTTTTATTATAACTTATCCTTCTTTAGGGTCTTTAGTAGAATATTCATGTAACATTCATGATATTTATTCCCATTGAATACATTAGGATATAATATAAAATAATACCACTAATAGATCAAGGTATTATTTAAATAATCTATTAATTAAATCCTAGAATGTGGAATTTGTGAATCCTAATTGGATTACAACGTATTCATACTGTATAATCAATGTGTAAATTTTTTCCTAGGAATACATTCCTTCTAAACCATAAATTGATGATACCCATAACGTAGATTAGACATGGAGAGGTATTTAATTCTTCACTTTTGATCAATTCTGTCCACAATAAGAGGAAACTGATACTTGATCTTCATTATATTCTTGTTATGTTTCTAATAATTAATTAATTGTATAATTGATGTACCTTGTTCATATATTTATAATATTTTTTTGAATGATGACACATTTGGATTAATATATACCTGGTGAATATTCTCCTAGAGATTCTTCTTAAATTCTCGCTACTCTATTAGGCACATTCTTAATAAATTTTTGGAGATATGTGTAACACCATATATGAGTTCTATTGGGAACTAAATATAATGAATCAGTAGATGAAATGAAAATTATTTATGAAATTCCTAAAAAAAACTCACACAATAGTAATATAATCAATTCTGATTTTATCTCCATCAATCTATGAAAAACATCTATTTTGAATATGAATCAAAACCTATATAATAAGTGAAAATTAATTTTTAATAAAATATTTATTATAAAATTGATAGATGAACATAAGATGGTTCAAAATAGAAAATTTAACCTCCATTCAACATAAATTGATTTTTAATTTATGTAAATAATGTTAATACATGTTAATGATAACATGAAATTCTACCACAAGGGCAACAATGATATATTTTAGGAACCACATTCCCATAAACCTAAATCGGATAAGAAAAATTGACATGAGATTTGGTAAGCATACAATTAATGGATTTCACTAATAATCTAACATCTTATTATATTGATATAATTTTTTATATGCTTATAAAAATATTAATATATAAGTTTTTGGTTAGATACATTTTCAAATAAAAAATTTATAGTTCTAGATTGGATGGTATGTATACCATTCAACATGCTATTATTGTTCTCCTCATCCAAAATAGTGATCACACATGATTTTACTACATCTCTGGGCTTAAGAGGATTATGATGCCGATCATCCTCATTAAACCTAAAATATGAACACCATTTGGTATAATTCCGTTAGTCATATATTTTTAAACACTATAGTGTGAGTGGTATATTTTTTTTGAGGTTTTTAATTTATCATTTCATTAAAATATATTCTCAACTAACACTAGCCTTAAAATCCTCGATGCCCTACCTTTATGGAAATAAATCAATTACTAGCCCCCTTAAGAAAATATCTTCCATGAATAAAGGCTAATCTTCTTATATTCATGTGTTTCTGTTGAATTTAAATATTATTTGGATGTAAAAATAAGGAAATTGATTGGTATCTCCAATATACTTTTTAAACATGGTGGAACTTTAATTTTTTTCATCATAGCCACTAAAATTTCATATGGATAATACAACTTAGAGAC
Organism: Viscum album; assembly: GCA_963277665.1. Taxonomy (NCBI): domain Eukaryota; kingdom Viridiplantae; phylum Streptophyta; class Magnoliopsida; order Santalales; family Viscaceae; genus Viscum; species Viscum album. The sequence continues at coordinate 384,134,178 of OY728148.1, read as the reverse complement.
TTGTTTCTAATCTACTGATGAATCAATCGTCATTAAATTCAAATTTTATGATAATATAATAGTAAATCCTAGATATTCATATAAATTTTTTCTATTTTGTACTATTAGATTAATCATCACATTGTTTTAGATCACATATCCATTTTTCCATTTTCATGTGAAGAATACGGGTAATGTGATTATTATAATGTAATCTAAAAAAATATATCATTCCATGGAATCAATTCCTTATCATTAACTTTTTTCGTGATATGATTTAAATATTTATATGTTTTTCATTCTAAATGATAAACAACTGAATTAAATTTTCCACTTTGGGAACACTATAGAAATAAATTCATCTTTTAGGTTGTAATAAACAATTTCATAGAAACAATTATATCCTAATAACCACAAAAATATTTAAATTTTTTTCTTCTAAAGGACTCCAATTAACATTATTCCAATAAATACATGTTTTTATGATCAACATGATTCATAGATTGAGAAATTTACATAATAATAGAAATGAATTATTTCATTCCAAATCCCATAATCTTTGGTTGATCTTGGGGATAATCATGTCTATATTTATCACATTTCATGTTAATTTTTTTGGTTCCATCTATCCACTAAATCCAAAATAATACTATGATATATAATAATCATATTGTGAAACCATATAATCATAGAATATATTTTATCAATTTTTGACTCATTAGAGCATATATTAATTATATGACACAAGAGAATTATACTAGTTTATTCATGGTCATCATATATTCAAAATTATTATAATGTTATTTAACAATTATGTAAATTAACCAATGAATATCTTCTAAGAGTGTATAAATATATACACAATAAGGGTAAACTCCCCATGTACAAGAATAAGTGTAGATATATACTCGACTAAATTCTTCAGGATTATTATCTCTAGATTCCTCAATAAAAAATGGTTTGAATCTATATCATCCTTACATCGATGTTTTAATATGAAAAATCATTTATTTCATTATGATGACAGGTGATATTGTCCTTTATTTGGTTTGATTTTAAGGGTTCTCACTAAAGATTTATCATCCCAATTTTCAATAGTTAATAAAACCATTATATTAAACCAACTATAGTGACCCATGATTTTTCTATATAGTTATTAATAATATTATCTGAATATTGATTTTATAAAATAATGATCATATCCATAATTATAAATTTATAGTATCTTTGGAATCATTCATACATAAAAGGCTGGCTCATAATTAAACCCCATTATCTACCACTATGATTCCAAAAAAGTACCCTTATTATAGATATGAGTCATTGTCACGACCCATCCCCTGAGGCTCGTGTCGTGTCAACCCCAATCCCACCTTCTATAGGACAGGGGTTAGAGACTAGCACCTAAAGGTGTATTCCCTAGAACAGGGAAGGAATTACCTTTATAACCTGTAAACTCACGTAACCAAACACATGAAAAGATACGAACAAAAGAAAACCTGTATAACAAAAATAGTGCTGAAAATAAAAGCGTCCGGAATACAAGACCAACTATAAAGATACTAGTACAACTGAAATACGATATAACTGAAGAAAGTGAAATTAGAGATACTGGATCATCCTCCATGGTTACTACATAAAGGGTAGGTACAGATCGCCTCCTCAGTACTCTATGTCCTCCTGTATCCTCTGCATACCGACACACCGTACGGTCCACCTCAAGGTACCGTCTCGTCTGGGTACTCTCATCCTCAGTCAGTGTTTTCTTTCATCTGCATCCAACACAATTAGGTGTGGGCATAGCCCATGCAAGGCTGGGTATAATGATACTAAATAGTGACCTTGAGACCCTCAAGGTCTCACAAAATCCACCAACGATAAACCAAAATGTATGAAAATAACATATAACCCTACTTAGGCACATGCCCATACATATACCTAAGTAATCATGTCATCCATCTCAAACATGAAGAAACATAGAGGTTTTGACTCACCACACAACAGATATATCATTAGGTATGGTGATAGAGATGATTAGTTTTAAATAATGAATCATCTTATTCAATTAAGAGGATTTGCAACTAACCTGCACAGAATCGCTAGGTGCTAACCCACACCATATCACTGGAGATGACCCACACAGAATTGTAAAGAGCTGGCCCACCGAGGATTTCTAAGAGCTGACCCACACAAGATATCTAGGAGCTAACCCACAAAGGATTTCTGGAGCTGACCCACACAAGATCGCTTAGAGATGACCCACACAGGATCACTAGGAGCTAACCCACACATGATCGTAGTAGATGACCCACATAATATCTATACGAGTTGACCCACACAGGTTCTCTAGGATATAACCCACAAAATATTTCTAGGAGATGACCAACACATGATCGCTAGGAGCTGACCAACATAGGATAGCTTGGAGTTGACCCGCCCAGGATAGCCTGTATCACTATTCACTTCACAGCTAGCTACTAGGTTCCAGCACAAGGATTTCTCATCACCATGAGAGTATTTTCCCCAAGACACTTGTTTATTATCCAACTACCATTATATACCATGAATATGTATCTCAATGTTCTGCCACATCATATAGGTCTCAACACAACAGATGGTGTGTCAATCAGACTCCCGGTCTGTGAATTATTAGCCGTTTAGCCCCAGGGCCCCAGTTGGATTCGTTTTTGATCCAACCTGACTGTACTCCATCATAATAAAAAAAGCCAGTGGGTATACTCAACGGGACCATCTCACTCCATGGTTTCCAGCGCCGATGAGCGTTCTTAAATAGACATCTGGTGCCAATGTTATGGCCAGAAGATCATAAATTAGTCGTAGTGGGTCTGGGTCCGCTGTGACCCAGTCAGACTGTCTCAGACCAACCTTTCCTGGGTCGACCAGGCCCGAACTCCTAGGTCTGACCCAGCCTACATGGTGGTTCATCCCGCTAGATGGTCTGGCAGGTCGTGAGAGGCTGTGAGGGTCCGCATAGGTCTTTGGGTGTCTGTGAGGCCATATAGGGTCTTGAAGGGTGTGTGCTCACGGGGCGGCATGGATGGGGTGGTTTGGCCGTAAGGGAAACAACAGGTCGACCCAGATGGCGGCGGCGGTGCGGATGGTGGCTCGGCCTGACGATAGTGGCTTAGGCGGTGGCTCATCTCGGACTTCGGTGGTGGCTGTGATGGTGGCAGCGGCTCGAAAAGCGACCTGGCCCAAATGGCGGCGGCAGCTCGGCTCGACGGCGGCTGCGGCTCGGCTCAGCTGCTCGACCCGAACAACGATGGTAGCTCCGATGACAGCGGCACCTCGGGCGGTTGCTCAGACCGGACAACGGCAGAGGCTTGGATCGACGACGACATCTCGGCTCAGTGGCTCGACTATGAGGCGTCATATCAGATATTCATGGTGCATGGCGGTGAAGGCTGCGGGGGCCGCAGGCAGCAGGGGTCACGGGCGGTGGAGTGACGCTGCATTTTTTCCATCATTTCCTTCGTCCATTATGAAGAAACCCCCTATGATTCATAAAGGCATAGGGTTTAGTCCATGTTTTTTTGGACCACACCATTTTCGTTAGTGTGGTTCATAAAAATTGAATCATGACCTTGTTTAAAGATATTTAAAAACATACATACCTAAAACCCTCATCAATATGTATTCCCAATCCTGAAAAAGAATTAGAAGGGGAGAAAATGGGAAGTGATAATCATATATAAATAAACCTCACCTTGTATTTCTCATTGACGTTGGCTTGAGAAGGAAGTTTATGTTGTTGAAATTTTTCTCGTCTTCCTGACACCTCCAATCCCGATATCATTTGTCAGTTCTTCATAGTTAATGACATTCCTCATTGGAGAGTCTCCGGAGGAAGAAGTCGAAGACGTCATTCTTCATTGGAGGATCATTCTTTGTGGAAGAAGTGTAATCCACCAAGGTTTGTAATCTCACAATTCCACCCAATAAATGAAATAGGTTCCAATATATTAAATTAATGTATTATTTATGTTGGCATAACCATGTTGGCATAATTAATGTACCCCATTGGCACAATTAATTACCTCAATTAAATGGCCCACTTTAATGGCTCAATTTAATGGGAGGTGTGGAATATTGGATAGTTGGGAGGTTTCTCCCCATTAAGAGGGTTAGGTGTTCCCGCCTCTAAAATTCAAATTGGGGGTTTTGGGACAGGTCATCCCCACGACCATAACCTCATAAGGGAGGATTAGATCTAGTGGACCCCACCTCTTATCTTTCAAAGGGTTGTTTAGTTATTGAGGTCCACACCTCCCAACATCCACATGGGTGTTTCAAATAACAATAAATTGTTACACAATTATTTTTTATTTCACGAAAATTCCAAAAACTAACATTAACTCTCGACTAACTGATGTTGTGGTGAAAGTCTCTTTATGTGAATATTGCTGATGTGAATTAATCGGTGCCCTCAGATTTCAATTCCGATCACTGGTTCAAAATTTATAAAAACCGACTCGCATGTTTACTGAATATACCTGAATGAAATTCAGAAAATTTTTCTAGGCACTCTGGGCCTCGAAATTATGCACCATCAAATATCACGGACTCGTAAAATTCCAATATATTTAAAAAAATACATGGAAATTAATGGTCTTTCAATTCTCCCCAACTCATGGCTTTACATCCCCATAAGCCAGAACTCAGTCTAAGGGAACAAGTAGGGGTATTGTGCATGAATGTGAGCCTCCCGCTCTGTTATGCTCTCTTGGAGGTTCATGTGATGCCGACGAACGCGCACCAGAGGTATCGACTGACCACATAGGACCCTATCCTGTCAATCCCCAATCTCATCTTGAACATCATAAAATGCCTCCCCATCGTCGACATCCATCTCACCATGGTCGATGATGTGAGAAAGGTCGTGCATGTATATCCTCAGTAGGGTATGTGGAAGAAGTCATGAACCTGGTGCAACTGAGGTGGAAGAGCTATGCGGTATGCCACCTCACCAATTCTACCTAGTACCTGAAAAATTCTAATGATCCTAGGAGTTAACTTGCCGCCTCGGCCAAATCACCACAAACCTCGTCGAGGTGAGACCCATAGAAAGACGTGGTCACCATCCCTAAACATTAACGGACTCTGTCTTATATCAGCATACGAATTCTTTCTACTCTATGTAGTCTTCAACCACTCCTGGATGATCTGTAGCTTCTCTGTGGTAGCTCATACCATCTCTGGTCCCACGACTATTGACTCCCTTGGGATAATCCAACACAAAGGTAATATTCATGGTTGCCCATATGACTTCTCAAAAGGTGTCATCCAAATGGTGGAGTGATATCTGTTGTTGTACGCAAACTCCACCAAAGGAAAGTGATCCTCCCAACTACGATCGAAGTCGAAGACACAAGCACGCAACATGTCCTCGAGGGTCTAAATGGTCTGCTTAGTCTAGACATTCGTCTATGGATAAAAGGTGGTGCTAAAATAAAGTTGCGTTGCAAAATACTCATGAAAACCCTTCCATAGATGAGATGTAAAACATGCATCACAATCAAAGACAATTTTCGAGGGTACTCCATGTAGTCGTACAATATCCTGCACATAGAGGCATCCCAAGCTCACCACTAAACTCTACTCTCTGGTCGGTAGGAAGTGGGATGACTTGGTGAGTCGGTCGATGATCACCCAGATAGATTCATGACCTCTAGATGCACGTGGATGTCCTGTTACGAAGTCAATGGACACCCCATCCCACTTTTACTCTAGGACCTATAAAGGATGAACCATGTCTGTTGGTACCTGAGGCGCCGCCTTCACTTTCTGAAAAGTGAGGCATGGGGAGAAAAACTCATAAACTGATTCCATCATTCTAGGACACCAGTGTTATCGTCGGAGATCCTGGTACATCTTCACCACTCCTGGATGTACCTCTATAGGGGATGTGTTGAACTCTTTCAACACCTCGTCATGAAGTGACACTGGTTCCATGATACGTCCTTTGAAAAGGTTGATGCGAGCCCCACCTTCAGAAAATCCATCAGGTGCATGTCCTGTGGATTTCTGAGCACGTCACATCTCATAGTTAGCACCCCCATTATGTGCCTCCCTAACTCACTGATGATGTGGGGGAGTGACTATAAGAGATTGAAGGAATGATTCTCCCTCTTAATCCATAAAGCATATCTGCAAAGCAGCCAGCTGCTCTGTCGTCTCATCTAGCATCTGTATACCAGATTTCATACTGAGTGAATTTGCAAAAATGTTCCCCTTACCGGTATTATTGACTATCCCGAAGTCATTTTCCTGTAAAAACTCAATCCAAAATAATTGTCTCAGGATCATGTCCTTGTGAGAGAAGATATACATGAGACTCTTATGATCAGAGTACATTGTAAATCGATCACCCATCAGATAGTGTCACCACATCTTCAAGGCGAAGAGAACTTCAACTAACTCGAGGTTATGGTTAGCATAGTTCTTCACATGCCATCTTGGAAATTGAGAACCATAAGTGATTTCTGCACGCTTCTACGTCAGAACACATCCAAGATCGGTCCCTGATGCATTGCAGTAAGCTACGTATAATACACCCTCATCTAGTAGCCTTCAGATAGGGGCACTAGTCACCCACTTCCTCAGCTCTTTAAAACTTATATGGCATCTCTCAGACCACATGAAGGGTTGTCCCTTTATTCATCAATGATTATAGAGGTGCTGCAACTCTGGAGAATTATAGAAGAATCCTCTGGGAGTATCTAGCCAAACTCAAGAAACTCCGTTTCTCCATCACAATCATGGTTGTCTCCCAAGAAAGTACCGACTCAATCATTACTGGATCCACTGCAACTCAATTCACCAATATGATATGTCTCAGAAAGTGAACCTCTTGGATCCAAAACAGACACACTGAGAGCTTACCATAAATATGGTTCTCTAGGAGTGTGCCTAGTACTACCCGCAAATGATATGTATGATCCTGCTTAGTAATCGAGTAGATCAGAATGTTGTCAATGAAGAATACTACAAAGCTGTCTAGGTATGGCTGAAATATCCTATTCATGTGTCCCATGAACACTGGTGGAGTGTTGGTTACACTGAATCGTATAACCAAGAACTCGTAGTGGCCTTAGCAACATCTGAAACCATCTTCGGCATATCCTCATATCATACTGTGAGTTGATGATTTCCTGATCTGATGGTCTTTCATCGAGAACCATCGTTCCCATTTTATCTGATCATAGAGATCATCAATCCTCGGATTTGTGTAATTTTTTTCACGGTCACCTGGTTCATGCGGCTCTAGTCGACACAAAGTATCATGCTCCCATTTTCCTTCTTGGCAAACAAAATAAGGGTGCCCAAGGTGAAACACTGGGCGAATTAATCCCTTCCCCTATAAGTCCTCTAGCTATACCTGCAACTCACAAGGATCTATGGGAGCCATCTGAAATGATGGTGTATATATCAGTGTCATCCCAGGGTACAAATCAATGTAAAATTCTTCCAATCTACATGGATGTAGACCAGGAACTTCATCAGGGAAGTCATATGTGTACCGGTCCACCGCTATAGGATAATCCCAACTCTTCACAACAACCGCTCTGAGGGTAAGGCTAGCCCACTAATTTGAAATCAGCTGCACCCCCTCCATGTAAGTCCATCATGCGCTGAAAAGGCTCCATTCTCATTGGGGAATGTAAACCTAGACCCATATATGATGACACACTGCACATTGTGCATAATAAAATCTATCTGAGCATGGAATTTTGATAACTAGTACAAACCCAATATGACGTTTAAGGCCACGACACCGCTACTAGGAGATCCTAGCTGAAGATATCTTCTCCTAGAGTAATATCACACTGACAGTACCAATGTGTAATAATATAATTTTCTCCCTTAAGATTCTCTATCCATAAGGATCAAACCAATGGATTCACCAGAATCTCTGAGCTTCGAACGAAGGTAGTGGAAATAAAGAAATGATCGCCACTAGTGTCTATAAGTACAAAATCAAAGGTGGTGTAGACACAAATCGTACCTCATATCATCTCTAGAGCACCATGATCATAATCCTTCAGATGACAGGATAGGATCTCACCCCTTTCAACCTGCTCCCTGTAGTCGGGGTGGACCTCCTGGTCGTGGTGGAAGTAACATCTCGAATCATAACCCACCACTAGTTACACAACCATCTATTCTACCAAATCTACTTGCTCCCAGTGGACCTCCTCAGTCGACACATTGTCTCCGACTCGGTGGTCCCTCGACCGTATTCTAATCATCTGAACATAAGGTCAAATAGTCTCAAGCCATGTGTCCTTGCCCACGGCATGTGAAACACTACTCGATCCTCATATGTATGTCTCTGCCTCAAGTTCCCTGTACAACCAATCCGGAATCCTATCGACCTGTAGGTATTCTACTCTTGGTCCTTTGTGGAATCTTCTTGCATCGAGCTGCAGAAGAATCTGTTATGTGATGACTGGTGGTGGGCCTCGCTGCTGGTGACTGTTCAGCAAGGAAACATTCCACCTAGATGGCTCGCTCTAACACCCCCGCCTGTGTCGGGATGCTGATTGAGATCATCTGTAACATCCCAGGTAAATAAATAATAATAAATATTTTACATTTATTAATATTTTTAAATTAAATATTAATATTACTTTAAAGGGGTTGCTATGTTTGACAGCATACCTGATACGCAACAACAGGTTTCTTTGAAATCTTATGTTGCACACTAATAATATAATATTATTATTTTAAATGGTAGTTAACCTTTAGTTGTTGTATTGGTGGGAATTAAAGAAACTAACTACAATATGATTATAAATTTTTGTTAAATGTATTTACGTTATCTAATAAAAAGTTAGAGGCTTAAAATGTGAATGAATCTAATTTTAAGTGTAAATTACATTAAAAGGCCGATTTGTCTCCTTTTAATGGAGAACCCTCATTAAATATAATTTTGGTTACATTAATACATTCTATAGGAACAAATAAAATTCTTCTTTATAATAGGGACATCAAAATGTACATTTTGTGAATTTTTGGTGTTTTTCTGATAAGGTTCAATTTTTAATGAATAGTGAAAAATATTGTATTTTATTTCATAAGTGACTTTAAATATAATTTATTTATATGGTTGGATTTTATTTTTAATAGATTTTAAAATAAAATTAAAATATATTTTTACCTTTTAATCCAATAATGTTCATGTAACTAATTTCACATTCAAATTGCACATAAACAAATGTCAATCTTTTGAAAGTTATTGTTTCCTAAAAAAATGCTATTTGTTTTGATAACGAGAATTAATATTAAAATTAATTAATTAAACTTATATGTTTTGGAATTTGGAAAAATAAAAATCATTTTTGAATTTGGAATATCAAATATATCTTAGCCTGAATTTTTGGTATTTTTCAGAAAAACATAATTTTTTTATGAATAGTGAAACCACTTAGTGGTAGTTAAAAAACTGACTTTTTCATTTAAATAAAAATTTACCACTTCTGTGAATTTAATTAAAAAAAATATTACGTACATGGTTGTTATCAATAAGTAAAATGTGGTTCATTAAGATGAAAATAATTTTTGATGAATAGTAACTTTTGAGTTTTATTTACCGCGGTTAAAGGTAAATAGGGCAATTCAAGGTTGAAAGAATATTATAATAATTCAAAATTACATTATAACTTGTCCAAACCTTTTTGGCTGAGTCAATAATGACCATGGAAATCTTTGGGTCGATTTTGGGACCCCTTTCATCCACTTGGAAGTGATAATTGCAATTTAGATTAATTTACATAAATTAAAGGAAATAATGACAAAATCAAATATCATTTAGGAGATTCATTTTTAAGGCACATCAAGAAGTCCTTTGTTATGAGAAGTATTCAAACTACACATACACACACCTCCATCTAATTGGTGAAGAACATAATGTTTCTGTGGATGTAAATCTAACGCATCACGAAATGATGATTGTTCGATTATGTCTTACCGCCTCTCATGGTTTACATTATCATGGAACTATATTTATATATGATATATATTATGTATATGTTTTCTTTATGCTTTTGTATTTTCCATTTATAGCATGCGTTTATGGTTTCCATAGTGGATAAATACGATACTCTCATTTGAGGAAGTGCGGACAACCACCCCCACAAAGTGATGTGATTCGTTAATACCTTATGTGGGATGTATAAAGGATGGAGTTAATGATATTATATATGATATTATACTAGAATTATAATATACCTATGTATCATTATGTTTTATTTCCATTAAAATAAGAAATATAAATGAATGAAGCATTCATGCGTACCTACGACTTACCGTCTTCATGAACCGTTCATTTAATTTCTTTCCTCAAAATGTTTTGTAACTATTATAAATACATGTATATACTGGATATATTTGATATATTTGATATCTAAATCATGAATAACAATCTTGATATAATGGACTATAGACCACATGGGAAACTTTTAAATATAAGGTGTTCATTTTTAACTCAAATACCAAATATCGACAAAATGAACTTTATTAAATTAAATGATTACATAATTTTAATAACATGGTAATAAGTTATATAAAAAGATTAATAAACTTGAAAAAGGTTCTTAGGAAAGTAGAAATTAACTTTTTTTTATCATTCAGGATATTAAAGAACGACCGAGTCATGTCAGACACGAGGTAAGGGAACTTCTTAACCCAATTTCTGTTCATTGGGTTGATCTTATCATTCTTATTTATGTCGTTCTATGATTATGTGATAAATGAATTTTTATGTATTTATACTTGTATTAAGTATGATTATATTGAATGCACCTAATTGATCAATTTTATTTTCAAAATGTTCTTTGTTTGGGACGTCATCTCAATCTACATTCATTGAGGTAGATTTTGTTTTAATACACGACATTGTTTTATACGTTTTATAAACACCCTTGTCTTTTCAAAGGGAATCTTTTTCTACAAATCATTTTAATAAACGAAAAAAATGATTGTTTCTTTTAATGTAAGCAGTGACAACGACCTTTTCCACCGCCGCTACTATTATTTGATCTTTGGATTCCTCAACCAATCATAATGTTTTTAATAGAAAATAAATACCAGATACTCTTTTATGTATTTTGGAATTGAAAATGGTTTTGATAATGGATTGGTTATGAAAATATATTTAGGTGATATATTGTGATTTAAATGTGTAAATGTTTTTCTTTCAATTATATTTGTTTTAATTCTTATGATTTTATAATGCTAGTTGGACATTTGACGAGTGGTTATGTGATAAACCAAATAACGAGTGGTGCTGTGAATACCAGGATGATTGGTTACGTTATAACCTCCAATGCATTGGGTATGGAAGTCTGCCGTATGGCTATTCCATTTAGTGATATGTGTGGAATTTGACTTTATGGTTATTCCATTTAAGTATGATTATGTCCCAGGTATCCTTTATTATGGTATGTGTTCTTTATATGGGTTTTATGGAAGTCTTTTTGTTACAAAAAGGGTTAGTAATGATCTTTTATCAGTGAAGAGTATTTACTACATCATAAAGGTGAAAAGTATTACTTATGTTAATGTATTCCTCGTTTACTTGTTGTTTTGAAAAACTAACAGTTTTCTTTCTTTGTGTATCCCTTACCTATATTTTTATGATCATCCCATGTTTTTGAAATGTTTTTTCACTGGACATACTTTGGAATAGGGTCAAGGATGGGATCAAGGAAAAGTCATTCTGTCTTAAACATGGAAATAGAAATGAATTTTTTTTTCAAGAGTTCATGTTTTGTAAAAAAATGGAAACTATGTAGAAGTGTCTACTTTGTAATATTTTGAGATGTTATAGTTATGCCCTAATTCTTTAAAACTCTAAACCTGAAAAGATCCTCCATGTGAATTATTAATTTAATTTAATATTATGTATGTTTGAAGGCTGAGTCCTTATAGTTGGTATCAATGGTCGGTTTAGACAACTTTAGGAGTTAGGATATTGTTAAATATGTCACCATAATTTAATTTAGGTTAGTATTTAAATCATATAGCATTTAAAGATTACCATGTTTCTTCTCATAAGATATTTCTGTGTTGAGAATGGTTTTTAGAAGATGAATTCAGGATGTTGATATGGTAATTCATACAGAGGTAAATGAAATTCCAAATCAACATCCTGAGATGGTCAAAATAAGAATTGAACAGTTTAGTGTCGTGATGGCTCAGATTATTCAGGTGATAAATGGTGGCTATGTTTATTGATGATATTTTGGTTTATTCAAAAATTAAATAGGAGCATGAAAGTAATTTAATGGTCATCTTTCAAACAATAAAATAAAATAAACATTAAGGGAAATTCAGAAAGTGTGAGTTTTGGTTACAAAAAATTTCTTTCCTTTGTCACATTATTTCAAAAAATGGCATAACTGTTCACCCTGCTACAACAAATGTTGTTAAAGAATTACCAAGACCCAGAAATATAACCGAGATACATAGTTTTCTTGGTTTGAAAGGTTATTACCAGATGTTTGTTGAAAAGTTTTCACGGTTACCTAGTCCAATGACTATGTTAACTCGAAAAGGTGTTAAGTTCATCAGGACAAAAAAATGTGATGATTTTTTTCATGAATTGAAAAGGATATTGGTGAAATCTCCAGTTTTGGCACTACCCTTCAGAAATGGTGAGTTTTTTATCAACAGTGATTCTTCGTTGAATGGACTGGGTTGTGTCTTAATGCAAAATGATCTGGTAATTGCTTATGCTTCTCATCAATTTAAACAACATATGTTAAATTACCCTACAAATGATTTGGAATTAGCTTCTATTTTATTGATTTAAAAATTTGGAGACATCATTTGTATGGAGTAAAATGTGAAATATATACTGATCACAAAAGTTTGATGTATATATTCACTCAAAAATAATTTAACATGTGGTAGAGGTGATGGTTGGAATTAATCAAGGATTATGATTGCACGACCAATTACAATCTTGGAAATGAAAATACAGTGGCTGCTGATTTGAGTCAAAAAAGTGATGCTTCATTTACTATGTTACGTTTGGAACAAGATCGTTTGGTTTTTGATTTGATAAGCTTTGGAATAGAAGTTGTTGGTGTAAGAAATTCATCTATTTTGTATCAGGTGTTAGTGAGATCATTTCTTTAAAATAGAATAAAGTAATCAATGAAAGAAGACAGTGAGTTACAGAAAAAGGTAGAGTTGGTTTAGAATGGTATGTTTCATGATTGTAACACTGATATTGATTGTGTTTTGAGGTTAATAAAGATATTACGTGTTCCTTGTGAGTCAAAGTTTAATAATGAGTTGTTATGTGAAACTCATAGTTCCCCGTTTTCAGTTCATCCTAGTAGTAATAAGATGTAAAGAGATCTTCATGAGTATTACTGGTTGGATGGAATGAAAAGAGATATTGCTGACTTTACTGTGAAGTGTTTGACTTGTCAGTAGTTTAAAGCAGAGTGGCAGTTACTAAAAGGGATGCTTCATTCATTATCGGTGCCAGAGTGGAAATGGTAAAATATATCCATGGACATCATTGTGGGATCACCAAATACATCTCGAGGTAATAATTCAATCTGGGTTATAGAAGATCGATTGACAAAATCTTTTAATTTAATTCTTATTATATATAATTTTTCTCTAGACCATCTTGCTTGGTTTAATGTTAATGAGATAGTCAGGATTCATGGATTTCTCCTCTCTATTGTATCTGATCATGATCCCTGGTTTACTTCTAACTTTTGGAAAGGCCTTCAGAAGTCATTGGGTACTGAATTTAATTTTTAGTATAGATTTTTACCCTCAATAATATTTGAAATTAGATTGAACAATTTAGACACTGGAAGATATGATACGTGCTTGTTCGATGGATTACCACAGAAGCTTGGACCAACATATTTCTTTGGTTGAATTTTTATATAATAAAAGTTTTCATTTTAGTATACAGATGGATCCATTTGAGTCATTATATGGAAAGCATTGTCGAACTCCATATTTTTTGGATGAAGTAGGTGAAAGGAAGTTGATGGGACCAGAATTGGTAGATGAGATGGCAGAGAATGTTCAGTTGATTTAGAAGCACATGGGAACAAATCATATCAGAGAGAAAAGTTATGTAGATAACCAGAGGAAGGATCGTTCCTTTGAGGTATGTGATCATGTCTTTATCAAAGTATCTCTATGGAAAATTGTGATGCGTTTTGTTAATAAGGGAAATTTGAGTCCGAGGTTCATTGGAAGTTATGAAATTATGGATAAAGTTGGATTAGTTGCGTACAGAGTGGATTTACCTCCATTTTTATCCCAAGTACACAATGTTTTTCATGTTTCGATGTTGACAAAGTATATGCTAGATCTATCTCTTGTTTTGAGCCTAGAGGTAGTTCAGTTGGAAGAGAATCTCTCGTATCAAGAACAACATGTCCAGATTTTGACCATAGAGAATAGGTTTTGTAGAATAAGGTAATTCACCAGGTTAATGTTTTGTGGAAAAACCACATGGTTGAGGAGGCAACATGGGAATCTGAAAATTCTTGGAGGGATAAATACCCCCACTTGTTTTGATAAGTGAATAAAAATTGCAAGGATGCAATTTGAAAAGGGGGGGGGGGAGGATGTAACATCCCAGGTAAATAAATAACAATACATATTTCATATTTATTAATATTTTTAAATTAATTATTAATTTTTCTTTAAAGGGGTTGCTATGTTTGATAACGTACCTAATATGCAACAACGGGTTTCTTTAGAATCTTACGTTGCACACTAATAATATAATATTATTATTTTAATTGGTAGTAAACTCCTAGCTATTGTATTGGAGGGAATGAACACAAATTACTACAATATGATTATACATGTTTTTTAAATGTATTTACATTATCCAATGAAATTTTAGAGGCTTAAAATGTGAATGAATCTAATTTTAAGCGTAATTTACATTAAATGGCCGATTTATATCCATTTAATGGAGAACCCTCTTTAAATATAGTTTTGGTTACTTTAATACATTCTATATGACCAAATAAAACCCTTCTATATAATGAGGACAAGACAATGTACTTTTTGTAAATTTTTGGTATTTTTCTGATAAAGTTCAATTTTTAATTAATCGGGAAAAATATTGTATTTTAATTCAAATGTGCCTTTTAATCTAATTTATTTATATGTGTATATTTTCTTTTTAATATATTTTAATGTGAAATAAAAATATATTTTTACCATTTAGTATAATTTTGTTCATTGGAACTAATTTCACTTTGAAATTGGACATAAACAAATGTCAATCTTTTGATAATTATTGTTTCTTAAAAACACGGTATTTTTTTTATAAAGAGAATTAATTTTAAAATTAATTAATTCAACTTATATGTATTTAATTTGGAAAAATAAAAAAAAATTCGGAATTCGGAATATAAAATTTAGCTTGGGAAAATTTTTTGTTATTTTTCTGAAAATCTTAAATTTTATACGAATAGTGAAACCACTTAGTGGTAGTTAAAAAACTAACTTTTTATTTAAAATTAAATTTTAAAACATCTATGAATTGAATTTAAAAAAAAATGAAATATATTTTTTTATGAAGAAGTAAAATGTGGTTCATTGAGATGAAAATAATTTTCGATGAATATTAACTTTTGACTTTTATTTACCGCGATTAAAGATAAATAAGATAATTCAAGGTTAAAATAATATTATAATAATTAAAAATTACCTTAAAACTTGTCAAAATATTATTTTTTGAGTCAATAACGACCATGGGCATCTTTGGGTAGTTTTTGGTACTCCTTTGATCAACTTAAAAGTGATAATGACAATTTATATTAATTAACGTAATGTAAAAGAATGTTTGACAAAATCAAATATCTTTTAATAAATTATTTTTTAAGAAGGGTCATATAAATTATCATTTTTACTATAAATATTTATTGGAAATATAAAATTATTTCCTACATCATGGATTTTTTTTTTAATTTTTAGACATCAAATTAATTAAATTATATGTGACACAATAATGATGTGGTATTTACCTCATTAATAAATGATTTAAATTAATAAGATTATAATGATTAAAATTTTATCCAGACCTATCCAATTCTTATTGGCTGATTTTATTTCGACCACAAGTCATATTATCTTCTACTATAATTAATTTTGGACCATTAGGAACCTAATATATTTATATAGTAAAATAATGTGTTCACACATTCCTAAAGAGCTCCTCCCATCCCTTATAAAAGGAGACCACTTCTAACCAATTCCCCACACCTCTCAAGAATTTTGGCTCAACCAACCTCTTCACAATTAATCTCCCTACATTCCACTCATCCCCTAGAATCATTACCTTAGGCATAAGGAACTGCAATAAGTCCTTTGGTTCAAACCAAAGTGGGTTACTCAAATTAGAGGTAACAATTTATCTTAAATTGTTTTATATTATTTTACTTCTCAAATGCCTAAACTCATTTCATTCCATAATTTTGTAACAAAAACAGTATCCTCAATATACTAGGATGTTTTTATGATAAGGATTCGACTACACATACACACACCTCCATCTAATGGGTGAAGAACATAATGTTTCTGTGGATGGGAAACTAACGCCTTACGAAACTATGATTGTTCGATTATCTCCTACCTCCTCTCATGGTGGCCATTATGATGGAACTAAATTTATATATGATATATATTATGTTTATGTTTTCTCTATGCTTCTGTATTTTCCATTTATAGCATGTCATTATGGTTTCCATAGTGGGTAAATACTATAATCTCATTTGAGGAAGTACGAACTACCACCCCCTCAAAGTGATGTGATTCGTTAATGACTTATGTGTTATGTATAAAGGATAGAGTTAGTGATATTATCTATGATATTATAATGGAATTATAATATACCTATTTATCATTATTTCTTATTTCAATAAAAATAGAAATAGAAATGAAAGTAGCGTTCATGCGTACTTACAGCTTACCGTCTCCATGAACGGTGCATTTTATTTCATATCTCCATATGTTATGTAACTATTATAAATACATGTATCTACTGGATATAAATTATATATATGATATCTAAATCATGAATACCATTCTGGATATAATGGACTATTGACCCCATGGACAACTTGTAAATATAAGGTGTTCATTTTTAACTAAAATACCAAATATCGACAAAATGAACGTTATTAAAATAAATGATTACATAATGTTTATAACATGGTAATAAGTGATATAAAAGTAATAATATACTTTAAAAATGTTCTTAATAAAGTAAAAATTAACTTTAGTTTATCATTCATGATATTAATGAATGATCAAGTCAAGTCAAACATGAGGTAAGGGAACTTCTTAACCCAATTTTTTTCATTGGGTTGGTCTTCTTTTTCTTGATTATGTCATTATTTGATTATGTGATAAATGAATTTTTATGTATTTATACATTCTTTATGTGTGATTATATTGAATTCTACTAATCGATCTCTTTTATTTTTAAAATTATATTTGTGTGGGACTTCGTCTCCATCTCCTGTCATTGAGACATAGTTTGTTTTAATACACGACATTCTTTTATATGCTGTATAAACACCCATGAATTTTCAAAGGGAATATATTTCTACAATGTATTTTAATAAACGACAAAAATGATTGTTTCTTTTAACGTAAGCGGTGACAACAACCATTTCCACCGTCGTGAGTATTATTTGTTCTTTTGCTTCCTGAATATGCTGTAATGTTTTTAAAACAAAATAAATACCATATACTCTTTTATGTATTTTGGTTTTAAAAATAGTTTTTAAAATGGATTTGTTATGTCAATATATTAAAGTGACATATTGTGATTGAAATGTGGAATTTTTTTTCTTTCCTTTATATTTTTTTTAATTCTTATGATTTTATTATTGTAGTTTGACATTTGACGGGTGGTGATGTGAATACCAGGACGGGTGGTTACATTATAACCTCCAATGCATTGGGTATAGAAGTTGGCCGTATGACTATTCCATTTAGTGATTTGTGTGGAAGTCGACCATATGGTTATTTCATTTAAGTATGATTATGTCCCAAGTTACCTTTATTATGTTATGTGTTTCTTAATATGGGTTTTATGGTAATATTTTGGTTACAACAAGGGTAAGTAATGATATTTATTCAGTGAAGATTATTTACTAATTCATAAAGGTGATAAGTATTACTTATGTTAGAGTATTCATGGTTTACTTTTTTTTTGAAAAACTAACAGTTTTCCTTTTTTTTGTATCCCTTACGGAGCTTTTTATGCTAATACCACGTTTTGGAAAGTTTTTCACAGGACATTATGTGGAATAGGGTCAAGGATGGGATCAAGGAAAAGTCATTCTGTCCTAATGATGGAACTAGACATGACTTTTTTGTCAAGAGTTCATGTCTTGTAAAAAAATAGAAACTTTGTAAAAGTGTATACTTTGTAATCTTTTGAGATGTGATAGTTATGTCCTAATTCTCTAAAACTCTAAACCTGAAAATATCCTAAATGTGAATTACTCATTTAATTCAATATTATGTAAGGTTAAAGGTCACTTCCTTATATCATCGAAGCCCTGATCTCCTACCTCATCCCCTGCTCGATGGTCCAGTCACTAAAAAATGGGTCCCACACCATATCAGTGGCAAAGTGATAGAGGTCAGTGAACCTTTATGAATACTGAGCCACAATCATGCTACCATGTAGTTGATGAAGAAGCTCATGTATGTGCACTGCAAGAAGAGTCGCTGGGATAAACTCCGCCCGAAATAGTCTGTCGAAGTCTACCTAGAGAAGCGTCACCTCTTCATTAAACTAGAGCATCAATCTCTACCATATTATTGTTGCTTCCTATAGAAGGCTGGTGGCATGGATTACCATGTGATCAGATGGTGTGACTACCAGTTGGAATACCCTCACTATAGCCCCCAGCCAATCCTCAACTGCATGTTGTTCTGTATCTCCCCTGATCCTGGGTGGCCTCTAGAGTTGGAAATCGTGCAGCGTGCTCTAGCGACATGCAAACTCTGCTGTTGGGGCTGGTGAAATAGGTGGCCCAATGGGGGAATGGTATGGTTGGTGCCACCACTAGAGCCTCTACTAGAAAAGGGGTATGCGCCGAGTCCTCATCGCTCAGTGGGCTATATGTGCGTACTACTCTCGAAATCCTAGTGGGTTGACTATGTAGAGGCATCCTAAAAAGAAACAGGTGTGACATGAACATTAAGTTATTACAGGTGAGATGACTAAATATATCACAATGAAAGCTCAAAAAACACAGACGCATTCGGTTTTTTCATGAACTGAGTCAGAAATCAGAAGTCATGGTCCTGATGTGTGGATACATCGTCCACATCACCAAAACTGGGGTCCCTAAACTGGTAACGACACACACTACACAAAACACTATTGTCAATAAAAATAATGATCAGAGTCTTATGTTCTAAGGTAGAACTGAATCCTCTAATACCAAATTGTCACGACACATCCCCCGTGGCCGTGTCATGACTACCCCAAGCCAAACTTCTATAGGCCATGGGATGATGACTAGAACCGAAGGGCGTATTCCCTATAAGTGTGAAGCCATTGAATTTATAAATTGTAAACATGTGTAACCAAGCAGACGACAAGACACAAACACAAGAAAACTATATAAAAAAGAGTGTTTAATGTAAAAGTCAAAAAAATACAAGCACAACTATAAAGATACAAGTAAAAATGAAATACGATACAACTAATGAATGAGAAAAGATTGCTACGGGATCATCATCTGAGGTTCCTACCTAAAGGGTAGGTATATAATCCCTCATCAGGACTGCACGTCCACCCATCTTTTATGCGTACTGATATGTCGTATGGTCCACCTCCAGGTACCGTCTAGTCTTGGTACTCTCAGCCTCAGGCATCATTTTCTATCATATGCATCCATCATAATAATTTTCGGGTATAGCCCATGGAGGGGTGTGTAAAACGATATTCAATAGGGACATTAAGACAACCAAGGTCTCAGAAAATCATCCAAGGATAAACAAAAAATTATGAAAATAACAGATAACCCAAAATAAGTATATTCCCATAAATATACCAATGTTATTATGTAATCCATCTCAAACATGAATAATAACAAAGGTTCTGGCTCAAATAAAACTAGGTACATCTTTATGTATGATTATAGAGATGATTAGTTATAAATACTGATTCATCATGTTCCCTTAAGAGGCGCTGCTGCTACCCTTCACAAAATCTCTAAAAGTGGACCCACACAAGATCGCAGGAGATGACCCACACCGAATCGCAAGGAGCTGACCCACATAGGATTACTTGGAAAAGACCCACACAGGATCACTGGAGCTGGCACCTACAAGATATCTAGGTGCATACCCACACATGATCATTAGAAGATGACCCACAGAGGATCGCTGGAGCTGACCCACATAGGATTTCTAGGAGTTGTCCCACACAGGATCACTAGGAGCTGACCCAAACAAAATATCATAGATCTAACCCAAAATATTTCTCTTAGAGATTACCTGCATAGGCTATATTTTATCCGACCCTCGCAGGATATATAAGAGCACTCTTATTGTCACAACCAACTATTGGGTTTCCACACTATTCATGGTCATCTCTAAGAGAGTATGTTTCCCATGGCACTGGTCGATTCTCCAACTACAACGATATACCATGAAAATGTATCTCAATGTTTTCCCATGTTATATTGGTCTCAAAACAATAGATGATGCGTCAATCAGACGCCCAGTCTGTGAGTAATTAATCTTTTAGTCTAGGGGGCCTAGTTGGATTCCTTCTTGATTCATCCTTACCATACCCAATCATAATCCAAAATTCTAGTGGGGTATACTCAAAGAGATTTTCTCCCTCCTTGGTTTCCAACGTCACTAATGATTAATAAAACATATTTCTTGTGCCAATATTATGGCCAAAATAGCATTAATGGGTCGTAGTGGGTCCAGCTCGTTGGGAGGCCCAACCCGTTGGGTTCGGCCCCGCCCGTTGCGACTGTTGCGAACTGTGCTGGGTAGCCCATCCCGCTGAATGGTCCGATAGTCCACAAGGGGCCACGGGTGGCTGTGGGTGGCCGCAAGGCCCCATAGGGTCATGGAGGGCATGAAGATGTGGGTTGGCTCGGCCGGGGTGGTTCGGCTGGAAGGCCGGTGGTGGATCGACCTGGATGGCATCAGTAGCTTAGACGACGACTCGGACTGAGACTCTACCCGACAACAATAGATTGGGTGGTGCCTTGCCCTGGACGGTGGGGGTGGCTCGAGAGGCTGTGGTGGCTTAGGCGGCGGCACGGCCAGGATGGCAGCGGCAGGTCGGCTCAGCAGTGATACCGGCTCGGCACGGTGGCTCGGCCCAAACGGCGGCATCAGCACGGACGGTGGCGGTGGCTCGGGCTGCGGCTCTGCTTGGATGGCGGTGGTGGCTCGACACTATGGTGGTGGATACTCGACTCAGCTAGATGGCTCGACATAGTGGTGGTGGCACAGCTGTGGAAGGAGTAGAGCGGCGGAGGTCATGGGTTCCACGAGGTGGTGCTGCGAGGCCGTAGGCGGTGGAGCGATATGAACCGCGGAGGCCACGAAAGGTGGTGACTGCGGGCAGTGGAGCACCATTGCCTTCTTTGCCTTTTTCCACTTAGACCATAGAGAAGAACACATCAATGAAGTAGAATACTGGAGGGGTCAGGCCATGTTTGTTTGGCATGTACCCTCTGTGTTAGAGCGGTAGCAAACTGTTCAAAAAAACTTAATCATGAACGCGTATGAAGATATTTAAAAACATAAATCCCCTACAACCTTCATTAATCTCCATTCCAAATCCTTCCAAATAATTAGAAGGGGATAACATGAGAAGTGATAATAATATAAAAAGAAACCCCTACATTAGATTGCTTATTGACGTTGTAATGTGAAGGAATTTGAAGTTGTCAACGGTCGTCTCATCCGCCAAACACCTCCAATCCTGGGATGGTGCGTTGGTTCGTCGTAGTCAAATACGATCCTTGTTTGAGGGTGTTCTGAGGAAGAATTCGATGTTGGATTTCTTAGTAGGTGGAGAGTTTTCCGTGGAAGAAGTTTAATCCTACAAGGTTTCTTATCTCACAATTCCACCCAAAAAATGAATGAGGTGACTAAATAATTAACTTAAAGGATTAATTATTTTGGAAAAACCATGTTGGCGTAATTACTGTATCGTGTTGGAACATATAATTATCTCAATTATTTGTCCCAAATTACTGGATCAATTAAATGGTAGGGGTGATATATTGGGGAGTTGGGAGGATTCACCCCATTAATAGGGGTCGGGTGGTCTCCGTCTCAAAAATTCAAATTTGGGGTTTTGGCTTGGGTGTTCCACACCACCATAATCTCCCAAGGGAGGTTTAGTTTCAGTAGACCCCACCTCTTAACATTCAAAGGGTGGTTTTGGTCTGGTTATCCCCTCCTCCCAACATCTACATGGGTGATTTGAATACAAATAAATTGTTGCACAATATTATTTTTATTTTATTAGTTCACAAAAAACCATAAAAACTATCTTGCACTCTTGACCAACTGACGTCGAGTTGAAAGTGTTTTTAAGAAAATTCCGGCGCTACGAGTTCAACGGTGACATTAGATTTCAATTATGAGCATTGGTTCAAAATTTATAAAAACGTGCTCGCACGTTTACTTAATGTACCTGAAAAAAAGTTTAAAAAATCATTCAGGGCACTCCAGGCCTCAGAATTATGAGCCGTCAATTTTCACGGACTTATAAAATTCCCATATATTTAATAAAAATTACATGAAAATTATGGGTCATTACAGTCCTAATAAAGTTCCTTATAATGTATGATAATGATTCAAATGAAATTGTAATATTAGATGAATAGAAATATAAAAAATTTTATATATCAACCATCAAATAAATATAACATGATAATAAGTGTCTAAGAACATGATAGTAACAATTTAATTTCATAATAATATATAATACATTAATCATAATTGAATAAAAGAAAATGATATATGAGAGAATAACATTGAAATAAGATAAAAAAAATTAGGTTACATAACAGTATAGAAAATTTTTCTATATTAGTAAAGGATTACTCCCCAGACTAACATAGTGGTTTGGGTTCACTTTCCGAAAAATAAAAGTATTCAAGGTTCACAGACATGAATATCAGAGTGGATATAGAAAATTACTAAACTAGGATCACACTACATTCATGTCTTTTTATCTCATTATATATCCACCTGCACCCAGTTAATTGGATGGATATTTAATTCTTGGACCAACCATCACATAATGATAATCTTATTTATTATTTCCAAATATCAAATATCATTCATCATATAGTAACCCATGAAATTGGATACGGTTTCATAAATATTTTATAATTTCATTATATAATATACCATGGAAAATAAACTACATTCAAAATATAATTATCATTGGGAAAATAAATGAATTTTTTAGGATCTTACGTAAATCAACATCGTCACAATCCATACAAATAATTTATATGGATGGTATTAGTGGATTATAATCCCAATTAAATTGAATTTGACCTCATAAAATATCATATTATATAAAAATACCTTTAAATTATATGAAGTATATTTCTAGAGGGGATACATTTTTCATTTTCAAATAACTTATTTAATATATAAATCCTTCTAGAATATTGGGAGAAACATTTTATTTGAAAAGACCCATGGAAACTGGTAATTTAATATTGAAATCAGAATGTGGTTTTTATGTAAGGATATTATGTTGAATCTTTTGACGTTACAACATAAATTTCATTTCATACATGCCTATAAAGAAGACAAAAAGAACTTCACTTAGAAAATGATAAGACAATTTATCTTAAACCATTTTTAAAATTGGTTAATTGGGAAATAATTTCATTTAATAATAATAGTATTATAAAATGTCTTTTAATTTTTTTGTAGACAAGGATATTAAAGATTTTGAACTTTTGACTGAAGTAAAAAGTAATCAACTTTGTCAATAAAAAAATTATTTTAATCTCCTGAGTACATAAATAGTGAACATGAAATTAAAACTTGTATTATCAAAAAATAATACTAAGAGATTAAAATTAATGAAATTTAATGATAGGTAAATATTTTAATTTCATCATTATAAACATTACAATAAATAATCAAGGTATATAATGAGATTGTAAGGCCCTGACCCCAGTTACCTATAGTCGGTGAATTATTACATAATATTGGCATGATCACAAGAAAGATCAAGTCTCAAAAGACCGATTAGTTTAGTATCCTTGGAATAACTAGATACATTAATAAAGTTTACATTACATCATAAAATGAAAACTACAACAATATAGTATTCATAGTCCACACTCGTATCCCCTCATACTATTCTTCCAGGTCATTCATAAATTACTTCTTCACATCATGGGAAAAATAAAACATAGAAAAGGGGTGAGCTCAAATGCCCAGTAAGGATAACAATATAGCAGAAACTTTCATAAATAAGAATAAAAATTTAAGCCAATCTATAACTAAAACAAAAGATTTTTAAACTTAAACTACAACATATTATGGAAAAAATAAAATGAAATGATTCCATTTACTTATTCACATGGATATTCTATTAATCAAATAATCACATGCAATATCAATAACCACTTTCATTATGATGGAATGCATAATGCCAGACTATCATACACCAAGACTACAAATATGATTTTTCCAAGGCCTTGTGCCAAGACACTAGTTTGTCTCATGAGACCTATCGATGCATCTAGGAGCTATAGCGGGCTCCACCCATCACATATTAAGTCCCATGCATTCCCATATGAAAAGGTTTAAACATAACATACTAATTCGTATTAAAAATAGCATATGAAATGTCAATACTATAACCATAAACCATGAAGGGTATAAAAATAACATATCCATAGTCAAACATATAACAAAACCTTCAATACAATATGGATGTTTTGTTTCATAATAAATCAGCTTCCAATATGCTTAAAATTCATCAAAGGATGTGGACATAGATGAATTCAAAACTCCTTTTAGAGAAATATCTCTTTTTTTTGAAATCATTTAAGAGTCATATAAAATAAAACATTTTCCTTGAAATTATTCTTATAATCTTTTAAGGTAAGCTTCGATGATTTTATAACGGAGGAAAATAGCCGCACCCTCCCTATAAGTTAAAAAAAACATTCTTACCTTAATTTTGTCGAAAAGGTTAAAAAGCACCTTATTTGGAAAATGACGAAAATATTCCTTTATAAACCTCATATAAAAAGTCAAACAGGGGTATAAATTACTTTAACCTATATTCTACTAAATAGTAAAAAAAAATTCTAATACATTTTTAAGAAACATGGATGTGGTTGATAAAGAAGTCCCAGTAGATTACTACGTATAAACAACCTTAGATAATGAAGAGTTCGGGAAATAAACCCTTACCTTGTACTTTTCCTTGGTTGGGGGTAGGTTAACCTCCTGTATAATGGTGAAATAATTGTTATTAAAATTATAGAAGAATCATATACATTATTATGATATCATATATGATCCTTTAACATTGATTTGTTAATAATATCTTAGTATTATCGTTGTTTCAGGTGTTAACTTACTCATTTTATTTTATATGTTTTGTCACGTAAGACATGTTGGTCATGGATTGGATGTATCTTATTCATATCCAGAATTATATCAAGTCCTTAAACATTATTTTTAAATCATCAAATGATAATTATACTTGAATGGATACGATGGATAATGAATCTCATTGCGTTCGTGGAGACGGTAGTCCGTACGTACGAACGAGCGACAATATCATTCTTTTGCTATTAAAATAATATATAATTGGGTAGTATATCACATATAAAGAATCATTATCATGTTATATTTATTATTTACACGAATTAAAAATCATTATTATACCCATCCAAATAATAATTTATTGAATCACAATTACACCACCACGTGGAGACGGTAAGCCGTACGTACGCACATATGGTGACATGTTATTCAAAGGATGGATAGAATACTGAATATGGTTATACCATATTTATAATAATATTACAGTATATAGGAGATACTAGATTCATTATTTTAGAATGGGAGTAACAATGATAGAATAAGTGGAAGAAGAAATGAATTTGAAAAAAGGGTGGTGATAAAATTACCTCTTCTTCGGGTTCTTCCTTTTGATTTGATCAAAAGGGAACCTTAAGTTGGCTTTCTAATCAAAATAAGGCATCTAGGTTGTATTTATGGATGTTCAGAGAGTATTTGGGAAGGGGTTGGCCGAACTAAAAAGCGTTGAAGGTGATAATTAATGAGAAGGAGGAGTGCCCTTTTATAAGGGGGTGAGTGGAACCTTTAGAAAAGCTAGAAATATAATTTTATAATAAATTCATATTCGGAATCTAATGGCTTAAAAGTGTATTATTTAAATGTTAATGTGGGTATGGGTAGAAAAACACTCAACCAATATAATTTAGACAGGTTTTGGTTACTATATTAACCGTATCTTTAAGCATTATCTCTTAGTTAATTAGTTTCACTTTTACAATGTCTCTTTGTATTTTTATATTATATTGTTAATAAACATACTATAAATATCCAAGAGACCACCAAGTGGTCCATTAATGATACACCTATCATTATATAAGTCTCCTGGCCTAACCTTAGATTTTTAGGAATTTAATATCAATTAATAATATAATATTTGTTTTAAAAACTCTTTTATGTCAATTTTGACAATATTCAATAATTGATTTTTTTGAAAATCATAACAGAATGATTACTTAAAAAAATGTTACTTAAGTCAATAATAAAATGTCATATTAACCTATAAAATTATTTTAATTCATAAAAAGTCTAAAATTATATTTATTTCGGTATTTATAATATCAATTATTCTAATTTTTCATTAATTAGGTAATTACCATATCATCATTGTGTCAAAAATAAATTAAATTATTTGATGTCTCAAAATTATAAATAAAATATAATTATGTATTAAATCATTCTATATTCATAATTAATATTTATAATCTAATTTATATTATGTGTAACCCTATATTAAAAATGTTTTAGTAAATAAACTTTGATTTTAACTCTTTTAACTCTTCTTTGAATTAAATAATAATAAATGTCCTAATCTAATCCAAGTGGACCTAAATGATAATATTTTATTCCTACAGTTGTTTTTGGTCGAGAGACACTTTTCCAATAGAATTATGACATGTTTTAGGACAATATTAATATCATTTCTACCCTTAATTACCCTATTTACTTTTAACCGTGGTAAATAAAAATAAAAAGTTACTATTCACCAAAAATTATTTTCATCTCATTGAATGACATTTTACTACATGATATTAACTGTGTCTCTCGTATTTTTGAAATTACATTCACAAAAGAAGTAAAATTTAGTTTTATGAAAAATTTAGTTTTTTAACTACCACTTAGTGGTTTCACTATTCATAAAAAATTTAAGTTTTTCAGAACAATGCCAAAATTTCACCCTAAGCTATAATTGATATTTCGAATTAAAAAATGATTTTTATTTTACAAAATTCCAAACATATAAGATTCATTAATTAATTTTATAATTAATTCCAGTTGTTACAACAAATAGCGTGTTTTTAAGAAATAATATATATCAAAAGATTGACAATTGTTTGTGTCTAATTTCAAAGTGAAATTAATTATAATGAACACCATTGGATATAATGGTAAAAATATATTCTAATTATACTTTAAAACCACTCAGTATTATAATTTATTATTATAAATTATTTTTATTAAAAAAGTTGTTTTTAAGTATTTTTCACTATTCATTAAAATTGGAAGTTCTTAGAAAAATACCAATAATTCAACTTCGGATAATTTCTATATTCCGAATCCTAAAATGAAGTTAATTTTGAAATATATTTAATTTCAAAGAAGTGGTTATTACTATTCATAACGACTAGTTTGATTGGTTGTGGGGTGTTAGAACTCGATGTTGCGTACAACACATGCTATTGCATTATTCAAAGGGAAACATACCGTGGTAGATTTGGATGTTTCATTGTAAATTTTTGATGTCCCCATTATAAAAAGTAAATTTATTTAGTCATATTGAATAAATAAAAGTCTAAAATATTGAATTTAAAAAGGGTTCACTGTTAAAAGTTTGTAAAAGTTCAATACTGAAAATGAATTTTTTCTTACATTTTGACTAAGAAACTCATAATATGGATTCTAAAATTATGAGGATTATATAAAGATTAAAATTTAGTTAATACTATTCATAAACTCTTTTGAATGGCTTGTTTAGTAAGTCATGGTGCGCTTGAACTCAGTGTTGCGTGTAGTGCAATTTATTGAATTATTTTGAAGAAATAACACACTATGAAATCTTTGGGTGTTACATTCTCCCCTCCTTCAATAAATTGCGTCCTCGCAATTTGAAATTGTTCATTGAAAATAAAATTTTGAATATAGAATATATCTTTGTGGGAAAACCCACATCGGAAATTGGGTTAATAATATTTAGTCTTAATAAGATGAAAAGAGAAATTAAAGGGTCACCACCAAATTATGATCTCTATTAGGAGAACATTGGTGGCAATTAGAGACATATAATTGGAAGAAAAACATAAATATTTATAGGTAGTTATTGAGGTCATCAATCACAAACAAGTGTAAATTTGAGGGCCTTAAATTCATCTATCTATGATGATTTAAAATACCATCGGTTCAGCAAAACATATGGTATTAGGATAACACATTTTTTGTTTTAAGATCCCTTCACTACAATATAAGAATTAATTTCTTCATTGAATAAGAGAAGAAGAAAAATATATACTTGACAGGTAGAGTCTCATCCATTAACTAAGTTCTACCACGAATGCATCTTTCACTCTAAAAGATAATGGAACTTACAAATAATATTATATTTATCCTTTTTGTATAGGGGTAAAAATTGAATTTATAATTCATCTATGAGAACCATTAAAAAATGAAATTATTCAATCTAGAACATCACATAGGTCAGTGGTAGCAGATACACCCTTGTCACCCTTCGATTGTGGGTTCAAGTCTCGCGGCTTTACCGGACGCGAAGGGTTGCCGTCTGACCTTCGAGTTGTCTTTTCATGGAAATCCAAAATAATCCATACTAGAACTATCCAAAATACTTCAGTCCAAAATTTAAAAAGAAGGTAAACACAATGAAGATCATTTTTTCCACATAATAACATGTGAACACCTTCATCATGTGTTCTTCTAAAACACTACAAAATCCTAAATTACCATAAAACCTTATTTATTACATTCATGACCTCTTATTCCTTAAATAATAATAGATATACTCCTTTAATCAAATAATTTTGTAAACCCAAACAATGATAGAATATACCAATCATTAATCAGTTTCAAGGTAGTCAATAATATCCAATATAATTTATCCAAATCAATCATGTATTATTCTAAAATCACTACCTCGGTGTAAGAACCATATTATGGTTTATATTTCTATCAACCATATATTTTACAAAAATTTAACCTACTATTGAGTCACTATTCTTTGTTCCATACAATCTCAAGTCCATAATGAAATAGTACTGCAGTACAATCCTTATATACTCAATAATTATTATAACAGGTACATTGTTGATACAACACTAAAATGACATAATCAACATAAGAACTCTAATCATTCCTATTTATCTGTAGTAGTATCATAACATGATTATTATCCATTAGCATCATTTGTGGCATAGTCTGATGACTGGGACAAAGGTTCGCGTAGTGTCCAAAGTCCTTGCAAATGACGCATTTACATTTGAAACCATTTTCTTACCCTTGTAGTCAAGTACTTTGTGCCCTTTTTCTTCCACACTTATAACAAACTCACATTCCATTCACGGATGTTCCAGGGTGTTTCTTCCCACAGTTATCACATATGGGAAAATTATTCTTTTCTCTCTTCCCTTTATCCACCATTTTCTCTTCCATCCTTTTCTTCTCTTACTTCCCTTCAAAGCCATAGGACTCAGTAAACTCTTTAATTATCTAATCAACACATGATATTATTTCTTCATATGATGATAATACATGGAAGAATATTTCTCTTATAAATTCTGGCTTAAGACCATGAAAGATATGATACTTCTTTCTCTTTGGAGCATGTGCATTGCTGGAGTTTTCATTCCTTCTACTGGGCACCATTTATAAACAATGGCATACACTAGATTAGTTTATGAATAACAATACCTAATCCCAAACTTGTAAAACACATAACATAAATTATATAGTTTATGGATATAATCCATAATAATAAAAATGTCTCCATTGAGGAAGTATATACTCATAAACCCTTCATAGTGGTTTGTAAAGAAAATGAGAATTATCCTAAGAATATCCCCCGGGAGTTTCGTAACCAAGAGTGCATCAAGGCCCGTTGTTGTGCACCAGTTCCCGTTCGAGTCTAGCTCAAAGCGGTGTTTTCGGGTTTTACCCCTAGGTACATTTGTGCCAAAGCCTCCTCCACCTGCTCGTATCCAGACAGGGATGTATTGCTCGGAAAACTCACAAAATCTCTATAATACCAAAATTCTAGGAAGTTCTTCTATACTAACCATCAATGTTCATCTTAGGTCTACATGCTCTAATCAATGTTTATCTAAATCTATCTTCCATGGTTTGTACTAAAAATCCTTTGATACCAACTGTAACGCCCCGACCCCAGTTACCCAGAGTCGGTGCATTATTACATAACATTGGCATGATCACAAGAAAGATCAAGTCTCGAAAGACCGATTAGTTTAGTATCCTTGGAATAACTAGATACATTAATAAAGATTACAATACATCATAAAATGAAAACTAAAACAATATAGTCTCCATAGTCCACACTCTTATCCCCTCATACTATTCCTGTAGGTCATTCATAAATTACTTCTTCACATCCTGGGAAAAATAAATATAGAAAACGGGTGAGCTCAAATGCCCAGTAAGGATAACAATATAGTGGAAACTTTCATAAATAAGAATAAAAATTTAAGGCAATGTATAACTAAAACAAAAGACTTTTAAACTTGAACTTCAACATAGTATGGAAAAAATAAAATGAAATAATTCCATTTACTTATTCACATGGATATTCTACTAATCGAATAATCACATGCAATATCAATAACCACTTTCATAATGATGGAATGCATAATGCCAGACTGTCATAACCACATAGCCAGGCATCGTGCCAAGACAAAAAATAAGATTTTGAAAAGGCCTTCTGCCAAGACACTAGTTTGTCTCATGACACCTACCGATGAATCGAGGAGCTATAGAGGGCTCCACCCGTCACATATTAAGTCCAATTCATTCCCAAATGAAAAGGTTTAAACATAACATAAACATTCGTATTAAAACTAGCATACTAAATGTCAATACTTTCACCATAAACCATGAAGGGTATAAAAATAGAATTTCTATAGTCAAACATATCACAAAACATTCGATACAATATGGAAGTTTTGTTTCATACTAAATCAGCTTCAAATAAGCTTAAAATCTGTCAAAGGATGTTGACATAGATGAAATCAAAACTCTTTTTAGAGAAATATCTATTTTTATTTTGAAATCATTTAAGAGTCATTTAAAATAAAACATTTTCCTTCAATATATTCTTATAAGATTGTAAGTGAAGCTTCAACGATTTTATAATGGCGTAAAATAGCCGCACCCTCCGTATAAGTTAAAAAAACATTCTTACCTTAATTTTGTCGAAAATGTTAAAAAGAACTTTGTTTGGAGAACGACGAAATGATTCCTTTATAAAACTCTTATAAAAAAGTCAAAAAAGGGTATAAAGGACTTTAACCCATAATCTAGTAAATAGTAAAAATGTTTTGAAATACATTTTTAAGAAACATGGATGTGGATGATAAAGAAGTCCCATTAGATTATTATGTTTATAAACCTCGGATAATGAAGAGATTGCGAAATAAACCATTACCTTGTACTTTTCCTTGGTTGGAGGTAGGTTAAACTCCTATATAACAGTGAAATAATTGTTATTAAAATTATACAAGAATAATATACATTAATATTATATCATATATGATCTTTTAACATTGATTTTTTAATAATATCTCAGTATTATCATTGTTTCAGGAGTTAACTTATTTGTTTTCTTTTATATGTTTTGTTATGTAAGACATGTTTTTCATGGATTTGTTTTATCTTATTCATATCCAGAATGATATCAAGTCCTTAAACATTATTTTTAAATCATAAAATGATAATTATACTTGAATGGATATGATGGAGAATGAATCTCATCACGTTCGTGGATACGGTAGTCTGTACGTACGAACGAGCGACAATATCATTCTTTTGATATTAAAATAATATATAATCGGATAGCATATCACATATAAAGAATCATTATCATGTTATTTTTATTATTAACATGAATTACACATCATTATTATACCCATCCAAATAATAATTTATTAAATAACAATTATACCACGACGTGGAGACAGTAAGTCATACGTACGCACGTATGGTGACATGTTATTCAAAGAATGGATAGAATACTGAATATGGTTGTACCATATTTATAATAATACTATAGTATATAGGAGATACTAGATTAATTATTTTATAATGGGAATAACAAATAAACAATAAGTGGAAGAAGAAATGAATTTGATAAAAGGGTGGTGAAAACATTGACTCTTTTTCGGGTTCTTCCTTTTGATTTGATAAAAAGGGATCATTATGTTGGATTTCTGATCAAAATAAGGCCTCTAGGTTGTATTGAGAAAAGTTGAGAGAGTATTTGGGCTGGGTTTGGCCGAACCAAAAGGATTTGAAGGTGTGAATTAATGATAAAGAGGAGTGCCCTTTTAGAAGAGGGGTGAGGGGGCACCTTTGGAAAAGTTAGAAATAATATTTTATAATAAATTCATATTCGATTTATAATGGATCCAAAGTGGATTATTTAAATTTTAAGGTGGTTATGGGTCTAAAACCAATCAACCAATAGAATTTAGATATGTTTGGGTTACTATATTAACTGTATCTTTAAGTATTAACTCTTAGTTAATTAGTTTCACTTTTACAATGTCTCTTTGTATTTTTATATTATATGGTTAAAAAACTTACTATATACATCCAAGAGACACCCAAGTGGTCCATTAATGTTACAAATATCATTATATAAGTCTCTTGGAAGAACATTAGATTTTTAGGAATTTAATATCAATTAACAATATAATTTTGTTTTTAAAAACACTTTTATGTCAATTTTGACACTATTCAATAATTGATTTTTGTGAAAATCATAACAGAATGATTTCTTCAAAAAACTTTACTTAAGTCAATCCTAAAATGTCATATTTACCTATAAAATTAGGTTAATTCATAAAAAGTCTCATATTATATTTATTTGTGTATTTATGATATCAATTATTCTAATTTTTTATAAATTAGGTAATTACTACATCATCATTGTGTCAAAAATAAATTAAATTATTTAATGTCTAAAAATTATAAATAAAATATCATTATGTAGGAAATAATTTTATATTTGTAATGAATATTTAAAATCGAATTTTATATTATGTATACCCCTATATTAAAAAATTTTTAGTAAATAAACTTTGATTTTAACTCTTTTAACTCTTCTTTGAATTAAATAATAATAAATTTCCTAATCTATTCTATGTGGACCTAAATGATAATATTATATTCCTAAGGTTGTTTTTGGTCGAGATACACTTTTACAATAGAATTAGGACATGTGTTAGGGTAATATTAATATCAATTTTACCCTTAATTTCCCTATTTACTTTTAACCGTGGTAAATAAAAGTAAAAAGTTAATATTCATCAAAAATTATTTTCATCTCATTGAACCACATTTTACTACTTGATACTAACTGTGTATCTCTGATTTTTGAAATTCCATTCATAGAAGTGGTAAAATTAATTTGTATGAAAAATTTAGTTTTTTAACTACCACTTAGTGG
Organism: Viscum album; assembly: GCA_963277665.1. NCBI lineage: Eukaryota > Viridiplantae > Streptophyta > Magnoliopsida > Santalales > Viscaceae > Viscum > Viscum album. The sequence goes on along the minus strand of OY728148.1, from coordinate 384,100,136 downwards.
TTTCACTATTTATCAAAAATTGATGTTTTTCAGAACAATGCCAAAATTTCACCCTAAGGTATAATTGATATTCCAAATTCAAAATTGATGTCTATATTAAAAAATTCCAAACATATAAGTTGCATTAATTAATTTTATAATTAATTCCCGCGGTTACAATATATAGCGTGTTTTTAAGATACAATATATATCAAAAGATTGAAAATTATTTATGTCCAATTTCAATGTGAAATTAATTCTAATGAACACCATTGGATAAAATGGTAAAAATATATTCTAATTATAATTTAAAACCACTCAAAATTATAATTTATCACTATAAATTATTTTTATTAAAAACTTTTTTTTAGTATTTTTCACTATTAATAAAAATTGGAAGTTCTCAGAAAAATACCAAAAATTCAAGTTAGGATAATTTTGATATTCCGAATCCATAAATGAAGATCATTTTGAAATATATATAATTTTTAAAAAGTAGGTATTACTATTCATAACGGCTAGTCTGATTGGTTGTTGTGTGTTAGAACTCGATGTTGCGTACAACACACGGTATTGCATTATTCAAAGGGAAACGTACCATGGAAGCTTGGGATGTTTCATTGTAAATTTTTTATGTCCCCATTCTAAAAAGTAAATTTATTTAGTCAAATTGAATATATAAAAGTTTAAAATATTGTATTTAAAAAGGATTCACTATTAAATGTTTGTAAAAGTGCAATATTGAAAATGAATTTTTTCTAACATTGTGTCTAAGAAACTCATAATATGGATTCTAAAATTATAAGGAATATATAAAGTTCAAAATTTAGTTAATACTATTCATAACCTCTTTTGAATGACTTGTTTAGTAATTCATGGTCCGGTTGAACTCGGTGTTGCGTGTAATAAAAGTTATTGAATTATTTTGAAGAAATAACACACAATGAAATCTTCGGGTGTTACAGAGATTTTAACAGGAACCCCTTACCTCGAGTTCCACTGTCTTTGAAAGCACTCTAACGTTATATTACATGAATGATGTAATTTAGATATTCTCTTATAGATTATATTATTATTATTTTTGGAATATTTTTTTAAATGAAGCTATTGATGTTGAAGAAGAAACGTTGGTAGGGGACGGTCTATATAGAAGGATCAACATTTGGTATAAAAGAGATATTAGTGGTGTCCATTAACAAGGGATAGAAATAACCCATTTGAAATTTATTAAAATATTCTAATATATGAAATTAATTGTAATATAATGCTTCAAAATATCTAGGATTTAGAATAAATAGTGGATATATTATAAAAATATAATATGATTATAATTAGATATATTTTTCTATAATTTTAAAATTTATAATTTTTATTAATCCCAAATTTAATCATTTTTTTCTTTTATCATGTTAACAACTATTTCAATAACTATTTATTAATAATGTTACTATTAAAAAAATTACTCATAAATGGAATATGGTTTTTTTATTCATCATTATTCCATTAACATAGCTGAGGTCTTTTTTTACTAATTAGAAATCATTTTATAAAACATAATTTATTATAAAATATCTATAATGTAAATTTTGTAACTATAGATATAATGTGACATTAAATATACCATGAAAAACAATTAACTCAAATATAATCTCTCAAACATCCTTAATATGTCATGTGTATCTACCGATTTGTTTATACATAATAATTAAGTTTAATTTTATTTATTTTGATAATTTGAAAATCATTTAACATATTTTTCTATTTATTGAATAACTATTTAATTGCTATTTTATATGTGTTTAAGGTAATTAGATAGTCCTTAAAAATTATAAATAAATTCCGATGATAAATAATATATATTTCAAATAAACAATTTAAACTAAACATATCCACCATTTATCCATATATTAAAATTTTATACAGATTAATGTCAATTAAATAGAATTTTTGTTTATACCATTGTTAAATTTATAAAATTATTATTCAATGAAATATGGAACTAACTATAAATTTCTTTGAGACATGGAGGAAAAATTTCCAACTGCAATAATTTGTTAGGATAAATTCATGTTTTAGATAAATTTTAGAGCCTTGTCCCTAAATTTTAACCTTATTGTTGTCTTTTTACCATTACAAAGGGGATATATTTTAAAATTCATACTATTAAAATTGATACAAAATTAAATGGAAATATTTTAAAAAAATTAATTCTATATTAAAAATAAGGAAACCATTTTTTGTGACTAAATTTATATAATTGTAAAAATCAATTTTCAAACAATCATTAAATCAAAATAGACCATTTTTTATAAAATTATATATTTAGACATTACAATGATTTTATTCTTATACCATGCCTAGATGAAAATATTATATCAACGATAAAAATCATTTTTGAATCAAAAATATAATAAATTCATTAAAATAATTTTCAAATAGATAATAATAAATTTTATTACGATAAAAATAAGTGTGTGTAATTTTTTTAAGAAAACATCATTTAAAAATAATATTAGATTCACTTCTAATCAATTGATATCCAATGGGTTTATTATATAAATTTAATAAATTTTAGTTATTTATTTATACATATAAGTACCATAAAATTAAACAACAATAGTATGATGTTATAATATATAATTTATTTATCATCGTGATTCCAGGTCACTATCACTCTACATACCATCATACCATATCCAAGATATTAGGGGATTATAAAACATATTTATTCAATATGAGTTAAAAATAATCATCAAACCGGTCTATAATAACAAGATAATATGAATTAGAAAGTCATTACGATTAAAAGGTAATGTTTTCCACATCATGATTTCTCGATTTTTTTATTTTCAATAACCCGCTGTTTTTATATAGAAATTCATGAATTTATCATTTTAGAGAGTGGAGTGTTGACTAATAGCACTACGTATATTATTTTATAGTCCAAAACACCATTCTATTTTTAATGATATTAAGGAATTCATTTTTAGTTAAAATAATAATTACCTTTCATTAAAGGGGGTAGCTAACACTGTTGAATTTATGATACATTGAATAAAAAATATTATGCAATTTTTTCACATTCTGAATCATATTTATTTCATGATATGTAGTGTTTACAATATATTTTAAAAACATATAATAATTCATCTTGGATAATAATTTTGTCCATGAATATTTAATGGTGGTTATAATTTATTTATGTTATTATTATTCATAAAAATTTCTTCTTATATATTAATATTATAGAGAATCATAACAAGTTTAGTCATGTTTCAAAATTTAATTTCTCTTGATTTGGAGTGTTACTCATCCTTGATAAATGAGTCCATCAATGTTTTTACAAGAAAAAAGGAACACATGAAAAAAGACACACAATGAGAACACATTTTTCATGAAATTGAAATGATAATGTTGACATTAATAAAAAATTGAATGATACTACCAGAAATCTTTTATAATATAAATTTATTGAAATGAATTAGATGGAATTTTTAATCTAATAATTTCATGGGAAACCCATTAATTGGATTTATAATACATCCATTTATTATATTCATAAAATTTTGAATTAATATTTTTTGATGTAGATTTTACCTAAATAAATTATACAGAATTGAAGTTGGTTGAGAAACACAGATTTTATAAAAACAATACTCATTCTTTATAGAAGTATGAAAACATATTAAGGGATGAAACTTTAAAATATTACGATTTTAACAAATGAGGAACATCACCATAAAATAAAAATGATGATGTAAAACCAAGTATTGGGCCACAAGAAGTAATGTGGAACTTTACATTGATACCCAGATTATAGATCAGTTTCTTGTCTAATGAAATATGAAAAATTATGATAGAATTATACTTATATAACTAAGGATAATGATGAGTTAATTCTTCTTATTAATGGATTTTCATGGTGGATAATTGATGATCGATATCATGAATTTTTTAGCTGATGTGTTTAATATGAGGTATGTTCAATATTGTTATTATTTTAATTCATTTCGGATATGATTACTTTTCACAAAAATAATTTTAGTACACATTTAATACCTTCCCCCAATGATGTTTCTGAAAAAACATTTAGTTTCATGATTATACTCATATCTATAAATTATAATCCTAGTAATGATATTAATGTTTACATGAAACATTTAATAAAAGTGTTGAATAATAATAGGAATGTGAGTGAACTAACATATGATTCATGTTTGAATGTCATATTTCAGATTCATTTGGAACTTATATAGATGATAAGTTATTTTACTTGTTTTCTTAATGATGTATAGATAGAGAATAAATAAAAACTTTCCAGTAGTTTTTTGATGGATACATGATCAATATGAAATAAATATCATTGTAATTTTAGTTTTATGGGATAATGAATATTATTTAAATTGGAAAATATATATAAGAATAATTGTTTAAAAATATATAATACCATGGAGGAGAAGATTCCATGTCATTGTATTTTTGGGACTGATAATATTATTGAGTTAAGAATATATAAATTTTCCCTTCGCGATGGGTCTTATGAAATATAGAATGTGGAAGAATTTTTCCACATATATTATATATAATTATATGAATAAAATTATATCAATTTATATTCCTTTTTGTTCAATAGAGTTTTTACATTATTACTTATACGTAATGTTCATTTAAGAATTATATAGTTGAAATGTTGATTAATAAAATTATTAATGTCAAGGTATATACAATAAAATATTTGGAATCATAGAATCAAATGGGGGATTAGGGTATTAGAAAAATATTACATCTTGTGTGTATCTGTTAAAATAAATTTATGTTTCTGTGTGTTCATGATGTGATGAAACCTGTAGAAAAAACAATTTATAGAAGTACTATATAATATTAATATTTCTAGAAGATATTCAATAAACATATCAAAAAGGGCCAACATAAGAGTGTTAATGTTGAGATATTTTAGGACTCGTGATTGTAAATTCATTCCACATGAGTTTATCCCAATATAAATTCAATATCATCTGTCCAATAATGTAATGGTTTCAGTAATTATGTTTTTTTATTTTTAAAGTGATAAATATACTAAGATTCTTTTTATATTGTACATAAGAAAAAATTGGTTGATACACCCATTAATATTGGATGAGTTACAAAAGTATTTCCCCACTTAGTTTTCACATGACTGCTACATATAACTGTTCATATTATAAAAAGTTACTTCACATAGGAGATATTTCGTTTAATTGGATGTATAACTCTAAAAAGATATATGTACATTGAATTATAATGTTTAAAAAAGTAATTAAAATGAAGTATTTATCATAAAACGTTACTAGGAAGAAGAATATATAGATTAATGATCAATTAATTTTTTCTGATGTAACTATGTGACGTAACCGATAAATAAGAATTGAATACGATCTGTATAACAAAATTGATCCCAATTTTCCATCAAATCACAAAAAATGGGAATTCTTTTATCATATAAATTCACCACATTATTCTATGAATAGTTAGAGATGATACTTCATAGAGTTTTTTTTACAATGATTCTTTCGATGACAATATCATGTATGTAAATTGTATATTTTTATGTTACCTCATCTAATATATTTTTACATATTTGGTAAATAATTTTTATTTTTTCATAGGGAACATTAAGAAATGATATATATATAAATAAACGTTATTTATCATTGATAAGTCATAAGACGTATTATATGAAAGAGTTTTCTTCTTTGTTGAAATTTAAGGTAGATTTATTGTGGTAATAAATTAATAAAAATGATATTTTATTATTTTTAATATAAATTTATTTTTAGGTAATTTTTTTTCCTTGTATCTTTATAAAAGTAGAAATATTATATTTATCTTATGATCCTAATTACATGGTCCATGAATGATAATTAATTTTTATCAATGGTTGTATGTTTTTTATAACTGAATGAGAAATGAACAACAAAACAAAATATTATACTATTATGGTAACTACCGAAAAATACTATTCCAAAGAATCAGATAGTTCAAATTGATTTTAAGATGTATCATATTTTGGATTAATTTAAAAATAAAACTATAAAAATGTTTATCTCATAGTCGAGACACTATGATTAATTGCAAGTGGTTTGATTCGATGACGAGGCATGACTCATTGTTTGATGAGTGTGGATTTATCATTGTTTAAATGACCTGATCCTTTGACACTAATGAGCCATAAATAATGGAGCCAATGGAAAAAAATTAATAAAATGATTTTCTATAACTATAATTTGGTATCATTATTTATGTAATATAAAAGCATATTTCTGATAATGGGGATGATGGAGTTTACACCATCCTCAATCCCATTGATGACTCTAAGGGTTCAATTAGATATAGTTAGGTAATATAAATACATATTTCTGATAATGGGGATGATGGAGTAATAAAATTTATTACTGATGATGACTCTAAGGGTTCAATTATAAAATTTGATTCTGAACCCAATGTTATGGCAGAAAATATATTAAATCATCAACATGTGTTCCTAGTTCAATTTTTTAACACAACATGGGGTTCTTTGGTTGGTATTATTAAAATTTCATTACTATTTATTAAAAATATTTTTTCTCTATCTTTACCTTCATGTGAATTATATATATATATATAATTATTTATATTTTTTTAATATTAATTTAATATTATTGAATTTTTCATTATTACCAACTACAAAACAAAAAAATGATTCAATAAAATTATAACAATGAAGAAGATAAATTGAATTAAAATATATTAAAATAATTAAAATTAATATAAAAACTAATGAAAATAATGGAAAAAATAAAAAATTAAAAATATGACATAAACCAAAATATGAACCAATTGACATAGGGCATAAAAAATGAAAAAAATACCTAATAAAAAGACCAAAAATATCAAAATTTCCAATCCAAAATTGAATTAGATGAAATTTAAAATATAGTAAAACTACATCATCAACGTTTAAAGAAAGATAACATGAATGTAATGATTTTTTAGGACATGTATTTTATTGTTTTGATATTCTCCACACAAAATGAAAATTTATTTTTTTATCACTAAATTTTTCATTTATTAGGGTTGAAAATAATTGTCCCTGAATTAATTCATATCCCTTATAATTTCTTTTTTTCTTATACAGTAGTTATCGATTTAAAATTATTTTAATATATTTTTTACAAATTCATGAAATGAAAAGAAATTAATGGATATAATGTAAAAGGATAAAAGAAAATAATATTTAATAACAAAGAGGGTTGTCCCTCCTTTTGTTTATACTATGAATATTTTATTTAAAAATATATATATATAACGTATAATTTTATGTGGTTAATTCATTAAATAAAAATTTAACTGGGATCTACCACATAAGTCTCTGTTATTCACTGACTAGCCTTCGGGTATAAATTCATTTCCAGAAAATATGAGGGTGGTGATTGAGTTATGCACACCACACAACATACCCAATCACACCATTTGCATTCCTCTATAATTCTATCTTGAACACCTTCTGATCCACACACATCATTATTGGAACCCATAACATTAATGATTCTAATGTATTCACCACCATTTTTATATAATTCTCACAACTAAATTTTCCTTGTCGTAGTATAGCTCACACTCAACCACCAAATTACCCATTGCCATAAACTACTACAAAATATTATTTTCCATATACTTCCGTCTACTCAAGCATAAAAATTCACAATCTATCAACATAAAATATGACACATTATATGCCTCCATATTATATATTATGTATCATTCCTTATATATAGGTAAATATTACTTCAACGCAAAGGGATTCAATGACATCGATTGATCAAGCATCCTCATGTCAATTTAAAAGACCATAGTAATTTTTTTAAAGAAAACTTTATTTTCACCATAAGATGTATTGATATTATATTTCTTTTTCCTTTAACAGATGAATATTATGATAGTCTATGTGGGAATACAAACATTCATGCATTAAGGAATAACAACACGAAACATATTTTCTAGTATAATGAAAAAAATTAAATGACTAAAAAGTATAGAAATAATGTTAGATTTTTATGATGGTTATTTCCAAATACAATGGAATCATTCCCATCCAAACACTATCATAGAGTGACAATACAAATAAAGAAATTATATATATATGGGAACAAATATGGGTCAAAAAGATCTTTTGATTTAATTTAATTTTATTAATTTATTTTCATTAATTAATATTTTTGTTCTATTTTTGTTATAATTATCATGACGGTGAAACTATGTGGAAAGAACAAATCATGGAATTAGGTAAGCTAGAGATATAATATAAACATGATTTGTATAGTGTCCATGAAGTAATATTCTTTATGGATTTAGGGGCCACCCTTATCATGAATGATTTTCTAGTATCATGTTACATAGGAATGATATCCCACTATAGGATTATCGAGTTCATGGTATTAATCAAATTTGATATTTACGAATTAAAACTTACTTTATTCTCATACATAATTTATGTTATATTTTAAAATTTGTTTCTAGGATATTTCATTAATAAATTAAAACCTCGAATGCCATTAAATACCTCAAAACTAATGGGTGAGATGCACTGTCATACCATAAGAGGAAGAAGGTCAGACACTCATTTATAATATTTTTATTTATAAAAATCATGGAAATTATTTTTATTCAAATATAATGTATATAGGTTATTTATAATATAATTGATGATAACTAAAAGAATAATTATAATTGATGGGTAAATCAACCACAGTAGAACAAGACATTAGAAATAAAATACAAATATGACATTATCTGGTTGGGTAGTAGCCAACTCTCATCACTATCACTCACACACAAGGTGGGTGGTAATAGAAAAAATATGATATTATTTTATAATAAATGGTTAATATCTTAAATTTTTACATTACACCATTTTTTATGTTTCTTATGCACTTATATTATCTTCTCCTTAAAAAATTAACCAATTTAAAATTGAACTATTTTCCCTTTGAATGTTCATAATTTATTCATCTAATTAATATTTTGATTCATTAGTAAAACCTTTTAATTTATGTAAATTATCATAGTGTGAAATAATTCATTTATCCCCCTTTGAAAATAACTTCTTGAAGAAAAAATATAAAGAATGGTATGGGCATATGGTCATGTCTCACCTTAAAGGTTCTATATCACATTTTTATTATTTTTTGGAAGAATAATACTTTTAAAATATTATCTTTTAGATTTCATTAAATGTATATGTATTTAATTACATTTAGGAAAAACTTTTTCTATTATAGAAACACAATTATAGAATATCTATCTTCCAATTTTTTTCATATAAATTAGGTTGATAAATTTTGATTCAAAAAATCATTTTAAATTTCATTTTTCTTTTTTAGGAAATAATTTCTAGTTTAGTATATGAAATTATACATATTTTCACAATATATTAACTGATGATTTTTTTATAGAGTATATATAAAATTTGAAACCCTTATATTGAAATAAATGTCATTTTCCTTTTTAGAAATATGATCTTATTGAGATGTTTAATAAATTAAAAAATCACTTCAATTTTCATTATTGTTCTATTAATCTTTGTGTAATTTAAACATTATTTAATGGTTTTCTATAAGACAATATAATATTTATAAATATAGGATTTTCATCTACCTAATTATTCAATAGGTCATAAATCCAATAATATTTATTTAAAATGATAAAAATATTATATAAATAACCTTTTTTTATATTATAATATTATTTTATCCTCATAATAGTATGTCTTTTTTCTTAGTTTTAGTTTGAAATTTAAATATTTGTTCTGCATATATTTTCAGGTTTTATCTTATTATAATGTAGTGATAGTGCCCCTATTGTTTACTCTCACAGAGGTTAACACTAAATCTATAATTTTGTATTTATTATCGTGATTTTTTTAATTGTTATTATGATGCACGTGGATTTATTTTGAACATGTGAAAGGATAATTAAATAATTGTTTTAAATGAAAATTTATATGAATATAAAAAATAAATTAATGTTGAACTATTTTTGGCATTATGAATGAACTTTATTAACTATAAAAATAGGTTTCTCTTACTGAATATTTTGATATTCAATCTTACAACAATGAAGGTTCACATAATTTAACATAAAATAGAAACATAATATTTTTTATGAATGTTTTTGATACTATAAAAATGATATAACTGTATATTAACCATAATGTAATAAAAATTAATCAAACATAATTTTCTACTAATGAATATATAAATTATGAAATTAAAATAGAGAACATTACAATATCATATAAATCATTATTTTCAAAATTATAAATATTATTTTATATTTAGATAACATAATGAAATATTATTTGTCAGCTTATTAGATAAAATTACTATTATGTATATTTTAATATGATCCTTTATATATTAGATAATATCATCAATTTTCAATATCTTAATTTTCGACTTGGTTTTTATTAAACATCATGAATTTTCCATCATTCCCATATATATTCTACATAATGTAAATTTAATCATACTTATCACTTCAGTGTAAAATTACATATAACATTGAATAATTTCTTGTTACAAAGTTAATGATCATATCAAACCTTATAAATAATCCCCTATATAATTTTATGAATTGTACTTTTCTAATTATAAAACCTGAGGAATATCAGCAACCTCTACATATTGTCATAAATGAATCTTATGTATTGTCCTAGTTATATTAACACGTCATAACATTGAAAAACTATGAATATTTGGATTCCATTATGTAATGTACTAGATTAACCTTATTTTTCATCTTTCATAAATTTATATATCAAGGATTTTCTTAATAAACAAAAAATATAAATTTAGAACATAAATAAACTACACCCTATTTATTCTCAAAACATCTTGATTGTATATTTCAAGAATATAAAACAACAAGAACTCACAAATTATTCATACAATATAAGATTCATCTTTCGATTAATAATTTTCTAAACAACTAATTCTAACTCAAATATATATCCAAAATATATTTATCTATTCTTTCAAGATAAAATATAAAATATAAAATAATTCAAAAAAATTCATACATCTAATTACAGATATTCTGAAGTAACTCAGTCATTAGAAAAAATTTTAGAACATTACATGATTCTATCTAAAAAGTAATGTATTAAAATGATGTATACCATTATTTTAGTAGAATTTATGAAAATAAAATAAATAATATAGATACTGACTCAAACCCAATATATCGATCCAACCCATGTTACACAAAAAACATACAATGAAAAATCCAAAGGAAATAAACTAGGAAACAAAAATAAAAATAATTTTAAAGAATATGAATTGAAATAAACTAAACCAATATCATTCCAAATAAAAAAGTTATACTAGATTAGAATTAAATTATATAGAATCAAATTGAAAAGGACAAAAAACCCAACCGAAATTGTACAAAAATAGAATCCCTAAATAAATAAAAATTTGAATTAAAAAAACAAAAACAATCACTATTATATATATAAAAGTAAACAAAACTATTTTAATTTTATTCATGAAAAAATAAATATATATTACCTAACTATATCTAATTCACCTGTTAATGAATGAAGATGAACCAATAGAAACCATTAATGTTAAAAAAATCAGAATCAAGGCCTCAAAAACTAACAAATTCATAATATAAAAAAATAAATAATAAACATATATTTAATAATACCATATTGAAATTAACATAATATAATGAAAATGAAACAACCTATCATAGAGATAACACAATATGAAAATAAAAACATAATTGTATTATTGTGATCATGATAAAAAATAATAAAAAATCATTTAAACCACATAAAAACAAACAAACGAATTGAATTTTACTGAAAAAAATAATATAAAATATAACATAACTAAATGTATTTAATGTAATACACACTAAACTAAACCATATTGTTGGTCGGAGTGGTTTACTCAAGAGGGGGGTGAATTGAGTACCAATTAAAATTTCTGTATTTAAAAACAGTGTCTTAAAGACCCCCAAATAAAATAATAAATTAAACTGTAGTGAATTTATATTAAAGTAGAGGTTCTGTCAGATTCTCAAGGGATTGATTAATTCCCAGTTAATCAACACAGGAGTGTGTGATTATCTTTTGAAACTAACTTACTAATCTACACTTAACATAAACACTTGCTAATTTAATTATCAATGTAACTTTAAAAACAGTATTGGTTTTAAAGTGATTAGCAGCGGAATAAAACTTTGAAAGAGATGGCACAACAGATGTAACCAAGAGGTTCAGTCTCAAGTCGAGACTTAGTCCTCTCAAAATTTTATATAAAAATGATCGACACCCTGGATCGGGGTTCAACAGTTTACAACTATCCAGGTCCAAGACCTCTACAACTGTTATTCATGGGAAACAGTACAACAGCAACCAGCTGTCCAGGTCACACATGACCTCTACCACTGTTATTCGTGGGAAAGAAAGAATGAAAGAGTTTGGTAAGGATTTACAAATCCTTCAGTTCGAGTACCGGAGACAGTGTATGTGTTAGATACAGCACATAACACACACTGCTCGAAAAGAGTAATAATAAATCACAGAACAAGAGATGTAGAGTTTAGAAGTGGTTCTGGTGATTTCAGTGTAGCTCTGGACTCTTTTGGATTTGACTAGAAGTGAGTCTGAGTCCTCTTCTCATTTCTGTTTGAGAAACAGAGTGTCATATGCTCTAGGTTCACAGACGGTGACAATGTAGTAGTCGAAGATCTTTAGTGTTCTTCTTATATGCACAGAACACTTCTCGAGTATGCTTGATTGTCTATGAGCTTCTCTGTGTTCTTCTTGTTCTTGTGTTTTTGTTGGTATATTCCATCCACCACACACTTCTCTAGTTCCCTGCTAATTTGAGCAGCGTAGTCTTCTCGTATTTATCTCCCAACAGGGGACAGAAAAGATTTCTTTTCAGCAGCTATGAGGTACGGGTTCCTGACATCCGACAACCTTTATCAGATATTTGACAAATCATTAAAATGTACATGATATGACCGTTAGATAGATTAAATATAGGAAATAAAGAAATTCAAACAGTGAGTCGAGTGATCTGTAGGTAATCAGCATTGGTAGCTTGGACATCAGTATCTTGAACATCGATAGCTTGAACATCGGTAGCTTGAACATCGGTAGCTTGAACATCGGTAGCTTGACCATCGGTAGCTTGAAGTCATTAGTTTCTTTGACTCTATCGGTTGCTCTATGCGTCGGTTGGTACATGCTTGTATCGGTGACTTTGTTTATCGATAGCTCCATGCATTGGTAGCTTCATGCGTCAGTAGCTCCATGAGTCGGTAGCTTCATGCATCGGTAGCTCCATGCATCGGTAGCTCCATGCATCGGTAGCTCCATGCATCGGTAGCTCCATGCATCAGTATCGGTAGGTGTGAGTCTGTCAGTGGCTTCGTCTATCGGTGACTCTTATTCAATCGGTAGCTATTTATACTTACATCGGTAGCTCTATGTTTGTATCAGTAGCTGTCTGTAAGTCAGTAGCTTACATTTAAGCACATCGGTAGCTCTGTGCCAAGTCTATCGGTAGCTGTCTGTCGGTAGACTAAGTCTATCGGTAGACTAAGTCTATCGGTAGAGTGGTTACTGGTAGCTCTTTATCAGTAGCTATAAGTAGATTACTTATCTGTTTTATGCAGAACACATCCGATTGAGTTAGAATCAATTTATAACTTGTATGAACATGGATAAAAGAGGATTAACATATTCCAAAGACTAATTTAAAAATTATTATTGGTTTGATCACAAATTTGAGAGAAATAAAGTATAGATCAATGATACTTAAGAATATCATAGAGAATGAAAACATAATTGGGATTTTCAACACATATGAATACTTGATTGAGATTATCAAAATAGGTGAGGTCAACAATCTCCCCCTTTTTGATAATCACAATTTATGATATGGTCATTTAACATAGTGAAAATATAATAGTAAAGAGTATAATATTGAATTCAATTTTCTCATTGAAAACATCTTCAGAGATAATAGAAATAGTATGATATAGACATAAGTTATCAGAGGTAACAATCATAAGGTACTAAATAGACATATGGTATCAGAGGTAAAAATGAAAATATATCTCATTCTCTCATTTTGTTCTCCCCCTTTTTCTCTCATAAAATGTTTCTCCCCCTTTGTGATAATCAAAAAGTGGGAAAGCATTAATAGGAGACAAATAAAACATGAGAATTAAAAAGAGTTATTCTGTACTAGAGTAGTCAAAAAGTACAAAAACAGAATACAAAGGAATTACTATCAAAAATCCTGGCCACTAGATCAATCCTCATCTTCCACGTGAGATTTCCCTTTGGGATCAGAAGAAAGCTCGGGTGGTGGGGATGCAGGTGAAGGTTTTGGAATGTCAGAAAAGATCAAAGGAGGCTGGGCCACTGACATAGAGTCAGGCCTGTAGGTTGAAGATCTTTGGGTGATCATTGGTGTGAGGCTTCGAATAGCTTGAGCAGGAGTCAGCTGGACTATGGAAGCAGCTGAGGCAGAAGCAGGCAAAGCAGGAGGTATGATGACTTGTCTGGCATCAACATGCAAGAAGGGCAATAGCAGATTTCTAAAGTCCATAATAATTCCTCCTCCTCTTTCCATAGCAGAGATGAAATCATCTTTGTTCTCCATGAATTTCTCTATGGCAGGAGTCAGTTCTCTTAGCTTTCTCACTTGTTCTCTGAAAGCTTGAGTGACTGGTGGTAGCTTCATGTTTTCCAACATCAGCTTGAAGTGGTGTTCGAGCTGATGCTTGGTGAAAATTTTGGTGAAGTAGTAGTCCACTTTGCTCTTTATGGCTTCCTGAGAGGCAGAGGCTTCTCTCATATAATCTTGAACAATCTTCATTATTTCTCTGGCAGAATCTCTTGTAGAAAGCACCACTCGGCTCAACTCTGATGAGTCCACAGAGCCACTGGTTGAAATAGAACCAATCTCCTCCTTCAACATTGCTCGAACTTGATTCAGGTCAACTGATAGTTTGGATGTGAGAGGGACAAGAGAGAAGGAAACAGTTTCTTTGAAACTCTTAGACAAACCACTGATTAGGCTTTGAACTTGAGAGTCTTGCAATTGAACATGATACTTCACTGACGTTTTGAAACTTTCAAACACCGAGTCAAACTGGCTTACTACACTCTTCACATAAGCTAGGTCCTTGTCATCTTGAGACTTGGAGCTCATATAAGAGTCTAAAGCAGTAACAGACTTCTGTAAGGCTTCAAGATCTGCTTCGATTCTGGAAGATTGAGTCTGGAACTCTTTCACTTCTTCCATAAGCTCAGACACAAAAGAAGATAAATTACAAGCCCGAGATAGCTCGAAGGATCTCTCCAACATTTTCATTTCTTCATAAAAGATTTGCTTCATCTCAACAACTGATACACTGAATGATTCTTTCAGCTAATTCTTCATGGATTCAAGATCAGATTTAGAGACAAACTCATTTGAGACAACTGCAGCAGATCCTCTTGCTGAGGCCAATCTAACTACAGAATCAGTCATTATTGAATTATTTGAGGATTCAAGAGAGGTTTCCATTAACTTCACTTCTTCAACAAAACTGGTTTTCAGGTCCTCTTTCAGCTTATTCAGATCATGAAATCTGACCACATCATCTGGCAACAACTCAGAAGCAGGATCATAATTGGTCTTCGGTCTATTCACAGACATCTCATTATCAGAATCCGGATAATCCAATCCACAGACTATAAACCCTCGGTCTTCTACCCAGTCTCCAAGCTCAACAGCTACTGTAACATTTCCAAGAACAGATTGATGCTCCCCCTCAATGGGTCCATTCTCATGTATCACAAAATCATTCGGTGCTGGATTCTCTTCATCAAAATGTTCTACTACAAGTTCCACCGGTGCAGCATCTAGAAGATCTTCTGATACAGGTACAGCTTCTTCTGTATCTTTTTCTACTTCAGCAGAAGGCATAGCTGAGCTTCCAATCAAAGGACTCATACTTAAACTACCAGAAGCAGACAATTCAGATACATTCTTATTTTCCTCTTCTTCTTGGTGAGGTACAGACTGGTCTTCCTCATGAGTAGACACAATTTCCTCTACCTTTCCTTTCCTAGAATAGACCAATTCTGCAACAGGACTTGGGGGCATGTCTGGATCTCCTCCAACATCCATAGGAGTTTCTTCTTCTTCTTCTTCTGTTTCATCACTATAAACAGGTTCCTCTTCATCAGGTCCCAGACTCGGATCTCTCCCATCCTTTGGTCTTGAGGGATGATCCACAGGATTAAACCTATCATATATCTTCTGATCATCACTGACCCAATCTCCCTTCCATGGGTTCCAGTTAATTTTCATGTACTTGCAAACAGTCGAGGTGATGTAGAAATTATTCTTTACTACAACTGTCTCATCCTGAGACTCAGCTATTCCTTTCACTTTTATCATTACTGAAATCAGTTTGGCAATGAACAAAGCATTAGTCTTTGACTTTGGTCTAATCATGTCTTCCATTTGAAGCATTAACAATCTGCACAGATTGATCTTCACACCATGTCTTAGCAAATGAAGAAGATAGATATCTTGATATCTCAGATTCTCAAAATCTCCTCGCCTGGGTATCAACACATGCTGAACAAACTTGAAAAGCAGTCGAATCTCTCCATCCATTTCAGTAGCAACCACTTGCCTTTGATTCCCATTACCAGTCAGTTCTTTTAGGGCAGTTTCATAATCAAAGATGTCACTGCTAGGTGGCATTGCTCTTGATACATACCCAGAGACACCTTCATGTGGTTCTTTCAAACTCTCATCCCACTCTACAGAAGAAAAATACATCTATTTTCCATTTAAACAAGAGCTTACCCGATTCTCATTCTCAGAATTCTCAAAGGTTACAAACTCATAGAACTGTTTTACCAACTTCGGGTAGTATGGGCCATTGTTATTCGAAAAACAATCCACCCATTTCTGGTCCTCCAGAATCTCGAGTACTAACGATTTGCTAGACAGTAGCCATTCCACGCACAGTTCCTTCTCGATTACTATGTCTCTATTCTGCAAGTGAGGATTCACTGGTCGCCTTCCCGATCTAGTTCTGACTTCACTAACACTGGCTTTATGCTGTGTCTTCTGCTTCTTAGCGTTTGTCTCTACACTTTCATCTCTGACGATAGGAAGCTTAGTTTTTTCCATCGCGGGTTTAGGGTTCTTGGCCGATTTGGGAGCTAAGGTTCGAGGGTGAGAGATTTTGAGCTCGGTGAGGTAAGAAGTGGCTTAGACTGAGTTTTATCATTTAGGAATTCCAAATAAACGACTAAAATAGGGTAATAAAATAAAATAAAATGATTTGTATTCTTGGCGGCAGACATAAGTTTTAAAACATTGCATCAGTGTGAGTTAATCATCGGTGAGAAAAACAAATCAGTGAGAGTTGTACATCGGTGAGGATTTTTACATCGGTGAGAATTTTTCACATCGGTGAGAATTTCACATCAGTGAGGATTATCACATCGGTGAGAATTTCACATCGGTGAAGATTTTCACATCGGTGGGAATTTCACATCGGTGGGAATTTCACATCGGTGAGAATTTCCACATCAGTGAGCATTTCACATCAGTGATTAAACATTCCCAATTCGTGTCTTATGTAACTTAGCCTATCTGAACTTAAAGGTTTAGTGAAAATATCAGCCAATTGATGTTCAGTGCCAATAAATTCAAGAGAAATATCACCTTTTTGATAGTGATCTCTTAGGAAATGTGTCTTACATCTATGTGTTTGGTTCTAGAGTGAGATACATGATTCTTAGAGATGTTTATTGCACTGGTGTTATCACACATGATTGAAAAATGATTAAAAACATATCCATAGTCCAAAAGAGTGTGTTTCATCCACAGAATTTGTGCACAGCAACTACCAACAGCTATATATTCTGCTTCGGCAGTAGATAATGCAACTGAGTTCTGTTTCTTACTACACCAAGAAACTAAGGATTTTCCAAGCAAATGACATGTTCCTGATGTGCTTTTTCTATCTAACTTACAACCAGCAAAGTCAGCATCTGAATAACTTATTAACTCAAAGGATTGTCCTTTTGGGTAAAACAAACCTAAGTTAACCGTGTGTTTGAGATATTTAAAAATTCTTTTAACAGCAAGCAAATGAGATTCTATTGGATTATCTTGAAATCTAGCACACATACACACAGTAAACATAATATCAGGTCTACTAGAAGTAAGATAAAGTAAACTACCAATCATACCTCTGTAATTTGTTTGATCAACTGGTTTCCCAGTTTCATCTGCATCCAATTTACAGGTAGTACTCATAAGAGTTTCACTTCCCTTGATACTATCCAGACCAAAACGTTTTAAAAGATCCTTTGTATATTTACTTTGATTCAAAATAATACCATTTTCATTTTGAAATACTTGAAATCCAAGAAAGTAATTAAGCTCTCCCATTAAGCTCATTTCAAATTCATTTTGCATACTTTTTGAAAAATCAGTACATAAAGAGTGTTTAGAAGATCCAAAAATAATATCATCAACATATATTTGTACAACTAAAACATCTTTAGAAATTATTTTAATGAAAAGAGTTGGATCTGCAATCCCTTTAGTAAAACCTTTTGAAATAAGGAAATTGCCAAGTCTATCATACCAAGCTCTTGGAGCTTGTTTTAAACCATACAAAGCTTTAGAAAGTTTAAAAACTTGATTTGGAAAATGGGGGTTAGTAAATCCAGGTGGTTGTTCTACAAAAACATCTTCAATTATAAAACCATTTAGAAATTCACTTTTCACATCCATTTGATATAACTTGAAATCCAGATGTGCAATATATGCAACTAAGATCCTAATGGCTTCTAGTCTAGCTACAGGTGCAAAAGTTTCCTCATAGTCTATAGCTTCTTCTTGACTATATCCTTGTGCAACTAGTCTAGCTTTGTTTCTAACTATATTTCCAGATTCATCTAATTTATTTCTAAAAACCCATTTTGTGCCTATTGTCAAGGTGTCCTTAGGTCTGTCAACTAATTCCCAAACTTTGTTTCTTTCAAACTGATTTAATTCTTCCTGCATAGCTATTACCCAGAATTCATCATTGATAGCATCATTGATATTTTTGGGTTCTAGTTGTGAAAGAAAAGCTTGATGTTCAACCTGGTTTCTTAGAGAAGCTCTAGTTTGTGTTCCTCTATCAAGATTACCAACAACAGCTTCTAAAGGTTGATTCTTTAGAATCCTCGTTGATCTGGTAAAGGTTGGACTAGAAATTTCAGGTTCATCTATAGTTTCGGGTTCAACAGAAGCAGATTCTGGAAAAAGTCCAGAACTGGATGTTTTTATAACAGGTTCTTTAGATTTATCATTAAGGTCCAGAATAGACAAATCTTCTTCAAGATTCTCAAGAGAGGTTTTAGGTTCATGTGGATCAGTTTCATCAAACTTGATGTGAACAGATTCTTCCACACATTTAGTTTTCATATTTAATACTCTATAGCCTTTACTTGAAATAGAGTAACCCAGAAAAATTCCTTCATCACTTTTGGAAGCAAACTTATCCAGATTATCTTTAGTATTTTGAATAAATACTTTGCAACCAAAAACTTTAAAGTAATTATCCTTAGGCTTTCTATTTTTCCACAATTCATAAGGGGTTTTCTTAAGAAAAGGTCTGATTAAGACTCTATTAATGACATAACAAGCTGTATTTACAGCTTCAGCCCAAAAATAAATAGGCAGGTCATATTCATTGAGCATGGTTCTAGCAATTTCTTGAAGGGTTCGGTTTCTTCTTTCTACTACACCATTCTGTTGGGGTGTTCTAGGTGCAGAAAATTTATGAGTATAGCCATTGTGTGAGAAATAAGATTCAAAATCTTGATTTTCAAACTCACGACCATGATATCTTCTCAACGTTTTAATCTTAAGTCCAATAAGGTTCTCTAAAGATTTAGAGTATTTAACAAAAGAAGAACAAGCTTCACTTTTGTGAGCTAGAAAATATACCCAAGTATATCGAGAAAAATCATCTACAAGAACATAAACATAGTGCTTCCCATTTAAACTAGAAACTCTTGATGGTCCAAACAAATCCATGTGAACCAATTCATGTGGTTGAGAATTAGAAACTTCTTTCGTTGATTTAAAAGAAACATTGTGTTGTTTTCCCTTTTGACAGGGGTTACACACTCTATTATTTGGGAATTCTAATTTAGGTAGGTCTCTAACTAGGTTGTTTCTAGAGAATTTTCTAAGTGAGTGAATGTTGCAATGTCCCAATATTCTGTGCCACAGCCAAGATTCTTTATGAAAAGCATTCAAACAAGTAATATTCTGCTTAGCTAAAGAATTCAGATTAACAACATAAACATTTTCATTTCTTAAGGCAGAAAATACCAAAACATTCTTAGAATTAAAAACTTTGCAGGAATCATTTTCAAATTTAACATGAAAAACATCATCACATAACTGAGAAATACTTAATAAATTGTATTTAAGGCCATCAACAAATAAAACTTTAGAAATCTAATTTGAATCAGTGTTACCAATCTGACCTAGGCCGATGATTATCCCTTTTGAATTATCACCAAAGGTGACAAAGCCTCCATCAACTTTTATTAAACTCTTGAAACAAGAGAAGTCTCCGGACATATGTCTTGAACATCCACTTTCCAAATACCAGGTCTCTTTACAGGAGCTCTTCAGGCAAGTTCCCTACAAAACAGATTTAGATGGGAGATGATTTTGGTACCCAGATTTTATTGGGTCCAGACAGGTTAGCCAATAACACTTTAGGTACCCATATTTGTCTAATGGGTCTCATATAACTTGTAGAATTGACATGCTTTGAAATATAAACTTTATTAGATCCATAGCTATGTATATAACTGGTTGAAGAATATGAAGTTCCAGAATTACCTTCATTCTGTCCAGATTTAGAAATGAATCTAGTTTTGGCAAATTTCCTTTGTCCAG
The DNA here is from genome assembly GCA_963277665.1 of Viscum album. Lineage (NCBI taxonomy): Eukaryota > Viridiplantae > Streptophyta > Magnoliopsida > Santalales > Viscaceae > Viscum > Viscum album. Next base: position 384,079,122 of record OY728148.1, on the reverse strand, counting down.
GTTGGTATCCTATACCAGTAGTATATTTAGGTGCTATTTGCTTTCCTAGCATCTGTGTTAGATTATTTTTTCCATTGGTGAACTTCTCTAAGTCTTTCTTGAGTTTCTCATTAGATAGTTTCGGTTCAGTGTTTTCTTTTAACAGTTGAGCATTTTTATCTTTTTCAATAGTAAGTTCGGTGTTAACTGTAGTGGTGAGAGCATGCTATTTCTTTAATGACTTGTATTTATCCTTAAGTTCATTAAATGTCTCTTCCAGCATATCACAGTACTCAAACAATTCATTTTTAGACATTGTTCCAGAATCAGAGTCATATTATGCATTATCTCCAGAGTAATAATAATTTAAAGTAGGAGTTTCAGCAGTTACCTGACTAGTGTTTGTCATAAATCACATGTTTGCCTTATTTTTGTCTTCAGTTTCAGAGCTCTCAAATTCAGTAGAGCTATCCTCAGAAGCACTCCAGGTATCCTTCATGGATTTCTTAAACTTATTGTCCTTATATTCATATTTCTTTTTATACTTCATCTTTGGACAGTCGGCTTTAATGTGTCCTTTTCTCTTTCACTCATAGCAGACAACATCATCTAATTTGTCATTCTTCTTCCAATCCTTTTTCCATTTGCCTTGGTGATCATACTTACCCTTATAATTTGTTTTTCTGAAGAACATCTTTTTCCTATAAAATTTCTTAAATCTTCTAGCAATGTGAGCCATCTCAGCATCACTGTCAGAATCACTTTCACTGTCTTCACAGCTTGAACTTTTAACTACAGCTTGAAGCTTTTCTTTGTCCTTATTCTTTGAAGTTGAATATTTGAAAGCGACAGACTTTCTTGGAGGTTCATTTTCTTCCTCTTTATTCACTTTAAGCTCTTCTTCATACATCATTTGCTTGCCAATTAGTTCCTTGACAAGTAGAGCAGCAATGTCACATGATTCTCTGATTGAGACAGATGTGCCTCTCCATCTATCAGGTAGACATCTCAAAATTCTCATAATTTGTTCCTTCGATGAGACATTTTTTCCCAGCGAGATCATTGTATTGACAATTTCATTGAACCTGAGATACATGTCAGAAATGGGTTCGCCGGGCTTCATTTTAAAATTATCATACTTGATAGTATAAGTGTTCAATCTCATTTCTTTAACATTCGTTGTTCCTTCATGAGAAACAGCTAAGGTATCCCAAATTTCAAAAGCAGTTTTACAAGCAGAAATTCAATTAAACTCTTCATCTCCTAGAGCACAGTACAAGGAATTCATAGCTTTACAGTTGTTATTGTAAGCAGTCTTTGTAGGTTCATCCCAAGTAGATCTAGCAGTAGTAGGAATTTTGTATTCTGATTCAATATCAGTCCAAATATCAAAACCTATGCTTTCTAGATGGATTTTCATTTTCAGTTTCCATTGAGCATAATTAGTTCCATTGAAGAAAGGTGGCCGGTTAGTAGAAGCACCCTCAAGTCTATTGTCCATGATGAGAAAATTTTAAAGAGATAAAAATTTAGATATAACAGAAATTTTAAGAACTTTAAAATACAACTAAAATCACAGTTCAAAAGCAGAGCACTTTTAGAAAGTATTTTCAATCCTCTGATACCAAGTGTTGGTCGGAGTGGTTTACTCAAGAGGGGGGTGAATTGAGTACCAATTAAAATTTCTGTATTTAAAAACAGTGTCTTAAAGACCCCCAAATAAAATAATAAATTAAACTGTAGTGAATTTATATTAAAGTAGAGGTTCTGTCAGATTCTCAAGGGATTGATTAATTCCCAGTTAATCAACACAGGAGTGTGTGATTATCTTTTGAGACTAACTTACTAATCTACACTTAACATAAACACATGATACTTTAATTATCAAAGTAACTTTAAAAACAGTATTGGTTTTAATGTGATTACCAGCGGAATAAAACTTTGAAAGAGATGGCACAACAGATGTAACCAAGAGGTTCAGTCTCAAGACGAGACTTAGTCCTCTCAAAAGTTTATATAAAAATGATCCACAACCTGGATCGGGGTTCAACAGTTTACAACTGTCCAGGTCCAAGACCTCTACCACTGTTCTTCATGGGAAACAGTACAACAGCAACCAGCTGTCCAGGTCACACATGACCTCTACCACTGTTATTCGTGGGAAAGAAAGAATGAAAGAGTTTGGTAAGGATTTACAAATCCTTCAGTTTGAGTACAGGAGACAGTGTATGTGTTAGATACAGCAGATAACACAAACTGCTCGAAAAGAGTAATAATAATAAATCACAGAACAAGAGATGTAGAGTTTAGAAGTGGTTCTGGTGATTTCAGTGTAGCTCTGGACTCCTTTGGATTTGACTAGAAGTGAGTCTGAGTCCTCTTCTCGTTTCTATTTGAGAAACAGAGTGTCGTATGCTCCAGGTTCACAGACAGTGACAATGTAGTAGTCGAAGTTCTTCAGTGTTCTTCTTATATGCACAGAACACTTCTCGAGTATGCTTGATTGTCTATGAGCTTCTCTGTGTTCTTCTCGTTCTTGTGTTTTTGTTGGTATATTCCATCCACCACGCACTACTCTAGTTCCCTGCTAATTTGAGCAGCGTAGTCTTCTCGTATTTATCTCCCAACAGGGGACACAAAAGATTTCTTTTCAGCAGGTACGAGGTACGGGTTCCTGACATCCGACAACCTTTATCGGATATTTGACAAATCATTAAAATGTACATGATATGACCGTTAGATAGATTAAATATAGGAAATAAAGAAATTCAAACAGTGAGTCGAGTGATCGGTAGGTAATCAACATCGGTAGCTTGGACATCGGTAGCTTGAAAATCGGTAGCTTGAACATCGGTTGCTTGAACATCGGTAGCTTGAAGTCATTAGTTGCTTTGACTCTATCGGTGGCTCTATACGTCGGTTGGTACATGCTTGTATCAGTGAATTTGTTTATCGGTAGCTCCATGCATTGGTAGCTTCATGCGTCAGTAGCTCCATGCGTCGGTAGCTTCATGCATCGGTAGCTCCATGCATCGGTAGCTCCATGCATCGGTAGCTCCATGCGTCAGTATCGGTAGCTGTGAGTCTGTCAGTGGCTTCATCTATCGGTGACTCTTATTCTATCGGTAGCTATTTATACTTACATCGGTAGATCTATGTTTGTATCAGTAGCTGTCTGTAAGTCATTAGCTTACATTTAAGAACATCGGTAGCTCTGTGTTAAGTCTATCGGTAGCTGTCTGTCGGTAGACTAAGTCTATCGGTAGACTGGATACCGGTAGCTCTTTATCAGTAGCTATAGACAGATTACATATCTGTTTTATGCAGAACACATCCGATTGAGTTAGAATCAATTTATAACTTGTATGAACATGGATAAAAGAGGATTAACATATTCAAAAGACTAATTTAAAAATTATTATTGGTTTGATCACAGATTTGAAAAAATTAAAGTATAGATCAATGATACTTAAGAATATAATAGAGAATGAAAACATAATTGGGATTTTCAACACATATGAATACTTGATTGAGATTATCAAAATAGGTGAGGTCAACACATATGATGTATAAAAAATAACCATATTAAATTGGAATGTTTTATCTAAATAACGGTGATTCAAAAGAGATAAATCTAATCTATAATAAACAAAAATGAATTAAGATGGAAAATATAATCTGAACATAATGAAATTTTATGTCATTAATAAGAATTTAAAATAATTTGACAATATTGAATTAATAAAAAAATTACAATGTTTAACTGAATAAGAATAAGAATGATCAAAACCAAACTGACCTTACACAATATCATGATAACTAAACAATAATTTTTTTATATTAAACAAATAATAAATAATATTATTTCATGCATCTTTTTTTACTATAAAAATCAAAAATATAAAATATAAAATATCATTAATATACATAAATTATAATTTTACCTTGAATTCCCTTATTATAAACCCTTTCAAATTAAATCATAGAAACATAGAAAACTAAATAGGAACACTTCCAGTGTATATTTCACCATTACATTTTATTATATTATACATGTATTTAATCAAAATTTTTTCAATAAATACATTAAATTTCAAATATTATATAAAATAATTAATATTTATTCATGTAAATATTATTCACAAACATGAATTATTAAATTAAAATTTAGTTTATTTTCTAAAATAGTTATTTTTTAACACTATAAATTAATTTATAAAATCATTGTTCAACCATTATAAAAATTTATATTAACTCAGTGTGTATATCAGTTTAATTTTATTTCTGAAATTTATTATTAATAACCTAATTAAAATTGATGTTTTAATTATTCAATTAAATATGGATGGATGTTTTTAATATAGAAGGATGAGTTCCTAGATCAAAATTTTTCTTCTCATGGAGCAATAAAAAATGGAACTATGATAAACAGACCAACATATTATCCGTTTATGTGTTTTTCATTTTTTAATTAAAATTTTAAAATCTTTTTTTAACTAAATAAATCAATTATATTTTTAATAATGTGTTGTTGAGGTCTTTTATGAGAAGGAATATTGAAATTTTTTTTCCAAACAATCACATACATTAGGGTTTTGGAAATGACCACCATGGAAGAGTATGATTATGTTCATGGATGAATATTATCCTAAATATATATTTTCCAACATCAGGTTCATGTCATGTTAGAACTATGTTGGAAAAATAAGATGCATGGGAAGCACATGATCCTGTCCTTGAATAAGAGGCCTAAAAGTGTTTATATTTGAGAATGAATGGAATAAAAGGAAGGATGATGAATCTATGAAATTTATTGATGTACAATTTCATTCACATCTACCAGACACTGGAAAATAATTTGACGCATATAAGTGGATGATGGTTACATTTTTAGTGTATAGGGAATTGTTCCTAGCGGTGGATATGAAGATAATGTTCTCGGTGAGAGTGATAGAATGAATGGGGTTTAGGATGAGTGTGAGTTTGATGATGATTATGAGGAAGAAGATGGAGGTAATGATGAAGGAGATGATGGTTATTGTAATGGTTGTGCAAATGGTGAAGAGTGATCGATGGGTATATTAAATTTTTTACTAATAAATGTTACATTATTTTGTTTTTGATTAATTATGATTGAATATAATTTATGTTTTGAATGTGTGTTCTCACTAGTTTAATGAAAAAAAAAATTTATGTGTAATTATAGTTTTTAAATTTATTGGTTGTTTTTTTCATGTATTTAATCAATGTCGGGGGCTGCTATGATTAATGGGGTTTACTGTTGGATTTTTGAGGTTGTTGGGGATTTTTGTTGGCTCATGCTAGCTAATTTGGATGTATGGGGGTACTAATAATATGATATATGGGGAGGGGGTTATATAAAATTGGTTTGAAACTTTCTATATATCATAAATTTCATTACAATTATAAAAACAATTCACTAAGAACTATTAGAATAACCCTATCCCAATTGCCTGTTTCCCAGCAATTTTGAGAACTATTGGTATAAACTATACCCATGATTCTCCATACAATACCAATATTTTGAACAATTGGTATATATAGTATTTCATTTATTGACATGTTTTTTGTTTTTAAAATATTAAGAATTTGTTAGAAAATTAACATACAAATGGATTATTTCATTTTTGAATCATTATGATGATATATTTATCCCGCGAATGACATATTATTATCAATTGAATTATTTTAATAATTAAATTAATTGTTGGACACATATTTTTGGTAATGCATGTTGAATTCCATGAGTTGGGAGTTAATGATCAAATTACATCATTAAATAATATAATACATTATAAATTAATTATATCCTTTCATCTGGGTTTTAAACACTATTTCATCAATATATGAATCTAAATTATTTTCTGGTTCTCTATTTTTCTTTATATAAAAATGTGCTAGCATGATATTAATGTTTTTTGGGCCCTCCCATGGCGTATGAGTTATCTATATATTTTTATCATACCATTGGAGGAAATAGTCTAATAGATGTCCCTAGGTGATATCTGTATAATATACTCCAAAAAGATATTGTATATAAGACTCCATGTATGATGGTTTTACCTATGTTCATTATTTAATCTAAATTTTATGATGATATATGTGGTATTCAATTACATTTAATTTATGGTGTAGGAAATTAGATGATAATATAAAACTCATCAATAATATTGAAAGAAACATAACATCAAATTTACATGTTTTCTACAAATTTCAGGAACAACATTCATGGTTTATCCTTATTATGATGATATAGCAGTGTATGATATGACATGTCCAATAGTTGGTTGCTGTTTTTTTATAATTTTCTATTTTATATATGATTTCATTGGGTATGCTTCATTATCTTTTTAATTCATAGGGTATGGTTTGATAAATCATAATGTATATTTCATTTTATCATATAATTTTACAATATTTTTAATGTTATGATATTTTATATAGTATCCTACAGAAAGAATTAATATTTTTACAAAAGAATGTGTCACATAGAAAATGTTATGTATCATGTACCATTAAAAATGGTTATCCAAGGAAAAACATGTCATATATCGTGGTATAGTTGTGGTTTATAAGAAATAGCCTGTTAATATATTGTAAAATACGATATATCCTAAAATGGGGGAAATTTTAGTTTTATAAAACTTTATATATGATTTATTTAATATTTTTATCTTATAAGTTTTTTTGAATTATAAAATTCATATATTCATTCCAAAATAAAATATGACATGTTCATATTAATATATCAATATTGGAAAATAAATAACAGTTTATTTTTTATTCATTCCTCTTAAATATCTATATATATATCATCATTATAAAATTATAATATTATTTAAGGTTAAATTTATTTTAAAATTTGATAATTATAAAAATTTACTATAATTAATTGAAAGACAAAAAAATATTCATTTTAATTACATTGTATTTTATTTTTTTATTTTTTTATTTGGAATTTAGAGGCCAAATATTGTTTATACATTTTGGGTATTTGATATATGAAACAATTGAATAATATCTTGAGTAAATTATTCTTGGGTAGAGTAAATTTGGGTTATTCTTCTTAGAGGTCGATAGTTGATTCCACTGGTAGAATTTTTTTGGTTGTCTATCGGTATATCTATACTTACCATGGTAGGGATTATATATTTCATATAATTATAAACCTTACATAAAAATAGATTCATGTAAATGATTCGTGAGATACATTTGGGTATGTATATATATGTTTTATATTTATTTTTGGGAGAGTAACATAAAGTGTGTGTTATTTAAAGCATTAAATAATAATATTGTTTTAAAAGATTAATTTCATTAATAAAATTTGTATTCCACAAAAAAATTGTGACAACCACATATATATAATGGAATAAATCATGAGATATTAATTCCTTCATGAGATGAAATTGTTATGAATTCAATATGCTTAGAACATATATTAAAAAGTAGATACATTAAAATTACACATAATAAAATAATTTTTTTGAAATTAATTGTAAATCCCATATATGATATTATGTATTTCTCTTTAAATAAAATAAATTTCCCTTATAGTTTCATTGATACGAAACGTCAAGTTTCGAATAACATCGATAAAATATTGAAATATTATTATGAATCATGATCGCAATCACATGGCCATTGGATTGTAGAGTAAGAATATAAATTACTAAACTATTAAAAACTGTATGGTTAACATAGGTATAAAAATAATTCATTGGTTATTTATTTATAAGAAATGAAAACTTAAAATAATTTCAAATTAAAGGGGATGTAATGTTGAAAACATATTATGTGAAACAAAATGTGTTTTTTTCATAATAAAAAAGTTAATTAATATTTTTGAATAATTTCAATGAAATATATATAATTTATATTAACTAAAAGGTTTTCATATTTAAAATCTTTTTTTTTGGAATTGTATAAAAATAAATTCAGTTTTAGGCATAAAAATTCCATTTTCCAATAAACTGTATTCGTCACATTTTTCACATTTATTTTAAATTGAACTTATAACACGTATATTGATTTTATCATGAAAAAAGGATTACATATTTTTAATTATTACAATAACATATGGTTAATATTTATCTTTTATTTGTTTTCATTATTAATAGTAACCTTGGTAAATATTTATCACCTCTATAACGTAAAATGGTACAAATGGGGGTTGATATTTAGGATAATGAATTAGAAATAAATAAATTTTTACTTTATAGTATTTTATTAGTGTATTTTAGAGAGTTTTATCCATGTTTCAAATATAATTAATTTTGTTATCATTATTCCTTGATAATGAAATTCCAATTATTTTTTGAAATGAATACTCTAAAATATAACACTCTTGATGTTAATATATTTAAATATATACATTGGGAAAAATTGATATGTTATATTATAAATAATTATTTAAAATATTAATAAAATTTTATGGATATTTATTTATATTTTTTTCATGATGACCTGTTTTCCTTAAATCCTTACTCAACGGAAACACAATGCTTGTATAATGAGGAGAGAATTTATTTAAATTATTTAAGAAACTATAAAAGTAATTGTTTTGGATGATTTATATATATATATAATATTTTCAAAGATGAAGAAATCACATTGTGTTTGTTTTATAGATTTATATAAAAATATCATTACCATAATTTTTTTTTAAATTCAAATTAAAAACATTACCGTCAAAATTTTGTTATAGATATTTTAATAATAGATAATATTTTAGTAAATAATAAAAAAAAATAAAAAACATGGATGAGGACAAGTATGATTATTCATGTTCTAAAATTTCAACCATTTTTTATGTGAAAATGTTTATCTAATAATTAAAATTAGTACACATTTTGATTGAAATGTTTTTACCACAATTAAGGATAAAAATAATCAATAATGGTGTTAACCCAAGAAAAATGATTAAAATGAGACCAAAACCATTACATATATAATTATTGATCATATTTATATTATATAATCTTTTAAAAAAATTCATTGATATTTGGAATCATTATACAAAAGAAGTTATTTAAATTAAAAAAAATTTATGTAACTCAATGTGTGTCCATTCCCTCCCTTATAAATGAAAACACAATATGACAATTATTTTTTATACATTGAGATGGATGTATAGATAAAAAACTTCTTAATAAAATTATAAACATCCTTATAAAGTAATTATAGGATATGGTGTTCTTAAAACATCATTACAAGGGACCATGAGATGTGATATAATAGAGACATATCAATGAAGATGAAAACTTCTTACCAGAATTCAATCAATTTCTTTATTCTTCTACCTATCAATTATATATAGAACTTATAATAATATTATAATGTTATTATAAAACATATACTATGAATTTATTATTATCACAATGTAACTACAAATATCCACCATCCATTCCTTCAAAATGGAACTGAATGTATCGCTAGTGGGTCCATATAGACTATTGCCTACACATAATGATATAATTAATTTTCTACCATCATATAAAATTGACATTTATTATGATTTTATTACTGTTTTTAAATCATATTTCTGAACTATTTATTATTATTTAATTACCAATTAATATATAAATTCTTAACAAACAATCTGTTTGGAAATTATAACGTCTCCCATGTGTATGTGTGGACTACCACTTCCAAGAAGTGATATGATTAATTTTTCGATTAAACATTACCTATAGAGTATAAATGATATATTTAATGAATGTATATGATATATATTAAATAATTTTTGTTTATGAAAGGTTATTTTTAATAAATATATCTTTCATTTCATCTTAAAAAATATGAAAATATCATTTATGCATACATATAGCCGACCATTGTAATTTATATAATTTAATATTATATCATTATCCATTATGGTTAAATAAAAATATATATAAAATGAATATATAATCTATTGATATCATTTTTAAAATTATGAAAATATTGGAACCATGATCAAAGTACAAGTGTTAGAAATTATGAAGCAGAATTCTTTGAAAAAAAAATGATTAACATCGTAAAAAATTTAAAAAAATTGTTAATTAATATTTGTTGAAATTTAATAATTGCATCGTATATGATATTATAATTATATAAAAATCATTTTAAAATAACTATAATAAATTAAATAAAATTATACAATTGTGTAAATCTATTTTAATGAAATTGAAACTTAATGTATGGGTTTATCTCACAGTCACATCATTATTTGAGATTGTTTATATTTATGTCATAGCTAGAGGAATTATTTGAAGTATTTATCTTAAAAAATATATTTTATGATAATTATTATATTAATGGACATTAAATTTCTCATTTAATTACATTCAATTTATGTTATTAAGAGAGAGAAATAAAATTTTAATGAAAGTAGACTATTTTTCTCTTCATCCAACAAATCATTTTCATCCATAAAAAAATACAAGAATATTCTAGCATTCTACTGTGATTATATAATTTCATTTTTACTCATGATTTATCTTATATAAATGTTTTTATAATTAATATTATTTTCATTTTAATAATTATATACATTTAATTATTTTCCAAAAATGTGAATGGAATCATTATTTTAATGGACACACCAAGAATAGAATATAATGCTAGAATGAAAACACAATGATTTGATGATTCCTTTAATAATCCCGATTATTTTTTTAATTATATTTTTTACCTTCATATTTGTTAATTCTGGAGATTTTAATAAAATAGAATCAAAATTGAATGTGTAATTTCCACACAATATATTCTAGATAACTATTATAGGTTTTTTTCTAACATAATATTCCTATGTTGTTACATATGTTGTACTGGGGATATGGTCTCATGATACCATCCACATTCATTATTTTTATTTCTATGATTATGTTGATTTAGTTATTATTATGTAAAACTAAATTGTTTTGCATAGGGGAATTATTTTATTAATACTCCTTTAATATACTCATTTATTTTCAATGGATTATGTTATGATGAATGTATTATAACCATATGAAATATAAATGTATGATATTTAATATGTGATAGGTGGTCCTAGAATTACATATCCCTCTAATTAATTGAATAATTATTAATGTATCATAAGTAAATAAATATTTTAATGGGGATTAGATTGAGTGTATTATAAAATTATTACACTATGATAGTCATGGTAGTGATTGTTGACTAATGATATGATGGAATTGTTTAATATCCTTGACATCAAGGGTGGTATGTTTTCTTGTAATTTTTTTCTTTATGTCTCCTTAAATTTTTATATAAAATTTTCCCATGTTGTTGATGATGGTTGGAGGGGTTCATAAGGTTCATGACATGAATGATGGGATTATGTGACCATCTAATGTATGATGAATGGTTGTACCATGTTTAGTAGTAATAATTCACAGTAAATGTGCTTTCAATGGTTGATGGCACACCATTGATGAAACAATGAATGAGATAAGGTGAAAACATGATGTCTTGTAATGTAAAAATCATAATATTTATCACATGTTTTTTAAAAAAAATTCTACATTCACAAGAAATCTGTTCAACCTAATCCCATCTATGGTAGTGGGTGGTTGACAGTTTTGTCAAATATTTTGCTAAAATTGGTGCTGGATTAAAAATATTTGGGTTTTACCATTTCTTCCAATATAATTTTCGAAACCTCATCCAATTTTATTCCACATATCTCTTGCAGAAAGAAAATTTGATTAACCAATGACCCTAAACAACCCAAGGATCAAAATCCTTCATTTTTAAGACATTTATAGTGTATTTGGTTGGGGGGAATCGATGTTCCAGATTAGTATAACAATCATATTTCTTCCTTTTTATATATTAGGGGATTTATATCTTTTCATCGTCTTCTGAATCCATAAAACACTTTTTCCCACATATCATATTTTGTCACTGTGTAGGTTGTTCTAACCTGACTCAATGGAAAACGTTAAGTGATATGTCATCATATGAATAATGTTACATGTTATAAAAGTTATTTCCTCATGTCTTATAGATTTTATCAAATGTAAATGTTGGATTATTTATTTCATTGTGTTGTATAGTGGGTTTTTTAATTATAGAATAAAGGTCTTAATAGGTCAATTTTTGATTTGAAACATGCAAGATAACCTTGGGATTCATTATAGACTACTCATCTAAGATAAAGGATACCATCATGTGCTCTATTTTTGTGAACTTCATATTTGGTTATTATAATTAAATTGAAGTGTGTGATATAATGAAACAATTATTGTATTGTTTGTTATGTTAATAATTTTCGATGAAGTATATCTAAGAGATCATATATATTTTTTTAAAATGATTTTCGAAAGGAAATTTGTTTTACTTGTGTTTAATTGATACCATGGAATAAGGGGTTGTATAGCATATTTTTAATGTGTTTAGGATTTATGAATTTTAAATATTAAATGTGTTAACAGGTTAATGTATTAAGGTTATTTATGTTTTTAATGTACTATTATTTGTGAATGGTATGTGTACTGAATTTGTATGGTTTCTGAATTGGTTTATGTGGTACATTGTTAAATAACCATATAAGCATGGATTATTTGTTTATGGGTTATTTACATGAGGTTATACACCCACATTTGAGGTTGGAATTAGGCCTAAAGCCCTATACAATGAATTCATGAGATAAGAAATGGGATGAATGATTTTTTACACTAATGGTTATATTTTATGAGACTACCTAGACCAAGTCATCGAGGAATGTTTGATATAATTGTTTGTGAACAATTTTCCTTAGGGAGATAGGTAACATGACATATCCCATTATTCGTAGTAGTTGACCGACATTGGGAATATTGTAATTGATGAAAATTCCTAACCCATTGAACAAAATATGGAATTATTTTATTTGGATATTTGTAAGTAATGGAAACCATATTTCCTTTTGTTTATATTTTCATTAATTTAATATTTGAATATAGTATCTTCATATACATAATATATTGTATACACTATTAGTGGTGGCCTAAATATATTGACTCACACCTTACTCAGGCCACTATTAGGTACCTGAGAAAGCTTCATGCATTTATGTAAGGACAAGGGAACGGAACATATTCTATATGTTGATTTGGTCATGTTATTTTCATGTACGAGTGATCCAATATAGAATTAGGACCCTTCACAGGGTTATATATTTTGTATTTATTTTTATATCCTTGAACATGGAACTGTATAAATTTTCATATCATGTTTATTATTTTGATGTAGGATTTTACCTAGTTCTTTGAAATGTTTTTTTTTGATTCATGGTTATCAGACATAATTTTTCCCATTGTTTCTCTTTTTTATCTATTATGTATTACTATAATAAATGTTTCACAATATCCCAACTCATTACCTTTGACCCTTGTTTTTTTGGTAGCCTCAAGTATATTGGGAGAAAATCATGAGGTTAGGAACAAACCCAACTCGAGATACTTTTTTTTGTTCTTATTGGGATGGGAATTTTAAAATCTCTTTTCACATGAGTTTTATTTTTTTGTCTTACTATGTTATAATTATAGATACGGGGCTAGGATATTTTTATCATTGTAAATGAGCTCATGAATGGGAGTAGCTAAACCATGTATGAGAGAAAACCCAAGTATCATGTGTGCGATTTTTGTTATTGATGTTTGTTTCTATGGATGATTTATATTCCACCATTAGGTGATGTACTTGATATGAGATGTGATTATTTTATTGTATTTTTACTCACACATAAAATGTAATGAGGTTGTGTATACATGCATATTTTCGGAACATAGGGAATTATGTGGCATGGATCATGGTAGAAACAAACTAGAGTGACAAGTATAATGTATTCCATATAATGATTTATCTTTCATTGAAATTTGAATAAAAGAGTATCTAATCATGATAATGTAGACTGGTTAATGGGAATAATGTAATAAAATGGATATGGTATAAGTCCTCATAATGAGGCATAAAGGTGGTAAAATATGTATATTATGATTTTTAAAATATATAATTTTTCCTAAATAATAAATATTAGTGTTATGAAAGTGGAAGTGGTTAAAAAGGGGATTTAATGAATGATTGAAACTATTTGATATTGTTTTCCATAGAAGAACATGGTTCATTGTTGGTATGATTAATGGTGTTGGTATAGATATGAATGTACCAATTGTGATTCAGTGTGTGAAAGGATTTGTTTATGGATAATATATAGACATCTTTAATGAAAACTATTTTTTTTTATGTCAAGTGTTTTGAGATGTCTGTCTACAATTGAAGAAAAATTTCAGGATGATGATGTATTCTTATTGGGATAAAAGAGTATATTGGAAAAAAAATTACCCCTAATAGTGGTACAATAAACCCTATTTTTCATCTTAAATGAGGGGAGGATTAGTTTCATGATAAAGTTTAACAGTTTATAATGATGATGGAATGGGACCCATGTTCAGTTGTTCTAAGTATTTTTATCTGACAAGAGAGCTTCATGTGTATCACCCTCTAATGTTTATCATCAATAGGGGAACTGCTGAAAAAAAGTTCCCGATAGAGTCCATAAATAATATTTTGGATCACCTATATACTCCTCCTAGGAAGAGATTCAGGTTTCCAGTATATATGATGTGAGGACTTGGGAAGCACTGGTGGTATAATGTAGTTCAGTCTAAGTAGGATGATTGAATATTATTGGATTTTATTCAAGGAATTTATTATAGAAAATTTATATCATGATTCCTTGATATAGGAGAAGGATACTAAGTATATGTGGTTTTCCTAGGGGACTATGTTATTTATGGATTATGTTGTCTTCTTAATAGACATGAAACATTGTTTTCCAGTGTTTTCAGAGGATGTGGTTTCTTTGGTGAGAAATTTCAATGATATGCATAGACATGAGGCTAATTTGTAGGTGAATATCTTCTATTTAAATAAGGCTTTTGAGGTGGTGGATTAATACCTTATTTCAGAAGGAAATATGAAGGATTATTCTGGTGGTAAACATGTAGTTCATGTTTGGAGAACAATTGGTGTGTAATTTGATGGTAGAAAGAACAATATTGAGATTATTCACCAAGTTGGTGGGGGATAGAGTATTCAGAGGAGAAAACCATTATTTCAGGGTTGTGATCGAGTTTTCTAACATCAGGGAGGTCAGTTGGGACACATGCGTAGAATTTTCCGTAACAAATATTTGAATATAAGGAATGGAGTTGTATTGGATATGTGCAGTGGTTCTATAAGAATCATCACAAGTCGTATAGTGAATGAAGATCATGAGTAATTCATATTTCAGGAATGTTATTAGCTACCACATATCAGGAAGGCAGTTAGAGAACTACCTATCATACTGGCTGATATATAAAGAGGTAATTCTTTAGGGAAAGGGTGTTCTTATCAGCAGGTTCATGGAGCACTAGGTAATCAAATCTAAGACCATGGATGAGGGAATGGTTAAATTCATGAAGCTCGTCAAACACCATGATGTGGTGAGACTATTCCATCAATGGTATGAAGTATGATTCTTCTAGATTCCATGCATATTTTTTCTTTATTTGATTAAGGGGACTTATATTCAAATATAAATGATGACATTTTTAGTATGTTGGATCATGTGGTGGAATATATATGTGGAAGTATGTAGACTGATACACATTTTGTCATATGAGTAGATAAAATAAGGTAATGTATTTGTGTTCTCTTGAGGTTATAGGGTACCATTTCTAGATGGAGTTTTTTGGGTCGTAGATTTATTTTTTATTCTTATTTTGGTTATGGATTTATTGGTTTTGAATCAAGACTGTAATGACTACTAATTTTGTAGGGTAACATTCATATCCCATTGGGGTGACACTTATATTTATTGTGTGGAATGGGATATCCAAATTATGGCATAAAGGGTTAATTTTTTAATTGTGGGGTGATCACATAACCGTAGATCCTTGTATTGTACATTATGGCGGAGGAGTATAAGAAATTGACATTCTTTTATGGTGGATCAGTTCTAGAATAATTTTCTAAATTTATTCTAAGGTATTCCTCCTCACATAGAGGATGAGTTTATGATTGAGGTTTTACCTAGAGAAAAATATTTTTCTTTTATACCATATAGAATGAAATTTAATGAAAATTAGAAAAATAAAACCCATATGGGGGAGTTAGGGACTAAAGGGATTGTTTTTATGAGTATGTATCCTTGGGGACCTTTAGTTTTTTTAATAACATGGCTGATAGGATGTTGATGTAAAATGTTTTTTTATCAAAAACAGAATTATGTAATGATTAATAACCAATACCTTCTATTGATAATGTATGATGTATTCTACAAATTAAGAGGTTTTCACATGCTCTCAAATATTTATGTGAGTTCAATGTATCATTACATGTTGTTAAGCCCTTCTGATATACACTACACATAATTTAAGAGAAGTTATTTTCCATATTAGTTTATTGTAATGATGATCGTGTTTAAAAATGAACCATTTATGTTTATGCCCATAATAAACATAAATTCTCTCCTTTTCATGTATCAATTTATATATGGTTTTGTGGATGACATTTGGAGTACTCCTAAACACATGGCAATCATTCCTAACACATAGAAATAATTCTATTTAAAATAATTGAATGTGTGTTGTACAATAGAAAATTCAAGTGTCATTATTGGATTGAAATGGAAAATTTCATGGTTTACATCATATATGAGGAATGTGTGTTAGTGTAAATAGACAAAGCACAAAAAATTATAAAATTAGATATAGATAATATTTTTTTGATATTCGATTCTTTTCTAATTTTACAGGATATTATCAGTTGTTCATAATAGATTTTCTTAATTTTTATCCACCAATTTAGAGCATAAGAAAGTGTGGAATCGTGTATATATGCTCTTGGGAATTTGAGAATACATTCCGAGAATTAATGTATAGGTTTAATAAAACATTGATTTTGGCCAAAACCATACCAAAAAAGGATAATATCTTGTTTTTTGATGCGCTAGGTGATGTTATTAGGGCTCTGTTAACGCCAGATTATCAGGTTGTTTCTTATAGTCATGGAAATTAAGGTCACTGAAACTAAATTATACTACTATGTAACCTATGTTGTCCACAATAATTTTCTCTTTAAAACATTGGAATCATTACATATTAGGTAATATTATTATCTTCTATACCAATAATAAAATAATTAATTACATCTTCTCTCCCCATTTTTAAATATTCATAAGATAATATGGTATAATTACATTCATACCAATAACATTGAGCTAGTTTACACACTAGTAAATGGAAATAGTGTTTTATATTTGTGAGTATGAGGACTCAAAATAAAATAAATAAAGAATCCAGTTATGATTGATGGATTTTGGATTTCAATACTGAGATTCTTCTAGAGGTGCTATATAAAAAAGGTTGTATGACCCATGCATCCTTGGAAGTTGAGTCCATGATTTCAAGTGGGTTAAAATATTGTATATGAGGATCTATCATGTTTTCCCCAGAGTGAATGATTTAAAGGTGGGAAGTCACTAACCAATTGGATGGATGGTGATGATGATATTGTTTGTGTCCATGTTCATGTTTCCATACTAAAATGTATATGAGATTAGTTGATATGTGAGTTCAATTTCTCAAAGTGGGTAGTGCATATTTTATTGAAAATAATTTTTCCTGATCATCATGAATATTATTTTTGGCAATGATTGAATAACGAGTATAATGGTTTCGTAACATGATGATATACTTGTCAACATGTGAAGGAAAAGAATCAGCGACTTGGTGATTTTACAAAACATTATAAAATTATAGAATGACTATGGGATGATGAAATGATGGATTGTTTTGGAGGTCATACATGTATTCCTTAAAATAATTATATGATATGGATCATTTTGGATGGGAATACAAATTTTTAAATGTGTTTACTTATTCAGGATACATTTATCGTGGACATGTTCTGTGAGTTGTATATTCAGAGGATAATATTGTTGTAAGTTGTTACATAGACTCTAGTTTTGGATCTTGATTATTTTTTTATATTTTTCTTCTTCCAGGGGTTATAGAGGGATCATATTACCTAGGATTTTTATTACAACATTTCATCCATAAAGAGATGGAAAATTAAAGCATACTATTCAAGTGCTATCGGATATATTGAGGGAATGTTTTCTTTGATTTTTTTGGATCATAGGAGAACCACTTGGTGCAAGTTTTTACCTATAAACACATATACATTGAAATGAATCATATGAAACCATACGATGTGATCTACAAGAGTATTTATAGATCTACGTTATGTTAGATTGAGGGTGATAAATTAGAGTTTGCTGGACCATTTCTCAATAAGGAGACATCATAGAATGTTTAGTATATTTTTAAATTAATGGATATGGCTCAAAAAAGGATGCTGTAAAATGGGAATTGATGTTGTAAAAACCTTGAGTTTTATGTGTGATATTCTGTGTTATTTTGTCAGTCACAAAGGTTGGATCACCATCAAATTCATAAAATAAAATATGTTTACATCTATGTATGTGTGGTCGTATGAGATAGTAGAGAGAATCAAACTCATGGAGTAATGATTTTCACATCAACAGCGGTGTAGTGTCATGATTTTTTTTTCATGGCTCACATCTTTGGAAGTATCACCCGGAAACATCACATGTGGTAGATGATGATGATGTTGATCTGGGTGATGAGGAATCCTTCAACAAGGACCTAGTTTATAGTTTGGATAGTAGAAATAAATTAATTAAGGGAAATAATATCACTTTTGTTTGGATGTTGTGTCATAATGGTAACATTCATGTATAGACATGAATGATGGATTGGATATACTAGTCTTGTGAACCAATATTTTTACATTGGAAGCTCAGTGATGCATGGGAGAGGAGCTTAAGGATAAATTATAATAAGGTGGTGGGGTTCTTAGATATAAAAATTCAATTGTGGGTCCTTAATATTTATATTTGTGTATATTTATCCTAAAATTGGATAGATAAATGTTTCTCTATTTTATATTGAGGCTTGGGGAGTTTCGTGTGATTTTAGACATGACCTAAAAGAGAATGTGGTCATATAAATCATATATTACAGTTGGGGCCTTGTTATTACTAATTGAACACCTTAAAAATTCATTCATGGAATTTTGGAACACTATTGATGAATCCATACAAAGGGGACTGAGACAGCATTTTGACATGATAAAAGATAATCTGCATGGTTTCCACATGGTTAGTTATGAATTGTTGGCTTACTGAGATTTTTTGCAAACTGGCCCCATAATAGAAAGAGGGTGGTGCATGGTTTCGACATCTGTGTGGACAAACCATAATCGACCTTAATAATAAGGACTTTTACCATTTATCCCCCTCGGTATGTATGAGCCCTCACTCTATTTTCATCCAGATTTCACATTCAAAAGAAATAATATCAAATTATATAGCCCTAAATATCCCAAGAATCGATATACATAATTTCTGATACATTTTCAGGGACATTCGGTGTGGATTAACGCTCCATGTTCGTCTAACATTCATATAGCATACATTTACTAGATCAGTGCTTGTGTATTGTACTTATTCTCCCAAATCACTAAACGTATTTATTTGTGGGTTATTGGTTGGGTAATTTAAGGGTGTTTCAATCCAAATCAAAGCCTATATTATTGAGAGTGTTCATATATTGAATCAAGGTAGGTGGAATACGAGTTATATTCCTTAGTCTTATTGATCTATTTATGTGGTTGTGGTAGTGATTTTGTGTCTTCTATAGCATGTTGTGTTTTCCATTGTATAATTTAGGATTTAGATTGTTTATTAATGAAATTAATAACTCATTATCCTCATGGTAATCATCGAGGTTGAATTCCTTTATATAGAAGCTACCCATGTGGTGTGTCATATTTAAGAACTTGGTATTAGGATATTAAATACGAAATTAAAACATTTAAGGGAATTAATATATTATTATATTATTTAGACTGTTAAAATGAATGAATGATAGAAATATATGATATTTTCTATTATTGGTTAATGTTGATTGTGAAATGAAATTTATTTGAATTGTTTTTTATTTATAACAGGAAATAATGGTGTGTTTGGTATATTATTAATGTGTTACTGAGTTATGAATTATATATGGTGAATGTGTTAATGGGTTATGTCTTGAATATGATTTATGTGCTGAGAGAACTATGAATTATAAATGGTATGTACACAAAATGATTATGGTTTTAAAATTGAATAAGTGGAAAATGGTTAAGGAAATATGTGAACATCGATAAATAGTGTGTGTTGTATTTTATTGAGGTTATATGCTAATCGACCAGGTTTGATTAAGTCATTAAACCTAAACCTTAGAATAAAAATGTTAAAAAATAGGGATGAGTGTCCTTGACCCTAACAGTTTCATTTGATGAGCATATCTGGACTAAGGATCCAATGTATGTGTAATTTATTTGTTTTTTTAATGTTATCCCTATTGAAAGATTATACATGGATTATTCCCTTATGCATATTAATTGACATTCATGGGTCATATTGTAATCAATAAATGTTCCTTACCCATATAACAAAAGATGAAATTGATTTCATTCGATATTGTAAAATAATAACACCATGATTATCATTTGTATAAATATAGATTCATTTAGTACATGAATACAATTATAATTTTGAAAAGATATTTTGTAGACATTGTTAGTGGTTTCCTATTGAGTTGTACTCACACCATGATCTTGAATACATGTGGTACCTGAGAAAGCATCATGCTTTCATGCCATGATATGGTCAACTACCCAATGCTAGGTGGTTTATTTCATAATGGTATGTGTATGGATGAGGGATCCATTAATCAGTTCAACACCTATGTTTGATAATTCATCGATTTTTCATTATTCTGGTCTTACCATTCACTAAAAAATATGTAAAATTACATAACATCTCTAGTACATCATTTTGGGATTGAACATAATTTTGGGTAATGGATTTGTGTTGCATGTTTATTGGTTATACTATATACATTAATTATATCTGCAATTTGTTGTGATGAAATCAGATAAATAGGGTATAGTCTCTCCACAGATTAAATTTGAACTGTTCTTTTAAATAGAAGCCTTTGTTGTATAGGGAGGTGATCCTATGGTCATGTAGAGATCTAGATTGGGGAACAATGTTTATTAGCTAACTATCTAGGGACATTATAAATTTTTTGTGAACCCAATCCACTTTGATATCATTGAAATGTTCCTTGAATATGAAAATTAATTTTTTATATATGTTTATGATGAAAGCATATATATTATTGGAATGTTATGATATCATGTATAATATTCTTTTATTCATTTTTTATTCATTTATTATAAAAATCATATCTTTATGGGATTATTAATGATTATGATAATTTATTTTCAAGTTATACTTCTGAAATACCATACACATATTCTCATACCCTTATTTTCCTTTTTTATATGGCCATTGAGGTGTCGCACGTTTAAAAAAACTTATCATTTGATATCAGAATTTCAAAAAAATAATTCCCTAGGTTATAAAGAATGGTTTCAAGTGTGATATGTCCAAGAATGATTCATGTAAGGAAGGACATTGTAGAGTATGTTGTAAATATATTTTGAATAAGTTATTTCTGAATCCATGTTTCCAATGACACAAAAAAAATACTCTTATATCAGGAATCATAATGTTATATGTTGAGTATTAATTTATTGAGATGTAATATAATTTTTTGAAAAGTATATGATGTTATAGTTGGTATCAAAGAAAAGATGAGTTACCACTGGAATCTTAGATGAGGATTTTTTTTAAGAACCCTATGTATAGTTTAAAAAAAATATTATATCCTAATATTTGGTAAAATATATATTCTGTGGTTTTTCATTATGATTATTGTTTCTTTCACTGTTATTTTTCATTTTATTCAACTGATTTAACATAAAAGAACCATGTAAATATTAATTGAGATAGACATTGAAATGTTTTTCTTTTTTAGAAACCAAAATATGTTAGTGTAGGAATTATATATATTATTGTTATTATTATTCAATGTTATCAATTTTGATTAATGTTGAACTTATAAATGAGAAAAATGGTACAATGTTCAATTTATCCTTTCATGCGAAATAATCACCAACATTTAGTTGGGGTAGTAATCTCATAGTTGTTTATAAATGGATTAGTACCATTGAAAATCAATTTTCATTTGTATTTCTTTTAAATATGAATCATTTTTTTATCATTTGGGTGGAAAATAAACAGTTGTTGACACTTATCATGAGAGTAAGGAAACAAGAATAAATTGCATCCATGGAGTGTGATTAGTTTTGGAGATATTTCATTAGTAAGTTCATTCCTTGTATTTTTCATATAAAAAGAAGACAAAATTCATTATGATAAAGAAAAAAATGATACATAATTTTGTACCAGTGAGGAATATTTTACCAGACATTCAAATATGATTATGGTATCATAATCTAACTTGAGTGTAAGGTTACTCAATTATTTAGTGGGTTAAACCTACATCTCAGAATTCCATTACTCAAAAAAGATAACATTATCTATAAATAAAATTATTTATATTCGATTTAGGTTAAAATTGATACTTGGGTTACCATATAATCTCATAGTTTGGACATGGAAATAAATATATAATTATGTTTAAATTATAAAAAACATTAGGAGTTCATGATTATATTTAATTTATTCTCTGTTAAAGGAAGAAAACATATAGGAAATAATCATAAGTGTTCTTGTTACTGTTTTATTTTAGGAAATAATGAGCATTATGAAATATAGAGACAATAATATGGCATGATCAAATTACCTAATGTGGAAAAAAGTCCCGAATGAATGAAAATATCACACTCCAATGTTAAAAATTATTTATGGGAATTATTCTTACTTGTTATCAAATATGATGGTCAATGAATACGATTCAATTTAATTGCCTCTTATGAACTAATATAAATGGAAATCACATGTGATCACTATTATCGATGTCGAATATGATATTTATGTGGTGAATGTGACATATAACATAAACTCTCCAACTAATAAATAAAAGATTATTTTTATATTAAAATAGAATGAGAGAAAAGGCTCCCACCCATAGAAATAAGAAGATACCTCAAAGAGACCAAATGTTATGAAGTCCACTAGCATTCACTTGGATGAAAATATTTCATTCAATTGTAATATGACCAAAACTATCATATATAGAAAGATTATATTCTAAAATTCGAATGCGAGCAAGCACATCTTCTTTAAGTTTAGTTTCCCTCCAAATATGGTATGTGACCTGACCATGGTTAGTCTCCGTATTAGAGATTATGATAAGGTAAATCATATCACAGGGTGGTTCACATGTTCCATAGATAGTTCTCACTAGAACCTCAATGTATGAATCAATTGTAGTCACTAAATGTAGGTACCACTTCCATTGAATAATTCTAGTGCGATGTTCTCTCACCACTACACCCAGAGAGATTTTTTGGCTTTAAAAATCATTGAAACCAAATAGTTTAATTATTTTGGGTGTCATAATTACACACTAAAATTATATTTTTAATAATCATTGAGTAAATTTAATTTTTTGACCTTCTCATCTCAAGTATATCACTCTAATATAACAAATGGTTTTAGGAATTTATTTCATATAAATGTTTTTGTACTTTTAATAGTTGAATTAAATTTTATTTTAGTCATGGATTCAAATTATTTAGATAAATAATATAAATTTTTATTAAAGAAATTATTATTTTTTAATCTGATCCAACCAATTATCATATATCTATTTGATGATAAATATTAATCTTCTAGGAATATTGAATCCATTACATGGACCTTATTTCATATTAATAAGGGTTTGGTATCTTATAATGTAATGGATAAGAATAAAATAAAATATATTCCGGTCATAAAAGGATTTATTTATCGTTTTCAATAATAATTTCATAGTATTCATTGAAAATTGATGTTTATTTTTATATTTTAATCATAAAATATTATAAATCAATTATAAAAACACCATATAGAATTATATTTGTTGAGATTAAAAAATTGATGAAGAAACACCATGAGAATAATGGTAATTGAATAAAATAACCATGTGCATTATCTTGGGATGGACCAATTCTATTGTTAGGCAGAAATATTGATCAATATCACATTTCATTGATTATTGGGAACGTAACCAGATCACAATAAAGTATAAGTATCATCTTCACAATATTGATGTTCTTTTTTGACAAATATACAGAGCTCAATAATTTTATAATATTGAACTTCATTCTAGATATCATCAATTTTGGATAAATAAAGAGGATATACCCAATAGAATTTTTTTACAAATAATAGTCCATGTAAATTTAATGAGATTCTATTTGGTATTAAAATTTACTCCTCTATCATCATAGATTTTATGAATAGAGTATTTTGATATTACTTTAACTAGTGTTTTGTAACCATTATAGATTGTAATCGTATATATTATAATATAACGTAAGTGCATCATGTTCACCTAAGATATGTACCAAATACCATATAATTGGATAAGTTGATTGAAAAATTTACCAAGTGTGAATTTTGGATATAGGAAGATTCATTTATGGTGAATATAATATCATGAAAGGGTATATAGGTGGATAAATCAAAGATAAATATTATTTATAATTTTTTTTAAGGAAACTACCATTATATATATCTATAATTTTATATCATTGGCTAGATATTGGTGATGAATTTAAGAGACTATAATCTGAATTTATAACCCACAAACCAAGACTACTCGAGAAATATCTAACTTCATTTGTATATTAATGCGAAACACATTTTAAGGAATTGAATAAAATATTTTTTTTTCACATTATCTTACAATACCAAACAGTACGGAATGGATTTTCATCTACAGTGATGCATTAAATAAGGGACTAGCATGTGCCCTCAGGAAGAATGATATAGTTATAGTTTACACATGAATAAAAATATTATTTCAATAGAAAAATTACCTAAATCAGGATTTTTAGTTTTTTAATGTAGTTTTTCCATTAAATTTTTTTATATATCTTTTTGGAGTGAGGTGTGACATATATAGAGATAATAAATGTTTTATATCTATATTTACTCATAAATTGTTTAATATTCACTAGAGATGATGGATGATGTTGATTAAACATTATGATGGATCAATAAACTACCACACAAGCATATAATACAGGACAGATGATGTATTGTGTAAAATAAATGACGATTTATTATATATGATATGGATAAAAAAAGATAAAATATTTATAGTTTTTTCAAGGATGAATATGAAAACTGTAAAGGAATCTGATAAATATTATCTTTCATAGATGGATGTACAACCAACAATCCATGTGTGATTTAAAGAGGCACTGAATGAATATGTTGAACTATACAATGAAATCAACCTTTATTATGATAGAATTATAAGGTTCAGGAATCATGTATATGTCACATCAGTACCAGACATGAAGAATTTAATATTATATGTGTCTCATTGTTTGACATTCCCTATTAATCTAGGATATATAACATTGTATAGATATCTGATTGAGTGTGTATGGTTGGAAAACATGAAGTGATAAATTTTAGGGTATATATCAATGATTTTTATATCTATGATAGTGATGGATGAGATACATAATTCTAAGGGGTTTTAAAAAAATTAATCAAACCAGAATAAAAATGGGTTAAAATACATAGATATTTTTATAGTAGAATATAAAAACATCAAATTGTCATAATGTTATTTTGGTTTTAGTTTATCAATTTAAAAATCCAAATCAATTCATTATTATTATAGATGATTTCACTCGTGAACAATTTTTTAGAATTTAGATTATTTATGTGGTATGTTTTTATGGTGTACTGTATTTTATTATATATGATCGATATCTATGGATTACCATGAAGTTCATATGAATTTTCCAAAAATATTTTGGATTTGTAGTTGTGTTTTAGTACTAATTTGTACCCACAATTAGTTTCCCAATATATGTGAACTATTAAAAACATAGAGGAATTTTTGATTTCATATTTTATGTATTCCAAATTCGTCCGGGATAAGCACCTTCCTCTAGTGAAATATTCGTAGATTAATAGTTTTCACTAAATAATTAATATGGATGATTATGAATACATATATGGAAATATGGGTAGAACACTAATGTGATTTGATGAATTTTAAGAAATAAAGGAATTGGGGTCAATATTAGTATAGGAAATTGATGACATAGTTACAGTAATTCAGCACCACATCAATGTTGCTCAATGTGAATAGAAATATTATGATGAACCAAAAACTATTACACTAGAATAGATGGTCCATTTAAAAATTTTTGGTTACATAGAATAAATCAAATCAAAATGGAAATAATAGTGTATTATTCATTGTAATCTAGACACAATCATGTGTCTTGTATTACATTTCAATAAAAAAATTAAAATATTTATTCTTGAAAACATCGTTATTACTTCAAGGATATCCATGAATTTCATTCATTAAATATTATTGATGTCCTGGGAATTGATAAAAATAACAATCATCCCAAATTCTAAGTAATAGTTGCAATAATTAGAATAAATCTTAATCTGAATTGGATAATCAATGCAATAATGTAAATATCTAAACACACATTACATTAAATAAATAAAATGACTATCATGATTATATATGGAATACTCAATATGTAATGGCATAAAAAAATTTATTTTAAATACATTAATTACCATGAATAGATAAAGCATAATTGATAATGAAATGAAAATAACAGAAAACAAATTACATTTAATAAATAAAAAAGAGTGAAATTCATCTATAGATAATATAAGTATGAAAATATAATTTATAATAATAATGTAATTTTTAATAAATGAAATTCATAATTATTGGACTTCATTATCTTAGTCATCATGATACATCTATATTTAAGACATTTGATATGAAATTTTATAACTACAAATAGAAAACTATTTTATTCTACCTTACTGATTATCCTTTTGAGAATATTGATGCCTTGAGGGGAAATATAATTCTGGGGCCCAAACAACACTTCATGACAAAATAATTTCTCATATATCAAATAATCGATTTAATTCATTAAAAAAATTGCTAATCATTAAATATATGTGTTGAGTATAAAAAACATATTTTTCATTATTCCATCAAAAAAAAAATTCTACATAGAATAAGAAATGATGAAAGGGTAAGCTATTTAAAAAGACTTTATTAATTAATTTGTTTATTAAGAATAAATTTAATGTCCAATGATCATATAAAAAATTCCTATATTAATTCAATGTTAATGGATACAATAATTATTCAAGAAATTGAATGTCAAAAATTAACGTGTTCAGAATGATAATAATCCATCCATATAATGAATAAGAATTGTATAAATAAAACATATCCCAATAGGATTATAAAAAAATAGTGGGCTATTATCATTAAAGAAATATATAACAAAAAGTATTCACAAAAAAATATTTTTGAATAAATTATCCATTATATTAATTTGAAAATATTTTTTAATCTATCGATTGAAAAATATTATGAAAAATATATTCTTCTTAAATAAAAATTGAATCATATAAATGAATATATTAAAAATATATTGGCCATGATGGTGGAAACATAGATACATATTATACATATTAAAATGGATATTCCTTCCATGTTTTGTTTAAAACCAAATAAACCATATTTGGAAAACAATATGAGGACGTCTAGAAAATGTTTTTGAAATTTTTATAACAATGTTAAAGATTTATTCAATAAATAATATGAATCATATGTTTTTTTTTGAAAATAATTGGGTTTTTAGGAAAATCAAATTAGATGAAAAACAATTTACAACCAAAGAGATATATGATGTAGAATTTTATTAATATAAATATCAATAATTTTAAGTACCAATGAATGAGAAAATGGTATTATTACACGAAAAAATCTAGATTAAAAATACTAGATTAATATTAATATGTTTTATTATATAATATCTTAATATTTTCTTTCAATGGAAGTCGATGAATATAAAATATGGATTAAAAATATATTGTGAAATAAACCCTTAAAAAGAACATATTATTGATTTGAAAACATGACCAATTAATTGATTATTTGTAAAAAATTTAAATCAGCATATAGAATATAAAATATAATATATTAAATACTAAACACACCCATATTCATGTAAAAGTAAATACTATGAATATGTAATTTCCACGACCTGTCCCCTGGGGCCCGTGATGTGACTACCCCAAGCCCGCCTTCCACAGGCCTGGGGCTGGTGACTAGCACACAAGGTGTAAAACCCTAAAACTGGGGAGGAATTTCCTTTATAAACAATTAACACACATAATAGAGTAATCTAGAAGCAAGACAGTATGTAAGACTGTATACAGAAACAGTGATGAAAAGTAAATGGGCCGAAAATTCAAACTCAATATTAATGTACAGGGAAACTGAAAACAAGTACAACTGATGAAAGGTAAACAGCTGAATGGTGGAAAGAAGCTACTGGAATGTCCACCATGGATACTACAAAAAGGGTAGGTACAAATAGCCTCCTTATCAATCCATATCTGTCAGTCTCATTCGTGTACTGACTCTTCGTAATTTCCACCTCCTAGTATCGTCAAGTATTGGTGCTCTCTACCTCGGTCAGTGTTGTATGTAATCTACATCCAACACAACGTGGTGCAGACATAGCCCGTGCATGGGTGAGTATAACGATACTCAATAGGGAACCCGAGACCACCATGGTCTTTCAAAATCCACCATGGACACAATACAATGTAATAAATCCACAGATATCCATTACATATTTATATGCCCATACATATACCTAAGTTATCATGTAACCCATTTCAATCACGAGGAAAACACATAAGTCACTGACTCAGCTCACACAAGTATAAAAAATATGTAGAGAGATAAAGATGATCATATATAGCCACTGAATCATCTGAGTTGTCGTACCCAAACTGGATCCAGGACAAGCTATTCTGTCGGACCAACAAATGATCTGGGAACAGTAGTTGGATTTATCGGTCCAACACATTATCTAAGACCATCTATTCAATCGGACCAAACTATGATCCAGGAATAGAATTCAAAACTTTCGGACCAACACATGATCCAGGAACATATGTGAGAACTGTTGGACCTATACATGATCCATGAACAGTCCTCAGTGTACAAAATGATACACGGTTTCCCCAATGATGCTTCATTCTAGGAGGGTCCACTCCTCAACCGAAGTTTCGATACATAAAATTACACTAAGTCTTATGTAGATGTATTACCATGTTCCACCTCGTTATAGGGGTCTCAACGCAACAGACAGTGCGTCGATCTGATGCACGGTCTTCGAGTTATTAGGCTTTTAGTCCCGGGGGCCCGGATGGATTCGTGTATGATCCAACCTGACCATATCTAAAATATACCCCAAATTCCAGTGGGGAATTTTCAAATGGACAGACTTGTTCCAAGAATACCATCACCGATGACGGTTTTTAAAACCGACATATGTTGAAAATGATATATCAACAGAATGTAACATGGCCGCTAATGGGCTTGGGCCTGGTCTGACCTGGTCAGACCGACTCAGCCCAAACTAGAATGGGCTGACCCAGTCATACCTGCTGGGTCTGACCCAGCCCATTGGGCAGCTCAGCCCGCTAGGATCATCCTAAAGGTCTCCACGTAGGCGGCTCGGCTCGGAGGCCAGGGCCGTTTCGGCTAGCACTACATGGGGCGCGACTCGAGCGGCTCGGCCTGGAATGTCGAGCCGTTTTAGCCAACGATGACACAATGTATTCCGCATGCCGGCTTGGGTGGCCAACGTGACTCGGACGTTTTTTCCCGAAGCTGGGGCATGGGTAGGCCTGTAGGGCTGGGACAGCGTGCGAGCAGGGCTGCGGGGCGTGGGCAGTGTGCAGGGTAGTCCGAGGGGCACCGGGTAGGGCACGGGGCAGGCAGCAAGGTGCCGGGTAGGGCATGAGGCACTGGGCAGGGTGCGGGGTTGGCCATGACAGGGCACATGCATCCCATGGGCAGGCCGTGGGGCACTGGGAGGGCGAGAGGCATGCTGCGTGGTGCTCGGCAGGACACAAGGTGTCGGGCAGGCCGCGGTAGGAAACATTTAGGGAGGAAGGGCGTCGGGTAGCATGTGTGCATGCCATGGGGATCTGGACAGAGCAAAGGCAGGCCACGAGGAGGCGGGCCGACGAACAGCAGTGGTCGAGTAGGCCGGTTCAGCGCGGCACATGCCAGCGTGGGCCGACGATGTTCGGACGGGAAAACATGTGCGCCATGGGGGAAACACAGTTCATGGAGGCCACGGGTAGCACAACCTTTGTTGTTGGCGCCTTCATCTCCTAGTTACCACTTCTTCAACATGCCGAATGAATCTGCACAAGTTCAAAAAACAACATAGGATGTCGGGAGATGTTAGGTTGGCCCACACCCTCCGCGTTTAAGGAGGTATCAATTGGCTAAAAAAAAGAAGCCGTTATTCATTAACGCATCAACAACAAACTCTTTCTATCCAATGTAGAAGATTAGAAAAGGTATAACATCATCAATTAAAAAAAACACTCCCATTTGATTGTCGGGCATCATTGTTGATGGTGTCGTGGAAAGGGAACGAAAGAGTTTTCCATTCATCGTGTTCTTCATGCTCTCCCAATCCTGGGATGCGTCGATTCGTTGACGACAATGAGGATGGATGATTGGTCGAAGAAGTCCCGCGTCGAAGGGGGGTTTCGAGGAAGAGGTCGAGGAAGATCATTCATCGTTGGAAGAATTTTTCGTTAGGAACCTTCTCTTATTATTTCTCCGACGTTCCACCTTTCTCTCCACTCCACCAAAAATGAAAATGTAGAAAAATAATATATTTGTATCTATTATGTTCGTTGGCAGAAATTCAAATTGAGTGATTTAAATAAATGAGTTGACTCATTTAATTAATGGAGTGGAGTTGTCATAAAAAATGAAAAGAGAGAATTAATTAAGTGGCTCCACCTAATTAATGCATGAGAGTTGTCATGATTTAATTAGGGGAGTCCAAGAGTTTTATACCTATTTAATGGGGAGTTGAGCTGATTTACCCTCCTCCATTAAAAGAGGGTTAATCCTTGTCTGGTCCCCACATCATAACCTCTCACCGGATGTTATGCTCGGGTGGGACTCACCACCATAACCTCCCAAGGGAGGTTAAGGTGTGGTGGTCCCACCTCCAACTCCCATGAAGAGGTTTTAACCACCCAACCTCAACATGGAGGTTAAAAATAAAATAATATGAGCATAAATTATTTTATTAATTCACACGAAAAACCCAAAAAAAACTTTTACCCTCGACTCACTGCTCTCAATGTGAAAGTCTTCTTAAGTTAATACATGCACTGTGAGTTTAACGGTGGTCTCGTATTTTAATTCCGAGCACCGATTCAAATGTTATAAAAACCCCTTCATTCGTTTACTAAAGGTACCCGAACAAAACATTAAAAATTGATTTCCGGCACACCAGTCCTCAGAATCAAGCGTCGTAAACATTCGTTGGATTGTAAAAACCCATGTATTAAAAAAAATCCATGGGATTTATGTGTCTTTAAATGCTTCCCACCTCAGGATTTACATCCTCATAAATTACAACTCGAACAATGGGAACAAATGGGGTTACTGAGCACCCATCTGAGCCTCCCGCTCCAATGTGATCTCTTGGAGGTTCTCGTGCTACCAACAAACGTACACCAGAGGTATAGAACATACACTTAGGACCCACTATTGTCGATCCTCACTCACCACTGAAACCTCCGTAAAATTCACCCCATCATCGACGTCCAGCTATCCATTTTTGTTGATGTGAGAAGGGTAATTCACGTATATCCTCGATTGAGATACATGGAAGATTTCGTGCTCCCGGTGAAACTGAGGTGGGAGAGCTAAGCGATATGCCACCATGCCAACTATTCTGAGGACCTGGAAATGTCTGATGAACCTTCGATATAACTTTCAACCTCAGCCAAATATTTATAGACCTCATTGAGATGCGACTCATAGAAATAAGTGGTCACCATCATCAAACTCCATAGGTCTTCATATCCCATTAGCATATGACTTATTCCGGATCTGTATAGTCTTCATTCACTCCTGGATGATCTGAACCTTCTCTGTTATAGCTCATACCATCTCTGGTCCCACTAGTGCCAACTCCCCTGGGTCTGTCCAGCACAACGGTGATCTATAAAGTCATATGTACAATTCCTCATAAGGTTCAATCCCTATGGGGGAGTGATAGTTGTTGTTGTTCTAAAACTCGACCAATGGAAAGTGATCCTCCCAGTTACAACCGAAGTCGAGGAGACAAGCGCGTAGCACGTTCTCAAGGGTTTCAATGGTCCTCTCAGTATAGCCATCATTTTGAGGATGGAAGGCCATGCTAAGACATAGTTTTGTCCCCAAATCCTCATCCAACCCCTTCCATAGCCAGGATGAAAACAATGCGTCATGAACGGAGACAATAGAAGATAGTACTCCATGTATCCGCATGATCTCATGTTTATAGAGGCGTCCCAGGTTCTATACTAAATCAATATCTCCGATCGGTAGAAAGTGGGCCGACTTGGTGAGTCGGTCAACGATCACCCAAATCAAGTTGTGACCCTTGGATGTATGTGGAAGACCCATCATGCTATCATCGAAGGCCCTGGTACATCTTCTCCACTTCTGGATGTACTGCTAGAGGGTATTTGTGAATCTCCTTCAACACTTCCTCCTGAAGTGATTATTGTACCATAGTATGTCCTCTTAAAAAGATGACATTCTTTCCACCATCAGAAAATCAATCAGGTGCCTGTGTTGTGGATATTTGTGCATCGTCAGGTATCGCAGTCAGCATCTCCATGGTGAGCCCTGACTCGCTGAAGAAGTGGGGGAGTGACTGTAAGAGAATTTATTAAGCTCTCTCTGTCTCTATCCAAAAATGATATCTATAAGGAAGCCAGCTACTCTGTCGCCTCTCCTAGAAGCTGTATACCAGTTCTCCAGTTGTGTTCATCTGCAACAACATTCCCCTTCTCATGAGTATAAACTATCTCGAAGTCATATTCCTGGAGGAAGTCAAGCCATCATCGTTGTCTCAGGTTCAGGTTCTTCTGAGAGAAGATATACCTGAGACTCTTGTGATCAAAGTACACAGTAAAATGTTCTCCCATAAGATAGTGTCGCCTCACCTTCAAGGCGATGAAAACTAATTCTAACCCAAGTCATGGGTAGAATAGTTCTACTTGTGTTCTCGCAGCTACCGAGAACCATATGTTATCACTGATCGCTCATGTATCAGGACAATAATGAGTCTGGTCTCTGATGTGTCGCAGTAGAATACATACCATATGCCTTCCTCTGGAAGACTCAAGATGGGGGCACTTGTTAGCCTCTTCCTCGGATCTTGAATGCTCTGCTGACATCTCTTCAACCACACAAAGGGTTTCCCCTTTTTCATCAATGATGATAGTGGTGCTGAAACACTTGATAAGTATGGAATGATCCTTCAGTAGTATCCAGTTAAATCAGATTTATTTCACCCTTTAGGGGAAGGGGTAATATTGGAAACATGATTTTGAAAATATGCCCCTAAGTTCTGACACTTCTATTTGGAACTGGAAACTCAAAACACCTATTGTCACGAGGGTAAGGTTGGCCGACTCACGAGTGATCGGTTGCACCATCATTTGCATGAGTTTAATAAGTTCTGCATGGGTTTCCTTTTTTTCTCCAACTAAGGAATACCATATCCCAACTTTGGATATAAACCAAAACATTTTTTCCTAATACAATCAATCATTGTATGAAATATGGTTTCTCAGTCCATACCCAAACAAATATTGTAAGGCCTCGATGCTTCCACCAAGAAGTTCCAACCGAAACCCTTGCCTCAAGGGTCAGATCACACCATCGTCTTAATTTTTATTATCTATTCTCCTCTCAAAGGTATCTCTAGACGTGAGTGTCATGTTAATGGTTTAACAGTAAATAAGGGGTTTGGGACAAGATTCGTGTAAAGAATGAATGATTAGTACCTATGTATATTGATAAGGAAGCTAGTTGTAGACAGAGATCATACCACGAATCATTCCGTGAGCCCTTGAGTCACATTCCTTGACCGCATGAAGATACTCTATTCCCCTTTTCCCTAGCTCCTTGATCCATGAAGGGAATATAAAGGCGGGTGGTTCTAACATGTCGAAATGTACACCACCACATGCTACTCTGCATGATCATCTTCCGCGTCTGCTACCCTGCAGAATCATCCGTCCATATCACATCATCTTCCTGAAAAAATTTACACTCCCAATTCTCTATGACTGGTGCCAGTTTTCAACTTTCCCACTACTAAAATTTACTGGATATATCTGCTCAGTAAGAGAACATTAAACCGCAAAGTTTATCTCTAGTATCAAGAGAAAAGGTGCTGGCTCAGATGTCCAAAAACACACATAGGTTGGTAGTATAAGTTCCAAATCATTGACCATAATGTTCTAATTGAGTACCAGGAAGAATCATTATGCCTCGATGAATACTCAACTATTGACATGCCTTCCGGATGAACCTGTATAAGATATAGAGAACACTAACCCACCTCCTTAGGCCAGTCCACATCCTCCTATGAATCAGACTTTCCTTGAAACCTGAGGGGTATCTAATGCTGAAACATGTGTAAGGAACTAAGCCTATATGTGTCATCTACCGTTACTACTATTTGTAACTTCTGACTAACATGAATTGTTATAGATGACACACTACCTAAAGGTTCAATCTCGGGAAACGATCCACATGGCTAAGCCTCATCCCTATGTGGACCAACCTCAAGGTCACTCAATGGAAAACACTAGTAGCTATGATCACTATCTTCTCAATGGGTTTATGAACTAGGAGGAGAACTCTAGAAATCACCTCCAACTATTCCTATGTTTCCTGGGAATCTGTCTCGCCTCATAACATCGGAGGCCTCTGCCGTTGGAACACGTACAACACGATCAATCGGCATGCAACATCCGGCAATGTGGCTGGTGGCATCTTCTAACCAATGGGTGGTGGTGCTTTTGGTACACCAACCAAAGGTGCCCACATAGTTATAGGGCCTTGCATC
Source organism: Viscum album (assembly GCA_963277665.1). Lineage (NCBI taxonomy): Eukaryota > Viridiplantae > Streptophyta > Magnoliopsida > Santalales > Viscaceae > Viscum > Viscum album. The sequence continues at coordinate 384,043,965 of OY728148.1, read as the reverse complement.
GGAGCCTCGTCACTCGGAGGACCGTCATCATGTACTCTATCAAAAACCCTAGCGGGTTGTCTACACAACGGAATAATGATAATGAACAGGTGTGCCACGATCAATAAGTTATACCTGGTGAGTTGACTAAAATAGATCACAAATAAATCTATTGAAACACACAAGTAATCAGTGTTTTCATGCACTGAGTCAGAAATCAGAATTCAGGGTCCTGGTGTATGGATACGTCGGCTGCCACAACAACACTGGAATTCATGGACTGAAAACCACACTACGTACTCTTAAAAATACTTATTCATAGAAAATTAAGATGAGAGTCCTATGTTATGATGTAGAACCGACTCCTCTGATCCCAATTTTTCACAACCCATTCCCTAGGGCCCGTGCTGTGACTATCTCAAGCCCGTACTCCATATGCCATGGGATATCGAGTAGCTCCAAAAGTGTAAAACCCTAAAACTGGAAAGGCATTGCCTTTATAAACTAGAAACACACACAACATACTATGCAAGAAGACAAACACTAAGTAAGACTGTCTAAAAAATGAGTGATGAAATGTAAAGGGGCCGGAAATACAATCCCAACTATAATGTACATGGAAACTAAAAATAAGTACAACTGAAGAATTCTAAATAGCTGAAAGGTTAAAAGAATATCCTGGAATTTCTACCACAGATCCTATATGAATGTTAGGTACTGATAGCCTCCTCATCACTCCATGTTCATCAGTCTACTCCATGTACCAACTCATTTTATGGTCCACCATTGAGTACCGTCCAGTCTGGGTGCTCTCAGCCTCCGTCAGCATTGTCTGTCATCTACATCAAACACAACGAGGTGCATACATAGATCATGAAGATGTAAGTATAACGATACCCAGTAGGGACCCCAAGACCACCAAGGACTCTCAAAATCCACCAAGAAAAAACTATAGAGTAAGAAATCAACAGATATCGATTACATAGCTATATTCCCATATATATACCTAAGTTATCAAGTAACTCATCACAATCACCGGGAAAATAGAGAATTCACTAACTCAACTCACATATGTGTACAACTTATGTTGAGAGATTAAGATGATCAGATATAGCCACTAAATCATCTGAGCTGTTGGACCCACGTAGGATCTAGGACCATCTATTCTATCAGACCAACACATGATCCAGGAACAGAAGATGGTGCTGTCAGACCAACACATGATGAAGGACCAACTATTCTATCAGACCAACACATGATCTAGAAAAGAAGTCAAAACTGTCGGACCAACACATGACCCAGTAAAAGTTATCAGATCTATCAGGCCAAAACTTGATCTAGGACCAGTTATTCTATCGGAACAACAGATGATCTAGGAACAGAAGTCATAACTGGCAGAAAAACAAATGATCCTGGAACAATCGTCAGAGTACATCAAGTCACAGGGTTTCCCCAAATCATGCTTGATTCTGAGAGCGTCCACTACACATGCCAAGTGTCGATATATCAACCGCCACAAATTTCCATGTAGAATTATCACAAAGGTCGACCTCATCATAGGGGTCTCAATGTAACAGGCAGCCCATCGATCGGATGCCCGGTCTGTGTGTTATTTTCCTTTTAGTCCCGTGGGCCCAGTTGGATTCATGAACGATCCAACCTGACTGTATCTCAAATATACCCCGAATACTAGTGGGGTTTTCTCAAAGTGACTATCACGTTCCAAAAATACCAGCACCACTAATGGTTCATCAAAAGGACCTCTGGTGCCAAGGATATGGCCAAAATAAAGTAACAGGGTCGGTAATGGGCCTTGGCCCGGTCCCACCCGGTCAGACCGACTCAGTCCATCCCAGACTTGGCCGACCCAGTAAGCCTGCTAGGTTTGGCATGGTCTGCAGGGCCCAGCCCAGCAGACATTAGGGGCGGTTCGGCCTGAGGGTCGTCGTATAAGCGGCTTGTCCTGGAGGTCTCAGCCGGTTCTTCCAGCACCACGTGTGGCGTGGCTCGGGCGAACAAGCTCAGATAGCCATGTCGGTTCGGCCAATTATGTCGTGAAGGACGTTGTAGGCTAGCTCAGATGTCGGTGCGGCTCGAACGGGTCTGCCAGGGGCCGGGGCGCCGCAGCCATCGCAAGGCGCCAGGCAAGACGCGGGTAAGCTGCACGGGGATCAGGCAGGCCGGTAGGGCGCATGCAACACGTGGGAAAGTCAGAGAGGCACGGGAAGCGCAAAAGGAAAGTTTCCTGGTGATGGGAAGGGTGTGTGATGGGCCACAATGCATGAGGTGCTAGATAGGGCGCAGAGTAGGCCGCGGCAGGGCGCAGACAGCGTGCGGTCATGGCTCGGTGCACCGACAGGGCGTGAGGAATGCCGCCTGGCGTCGGGCAGGGCGTGACGCACCGGGAAGGGTGTGGGTAGGTCACGGGATGGCCACGACAGGGTTTGGGCGGTGCATGGTCAAGCCGCAGGCAGGCGGGCCGGCGGCCGATGCCGGTCGGGCATCCCGGTTTGGGGCGAAATGGGCCGGTGCAAGCCGGTGGTGTTCTGCAGGGAACACCGTTGCACAACAGGGGCAGCGCGGTTCCCGGAGGCCGCGGGTAGCACATACTTTGTCGTCGGAGCCTTCGTCACCTTTTTGTCACTTCGTCTCCATATCGAATGAAACTTCACAAGAAGAAAAGACGAATGGGGATGTCAGTCCATGTTTGGTTTGCCCGCACCCTCCGTATTTAAGGACGTATCAATTGTCTCAACAAGATAAGTAGGTGATCATTAACATGTCTACAACAAACCCTTTCTAACCGATGAAGAAGATAAGATAATGTATAACATCATCATGTAACAAATAGCCTACATATTTATTGTTGGCCGTCTTTCGTTGACGGTGTCGCAGAATGGGAATAAATGTGTTCGCCATTCGTCGCATTCGTCATGATCTCCCATTCATGTGCTGCGTCGGTTTATTGATGATGATGAGGAGGGAATATCAGTTGAAGTCGTCCCATGGCGAAATGGGGGGTTCCGAGGAATAAGTCGAAGAATATTGTTCTTCATTGGAAGCGTTCTTCGTTGGGAGCCTTCTCCAAATATTTCTCCCAATGTTCTACCATTCTCTCCACATTACCCAAAATTAAATTGTACCAAAATAATAGATTAGGATCTATTATATTCGTTTGAATAAATTCAAATTGAGTTATTTAATTATTTAAGTTAACTCATTTAATTAATGCAGTGGCGTTGGAATAACAAATCAAAAGAGAGTATTAATTACGCGTCTCCACCTAATTAATGCATGAGAGTTGTCGTGGTTAAATTACGGGAGGTCAAAGGGGTTTCTCAAAATTTAATGCGGAGTTGAGGAGGTTTTAACCTCCTCCATTAATACGGGTTAATCCTCATGTTTTCCCCACATCATAACCTCTCAAGGGAGTTTATGCTCGGGTGGGCTCCACCACAATACCCTCGCATGGGAGGTTATGGTGTGGTGGTCCCACATCCAACTCCAATGGGGATGTTTTAACCACCAAACCACCACATGGTGGTTAAAAATAAATAAAAGTGAGCATACATTATTTTATTACTTGACTCAAAAACCCAAAAACAATATTTTATCCTCCACTCATTGACGTCTATGTGAAAGTCTTCTTATGCGAATAACGACACTACGAGTTCAACGGTTCTCTCAGATTTTATTTCCGACCACTGGTTCCAAAATAATAAAAACCTACTCATATGTTTACCGAATATAATAAAAAAAACATAAAAAATCAATTTCGAGTACACCAGGAAACAAAATCAAGCGCCGTAAACTTTTGTGGACTCCTAAAAAGACAATTTACCAAAAAACAAATTTCTACGCGATTTTCGGGACTTTACAGTAATTTTAAAAAAATGTGTGGTATTCTAAATTCTATTCGACGTGATAATTTAGAATTCAAATATCATTGGATGAAATAATTATAATTGAATCATTAAGTAACATTAATTGTGAATCAAACAAGATATGAAAAATAAAATGGATAGTACATGAAACATAATAAATATTTAATATGTTCAATATAACAATATGACTAAATAAATAAAAAATGAGATGATGCTCCTGACTATATGTTTCTATTTGGTTGAAAATTCATTAACACCATGTATAGTGGATTAAAGAATTTTATTAAATTATACATAAATAATATAAATTGATATAATATTATATATTATCCTTTAATAAAATATCATCACTAATGTGTTAATAAACCTTCATTATTACTATGGATTCATGTGATAACTTTCTTATTTTATAATGCATGTTTTAACATTAATGTTATTGATCTTGATATAATTATATTATTACATTATCACCAAAAATATTGATGTTAAAAATATCATATTTTAATTAGATACAATTTTATAATCATCTTATTAATAATAAAATGAATAATGTATCACATCACATCAAGGAGATGGTCGACCATACATATGTACATAGGCCATCATCATCTCATTAATGGGATAAAGGGTTGGGAAGTGTCTGATATATTAATTTTCTAGAATGAATATAATTTTATACATATCACATATATTTTTTAAATTTATAATTAAAACAATTCATGTAATGTGTTTTTAAAAAATAAATTACATCACTTTGTGAGGTGGTAGTCGGCATTACATCCGAGCGACATAACCAAATTTTAAACAGAATGAAACATTATAAGGTATATTAGGTATTAAAAAAGAAATAGAATTATAATATAATAAATATTATATACATTCTCTAACACTTTCATTGTATTCATTATTTAATAGTGGTGATTGTATACAATATTTTTGGTTCGATAGGTTGTCGATTGTCGAACACAAGATCGAAGATTTCATATCCCATCTGATAGAAGAGGATATATAAAAGGTTATTACATTAAAATATAAACATATTATTATATATATGATAATTATATAATTATAAAACCATGTTTAAATAATTTTTTATGAATGTGGAATAATAAAACAATAATTTTTTTTGAACATTACCCCTTCTTCTAACAAATTATTTATATTTTCCCAAAAAACCATAATAAATTTTTGTATAACAAAAAAAATCGAACTATGCTATTTAGAGGAGATTAGAAAAATTTTTGGGAAGGAATTTTTCTAAAAAAAATGGATTTAGATTTGTGAATTGGGAAGGAGAGTGGGTGGCCAATTATATGAGCGGGAGAGGAGACACATAGAATTTTTGAAAATAATCATTTACACCCCACTTTTATCATTAAAAATGGTCTCTATAATGTATATTTATATATCATTTTATGTTATCTAGTCAATATTTTTCCATGAAATAGGGTTTTGGATAATAGTTTTGGTCATTTAAAGCCTTATAATTTTTTAACTCATGGAAATTCAATTTTTCCTTAACCATAAAAATTAATTTTTACTTATTTTACACTTAATAAATCTAAAATTTTTATTTTAAAATATTAATAAATATAAATTATTGTGATAAAAATGATGGAATCCATTTTTAAACGTTATGTTTAATAAAAATGAAGAATAAAAATTAACAATAAATATGTAGATGTGATGAAAAAATGTGTTTCAAAAGAAAATATTTTCATAAGAATAAATGGTTTAAGTATAAATATTAAAGATAAAATTAATTCTGAATTCATAAATTAGTATTATTTTAATATAATTTAAATCTATTTATTTATTTAAACCAAATTTATATTATAACATGACCTTGTAAATTTGGTAAATTTTAAGAAAATTTTTAATAAACAATTATCATTTTTCACTAAAAATCAAAAATTGACTATTTTTAAAAAAAACTGAAAAATAATCATAAGATATTATTGATATTTTTATTTCAAAAATAAATTCCATTTTTTTAAATAAATTATATAAAAATATTAAAAAATATTTTCAATTTATGTCTATAAAGCCTGATTAAACCATATTTTAGTGAAATATATTTTTTCATAAAACATTTCTTTTTCTTTTAATTGATTCTCATTTTATTTATAATCAACCTAAAAATTATTTTTAATCATTAGTTATTATAGTTCATTCACACCAATTAATAATTCTAGGTTATATGCCTATATTATATTTCAATTTATTTAGGCTCAGGGTTTTATGTACCACAAGGTATCATAGTGATAACATTTAGTGAAATATATTTTGAGAGTTTTCTAAGATGAATGAATCATGTCACATACTATATTTAAAAATTTGTTAAAAAAATCATAAGGTTTTACATTCTCCTAACCTACATAAAATTTCATTATCTCAATTTATTCATGATCTTGTTAATCACTTATTTTAAATTTGTAAATAACATTGTTGAAAATAGTAAACAATATAAGGGTTAACAAAAATTCTTCTTATCAAGAGGAAAACTAAAATTTATTAGAAAATCATAATAAAAAATAACCTGGTTTACATTAAGAAACCATTGGTGGAATGTCTATATTTTTACATGTATTAAAAGTGTAAGTAACTATATATTGTAATATTGGTCATGAATCACAAGAAGTTGAATGATAAAAAAGAATTTAAGGTCTTAAAGACCATATATTTTAAATGTGTTAAATGACCATTTAATCTATATGATATAAAGGTAATATTATTTTTTTTCTACATGGTCCTTTTATAATTTTTAGGAATTATTTTAATACATATTATAATAAGTAAATACTCTTAATTTATCAATATTTTGTATGTTTTCATCACATTGTTATGATTCGATCAAATTACAGATAATTTCATATTCCATGAAAAAAATATCCAATATGAATTATTTTATTCCTAAAAATATATAAATAACTTTCAACTGATTGTAAGATCTATAATATAATAATATTTTATTCATTATGTCTTTAAATATTTAAAATATGAAATTGTTTCCACAAGTTAAGACAATGACAATAATATATATATATATATATTCATTTGAAGAAATAATACATTTTAAATATTTATTTCTATCAAAAGATATACATAAATTATTCAAAAAATAAATAAATTTAAATTCTATTTATATTCAATATTCTAAACATTAGAGAATGTTTTCCCCACAAATTTTATCTCAAATATTTTTTACTTACGTCAACAAAAATTTAAATTATGTTTTCCTAAATAACATGTTACATTAATCCTACAAGTTGTATATAACTCAAATGAATAAAATTACTCTATAAATATCATCAATTATGTCAAAATAAAAATATTTTTATATTATAATATTCTCCCCAAAATTAGTATAACTTTTAACTATCAAAATATTTATGTAAAAAAAGATTTATACTAACCATCACGTCATGCTAACCTACAGTTGGTGAAATACCCTTGTTACCCTTTAGTAATGGTTTCATGCCCCACATTCTTTCGAGATTATATAAGCTGTCACCAAGCATGCTAGTTTTTTAATTCCATATTACTATAATTCCCCTATCATTAAGAATGTGTGGCTAAACATAATTAGCTAAACATAAAAGACAAGATAAATCCTATAGGTTACCAATACATTGAATCTTATGTCAAAAAATGTAATTATGTTCATTCTCTAATAAAAATGTCATATAGGAAACCAAAAAGTTATATTCCCATTACTATTTTCCAAAAATATCATTAATCCTCATATATTACAACCAGAAATGATTTTGAAAGAGGCATGTAGGAATTTCAACTTATCATCAACCATAAACTCATAAAACAATTATGGAATAAATAGAAATCATGTCAATAATGACATATATACTTCAAAAAATTTACACAACAATTATAAGTTTCATGATTCTCATAAAATAATATCGTTACTAGAATACTTCTAAAATATAATTTTGGAATCCTAATACATAAATACATAAAAAAATTCCTAATAGGTCTTTTTTAGTAATGGGGATAACATTTAGATTATGTATTTGACTCATTTAAAGCACATGTTTTTGAAATTTAAGAAAATGAACTATACGTGGGTATATTTGTTAAAATTTATCTCATTACATCATAATCTTTATTTTCCTCAGTAATTCATTTATTTATTCAATTATTTTCCAATTGTAAAAAAAATTCATTCCTTTTAGACCCATCTCTTGGTGCCTAATTCCAAATTTTATAATTTATGGAATTTGAGAGATCTTTAATTGATTATCTCTATCAATCGCATTCTTAGTGAACTTGATCCTTCTCTTCTTTAGTGATTCTATGAGTTTGTTTAGGTATTGGTTTTTAACCAATTTTTTGGATATTTTTTTATAAATAAAAAAGATATATTTGAATTATATAATCATAACATTTGGTTTCCCATATTCACTATATTTTTCTTCATTTTAAATTTTAAAATTATTTCTTCATGTTCCAACTATTTACAAAAAATAGAAAAAATAGTGTGACCAATATTAATCATATTGGGAAAACATGATATAATTTATATGATATCCAAATTATGAAACATTAATTTATATTTAATACACGATTGGTTTTTTGAGGTCATTAATTATTATTATCCATTCAAATACGTCATAATGGTTTGTAAATAAAATAGGGAATTATCCAACGAATATCCCCAGGGAGTGTCAAAACAGGTGTAAAGTATCGACCCTTATCATGAAATTGGTAATTCCCGAGTTTGGACCAATGTGCCTTTTTCAATTTTCTTACCCCTATGATAATATATTATAGAACCACACAAATTGTTTTGTATCAAAATATATATGTATTACTAGGAAAAACCACATAATATCCACCATAAATAAATCATAGGGTGTTATTCTTTATTTTTCATCAAATTATGTCATATGTTTAAGTTCCCTAATCTATATTTTCCCAAATACCATATCCAATATTTCTATGTAACATCATCTAAAACCAATTATTATTTCCTTGATGTTGATAGATAAGAGATTATGGTTACATTACTACATTGGCATAAGATACAAGGAATCAAATATCAATATACCAAATAGTTTATTAGTATTAATAAACTATATTCATAATAAATTACTGATTTATATTTAAATAAAAAAAATTAGAATAATTTTTTTAAAATATATAAATTATCTAAAGAATGTCATTTCATATCATGACTAGTACACATATTATAATATTATGAAATGAAACAAATTGTTTTCTTGGATACTCAATTAGATTTATGTAAGGAATGTGATATAATGAATACATAAGCATAATCAATATGGAATAATCAAAAAATAAATTTAAATATCTAAAAAATTACATTTTATCAATTGCATGACTAACATGATTGGATTAGTAATAATTGATAAAATAAAGTAAACAATTCAGAACATCTTTCATTTAAATCATAATAATCTCATGATTAGATAAGTCATAACTGATAAGGCAATTTAAGTAATTGAAAGTACATATTAGTTAATCAATAATTGAGAATGAAATGAATCAAGATATAATATCATTGTAAAAATATCATGGTTAAAAATAAATAAATTATAAATGAAAAGAAATATAGAACCATTAGACTTCATGATCCCTATAATTAGTATAACAATACATTCAAGGCATTTCAAAATATACTTTAAAAGTACAGGTAGAAAACTATTTAATGATAGATTACTGATTCATCTAACAAGACTACTCATTTATTTAGGGGATATATAATTGTTATTTCCACCAAACACTATATTTCCAAATCATTCTATGTATCTAGAATAATTGATTTATTTTATTGATATTGTGACTTATCATAAAATATATATATTGAGTAATGGATTCAAATTTTTCAATATTTCACTATATAAAAAAATTATTTTCAATGAAATATAATTTATTTACAAGTATTATATGTTTTATTAAATATAAATATCCATGAAAAATAAATATTTATATTTTCTATATATTTACTATTCAAATCTCATTAGAAAATTAATATTTCATGGGAAACACAATCACTAAAAATTAATCAACAAAGTGAAGGAAATTAATAACATTTTTTGAAATTATTATAAAACAAACCTATATTGTATAAATATGGTATCAATACATAAAATCCCCAGTAAATTATAATTAGATTTATGTGTTTTTATCATTGAAATAATTTAATACCAGAAATATTTCATTAAAATAATTATGGAGGAAAAAATATTTTTACATTGAAAAAAAATTACACTAAAGGATCAAAAAAATTGAAAATAATTTTCTTTGAGAATTTCCATTTAAACATCTTATGTAATCATTAATATATTTTGAAGTCATGATGGTGGGAAATTTTTCAAAAGATCTATATGTTAAAATACTTATTTCATTAAAATTTTAGATATAATAGAAAGGTTTATTTTTTTGAAAATGACTAGTGGATTCCTTTTAATGATTTCAAAAAAAATCCTAATATGGATAAAAATGTATTTGATAAATCTGTTGAATAATTTTAAAAACATTTCCTAATTTTTTTATATGATTCATGGTTTTGGAAGAAGACATTATTATGACTAGAGATAAATTATGTAAATTTTAATTAAAACCCATTTCCCATTAATTTTTTATACAATAGAGTAATGAAATTGTACTATTACTTGAAAAATTAATCAATACGTATAAATAAATAATTTTATGTATTTATAATAAAATTATAAAATACATTCCATAAATTTTAATTGAAGCATAAACAATCCAAATAAGATTTCATTATATAATAAACCATTTAAATGATCATAAATATGAATTAAAAATTAAATGAGTGATAACATTGGTGTATCATATATAGATAATAAATAAACATGTGGATATAAAATGATTTACTATAAAAATTACACACAAACATAAACACATAAACTCAATGTCAATAAAGAAGTAATATATCCTAATTAAAATATATTGGGTAATGAAATTATTTACCACATGGTAATTTAAAATTAATATACAATTGGATTAATTAATTACTATTTAAATGTTTTATATAATAAATTATTAATGAATCAGGATATTACAAATAGAATTATAAATATATATATAATTCAAATGAAATTTGATTAAAAAATTTACAATATCCCCCAACGAGGGGAAATGGTGATGTTTTCCCTTAGCACACATTATTATTAGATGAAAATGATTAATTTTTATTATAATGGTTTATATAATTTTCCAAATTTAAAATAGAACCATATTAATATTTTTTATATCTTCTTGGATCCTTTATAGTATAATATCAACTATTTGTTAATAGCCTTTTTTATTACTACTATTTCGAGTGATAAATGCTTTGTTTTCTCATGAATGTATTAACAAGAATCATCTGGTTCATGAAAAATGTATATTGATAAATTATTTAAATACTGATATTAGTGTAATAATTTTTTTCTATTATATATAATTTATAATCATATTTGACATGTCAACATAGAGAATGGACTACAATGCCTTGTAGAGACGGTTGGTCTTATTCACGCATGAACAACATTTTCATTTCCTTAATAGTAGAAAGGGTAATGAATTCTGTGATCAGAGAATATTAAATAATAAATATAATTTCATATTTATATTATTATGTCACTAATTTTACCCTTATTGACTTCCATTTAAAGAAATTGTGGATAATAATACTAAATACTTCAAGAAGCGGTAGTTTTTTATACACGTGAGAGATTTTTTAGAATTATTAAACAAATACAACATATAAAGATATATGTTATATTAAATTTACAAAATTATACTAATATCATTAATATAAAATTAATTTTTTTAATCCATCATCATATCATTCATTTAAAGGTGGGGATGGAAAATGAATTAATTAGTACGTTATTTGGTAATCTTTAATACACCTAGTCAACTGTTTCTTTTCCTATTTGATAGAATATGAGATGGATATTGGTTATAAAATTAACATTATAACAAATAAGTATATTAAGTATACTATTTATATTATATAATATTGGTAAAATATTATTTAATGTATTTTTTAGAAGTAATAGAATTAAAATACACATTTAAGAATGATACATCTCCTTAAAAAACATAGTTTGGTGAGAAATAATAACCTTCCATGAATGGAGTTATGATAAATATGGAGATTTCATGTTTTTGGTGGATTAATTTCTTTATTTAGGTTGTTAATGTATGAATAAAATGTCAACAGATGTTTTTTTATGGGATGAATGTGGATGGCCATTATAAGTGGGGGAGAGTAAAGACATGCAATTTTTGAATGTACCGAATTAAACCTATGTTATATTAATAAAAAATAAAAAACTATAATTATTAACCACTACTGTTTATATGGTCAATATATTTAAATAAAATGGGATTTTTATAAGTTTGTATGTAATATTTACACATAACATATTTGTATTATCCCAATGATGATTTAGTTATTACATTAACCTCGCTAATTATTTTTTACTTGTTTTACTTTCCATAATAAAAATAAATAAGATAAAATTATTATATTATATAAATTATGATTAATTAAAATATAGATATATTTTTTTAAAATTTAATTTGATGATGTGGAAAAATCAAATTAAAAAATATACTTGGAAATGAGGTGAAGAACAATGATTTCTAAGAGGAATTCTGATAAGTATAAAAGGTTTTAATATAAAATTTAAGTATTTATTTTTATTCAATGATGTATATAAGATAAATATTAATATAATTGGACTAATGTTTCTTCAAAAATAATTTAAAATATAATTTTATCTTCTAAATTATTCAACTAAATTACAGTTCAAAAAAGAATTATTTTTTCACAAATCATTATAAAATAACACATTGTTAAAAATAATATAAATTGAACCTAATATATTTTTTATGTCATGAATTATTATTTACATAATTTTTAAACATACAAATTTTTAATAATTTTAATATTTAATTTTATAATATTTTCCTAAAGCATGTGTATTCATTTTTTAAAAAAAATATTGGTATTAGAAACACAATTAACTTTCTTTCAAATGATTATTATTTTATTTATAATCAACAAATAAATAGAATGTTCATAATTTAATCATTATTACTAATAATATCCATTATAATGTTGATTTTATAATGGTATACAATATTACAATTCATATAGGCTAGGGGTTGGGTGTTTTGTAATCTATCAAAGAGATTAAATATAACAAAATATATTTAATGGCTTGTTTAAGATCATCTGTGCATGTTACAAATGTTATCAAATATAATGTCCTAATTTTAATGTATTGGGGAGTTAATAATGTTATGGTGACAATCATATGTGAAATTGTGAATATGATTATAGTGATAAGGTATTCCAATGATTTCTCTATGGAATAAGGATAAGAGATTCAAAAAGATTTTAATGTTATTCCTTATGTATATTTTTCTCATTGAGATTATAGTTTAATTATGTGTGATTCTATATCACTTGGAGCAACCACCAAACATATCTGAGGTTCATAATGTGTTATATATTTTTTTCTCGGATAAGTTAATACAATATATTACACAGTTACGTAACAAAAATACTATAAAGAATATCTTGAACATTCCTTTGATGAAAAACCAGGACAATTATTGGATCATATAGATAATGTTATATGAAATAAAACATACCACATATTTATATTCATCTTTAATATATATACATTTAGAAAAGATACATTGGTACCTAGGGACGTTAAGAAATAAAGATATTCATGTTACATTATATCAAATTGATAAAAATAAAATGAGAAAATCATTTCTAGGGTTCAAGAAAGTATTTCCAAGAGATATTATGATATAGTTAATTATTAATAAAATTGATCACAATTATATATTTCCTTACATGTAACACCTTATTCAGAGGAACTACGATATAATATATAAATACTATAATTTAATGTGATAGTTATCACCTAGTTGTGGTATTCGTGTGTACAAATAGGACTAGCTTTGTTATGAAAAAATAATTCTATAAACATGTATAATTTTTTTAAAAGTTTACCAATTGAATATAAATTAAAAAAACATTTTTTTTAAAATAATTGTGTTGTTTAAAAAATAATTAATCATGTTATGAGTTTTTATATTAATAAATTAAACTAAAAACAACTAGTGAATTATTATAAAACAATTCATATATTTTATATTTTATAATATTATATAGCATTAATCTACATTTTTTCTAGTCTTGGGGTAAAAATATATCCAATTAGTTCTTAAAAATTTACTTTTCTAAAAAATTGTTTTTATCATGTTTTTTTAAAAAATATTTTAAAATAAATTTGTTCATTTTATAGAAATTTAATGATCAAAAATAGATTCTATAGTTGTATTTTAAATGATCATGTCTAATAAAATAGTATCTCTTATTTTATATCATTATAAATAGTTAACTTCTTAAATATTTTTCATAATGGTAAGGAAAAACCTGATAAAATAGTTTTAAAACATTGGGAGAGACATTATTTTTTATTAAATATTTGAATTTATCTTATGTTGTTTTTTAATTTTTTCAATTTCCATTCATGATTTGAATATTTGTAATTTTATGGCCACTATACCCATATAATTACTATTATATTATTTTAGATAATGAAAAATCCAATATCTAAAATTTTTTACTATAATATCTCTAATATTATTACATAAGGAAAAAAGAGTATATTTTAATTTATAAAATGTTTAATTTATTTATTAATTAGTTTATTACATAAATTTGTTATTTATTAGAAATTAATTATTCACCTAAAAAAATTACACAATGCTGAAATATTACTTGTCTATGTAGTTATAAAATATTTTCAATGATCTAAAAAATTAAGAATGTTATAATTTATATGAGAATTATAATTACAAATATATTTTAAAGATGATTAAAAAATAAAAGAGAATTGTGAAAAAATTATAATCAAACAACATTACTATATTTTTTCCATTAAATTCAAATTAATTAAAATGTGTCAAAATTTCCATTAAATATATTTTATTAAAAATAATATTTTATTAATTTATTAAAAAGTAATAAGAAGTAAGAGAGAAGATAATTATTAAGATAACTAGATTGAAATTTCATTCCTTGTCCATCTATGAGATAATTTGTATATTATAAGTAAAATAATAACCCACTAAATGTTAAAATGTCGGTGCCATAGATAAAGTCAAAATCATTTAACGAATAGTTAAACAAAATGAGATATTATAAACCAAAACATATCTAAATTTTATTTTCTACTTATAGTACAATATTATAAATTATTCATTTTAATTCATGCCATTTTAAAACATTAAAAATATAATTAATTTAATTATATTTAAATAATTTAATTGAATCTATGTGTTTCATTTCTATCCCTTATAAAAGTACACCAGTTCTATATTTTATTTATGCCACATAAATAATTATATATTGATGAACCCATACCCAAATATCTTCTCAACATTTCCTTTCTTGAAATAGTCATACTAGTCTTCTTAAGAGGACATTCCAAGGGTCCTCAAGAAGGGTTCTAAAAGACACCTATTAAATAAGTAATGATCATCCTATATGATATATTTCAATTTATTTCTTCTTCTATGTTACACATCAATATCATATCATTAACTTGTAAATAAATATTGTTATCTAGGTGGAAATAATAAAGCATCCTCATACAACAGAGGCTTCTTACTAGTACATGGGGTCTATGATGGTGTAGTGTGAACATTTTACCCTCATGATCAGACTAACATGAATCTATGATAATAGATAAATCAAAAAAACACATGGAAGATACAAATGTTGATTCAAAATAGTCTATATTGATGTTGAAATAATTCATCAAGATAAATACCAATAACCATTAGTATCGAATATCATATACAAAATAATGATTCCATGATGATATATATGAATGTTAAATAAATTTTTTTATGGTAGATGGAATAAAATGTACATTTTATGCAAATAAATAAAATGTACCAAAATATATATAATGGAATCACGAGTAAAATATAGATCCTCTATTGCATTTCTCTATCCTAGAAAACATAATCACTCATCTGTGGAAGGGATTTTACCCTTGCCCCAACCTATATCCTTGAATTATATATAGTTTCCATGTTGTGGCTAGAATAGTTTTTGCTTAAAACATAGTTGGCCTCCTCCAATATTTTGTAGATTTTTCTAGTCTATGAATATATAATAATGAGTGTGTAATTTACAACCAATATATTATTTCAAAAGAATATTGGTTCATGTTCTCCATTGAAAACCAATCAAACAATAAATTATCCAACTTATGTAATAATGTATATGAACACATAACCCTTTTGGATTAGGTTTATCTGGTCGGAACCTAAGGTATACAACCAAGAAACCCTAAATAGAGGTTGTCACAAATTTTTCCAATTTTTACTCAAATAATTATTGTTCACTATGGTGATGTGTATAGGGGTATACCCTTGGCTATTATCCATAATGGGGTAAATTTTATCCAATCCCCAAGTGTGTATTCTACATTTTTTATGTGGTATAATTAATCATAGACTATGTTAATGACCCAGGTGGTCCGTACTATCATGATTAATCCATGTGAATATATTTATTTAATTTTTATAATTATTCATAAACCCTCATTTTAAAGAATTGATATAACAAATGTTATACAAATACTCAATGCATGTTTTCTAATTCAATTCAAAGACAGATCAATGAATCGAGGGCATCTCGTTACCTAATACATGGAAAATAACTACATGAGTCCATGTATCACTTTGGGAATTCCTTACCTTTATGATAATTCAATGTATATTACTATAATAAAATATGATATAATCAGTCCCCAAGTATCCATTATTGTCAAAATATCAATATTCATGTTTTTATTTATTATTTGGATATATAATGTGTACAAGTCATTAATAGTCTATTTATTTCAAATTTTTATTGGATCTATATTGGTAGAAGAATATATCAAACCTAATATGATGGTTCTATTTTATATCCCTGGTTTATAGGGCCTATAAACGTATAACTCAATATAATTAATTAAATTATGCTATTATATTTTCTAAAATCAATTAAGCACACATCAAAATATTTTTTATCTTTATTATAAAGAGTCAATTCATGGGAATTTAAACGGACACACCATGTGGGTGGCTCACATTGAAGGGGAAAACCAAAATATTTTCTTTTTATGGTATAATAACAACACATTTCAAGTGATAATAAGGAAATAATTTATTTAAACACTAAAGAGGTTGTCACATGGAATTTTTTGAGAGCATCAGAAGGGATAAAAATAAATTTTTTAATAAATATATGGTTAAATGGAATGACACATGTCCTTAGATGGGTAGTAGAATCCTCTTCCATTATCCCTGTAACGGCCCGGACCCCCCAGGCCATTACATTGCCAAAAACAGGGCTCCACCATGACGGTGGCCCTGTGACGGAGGCGCCGTGATAGTGACACTATGAGGGTGACACCATGACGGTGGAACTGTTTCCCACCGAGCCTTTCATTCTTTTTTTCAATTACCCGACTTCTCAACTCCCATAACATATCTTTTGATGTAAATTAATCTTAATACACTTTTTAATATCATTTAAATCCCATAACTAATTCCTAAAAATCCGGAGAAACCTCCCCAATGGAGGGTATTATATAACAACTTAATGTCATCATGTGTAACTACCAATCCACGTGGGAAACCATGATCCGACTTTCTAGGTGTTCAAAATTAAAATATCCTATAACAAAGGGATCTTATCTATATATTACACGAGATGTTATTTTCCACTCTTTCCTTTGGTCGTCTTCGTTCTCCCCGCTGGTGCGCCTGGATTTCCTTCTTTTCGTGCCTTATGGTGCGACTCTACTGGAGCTCCTAAACCCACTAGAGTCCAAGAATTTCCTCCCCTGCAAGCTGCGCATCCCCTGTTCCTAGCGCATGGAGAAAAACATAGATCTATGATCAATAAAGTGTTGATTTTTCCTTTGTCTCCCCTTTCTGTGTATCATGTGTGATGTGTGCACTAATGTTTCTATGGTAATGGGCTAACCAAACATTATCCAAGATAATAAACAGGCTGTTAAAAGATGATGGGGTGCTTTTGGCTTTCTCTTGTACTCTTTTTAATTGCTATATTTTGTGAAGTGTATGAATTTATGCCTATTGGAAATCATTGTTGTTGGGGGTCTTTCTCTGTTCACTGATAAACTCTTTTCCCCTGTGAAGATTAAATGGTTGTAACATAGAATTTTGTTAATCATGTGAACTCAATGGATTAAATGTATGCTCTGTAAACATCTACCCTTGTGTGGTCATCCAGGTTAACTAACAGAATGTGGAAACTGATAAATGATGTACTTGAAACTGGAAGTTACTCTACTCTGTTTTGGTGGTTGGAGAATTGTTCTATTTTTTTCCTATGAGGTAAAGTGGCTGAGGATGGGATCCTATAAAGTGTCATTGTAGCTGGTTGTCAATATGGGGTTGTGGTTGGTCTTCTTATATCACGAATTGGGGTGGAATCCTCTACTATTGAGAAATCATTGTTCCTAGTTTTGGGGACATGGGGCTGTGTCTCGGGGTTTTCGTTCTTTCCAGTACTTCGAAAGATCTCAATTATTCCTTTTGTGAGGTTTTCTTTGGCTCCAGTACTTGAGGGATCTCACTAATCCCCCTTTGTTGATATGACTCTACAAGAGAATTGGGTGTGAATGCTTAAATTATTGTTTGGTTGTTTCTCTTCTCTTGGCTTGTGGTTGTGCCTGTTAGTTTCCCAATAGTGCAAAATTCACCCAAATGGGATCCCTTGAACATTAAAACAAGAATGGTTGAATGGGGACTTAGTTGGGAGTGAGTTGTGACTTGGATGTGAGGGTCATGACGTCTTTTACAAATGAATAGTAACAAGTGTGTTTGTGCTTAGGTTTTGGAGACCTAGGTTTGGATGATTTCATGTTACCTATACATATACTGTATTTCTTATGTTTATTATCCGAGCCCCACCCAAGTTGAGCACTTAGTGTCGAACAACCCATTTCATGGGAAGGGTGTTTTTTCCAACACCCCTATGAGTGGATGGTTATTATCTTTTTTTCTGCTCCCCTTCCCAAATATCCCAAGACTCTTCGGGCAGGTTGTGAAGGCCTGAGGTCCATTATTAGCCAAAGAATCTTCACGAATGATAGTTATGGTGGTTGAACCAGGTGTTTGTGGGATGGTTTTATCCCAAGTGTCTTCGAGATGTGGCCCAGGTGTCTTCGGGTGTGACAGTAATTGTTGTGGCCCACGTGTGTGCGGGCGGGGATTGTTAGTGCGAATGCGGTGAGGTTGTGGTCCAGGTGTTTTCGGGTGGGGTTTTTCTGTGGGAATGTGGTGAGGATGTGGCCCAGGTGTGTGTGGGCGGGGATTGGAAGTGGGACTATGTTGAGAATGGTGGGTTTGGTTTGATGCGTAGGATTCTTTTAATACCTAGTGGGAAAGTGGAGCTGGGTACCCAAATATCAATGTTCTATTACTATACTCTACTTTCTTTGAGTTATTTGGTTAGTGTGCCCTAGTGAGACATGGGTTGATAGTTTTTATTTTTAGGTCCTCTGGTTTTTATTTTCTCACAGGGAATTAGAATGCCTCTCCACTTGTGCATGAGTCTTTAATTTTACCTAATAAGTGTAATTGTATGCTCACCCTACATATATAAAACTTCATTCAGGTTTATAGGAGGACATCAGGGATCATGAGGGACCGTACTAAATCGAACCTCGGGGCAGTTCCTGTTGTCGTTTTTTTTTCATGGTACTTTACCATTGGAGTTTTTCAGGTGTGTATTATTTACTATTGAACATGAATATGGGAAGGGGTTACATTTGGATTTACCTTTACTTTCAGCTTTGGTATCGTTGAGATTCATATCTTATCTCTCGATCATATAACAATAAAAATGGTAATGACTTCCATTTTGTGTGAGACTCTATACCCTTGGTTCTAGTCGCCACTCCGGGACCTATTGAAGGAGGGTCTCAGAGGTAATTATCTCTCCTTCAAACGAAAGAAGGAAGGGTATGGAAATCCTCTGTCCCTTCCCTCATTTTGGTGAAGGTGGGTAATTATCGAATGGTATCAGAGGAAATTCATAGAGATAGTATGGAGTCTAGAGTTAGGCATGATGAGGATTTCATGGGATTGTAGGGCAATAGTTTTGAGTGATCATGGTGCATGAAATAGGCCAGGTAAGACCGGCTAGGACATGAGATTTTAGGTCCCCCTGTGATCCAATGCAAGGACTCCGGACCTACCGAACGACCAAGTGAGGCTATAATTATTTTAGGGTAGAGACCCTCGGAAATGTGCATGCATCATAATGACTTCTGTTTTCATGTTTTTTGGGTGTTTTGGGGATTTGAAATGAATCAAAAGTCAATGAAAAAAATTAAGAGCAATATTATGCACTACACGGGCTTAAGCATTCCTTATTTACTTTGCATCTAGGTAACCTAGAAGACGTCCACGAGTTGTGCGGGTGATCGAGGCCCAAGAGGTTGACTCAGCTGATTGATGGAGGGCTGACCGAGAAGAGGATGACAACTAGTGGTAGAGGATGCTTCGTGCCTTTCAGTTATAGAACCTCGGGAAGTATGAGGGTAGCACCTCTGACATGGAGATGGAGAGATGGATAGAGGAGCTACTGATAGATTTCTTCTTGATCTGGGCTCCGACATAGTTTTGGGATCATCTAGTCTTCAGCCATATGCAGGGAGCATCGCGTCCGTGGTGGTCGCTTTATCTAAGAGAGAAGAGGGAGATTGAGGTTGTATGGGCTGATTTCGAGAGGGTGTTCTAGGTGCAATTCCACTCTCCTACGATAAAAGCTGAGAAGAGGCAAGAACTACTCTCCCTCTAGCAGGCGGTATAATAGTGAGAGATATGGGGATAACGTTCAAGGATCTCCTTCTCTTTTCTCAAGAGCTCTTTCTAGTTGAGGAGTCTCGGGCAAGATGTTTAGAGGAGGCACTCTGACCTTCTCTTCAGTACAATGTTTCTCCCATCACCATACCGACATACATAGAGGTGCAGAAGAAGGATTAAGTGTTAGAGAGGATTCACACGTTGAGAGGTGTGTCACGAAAGGGAATCTTGTTGGGCTCGTCAAAGGGGAAGTTTGTCAGTAGTAGGGGTCCAACATCAGGGCTCTCTAGGTTCTGACCCGTAGGGAGCAGGCCGCAGCAGTTCCAGTTCCGATCTCTTGGTCCTCGCCCTTTCCCATCAGGCCCGGGACCGAGGTGATTCATCTGTGGAACCCATGGGATGCATCGAAACCAGTGCCCAGATAGAGTAAAGTACGTTAGGGGTGGATAGGTTCAGTGCCCACCTAAGAAGAAACAGTTTCCAACTGGGCCCTATCTGCAGCAGTAGGGGCATCGATTTCCTACCCCTCCAAGGGAAGACGTTGTAGGAGGAGACCGACCATAGGGTGATCGTTATGGACCTCGACCTGGGCATGGTCGGGGAGGTGGCCGACATCCAGGAGGCAGAGGAGCTGGGCGTGGCTAATTGCACATCATGGAGGAAGTAGTTCTAGAAGGGACAGAGTTCTTTCGAGGTACGGTCAGCTTGTTTGGTACCCTTGCATATGCATTGTTCGATATTGGAGCTTCACACTCATTTGTTACACCTAGTATGGCCCATAATATGGGTTTATATGCTGAGAGACTTCTAGTGACCCTGGTTCTGAGCACACCAGTCGGAGGTCAGACTGACTTGTTGTATGTTTTTCGAGGATGAAGACTGAAGATAGGTCCAAATAATTCATTCATGTATCTTATACTATTGTAGATACAAACATATGATGTAATCCTAGGCATTGACTGGTTGTTCCTTGTATGTTCCATCATTGACTGCTTTTTAGGAGGGGTCTTGTTTTAGGACATGGGCGGCTGATGGGTGACTTTCATCGGTGAGCAGAGTTTCCAGGGAAGCAGCAAGTTAGATGAACCCCTCCTCTCCTTGCTGGATGAGCTATCCGTGGGGTAGGTGGATGCATAAATTGTGGAAGTCTCATGAATCGTCAGTGAGTTTATGGACGTCCTCCCTGAGGAGGTGATGACTCTACCACCTCGACATGATATCGAGTTTGGGTTAGACTTACATCCTGGTGCTCATCTAATTTCGATGGCCCCCTAACAGATGACACCTTCTGAGCTCTGGGAGTTGCGGATTCAGATTGATGATCTGATGAAGAAGAGTTTTGTTTGACCAAGTGTGTCACCATGGGGTGCTCATGTCTTGTTTGCGAAGAAGGAAAATGATGGTCTCAGGCTGTGCATCGACTACTGGAGGTTGAATCAGGTGGTGGTCAAGAATCACTACCCTCCTCCAAGGATAGACGATCTCTTTCATCAGTTTAAGGAGGAGGTATGGTTCTCTCTGATCAATTTTCTGTTGGGATATCATGAGTTGAGGGTGAAGGAGGGTGACATCTCGAAGATGGTCTTCAGGTGCAGATATGGCCACTATGAATTCGTGGTGATGCCATTCGGCGTTACGAACACTCCATCCATGTTCATGGGACCTATTAAATCCATATTCAGGGAATATCTGGACCGGTTCATGGTCGTGTTTATTGATGACATCATGATCTACTCAAGAGCAAAGGAAGATCACACTGAGCATCTGAGAACGGTTTCAAAGGTCCTCTGAGAGCACCAGCTTTTTGGGAAGTTGTCCAAGTGAAAGTTATGGATGTATGAAGTGCATTTTCTTGGGCACATGGTGTTCGAGAATGGGATATTAGTGGACACATCGATGGTCGAGGTGGTTGTTTCTTGGGAAGCACTTAAGAATGTGGAAGAAGTTCGTAGTTTCTAAGGCCATGAAGGTTATTATCAAAGGTTCATGCCCAACTTTTCCTGGGATGGGGAACCCTTGAAAGCCTTTACTAATAAGGACGGGGTATTCGTGTGGCACATGTAGTGTGAGGCAGCCTTCAGTTATCTGAAGGAGAAGTTGGTAAGTTCCCCAATGCTGAGGTTTCCATAAGAAGGGGCGGTGTATGTGGGGTTCTGTGATTCTTTATGGAAATCCCTCGGATGTGTGTCGATGCAACGACAATGGGCGATCTCGTATGGGTCTATACAGTTACTCCCTCATTAGTGTAACTATGCCACACAAGATCTGGAACTTGTGGAGGCCATCTTCGGGCTAAAGTTGTAGTGGAATTACCTCATCGTGGGGAGATTTGTGGTCTTCACGGATCAAAAGAGCTTGAAGTATGTCTTCTCTCAGTGGGACCAAAAATTACGAAAACGAATGTGGATGGATTTTCTATAGGACTACAACTTCAATATTTCGTACACCTCAAGAAAGGGGAATTTAGTGGCTGATGCCTTGAGTAAGAAGTCACAGAAGGGTGCTGTTTAAGAGTCAGAAGATGCTTGGAAGGTGATGGAGGAGTTGGCTTCCCTACACCTAGATGCGAGGATGGATAGTGGTAGAGGTTGCCTGTATCAGATGACAATGCAATACTCTCTTCTACTGAAGGTGGAGGAGTCCTAGTGGCGGGACTCAGAAAGTGAAGTGATACCTGATTGGGTTACCCAAGGTGACGCCCCAGAAGGATGGGCAGAGAATGGTCAGAGTCGGATTATTTTTCGAGGAAATCTATTTGTTCCAGAGGAGATGCACAGAGAAGTTCTTAGTGAGATCCACAACTCACCCCTGGTGGTGGACCTGGGAGTTTCCAAGATGTACCGAGGTCTGAGGAGACAATTTTGGTGGCCTGGGATGAAATGGGCAGTAGCGAGTTCGTAGCAAAGTGCTCGTGTGTCAGCACGTGAAGGAAGAACACAATGTTCCAGGTGGTCTGCTACAGTCTCTAGATCTCGCCATGTGGAATTGGGAGGACATCTCATTGGATTTCGTCATGAGACAACCCATGGTTTGAGGGGGATACGACCCTACCTGGGTGGTGGTAGATAGGTTGACAAAATCGACACACATTCTAGCAATCAAGGATTCAGGTACAGTGGATGCTTTAGCACGATGGTTTGTAGATGAGGTGGTGTGGTTGCATGGTGTTCAGAGATCCATAGTCTCAGATAGGGAGGCACAGTTTACCTCACAAATCTGGAGAGGATTGTAGCATTAATTTGGAACCCAACTACGTCTTAGCACTACTTTCCATCCCCAGACAGATGGACAGATGGAGCGCAACATCCATAACATAGAGGATATGTTGTGGCCATGTGTTCTGGACTCAGGACGATCAAGGTTACGACAGTTTCCTATGGTAGAGTTCTCCTAAAATAATAGTTATCACTCTACTATTGGCATGGTTCCATTTGAAGCCTTGTACGGGATTCCATTTTTCTCACCCGTGTGCTGGACTGAGGTTGGGGAAGTGGGTGTTCTAGTCTCGGATGAAGTCCAGAGCATGATAGAGAAGGTTCAGCTTATACGGGAAAGGATGAAGCCAGCACAGGACTGACAGAAGTCATATTCTGATAATAGGAGGAGACCCTTGGTGTTTGGGGTCTTGGACCACATGTTCTTGATGGTCTCCCCTCGGCGTGGACAACAGAGGTTCGGTAGGGGGAGAAAACTCTCTCCCAAATTCATTGGACCCTTCGAAGTGTTGCGGCGGGTCGGAGAAGTTGCTTATCAGCTTGTGTTACCACCACTGCTACAGAGGATACATGACGTCTTCCATGTGTCCCAGCTTCGTCGGTATCTGCATGATGATTCACACGTCCTTGAATGGGGAGAGATGGATATCGGGGATGATGTGACCTTTGTGGAAAGACCAGTGAGGATCGAGGATCGTGAAGAAAAGGTGCTTCGTGGACGAACCATTCCCTTGGTTCGTGTGTTGTGGTGGCATGGTGGGCTTGAGGAAAGTACCTAGGAATGAGAGACGTAAATGCGTTCCCAGTACCCCGATCTGTTTTGACTTTTTTCATGTTCATTTTGTACTTGGTTGATGGAACCCATTTTCTTATTAAACTATGTTATTCATGGTTTTACTTTTCTCTTAATGTGTGTGAAAAGTCCTGGCTATGGGGAAAGGATGACTCGATCCCAAATCAAGATGCATTAAGGTGGATGCGATTAAACCCGTGCGGGTGAGTTAGTGCCCCCCAAAGCGGATAGTATCTTGACATGGAGGAAGAGACTCCGCAACCCATATCACTGGGGAGTTTGACCCTTGTATGTTGCCTGGTGTTTTGAGGGAGAGGTGTTTCTAGGTGACGATGAGTTTCACTCCTGAGAGGTATCTTTCTAGGTGGTTGTTCATACCATTCTCCTTCTTTAAGACCTGGTTTTAATTCTCGAGGGAAAGAATAGTTTGATAGGTATCTGATGTAATGTTTCAAACCCCCCTGGAGATTAATTTTCCAAAAATAGGGCTACAACATGACGGTGTCACCATGATGGAGGCACCAGTCACGGTGGCACTTTGAGGGTGAGACCGTGATGGTGACACCATGTCCCGCTGAGCCTTTCGTTCTTTTTTCTAGTACCCGACTTTTATGCTCTCGTAACGTACCTTTTGACGTAAATTAATCATAATACCCTTTTTAATGTCATTTAATTCCCATAACTAATTCTTAAAAATCCTGAGAAACCTCCCCGATGGGTGGTATTAAATTAAAACTTAATTCTATCATGCGTAACTACCAAAACCTGTGGGAAACCATGATCCAACTTTCCAAGCGTTCAAAAATCCCATATCCCGTAACAACGAGATATTATCTATATATCCCATGGGATTTTATTTTCCTCTCCTTCCATTGACCTGATTCATTCTCCCCCCTAGTGTACCTGAAGTCTCTTCTTCCCATGGCTTGTGGTGAGCCTATGCAAGAGCTTCCTGCACCACTTGGTGTCCACGAAATTCCTCCCCTTCAAGCCGTGCATCCCCTTTTCCTGGAGCGTGGTGAAAAACATTGGTCTTTGATCAATCAAATAGGGATTTTTACTTCATCTATTCTTTCTGTGTATCATGTGGGATGGGTGCGCTAATTTTTCTATGGGAATGGTCTAAAAAATCCTTAAGAAATATAATAAACGGGCTGTTAAAATATGACGGGGTGAGTTTTGTTTTCGGATGTACTCTTTTTAATTTCTATATGTTGTGAACTGTTTGAATTTATGCCTACTGATAATCATGGTCGTTGGGGGTCTTTCTCTGTGCACTGATAAACTCTTGTCTCCTATGATGATTAAATGGTTGTAAACTAGAAATGTGTTAATCATGGGAACTCGATGGATAAAATAGATTCATTTCAAACATCTACCATTATGTGCTCACCCCGGTTAACTAACAGAAAGAGGAAACAGATAAATGATGTGCTTGAAACCGGAAGATTCTCTACTCTGTTTTGGTGGTAGAAGAATTGTTATGTTTGTTTTTCCTATGGGGTGATGTGGGTGAGGATGGGATCCTTTGATGTGGCATGGTTGATGGTTGTGAATCTGGGGTTGTGGTTTCTCTAATCATATCACGAATTGTGGTGGAATCCTTTTCTATTCATAAATTTTTATTCCTATTTTTGGGGACATGGTGTAGTGTCTTGCGGTTTCCTTTGTTTCCAGAACTTCGAGGGTTCTCACTTATTGCTTTTTGAGGTTTTCATTGGTTCTAGAACTTGAGGGATCTCACTAATCCCCTTTTTGTTGATACAATTCTACAAGAGAACTAGGTGTGAATGCATAAATTTTTGTTTGGTTGTTTCTATTCACCTGGATTAGGGTTGTACCTGTTAGTTTCCCAATAGTGCAAAATTCAAACAAATGAGATCACTTGAACATGAAAACAAGAATGGATGAATGGGGATTTAGTTTGGAGTGAGTTGTGACTTGGTCGTGAGTGTCGTGGAATCTTTTATGAATGAATATTAACAAGTTTGTTTGTTCCTAGGTTTTGGATCCCTAGGTTGGGATGAGTGTTTGTTACCTATACATATATTGTGTTTCTTGTGTTTCTTATTCGCACCCACCCATGTTGAGAAGTTAGTGTCAAACACCCTATTTCATGGGGAGGGTGTTTTTCCAACACACCTATGAGTGGATGGTTATTATCTCATTTTCTGCTCCCATTCCCGAATATCCCAAGACACTT
Source organism: Viscum album (assembly GCA_963277665.1). Taxonomy (NCBI): domain Eukaryota; kingdom Viridiplantae; phylum Streptophyta; class Magnoliopsida; order Santalales; family Viscaceae; genus Viscum; species Viscum album. The sequence goes on along the minus strand of OY728148.1, from coordinate 384,016,965 downwards.
CGGGTGGGATATGATGGCCTGGGGACCATTATTCACCCAAGAATCATCGGGCAGGGTAGTTGTGGTGGTTGGCCCGGGTGTCTGTGGGAAGGTTTTTTCCCAAGTGTTTTCAGGATGAGGCCTAGGTGTCTTCGGGTGTGACAGTAGTTTTTGTAGCCCGTTGGTGTGTGTGTGGGGTTTCGCAGTGGGACTGTGGTGAGGTTTTGGCCTAGGTGTGTGCGGCTGAGGTTTGGCTGTGGGACTGCTGTGAGGTTGAGGCCCAAGGGTGTGTGGACGGGGTTTGGCAGTGGGACAATGGGGAGAATGGAAGGATTGGTTCGCTGCATAGGATGCCTTTAATAACTAGTGGGAAAGTGGTGTGGGGTACCCAAATATCGATGTGTTATTACTATACATTACTTTCCTTGGGATATTTGGGAAGTGTGACATGGCGAGACTTGGGTGGATAGTTTTCCTGGTTAGGTGGTTTGGTTTTTCTTTTCTCACAGGGCATTAGAATTCCTCTCCACTTGTGCACGAGAGTCTTTGGTTTTCCTTACTGAGTGTACATGTATGCTCACCATATGTATATAAAATTTCTTTCAGTTTTCCAGGAGGACTTCAGAGATTGTACAGGACTATACTAGCTCGGACCTCAAGGCAGTTTCTATTGTCGTTTTCCTTTTCTTCATACTTTACCTTTGTAGTTTGGAGGCTTGTATTATTTACTGTTGTACATTCATATGGGAATGGGTTACTTTTGGCTTTACCTTTACCTATAGGTTTATTATTGTTTGGATTTCTATCTTATCTCTCAATCCAATAAAAATAAAAAGAGTATTGCCTTCCATTTTGTGCGAGATTCTATACCCTTGGTTCTAGTCGCCACTCCGGGACCTAATGAAGGCGGGTCTCAGAGGTCATTATCTCTACTTCAACTTAATGAAGGAAGGGTCTTGCAATCTTCTATCCCTTCCCTCCTTTTGGTGAAGGCGGGTCGATATAATCCCCCTCTTACTAGGGATAAAACTAGTGAGATCATGGAAATAGGAAAATCACCTGAAAATAATGAATATTTTCATTCATGAAAATACCATTCGATATGGGTAGTTAAACCATGAAACAAATCACGACGATTGAATAAAATATGGAGAGAGATTCAACGTAATAAATATTATTTTTATCAAAAATTAGATTATGGATGAGGCCCAAATCTATGGTTCAGATATAGATGATTCTATAAAATATAGGATGAGCCTATTATGTAAAAATGGGAGATTAAAAATTAGGATTTCGTGCTAAACAACCATTGGTATGATGGTTTTTTCATATAATTTTAATGTGGTCATGGTTTAGCTAAATGTTTTTCCAAATTATTGGAAAACTATGAACCCCCATTTTCTTTGTAGAATACCCATCGTATATACTATATAAATGTTTGAGAAAATGTGTGTAGCCCATGAGTTTTCATTATCCAAAAAATTCTTCCACCATCATTATATGGTGAATATATTGAAACATTATGTAATAAACACTTGTTTGTTCTCTATAACTAGATATCACCATTTCACAAGGTCATGTATCGTAATATGCATGGTTTACTAAACAATTCACATCTTATTTTGGGTCGCATTCTTGATATGAATGGTTACTAATTACCATGAACAAAAAATGTGCCTCCATATATTTAGCCAATGTATGAATGTCTAAATAACAAATAGAAAAACTCGAACCCTTACATGGTTCCTCAATAGAGATTTCAAGGGTTGGATATGAGGTTAAAAATGTATTCAATAGGATCCATAACTCTCTATGAAATCTAAAAAATTGCAACAAATTCTTATTAGTGAAAATAATCCCTATGTAATCTTTAAAAGGGTGATGGATTATCATTTTAGATCAATTACTTCCAATGAACACATATATCAACATATCTCTCCCATGCCATGTCATATACAATGTGAGGCTAAAATAGAACACATATGATAGGAATATAACTTCATTTAATTGAATTCTTGTTATGATAAATAATATTGATGAGATACTATTCAAAAGAATAATTGACCTCTATCTAATCCTCATCAGGCTAAAGAATTTGATATTGTTCTGAGTGGATATATTGTAACATAGAAACACAAATAATTTTATTCATATTCTTATGTCTATGAAAGAGATTAATTCCCTAAAAAACTATTCTTCCCCTCTCTAAAACATCAAATGTTCTGAAAAGCTAAGATGATATATTTCCCTTCCATGTAAATTGATTATGCCCAATTCTAGTCAAAACAATCAAGTAAATATGATCATAAACCTAAAAACCCAATTCACATTGGATGTGATTTCCATAGTAATTATTCATAGGCATACCTTTAGATATACATTTATTTATATGGTGAGCCTTCTCTAAGGCTTCTTGGATGAGATGAGGTCTGATTAGTGTTACCTCTCCAACATCTAACTAGAATATGAGAGAACATAATGACATAAAATATAGGGACTCATATGAATCCATATGTATTGTATATTAGATGTTATTATTATATTAAAATTTATCACTATTTAATCTTTCCTCTAAAGAGCTTATAATATCTTGGACACATACTCGAATAATTTTCTCTAGGAATTGAATCATACACTCAGACTGATCATTTTTTATGGGTGGTAGGTTTTTCTCAAATGTAATTCTAAACTCAAATTATTATAAAACCCCCACTACAAAGTTGAAATAAAATGATCACCTCTATATTATATGATGGAACAAGGTATTCTATAAAGTCATATAATATTTTTTAACATATGTTCATCCCAGAACATCCATTATTAAAGTCAACAGAATATGTTGGAAGATGAAGATATTTTTCATCTATTAAATAATAACCAATATGATTTCATTACCACGAGGGGATATCAGAAATCCCAAAAAATTATTTGGTGATGTTTTCCCATTTAAAAACTAAAATTTTTAACTGCTATAAAATTGTAACATGTCAGTACTATTCCTCCATAACCTGATGATGGGTGGAAGACCAAGTAACAAAACCCACTAACTTGTTTTTCAAAACATGTCACCAATAATTCTATTGTTTGTTACGATATATCTTGTTATGAACAACATGTAACCCACATATAGTGGAACAATACACCCATATAAATTCCACATATATATAATTAGGTAACTAAAATATCCATTAAATAATAAGGTCTCATTCTCAACGATTCCCCAACCGGGTGGTTGGTACTCACCTAAAACACTCTCCCTTAGGAGTAATCTCTTAGGATCATAATGTTACCTAACATTTAATCTATGAAAAATTGTATATTAAAATGATAATTATTCAAGTATATGATTCCCAATGGTGTCCTAACCATCTAAATTTATCATTTAAAACACATCCATAAACATCAATTTACTAATGGATTCATAAAAAACATATGTGTATGTCTTCCTACCATGAGTACATGAAACTAAATTTCCATTCCCATGAATATAATGAACCTAGAAAATTGGGTGTTATAAACACATTAATTTACTAATATTCCAGTAACACTATGTGAATTTGTATTTATGGATTTATTTGTATTGTTACAGTATATAGAACTCTCCCATGGAGTAGAGTCTCCAATGATTGTATTTCATGAAGCATAGTTAAATGATCTATATTGTTTGTCATGTAATTACACTTGTGAAGTATTAACTAAGAAGGAATTCACCTCAGAATCTATATCCCTAAATTTTGACTACCGTAAACATGATTCCTAATTTATCATAATAAATACTATATCACATTATAGAATCAAATAAAATCTGGATAGATGCTAAAATTATATTTCACTTCATCTTATTAATCAATTTATCACATGCTGGATAACATAAAAATTTCACATTATTCTTATTTAAGCATATAATATGAGTTATATGCATAATAAATCCATAATAAAATGTGAGTAAGAGAAATTTATCCTCACAAAAAATCACAATTCAATGAAATTATTTTGTTACTCTAATTAAATTATGGCTCCTAAATTCATTAGGTAAAACGAGACTTCTTCCTCTTATATAATGTTAATAGGTGGTGAAATATAACAATAATAAAATAATATTTCAAGAGTCGGGAATATAAAGTTTTCTATATCAATTTTCTAAATATGATATAAAGTTATTTGTAATGATGATTTCGTGTTTGTGTGTACACCAAATTGGGGTATGCTAAAAAGGGGGAAAAATTCCTAAAATGTTTGAAATACACAATTCATCAAATCCAAAAAATATTGTACACAATCATGAGACTAAAAAAATTAATAAATACATTTAATGGAAATATCTATAATTGAATTTTTTATATGATACATTTGATGTTTTAGCACATATTTGTTAAAAGTCTGACCTCAAATTAATCTTTATGAAAAAAGACCACAATTAGATAAACAAATAGGTAATTGATTTGAGTTAATGTATATAAATTTACGACCCCATCTATGATAAATTTCGAGTAATCCACATAGAGACTAAATGTCCAATCCACCTTATTCGTTAAAAGAACGATGTAACCCATTTTTGATGTATTTGGTAATATAATCCCTTAAAATTATATTTCCTCTATACACAATGTGACTTCCTGCAACACACTATTATCGATCATATAAAGAGGATTATATAATGGTGTAACTCCTAGTACTTTTTCTATTGTAAACTCCACCAATATCTCTCCGGGTATATCAGAAAATATTTAATGGAATATGTCTTTGAAACAATCCAATGATGGATGGAAATCAGTATGTTTTTTTATTTTGTCCACTATAAATAGACTATAAATATGGAAAATCACTCTCCATAAACCACAATTCTCGGGTGTATCTCAGATCTCTTAGACAACTCAATCACTCATATGAGTATAATTACTACTATTTGGTGAGGTGAATTATACCCTTCGATGAGAGAAATAAACATGAGTATGGTAAAAAAAACATTAAATCCACCCTGTGAATGATTGTAAAACCTTCCTACATGAGGAAGGTGGGGATCCATATAATATGATAACATCGTATATTGAATATTCACTCCATACATTAGTGTACACATTCTAACTGAACACCTTATTGAATATTGAGTGTCATCACTCCTTAGAAAAACATAATATCAAGCCCATGTATTCTTGTGTTGTAAATAGATAAAATGATGTGTTATGTGTTAGTAATAATTAGGGTAGATACTAAAGTTTAGGCTACCCATATTGTTCCTCAAAATATAAAAAGCATGAAACTCGACTCCTCGGGTTTTGGATGTATTCTATATATCTGGATTGTTCCAAAATGCTAAGATACATCCTCTGTATGTATTCTAGTCCTAGTCTAATAGTGTTCCATGTATTGTTCATTACACCCTATGACATCACCACCTTTTATTCATGAACATCTAGGACTGATCCATCTCCATATCAGATGTGGAGTTGTTGATCCTACTCCATCGCTTGGAATGGGTGAAGAACCATGTTCACTAGATACTAGAGAATAGGTCTTACAAAACATATGAACATTCCAAACATCTTTATAATATAAACAATTTAATATGTATGTACTGTATTGAGGATTCATATAACCAAGCATACTGAATTTGTGATAGAAATAATAGATATATGTCCTCACACTCTTCAATCTGTTACCTCATTGTGAAGGATCAAATCATATCTTCCTAGTGTTGTCTAGATACCTTCCTCATTAGGGTACTAAACTAATATTCCCACCCCATAATATTCTATTAGTTTATTCTCAACGATGATGTCTTAGTTTGACAATATTATTGATGGTATATAAAAAACAAATTCACCAAACATTTGATGGAATAGGAGTGTCCATCATAAAATTACCCATCACTTAATAGCTCATAACTAAGGAAATATGGAAGGAAAGATTGAAGGTCCATAAACATATTATAAAAATTGTAAAATGATATATTCCCCCAGTCCATGTCCATAAACACTCTGGATGAGTTCTCTCATAGTGTCTCAAAAATGAATTATTCGTTGAATGATGTCTACAAATCACATGAGACCATAACCCAATGATAGTCTACCCATGTCAATAAATCCCACCATCTCTTATAAGATACCATAATAATATATTCTTAAATATTGAACCTCCCTTTGGGATGTTCCTCTATATGATCAACGATATATAATATTCTTTTAGTTATGAACCATTAATATGAGGACCACCTACCCTTGAATATTTTGGAATATACCAGTATTGTAACTAAAAATTTAACAGTATCATTGAGGAAGATGTTCATGGGGCTCCCTGCATAGATAGCTCTAGTCATTATAATTCTCATAAAAAATGAGCATCGATGTATAGATTAAGAATTTATGGTTTTGTTATATATGTAAATGTGTGAAGTAATAATACTGATCATGGCCCAGCTCCTCCGAAGAGTGGCTATTCTCTACCAATTGGCACATGACATGAGGTTGTTGTGGTGGAATATCACTACAATGGAAAACAATCTCATTGGGATACTATTTTGTAAAATAATGTATCACATATACAATAATATAATAGGTACAATCCTTGCTACTAAAGAGTCACACCACTTCAACTAATTCTAAATCATGTTCTTGGGGATTTAGTATATGCAAAAGAACTATAAGAGATACTCCCAAATACCCACTAATATGGTTGGGTGAAACATGATTTCTATTTTTCAAGTCAAAGGTTCATGTATATAGAGTTTCATTTAAATAATAAGAGGAAAAATTAATTTGTGTTTTAATAAAAATACATATTTAACAATTTCCATAAAATTTACTAAATAAAATTTAGAAGTGTTATATTTATATATATCATGGTTCAGTTTGATGAGTTACAATACCAATGATATACATCTAGGAAATTTTAAGTTACAATTTGAATTTTAGGTAACTGCAACAAGAAATATAACATCAATTATCAGGATGTTAAAAAATTTAATATGATTTAATAATAAGAATCATAATTTTTAATTTATAGGATTAATTATTTATAATTTGAAATTTGAATTCATGTCAACAAAATCAACTATAATTTAATCTCATATAATCATGATTGTAGAGTTTAATCATATGATATTTTTTTAATTATTGTTATATCATCATGATATATTGCAAAATACTAATAATTATGGGGAAGAAACATTAATAACCAATTATTTAATAGATTCATATGACATACCTTAGTCCAATTAAAATATATCAATAAATGAACCCCTACATTATACATGAATTTATTGTAATAATGTAGAAATGGAATAGAATATGCATGACTTGTACGTCCTTATGTTACAATAATGATGAATGATATGATACTTCCTTTTCATAACAAGCCAATCGTAAAATAAATTTCAAAATACTAGTATTAACTCCACAAACCATGTGAATCACCCGATGGTAAAATAGTAAAATTGTAATAATAAAATGATTGAAGAAAAAATTAATATCTCATGCAACTGGATATTTCCTTATGCATGGGATATCTACCTCCTGATGTAGGAATATTTCCAACTTATTTCACTTTCATAGTATATTTTTTAAAATAAAAAGGCAAAATAAAAAAGGATCTGATGCAACTTATACCATATCTTACCCATTTCACTTATAAGAAACCAGAAATGTTTGGACACAAGGCCTTATGCGTACATCCCCATACATTGGATTTTTTCAACTACTAGTTAGGGTCCATGATGAATAAATAATGACAATATAGACTAATGATCATAGTGACATGGAGTTTTGAAAATAGATAAATTTGTAAAAAAAATCATTATATATTTTTGGAAGAATAAGAGAGAAAATATTTGTTTAAAATAAATCATCCATTAAAATATTTTTTGAAAATATACATTATAATATGAAAATTAAGACTCAATGAAGATATAAAAATGACAATATAAGAGAATTTGGTTAGAGGAATAAGAGTAAATGCTACATAATATAAAAAAAAATTCCCAAACTATATTAAATATAATTTTGAGATCATGATTGTGCATTTACTCATGTACTAAATCCTAGAACATAGAATCAATTGCCTATAGTAGGGAGCTTACCCTTAACCCTACCTGTATCAATTTGTTTACTAATAGGTGAAATAAATTAGGTGTGAATAAAACTCAGCGGGACACCACAAACAGTATATAACTCTATCCAGTATATGAATATATGTCCAGAAGTGTTCATGTAATTATCTATGTAAATTATTAAATTAATTATCCACATAAGTCCATGTTCCTCATAAAAAATATGTATAACACTAATTTTTTCTGGTTAATCTATAATTTCTGTAAACACATAAATATTTATGTTTATGATTATACGGTCTGGACACATGTTATATAATGAAGTTTAAATTATAATTGATAGTAATCTACGTTTCCAACTTCAATGGAATTTTTTTATTAACCTATTTTTATTCTATAGTGGTGTACTATTGGTAGCTCACCCTAAGAGACAAAATGTTACATGTACCTAGGTTCATGACCTCAGTTGAATCAATTATATAATTTATAAGATCCCAATGTTGTATCCAAGGTGCTATATAGTATTATGTTATATCCATGAGTTATAATATTACAAATTTTAATTATATAATTTATAAAATTGTTGAAGAATACTTTCAAACACATTGGGGCTCTCATAAACAAAGACTAAGAAAAAATCCATATATTTTCATTCACTTAAAAGATTCATTAATGAATTAGTTGCTTCTAATAAACCCATCTAAGGATAACCACAATTGGGGTACCAATATCTCTTAGGGCGTGGATAACCATTAATATAAATCATCATCAATAAACATAATAATAAATGATATGTATAATCATCATGTATATATAGTGGAAATAATATACATTTTTATGTTTTATAATTAAATGGGGGATATGTTCCATGAACAAGCCATTGACTCTTTAATTATATCAAATTTAAATTTTAACTATATACTAATTTAATGGGATCCCACCACAGAGGGTTGATGTAATACAAATACTGAGACTAAAGAGACAAGAAAATATCACTCCATCTATATAATTCAATTAGTACATTTTAATTAGAAAAACAATTGCACACACCTCAAGATGTTGTTTAATTTCATTATATTGAATATTATTTTTTGACCTTTATAAATACATACCATAAGGGGTTTCTCATTTCAATGTATATAACATTGTATGTTTCATTTTAGGAATCAATGAAAATCAATTTATGTGACAAAAAATTAATTCATTAATTGTTCATTTAAGAGGGTATCACATGTAACAGAATAGAATAAGAAACACTAAAATAATGTTCTGATATAGTTCGACATACGACCTTATGCATATATACTCATATTCCTGTGACTAATATAAGTAGTGAGGGAAAGGTTTTATTAGTGGGGAGGCTCTACCATCAGATCTGATTGTGAGAAATGTTGAAATTACTAGGTATCAAGTATAGATGTAAATATAAAGAGTGTGTATAGTGTAAATGACATTAAATATAAACATGTTATAATAATAAGTGGAATGATATAATAGTAAAAATATACATTTCATACATATAACAATTATCATCCTCTAGGACAACCATGTCTAATTTTGTAATTATAATAACCAAACGTAAATTTAAATGAATATACATCCATATCTGAGTCGAACAATTCACCCAAACCCCATGTGGACATATGAGTAATTCAGATAATCAGTCAGGGTCATCATCCCAACTTATTCATATATCCAAATGAGTGTATACTAAATTTACCAAGTGTAATTCCATCAAAATTAGTGTGTGGGAACCAAACATAGTATGAAATCACCAAAATATTTTTGTACGTATACATTACAATGAATAGTAGGTTTATTTATTTGACCCATCAGGGTAATAATTATAATATTAATTGATAAAGATAAACTAATAGATATGGTTCATACGAAGGAATACTTTGAAGGGATAATACACATGCAATTTTCTTAGTAATTCCATGAGAGACAATGATGTAAAAGAATGGAATCAAATATATTGAGTTTTACAAATGCAGAGTCGACTCTTTGGTACATGCTCCCAAATTTATTCACATCCCGTCAAAATAGAATTGATTTGTATGGGATAATCCTTTTTTCATAAATATAATACTATTGATTTTTTGGTCCATAATCTTGATTGATGAAACCCATTTTGGCAAGCACTTGATATGTCTCATAACAAACAATGTTTTTATATAAGGATACATGTTGTGACCCTTTGATCACATATACTCTAATATAATAACTATAATTAATGATTATATTTATTATATAGACAACATTAAATCATTATATAAGATGGATTCTATACTAATGAATCCATGTAATCAGATCAGATGATTGGCTCATAGGTCATGACCTATAACAAATTAATTTCATTGAGACATAGATGATCCCTAAGGGGATGAAACATAGAGAACATATAAGTAATTATATCTTGATAAATCTATAATATTGGAATACAAAAAATAAATGAATCAACAACACAATCTTAGACAATTCTAGATAGTTTATTAACGGTTCATCTACCCCTCACTAAGTATCATTCTATACATCACTCTGGGAGAGTATAATAATCCTCAAATGTATCTGAATAGGGTTATAAAACATCATGTTAAAACATAATCAATTAATGTTGAGGATATTAAGGACTAACATCATATCATTTAGCTCTTGAAATATGGACTAATGAATTTACTCTAGGAATCAGTGTCATATGTTTAATAAATGAGAAATAACCAAATCCAAAGATGAATTTCTATGAATTCCAATAAGATAACCATCAAATAAAATGTATTGGATGATTGATACCTTGATTAATATCTAGGAATCCTTGTCGTATATCACACAATTTTAGCCACAACATCCAAAACCAATTCATTTTTCTATAAATCATAGTTTCATAAATAGTGACAATTTAAATTCATAAATTAAAGAGTTAGTGTGACCTATCTCCTAATCAAAACAATTCATCCATATTATATTGGGAATACATGTTCTGATGATTTTCTAATGTGATACCTCCAATCATCTCTAGCCAAACCTAAGACACACATTTATTGGTTTAGTCAACCATTAAGTTTCTCACTTTTTCATCAATGTCAAACACTTGTGATGTATCCTACCTAAAATTATCATGATTCACATGTATATGCTGGAATCCAAATTTCGATCGTCTATGTCACCATGTGTTTGAGGACATCTGTCTTATTATCCTGAAGAGTAGTAATTAGGTTGGGGTATCCTACATGTGATACTCTAAGTCATATCATAATGGGATTCATCCCATAGGGGATCATTAGAATCATTAATAATCCCTAGAAAAGGTATGAATCCATTGTGAAAGACTTGTCAGCTACCCCTAACATTCATTCATTCTGACAAATGAAACCACTATAATAGAAATATCATCATTACATTTTAAAGAAGGTTTCAACTATAGGAGAAAACCCAGGAAAACACACAATTAGACAAATCCACATAATACAATAGGAAACTCATGATAGACCACCTACCATTATGAAGATCTATATTTTTAATTTCATGGTTGATGGCAGCTTCCATAGAATTTTGAAAATAAACTGAGTTCTTTTGGGTCATTCCCCATAAGAAAAATGAAAAATATAATTTATTATAACAATAATATAATTAATTAATTTAAAACCATATATTTAATTTTAATGAAAATTTATTTTAAAATCTATATAATTCCAAAACCTTACTGGTTGTTTCCGCCACAACGACACAATGAACAATAAATCACCAACAACAAATGTATTAATTTAAACATCAAATTGGGCATAAAACATAACAACAATTATTAAAAAAACCACCAATGAATAAAATTAAATATTTAAAGCTTTATAAATTTGTTTTAGTAAAATACCATACCTAAATTTCATGAAATGATGTACATAACACCATTCGGGTCATCCTCTTCATTGGAAGAGTGAAAACCCCATCCAACATGGTAGATTGAACCATTTAGTAATTGGAACAAAAAATAAATTTAAAACAAAAACCATAAATTGAAAATAATGGTAAAATGATGACATTAAAAAACTTGTAGTAATATATTACCTACCATTATTATTGAATAACATCCAAGAAAGAAAATATCATTATTGAAACAATGAAATGTTGTATTTTTCATAGCCCTCCTATGTGTCACTACCATCAAAAAGGGTAAGGTTGGAAAAGACTCACCTCAAAACAATGAGATAATGGTCACATGATTTACATCGTTTTTATGGGTTTATGTCTCAATCCATTTAGGTAATCTCTTAGGGTACAAGACCCAATTCATTGTGCATAATATCATGACTTATGGGGTAAAAAGAGGGTTTACAACATGAAATTGGTTTTTTACATCACAAATTATCCTTACCCTTTTACATCATTGATTATTATAAATGCAACATAGAAAAAAAATTACATTCAAAATTCCACATTCATGATGTAAATAACAAACATAATATATTTTCTATAACTCATGAAACCATTCCCCCCTTTAATGACCATTAAATCCCTTAGAACAACCAATAAAACATGAGTATTGATACAAAACATCATTTATGTACATAAAGTCCCTTAAAATATCATTATAACTCATGATTATAATAAATTAGAAAATACTTAATATTTAAATTTTATAGGTTATTTCAACCCTTTGAAAACAACATATGATACAAAATTACCATAAATGTATTGTTTATCTTTGTTAATCTATAGTAAAATTCAGAAATAAAAACCACACCTACATTGGTAATGAATTACATTCATGGGATCTAATTTTTCTTATGAATACACAAAAAGCATTGAAAATATTGTTTAGCATACTCTACTCATTTCAAAAAAAATCCATGCCATCTCTCTAATGCATTATAAATAATGTTGTACAAAACATAATTGATCATGTAAAAAACATGATTTAATTTTATAATAACTTATCATGGGATATATGACACTCCATGTCCATGATTCATAATTTAAATGGATAATTAGAATACAAAATACATCCACCATCAATAAATTTTAATGATATATGCCCATAAGATGCTCATGATCATCCATGAATGCTTCAATGATCACATTCCAGATCAAGTACACTGAAACCTATCTCAGTCCTATATTTTATCTAATTGCAAAATTATAATAGAATAATATTAACCTAGATACACACACATTTCCATGAAAATAACTAACTAATTCATACAATAATCCCATCACTCGCAAATGTGGAAATATGGTGACTCCTTACTGACCACATCAAAATATCTGAGAATATGTGGGTCTAGCTACATCAGTGTGATTATTCTAGAAAATGATTGACTCACGTAGTTTATTTTCTATCCAAACCCCATTCTTTGTGCCTTCATCCTCAAGAAAGAAAACAACATTCCAAGAATAATCATAACTTCCTATAACATAATTTTGGTAATTTTTCTATTCCAACCCATCTTCTATAACATTCCATTAATCCAACAACATATGAAACACAAAATGACCATCCATCGAATGATATCATGGTCACATGACCCATAACATATGAGGGTCAAATGATGGTGACCAACACCCTACTCCCCACCATATATGTTTCCTTTTCATAAAAAAAATGAATTCCCAATATACATATACAAAACCCCATTAATTTTTGGACACAACCACTAGAATTTAAGAAACATATTTACACTCAAGAACATTCACCAAAAAATGAAATATCACCCATTATCACCTAAATAGAACAATATACATGGAAAATGTTGAATTTTATCCTACATAGAGGGACACTACCATTAAAAGGACCATGTTAGATACCCACAATATGTCTTACCCTAAACATCTCATTGATCACAACTCTAATGAAATCCAACCCAAAGATACTTTTATTTACCTTTGTGCATACATGAAGATCTCACAACCCACATGATATGAGTAGAAGATTTTTGGGATTTGTCATATCTATAAAAATAGTACACTAATATCCCATAAATAAGGGTTTATAGATATCTATTACCCTCAATAAAAAATATATAAGGAATACCTTCTACTAACGAACACCTAACACCACATATCTTGACAATGTTTTTCGAAGTATAAAAATGAGTCACCCATTACATGGAACACAATTTATTATTGAATTATCTTGTACTATAGAGGGGAATATATAATTTTATTTCAACCCTAGGGATACCATTCCAATATAATTTACTTGAAAACATTATTCATCATATTACAAATGGCCACCCGCCACATTATCATTTAAATGGTTCTATGTCTATTGAATAGATACCATTATCACCCATCTCATGCTCCCTCTACTCATCCATCATATGGTTTAGATGACCATGCATCATGGAACATAACTATCATGATGAAAATATATCTTTTTTTCTCCACTTCTAAATATATATTCGTAATCATTATATTATTTCTTCCACATATTTTTGACAGAAGTCATCATTTTAGAATTTAACGAACCAAAAGTGGAACTGATGGTCAAAAGGTCTAGGTGATAAAATAGGTATCACCATTGATTAAGTCATGATTAATAAGTTCCATATGTTATTATTAAAAATAATTAACCTTATAATATCAAATAATCAATCACATATCATTCTTATATCTTAAAATGAACATACAACCAATCTCATTGCCTCAAAAAGAATCCCTATGAACAGGGTCCAACAGATCATGTACGCTTCCCTGTATCAATCCAAACATCCCCAATAGGGTTTGCGTTAATAATAAGGGACTCTCTGTCTCCCACAATCCCTAATGATTACTTTTCATATATGATTTACTATATCTAACACATTAACCTAATATTTAACCTCTCACTGATGTTACATCTCACAGGGTGTCATCCACTCACCAATATCATCCTATGGAATCAAACAAGAATGTGAAACCTATCAAAAGGAGATAAGGATAACAATAACTAAAAGGTATAAAATAAATCAACATGTTTATAATTATATTTGTTTTCAATAGAAATCCATTTAATTGATAACCATTCGTAATATTAAATTAATGAAAAGTGATAATGGTATATCCTTTCAAGCATCAACCAAGTAGAACCCTGATCCTCCATGATTCACCAAAAATGGACTACCCATAGTGTATCATGATGAATATTTAGAAATAAATTACTAACTAACACTCATCAGGAATACATATATGGTAATACAACCTCAAGGATATAGTTCACTATAGACATTCAGTTATCCATCACCATCGTATAATGAAACCATTTAGATCACCTAAAAGAAGGAATCAACTACTAATGTTATCCTATGAGGCTTAACCATAATCACATAACATTATAAAAATAGTCCATGTTTTTAAATACACAAATTGTTTTTTATGTATAATTTTATTCCATGCTATGCAGGTAAACACCATATATGTCATTACTAACTCGCTGAATATTCAGACATTAGAAAAAACATCTTTTTAGAGGTATAATACTTTGAAACCACATTCCCTATAAAAATACTTGAGTAATTACACCTCAAATGCATGTTGACTAAATCATCATCCTCATTATCAAATGAATCACCAAATAACCACATAGATGTTCTTCAAAAGAAAATATATATACATGTCATACCAATTTATTAGAATTACACCATGAAACTATATGGTAAAATACAATTTATATTGATCAAAACATAATTAATTGTTTTATTTTATCATTATTAGTGAAATATAATAATATTTGGAATATAACATTTCGACACATTGTGCCAAAAATGATTTATGAACCCCTCTTTCCTCTATCGTCCTAGAGTAAAATTCTATCACTAGAATCCCACTAATGGGATGAAATCCAAAAAAAAATATTTAAATTTTATCATGAAATCCACAAAACATGAGTTTTAATCAAATAAAAAATAGAATTAAACACTAAAATCACATATCCATAATTAAAGTCACATATCCTATGAAACAAGTACCGGTCACCAAAATTGGTGTTCTTGATGCAGTAGCCTGATATACATCACCAATTCCAAAAAATAATTAATAATCATTCCTTCCATATCCTAAATAGTAATAAAATAGGAAAGGAACAAATCTGATAATAAATTGTAAAATCTAATATGTGTGGAAATAGAATAGTTCCCTAACATAGTTGCCCATAAAGCGTCAATCACACTAACCGATACATCAGGGCCTACATAATAGTGTCAAAGTCCAAGGGTTTCATAGTGGGTATAAAATAAACTCTTAATGGTGAAATAATGTATAATAAATAATAATTTTTCATGTAAAATATTATATGAATATTGTAGAATATGTAAATGAATTGAAATAAGTGAATTATGTAATAGTAATGTTAATATAATAAAGAATAGAACAACCAAGTCATATATATATAATTGATCATCAACTTGTTTGAACAAATATATTTGAATAAATAAAAAAATATAAATAAGAAACATAGAGTCAATTGACATCACTACATCAATAGATATACTAAAATTAAATTTGTATATCTGAGCCATCATTCTTGATCTATCTAGGGATTCATCCCAACCTGTTCCAATAGTAAAGTGAATTTATGCTAAGATACCAACAGTGTAATAGAGGCCTGAGCAATGTGTGATTAATAATATTATTAAGGGATAACAATCATGGTATCATATATATACAGCAAAATTAAGTGTACATATATATGATCAAATAATCCGGATAAATAATAATAATAATAATTACATATGGTAAAATAGACGACAAGGGTCATACCAAGGAATGATTTCATAAGGGAATTGTCATGAAATATGGTCATCCTAGCTATGGAACAACATGTAGTAAGAGAATAGAAAAAATTTCTTCAATAAACCCAATCCAATGTAAATAATTTTTCCCATAATATCGATCTTCAATAAATTATTAAAATTGTTAATTAAAATTGATGTCATTCCAATCAACACATGCATAATCCAATTGAATCTTAAGTCCTTAATCATGATCGATGATAAATTCTTTAGCCAGTGATGTAAATGTATATATGATACAAACATCACCATATTAGGATTAGTTTTCTATAAATGGGGCCACCTTTACCCATATATAATAAAAATATTAATGGATTTCATGAAATATATGGAAATATTGTAAATGTTCATTATGCTAGATCAAATACCACACATTCCATGTAAACTGAGTCTGATGTATTTTTCTTATACATTTATGACTATAGTGAAATAATGTCATTGAGACTCATATAATACCATAGGGGAGGACCCATAGGATACCTATGTAGAATTATATATAGATTCATATATAATCATGATAACCCTTTAATTATTACCTAATATTCCGACTCCTATAAAATTTTAATGAGTTTTTTAATAGATTATCCCCCAAACCCTAGGGAAAATCCAAGGCATCACCTAGGGGGAGAATAATAATAATCATGTATATTGGATGAAAGCATCATCATGTACAAACATCACTAATAATCAATGAGGTGTGTCATGTAAAACCTCTAATCATATAAGGAACAACAAAATAATCCTATAAAGTACCTTTGAGAATCCCTATCCAATAATTAATAATAGATCATCATCTTGATCCTAGGAATAATATCTCAGAATCTAAATTATATAACAGTGAAATATAAATGCATAGAAGAAAGATCATAAAATGTTCCTACGTGAATCCATGTCATATATAATGTCACATCCAGATCAATATCTAGAAACAATGATGTAGCAATAGAAATAATTTTTGAATCTATAGTAACCATGTGAATTCATAAATAAGATATTGGGGGTGTTCTAATGCCCAATCCTACAACTTATATGAAGCAAAAATTTACATATAATCATTTAATGGTTTCTAAGGTTATAATTACTACTATATGAACAAAAAAATAAATATTTACTATGTTAGGGTTGGTCAACTGTTAGGACACCAAATAAGTCCTATATTTACAAAAGCCACTTGGATTCCTACTCTGGATCCTAGGGTATTTCATGTAAATGGATAAATACCTCCTTAGATCTTATAAGTCAACACATCAATGAGTATATCCCTGTTGGGATCCACATATGGAGGATGAATGTGGAGGTAAGTTTCATGAGATCCCCTTGGTTAGATCATAAGAGGAGGCATCCCACATGTGATCCTTAATCTTATTTATTTTCCCAAGTCATGTTATAAAGCTAGAAAGTAATGGTTGTTAGTAATACCTTGTGTTCATTAATTTCAACTAACTAACCCTATTTAAAAAATATATAATTTTAATAAATATAATCATTGGGTTTCACCCATAGGGGAAACCCCAAGTGTGAACATAACACCATAAATCTACATAATACTATAGCATATGTTTGATAAACCATCAGTCTTTGTGAATCTTTCAATTTACTTCCCAAAGACTATAAGCTACATCCAAGTCAAATTCCAGAACAACCTAGACATATTGGACCATGTCTCAAAACAAAACCCCCTTAAACAAATATTTTTTAACACATTATAATTAATTAAATAGAAAAGGAAAATTTATTTTAAGGGACCATTTAATTTAAAATATTTATGTCAAAAAATAATTACCAGCCTATTTCATAGCACTAGAATAGTGGCCAAATAGTCACCAAAAAAGCATGAAATATTCTCATCCTTGAATTGGGAATAATCCTAAACCATATGAATTAACAAAACTACATATAATTTAATTTAAACATAATATAATTATAATTTCAACACAGCTACATATAATGAAAAAAACAACACATGGGGACATTTAGACAACCTCTCAATCAACCTCTTCATAGGAATAGTAAAAAACTCATCATAATGGGAAATTCTACTTTGAATAAGTGCGATTGTAAAAGAATCATAAAACATGAAATCTCAATATCAAAAATGATGGGATAATAAATGAAAATTAATAATTTTAGAAGGGGGTATTTCCTAGAAACACAGTCATATGGTTTCCTAGAATTCCATGATTAGTATATCAATAAAAATGAGTGGTTAAACTTATACATCCTACAATACAATTCCTTATGAATGATGAATAGTGAAAATTACCCTTGATAAATTAAAAAAATAGGTTTCATGATATATTATGTAAATTTGGGGATTAAACTGTGTAATCCTTTGTTATTTGAGGCCACATTCTTTATTTCATAAAATATTCTCCTTTGTTGTGAAATAGGGTTTTGCAATATAAAATAGTGTTTTACTACTTAAATTATACATGATCTTTTTATATACCAAATTATTTGGAACACACCTTAAACCAAATTTACATCATGAATACCCCATTTCATGACATAAATCACATGTATAAACTAATTTCAGTTGCTCGATCTACTAGTTCCTCTTTCGATGCATGTGTAAACCCCATATACATCATTTAGAACTATAAATAATAAGAAAAACAAATTTACAAATTTAAAACCATCATAAATATGTTACAATACATGTTTCCAATAATTAAAATTTAAAAAAACTAAAATTTCAAACATCCATTAAAATCTAAACATGTTGGAAGCATGAGATGTTATATCTCACATAAAGTTTGTCATCAGCCTCTAACATGAGGAGGAATGGGAAAAATCGTAAAATTAAAATGATTCCCTAAAAATAGATTATAGAAAATTTTTAAATATTGTAATATATTGAGTGCTAAAATAATTAAATAATGTTGGTGTATTGAGGAAATTAACATGACGGATTTAATAGGACCTACCCTTTTTGTTTTATGATGTTGAATGGAGTTGGAGACCTAATACCATGGTTGTGATGAATATGAAGCTCTCAATTAGACGATGAGGATGTTATACATGAATGAGAGAAGAAAAAGGATGTGTAAATGAAAGATACATAAGGAAAAAGGTCGTTTCAATTACTTTTAAGGGTTATATGGGTTGGGAAATTGGTTTGGCTGCATTATTGATTAAACGATTCACCAACCATGCACTACTACAAGAAATGTTGAACACCCTATCACACACCTAAGAGAATGATTCAAAAAATACTAAACACAATACTCATTTTAAAAGTAAAAAAATTCATACCATTAATATGGAGAGGCTAATAGTTATACAAACCATGTATTAGACATTCATTTCAACTATAAAAACACCCTATATCGTTTCAAATGGCCATGTGGACAGCTTTTATTGTATACCACATTGCCCTCCTCTTCATATAGGTCACATTACTAAGATGAATGGTTACTAAACACGATGATCCTCAATCATGTTCTCTAAAAATTGCATATTTAGTATGAAAACATTCATTTGAAACTCATGAAACCATCCTTGTTCCCATAATTATATTACAATAGTGTGATAAGATATTTAAAATAATATTTTCTCTATATGTACATCTCAACAAATTAAAAAAATTAAACTATAAGTTATTAAAATATATGGTTATAATAAACACTAACTTCATTATCCTAAATATACATAATTTTTTTTAGGATTATAGAAGTACCAATATCCACAAAATATTCTATCAAAATAGATGTGGATGTATTGCTCACGTGTTCATGTGGAATGTGACATCCACATATAGATACAATTAATTTTTCATCATTACCATACATGGATGAATAATATAATGGGGTTGTTCTTAATAAATGATATTGGTGAAATAATTATTCTTATATAATTTAAAATTAATATCTACCTTATTACCATCGAAATCAGTTTCGAAATGAAAATGTTTTATATGTTTATATGGTGACTACCACATACTTCAAGCGATGCAAATCTTTTTTCAATTCATATTTACATCGATTGTAAAAAGGGTATATTTAATGAATATATAATATATGATATATTTTTCTATTATTCAAATATGGTTATTTTTTATTTACCTTTATTATTTCCCTTCTATCAAAAAGAGAAAATAACATTCATTTGTACATATGGCCGACTGTCTCGATAAACAATTTAATTGACATTTCATTCTATATTTTTTAAATATAAAACTAAATATATTTATATATATAATGTATATATTTTATATTTATATCATGATTAATATTTTTTAAATTATTGAACCATGATTTATGTTAATGGTATATGACTACCAAACAAATATTCTCTTGAAATACCAAACAATTAACACCTAGAAATGACGAATTTATTACATAATTGTTAATTAAAATGTGTTATTAAGATTAAAGATGATAATATAAGATATTATAAGTTTTTAAAATAATTTTTTTTATATTTATATGAAATTTAAATTTATTATACATAAGGATAAATTACTTTTGATTTATGTAGAACTCGACTTAAGGGTTTATTTCATAACCTCATTATTATTTAGAAATTTTTATGTTTATGATATTACTACTGGGATTATTTTATATTTATATCTTGAAACCTATAATATTTTATTATAATATATTTATTTCAATTTATTACATGTTTTCTGTTTATTTTTTCACTTTATGTACTAAAAAGACCAAAAAATATTTTTATGTAAAACTGAATGTATTTCCCTCTTTTAAAAAAAATAATTTTCATCTATATCCATATTATTTAAAAAAAATTATAATTATTTTATTATATTATCCAATTATTTATTCTTTTCTTTTTAACCATGATTTAATATTAACAAAATGGGTTGATGATAATCTTTAAATAATTTTCCAAATGAACTACTTCATAATTTTTTAAAAAATGGGAATGTAATATTTGATTTAACCTAAACAACATGAATATAATTAACCACTAACATGAAAAATCAATGATTTGAATATTAATGTAAAATTTTAAGGTTTTTTATTGGGAATATTTTATAATATTTTTAAAATTTATATATATTTTAGGGAATTTATGTCAATATGAAAAGATTATTTTCCTCAAGAAATATTCCATATATTCTTATGTAATGATAATCTAATATAACATCTTTTTATGTAACATATTACATATTGGGGATATGATCTAATGATACTATCCACTTTTATTCTTTGGATGTATTGATGTGATGATGATTTATGAATGATTTTATGAATCACATTTCTTTATAGCCAGTGAATTAAATTATGATAAAACTTTTATGAACCCCAATTAGTTTCCATGGGTTATTATATAATGAATATTTTATGATATCATTGAACTCATATGTATGATTTAATTATGTGATGGGTGACCTGAGAATTTTATATCTATTTAATGTAAATGGTAAATGCAGATATAACATGATATTATATGTACTATAGTGAGGAGTGAATCCAATTCAACATGGGATTTTTCCCCTATGATAGTATAAATAGTGATGTTTGACTAAAGAATTGATAGGAAAAGGAGTAAAACCATTCCAAAATGATATTATTGGAAATGAACATTGACTAATGAATTTATTTTCAACACTTATTTTTACCCTATAATTTTATTTCATTTTTCAATGTTCTGCTCCCATAGATCATGCTCTTTTATTCCATTATGATTCATGTATTATGAACTTATAAGAATCATTCCACGACTAAATTATATTAACTATTAAAAGAAGTTTGTGGTTCTAAAACATCTATGTCATATTCTTATACCAATATGTTCATGTTATTTTTATGTGATCATTGATTACTCTTTTGTTTACCCTTACTAAGAATATATTATCACCCTTTCTTATGTTTATTTTCCATATTTATGATGATATCTTTTATGTATGATATGTCTAAAATTGTACACAATTATGAAAAGAATGGTCAGATATTATTATGGTGTCTTATGTATATGTTTTTTATGTATCCTTGTTTAAAATAAATTAATCCTATATGATTAATTTTTGAAGCATATTGGTGTGTATTGAATATTAAAAACATATAAAAAATTAAACATCGATCATTTTGTATATGTTACCCCAATTATTTGGAGAACATTAATTATCATATACATGGAAGGGATTTTATATTTCAATCAATTTATAATATTATTTTATCTAATGTAAATTTTTTATAATATTAAGTAGGTAACCCTAACTATTAACATACTATAGGAAAACATCAGAGTGAATCTATTTTATTTATTATGATAATGAGTTATCTATTCAACTATCCAGGATTCATATATGATAGGATTCACATTATTTTCACTGATATATTGTACTGGATTATTTACATTCTTAACTAATCCATGTATGAATGAAATATGGTTATGATATCATTAAATGGATATGATATATGTGTTCAACATTTTAGATGGATTATTTTAATTAATATTCCTTGACAAAAATATTTAAAAAATGATATTCACTCATAAAAAATACTTTGATATAGATTAAATCATACATAATGTTTTACATATTTTGGACATGTGTAGGTGTAATCGATTAAATAATTTTA
The DNA here is from genome assembly GCA_963277665.1 of Viscum album. Classification (NCBI taxonomy): domain Eukaryota; kingdom Viridiplantae; phylum Streptophyta; class Magnoliopsida; order Santalales; family Viscaceae; genus Viscum; species Viscum album. The sequence goes on along the minus strand of OY728148.1, from coordinate 383,993,635 downwards.
AATTGGACTTTATGATTGATATGTGTTTTTAATTATCATAATTTTGAGAATATGGATATGTGTTCTATATAAAAAAAATTCTATAATTTTGATTCATCAGTTTTAAAAATATGGTTTGAATCATATTATTTTAATAAACACTAATCTAAAAATTATCATAAAATTAAATAAAATAGAATTCAATATATTTATTTCAGTTGTTGAATAGTTATTTAATGGTGGTTTGAAATTTATGATCTATGAATATATAGTGGATAGGTTAGGAATTAGAAAACCATATTTATGTTCCTTCTTTAGATATAAAATTTATATATTTATCTTGTTCCACCAATAAATATGAAGAATAGATTTTGGTAATCAGGAATATAGTGAATGATTTATGTATTTTTAAATTGATAATAGAATCAATAACAATTACAATAATAAATTTATGGATGATTCTAAACCCACCTTCTATTGAAATTTTCTCCCTTGAGATATAAATTAGATACACGTAAAAATATTCCAAAAATATGGATTACTAGATTAATTTTATCATTAATAATTTCCTTAATGTGAATATTTTTTAGTATTAAAAATAACTGATTTTCCTTTCTGTATATAGGATGAAAGGGTAACTGGAATATTACATCTTATATATAGTAATCAATTTTGGAAAATAAGTACTAAATTTTTTTTTCATATGTACATCATATCTTTTATTAATGACATAGGTCAGTATAGTTACATTTTTTATGATGATAAATTAATTTAAAAAAACTGTATTGAATAAATAGTTTTAATATGAAGTACAAAATCAACTAAGACAATTTACTAAAATTCTATAATCAGATCATGGTAGATAATTATTAATCAATGAAATCATTGTTCAATTATGATATTTTGGTTTGATTTCAAACCCCACTCCTTATAGAAAATCACTTAGTAATGTTGTATATAATATTAGAAATCATACCATGTTATACATATCTTGATCAATAACGATTTAGTTTAACCTCTTGATTTAATTCTTTGAATATGATCTAGAATCAACTGCATTCCTACATAACTATATTTCATTTATGACCATCATAAAGAAACTCTATTATATATGGTATTTTAATTGTCCTAATTGTTATTTTATCTGGATATGGGGCTATGAATCAAATGTTATATTAATGGATTTCTATAAAATTTTCCATTAATTAAATAAAATCATTTTTGGTTGTTATCTCAAATATATAATGGGATATTAATTATATAACCCCACATAACAAAAAAAATTGTGGAATAATTTTTAAATTTTCATGATAAGAAACAAATCTATCAAGAATTAGATTAGGATAATATTTCTACATTTATATGTTCATTACCTAGACACCTGATGTGTCTATGAGATGGAATTTTCTCCAATTAAATAATGATTAGTGAATGAAGAATGAACTCAAATGTCATATGAACATAAAAAGTATGGTAGTAATCATGAGGATCTTAGTAGATATGGATTTATATTTTTGAAATTTTGAAAATACCATGTTCTTATTCAATAAAAAAACTACGAAAAAATAATTCATTTAGTGAATTGATTCTGAGAAATTGTTAAATTCAATGATATATGATATGAACACATTGTAAAATAATGGTGGAACCACACAAAGGGACGATACCCACAATTGTAGGTGGAAATTATAATGCAGTAAATAATATTTATTGTTAATTGGATAATTATAAATAAAAATATTTGGAAGAGAGTTAAAAAAAATCATGCTATTAATTTTGTAGTATCCTTATATCTGGTTGCGATGGAAAATTATAATAATAAATCTCTCTCTATAATAACTCAACAATGATTATGAGAGATATTATATGGATATTAATACTTCTTCTATATATTTTAATTTATTGATTGAAATTTTTATGATATGTCATAATTGTTTTGAAGTATGAAATGAGTCTATTTTGGTTTTCCAGTTATAATGGTTCATTTATGGGGTGATGAGAACTTTTCAGAGTTTGAACATCAACATTGATTACTAAAAAAATAGTATAGATTCATCATGAATATATATGATTATTGTAGATATATGTGGATTAGTAATACTGTTATTTGATTTTTAATATTATACATAGATGAAAAAATCCTTTTCAAAATTTATAAATCTGTTGCATATTTTGGAAATTGTTGTTGTGAAAATTTTTATTGATGAAAGTAATGGGTAAATCACTTATCATAATAATTATTATTATTTTTCTATTGAGTTGGAATATATGGACTAGTTTTACATGAATATTATATGGTATTTATCATATATTACATATTATGAATTGTTTTTCAAGAAGATACAAATAAAATGGAAGTAAAATTAAGTATATTATTTTAAATAAAATTACAATGTACCGTAGAAGAAGTAAGGATTTATAATTAGTATTTAGAGGGTTTGATGAGCTCACTGTAAGGGTTAACACAGATTCTAGTATCCAATTCATCAAGGATAATATTACATATTAATATTGTTTTTCCTAAAGAGGGGATATATCATCTGGAAGTGTACCAAATAGTCCATAGTATAATACATGGTAAGAATGAATGATTAAATAACTAAATTATATGATACTATTAATTTTTTAGGAAAATAATTGTATCACTGAGTATGAGTTGGTTCCCAGGATGTGGGAGTTAATGAGCATTTCTAGGTTCTTAATGACAATATTTCTCAAGACAATGAAATAAGGAATCAAAAATTTTGAAATTTTTCCCATATAAATACCTTATAATTCAAGGAAATTCTCTATTGGGGAAATTTAATGATATTTTATCCATATACAAATGAAAATATAGCAGATTTATTTAAAAACTATTTTCACATAAAAAACACGAATGTTATACTGAAATAATTTTAATTTTATGGATAATAGATTTGATTGAATTATTGTAAAATGATTCATGGTTTTACATAATGGAAATATCAATATATCATTTATTCATTTTTTTGTGTTTATATGACATTATTAGTTCAAAGATAACTTTCCCGTCAATGTGTGAATTTAATTTATTCCAAATAGATGATCATCACAAGGTATTATGAGATGAGATTAAATTTTAATATTACCATAATTATAGTCATGTATATAACAAAAAAATATGTAATTTATGTGAATAATGTAATCATAATATAATATGTATTCCCATATCATCAGGACATAACAATTAACCTTTATCCCATAGAATATAAATTAATAACTCATATACATAATTTTGACTGATTATTATGTATAACTATTTGATAAGGTTGGTGAGATATCTACCATTAAATCCTTCATATTTTGATAGATTTCATACAAAATATGGGAGTCTTATGTAATCTTGAGTCCAGTGGTTATATTGATTATCATGGAATGTGTCGGTTATTAACCCAGATATAATGAATATTCTTATAAGAAATTAAAATACATCATGGAAATTGGTTTAATTATAAAAAAATTTACATCCATTCTAACGTATTAAAATTTTATATTTTCTGTCACTTGGATGAATAAATTGTCTTTTATTCATTCATTTTCATCAGTCTATATTAGAAAATAATGAATATGTGATATTACCAACACTAGATTGACATGTTTCATATCTACTGGTTGCTAAATCTCCATGAAAAATTTATTATACATGTATAAATATTATATATATGATGAAACCTATAATATAAATTTCTATATAATGGAATGAATATGTTTAATCAAGATCATTATAGATAATTTTGTATCATTAGTAGCAATAAAACACTTATAGATGGACCTCTATGATTACATTTATGAATTAATGAATACATATTTTTTTAATGATATAATGGCCTATATGTTTACATAATTAGTCCTTATAAAAAAATAAATTATTATTAAAATTTTTCATTAAAAAAGAAAGTTGTTTTTATATACATTATCCACTAAAATTGGATGGTTTCATGATGCTTTTTAATGTTTTTCATAACGTCCTTATAATATTTTAGTGAATGTGGGAGATTGATTAATGATTAAAAAAATAGATCAGTCAAATTTTACAATTGATCTATATCAAATTTCGATATATCCAAATTAATCATAATCTGTGATCATATTATATCGTATAAAACATGATGATGCCTATATTGAATTGTACAAATAGATTGTGATTCAGAAGATCTAGTGGAAGGGATACATCTTTCTATTCTTGATGGATTCATTTATATTGGATTCACTGACATGATTCATTAATAGTATTAAAAAAATTATGACTATTTTAAATGATCAATTTTTTATATTCCCGAGAGGGAATGAGTTCTGGGTAACACTTTTTTGATGCCCGATATTGGAATCCAATAATAAAAATCCACATTTAAATGAATGGAAAATAATAATGGGGATAGATATCATTATTTTGGGTTTGAATATAACACCATGACCCGAGTTATGGGAGTCAGTGCATTATTTTACTAAATTGGTAGGATTACAAGAAATCAAGTCCTGAATGAATGATCAGTTTAACAGTCCTAGAAAATAGATTACATATGTGAACATTACATTACACATTAGAAAATATAATACATCATAAATGATACATTTAAAATGGAATTAATCCCTTATATTAACCCTGCTTATCAATCATAAAATAAATCTTCCCATCCAAGGAAAAATTAACCATTGAAAGGGGTGAGCTCAGATGCTCATTAAGGATATCAATATAACAAAAGATTTCCTAAATAAAAATAAACATTAAAGGAAATGTATTAGACTAAAAATAGATTTTTAAACATAAAATTCATCATAATATTGCATTGATAAAATCAAATAACGCCATTTAAAAATTTATATGGATATTCTACTAGTCGAATAGTCACATGCAATATCAATAAAAACTTTCATAATGATGGAAAGCATAATGACAGACATTATAACCACGTAGTCAAGGAATTGTGCCAAGACTACAAATAAGAATATTTCAATGCCTTGTGCCAAGACAATAGTTTTTCTCGTGATACCTATCAATGCATTGTGGAATTATAGCGGGCTCCACCCATCACTTACTAGTCCATGATATTCCTCATATAAAAAGGTTTAAACATGAAATAAACATTCATATTATAAGTAACATATGAAATGTCAATACTTCATCCATAAACCATAAATGGTTTAAATATAACATATACATATTAAATAATATCACAAAACATTCAATACAATATAGAATATTTGTATCATATTAAAAAAAATTCACAAAATTTTAAAATCTATCAAAGGATGTTCACCTAGATGAAAATTTTTTGTAAATTTTTTTGAGAGCAATATCCCTTTTTTAGAAAAACCATTAAAAGTCACAAAATTTAGAAAGGAATAAATTTAAAGATATTATGGAATCAACATTTCCAATACCACATTGAAACGTTTTAATGTAATTAGCATATTAAAAATCATTCTTTTCCATATAAATAAATCCGTAAAACCATTTTTGAAAACTTGGACATTAATGAGAATGAATTACATGAATAAATATTTAAAACATTTAAATTGATTTTTTAGTAAAAAATCCCCTTAGAAGAATCCCTTTGAAAAATATTTCATGAAATATTGGCATTGATAATAAATATGTACCATAATATACTTACGTAAAAATAACCTCACATAATAAAGAGAATGTGAAATTAACCCTTACCTTGCACTTTTTGTTAGATGAGGATACATTTAACCTCCTGTAAATAAACTTTACTATGTTATTAAATTATTCCAGAACTATATTAATATTTATGATATCATAAATTATTCATTTATGACTTTATACTACCCATTTAATAATAATTTCCATGATAAATTAAAATTTTGGGTAATAATCTCTTTCCTTATCGTATGTGTTATCATTTGTTACTCTTGATTGTATCACATATATAATGATTTAAATACACCTATAATATAAAAATTTATTTATATATAATATTTTTTAAGAATATAAATATCTATAATAGACGTATATATGAAATGGAATCCACTGTTTATGGAGACGGTAGGTCGTACGTAAGCGTAAACGTTGTTTCATTTATCATATCATATTGAACAGATCTAAGTGAATAAGATATATATATGTAAACATATATATCTTTAGAAGAATTATTATTTCATATATTACATACTTATTAATGATATATATATTTTATAATCATCGTTGAATGGTGAGTGTGGAAATGAATCTCTTCTCGCCGTTGAGAATGTAATTTGTACCTCCTCATGAGCGACAATATCATTATACTGATTGAGAAATGGTATGTAATTGAATGGAATATAATATATACAGAATCATTAATGTGTAATATTTATTATTTACATCAGTTATACTCATTATTATACACATCCAAATTATGAACTATTTGAATAACAAACTACACCACAACGTGGAGACAGTAATCTGTACGTACGAACTTATGATGACATTCTCAATTATAGGATGGATATATTAAATTAATATGGTTGTTTCATTTTTATAATGACATAAAATTATTTAGAAAATACTTGACTTATTATTTTATAATGAAACAATAAAGAAAGTGAACTTGTAAGTAGAAAAGAACTTGAAAAAGGTGATGAAATATTTACCACTTTTCAGGTTCTTCCTTTTGATTTGATCAAACAGGATCAATAGGATGGATTTATAACCAAATTAAGGCCTATAGGATTAAGGGAGTAATTTTGGAAGGATATTTGGATAGTTTTTGACTGATCCAAATGGTTATGATGGTGTGAATTTGAGAGAAGAGGAAGTTCCCTTTTTTAAGAGAGGTGATAATCACTTTAGGAAAAGCTTGAAATATTATTTTATATTAAAATAATTATCTATTTATAATGTCTAAAAAATAAATTATTTAACTTATATGATCTTTAGTGGTCTAAAAAATATCAACCAATAGATTTTAAACCTGTTTAGGTCATCATATTAACCATATATTTTGGATTTAACTCTTAGTAAAATAGTTTGACATTTACCGTGTCTGTTTGTATTTTTATATTTTATGGTTAATAAACAAAAAATAAACATAATACAGAACACCAACATGTTTTTTATTAACATATATAATATTATTAAGTCCTTTTGGTATAACCATATATTTTTAGTAATATTATATCAACCAATAGTACAATATTTTTTTAAAAACTCAATTTTTTCAATTATGATATTATTAAATAAATGTTTCTTGTTAGAGTCCTAAAAACATTATTACTTACAAATAAATTCATATGTTCAATAAAAACATGTCATATTAACCGTTACAAGAAGTGTATTTGATCAAATTTTTCAAATTACTTTTATTTGGATATCTATAAAATCAATTATTTTAATATTTCATTATAAATGTAATTACTGCATCATCATTGTGTCATAAATAAATTAAAATTTTTATTGTCTAAAAATTATAAATAAAATATAATTATATAGGAAATAATTATATATTTATAATTAATATTCATAATCTAATTTATATTATGGATAACCCTATATTAATTTTTTTTTACTTATTAAACGTTGAATTTATCTTTTTTAACTCTTCTTTAAATAAAATAATAATAAATGTCCTAATCTAAACAATGTGGAAAATAGAGGATCACATTTTATTTATAAGGTTTTTTTTGGTGTAATCATAAGTATCCAATATTATTGGGACATGTTTTAGGGTAATTATGATATCATTTTTACCCTTAATTACCCAATATACTTTTAAATGTGTTAAATATAAGTCAAAAGATACTATTGACCAAATATTGATTTCATCTTTTTGAAAAAAAATTTACTTACTGATATTAACCATGTCTATCATATTTTCTAAATTCAACTCATAGAAGCGGTAAAATTATGATTATTCAAATTTTCTAATGCTTTTAGAAGGTGGGTAAAAGATGGTTAAATGATCGATAAAATTTTATATATCTAATCTTATTATAAAATTACGCTAATGAATTAAATTTAAAGTATATAGGTATTATTTATCTACTTTTAACTAAAATAAATTAATGTAAAATAAATAATTATTTAGATAAAAAGTTGGTTTTAACCAATAACATAGTGTTTAATAGTATTCATTAAAAATTGATTGTTTTTTGGAAAATGAAAAGATTTTACCCTATTATATTTTTGATATTCAGAATTCAAAAATGTAGAATATTTTACCAAATTAAAAACATATAAGTTTCATTTATTAATTTAAAATTAATTCCCATTGTCAAAACCAAAAAGTGGGTTTTTTAAAAGAAATACATTCAAAAGATTGACATGTGTTTATGTCAAATGTAAATGTGAAAATAAATATAATGACAAATATTTTATTAAATGATAAAAATATAATATAACACTTACTTCTAAAAAATTCAAATTCAAAATTTATCACTATAAATTATTTTTGTTAATAAATTTTTTTTAAAATTAAAATTTAGTATTTATCATTATTCATCATAATATTTAATTTATCAGAAAAGTAACAAAAACTTTGTCCAAAATAAATTTTTATATCCTGATTCTAAAAAAGAATTTAATTATATTATTTTGAGAATATTAGTGTTTAAAATATTTGTTTTAAAAAGGATTATCCATTTAATAAGGGGTATAATTACATTTTTATGAAAAATACTTCTTTTATCTGATAAATCAAAATTTTCATTATATAATGTCTAAAAGACACAAAATATTAATTCATTCATTATATAGAGTACAAAAATTTCAAAATTCAGTTAATACTATTCATAACGATTTTTTACAGCTAGATTATTAAGTCGCGGTGCGCTTGATCTCAATGTTGTGTGTAGTGCAAACTATTGATTTTCTTTAATGAGATAACATACTATGAAATCATGGGGTGTTACATTCTACCCTCATTCAATAAATTGTGTCTTCAAAATTTAAAATTTTTCATCATAAATAAACGGATAAAAATAGAAAAATACCTTTGCGGAAAACCCACATCGAAAATTAGTTTATTAAAATTTAATCTTAATAGGTGGGAATGGGAAATGAAAAATTCAACAACAAATTATGATCTTGATTAGGAGAACATTAGTGTAAATTAGAGACATATAATTGGAGTAAAAATATAAATATTTATAGCGAGTGATTGAGGTCATCAATCACAAACTACTGTAAAATTGACAACCTCAATGCCATCAATCTATGATGATGTAAAATATCATCGGTTCAACAAAAAATATGGTATTAAGGTAACATATTTTTGGTTTTAATATCCCTTCCCTAAATTTTAATAATTAATTTATTCATATAATATGAGGATATATATACATATATACACTTTACAAGTAGAGTTTTATCCTTCAAATAATTTCTACCACAAACTCATCTTTCACTCCATAAAATAAAAGAATTAAAAAATATTCTATTTATCCTAATCATATAAGGTTCCAAAAATAATGAATTTTACAATGAATTTTTAATAATATATAAAAAACTACATTATACAAACTTGGACATCATATAGTCTAGTGGTAGGTGATGCACCCTTGTCACCCTTCGGTTGCCAGTTCAAATCTCGGGGCTTTTTCGGACGCGGCAGGTTGTCGTCCGACCTTCAGGTTGTCCTTTTTATGAAAATCCAAAAATAATATAAAGAAATTATTTGATTTTAAGTCCCTAGCCATAATGATTACATAATCTTGAGTTATTTCAGGAATACACATTGAGGATCTTTTCAGGTTTAGTGTTTTAGAAAATTAGATCATAAATCCTGCATTACATTGCACTTTTAAACAATGTGGTTACATCAAAGACAATATTCACACTTCTCATTAAAAAAACATATTTAAAATAAAACAAGGATTATTTCTTGACAGTCCCTTGACACTAGCATCACATCATTTACCCTTCTCTTGACCTCTGAAAAATATATCAAAAACATGGGATGAGCAAAAAAGGCTCAATAAGGGATATAAAAAAACGAAATGAAAACTTTATTCCATCTTTACATAAGAATCCATGAAATCATACTTTACTTATAAAACATAACCACATGAAAATAACTCATGAAATCATAAGATTCATGAATAATACATAGAAATCATTATACATAATGGAAACTTGAGGCATTCATAACATTTTTACCTAGGGAGTAACCCTCGTGGTTACGTTTGGAATACTCATCATATTATTTTCCCAAAATCTCATTGAAGAAACCATAGTGTTTCACTCCTTAACATTACCCAATGCATTGGAGAGATATCACGGGCTCACCCACACATAGTTTATCACGGAAGCTCCCATCTTCATAAACAATGTCCAAGAACCATAACATAATCGTATCACATAAAACATTCATAAAGAAAACATAACATTTCCACCTTTCAATCACAAGATATCAAAAACGAATTGATATAATCAAAACATTATCAAAACCATTCTCAATACCAAAATAAAATTAAATTTAAAAATGGTATTTATTTTTAATTTAAAAAAAAGTAATGGATTGTAGAGGAAGCAGAAACTCAAATAATGGTCACGGCGACAGAGAAGTCGTTGTCACCGCATACATAAGAAAAAACATTCCCTTTTTCGTTTAGTAAAAAGCTTCGTATAAAAATATTCCTTTTGAACAAAATTAAAAGTAAAATGGGTATATACACCATATAAATGAAATTTGTGTATAAAAAAATATTCCATAATAAAAATATATAGAGACGAAGTCCCTTACAATGTTGGCATCCATAGATTAAGGATAAATCAATTACATGATTATGTGTGGAAAATATAGATACACCTAAAATAAGAGGACATTAAGTATAAAAAAATCAGAGGTCATCCACACATATTCATAGTGTGATATTATCAATAAGTATAGGTTTGATCCAAATAATTGAAATTGGGTTAAGAAGTTCCCTTATAGAAATTCGACAGGTTAACGATGTCACATTAAAATCCAGAAAATGAGTTGATGATAGAAAAATGGGTATCTCATCACATGGAAATAATATTTATAGTAATAATTATAGATAAGAACATATATCAACATAACAATATGTCAATTAAATGAAATAAAAAAACAAGTCTTTTAAAAAAGAGGGGGGTGAAAGAATCTGTAACCGAATTGGGTAACTTTCGAAATGTACACCCAATGAAAGAAGAACCATACAATACTGATTTAAATACCCATAAATTATATTATATTACAAAAAGATTAGAATCAGGGTCAGTACATACACCACTCAATGGATATAGTGACAAATATATCATGAATCTCCTGGGAATATAAAGTTAGATAAAAACCCCATAAATCATTGTAATCAGTCGAGTTGTATGACCAGAAGATAATAAACACAATATAAATCATAGATTACCATGAATATAAATATAATAATGATAATATGTATCAAATGGAAGAACAAAATACACCACATGCAATAAATATGTGTCGAACAATGGTAATATCACAAAATTAAAAGTGAGATAAGATATCCTCTTACGAAATTTCGGCAGCCTAACGGACTTAAAACGTAAAAAAATGGATTGAAGATATCAATTAGGGTCTCTCATCATTTTAAAATTAAAATTACATTAATTTGAATATATAATAACATCCCCAACATCAGAAATATGATCTTAAAAAGAAGTTACATAAGAGAGAGTACTTAAAAAGAATGATACAGGTTGGATCCCTTAACTCAAGTCTGACTTGTCTTGTTCGTTTCTTTATATTCCTGAATAATAAACTAGAGTTAATTTATACGTGATTAATAACCTTTTCCAACTTCATTATTCCTTTTATATCACTTATTACCTTATTATGAACATTATGTAATTATTTAAGTTAATAACTGTCTTTTTGTCGATCATTGGTACATGAGTCAAAAATAAACTTCTTATAATTACAAGTTGTTCATATGGTAAAATATCAAATATATCCAAAATTATATTCATGAATTAGATATCATTTATATAATACATATCCAGTTTATACTTTCATTTATAATATTACATAGCATTTAGATATAAGAAATTAAATGCACCGTTCATGGAGACGGTAAGCCTTACGTACGCATGAACGCCACTTTCATTTATATTTCATGTTGAATGGAATTAAAACTAATTGAGATATATATATATTTATATATTATAATTCCATTATTATATATATGTTATATAGGTCACATAAGTTCATTAATTTCATTATTTATACATTCCATGTATTGTATGAACGTGTCACATCACTTGAGGGGGTGGTAGTCCACAGTTCCTCAAATTAAATTATCGCATTTGCACAACATGAAAATCATAAAGGTATGTTTTAAATGTATAATACATAAGAATAGAGAGGAAATAAATATAATATATATTATAAATAAATATAGTTCCATAATAATGGCCACCATGAGAGGTGGTAGGAGAATATAGAACAATCATAGTTTCTTGAGGCATTAATTCGCAATCCCCGGAAATAGTATGTTATTTATCCATTAGATGGAGGTGTGTGTAAGTGTAGCTGGAATCCTTATCATAAAAACATTTTAGTATATATAAGATACTATTTTTTTACAAATGAATGGAATAAAACGAGTTTAAGGGGGTTGGATAAGAAAAATAAAACAAAAGAACATAAGAGAGGACAATGCCATTAAATCTGGTTAGTCCCTTTGGTTTGAACCAAATGGATTTAATGAAGAGATTTCTGACTTATGTAAGGCTTCTAGGATGAAGAGAGGGATGTGGAGAAATTAAATGAGCATAGTTTGTCAAATCCAATGGCTAGAGAGGTGTGTGTAACGTGGTATAGTTGGGGGCCTTTTATAAGAAGGCAGAGGGGCACTCTTGGAATGTCATGATATGTTACTTTATTTTAAAATGATTTTCGGAATTAAAATGTACCACAAAAATATATTTATAAGATAAGGTGATAAGGGTTAGAAATACACCCATCCCATAGGTTTTTGACATGATTAATTCTTATATTTTACATTATCTTTTCATTTTATTTAAATCGTTCATTAATGAGATAATTTCTGCATCACCATGGTGTCATAAATAAATGAATTTATTTAATATCTAAAAATTATAAAAAAAATAATATGATGTAGGAAATCGTTTTAGCCTTCCAATAGATATTTATAGTCTAAGATATTGTTTACACAAACAAAACAAATTTTTTTTACATGGGTGATACATACTTTTGATATATTTTCCTTTCTTTAAAAATAAAATGATAAAAAGACACTATCACAGTAAAGTGATTCCATGGGGTCCCAAGGTTGGAAAAAGTCATACCATGGTCGTCCCTGACACCACCAATAGCATTAGGACCCATATTGGGGTCATTTTATATTTTTATGATATTATTTTATTACCCTTAACTACCCGATTACTAATTAAACACGATAATTAATGATAATTATCGTCGTTACTATTCATAATGTCTAAAAACAAAAGAGTATTAATTACATAATTTGGACCTTATGATTCCAAATATGATATCTATTTTATTAAATTCCTAACACAGAAATTGAATAAATTAATTTAAAATAATTCTCATTGTCAAAACCAAAGACAGGTTTTTATGAAGTAAAATATATCAAAAGATTGATTTGTTTTTACATCCAATTTTTAAGTGAAATTACATCCAATGACCAAAATTTTATTAAATGATAAAAACATAATTTAATTACACATTTAACCAAATTAAAAGTACTATCTAAATATATAAATAAATAGGATGAAAATGCAGTTTTGAATTAAAATGCAGTATTTTTTACTATTTATTGAAAATGAACATTTGTCAGAAAAATAACAAATGTTCACCCTAAGATATATTTGATATAATAAATTCATAAATGATATCAATTTTATCAAATTAAAAACAATGAAGTTTCAATAATTAATTTTATACTCAATTCCTGATGTCAAAACAAATAGCGTATTTTTAAGAAACAATATCTATTAAAATATTGACACTAGTTTATGTCCAATTTCAAAGTGAAATTAATTAAAATGACCACCATTGGATTAAATCTTAAAATATATATTAATTAAACTCTAAAACCAATTAAAAAGATAATCTAACCTTATAAATAAATTAGATTAAAAAGAAATTTTGAAATAAAATACAGTATTTTTAACTATTCATTAAAAAATGAATTTTATCAGAAAAATACAAAAAATGTACCCAAAGTAAATCGTGATGATAAGAAACTCAAGAAGATTTTTTTTTGTCAATATTAACTTATGAAAGTGACCAAAACTAGAATTGAATAGGGTTCTCCATCAAAAGGCGGTAAATTAGTCTTTTAATGTAAATTATTCTTAAAATTGCATTCATTCGTATTTTAAGCCACTATCATTTATTTGGTAATTGGTAAAATATTTAACAAAAATATATAATCATTTTTTAGTTAGTTCTTTTCATTCCTACCATTACAATCATTAGGTGTTAACTACTATTTAAAAATATATTATTATACTATTATTGTGCAACGTAAGATTTTGAAGAAACTCATTGTTGCATATTGGGTACTCTATCGATCATAGCATCCCCATTAAAATAATATTAATAATTTAATCACAAAAATTAAAAAATATGAAAATTTATTACTCTTTATTTACCTGTGATGTTACATCCTTCCCCCCTTTTGGGAATTGCGTCCTCACAATTTAAAAAATGCGCTCGGAAACATAATTTAATGTCCCATATCAGAAAACTAGTCAATAAAACTGTCACATTAAAAGAAATAAAAATAAATACAAAGGTTTCCAGCTATAACCCATATTAGGATTCCATGTAGGTAAAACATGGATATGGAAGAAAAAACAAAGTTTCAAGTTCTGATTGATTGTGATAGAAAACATTATTAGGAGAATGTTAATACCAAAAAAATCGTAAAATTATGATGGGTTAAATAGTATGTGATTCCATAGTAGGAAAAGTTAACAAACAACCCTTTTTTTAAGTTAATTTTCAATGATGAATTTATTTATGAGCTTAACTAAATCATAAGGAAACATTCTCACTTGTCATGTATACTTTCATCTTTTACTAGATTTCTAATACTAATTCATATTTTCTCCAAATGTTTAGTATTTCAGGATGACTTGTTCATATTAAGATCACTAAAATCAACATCTAGAGAATACCTTAACCCACAAAAGATTAACTATATATTTCCCATGTCTTTAAACATTAACCAAAACCAAAAATTGCTAGTACAAGATAAGATAATACCCAAAAAGGATAATCCTTTATAAAAATATATACTACTCTTAATTTCCAAAATTCGTCCAACAAAACCCAGAGTTCATCAATGACCATTCAATAAACAACTATCCATAAAATTCTTAATAGTAATCCAAAACAAGAATTCAGCCCAAATATCTGAAGGATTTAATAATTTAGTCTTCCAAGATAAATCATAACAAGTATCTCCACATAACATCAATTACTCTTAATGTCTCATACAGAAATGTAACTAACCTAATCACATATCCTCCATGATAGGCAAATCATTTCCATAGATAACCCAAAATCATATAAGTCCATAATAAAAACATAAATTCTTCCGAAATAAAATTCCACCATTTCTCCTCAATTGAAATCCCAAATTATTCTATTTTCTATAGGCATATATTGTTTCCACGAAATAGAGAACATCTTCCAAAATAACCTTTATTACTTAGTCACCAAATCATTTTCCTACAGTGGGGATATCTGTTTAATAAAACATAAGTTCCCAAAATCAACTTATTTTTGATCCATAAAATCAATTAACTAAAAAATAAGTCATACTCACCAGGGAATTAACGTAGGATAGTCGTAGGAAATGCACCCGTGTCGACCTTCAGTTGTGGGTTCGATTCATGTGGCCTTACTGGATGTGACGGGTTATCACCGAACTTACGGGTTGTCTTTTTTTATAAATCTCAAAAATAAACCTATCATTTTTTATCCTCAATAGTTTCCTTATAACTCTCATTTTTATCCAAAATAATTATGACCTCATCATCTTAATTATTAATGTCTTATTTCACAATCATAAGATAAAATAAAATTATCCCCAAAATTAAGAACATAATACCATGATCATGGTGTCCATTTTGTTTCATCGTAATCTTGTTCACGTAGGTAGATTATCCATGCATTGCAATAATGATTTATGGATCCTTAAAATTCATTTTCTTCATCCATCCAAATACACCTTGTACAACATTGGTCATATGGGTGTTCAGAGAAAAACAGTTTTGGAAAATAATCATGTATGACATATAATTTAAAAACATCTGATAAGACATTATTTCTATACAACATTATGACTGAATTAGAGTTGAAAATTTCTATTAATAGTCCTTTTAAAATACCATAGGTATGAGATGAGAGAATATATTATAAAATAAAAAATAAATAGGTTGCACAAGGGTCTCCTTCTTCAGCACCTTCATTAAAATCATAATATTCATCAAAATATTCTGATAAGGTAAAATATTTGAAAATGCCTTGATAATATTTACCTTTCTTGAATATATGTGAATATTTTGAAAATAGGATTTGTTTAAATACAACCCCTGATCCCCTATGATAACGAGGTATTGGTGAGGTGATTGATATCTCAAACAGATTCTTGGATGTGAGTTGTATGCTAGAGAAAGTTTCACAATCATCCGAACATGACTTTGCAATGATTATTGAAAGCAAGTCATCAGGAATAGATAAGAATGTCGTTTGAGATCCCCCTACTTCCATTTGTAAAAAACATTCCTTGATCTGAAAAAGTTATAAAACAAGCATTTATCTAAAATGATAAACATAGGGACTTATCATGTGTTTAACAAAAACACATAATCCCTAAAGTTGTCTAAACGAACCATTGATGTCAACTTTAAGGCCCCATCCTTAAACATTACTTAATCATGAGTTATTTCAAGAACACACATTGAAAATATTTTCAGGTTTAGGCTTTTAGAGAATTAGATATTAATTCATGCATTACATTCCACTTTTAAAAAATGTGGTTACATCAAAGAAATTTTTTCACTCTTTTCAATAATGGAAACATATTTAAAATAAAACAAGGATTATTTCTTGACACTCCCTTGACACTAGAATCGCATCATGTAACTTTCCCATGTCCAATGAAAAACAATTCAAAAACTTGGGATGAGCATAAAAGGATCAGTAAGGGACATAAAAATACAGAATGAAAATGTTAGTTTATGTTTACATAAGAATCAATGAAATCATACTTTACTCATTAAACATAAGCACTTTAACATACCTCATGAAATCATAAGATTCATGAACAACCCATAGATATTATCAGACATAAAGGTAACTTGAGGCAATGATAACATTATTACGTAGGGAGTAACCCTCATTGTTACGTTTGGAGTACCCATCACAATATATTCCCAAAATCTCTTTGGAGAAAGCTTAGAATTTAACTCCTTCATGTTACCCAATTCATTGGATAGATATCACGGGCTCACCCACCCTTAGTTTATCAGGGAACCACCCATCTTCATAAACAATTCCCAAGAACCATAAAAAAATCCTATCACATAAAACATGCATAAAGGAAACATAACATTTCCAAATTTCAATCACAATATTTCAAAATCATATTAATATAATCAAAACATTATCAAAACCATTTTCAATACCAAAATTAAAAAAAATAAAACATGGTATTTATTTTTCATTTAAAATTTTTTATGGCGTGTAGAGGAAGACGAAACTCAAATAATGGTCATGGTGGCAGAGAACCCGCTGTCGCCGCATATGTAAGACAAAAACATTCCCTTTTTTCATTTTGTAAAAAGATTCATATAAAAAGATTCCTTTTGAATAAAAGTAAAAGACAAAAAGTTTTATACACCGTATAAAATAAAGTTGTGTATAAAACAAAAATATCCCTCAATAAAAGGATATTGAGATAAAGACCCCTACAATGTTGGTATCCTTAGATTAAGAATAAATCAATTACATGATTATGTGTGGAAAATATAAATACACCTAACATAAGAGGATATTAAGTGTAAAAAAATCGGAGTTCATCAACACATATTCATAGTAAGATATAATCAATATGTAGAGGATTGATCCAAAAATTGAAATTGGGTTAAGAAGTTCCCTTAGAGAAATTCGACAGCCTAACGACATCACATTAAAATTCAGAAAATGAGTTGATGAGATAGAAAATGGTATCTCATCACATGGAAATAATATTTATATAAATAAGTATAGATAAGAACATATATCAACATAACATGATGTAAATTAAAAGACATAACAAAAATAAGTCTTTTAAAAAAGAAGAAGGTGAAAAGATCCCTTACCGATTTGGGTAACTTTCAAAACGTACACCCCATGAAAGAAAGACAAAAAAATGTTGCTGTACATACCCATAAATGATATTATATTACATAAATAGTATAATGATGGTCATTACATACACCACTCAATAGATATAGTGAAAAATATAGCATGAATCTCACAGGAATAAAAAGTGAGACAAAAACACCATACTATGAAAAGTGTATGTCTTAGAGGATAAGGTGCTAAGGGTTAGAAATCCACCCATCTAATTGATTTTTTACAAGTGTATGTCTTAGGTTTTACATTAGATTTTCATTTTATTTAAATTGTTAATTAATGAGATAATCACTACATCATCATGGTGTATTAAATAAATTAATTTATTTAAACTCTAAAAATTATAAAAAAAATATACTATGATGTAGAAAAACATGTTATCTTTTCTATGTATTTTATAGTCTAAGATATCATTTAAACAATCAAAACTATTTTTTTTAACTTGGGTGATACATAAATTTGTTATATTTTCCTTTCTTTAAAAATAAATTGATAAAACGTCATTATCACACTAATGTGATTCCATGGGGTCCCAAGGTTGTAACAAGACATCCCATAGTCGTCCATGACACCAAAAATAGAATTAGGACTCATGTTTGGGTCATTTTATATTTTTTTGATATTATTTTATTACTCTTAAGTACCTGATTTTTAATTAAACACGATAATTAAAGATAATTACCGTCGTTACTATTCATAATATCAAAAAACAAAATAATCTTAATTAAATAATTTGGATCTTATGATTCCTAATTTGGAATATATTTTATCAAATTACCAACACAGAAATTGCAGTAATTAATTTATAATAATTCCCATTGCCAAAACCAATGATCGGTTTTTAAAAAGTAAAATCTATAAAAATATTTATTTGTTTTAACATTGAATTTAAAAGTGATATTAAATTAAATTAGCAAAATTGTATTAAATTATAAAAACATAATTAAATTAAAACTTTAAACCAATAAAAATGAAAATCTAAATATATAAATAAATTGGATGAAAATGCAGTTTTGAATTAAAATGTTATATTTTCCGCTATTCATTGAAAATGAACATTTGTCAGAAAAATAAAAAAAAAATCACCCTAAGCTATATTTTATATTCCAAATTCAAAAAATATATCAATTTTAAAAAATTAAAAACATATAAGCTTCATTTAATTAATTTTTTACTTAATTCCCGTTGCCAAAACAAATAGCGTTTTTTAAGAAACAATATCTATTAAATTATTGACACTTGTTTTTGTCCAATTTCAATGTGAAATTAAGTCAAATGACCACAATTGGATTAAATGGTAAAATATATTTTAATAAAACTTTAAAACCAATTAAAAATATAATCTATCCTTATAAATACATTAAATTAAAAACAACTTTGAAATAAAATACAGTATTTTCACTATTCATTAAAGAAAGAATTTTATCAGAAAAATACCAAAAATTTACCCAATGTAAATTTGAATGATACTAATCTAAAGAATAATATTATTTTTTCAAAATGAACATATTAAATTGGCCAAAACTAGATTTAAATAGGGTTCTCCATCAAAAGGCGGAAAATATGCCTTTTAATGTAAATTATGCTTAAAATTGGATTCATTCGTATTTCAAGCCTCTATAATTTATTGGGTATTTGGTAAAATATTTAACAAACATATATAATCATTTTCTAGATAGTTAGGTTCATTCCTTCCATTACAACAACTTGGCGTTAACTACTATTTAAAAATATATTATTATACTGTTAGTTTGAAATGTAAGATTTCAAAGAAACTTGTTGATGCATATTGGGTATGCCATCAAACATACCATCCCCTTTAATGTAATATTAATATTCTATTAAATCAAATTAAAAAATATATTAAAATGTATTATTTGTTATTTACATGGGATGTTACATTAACCATAACAATAGTATCCAATGTCAAACTTCATCAATTCCAACCTTAAGACTTATCCAAAATAATTATTTACAAAGTCACAGTCCAAAATATATATGGAAGGTATACAGAATGCAGATCCTTTTTTCCACATAATAACTTGTGAATTCCTTCATCATGTATTCTTTTAAATCATGGTGACACCCTGAATTATCATATAACCATATTGATTATACACATGCTCCCTTATTCCTTATAGAATATTGGATATACTCTTTATATCTAGAAATTTTGTATACTCCAACAATGATGCAATAAACAAACCAATAACCAGTTCCAAGGATGTCAAAAATATCAAATATAATTTATCTAAATAAATCATCTCTTATTCCAAAATCAATACCTCGATATCAGGGCCATATTAGAGTTTTGTCATTCCTTCAACCATGCATTTTCCAAGAAGTCTAACATTCCATTGAGTCACGTTTCATGGTCCCACTAATCTATACTCCTTAATGAAATAGTACTTTAGTACAATCCATATATACTCTATAATTATTATAATATGTACATTATTAATACAATACTAAGATGACACAATACATTAATAACAACATAATAACTCTTAATCATTCCTATTCTTCTTTGGTAGTATCTTAACATGATGGTTATCCAATAGAATCCTTTGGGGTATACTATGGGGATGTGGACATTTATTCACATAGTGTCCGAGCTCCTTGCAGATGAATCATTATACATGTCACGAACCGAATCTAGTCGCCACCGTTAATTCCACCAAACCCAGCCCATGGAAAGGCCCAAATGAAGTTCCCTATCCACAAGGGATGGAACAAGTCCCTGAGTATCATTTATTTTGGTTTGGGAATGATTTACTCTAATATGTATACATAAAACAACAAAAAATATTTGATAAAATGAATCTCAAAAGTTAATACAGGCATGGTTTATAAAAAAATCCAGAACAAAATACATAAGTTCAAATTAAGTACAAAAGCTCCAAATACACAATTAAACAGCAACAAAACAGCCTCATGAACTCCACATGACAAGGGGTCATCACCCCCAAGCCGTCTCCACAACTCCACCCCAAGGATGGGGACTAACACCCAAAACTGCCATCACCCTTAGCCTTTCTTTTACCTATGTCAAACATAACCAAGTCTTCTTACACCCAAGGGGTGTATGTAGGGTGTGATCCTAATCACAATAGGTTACCACCCAATTATTCCAAATAGAATTCAATACAATGTAAAAAATCAAGCAGTTTTAATATGCAATGAAAAGCAGTATTAAAATCAAAGAAATGCAACTTTCAATTGAAAACAGTTTTCAAGATAAATTTTTTAGGATGTTCAAACATTTAAATAAGAATTTGATCTACTATTAAGTACTTCCAAAAACACCCCCAATACAAGGGTAAATACCAAAAATCCTATGATCACCAAAACCAGGAACATCCTTAGGCAACTAGATAGTCTCGGGCCTAGTGTACCTCATACCTTGGTATAAAGTATCCATGTCATAATCCTTTCCCGTGCACGAGCCACTAGTATGGAACATTATCATAACCTAGTGGTCCCCAAATATCATCCCCATATTTTATTTAGAGTTGTCATTATCCATTTTCTCAGTGAAACAGGGTCACAACCCATCTGGTCCACTAGCCGTACTAGTACATACCCTCCCACCTATGTACCTGGGATTTTCCTTTTGTGGTCAAAAATTTTCAGAAAACAACACACATAATTTTTTATATAAAATATCACTACTACTCACAAACAAATAGTACAATAGCTATACACATTTTATACAAATTAAAAAATTTAATAAAATATTTTGATTTTCAATAAAACAACCTCTCAAAACATCACATTGTTTTGCACCCAAAGCTCTTTAAAATATCCACATTGCACACTATGTGAACAATTTTAAGTCTTAATAACTAAATTTCAGTTCAATATACTTTAATGAAACGAAAAATTCAGTTATGGGGCAGCCCAATGTGAACCAAGAAGTTATATGTTTTAAAAACCACCAATTTCACACAAACATGGAACTTAAAGCCCATTTGCATCCCAAACACTATCTAAAAAAATTTGAAGCAACACCCAAAAAAGAATAAACATTCAAAACATGAATTTCAGTCCTAATATAGTTCAACAAAATCAACTATGTAAATATAGGTTAGCTAAAAATGAACCAATAAAAGATTTGTATGAAAAACCCCCAATTTTACCAAAAAATGGAACATAAAATTCATTTGCATTATAAATGCAACTAAAGCCAACATTACAAAAAAATTTAAAAGCAATAAACAATAAAATACCATTAAAAAAGAATTCTAATTCACATATATTTCACGCACAATGGAATCACCTACCAAAGTAACAAAAACCCTTTAAATCTCCGTGTGAAAATTATATCGCACCCCCGCCGCACCAAGAGAGACCTAGATCAAACCTAAAACCACAAGAATTGGCCAAAAATGCCCAAATTTAAACCTTATGTTATAAAACCTAGTTTCTGGACATTAGGAAACTCAATGATAAGTGAGAAAACCCTAATAACTATGGATGAAAGCCTATGTAATTTGAAAGAGGAATGAAAAGGATTCATTTACTCAAATTATCTTGAAGTCATCACTCCCAAAAACCAGTAGCTCAAATTTAACAAAGCCAAAATTCATGGTTCATCGAAAAAGATATATTAGGTCATTTATGAACTATAATGGAGGAATAATATTGAGAATTGAGAGTGTTACGAAAGAAATACTTTACCTCATCAAATCTGGACGATTTGAGGAAGCCTATGAAGTTCTGCACCAAATCGTGATTCACCAGATCTCCAAAGAAGGTATAAAGGTAATGGTAGCGCGTCTGGACTTCTTAGGGACTAAATGGAGGTATAATAACCTAATAATTCACTAAAATGCATATGATATTAAAAAATTACAAAAACAATTTAAAACTGGAAAATTGGCTTTCAGGGTTTTCCAATTCTTAAATAAATCCCAAATACCCCATTGTTATAGACTCCTAAGGGTTCTAAATTTCATTTTTGGTGTAAAAAGGTGAGTGGAGGATATTTTGAAAGTGTAATGAGTGAAAAATATTTAAAAATGAAAATGTTATAAAAAATTAAAATTTGTTTCTAAATCTGGAAATGGGCTCTTGATTTGGCCCAAATCATGAAAACTCACACTTTCCTCCAGAAATGAATGGGAAACCACTAAAACAATGAAAGGATGTAAATTAAATGAAAAATTCCTTTAAAATATGTCATTTATGTGAAAATTCATTCCACCATGAAGAACGTTCCACCCCGAAATGTCAACATAAAGCTTGGTTGGAAAACTAGAATGGGTACTCTTTCTCGACCCATGACTTTCGCTCGCATGTCTCATTTGAATCATTACCTTGCTGCCATAGAACCTTAACTAATGGAATAGTCTTCCCTCAAAGTATCATCTCTTGGGAGTCCACTATTTTTACAGGCCTCTCAACAATAGACACGTCAGGCTCTATCTCCAGTTCATCCCAACTCAACACATGGGACAGATCCGGGTTGTATTTTTTCAACAGAGAGACGTGGAAGACATCATGGATGGATGTCAACTAAGATGGTAAGTACAACCTATATTCCACCTTGCCAATATGCTCAGTGAACTCAAAGGGCCTGACAAACCAAGACACTGGCTTACCTTGCTTCCTCAATCGACTATGGCCCAGAAGAGGGTCCACTTTATAGAATTTTTTGTCACCCACAGAAAATTCTAGGTCTCGAAGCCTCTGGTTGACATACGATTTATGACAGCTCTGATCTGTTAATAAGCACTGCCTGATCAACTAGACCTTATCAGAAGTCTCCTGCACAAGGCTCGACCCCAACAGTGAAGTCTCTCCTACGTCAGCCCAACATAGGGGGGGGGGGGGGCGACCATATAGCGCCTCAAATGGGGCCATTCGAATCAATGATTGGTAACTATTATTATAAGAAAACTCAAACAATACCAAATGGCTATCCCAAGATCCTCCAAAGTCCAGGACACGTGCACGAAGCATTTATTCCAAAATTTGATTCGCCTACTATGTCTGACCATCCTTCTAAGGGTGGTATGTCGTGCTCATCTTAATCTGAGACCCCATGGCCTTCTGAAGGCCTTCCCAAAATTTAGAAGTGATCTGGGGGTCTCTATCTGAGACAACAGCTGATGGTACACCATTGAGTCTCACCACTTCCTGAAGATACCAATGGCCCAACTCATCCACTTTAGTTCTATCTTTTATCAGAATGAAGTTGGATGATTTGGTCAAATGATCAATCACCAACCAAATAGCATTATTACCGCGATGTGTATGAGGTAAGACAACAATAAAGTCCCTGGCCACCACGTCCCACTTCCGGGTAGGAATGGGTTGTGGTTGGAGCAAACCGGAAGGCATTTGGTCCTCTATATTCACATGCTGGCATGTGTAGCATCTCGAAACAATGTCTGCTATGTCCTATCTCAAACCAGGCCACCAAAACTGCTGACGGACATCATTATACATCTTAGTGGCACCCGGATAGACAGTCCATAGAGACCAGTGTCTATACTGCATCAACACCTTCTAATGAGATAACAGCACTACTGAACGGCCCTTGATGCACAAGATGCCCTTAGAAGACGACGACAAAACATAGGATGTCTCCCCACCATGAAAAAATGGCTTTGACCACTGAAAAAGCTCATCACTGGGCTGTTCCCGCTAAATCAACTCTAACAGAGAAGGAGTCAACTTGACACTCACCAATAAATCCCCTCCACTGTCTTCCCTGGTCACCACATGCATCTGAGAAAAGAGCCACATCAATGTCCACTCATCACTAGAATTCCTCAAAACCTGCACTAAATCCATTATTCTTCAGGAGTCGGCCGATACATTACCCTTGACTGGGGTATAGACAATGTCAAACTCAAACCCCTGCATGTACTCAATCCAGTGACGCTGCCTCATTTTGAGGTCCCTCTACGAGAAGATGTAAGCCAAGATTTTATGATCAGAGTAGACCACAAACTTCTCCCCAAAGAGGTAGTGGTGCCATGTATTCAAAGCATGCATCACCACTTCCAACTCCAAGTCATGGGTCAGGTAGTTCTGTTCGTGTGTTCGAAGTTGGTGAGAGCCATATGTGACCACATGATAATCCTGCATAAGCACGCACAAAAGACCCATAACTGAAGCATCAAAATAAACCACATACCCCATTCTAGCCTCAGGAAAAATCAGCACAGGGGAGATATCCAACTGCCTCTTCATCTCCTTGAATGATGCCTAACATTCTGGACCCCATACAAACTTCACCCCTTTTCGGGTGAGCGCAGTCATTGGTGATGAAATCCGAGAGAAATACCGAACAATTCACCTGTAATAACCAGCTAGGTCAAGGAAACTCCTAATCTCAAAAAACTTCATTGGATGATCCCATGACATAACCACACTAATCTTCTCAGGGTCCACTAAAACCCCCTGCTCATAGATCACATGCCCCAGAAATCTCACTTCCCTGATCCGAAAAGTGCACTTTGAAAACATTTCATAGAGGTAGTGATCTCGTAATGTACCCAAATCGATCCTCACGTGATGTTTGTGTTCCCCCTCAGAGCTAGTGTATACCTGAATGTCATCC
This sequence comes from Viscum album, assembly GCA_963277665.1. Lineage (NCBI taxonomy): Eukaryota > Viridiplantae > Streptophyta > Magnoliopsida > Santalales > Viscaceae > Viscum > Viscum album. The sequence goes on along the minus strand of OY728148.1, from coordinate 383,967,727 downwards.
ACGAACACCACAATAAAGGAATCAAGATACTGATGGAACAAACTATTCATAAGTTCCATAAACACCATTGGGGCATTGGTCAATACGAAGGGCATGACCAAATAATCATAGTGACCTTACCTGCTTCAAAAGGATTCATTTGGGATATCTGACTCTTTCACCTGAAGTTGATGATACCTCGAACACAGGTCTATCATTGAGAACTAATTTCCCCCTTCAACTGAACGAACAAATAATCTATTATAGGCAAAGGGTATTTATTCTTAATTGTTACTTTATTCAGATTCCGATAGTCAATGGACAACCGGAGGGATTCATCATCCTTTTTCACGAACAACATAAAAGAGACCCAAGGTGAGACTCTCAGGAAAATGAATCCTTTGGATTCTACGTCGTCCAGCTGTATATTTAATTACCTCAGCTCGGTGGGGGCCATGTTATAAGAGGGAAGAGATATCGGCTGTGTTCCCGGTGCCAGATCAATCGAAAACTCTACATCCCTATCTGGGGGAAAACCTGAAAAATCAACCAAGAATAACTCTGAAAACTCATTCACTACATGAGGTAGTGCACCTTCAGGGGAAATACCATCCTCTAGCTTGAGAGAAGATAAATAAAAAATAACACTTCCCAAACTCTGGGATTGGAGGCCCTGTGCGACCTAACCGAGGATCCCATTCTCCAAGAAAAACCTGACGACTCCCATTAGGTGCTGTGAAACTCACATGCCGTCTGTAGCAATCAATGTGTGTCTGGAAGTGTAATAGCCTATCCATTCCAAGTATTAGGTCAAATAGTTCTATATCTAGAAAATGGAGGTCACAATCCATCTCTACCCCTGACACAGAAAGCGCACACGAGGGGCACCTGAGGTCGTACTCCTTCTTCTTTCCCTGCGGTGTCACCAACTCCATCGCGAAAGACATCAACTCAGTTGGAAAATTAAGAATGTCAACAAAGAGGGAAAAAGTGGTGAAACACATGCACCTATATCAAAAATGGTAGTAGTTATAGAAGATGTGATCGGAACGGTACCTCAAATTGTCGATGGTCCCGCCTCTGATCCTGTTGGTGCCTGATCCACTGCATGGAGATGTCCAGTATCTGCCTGAGGACGACCGCTAGTCTGTGGATGTGCCTTGATCTGGATCTTCTCGAAAGATGATCCAGCCCTTCTACCACAACCGCCAAATTGATATCTCCCAATCCTCGATGGCTCAGACTGTGCTGGAACTCCTCTTATGGCCACTGACCCTGCCCCACATGGTAGTGGACGTGCCAAACCGCAGAAGCTCTGCAAATTCCCCATACCTCCACACTAGTAACAAGGCTTCAGAGGAAGTGGACATGCTGGCTGGATATGACCAGCCTTCTCACATTGGTGGAACACAACCGATCTCGCATCAGAATCCACAGAGGAAAACTTCCTGGAAGGTTGGCCTGAACTTCCCCCTCCTTTCTTCAAATGATCCTCTTGCTTCCATTTCTTATCTGAGGAGCTTCCACTACCCACTGCTGATATTGAACCATAGAAAGCATCCCTGACTTTCTTATCAATATCCACCATGCATGCCCGATCAACGACATCATCATAGGTCCTCATCTTAAATAAGAACACGTGTGAATATATCTCTAGTCGCAAGCCTTTCTCAAACATCTAGGCCTTCCCCTGCTCATTAGAGACAATTTCTGAAGCATACCGAACAAACCCACCGAAACGGTTGGCACACTTCATCACAAATAGATTCCCCCAAACAAGTTCCACGACCTCTCTAGACCTAGCATAAGCCAATACCTCAGGGAAATACTATTCATTGAAGACAATATTGAAATCTGCCCAGCGCATCTGCTCATTCTTCCCAGCCTGAAGCAGTGTCTCCCACCACATACGACTAGGACCCTCCAACAGAAAGGAGGCACAGTTCACCCTGAGTTCCTTTGGTGTTTCCCGGATCTAAAACCTATGCTGGATCTTCTCGAACCATTCTTCTGCTTCACGGGGTTCTGAGCTACCTCGGAAAGTAGGAGGCTTATTTTTCAGAAACTCTCATGCTTTATCTTTTCTAGGACATGTCTCTTCTGCTCTAATAGTAATAGGAGTAGGATCTGGTCCATATCCTAAGGCTTGTATATCCCTATCCACAACCTCCACAAGCCTCTGATCAATTGGTGTGGGAGAACTCTCTCCAGCTTCCTCTGGTGGGCGTGTGGGAGCTTTCTGGGGAGGCATGTTGCTACAAAATGCAACAGTGACAAAACAATAGTCAATACCAAAATTCAAAAAATTTAATCAAATACATATAATATAAATAAACTAAACACATTCTAGTAATAAAAGAAACAACTACTCCACATATACCTGTTGTCCACATGTGGTCTACAGCCCACAAGTCTCACCTGGAAGTGAAGTCAATCCGTAAATTACAACATCCCTTGGTGAATCAAGGTTTTCCATGAAAGGTGTGGGCCATGCACCCTACTCAAAACTAGAACCCTGAGCCCCGACAGTCCTACCTCTTGTCTATCCCGACTCGTCACAAAATAACAATATAACCCAAAAACATTAAACTGCTCTGATACCTTTTAGTCACGAACCGAATCTAGTCACCACTATTAATGAAACCAAACTCGGCCCATGGCAAGGCCCGAAGGGTGTTCCCTTTCCCCATGGGATGGAATAAGTTCCTGGGTATCATTTATTTTGGGTTGGGAATGATTTACCCGAATATGTATTCATAAAACATCAAAAAATATTTGATAAAATGAATCTGAAAAATTCATACAAACATGGTTTATACAAAAATCCAGAACAGAAAACATAAGTTCAATTGAAGTACAAATTGGTCAAATAAACAATTAAATAGAAATAAAATATCCCCATGGACTCCACATGACAAGGGGTCATCACCCCCAAGCCGTCTCCAAAACTCCATCCCAAGGATGGGGAATAACACCTTAAACTGCCATCACCCTTAGCCTTCCCTTTACCCAAGTCGAACATAACCAAGTCTACTTACACCCAAGGGGTGTAAGTATGGTGTGATCTTAACCCTAATAAGATACCACCCAATGATTCCAAATAGAATACAATACAATGTGAAAAAGAAAGCTATTTTAATATGCAACGAAATGCAGTGATAAAATCTATGAAATGAATCTTTCAATAGAAAAAAGTTTTCAAGATAAAATATTCACAATGTTAAACATTTAATTATACATTTGAGATAATATAATGTACTTCCAAAAACACCCCCAATACAAGGGTGAATACCACAAATCCAATGAGCACCAAAACAGGGAACACCCAAAGGCAACTAGATAGTCTCAGGCCCTATGTACCTCATACCTCAGTATAATGTATCCAAGTCATAATCCTTTCCCATGGATGATCCACTAGTAGGGAACAAACCCACAACCTAGTGGTTCCCAAATATCATCCACATAGTTTATTTAGAGTTGTTTTTATCCATTTTCTCATTGAAACAGGGACACAACCCATCCGGTCCACTGGCCGTACTAGTACATATTCGCCCACCTAAGTAACTGGGATTCCCCTTCTGTGCTCAAACAATTTCAGAAAACAACACACATACTTTTCTATATAAAATATAACTAATATTCACAAACAAACAGTATAGTAGCTACAAGCACTTTATACCATTTAAAATTAAAAATAAAATGTTTTGATTTTCAATAAAACAACATCTCAAAATATCACATTGTTTTACACCCAAATATCTTTTAAATATTCACTTTTCACACTATGTGAACACTTTTAAGACCTCAAAACAATATTTCAGTTCAATACCCATTAATGAAACCAAAAATTCAGTTATGGGGCATCCCAATGTGAACCAAGAAGTTATATCGTTTAAAAACCACCATTTTCACACAAACATGGAACTTAAAGCCCATTTGCTTCTCCAACACCACATAAACAAAATTTTTCTGCAACAAAAAAATAATAAACATTAAAAACATGATTTTTAGTCCTAATACAGTTCAATAAAATCAACTATGTAATTATAGGTCAGCCCAAAATGATCCAATAAATGATTTGTATGAAAAACCTCCAATTTTAACAAAAATTTGAACTTAAAATTCATTTGCATTATAAATGCAACTAAAACCAATTTTTACAAAAACATTCAAATGAAATAAACATTAAAATACCATGACAACAGAAATCTAATTCACAAAAATTTCACGCACAATGGAATACCCTACCAAAGTAACAAAACCCCTTGAATCTCCGTGCGAAAATTAAATCACACCCCCGCCGCACCAAGAGAGACCTAGATCAAACCTAAAACCACAATAATTGGCCATGAATGCCCAAAGTTAAGCACTAGGTTCTAAAAACTAATATCTGGAAATTATGAAACTCAATGATAAGTGAAGAAAACCTATTAAAAATTAATGGTACCCTAATTAATTTGGAATTTGAAAGAAAATGACTCATTTACTACAAGTATCTTGAAGTAATCACTCCAAAAAACCAATATCTGAAATTTAAAATACCCAAAATTAAGGGTTAGTTCGAACAAGATAAATTAGGCCATTTAGAAACTAGAATAGGGGAAAAATATTGATAATTGAGAGAGTTATGAATGAATGACATCACCTCTTCAAATATGGATGATTTGATGAAGCCTATGAAGTTCGGAACCAAATCATGATTAAACAGAGCTCCAAAGAGGGGGGAAAGGCAATGGGAGAACGCCTGGGATTCTTAGGTTCGTATGGGAGGTGGAATCACCGAAAATTTCATTAAAATGAAAATGATATTAAAAAATTACAAAAGCAATTTAAAAAAAGATAATAGGATTTCGGGTTGGCCCAATTCTTAAATAAAAACCAAAATAACCCATTGTTATTGATTCCAATGGGGACCAAATTTCAATTTTTTGTGTAAAAGTGGACAGTGGATGATATTTTTGAAGTGGAATGGGTGATAAATATTTAAAAATGAAATAGTTATAAAAAAATAAAAATTGGTTTTTAAATCTAGAAATGGGCTCTCGATTTGGCCCAAATCATGAAAACTCACCCTTTCCTCCAGGAATGAATTGGAAACCACTAAAACAAAAAAAGGATTTAAATTAAATGAAAAACACCTTTAAAATATGTCATGTATGTGACAATATATTTAAATCCATTTTCTCACACTTTCAATCATATACTTGGTGTCCATTTTCTCCACACTTATAACGAACATCCATTCTCTTCAAAAATTTACAAAGGTGATTCATTCCACAAATATCGCATATGGGAATTTTTTTTTCCTTATTCCCTTAATCAATATTTCTCTTTACTATCTTTTTAATATATGGCTTCCCTTAAATTCCATATGACTAAAAAACTTCATCACTTATCTTATTAACAAATGTTAATATTTATTCATATTATGATAGTAAGTGGTAGAATATTTCCTTTATAAATATTTGCTTAACACCATGAATAATATGATCCATCATAAACATTGGATCATGTGTATTTCTTAAGGTCTCATTCCATATATTGGGAGGAATTTTTAAACAATGGAATACACTAGGTTAGTTTGTGAATTGCAATGCATAAATCCAAAATTATAAAATAGTTAACAAAAATTTATCTGTTTTTGGATTAAATCCATAATCATAAAAATGTTTTCTTCGAGGAGGTATATACTTATAAACCCTTAATAGTGGTTTGTAAAGAAAACATGAATTAGATTATGTATATCCCTTGAGAGTATCATAATAAAAAGTGAAACAAGGCTTGTTATCGTGCACCAGTTCCCATTCAAGTCTAGATCAATGCGGTGTTTTCATGTTTTACCACTAGGTACGTATGTGCATGAGCCGCCTCTAACTGCTTGTATCCAGATAGAGATGTAATTTTGTAAAACTCAGAAAATCTCTATATTACCAAAATATTAGGATGTTCTTCAATACGAATCCCCAAAGTCTATCTTAGGGAATTGTGCTCTAATAAGAGTTTATCTAAATCTTGTTTCCAAAGTTATTGCTAAAATTCATAAGATTCCAAATTTAACACCTCATCCCCAGTTATGGGAGTTGGTTCATAATTTTAATACATTGGCATGATTACAAGGAATCATGTCCCGAAAGACCTATTAGTTTAGCAGTCTTGGAGAATAGATTAAATATATGAACTTTACATTACACATTAGAAAATAAAAACCAACATAAATGATCCTTTGATAATTCCATTAATCCCATAGTAGAACCCTACTAATTAATCATAAAATACTTCTTAACATCCTGGGAAAAAATTAAATATAGGAAGGTGTGAGTTCATATGCTCAGTAAAGTTAACTATATAGAAGAAACATTCATAAATAAGAATAAACATTTATGGCAATGTATTAGAATAGAAAAATCCTTTTAAACATAAACATAAGCATAATGTGGAAATTAAAAAAATCAAATAATTCCATTTATTTATTCACATAGATATTATACTAGTCTAACAATCACAGGCAATACAAATAGTGACTTTCATAATGATCAAATGCATAATGCCAGACTTCATAACCACATAGTCAAGGCCTTTTACCAAGCCTACATATAATTATTTTTCAACTCCTTGAGCCAAGAAACTAGTTTGGATCATGAGACCAACCGATTCATCGAGGAACTATTATGGGCTCCACCTGTCACTTACTATTCACAATGCATTCCACTTTTGAGAAGGTTTAAATATAATATAAACATTCATATTAAAAATAGCATACAAAATGTCAATACTTTATCCATAAAACATGAATGGTGTAAAAATAACACATCCACAATAAAACATATCACATGACCTTCTATGCAATATTAAATATTTTTATCTTAATAAAAATACTTCAAACAAGTTTAAAATCCATAAAAGGATGCTGAAATAGATTAAAATGATTTGTAGAACTATTTCACAAAAATATACCCTTATCAGGAAAACCATTATAAGTCACACTATTTATAAAGGAATACATTTAAAGACATTTTTGAATCAAAGTGTCATATAACACATAGAAACTTTTGAAAGCAATTAACATTTTAAAAATCATTCATGTTCATATAAATAAATCCTTAAAAAATTATTTAAAACATGGACATTAATAAAAATGATTTACAATATTAAATAGTTAATATAATTAAAATTATTTTTAGTAAGAATGTACCTTAAAATAATCCCGTTGAAAAATCTTTCATGAATCATGGACATGGATAATAAATATGATCTAGAAGATACTGACATAAAAATTACCTCAGATAATAAAGAGATTGTGAAATTAACCCTTACCTTTCACTTTCCTTTAGTAGAGGGTAAGTTTATCCAAATTTATAAAGAATATAGTATGATATAAAATTATACCATAACCATATGTATATTTACAATATCATACATGATTCATTAATGACTTTATACTAACAATTTAATAATAATTTACATGTTAAATTATCATTTTGTGTAATAATCGCTTTCTTTATCGTAAATGATTTAACATGTTACTCTTAATTGTATCACATAGATAAAGATATAGATACTTCCATGATATGAAACATGATTTATATATCACATATATTTAGAATATAAATATTTATAACAAACGTATATATGAAATAGAAAAAACAATTTATGGAGATGGTAGGTCGTACGTATGCATAAACGTTGTTTCCGTTATCATATCATATTGAACGGGACTAAGTGAATAAGATATACGTATGTAGGTATATATATATATATGATGTATCATTACTATGTAATATATTACATACTTATTAATTATATATATATTTTATAAGCATCATTGAATGGTGAACGTGGAAATGAATCTCATCGCGTCGTGGAGACTGTAATCCATACGTACGCATGAGGGACAATATCATTATATTGATAGAGAATTAATGTGTAATTGGATGGTATATATTATATAAAGAATCATTAACATGATATATTTATTTTTACATCAGTTATACACATTATTATACCAATCCAAATTATGAAGTGTTTGAATAACAAACTACACAACGACGTGGAGACGTTAATCTGTACATACATACGTATGGTGACTTTTTCATTTATACATTGTATATAATCATGAATATGGTTGTATAATTTTAATAATAACATAAAATTATATAAAAAATATTTTATTTATTATTTTATAATTGAAAAAACAACAAAAGAGGAAGTGGAGGACGAAAAGATCTTGAAATATGTGATTAATTATTTACATCTTCTTTGCATTCATCCTTTTGATTTGATCAAAATGAATACTTAAGTGACATTTATGACAAATTTATGGCCTATATGATGAATATTGGAATTTTTTTTAGGATATTTTGGTAGGGTTTGGCCTAGAAAAATGGATTTGAAGGTTTGAATTTGAGAGAATCAGAAGTTCCATTTTATAATAGAGGTGAGGGCCACTTTAGGAAAAGTTTGAAGTATTATTTTATAATAAAATAAATATTAGATTATAATGGATTAAAAATTAATTATTTATTGTATACGGTGGTTATGGGTTGAAAACCTTTCAATCTATAGGTTTTAGACAGTTTTAGTTCATCTTATTAACCTTATCTTTAAGATTTAACACTTAGTTAAATAGTTTGTAATTTACCATGTCTCTTTGTATTTTAATACTATATGGTTAGTAAACTTACTATAAACTTTCAATAGAACCCCAATAGGTTCATTAATGAAATATAAAATATTATCAAGGCACTTTCTCGAAACCTTAGTGTTTTAGTAATTTTATATCAACGAATAATATAATATTTGTTTTAAAAACGCAATAATGTCAATTTGACATTATTTAATAAATGATTTTTTTAAAGTCATAACAACTTTATTACTTCTAAATAAATTAATATTTTCAATAATAAATTGTCATATTAATCTAAAAAATAAATGGAATTCATAAATAGTCTAAAATTAAATTTATATGGATTTTTATAATTTTAATTATTTTAATATTTCATTATTAAGCTAATTACTGGGTTATAATTGTGTAATAAATAAATTTATTTATTTAATGTTTACAAATTATAAATAAAATATTATTATATAGGAAATATTTTTATATTTCTACTGAATATTTATAGTCAAGTTAATATTATTAATAACCCTATATTAATAATGGTTTAGTAATTAAACATTGAATTTACCTCTTTTAACTCTTCTATAAATAAAATAATAATAAATGTACTAATCATATCCAAGTTGACCAAATAGGATCATATTTTATTTATAAAGTATATTTTGGTCTAATTATATTTAACCAATAGAATTAAGACTTGTATTAGGGTAATTATGAAATCATTTTTACCCTTAATTACCCTATTTAATTTTAAGTGTGATAACTAAATTTCAAAAATTACTATTTACCAAAAAATTATATTCATCTTAATGAACAAAATTTTAATTTATGATTTTAACTGTTTCATTCAAATTTTTTATATTCAACTCACAGAAGCGGTAAAATTATGTTTTCTTCAAATTGGCAATTGCTTCTAGAAGGTGGGTAAAAGACGTTAAAATGTTTGATAAAATTTTATATATCTAAACATAATATAAAATTATTAAATGAATTACATTTAAAATATATAGGTATTATATATTTATTTTGAACAAAATTATATTAAAATAAAATAACTAATTATTTAAATAAAAAGTCGCTTTAACCAATAACATAGTTTTTTTTCAATATTCATGAAAAATTGAAAGTTTTAATAAAAATACCAAAAAATTTCCGTAATCTAATTTTGATATTCTGAATTCAAAAATGAAGTATATTTTACCAAATTCAAAGCATAGAAGTTTATTTTATTAATTTAATATTAATTATCTTTGTCAAAACCAAAAGGTTGGTTTTCTTTAAATAGCAAATACTATCAAAAGATCGACACATGTTTATGTCAAATTTTAATGTAAAATTAAATATAATGACCAACATTGTATTAAATGATAAAAATATAATCTAATTATACTTCCAAACTATCTAAATTCATAAATTATCTCTATAAATTATTTTGATTAAAAAATTTGTTTTCAATTAATTTTGTTTATTTTTCACAATTCATCAATATATAAAAGTTATATAAAAAGTACCAAAAATTTATCCAAACTAAATTTTTATGTCACAATTCTAAAAAATAATTTAATTCCATTAAATTGAGTATATAAATGTGTCAAATTTTTTTAAAAGTATTATCAATTAAATAAGCGGTATAATTTCATTTTTTCGAAAAATACTTCTTTTATCTAAAAAATCAAATTTGTCATTATATTTTGCCTAAGAGACAGAAAATATGAATTATAAAATTATATATAGTATATAAAATTCAAAATTCATTTAATAATATAATAAGCCATTTTTTACTCCTAGTATTTTAGGTCTTGGTGTGCTCGATCTCGTTGTTGTGTGTAGTGAAAGCTATTAAATTACATTAATGAGATAATGTAATATGAAATCATAGGGTATTACAGTGAAACATTTTTCATTGAATGAAAACATGTAATCTAACCCATTCATTGTTTTTATTTTCAAAATAATTTTTTCACACTTTAATCAAATGTGGGGTCCACTTATAATTTATGAGGATTCAATTGGTTACTATACTACCTATCGATTTTATATTCAATTTTATTTCCCAATGATATTTCTATAAAAAATATCCATAAATATCGATTATGATGGGCTCAAGATATGTTTATTTATTATTTTATTCATTTCATATTGTTTTAATGATTGTTTATAAGACTTTTAAGTGGGTTTCATTTATCCAATGGATAAGAAATGATCTCGAAAAATCTACCTCTTACACGAAGTCATCTTATAAGCATTGAAATCTATGAAAATAATCATTAGATAATTCCAGGTTTGTAGTGGTCTGTTATTGGGACCTAAAGATGAGTAATCACTATGTATTAGTTGTATACTATTTGTAATGAATTTTGGAACTAATGCAGTGCATGGATCACTATGGGTGTTATATTTATAATAAAAATTATCTTTAATTTTATACATATACTAATATTATATAGGGAAATATTTTATAATTTTATATTATTATTCTCTATATATCAATAAAATCTAACCTAGAACTAAAAAAAATTATTTGTAATATTGGATACATAAAAATATGTACATAATAGATCAAAATCATATTTCAGAATTTTTTTGCATCTAGACAACTTCATGGAAATAAAATACATAAAAAATATATTCATATACATTGGAAAATGAAAAATAAAAATTGTGAACTTTGGTTCTTAGTATGGGTAAAACAATAGATATCCATAATTAATAACTTTTAATTATAACATTAAAATGTAGGTATTAGAAATTTGATTTAATATTTTTAAATAATGATGAGAATATTAATATATCATGAAAATGATGAAAATAATAGATATTAGTTGTTCAATAGTCATTAAAAATAAATTTATATAACATTGTTATTATTGAGTAAATAAAATTAGATAGATATCATTTCATTAAATGTTTTCATAAATTGTGGTTTAGTAATAATATTATAAATCATAGTTCAAGGATACACACCAATACATTCATCGCATGATAGGCTCGGAATGACCACTAATTTACCAAATTTGGGCTTTGTATTACCTCTCATGTATCCTAGTCGGGCTTTGTATAACCTCACAAGAACCCGATTTCATAATTTGGATAACCTCTCATATACCATTTGAGAAAAAATACGAATCTTTACCTATTATATTTTAGGAATATAATAGATCCTCCTAGAAAATATCATAATAAATTTATATTTAAGTCATAAGATTATAAAGACATTTATGAATTCATCATAGCATAAACTTAGTGCAATGAATTGAATTTCATCAGGTTTTCCCATCCTATACAATAACAATCTATAGAATGAATAAGGATGTTAATAATGAATCATGCCCCCAACATATCATATGAAAATCAAATTATATTTTTTATAGAAGAAAATACCACTACAATATCCTTAGAAAAATTCTTGATGAAAATACCATTTGTTTAATATCATATTTAAAGTATAATATATTTCAAAAATATTAATTATGAAATTATAATTGAAAATAACTATGTAATTTGAAAAAAAATATTCTTAAAATGAATTATTTTTCATGATATAGAGAAAAACATTTATTCAGGTATATGTTGAAATAAAAAAACATTCCACGTTTTCAATAATAACTCAAGACAATGACTATAAAATCAATGGAAAACAAGTAATCACAATAATAAAAAATTTGACAGTGAATGAAATTATATTTTTTTGGGATATAATATTAAATTATTCATAAAAAAATTAATCATAAACATTCATTTTAAATTGATTGAATATAATGTAAAACCATTACTTATTTGGAAAATTTTGATTCACAATATCAATGAAATAAATAATGTTAAATGAAATGTTAAATAAATTAAAAAAATTATATTCATTATAATATATAAAAATGGAATTATATACCCCTAATAAAATAATGTAGGTGTATTAAATAATATATTTCTGAAAAAAGTCAATTTAAAATGATAAACCCTTACAACATTGGTGACATTAAAATAAAATCTCATTCGGTAAAATAATTCTCATTTTAACATTAAATAAAATTAATTAATAAATACATATGATATAATATTTATATGAGTTATCATATGCACCTCCTATAGATAAATTGGTGCCTAATAAGAAACAAGACTGAATGGACCATTATGTAGATAAAAGCGGTTTCCTTATGTCCGAATTTATTTGTATTTTCTATAAAGTCATATTAAATTAATTTTTATTCATTATAATTATATAATAGAATACATTAAGAAATTATATTATCTTATATAATACAATAATATCATTTCAATATTAATTTAATAATAAGCTTAATATCCTATTTTTTGAGTGATAATAATTTTATTTTTCATATGTGTTTTAGTTCAATAGTTTCGATACTTGGAAATTGGTCATGGTTCCACTATATATTGAATCATAATAATGTAATAATTATATCATTTAATGAACATAATTTTTTATATATCAATTAAAATATAGTGGTGGTTAAAAATGAATTACATTACTTCTTATAAATTGTAGTATTTATGTACACCTGAGAGAGGGTGCCACATTTTTATGGATTGAATAAAATATAGGAAAATAAAAATTTAATGTTATATAATATTTTTTATATAATAAATAATTTAAATATTATTTTAATATATCCTTATTACTAATCATTTAATTCCAAAATGAAAAAATTCACATCATAACATAGAGGTGGTTTTCTACACGTATACATGAGTGATGCTTTTATTTTCCAATGGATTGGAATATAAAAGAGTTGGTAAGATATTATTCATATAAAATTATAAAAATTTAAAATATATAATATATAAAAATTATTTTGATCAAATTAACCATCCATTATATATGGTGATGGAAATTGAATCCTATAACATTGTGGATATGGTAGTCATCACCAAATACAAGATAATACTTTTATTTTCAATTTTAAGAAGTAGAGTGGAGGAAAAGTTTTGAAATAATAATAATAATATGTCATTATATTTATAAAAATTGATTCATAATTTTATGTTTTATAAAATATTATTATAGAAGATGTAAGAAGAAATATATTTAAAATAGCTTGTTTATTATTTTTTAAAATTCATTCAGACACATCATTGGGAATACTCTTTAATTCAATACATATTTTGATAAATTGAAGAAAATCAGTTATAGTATGTAGGGTTGTAATATTTAAATACATTGGAAATAGTATATACTAAGAATTATTTTTCAAAAAAACTGAATAATGAAGGATATTATTTTCCCTTTTCTATCTGCCAATGGGAGACATATGAAATCACATAAAAGATTTGAATTTTATAATGTTATATTCATTGGGAAGTAAAAAAAGTGAAAATTAATACAAGAAAATATAATAGATGTTTTAAAAATAAAAATAATATAATTATGCTAAAATGTTTATAGAATTACTCCACTTATCCACTATGTTACCCTTGTTAAGTTTAGTTAATCTATAACACTTGTAACAAAATTTAATTATTTTTACTATTTATGGTCAAATATCTTGTTTAACCTATTTTATTTTGTTAATTGTGATCATTTAAAAAATATAATATATTTTAAAATATTAAATTTCTATAATAATTTGAATGTTTTTTTAAATAAGCACAAAAAATTCAATGAAACACAATTTTCAAAGAAATGAATCATTAAAAAAACTATAGATTTAAATTCTATTCCCAACCTTGTAAAAACATTAAATTAATGTGAAAGTATTAAATTAAAATTTTAATATAAATAAATCATTGAAAGCATTAATAAATTTAGATTATTTTAATTTACTAATATATAAAAAAAATTTCGACATTAAAATAGGCATTTTTAACAACTATTTCTACGTCCAAAGATGATGTTATACTTAAATAACGTATAATTCCAATTACAATGTAGTAAAATATATTATATATGAATAATGAAAATTTTAATTATTGTAATATCTAATTCAGATATAATTTTTTTATTAATTTAATTAAATAAAAGAAAATTATTATTTACAACAATCATAAATTTTTAGTCATCACTAAAAAATAAACCATTTTAGAAAGATTTAAAAAAAGTATCCTAAACATGTATTTAAATGTTAATATAAAAAATTATATTAGTAGACTCAAATTTAATTACATGAAATTTTTTAAACAAGTAAATATTTTCTTTCTCATAATTGGATAAAACCCAATTTAAGGAAAAAATATTTTAAGGCATTAAATAACAAAAAGGAAAACTGAATACTTATTTATTACGAATACCCAATAAACATTCATTAGGAAAAACCATTAAAAACATTTCATATAATATTTTTATTCATATTCATACCTAAATTTTAAATACCATTTTAATGGAGAAATTTTAATAATAATGTTTTATTGTATATCGCAGTTTGTTTAAATATTACTGCAACATATTCAGAATGTTATTGATCATAGTAGTCGTTTAAACTAATTTTTTGGGATGATATATTCTCCACAGTTAAATTATTTCATCCTTTATAATTATAAACGTGTTAAAATTAGATTAATATTTTAAAAACACCACATTGGAGATCCAACATCAAACAAAAAGATAATAAATAATTTTTTTCAATGAGAATGTGGGAAATAAGAAGTTTACCTTATAACTAAAAAAGGTTCTCAAATTAAGGAGAAAATTATAGCGGATTGAAAATATTTACATGGATTTGAAAATAGAATTTAAAACTAAAAGTTAAATACATATAAAATGATCATGAAAATGACAATGACCACCAAACCATAAATCAGTGATGGGTGAAAAGTCAACAGTTTTTTTAAAAATAATTTAAAAAAAGGAAAACATAATTATTTTCAAGGTCCTTTTACCTAGATTTGAGGAATTCTATTACTATTAAAATATATAACAAAATAAGTTATACCTACTTAACACCATTTTATTTTACATTATTAATTTATCCCTTTGGTTATTCTGAAAAAAAATTATAGTTAATTTTTTCTCTTATTATAAGACATAAAAATCAAGATTACTTTTTCATTCATAAAGGATTAAAATTAACTTTTACGGGAACATAATATCCATTAAAAATTGATATATAATTTCATTTATCCAAATATATTTATGAAAACCAAAATTCAATAACAATTTATCCAATATGGATAAATCGTATCATGATGAATTAATACAATTAACTTTAAAACCGAAAAAACAAACAATGTTCATATAAAACTATTCTATTTATCATTCACATAATAAATCATCAAAATATGTTTGACCAATTCTAAAAAAATAAAATATAAATTAAAATGGTAATAATTTTCCAATAGTTAACATAGGATTAATCACAAAAAAACTATAAATCACTCTTAATGTCACATAACAAACAAGCTGATACCTTAATAATACATTATCTTAACGCATATGAGTTACCTGAATGAAAATAAATCATTAATGACAATAGAAAATATTACAATATATACACTAACTATTTATTCCAAAAATAAACTCATTGATGGTTGAATATATTCAAAAAATAGAAGAAAAAAACAAAAACACTTTTTCTACAAATCACTAATCAATTTTGAGATCATTAATTCTTTCTAATTTAGAATATCAATATAAATCATCTACAATACCTTACTAAACATTATTAACTAATCATCTAAAACTTATTTAGTGTTACTTAATCCTTAATTATGTGATTTCAAAAAATATTACCATACCAATTAATCACATTTCTAGGTTATCATTATCATCTAGTATATTATGGAAATTAATTAAATCAAAAATAAAATATATAATTAGTTAATTCCTCCATGATTCATTTAACAATAATATCATTTATAAAATATTGATACAATATATTTCTATAATATCAATACATAAATACTTGTAACATTCAACATTATTATTAAACCATTGAACAAGATACATCACCATATTTAATAATACATTATTCTTAAAACATAAAATATAAATCTTGTATTATGATTCCCCATTCCATAACGTAATCATGCATATTACAATTAACATAAGTAATATTGGTAGAATAATTCACAACATTAATTGTTAATTCTTAGTCACTTCATTATCAATGATAAAACCATTACTCAAAGAACAATTACTCTATTATTCTTGGTATTTCATTTTAGGGTGTCTATTTACCTAATTCTAATAACAACCATGTAAAAAAATTAAATTATAATCAATGAATTATGGAGGCCATTATTCACATCCTTGTTGTAAACCAAATTTTCATTAATCCAAAACAATTTACAAATTTGTGACCTTTCATTCAACACATAAAAACATTTAATGCACCTTTTATACCTTACCTTAGTTATTCCTTACATATTACAAATACGGTGGAAATTTAATCCTATTTTTTCAATTTTTTAGCCATATGTGACTTCATAAAACAATTTTTTTATCTGATTTTATGTTTTGGTAATCATACCATGATTATGGTTTTCAATCCTAATTCAAGATAGTCAGTTAGCCATAACGAAAATATTTTTAACTCAAGAATATATCCTTACTGATTTCCCAATTGTAAATCCATTGGAGTTTCTATTTTTATCCTTTTTTTAAAATTTACCTATATTTAATAGAAACATAATTTATAAAATGAGAAAATTTATTCATTGCAAAAAGTCATATAATCTAGAATTTTTTTTTCATATGATTTCTATATAATGACACAATCTTAAAATCAATGAAACAAAAATATTTACTTGTTTAAAATTATTCATCACCTATTTAAATTATTCATAATGTTTCATGATAAAAACATGAATTAACTCAATCATATCCGATTATAGTTTCTAGAACGGTGTGTATATTTTGTCCCATTTATCAAACACTAATTCTGGATAAGTGAATACATTGTATAGACCATCCATTTTTATTGCACCCATGTGTTTTCTTTTGAAATCCACATAAAAAATATAATATATTATCCTCTGATTGATGTATTTTATATAAAAATATATATAATATTTTTATTAAATATTATGGTATTTTTTATACAAAATTTTAGCCCAATGGATCTCACTAAACGTTTCATGAAACAGTAAAAAAAATTTAAAACCGCACTCTAAAACAAAAATAACAACAATAAATTTATATTTATAAATTTTACATTATTATATATGAATACTCAATTCATTGCATTATGATCTATTCCATAATGTTAATTGTTTTGTGTCATTGGAAATGTGGATATATAAAAAATTGTTATAAAAAATATCTACATCATCTGCTATAAATTTCATTATATGTAGAACATTTCATATAAATATCAAACATAAAACCATTTTTTATTTTAGAGGAAAATGAAATATAACAAAGGGAGATCTCATATCCTATGTAAAGG
This sequence comes from Viscum album, assembly GCA_963277665.1. Lineage (NCBI taxonomy): Eukaryota > Viridiplantae > Streptophyta > Magnoliopsida > Santalales > Viscaceae > Viscum > Viscum album. The sequence continues at coordinate 383,949,793 of OY728148.1, read as the reverse complement.
TAAAAAATAATATATAAATAAATCATCATTTTGAATAAATAAATGATCATAATGGTATAAGATTATAAGCACAACTTGTTAATATCATACCAAAAAATTCATATTTCATAATCTTGAGGCATGATATAAATATCTTTTGCTAAAAAAGAATGATTCATAAATGAATCAATGAATATAAGCCATGAAAGCATTAAATTTTTAAAACACTATGTAAAAAATCGTGGCATAAAGAATTTCATAATCACAATCATAGAAATCATATTTCAAAGATAAACACTAAAGTGTTCATCAAAGTATAGGATTAGGATAAGGACTATTGTACACACTTTTAGTTCTTATAACAACCTATTTCAACTATTTGGGCTTTGGATATCCTCTCATGTACCATATTTTGGGCATGAGATAACATTCCATGTAACCATTGGGATCATAGAACAATAATCATTAACTAATTAATTTGAGGGATATAACATACTCCCATGTCACATTATCATAATTTATTCATTTATAATCCAAAATATTATAACAATAGTTATCATTTAATTATAAAAACATTTTTGTAACACAAAAAAAACATCAGGATATCATAATCATATATAATATCAATAAAGATAAATAATTCGGATTGTAACAATGGATTATAACACTTGAAAATGAAATTTTCCATAAAATTATGTTTTTATATGGGAAAAATATATTTATAATATCAGTTGATAATATCTTGAAGAATATACAAAATTCCTTTTTAAATGTGTCAATAAAAATAAGAAAATATTTTATGTTATTAAGGAAATACTTTTTTAAGTAAAAATGAAAATATGCAAATACTTATTTAAATCATTGCTTATTAATTTGGGTGGGAAAATATATTCATTATCTATATGTTAAAACAAATATGTCATTCACATTTTTGGTAAAAAAATAAAATTTATATCATTTGGAAAATTATAAGAATGTTCATTTTAATCCTAGGTAATGAAATTAAAATATTGAAAAAATTTAATTTTAATAGGTATTGTTCTTAATTAAAAACATTATTGGAAATATTTTACAAAAAATATGGATATTAAAGTAATGATTCCCTACTGAATAAAAAATCCATTATGATAAAAAAAATATTTTATTAGTTTGGAGTAAGTAGAGATATAAAAATAAATTAAAATCATGTAATATCTCGAATTAAGATTATTTTACTAAAATATATTATTTTTTGTAGAGTTATATAATATAACATGATTATTTAAAATTAATAAATAAATTACCATACCAAATTGACATTCTAATGTAAAACTCTCAGTATGTTGGTAACTTTGGTGTAAAATATTTAATTAAATAAATAACATCAAATGAAATAGTAAATAACATGATTATAATGATAGACATTGTAAAAAAGGAAAATTATAAATATATACATCTCAAAAATAAGATATATGTATAAAAAATGTTCTAAAGAAGTAAATTTTAGATATTAAACCCTTACACAATTTGTAACAATCATATGAAAACCCCTTGGATGAAATAATTTGTATTATAAATTTAAATAAACTTTTATAATAATGATACAGTATATTAAATGTAAATGGTTAATTATATACACCTCATAACCATAATAATGTTATATTGTCAAGCATGTCTCAACAAAACAATTTTGAGATTAATAAACCTTACCTTATGTCAAACTTTATTAGAAAGTGATATAACCTCTTGAATAATAAATATGTTAATTCAATATTCAACAATATAACCATATACATACACATAATATCATACCTTATAAATTTATAACATTTAAACACTAGTTATTTAATAACTCTAAAATCCTTGTTTCTGGGTGATAACTGTTTCATTTTTCATATATTTTTCAGTTTGATAGTTTTGGTCCATGAACATTGATCATTTTTACATAATATATTGAATATTAATAATTTTTATGTATTATATTTAATTATTATATAAGCATTTATAATCATTCAGAAAAATTGGGGATTAAAATTGAATCACATCACATCATTGAGATGGTAGTATGTGTGTACACACGGGTATTGATTCCACAATTTAATGGGTGTAATAAAGATAAATAATAATTCAAAATTAAAAATAATTACATTATCGTTTATATCATATAGTTTAAAGAAATAAATTCTTATTACAATTAATTTTTCATAGAAATGAAAACAAAATACATCATTGCAAGGAGGTGCGTGCGCACACAAACAATCTGGAGAATTATGTTTTCAAACATATGTAATGGTATGAAGTTTGATAAGATAATATAATTCTATATGAATAATTATTTGATAAATAAAATTTATAAAAAAAATCCATCATAATAACCAATCATTAATGATAGTTATGTAAAATGAGTTTTTTACTAGGTGGAGGTGATAGTACACATGTATGAATGATCAATACATTCATTACAAATTTAATGGAGAATAGGTGGGAAATGTTTGTTAAATAATAATAATAAAATATTATTATATTTATTATAATTTGTGAATAATTTTATGATGGATTAAATGGGTTTATATATGTTTAATGATAAAATTAAATTGAATTAACTCTATTAATATTTACTCATATTTATTGAGAGTCCTTAAATATCATACACCTCAAGCATAAAAAAATCTGACATAGGAGAATATTAAAAGATCAATGATGATAAAAATGGAACTATAAATATTTCAGATAAGTTATTAATATATATTTATTTATAAAATATTATTGATAATAGAGGATATTAGGATCCCATTTTTATGTGAGGGGAGGGAGACATAGCGAATTTAATGAAATATTTTCATAATATAGGCTTACTTTCATTAGATGTTGAAAAAATAGAAACACCAAAACACAATTAACCCAGAGTTAATGTCTTAATTCATTAACATGTCATAATATAAATTTAATCATACCTAAAAGTACCGAATTTTTTAGTATTATTTTTAAAATTGATACATATATGACTCTCATATTACATTTCATTACAAACTCCTAAATAATATATTCGAGACTAACTTTTATCCATCTATAATAGATTATAATATAAAAAATATTACAAATAAATAATTCCATGAAATGTAAAAAAAGGGATATATAAAACTATTATTAAGGGTTGTGTATAGTATAATATATCTTTTTAACTCCATATTGCCTTTCTATCAGATATCATCATTTTTTTCTTTTGGTTTAAATTCTTGTTGGGTGAATTTGGATGACCCTAGAATTGGGATTATTCCAATTTTGGGAATCTAAGTAATTTAATGTAATTGTAAACATAATCCCAAGAATTTATGCTACTCCATTGTCACTTACATTCCAGGTATTATTAATACAAACTATGAAACGTATGTCGGGTGGATGTTGTGAACTAGTTAGATAGAGTGAATGTTTAAATTACATATACTATTTACAAGCCTCATATATATAAAATAAAATTTTTAATTAAAAATTATATATTTTTCTAAAGATATATGGAACCTGATAATTACATGAATTCTAAATTATTTTCTCACCATGTAAATGTTGTAATATAGGTTTTTATGGTGTCTTATGAATTATATGACTGATTCTTTCCTTCTGAATCAACCATATCCTAAAACATAATCCTCCCATTGAAATATTAGTTGATTATGTTCCATATAGATTTGTCATTTTACTTATTGATTAGTAGGTTGAGGTGCTTTGTCTCTTATGTTATGTGTTTCTCTCGATTTATCTCACACATTGGGGTTTTCCACTATTTACGGTATTTATTTGTGATCAGATTTCCTTTTATATAAATCATTTTTAGTCTATGTTCATTCCTAGTCTTATAATGGAAAATCAATAGTTTCCAATCCATTTTTATAGGTGGATTTGTTTTATACATCCATGAGGTAGGTGGATATGATAAAGTGTTATAATTTCATGAATTTCTTGTTATTCTTATGGATTCCATAGGATTTGAAATTGAATTAACCTTGTAAAAATTGAAAGAGGGATGGGTTAACATTTGAAATATGTTTTCTTCTTTGAAAAACAAAATCACTCAATTTCAAATGGATAATTTATTTTCATGACTTGAAGAAAATTAGCATCAATTTAAAAATAATTTATCAAAATATAAACATGGTTATTAAAAATAGATATTGAAAATCATTGCACAGTGGGAACCTTTGATGGGTCGACAAATAAAAAATCCTAATCTTATCTTGTGGGAATCCATTATAAGGTAACCTCTTTAATGTTTATGGTTTATAGAAGGGCTCGAAGATAGTTTTTCCCATAATTATTCCTTATTATTATTATAAGTGTCATGTATTTATTTTTCATTATGCTATAGACAAAATGTTAGTTTAAATATTATTTTTGGTTGTTTGTAAAAAATTTCATTATTTCATGTATGTCATAGCATGTGTTTATTTAATTGATGTATCATTACCTTCTTTGTTAACGGATTTAGAAAATATGACAATTTTTTAAAAAATTATAGGACAGTTTGAGACTAGTAATAAAATTTGTTTTATTTGAAAAGAGATTTTGAAACTATTTTTTTAAATATAATAAATTGTATTCTTTTAATTTTATCATTTATATATTATTGGTGGTATCATACTAGGATTTTAGTCTCACACATTAATACAAACGGTTGTGAGGTCATAGATTGTGTTTTCTATGATACATGTAAAGGTAAGATAATTTTATTGAATTTTATCTTCTCTTTAAATCATTTTAAGGTTTGAGGATAGTTTTTAGATGGTTGTTGGCTTCCTGTAGACTCTTTTTTCTAGACTCATCGTACTTTTTGGTTTAGATAGTTTTCATCAAACGTATCCCCCTTTTTCTCGTATTTTCACTATGGTTGTATGAATTTGTTTATTTATATATGAGACTTATTTAGTTTTCTTTTTTTTACCCCACCCCACTATAAAATTACTAGGGTGACACGTTTAGAAGACCTGAGATGGTATCTTTCATTTTGGTATCAAAGGGGAAACATACCTTCAATTTTTTTTGAACATTCTATGTTGGTTCTATGACTTGTGTAGATAGAATTAAGATCATAAAAATTCAGATAGTACGTGGGTAAAAGGGTGTGGAAATCTTACTTTTATGACTAAATATGTGTTTCTCTGGGAATTAATAATATTTTTATTAATTATATAACCTTGAATTTACACCTATATAAAAAAAATTATTTTATTTTTTTAATTAACCTATATAAAATGTTTTGGGAATTTTTATGACTGTTTGGTCAATTAAATAAACAATGTTGGGAGTCTATATAAATTAATTTGTCCTTTTGTAAAGGTGATTCTATTGTGTGGATTAATTAATACATACCTAATATTATATTTATTTTAATGAATTTTTATAGATTTCTACTTTTTAGTTTTTTTGGAGATGGTGCTAATTTCGTGATGATTTCTGGAGTTTAATAGAATATATAACCTATAAAATATAATCAAAATACAATCAGAGAAGATGTGATGATCATTATTCAATAAAATCCTCTATTGGAATCTAATTTAGTTGAAGTGGTGAATAGTATAATTAAAACTATGTGGTCAATGGGAACAGTTAACATTGCATGAGTAGTGGATCATGGATGAGAATTGACCAGGAAGAATGTCCTATATTCCATAGTGACGATTGAACATTATAGTTATTGGATGGGATAGACCTGATTTATAAGACCATAAAATTCTTAAACAAACTTAATGTTCCATTTATCGTTCACTTAATAAATCATCAAAATATGTTTGACCATTTATAAAAACATAAAATATTTATTAAAATGGTAATAATTTTTTAATAGTCAGCATAGTTTTAATCACTAAAAAACAATAAATCACTCTTAATGTCACATAAAAAACAAGCTAATACCTTAATAATATATTATCTTAAAACATATGAGTTAACTGAATGAAAATAAATAATTAATGACGATATAAAATATTACAATATATGCACTAACTGTTTATTCCAAAAATAAACTCATTGATGGTTGAATATATTCAAAAAATAGAAAAAAAACAAAAACACTTTTTCTACAAATCACTATTAGATTTTTAGACCATTAATTCATTCTAATTTACAATATAAATTTAAATCATATACAATACCTAACTAAACATTATTAACTAATCATCTAAAACATATTTTGTGTTACTTAATTATTTGTTATGTGTTTTCAAAAAATATTACCATACCAATTAATCACATTTCTAGGTTTTCATTATCATCTAGTATATTGTAGAAATTAATTAAATCAAAAATAAAATATATAATTAGTCAATTTCTCCATGATTCATTTGACATCAATATCATTTATAAAATACTGATTCAATATAATTCTATAATATCAATACATAAATACTTTTAACATTAAACATTATTATGAAACCATTAAACAAGATACATCACCTTATTTTATAATGCATTATTACTAAAATATAAAATATGAATCATGTATTATGATTCCCCATTCCTTAAAAAATCAATAATACTAAAATTAACATAAGTAATATTGGTATAATAATTCACAGCATTAATTGTTAATTCCTAGTCATTTCATCATCAATGATAAAACCATTACTCAATGAACTATTACTCTACTGTTCTTGGTATTTCTTTTTAGGGTGTCTATTTACCTAATTCTAATAAAACCATTTAATAAAATTAATTATAATCAATGAATTATGGACAACATTATTCACATCCTTGTTGTAATCTAATTTTTCATTCATCCAAAAAAAATTTACGAATTTATGACCTTTCATTCAACTCATAAAACATTTTAATGCACTTTTTATACCTTACCATAGTTATTCCTTACATATTTCAAATATGGTGGGAATGTAATCATATTTTATCAATTTATTAGTCATATGTGATTTCATAAAACAATTTTTTATCTAATTTTATGTTTTGGGAATCATACCATGTTTATAGTTTTCAATCATAAATCAAGATTGTCAGTTAGCCATAACCAATATATTTTTCACTCAAGCATCTATCCTTACTGATTTCCCATATAGAAAACCATTGGAGTTTCTATTTTTATCCTTTTTTAAATTTTACCTCTATTTAATTGAACCAAAATTCATAAAATGAGAAAATATATTCATTGGGAAAAGTCATATAATATAGAAAAATCCTTCAAATGATTTCTATATAATGACACCTTTTTAAAATCAATGAAACAAAAATATTTCCTTTCTTATAATTATTCATCGGCTATTTAAATTATTCATAATGTTTCATGATAAAAACATGAATTAACTCAAGCATATCCAATGATATTTTCTAGAAAGGTTTGTATTTTTTTTTCCCATTTATCAAACACTAATTCTGGATAAGTTAATACATTGTATAGACCGTCAATTTTTGTTGTACCAATGTGTTTTTTTGACATCCACATACACAATCAAATATATTATCCTATGATTGAATTATTTTATAGAAAAATATATATAATATTTTTAATAAATCTTATGGTATTTATTATACTAATTTTTAGCCTAATGGTTCTCACATAATGTTTCATGAAACAGTAAACAAAAATAATAAAACCACAATCTGAAACAAAAATATCAAAAATAAATTTATATTTATAAATATTACATTATTATGAATATTAATACTGAATACATTTCATTATGATCTATTCCATAATGATAATTTTTTTGTGTTATTGGAACTGTGGATATATATAAAATTGTTATAAAAAATATCTACATCATCTGCTATAAATTTCATTATATGTAGAACATTTCATGTAAATATCAAACATAAAACCGTTTTTCATTTTAAAGGAAAATGAAATATAACAAAGGTAGATCCCATATCCTATGTAAAGGTAAAAATGAATATATAAACAAATCATTATTTCCAATAAATAAATAATCTTAATGGTATGAGAATATAATCATAACTTTGGAATATCATACCAAATAATTCATATTTAATAATCATGAGGCAAGAAATAAATATCTTTAGCTAACAATGAATGATTCATAAATGAATCAATGAAAATAAGCCATGAAATCATTAAATTTTTAAAACACTATGTCAAAAATTCATGGCATAAAGAATATCATGATGACAATCATAGAAATCATATTTCAAGGATACCCACTAAGGAGTTCATCAAAGTATATGATTGGGATAAAGACCATTGTACACACTTTTAGTTCTGATAACCACCTATGTCCACATTTTGGTCTTGGGTTATCCTCTCATGTACCACATTTTGGGCATGGGATAACATTCCATGTAACCATTGGGATCATAAAACAATAATCATTAACTAATTAATTTGAGGGATATAACATACTCCAATGTCACATAATCATAATTTATTCATTTATAATCCTAAAATTTATAACAATAGTTATTATTTAATTATAAAAACATTTTTGTACCGGAAAATACATCAGGATTTCTTATTCCTATATAATATCAATAAAGATATATAATAAGGATGGTAAAATTGGATTATAACACTTGAAAATTAAATTGACTATCACATTTTGTTTTTATATGGGACAATCCATTTATAATATCAATTGATAATATCATGAAGAAAATAAAAAATTCCTTTTTAAATGTTTCATCTAAAATATGAAAATATTTTATGTTATTAAGGAAATACTTTTTTAAGTAAAAATGAAAATATGTAAATAGTTATTTAAATCATTTCTTATTAATTTGGGTGGGTAAATCTATTCATTATGTATATGTTAAAACCAATATGTCATTCACATTTTTGGTAAAAAAGTGAAATTTATAACATTTGAAAAATTATAAGAATGTTCATTTTAATCCTAGGTGATGAAATTAAAATATATAAAAGAATTTAATTATTATATTTATTGTTGTTAATTAAAAAAATTATTGGAAATATTTTACCAATAATATGGATATGAAGTAATGATTCCCTACTGAATAAAAAATCCATTATGTTATTAAAAAAAATATTTTATTAGTTTTGAGTATGTAGAGATATTAAAATGAATTAAAATCATGTAATGACTCGAATTAAGATGATTTTAATATAATATATAACATTTGGTAGAGGTATATAATATAACTTGTTTATTTAAAATTAATGAATAAATTACCGTACAAAATTGACATTGTAATGTTAAACTCTTAGTACATTTGTAACTTTGGAGTCATATATCCAATGAAACAAATAACATCAAATGAAATAGTAAATAACATGATCATAATGATAGACATAGTAAAAAAGGAAAATGTTAAATAGATACATCTCAAAAATAAGATATATGTATAACAAATGTTCTAATGAAGTAAATTTTAGATACTTAACCCTTACCCATTTTTGTAAAGATCATATGAAAACCCCTTTGATGAAATAATTTGTATTATAAATTTAAATAAACTTTTATAATAATGATACAGTATATTAAATGTAAATGGTTAATTATATACACCTTATAACCATAATAATTTCAAAATGTCAAGCATGTCTCAACAAAACAATTTTGAGATTAATTAACCTTACCTTATGTCAAACTTTATTAGAAAGTGATATAACCTCTTGAATAATAAATTTATAAATTCAATATTCAATTATATAACCATATACATACACATAGTATCATAAATTATAAAATTATAACATTTAAACACTAGTTAATTAATATTTCTAAAATCCTTGTTTCTGGGTGATAACTGTTTCATTTTTCATATATGTTTCAGTTTGATAGTTTTGGTCCTTGAAAATTGATCATTCTTACATAATATATTGAATATTAATAATTTTTAATTATTATATTTAATTATTATATAATAATTAATAATCATTCAGAAAAATTGGCGATTAAAATTGAATCACATCACATCATTGAGATGGTAGTATGTGTGTACACATGAGTTATAATTCCACAATTTGATGGGTGTAAGAAAGGTAAATAATAATTCAACATTAAAAATAATTAAATTATCATTTATATCAGATAGATTAAATAAATTATTTATTATTACAATTCATTTTATATGGAAATGAAAAAACAAATCACATCATTTCAAGGAGGTGCGTGCGCACACAATAAATCGTGCAAATTATATTTTCAAACATATGAAATGGTATGAAGTTTGATAAAATATTATAATTATATAAGAATAATTATTTTATAAATTTTTTTTATACAAAATAAATCCTTTATAATAACCAATATTTAATTATAGTTATGTAAAATGTGTTTTTTTACTAGGTGGAGGTGATAGTACACATGTATGAATGATCAATACATTAATTACACATTTAATGGAGAAGCGGTTGGAAATGTTGTTAAAATAATTATAATAAAATATTATTATATTTATTGTAATTTAATAATCATTTTATGAGGGTTTAAATGGGTTTATATATGTTTAATGAAAAAATTAAATTGAATTAACACTATTTTGATTTACCCATCTTTATTGAGAGTCATTAAATAGCTTACTCCTCCATCATAAAAAAAATATGAAATTGGAGAAGAATAAAATATCCATGATGATAAAACTGGAACTATAAGTATTTCAGATAAGTAATTTTTGTATCATGATGTGTAAAATATTGTGGATAATAGAGGATATTAGGATCACATTTTTATATGAGAGGAGGGAGACACTGTAAATTGCATGAAGTATTTTAATAATATAGGCTTACATTCGTTGGATGTTGAAAAAATAGAAACACCAAAACACAAATAACCTGGAGTTGATTTCTTAATTCATCAACTTGTCATTATATAAATTTAATCATATCTAAAAGTACCAAATTTTTTAGTAGTATTCTTAAAACTGATGCATATATGACTCTAATTATACATTTCATTACAAATTACTAAATAATATATTCGAGACTAACTTTTACCCATCTATAATAGATTATAATATAAATAATAGAACACATAAATAATTCCATGAAATGTAAAAAAAGGGAGATATAAAATTATTATTATGGTTTGTGTATAGTATAATATATCTTTCTAACTCCATGTTACCTTTCTATCAGTTATTTTCAATTTTTTCTTTTGGTTTAAATTCTTGTAGGGTGAATTTGGATGACCCTATAATTGGGATTATTCCAATTTTGGGAATCTTAGTAATTTCATGTAATTTTCAACATAATCCCAAGAAATTATGCTACTCCATGGTCACTTACATTCCAGGTATTGTTAATACACACTATGAAATGTATGTCCGGTGGATATTTTGAACTAGGAAGACATAGTGAATGTTATAATTATATATACTAATTACAAGACTCATATATATATAATCAAATTTTTAATTTAAAATTATATAGTTTTCTAATCACATATAGAACCTAATAATTACATGAATTCTAAATTATTTTCTCACCATGTAAATGTTGTGATATGGGTTTTTGGTGTTTTATGAATTATATGACTCATTCGTTCCTTGTGAAGATACTATATCATAAAATATAATCCTATCTTTGAAATATTAAATGACTCTGTTCCATCTAGATTTATTATTTTACGTATTGATTAGTAGGTTGAGGCGCTTCGTCTCTTATGCTATGTGTTTCTCTCAATTTCTCTCCTATGTTGGGGTTTTCCACTATTTACAGTAATTATTGGTGATCAAATTGCCTTTTCCATAAATCATTTCTAGTCTATGTCCATTACTGGTCTGATAATGGAAAATCTATAGTTTCACGTCCATTTTTATAGGTGGATTGGTTTTATACATCCATGAGGTTGGTGGATGTGATAAATTGTTATAATTTATTGAATTTCTTGTTATTCTTGTGGATTCCAGAGGATTTTAAATTGAATTAACCTTGTTAAAATTGAAAGAGGGATGGGTTAACGTTTGAAATATGGTTTCTTCTTTGAAATCAAAATTACCTCAATTTCAAATGCATAATTTTTTTTCATTCCTTGAAGAAAATTAGCATCAATTTAAAAATAATTTTTCCAAATATTAACATGGTTATTAAAAATAGATATTGAAAATCATAGCACCGTGGGAACCATGGATGGGTGGACAAAAAGAAAATTATAATCTTATCATGTGGGAATCCATTATATGGTAACCTATTGAATATAGATGGTTTATATAAGGGCTCGAGGATACTTTTTCCCATCATTATTCCATATTTGTATTATCAGTGTCATAGAATTATTTTTCAATATGTTATAGAAAAACTATTTTTTTAAATATTATTTTTTGTTGTTTGTAATTTTTTTTTATTATTTCATGTATGTCAGAACATGTTTTTATTTAATTGATGTATCGTTAAATTCTTTGTTAATGGATTTAGAAAATATGACAATTTTTTTTAAATTCTAGGACCGTTTGAGACTAGTAATATAATTTGTTTTATATAAAAAGAGATTTTGAAACAATTTTTTTATATCTATAAAATTAGTATTATTTTTATTTGGGAATTTATATATTATTGGTGGTATATTACTATGATTTTAGTCTCACACATCAAAACAGACCTTTTTGAGGTCATAGATTGTGTTTTCTATGATACATGTAAAGGTAAGATAAATATATATAATTTTCTCTTCTCTTTAAATCATTTTAAGTTTTAAGGATAGTTTTTAGATGATTGTTGGCTTCATGTAGACTATTTTTTCTAGACTCATCTTACTTTTTGGTTTAGTTAGTTTTCATCAAACATATCCCCCTTTTTTCATATTTTCACTATGGTTGTATGAATTTGTTTATTTATATATGAGACTTGTTTAATTTTCTTTTTTTTTACCTCACCGCTCTATAAAATTGATAGGGTGACACGTTTGGAAGACCTGAGATGGTATCATTCATTTTGGTATCAAAGGGGAAACATACCCTGAAATTTTTCCGAACATTCTAAGTTGGTTATGTGGCTTGTGTATATAGAAGTAAGATCATCAGAATTCAGATCATACACGGGGAAAAGGGTGTGGTCAGCTTGCATTTGTGACTAGATATGTGTTTTTACGGGAGTTCATAATATATTTATTAATTATATGACCTTGAATTTACACGTATTTAAAAAAATGAATTTTATTTTTTTAATTAACCTATATAAAATGTTTTGGGAATTTTTGTGAGTGTTTGGTCAATTAAAAAACTATGTTGGGAGTCTATATAAATTAATTTGTTCTTTTGTAAAGGTGATTCTATTGTGTGCATTAATTAATACTTATTTAATATTATATTTATTTTAATGAATTTTTACAGATTCATACTTTTTCAATGTTTTTGGAGATGGTGCTAATTTTTCGATAATTTATGGAGTTTAATAGATTATATAACCTTGAAAATATAATCAAAATATAATCAGAGAATATTTGATGACCATTCTTCAATAAAATCCTCTATTGGAATCTTATTTAGTTGAAGTAGTGATTTGTATAATTAAAACGATGTGGTCAATGGGAACAGTTAACATTGCATGACTAGTGGATCATGGATTAAAATTGACCAGGAAGATTGTCCTATATTCCATAGTGACAATTGAACATTATAGTTATTGGATTGGATAGACCTGATTTATAAGATCATCAAATTCCTAAAAAAACTTAATGATCCTCTTATGGGTTTTGATATATATTCTAGAGGGACTACGAATCCGACGATAGGACTAAATTTTTCATGCTAAGATACATGTAGTTCTTACATGGGTATCTTTCATGATGATCATTAATCAACTGTTTTGTCCACAAAATTTACATTTGAAAAAAAGCATATTGTTTCTAACCATTGATCTAGGGGAGAATATAATTCTGAAGTACTCCACCATATTTTCTGATTTGGTGTATCTAGAACTAGAGTGTGCCATTAATGATTAATCCAAGGCTCAAATGATTAATATGTGGATTAGTGGTGATATTCAGTTAACGAAAGTAGTAGTGTCCCTTATATACATTATTTAGAATGTATTTAATGAATAAATTTTTGAATTATAAATATATTGAAAATCAGTTTATTGATGAGCGTTGGTAGATGAATATGTCTTTCAAATTTCATTTTATCGTAAGAAAAGGAAGTTAAAGAGTGGTAGGTTTTTTATAAGACTAGTTTTAGGATAATCATGAAGGAAATAGTATGTAATACTCTACTAGTGGAGGAGGTTTGATCATTATAAGAAACATTTAATGTTGTATTATAGGGAATGTCATCACTGTGGGTGACTTGGCCAGCTGAAATATTTTTGTGATAAAATATACTGAGGATGTAAGGTGGAATCCACTTTCACCAAGGGATTATGTGTTTAGGTTGATGCAACCATGGGTGATTTGTTTCATTCTAATGGAAATCATAACATCCAAATTGTTATGTGTCGATTGTTACATGTGACAGAGTGTGGGATAAAATAATTTGATGTTGGTCATGATATTATGATTGGTAAATAGTTTATTTCATCTCATATAGTCACATTTTTTTGATTCATCTAATACTCTTTATTTAATATATTTATTGTTTTATAGTGTTTTGGGTATGATTTTTTATATTATTCCATTATTTTTGGATAATTTCACCTTTTTGGAAGGTGGGATATAAAATGTTTCAATTTACACATGCGTCCGGTGGTGATAGATGGATTTAAGGTGTCTTTGGACTTATCAAGGAATTATTATGACATCTATCACAGTATTATCAGTATGTATTTGATTGATAAATATGAAGGCTCTGATAAAATGTTATAATCATTTGGTATAGTTATTATCTACCAACAGTGTCACTTTTTTTCAGGGTGAGTTGGATTCTAGATTAAGTAGGGTAGAGAATTATGTTCTTTATTCGGGTATAATCTAATTGTAGTTGTTAGAACAATCATTGGTGAAGTTTACCATTTATTTGGAAGTCGACATTATAATTTTTTTTCAGAATACTATAAGGTCTTTAAAATTTATTTTTGTAATCTACATAAAAATAAAGGTGAATTTTACAATTTAAATTTTAATTGGAATGATGCACCTCTAAATTCCATTCTATAGAATTTGAACCTATCGAATTGGTGTAATGTATGTTCAACATTGAAAAACATGAGGTGAAATTATTTACTTTTCATAGTTTTCCCAGTGTAGGCTTCACTAGTACAATTTTATAATATCTAATAATAGAGCATCATGATTTTTATTGACTATGAAATGATGAATTAGTTTACTATTAAGAAGAATATACTTCTGCCAAAATTTATGATATCTTTGATCAAATGAGATGGAATGATTTTTTTAGAATATTTTACTATATTTGTTGTAGCATCATTTTAGCTTCCATGAATATGATAAATCAATGATTCATTAAATAGTTGATATAGTCCTTTTTATTTTCAAGTTATTCCATTCTGACTCAATTATGGTAATGCGGTATTTATGTCTTTCTTGAACCAAAACATCCATCCATTAATTGAATACTTATTTGATATATTTGTAGATGATATATTATTTTACAACTATTCATTAGAGTAGAACATAGTCCATTATGATATTATTCATCGAACATTGAAGGAAAATCATTTTTGTGGAATGATTTCGATGTGCGAGTTTCATATCTAGGAGGTTATGTATAAGAGTAAGGTAATATCATAGAGGGGAATCTTAGTTGGTCTTGAAAATATTCAGACAGTTATATATTTAGAAAATCCCATAAACAATATTGAGATCCTGATCTTCATGGGTTTGGTATGTTAATATAGGTAGTTTTTAAGGACTACTCTTTGCTCGCATCATCAATGAAATATATATCTTTTAAGGGATTAAATTTTGAATGGAACAACACATTTTATAGTTATATTCATGAGATAAAAATGTTTTTGACTTCAGAACAATATTTGATTCTTTTGATATAAGGGACTATTGATTTATATTTCTATGAGAATTATTCTATTCATTTTGGTTGTGTCTTAATGTTGGGGAAATTGTTTGTGACTTTTGGATCTATCTATTTACACTCTAATTGAAATAAGTACCAAAATATTATCATTATTTATATAATATTATGCATGAAATCAAAACCTAGAATCTAAATCAATTTGGATAATGAAATATGGTATATTCCTCTCATAAGATTCCAAAATATATTTTTATTATTATAAATTTTAACAATTGAAGGAGACATTTTTTTAATATTATGAGACCATTTTTTATGTCATATATAACCCCATTAACGAAAATGTGTTAGTTTATATATTGAGAAGAATTTTTTTGACAAAATCCATGACGGAATTAGTTGAGCAGTGGTCATTGATGAGTTTTTTAACTCAGATAAACTTGGGATTAATGGTGGTTTGTTAATAGGTTTTTGGATTTGATAAAGGGTGCCTCATATTTTGATGATTTGACATACACACCATGATATGTAATAAAATGAGATTGTATAGATAGGATAAATCTAAAATTGTGGGGACACTTCATTCATTTTTTCTTGGTTTCCCAATAGATAGACTTGAATATATATTAGGCTGTGGTTCTATTTTTCTTGAGATATGAGTTACATTAATGTGGACACAAGTAATGTAGGACCATGATCCCTTGGTCTAAAATGATTTACCACTATTTGAGAGGTTAATATTGGTGCCCATGGATGAGGTGGTCAATTTCAGTCCTTGTATAATGGTGTGTTAAATTTATGTTGTTATGTTTGGACACGAGAGACCTATATATATTATGAAACATTTTCACAATATTTTATATAACTGGGAAAATATATTCAAGGATTTCATAATTATATTTACACAAACTACGATTATGATTGTTTTAATTTGGTTGACTATTTAAAGACGCTATAAATTAGTAAATTTAATCTTAATAATGGATGAGAATAAAGATGAACATTGTGTGGAATTATATGACTGAGATTTTGTGTCAATTTATTGGGTTCCCTCTAAATCTGAAATTTATAGGGCATCGATGTTCATATCCAGATTTTGGATAAGTTTACATGACAAAATTTGTACATTTTTTAAATTCTTAGAGGCATATCATCCATGTTAGGATTGAATAAAAAATATGGAAAGGTAGGTCATTGTAGGTTTCATAATTTCTTGTTGATTTTATTTTCATTTATCTGAGGAAATAAATTTTATTTCAATTGAGTGTTCCTATAATAATAATTTTTAGTCTTTTATCAAGATAGAGCACCTTGGGGAATTTTATGGGAAGTCATGATGATCTCCATTGTAAATGGTATGGTTGAGAGAGTGGTTCTTGGATGGGATGAGTATTTTCCAGGATATGATATAGGTAATTCAGTTGATCACACTGTTTTTGATCAGGGTATATAGTCCTTAGAAATCTTTTGTGACTATCTTTGGTGGCCTTAATATTTTTATATTGGTAATAAGATCATTCACAGATGTTAACCTCACATGGGACATCATCAATTGGGTAATTTGGCTATGTTCACATTGAGCATTTCGGTCCCCTTTGAATCAAATACTGAAAATAAAAGGTTATTATTGATTTATTTTACTATCTACCATGACTTATATCCATGATGGGTATCATGTTTCCATGTTGAGGAGATATGTACTAGATCTTTACCATGTGATTTGGATGAAATATTTTGACTATTTACCTAATACCACATTTTTTGAGATGTAATTTTGGATTATTGATCACCAGGATAAGGTATCACACTATAAAATGACCCCCCTAGTCCAGGTACTATGGTATTGTGGATAAGATCACCATGAGATGTTTTTGTAGGAGTAATTGATGAGGTATTAGTGGCCTTATAGCTTTTTGGATCCAGAATCAAGGGATATTACTAAAGACATAATTCATTTATGGTGGGAATATTCTAAGGCCCCATCACTATTCAGGAAGGAGTGTTTATTATTTTCTTTTGGTTTCCTTTGTTGTATGGTTTATATAGGAAACCCTAGAAATAAAAGGATACCTATAATTATGAATTCAACGATTTTTTTTAGAATTTTTAACATGAATCCTAGACTTCCCAATACTCATTTAAATTCAATGTATTTTTAATAGATTTATCATAATATTAGTTGGGAAGAATCCTTGATGTGGCTACATGATTTAAATGGTTTACTAATCTTCCAATAGTTACACACTATGTAAGTAAAAAATATATTTTTTAATTAAAAATTTTATTATTTTTTTAGAGTATGTTGACCCAGATGATTAGAAATCATTTCAATTAGTTACATACCATGTAAATTACATGGTGTTTGTCTTTAGGGTGTTGTATGAATGATATGTTTCATTAATTCCTTTTGAATCTCTGATATCATGACCTAAAATCATATTTAAGAAATTTTTTGTGATTTATTTCCATCTGAATCATTTTTTTTTTCATAGATTGATCAATGAATCAATTATCCTTATCTCCAATGGTATGTCTTACCCTTTTTTCTCACTCATTTTAGGTTTTGGAGAAGTTTACATTAGGAATTAGTGATAGGATTGGGCTTTATATCAATAATTTAATTCAATTTCCGCAAATTCTATTCCAATGAAATATGATTATTTCAAAGATAGGTTTCCAATGTTATATCAGTTATCTATATCCATTATGACAGTGTATATATTCAAATGTTATAACTTCTTGTAATTTTTTTGTTCTAACTGATTCCATGATACTTGAAATGAAATTTCATATATTTTAGTTGAAATGGTAATTTATAAATGTTTAAAATGGGGTGTATTCGTTGAAAATATAAAATAATAGATTTTAAATGGAAAATTTATTTTTGATCCATGATTAATATTTACCTTTCGATGATTTTTGTTTATAAAATATGAAAAGGTTTTAAAAAATTGAAATTGATAAATATTGCACTGTGGGAACCTTGACTTTATCAAGGAAGAGACATGGGAAACCATAGTTATTGTGACACCAACTTGAGAATACCTATATTATGTCTATGTTCTATTTAAGGTAATGATTTTAGTTAAATCCTAAATTATTCTTTGTTTGGCTGTTGAATTTATTTCCTGTATTGCACCAAAGGGTAGAGCCTAACGTGAAGGTTAATTGTTGGTTATAGCTATTTATGACGTGATATATTATTTCATGGATATTGGCTGATTATATTTTTTATATTAGGTATATTTAACTATATTTTTACTAGTTTTTTCAAACATGTAATGAAAATTTTTAAAACTGAAGGACTTTTGGGGAATCGTTTTTATTTTTTTATTCATAAAATGATAGTAAATATATATTTAATGAAAATTGAACATATACATTCTCATTATTTGAACATGTATATAATCATTATGGTATCTTACTTGGATTTTTTTATCACACCCTATTTCTACCCATTGGGAGGTAATAAATTATTTTACTGGATACAATTAAATGGAAGGTCATTATTTTTCATATTGGATTTTATTTAGATCACTTTTTAGTTTAGGGATGATTTGTATGTGATGGTTGGACAAATGTAGGTGAGTTTGACTATAATCATCATATTTTATAAATTATCACGATATTCTCAGTTTTATCATATTTATTACAAATATTCTCCCTAATTCTAGGTCTTTTTTTCCTTATATATGATCCTTTTTAATCTATGTTTTACCCTATCCCATGAGGGGATGACATGGGAGACTGGTATGGTCAACCAGGGATGGAATGATACATTCATGAATCAATATGCATAATAAAAATGTAATGTTAAATAACTCATCACCCATTTCATTTAATAAAAACTAATATCATGATAAGATAATTCATATAGAGTATGGATATATAAATAACATAAAACACATTATATTTAATAAATAAACTATGACTAAAATACATACCCATATAATATCATTGATAAATTTTCATTTATAATATGAATAACTAAATAAATAATAAGTGAAATTCTTAATTATTTTATTCCATTATCTCATGCATCATGATACAACTTCTATAAATATCATTCCTCATGTTAGTTTAAAACTTCAGGTGGAAAACAATTTGATACTAGCTACTAATTTTCTTAATGATACTACTAACTCATAAAAGGGTTTTTATATAATAAATACCCAAATCTAATTTTATGTCCAAATATTACCCATTGTGGAATAATATATATAATTAATGAATAATTAACGACATTTTCATATATCTGTATTCATTGAAGAATAAAAATTTATCAATATTTCCCAATATAACAAAATAAACTTCAATTAAGTAAACTATATGTATAATTGATATATGTTATAGGATTAACAATATACATGACAAATAATATTTATATTTGTGGGAAATATAATTTTGAATGATCAAAGGATAATCAATATTATCATGTACAGCTAATCACTATAAAAAACTCAATCATGAATGTGAATTTCAATACTTTCCTTTTTCAAAAAGATAATAAAAACTCCATGGAATGAATAAGGATAATATTTATCAATTATATCCACCTTTATTTAGAGTAATGAGTTATTTTTGTATAATAATAGAAATATCATAAAAATATATTTATTAATTCTTGAGAAAAATATCAATTTAAAAAAAATAATTTTCAAAATACTATTATTTGAAAATAATCATTGTAACACAACAAGAGAGATTTAAAACATTTAGTAGTCATTATGAAAGAAACTTAGATTCATGATGAGTATATTGAAACAAATATTATGTTAAAATTATTTCTATAATCCTACTATCCTTTTTTTTAATGATAAAATAATTTTCATTAATTTAAATTGAAGAATAAAAAATCTCTATTAAAATGTGATTATGAAATAAATGTTTATAATTAACATAAAGATAAAGTGTAAATTAAATAATTATTTTATTAGTTATGTAATATTTAATTCCATATATAACAATTGTAAATAGAGAAATAGATAATGAAAACCCATTAGATATAGAAAGTTAGAAAATCACAGACAACAATGGAGTAACATAACACAATAAAATGACACTGAGTTAAATTTCGTTAGTAGTTGCAAAATTTTATGTAAAAAACAAAATATAAGAAATATATCTAATTGAAATTTAAAATTTCAAAAATTATTATTTAATTATTATATTACTTGTAAAACTGATATAATAAACATCATATACCAAATATTAAGTGCATAATATTACAATATTCCACAATGAATAGAAAATGAGATGAAGTCACTTATCTTAAGCTTCCTTTTAGTTTAACCTGATTTAACCAATTATAAATGGTTATGTAAATTTTATAAACATATGGTAGAAAATATTAATATTTATAAAATATTATATGATACTTTAATAGTATCTTATCACCATATGAATATTAATCCTAAATTATTTTCATTAATGTTAGTGTTAGTTTTGTTATTTATTCATTCTTGACTCATCCTGAATGTGTTGATTATTTTTGAATATAATGTAGTTAAATAATATCTAGAATAAAAATACTTACATAATTAGTATATTTATTCATAAAATATAGTTTTAATAACAATCATTAAATAAAGTTATGTAGAATTAAATACATAATGATCACGTAGATTGTAGGTCATACGTACGCATGAGTAATGTTTCGATTATTCAATGATCATTAATCAAAATATGTAATTAATATTTAATAATTTATAAGGATACTATAATAAAAAAATATTACTTATATATATATTATTACATTTATATCATCCTTGAGATGTGGTAAAGACAATATTGTCATATCGTTTTGTAAAGGTCGTAGTTCACACAAACATTGATGAGTTTTTTTAATAAAAAGGAAAGAGAATGATATATTATTTTTTATTATTGATATATATATATTATACATATCATTATAATCTCTTATATATTACACATATTAATTATCTTTATCCTAATTAAAATCAATGTCAAACATATGTGTAAAATGAATCACATTGTTTTGTGAGGAAGTAGTCCGCATTACACATGAGAGACGTTACTGTATTCCATACTGAATGGAAATTATAATCGTATATATTATATAATTACTCCATATGTATATTTTTTTTATAAAAAATCATATATACACTCTATATAAACTTTCGTACCCAACTGTGAGTGGATGTAACGGAGAAATGTGTCCCATTGGTTTTTGAGGAGATAGTCTGCCATACACACGAGGGGTGTTACCAGTCCAGTCATTGGTAAGAGGGGAATTATATAGGTCATGAAGTTAACATATTATATTTTATATATTTATTTTTTAATATATTAATTAATGATTAATATATAAATAAGGAGTCATAATAAACAAAAAAAACGGATTGTTAAGAATTCTAAGTCGTCATTGACAACCACTTTAGGATTATAACTATAGTGTTACTACATTCTATTTGTCACCAAATAATTATTCTAAGGCATGGGAATGGAATTTTATATGTGATTTTATTATATTTTAATTGATCTAATGTGGTTTTAATGTTCAAAAAAGAGAGGATATAAGTGGCATTTTCTATGGAAGAAGAATAGAACATTTCATATTTTCGAAATGAAAAAGGTGTACCCATGTATTTTACATTTAAAAAGGGTGAAGAATATATAATAATAAATAAAAATATATTATAAGGTTGTCAAATGAAAAATATATATATCATACATGTTTTTACATCATCGTAACACTTATCGTTTTAGTTTGACACCATTGGTATATACATTTTTTCTTTAATCACGATAATTAAATTTTACTATTTTCAAAATTAATTTTGGTAAAATAATTTTGATGAATATCATACATAATTTTATTTTAATGATTCCTAATATGAAATAAATTTTTTAAAACTCCTTTAATAAAAGTGTAAAATTTTAATTTAAAACAATTCTCTCAAACACAATGAGATATCTGGTTTTCAAAGAGAAAATGTTCCAATGTTTACAAGGTTTTTCTTGAATGTAAGAATGAAAGTAATTAAAAGGAAGAAATAAATTTAAATGATATAAAATATATTTAATGTCACTTTAAACACAATCTAATATATATTTCATCTTTGGAAATAATATTAATGAAAGTTAATTTTTAAATAAATAATAACATTTTTCTATTAATTAGGAAATCAAATTGTTCTTATAAATCACAAAAGTCACCATAAGATAATTTTTATATTGTTATTTTAAAATTTAATTTATTTATATTAAATATATCTTATAAAATTGTTAAAAATTAATTACAAATTATCTGTGTAAATGAAACAAAAAAATCGTTTTTGGGAAAATGTATTTTTTTCAAAAAAATCGTTTATTTTTAAATGATTTTTATTTTATTTGTAATCAATAGGTTACAATTATTTCATAATTCACCCAGTATATTTCAAACCATCAAATATATTGGATTTTATATCTTTATATACTATTTTATATTTCATTCAAAATTAGGGGTACATTTTCCACAAGATATCGAATAGAGTTAATGAAATATATTTCATGATATGTTAACAATCAGTGTTACATATCACATATTCTATCAAATACCATTTTATTATTTTATATTTTAAATTTTATTCAATGTTAAACCTTAAATAAATTAAAATCTCAGTATTATATCATTGACTCATAAAATATGTGTTGTATATATAAAAATTCATTTGTTAAGATCCCACATCATAAAAATGATTAATAAAATATATTATTAATAAGAGAGATAGGGAAGTATAAAATTACATATGGAGTAAATTATAACTATGAATAAAATTAGTATAACATTGGTTAAGGTAGAAGATAATTCCATTGAAGAAATGACTAAAAATAAATAGATATTAATAGAGGTCATTGGTCATTATAAATGCAATGATCAATTGAATGTTAATGACCTAAAAAAAATTATATGATTAAAACATACATTAGATTATATAAGATATTAATTTAATTAGATAAGAAATAGATTCTATTAAAAATGTTGAGTAATCTTTTTATTGTCTAAAAATATAATAAATTAAACTTACTAGATAAAATTCTATTTCATAATAAATATTTATACATTTGTTTTTATTTGATATATTTCCAATTAATCACTTATACTATGAAATTATTATCAAAAAAAAGTATTTTTCTTCATCATATACAAAAATTCAAAACTAATGAATTTTTAAATAAATAAAATAGTGATAATTTTTTCTACCTATTTCGATTTATTTTCCATAACAGTTATTTTTATCACATGTTTTCCAATATAATACATTAATCTTTAAAAAATTACACTAGAATTACTATTTCAACATTACTATATATTTTTTATTTTTTTATTTAGTACAATGACTTATTAACCATATAATCACATATTCTAGTTGTATATGTTAGACACATATTCATCCTTTATATGTGGGTTTATGTTTTCTGCCCATCGACAGATTAATCATTTTTTACATAATCTATAACTACACTGATATAATTATTTTAACCCTAACAAATTTTTAAGAATAGTAATTACAACAACAATAATTTATTATACACCTTAAGAGGTCTAAAAAACAATATTTTTATAACCAAAATTTAATGAAAATATTCATAAAATGACTCATTCATGTACTAAACCAATAGGTTTTATACCCATAAATATTTTCCAGAAACATACTTTATAATGTTATCCTCCAATCACATAAAAAAAGTGGTTCTATTATTTTGAACATATGATAAACCTTAAAATGATAAACCAACTATGGTATCAATAACTCATATATTGACAAAGGCATATATAATTATGAAATTTAACATAACCCTCATAAGTTTCTTGATTCTTATAACTAATATACCACGGGGAAAATTACTTATACTGTTTAATTATTTATTATTGATACATAAATACGTAATCTATTTTATTTCATCATAGTTAAATCCATGTTCTAGGTGTTAATCTATAGAAGGGGGAATTAACTCATATAATTCCTAGGTTCCACAAATTTATAAAATCATAATATAAATTGAACCAGTGGATAATATTTTATTTCATCCCACATACTCATCATTTTCCAATGGAAATTATCTTTTTATGACTACATTTTCCACATATGATGAATATTATTTTTCCATTTAAACACATTCATGGGTGTATCTATAAATATTTATCAAATGATTTAAATCAAACCACTGCTCTTCCATAGTCACCACTACATGATCTCTTAGATCACTAAATACTTCTCTTTAATATTTAGTTGGAGCGTTGGTTAAATTTAAGGTTACTGTTAAATTTTTTATTTAAACATTTAGGTGTAATAACGATATCTTTCACTCCCATCATCATTCCAGTTGGTTGTTCATGTTCACCAATTTTCTATTCATGTTTAATATTACAATGATTCATTTATGTTCCACCGTTCATATAATAAAAACTATCATAATGTGAGATAAAATTATCAAAGTTTGAAAACTATAAAATCATTTATATTATGGTTAAATCATAACAACATATTTTAAAATTAAAACCCCATTTGTTTATCCTAGGTTATCCATTTCCATCATTAATTTAAATCCAACATAATGTATTCTTAATAATATATGAATTATCCAAATAATATCGCCCAAGAATATCAAACATTGGGCATATTGTTGACCATTTTATGAACTGGATGATGATCAGGTGAAAAATAACATTACCCTTTATGATTTATTACCCCATGGTACGTCTTTGCAAGAACCATGTCCACTTGTAGTAACTTAACATAGATTTATTTTCAAGGTAAAATGGAAGGACCCAAACTTTTATTAATGAAAAATCATCTTAATATAATTAAATGTGTTATTATGTATAATGGTAATAAGAATCTATTTGGTATTATGTTTTTTTATTTTAAAATAACATTAATAATTGTGACGTTGATAATACAGTCATTGAATAGAGATCACATGATTATTATAAATATTGGGCTTTAATAAATCTTATTTACTCAGACAATGTATGTAATGGCCTCATCTTATATATTTTCTCTGTACAAAACCCATTTTCGGATCTCGAAAAAGAGGTGGTTTCACTATGATTCACACTTTACCATGCCCAAGCAGATCATCAAAGCTTTAATATTGAATGGAATTTTAAGAACCTGGATCTTCCTTTCATGTATGATTTACGTTTTTTGGTCATTTTTTAAAAAAAGGGAAAATTATGGAATTTATCTATGTACATGTCATGTAATTTATGAGTACACACCATGTACATCATTTCTGTAGGAAGCTGTGTTCTAGCCGTGTAATAGCCACACACATGGCCATGTGGGAGTGACTTAGAGGCCACATAAAATGGAGTATGGAATAGGTGAGTACACAGCATGTACATCAAAATTACACACCGTGTACATTCTTTTTTTCATTAAACACACTGAGGTCATGGCTGAAGGACAGAACACTCTTCCTATAGGTCCCATTCAACTAAGAGAACCCATACGATATATGGTCTTCGATAATCCCCTGAGACTATGTTTTTCCTCTGAATCAAACATCATTGGATTCTTTGGAATCACATTGGTGAGTTATCTCTTCTTCTTGATCCTCGTTTCTTGATTTCTTCTCTCTTGTGAGTTATCGTGGGATGAAAATTTTATATGTTTTTATATATGTTTGGTGTTTCATGGAAATTCAAACCTCGTGGTTCATGTATATTGACCTCCTAACACTGAGGGAGGTGGTTTTTTCCTTTTCATAGATAGGCCTTGAGTTTTATGTGCAAAATTTCTGAATACCCATGAACAGGGTATTGCACGTTTACCACTTTAGCCCTATTTTCTGTCGGCTATGCCAATATGATTTTGCTGAGGATATTTAATTGTAAAAAAGGTGAATTTTTGATCTGTAGATGTATTTCCAATGCATTCATTTCCTGTATTGACCTTTTGGTCTTGATTTCCTATTAGGTTGTTGTTTACTTTCTAATGCCTAGTATTATAGGATGATGTGACTATTGTTCTGTTATACTGTTGTGCTATATAATTCTATCCATATAGTTCTTGAGGTTTACCTTGTCTGTTACGCGCTGCTGAAATTTCATGACTTACACGGGGTCGTGAGAACATGGTGTGTAGAATATAGGGAGAATGGATGTTGAGGGCTTCTCTAGTGAGTCTTTATAAATTACGATGGAAGACCACATGGTGAATTGACGTTGAGTTCTTCTTCAAAGTGCCTATAGTTCCTCGATGCGAGCCATAGAGGGATTGTTATGTAACTGCTTCCCTAGAGGGCCATTAGTTACGTTAAGAGACTATAATGGAATTGACTATGAGTTCTTTCCCAGAGAGACTATGGTTAAGATGAACCAGAGGGGTTACATTGACTGTATTGACTAGAGGGATGCTTCTACTTTTTAGGTATCACCCGAGGGGTTAGACTGAGTGTGATTCCTAGAGGGTTGCCAATTGTGATTATCTTCTTGTCCTGTTGTTGCTTGATATTGAGACTATGGTTTGTTTATTATTGAGTACCTTCATGTTTATTGGTTTCCTGTACTTTTACCTTCCATATAATCACTATCTATAAGGAACAGATCTCATGGTGGTTGCCTACAGGAATTAGTCTCACACCATTTTTGGGTCATGCTTTTGGGCCCAAACAGATTGTATTATTGTAGGTATAGATAGTGGAATGCACCCTTCTAATTCATGTAGTTGACAAGATGTAGAGTTAGAGAGCATGGGACCAATCTTAGGTTTGTGATGATGTAGAGCAGATTGATGTTTTTCTTTTTTAAATGCTTTAATACTATATTTCAACATTGTGACTTCTTTGTTAGTTTTTTCAGACCTATGTATCATTCATACTTTTATATATGTTCTCCAGTTATACATTCAGTTTTCTGATGTTATTGTTTTATGTCATTATTACTTTTTCCGATCATGTATGTATTTGTTTACATCTGCTATGTACTCTACCAATGAGGGCATAGGTTCCCCACTATCACTCCTAAGGCCCTCTATGCTCGTCGGCAGCCTCTATTGTTTGGGAAAATGCGCTTGAGGCCATGTGACTAACCAGGTAAGGGGTGCCTCTAGGTGGCTTCTGGAACCAGGATGTTAACATGTGGTATCAGAGGAATTCATTTCTCTTGACTTATTATTTGGAGACATTATATTGGGATAGGAAGTAATAGGTTAATTATAATAATTTTTTATATAGAGTAGTTACCTCGTGTACAGGGAAAAGTCAACCTATCTCGGTTATTGAAATTTTTGGGTATTTCAATATTACAGTTGACATGATTTTACCATGTGTGATTAACATGATTTTTGATATTCTTGTTGATGTTATTGTGGACCTATTTCTATCACAACCTAATGAAATGAGAATATTCCATCTCATGAATCATTTAGTCACCTGTTTGAAATCACATGTCATGAATTCTTGCCATTCCATTTAGAATAAATTAGCAATTACATGTTGTTTTGATAGAAATTTTGTAGAATATGCCTGCTGTTGTGATATATTCCTTGATAAAATACCTTCTGTTTTATTGGGTATTTTTATGTAAGGTTTTGTTTGAAGAAATTCCAAAATTTGGTTCTTGAGGTGTTATAGGCCCTCATGGACCAGAATTTGGTGGATTGTTGACATGTTTTCCTTGTTATAACATGTTTATGATTCCATGATTTGATTCATGGGGAGTATGGGCCCTCAAAGATCATAATATGGAACTTTGGGTGTTTGTTTCATTTTTTTCTTGGTTTCGGAGTAGTTTTTAAGTCTTGCTGTTTGGAAAAACCCAGAATACACGCCTTGTAGTTTTGACTACATGCCATGTGTTATTTTGTTCGGGAAGAAATGGTTTTACTTAAGTTCATGTCATGTAATTTATGTACATGTAGTGTAGTCTCTAACCGTGTCCTAGGCCGTGTAGGCAGAAGCATGGGATGGGGATATTCTAGGGAGAACATGTCGTGTGATAGTCGAACATGCCATGTTATGTCGACCATGTGCCTGCCCGTGTAACTAACAACAAGGACATTTAATCCTGAGCTATACATGTCGTGTTCACATCGAACACACAGTGTGGTCTTACCTATGTACCTATTAATGTCACGAACAACACGGGATGGTGTTACCCCTTCACGTACACACCGTTTCCATCCAGAACATGTCGTGTAGTGTGAGCCGTGTGTTAGGTCGTGTCATTGACAACACAGGCAACATGAATCTTTTCTTGTTCATATTGTGTCGATCTTGAACACTCAGTGTAGTATTGTCTTAGTAGATCCATTTTGCTTAGCCATGTAGAATAACATGGGAAGGGAAAGATGATTCAAGTTCATGTCGTGTTTTAAGACAACATGACTTGTGTTTGGGGAGTTACACGACCTGTTTAGGCAGGAGTACAAGCCCATGTAAATGAATTCAGGGAACATTCCATGTAAGAGATGTACACATCACATAGCCATGTTTTTAAAATCATGAATTATTTCATTCTCATGTTCCCCTCTTACACTCCTTCTTTTCAATCCTTGATGACCTTGATCTAAAGCTGTGTACTTGACCTTGCAGAGTCATGCCACAGAGATTTCCTCCGGTTGTGTGTCAGTTTCTAGACAGTGATCAGACACCAGACATGGCTGATCATGGATTACCTAATGATCCTCAAGTTGTGTCATCCTTGGCACATGTCGTTGTACCTGGCATATGTGTGGACACACGGTTCAGGGCGGGCCTTATGAAGGTGAAGCATACCTTTCAGGGAGCGCCACCTCCTGGCCCGTCGATGGCTGATTTGATGAGGGTATTCCAGTAGCATCATCCTCCCACTTTATCTAGTGATGGAGGACCCCAGGATGCAGATTCATGGCTAGAATACATACTGGAAATCATTGAGAATATAGAGACTCCTCTAAAGAGGAGGGTCAAGCTCACTAACTATATTCATTAGGAATCCACCAAGAGGTGGTTCGATGTTATATCACAGGCAGGGCGTCAGCTAGTTATGTTGTGGGATGAGTTTCAACACATCTTCTATGAATACTTCTATCCATATACCATGAGGTCCAATCGAGCTTGTGATTATATGAGTCTCGAATAGGGTACTCTTTCTGTTATGGAGTATTCCTCTCACATTGTCGAGCTATATCGCTTCACGCCCATATCCAGAGGTGATCAGTTATTCATAGCAAGGATATTTGAGAATGTTCTGAGGAACGACATCCAATCGTAGTTGAACATCTTCTGGTTGAATTCCATCACTTCTATCATCAAGAAGGCACTGATCACGGAGCGCAATCAGATTGATTCCGGAGTTGTGAGTCATGACAGCTCGACATCTGGAGTTAACATCCCCCATACTGATAACAGAAAGACCCAAAGGGAGTCTTCATGTGGTGATCCAAGGAGGTGAGACACATTTTCTAGTAGCTAGGTGTTGTTCTACTAGTACGGAAGGATCATGAATATGAGGCCACACTGCCTGAGAGACATAGTGGAGTGTCGATCATGCAACATGTTGGGTCACCATCAATGCTTCTATCAGATCTTCTTAACGTAATCTGGTGACAAGGGTTCTTCAATTACTCCACGTTCAGGAGCAGCACCACTATTTATCCACCAGTCCGGGAACTGAAGCTCTTCCGGCCATTCAAGACAACGTGGAGGTTGTGGATGTGGTGGTCAGTCACCAGGCATTCAGAGACATCAAATTGTATCAGCTCAGAGTGGTCAGACATGGTCCCAGGGCTGCATTTCAGCCCATGATTTTGCAGTGGATCATACCCACCAAGAGTGGTATCCTGTAACATCTACAGTTTGAGGATCAATTTTAGTTTCCTCAGTTTTAGATTCTACTATATTCAATAGAGGGGATTCCCATAGCTTTATATCTATTGTTGTGGTGGAGAGCCTTGGTCACGTTGTCTTTATTTTTCCTACTATGATATTGAAGCTAGACACTCCATTTCGGACTATAACGTCTAGTGTACGTCAGTGCAGAGAGTTCCCTCTACAGGTTGGTGGGTGTCACTTTTTGTGGGACCTATATGTCCAAGAAATGATAGTCTTTGATGTCATTCTCAGAATATACTGGCTAGTTCTCTTCCAGGTAATCATCGACTATTAACGCCATAGGGTGAGATTCATATCACAAGAGGGTGAATCGTTTCTCGATAAGGGTGAATGGGATTTCCAGGCAAGTAGAGCGGGTCTAGAGCATCATGGGTTATGAGGGGTTACAACACAGTTTTCTAGTCCATATCTGGATGATCATGGGACTTTATAGTTAGACTATATTCTAGTGGTGGATCATTTTAGAGATGTCTTTCCAGATGAATTTTATGGTTTTCCTCTATAGAGTGAGGTAGACTTTTCTATTGATCTTGTTCCAGGACTGGCACCGGTGTCCATTCCTCCTTACAAGATGGCTACACCAGAGTTACAATAGCTCAAGAGGTTGTTGGATGAGTTGCTGGAAAAGTGATTCATCCAACCCAATATTTCTCCTTGGAATTCACATGACATGTTCGCAAAGAAAGAATCTGGAACCATCAATAATTGTGTATACTATCAGAATCTGAAGCAGTTGATGGTCAAGAACCATTATCCCTTTCATAGGATTGATGATCTCTTTGATCAGCTTTGAGGAGCACTGGTGTCCACGATGATAGAATTGAAGTCTGGTTATCATCAGTTGCACGTTAGAGAATATGATATACCTCTCACAAGCCTTAGAATAAGTTATGGTCTATACGATTATATGGTCAAGACATTCAGTCTCACGAACGCACCTGTAGTTTTCATGGAACTGATGAACCGAGTGTTCCATCCATACTTGGATTCGTTTGTAGTGGTTTTGGTGGATGATATCTTGGTGTACTCTCACACTCGACATAACCATGATACCTATTTTTAGATAATTTTTATTACCCTGATGGAGCATCAATTATATGCTAATCCATGAAAGTGCCAATTTTGGATGGATCAGATTCACTTCTTGGGTCCTGTTATCTCAGAGACAGGAGTATTAGGAGACCTAGATAAACTAAGAGCAGTATATTCCTAGGAGAATCCGAAGAACATTATTTTGGTGTATAGTTTTTTAGGGTTTTATGGATACTATATACATATCATACAGGACATCTCATGTATAGCAGCACTGTTGATGAGTTTGACTAAGAAATGTGCAAAATTTTAATGGTCAGATTCTTGTGAGTCAGTCTTTCATGAGCTGAAAGGGAGGTGGAATTCAACACTGATACTAGTATAGCTAGAATAGGGAAAGAGCTATATTGTTTATTATGATGATTCATGTATTGGGATGGGAGCTTTTCTTATTCAAGGGGAAAGAGTCGTTGCATATGGGTCTCTGTAGTTGTGACATCATGAGAGGAACTACCCAATGCATGATCTTGAGTTGGCTGCAGTTGTTCATCCTTTAAACTATTGGAGACATTATCATCTGTGGGATCATTTTGTGTTTTTCAACAACGACAAGAGTCTCAAGTACATCTACACTCAGCATGATCTAAATTTGAGACAGCTAAGGTGGGTTAAGTACCTAATATCTTTTGACATTGAGCTTGCCTATATGCCTAGGAATGGAAATGCTTGGGGTGCTGGATTGAGAAGGATAAATCACATACATGTAGTTCAGGAGGACATCAGTGAGTGGATGCTGATGGCTGTATTTTATGAGATGTATTTGGAAGTGGAGGACAGTCTGGGGAATACATTTTTATCTTTTGTAGCAGTTACCTCTAATCTTCTTGATCGAGTTTGAATAAAGAAGATATATGGTTCTGAAGTCCTTTTCATAAGGGAGGGTGTGTTAGGAGAGGACCCTATTTCTAGATGGACCATAGGTAAAGATGAGATAATGTGTTTCCAGGGAAATGTATGGTTTTTAGCAGACATACGCATGGAGATTATGCAGGACTTGCATTCCACAGTTTGAGAAATTCATCCAGGTGTCACCAAGATGAATCGTGATCTACACCATCATTATTAGTGGCTAGGTATGATGAGGGATGTTGGTGGTTTCTTCATGAAGTGTTCCACCTGTCAATATGTAAAGGATCAGCTTCAGCATCTAGGAGGGCTCTTACAGCAGTTACCTATTCTCGAGTGGAGGTGAAATGATGTTGTGATGGACTTCATGATTGGTTTGATGAGGTTTCCTCGAGGGAATGATGCAGTTTGGGTTGGCAATTATAGACTCACAATGTTTTCTCACTTCTTTCCAATCAAAAAAACCTTCCATGTTGATGAGCTGGGAGGATTGTACATCCGTGAGATTGAAAGTCTGCATGAAGTTCCACAATCCATCTTTTCATACCGGGATTCACATTTTACTTCACGGGTTTGGTAGGGGCTTCAAAATTCTTTGGGTACATAGGTACTTCTGAGTACATCATACCACCCCCATACAGATGGCCAGACCGAGCATATGATTCAGGCACTTGGGGACATGCTCTGAGCATGCAGTCTGTATTTTGGAGGTTCTTGGGAGAAGCATATAATTCTTGTTGCATTTTCTTACAACAATAGTTTGCAAGAAACTATTCAGATGGAAACTTATGAGGCTTTTTATGGTATGTTATACCTATCACACTTATGTTGGCTGGAGGTAGGAGAGGCAACTTATCTAGGACCTCGTCTTGTCCAGGTGACCATAGAGAATATAGAAATGATTCGGAAAAGGATGGATACTATATAGTCTCGACATAATTCTTATGTTGATCAGTGGAGATGGCCTTTGGAGTATGAGGTCATGGATCTTGTTTTCCTACGTGTCACACCAAGGTTGGGACACAAGAGGATCAGGAGATAGGGTATTCTTTCACTGAGGTACATCGGTCCATTTGAGGTGTGGGAGAGAGTGGGGCTGGTTTCCTACCGTGTGTAGTTACGTAATAGGTATCGATCTATGCATGTTTTATTCCACGTTTCCCAACATCTATGTTACTTTTCATATCCGTCTCATGTATTTAAACATATGGAGGTTGAGTTGGAAGTAGATCAATCTTTCGAGAAGCATCCTGTATGGATTTTTGATCGCAATAAAAAGGTACTCCATGGTCGGTCTATTCCACTAGTACGAATTCTATGGCAGCACTGGAGGGTACATGAAGAGACATGGGAGAGGGAGGCCGATGTATGAGCCTAGTGGCAAGAGTTGTTCGGGGTTTCATCTTATACGCCATGCTAGGGAAATTCAGAGACTAATTTATTTATGGGGTATAGTTTGTATGATCATGGATCTTCCTTTAAGGAATATTTTTTTCTGGTGGTTTTTTGAGAAAAAAGTTAAAATTCTAGAAACTTTCTATGTACGCACCATGTACTTTATGAGTATACGTCATGTACTTTCGTACTACAAAAGGTCGTCTGCTGGCCGTGTAGTATCCACACACAAGGTCGTGTGGGAGTGAATTGGAGACCTCTTAATGTGTTGTATGGAAAAGGTGATTACACAACGTGTACATCAAAAGTACACACCATGTACATTAATTTATTCATTAAACACATCGGGGTTGCGTCTGACAGACTGAACACTCTTCTTTTTGGTCTCGTTCGACCGAGAGAACCCGTATGACCATGAATAATCGACGAGTCCCCGATCCTCTGTCATTCCTCTTAACCGACCATTGTTGGTTGTATTGGAATCCCATCGTTCTGTTATCTGTTCTGCTTGACTCTCATTTCATGATTTCTCCTCTTTCGTGAGTTATTTTGGGTTGATCATTTTATACATTTTCATAGATCTTCAGTGTTCTAGGGCGATTCAAGCCTTTTGGTTCCATTATATTGATCTCCCAACTCCATGGTAGGTGGTTTGTGCCTTTTAGTAGATAATACATAATTTTGATGTGCAAAATTGCCCAATACCCATTAACGGGGAATTGGACATTTACCATTTTAGCCCTAATTTTTTCCTGATATGCTTGTATACTTGAGTTGAGGATAATATATTGTGAATAGGGTGAATTTATTCTCTTTATATGTATTTTCCATGTATGGTTTACTTGTTTGGACCTTTGTGTCTTAATTTCCTGTTAGGCAGCTATTTACTTTCTGATGCCTAGTATTGTACGATGATGTGAATGTTGTTCTGTTATGCTGTAGTGACGTGGAATTCTAGCAAAGTATTTCTTGAGGTTTACCATAGCTATAAAATTCTTCTACATATGCTTGAATTACACGTGGTCGTGAGAACATGTTGTATAGTCCATTGAAAGAATGGACGTTGAGGACTTCTCCAGAGTTTCTTTATAATTTATGACGGAAGACCACATGGGGAATTTACATTTAGTTCTTTCTCATAGTGTATATAGTTTCTCGACACGGGCCACTTAGGGAATATGACGTAAGATCTTCCCTAGAGTGCCTTTAGTTACATTAAGTGACTATATGGGGAATTGATGGAGGGTGCTTCCTCAGAGATTATATGCTTAAGCTGAACCAAAGGGGTTAGACTGAGTGTACTTCCCAAAGGGTTTCCTATAACTATTAGGTAGTACCAGAGAGGATAGACTGAGTGTTCTTCCTAGAGTGTTACCGATAGTATTTATCTTCTTGTTTAGTTGTTTCTTGATATTGAGACTGTGGATTGTTTATTGTTGAGTACCTTCTTGTTTATTGGTTTCCTGTACTTTTACTTTCCATATACTTAGTGACAGTTAGGCACAAATCTGGTGGTGGTTGCCTACTGGGATTAGTCTCATACCCTATTTGGGTCATGCTTTAAGGCCCAAAAAGATTGTATTTTTGCAGGTATGGAAAAGTGAAAGCACCCTTGTACATCAGGTACGTTGATTGACGTGGAGCTAGAAATCGCGAGACCATTCTTAGGCGTGAAATGTTATGGGGCTGATTACTGTTTTTATTTTGTACATGGTTTAGTACTGTATTTCATCATTGTGGATTATTTGGTATTTTTCCTAGACCTGTGTATCGTGCATCATTTTATATATGTTCTCTAGTTATACATTCATTTTTATATTCTTACTATTGTGTTTCATCATTAC
Organism: Viscum album; assembly: GCA_963277665.1. NCBI lineage: Eukaryota > Viridiplantae > Streptophyta > Magnoliopsida > Santalales > Viscaceae > Viscum > Viscum album. Next base: position 383,913,989 of record OY728148.1, on the reverse strand, counting down.
TGCTTCCTCTCTTGTATGTATTTGTTTACATCGGTTGTGTACTATACCAATGAGGGAATAGTTTCCCCACCATCACACCCAAGCCCCTCGCTACTCGTTAGTATCCTCTAGTATATGAAAAAATCTGCTTGAGGCCATGTGACCAACTGGGTATGGGGCACCTCTGGGAGGCTTCTGGAACCGGGATGTCACAGGAATTACTTACGAGAGAAGTAGAAGTTGATAGAGATGTCCACCTGAGCTATGTTACCTGAACCACCCCAAGAGTCTGCCACTAATTCAAAACATACCCTTTTGTATAATTCATTTGTTATAATGGATTATGTAACAAGACCATAGGACTATGATTATGTGCATTAGTTTCATATATATATTTAACAATATACATTCATTTTATTGTTGTCACTTTGTAAACGGATTTTAAAGCATAAATAGTGTTTTTACTGAATATTCAAATTATAATCAATTCAGATGAATTTATTTTTTTTAAATATTATTTTAATAAAATATTATTAATAAATTACTTTTTATATAATATTAATGTTTGTATAATTTTTATGAATACAATTGTAATTTCTATTCACGTTTGATGGTCGTTTTTTGAATTCCCATGAATTTTTTATAAATGATGGTTTTTATTTTAAAACTAAAAATTAACATATTTATAAAATTAGGTAGAAAAAATGAATAATATTTTTTGAATCAGGATGTAGAAATTATCCTACGGTGAATTTTTAATACTTTTTTGAGACATTCAAATTCTTGTTTAGAAATTTAATACCTTTTCAATATATAATGTGTTTTATGACATCATAATGACCCTATAGTGATGAAATAAAATAGTTTAAATGATATTTTATTCCTATAAATATTTTATATTAAAAATAATGAGATTTTATATTTGTTTTATTAATTTTATGGAGCTTTAGTGGACTCTCCAAGATATATAAAACATTCTAATGTTTTACATTGATATCATTGAGAGAGTGACTCACATCCACATAAGGAAGCATAATATTTTAAGAAGTTCAGACATTTATTATATAATATAATTTTTTAGAATCCCCTTCGGAAAAACCAAGGTAAAAAACAATGGGTTGTTTGTGTGAATGATTATTTTAATATGTGGTGTCCAAAACCTAAATAATAATGAACTATCCACATTTTCTTATATAAACCCACCCAAGCTCCAACTTCCTTTTCACTCAAAACCATTTTAGATAGACCTAAATCATCCCTTCCCTATATGTAATCTTGAAAATTCTACCCAATCGCCCAAGAATCCTTTCCAAATCCCCTCCCAAGCCGTTGGGATCACACATCCAAATACGAGATTTCTTCTTTTCTCATTTGTTTTTCAAATTTCATTGTGATTTTATATAATTTTTTTTAAATTAAAATGTTAGGGTATGATTTATTACCTAATTAACATTCCATATATTTTTTTGATTATTATGGGATTCTTTATCTCTCATTTATACCTCAAATGTACAACCGTTACTATGCCAAAATTCTGTATGGAATTTCCCTCTTCTCATTTTCATTCATGAAATTATTTTTTATTATGAATCTAAATTACATTAAATATATTGGGAAATGTATCTATATTTCCCCTTACTTTAAATTTCCTGAAAATATTATCATACAACCATTTATTTCACAAAATCCATTTTTATAAATTCTTATGTCATGTCGTTATGTTGACGAAATTGCACTGCGATTTTCCATGCTAATGTCATTGTGTTGTGAATAACATGCCCATTGCAATATCAAGGGTATTAACCTTTATGAAAATTTACTTATTGAATATATAGAATAATGTATGAATTCCAGATTCCTTTATCATGGAAGAAATTATGGTGTTTAATGAATCTAAGTTATATGATCAATGTGGCACACTTATTCATGAAATTGATTTATTAAGAAGGGTGTGCCCCAATAGCCCTCCAATGAAAAGGGTAAATATTGGTATCATGATACATCATGTGAAATAATGGGTTACTCATGATAATTCAAGTGAAATGAGGGTTTACTCATGATTTGTGTGCAATGATCCGTGTCTCATTCTAATATCATGTCAAATAGTGTTTCCACATTTCCATGTTATGATAATAATGTTATATCAAGACATTATGTTTATGTTACTCATATGCTTTATTTATTGGAAAATTTCCTAACATGTATTGTAATATTAATTTTAGGCATTGTTTTCTCCCATACTGGGCTTTTTATCTCAACCTTTTCTTTATAAATTTCTTCAGGTTGTCCCGTGAAATGCAATGTATGAGGGAATGTGTGTGCTCATGTAAAAAATGCTTTCAATAAAGTTTTCTATTTCATGTTTTATTTTTTTATATAATGTTACTAATCCCAAATGACACTAGACATCTCTATATACTAGGTTTTATCATGTGAATATTTTAGTTAATAAAATATGCTTAAGTTTGTAATAATGAGCAGGGATGTTATAGTTGGCATCAAGGGATAAGTTTAGTTTTATTAGGGATTAGGATTATAAAACAATAATGAATGACATATGGATAAGTCTATGTATAATTAAAACATCCTTAAATATTGTTGAGTTTCTAGTAATTGGATTATCAAGTAAATACATCCGTTTATGGATGCAGGTAGTTAGAGGTGGCTCTTGAGCATATGTATCTAATAGTAAAATATGAAAACACTACATGGAGCTAGACTCGAACCGAAACGAGTGCCTGAAAATAGGATTTTCTATACTCATGGTTATGATACTCTTGAGGGATACGCTTTGGTAAATTAAAATTCATACTATGATCCAATATTAACAGAATTAAAAAATTGCACCAAGAATATATGTTGGGAAGTAGATCAATGATAACATAGATTGAAACATATAATATAATTTGTTAAGGGAATAAAAGTAATTTAAAAGTCATCCATTTTTATCTTTGGATTACTTTTTATACATTACACCGAACATTCCTTTAATTCCTACCAATGGCCAGTATTAGAAGACCATGGGATAACAACCGATGAAATGATCAATGTGATGATTGTTCTAATTAGATTCTCAATCCAATGGGAGTGGGAATTACAATCATTGTCATGATACTATATGAGTAAATGCATGTTTTGAATATTAACCATGGTCTTGATGAACAATTAACCCCCCAATAAAATAAATATTCGTAATTGAACGCTTTATGAGACTAAGGCCTCCCACTTTTAATGGATCATATGATCCCTCAATTGTCAACCAATTTATCAACTCCATTGAAATGATCTTATCCATAATTCAATGTTCTGAAAAAGGGACGCTTCTTTTGGCTACATACTTTTTAGAGGCTAAAGCTGAACAATGGTGGGAATTGATAAAAAATATGATGCATGATGAATTTATCGATGTGTTTGAATAGAAGGATTTCAGGAATAAATGTTTTGATAAATACTTTTCTTTCACCTTCGGACATATTACTCAAAGGGACATCCATTAACATAAGAAAAAAGATGACGAGTCCAACACAAATTATGAGGAAAACATCACCAGTCTTGCATGATATGCAACTAGATTTGTTGTTACCCCCAAATGATAGGTTTACCATTTTTTTGTTTGGCTAAATCCTATACTATAATAATCTCTACTAATCCATGATATCGAGAGATATGAGAAATGTTTTTTATGTGACCTCAAGGGAGAAATGGTGATCATGATATCTCAATGGTATCATGGGGATATGATTTATCCTGTGGAAAATAATTTTGGTGGTCTTGTGGATAAAACCAATGATGCAATGAAAATCTAGAAACCACTTTCCAAAGGTGTGGAAAAAAGCACCATAGAAATTAACTAAAGGTGACGAGTAAATGATTAAGGTGTATAAGATAAGGGAACCTAGACATTAACTAACAACAATAAAAACTGCAGCTGCGATAGAGGATTGGAAATCTATATTTTTCCTCAATTTGTTGAACATTTTTTCAATTTCCAAGAACCAAGGAACATCGAATACCAGTTCCTTATTCCAAGTGTTTTTATAGGAAACAAACAACTTCCAAGGTAGCAAGGGTATGATTATTCCATCACTATCACTGAAGCTATCCTTGTCCATGAAGTGGTGACATGTATTCTATTTATTCATTCAATAATGGCAAACATAATTTTTGATTATGGTTATATGAATTATTTTATATCCTAAAATAATAGTAGAACAATTCCAACACCTCCAAAAATTATGTAAGTATTGAAGTCCGTGAGAATGTAAAATAGGTAAATCATTGAATCACATGAATATAACTCTTACATTGACATAATTTGTAGATTGAACTTCCCAAATAACTTATCGTATTCATGGTAAGTTGAAAATATTCAAAACTCATTATAGAATTATTGTCGTGGTGTTCGAGGAGCTGAAGAAACAATTACTAGAGAATCAGGTTAAAGGGATTATACACCAAAGTGCTTCACCATGGGGTGCACCAGTCATCTTCGTAATGATTAAGGAAAGGTCAATGTTCCATTTCATTGATAACGTGAGCTCAAATTTTTTAATAAGGAACTAGTATCCTCTACCCTGAATTGATGATCTGTTCGATCAGATACATGGAGCATAATACATCTCCAAGGTGGTTTTTTAGCCGATATTATACCATCAAAGTGTGAAGAATGGGGTAATCCCAAAATCAATTTTTTACAAGGTATGAGCAATATAAATTAATAGTAAATCATTTAGGACTCACTATTGATTTAGTAATATTCTAGGACTTGATTCATAGAGTCATTATAGATTATCTTAGAAAAATTTTGGTAGTCATTATAGATGATATTCTAATATACATGACTACCTTGGAGGATAATTAAGGGCATCTAACCATCTTACTAGAGTCCTTGTAAATGGATAATATCTATGAAAAGTATAAAAACTATGAGTTTTGGTTTAATAATTTCTCATTTGTGGTTCATATCATCGCCATCAATGTGATATATGTGGATCCCTCCTTGAAAACTATAATTGATGGATGGAAAAATCCATCATTAGTGATGAATATCCGTACCCTCTTGGGGTCAATTGGATATTATCATCGATTTGTGAGAAATTTCTCATGATTTTTCAACCCTATTACCAAGCTAACTCATATGGGATACCAGTTTTCTTATAGTGATGATTGTGAAGGGAACTTAAAAGAGTTGAAAATGAGGCTTATCACAATGCTTGTTCTCCCATTACCCACAAGTGGATAAAATTTTGTTGTATTTAGTGGTTCTTCGAAGAAGAACATGGTTTGTGTGTTGATGAAAAATGTCAGAGTCAGTTCCAATATTTCAAGGAAATAGAATGTTCATGAGAAAAACTATCCAATATATGATCTAGATTTGGCTGAGTAATCTTGACCGTAAAAATTTGGCGACATTACCTCTTTGGGGAGAAGTGTGAAATATAAATGGATCAAAAAATCATCATGTATATATTCACAAAGAAAGAGTTGATTAGGCACCAATAAATATGGCTAGATTTGATCAATGACTATGAATACTAAATCCATTACCACCCTGAGAATGTAAAATAGTTGGCATGATCTCTACATAAAAAGGACCTAATGATTCCATTATTGGTGAGAATTTAAAAGGACCCATTTTTCATATATTTAATGATTAAGGACATGTAAGTCATAATGAATGGAATATCATCAATATTTTCAAAAATTATTGATCAACCATCTCTTTAGGAATGGTTAAAGGATTGTCAAAAGGATGATGTGGTAATTCAGAAGATAGTGGGTACTATTATGAAGGTAAATTCTTATGATTTAATGTTAATGTTGAATGAATTGTGATATTTGATTAAAGACTATGTGTTCCATAAATTCTATATTTGAATAATGAACTTTTGAATGATTCACATAGTTCAAATTTCACCATTCACCGAGGAAACACAATGATGAATTGACATACTTGAGATCATTATTGATAGGATTTCTTGAAAAAGTACATGGTTGAGTATACATAAAAAATTTCCAGGTATGTCACCATGTGAAGGCTGAGACGCATTTGTCTAAGGGGATGATGTAATCATTACCCATAATATTAGGGAAATTGGATAACATCACAATGTACATTTTTACCAGACATCTAAAGACATCCAAATGAATCAATTATATCTTGGATGTTGAGGATCATTTTACAAATAATTTACACTTAATTGCAATTGGGGCGAATTTTTAATTGGATAAAATAGAACATATATACATCAGAGATGTGGCAAGGCTACATGGTGTACCACTATCTATTGTATCTGATCAGTATCCAATATTCACTTCTATGATATGGAAGAATTTTCAACATGCTCTAAATATTGAGGTGAACATCAGTACAACGTATCATCCTCAAACCGGTGGCCAATTTGACTGGACTATCTAAAAACATTAGGAAATGTTGAGATCATGATAAATGGACATCAAAAGTTGTAGAGATCAAAAACATCCTCTAGTTGATTTCTCATACAACAACAGTTCCAACTCAAGCATCCAATTGGATCTTTATATGTCCCTTTTTAAAAATAGGTGCAGAACACTAACATGTTGTGATGATGTTGAGGAGCGAAAAATAATTTGGTCTAGAAATGGTTAACGAAATGGTAGAGAAGGTTAAGTCAATATAGTAGTAAATTAATGTTACACAAAATCGAAAACAGACCTTTGCTGATAATCAATGATGAGATATAGGGTTTAATGATAGAGGCATGGTATTCCTCCACATATCTCTGTGGAAGAGAGTTATGCGATTTGGGAATAAGGGAAACCCTACTCCATGGAACATTAACACTTTTCAGATCCTTGATCATGTTGGAGCAGTGGCCTATCACTGACCACTCCCACCAAACCTATCTCATGTACGATGTATCACTCTTGAGGAAGTGCATACCTGACCCATCACATGTAGTTATTTCATAGGTTGTACCATTGGATAATTGTTTCTCTTATAATGAGAATCCGATTAAGATCTTAGACCACATGGGGAAAAGTTCTATGAAATAAGATAATTCCCATTGTCATGGATTTGTGGGGAAACCACTGGTTTGAATTTCTTACTATGTAAAATGGGTATATGAACAGACATGGTCTTATGTTTTTTGATTTTAAATTACCATTATGAATTGATATAATCTATAATATAGTGGTTGAATAGTGATCACATGATTATTATAAATATATGGTTTTAAAAAATTCAATTTACTCAGACAATGAAAGTAATGGCCTCATCGAGTAGAATTTCCCAATACAAAGCCCAATTTTCAGATCTCGTAATGGAGGTGGAGCCATTGGGATTCACTCTTGAACTATTTCGACACTAATTTTTAATCATTATTCTTGAATAGAGACGCCTCCGTGAGAGGTGGAAGTTGATATAGATTACCACCCGAGTGTTGTTATTTGAGCCAGCCTAAAATTCTGTCACCATCGCACACCATACCCTTAGGTCTTCTGTGGGTGTTATAAGGGGTTGTGTAACAAGACCTTATCTCTATGATTATGTAAAAAAAATTTATATAATAAAGAATATATATTCATTATACAATTAAAACAATTTAGTTGGTTTTTTAAGCAAATTTGTTCACTTTGAATAACGCAATAGCTTGCTTTGTACAAAACATGGAGTTTTAACACAACACGACCAATCAAACTATCTATTTTGAATAGTAATTCCCACTTTAAATTATTTTATAAATTTTAATTTTCAAATTGGACTTCATTATATGAATTGAAAAATATAAATTAACTTAGGGTGAATTTTTGGATTTCAAATAAAAATAGTCAATTTTTTATGAATAATTAAAAACACTGTGTTATTATTTAAAACCAAATTTTTATTTAAATATTTAGTTATTTTATTTATATTTATATTAGTTAAAAATAAATACATAATCGAAATATATGTTCAATATAATTCATTTAATTCATTTAATAATAATAATAGATATATAAAATTTTAATGAACTTTTTACAGTCTTTTTCCCAACATGTAGGGACATATACAAATTTGCATAAAACATAATTTGACAGCTTATATGAATTTAATATCAAAAATACAAGAAACACTTTTGACATTAGAATGTAAAATTTGGTTCAATAAGATGAATATAATTTTTGGTTAATAGTATCCTTTTACTTTTATTTACCATAATTAAAAGTAAATAGTGTAATTAATGGTAAACATGATATTATAATTATCCTAAAAAATATCCTATTTCTATTGGATAATTTTATTTCGACCAAAATATATCTTGAGAATAAAATATGATCCATTTGGTCCCCTTGGATTAGATTTATATTTTTTTTTTATTTATAGAAGTGTTAAATGTGTTATATTCAAATTTACATAACTAAATCATTTTTAATATAGGATTATACAAACATTAAATTCATCTATTAATATTCATTAGAAAGCTTAAAATATTTCATACATAATAGTATTTTATTTATAATTTTTCGACATTAAATAATAAAATTTATTTTTGACATAATGATGATGCAGTAATTAATTTTTTAATGAATGGTAAAATTATTGATTTTATAAATATCCAAATAAATATAAATAGTGACTTTTGATGACATCCAATAATTTTATAGATTAATATTTCATTTTAGGGTTTATTTAATTAATTTTTTTCTAAGTAATCATGTTGTTATGACTTCCAAAAAAATTAATTACTAAATAGTGTCAAAATGGACAAAAAATGAGTTTTTACAACAAATACTATATTATTAAATTATTTAATATACCAAAAATATATTTTTCAGCCAAAGGTGATTTATTATAATAGATAGATTAATATTTAACCTTATAGGCTATTATTATTATTTTATAGTAAGATTATAAACCATATAATATAATTATACAAGAATACATGGTAAAAGATTAACTATTTAACTAAGAGTCAAATCATAAATATAATGATTTTATGGTGACCTTAACATATCTAAAACCTATGGGATGAGAGCTTTTAGACCCATCCACACCTTATCCTAGAAATGAGTAATTTTTGGAGACATTATAAATAGAATATGATTTTGTAATAAAATATTATTTCATGCTTTTCCTAAAGTGACCCTCACCTCTCTTACAAAAAGGTATGTCACCTTTTCTCAGAGTCACATCTCTAAATCCATTTGGATTCACCATTAACAACCAAAATATCCTCCCACATACACTCCTGTAGACATAGAGGCCTTAATTTGATCATAAAAATAACCCATGGAGTCATTTTTATCAAATCAAAAAGAAACATCCGAAGAAAAGACAATAATTTCACCACCTCTTTCAAATTTATTTTCTTCTTCCACATCTGATTTGATTGTTGATTCCACAACAAAATAATTTCTCTAGTACCTTATACAAACTTTGAATAATATATAAATAATTTACAACCGTATTTCATTTTTTATCGATCCAATAAAAGAAAAATCACCATTAGTGTGTACGTATGGCTTACCGTCTCCATGTCGTGGTGTTCTTTATTATTCAAACACATCATAATTTGATTGGTATGATAATGAGTATAACTGATTTAAATAATACATATAAAATTTTAATTACTATGTATATATGATATAATAATCAATTTCATATGATTTCACCATTAATAGAATGCTATTTTTTCTCATCCGTACGTACAGATTACCATCTCCTCGAACACAATGATGTTCATTACACATCGTAACCATCGAATAATAAATAAAATTTTATGATTAAAAAATATTGTTTAAATAACATAATATCATTTTGGATTTAAATCAAACACATATTATCCATAACAAACATTATTTATATATCAAAAAATATAATGGAAAACGAATCAATAAACACTCGAAATAATGATACTATTGAAGTATTATTAAGAATGAAATATTAGAAGATCATATATGATGTCATATTTATTTATGTGGTTCTTTTATAATGTAAAAACAATTATTTAACTATTATACATGAGGTTAATATACCTTCAACCAATGAAAAGTACAATTTAAGGGTTAATTCTACTGTCTCTTCATTATCCAAGGTGGTTTGTACATGAGTATCTACTAGGACCTATTTATCATTCTCATATGTGTTTCTTAAAAATGTATTTCAAAACATTTTTACTATTTACTATACTATGGATTAAAATCATTTATACCCTTTTTTTAATTTTTATAATATTTTTATTTGGGAATCATTACGTCGTTTTCCAAACAAGGTCCTTTAAAACCTTTTCGAAAAAATTAATGAAAGAATGATTTTTTAACATATAAGGTGAGTGCGGCTATTTTCCGCCATTATAAATTTTTTTAAGCTTCCACTTTAGTATTATATGAATATTATTAGGAAAATATTTTTTTATAATTATGTGAATTTTAAATGATTTCAAATTACAAATAGATATTTCTCTCAAATAGTTATGATTTCATCTAAGTCAAAATCCATTGATGGATTTTACACATGTTTGATGTTGAATTATAATGATATAATATTTCATATTTTATTTAAGTTTTTCGGATATATTTGAATGTTGATGTGTTATTTTTATATCATTCATTTTTTCATTAACGTATTAACATTTCGTATGCTAGTTTTAATACGAATCATTTGGTTTTGTTTCAACCTTTTCAAATGTAGAATGCAATTGACTTAGTAAGTGACGGTTGGATAACAATATATCTCCTCGATGAATCATTAGGTCTAATGAGACAAACTAGTGTCTTGGAATAAGGTCTTGAAAAAAATCTTATTTGTAGTCTTGGAATGAGGCCTTGACTATGTAGGTTTTAAGTCATGAATTATTCATTCCGTTATTTTTAAATTGGATATTGATATTGCAATTGATTATTCGACTAGTAGAATATCAATGTGACTAATGAAATGAATTTATATCATTTATTTTTTCCATATTATGCGGATGTGTATGTTTAAAAGGATTATGATTTTGGTCATATACATTGCCTTAAATGTTTATGCTTATTTATGAAATTTTATGCTAAATTGTTATACTTACAGAGAATCCGAGCTCACCCATTTCTATGTTTTATTTCTTTCAGGATGAAAAGAATTATATTATGACTGGCATGTAGGGATAGTTTGAGGAATATGAATGTGTTCAAATTAGAAAATGTTTTTTTTCATTTTATAACATAATGTAAAACTTCTGTATGTATATAGTACTTCAAAGACTACTAAATTGATCGGTCTTTCGGGACATGACTCCTTGTACCATGCCATTGTTATGTAATAATGAACCATCTTGGGGAGACAAGGGTTGGGGCGTTATAGATAGTATTAGAGAAAGTTTATTACAAACCTATGAATCTAAATTTAGAAAATCTCTGATAAGATAACCTTACCCTAATATAGACATTGAGGATTAGTATAGAAATTATTCATAGATTTTTGGTAATGTGGATATTTTGTGAGTTTTATAAGAAATAAATCCTTATCTGGATACAAGAAGGAAAAGGCAGCTTTGGAGTAGATGTACATAGTTGTGAAAAGCCTAACAAGGAGATTCAGGCTTGACCCATGTTATCCTAGTACACACCAATATGCCTTGTTGAAATCCTGGTTACGTCAATCCTGGAGGATATTCTAAGTATAATTCACATTTTATTTAAAAACCATTATTATGGATTTATGAGTTTAAACCCACTAAAAGAAAACATTTTTATTATTATAGATTATATCCATAATCTGTTCAATTTATGTTTAGGGTTTTACAAGTTCAGAATATTTTATTACAATTCAAAAACTAATCAACTGTATGGAATTGTTTTTAAATGGTTACTAGTGGAAGTAATGGAATCTGTATCAATGTACATAATCCATGTAGGGATTTACCTCATACTCAATATTGTTTTAGTGGATATGGTGATACAACTGGTGCTGATCAGCTAATCACCATACTGGGATAAGTCACTCTGGTTATGGATAATAACCTTACCTTTATGGAGAACCCTGATCCACAACACAAAAGATTAATGTTAGACAACTTCATGATACAACAATCCCCAACATACAATGGGATTAAAAATCCATTTATAGTGGAGCAATGGATAAGTTTTATGGAGACAATATTTCATTATTTGGGGATTGTCAAAAGTGAAAAAGTTTTCATGGATGTTTGTCACCTCACCGGATATGCAGATCAATGGATGACGTAAATTAAAAATAATTGAGATGATGAAGAATCAAATATGGTATATATGGGGTTTAATGTGATTTTCTTATAAAAATACATTCTGCATGCTCATCAAGAGGATATATAAAGGCAATTTCAGAGTCTGAGGCAATAAGAGGATGATAATGTCAAAATGTATGAGGATAACATTACATGGTTAGCAAGGCATTATGTAGATTATATATGTACCCCAAGGAGTTAGCTTGATTTATTCTTTGATGGGTTAATACCATATCTCTATTTTGAATTAGTCTCAAAATCCTTCTCATCATACGAAGATAATTTCCCATGTGCTATCAAGACAAAAAAGGAATTCTTTATGTATTCTTACAATAATGAAAATAAAAAGAAGGAGAGATCTACTGAACACTCTAGAAATAGAAATAATGTGAAGAAGTGAAATGTTGAATATCCATCAGGTGGTAAATGTGGGAAGAATCACCCCGGTAATTCCCTGAAGGGAATGTGAGTCTATTACAATTGTGGTGAAAATGCCACCAAACTCATGATTTCATGGGAAAGAATGAGTCTATCAATGTTGAATGCTACAGTTGTAGAGAAAAGGGGAATTCTACAAATGAATTTCCTAGTCACCGAAGAAACATACCTCAGAAAAGGAGAAGGGAGTTGGTCCATGATTGTGTAATCACTACTGTGAAGGATGGAGCTCCAAAAGACGTAGTGGAAAATATTTTTATGGATTCCTCATGGTTAGCCAATGATTTATTGTATTCTAGACTGTCACATTGTTTAATATCTTCCCATATGGCTATGAAAATTAGATATTTACAATTTTATCTAAAAAGGGAGTTGCCAGTCAAAAATTTTAAGGGAAGTATCCTTGCAATAATGTTTTGTGAATCAGTCCCCATTAGGGCATATAAATGATCATTATCTATTGATCCAATCATCATACCCACAATTGAATATGATATAATACTCAATATAGATTATATTTCATACAATGAGGAAAAAAATTATTTTAATAAAAAAGAGGTTACAAATTTCGATGATGATAATGAGTACATTATCCTTAGAGTAGAAACGTCACCACCTGATTCTTATCTTTATCAACCCCCAGTAGCTCTAATAAATTTAATTATTGGGGAGGAATTTAATGAAAAAACAATGGTTTTGTAACGGAATGTTCAAATAGTGGACGTAACGATGGTGCAAGAATATGATGTTGTGTTTATAGAGGATTTACATGTACATCATCCAGAATGAGAAATTCAATTTTCCATTGATTTAATTCCTAGTCCAAGGACCATATAAAATACCCCTTATTTAATGGCCACTGTGAAATTAGTTGAACTAAATAAAAAACTAGAGGAATTGATTAATATGGGATTTATTCACCCTAGTGTTTCTCTCTAGGGTGACCATGTTCTTTTATTAAAGAAGAAAGATGGATCTATGAGGTTGTGAATTGACTACATTGAGAAAAATGCTATAACAATAAAGTACCAGTACCCCTTCCTCACATTGATGATTTATTCGATCAAAATCATGGAGATCAATATTTTTCAATTATTGAACGTCGATCTGGATATCATCAGTTGTGTGTGAAGAAAAAATACATTCTGAAAACTTCATTTTGAACTAAGTATGGGCATTACATGTTTACAGTAATGCCTATTAGACTGAATAATGCAACATATTTTTTCACGGATTTAATTCATAGATTTATACAGGAATATATTGATTAATTTATAATGGTATTTATTGATTATATGTTGGTTTATTGAAAATGTTACAAAGATCATGATAACCACTTGCGCACTATTCTGAAAACCCTTAGATGAAATGAATTATATGGGATGTTTAGGAAGTGTGAATTCTATCATTAGAAAACTTCTTTTCTTGGCCATATTGTCTCTAAAGATAGAATCATTGTTGATACATCAATGACCACGGAAATCCAAAAATGTTCATCACCAACAAGTATAAATGAGGTACACAGTTTTATTGGTTTATCATGTTATTTTTGAGGCTTCGCCCATAATATTTCCCGATTGGCTAACCCATTAACAAAGCTCAGGTGTAAAAGGATTAATTTTTTTCATTAAAAGCGTTTGAATAATTGTATTGAAGAACTAGAGATAATATTAGTCAATGATATTATATTAACTCTACCATAGAATAATAATGGGTTTGTTATTTGTATTGATGCTTCAAATAAAGAACATGGTTGTGTCGTTATGCAGAATGATGAATTTATTGCCTATGGATCGTGTCAGCTAAAAATTCATGAACAAAATTATCCCACTCATGATATTGAATTAGATGGTGTAATAATTTCTTTGATGATTTGGATAAAATATATCTATGGTGAGAAATGTGAGATATATACTGATCAGTAGAGGTTGAAGTATATTTTCTCATATAAAGAACTCATCATGAAGCAAAGGCGATGTCTCAAGCTACTCCAGGATTATGATTTCACTATACACTACAACCTGGGGAATGAAAATAAGGTAGTAGATTCTTTGAGTATAAAGGAACATGGACTTTTGATAAACATTAGAGTTGAAAGGTACCCTATGTTCATTGATTTAGTAATGATGAATATGGGTATAACCATGAATGGTGAAGCACTAATTCTATTTCAAATGGTTTCCAATCCATATTTACTATAATGCATAAAATTTTCTCACACCTTTGATGACATGTTTCCAAATAAAAATAAAAATGTTAATAATGGGAGACTGATAAATTTCGTATATAAAGAGGCGATTTTTAAATTTGGTAAGAGACTTTGTGTTCCTTATATACCTGATCTAAAAATTAAGTTGGTGGATGATGCTCATAGTTCCAATTTCACTATACATCATAGTAGCACTATGATGTATATATATTTGAAGAATCATTTTGGTGGGATAACATGAAATGGGATATTTTTAATCATGTGTCAAGATATATAGTTTTTCAACTAGTAACAGCTGGAAGACAACATTCTAGAGAAGTTGGGAATCCACTTCTCAGACCTAAGTGGAAATGCGATGATATTACCATGGATGTGTTACATGGGTACACCAAAGACTAAAGTAATAAATGATGCAATATGGGTCATTTTTTATCACCATACCATGTCAGCACATTTTCTAGATATAACAGAAGATTTACCTATTGAACGTTAAGTTATACTATATATTAATAAAGTAGTAAGACATCATGGAGTATCTCTATCGATTATTTCTAATACTGATCCCCATTTTATATTAAGATATTGGAAATGAATTCAGATGTCCTTGGATATTGAACCTCATTTAAGAACTTCCTACCACCCTCAAACTAATGGAATATCAAAACGGACTATAAAAACCCTAGAAGACATGTTCATATCATGCTCACTAGACATTCAAGGTATGTGGAATCAGTATTTACAAATGGTATAATTATTCTATAATAATAGATTACATTAATGTATTCAGATGACACCATATGAAGAGTTATATGGAAAAATATATCTCACACAAACTTGTTGGGATGATGTTGGTGAAAGAAAACTCATAGGTCTAGACCATGTTGATGAAATAAAGGAAAAGGTGAAGGTTATCCAGACCCATATCAAAGATTCTGAATGTTGGAGAAAGAGTTATGCCAATAACTGAAGAAATGATTTGGAATTCCATGTAGGAGATATTGTTTTCATGAGGGTACCTCCAAGAAAGGGTGTTATACATTTCGTTAAGAAGGGTAAATTAAGTCCCATGTGCATCATACCTTTGGTAATTCTAGAATGAATAGGATTTGTAACTTATCGTCTGGAAATTATGGAAATTCTCTCAAAGGTTAATGATGTGTTCCATATATCTCTGTTTAGAAAATACATGTGAGACCCAACACATGTACTCAAGGAAGAGGAAATAGAACTAAAACCTGATATGTCGTATTATGAAGAGCCCGTCTAGATTTTTGATACTAGAGAGCAAGTGTTGAGAAACCAGACGACTCATCAGGTGAATGTAGTATGAAGAAACCATAATATGGAAGATGCAATGTGGGAACCAAAAAACATGTGATGACGAACACCCTGAATCATTTGATGTTGTAATATTATAGAAAGTTCTAGGATTAAATTATTTTATGGAGGAGAAAATGTAAGACCCCAAGCTTCCACAATACATTTCCTATTTGAAAATATAATAGATTGTATTGTATGCAACATGAATTTTTAATACACCATGACCAATCAAACTAGTCGTTATGAATACTAATACCAACTTTTCATAATTATATAAATTTTATTTTTCAAAATGTATTTCATTTTTGGATTTGGAATATCAAAATTAGCTTAGGGTAATTTTTTAAATTTTTCTGAAAACATTTAATTTTGGAGGAATAGTGAAATACATTGTGTTATTGTTTAAAACAACGTTTTTATTTAAATTATTAGTTATTTAATTTAAATTTATATTATTTTAAAATCGATACATAATTACTTTATATGTTTAATGTAATTAATTGGAGTCATTTTATAATAATATAAGATATATATAAATTTTTATTATACTTTTAACCATCTTTTACCCACTATCTAAGAACATTTGGAATTTTGAATAAAACATAATTTTACCACGTTTTTTAATTTATATTCAAAAATACAAGAGACATGGTTAAAATAATTATGTAAAAAGTGGTTCAATAAGGTGAAAATAATATTTGGTGAATAGTCACTGTTGACTTTTATTTACCATTGTTAATAGTAAATAGGGAAATTAAAGGTTAAAATGGTATAATAATTACTATAAGACATGTTCTAATTCTATTGGATAAGTGTATATAGACCAAAATAAACCTTTGGGATTAAAATTGATTCCTTTTGTCCACTTGTATTATAATAGGAATTTTATTATTATTTTATTTAATGAAGTGTTAAAACTGTTAAAATCAAATTTTCATAACATAAACATTTTTAATATACGGTTCTACTTAATATAAATTAGACTATAAATATTCATTATAATGGAAAAACAATTTTCTATATAATGGAATTTTATTTATTTTAGACATTAAATAATTATATTTGTTTTTAACACAACGATGGTTCAGTAATGACCTTTTTAATGCAACGTTAAAATAATTGATGTTATAAATACACAAATTATTGTAAATTGAGACTTTTTATGAATTCAAACAATTTTATAGATTAATATAACATATTATTGTTTATTAAATAAATTTTTTTCCAAAGTAATCATTATTTTATGACTTCCACACAATTCAGTTACTAAATAGTGGAAAATTTACATAAATGAGTTTTTAAAAATAAATTCTATATTATTAAATAATTTATTATTCAAAAAATTCAAAGGATCAGTCAAAAAACTTATATAATATTGTATATAAATAATTAATGAACAACTTTTTGTTCTCATGGCATTTTATAGTATCATTTTTAACCATATAATATAATAATAAAAGAATACAAGGTAAAAGATAACCTATTTAATTATTAGTTAAATGTAAAAGATAAGATGTCAATGGTGACCAAAACCTATCTACACCATATTTTTTGAAATGGTTTCGACCCATCTCCATCATAACTTTGATATAAGTCAATTTAAATCCATTATAAACTAAATATTATTGGATAATATTTTTATATTTAATGTTTTTCTTAAAGTGACTCTCAACTATCTTATAAAAAGGTACATTACCTTCTCTCCAAATCACACCTCCAATTCCATTTGGCTCGGCCAAACCCTATTCAAATATCCTCCTAACTACCATTCATTTGAACTCAAACCCTTACATTGATCATAAATCCTACCAAGGGATCCCTTTTTATAACTTCAAAAACAAACACATGAAGAAAAGGTAATAATTTCAACACCTCTTTATAAGTATTTTTCTTCATCTACCTTTTCATTCATTTTTGTTTCCATACCAAAATAATAACTCAAGTAACATATACATTATAGGATGTTGTTATAAATATTTTATAGCCATATTCATTATTCTATCCATCCTATGAATGAAAAAGCACCATACGTATGGCTTATCGTTTCCACATCGTGGTCTAGTTTATTTTTCAAAAACTTCATATTTGGATGGGTATAATAATGAGTATAAATAATTTAAATAATAAATATAAAATATTAAGGATTATTTATATATTATATAACATCCAATTAAATTCTATTTCACCATCAATATAATAGTATAATCGCTCATGCGTACGTAAGGATTTCCATCTCCTCGAACGTGATGAGATTCATTCCCCATCATAACCATTCAATAATAAATTTCATTTTATGATTAATGAATAATGTTTAGGAACTTAATATAATTAATTAATTTATTCAAATACATATTACCAATAAAAAACATGACTTATGTAAAAAAATATAATGGAAAATGAATCAGTTAACACCTGAAATGATGATACAACTGAAATATTAATGAAAAAGGAATATTGGATGATCATATATGATATCATATTTATATATGTGGTTATTTTATAATTTAATAATAATGATTTAACTATTATACATGTTTTTAACATACCAATTACCATGGAAAAGTACAAGGTAATGGTTAATTCTACAACCACTTCATTATCCAGGAAGTCTACACCTGATTATCTACTAGGACCTCCTAATCATCCACATCCGTGTTTCAAAAAATGTATTTAAAAATATTTTGACTATTTTCTACAGTATGTGTAAATTTAATTAATACCCTTATTTTACTTTTTATATGATATTTATAATGTAATGATTGCGATGTTTTCCAAATAAGGTCTTTTACGGCCATTTTGAAAAAATTTAGGGAAGAATGTTTTTTTATTTTATATGGAAAGTGAAGCTATTTTATCCATTTTAAATACATAAAATATTTTCTTTTAATTTTATAAGAATAATTTAAAAATTAATTATTTCATTTATAATTATGGGACTTTAAAATATTTCAAAATAATAATAGTTATTTCTCTCAAATAGTTTTTATTTCATCTATGTAAACATCCCTTGACAGATTTTACACTAGTCCAATGTTGAATTATTATGATACAATCATCCATATTGTATTGAATCTTTTGGGTTATGATTTACTATGGATGTGTTATTTTTATACCAATCATGGTCTATAGTTAATGTATTAACATTTCGTATGCAATTTTTAATACGAATGTTTATGTTATGGTTCAACCTTTTCACATAAGGAATGCATCAGACATAGTGAGTGACGTGGGGAGCCTGCTATAGATCATCAATGAATCAATATTTATCATTAGAAAAAGTACTATCTTCGCATAATGTCTTGAAAAATTCTTATTTTTAGTCTTGCCACAAGGCCTCGACTCTGTGGTTATGATGTCTGGAATTATACATTCCATCTTTATAAATTTGGCTATTGATATTGCATGTGATTACTACACAAGTAGAATAATTATGTAAATAAGTAAATGGAAATTTTTGATATATATTTTCCATATTATGTGGTAATTTATCTTTTAAAGGCTTATGTTTTAGTCTTATAAAGTTTCTTAAATGTTTATTCTTATTTATGAATGTTACCTCTATGTTGTTATCCTTATTGAGAATATGAGATCACCCCTTTATATGTTTTATTTTTAATAATATGTGAAGAATCCTATTATAAATGACCTGTAGGGATATTCTATGGAATATTAATGTGTTCAATGGAGAAAAATTTGTTGTTGTTTTTCATTTTATAACGTAATGTAATAAATATGTATGTATCTAGTACTTCTATGGCTACTAAACTGATCGGTCTTCCAGGACACGATTTCTAGTATCATTCCATTGTTATGTAACAATGCACCAAATCTGGGTAACTAGGTTTGGGGAATTACAATAAATTTAAATGATCGTATAATTTTTTTGAATACAATTGTAATTTCAATTATGGTTTGAAATCCATTTTTGTAAAAACCCATGAATTTTTAATAAATCTCTGTTTTTATTTTAAAAGTAATAATTCTCATATTTATAAAATTATTTAGATAAAATGAATATTATTTTTGGAATTATGACTTCACCATTATCCAATGGATAATTTTTCATAAGTATATGAGATAATTAAATTTTTGGGTAAAAATTAAATACCATTTAAATATATAATGATTTTTATGACATCATAATGACCCAATAGTGATGTGATAAAATATTATAAATTTTATTTTTGTCAAATATGTGTTATATATTTAAAATATTATGATCTTATATTTGTTTTATTAATTTTATGGTTCTATAGTGAACACTTCAAGACTTACAAAGAAATTTATCTTTTTAAATTTATTTCTGTGAGAGTGTGACTCACCTAAAAAAATAAATCCTAATGTATTAAAATGTTAAAAAAATTTCCTTATAAAATAATGTTTTCCAATTCCTTTGGGAAAAATCATGGGAAAAACCACGGGTTGGTTTGTTGTTTTGATTAGTTTAATATGTGGTGTCCAAAAGCTAAATAATATTGAATTTCTTCTTTTTTCCTATATAAACCCACCATGATACGACATCCTATTCAGTAAGAACCTTTTTAGATCCACCACTTTCTGAACTCCTCTATCTATAATTTTTCTAAGGCACCACATGATTCTAAGAAGCCTCTCTCAAGCCCTTGTCAAGCCATTGGGATCACCCTTCCAAGTAAGATATTTCTTCATTTCACATTTTTTTCCATATATCATTATGTTATTATACCACTTTATCAAATAAAAATGATGGGGTATGATTTCTCACCTCCCCCATAATACCCTAATTATGTTTTAATTATGATATATCTCTTTCTATCTCATTAATTCCTCTCATGTACACTTTTTTCTATGCCGAATTTCTGTATGAAATTTATCTTTTATCATTTACATTCAAGAAAGTATTTTGTATTATTAATATAAATTCCATTAAATATGTTGGAACATGTATCAATATTCCCACATTAATTTACATTTAATGTAAATATGACAAGAAACCATTTTCTCTTTCATCAAATATTTTATGAATGCTTATGTCACGTTGTTATGCTAACGAAATTGCACCTAGATTTTCCAAGCCAAAGTCATTGAATTGTGAACACCGTGACCATTTTTCTATCAAGGGTTTTCACCATTATGAAAATTTACTTATTAGTTATAGAGATAAATTTATGAATTCAATATTCCTTTATTGTCTAATAAATTACGATTTTTATGAGTCCATGTTATATGATCCATGTGGCACACTTATCCATGAAAATAAATGATTAAGAAGGGTGTGCCCTAATAGCACTCTGATGTGTAGGGTAAAGATTATCATCAATATATTTCATATTCAATGAGGGTAAACTTTTTCTAATTAAATTTTGATTAGGTTTTACTCATGGTCCATATGCAAATAGACTTGGCGCATGCTAATATCATGTTAAATGATATTACCACATTTCCATCTTATGATAATCTTGTTATATCACGATTTTTTGTTCATGTTTCACTTATGATCCATTGATGTGAACATTTACTAACAATTATTTTACTATTCATTTAATTCCTTGTTTACTCACTTAATGTGATTTATATCTCACCCTTTTCTTATGCATGTCCTCAGGTTATCCCACACTATACTAATTATGAAGCAATGTGTGTGTTCATGTAAAAACATTTTTCTATAATTATGGCCTTTTTCAGGTTTTAAGTCATTATATTATGTTAATTAGCCCCAAAATACACTATACCTCCTGATATTCATTGTCGTATCATTTAATGTTTTAGGTAATAAAATATTCTTAAGTGTGTAATAAAGAGAAGTGTTGTTATATAAAACAACATAATATCTTTTATACCAATGAATTAAGATAATAAATATATATATATATATATCATCAAATCCTATCTTAGGATTATGGTCCATAATATACGTTTTTTAAAATCTTGATCCCAAGGTTTTTACTAAAATTTCTCCTATAATAACTATAATGAACTCAACGTCAGTAAAAAAACTAGTCTCTTACTACTTTACAGTGGAATGAGATATAAGGAATATCATAGTGGGGGACCGAATTGTTTGGAAGCCATGGTTAACTAGATATAAATTTTATTCATATATTATATATAAAAAGAATAAATTCCAAACTATTTCATTTTATAATAACATAATCCCATCTATAATACCATTTCATATTAATCATAGTACACATCAGGAATTCCTTGAAACAGAATAAAAATAATGGGGATCTCATGTTATATTTAATTGTTAGGTAAAATGGAAGGTAACATGATTCAATAATTATAATATACCTATAAATATAAATAATAGAAATATAATTCATTTTTAACCTAACAATAAACATATGATAATGAATACTCTATTTGGTAAAGTGAATTACTAATTTGTTTTTGGTTTTATCAATTAAATCATTGTGAAAATAATCTATAGAAAATAAAATTGAAAAAATGTAATGGATAATTATAATAACTATACTCTCTATGATGGAAATTATCATGTATTTGATTTCATTATGATTACAATCATGATATTACAACAATTAGGATCATTCCCCAAGACAGTTTGAAAATACTGGTAGAAACCCATGTAAAAAAATCTTCTTAATTCTACTCATGATACTACATTTTCATCTAAGATCTATCTATTACATGTCCCCACCTATATATTCATCTCTAGAGAAATCCAATTATATCATTTAATATATTTAATTAAATAAAACTTTTCTTCGTTATAACATCTATGGGGACTATGAAATCATTACTGATATAGACATATAAATGATAAAACATCACTATGGATATCGTCACTAGTCATCCAAATTTACCAACAAGTAATAATAATATTTGGGATATAGTGTATCATATTACAAATATGGGACAATTAATTATGATTTGAGAGGATTTCTCACTCAGTCATATTTCAAGGATATATATTAGATAAGTGGTAAGGATTTACGCAACACCACTATCGATTGTATCGTATCAAGATAAATGATTAAACTCTATATTATCAAAGATTCTCCAAAACTAATCAAATACTTATATGAAATCCATCATGTCTTAACACCCTCAATCTAATGGCCATTCTGAGTGAACAAACCAAATACTTTAGGACATGTTGAGAAAATTCTTAATAGACATCAATAGAGGATGTTACCAACATCTCCCTCTAATCAAGTTATCATGAAATAATTATTTCCACTCAAGTTTCCTAGTTTCTCACTATAAAAATATTTATGAGAAGATGTGTAGAAAACATACATGTTTGGTTGAATTTGGATTATAGAAACAACTAGGTCATTAAATGTTCAAGGAAATGGTGGAACCTGATAGGGCCTTTCTTATGCATATCAAGGCTTCTCATATTCTAAAATATCACAATTCAAAAAATAATTGAATATTCCTATAGTTTGATGTTATGCTGATACTATTCATCTACATATATCCATGGATGATATCCAAAATATTTTAATATAATGTAAATATTAATCCAAGATATATTTTTCCCTTTTATATCCTTGATCATATCATAGTTGTGGACTATAAATTATAACTCCCACCAAACCTATCTCAAGTACAAGAAAAATTAGATATATCCGTAATGAGTATGTACACACCTTACACCTCACATTTACTTAACCCATAGGTGTTACCATAGGATAATGGTCTATCATATTAAAATAATGAGATGAATATATTAGATGGTGGATAAAATGTTCTATAGAATATAACAATGCACATTTTAAAATTATTATAGACAAGACAAAACGAGGAAGATGTACGGTCGGAACTAGATTAGGTGATGAAGCAACCTTACCCTCATCTATTTTACAAAGGGAAATGAAAATTTTTAGGGTGAAAATTTTAATGTGGTGAAGATTGTAATGAGACAAAGTGTTACAAAAAAAAATATTCACATGTAATTAATTTAAATGATTTATTATGTATTATGTTTATAAAAATGAAATGTAATTCCCTTTATTTAGTATATACTAATCGATTTGAAATTACATTTCCAAAAATTACCACTAATAACATATCAATTGAATAGAGGTCAATGTATTATTATAAAAATAGGTATATAAAAACCCTATTGGCATAGACAAATGATGTGACGTCATCACCCACAAGGATCAAACCATACGAATCTCATTTAAGTGATCTTTAAATTGATATACAATTACTATTATTTTCCCATTACTGAGACCATGATGAGATAGAACAATATAATCATGAGAAAAGTTTTTTATGTGTAAGGTCAAGCTCATCGATATCACATCTAAAAACACATACAACAAACCACCCCATGAAAGTCTCACAATAACACATCATACTGTTAGAGTGTTTTCTCATGTATAAATGTGATATGTTTGAATACAATATTAATATATGTGTATATATATATTGTAATTTTAATTGATTTTTTTTATATTTTCTTCATATACATACATTTTCAATGTTTTTTATTTTTACATAATATAACCCATATTGTTTCATTAGGTAATATAAAAATTCAATTTAATAATTATTTAATATGAAATAACTATTTTTTATGAAAAATTGTATTTTAATAATTTTTTATTATTGAATAATTTTTTTAATACAAATTTTCATATAATTATATGAAGTCAAACGTAAATTTTTAAGGGATTGAAAAAATTTATTGTAAAAAAAACCTTCAATTCCAAATCATTTTTAATTTTAATTTACAAAATAATATTAATATGTTTTGAAAATAAAATTGTTAAAAGGAATATTTTTTTGGAAACATAATTTCAGAATTACCTAATAGTGAATTTTTAATAATATTCTGATATATTCAAATTTTTGGGAAAAAATAAAAAACTCACTGAATATATATTGTATATTATGACATCGTAATGACCCAAAAGTGATGTAATAAATACTAGAAATGTTTTCATTGAAAAAATTTATGTTTATATTTAAAATATTTTGATTTTAGTTTTATTTTATTTATTTTTTAAATCTATTTCTAATTCTCCAAAACTATTAATATATTTTATGGTTTTAGATTAATTTCTTCACGAGGACGACTCACTTCCACAATAAAAAATTGTATTATTTTTTTAATTTATTCACATTAAATTCTAAAATTAAAAAAAAATACTCCCATTGAAAATAAACCATGGGACCAATCCATGCATTGGTTTGTGGTTTTTGTTATTATATTATATAGAGTCTAGAACCTAAATTTAATAGTAATAAATAATACCCCTATCATTTTCTATATAATGCCATAAAATATATCATTTATCATAACTATAATTCCATTGATCACATACTTTCTTTCCTAGAAACTGATTTTTTGATAAATTTAAAAATTTCAACAAAATTTATATGATCTCTTTCATCTATCCTTTCATTAAAAATTAATTTCTGAATATCATGTTAATGTCCATCTGGTTGGTGAACAATGAATAATTTTTAAACTTATAGATTCACAACTAGAATAGTTCTTCTCTCAATTCAATGGTTTCCCCCTTTAAGCCTCATGATATCAACAATAATACTACTAAAAATTTGTTAAGCACTCAATGTTTTAACTTACCTCACAATATTAAGAAGATCAATGAAAACTATCCCCTTTCCAATGCTAATGATTTTTAAATTTGTCCACATACTCATAATGGAATTATTGACTAATATTTTTTATATGAACATTTTCTTAGTAATTTTGACAATAAAATGATCTGGATAAAATAATGTTGATAAATAAAAGATAAATCCCTTGATATTAACACTTGACTGTAATTTGTGCACAAAAGGGTTCCCGCTGACACATGCCATCAATCATTTGGTATTCTGACTCTCTCAAAATTTTGTCATTGTATTCAACATCATGAAGACATTAACCACCTATTCCTATATTTAACTACAACTACTAAATTTTTTAATTATGTACTTGAACGTCTTTAGTGCTTGTGGTAACATCATTACTCAATAAATTCTCAACTCCTACATTGTGTGGATATAATGGCTTCTTAGAAAATCCTTAATCTCTTCATAAATTTCTTTTTTGATCTTATCAATGAGATCTGGTAGGATAGAAATTATCAAATTTATAAAAAATACTCATTTAGTCATTATTAATGAAATAGAAAATACTTATTTCCATTAAGGAAATGGCCTCAACTTAGTAGGGCCATTTTGACGACATAGTTAGTGAATTTGGGACTCTTCATTGGTGTAAAGTGAATGATATCTATCTTCATCCTATATTAACTCTTGATGTTTTCTAGAAAGCTCCACCCCCATGCATAATTAACATCATCATTGAAGGATATTTTAAATGCAACCTGGATCTCATTGGTTTTTGGAAAATCTACCAGAAGCACTTTGTGTAGACACTATAGTGTGAATATGGAAGTTTTTGAATCTCATTGTCCTTGTAAGATGAAATTATTATAGTGGATTATGTTATTTATTTTTTAACGTAACATTTCTAGAAATATATCTTAATCAAATGTGATTTGAGGACCATTGTGAATGAACTTTGGAATGGTGTAGTGAACCTTGCAAGGATGCTTACATCAGGTTTCAGAGAATATCTGTAATCACTTATGGATATCACTTATATTTTCCCTCATACCATTTGTGAATGGAACAAGGTTGTATATGGTCAGTCTAATATAGAAATCAATCATAAAATAACCTGGTGGAATAAAATCTATATTTATTTTCATTCTCTTTATGATAGAGATTATAAAAAACTTCCATCTTTTATACTAATATAATCATTCTCATTAATAAATTTAATGTTCTGGTCTCTGATCAAAACACTAATATAAAAAAAAAAAACATATTGTTGGGACAAGAATTTCCATTTACATTTTACATCGCATTTTATTTCCTGGTTATTAGAGACCCATTTTCTATCATCTTGCAATTTTGAAAACTGATTACGTGACATCATTATGATGCCTAAATTTCACTGTGATTTTTCATATCAAAAAATATGTAATGTATACAATATAAATTTCATAATAAGGATGTTCACCTTTATACACATATAATTAATTGAATAAGGAATTTAATTTATTAATTTAATACTCCTTGATCATGGAATAAATTATGTTGATGAATGAATCCTTATTGTATTTTATATGTTTCATAATTGATAATGATTATTAAATTAAAGTGATTTGTTCACCGAAAATTATAATACACTCTAATTCATTGGGTAATGTTTAGTCTCGTGATACATCTTGTTGGGATATGCAGTGAACCTGATTCCTTTATGGGAAATTTTCTATCCTGATTTCTTAGCATTTAGCATTGACCTATGCTTATAATGTATCATTTTATATTGATTCTTTCATTTACTATGTTTACATAATGTTATAATGTTATATCATGTATTATTATTTATTTCTGTGATTATCACTCATTTTATTCATAACATATATTAAAAATATCTATCAAGAATTATTATTTTCATGTTACTCCATTTTTATTCCCTTTCCTAGTCTATATTTCACCCATATCATATGTTTGTCCATATCTATTTTGACCTAAAATAAATTGAACAAAAATAAAAAATTATTTAAATAATAATTCAGTTTTTAACTATAACTCAATGTTTTTCACTAGTAATCAAGAATTGAATGTTTTCAGAAAAATTACAAAAATTCACCCTATGTTAATTTCTACATTATGAATCCGAAAATGAAGTCCATATTGAATGAAAATTTATTTAAAATATCAAAAAATGGGTATTACTATTCATAATGGATAGTTTGATTGGTTGTGGTGTGTTAGAACACGAAGTTGCGTATAACACATGTAACGCCAAGACCGCAGTTTCCTAGAGTCGGTGCATTACTTCCTAACATTGGCATGATCATAAAAGATCAAGTCTCGAAAGACCGATTAGTTTAGTAGCCTTGGAAACAGTAGATACATTCATAAATGTTACATTAAATCATAAATTGAAAAATCACAATAACATAGTCTCCATAGTCCACACTTCTATCCCCATCAGACAATCCCTGTAGGTCAGTCATAAAATATTTCTTCACATCCTGGGAAAAATAAAACATTGAAAGGGGTGAGCTCAGATGCTTATTAACGATAACAATATAGCTAAAGCATTCAAAAATAAACATAAACATTTAAGGCAATGTATGACTAAAACAAAAGCCTTTTAAACGTGAACTTCAACATAATATGGCCAAAGTAAAATGAGATAATACCATTTACTTATTCACATGGATATTTTACTGGTCGAATAATCACATGCAATATCAAGAACCAATTTCATAATGATGGAATGCATAATGCCAGACTATCATAACTACATATCCAAGGCCTCGTTCCAAGACCACAAATAGGGTTTTGTCAAGGCCTCGTGAAAGACACTAGTTTGTCTCATGAGACCTGCCGATGCATCGAGAAGCTATAGCGGCCTCCACCCATCACTTATTATGTCCAATGCATTCCTCATATGAACAAGTTTAAACAAAGCATAAACCATCACATAATCATATCGCATAAAACGTGCATAAATGATACATAACATTTCCACATTTCAATCACAAGTTATCAATACCACACATTGATATAATAAAAACCTTATCAATACCATTTTCAATACCAAAATAAAAGAAAATTAAAACTTGGTATTTATTTTTCATTTAAAAAAATATATGACTTGCACAGGAACCCGAAACTCAATTAATGGTCATGGTGGCCGAGAAGTCGTTGTCTCCGCATATGTACGACAACAAAAACATTCCTTTTTTGTCATTTAGTAAAATGCTTCGTAAAAAACGATTCCTCTTGAATAAACGTAATATTCAAAGGGGTTTTTAAACCGTATAAAAGAAGTTTTTGTATAAAACAAAATATGCCTCAATGATGGTGATTGAGACGAAGTCCCTTAAAAATATAATTTTTTAAATAGAATAGGTCTATTATGTGTATTCACTATATGTACACATAAATAATGTAAAAATACAAGATAGGACATAATAATATCATGACATAATTTGAAAGTAGGAGATTAACCCAAAGAATGGAAATTGGGTTTAGAAGTTCCCTTAACTTGTGTCTGACTTGACTCGACCATTCTTTAACCTCTGAAATAATAAACTAGATCTCTACTTGCATAAGAACATTTTTCATATTCATTATTACAATGTCACGAAAATTATGTAGTCATTTTAGTTAATAACGGTCATTTTGTCGATCTTTGGTACATGAGTCAACAATAAACTTCTAATAATTACAAGTTTTTTATGTGGTAGAATATCCATTATCTCGAAAATTATATTAATTAAGTAGATATCATATATATAATATAAATCCAGTACATACATTCATTTATAATATTACATAACATTTAGAGGTAAGAAATGAAATGCACCGTTCATTGAGACGGTAAGCCTAGGTATACATGAATGCTACTTTCCGTTCTATTTCATATTTAATGGAATGAAATTATAATTATATAAAGGTATAATATAGTTCTAGTATGATATCATTTATAATATCATTTACTACATCCTTTATACATCGCACATATGGCATTAACGATTCAAATCACTTTGAGGGGGCAGTAGTCCACATTCCTAAAATGTAATTATCGTGTTTACCCATAATGGAAATCGTAATGGTATTCCATAAATGAAAAATACATAATCATAAGGAAAAAAACATAATATATATCTTTTATAAAAAATAGTTTCATCATAATGGCCACCATGAGAGGTGTTAAAAGAAGATTGAACAATCATCGTTTCGTGAGACAAAAATTTTCCAACCACAGAAACAATATGTTCGCTAACCATTAGAAGAAGGTGTGTGTAAGTGTAAATAAAATCATTCTCATAAAAACATCCAATTATATTGAGTATACTGGTTTTGTTACAAAATAAAGTAATAAGAATATTTTAGGGGGTTGGAGAAGAAAAATAAAACAAAAGAACACAGGAGAAGACATTACCTTAAAATCGGGTAACATTTTTTTGATTTGAGCCAAAGGCTTCCCTGAGAAGAATTATGGCCAAAGTGAGGCTTCTAATAGTAAGAGAGGGATGTTTAGATAGTATTTGGGTAGATTTTGGCCGATCCAAATGTCTTTGATGGTGTGAATAAGGTGGTAGTGGTGGGGCCCTTTTATAAGAGGAGAGGAGGAGCACTCTTGGAAAGTCATGAAATGTTACTTTATTATATAATGAGTTTCAGATTTTAAAGGTCCTACACTTATATATTTAGAGGATAAGGTGATAAGGGTTAGAAATATACTCATATTATATGTTTTTTAAATGTTTATGACTTATATTATACTTTTTATTTTCATTTTATTTAAATCGTTAATTAATGAGGTAATCGCTGCATCATCATGGTGTCATAAATAATTTAATTTATTTAATGTCTAAAAATTATAAAAAAAATATCATGATGTACGAAAGATTTTTATATTTATAATGAATATTTATTGTAAAAATTATGACTTGTATAACCCCATGTAAAAATTGTTTTAGTAAAATAACTCATGTTTGTGACATTTTTATTTTAACATTAAATAAAAAGTTTTTTATGTCATTTTCCTACCAATGTGGCTCCATGGGGTCCCCATATTGACCCATGTGTTTTCCTGGTCTGCCATGACTCATCCAATAGGGTTAGGACAAGTGTAAACGTATTTTTATATTTTTATAATATCATTTTTACCTTAAGTTTCACTAATTACCTTTAATCGCGATTAATTAAACATAAAAGTTACTATTCACCAAAAAAATTATTTTAATCCCATTGAACCACATTTTACATCCTAATGACAACCATGTATATCAGATTTTTGAAATTAAAATCACATAGGTGGTAAATCATCATTTAAATGAAAAATCAGTTTTTTAACTACCACTTAGTGGTTTCACTATTCATCAAAAATTGTCGTTTTTTAGAACAATTCCAAAATTTCACCTTCAGATATGATTGAAATTCCAAATTAAAAAATGATATATATTATAAGAAATTAAAAAAATATATGTTTCATCAATTAATTT
This sequence comes from Viscum album, assembly GCA_963277665.1. Taxonomy (NCBI): domain Eukaryota; kingdom Viridiplantae; phylum Streptophyta; class Magnoliopsida; order Santalales; family Viscaceae; genus Viscum; species Viscum album. Next base: position 383,882,826 of record OY728148.1, on the reverse strand, counting down.
TATAATTAATTCCCGCTGTCACAACAAATAGCGTGTTTTTAAGTAACAATATTTATCAAAAGATTGTTAGTTGTTTATGTCTAATTTCAAACTGAAATTAATTATAATGACCACCATTGGATAAAATGGTAAAAATATATTATAATTATATTTTAAAACCACTCAATATTATAATTTATCAATATAAATTATTTTGATTAAAAAAGTTGTTTTTATGTATTTTTCACTATTCATAAAAAATTGGATGTTCTCATGAAAATACCAAAAATTCAACATAGGCTAATTTCGATATTCCAAATAAAAAAATAAAGTCCATTTTGAAATATAAAATTTATAAAATTTCAAAAAGTAGGTATTATTATTCATAACGGCTACTTTGATTGGTCGTGGTGTGTTAAAATCTCAAACATGCGTACAATGCAAGTTATTGCATTATTGAAAGAGAAGCGTATCGTTGAAGCTCAGGGTGTTACACTCTCCCCTCCTTCAATAAATTGAGTCCTAAAAATTTGAAATTTTTCTTTGAAAATAAATGGTTGAAAATAGAAAATACCTTTGTGGAAAACCCAAATCAGAAATAAGGTTAATAAAAATATAACTTTAAAAGAAAGAAAGATAAGTACAAAGGTCACCCGGGATAGCCCATACTAGGATTCTATAAAAATATGGATATGGAAGAAAAACAAACCATCAAGGTCTGATTTAGAGTTTTAGAAAATTGGATTATGAGAAAGTTAACCACAAGAAAATCACAAACTTTTGATTGGTTAAACGGTCATTGAATCCCCAGTTGGAAAAGTTAACCGGCAACGTTTTTGTTTTCAGTTATCTTTTATAAAGTTGAGGAATTTATTTAAGAGATTTACTAAGAACGTAAGGAAATATACTTACTTTTCATGTAGACATTCATTCTTTAATAAATTTTTAACCCAAACCCATCATTCACTCCAAAAGGTAATAGAACTCAAAAATATTCTATTTATCCTAATTGTATAAGGTTCCAAATATTAACACATACCATTTAGATTAGGAAAACTTTTTTGTAATAACCAGGGACTTCCTGTAGGCTAGTGGTAGTTAATAAAGGCATGTCGCACTATAGTTGTGGGTTCGATTCCTGCAGCTTTGTCCGACGCGAGGGGTTGTCCCCCGACCTGCAGGTTATCCTTTTCTTAAAAATATAGTATTATAATATTTCAAAACTAATCTTCAGAAATGTTATATCCTTAAACAATATTATCCAGGGTTCAACTTCATCCTTTTCAACATTTATAGAAATCCAAAATACCTCTGTCCAGACTTTCTCTAAAAGGTATCTACGTTCCAAAATCAATTGTAACATCAGATTCCCCAAACAAGGTAATGTATCTCTTCTTGTCACATACTAAAAATATGATTACCTTTATCATATTACTACCTTAATGAAAACAACAAGTTCTACAGTACAATCCATATATATATCATATTATTTTTATAGCTAGAATATAATCCTTGAGTCCAAAAGCACCAATACATTAATTATTCCTCTTCACCTTTAGTAACATTATAAGATTGGCCTTGATCCCTTGCCCTTTTCTGAGGTATGTATCCCTGACGCTTAGGAAATTCATTTGAATAATGCCCCATTTCCCTAAAATTTTCGCATTCAACATTGATATCCTCTTTCATTCCCTTGCAATCACGAGCCTGGTGACCTTTTTCTCCACATTTGTAACAAACTCCCATTCCTTTTCGGCAAGTACCAGGGTGATTCTTCCCACAATTATCGTATAATGAAAAATCCTTCTTTCCCTTTTTCCGTTTATCTGTCTCTTATTCCACCGTTCTATTCTTCTCTTACTTTACTTTATTGTCATAAGATTTAGAGAATTCTTTTAATGTCTTGATAGCACATGAGACAATATCTTCATACGATGAGAAATATTGTGAGACTAAGGCTCGATGGAGAAACTGTTTTAACCCATCAAGGAAACGATAAATCTTACTTCTTCGGTTATGTATATAATCTGTTGCATGCCTCACTAACCTTGTAATGTTAGCCACATACTTTGGGACATTTTCGTCCTCCTTTTGTTTCAGACTCAGAAATTGCCGTTCCATATCTGCTCGATGGTCACGAGGAAAGTATTTTTTTTAAAAAAATTCTTTAAACTCACTCCATTCCATACTTGATTATTCTTCATCTTCCTTTGTGTTTTGAATCATTGACCACCATTGATCGACATCTCCTGTGAGGCGGTAGACTGCCATGACAACCTTCTCACTTTCACTACTCCCCAAGGCGTGGAATATTTTTTCTAAGGTGTTTATCCGTTTCTCAGCTACTAATGTATTTTTACCCCCATAATATGTTGTCAATGGTTGCCTCATGAAGCGGTCTATCATTGATCATCCACGTTGCGGATCAGGGTGCACCATATGAGTAAGGTTGTTATTCATAACCAGATTGAGTCGTCCCAGTATGGTAATAAGTTGATCAGCACCAGTGTACTCCATCTCCACAATAATGATCTTGAGTAGGAGGGAATTTCCTACACGGAGTGCGTGCATTGATATGTTTTCCATTCCTCCCACTAGGCTCCATTTCTAAACAATTGCATAAACTATATTAGTTTATGAATCAAAATATGTAATTCCATACTTCAAAAAACACTTATCATAATGTTGACAGTTTCTGGATACAATCCATAATCATAAAAATGTTTCTTTGAGTAAGTATATACTCATAACCCTTCATAGTGGTTTGTAAAGTAAATAAGAATTATCCTAAGCATATCCCCCAGGAGTCTCGTAACCAAGAGTGCTACAAGGCCAGTTGTCGTGCACCAATTCCTGTTCGAGTCTAGCTCAAAGCAGTTTCTTTGGGTTTTACCCCTAGGTACATCTATGCCAGAGCCGCCTCTACCTGCTCGTATCTAGATAGGTATGTATTTCTCAAAAAACTCACAAAATCTCTATAATACAAACATTCTAGGATGTTCTTCTATACTAATCCCCAAAGTCTATCTTTGGGCTATGTTCTCTAATCGGAGTTTATCTAAATCTAGCTTCCAAGGATAGGACTAAAATTCCTTTGATACCAACTGTAATGCCCTGACCCCAGTTGCCCAGAGTCGGTGCATTACTTTGTAACATTGGCATGATCACAAAATATCAAGTCTCGAAAGACCGATTAGTTTAGTAGCCTTGGAAACACTAGATATATTCATAAATGTTACATTACATCATAAAGTGAAAATTCACAATAACATAGTCTCCATAGTCCACACTTTTATCCTCTTAAAACTATCAAAGTAGGTCAGTCATAAAATATTTCTTCACATCCTGGGAAAAACAAAACATTGAAATGGGCGAGCTCAGATGCTCAGTAAGGATAACAATATAGAAGAAGCTTTCAAAAATAAACATAAACATTTAAGGGAATGTATATCTAAAACAAAATCCTTTTAAACTTGAACTTCAACATATTATGGCCAATGTAAAATGAGATAATACCATTTACTTATTCACATGGATATTCTACTGGTCGAATAACCACATGCAATATCAATAACCACTTTCATAATGATGGAATGCATAATGCCAAACTATCATGACCACGTAGACAAGGCCTCGTGCCAAGACCACAAATAGGATTTTGTCAAGGCCTTGTTCCAAGACACTAGTTTGTCTCATGAGACCTTCCGATGCATCTAGGAGCTATAGCGGGCTCCACCCGTCACTTATTAAGTCCAATTCATTCCTCATATGAACAGATTTAAACAAATCATAAACCATAACATAATCGTATCACATAAAACATGCATAAAGGATACATAATATTTCCACATTTCAATCACAATTTATCAATAAAACAAATTGATATAATAAAAACCTTATCAAAACCATTTTCAATACGAAAATAAAAGAAAATTAAAACTTGGTATTTATTTTTCATTTAAAAAATGTTATGACTTGCAGAGGAACCCGAAACTCAAATAATGGTCACGGCGGCGGAGATGTCGTTGTCACCGCATACGTACGACAAGAAAAAAATTCCTTTCTGTCTTTTAGTAAAATGCTTCATATAAAAAGATTCCATTTGAATAAACGTAAAATTCAAAGGGTTTTTTACACAGTATAAAAGAAATTTGTGTATAAAACAAAATATGCCTCAATGAATGGTGATTGAGAAGAAGTCCCTTAAAAAGATCATTTTTTAAATATAATAGGTCCATTATGTGTATTCACTATACGTACACATAAAGAATGTAAAAATACAAGATAGGACATAATAATATCCTGACATAATTTGAATGTAGGAGATTAACCCAAAGAATGGAAATTGGGTTAAGAAGTTCCCTTACCTTGTGTCCGACTTGACTCGACCATTCTTTAACCTCATGAATAATAAACTAGAGTTAATCTATACTTTCTTAAGAACCTTTTTCAAGTTCATTATTACAATGTTACAATAATTATGTAGTCATTTAAGTTAATCACGATCGTTTTGTCATTCTTTGGTACTGGAGTTAATAAAAAACTTCTTATAATTAAAAGTTGTTTATGTGGTAGAATATACATTATATCCAGAATTATATTCATGATGTAGATATAATATATATCATATATATCCAGTATATACATTCATTTATTATATTACATAACATTTAGAGGTATGAAATGAAATACACCGTTCATGGAGAAGGTAAGCCGTACGTACACATGAACACTAATTTCATTTCTATTTCATATTTAATGGAATGAAATTATAACTATGTAAAGGTATACTATAATTCCACTATAATATCATGTATAATATCATTTACTCCATCCCTTATACATCCCACATATGGCATTAACGATTCAAATCACTTTGAGGGGGCGGTAGTCCGCACTTCCTAAAATGAAATTATCATGTTTACCAATAATGGAAATCTTAAAGGTATGCCATAAATGAAAAATACATAATCAAAAGGAAAACAAAAACACAATATATATCATAAATAAAAATATTTTCATCATAATGGCCACCCTGAGAGGTGTTAAAAGAAGATTGAACAATCATCATTTCGTGAGGCAGAAGTTTTCCAACCAGAGAAACAGTACGTTCTTTAACAATTAGACGAAGGGGTGTGTATGTGTAAATAAAATACATCTCATATAAAAATCCAATATATTTATAATACTCGTGTTGTTACAAAATAATTTAATAAAAATATTTTAGGGGGTTGGAGAAGAAAAATAAATCAAAAGAACACAAGATAAGACATTACCTTAAAATCGGGTAACTCTTTTTTGATTTGAGCCAAAGGATTCCCTGGGAAGAATTATGCCCAACATGAGGCTTCTAGGAGTAAGAGAGGGAAGTTTAGAGAGTTGTTGGGAAGAGGTTGGCTGAGCCAAAAGGCTTTGATGGTGTGAACAAGGTGGTAGTGGTGGGGGCCTTTTATAAGAGGAGAGGAGAGACACTCTTGGAAAGTCATGAAATGTTACTTTATTATATAATGAGTTTCTGATTTTAAAGGTCCCACACTTATATATTTCAAGGATAAGGTGATAAGGGTTCGAAATATACTCATACAATAGGGTTTTGACAAGTGTATGTCTTATATTTTACATTATCTTTTCATTTTATTTAAATCATTTATTAATGAGGTAATCAGTGCATCATCATGGTGTCATAAATAATTTATTTTATTTAATTTCAAAAAATTATAAAAAAATATCATGAAGTTGGAAATCTTTTTATCTTTATAATTAATATTTAGAGTAAAAAATATGACTTTTATAACCCCATGTAAAAATTGTTTTAGTGAAACAACTCATGTTTGTAACATTTTTATTTTAACATTAAATAAAAAGTTTTTAATGTCATTTTCCTACCAAAGTGGCTCCATGGGGTACCCAAGTTGACCCATGGATTTTATTGGTCGGCCATGACCCATACAATAGGGGTAGGAGAAGTGTAAAGGTATTTTCATATTTTTATAATATAATTTTTACCTTCAATTTCACTAATTACCTTTAATCGCGATTAATTAAACATAACAGTTACTATTCACCAAAAAAATTATTGTAATCCCATTGAAACACATTTTACATCCTAATGACAACCATATATGTCAGAGTTTTTAAATTCTAATCACAGAGGTGGTAAAGTTTCATTTAAAAGAAAAATCAGTTTTTTAACTACCACTTAGTGGTTTCACTATTCATCTAAAATTGATGTTTTTCAGAACAATGGAAAAATTTCACCCTAAGCTATAATTGATATTCCGAATTCAAATAGTATTTCTATTTTACAAAATTCCAAACATATAATTTGCATTAATTAATTTTATAGTTAATTACCACTGTCACAACAAATAGCGTGTTTTTAAGAAACAATATATATCAAAGGATTGACAATTGTTTATGTCCAATTCCAATGTGAAATTAATTCTAATGAAAATCATTGGATAAAATAGAAAAATATATTCTAATTGTATTTTAAACCCACTCAATAGTGTAATTTATCAATATAAATTGTTTTTATTAAAAAAGTGGTTTTTAAGTATTTTTCACTATTCATAAAAAATTGGAAGTTCTCAGAAAAATACCAAAAATTCAACATAGGCTAATTTCGATATTCCGATTCAAAAAATGAAGTCCATTTGAAAATATAAAATTTATAAAATTTTAAAAAGTATGTATTACTATTCATAATGGCTACTTTGATTGGTCGTGGTGTGTTAGAATCTCGATGTTGTGTACCATGCAAGCTATTGCATTATTGAAAGAGAAGCATATCGTGGAAGATCGGGGTGTTACAACACATGCTAATGTGTTATTAAAATATAAGTGTACCGTGGAAGCTTGGGGTGTTACATTCACCCCTCCTTCAAATAATTTCATCGTTGAAATTTCTAGAGTATTAATACGTAAACTGACTTGGCTGGTTCATCATCGTATGTTTCTCGGGTTCCCACATTGCCTCTTCCGTATTATGGTTTCTCCATAGAACATTTACCCGGCGAGTCGTCCGGTTTCACAACACTTGTTCTGTTGTATGATGAACCATGAAAGGCTCTTCGTAATATGACAGATTGGGTTCCAGCTATAATTTCTCATAAGTGAGTACATGCATTGGGTCAAGCATGTATTTTCTCAACAGTGATATGTGGAACAAATCGTGAACTTTAGAGAGACAGTAAGGAATTGCGAACTGGTAAGCTACAACCCCAATTCATTTTAGAATTTCGAATGGTCTGATGTACCGAGGACTTAATTTACACTTTTTACCCAAACAAATAACAATTTTCCATGGAGATACCTTCAATAAAACACGGTCTCCTACCTGAAATTCTATATCCTTCCTTTGGTTATCGGAATATATCTATTGCCTACTTTGACCTACTTTGATTTTGGTTCGGATTACCTTCACATATATCATCGTTTCCTCCACAAGTTCTGGGACAAAGAATTTCCTTTGACCAACATCATCCCAACTGTTTGGTGTGAGACATCTCTTCCTATTTAATTCTTCATATGATGCCATCTGAATTTTTGAATGGAAGCTATTGTAATATGAAAATTAAACCCCAGGTAAATATTGATCCCACATACCTTGAAAGTCATATGATAATGATCTCAACATTTCCTCTAAGGTTTTAATAGTCTGTTAGGATTGTCCATTAGTTTGGTGGATGTAGGTAGTTCTCAAATGAAGTTCAATGTCCTGGTATTTCTATATAATTATCTAGAATCATGATGTAAAATGTAGACCACGTTCAGAAAGAATCAATAGGGTTACTTCATGAATTCTTAAAACATCATTAATATACAGTCTTGCTAAACGTTCAAGTTGTATATCTTGTCTTATAGCAAGAAAATGTGTTGTCTTGGTAAGACAATCAACAATGACCCATATTGCATCTTTCCTTATAAGATTCCTTGGTAGTCCCATGAAAAAGTCTACCTTAATATTATCCCATTTCAACTCAGGTTTGGGAAAAGGTCAATGACACCTCCAGGATGTTGCCTTATAGATTTCACTTGTTGATAAACCATACATCTTGACACAAAATCAACAGTCTCCCTCTTCATGTTGTCACACAAAAAATGTTCCTTCATGTCTCTACCATATTGGTGATCTAGGGGTGTATAGGGAAATTGGAGCTATAAGCATCATCTAACAATTCTCTTTTCTAATCTGGCATATCAGGAACACAAATCCTCTTTACATATTTCAAAATCTCATCTTCATATATGAATTTGATCAATCTCCCATTGTTCAAAGATTTAATCTTCCTTTGAAATTCCTCATCATCATCCTAAAAACATTTTATCCTTTCTATTAATGATGGTTTGGAAACCATTTGAAGAAGCATTGATGTTTCCTCATCCATGGTTATTACCATATCCATATTTTCTAGATCCATTAATATAGTATCCCTTTCAACTCTCATCTTTTTTCAAAACTACATTATCCTTTCTTCTCAAATCATATTCCACCTTAATTGCCTTCCCCGGGTGGTAGTGTATCATGCAATCATAATCCTTGAGTAGTTCATGCCATCTCCTTTGCCTCATGATGTTTTCATTATGTGAGAAAATATAATTCAAACTCTTTTTATTGGTATATATCTCACATTTTTCACCATAGAGATAATATATTAAAATTTTCGACGCAAAGATTACATCTAATAACTCAAGATCATGATTAGTATAGTTCTTCTAATTATTTTCAACTATCGTGATGCATAATCAATAACTCTATCATTATGCATCAGGACACAACCAAGTCCTTTGTTTAAGGTATCACTTTAAATAAAAAACCCATAATTCATTAATGATAGAGTCAAGATAGAAGAATTGACTAATCTTCTCACAAATTATTCAAAACATTCTTCATATTCTTTTGTCCAAACAAATTTAACTCATTTTCTGGTGAGCTTTGATAATGGGTTAGCCAACCCGGCAAAAATCTGGACGAAACGTCAATAATAACCTGATAAACCAATAAAACTACAAACCTCAGTTATACATGTTGGTGATGGACATTCATGGTTTGTCTTTTTCTTAGAATGATCAAGAGTGATTCCATACTTGGAGAAAATATGTCCAGGAAAGTAAATCTCATGAAACTAAAATTCACACTTGCGAAACATCCTGAATAATTCATCACTTCTTAGAGTCTTAAGGATAATGAGAAAGTGATTTTCATGATCATGGTAGCTTTTAGAGTATTCCAAAATATCATCAATAAACACCACAAAAAATTCATCAAGATATTCATTGAAAACTCTATTCATTAGATCCATGAATACATAGGGTACATTATTCAATCCAAAAGGCTTTACTATAAATTCGTAATGCATGTACCTGGTTCGAAATGTAGTTTTCGGAATGTATTCCTTCGTCACACAAAACTGATGATATCCATATCAATGTTAATTATTTGAAATGTATTTATATCTATGAATTTGTTCCAATAAATCATCAATGTGAGGTAGGGGATACTTGCTCTTTTTTGTTATAGAATTGATCTCCCTGTAGTCCATGCACAACCTCATAGATCGATCATTATTTTATAAAAAAGGATAGGGTCTCCCCATAGATAAACAATAGGGTGAATAAATCCCTTATTACCGAATTCCCCTAGTTTTTTCTCTAGTTCCAATAATTAGATAGTGTCCATTCTATAAGGGGTCTTTGATATGGGCCTTGAACAAGGAATTAATCAATGGAAAACACAATTTCTTATTGTGGATAATTTCATGGTAAATTCTATAGAAATACATTAACATACTCTTACACAATAGGTATATCCTCTATTTGAATATTCTTTTCCTCACCCACAGTTATTTAATTATTTTTCTCCCAAATAATTGTATTTAGTTGAGCTATTAGTTGTGGATCAAAATAAGAATTAGGTTTTGATGATTCTGCTCTAATAATAATGCGTTCTTTATCATTGTCATCAAAAATAGTAACCTCCTTCTTCTTACTATAAATTTTTGTATCATGGTCTGAAATTCAATCCATAGCAAGGATTATATCAAATTCAATCATGTGTATGACGATGAGATCAGAAGATAATGAACATCTATATGCCTTAATGTGAACTGATTCACCAAACATTGTAGCAATGATTCTTCCCTTAAGATTTTTGACTGAAAACTCTCTTGTTAAATAAAAATGGAAATATCTAATTTTCATAGAAAACTATGAATATAATAAATAATGCGATGATCCAGAATCAAAAAAAGAATTGGCTGAACTTGAGGAAACCATTAAATTACATACCACCATGTCTTTCAAGGCTTCAACCTCAGTAGTAGTGATCACATAATATTTTCCTTGATACCGTTTCCTTTTCTATGGTATTTTTCCATAATACTATAGACATTCATTCTAATAATTTCCCATCTCCCTACAATTGTTGCATTGAACATTGGTAGCATCTTTCTTTCCCTTACAATCACCAGCAAGATATCCTTTCTGTCCACATTTGTAGCATACTCATTTTCCTTTTAGAATGGCCCAAGGGTGCTTCTTGAAGGTTCCGAGCACAGCGAAAGTCCATGGTTGGATGTTCCAACATGGATTTTTGTCATTAAAAATGATAAATATGGGATCAATATGATGATAAATGCTAGTCTCTACTGATCGAATTACAGAAATGGACAATGAAAAGGAAAGTCTTGGAACGAGAAAGTAGGATCATTACATGTTGATTATAATTAATTTAATCAATTTAAAATAATTACTTTTTGGGTTTTATTTCTTCATTGATGTTTTTAATGATGTTCTGATGTGATTTTTCATTGAGTTGTTGAATCTATGTATAGACTTCCTCTAGCGGTGATCCCCACGTGTACCTCGTATCTGAGGATGTCGCCAAAGGAGTCTTTGGGTGCTTGTGTGGAGAAATATTTACCTGTGTTGTCCGCCTTAGATCATCTTGATCTGATGGAAGAGGATATCTCTAGGTTTTGAGAGAATTCTTGGAGGAAGAGGTTCATTCGGACATGAAATAATTCTTCAGAGTTGTTTTGCACAATGATTCTCTTGTTTGTTGGGAAAGAGTTGGGGTTGTGAGGATATTTATAATTATGTTTGAGGTTGTAGAGTTATGAAAATAAATAAACGTGTCACAATTTATATTTATTTCATTGACTCTTATTTAAAACTCCCATGTTTAATACTTAATTTCTTGACATTCACCCTTGCTGATTATAATAAATATCATTTAAAACAATATTATATCCTCAAAATCCCGAATAGAAAAACTACATGGCATGTATTAATAAATACACGGCGTGTACTTGTTTTTCATTGAAAACTACATGGCATGTACATTCAATTTTCACGGTGTGTATATCTTGTTTTCATTTATTCATTTCCTTTCCAAAAAGAAAACAACATGGCGTGTAATTATTTATACATGACATGTACTTGTTTTCCATGAAAAACTACACGTCATGTAATCTTTAATACACGACATGTATATCTTGTTTTTCATTTCCTTCTTCCTCCATTATTAAAAATATTTAGTATTCCTTGAATAATTATTAAACCATGTATGTGAATAATCATTATTATACTTGAGATACTTGAGTACACATAATGTGTGACCCTCTAGGCCTCTTTCCCTTTGGCATTAGGAGGGCTTGCCTAAAGTCCAAGATTACTATCTAGCAATGGGTCATGGAAACCAAGAGAAGGAAGTTGACATCGCATTGACGTATCACCACATACGAACTCTTACTGTGTAATTTAATTCCTTTGTCTCAGTATCTCATGATGTAAGTTTCCTGGCAGTGTCATAAACATATATGCTTGATCCGTCATTCTTTGACATCCTGAAATAAATCATTTATAAATCATGGGCATGGAATTTAATGTGATAGTTCTATTTCAATCAAAGGGACGAGATATCAAATTCTAGAAATGGAAGGGAAAAATAATTCCTCGATTTATCCATTAACAACATGTCAATTGTGATGCACCCAACATACCCTACATCCCGACATCTATTTGTGTGACGGTTTTTGTTAGTAAATACAAGTGTTCGAGTCATGACATGAGTTAATGATAAAATTTCAGTATAAGGACCATTTAACATGCTCGTAGATAGAAATGTTTGATGACACCAAGACATGCAGAATTACTACTGGTGGGACTATTCTCATAATCTCCCATCTTGGAGATTACCAAGTGCGAACTCAATGAGAGAGGGTCTCGTCTTCTTATGAGTACTCGCACATGATGGTTTGTATACTATGTGTCCTATCATAGCATGTCATCCAACTGTAGATAATTATTTACGAATACTGTTATAGCATTTCACGGTTCTCATCATAGTGGGGATATTCCATGACCTTATCAATGCAACAAATATTCCAGGACATTATTATATTATAGTCATGCAGAACAATGAACAATATATAAAAAATGAACTATCATGTAATCAAAGTAAAAAACAGATGGTTCTCAGTACACCAACACTTAGAAACTCCCACTTGGATTAGATCCAACTGCCTATCAATTTTAGTCTTCTAGACCTCACATGATGATCATGTTTCTACTGATTCAAGGATTTAGTCAAGGGGTCCACCACGTTCTCTTCTGTGGAAATACTACTCACTGCAACTTCACCTATCTTAGAAAAATACCTCAAGATATGATACTTCCGAAGAATGTGCTTTTTCCGTTGATGTGACCGTGGATCTTTTGCAAGTGCCACCGTAGCCGTATTATAACAATATAGTGTCATCGGATCTTTTCTTCTAGGTACTACATCAATATCTTGGATGAAGCTTCGCATACCTACTACCTTTTTAGTTGCCTCAGAAGTTGTGATATACTCGGACTCCACTATAGAATTGTCCACCACACATTTCTTTGAGCTCTTCCATCTCACTGAACCTTCATTCTAACTGAAGATGTATCTAGTCTGCGACTTCATGTCATCTTGATCAGTCTGGAAACTAGCATCTACATGTCCTCTGATAACTCTCCTAGATCAGCATGATATCGGCCTACCACAGTTAATGCGTAAGCAACATCTAGCCTTGTATATAGTATAACATAAATGATTGTCCCAATAGGGGATGCGTAAGGGATACTTTCCATTCCCTTTCTTTCCTCATGTGTCTGAGGGCACATTTTCTGGAAAAGATGAATTTCATGTGACATCGGCAACAATCCCATCGTGGACTATTCCATACTAAATCTCTTCAGTATCTTGTCAATATATGTACTTTGACTCAGGCCCAATATTCTCTTGGATCTATCATGATGTATCTTGTTCCCAAGAATATATGATGCCTCTCTCAAGTATTTCATGGAGAAGAATTTATGCAACCATTCCTTAACTTACTGTAGGACAGGTACTTCATTTCCAATTATTAATATATCATCAACATATACTATTAGGAAAATGATTGCACTTCCGCTAAACCTCTTGTAGACACAAGGCTCACATTCATTCTTAACAAAGTCAAATTCTGTTACAGCTTCATCAAAATGAATGTTCCATGACCTTGATGCATGCATTAAACCATAAATGGATTTCTCCAACATGCATAACTTTTTGGCATCCTTTGGAGTCACAAACCATTAAGGTTGTGTCATGTATACATCTTCATGGAGGTTCCTATTAAGGAATTCTGTTTTGACAACCTTTTTCCAAATTTCAAATTCATGGTAAGCGGCAATGGGAAATAGAATTCTGATGGATTTCAGCCTTGCAACCGGGGAAAAGGTTTCATCATAGTCAATTCCTTGATGTCTTCTAACACCTTTTGCAACTAATAATGCCTTATAGGTGTTGACTTGCCCCTCGATGTCCAGTTTCTTCTTGAATACCTATTTATTACCAATACGCTTTACATCAACTAGACGATCCCCCAATATCCAGACATGGTTTTGGTACATGGAATCCATTTCAGAATTCAAGGCTTCTTTCCACTTGGCAACGTCTGTGCCATCTACTGATTCCTTTAAGGTAAGAGGATCATCATTGTCAATCAATAATGAGTCACCATCCTCAATGACAAGAAAACCATATTATTCTGGTTCTCTCACCTATCTCGTTCTACTACGCAGTTCTTGTGTCTCTAGAATAGATTGTTCTTCCACGGGGCTTTGTGGAATATGTTCATGTACCAACTTTTGTGTACCTTGAGCCTCAACTTCATTGAATCGTATCTCGCTCCCACTATCTCTTTTGGAGATGTGCTCCCTCTCAAGGAATATGGTGTCTCTTGACACTGTAACCCTTTTGTCTGAGGGGTTTTATAGGTAATATCCCCTTCTTTCCTTGGGATATCCTATAAAGATACACTTTGTGCCTCGGGGTGAATGTTTGTTAAATGAAGAGTCCTTAACAAATGCTTCTCTACCCCACACATGTAAATTTGATAACATGGCTTTGCGTCAACTCCATAACTCATATGGAATACCATTATTCGATTTAGTTGCTACTTGGTTTAGTATGTGTGATGTTTTTTGTAATGCATATCCCCAAAAGGATAATGGAAGACTCGCATGACTCATCGTTGATCGCACCATATCCAATAGGGTGCAGTTCCTCCTTTCACTTACACCATTACACTAAGGTGTATAAGGAGCAGTGAGTTGAGATAGAATCCAAAACACCCATAATAAATCAATGAAGTACTGAATAAGATATTCCCCTCCTCTGTCTGAGTAGATTTTCTTAATATTCTTACCAAGCTGGTTCTCAACTACATTCATGTATTCTTTGAACCTATCAAAAGAATTTGACTTATAACTCATTAAGTAAATATATCCATATCTACTGAAATCATCATTGAAAGTTATGAAGTATGAGAACCCAACCCTTGCTTCAACTGGAAATGTTCCACACACATCTATATGAACTAGTTCTAGAAGCTCTTTAACCATTTAACATTTCCCACTAAATGGGGATTTGGTCATTTTGCCTTGTAGAAGTGAATGACATACACCATGTGGTTTTAGTACGAAAGAATATGAATACCAATCTTGATGTAATTTTGTCAAATGTTTCTCATTTACATGACCTAGCTGGTGATGACAAAGTTGTTTGTGGTATGAGTCATGTGAATTGACTTTGTCATCGATTTCCATTACCTATTTTGTGTAGTCTAACACATACATACCGTTATATAAATGTTCCCTACAAAAACAAATGATATCTTTATAAAAGTAGAAACATCCACCTCCAAACATAAAGATGAATACATTAGTATCTAACGTGGATACTAAAATAATGTTTTTGGTTACAGAAGGCACATAATAACAACATTTTAACACCAAGATCATTCTATTTGGCAAAGTGAGGTTGTAGTTCCCAACAACTACATCAGAAAGTCTGGCTCTGTTGGGTGATCATAGATCTACCTCACCTCGTTCAATCATTACGAATATACTTGGTTCCTGTATTTGGATACAGATGTGAGAACCACAAGTAGTATCCAATACTCAATTAGTATAAATAGATAGATGGCACTCGATAACAAATTCACCTGAAGCTTCCCCTTTCTTCCTTGGCTGGGTGATGTTTTTTTCCAGTGGCCCTTCTTGCCACATGCAAAAAAACATCATCCTATTACCTTGCCTCCCCTTTGATCTCCTTTTTCATGGAAGGCCTTGAAGTATCTTTGGTATTGAAACTTATTCACAATAAGGACAAAAGTCTTCTCACGCTTCATGTGATTATCCACTTGGAGAATTAGGATAAGAAGATCAGATAAAGACTTCTCAATGTTGTTCATGTTTATGTTCACAACAAAGTTTGAGAAGCACTAGGGGAGTGATGCAAGAATGAGATCAGTACCTAGTTCTTCAGGGAGTTTAATCCCTAGAACCTCCAAGAGCTCAATGTAACAAATGAGCTTGTACTAAATGAGGCCTCGCTGGGTCACCCTCTCCATGCTTGATCTGGAATAGAGCATTGGAGATCATAAACCTTTCTGATCTTTCAGTCTCCTGGTATAGACCATGGAGGTGATTGAGAATGTTTTATTCATCCATGTCTTCATGAGACTTCATGATCTCACTAGAAAGTGATGACATCATCAAACATTTAATGTCGAGTGCATCGCTCAAATGTTGATCATAGACTAGGAAATCTTCATCACTCGCCCCTTGGGTAGGCAGATCAAGAAGTGAGGGCTCCATCACGTAAAACTTTCGTTCATGGAGTAGGATAACCCGAAGGTGCCTAAAACATTACATAAAGGTACTTATGGTGAGGATATTTTATTTATCATGAATAAATCATAGAGAAAATTTGGTTGACGAGATTGTCATTTCGATTCTACAAATTAAAAGAGCGGTTTTATCATTAATTTATGGATTACATTTTATCAGAAATAATGAAATATTCCTTAAGTCTCCAACTATTTTATCATGTCCCAATGGCCCTCACCATTGAACATGGAATGTCAACTTTATTTTACATTCTTGTGGAAAGGATCCATATTCCCCTTCGCATAACCCCAACAAGGGTTGGTCAAGCTATTTGAAGGTATTTTGGTTGGCAGGTATTTGCCAACTGTGAGCTTATAGTTCTTTCATCTATTGAGTTGACTCCCCAATCCTGAAAACCTAACTTGGATTTCCTCAAATCTTGCCTCCATTATTACACCAAGTCTAGCAAGGGTTACTCCTCTTGAGGTAATATGGTGAAGTCTACCTGATTCTTTTCATAAGGGCTTCCTTTATAAAAGTAAGTGTCCCAACAAGGGTGGGTAAAACACATAATTTTATTAAGTCATTCCCTTAATCAAGTAATGGAAGACTTGGTCTGACATAATATGGTATTGATGTAAATACCCGTAAAATTCAAGGGAAATGTTTTTCTTAATTTTCTTTGGAATTTTACAAGAGCGCGGTTTCTGACGGCACCTGATTCCGAGGCCCGGAGTTCCCGGAATTAATTTCCGAATTTTGGCTCAGGTACGTTCAGTGAATGAACGAGCGGGAATTCATATCTTTTGATCCGGTGCTCGGAATTGAAATCCGAGGACACCGATGAACTCGCAGCGCCGATATTCGTTTAAGGAGACCTTTTTTGAAGTTGCATTTATTGCGGGACGAAAGTTAGTTTTTGGGAGAATTATAAAAAGTTGAATAAAAATGTGGAACACTTTTTATTTTTCTTACTTGTTGGTTAACTCCTCTCAAAGGAAGTTAAAGGTGGGACCCACATCCACTTATCCTCCCGTTGGAGGATTATGTGTGGTGGGGCCCACACGAAACCCAACCTTCCATCTCCTCTCAAAACTCCTTTAACCCATCTTTAAATGACATGACAACTTGTTTTTAATTTGGAGTTATTTTATTTGAATTTCAAACCATTGAAATTCAATTTGTTATGTTTGTGAATAAAATAAGACTCTATCTTATTTTGTTGGGTTTGAACTCTCTAGCCTTCTTGAGAGGATTTTGGGTTCTTCTCCTTCTTCTTCAAACTTTGACGAAGAACGCTCAAGCTCCGACGAAGAACGCCGCTCCTCTCTTCTTCGTAGCCGATTGTATCCGAAGATCGACGACACCTTCCGTGTCAACGAAAAGGGAACGCCGCTTCCACCTTGGACTTCCTTCGTCAGCATACGAAGATTCGCCAATGACGTACCTCTTCAGACGTACCTCTTCGTCATTGGATTTGATGAACGTTTACCGCGATGCCCGACCTCCGCGACGTTGTCTTCCGCGGGTCGTTGACGATCTTCGAACTAGAACACAAGGTAGGGGTCTGTTGTGGTTTATTTCCTTTCTCTCGTTCTTGGTTATAGAATGATAATTTGGGATTAAATATTTAAGAGTTATCATCTAACGTGAGGGGGGTCGGACCGCACAAACACGGCCGAATTCCCCCTCCTTTGTTCTTGGTTATTTATATAATCTTTTGGATGAACGAGAAGGCGTGGTGCCGTCACACCACGTGGGAATCTCCCGGTTTATTTACGCGACGCTGTCGCATCGCGCCGTGGATGTATTATCATGAACGCGACGCAGTCGCGCCGCGTCGAAGGGAACCGAAGGCGCCGCGGCTGGAGCGGGGCCGCGGCGGAGGGGCGCGGTGCCGTCGCACCGCGCCGGATGACGAACACCTCGGCCGGTTCCGGGCCGCGGCGGGACGAGAGGACCGGCGGCTCGCCGGGCCACCGGCGTCGGAAACCGGAAGGGGATCGGCTTTGCAGGTCCCATTGAAGAAAAACTGGCCGGCCAGGTGGGCCGGCCGGAAGGTCAAAGACCGGGGGAAATTAATTCCCCCAATCAATTCAAAAGCCCCCCCATTTATTTGGGGGGGGGGTTCATAAAGGGGGGTAGGCGGCCCCTCCGGTTTCCCTCAAAGCTGGCCCCCACGAGGGGGGGCCGGTTCTCCAAAGGCGCGGCTACAATTCGCGCCACCACCAGCTGGAAGCGGGGGTTATGCCCCCCGCGAGTGGCACCCAGCGGCGCCAGGTCGCGCCGCCGCGCCGGACCGCGCCGCCGCGCCTGTCCGCGCCGCCGTGCCGGACCGCCGCCGGCCGGGCCGGGTCGGACCCGGGTCGGGTCGACCCAGGGGTGGGGGTCGGGCCAGGTCGGCCCGGACCCGGACCCCCCGTTTTCGAATCGTCTTCGGTCTTTTGGCCATAACATGAGCCACAGAGCTCCGATTGACGAACCGTCAGTGGCTACGCGATCCTTGTATCGAGACGGTCGATTCGGTATATCGCACTTAAAGTTTCAGAATACTTTGTGTTCGTCCGGGTTGGTTCGTTCACGAAACCAACCGGGCCTTCGGAGCGAAAACGCTCATATCTTGAGTTACGGACGTCTGATTGACGTGTCGTCAGCTTTGTTGTGTTCCTCTTAGTGAGACGGATATTTTGGCATACTCCGCCCGAGGGTTGGACGCAAGTGGAGTACGGTCGGGCTGGTTTTGCCTTAAAAACCAACCGGGCCCCTGGGACGAAAAAGCCGATAACTCTCAGACCGGGCGTCCGATCGACGCGCCGTCTGTTGCGTTGAGTTCCTGTTAGCGATACGGAACTTTTGGATACATCAACTCTGGACTTTGTGACAGTTGATGTATCAGCCTCTCGGCTCGTGGAGCGGACCCTCCTGTAAGAGCTTGCTGTGTGCGGGAACCTTAGTGCTGGCTGCGACTGTTACTGTGACTACTACTGCTACTGCTACTGCTACTGTGACTGTGACGACGACAGTACAGAGATCCTGTGTGGATTCGACGACGATGACTACAACACTCAGCGATCCTATGCGGATCAGTGCTACAGGTCCTGTGTGGGCCCGATCCTGTGTGGTCCGATCCTGTGTGGGTCTTTGCGCTCAGCGGTCCTGTGTGAACCAGCGCCTACAGGTCCTATGTGGGCCCGATCCTGTGTGGGTCTTTTGCGGGGGTTAGTTACATATCAATCCTTCGTGGGTACGACGACTTAGATGGATCAGAGATCATCTTTATCGTATTTCGAAGAAGTTTACCTTTGTGAGATGAATCCAGTTTCTTTCCTGTGTGGATTGTGTTGTGCTATCCTGTGTGGATTTTGTTTTTCTTTCCTGTGTGGAATACGTTTACTTTCTTGTGTGGACTGAGTTGTACTTGGGCTCAGAGGATGGAGCGTGTTGGAATTGATGACTTAGGTATATATATAAGAATATACCTAAGCAGTGTCGGTTGTTACTTCGTGATTGTAACTTTCTTCGTGATTTATCTTTTCTGGATTTTGAGAGACCTTCAGGGGTCTCGGGGTCCCTAATGAGTAGCATATACTCACCCCATGCACGGGCTATACCAGCACTACGTTGTGTTGGTTGCAGATGACGGACAACGTTGATTATGGCTGAGGCTTGTAGAGCAGGATGGTACCTGGAGGTGGACCACTAGGCGGGACGTGTTCGGAGCGGACGACGGGACCCGAGGAGCAGTGGAGCTATCTGTACTCACCATTCAGGTGGGATTTCCAGTGGACAGCTCGAAGTAGAGGATTTTACTTTACAGTTGTTGTTTTTCGTTTCGAGTTGTACTTTACTTTCAGTTTGGGTTTGTATACTGGCCCATTTACTTTTCTGCACTTTCAGTTGTACTCTGTTTTTACTTAGTGTTTACTTTCTTTTTGCTTACTCTGTGGTGTTTGTTTATTTTACAAAAGGCAATGCCTTCCCTTTTTACCGGGATTTACGCCTTGGTGCTAGTCGCCAGCCCCTGGCCTATGGAAGGCGGGCTTGGGGTAGTCATGGCACGGACCCCGAGGGCGGGTCGTGACAAATTGGTATCAAAGGAGTTTGGTTCTACCGCGAACTCTGATCTTTTCTTTGTGAAGCAACAATGTTTAGAGTATTGAGTGTGGTTATCAGCCCAGGGAGTCTAGTGTTGGTGCGGCGGCTGACGTATCCGTACACCAGGACCCTGACTTCTGATTTCCGACTTAATGCACGAAACCATTGATTGCGTGTGTGTTTTACAGTTTTCTTTGTGATTACTTATATCAGCTCACCAGGTATACTGTTTGACTGTGGCGCACCTGATTCCTTTTCAGGATGGCCCCACGACGGCAGCCAGCTAGGGTTCCGAGAGTCGAGTGTGACGACAGCCCACCGAGCGACGAGGCCTCGGTGCAGGGCCCTTTGTCAGTAGTGGCACCGGCGGTAGCTCTACCCGTCAAGCCACCGATACTTCCAGCACCATCTGCTAACGATGCACGTCGCCTCAGCACATTGCATGAGTTTCAGCGCCAGTGACCACCCAGGTTTCGCGGGGAGACAGATCTTCAAGCAGCCGAGGACTGGCTGGAGGCAGTGGTACGTGTGTTTTGGCTAGTAAGGACACCAGCAGACCTCATGGTGATCCTCGCTGCGAGCCTACTACAGCAGCAGCATGATGATGGTGGAGCATGATGGTCCAGGTTCACGATGAGGCATCTCCACTTTGGACGGACTTTGAGATCCTCTTCCGCTCTGAGTTCGTCCCAGCCACCCTTCGTGCGGTGCGTATCCAGGAGCTTCTTCAGCTGCAGCAGGGTAGCATGACGGTCGCTCAGTACTCGGCGAGATTTACTGATCTCTCGCGCTACTCGACCGACATGGTACGAGACCCATTCTTCCGGGCCCGGACCTTCGAGCAGGGTTTGAGACACGAGATCAGGGCATCGCTGATCTCCCTCAGTATACCGACTCAGACAAGAGTACTAGAGCGGGCCCTTTTGATCGATAGCTTCCTTGCTGAGTCTACACCAGCACCGAGACCCACCGCAGGGCGGCACGTGGCAGAGTCTTCTGTGGCTGGAAGTCGACGGATGACTCAGGGGACCAGGCAGACCAGACCTTCAGGCAGATGACCTCAGGACACTGGCTCAGCAGTGCGGGGCACACAGTGCGGAGGCAGTCTTTCGAGTGGAAGAAATTGCTATGCATGCGGCGGGCAAGGCCACATGGCTCGTGACTGCCCGACCCGCCATGCAGAGGAGCAGCAGACGGTTGAGGAACCACCTTGGCAGAGGCAGAGGTTCGACTGTGGCGGTCCGCAGGGAACAGGAGGACGAGGCAGAGGAGATGGCCGAGCAGCAGGTGGTGGACGACGCTTTGATGCTCTACCACCACCACCACCAGGAGGTCCACCCCGACCTCAGGGGAGAGCACAGCTTCAGGCAGCTGAAGCTTACGGTCATGAAGCTCCGGAAGCGGGTGGACTAGTGCGGGACTAGATCCAGGCATAGAGGCCTTTGCCCGTAATGCCTCTAGCTTTTTAGATTGTGTTTCCTTGTGTCCTTGTACTTTAAGTTGATGTAATAAAGATACTTGCCTTGGTGACTTCTGTTTTCTTGTCTTTTGTTTGTTTTTACTAAGAGGTGCCAGTTAAAAACAGTTGACATGACCCTCACTTGATAGATTCTTACTGGAGGAAACCCAGTGACCACACACTGATGCCGACAGTGTGACTCAAACCTTGGAGGTGAGAGTAACAGTTGGATCTCTTGGTAGCAGCGTCAAGGCTTTACGACGTCATCCATGCCATGAATTAACTAATCATGACGGGATTGACTGTATTGGGCAAGGACCGTGGTTCATCCAGGGGATGATACCGGATTTCACTTTTCGGAAATGGATAAATCTTTTCAGCTTTTTCGTACTTTAAGTTGAAAGGGGAACGTAGTAGCCGATGCCCTCAGTAGGAGGACATGCATTCAGCTACTTGAGGAGGCGACGAAGCAGCTAGTCTCTTTGTAGATATCCTTTGTGGATAGAGATGGAGCAGCCTTCCTCCAGTCTCTCACAATCACCCCTCCTCTACTATAGCGGGTCAGAGGGGCACAACGTGAGGACGCTGACTGTGAGACACGGCATGCACAGATATCCTCAGGACAGGCACCTGATGGTTTCTCCCTTGGAGCAGAGCACGACATCCTTTTCAGAGGACGTACCATGGTACCAGTCGCCTTGAGAGAGGAAGTACTGAGAGTGTTTCACACATCTCCTTTGGCGGTACATCCTGGAGTGGCGAAGATGTACCAGGACCTCAGACGATAGCACTGGTGGCCGGGCATAAAGAACGTTGTAGCAGAGTTTGTTTCTCGATTCCTCACCTGCCAGCAGGTGAAGGCAGATCATCAGGTACCAGCAGGCTTGTTACAACCCTTGGTGGTTCCGGAGTGGAAGTGGGACGTCATATCTATGGACTTCGTGACTGGACTTCCACGCACTTCCGGAGGTCACGACTCCATCTGGGTGATTGTTGGCCGACTCACCAAGTCGGCACACTTCTTACCCATTAGAAATCAGGGATCAGTGGAGAGCTTGGGACATCTCTACGTTCAGGAGATTGTGCGTCTCCACAGTTTGTCATCATCTATCGTCTCCAATCGAGATGCTCTCTTTACTTCCCGGCTTTGGAAGGGGTTAGAGGAGGCGTTCGGGACGCAGCTACATCTGAGCACAGCCTTTCACCCTCAGACGGATGGTCAGACGGAGAGAACCATTCAGACTCTCGACGACAGGCTCCGGGCATGTGTCCTCGACTTTGGTCGTAGCTGGGAGGACCACCTACCCTTGGTAGAGTTTGCGTACAACAAAAGCTACCACTCCACCATCGGGATGGCACCATACGAGGTGTTGTACGACCGACCTTTTAGATCTCCTTTGTGCTGGACAGACCCTGGGGAGTAAGTACTTGTGGGACTGGAGATGGTTCAGGCCACGATAGAGAAGGTCCATGTCATCCAGGAGCGGATGAGGACAGCTCAGAGCCGGCAGAAGTCATATGCTGACAGGAGGCGGAGGCCACTAGAGTTAAAGGATGGCGACCACATCTTCTTGCGGGTCTCACCTCGACGTGGTATTCGGAGATTTTGCCGAGGAGGCAAGTTGTCTCCGTGCTTCATCGGACCCTTCCAGGCCCTCAGCAGGGTTGGAGAGGTGGCTTATCGTCTGTCTCTACCACCTCAGTTGCACCGGGTGCACGACGGCTTCCACGTATCTCAACTGAGGAGATACGTGCACGACCCGACGCACATCATTGACCATGGGGAGCTTGACATCGACGATGGGGCGACTTTTTAGAGGTCCCGGTGGAGATAGAGGATCGACAGGAGCGGGTCCTATGTGGGCGATCGATTCCTATTGTAGGCATCATATGGTAGCACGGGAACCTCCAGGAGAGCACATGGGAGCGGGAGGCTCAGATGCGTGCTCAGTACCCTCATTTGTTCTCTAGTTTTTGATGTATCTTTACGGGGACGTAAAGCCCTGAGGTGGGAGTAATTTAAAGACCCGTAAAAATCAAGGAAAATTTTTTCTTAATTTTCTTTGGAATTTTACAAGAGCGCGGTTTCTGACGGCACCTGATTCCAAGCCCCGGAGTGCCCGAAATTA
Organism: Viscum album; assembly: GCA_963277665.1. Classification (NCBI taxonomy): domain Eukaryota; kingdom Viridiplantae; phylum Streptophyta; class Magnoliopsida; order Santalales; family Viscaceae; genus Viscum; species Viscum album. Next base: position 383,858,976 of record OY728148.1, on the reverse strand, counting down.
ATTTCCGAAGTTTGGCTCGGGTACGTTCAGTGAACGAACGAGCGGGAATTCCTAACTTTTGATCCGGTGCTCGGAATTGAAATCTGAGGACACCGATGAACTCACAACGCCGATATTCATTTTAGGAGACCTTTTCTGAAGTTACGTTTATTGCGGGACGAAAGTTAGTTTTTGGGAGAATTATAAAAAGTTGAATAAAAATGTGGAACACTTTTTATTTTTCTTACTTGTTGGTTAACTCCTCTCAAAGAAGTTAAAGGTGGGACCCACATCCACTTAACCTCCCTTGGGAGGATTAAGTGTGGTGGGGCCCACACAAAACCCAACCTTCCATCTCCTCTCAAAACTCCTTTAACCCCTCATTAAATGACATGACAACTTGTTTTTAATTTGGAGTTATTTTATTTTAATTTCAAACCTTTGAAATTAAATTTGTTAAGTTTGTGAATAAAATAAGGCTCTATCTTATTTTGTTGGATTAGAACTCTCTAGCCTTCTTGAGAGGATTTTGGGTTCTTCTCCTTCTTCTTCAAACTTTGACGAAGAACGCTCAAGCTCCGACGAAGAATGCCGCTCTTCTCTTCTCCGTAGCTGATTGTATCCGAAGATCGACGACGCCTTCCGTGTCAACGAAAAGGGAACGCCGCTTCCTCCTCGGACATCCTTTGTCGGCATACGAAGATTCGCCAACGACGTACCTCTTCGGACGTACCTCTTCATCATCGGATTTGACGAACGTTTACCGCGACGCCCGACCTCCGCGACGTTGTCTTCCGCGGGTCGTTGACGATCTTCGAACTTGAACCCAAGGTAGGGGTCTGTTGTGGTTTATTTCCTTTCTCTCGTTCTTGGTTCTAGAATGATAATTTGTGATTAAATATTTAAGAGTTATCATCCAACGAGAGGGGGGTCGGACCGCACAAACAAGGACGAATTCCCCCTCCTTTGTTCTTCGTTATTTATATAATCTTGTGGATGAACGAGAAGGAGTGGTGCGGTCGCACCGTGCGGGAATCGCCCGGCTTATTTACGCGACGTCGTCACGTCGCGCCGTGGATGGATTATCATGAACGCGACGCCGTCGCGCCGCGTCGAAGGGAACCGAAGGCGCCGCGGCCGGAGCGGGGCCGCGGCGGAGGGGCGTGGTGCCGTCGCACCGCACCGGACGACGAACACCGCTGCCGGTTCCGGGCCGCGGTGGGACGAGAGGACCGGCGGCTCGCCGGGCCGCCGTCGTCGGAAACAGGAAGGGGACCGACTTTGCCGGTCCCGTTGAAGAAAAACCAGCCGGCCAGGTGGGCCGGCCGAAAGGTCAAAGACAGGGGGAAATTAATTCCCCCGGTCAATTCAAAAGCCCCCCCCCCCATTTATTTGGGGGGGGGCAGTTTCATTAAGGGGGCAGGCGGCCCCTCGGTTTCCCTCAAAGTAGGCCCCCATGAGGGGGGGCCGGTTCTCCAAAGGCGCGACTAAAAGTCCCGCCGCCACCAGCTGGAAGCGGGGGCTATGCCCCCCGTGCATGGCACCCAGCGGCGCCAGGCCGCGCCGCCGCGCCGGTCCGCGCCGCCGCACCGGACCGCCGCCGGCCAGGCCGGGTCGGACCCGGGTCGGGTCGACCCAGTTCGGGCCGACCCGGAGGGGGGGGGGGGGGTTGGGCCAGGTTGGCCCGGACCCGGACCCCCCGTTTTTTAATCGTCTTCGGTGTTTTGGCCATAACTTGAGCCATGGACCTCCGATTGACGAACCGTTAGCGGCTACGCGATCCTTGGATCGAGATGGTTGATTCGGTATATCGTACTCAAAGTTTCGGAATACTTTGAGTTCGTCCGGGTTGGTTCGTTCACGAAACCAACCGGGCCTTCGGAGCGGAAACACTCATATCTTGAGCTACGAACGTCCGATTGACGTGCCGTCATCTTTGTTGTGTTCCTCTTAGTGATACGGATCTTTTGGCATACTCCGCCCGAGGTTTGGACGCAGGTGGAGTACAGTCGGGCTGGTTTTTTATTCAAAACCAACCGGGCCCCTGGGACGAAAAAGCCAATAACTCTCAGACCGGGCGTCCGATCGACGCGCTGTCTGTTGCGTTGAGTTCCTGTTAGAGATACGAAACTTTTGGATACGTCAACTCTGGACTTTGTGACAGTTGATGTATCAACCTCTCGGCTCGTGGAGCGGACCCTCTTGTACGAGCATGCTGTGTGCGGGAACCCTAGTGCTGGCTGCGACTGTTACTGTGACTACTACTGCTACTGTTACTGCTACTGTGACTGCGACGACGACAGTACATAGATCTTGTGTGGATTCGACGACGACGACTACATGACTCAACGATCCTACGCGGATCAGTGCTACATGTCCTGTGTGGGTCCGATCCTGTGTGGGTCTTTGCGCTCAGCGGTCCTGTGTGAACCAGCGCCTACAGGTCCTATGTGGGCTCGATCCTGTGTGGGTCTTTTGTGGGGGTTAGTTACCTATCGATCCTTCGTGGGTCCGGCGACTTAGATGGATCAGAGATCATATTTATCGTCTTTCGAAGAAGTTTACCTGTGTGAGCTGAATCCAGTTGCTTTCCTGTGTAGATTGTGTTGTGCTATCCTGTGTGGATTTCGTTTTGCTTCCCTGTGTGGAATACGTTTACTTTCCTGTGTGGACTAAGTTGTACTTGGGCTCGGAGGATGGAGCGTGTTGGAATTGATGACTTAGGTATATGTTTGGGCATATACCTAAGCAGTGTAGGTTGTTACTTCGTGATTGTAACTTTCTTCGTGATTTATCCTTTGTGGATTTTGAGAGACCTTCAGGGGTCTCGGGGTCCCTACTGAGTAGCTTATACTCAACCCTGCACGGGCTATGCCCGCACTACGTTGTGTTGGTTGCAGATGACGGACAGCGTTGATCTTGGCAGAGGCTTGCAGAGTAGGATGGTACCTGGAGGTAGACCACTAGGCGAGACGTTTTCGGAGCGGACGACAGGACCTGAGGAGCAGTGGAGCTATCTGTACTCACCCTTCAGGTGGGATTTCCAGTGGACAGCTCGGAGTAGCGGCTTTTACTTTACAGTTGTTGTTTTTCCTTTCGAGTTATACTTTACTTTCAGTTTGGGTTTGTATACTGGCCCATTTACTTTTCTGCACATTCATTTGTACTCTGTTTTTTCTAAGTGTTTACTTTCCGCTTGCTTACTCTGTGGTGTTTGTTTACTTTAAAAATGGCAATGCCTTCCCTTTTTACCGGGATTTACGCCTTGGTGCTAGTCGCCATCCCCTGGCCTATAGAAGGCGGGCTTGGGGTAGTCACGGCATGGACCCCGAGGGCGGGTCGTGAAAATTGAGGGCTTTTAATCTTTATGCATAGTTTCACATTATGACATGCTTGTTAATATTAAGTGAATCTTGCTTAAGTGATTAACCATGTTCCGATAATGTTTACTCATAGTCCGGTTTTTATTTTATTCCATCTTTGCATGATTTTTTATTTCATTAATTATGTGATCGCGACAATACATACATAATAAATAAACCATGCTATTAGACATAAATAAAATAAGATGGTATGATCATGATCTTCTATTGGTTCTCTTATCTAGTGTTTTGATAAGTTATCCATGACCTATGGAAAAACAACGTGAACCGATGGTTCGTGTTTTGCATCTCCCACCTGTCCATCTTTGTATCTTCTTAGTTTGGTTTGACCAAAGATTTAGTTTTTGAACCATCTCCTCTGGCATGAGAGATCCTCCATTACATGGGATTACAATAAGGAAACCATGGGCACGCATGCACTACATTTTAGTTGTTGAAGGCTCGCAGGACAAAAAATTTAAATAAATTTAAATGAAACCATAGAAACATAAAAAAGGTATTTTCTCTAGCTCATGATCATCCATATCATGCAATGACATTTTCGGATAATTAGAATTCAAATTCTTTTAATCGTTCTATTTATTCAACATAAGGCGCGCTTGAATTCAATTAATTATGATCTTATAATTAATCAATTATTTATCTTAAATTCCTTTCTTAATGTCGTTGAGATTCTTCTCATCCATATTTCTTGTACAAGTCTTTGTACTTTTGAAGGAAACCTGGTGAAATTTCTGGAACGTACACGATGTGTAGTTTATATTTACACGGTGTGTATTTCTTTTTACCTTTTATCCAAAGTACATGACGAGGGCTTTGGTGTTTTCTCTGTACATTGGACATTTTGGAGTACATGGTGTGTAGATAAATCATACGTGGCGTGTACTTCCTTGTTATGTGGTAACCGGCCTAGTGATCCAGTGTACGTGGTACGCGGCTTCTCCTTTGTAAATGATTTTACATGGGAGACATCGGACTACATAGTGTGTTGCTCCAATATACACGTCATGTATTCCGGTTCACACACTTTGTTTAATTCTGATCAATACGAGGTGTTAAATACTTAGGTGTAATCAATTCGCACGACATGGTTTGGAGGACCAGTACCAGTTCGTTGAACATAAGTACATGCCGTGTAGTTTTCATTACACGTAGTGTATTCCCATGTTGTACAGACAGAAAGAGAGGCTCATTCGGATGAGATCCTTGTTTTTATTTTAATCAAAATGTAAATTAAAAGGCCATTTTTGTGATATAAATTGAGAAATGAAGGAGGAAGAATAGATCTCATTTATTCAAATTCAAAGAATGATTTATTTTGAAATGAATAAAATATAAATGAGTAAATTATCTATGGAAATTAAATAACTATAATCAATGTTGTAGATTCCCTTTGTTACCAATTGAAGGTTCCGGGTGCAGTAGAAGCGTGTGGGAGGATGTTCCCACATAGATTTTTGTTATTAACAATGATCAATATGGGATCAATACGATGATAAACATTAGTCTCCACGGATCGAATCACATAAATGGATAATGAAATTTAAATTCTTGGATCCACAAAGTAGGATCGATACAGGTTGATTATAATTAATTTAAAAAATATAAAAGAAATAATTTTGAGTGTTCTTTATTTATTTATTTTCTTTATCACGTTCCTATGTGATTTGTCGTTGCATCGTAGAATCCAAGTGTAGACTTCCTCTAGCAGTGATCCACACCTGTACCTCGTATCACGAGATGTCGCCAAAAGAGTCTACAAGTGCTAGCATGGAGAAACCTTTACTTGCATTGTCTGCGTTAGATCATCTTGATATGATGGAAGAGGATCTATCCCAGTATTGAGAGCGTTCGTGGATAAAGAGGTTCTTTCGGTCTTGAAAGAATTCTCCTGAGTTTTTGTGCACAACGATTCTCTTGTGTGTTGGAAAACAGTTGGGGTTGTGAGGAAATTTATAATCTGGTTTGAGGTTGTAGAGTTACGACAATAAATAAATGTGTTACGTGTTTTATTTATTTAATTGAATCTTATTTAAAACCCCCAGGTTGAATAATTAATTCCTTTACATGCACCCACGCTGATTATAATAAATATCATTTAAAACAATATCATATCCTCAAAATCCCAACCAGAAAAACTACCAGCGTGTATTAATAAATAAACGACGTGTACTTGTTTTTCATTGAAAACAACACGACATGTACATTTAATGTACACGGCCTGTATATCTTGTTTTCATTTATTAATTTCATTTCCATAAAGGAAACTACATGGCGTGTAATTATTAATACATGGTGTGTACATGTTCTCCATGAAAAACTACACAACGCGTAATATTTAATACACGACGTGTATATATTTATTTCATTTCCTTCTTCCTCCATAATTAGAATGATTTAGTATTACTTTAAAAATTATTAAACCATGTATGGGAATAATCCTTATTCTACTTGAGATTCTTGAATACACTTAGTGTATGACCCTCTAGGCCTCTTTCTCGTTGGCATTAGGTAGGCTTTCCTAAACTCCAAGATTACTATCTAGCAATGGGTCAAGGAACCCAGTAGAAAGAAGTTGACTCCACATTGATGTAACAACTCATACGAACACTTACAGTGTAATTTAGTCCCTTTTTCTTAATATCTCATCAAGCATGATTCACGGCAGTGTCATAATCCTATATACTTGATCCTTATTTCTTAGACTTCCTGAAAGAAACTCGTCGTTTACACTATGGCCATAGAATTTAATGTGATAGTTCTATTTCAATCAAAGCGATGAGATATCTACTTCCATAAATGGATGGGAAAATATTTCCTCGGGTAATCCATTAACAACATGTCACAAGTGATGCACCCAACGTACCCTACTTCCTGCCAACTGTCTGCGTGATGGTTTTCGTTAATAAATCTAAGTGCGCGAGTCATGATATTAGTTAATGATAATCTTCCAGTCTATGGACCATTACACACACTCACATATAGAAATTCCTGATTACACCAAGACATGCAGAATTTCTACTGGAGGGTCTATTATCATAATCTCCCATCTTAGAGATTACAAAGTTTGAACTCTAGGAGAGATAGTCTCATCTTCTTAAGAGTACACACACATGACAGTCTGTATAATATGTGTCCAATCATAGTATGTCATCCAACCGTAGAACATTATTTAATAATATTATTATAAAATTTCAAGGATCTCATCATAGCAGGAATATGCCATGACATAATCAATGCAACAAATATTCCACAACATTATTATATTATATTCATGCAGAACAATGAACAATATATAAATAATGAATATTCATGTAATCAAAGTAAAAAAAAGTTGGTTCTCAGGACACCACCCCTTACACTTCCTTCCATAACATTCACGTTGAGGAAATTCAATTCTTCCCTTCTTCCATGTTTCCTTATTTTCTTTCCCAGTGTGTTCAACATATCTCTTCTTATCTTTCTTTTCTTTTAATTCATAAGACATAGATAATTTATTTTTTGTCTTGATATCACATGAGACAATATCTTCATATGATGAGAAGGGTAGTGAAACTAATGCTTGATGGAGAAGTATTTTTAACCTATCAATGAAACAGTCAATATTACATAATATGTTACATATATAATATGTTTCCTGCCTTAGTAACCTTGTAAAGTTATCTTCATACTATGTTACATTATCATCCCCCTTTTTCCTCAAACTCATAAATTATCATTCCATATCCATTCGATGGTTATGAGGAATGTATTTTTCAATGAAATTATCTTTAAACAACATCCATTAAATATTTGAAACCTACTAATCATCCTTTGTGTTTTGAATCAATGACCTTCATTGATCAACATCTTCAGTGAGGCGGTAAACTGCCATGAAAAATTATTTCCTTTCACTACTCCCCAAGTTGTGGAATATTTTTCTATGGAATTTTTCCATTTCTCATCTACTAATTGATTTTTACCCAGATTGAATTTTGGGAGTTGTTTCCTCATGAAGCTATCTATCAATTATCCTTCGAGTTGTTGATCAGTGTGATCCATTAGGGTAAGGTTATTATTCATCACCTGTGTGAGTTGCCCTAGTATGGTTATAAGCTGACCAGCTCCAGTTGTATCACCAGCTCCACTATAATTCTTTTCAGTAGGAGGGAAGTCCCTACATAGACTACCTTCATTGATACAGTTTCCATTATTTCAACTGGGATCCATTTATAATTAATGGCATATAGAAGATTAGTTTATGAAAAATAATTTTTTAATCCAAAGTTGTAAAACACATAACATAAAATGAACATTTTATGGATATAATACATAATCATAAAAATATTTTCTCTGAGAAAGTATATAAACATAAAACCTTCATAATGGTTTGTCATGAAAATGATAATTATCCTAAGCACATCCCCAGGGAGTGTCGTAAAGAATAGTGCAACAAGGCCTATTGTCGTGCACAAGTTCTCATTCGAGTCTATCTATAAGTGGTGATTTCGGGTTTTAATCCTAGGTTCATTTGTTCCAGATCTTATTCTATCTTCTCATATCCATACATGGATGTATTTCTTGGAAAACTCACAAAATATCTACATTACCAAAATTCTAGGATGTTTTTCTATACTAATTCAAAAAGTCTATCTTAGGTTAATGTGCTCTAATCAGAGTTTATCAAAATCTAGTTTCCATGGTTTGTAGTAAACTCAATATGATACCAACTGTAACGTCCAAACCATATATACCCAAAGTCGGTTCATTATTACATAACATTGGCATGGTCACATGGAAATCATTTCTCGATAGACCGATCAGTTTAGTATTTTTGGAAACAAGATTCATAAAAATGTTATACTTTACAATGTGAAAAGAAATAAAACATGAATTTATTTCAATAAGAACAACCAACCCTCTTAGATTATGCCTAAATTTCACTCATAACTAACTTCTTCCTATCCTAGGAAAATGAAACATAAGTGAGGGGTAAGATCAAATGCTAATAATGGGTAAGCAATACAGTGTAAGATAACACAAATATTAAGCATGGTGAATTATTGAAACCACATTAAATTACCTATAATAAACATGAGTACTTTTATTATAGAGATATGAGTTGAGTAAATAATTACATAATAAAACATATTCATGTGTATTCTACTAGTCGAATGACCACGTGAACCATCAATATTCTTTCCATTATGAGGGAATGTAAAATGACAGACATGCTCAAACATTTTTCAAGGCCTCATCCAAGACGTCTAGAAATGAATAAGGCCACTTCAAAAACCATATATCAAATTGGGAATGGCCTCTTCTAATTCCACATATAGTTGTATCATGAGACCTATAGATGCATCGAAGAGCTATAGCAGGATACACACATCACTAAATAATCACAATACATTCCTCATATGAAAAGGATGAAATATAACAGAAACATTCATATTAAAACTAAAATACAAAATGTCAATAATTTAACCATAAAACTTGAATTGTATAAAAATGACACATTCATAGTCCAACATATCACAACAAATTCAATACAATATGGATGTTTTGTATCATAATAAATCAACATCAAATAAACATAAAATCAATTAAAAGATATTGACATATATGAATTCAAAACATTTGTTTAGAGAAATAACTCTTTCTATTTAGAAATAATTTAAGAGTCGCCTAATTAAAAAATTGAAATTATTATTATAAGCATGGAAGGGAATATTTGATAATGTTATAACGGTAGAAAATAGCCGCACCTGCCGTATAAGTTAAAAAACATTATTATCTTAATTTTGTCAGAAAGGTCATAAATTACCTTGTTTGGAAATGGATGGAATGATTCCTATATAAATATAAAATTAAATTCAAATAAGGGTATAAATTAATTTAACCCATTACCTATAAAATATTTATAATGTTTTGAAATACATTTTTAGGAAAAATGGATGACGATGATAAAGAGGTCCTATTAGATAATTATCGATAATCAACCTCAGATAATGAAGAGATTGTACAATTAACTCTTACCTTGTACCTTTCGTTGGTCGATGGTATGTTAACATCCTATATAATGGTGAAATAAGTTTTATTTAATTATACAGGAATATATACATTAACATGATATCATATATACCCATTTAATATCTACGTATTATCGTCATTTCAGGTGTTAGCAGATTCGTTTTCCTTTATATGATTTTTTATGTAAGTAATGTTTTTTATGGATAGATTGTATCATATTAATATTCAGAATTATATTAAGACTTTATACATTATTTTTAATCATCTAATGAATATTATTCTTTAATGGATACGATGGGGAATAAATCTCATCGTGTTCATGGAGATGGTAATCTATATGTACGCTCGAGCAACAATATCATTATTTTAATTTTAAAATAATATATAATTGGATGGAATATCATATATATAGTATCATAATCATGTTATATTTTTTATTATATCAATTAAAAATCATTATTATACCCATCTAAATAAAAAAAAAATTGAATAACAATTACAACACGATGTGGAGACGGTAAGCCAAACGTATGCACGTATGTCGACATTTCATTCAAAGGATGTATAGAATAATGAATTTAGTTGTACCATATTTAAAATAACATCACAGTATATATATGATATTGAAGTTATTATTTTATAATGGAAATTACTCTGATATAGTATTGGAAGAAGAACGGAACTTGAAATAGATGATGAAATAGTTACCTCTTCTTCGAGTTCTTCCTTTTGTTTTGATCAAAAAGGGAACCTTAGGGAGGCTTTCTGACTAAAAGAAGGCCTCATGGGTAAATGGAGGACAATTTAAAGGTTATATAAAAATGGGTTGGCAGAGCCAAATGTCTTTGATGGTGTGAATTATAGATAAGGGGGAGTGCCCTTTTACAAGAGGGGGCACCTTTGGAAAAGCTAGAAATATTATTTTATAATAAAATAATTTTCGTTTTATAATGGCTCCAAAATATATTATTTAAAGTCTACGGTGGTGTTGGGTCAAAATACACTCAAACAATTGGGTTTTTATAGGTTTGGGTCACTATATTAATTATATATATTTTATTCATCTCTTAGTTAAATAGTTTGACATTTACCATGCCTTTTTGTATTTTTATATTATATGGTTAATGAACATACTATATGCTTCCACGCAAACCACAAGTGGTTTATTAATGATACACATATCATTATATTATTTTCATGGATGATACAATGATTTTTAGTAATAGAATATCTATTAATAATATATTTTTTTTTATAAACACTTTTATGTCATTTTTGACACTATTTGGTATTTTGTTTTTGATAAATTTATAACTACTATATTACTTCGAAAAAAATTTATCTAGCCAACCCTAATATGTAATATTAACCTAAAAAATTATTTTAATTTATTAAAAGTCTCAATTTACTTTTATTGGATATTAATAATGTTAATTATTTTAATCATTCATTAATTAGGTAATTACTGCATCATCATTGTGTCATAAATAAATTAAATTATTTAATGTGTGAAAAATATAAATAAAATACCATTATGTATTTAATATTTTTATATTTTTAATGAATTTTTATATTCGAATTTATCTTATGTTTAAAACTATATAAAAAATGTTGTAGTTATTAATCATTGATTTTAACTCTTCTAACTCTTCTTTAAATTAAATAATAATAAATGTTTATATCTAATCCAAGTGGACCAAAGTTGTTAATATTTTATTACTAATGTTGTTTTTGGTCGAATTATACTTATCCAATATAATTAGTACATTTATTATGGTAATAATAATATCATTTTTACCCTTAATTACCCGATTTACTTTTAACTATGTTAAATAAAAGTAAAAAGTTATTATTCACCAAAAATTATTTTCATCTTATTGAACCAAATTTTATTTCTAATATCAACTGTTTATCTTAGATTTTTGAAATTTAACTCACAAAAGAGGTAAAATTATGTTTTATGTAAATTTGAAAATTCTCCTAGGAGGTGGGTAAAAGACAGTAAAAAGTTAAACAAATTTTTTATATATCTAAACTTATTATAAACTGACTCCAATGAATTAAATTGAACATATATACGTAATATTTATATATTTTTACATAAAATAAATTTAAGTAAAATAAATAATTATTGAAATAAAAATTCAGTTTTAAACTATAAGTTAGTGTTTTCACTATTCATAATGAATTGAATGTTTTCGGAAAAATACCACAAATTCACCCTAATCTAATTTCGACATTCCACATAAAAAAATGAAGTCCATTTTGAATGAAATTTTTTATACAATTTAAAAAACTGGGTATTACTATTCGTAAAGGCTAGTGTGATTGGTTGTGGTGTGTTAGAACTCGAAGTTACAGACAACAGACGTTATTTTATTATTCAAAGAGTAGCGTACCGTGGAAACATGGGGTGTTACATTCCCACATACTTCAAATAATTTCGTCCTCAAAATTTCTAGCGCATTACTACGTAAAAAGACATAGGTGTTTCTTTATCATAAGTTCCTCGGGTTCCAATGTTGCATCTTCCATCTTATGGTTTCTCCATTGATCTTTTAGCAGACAAGTCGTTCGGTTTCTCATCACTTGTTCTATTTTATCAAGAACCTTGGCATTCTATATTCTATAAGACATATCATGTACTAGCTCTAATTCCTCACAGGTGAGTACTTGCATTGGTTCAGGCATGTATTTTCTCATCAGTGATACGTGGAACACATTGTGATCATTTGAGATAATTTCAGCATTGGCAACCGGTAAGCTACAGCCCCAATTCATTCTAGAATTTAGAATGGTGCGACTTACCTGGGACTTAATTTTCCCTTTTTCATGAAATATATAACACCCTTAAATGGATATACCATCATGAAAACATGGTCTCCTACCTGAAATTCCAAATCCTTCCTTTGTTTATCGGTACAACTCTTCTACATTCTTTGAGCTGCTTTGATGTGGGTTTTGATTACTAACAAATTTCCATCGTTTCCTCCACAAGTCATGGGCCTACGAGTTTTCATTCACCAACAACATCCCAATAGGGTGGTGTGCGACATCTCTTTCTTTATAGCACTTCATGTGGTTCTATATAAGTATTTTAATAGAAGCTATTGTTATAGGAAAATTCAACAAGAGGTAAATATTGATCCCAAATACCTTGAATGTCAAGTGAGAATGATATCAACATGTCTTATATGGTTTGAATAGTCCGTTATGATTGTCTATCAATTTGGTGGTGGTAGGCAGTGATCAAATGATGTTCAATATCTTGGGATTTCTGAAGACATTTCCAGAATCTTGATAATAAACATGGATCATGATCAGAAAAAATAGATAGGGGTACTCCATGAAGTCTTAATACTTTGTTAATATATAGTCTTTCTAAATGTTCATGTTGTAAATATTTTCTTATTGTAATAAAATGTGCTGAATTGGTAAGACGATCAACAATGACCCATATTACATCATTCATTCTAGGAGTCTTCGGTAGTCCCATTACAAAGTCCATCATAATATTATCCCATTTCAGCTCAGGTTTGGGAAGAGGCTTCATGACTCCTCGGGGATGTTTTCTTCCATATTTCACTTGTTGTTAAACCATAAATCTTGACACAAAATCACCAATCTCCATATTGATTTTGTCTCATACAAAATGTTTCTTCAAGTCTCTATACGTCATGGTGCTCCCAGGGTGCTTAGAGAAATTGAAGTTATGAGGATCTTCTAAAAATTCCCTTCTCAGATCAGGTATATCAGGAACACAATGTCACTTATAAAATTTCAAAATCCCATATTCATATACTAATTAGATCAATATCCCATCATTCATAGATTTAATCTTCTTTTGAAATTCTAATCATCATCCTGAAATGTTTTTATCCTTTCTAGTAAAGATGGTTTGGGAACCATTTGAAAAAGAATTCATGTTTCACCTTCCAGGGTTATTACCATATCCATCTTTACTAGATCCATTAAAATATGATCCATTTCAACTCTAATCTTCTAATAAATCCATGATAATTTTAATCAAAGAATCTCCCACAATATTTTCTTTCCCATGTAGATAGTGTATCATTCAATCATAATACTTGAGTAGTTCAAGCCCTATCCTTTTCCTCATGATGAGTTATTTTTCTGGGAAAATATACTTCAAAATATTGTGATCAATATATATCTCACATTTTTCATCATAGATATAATGCATTCAAATCATAAAAGCAATGATTACAGCTGCTAACTCATGATCATGAGTAGTATAGTTTTGATCATAAATTTTCAACTATCGTGATGCATAGGCAATAACTCTATCATATTTTATATGGACACAACCAAGTCCTTTCTTTGAGACATCACTTTAAAAAACAAAGACATCATTTTCCGATGGTAGAGTCAATATAAGATCATTGAATAATTTTCTCTTCAATTAATCAAAACATTATTCACAATCTTTTGTCCAATCAAATTTAACCCCTTTTCATGTGAGCTTTGTTAATGGGCTATCTAACCGTGAAATGTTTTGGATGAAATGTCGATAATAACCTACTAAACCAATAAAACTGTGAACCTTAGTTATAGTCGTCAGTTCTGGACATTCTTGGATTTCCATGGTCATAATAGATCAACAGATATTCCATCATTGGAGAAAATATGGCCATGAAATTAAATCTTCTGAAACCATAATTCAAACATTCTAAACATCTCTTATAATTCATGTCTTCTTAGAGTATTAAGGATAATGAACAAGTGATTTTCATGATATTCGTATATATTGGAGTATACCATGATATAATCAATAAATACCACTACAAAGTCATCATGATATTCCTTGAAAACTATATTAATTATATCCTTGAAGATAGAGGGTCCATTAGCCAATCCAAAAGGCATTACTATAAACTCGTAATGCCCGTACCTGGTTCAAAATGTTGTCTTCAGAATGTCTTACTTCTTCACAAACAACTGAGGATATCTAGATTGAAGGTAAATCTTTGAAATGTATTGAGGACCATGAATTTGGTCGAATAAATCATCATGGTTAGCTAGGGGATACTTTTTCATTATTGTTATAGCATTGATCTCACTGAATTCAATGCACAACCTCATATATCCATCTTTCTTCTTAACAAAAAGGGCAGGGGCTCCCCATGGAAAAACATTTGGGAAAATAAGTACTTTAATACTCAATTCCTCTAGTTGTCCATATAGTTACACTAATTTTACAGTGGCCATTCTATATGGGTTCCTTGATATGGGCCTTGAACCCAGAATTAAATCAATGGAAAACATAATTTCTCGTTATGGAGGATGTCCTGATAAATCCTCTATATATAAATCAACATACTCTTTCACAATATGTACATCCTCTATTTGAACATTCTTTTTCACACCCACAAGTATTTCATTCTCTTCCTCCCTGATAATAGAATTTAGTTGAGCTACTGGGTTGGATCTTAATAAGAATTAGGTGGTGATGATTATACACTAATTATAAGGTGTTATTTATCATCCTCATCAAAAATAGTAACCTCATTCTTCATAAATTAAATTTTTGCATCGCTGTCTGAAAGAAATTACATTCTGAGGATTATATCAAATTCAATCATGTTTACAGCAATGAGATCAATAGATAAAGAACATATATATGCCCTAATGGGAACTGATTCAAAAAACATTGTAGAAATGTTACTTCCCTTTGGAGTATTGAATAACAACTCCCTTGTTAAATCAAATTGGAAATATCTAATTTTCATAGAAAACTAGGAAGATATGAAACAATGGGGTGATCCAGAATCAAATAATGAATTGAAAATACTTGAGGAAACCTTTAAATTACCTGCCACCAGGCTTTTCAGAGCGTCAAACTCAGCATTGGTGATCACAAAAACTTATGCTTGATACCTTGGCCTTTTCCAAGGTATGTTTCTCCGACTCTTAGGACACTCATTTTCATAATGTACCATCTCCCTGCAATTGTAGAATTAAATATTGTTAGCGTCTTTATTTCCCTTACAATCCCCACCAAGATGGCCTTTTTCCCACATTTGTAACATAATCCTTTTCCATTTAGACAAGAACCATGGTGCATCCCTCCATAATTATTACGGGGTGGAAAATCAATTCATACCTTCATCCATTTTTCCTTATTTACTTTCCATTAGTTTTCAACAGATCTCTTCTTCTCTTTCTTTGCTTTAAAGTTATATGACTTAGAGAATTATTTTTCTATACTGATAACACACAATAAAATATATTCGTATGATCAGAAGGATTGTGATACAAATGTTGGAAAAATAAATGGTTTTAACCCATCAAAGAAATTTTCAGTAATACTTCTTGGGTTACATATATAATCAGCTGCATGCCTCGCTAACCTAGAAACGTTATCTTCATACTTTATAAAATTTTCAACCTCCTATTTCCTCAGACGTAGAATTTTTTTTCCATATCTGATCAATGGTCATGTTAAAAATATTTTTCTACGAATCTTTCTTTAAACTCTCTCCATTACATATTTGATACTTCATCATCATCGTTTGTTTTTTTAATCAATGACCACCATTGATCATCATCCATAGTGAGGTGACAACTACCATGACAATTTCTTCGCTTTCGCTACACCCCATGGTGTGAATATTTTCTCTAAGGAATTTATTTGTTTTTAATATACTAATGGGTTTGTACCCCAATTTTTCTTTTATGGTTATTGCCTCATGAAGAGGTCTAACATAAATCCAAACATGTAAAACACTTAACGTAAATTGAACTATTTATGGATATAATCTATAATCATAAAAATGTTTTCTTTGAGTAAGTATATACTCATAAACACTTCATAATATTTTGTAAATAAAATGGGAATTATATTAAGCATATACCCAAGGAGTGTCGTAACCAAGAGTGCATAAAGGACCGTTGTCTTGCACCTATTCCTGTTCAAGTCGAGATCAAAGCGGTGTATTCTAGTTTTACCCCTAGGTACATCTTTTCCAGAGCCGCCTCTACCTTATAGTATCCAGATACGTATGTATTTCTTGGAAAACTCAAAAAAATTATATATTACCAAAATTCTAGGATATATTTATATACTAATACTCAATGTCTATATTAGGTTAATGTGTTCTAATCATATTTTATCTAAATATAGTTTAAAAATATTGTACTAAACTTCCTCTGATACCATCTATAATATCCCAACCCTAGTTACCATTATTAGCTGCATTAATACATAACAATGGCATGATCAGAAGGAAATCATGTCTCGAAAGACCGATCAGTTTAGTATTATTGGAAAAAAGATTCATACATAAGTTCAACATTACAACTTCAATAGAAATACAAAACGAATTTATTCCATTAGAAACCACCATGTCTCCTATATTATGCCTAAATTTCCCTCATAACTAACTTATTCAAATCCAGGGAAAAATAAACATATGAAAGGTGTGCGCTCAAATACTCAGTAATGGTAAGAAATATAGTGGAAGATAACATAAATATTAAGCGTGGTGAATAATTGAAAACACATTTCATGACTAGTAATAAAAATGAATACTTTTATGGCAGGAATATGAGATGAGTAAATAATGGAATAATAAAACGTAATCATGGGTATTCTACTAGTAGAATGACCACAAGAACCATAAATATTGTTTTCATAATGGGGGAATTTAAAATACCATACACTCTGATGCATTTTGTCAACGCCTCGGCCAAGACGTCTAAAAATGTTTAAGGCCTCGGCTGAAACAATATATCAAATTGGGAAAGGCCTCAACCAATTCAATATCTAGTTTTCCCATGAGACCTACCGATACAACGAGGAGCTATAGCGGGCACCACCCTTCACTTATTAAGTCCAATACAATCCTCATATGAAGAGGTTGAAATATAACATAAACATTCATATTAAAACTACTATATGAAATGTCAAGAATATTACCATAAACCATAAATGATATAAAAATTTCATATCCACATTCAAGAATAACATAAAACCTTCAAAAAATATGGATGTTTTATATCATAATAAATCAACTTAGAATAAACTTAAAATCCATCAAATGATGTTGATATAGATGAAATCAAAACTCTTTTTAGAGAAATATCTCTTTCTATTTTGAAATAGTTTAAGAGTCGCATAATTATAATGAAAAAATTTATTTTGAAAATATTATTATATGCTTGTACGGGAAGCATTGTTGATTTTATAACGGCATAAAATAACGCACCAGCCGTGTAAGATAAAAAAACATTCTTATCATAATTTTTTCAGAAAGTTCATAAAGTACCTTGATTGGGAAACAATAGAATGTTTCCTTTATAAACATCTTATAATAGTCAAATAAGGGTATAAATGACTTTATCCCATATTCTATAAAATAGTAATAATGTTTTGAAATACATTTTTAAGAAACATAGATGTCGATGATAAAGAGGTCTTAGTAGATAATTACGTATAAACAACCTCAGATAATGAAGAGATTGTAGAATTAACACTTTCCTTTTAACATTGCTTGGTCGAGGTTAGGTTAACCTCTTGTATAATGGTGAAATTATTTTTATTAAATTATACAAGAATCATATACATTAATATGATATCATATATGACCTTTTAATATCTTAGTACTATCGTCATTTTAGGTGTTTACTGATTCATTTTCCTTTATATGATTTGTTCTGTATGTAATGTTTTTTATGGATATGATTTATGTTATTAATATTAATAATGATATTAAGTCATTAAAAATTATTTTTAATCATAAAATAAAAATTAGTCTTGAATGGATACAATGGGGAACAATTCACATCACATTCGGGGAGACAGTAAACCGTATGTACGCATGAGCAACAATATCATTATGTTGTAGTTAAAATAATATATAATGGGATGCTATATCATATATATAGAATCACTATAATTTTATATTTATTATTTATATCAATTACCCATCATTATTATACCCATCCAAATAATAATGTTTTTTTATAAAAATTACACCACAACGTGGAGATGGATAGGCGTACGTGCACACGTATGGTGACATGACATTCAAAGGATGTATTGAATAATGAATATGATTTTACCATATTTATAATAACATCACAGTATATAGAATGTAATGGAGTTTTCATTTTATAATGGAAATAACAAAGAAATAGGAATTGGAAGAAGAAAGGAACTTGAAAAACTTGATTAAATATTTACCTCTTCTTTGGGTTCTTCAATTTTATTTGATCTAAATGGATTATTAGGATGGATTTATGATTACAGGAAGACCTCTAGGATGAATGGAGGATAGTGGAGAGGGTATTTGGTCAGGTTTTCTCCAAGAAAAATGGCTTTGATGTTGTGAATTAGAGAGAAGCGAGAGTGCCCATTTTAAAGATGGGCGAGGGGCACCTTTGGAAAAGCTAGAAATATTATTTTATAATTAAATAATTTGTGGTTTATAATGGCTGAAAAATAGAATATTTAAAGTATATGGTGGGTATGGGTCAAAAAAAATCATCCAGTATGTTTTATACAGGTGTGGGTCACTATATTAACATTATCTTTTTGATTGAATTCATTGTTAAATAGTTTGGCATTTACCATGTTTCATTGTATTTTTATATGATATTGTTAATTGACTTACTATATACTTCCAATGAAACCCCAAGTGGTTCATTAATGATTCAAATATTATTATATAATTATTTTTTGCAGAACCTTAGATTTTTACGAATAGAATATCAAAAAAGAATATAATATTTAAAAAAAACACTTTTATGTTAGTTTTGACACAATTTGGTATTTTGTTTTTCCTAAATTTATAACAAAATTATTACTTAGAAAAAAATTATTATAACCAACCCCAATATGTCATATTAACATATAAATTTATTATAATTCATAAAAAATCTCAAATTACATTTATTTGGATATTTATAATGTCAATTATTTTAATTTTTCATTAATTTTGTAATTATTGCATCATCATTGTATCAAAAATAAAATATATTATATAATGTCTAAAAAATATAAATAAAATAACATAACTTAGGAATTATTTTTTTCTTTTTAATGAATATTTATAGTCTAATTAATTTTATGTGTATCCCTATATTAAAATTTTTTAGTTATTAAACATTTATTTTAATTATTTTAACTCTTATTTGAATTAAATAATTTTAAATGTCCTCATATAATCCAAGTGGACCAAAAAGGTTAATAATTTATTCCTAATGTTATTTTTGGTCTAATTATATTTATCCAATATATTTTGGACATGTGTTAGGGTAATAATAATATAATTTTTACCCTTAATTACCGTATTTACTTTTAATTGTGGTAAATAAATGTTAAAAGTTACTATTCACCAAAAATTATTTTCATCTTATTGAGCAACATTTTTTACTAATTTCAACCGTGTCTCTCAGATTTTTGAAATCCAACTCACAGAAGTGGTAAAATTATGTTTTATGTAAATTTTCAAATTCTCATAAGAGGTGGATAAAAGATGGTAAAAATTTCATTAAAATTTTTATATATCAAAAATTATTTCAAACTATCTCTAATGAATTAAATTGAACATATATAGGTATTATGTATCTATTTTGATCTAAAATAAATTTAAATAAAATAAATAATTATTTAAATAAAAATTTGGTTTTAAACTATAACTTATTGTTGTTAACTATTCATCAAGAATTGAATGTTTTCAGAAAAATCCCAAAACATTACACTAAGCTAATTTCAACATTCCAAATCCAAAAATGAAGTCCATTTTGAATGATAATGTTTATTAAATTTCAAAAAGTGGGTATTACTATTCATAACAGAATGTTTGATTTGTTGTAGTGTGTTAGAACTCGATATTGCGTACAACACACGCTATTGTATTATTCAAAGAAAAGCGTACCGTAGAAGAATGGGGTGTTACTATGCGTTCACTGGTTGTGTGGAAAAGTATCTTGTTGGTCGATTTCACTAGAACCCAAGATTTGGTCTCTTCTCTCTCGACACCACTTGGTTAGAGCTAATGGTTTTAGTTACAATAAATTTTGTTGGCTTGAAATTTATTGTGTTTTGATGTGAAAAATTCATTAGAAATCCCTTGGGTGATGTTTTGGGGATTTTTGGAAAAAATTGTTTTTGTGGTGAAGTGGTTCTTGTTGTGTATTTTATAATGAATATTTTAAAATGAATATTTTAAAATGCGTTGTTGTGAATGATATTTGAAAATGGTTGATGAAAATAGTTTTCAATAATCATGTTTTTTTATTGAAATGTGTAATCGCATGGAAAATAATTTAAGGGTGGTTTCACTAAATGGGTGATTTATTTAAGTGGTAGACATGTAATGTAAGTGGTTGATCACATTTTGTTGTCGCCTTGGTTGGTTATGTGATTGGTTATGTCTTGATTGTAATGATGTGTGGAAGTGGGGGGAGTACCACTATAAAAAGGGGATGGATTGTGGACAAAAGTGACACTAGCAAAGTATAAGTTGTCAGGAAGTACCACTAGTTGTGATATGGATGCATTGTTCTATATTACTTTTCAAGATGGAAATTGTTTTGCTAATGTGTATATGATGAAATTTCTTGTGTCATATTGGTTTGTAATTCCGTTAGTTTCTTAGTTTGGATGAGATGGCTTAGTAACGGTGTGTTTGTCTTATGGAAATTGTTCCACTTGTGATTCTTTTATATAAACTGTTTTATATAAACATGCTCATGGTTTTATCCTTATGGCATGTATAGGGATGTCATTTGGGGAAATCCTACTGATTTTTTGTATTCACCCCCTACTTCAACACTTTGGTGTCTTTGTAGATGTTGTGTACCGTGATGTGGGAAAAGGAAAGGGATTAGCGAAATTTAGTGTCTCATCGTGATTTCTTGGTAGTGCTTGGAGCTCAGAGCTTGATGTGGATCTATGGTGGAGTCATGGCTCGTTGTGTCTGTTGTTTAGATTCAACGTTGTACTCTAATGTTTGGTGGACATGTATAGTTGAATGGTTTTGGGGTTTGTGATGGAATTTTTAGTATCACCTGGTTGGGTATGAAAGTGCATGCATCATTATATTATTGTTTTTTTGGTTTTTTATGAAGGTAAAATTGTTCCAAACTATATCATGAAGCCCTAAATATTTATTCCTAGCCTTTTCCACCTTGGGAACGTCACTTAAGGCCAAGTAGACCTCACCACCTCCTCAATCCAATGAGTTAGGGGCGGGGTGTTACAAGTGGTATCACCTTGTTTGGTCATATTAAGTCGATTCTCGGATTTTTAGTCAACATTAGTTGTGTTATATTCCCCGTGTCAGGATGGTAGAAAGGTAGAGGAATGTCAGAACATGGAATGTATAGAATAAAAGGACCTAGCTAACCCTTTAATGCTGAGTATTATTTTACCAGGTAGTTGGGTGCATAATTGTTTTGGAGACACTTATAGGCCTTATAAATCTCATTGTCATGGGTGTAGCCAGTGAGATGTGCATGGCATATATGGTAAACATGACTTCCCCTCTATGATGCATATTTCATTTGGCATAATGATTTATGGGCTGAATTGAGAAATGGTTTTTCAAATGTGTTAAATTGTAATGTGAATAAATTTGGTATTTTGAAAATGGTTTTACTTTAAAAAATGGTGAAAATGGAAAAGGTGGAAAGGTGGAAAGCCTTGTTGTGATAGTGTTGTGTAATTTAGCTTGAAATGGGAAATCTTGATGTCTATGGAAGTGAGATTCATTGTTGATAGTATTCTTTTTATAGAAATGGAAATATTTAGGCGTCATAGAGACCAACCAGAAGTGGCCGACTAGAATGTGGTTGCACCTGAGCCTCAGGTGAACCAGAAAATAATGCAACATATAGTTAAAGCTTTCCAAGATGTGGAATGTTGAAATTAATTTGATGTACCAAGGAATGTTGATCATGCAGTTTAGTTTCAAAAGAAAAATCCACCAATCTTCAGGGGTGATTCAGATCTAGAGAGGGCAGAATTGTGGTTGAATAGAATGAACAAGATCATAAAATTCTTGGGAACACTAGTAGAGATAAAAGTGATGTTTTCCACATATAGGATGTAAGTTCTTTCACATCAATGGTTGGAGATGGTAGTCCATGCGGGAACGAACCTGGCTATGACCTGTGAAGGCTTTGAGAAATTTTTGAATAAACAATTCAACCCTCATACATTACGAATTTAGTGCACAACTGATTTCTTCAGTTTGATGCAAGGTAATATGTCGGTGATGGAATATGCACCTTTGTTTATGAGCATAGTTTGGTTTGGACCTGAGGTGGCGGGTTTTACATCATTGATAGATCGTATCATGGAAGATAGTTTGAGTTAAGATATCTGTTCAAAGATAGCAGTGTTGTGTATTAGTGATTACACATAGATGGTGAACCGAGTATTAGTGGCTGAGTGGTATCTATTGGGATCTCCAGGCGGAGTAAGCTTGGTGGTACCCATGGGGAGTACTGGGAACTCTAACGCTCAGATCAGGCGGAGGATGAAAACTTATTCCCAAAGCGAGAGTACGACACCAAATCTGATGGCAGGATCAATATTTATTCATCCGAAGCCCCCGATCAAACCATGATGTTTTCAGTGTGGCTCTACAGCATACATCAAGTGGGATTGTACGACACAGCCTCAAGCATGTCACAATTGTAAGTAGATGGAGCATCTGCAACATTACTGTCTTAGCGCTATGAGGTTGGGTGTTTATGAAACTCCTCAGGGATCACAAACGCCGTATGCTATGATGGGGCAGGGACAACAAAATACCACTCATCAGCAAAGAAATACCAGTTATGGTGATTCAGGAACACCACAACTCCTTAGTAGGGCAATAAAGATCATAATTTGGCTAAGAAGGTGTTGCTCAGAGCTGAGCAGGTTGTGGTGGTTGATATGTCGGGACCATCCATGGTGCGAGGTACTATTCTTTTAAATTCTCTTGTGATGCATGATTTGTTTGATATAGGTGCCTCAAAATATTTTCTTGTTGCACGTGTTGTTGAGTTGATGGGTTTATGGGTTGAAATTATGCCTTCAGTTTTGAAATTTAAAACTCTTCCGGTTCAAAGAGAGTGTCGAGTCGTCTTCTGTAGAGCATGTTGTATCATTGTGGGTGAGGAAGAGCTAGTGAGGAATTTCTCAGTGCTTGAGATGTACTATTATTATGTAATCCTAGGTATGTATTGGCTAGTGGCGATTAAGGCCCACATTCACTGTAATACTCATAAAGTGTCTTTTATGACACATGATGGCGTTAGACATCTGTTTAGAGGAGAATGTCATGAAAATCAAGGTGCAATGAGTTTGTTGGAACCAGATATGGGAACGTTTACGTATAAGTTGGCGGTGTAGTCGTTGGAATCAGTAGATGGTGTTGGGCAGAGTGTTCTTCCTCCAGTAGTGGACCAGTTCAAAGATGTTTTTCCCGAATAATTTTTTGGGTTACCGCCAGCAATAGAATTGGAGTTTACGATTGATCTCATTTCAAGGACCACTCCAATATCATTTCTGTCATAACTGGATGGTACCTATTGAATTGTGGAAAATGAATGTACAATTAGAAGATTTATATTACAAAGGGTTTATCCATCCTAGCACGTCTCTGTGGGAAACTCCGATGTTGTCTGTGAAAAATCCGGATGAAACATTGAGGATTTCTATGGATTATCGTCTACATGACCATGTTACAGTAAAAAAAGATATACACTTCCACAAATTGATGATTTGTTCAACCAGTTGAGGGGAGAACAAAAGTTATCCATGATCGACCTGAGGATGGCATATCATCAATTACGGGTGTAGAAGGATGATATTCCTAAAAAATAATTCAGAAGTAGATATGCCCATTTTGAATATGTGGTTATGCCCATTGGCCAAACGATGCGCCTGCGGTGTTTGTAGAATTGATGAATCAGAAAATTCAGAGGTATCTGGATTCATTTGTAGTGGTGTTTGTAGATTATATTTTGGTGTATTCAATGACAAGGGTGGAGCATGAGCAACACATGGTGACAGTGGTGTGAATATTAAGGGAAAATCAGTTGTATTTAAAATTGTCAATGTGTGAATTTTGGATATATGATGTCCTTTTTCCAGGCCATGTGATTTTAGAAATGAGTATTTCAGTGGATCTGGAAAAGATCGAGGCTGTTGTCTCATGGAAACCACCAAAGATGTTTTTGAGGTACAGACTATTCTTGGTCTAGATGGGTATTATTGGTGTTTTTTTCGTTATTATTAACGTTTGGATGCACTGATGATAGAATTTACAAGAAATAATGTTTCATTCCATTGGAATGAATAGTGTGGTTTCATTATCTCCTAGATGAGAAATTCATGGTATATACGGATCATAAAATCATAGAGCACATTTTCTCACAAAGGGATTTGAACTTGAGGAAATGTAGATGGATTGAATATCTCCATATGAACAATTTAGACTTTCTTTGAACACCGGGTAAGAAATATTTGGTGGAAAATTCATTATGTAGAAAATCATATGCTCAGGTGGTGAAACATACATCAGTCTAGTGGAAGTTGATGTCTGATATAATAGACATTCAGTTATAATGTGAGGACCAAAGAGATTGTGTTGTCTTCTTCATAGTTTTTGTAAAACCTGACTTGGTTTTCCTAGTTAAAAATGCTCAGATATCCAATTCTGAGTGCATGACAATGAGGTTGAAACTCAATGGTGTGGAGACCATTGAGGGTTGGCAACCGAATAGAGATTCAATTTTGTGTTTCAGAATCGGATTGTTGTACCCGTTGATTTTCAATAGGATCTTCTCAGGGAATATCATCATTCACGATGGGATTTTAATCTTGGAATTCATAATATGTATAAAGGTATGAAATCACAGTCTGTTGGGATGGTATGAAATGAAGATTTGTTGATTTTTTTTCAAGACTCTTGAATTTTCAGCAGGTCAAGGCATAACATCATAGGCCAACATGAATTTTGCAGTCATTACCAATCCATATTTGGAAGTGGGAGACAATACGGATGGATTTTTCCATAGGTCTCCTAAGAACGGTCAGAAAACATGATGTAATTTGGTTGATAGTGTATCGGCTAACAAATTATGCCCATTTCATCCCAATTCACGAATCTCATACGGCATAGGATCTGTCCAAAATCTATATCTGGAATGTGTTAAAGAGTCATGGTCATCCAGTTTTGATTTTCTCAAACAGAGATTGAAGGATAACATCTCATTTTTTAAAATCCTTGGAGAAATCCTTTTAGACACAATTTTCTCTGAGAATGCCATATCACCCTTAGACGGATGGTCAATCTGAGAGGATGATACAAACATTGGAAAATATGTTGCGGGATTGTGTCATGGATTTTGGTGGCTCGTGGGAGGAGAACTTGACATTTCATGAGTTCTCATACAATGATAGTTATTAGGCATCTATACATAAGGCTCCTTTTGAAGCGTTGTTTGGGTGGTCATGTCATTCTCCACTATAGTTCATTGAAACAGGTGAGTCCGTAGTGTTTGGACTGAGCCTTTTCCCGGAGACTACGGAGGAGACAAAGTTAGTCCGGAAGAGAATGAAGACATCTCAGAGTGGTCACAAATCTTATGAGGATCATCATCGATGACCGTTTTTTTCGATGTGAGGGATCATGTTTTCTTGAGGATATCTCCTAGGTTGGGACATTGTCAGTTTGGGAAGCATGTAAAGTTATCTCTGAGGTATATTAGACCTTTTGAGATTTTTGTGTGGTTGGTGTGGTGGATTATCATTTGTCTTTACCACCTAGGTTCTGTGCGGTACAAAATGTGTTTCATGTGTCACAGTCGAAAAAGTTTCAGCCAGATCTGTGACTTGTTATTCGATCGGATCATGTGGAGCTAGAGCCAGATTCTTCATTGGTGCACGTGATAGTACTGGTTGTGGATAAGCAAGAGAAATTATTTCATGGTAAAAGTAACATTATTGTTTGGGTTTTGTGGCAGCATGGCCAGATCCATGAGGATTCTTGTGAGTGGGATAATGATGTGGTCGAGCGATGGTATGAGCTCTTTCGGCAAAGGGTGGGTCCTGTAGTTTCCTAGGATAGAAAGTCCAATGTATGGGAGAATGTAGAACCTATGTTTTGAGTTATGTAGGATTTTTTATGCTTCTTAATGTGTTTATAGTGTATGTGATAAGTTGAGAATATGTTGGGGAGTTTAGAATGGTTTTGAATGAGTTTGGAGGATTTTCTTAGGGAGAACAGTTTGAGAATGGTCAATGGAAACCATGCAGGTTCTCCAGGAAACCGTGCAGGTGGAGATAGTAGGCTTCACACAGCCTATTCACGGTTCTCTAAACCATGCGAGGCAACTATGTGGACCCCTCCTGTCAGGACAGTAGCGTGTGCATGGTTAATGCGCGACTTTTTAAAACGTGAGGGATAACCGTGCGACCTCTCAAAGTAAGGGGTTTTATATAATGGATCCCTCTGGCTTGACCTAAAACACTCCAAACTTCTTTACACTCGAGCCTCACTTGGGATTTGGGGTTCTCATAGGTTGAGGGTTTTCTCCCTCTTGATTGAGAAGCGTTTTGAAGAGGTTTCATGGACGTTTGATGGTGTTTTCTCGTGGGTAAGTCACTCACCTTACTTTATCTTAGTTTTTTCTAGATATACTCTTCCCCATTTTTTTAGTTTTCTAGATATACATTCATTTTATGTTTATCTTTTTTATTGGTTTCCTTGGCTTTTGATTTTAAGGCGTGTGTATGTTATGGAAGGAGATCTTGAGTGGTTTCGGTGGTGCGTTCACCGTTTGTGTGGTGCTTTAGATTGTGGGTTTATTTCACTGGAACCATAAAGGTTTGTTGATTCTCTCTCGACTCTACATGGTTAGAGCTAATGGTTTTGGTTACAATTAATTTGGTTGGATTGAAATTAATTGTTTTTTGATGTGCGAAATTTTATAGAAATCCCTTGGGTATTGTTTGGGGGATTTTTGGGAAAAAGTGGGTTTTTGGTGAAGTATTTCTTATTGTGGATTTTAAAATGAATATTTTAAAATGGGTTGATATAAATGATTTGTGAAAATGGTTGATAAAATGGTTTTCAATAAAGTTTTTGTTTTATTGATATGTGTAATCGCATAGAAAATGATTTAAACGTGGTTTCAATATATGGATTTTTATTGAAGAGGTTGACATGTAATGGACGTGGTTGATTGAATGTTGTTATTCCCTTGGTGGGTTATATGCTTGGTTATGGATTTATTAGAATGTTTTGTAGAAGTGGACGGGATGTACCACTATAAAAAGGGGAAGGATAGTGGAAGGAAGGTCCACCATAAAAGGATAAGTGGTCGAGAAGTACTACTAGTTGTTAATGGGTGAACGGGTTGGACGGAAGCTCCAATGTTATGGTTGCTTTGTTGTACATTACTTTTCAAGATAGAAATTGTTGTGCTAATGTGTAAATGATGAAATTTATTTTGGTATGTTTGTTTGGATTTCTGTTATTTGCTTGGTTTGGGTGAGATGGCATGGTAATGGTGTGTTTGGTTTATAGTAATGATTTCACATTTGATTCTTTTATATAAATTATTTTATATAAATTTTCTAATTGTTTTATCCTAGAGGCATGTGTAGGGAAGTCATTTGGGGAAATCATACTGAATATTTGTAATCTCCCCCTTCTTTGGAACATTGGTGACTTTTCAGATGTTGTGTACCGTGACATGGGGAAAGGTAAGACATCACCCACCTTTAGTGGTTTATTGTGATGTGTTGGTGGAGCGTGGACTTTGGAGCATGGTGTGGATATGTCATGGTGTCATTTCACATTGGGTTTGTTGTTTGGTATACACTTTTTACTCTGATGTTTGGTGGACATGTCTAGTTGAATAGTTTTGGGGTTTGTGATGGAATTGTTATTATCAAATGGTTGGGTATAAAATATAATGCATCTTAAGTTGTTGATTTGGTTGGTTTTGTCTTCACGAAAAATAATTCCCCATTGTTCCTTGAAGCCCTCAACATTTATTTCCAGCCTTTGGCACCATGGTAATGTCACTTAATGCCAAGTATCCCTTACCGCTTCTTCAAGGCAACGAGCTAGGGGCGGGGTGTTACAATTTATATAGGTAATAATGGGTGGGTTTTTCTTATGAAAAATGTTTTATTTATTTTAATCAAAGAGAATTGATGTCAATGTAAATATTTTATGGAAATTCTTGTTTTTTACGAACTAATGTGTTCCTTTAATTTTATAACTATTACCAATATTTTTTTATCATACAATGTATATTATAAAATAAATGGGTTTAAGGATATTTAAGGGAATGGATAATGTCAATTTGAAAGTCATAGATATTTTTCATGAAAAATAATTATTCTTTATTTGATAAGATGAATGTTATAGAAAAATGGAAATTAATCCAAAATGTACACTTTTAATTCATGTCTTGGTTATGAAATTTTTATTACATAATTCTATAAAACACTAATCCTAAAATTTACCTCAACTATATTAGAATAAATAATGGACTTAAAAATGATTATTATGTAAATATTACGGTCAGGTAATTATTTTTGTTATAAAAGATGGTTTAAACAAATTACAGGTCTAGAATTTGTTAATAACATTAAATTGGAATATTTTAGTCTTTGGTTATGTTGAAATAAACAAATAAAATTATATTTACATGCTGATTCATATAAATAATGTCCTCTCGTAATGGTTATCTATAGATGAATTTAAAAATATATAATTGGAAGGCACTGAGTGGGAAATAAACTTCTAAATCATCGATATGAGATGGTTGTAAAATTGAATAGAATAGCTTCTCATAGTGATAGATCTGTTGAAAATTATATAAGTGGTGGTGGTATCCATTAAAGTGAAGAACTCGATCTAACCGAAATGAAAATATACATAGTAGATTATTTTTTAAGGAAACTTCCAAAATCATTTACTGGACCATCTAACATAGTGGTAGCTATAGGATGTATCAATTAAATGGAGATATTATTTGAACTGATAGGATATTTGTAATGTCAATATTAAATTCTTTCCATGCATTGTATTAAAGGTGAAGATCATAGATAATGTCCTTTAGATATGAAGACCAGAGCAAAATAAGTCTTTATTCCATGGAATGGAAAATATTTAAAATTAATTTTCATAATAAATGATTCAATATTATTTTTTATCATATGATAGAGAAATAATTCATGGAATTGAGATAATAAATGAATATTTTGAAGCTATTATGAAGAAAATGTAATAATATTTTCAAGGAATGATTTGTACATTATTTGAGTCATTTGTAAAATTAAAAGATATTAATCAGGATTGAAATAAATAATATTATGAGAAATGGGAATCTGAGAAATTATATGTTATGATAAAAGGATTTTTAGGGTGGGGAAGATAGGAATATTTTGTTGACACATATGATTCATGAGATGAAAAACATTAAAAAATTTCAAGATGGTGGGAAATGGACAAGAAAATGAATAAGGATTATAATGGTAAACCAAGAATAGATTCTTTGTTTTTGAAAATACATTTTTAGAATGTATTTATGGGTATATAATGTGTAACTAGGTTGGTAATATTGGTCACAATGTTTTTAATGGTAAATAAAAGTGTCATGAACAATATATGAGTAATATAATGTATACTTGGTCAATGGTGAGATGATAATCTATTATGAGTCGAAATATAATTCTAGAATGTCTATAAATTTAACAAATCAGTTGGAAATTAGTCATGATAAAATGAAAAAAGGGGTATAAAATTATTTTCTTATTAGACAGTTGTTTATTGGTATTATTGTAAAGTAATGATAGCTCAAGTGAGAGTGTTATTTTTAATGGTTTATCATAAGTTCAAAAAATTATAAAACCCACTTTTTAGGTATGATGAAATATTTGTATATTGTGATAAATTTTATTAATTTTTAAATTTATCTTGAGTGTATGATTTATTAGATAATTTTAATAAATTATTCCATTTCAAGTTATAAAAATTAATATAATTGTTTTTAAATATTTAGTGACAATATAAACATTAATGTCAGTGTTCTTAATTTACATATCATGATGAAATATCAATTATTAATTGGTGATGTTAATTTTTATGCTTATGGTATAATTTATTATAACATGTTATTTCCATTTTGTTTTTGGAAAGTTGTAGTAGACATTTGGAAATATTTTTTACTCTTTTATAGATCTCAGGACATGTTAAAAGTAGATTTTAGTGCTTCAGGGATAAAATAATCTTTTTTGGAGAAATGGATAAATTTGGAACCTAGTTACATATTATTTCATATGACCTATATACTTCGGTTTCTCTAATTTTTATATGATTTTTGTTAAATTGTTTTATGATTTGGGATTACAACATATACATTTTCAAATGTCCATTCACTTATCACTAAGATAATGATCAAATGGAAAGAGGAAACTTATTAAAGGGTGGAAGGATGAAACACACCATTATTTTTTAAGAATAAATTATTTTCAATATAGAGTGTTATATGAAACAATTAATTGTATTTTATTACACACAATAATGATTTTCTTTGATATCTTCTGTTACACACAAGAAAAACATTTAATAAACAACAAAATACCATTGATAATATAATTTAATGTGTTACTTATTGAATAGATATAGAAAGGTAATATATGAATATTATTAACCATAAAAAAATATAGTTTACCCATATTTAGAAAATAAGTATTTATTATTAATAAAAAAAGAATCATTTAAATGAAAATTGAATGTTTTCTAAAAAGTAATATTTTCCTAAAAGATTCATAAAGTTTGACTATTACACATAATGTAATTTTTTTTATAATTTTAGAGAATATATATGAAAAATTAAACTTAATTTATGAATTATTAGTACCAAAATTATATTGAGGATTATTTAATATTTTCTAAAAGGATTCATTTTTATAAAATGTGAAATAAACGTGATTACAATTGAAAAATGACTTTTTGTTTAAATAATTTATTCTATTAAATTAAATTTTAAATTATATTTAATGTCAAATATAGTAAAATAATTCATATATTAATCCAATATATGTAATAGGACTAATTTTCATATTCAATTTTGATTTTATAATATTTTATCTTTTTGTATTTTTAATTTTAAATAATCCATTCTTATCACTTCTGCATGATTAATTTCAAATAATATCCTGCATTATATGTGAATTAAAATTGGAATAATAGATTATATATTTGGAATATGAATAGTTTATATTATCTTAAATGTTACACATAGTTTATGATCACAATTTTTTTGTGAATGTATTGAAAATTATTTATAGTTAAAAGGTAAATAAAAGTTTACACAATTGTTAAAATTAAATATAAGACATATAATGATCTAATATCTGGTCCAACACCAATTGTATGGCCATATTTAAAACATTATCACCTTTTTTTTATTTTAATAATTTTCTAGGATACGTTTTTTTCATTGGTTCAATATAATAAGTTATGTAAAGAAAATGATAAAAAAGTAACCTTCCTTTACTTTTATATATAATGCATTGGGATAAGGAAAAACTACATTGGTTTACATATAGACCTTATTTTCAAATAGATTTTTTTTCTTTAATCATAATAATTTATAATTATTTTTTATAGTATAAATAATACATTAAATTATTAAGAAACACCAAAAGAGTAATTATTTAGTTAATAATTATATATAAGAAATGATACTAAATTTTTTAAAAGTGATGTAAAATTAATTAATTATTTTCATAAAATAATTTTTTAGTTGAATATAAAATTTAATATATTTTGTAACATATCATATTAAAATCACATCATAGTATTTATATTTTTTATATTTATATTAAATAAATAATGTCATAATTGACATTAATGTTATTTTATAATAAATGATATTTGATTAAATAAATTAAAATGACTAAAAATACAACATTATTCCCTGGGATTTATAAATATTATTAAATAGAAATTATGTTACATTTTTATACTATTTGATATTTTTTAATGAACAAGTTGAACCCAAATAAAATAAACATTATTATTGCGATTAGGGTTTAAAAAGTGTTTGTGAGTCAAATTCACATCTGTAATAAAATCATTTTCATAAAGAATGGGATTATTATTTTATAAATTATATATCATATATATTAATAGTGTGTTTGAAAATTATAATAATTCTAACATAAAATTAGCTTTATGGGAAATATTTCATAAGTTATAAAACTTATTATAATGGTAAAAACATAATGGGTAAAATTTTGTAATCTTAATGACTAAAAAATAATATGATAAATTATATTAATTTTATGCGGTGTCGGTGTTCCTAGACCATAATTCCCTCAATTTAATCATTTTTCAATTTTTTGGCACATGTGGTAAGGGATACATACCAATATATTATACATTGTAGTATTTAAAAGAATTTCACCCTTTCTCAACTCTAAAAGTGCACTCACACTCCCCACATCTATATGCATCTCAATGCATTAGGCTCCTGAAAACCCTACCCCAATAATTCCTAAACATAAAAATCCTCATCATGGATGCTTATTTCTTGAATAAATCTAACATAAGTTGGTTTTAGTGTAAAAAAAGAAATATACATGATGAAGAGGTAGACAATTTCTCATGTGATGAATCAGACTCTATTTAAAGGACTTATTCTCAATTTCTTTTCATTGAGACATATTTTTTTGAAAATAAATTTATTCCTTTATAAGGTTTATATACATCCCATTTTACATTTAATATCATGAATTTACCTATTATCTTGATATTTAATTTTTTAATTAATTATTTTTTCAAGGGGATTATAGTAATTTTTTTTCATAAGTGATAATATACTTTTCATTATAAAAATAATAATATTACAATATTTTTATATAGAAATATATATTTTTAATGTAAATGATTTATTATTTGATGAAATAATTTTTTATTTTCTATTTACAACTATTATGGAGCTTCTTGTTTTCATTTCGTGATTTTAAATTGTCTTCCAAAGTGTTAATGGATGAGTAGGGGAAATGAGTAATCCATGTGGAATGTAATTTAGATTATCTATGAA
Source organism: Viscum album (assembly GCA_963277665.1). Taxonomy (NCBI): domain Eukaryota; kingdom Viridiplantae; phylum Streptophyta; class Magnoliopsida; order Santalales; family Viscaceae; genus Viscum; species Viscum album. Next base: position 383,825,506 of record OY728148.1, on the reverse strand, counting down.
TGTAAAAATTTATATATTTTATATGTTTTATATTATGGTAAAAATGTATAACAATTAAGAATATCCACTTATTATTTTATGGTTTTTCAATTAATTATATTTGGCCTAATTTGATACACTTATAAACATGAAATGATCATCATATGTATGAGAATGAATTTTTGATTTAAAACTCAAGATTATTTAAATTTTAAGGACTATTGTTTATAATTTATTATTATATGTTTTTAATTAATGGTTTCAAATAACATATAAAATGATACTAGTAAACTAGAAATTTGATTTAATGGTAATATTTTTTTAAGGGATGATAACCCTTAATATTTTCTAGATATTGTTATAATGATCTTGGTATAAATAGATGATTCATTTGAATATGTAAATTGGATATTTCTTATTCACATGGAAAACATTAATGATTATTTGAATAAGTGGTTTATTCCATAATTAATAGTGTTTATATCATTTTTGGAGTTAATAAATATATCCAATAATATGAGTTTTATGTAATAATTGAGGATGAATGTATTTTTTTCAATAATTCTTCATGGTAATTTTGGTGGTTATCATTTTTCAAGAAACTACCAGATGATTTTATTCACAAATTTTCTATGTAGACATCATTAGTAACTTTATGATATTTAGGGGACTAATGTTAAGTATATTTATTTAAATTTACTAACCATCATTACAAATTATTAAATTTGGAAGGGTTAAAAGGTTATAAATTTATGGAATTATTAATGTATAATTTCAGATGAGGTTTTAGATATCAATGTATTACTTCTCCATATGAATATGTATCCATATAGTATAACTAGTGTTAATTGTTTTTATACTGGAAACAGAATGAATTTATTATCATTAATTTAGGGATATTATGGCATATTAGTTCATTAAGAATAAAAAAATCCCATTCTATTCTCATTCTAAGAGATAAAGTAAAAAAATACATAAAGAATGTGTGGGTTTTTCATTACGAAATAGATTGAAATCATGAAAGTACATATTTTCCAGAAAATTATTTTTCATTTAGAATATTATGTCAAAATAAAATGTTTTAATGTTATCATAGTTTTTATTTTATCAATGGCCTCCTTAAAAAAATTATATTTTATTTTGATCATTATATTCCTCTTAACGATATTATTTATCTATCACAATCAGTATCTTGGTGTTATTTTTATCATGTGTGTCCATTATTTCACATTCCACAAAACATATTCTATTTGGAAACTCAATTAGTGTTATTCCAGGATATTTTCACACATCCATTTGACATTTAACATAGGATGTTTCATTACACCTCCTTGTGATGTGGTTTTATATCATGTAATATTTAAATGTTAATCCATTGATGATAAATAATAATTTCGATGGTAAATTCATTTTATGAGTCATAGAATATATCACAGAGAAGATATATGAATTATTTATTCAAATAATTTAAATTTATTTGATATATTCTGTTATACAGAAAACAGATTTTAGAATTTTTTAGGAAACATAAGTCTAATAATATGTTATAATAAAAATAGAGTGTATCCTACCTTACATACAATATTATGTGTAACTTGTGTAACATGGAAGAACTAGTTTAAATAAAAACGATATACTATTGAAATTTTAATATTTAACATAATTTTTATCAACTATACATTGAAATGGTGGGTATGAATTATATTAACTAATATATTAAATTAATTTTAAATGTTTTTATAAAATGACCTCTTTGTGAACAATAAATTGAAACTAAAAAAAGAATTTTTTTTCTGGATAATATGTTTCTATATAGAAAAACATTTCACATCAATAAATTAAACATATAAATTTTCATGAATAGTTTTAAATATATATATATATATATATATATTAGTTTTAATAAAGATTTTCACATTCATCTTATGTTCATTCAAGATATGAGATATTTTTAAATCCAATTTTACTCTTTGAAACATTCCTTTTTCTACAAAACATTTTAGTTTTCTTTTGTTGTGAACATCTTTAAAAACATTTTTTTTCAATCGTTGAAAAAATATTTTTGAAAAATTAAAGGAAATTTTTTCAATCATAATTTTAAAAGTATTATATAGTTAATATTTTTTTAAATAGTTTAATTTTTTGATGAATTGTGAAAAAAAAAGTACTTTATTTTAAAATTTTATTTTAATTTAATTTATTAATAAATTTTAATTATATAATATTTTGCTTTTAAAGTAAATTTGTTTTAATTTTACATAAATTATTACAGTTTAGTTCATTATTATATATTTAATATTTAATTTTGATGAATTTTTTTTTAAATTTTTTACATTTTCTCTCAAAATCAAACATTATCATCGCTTATTCAAGATTAATTTTAAATTAAATGTTTCCAATATTTTAAATTTAATATTTAAAAATTCAATACATATTTGGATGAAACATGATTTATATTGTATAATAATTTCAATATAATGTTTTTCACAAAATAATTTACAAATCATTTAAAATGATTTATCGTTGTTAACATAGAAATGAGGTAATTGAGGGTTTAAACGAAACAGGAAAGGGATACAGAAAACCTTCTCCAAAACATATTAATTGAAAATTTTACACATTATATATTATATAATCTCAATTGTTTCTTTATTGTATCCTATTTAAATTAAAAAAACATTAGATCATTTCATTCTATAAAAAAATAACAAGTTCGCCACTAACATAATTAAAAACCCAACCGACTCTTCTTTTCACATAATATAATAAAACCATTTTGGTTTGTAAATTATCATCCAAAATAAAATAAAATAATTAATTATATCATACGAAAATCCTTATTTTTTTAAAAATCAACATCACACAGAATGTGATGCAAACCAATTGAGGATACATAAAGAAGAGTGAAAGTTCTTCAAAGTGCATTTTTATATTTTCACTTCCTCCACCTGCTTAAATTATTTATAAAACAAGTTGATACAATCAACTAGAAATATTAAATAAACTCATATTTTTTAATTTTATGATAATTATATAAATATTTCTTTACTTCCATCAAAACATTAATCGAAACAATTATTCGTGTTTATTGTGGAATACCTCCTTACAAAACGTTGTCATTGATGTATCTGTTACCAAAAAATATGGTTGGGATTGATAACTGATATAATGTGTGTCTGTATATATATGATATTTAAAAATTTATATATCTATGGGTTCATTATATCATATATACGTGTTTAAATTCAGTTTTGTAGGGTATAAGATAATGTTGTTCATGTGTACTGTGAGCTACCACCCCACGAAGTGATGTGATTTGGTTTTCACAAAAATTTTATATGCAATATAAATGGTTAATATTAAAGAATATATATTTTATATATGAATAAATTATTTAATTGTTTATTTATTTATCATTATTAAAGTACAATATATCAGTTTCTTTCTTATATAGGAAAAGGACATCATTGTTCATGTCTGTGTGGACAACCACCTTTATGAAAATTTGTGACTCTTTTTTCATCACCTCAACACATGGATGATATATATAATACATTTATAGAATTAATATGGTGTTTAAGATGTTATTATATTTATATAAATATAATATATTAATTGCATCCATTCCATAATGATCTTTGAAAATGGATACATTACTCTTACATATGTATGACCTTCTGATCCCATGATAATAATGCACTCATTTATAAATAAAATCTTTTATGATTGCTTTTAAAAGATAAATTGATTAATAAATGTAATATTTAATTCCGTATTAAAATTCTATATATTATATAACCATGATCAAATTAATATGACCGAAAATAAAAAATTAAAATATATATGAAAAAAACTGATAATTACCTAATACATTACCAGGAATTTTCAATTATTGGATAATAAAATGACACAAGTGAAAAACTTTTATTATATATATAATTTGTATCCTTTAATATATGTATAATAAAATTATATTTCTTATATAGGAGGTTTTATTGTTAATGAAGTCGAGGCATAGGGCAACATATTTTTATCTCACTTTTATTTTATGTGAGACATAAGATAAGTTCACTACTTAATTCATTGATGAATTATATATACAACCGCATAAGGTAATTTTTTATTCGTCTCCTATAAATTATTTTTATTTACACAATAATTGTTTTATTTCTCTTTCTTGGGGTTTATAGTTCAAAATGTAACAAATATGTAAGGTATTTTTGTTTCAATTAGCCTTTATGAGATATATGTTATGTTATGTTTATATATTATTTTACTTGATGTACATACATACCATTTTTAATTCAATATAATGAATTTATTTTTAATATTGGTATTTTAGGTTTTAAATTGGACAACGTGAGAGGTATTCCTCGATATCCTGACCTCTCAAATAATTAAAGATTACCTTAACTATTTTGAATGTTGTTTACGTGGAATAAAATTTCAATAATATTTAGGAATTTTTTTTTTATAAATAAATTACTACAAAATGAAATGTTTTTTAGATCAATAATTGTTTTAAAAATTGTTTTAAAGGTTTAAATACTATTTACCTCCATAAATATTTTAAATTATTTTTTATATTCATAAGTTTACATTTATCATTATTATTTCAAATGAATACAATTTACATAATATTTTATTAATGTTTGGATTAAAAATTTTTTTTCAATGAAAAAAATATCTTCTTCATTAAACATTATAAGTGATTTATATTTAAAAATTATTCTCCATCTAGGATGAAATCCTTTGATATAATGTATGACTTGAGGGGGATATGAACAAACGATATAATTCTTATTATTTAACTTAATGATTTAGGAAGACAAGATGTGTATGAAACCCTTTTCACCTCCATGGATTATAAAATAATAAAATTATTATGAAACAATTCGCTATTCCATAGCATATACCATGATAAAATTTTTTAGGAAACCCCTCCTTGTTTACCATATGCTTTGATATGACAAAATGATGAAATAATTATGAAACCTGTATCTTTTTCTTATTTTGTGATATGATTAAATGTTTATGAATCTCATTTAATTATATCGGTTATGACAAGATAAATGTATATAATTTTTTGGAACAAATATGTAAGATTTTTATTATGCTATGGTTGGGAAATATATCTCCCTCTAATGTATTGGGTGATTATTTAAATCTCGTTAAATAGATCAGACATGAATGAGGAGTAAAGAAAGATCAATAAGGTAACTTTTCCACTATAATGTTATTGGGAGTGAACCTTGACTACTATGATTTTCTTTGGAGAGAACCAATACCACTATGATTTCGTTATCAGTAAGACATGACTGGCAATGAAAAAAATTTCTGAACTTATGTATATTCCAATAGTTTATGTCCTATTACAATGTTATGATCTCATATATCATATTCTATGATTATATTATGATTTATTTCTTTTAAATGGCCAATATTTATTCCATGAAATAATATTTTGATCTTTGATATATAGGTTATAATTTCAAATGTTATATTTTTGTTATTATATCGGTATTTCATGTTATTTTTACATATCTAACTTGTTTACGATTTCTGAGAATCTAATCTAAGCCTTTCTTATTTTTCCTTTACCTATGTTATGAATAATTTTTTAAGTAAGAAATTTTTGGGTACAGTACTAAATGGAATGATCAAAATGAGATATGTTGAATAAATTTTACTAAATTAGAAGATTATATAAATAGTATTAAAACACATTAAACTATTATTGTTATCATTAATATTTTAGAGGAATGTATTGAATATACATTTAAAATGATGTTAAACATATGAATGAAAAGAATATTTCTCTCTATCTGGAAGTCAATTGTGTGTTGTATGTGCACCATATGCATACATGTGCACTCCCTGTAGGTGCTATGAATCGTCATTCTAACTCATACAACCTGCAACTAGACAAGTTTTGATTTCTCTGATTTCTTTGACAAAGTATACCATTTGTGGTCAATGTAGTCCCTTTCTTATCAAATATTTGGAAAAATACCAGAAAAGTAAAAAGAAAATAATTTTTATGAACTATTTTTCAAGAGTTTCAAAGTAATTCTTCCATGTATGGTACTTCATCAATATTGTACATGTTTTAAATATTCATCAATATATATTTTATTTATTCTTCCTTAAAAATTCCCATAATATTTTTTAAAATATAAATATAAAATGATAGGTCTATTTTATGGAATTATTCGTTAAATATATCATGGAAACTAAAATATCAATATACCTTTATGGGAAAAAATATTTTTCATGGTCTTCACCATTTGAAATTTTGTAAAAATGATAACTCTACTTGTGAAATTGGATCATGTCATTGAAAACTAAGAATGGTTCAACAACCATCATAATTACTTTTCTAATGATTATATATTTACCTCAAACAACCTATATATTTATATGGATTATTTTTCAATTAGGACACCAAATACCTTGATCAGGATCAACTCCCCATTTTACCCTTCCTCAAATATTATCTTCATTATATTTTTACAATAATGAAAATATCAATTATTCAAATATTAATTTTTTTATTAATTTTTTTATCTTCTATTCTATATCCAATAATTGGTAGAAAAAATTATTGATGTAATTTTTTTAATAAAAAAACTTATTTATATTTTAATCAATAAATTTTTTCATCCAAGTCATTTTTCCATAAATATTTCAAGAGTTTTCTTTTATAAGATACGATAATGATTTAAAGTCATTTTAAAACTTTTTTAACATTACACTAAAAGTATTATAATGATATTTTTATATTTTTACTAAATTGACAAATAAATATTTATTAAGAAAATTATACTTGGAATCATCTTCGGAACATTTATCTCACAAATATCCTTTCTATCTATCATGTCCATTCCTTGTTTGGATTTATCATCTATATGTTTCCAAGGTTATTGTTTGATGGTATATATTTATAAGGTATATTGTAAATTTTGTAATGATATATAAATAATAGTATAATTTTCATGTGTTCAAATAAATGATCCAATGTTTTTTAAGCTATTTAAAATTTTCTCAACATCTCTGAGTATTCCAATTATTTATTAAGTATATTACCTAATTTTTCCATAAATGTATTTTTTCAAAATGGATTATTATTTTTTTAATATAAAATTTCAATAAAACACTAACACAAGGTTATAATGTTATGAAGGGAGTGATGGTTTTTAAAATATTTTTATGATTAAATGAATTAAATAAGAACATTAGTGATGTAGTTGTTCGTGGAAAATGATAATATTTATGGGTGAGTCTTATATAGGTCTATCAAATAAATTATATTGATATATCATTCTAATTTATTGGGAAATGTGATTAATTTTACTTGAGGGATTTTAAACATAAGAGGTAATTGATTTTATTGAATACAAGTAACTCATAATGGATATACATGTTAACTAGATGAAATTTAATCCTAAAACAATCTTTTAATTTCTATATTTTAGTGATTCAATGTTAAATAGAATTATTTCCTAAGAAATTAACTATGTTTCTCTATTATTTTTGTGAGTTTAATAGTTCCATTAAATACGATTTATTTCAATGGTTCATAACGATTAACTCATAAAACTCTTTTATTATCCCATTAATATTTTTTGATGATTTTTTATTTTATGGGTATGAATAATTTTATGTTATTACCTTGAAAATTAATTATGTTGTTATACTCTAATGGTGATTATATGTGCCTAGATGATATTCTATTGATGTCTATGTTTATACTTATAAATTGTTTGATGTAAAACATATTATGATTACATTTTCCTACATTAAAAAGATTTATTTTATTTAATATTTGTAAAAAATATGTTCATGTATGGTTAATTTTATGGGAGATATTGAAAAATATAATTGAAAACAAAATATTGGAATAAAAATATATATTAACATTTAAAAATAAATATATGGGATTGATAACATATATATTTATTCTACTACTAAATGACATAAACATAAAAGGACATGATTATATAAGATACATAATATTTATATTCGATGATACAATTATGGATTTTTTAAAATTGAGTTTCATAAATTGGTATAAAATCTAAAATAGTAAAGAGTGTGTTTTGGTAAATAAATATTGGTGTATGGGGTAGGGGAATTATATTATTTATCAAAGAAATAGTTTAGATAACTTTATATTATACCTTATTAAATGTTTCAAATAATTTAAGAGTTTTGGGTATAATGAAGGGTTAAATAATAATTGGTTAATCATTATCTAAAAGGAACATATATACTTGTGATGTTTTATGTAAATTTACATTATAGTGATCAATATAATTTCGCGATATGACTCATTTAGTTTTTATATATGAATATGTTTTATGTAACCCTTACGATTAACATGAAATTTAGTATAAATACTATTTTGGAAGAATGATATTACATTTTTTTGATGCAAATATAATGTTATAAAAGAACCATTTATGATTATATTTAATTTTATGTTCTATTAAATATGGTTATTTTCATTATAAGTTTTTTTTATTTTTGAAATTATTAAAGTTTAAATTGGGGTATTAATATTGAAATTTTAGTGTTAAATGTATTATTTCATTATATGATGGTTTATTTATTTTTTTCATTATCTTACCATTTTATCACCATTTTTTATTAAATATAAAAGTAATATATTTTGAACATTTTTTTGATATAATTATGTGTTGTAAGATTATTTCCATGATTTATGCATAAGAATGATTGATCTTGGATATTCATTATGTGGAATATGGGATGAAATAGGTAATGATTGAATCACAAAACAAAATCCTAAAATTATGATTATTTGTATGATGAAATATAATATTTTTATTTTTAGAAGATCTATGTCTTTATGGTAAAATAATCCCTCTAAACCATAAAATGAATCATGAAAATTAAAATGTTTTATATTCTCAATATTTTCTGATGAAATTATAGTATCATAACGTTCTAGAAAAAATGATATTTTATTATTCACAAAAAAACATAAAATAATCTCTTATATATATATGTATATCTTATTTTCAATTCTATATTTTCACATCCTACCAATGTTCTTTTTATATGGGAACCTGAATAAGATTATTATAGTCTTCCTTCATATATATTATTTTATAGTTTATAAATGTTTATTCTTGTATATCTTTTTATGATGTGGGATTTCAATAAGGTTATTTTTTAAATATTAAAAAGTATTTTACCTTCATGATCGTATGTTTTATCTATCACTTCATGGTATTGGTTTATTAATTTTTTTAATATTTTTTTAATCATGATGGATAAAAATTAGTGACTACACAATTATTTTTAGCGCTAACTAATGTAACAATATGATTTTTTATATTTCTTTATAAATATATATTATTTTAAATTTCATGTTCCATAATCAATGTGAGTGAAAAATAATGCATTGAACTGTCAAATTATTTTTTGATTTTGATGATTATTTCCCAGTAATTGGATTGGAATGTATGATTATGAGTAACCACATTATGAGATAATATTTAAAAAATACCTCAATTAAATTATTAATTACTCATAAATTAATTAACAATTTATTATAAATGAAGAAAAAATCATTTGAAGGTTGATGAGATAATTTCCATTTGTGAAAAATATTTTTATCATAATAGTATAAATTAATAACTACAAATATATTATTTTAATTAAATATTTATATTAAATATTCAATAAAAATATATTTCATTCATTTCATTGTATTTTATTGTCATTGGATGGAAATGAAGATATTTTATACGTCAAAAATACATTTTCATCCAAAACAATTTTTATTGAATTTGTGTAAATAATATAATTAATTTATATCAACATTAGAAATATTAGTTGTTAATATGGGAATAATATTTATATATAAATAATAAATATATCATAGAGTTAATTTTATTATTCTTCTAGAACTATTTATTTTGGGGTAAATATAAAAACTAACATTTATCATAAAAATCTCATTTTATTTAGTAAGTTCAAAATAATACATTCTACTTTGAATTTTTTTAACATAAAAATAATCATATATTATGATAAATATTTTAAATAATTTAAAGGAAATCAAAGGTATTCATGTTTTTATATAAATTCATTTTCATCCTTAAAACATAGATTTTTTGAAAAACAAAATTTATTTGCGTTTCATTCAGTAATATTTAAATTTATTTTACCACATATGGAAAATAAATCATAAAAAATTTATTTAATATTTACAATCTATATATTAAAATTATTTAATTAGGTCCATTTATGTTTTATACAAAATTAATCGTAAAAATTGTAAAATTGTATCCCCACGGTAATCTGTAAAATGGTTCAAATGAGGTTAAAACATTTAGATATGGTCTAAAATTCAACCCAAAACATGAATTTATTTCAATACATTAGTATAGGGTTCTATAAATCACTCTAGATGAAAAAATATGGAATTTTGTGGCACAATACTTTGGTTGTAAGATTAATATTTTTTATATAAAGTATAACTAAAAAATGTCTTCATATTTATTTTAATATCATAAATATTTTTAAATAAGGACATTATGAAAATTTTATGTGTTTTAAATGATTATATTAAAAATTAATAAACTAGATTTATTATTATAATTTTTTATTATTCATATTGATGATATAAGAACATATAAAATATACACAATGTCAGAACTGAGCTTTTGAAAGTAGTATAAATGTAAAATATATTATTTTGATAACATTTAAAGTAATATATTTTTGAATTAATTAAGGTATTATAGTAAATTAATGGATAATTAAATTTTTATTTCATAGTGAATGTGTAAATTTTCAAAATACATTATTATCTTTATTCTTTTAAATTAAAAATATATGAATTATCTTAACATTGACTATAATTGGTATTCATGGTCTTAAATTGAGTTTTAAATAATGATAAAATCATAAAAATTCAATATTAAATCCATTTAATTGAAAATTATATATCATATCTGTAATGTTTCATGTACATTCCACACATAATTTTTATAATTAATTTCACGAACCATGGAGAATGATAAATTTGTTACCGTGGTTGTAGTCAAAAAAGTTAATTATGGAATTAATCTAATATATTATGTTCAAAATTATATTTTTACATGTCTAGATAAATTTTTTTTAATTTATCATCACATTATTCTCCTTAAAAAATTTATATATCTTTTGATACATTTTTAATCATTTAAATTCATAATACACATTAATATTTTATTTATTTAAATTATTCGATCCCATATTTCATATAATTGGAGACATCTCCCCCTATATTCCTCTCACCTATTGAGAAATTTAGCTTAATAAATATATACAAAAATAGTGTCCCAACATATAACCATGTTTCTGATATGTAATTTTTGACCCAAAATACCAACCTATATGTCTTATGGTGTAATCCATATTAGATTTATGAAAAAATAGATATAACTCTTAACTAAGTGTGGTCATGGTTAATTCTTTAATCACTTATTTAAGATATTATAAAAAAATTATCATATAATAACATAATTACATTTTATATTGTGAAATATTTTTATTATTATAAAACTAATCTTATTCATATAAATTTTTATCCTATGAGAAATGAAAGTGTTGTTGAAGCATACATGTGCACAAGGAACTCAAAGAAGTGTTATGTGTTTATCATCAAAATCTCATATGTAAGGTTATAATGATTCATAAAATTAATTTATATTATATTTATGAAATAAGTATGATTCCTAAAAGATAATATATTACTAATTTTCTTGTCTTTATATCTGTTCAAAAATGAAAATGTTGATTACGTGTATGTGTGGACTACCATATCTACTAAGATATGTGATTCATTTTTAATGTTTAAATTCCCATGATCAATAATAAAATAGAACATAATATATAAAAAAATTATATAATTATTAATATTCTTCATATAATCGATCCGTGAACCCTTTGAGATGTTTAACCTATAAATATAGTTGTTGGATTATGCAGTGAATATCTTCAAAACATATGACAAAAACATAATCAATTTGAAACTTATTTAATAAATGGTAATTAATGAATTAAAAATAATTATGATATGGTAATAAACCTATATTGGTTTCTTATGTTTTTTAATAATTAATATATTTTTCATATTTAACAACATAAAAAATGTACATTAGAAGTCAAGAACCAAGGTAAGAGTTTCTTAACTCAATGTATTTTCAATGAGATATATTACGTAATTATTGACTATGTTATGCCATAATTATATATCAAATGATTTATATTTAATAATTTGGTATTTCAACTTGCTTAAGGTTTGTTTACATTTAGTCCACATAGTCAATTAATTTATTGAATTTGAAATCAAATGTTTTTATAATTGTAAGGGTTCTTCTTCTTGAAATTGTTTCATTTGGTAATGATTCATTTTATGTATATAGTAACTTTTATATGGATGTTTCCAATGTTTTTACCACATTCATATATAGATAATGTAAACCTTATTTCCAAGGATGGGCAGTCACATGGAGTTTTCCAATGACATCAATTAAAATACTTTGGATGAGAGGATCAGAGGTCTGGCTCCTGACACCCTCTCATGTATATTTATTTCATTCTATATGACTCAATTAAAGATTTAATAATTTTTTTCAATCATTTATTCACTGAAAAATATAAATATTTATTCCCTATATTAACAATAATTTATTAGAATATATTAATTACGGAATAATAAGTATGTTTCTAAAATTAATACTCAATGGAGACATAGTTTTATATATAATATTATCCATCGATGGAACCATTATAATAATTTAATAGAGAATATTATATCATTAACTAACATGATAATTATTTTAATACACGTAGTAACATGATCACGATTTTATCATCATCTAGGAAGATGGGAGTTTTTTGATATCATGATCAAGCCCTTGGGATGATATTCCCAAATATAATTAAGAAAGGAAACCGATGTGGCTCAGTTCCGTTTAATGGGACACATAATAACATTTTTTGTAATGTTACAAGGACCAGACTATTTAGTTTACTGTCACATAGTAAGGGTTACTAGGATACTGGTACTTAGTGAAGGGATAGTGTGGGGGTCATGGTGAATTAGTCTGAGGGACATGGAAGGGATGTACCCCCTCCATGATTGATATTTCCATACTGAGAATGAAACTCAATGATGAAAACTATGAATTTGGAGTTCTGGTTTTGCACCATAAGAAGGATTCCTACATATCCCATTAGGATAGGTATCAAATCCCTTGTAGTTCTAAAATATTTTAGATTAGACATATGGAGGAGGACCATTTATATGTGAGAGAAAAATGTAGAAATTGAATATGATTTTGAGTTGTTGTATAATTGTTGATAATTAATAACTATTACAAACCTCTATGCCCACATTATCCATGATCAATGTTATAAAAAAGTGGAATTCGAAGATTTTACAAAGCAAAAATTCTTATTCATCAACTAGTGGACACGGGTAGAGTTACAAGATGGATAAATAATTTTCATTGGTTCCTATATACTATCTTGTTGTTGTAACATTGGGAATAGTATGCATATGGGATATGAAATTCTATTTTAATGATTATGGATTTACTATAGCAAGAATTATGTCTTCCCAATTCAATAATATATAGAAGGATGAAGAACTAAATCATATCAATAGGAATTTTTTTTACCCCTTCCCAACCCCACTCCCACCATCTAAAACTAGATGACCCTGGTCTCAAGATAGAAGGATGAATACGAAAATTTCCATTTTGTTTGAAACCAAGTGGTTCTTGTCACTGACACCATGGGTGGGAACCACATTAAAATTGGAATATGTTATTAAGAAAATCTTGATGACCCCCTTGTTAGATTTGCTACTTGTAGAACCTAATAATCCATAGGAATGTATGATAAATACTGATTTTCATATCTGGAGGCTTTGGGAGAGTCCTTAGTACCTGAAATTTTTGGGTAGTTCATAAAGGGGCCTATATGGGTCATATAAGTTTGATGGGGATGTTTAAAATAATATTTTTTGAAATTGTTCATAGAGGGTATAATTTTGGTCTTAATACAATGTTTAATGTTACTGAGGCTATATAACTCCATCCACCATTAAATTTTATATATGATATGGCTGTATATAAAGGGAGCATCAAAATATGGGTCGAGTAATGATTGTCAATAATGGTGTTATCTAATTTTATGGATTGACAAGAAATGTTTTTTATTGATGCTTATCAAGAGAGGGGTTTTCTATGTGTACTGACTATTTTTGCATCTTTTACTTTCTTATATATTGTAAATGATTACATACTGAAATCACAATCTTGGATTGACTTCCCTCTACTTCTCCATTATTCTCCCTTATAGTGGTCAGTCCCACAATGCGGATTTTATTGGGGTACGGATGTTCCCCTCTATGGGATTGGTTGTAAACAATAATAAACCATATATCATGAAATATGTTTTATTATGGGTTCCCAATAAATATATCATCATCTATAAATAATTTTTCATTTACGGGGGGGGGGGAGTGGATATGACCCCCATCCCCAAAATAAATTCATATGGGGAGGGGGAAGTAACGATTTAACCCATAGAAAACAATTATTTAATGGTTGGGGATAAATGTTATGCCCCTCCCTTCAATAAACTATTCATTTAAAGGGGGACTAAATGTAATGCGTCTGTATAAAAGTGCATTTTATTTTTTGCGGTAACTATTATGTGTTACTATGATGGGATTCCATAGGGTGGTTATATTCAGAGAAACGACTCTAATATATAATATGATATGTTTGATGTGGGGGTTACTTTTAATCTCCAATCATTAAAAAAATTTAAACACCCATTATCCCTTCTACAATCGATAATTCATGAATTCTTTTCTTTGCCTAAAAAATACCCCCATCAGAATGTGGATCAATCAAAATAGATAGGACTATATTTCGAGGAAAAAATTGGTCTAGATGGATTAATTGGGGGATGTTTTTAGACCCATATAAGGGAACATGCCTATAAAAGGTGTAAAAATTGACTCATTTTTTACTTTTTGAACAAGTTTATTTGTGGTCATTCTATTCTCACCCACATTGTTTATATTTTTTCATAACATTTCCATTATATAGATAATTTTCCCTATTATCTATTGCAATTGAGGTATTCCCATATTGTGACAATATATTCCCCATAAGGACTAAACCGCTTCTGGTTTTCATAGTGTCTTAACATTATTGCAGTGGGTGTAGAATTCATTGTGATTTAATAAATTTTTCTATGTTTGGATATATTCCATTTTGAATCCACAATCTAATTTCGATTTTTTATTTTTGTTAATATAATAAAATAGAACCTAATTCTTATTCTTTTTATGTACACAGAAATCCAATGGTTGAGAAAATTTATAAGAATGAAAAAAATACATCATCCAACATAATCATGTTTTTATATAAATTCTGGGTGGTATAATTAAATGGTATCTTATTTAAGATATTCTACCACTTTATTTATTTGGGTTTCCAATTTGTGTCTATATTTCATTTTCATGATGAACAAATAATCCACTTACATGGATAAAAAAATGATGATAAACCCCCTAAGAAGATATCTCACGAAGGATAATATTATTATGGAGACATAATCTATGTAGTTTTCTCATAATTAAACTAATTTAACATTAGATGAAAATATAGGATGATCCAAAATTTCAATGAAATAATTTCTAGTTCATGACTATGAAGGGTCTTCAGGTCTAGAAGTGTGGTGGTATGTATTTTCCCACACTGTAAATTGGTGGAATGTTCACAATCATTAATAGGTTACATCAATGAAAATTATAATAATTATATTTCTCATTATATAATCCGGAAGGTGAGATGGTTGAGATGGAGGCCATTGAATGTGGGATATTGGTTCAACATAGATGGATCTTGTAGTATTAGTGTTACACAATGTGTGGGGCGGGGGGTGTTGTTCATGTTCAGCATGGATAATCTATTCTTACTTTTGGGGATGTATTTAGACAAGGTTTATCCCTTATTTGGGTGGACTGTGTGATGTTGAATGGGATTATGTTGTTTCATTCATTCAATATTTAACTAGAGTCAATGATAATCGACTTGACGATGATACTTAGATCGGTGATAAATAAAATTAAAATTCAATGGACACTCACATGTATCTTATGAAAATACAAAAGGAATATTTAATTGTGAGTGTCCCTTTATCCATCATGTCATGAGGGGAATGAGGTTGTATATTAATATTCTTCTTGTTCGAATAAGGGGAATCAATGCTTATTAATTTTTATATTGGGATGGATTCCGCATAAATGTGGTAGTATTATTATAGAGGATGCAAATTGAATTCACAATTTTAGAATTCATTGGATTTTTATTGTGAGGGTCTCTTCTCGTATTACAATAAAAAAATAATCTATGGATAAACATAATGTAATGTATTGCCTCAATTTACTGAACAATCTTGTGTACACCCATGATTTTCTTTTAGGAGTGTGTTAAAGTATTCAAAATTGATTGGAATTTGACCTGTGAATGTTATTCCACCTATTCATTTATCTATCAATTATACATCATCTATAATAGGTTTCCTCCATCAATAAACAACACAGAGTAAGAAAATAATCCGATGGGTCCTCTTAGAATTAGGCTGATGTTCACATGAGAAGACATGAGCTCACAAATTGAACACCCAATTACATACATCATTCCTAGTATGGTGATATCATATTTTAAATCATAGATCCACTCATAATTGAATAGAAAACTAGAAGAACAATTTTTTTTATTGTGGGTCCAGCTCTGTCTAAGGACATAGGGGGTAAGGATAGTGAATCAAATGCAGCTAGGTTGGGAATGTGGATTGCACTTCGAAAACCCATAATTAATAAAAATTATGTTATTGAGAACCCAAGGCCACTACCTAAAATAATTTTTTATTGTAACACCTTATACTTTTATGTTATATAAATCATAAAAATAATATTTTTCAACACACAACACTTTCTTGGCTTGCTTTACACGAAATCACGACCTTCCTCGATAGCTTGCCTCGTACGCAATACCGAGTTTTACTAAACAATGATATGCTGTAAAAATATTATTAAAACTAGCCGTTATTAATAGTAATAACCACATTTATAAATTTTATAAATTTTATTTTTCAAA
Source organism: Viscum album (assembly GCA_963277665.1). Taxonomy (NCBI): domain Eukaryota; kingdom Viridiplantae; phylum Streptophyta; class Magnoliopsida; order Santalales; family Viscaceae; genus Viscum; species Viscum album. The sequence goes on along the minus strand of OY728148.1, from coordinate 383,808,326 downwards.
ATGGACTTCATTTTTGGATTTGGAATATCAAAATTAGCCTAGGGTGAAATTTTGGAATTTTTCTAAAAACAATCAATTTTTTATGAATAGTGAAACCACTAAGTGGTAGTTAAAAAAACTAAATTTTTCATAAAACATAATTTTACCGCTTTTGTTAGTGGAATTTCGAAAATCCGAGAGACACGGTTGATGTCAGTAAGTAAAATGTGGTTCAATGAGATGAAAATAATTTTTTGGTGAAGAATAACTTTTTAATTTTTTTACCAAGGTTAAAAGTAAATTGGGAAATTAAGGGTAAAATGATATTATTATTACTCTAACACATGTCCGAGTTCTATTGGATATGTGTAATTCGACCAAAAACAACCTTAGGAATAAAATATGACCATTTAGGCCCACTTGGATTAGATTAGGACTTTTATTATTAATTTATTTAAAGAAGAGTTAAAATAGTTAAAATCAATGTTTAATAAGTAAATAATTTTAAATATAATGTTATACATAAGATAAATTCGACAATAAATATTCATTAGAAAGATAAAACGATTTCCTACATAATGGTATTTTATTTGTAATTTTTAGACAATAAATAAATTAATTTATTTATGACACAAATATGATGCAGTAATTATCTTATTCATGAAATATTGACATAATTGATGTTATAAACACCAAAATAACTGTAATTTTAGACTTTTTATGAAATCCAATAATTTTATAGGTTAATATGACAAGTTATTATTGATTTAATTAACTTTTTTTGAACTAATCATTCTGTTATAAGATTCACAAAAATCAATTAATAAATAGTGTCAAAATTGACATAAAATAGTTTTGAAAACAAATATTATATTAGTAATTGTTATTTTATTCCTAAAAATATAAGGTTCGGCCAAATGACTTAGATAAGGATTTATATATTAATAATAAACAACTTGGGGTTCGTTTTTCTGCTTATTGTATGTTTATTAACCTTATAGTATAAGAACACATGAAGACACGGTAAAAGTAAAATTCTTTAACTTAATGTTAAATCCAAATGATAAGGTGAAAATAGGTACATAAACCTGTCTAAATTCTATTGGATGAGAGGTTTTTGACCCATACCCACCTTATCTACGAAATATATCGATTTGAAGCCATTTAAAACCGAAATTGACTTTATAATAAAATAATAGTTTTAGTTTTCCCAAAGGAGCCCCTCTCCTCCCTTATAAAAGGGAACCTCTCCCCCTCTTCCTCACACCACTTTGAGCCTTCATGATCGGCCAACCTCTTCCAATTCCTTCTCTAAACTTCCCTAGAGACGTCCTAGAGGTCCTGGTCTTTTTCAAAGACCAATTTTAGTGCCCTAAAATAAGGTATCAAAAAATCACTTCAAAGAAGAGGTAATGTCTGTTACCGATTCTTTCATCTTTATTTCTTCTTCCACTTCTTCTTATTTAGTTGTTTAATTATGAAGTAATAACATCATTATCACTCATATACTGATATGTTATTATATGTATGGAACAACCCTATTTCACCATCTATCCATCCTAAGGAAAAAGAAATCACCGCACGTGCTTACGTACGGAATACCGTCTCCACGCCGTGGTGTACTCTATTTTCCGCCACCATGTTACTTGGATGGGTATAATGGTGTAAATAATTACTATATATGACTATTATAAAGTGATACTGATTCTGAAATATTATACATACACTCCAATACAATTCAACGATCATAGGAACGATATCATCACTCGTGCGTACGTATGGAATATCGTCTCCACGATGTGATGCAACTCGTTCTACATGATCTTCATTTCATAATGATTATATAAATGAATTGAATGAATGAATATGAAATATATTACACTAATACCATTCTAGAAATGTGGTATCTATAACCTAAAGAGAAGAATAAGAATTTATTCGACAAAACACGCATAAGAACGAAAAGTTATAAACACCCAAATAACAAGTAGCAATGAAATATTACTACTAAGAAGCTATGAATATGACCATATATGATACCATAAAAATATGTATGATTCTATAATAAGTCAATAACATTATTTAAATCATTATACAGGAGGTTCAGACACGTACAAAGCATATCGGACCTAAGGTAAGGGAAATATCACAATCTCATTTTTATCGGAGATTGTTTATACTTTGAATGTTACTGGGGTGTATTTTATCATCCACATCCATGTTTCCTCAATATGTAATATTTATATCCTTCTACAATAGTTTATATCCAATTTTACCCTTCGGTGAGTTTTCAGTAAAAGATATGAAAGGAATCTTTTATCGTCTTTCGTACGAGGTACTTTTTGACTTTTCCGACAAAAGTACGAGAAGAATATTTTTTTAACTCATACGAATGAATGGATTTTCAAAACATTATTTCCAAGAATATTCCTTTAAATTTTTTCATGTTTATTTTTAATCAACTTCTTTTAGTTTATAATTGTATGAAATGTTAAGAAATGAAATGTGTTTATGAATAAGAAAGGATATTTTCCTCAAGAATGGAGTTCAAGCGTTTTATCGAAATTATTTTCCATCTAAGATAATATAGGGTTATGTTTCTATCCCTATTACTAAATGGATTTGATTATATTGTGATGGAAATATTTTTATGAATTCTTTTATCTTATAATAATTGTTTTATGATGTTACGAAGTTTAAGATTCCGTTTTTTATTACATGGGTTATGCTATGATGTATGGTTTATGATTTTGTGGCACACATAAGAATGGTATCATTATGAGATGGGTGGGACCTATATATCTCTCCAATTCATTGGGTAATTATTTTATATCTCATGAGATAGACATGGCTGGAATGGTAGGTTATTCCGGTTTAGTGAAATAGGACTGAAACGGGGAGTGAACTCGGTTCAGAAATGGACTTTTTCCACTAAGATAGTATTGGCCATGAGTCTTGACTAATAAGAAATGATTCTCTATGATTTTGTGTGTATTCCACAAAGTTTCATGTTTTATGTTATGATTATTGGGATTCCATTTCACTACTAGGATTTATCCCATGTTATGAAATTATGCTCTCTTTTGCAGGTTAATATTTCCAAAAGCTATGAATATGATGTGATTGATATTTCTTTTGATTACCCTTACTGTGCATTTGTGCTCACCCTTTTGTATGTTTTATTTCCCCAGGTTAGGAAAAAGGTTGTTAAGTAGAATATGCCAATAAGGGACTCTAGATATGATGAAATAAATGGGAGGCAAGGTAGATGCTATATGAACCAGTTGTTTATGTTTCCCAGTTTCCAAAGACACTATACCTATACGGTCCTTTATTGGTTTTGTTATATGTTGTAATAAGTGTGCTTCAATTCTGAAGTAATAACAATGTATTTAAAGTATGGGACGTTATAGTTGGTATCAGAGGAAATGTATAGTCAACCTTCGGAAACTAGGATGTGAAAGCCTTAGTAAGAACCCTAAGGATAATTCTAAGCATATAACACAATCTTAGTTTTTTAGAAATGGCCATGAATAACCTAGGATAAGACCTTAAGTGTGAAATTTTATTCTTGATTATGTGGTTTTCCTATTATAATTAGTGTTTCTCACACTATTCTTCTTGGGTTTAGTCAATAGCTGGTACCCGAAGGAACCGTGTTAATGCGGAATGTGACGGGCAATGCAATGATTGTCCCCCTGAGCAACCAAACGTTATGGGAGCTGGAATGAAAAATCTTGTAGCCATGCTCACAAAACTTTCTCAAGCTATGAATCATACAATACTTCCAAACGAGCAAAGGAAGAAGCAACATTCTGTTGAATCCTTCATGAGACAGCGTCCACATTCATTCAGCGGGTCTACTAATCCATTAGTTGTTGAACAATGGATTAGTACTACTGAAAAGATATTTTTAGTTATTCAATGTTCTGAGCATGATAAAGTTATCTTAGTAGTGTATCATTTGGAAGGTGATGCTGATAAATGGTGGAATCTTATTAAGAATATGAGGCAAAGGGATGAAATTGAATCCATGGAATGGGACGAGTTCAAGAATTATTTTTCAATAAGTACTTCCGTCATATTCTCTGAACATTGATGGAGAAAGAGTTTCTTGAACTGAAGAAAAAGGATGATGAATCTATTGGTTCCTATGAAGAAAATTTTACAAGACTTTCAAGGTATTCTTCTGGTATTATTATCCAACCTAAGAATAAGATCGATCGATTCTTTAGTGGCTTAAAACCAAGTCTTCGAAGGGCGTTAGACATAAGGGACTTCAATAGCTACGAGGAAATTATTCGATGTGATCTCAAAGATGAGATGGAGATTGGAGTAACCCATCAGTCATATGGGTTTGATAAGAAGAGGAAAATGGAATTCAAAGGAAAATCTAAATAGCACACTGAAAAGAAGATGTGCTTTCCCTTATGCTCAATGTGTGGAAAGAAACATGGAGGGAGTTCCCTTAAAGGGACAAGTAAATGTTTCAAATGTGTAAAGGAAGGTCATCGGACATTTGAATGCCGCAATGATGGGAAGAAGATGTCTAATGATGCAAACAATGGAAGGGATACACAGAATGAACCTACTACACTTCAATGTTTCAAGTGCAAGGAGATGGTACATTATGCCAATAAATTCCCTAATCCAGGGGTTGATGATGATGGCCGACGTCAACAAACTCTTATGGCTAAAGACAAATGAAATTCACGTGCAATTTCTATCAGCGATGTGGAGTATGATAACGATGTGATGAAAGGTACACTTACCATCCACTCTAAAGTAGAAAATGTTTTATTTGATTCTGGATCCACCCACTCCTTTATTTTTGAAGAATTTTCTAAGGGTATCATTGTATTACCCCAACAATTATATGTTGAGTTAGCTCTGACAACCCCTAATGGAACAACAGTTGCATCAAAAGTTTATAATTCTTCTCTGATTGAAGTTTGTGGGAAAGTGCTTCCTCCAAATCTTGTGATCATTCCTATAGTGGAATTTGATGTGATTCTTTTCATGGATTGGCTTTCTATACATGGATCTCATATCGATTTCCAAAGAAGGGAAGTCAAATTTCATATTCTAGATCAATTTATGATCGTCTATCGATGCAAGGATGAACATAACCTTCCAGTGGAAATTTCATCCATTTTATGGGTATTGATTCCACTAAATGAAGGTTATTTATCTCAAATGGTTGGTGAGAAACTCAAGATTATGAATATGCCCATTGTACGGGAGTTTGATGATGCCTTTACGTAGGAATTACCGGGTCTTCCACCAAATCATGAAGTTGAGTTTTCAATAGAACTTGTACAGGGTGCTTTGCCTATTTCAAAGACACCTTATAGAATGGCCCCAATTGAGTTGTAGGAATTGAAGAAGCAACTCTAAGAGAATCTCAATAAGGGGTCCATACTCCCTAGTGTGTCACCTTGCGGAGCACCTGTTCTGTTTGTTAAGAAGAATGATGGATCAATGAGACTCTTCATTGATTATCGAGAAATTGACAAGATCACTATCAAGAACAAATATCCTCTCCCACGCATCGATGACTTATTTGACCAACTACACGGAGCTCAATAATTTTTCATGATTGATCTTCGTTTAGGGTATCATCAATTAAGGGTCAAAAGGGGGGATATACCAAAGTCGGATTTCCGTACGAGGTAAGGACACTATGAATTTATAGTGATTCCATTTGGTCTTACTAATGCCCCTGATATCTTTATGGATCTGATGAATAGAGTCTTTTGAAAATATCATGATCAATTTTTGGTAGTCTTTATAGACGATATTCTTGTCTATTCAAAGAGAAAGGAAGAACATGAAGATCACTTGAGAATTATATTGAAGACCCTGAGAAAAGAGAAGATTTATGCCAAATTTACCAAGTGTGAATTTTGGCTTCAAAAAGTTTCATTTTTGGGTCACATAATCTCAAAAGACGGGATATCTGTGGATCCAGAAAAAAGAGAGGTTATCAAAAGATGGTCGAGACCAACAACAGTAACTGAGAATCGAAGTTTTCTTAGTTTGGATTGATATTATCGACGTTTTGTGAATGATTTTTCACGATTATCTAATCCACTCACCAAGTTGACTCGGAAAGGAGTTAAGTTTGTTTCGACGGAAGAATGTGAAGAGAATTTCATGGAGTTGAAAAGAAGGGTATCCATTGCACCTGTGCTCACACTTCCATGTAGTGGAGAAAGGTTTGTGATCTATAGTGATGCATCCAAGAAGGTATTGGGGTGTGTTATTATGAAAAATGATATGGTTATAGCTTATGCCTCACGACAGTTGAAAATCCGTGAGCAAAATTACCCAACACATGATTCGGAGTTAGCTGCAGTAATCTTTGCATTAAATATTTGGAGGCATTATCTTTATGGTGAAAGGTGTGACATTTATACTGATCATAAAAGATTGAAGTATATTTTCACACAAAAGGTGCTGATTATGCGTCAAAGAAGATGGTTGGAGCTGATTAACGATTATGACTGCTCAATCCATTACCACCCTGGGAAAGCAAACAAGGTGGCAGATGCATTAAGTCGACAAGACCATGCCAGTTTATCCATGATGAGGATCACAAGAGATCCAATATTTATGGATTTACAAAGGATATATCTTGGAATTATAATGGAAGGGGAAAATCGTATCTTTCTCAAATTAATGTTCAAACATATATACATGTGAAGATTAAAGTGGCACAGAAAGAAGATGTCGAGTTACAAAAGAAGGTGAGAAATGTTCTTGAATTCAACCCTGATTGTGATGGGATAATAATGTTCAGGAATCAGGTTGGTGTTCCTCCCATCCTGGAATTAAATAAGGAGATCTTGGATAAGGCTCATAGTTCTTCATTATCTATTCATCCTGGAAGCACGAAGATGTATAGGGACCTGAAAGTGTAATTCTGGTGGGATGGATTGAAAAGAGATATTGCTGAATATGTCTCTCGATGCTTGGTTTGTCAACAAGTTAAAGCTGCGAGACAGAAGACTAAGGGGATGTTACAACCATTACTCATACCCGAATGGAAATGGGAAAACATCCCTATGGACTTTGTCACAGGACTTCCTAAAACATCCAAAGTCAATAGTGCTATCTGGGTCATAGTTGATCTTCTTACAAAGTAACCACACTTCATTGCTATTAGAGAGGATTTCCCTCTGGATCATCTTGCAAGGATATATGTAAGGGAAGTGGTAAGATTTCATGGAGTACCACTTTCTATTATATCTGATCGGGATCCGATATTTACCTCGATGTTCTGGCGAATTCATCAGCATACTCTGGATACAGAGTTGAGTTTAAGCACTACTTATCATCCTCAGATAGACGGTCAGTCTGAGAGAACAATTAAAACTCTAGAAGATATGTTGAGAGCTTTCTCTATGGATTTAAAAGGTGGTTGGGATCAACACTTACCTTTGGTGGAATTTTCTTATAATAATAGCTTTCACTCCAGTATTCAGATGGCTCCTTATGAAGCTCTCTATGGAAAGAAATGTAAGACTACAACTTGCTGGGATGAAGTTGGGGAAAGAAAGCTATTAGGACCAGATCTCATTGATGAAATGGAAAAAAAGGTCAGATCTATTCAACAACACATAAGAGAAGCTCAGAGTCGACAGAAAAGTTATTCCGAAAACCGAAGAAAAGACCTAGAGTTTGAAATGGGTGATAAAGTGTTCTTACGAATATCTCCCTGGAAGTGGGTCATGAGATTTGGAAATAAGGGGATGTTGATCCCTTGATATATCGGTCCTTTCAAAATAATGGATCGTGTTGGGAAGGTAGCTTACCGATTGGCGCTTCCAACGAATCTCTCTCAACTTCACGATGTGTTCGATGTATATCTCCTGAGAAAGTACATACCTGATCCTTCACATGTACTCAGCTCAGAAGTTGTACCACTGGAGCAGGATCTTTGTTGTGAAGAACAGCCGATAGAGATTCTCGATCGTAGCAAAAAAGTTCTACGAAACAAGACCACTTAATTGGTGAAATTTTTATGTAGGAACCACCAATTAGAAGAAGCTACATGGGAGCTTGAGGATATGATGAGGGAGAGGTATCCTCATCTGTTTGTAACAAAGTGACGAATTTCGAGGGCGAAATTCATTTTAAGGGGGGTAGAATGAAACAACAGAGACTTTTATGTTATATAAATCATCAATGGAATCTTTTTTCTACACACAACACTTTCTTGGCTTGCTTTACATGAAATTGCGACCTTCCTCGATAGCTTGCGTCGTACGCAAGTCCGAGTTTCACTAAACAATGATATGCTATTAAAATATTATTTAAACTAGCTGTTATGAATAGTAATAACCACTTTTTGAAATTTTATAAATTTTATTTTTCAAAATGGACTTCATTTTTTGATTCGGAATATCGAAATTATCCTAGGGTGAAATTTTGGTATTTTTCTGAAAACATTCAATTTTTGATGAATAGTGAAACCACTAAGTGGTAGTTAAAAAAACTGAATTTTTCATAAAACATAATTTTAACTCTTCTGTGAGTGGAATTTCGAATCTCCAAGAGACACGGTTGATGTCAGTATGTAAAATGCGGTTCAATGAGATGAAAATAATTTTTTGGCGAATAGTAACTTTTTACTTTTTTTTTACCACGGTTAAAAGTAAATAGGGTAATTAAGGGTAAAAATGATATTATTATTACCCTAAAACATGTCCTAATTCTATTGGATAAGTTTCAGTCAACCTGAAAAAACCTTAGGAATAAAATATGACCATTTAGGCCCACTTGGATTAGATTAGGACATTTATTATTAATTTATTTAAAGAAGGGTTAAAATAGTTAAAATCAATGTTTAATAAGTAAATAATTTTTAATATAAGGTTATACATAAGATAAATTCAACTATAAATATTAATTAGAAATATATAACTATTTCCTATATAATGGTATTTTATTTGTATTATTTAGATATTATAGAATTTAATTTATTTATGACACAAAGATGATGTAGTAATTATCTTATTAATAAAATATTGACAGAATTGATGTTATAAACACCAAAATAAATGTAATTTGAGACTTTTTATGAATTCCACTAATTTTCTAGGTTAATATGACATGTTAGTATTGATTTAATTTACTTTTTTCTAACTAATAATTCTGTTATGATCTTCACAAAAATCAATTAATAAATAGTGTCAAAATTGACATAAAATAGTTTTTAAAACAAATATTATATTAATAATTGTTATTTTATTCCTAAAAATATAAGGTTCGACCAAATAACATATATAAAGTTATATATATTAATAATAAACAACTTGGGGTTCTTTTGCCTTCTTATAGTTAGTTTATTAACCTTATAGTATAAGAACACAAGAAGACACGGTAAAAGTAAAATTATTTAACTTAATGTTAAATCTAAATGATAAGGTTAAAATAGGGACCAAAACTTGTCTATATTCTATTAGATGATAGGATTTAGACCCATCCCCACCTTAGCTTCGAAATATATCAATTTGGAGATTTTTAAAACCGAACATGACTTTATAATAAAATAATATTTTTAGTTTTCCCAAAGGAGCCCCTCTCCTCCCTTATAAAAGGGCACCTCCTCCCCCTCTTCCTCACACCACTTTGAGCCTTCAAGCTCGGCCAAACCCTACCAATTCCTACGATCAACTTCCCTAGAGACATCCTAGAGGTCCTGGTCTTCTTCAAAGTCCAATTTTAGTGCCCTAAAAGAAGGTCTCAAAGAAACACTTCAAAGAAGAGGTAATGTCTGTTACCGATTCTTTCATCTTTATTTCTTCTCCCACTTCTTCTTCTTTAGTTGTTTCATTATGAAGTAATAACATTAGTATCACTCACATACTGATATTTTATTATAAGTATAAAAAAACCCTATTTCACAATCTATCCATCCTACGGAAAAAAAATCACTGCGCGTGCGTACGTACGGAATACTGTCTCCACGCCGTGGTGTAATCTATTTTCCACCACAACCATAATTAAATGAGTATAATAGTGTAAATAATGACTATATATGACTATTATAAATTGATACTGATTCTGAAATAGTATACATACACTCCAATACAATTTCACGATTATAGGAACGATATCATCACTCGTGCGTACGTATGGAATACCGTCTCCACGATGTGATGCGACTCGTTCTACATGATCTTCATTTCATAATGATTATATAAATGAATTGAATGAATGAATATGATATATATTACACTAATAATATTCTGGAAATGAGGTATCTATAACCTAAAAGGAATAATAAGAATTTATTCGACAAAACACACATAAGAACAAAAAGTTATAAACACCCGAATAACAAGTAGCAATGAAATATTACTACTAGGAAGCTAAGAATATGACCATATATGATCTCATAAAAATAAGTATGATTTGGAATATGTCAATAAAATTATTTAAATCATTTTACAGAAAGTTCGGACAGGTACAAAGCATATCGGACCTAAGGTAAGGGAAATATCACAATCTCATTTTTATCCGAGATTGTTTATACTTTGAAAGTTACTGGGGTGTATTTTATCATCCACATCCATGATTCCTCAATATGTAATATTTATATCCTTCTACAACAGTTTATATACAATTTTACCCTTCAGTGTGTTTTTAGTAAAAGATATTAAAGGAATATTTTGTCATTTTTCGTACAAGGCACTTTTAGACTTTTCCGACAAAAGTACGAGAAAAATGTTTTTTTTAACTTATACGGCATGATTGGATTTTTAAAACATTATTTCAAAGAAGATTCCTTTACAAGTTTTAATATTTATTTTTAATCAACTTAATTTAGTTTATAATTGTATGACATGTTAAGAAATGAAATGTGTTTTTGAAGAAGAAAGTATATTTTCCCCAAGAATAGAGTTCAAGAGTTTTATCAAAATTATTTTCCATCTAAGATAATATAGGGTTCTGTTTATATCCCTATTATTACATGGATTTTATTATGTTGTGATGGAAATATTTTTATGAATTCCTTTATCTTATAATAATTGTTTTATGATGTTACGATGTTTAAGATTCCCATTAATATTACATGGGTTATGCTATGATGTACGATTTATGATTTTGTGGCACACATAAGAATGGTATCATTATGAGATGGGTGGGACCTAAATCTCCCTCCAATGCATTGGGTAAAGATTTTATATCTCATGAGATAGTCATGGCTGGAACGGTAGGTTATACCGGTTCAGTGAAACAGGACTGAAACGGGGAGTAAACTCGGTTCAGAAATGGACTTTGTCCACTAAGATAGTCTTGGCCATGAGTCTTGACTAATAAGAACTGATTCTCTATGATTATGTGTGTATGCCACAATGTTTCATGTTTTAGGTTATGATTATTGGGATTCCATTTCACTACTATGATTTATCCCATGTTATGAAATTATGCTCTCTTTTGCAGGTTAAGATTTCCAAAAGTTATGAATATGATGTGATTGATATTTCTTTTGTTTACCCTTACTAAGCATTTGAGCTCACCCTTTTGTATGTTTTATTGCCCCAGGTCTGGAAGAAGGTTTTTAAGTAGAATATGAAAATAAGGGACTCTAGATATGATGAAATAATTGGGAGGCATAGTAGATGCTTTATGAACCAGTTGTTTATGTTTCCCAGTTTCTAAAGACACTATACCTATACGGTCCTTTCTTGGTTTTGTTATATGTTGTAATAAGTGTTCTTCAATTCTGATGTAATAATAATATATGTAACGTATGGGTCGTTATAGTTATAACCCCATAACACAAGATACTAATCCATCTTTCCATGTATCCATCCCCACAAAGGCTGTATATCCTATAATTTCGAGTTAGTGGGAAACCAGAAAGAACATTATGCCTCTTAATGGGATTTTCAACCTAATTCAGGGGAAATATATAATTCTAACCATGTTTGGTATCTTTTTTATTATTTAATTTTTTTATATGAGGCTTCCCAATTTGGTTGAGGCATATACTAAGACCTTCAAGCCTCTAATCATTCAGACTAAAGTCAATTCATATTATCATATTGTGTCAATTAAATTATGTGACCATGTAAAAGTGATAATGAAGATATTATATGTGTAAAATTGGTGGGTGATGACGTATATTATCTAGATCCATCTAAAATAGGTTTTCAAGTCTTCTTTCTTGTTATTGGGGCCTCTAATGTTCATCACTATATGAGGTATATATCAAAAAGTACCTGGAAACACATACATGGACATGATTTTATCTCTCGTAAAATGATTGAAATAGATGAAATATTCATCCTAGTCTAATATTAATTTCATTATTACAAGATTTAATGAGATTCATGGAAAATTAATGAATATTTTTGAGAAATATGGGGGTGATTCAGTCAAATGAAATTTATCTTAATGGATACTAGCTAATAACTACATGTAAACATATTTATTTACTAGAGAATATTAAAAAGGTCATTACTTATCATTAGAAAATGGATTCATCCACCCCTTCATTCAAATTTTGTATTTATTAGTCCACAATAATCGATATTTGGTTTTAGTAGAGATAGAAGATATTGATTTCAGTGAAGAGGTAATATAATATATTTCGTCAACTATATTTTATCTCCTACTAAAATATTTTTAGCATTCTCCTCACCCCCCCCCCCCCCAATTTTCTAGATGTAAGGTGTGATAATTCTCTCCTTATATCATAAAAGTATACATAGGGAGGAACTATTGATGGGGTAGAAGTTCCAGTGGGTTAAATATATGTAGAAGAATTATGACATAAGGTAATAGAAAAAATGTAGGCTATGACTATAGATAATGAAGGACTATTCATCCCCCCTATACTGCTAAAACTGTCACAAGATATATTATATTTATATTAATGTATAATCTGTTTGATAATGAGAATGTTATACATTCATATCCAGTCTAGGAAACAATGTATGAATTGAATAATTCTTACATAATTGACATTTTTTATTCCAATATGTGTTAATGTGGTAACTACTGAAGGATTTTTCATTTATTTTACATGTCTCGAGTCACTATATTTCAGATACCCTATATTTCCTTGGCCTTTGTAGTTTGATATTGGGGGAATGATGGTATTAGGGAAGTATGATTAGAATAATGTTATGGGACCAACTTGTTATTTTTTGGAGGAGAAGCTGAGGGATCGAATGATCTATCCTCATGTTCGACTATCTTTGGAATGAAAATAACAACTGTGAAGGAGGTATTTAAATGAGAATAAGAATATTTTATTTTAAAAAAAATTCAATGATCTCTCATGATCGTCTATATGTTCAGAATGTATGACTGAACATTTGGAGGATACTAATATAGATGATAATGAACCCATTTTACTTACCTTTATATGAGTATTATCATATAGGGACAATCCAAAAGTAATATGAATGTTTCTTGAAATACCTTAGAGTGGGATGATGAAGAATAAGGATTTCAGTTCCTTGGAAAAAATTCTTGTCTCTCTTCTTCTTAACTACCTCATATTTATCCTTACAAGGTTTTTATTACCTAATATCCATTTCAAGATATTTATTAGAAATATATGAAAGTCCATATACATTTAATTGACAATTATCTGAATTAACCATGGAATCAAATTCTATAGATCCCTCTCATCTTAAAAATATTGATGATATGTCTCTCTTAGTTGACCTAGTCCTAAAATATGTTCTTCCAACAAAGAGTTATTTAGATGTAGATTGAGATACCATTTAAAATATTCATGCCTCACGAATGATGGTGTGGAAGAATATATGGAAATTGTTTTCACATACCCCGCTATTAGATCGTCAATTACGGTTTCCCATGATATGATGCATGTCGTATATCTTGGTTATAGGTGCTTCAATACCACACCATACATAACACAGTGAAATAGGTGGTTTTATTTTATGGTTGGTTAAGATAGTTTTAGTATCAACTCACAATAGTAAATACTACATCCCGATTTAATTCATCTAGAAAATAATAATCTTAATGTGGAGATCATGAAATATGGAGCATAAACCTATCACTATTGTATAGTCAAATAATCGATGACCGTGGAGTGGTGAACCCATAAAAAAATATTGGTTGAATCAATAATTGGGTCACATTAAATAACAATCTAATTAACATTATAAAAATTCTAAAAAATTATGGTGGGATGGTTTGGATGTTATTGAGAGGGTAGAGGTGCTATAAAAATTGTAAATACATTGACAGCAAAATATTCAGAACTATGTCGAGTGGTATATGACTCCGATGATGTAATGATTAAGCTATTTTAATCAATCAAAAATTGTTGTAAAATTAATGGCTCATTTATATGAAGAGAATATTATTTTGGGGTTCTCTTCTGTTTTCATGGAAAATATAATAAACAAACCCATTTAATTTAAATCATTTTCCACTTTCTTTTGGCATTCCATTGAAATTTTAACAGAAATAATGGAGTTAGCTAACATTTTATAGTTAAAATGATTTATTTTATTTATCATTAATTAATGAGAATAGTAACATTCTCTAATTTTTTATATGATCATATTACATTGGGATTTAAGATCTAATTTCTCTCAGAACTCTCAATATGTTTTCTCAACCTCAGAAATTTTACAACCCATTTCATTTGATTTTTTGGGTCTTTCAGGATCAACCGTTATAGTCGCTATTTTTATGTTAATGAATTTTGAAAAATAATTTTGAGAATAATTAACAGAAATGAGGTTTTAATGCACAATATATGAATCTACCAACATAGTTCTGAATCACATTAAGGATACAATAATTAATTCATAGCATGAATCTATATACATGTATTCATATTCTTGAATATTCTCAATAGATAAAACTCATAAATAGTAAAAGAGGTATTAATTCTCTAAGGAAAATATGATTTGTGAACCATAAACTAATTAACAAGTTTAGATTTCATGCAGCGAAGGAAGTGGCCACAATAGATGATCCACTTGAGTACTTTTTAGTCATATAGGGTTGAAATATATATTAAATATTATGTATAGGTCATGGAGAAAATATTATTTTTTTAACATGGATATGAAACTCAATTTTTTTAATCCAGACTGACTATCCATGTACTCTATGAACACATGATTCATTCCTAACATGAGAAACAAAAGGAAACATGGGATTTAATTTATGTCAACAAACAAGTTCATGATAGAGAAAATTTGTTTTCCTTTTCACTCAAATATAATCTTATTGAGGGTCCTAATTTAAGAAAATGAAAACACTGGTTTGGAAAATATATCCTTGACCGATGAATCCATAAAAATTGATGATACATATATCTAGATATAACTATTATATAGTGGAATTGAATTTTAATATTTTATCCAAGAATGTTATTACAATAGTGTGATTGTCTAATGTTAATTCTAGGAACGTTTGTATTGGTTTTCTCTCATGTAGTTAATGGGTAAAATAGAATTGATAGTGTGTCAAACAGTTTAATGTATTTATATAAGGAAATTTTTTAATAGTTTAGTAACACATGATAGGTATAATTATTTGAAATTAAATATAATGTAGCTTGGACAAGTTTTAATAGATTACTGTCATCTTTACAAGGATTTTGGAAACATAGTTTAATGTCAAGATGTGGTAATGTATTTCATTGAATTTTTTTGATGATTTTCCATTCCATAATTATCTGAATGAGAGTGTTCCACCATCCTTGAGTAATAAAGGGTAAGTATTTAAAACTGTAATATGGGGTCTTATGGACTTGAAATGTGACAGAAGACAAGTATGAAAGGAATGATTGAGTACCATGTTCAAAAGGGGGTTTCTATCATAATGAACTCAAGGATTATAGCGATATATGTTAACCCAATTCGGATTAATTTTCTATGGGTATAAACGAATTTTCAGGGAGACATATGTAGAAGAAAACAAGGGAACATTATGTGTAGTAAATCATAGTTTTCCATAATAATTTGGCATTACATCAATGAATAATGGGGGAATCTTATGGAGATTAATATTTTCCTAGAGATACAGCATAATTCATGTATGGAATGTTCCCGTGTATGGATTCCACATTTCTATCAAAATCAATTCACAATGGGGAGAAATGTTTCCTAAGTTGGTCGGACCTAAACACATCAATTTTTTTTTATATTGTGGATGGGCCCAAGGCATGGGGTCATGACTGTATTAAGAATTGGACCCCTAGACCTAAAATTTTGATTATATTTGATTATCATGTCATGGGTATAGTCAGTTATCCAAGATGTTATCATACCATAATAGTTTAGAAATTTCTTTTCTCAATTATTTAATGGAAATGTCCATCAATAAATTAAGGTATCAAAAAGTTGAAAAATATCCTAGGAATTAATGAGGATGATTATATACTATAAAATTAATATAAATTTTATTTCATTTTGTCTAAATAAATAATAATAATTTGATATAGTAAATTAATGAATATCGAGTGATGGTGGATCCTATTTTTTGGTACTTCTTCTCATGATGATTTCACGTTGTGATATAAAGTATGTGAGATCGTGAGGACAAACCCACCATTTGGAGTACCACATTATTCAGTCGTCATTAGTTATTCCAATATGTAGACATGTGTATTAGTATCAATACATGATATCATATTCAATGTGTTCTATTTAATCAAATACATTTATGTGAAGAAAAAAAATTTAAAAAGAAATTTGTGGTGGGGAAGCTTGTGTTGGGTGCGTCATCGGTTGTATAACATTGGCGTAATGATCAATATAGAATTTGTCACATCTAGTTTGAGGAACTAATATATTGAGATTGGTTTATCAGGTTGGTATTTCCTTCATAAATCCTTATATAAATTAGTAAAATGTTTTTTTATATCAATTTATATTTGTAAAAAAATAATGCAAGACGTGTGCATCCTTCTTTATAAGATATGTTTAGACAATGGTTTTATATTATATATTATATGTTTGTAGTTTTGTTTTCATTTCTATGACTATTAATTAATACTGTATGGCCATTTATGAGTTTCTAGAAACCACTTTAGGACTTTTTATATTATTCACTCCTACCGAGATAATTTCATACACGGTAAGGCACAACAGATTAGTCAAGAATCTCCCATTTTCTACTAAGATGATATATTATACATGCTTGGAACCGTTATTATGTCATAGACCATTCCAATTCATTTATCAATAATAAATAAATAAATTCAATATTATTAATGTACATAGTAATTGGGATGTATTAATTTATTAAAAGTATTCATGGTTTATTTTTTGAATACATGAAAAATATCATATTAATGAAACTTTATAAAATATTCTAGGTTATTTTAATATTATTGAGAATTAAGATTCTAGTTAAAGGATTCTACTTTATCACATAATATATTTAATATATATAACTGGTATGTGATGGGATATAAATACTATTTTAGATTAAAATTAGTTCCAAATAATTGATTATTAATTTATTATTTAGTAAGTGTTTAATTTACGGGGGTTGGGGATCCCATATATGTATTTCTATCACCCACCATATAAGTAGGTGAGATTCTCCTTTCCAAAGTGTTGTTCATGGTAATGGAAATGAGAGCCCCTCCCTCCTCCTACATTATAGAGAGATGAAGAGTCAAACTACATGAACCAATAAAATTATTATTTTTTATCAAAGGTAAGGGATTATGGTGATTTACACATTGTCAATAAATTATTTGGATCTCTCTCCATGCACACAAAATTCGATGAATGGTGAGTTCATAGATTCTAGAATCATGTGTGGATCATATAGATGGGTTTTTTCGTAGTATCCTTTGGTTTATTGCCACTCGAAAAGTGCTTAATTTATGTATGCATTGATTTATAATGAGGTACACAATCTATTTATTTTCATGTGATCCATTTAATTCATGTGAGATCCATGGGACCGTACATGTTCTTGAATTCCAATAGATTAAAAATTTTGTAATATTAACAATGAAAAAAAAATAATTCCTTAATTCATTGGCTTTTGTTTCATGACCTGGTACCTTCAATTATTATTAAAGGGATCTCAGGAATTATCTAATCCTTGAAAAAATGAAATTAAATAAAAAATAATAATATGTAATTTAATCTGCCTCCATAGATCTGGCCACATTGTTATCTGATCTTGGAAGAATGAGATATATTTTTCCATAAATATTTATGGTTCATTTGCAGTTTCATATCTTTTATTAATTTTTTAAGAAATAAACTTTATATCTATTTTTACACTCTTTTGCAAGGTAGGGGCATTTTTTATGGATTTTTCATAACCCTAAATATTATTGTTGGTCACTGTATCTAGAATTGAGTATTACACCCATGATTTATTATCCCACTAGTTTTTTGGATATTTAGATATAATGATTGTAATGATTTTTTAATTTTAATAATCATTTTTAATTATTCTTATTCAAGAAGTATTTTTTTACAGTATTGGGGGGGGGATGACTTTTTCCGTTGTGGAGAAATCTACATTAGAAAAAAACACATACTAATAAAACACCCAAAAGTTCCCACTGGGTAAAAATTGAATACCAAATTATTTAAAGTTATCATACATAAATTATTGTATTTTATTTCATCTCTTTTTACTTTTTTTAATGGCCATTCATATGGACCACCAAATTATGTGTCAGTATATCTTTTTGATTAAATTAATTATTTATCTTCATATGATGATTATAAATAATAAAATAGTTATATTGAAAATATACATATTTTTCTATTTTTATTCTATATTTATAATGTTACTCATTCCAATATAAAATAATTGTCTCTAATATTTACTACCTGTACTCTCTAACATGTATAGAAATGATTTATACTATGTTGGGGACATTGAAAGATGTGGAAACCACCATGAAGAGGTGAAATCCATATTATCATTTCACATAATGGAAAGGGGATGTGTTGAATCAAGTTTCAATATACGGTGTTGGTATGATACTCCTTGGTTTTGGTTAATCCTTTTAGTTGAGAAAAATTATATAGTTATTGAATTTCAAGAGTAGTCTGAAATTGTTTTCCTATATACATTGGTTTATTATTTTATGCATTTTCCTAATATATGGATACACCTAAAATAATAAAAAGGATAAATTATTAAGGAAGAAATGTATATTTTTATATTAATGACATTCTATGAATAGAGAAACATAATATGAATAAATTTATAGAAATTATTTACATTATTCAAAAAAACAATATAAAACTCCAAGAAATGTTATGTCACAAATTCCTTCTTTTTTATTAATTTGAAAACAACTAGGTGTTCGTTGTGCTCATCAAGCCAAAGATAAGGGTGACTCCTATTACTTGTATGTTCTTACGATATTTTGGGGTTGACATAACTAATGTTGTAATAAAAAAGTAGTTAAATAAATATTAACTAAAATTCATACACCAACATTGAGTATATCTTTTTTATGATTTTATAAGGTGTGAAAACACTCAATAGATCAAGGAACTGTGAGTTTATGTGGTTCGAATTTCATCTTTCAACCATGATCCCTTTGAGTTGATACATAGCCATAGCATGTAAACTATTTTTGGGTGGTTCAAGGATCATGTCCCCACGAATAATCACACTACATAGTCATTTTATTATAGTAAATATGGTTCCTATAATTTGATAAAATTGTGGTGGAAAATTAATAATTCAATAAATTAATCACAAATTTCTAAATCTATACTCAATAAATAAGTACTCTTCTTGGAAATTTATTATTATTTAAGCATTAATTGTATTAAGAGTTATCTCCATGTGGCTTTGAATAGTTTCTCCAAATTCAATAGTGATAAGTACATGACATCTATATTGTGAATAAAATAATGTTTGTAGATATTTTATCAATAATAAACAATAATATTTTCACATGTCCCATGGATAAAAGGAGACAATATTCTAGATAAGTAATGATTGTTGTTCCAGGTGATTAATAAAGATAATATTATTAGTATTTCTTCAATCATAAGAAATAAGTGGTCAATATAAAAAATATTAATTACATACCTAGTTGTATAAAGACAATATTTTTTAAAGGAAAACTAAAAGTGGATGTTAAGGATATACCATGTATGTTATTCAGACTCCGTGGGGACAAAAAAACATATGTATTATCGATGATTATACTTATTAAGGCAGGACACAAATCCCATTATAAACAATGGTTCACATTAAATATTTTAGAACTAGTTCATATAGAGTTTTTGAATTATTCAATGGGTATTCTACTAGTAAATATACCACATATCATTCATTTAAGAGTATTAATGAAAATGGAAGTGATGTATGGTATTAAAATCATCAAAATTTATGAGTTTCATTGTGCTGGTCTCTTTAAGATATCTCCCACCAAGAATACATCGATCAATATAATGTATCAAGGACTAATTCTTAAACACACATAAACATACCACATCATGAAAACGATTTTAATAAGTAATATAAGTGATGATTACTACATGTTAACAATGATCTATAAAATTTACTGTAGATAAATTCTAAAATAATCCTTTCCATATATATATCATAGTTAGAAGGTCTATTAAAAGGGGAATCACTGTGAAATCCCATGCATGTAGATACATTAATTTTTTAAGACATAATATTGAAATAAAATAATTTCCAATAACCATATGATAACTATCCGGATATATTTATATCATATGAGTTATAGTATCATATATATCAATTATTTCATAAGATAACATTTTTATATGTAAGGAGTGTGTTAATGAAATAAACAATCGTGAAAATACAGAGTAATGATATATATAATATTTATACGAGACAGTGCATATCTGTACATGACATTTTGGGAGAAAAATTAAAATGGGATCAGTCAATGATTGATATAAAAAATTATTTTTCCTAGTAATTTCTTCTAAAAGAGGTGTAAAAGAGGATTTTCTAAATACAAATGTGGAATAGTATGGATAAAACCATGTTTATGGTTTTATATTCACTGTGGTTGGTGATACATTATTTGTTGAGAATAAAAATTTCGACCAGTATAATGTGTATGGAAATTATGAAGGAATCAAAAAATCATATAAATTTTAATAATTTATTACCTGTATAAAAGTACATGGGGTTTATTATTTTGTATACTATGGTTAATATTCAATTTAGATGATACATGGGTTTTATAATTGTAGTTACAATATGGCGTGATTGGTAACACCATGTTGTTATTCATAAATCTATTATAATTTAACATATCGTAGATTATTTTATATTATATTTTTATTGAAAATTGTTTGTGAAGACAACTAATCAGGGAAGATTTCATTACAATACAATAAGAAATGGATGGTGACATCACAAAATTTCAATAATATATGATATTTACTTATTTCTAGTTCAAGATTGATATAGGAAATATGAAAATATAATATTTATTTTAAAATAATATTTTCTAAGCATAAATAATGTGTTTGTTAGAGAACCATCATTTTTTACTTAAAATATGTCCACTTTCATATGAAAAAAAACTCATGTAATTATAGTATTCTATGTCCAAAATGAAAGTATCTCTCCATATATTCACATAATGTATCACCCTTCATTCTTGGGAATATTATATTATATGGTAGATCTAATGGTCATTTAGGCAACGTTATTCTTACATATACTAACATAGTATTGAAAATTAAAATATTGGAAAAATTTGAGAGATTAATATTATATTTTCCACATTGAATATATATCTCCAAGAATACATGAATATTAATAATAGGTGATAAATGTGGTGATTTAAATACCTTGTGAATATATGAGTGATCAATGAAATATTCTAGGATATGTAAAATATATGATATTTCCAAAATAAACATTAGTATATAAAACTATCAATATATCACGAAAAACAACAACGTAAGATCTAAATAGTATCTAATAAGTAATTATTCATGTACAACAGGTAAATACCCAATATGTTTAGAATAATGGATTATAGTTTTAATGGGGCACTATCATGTCAGGATTAGATCAATGTAGTCTAATATCACAATCATGAATATTGAATTATCAAGAAAAGTTAATACAAGATAGTTGTATACATTCTTACTAATACTGCATATGTTCCATCATCTATGACACTAAATAATATTTTCATAAAGGCTGAAATTTGTTCCAGTTCTTGTAATCTTATCTATTATGTAATGTGTTAATATTATGATAATTCCATTACTAGTACTATACAATATTTTAATATTTGATATTAAAAAAACAAATATAATCAGGGATTATATATCTTGAGGTTTAAAGGAGATTTGGTACAAAATAACAGAATAGGTAGGCTGTTGGGATATGGATGATCCAACAAATAAATTTGTGACATCGTAGAAACATGATCTCAATCACGTGAGAGATAGAAAATATTGTTATAATGATTAATCGAGTTCATGTTTGAGTGTCATAAAAGGCTTTACACTATAAACCACTTTTATATTACTTTTGGTTACCATATCATGGGTACATTGAGTTATCCATGATGCACTCTTGTAATTATATTTAGGAAATTTCTACATCCACAATTTAATTGTAATTTATGTATAGTTATTTTGTTTGAGAAGGTCATAGATTACCCTTTTGTATAATAATAACCTTAAGATAATATACAAAAGTCCTTAATTAATGTCAAATAATCTAGATAATTAATATTAACTGGAAATAGTTTATGTCTAACTAGCAGGATTTGGTTTATCATAAGCATTGAAACTTCAACTAATATATTTTTCACATGGTGATTTTTTGTATGTGGGGTCACGAGGACAAGAAATTAAATGTAATACCACATGGTTCCGTTTTATTTGTTTGTTCCCATCTATGGAAATATGTATTAGTCTCTGTAAATGATATCATTATCAATATGTTCATTTGTTCGCATACATTGATGTAACTAAAAAAGTATAATAATGAAATTGTGGTGAGTAATTTGTTTTTTATGTAACATGGGGGGGGGGTTATGGAATTGGTTTAATTTTCAACATAAAAAATTTACTCTTTGGGGTTAATTAATATCTCATTCCTAGTCGATAAAGTTGTTAGAACCTTTATAAATCATTTTCCAAGGTAGTTAAAAGGTAATTCTATCCAGTAAGATAAAAAAATTAATAAATAAGGAATTATTTATGAAACATATTTGCATCCTAGTTCATGAAATATCTATAAATAACGAAATTATTTTACACATTACATATTCCTATATGGGTTTTCATTCATATTACTTTTCATAATCACCATAGGGGCCTTGATGGGTGTTTAGACTTTAAACTTTTTATATTAATGCAATTTACTACTCTCGGGCTTTGGTATTAAATGGTCACACAAAATAATATATTCATGAATCTTCCACGTTTTGGCGAATAGGTTTTCTAGACAACATGGGACCCACTACTAGGTCTAAGAGTTTTTCAAGTCATCAATGATTAAAAAAAATGAAGTCGTAGTTATTCATGTTCTGATTATTTAAATAGAATTTATTTATTAAAATTTTCATGACAAATTCATTGAATACATGAACTTTTTAATATGATCAAATACTATTTTAATGTTTTAGGATGGTTTTAGTGGGAAATGATGAGTATGATATGGATTACTAGGTTATGGGTTTTTTACATGACTCTAATTCCAGGAAGGAAACTGTAATATAATATATTTGGAGTTCTAAAAACATTTGAAATAATATGGAACAAAAATTATGGGATTGGTTGTAAACCATGATATAATAGAAGCCTCTATCATGTTTAAATTGAGTCCTATAGATAAATAATAGGCTAGTCGTGCGGATGAATTTGGCTCTAGATGAAATTCCTGGTAATTGTGTCTTTTGAAAATCCTACCATGGTGTGTTATTCATTTATAAAATAAAATAATCATTAGAAATTTGAAATTCTATTATAGATGGAAATTTAAAGCTTATATATATGTGAGTTCCCCCAGGATGATATGTAGGTTTCATGGAATGAATGAGTTTGAGTACAATGGAATCATTTGACCCATAATTTCTATTGTGTATTATGTCCCACTCATAGATCATTGACATTATATAGGAGACTAGTATTTTCCTTATTCCATAGCTGGTCCTAAGATGTATAATCTGGGAGACTTTATTTTATCCCACTTATCATGGAATAAAGAAATATGTAGTTTTATAATGGAGGTGCAGCGGGAGACCAACACCCATGTTATTGATCAACTCAAGTGGAAACCAAAATTTTGTCATCATTTATTTCATAGAAAAAGGTTTTCAACCATGTAGTTTTTATATCATGAATGTTTTTTTGTAATATAGTTTATTATTTGGTATCATGATTAAATGTCATTGTTTTATAATCATGCAATTTGGATGATATAAAGGTTCCTTTAATTATATTTATATTAACACTGTGTAACACAAACAATGTGTTTTGAATTTTTTATTTTTGCAGTGGGGATGAAAATTCATGAATTTTATCACCATATGGGGATGATACTAGTTTTCATTATCAGAAGTAGTATTTGTTGAGAAATATTAATTTGTTAGGGTTTTAGTGAATTCAAAATCCATATTGATTAATGAGTTATCTCAATTGGGAAAAATTTTATGTTGAACATAAGGGACATCCATCATTTTTTTTTGATTTTTTGGTTTCATTACTTATATCATTATTTTTCTAATGGATAAATGAATTATCTCTAATGGACAAAACATAGATAATTTTTTTTTGACGGATAGTGTTATCGATTTTTGATATATATCCAAATGATTTTTGGTATACAACCTTTTCATGTTATACTCTGATAACTCATAAAACATTTTATGTTGTTATTCACCATCAAACAGATGTGATAGATAATTATTCTTAGTAAGGTTAATTAGTCATCAAGGGGAAAAAGTGTGTCTATTCCATAACCCTATTAGTACTAGTTTCTTATATAGTAGTATTGGTTGTAGTTTGGTAGTACCATAAGTCATGCATGAGTATTTCAAGCCATGATTTTATGCATATATCCCCACGTATCTAGAGAATTGTTTATATAGATTGTTTTTGAAATCCGTTATATCTACATTTTTACCACAAATCAAGGAAAATAATGTTAGAAATTGATGTTTAACTCCGGGTAATACTTTTTCAATTTGATGTAATAGAATTTACTGCGGTTTTCCATTTGAATTGGATGAGGGACATAAAATCATCTAATAATGTGTGGCATGATGAAATTTATGGTACTTTTGGTATAGAATTATATAATAGCTATCACCGAACCCCAAATAGAGAATAAATTGGTAGTTGTAAAGATGTAATTGACCTACATAAATATAATTTGAGGGTACGGTTCTATAACATCCATTCATCATAATGTGAATAAAAAATATAATTTACCTATATGGAGAAAAATGATCTGTTTTTGGATGGAGTTAAAATGTAATAGAAGTAAATGAATTTTTTTTAACAAATTGTGTAATGTCCAACATCATAGAAGGCCATAGATACCAATTATTTCGTTACATTTTGAGAAATATCAGTTCCTGACAGATGATATATACAAGTGGAAACATTTATTTCCTCTATGTTGGTAGTAATATCTTATTTGTCAATGAATATGGGGAGAATACCTAAAACCTATTTCATAAAAAGAACCTTTTTATAACCTAAATTATGGTAAAAGTTGTAATTGATGAATGATAAATGCATCAATTCTTTTATAGCTCCATCAGGAAAAAGGGTCCATTTTTTGGATGTATTCTAGGATAGGTATTATCCACCATCTTAATTCATTATCTTTTTCAAGGGAAAAAATATTTTCATTTATATTTTTATACCACTTTTAAGAATCATCATTTTTTTCATTCATAGAAAATGTTGATGATTGTTTCATCCCAATTCAGATATTCAATGTCTAAAGATACATTTTGTAAATAATGTTCTATAGTGTTTTATGTTAGTGTGAAATGAGTTAGTGTTGGATCATAGTGGAATTATTCAATCAACTCTCATAGATAATTAACGAAAATAATCAATTCTTTTTTTATAAGGAAACAATAACTATTTATCTACTTAATTACCAACTTTGAGTCACCATTGATTCTCAAGTGGTATATACATTAACATCTCTTAGAATTCAATGGGGATTGGAATTCAACATCATTGTTATTGAAGACTTTTTATAGTAGAATAGAATGAGGTAAACCTGATTTATATGATAAATGAAGATAATTACAATACACCTATGGATGAATTTGTGGTATTCCATTCGCATTATTATCAGGCTTCTAGATGCACCATCAAATTAAATATCCTGCATTTTGAGAAGAGTTCTTAATAAATAATATCTATTCTTATGGAAGTTTCACACTCAAAATTATTTCTTAGATATAGGTATTTCCACCCATTAAGTTTTTTTACAATGTTATTTTATAGATTTCAATGGTATAAATCACATATCAAATTGTTACATAATGTCTTCCGATAATGAAAAACATCTATTTATCCTGTGAAAATTGTGGATATATTAGATTATGGTATTTCATGAGATCAAATTCTTGTAGTGGTGTAGTATGTAATCCCTTAATTTTAAAATTATAAAAATTAATGATGAATGATTCCACTCGAAACCTCAATTCCAAGTATTATTGTTGAAAATAGTTAAACTGGGATAATAATGGTTTTTTTTCACTACCCCCATAATTTTTCATTAAGAGGAAGTAATTTAGTGGAAATTCCATGACCACTACATATAAGATTTGTGTCGTTCGACTGACTAGAAACATAATCACTAGTAAGATTAATATATAATTCAGATGGTTATCAAATTATTATTGGGAGTAATAAATCTATTGAATCACAATACCTTTAATCATCAAACTAGCACATACATAAAAATATCATGTGAGTTTTTTAAAAGAATTAAATAATATAGGAAATAAACCCTATTTGTACAGTCAAAGCATTTAGTTTTATAGGATGTGCCATACCCATAATTATTTTAGTATTTTCATGATGATCATTGATTCCATGATTCCATCCAACAAAGATGAGAAATTTTTCTTTAGTATCATTGAATGCATATTTCAAGGGATTTAATTTTATACTATGTTTTCAATGTTTGTTAAAAAAATGTTTTTTATTAGAAAGGTATTCAAGATGTATTCTTGAATTTTTCACCAAAGTATCAATATAAAAATCGATTGATTTTCATATGAAGTGCTTAAATTTGTGGTGCTTGCAATGTTAATATGATGTGTTTATGTTCTTCAATCCAAATGGAATCACCCAATAATACAATATTTCATAGATTTTCCATTGTACTTATAATTTTCTATCAATGTTCATCAATAGTGGTGAAAACTACATCCTAAAATATTTTCAGATAATATATGTGGTCTATTTCTTCTTGTTATTTATTTTCCTCTTCCTCTTCCTTTATGTCTATTATGTCTTGGATTATAGATGAATTGTGACATATATGTTTAATAAATGGTCATAATATATAAGATACCTCCCAATGATGGTATCATGACTTCTTTTGGTCCAGTCGATGAAGTGATGGACTAAAGATTTACTAATGATAATTTTTAAGTAATTTTATTTTAGGTATCCTGGTAGATTGAGTGGTAATTTTTTTATCAAGTGCCGTAATAATCAATTAACATTTATTATATCATGAATAATAATGAATAATTTTATGAATCTATTTTGATATCTTCAACATGATTGATATATAACAAATATTAATCACTGATTTCATCAAAAAAATTATGTTTATCTCTAGTACACAAATAGTTGTAACCTATGAAACCCCAACATTTATTGGTTATTTCATTTTCCTTCAATAGAATCATGTATCATTATAATTAGATTCATAAGACATGAATGGATATTTATCATCATATAATGATCCAATATTTCCATTAGTACAATAATTGAGGCATTGATAATTTGAGGAAAGGATATTTAAGTGTTCCTTCAACCATATACTACCCAAATAGAGAATTAAAGATATATATTTTCAAATGACCATGACCATATTATCATATACGAGATCCGCGTACCGGTATGTGAGTTTAATTTGTACAATGGGAATTTGTTTAATTTTTTCAAAACCATGGATCCTTAGAGTGATCGGGAAGAGATCCACATAAATGTATCTCAATCAGTTTTTACTTTTCGAAAATTAAGTTGACTCCAAAACCATTTCAATGAAATCTTGATTGGTTAAAGTGTCATCTAAAGAACCAGGAATATATAACTGTATGATGTTTCCTTATATAAAATAACATTTATATTATTAAGTGAAAGTGATAATTAAATGAAATTATATAGTGTAAAAATAATCAAGATATACATATGCTTTGGAGATATAAGAATCAATATCTTGAGGGAAGAGAATATCCTCTATAATTGTTTCAAATAGATCCTTTAATAGGTTGAGAGAATCTAGAAATTAAATATTTTCTAGATGTATGCATAATTTTTTGAGGATGTAATAATTTGATGTTAAAGGTACACATATTTATATAGTGATTTATTACTGTAATAACATTTTAATAACTAACATGCCGTGTGGAAATGAATCATTTCATTGAGCCAATGTACATGGAAATTTTTTATTGAATTGGGCCTCTTTGGCTAGTACATTGTCATGGGAAAGTCATGTTTTTCCTGATTCATTAATCAACCTTACAAAATTTTGTATTGTGAGTAATATATTACATGTATAATGTATTATTATTTAAGTTTTTGTGATTTTAACGTGGAATTGAAATGAGTCTTATTATCATAGAAAAATCTAATTAGGATGTAGTTGTCATAAGGTTTTTTAATTCAGTTGTACCTCTAATTGTTTCCTTGGATACTATAGCCTTGATTCATGAATCCCTACATTTTAGTGGAAATATCATATTCTTATAATTATAATCATAAAATGATTGATCCATTATCTAAATAAAATTAATATATCAACAGAGAAACAATTTATCTAATGAAGAATTTATTTTATTGGACAATTCCCCATGTGATGTTTGTTGGGGTGTAATCTATTTTATTGGGATTGAAATCCTTATTTTCTAGAAGTTCAAGGTTAATATTTTTATTTTTGAGAAGTTTATCTTATTGCATTTAATTCCCACCCTTCTATCCACTCCATTTCAAGTATGACTAGACTTTGGAAGATTATGGCACCTACATAGTTAGTTGTGCCACATTAGAGGTAAATGGGGGAAAATTTAGTTGCTTCAAATATTCTCAAGGAATATCATGAGTTTGGTTGAATTTTATTTTCATGTCATAAAATAAATACACTTATCGTCACTTTTTCTATAAACTTATTTCTAATCACTACATTCCTCAAGAATATTGGAAGAAAGTAAAACTATAAATACTGTTTGGTTTCCCTGTTAATATTTTCAAGAATCAAATATATTTTGAAGGATATTTTGGAATACAAAACAGTCTCAGATGATGTTCCCCAATATTCAGTGAAATAGAAGACAATTAAGTTGAACTTGAAGGAGTAAATGAATATATATTTTCTCCTATAGATAACTTTTCATGTTTTTTTCAATCGATACATTGTAGTATCAAATAAACATATCATAATGGAAGGAATAGAAATTGTTTTTTCGATCTTCCAAATGGTAGTGTTTATGATCTATCCTTTCATCATAAAGAGACAATTTTTTAGTTTGTTTTCACCTTGGAGGTGTGAAGAATGATAATTCAAAGGATTTAGAGGAGGATAAAATTGAAGACATAATATTAGAGTGATTATTTTGGAATCTTGTTTCCTATACTATTTCTCTGAGCTACTTGAAAAGATTAGGATTTTTCTCATGGTCTCATGATGGATTCATCCCTTATTTTTTAAACTCTATCATGTTCATTGGACCCACATTAATATTTGGTATATATGAGTGGTTTTAAAAACTCATCATGGACTTATTACATGAAAAAAATAGAAAAAATTCATGCGGTGTCTTCAAATTCATGGAGTAAGTTATACCCATAGAACTGACAATAATGTATAAGACTCTCTCATTTATTCACAGTTTTTAGTCAAATATGGGGATTACTATTTTCATCTACATAATTTATCTTAACATATAAATATATTATTGGTGGCAATCTTCATATCTTTTTGTTGATCGTTTAGTAAGCTATTGTATTGTAAAATATGGTCCATACATTGTTTGTAAAAATACTAATCTTAGTGGATTCTTGTTGAAATAAAGTTCCAACCATTGGGATTCATTGAAAAACATAATTCATTAAATTTTGTTATAGATTTCATGTAACATTGAATTTCAGGAATGTATTATTTAAAAAATTTGGTATATGAAGTGTAAAATATAACCATTCAGGGTAAGATTAAAAATTTGAATATTCACTTACCAAATCAACAGACATAGTTACATACTAATCTTGTTCTAATTTTATGGTAAATTAAAAATAATTTCATTTAATTTAAATTTTAACTATATGTATTCCTTGAAAATTTATAAAATATAAGATATTATTTATAATGATATTACAATTTTCCTATTTTCAATAATAGATAATTTAATATTTTAAATATGAAAAAGTGTGACCCATGTATTTTTTAATTTTAGTCCATGATTCCAAAAATCTATTAGAAAAAAGAAAAAAATACACATAAGATTTTATGTTTTATAAAATCAACACATTGTGTCAACGAATATGGTTTGTTACTTCCATCATGAGTATCTATAAACGTTGATGTAAGGGCATCGGAATTACTTGGATCTCTAGAGTCCCTTAATTAATTTTTAGGGGAATAATATAAACATGGTATGAGAACCATGTCCTGGAAATTTATCCCATAACACCAACCTATATTGTGATAATTTGGAACAAACCATTTTCAATTTATGGAATAATAGGAAGCTACAACAATATAGGTCAATTAACTCAAACTTTTCCACTTGGAGTTGTGTTTCAAAATGTATAGAATTGATTTTAAAAACTCTAAAATTCATTGATACATATGTTTTGAAAAAAAATTAGGTTAGAATGAAATTTTTGTTGTTTGAGAGAAATTATATAGGTTTTGAGTTTCATTGTAAATGAAAATTAATAAAACATGAGCAATATATGATTATTCAATGTGAAAGAATAATAATTTTAACTAAATAAAATTGTTTAATATAACCAAGTAGATGAAATAATATTAAAATTGATTATTATTAATCAATACATGGATAGCATTAATATCTCAATTTCCTATATTCTATATAAAAATTAGAACCATAATTTTAGCAATATAGTAGTACAAATTCAAAATAAATAGATATATTTTAATGTTTACAATGATATTCCCATTCCATTCTGGATTTTATACCATGATGAGTATTGTAATTTTAGGGAAGTGGGATAATAAGACTATAATAATAATTAATAATAACATTAATCCAATAGTAAACCATGTTAAAAATCTATACGATGTTATATCACTTTAATAATCCTTATAATGAGAGTGAATTGATAAAGACCATTTAATACTAATCTAAAAGGATAAAATAATAAAATATAGCATTATGCCTTAAATGCGATTGATTCACTCATGAACTGGGGATCCATAGTCTAAAACATCTAATCTAATTATCCTATTCTTATAACATATATATATTTACAATAATCGTTTGGTATAGTATAAAAAGTCAACATTTATATATTTTATCCAATGCATATCAACATAATTCATCATATATGATATATATTATTGATATATTCCCTTATATTTTATCAAAATTAATTATATTATCAAAATTTGTTGGACTTTGTTCTTATAAAATCATTGAAAAGATTCCATCCTATATTTTACTATTTCCCCTTTCATATTGAATGTAAAGTTATATCATGAATATAGTTATATATTACATGACTATCATAACAATAATTTAATGTTTATCCACAATATATTTTATATTTTGTTAAAGATCATTATACTAAACTCATAAAATATATAAAATTTCCAAACTCAATCCTTATAGGTAATAATGTTCTTTATATTTATCCTATTATTTATTCCATATATCATTTTTTTATTTTATGTCTCATAAAAAATTGAAAATAAAATCTATTTATCAAATAAATATGTAAATAATAGATTCACATTATAATTCCAATTTCCATAAATAATATAAATAAAAATTTTATACCACTTGTGTGTTCATTGAATATTTAACTTATTTCAAATGAACACAAAAAATATAAATGATATTTAGAGTTTTGATAAAATCATGAGGCATAATGATTTTAATATAATGAAAAATATATTATCCACGAGTATAAGTTATATATTAATAAAAAATGGTCCAAATAAACCAAAAACATATATATAATAACTATTAATCAATCACTAAGAAATAAAATAAAATTTACCACATTAGTGTTAATGGAATCTATTATATATGATTAAAAAACATCATATTCACATATGGCCACATGAATTAATAGGGTTCCCACAAACACCAAGGTGAAACTGATTATATAATATTTATGTTTGATAACTAATTTTGTTTTTTATAAGTGTTGTTATATGTTTTTTTAATATTTAAATATAAAATATTTATTCATGTGAAATTTTAATTCAATATGTTTGCTTAATCTATGTAAAATTTTATTTCACCATGATGAAAGATTTAAATTACTGTATTATTGTATGAATATAATCATGAATATGTGGAATAAGGTTGTTGTTTTTATAGAAATTTGAATAAAATAAGAACCAAAATATAAAGGATAATTTAATAGGTAGTTAACGAGAATATTAATTTAGATAATTATATAGTTTTAAATGTAATTAATGAAAACATTTATAAAGAAATAAATAATTAGTTGAAGGAAATAATTTTGACAAAAATTATGATTTAAAGATTAAAATGACTAGATTATAGATAATTTCAATATAAAAATAATGTATTTATTGTTATGGTGAGAATGTGGAATTTATTAAATAATAATTATAAATGGTAAATATATTGGTGATAAATAATTTAGTGACTATTGACTATATTTTTAAGGATGATATATTGAGCAAGGAAATGTTGAAAAAATATATTATAGAAATAGAGAGTAATTGAACCCACTAATAATTGGTAGAATATGATTGCTAAATTTTTTAAACATCATGATACCTTTTTTATATACTCCCAAATAGAAAACAAACTTTATGATTTTAATTAAATAAATCATAATTTAACTATAGAGAATCAATAAGAAATAAAATTTAATGTTCAAAAATAAATCTAATAATATATAGATTATTTCCACCTATAATAAACATTAATGTATAGTTGATATCAATAATTATACATTAAAAATTTAAAACAATAACCATTACATACTAATAATGAGTAAAAATATAAAACTACAAAAAACATACAGAAATGGTCATGAAAAATCGATAAAAAATTGAGATATACTAAACATATTTAATATTTCTCAAATTTACCAATATATAATTTAATTTTTTATATTTTATTATAAAAATATATTTTTTATATCATTGGAACAATATTTAGTTGTGGTATAAAAATTTAACTTTTTTCTTTTTTCCATAGGTTGGGGATGAATATTTAGGTTGATTAGAATATAATATGTTAATATAATAGTATTCTAGAGTTAATAAGTTAGTTTTTCATTGAATATAAATTTTATGATTATGGTTATATTTGGTATTATGAAATTTTCCAAACAAGGTAATTTTATTTATGTTATTAGATCATTAAATTTTTATTTTTAAATGTTTATTTTTTATCCCATTGTACTTTTTAAACTACTAATATATTTTTTCAAAACTAGAAATCATCTGGAAGGATATAAAATAAAAGTTCCATTAAATATACTCATATATTGAGGTGAAATTAAATACATTGTCATTATCTATAATGGGTTCTATATCATTTAACCTTGAATATATATATTTAATTACTTATTTTTTATTTATATGTATAAATTGACAATTAACATTGTCAGATGTGTTCCTCGAGAAACAATGTTTGTTACCAATAGATAATGATATTGATAGAAGCACATATAATTGGGAATCTTAAGAAAATATTTAAATATATTTATGTGTCTATTTTATTCATATTTTCAATGTTAAATTTTTGTTTTATATTATTTATTTTTAAGAATATATTATACAATGGAATCATCATTTTAATGCATGTTTAACAATATCTAGTGGATTAAGAAATTGAAATATTTAGAAAAAAATATTATTTTAATCTGGACCTGTGTGATGAGAATAATGTATGAGTTTTATAAAAATTCAATGAAATAATGTCAAAATGATAATGATATTAGGGTATTCGATCTCCTAGAAACACTAGATGTATGGCTACCTAATAAAATTTGGATTCCTAAATTAAGACAAAAAAACTAAAATTTCAATATGTGACTCAAATTAAATAAAAATAGACCTATTATTTAATGTGATATTATTTATATGGTCTTCATATTTTGTAGAATGTGAAATGATATTGGACATATATTTATTGATTATATACATGATTTTTGTGATAAAAATAAGTGTATACCTTCTAATGATGATGCTAATGGGGAGGATGTTGGTGATGATGATTGTGATTCACTTGGAGATGAATGTGATCTTTTTGTTGATGATAGTGGTTCTTATGGAAGATATGAGATTATGATATATCAAAAATTTTGGGATTCGTGAATTAGTGAATTAAATTTTACACTTTTTATTTTCACACCTACCACAATGATCAATTAAGATATCAACCCCTATTTCTTTACAGTTACGAATCTCTCAAATGTAATCAATTGAATGAGCTTAAAATGAACAGGGCAGTTTATTTAAGCTTTACCTCTAAAGATAGTGACTTTGTCCATGATTTTATTTGGATAAT
Source organism: Viscum album (assembly GCA_963277665.1). Taxonomy (NCBI): domain Eukaryota; kingdom Viridiplantae; phylum Streptophyta; class Magnoliopsida; order Santalales; family Viscaceae; genus Viscum; species Viscum album. The sequence continues at coordinate 383,773,426 of OY728148.1, read as the reverse complement.
AAAAGAAATAAAATATCAATTATTAATAATTTATATTATTAGATCTATATAAAATCTTCCAAAATTTAGGATAACTTATTATTAATGTATTATATATCTTAGTGGGATATTTTGACCATCATCCAATAGCTATTCTATAGACTGACTCTCTCTAGTTGATCTATCTCACAATGATTTATTGTTTTTTATACTAACATCCTGACAATTCTTAAATTATCATTAGAAACTTATGTGAATAGTTATTTAATGCTTCCTTCAATTGATCTCGGACGCCCATTGTCCTTGTTATATCTCACAGCTAATCAGTAAATTAATAATCTGATAAATTGAATGTCCTTAACACAGTTCCTATAACTATTTTCTCATTATTTTATGATTATACTTTCATATTTCATGAAAACAAGAATACATTTTCAGTTAACATTTCTCATAATGATTCATTTGTATGAGATAATGTATTGATTCTCAAATACTTATACATCTATGAATTTATGAAAAAATGAACTACCTCTTTAATTTTACAATATCATATAGTTTATGGTCATGAATTAGAATCCCAACATCTCATATTAACATAAGTCTCACATTATTCAATGTGAAAGTGTATAGGGACTCAATGCATCACACACATCTTTGAGTGCGATATACATTCACTCATTTTATTCACCCACATTGTTTCCCTTCTCAATGTATTCATTCAGGGGTGAGTGAATCTCACCGTTCACATTCTATTTCATAAAACCTAAACTGACACATTCATCATATAAGATATGAAATTAAAGGTTCTTGGTGATTAAAACATACCAAGGAGATCATGTAATGATATTTTTCTCCCATAGGGATTTTCGGACCATTTTCATTCACGAAGCATATCCTATGTCATATGAGAAAGTAGAGTTCCTATGGGAACTTCATCATTATAGAATATGTTGTTCTATTTGGAAAATATACCTCAAGAAACTGTTTTAGTTTCAGTATTTAGTTTTTAAGAATATATGTCATGACCCCCTCCCCACAAAGTGTACCCCTCTAGGGCCGGCAGTGAGAAAGAAGATAATAACCCCCCTAGTCCTGCCTCCAGTAGGCCTCGGGTTGGCGACTAGCACAGAGGGTGCAGTAAACACACAAATGAGAGGCATTACCATCTAAGAGATCACTTGAGGAAGAGATAGATAGAATAGACTCCAACCAACTCCAACTCAAAACTGAAATATAAAAGAAAACCCAAGTGCACATATGGAATGTCAGGCAAAAGTACTACAGCAGAAAGGGAAAACACAAAGTACCCAAAAGAAAGTAAAACGACAACGACCACAAGCCCGAACAACTCTTCCAACCACATGCTAGTAGTAACCAGCTTGATCTCCAACCTGCTCCAAGTGACCTCAAAAAAATAGTTTATATATACAAAGGGCGAGTACAACAGTATACTCAGTAGGATCCTCCCCAATCCACTCGTGAAAAAGTAAAGAAAGCATGCTAAAGCCTAGTGAATAACAAGTGAAACTAACTCGTCACCTAAATAGATATAGTAATTTCCAACCTCACCATGGCCACTCTCGCCAAGTAACACATACTAGAATGTAGAATATAATGAAAAATATCAAGGGTACCCCACTACTACTTCCCCACTGGTTTTCCGCTTTTCCCCAACAACATATGTCCTGTGAATCTCTCTCCAAAGGCTTTCCCGTAGACACATGGTCTATGCTCCACAATATGTACCTCGTGAACCACAAAGGCTTTCCCGCAGACACCTGGGCGAAGCACTACATCATCCTCACAACCAAAATTAACCAGGTATGTTCTGGGAGCCACCACAGCCCGCATAACATGCATCATGCATCAGGTATTATACCTCAAGACATTATAGCCTATACACCGAGTAGGGATCCTCAAGCCATCACACCCTATACACGTTACACTTAAAGTAGTCCATATGATACTATATCCAGAATATATGTGTGTGAAATAACCAAAATCCATTACAGACCTCTACACACATATATGTGGAAACTAACTGTTGTGAATGTTGGAAAAAGTATCTACCAAGAGAAGAGAGCGGGGCCAAAGGGGGTAGTCAGCCATTCGACCTCCCATCAGAATGTTGGGGAAAACACCCCCCAGGGCTCAGAATCCCCGGGGTTTCAGTTTCCCTTACCGACGTGGTGGAGTTGCATATAGAAACACAAAAAGTACTGAATATATATATAACTCACATCCACACTATGGTCATTACCTAGACTTAGATACAACTGAAACTAACGTCTCTCAGACTCTTGGCTGCTAATTCTAAGACTATGTATCCTATAAGCACACAAGCATTTGAAGAGATTTATTAGGTTACTCAATTGTCATTTTATATATTCCACTATACGTTAATTAATTCTTTAACCATTAATTAACCATGAATAATTTAACATTAAAATTCATTAGCATCACATCCAAAATCAACTGCTCCTTTTAATATTTACATCACCATTAAATTTCAGTATCTCCCTCCCCATGGATTATCACCATTTAATCAAAAATTCATTACAGAATTACTTTCCCATATTCCAAGGATTTTTATAAAGGAATATTATGATACTAAACACAAAAGGGGCTCAACACGGTGAGTAAATATACTACCCGTCGAGTCATTGCCGCCTATAGCAAGAGCATAGACCCATTCTCCATCGAGAGGCTAAACACAGAAAGCACGTGGCATACCCTACGTGTCCTCGCCCCCTTCGGGAATAGGTTAAGCAAGACCAACGTCCTTGAGAAGTGGGGAAAAGTAAAGAAGATAAACAACCAAAAAAACCACCAACATCCAGCCATCACATCCACCCCATACCATCATCCTTGGTGTCCTCCCTGACACCCACATGCATAAGCTGATGCATCTTGCCACCCTAGGCATCATCCACTACCACAACCACAAGTCCCCATGCCTCCACATATCACAACAACCATCCAGTCTCACATCACATCACAACCATCATGAAAACACAACATCACATCAATGGGCTCTTGACCCTTTAACAATCAAGAGGGTAACTCAAAACCCTTTAAGAAATTCTCACACAATATATTCTTTAATACATATTGAATTAGCAGATTTATTATTCATAGGTTCCAATTACGGGATACCTAATCAGTAAGATATCATAATTAAATAACCATGCTTACTTATTTAATTTGATTAACCTCAAATTAGAACAACTACAACAACAACAAAAACCAGATTCATTTACATGCCTCTTTATATTTAGCCAGTTAATTAACAATTAATTCCAGATTTACGTTCATTATAGATTTCCATCAAGAATGAACAACTAATCAAAGAAACCATAGATATCACTCTATCTAGAAAAACATGAGGAAAACTGTAATCACGGTACAAAGCAACAACATGAAATCAACCAATTGTTTTAATTTGGTTCAAGTATTTACTTAGGTCAATTTCATTGTGATTCAAAGGGATAAATCATGAAAATTCTACTATTACATATATAAAATTAGAGAATCCATGAATCCCCTACCTTGAAGAGTTTTTGATGTCCTTGATTGGTAACACCATGTTGTTATTCATAAATCTATTATAATTTAACATATCGTAGATTATTTTATATTATATTTTTATTGAAAATTGTTTGTGAAGACAACTAATCAGGGAATATTTCATTACAATACAATAAGAAATGGATGGTGACATCACAAATTTCAATAATATATGATATTTACTTATTTCTAGTTCAAGATTGATATAGGAAATATGAAAATATAATATTTATTTTAAAATAATATTTTCTAAGCATAAATAATGTGTTTGTTAGAGAACCATCATTTTTTACTTAAAATATGTCCACTTTCATATGAAAAAAACTCATGTAATTACAGTATTCTATGTCCAAAATGAAAGTATCTCTCCATATATTCACATAATGTATCACCCTTCATTCTTGGGAATATTATATTATATGGTAGATCTAATGGTCATTTAGGAAACGTTATTCTTACATATACTAACATAGTATTGAAAATTAAAATATTGGAAAAATTTAAGAGATTAATATTATATTTTCCACATTGAATATATATCACCAAGAATACATGAATATTAATAATAGGTGATAAATGTGGTGATTTAAATTCCATGTGAATATATGAGTGATCAATGAAATATTCTAGGATATGTAAAATATATGATATTTTCAACATAAACATTAGTATATAAAACTATCAATATATCACGAAGAACAACAACGGAAGCTCTAAATAGTATCTAATAAGTACGTATTCATGTACAACAGGTAAATACCCAATATGTTTAGAATAATGGATTATAGTTTTAATGTGGCACTAACATGTCAGGATTAGATCAATGTAGTCTAATATCACAATCATGAATATTGACTTATCATGAAAAGTTCATACAAGATAGTTGTATACATTCTTACTAATACTGCATATGTTCCATCATCTATGACACTAAATAATATTTTCATAAAGGCTGAAATTTATTCCAGTTCTTGTAATCTTATCTATTATGTAATGTTTTAATATTATGATAATTCCATTACTAGTACTATAATATATTTTAATATTTGATATTAAAAAAAACAAATATAATCAGGGATTATATATCTTGAGGTTTAAAGAAGATTTGGTACAAAATAACAGAATAGGTAGGCTGTTGGGATATGAATGATCCAACAAATAAATTTGTGACATCGTAGAAACATGATCTCAATCACGTGAGAGATAGAAAATATTGTTATAATGATGAATCTAGTTGATGTTTGAGTGTCATAAAAGGGGTTACACTATACACCACTTTTATATTACTTTTGGTTACCATATCATGGGTACATTGAGTTATCCACGATGCACTATTGTAATTATATTTTAGAAATTTCTACATCCACAATTTAATTGTAATTTCTGTATAGTTATTTTTTTGAGAAGGTCATATATTACCCTTTTGTATAATAATAACCTTAAGATAATATAAAAAATCCTTACTTAATGTCAAATAATCTAGATAAATAATATTAACTGGAAATAGTTTATGTCTAACTAGCAGGAGTTGGTTTATCATAAGCATTGAAGCGTCAACTAATATATTTTTGACATGGTGATTTTTTGTACGTGGGATCACGAGGACAAGAAATTAAATGTAATACCACATGGTTCAGTTGTATTTGTTTGTTCCCATCTATGGACATATGTATTAGACTCTGTAAATGATATCATTATCAATATGTTCATTTGTTGGCATACATTGATGTAACTAAAAAAGTATAATAATGAAATTGTGGTGAGTAATTTGTTTTTTATGTAACATGGGGGGGGGGTATGGAATTGGTTTAATTTTCAACATAAAAAAATTACTCGTTGGGGTTAATTAATATCTCATTCCCAGTCGATCAAGATGGTAGAACCTTTATAAATCATTTTCCAAGGTAGTTAAAAGGTAATTCTATCCAGTTAGATAAAAAAATTAATAAATCAGGAATTATTTATGAAACATATGTGCATCCTAGTTCATAAAATATCTATAAATAACGAAATTATTTTACACATTACATATTCCTATGTGGGTTTTCTTTCATATTACTTTTGATAATCACCATAGGGGCCTTGATGGGTGTTTAGACTTTACACTTTTTATATTAATACAATTTACTACTCTCGGGATTTGGTATTAAATGGTCACACAAAATAATATATTCAGGAAACTTCCATGTTTTGGTGAATTGGTTTTCTGGACAACATGGGACCCACTACTAGGTCTAAGAGTTTTTCAAGTCATCAATGATTAAAAAAAAAATGAAGTCGTAGTTATTCATGTTCTGATTATTTAAATTGAATTTATTTATTAAAATTTTCATGACAAATTCATTGAATACATGAACTTTTTAATATGATCAAATAATATTTTAATGTTTTAGGATGGTTTTAGTGGGAAATGATGAGTATGATATGGATTACTAGGTTATGGGTTTTTTTACATGACTCTAATTCCAGGAAGGAAATTTTAATCTAATATATTTGGAGTTCTAAAAAACATTTTAAATAATATGGAACAAAAATTAAAGGATTGGTTGTAAACAATGATATAATAGAATCTTCCATCATGTTTAAATTGAGTCCTATAGATAAATAATAGGCTAGTCATGTGGATGAATTTGGCTCTAGATGAAATGCATGGTAATTGTGTCTTTTGAAAATCCTACCATGGTTTGTTATTCATTTATAAAATAAAATATTCATTAGAAATTTGAAATTCTATTATAGATGGAAATTGATAGCTTATATATATGTGAGTTCCCCCAGGATGATATGTAGGTTGCATGGAATGAATGAGTTTGAGTACAATGGAATCATTTGACCCATTATTTCTATTGTGTATGATGTCCCACTCATAGATCCTTGACATTATATAGGAGACTAGTATTTTCCTTATTCCATAGTTGGTCCTAAGATGTATAATCTGGGAGACTTTATTTTATCCCACTTATCATGGAATAAAGAAATATGTAGTTTTATAATGGAGGTGCAGCGGGAAACCATCACCCATGTTATTGATCAACTCAAGTGGAAACCAAAATGTTTTCATCATTTATTTCATAGAAAAAGGTTTTCAACCATGTAGTTTTATATCATGAATGTTTTTTTGTAATATAGTTTATTATTTGGTATCATGATTAAATGTCATTGTTTTATAATCAAACAATTTGGATGATATAAAGGTTCCTTTAATTATATTTATATTAACACTATGTAACACAAACAATGTGTTTTGAATTTTATATTTTTTCAGTGGGGATGAAAATTCATGAATTTTATCACCATATGGGGAGGATAGTAGTTTTCATTATCAGATGTAGTATTTGTTGAGAAATATCAATTTGTTAGGGTTTTAGTGAATTCAAAATCCATATTGATTAACGAGTTATCTCAATTGGGAAAAATTTTATGTTGAACATAAGGGACATCCATCATTTGTTTTTGATTTTTTGGTTTCATTACTTATATAATTTTTTTTCTAATCGAAAAATGAATTATCTCTAATGGACAGAACATAGATAATTTTTTTTTACGGATAGTGTTATCGAATTTTGATATATATCCAATTGATTTTTGGTATACAACCTTTTCATGTTATATTCTGATAACTCATAAAAAATTTTATGTTGTTATTCATCATCAAACAGATGTGATAGATAATTATTCTGAGTAAGGTTAATTAGTCATCAGGGGGAAAAAGTGTGTCTATTCCATAACCCTATTAGTACTAGTTTCTTATATAGTAGTATTGGTTGTAGTTTGGTAGTACCATAAGTCATGCATGAGTATTTCAAGCCATGATTTTATGCATATATCCCCATGTATCTGGTGAATTGTTTATATAGCTTGTTTTTGAAATCCGTTATATCTACATTTTTACCACAAATAAAGGAAAATAATGTTAGAAATTGATGTTTAACTCCGTGTAATACTTATTCAATTTGATGTAATAGAATTTAGTGCGGTTTTCCATTTGAATTGGATGAGGGACATAAAATCTTCTAATAATGTGTGGCATGATGAAATTTATGGTACTTTTGGTATAGAATTATATAATAGCTATCACCTAACCCCAAATAGAGAATAAATTGGTAGTTGTAAAGATGTAATTGACCTACATAAATATAATTTCAGGGTACGGTTCTATAACATCCATTCATCATAATGTGAATAAAAAATATTATTTACCTATATGGAGAAAAATGATTTGTTTTTGGATGGAGTTAAAATGTAATAGAAGTAAATGAAATTTTTAAACAAATTGTGTAAAGTCCAACATCATAGAAGGCCATAGATACCAATTGTTTCGTTACATTTTGAGAAATATCATTTCCTGACAGATGATATATACAAGTGGAAACATGTATTTCCTCTATGTTGGTAGTAATATCTTATTTTTCAATGAATATAGGGAGAATACCTAAAACCTATTTCATAAAAAGAACCTTTTTATGACCCAAATTATGTAAAAGTTGTAATTCATGAATGATAAATGCATCAATTCTTTTATAGCTCCATCAGGAAAAAGGGCCCATTTTTTGGATGTATTCTAGGATATGTATTATCCACCATCTTACTTCATTATCTTTTTCAAGGGAAGAAATATTTTCATTTATATTTTTATACCACTTTTAAGAATCATCATTTTTTTCATTCATAGAAAATGTTGATGATTGTTTCATCCCAATTCAGATATTCAATGTCTAAAGAGACAATTTGTATATAATGTTCTATAGTGTTTTCTGTTAGTTTGAAATGAGTTAGTGTTGGATCATAGTGGAATTATTCAATCAACTCTCATAGATAATTAACGAAAATAATCAATTCTTTTTTTATAAGGAAACAATCACTATTTATCTACTTAATTACCAACTATGAGTCACCATTGATTCTCAAGTGGTATATACATTAACATCTCTTATAATTCAATGGGGATTGGAATTCAACATCATTGTTATTGAAGACTTTTTATAGTAGAATAGAATGAGGTAAACCTGATTTATATGATAAATGAAGATAATTACAATACCCCTATTGATGAATTTGTGGTATTCCATTCGCATTATGATCAGGCTTCTAGATGCACCATTAAATTAAATATCCTGCATTTTGAGAAGAGTTCTTAATAAATAATATCTATTCTTATGGAAGTTTCACACTCAACATTATTTCATAAATATAGGTATTTCCACCCATTATTTTTTTTACAATGTCATTTTATAGATTTCAATGGTATAAATCACATATCAAATTGTTACATAATGTCTTCCGATTATGAAAAACATCTATTTATCCTGTGAAAATTGTGGATATATTAGATTATGGTATTTCAGGAGATCAAATTGTTGTAGTGGTGTAGTATGTAATCCCTTAATTTGAAAATTATAAAAATTAATGATGAATGATTCCACTCGAAACCTCAATTCCAAGTATTAGTGTTGAAAATAGTTAAACTGGGATAATAATGGTTTTTTTCACTACCCCCATAATTTTTCATTAAGAGGAAGTAATTGAGTGGAAATTCCAGGACCACTACATATAAGATTTGTGTCATTTGATTGACTAGAAACATAATCACTAGTAAGATTAATATATAATTCGGATGGTTATCAAATTATTATTGGGAGTAATAAATCTATTGAATCACAATACCTTTAATAATCAAACTAGCACATACATAAAAATATCATGTGAGTTTTTTTAAATAATTAAATAATATAGGAAATAAACCCTATTTGTACAGTCAAAGCATTTAGTTTTATAGGATGTGACATACCCATAATTATTTTAGTATTTTCATGATGATCATTGATTCCATGATTCCATCCAACAAAGATGAGAAATTTTTCTTTAGTATCATTGAATGCATATTTCAAGGGATTTAATTTTATACTATGTTATCAATGCTTGTTAAAAAAAAATAAATTGGAAAGGTATTCAAGATGTCTTCTTGAATTTTTCACCAAAGTATCAATATAAAAATCGATTGATTTTCATATGAAGTGGTTAAATTTGTGGTGCTTGCAATGTTGATATGTTGTGTTTATGTTCTTCAATCCAAATTGAATCACCCAATAATACAATATTTCATGTTGGGAATGAAATATGTGGATTCTGAATCTAATAGGGATAGTTTAATTTGATTACAATGTGAATATAAATTCCGGAATGATATGTATTGAAAACATATATTACATCAATAAGAAGTTTTTTGATCAGAAATGGAAGTAATTTTTTTTAATATAAATATAGAGGTTTTTGAAATCATTTCTTGCCCTGATCTGCACATTTATTTTGATAATGAAGATAACTATGATGAGATACATTATGTAATCATATACTGAGTTAATTTGTGTTTGATGAGATTATCAACATTGTCATTGAACCAGGTAGCATGAGTAAGATGAGTTCTTCTAGATTCCTTCATATAACGATGGTGGTCACCATTAAATCCAATGTGATGGGTATCCATATTAGCATCATTTATTGGTTTCTCATTATAAATACAAGAACAAAATCTGATTAATAATTTTGGATATAGTCCTAAATATATATTCCTTAAGGGGAATAACTACACAGATCATTATTTTTTCATAGATTATCCATTGTACTTATAATTTTCTGTTAATGTTCATCAATAGTGGTGAAAACTACATCCTAAAATATTTTCAGATAATATATGTGGTCTATTTCTTCTTGTTATTTATTTTCCTCTTCCTCTTCCTTTATGTCTATTATGTCTTGGATTATAGATGAATTGTGACATATATGTTTAATAAATGGTCATAATATATAAGATACCTCCCAATGATGGTATCATGACTTCTTATGGTCCAGTCGATGAAGTGATGGACTAAAGATTTACTAATGATAATTTTTAAGTAATTTTATTTTAGGTATCCTGGTAGATTGAGTGGTAATTTTTTTATCAAGTTCCCTAATAATCAAATAACATTTATTATATCATGAATAATAATGAATAATTTTATGAATCTATTTTGATATCTTCTACATGATTGATATATAACAAATATTAATCACTGATTTCATAAAAACAATTTATGTTTATCTCTAGTACACTCATAGTTGTAACCTATGAAACCCCAACATTTATTGGTTATTTCATTTTCCTTCAATAGAATCATGTATCATTATAATTAGATTCATAAGACATGAATGGATATTTATCATCATATAATGATCCAATATTGCCATTAGTACGATAATTGAGGCATTGATAATTTGAGGAAAGGATATTTAAGTGTTCCTTTAACCATATACTACCCAAATAGAGAATTAAAGATATATATTTTCAAATGACCATGACCATATTATCATATACGAGATCCGCGTACCGGTATGTGAGTTTAATTTTTACAATGTGAATTTGTTTAATTTTTTCAAAACCATGGATCCTTAGAGTGATCGGGAAGAGATCCGCATAAATGTATCTCAATCAGATTTCACTTTTCGAAAATTAAGTTGACTCCAAAACCATTTCAATGAAATCTTGATTGGTTAAAGTGTCATCTAAAGAACCAGGTATATATAACTATATGATGTTTCCTTATATAAAAATAATATTTATATTATTAAGTGAAAGTGATAATTAAATGAAATTATATAGTGTAAAAATAATCAAGATATACATATGCTTTAGAGATATAAGAATCAATATCTTGAGGGAAGAGAATATCCTCTATAATTGTTTCAAACAGATCCTTTAATAGGTTGAGAGAATCTAGAAATTAAATATTTTCTAGATGTATGCATAATTTTTTCAGGATGTCATAATTTTATGTTAAAGGTACACATATTTATGTAGGGAATTATTACTGTAATAAAATTTTAATAACTAACATGCCGTGTGGAAATGAATCATTTCATTGAGCCAATGTACATGGAAATTTTTTATTGAATTGGGCCTCTTTGGCTAGTACATTGTCATGGGAAAGTCATGTTTTCCCCAATTCATTAATCAACCTTACAAAATTATGTATTGTGAGTAATACATTACGTCTATAATGTATTATTATTTAAGTTTTTGTGATTTTAACGTGGAATTTCAATGCGTCTTATTATCATAGAAAAATCTAATTAGGATGTAGTTGTCATAAGGTGGTTTAATTCAGTTGTACCTCTAATTGTTTCCTTGGATCCTATAGCCTTGATTCATGAATCCCTACATTTGTGTGGAAATATCATATTCTTATAATTATAATTATAAAATGAGTGATCCATTATCTAAAAAAAATTAATATATCAATAGAGAAACAATTTATCTAATGAAGAATTTATTTGATTGGACAATTCCCCATGTGATGTTTGTTGGCGTGTAATCCATTTTATTGGGATTAAAATCCTTATTTTCTAGAGGTTCAAGGTTAATATTTTTATTTTTGAGAAGTTTATCATATTGCTTTTAATTCCCACCCTTCTATCCACTCCATTTCAAGTATGACTAGACTTTGGAAGATTATGGCACCTACAAAGGTAGTTGTTCCACATTAGAGGTAAATGGGGGAATATTTAGTTTCTTCAAATATTCTCAAGGAATATCATGAGTTTGGTTGAATTTTATTTCCATGTCATAAAATAAATACACTTATCGTCACTTTTCTATAAACTTATTTCTAATCACTACATTCCTCAGGAATATTGGAAGAAACTAAAACTATAAATACTGTTTGGTTTCCCTGTTACTATTTTCAAGAATCAAATATATTTTGAAGGATATTTTGGAATACAAAACAGTCTCGGATGATGTTCCCCAATATTTAGTGAAATAGAAAACAATTAAGTTGATCTTGAAGGAGTAAATGAATATATATTTTCTCCTATAGATAAATTTTCATGTTTTTTTCAATCGATACATTGTAGTATCAAATAAACATATCATAATGGAAGGAATATAAATTGTTTTTTCGATCCTCCAAATGGTAGTGTTTATGATCTATCCTTTCATCATAATGAGACAATTTTTTAGTTTGTTTTCACCTTGGAGGTGTGAAGAATGATAATTCAAAGGATTTAGAGGAGGATCAAATTGAAGATATAATATTATAGTGATTATTTTTGAATCATGTTTCATATACTATTTCTCTGAGCTACTTGAAAAGATTAAGATTTTTCTCATGGTCTCATGATGGATTCATCCCTTATTTTCTAAACTCTATCACGTTCATTGAACCCACATTAATATTTGGTATATATGAGTGGTTTTAAAAACTCAACATGGACTTATTACATGAAAAAATTTGAAAAAATTCATGCGGTGTCTTCAAATTCATGGAGTAAGTTATACCCATAGAACTGACAATAATGTATAAGACTCTCTCATTTATTCACATTTTTTAATCAAATATGGGGATTACTATTTTCATCTACATAATTTATCTTAACATATAAATATATTATTGGTGGCGGTCTTCTTATTTTTTTGTTGATCGTTTAGTAAGTTGTTGTATTGTAAAAATATGGTCCATACATTGTTTGTAAAAATACTAATTTAGTGGATTATTGTTGAAATAAAGTTCCAATCATTGGGTTACATTGAAAAACATAATTCATTAAATTTTGTTATAGATTTCATGTAACATTGAATTTCAGGAATGTATTATTTAAAAAATTTGGTGTATGAAGTGTAAAATATAACCATTCAGGGTAAGATTAAAAATTTGAATATTCACTTACCAAATCAACAGACATATTTACATACTAATATTGTTCTAATTTTATGGTAAATTAAAAATAATTTCATTTAATTTAAATTTTATCTATATGTATTCCTTGAAAATTCATAAAATATAAGATATTATTTATAATGATATTACAGTTTTCCTATTTTCAATAATAGATAATTTAATATTTTAAATATGAAAAAGTGTGACCCATGTATTTTTTAATTTTAGTCCATGATTCCAAAAATCTATTAGAAAAAAGAAAAAAAGACACATATGATTTTATGTTTTATAAAATCAACACATTGTGTCAACGAATATGGTTTGTTACTTCCATCATGAGTATCTATAAACGTTGATGTAAGGGCATCAGAATTACTTGGATCTCTAGAGTCCCTTAATTCATTTTTAGGGGAATAATATAAACATGGTATGAGAACCATGTCCTGGAAATTTATCCCATAACACCAACCTATATTGTGATAATTTGGAACAAACCATTTTCAGTTTATGGAATAATAGGAAGCTACAACAATATAGGTCAATTAACTCAAACATTTCCATTTGGAGTTGTGTTTCAAAATGTATAGAATTGATTTTAAAAACTCTAAAATTCATTGATACATATGTTTTAAAAAAAAATAGGTTAGAATGAAATTTTTGTTGTTTGAGAGAAATTATATAGGTTTTGAGTTTCATTGTAAATGAAAATTAATAAAACATGAGCAATATATGATTATTCAATGTGAAAGAATAATAATTTTAACTAAATAAATTTGTTTAATATAACCAAGTAGATGAAATAATATTAAAATTGATTATTATTAATCAATACATGGATAGCATTAATATCTCAATTTCCTATTTTCTATATAAAAATTAGAACCATAATTTTAGCAATATAGTTGTACAAATTCAAAATAAATAGATATATTTTAATGTTTACAATGATATTCCCTTTCCTTTCTGGATTTTATACCATGATGAGTATTGTAATTTTAGGGAAGTGGGATAATAAGACTATAATAATAATTAATAATAACATTAATCCAATAGTAAACCATGTTAAAAATCTATACGATGTTATATCACTTTAATAATCCTTATAATGAGAGTGAATTGATAAAGACCATTTAATACTAATCTAAGAGGATAAAATAATAAAATATAGCATTATGCCTTAAATGCGATTGATTCACTCATGAACTGGGGATCCATAGTCTAAAACATCTAATCTAATTATCCTATTCTTATAACATATTTATATTTACAATAATCGTTTGGTATAGTATAAAAAATCAAAATTTATATATTTTATCCAATGCATATCAACATAATTCATCATATATGATATATATTATTGATATATTCCCATATATTTTATCAAAATTAATTATATTATCAAAATTTGTTGGACTTTGTTCTTATAAAATCTTTGAAAAGATTCCATCCAATATTTTACTATTTCCACTTTCATATTGAATGGTAAGTTATATCATGAATATAGTCATATATTACATGACTATCATAACAACCATTTAATGTTTATCCACAATATATTTTATATTTTGTTGAAGATCATTATACTAAACTCATAAAATAGATAATATTTCCAAACTCAATCCTTATAGGTAATAATGTTCTTTATATTGATCCTATTATTTATTCCATATATCATTTTTTTATTTTATGTCTCATAAAAAATTGAAAATCAAATCTATTTATCAAATAAATATGTAAATAATAGATTCACATTATAAATCCATTTTCCATAAATAATATAAATAAAAATTTTATACCACTTGTGTGTTCATTGAATATTTAACTTATTTCAAATAAACAAAAAAAATATAAATGATATTTCGAGTTTTGATAAAATCATGAGGCATAATGATTTTAATATAATGAAAATTATATTATCCACGAGTATAAGTTATATATTAATAAAAAATGTTCCAAATAAACCAAAAACATATATTTAAATAATTATTAATCAATCACTAAAAAATAAAATAAAATTTACCACATTAGTGTTAATGGAATCTATTATATATGATTAAAAAACATCTTATTCACATATGGCCACATGAATTAATAGGGTTCCCACAAACACAAAGGTGAAACTGATTATATAATATTTATGTTTGATAACTAATTTTGTTTTTTATAAGTGTTGTTATATGTTTTTTTAATATTTAAATATAAAATATTTATTCATGTGAAATTTTAATTCAATATGTTTGCTTAATCTATGTAAAATTTTATTTCACCATGATGAATGATTAAAATTACTGTATTATTGTATGAATATAATCATGAACATGTGGAATAAGGTTGTTGTTTTTATAGAAATTTTAATAAAATAAGAACCAAAATATAAAGGATAATTTAATAGGTAGTTAATGAGAATATTACTTTTGATAATTATATTGTTTTAAATGTAATTAATGACAACATTTATAATGAAATAAATAATTAGTTGAAGGAAATAATTTTGAAAAAAATTATGATTTAAAGATTAAAATGACTAGATTATAGATAATTTCAATATAAAAATAATGTATTTATTGTTATGGTGAGAATGTGGAATTTCTTAAATAATAATTATAAATGGTAAATATATAGGTGATAAATAATTCAGTGACTATTGACTATATTTTTTAAGGATGATATATTGAGCAAGGAAATGTTGAAAAAAATATTATAGAAATAGAGAATAATTGAACCCACTAATAATTGGTAGAATATGATTGATAAATTTTTTAAACATCATGATACCTTTTTTATATACTCCCAAATAGAAAACAAACTTTATGATTTTAATTAAATATATCTGAATTTAACTATAGAGAATCAATAAGAAATAAAATTTAATGTTCTAAAATAATTCTAATAATATATTGATTATTTCCACCTATAATAAAGTTTAATGTATAGTTGATATCAATAATTATACATTGAAAATTTAAAACAATAACCATTACATACTAATAATGAGTAAAAATATAAAACTACAAAAAACATACAGAAATGGTCATGAAAAAATCCATAAAAAATTGAGATATACTAAACATATTTAATATTTCTCAAATTTACCAATATACAATTTAATTTTTTATATTTTATTATAAAAATATATTTTTTATATCATTGGATCAATATTTAGTTGTGGTATAAAAATATTACTTTTTTTCTTTTTTCCATAGGTTCGGGATGAATATTTAGGTTGATTAGAATATAATATGTTAATATAATAGAATGCAAGAGTTAATAAGTTAGATTTTCATTGAATATAAATTTTATGATAATGGTTCTATTTGGTATTATTAAATTTTCCAAACAAGGTAATTTTATTTATGTTATTAGATCATTAAATTTTTATTTTTAAATGTTTATTTTTTATCCCACTGTACTTTTTAAACTACTAGTATATTTTTTCAAAACTAGAAATCATCTGGAAGGATATAAAATAAAAGTTCCATGAAATATACTCATATATTGAGGTGAAATTAAATACATTGTCATTATCTATAATGGGTTCTATATCATTTAACATTTAATATATATTTTTAATTAATTATTTTTTATTTATATGTATAAATTGACAATTAACATTGTCAGATGTGTTCCTTGAGCAACATTGTTTTTTACCAATAGATAATGATATTGATAGAAGAACATATAATTGGGAATCTTAAGAAAATATTTAAATATATTTATGTGTCTATTTTATTCATATTTTCAATGATAAATTTTTGTTTTATATTATTTATTTTTAAGAATATATTATACAATGGAATCATCATTTTAATGCATGTTTAACAATATCTAGTGGATTACAAAATATAAATATTTAGAATAAAATATTATTTCAATCTGGACCTATGTGATGATAATAATGTATGAGTTTTATAAAAATTCAATGAAATAATGTCAAAATGATAATGATATTAGGGTATTCGATCTTCTAGAAACAGTATATGTATGGCTACCTAATAAAATTTCGATTCATAAATTAAGACAAAAAAACTAAAATTTCAATATGTGACTCAAATTAAATAAAAATAGACCAATTATTTAATGTGATATTATTTATATGGACTTCATATTTTTTAGAATGTGAAATGATATTGGACATATATTTATTGATTATATACATGATTTTTGTGATAAAAATTAGTGTATACCTTCTAATGATGATGCTAATGGGGAGGATGTTGGTGATGATGATTGTGATTCACCTGGAGATGAATGTGATCTTTTTGTTGATGATAGTGGTTCTTATGGAAGATATGAGATTATGATATATCAAAAATTTTGGGATTTGTGAATTAGTGAATTAAATTTTACAATTTTTTATTTTCACACCTACCACAATGATCAATTAAGATATCAACCCCTATTTCTTTACAGTTACGAATCTCTCAAATGTAATCAATTGAATGAGCTTAAAATGAATAGGGCAGTTTATTTAAGCTTTACCTCTAAAGATAGTGACTTTGTCCATGATTTTATTTGGATAATAAAATAAATACAATCTCAATTATTAATAATTTATATTATTAGATCTATATAAAATCTTCCAAAATTTAGGATAACTTATTATTAATGTGGTATATATCATAGTGGGATATTTTTACCATCATCTAATAGCTATTCTATACACTGACTCTCCCTAGTTGATCTATCTCACAATGATTTATGGTTTTTTATACTAACATCATGACAATTCTTAAATTATCATTAGAAACTTATGTGAATAGTTATTTAATGCTTCCTCCAATTGATCCTGGACGCCCATTGTCCTTGTTCTATCTCACAGCTAATCAGTAAATTAATAATCTGATAAATTGAATGTCCTTAACACAGTTCCTATAACTATTTTCTCATTATTTTATGATTATACATTCATATTTCATGAAAACAAGAATACATTTTCAGATAACATTTCTCATAATGATTCATTTGTATGAGATAATGTATCGATTCTCAAATACTTATACATCTATGAATTTATGCAAAAATGAACTACCTCTTTAATTTTACAATATCATATAGTTTATGGTCATGAATTAGAATCCCAACATCTCATATTAACATATGTCTCACATTATTCAATGTGAAAGTGTATATGGACTCAATGCATCACACACATCGTTGAGTGCGATATACATTCACTCATTTTATGCACACACATTGTTTACCTTCTCAATGTATTCATTCAGGGGTGTGTGAATCTCACCGTTCACATTCTATTTCATAAAACCTAAACTGACACATTCATCATATAAGATATGAAATTAAAGGTTCTTGGTGATTAACACATACCAAGGAGATCATGTAATGATATTTTTCTCCCATAGGGATTTTCTGACCATTTTCATTCACGAAGCATATCCTGTGTCATATGAGAAAGTAGAGTTCCTATGGGAACTTCATCATTATAGAATATGTTGATCTATTTGGAAAATATACCTCAAGAAACTGTTTTATTTTCGGTATTTAGTTTTTAAGAATATATGTCATGACCCCCTCCCCACAAAGTGTACCCCTCTTGGGCAGGCAGTGAGAAGGAAGATAATGACCCCCCTAGTCCTGCCTCCAGTAGGCCCCGGGTTGGCGACTGCACAGAGGGTGCAGTAAACACACAAATGAGAGGCATTACCCTCTAAGAGAACACTTGAGGAAGAGAGAGATAGAATAGACTCCAACCAACTCCAACTCAGAACTGAAATATAAAAAAAAAACCACGTGCACATATGGAATGTCATGAAAAAGTTCTACATCTAAAAGGGAAAACAAAAAGTACCCAAAAGTAAGTAAAACGACAACGACCACAAGCCCGAACAGCTCTTCCAACCACAAGCTATTAGTAACCAGCTTGATCTCCAACCTGCTCCAAGTGACCTGAAAAAAATAGTTTATATATACAAAGGGTGAGTACAACAGTATACTCAGTAGGATCCTCCCCAATCCTCTCGTGAAAAAGTAAAGAAAGCATGCTAAAGCCTAGTGAACAACAAGTGAAACTAACTCGTCACCTAAATAGATATAGTAATTTCTAACCTCACCATGGCCACTCTCACCAGGTAACACATACTAGAATGTAGCATATAATGAAAAATATCAAGGGTACCCCACTACTACTTCCCCACTGGTTTTCCGCTTTTCCCCAACAACATACGTCATGTGCATCTCTCTCCAAAGGCTTTCCCATAGACACATGGTCTATGCTCCACAATATGTACCTCGTGAACCACAAAGGCTTTCCCACAGACACCTGGGCGAAGCACTACACCATCCTCACAACCAAAATTAACCAGGTATGTTCTGGGAGCCACCACAGCCCGCATAACATGCATCATGCATCAGGTATTATACCTCAAGACATTATAGCCTATACACCGAGTAGGGATCCTCAAGCCATCACAGCCTATACACGTTACACTTAAAGTAGTCCATAGGATACTATATCCAGAATATATGTGTGTGAAATAACCACAATCCATTACAGCCCTCTACACACATATATGTGGAAACTAACTGTTGTGAATGTTGGAAAAAGTATCTACCAAGAGAAGAGAGCGGGGCCAAAGGGGGTAGTCATCCATTCGACCTCCCATCATAATGTTGGGGAAAACACCCCCCAGGGCTCAGAATCCCCGGGGTTTCAGTTTCCCTTACCGACATGGTGGAGTAGCATATAGAAACACAAAAAGTACTGAATATATATATAACTCACATCCACACTATGGTCATTACCTAGTCTTAGATACAACTGAAACTAACGTCTCTCAGACTCTTGGCTGCTAATTCTAAGACTAGGTATCCTATAAGAACACAAGCATTTGAAGAGATTTATTAGGTTACTCAATTGTCATTTTATATATTCCACTATACGTTAATTAATTATTTAAACATTAATTAACCATGAATAATTTAACATTAAAATTCATTAGCATCACATCCAAAATCAACTGCTCCTTTTAATATTCACATCACCATTAAATTTTAGTATCTCTCTCCCCATGGATTATCACCATTTAATCAAACATTCATTATAGAATTACTTTCCCATATTCCAAGGCTTTTTATAAAGGCATATTATGCTACTAAACACAAAAGGGTCTCAACACGGTGAGTAAATATACTACCAGTCGAGTCATTGCCGCCTATAGCAAGAGCATAGACCAATTCTCCCTCAAGAGGCTAAACACAAAAAGCACGTGGCATACCCCACGTGTCTTCGCCCCCTTCGGGAATAGGTTAAGCAATACAAACTGCCTTGAGCAGTGGGGAAAAGTAAATAAGATAAACAACCAAACAAAACCACCAACATCCATCCATCACATCCACCCCATACCATCATCCTTGGTGTCCTCCCTGACACCCACATGCATAAGCTGATGGATCTTGCAACCCTAGGAATCATCCACTACCACAACCACAATTCCCCATGCCTCCACATATCACAACAACCATCCAGTCTCACATCACAACACAAACATCATGAAAACACAACATCACATCAATGGGCTCTTGACCCTTTAACAATCAAGAGGGTAACTCAAAACCCTTTAAGAAATTATCACACAATATATTCATTAATCCATATTGAATTATCAGATTTATTATTCATAGGTTCCAATTACGGGAGACCTAATCAGTAAGCTATCATAATTAAATAACCATACTTACTTCTTTAATTTGATTAACCTCAAATTAGAACAACTACAACAAAGACAACAACCAGATTCATTTACATGACTCTTTATCTTTAGCCAATTAATTAACAATGAATTCCATATTTACGTTCATTATAAATTTCCATCAAGAATGAACAACTAATCAAATAAACCATAGATATCACTCTATCTAGAAAAACATGAGGAAAACTGTAATCACGGTACAAAGAAACAACATGCAATCAACCAATTGTTTTAATTTGGTTCAAGTATTTACTTAGGTCAATTTCATTGTGATTCAAAGGGATAAATCATGAAAATTCTACGATTACATATATAAAATTAGAGAATCCATGAATCCCCTACCTCGAAGAGTTTTTTATGTCCTTTATCCACACAACGGGTCACAACCCTCCTCTTCTGACAACTGCATCCACCAGAGGATGCCACAGTACGACAGTAAAAACCAACCACAAGAAAAACCCATTAGAATCTTGCAAATTACATTATATAATATGGAAGGGAGAAACAAGAGATGATGATCCCCAAAGGAACGACAATAAAACATACCTTATTGGGAAGATTGACTGACACAACTTGGTTTCATCCAAAATAGAGCGGAACCAATCATAGGATTAGGGTTTGATTGTGAAACTCCAACAGGGATGATTGAATGGTTCTAGTGTATATTAGCTGAGGACAAAGGGGAAGAACAAGGGAGAATGATATCGTGTTCCTTTTTGATGATTTAACGAGGTGACTATTTACGATCTGGTTAATTATGCATTAAAAATAGATCGCATTAACCCACGCGGTATGACACTGTAAAAACATCCCGAGCCATAGGAATAATTAATATATGATTTATGGAATTTGAATCGGCCTTAAGAGTCCTTAAAATAAGCCTTTAAATGTAGTTTACATCAAAGGAAATGTCAAAGGGGAGAAACTGTAAGAAGTTGGAAACACAGTTCACATACTCAAAATTTGACAAAGGAAAGAAAAGGTCATCGTTAGAAGGTTATAGCTCTAGAAACACTTTTCAAGTCTACCATTATATGGTCACCGTTAGAAGGTTATCGTTCTGGAAAGACTGTTCAAGTCTACCGATAGAAGTCTGCCGATAGAAGCTCACTGATTGAAACACTGTTCACCTACCGATACTGTTCATAAAACTGGAAACACTGTTCACAGATCTGGAAATTTGGAAATGTTTTGGGGATAAGTCACCTTGACCTCCCGGAACACCTCCAACACAAAATTTTGACAATGTAATGGACCAGAGAGGTCCGGGCCATTACATCAGATACCTCTCAAAACATTCTTGTCCTCGAGAATTCAAAACCAACCTAAAGAGGAAAAAAAGAAATGGGGCCCGAACAACCACCCATGAAGATACCTCTCAAAAGAGAGCAAGCCACAAAAAGGAATAAAAGAAGTTCATAAATAAAACATTAGAGGTCTAACCACAAAGGAAACATCATTACATGAAAATAGTTAAAAATTTAACAACTCTGGGTACTGAGCACATATCTGTGACTCACACTCCCTGGTACACTCCAACATGCCACCATGTCACCACACGACACGAACTAAGGGGATAAAACGCCCACACAACACCTTATCCTTGCGGTCATGGATCTCCATAGGTCGCTCCTCGAAGGTTGCTTCATCATCAATATTGATCTCTCCCCAATCGATAACATGAGATTCATCATGAAGAAAACGATGGAGCTTTGATACATGGAAAACATCATGTATCCGACTCATCTGAGGGGATGTGCTACTCGATACGCCACTGCTCCAACATAAGCTAACACCTTGAACGGTCCAACAAATCGGGGAGAAGGCTTACTTCCATGACCAAACCTTCGTTTCCCACGACGGGGAGTCAACTTCAAGAACACATGATCCCAAACATTAAACTCTAAGGGTCTCCTTCTTTGATCATAATATGATTTTTGACAATCTTGCGATGTCTTCATCCTCTCACGAATCCCCTGAATCATCTCTATTGTATTCTACACTTGTTCTGGTCCGAGTATTGCTGACTCCCCGACTCTAGTACATCATAACGGAGAATGGCAAGGCCGACCATACATGTCTTCAAATGGTGCCATACCAATGGTTGAGTGAAAACTATTATTGTAAGAAAACATTACCAAGGGTAGGTGCCTCATCCATGAACCTCCAATGTCAAGAACACAAGAGGGCAACATGTCTTCACGATTCTGGATGGTTCTCTCTGTTTGACCATCCGTTTGAGGATGAAAAGTTGTGCTAAGGCATAACTGAGACCCAAAAGCTTGTTGGAGACCCCTCCGCACCCTGGAGTTAAAACATGGATCTCAATCAGAAATGATGATCCTAGGGACTCCATGAAGTCTCACCACCTCCTCCATATAGTGCCTCAAAAAAACATCCACTGAGCACGACTCCTTGATCGCTAAGAAGTGGTCCGATTTTGTTAGATGATCCACTACCACCCATATAGTATCATGTCCTCCCGGAGCTCGAGGTAAACCTGTTACAATGTCCATTGAGATGTCCTCCCACTTCAACTGAGGAATCTCTAATTGGTGGAGAAGACCACCAGGAACACGGTGTTCGACCTTCACCTTCTGGCATACTAAACATCGAGTCACACACTCTGCAACCGCATGCTTCAGCCCAGGCCACCAAAACTTACTCCTCAAGGATCGGTACATCTTTTACACACTTGGATGTACATCCAAGGGCGAACTATGGAACTCTCGGAGAACCGTCTCGTGCATCTCCAAGGGAACAAGAAGCCTGCCATGATACAACACTTGGTGTTGTACATCCTCCGACCAATCATCATGGGCCTCACCACAAACAACTCTGTCTCTCCAAACATCCACATCTGGATCACCTAACCGGGACTCTTCCACCTTCTGCATCAGAGATTACTGCACTGTCATCTGGAAAAGACAACCTCTACCTCCAACCGCTTCCATATCAAGATGCAAAGCTGAATGTTCCTCCATTACTCTCTAGGAATAACTAGATTCATGCACAACATCATTACATGACTTTCGGCTCAGTTCATCAGCTACAACATTCCCTTTTCCATGTGTATACGATATTTCAATGTCATATTCCTGCAAGAACTCCATCCACCGATGCTGCCACAAGTTCAAGTCACATTAGGAGAAAACATACCGTAAACTCTTATGATCGGTGAAAACCACAAAGTGCTCACCAATGAGGTAATGTCTCTACAACTTTATAGCAAACACCATGGATGCCAACTCAAGATCATGGGTGGCATAGTTGCATTCATGGGGATGCAACTGCCGATACCTATAAGAAACAACTGAACTCTTCTGCATGAGAACACAACCTAGCCCCAGATGTGAAGCATCATAGAAAACATCAAATTGGACTCCCTCCGCTGGAAGACAAAGGACTGGAGCACTTACCAACTTCTCCTTTAGATACTCAAAAGATGCCTGACACTGATCAGTACATATGAATGCTTGATCCTTCCTGGTCAAAGCTATTAGAGGAGTCGCAACTCAGGAGAAATTTGCTATAAACCTCCTATAATAGTCTGTGAGAACAAGGAAACTTCGCACCTCTGACACGGTCTTGGGGGCTGCCCAAGACACCACTGCTCTTATCTTCGACGGATCCACAGCTACTCCCTATTGGGACACAAAATTCCCTATGAAACGAACATATCGAGCCCAAAACTCACACTTCGACAACTTCCCAAACAACTATTATTGGCGTAGAACTCCCAAAACGGCTCATAGATGCTCTGTATGCTCCTCTTTTGATGTAGAGTACACAAGTATGTCGTCAATTAAAACCACAACAAACTTGTCCAGGAATTCAAGGAACACAACATTCATCAATCCCATGAAAAAATTTAGAGAATTCATTACACCGAATGGCATTACAACAAAATCATATTGCCCATAACGAAAATGGATAGAAGTCTTCGGGATATCTTTATCCTTTACACACATCTGATGATATCATGACTGCAAGTCGATCTTTGAAAACCAGCTTCCATCCTTCAGTTGATCGAATAAGTCCTCAATCCGTAGGAGATGATAGAGGTTCTTTATTGTCACTTTGTTTAATCGACGATAATTGACTCACAACCGCAAACTGTCATCAGCATTCATCACAAACAAAACTAGTGCACCCCACGGTGACACACTTGGCCGAACAAAACCGCTCTACAATAGACCATAAAGTTGTATACGTAGCTCTTGTAACTCAGAAGGGGACATCCTATATAGAGACATAGAGATAGGAGATGCTCCTGGCTGTAGCTCGATCCCAAACTCGATCTCTCATCGAGGGGGTAACGCTACAACCACTTCTGGAAAGACATCGGGGTACTCCTCTACCACCCTAGGAAATGCCAACTACTGAACCACTGAAGAACTCTGCATCATCTAAGCCATCATGGATGATAAGGATGGAACTCGTCTATGGCCCATTTGAGGATCTCTCTCACCAAAAAACACCACTTTCTCTCCATCTGCATCAAAGAAAATGACCTTCTTCCTTTAGAAATCCAAAATAGCCTTCACCGAATACAACCAATCCATGCCGATTATGAAATCATATGGTTGTATTCATAAACATAGGAAATCTACCCAATAGCGGTGTTTCCCCAACAGTTGCTCACAGTCTTTACATACTTCAAACAAGTCGGCTCGACCTCCAACTGGCGAAGTCAACGCCAAGGGCACAAGATGCCTCTCTAACTCAAGTCCCAAAGGGTAGGTGATATGAATGAGTGTGTTGCACCTAAATCAAACAAGGCACACACCATGGTATAAAACAAGCGAAGGGTACCTCAAATGACATCTGGCTCGCTTGGGGCTGGCAACGATAGAGCATTAAGCTGACCACGACCTCCTCCACGGCCTCTCTGACCCTGATGAGGACCACCACCATGGATGCACTCTGGTATTTGAGGACGGGGAGCGTCATGGGGTTGTCCTCTGCCTGCTTCATCTACCCTTTGGTGATCTAAAGTTTGTGCAACCCGGTGCTGCTGCCTCGGCTAGAACTGCCTCAATGGAGGAACCTGGAGTTGGACGCTCGGTGCACGATGACTGCTCTGAAAAGTCGGGCACTCCCACTGCTGATGAACATGAACATCGCAAGGAAAACAAGCGCATGATCACTTGGCATATGCCTAATAGTTTCTGCCTCCGGAGAAACGAGATGTGAAGGGTTGGGACATACACCCAGGTGAACAGAAACTCTTCTGCCCCGAATACTGGGAACCCCGGACCACAGATCTGCTTCATGAGGAATCATAATGATTCCTCTCTCGTGAAGATCTGGTCCTGGCCAAAGTCCTCTCAACAACCTCTCCCCTCGCCAGCACCTCATGATATGTCTTCAACATAAATGGGGTTACCTGGTGCTGGATCTATGGGTGAAAAGACTCATCGAAATTCCTCCCCATAGCCTCCTCATCTGGTAACAGGTCTGAAGCATATCGTAGAAGGTTCCTGAAAAGTATTCCAAACTCTCGAACACTAGAGGTCCCCTGTCGAAGGGTAAGAAGCTCCTCGAAACTGGACGCCTTCAATGTTGATGAAAGAAAATCAACTCTAAACCTGTCTTGAAAATCCAACCATGAGATCGATGAATCCTCATGTTCCTTGAGGAATAAGAAACACCAATTCCTTGATGTTCCACACATCATCGTCACAACCAATGACACCCAGTGTTCCTTCCGAGCACGAATAGAACTGAAGCCTATCTCAACCTCCTCCAACTAGTCCTCTGTGACTGCATCTGAAACAGAGCCCTCGTACTTCTGTAGACTCTGGCACTAAATCTCTCTGAGTGTCTTCCTTCAAGTGTCATCATCATCAACCTCCACCTGGCGGCGATCTGCTGGAACAGCCTGCTATAAATCTTCAGCGCAAACCTGATGAAGATGTCGACCTAGAGACATACCTGTAAAATAACAACTGTTAGAGCTCCTAAGCCTGATATATGGAAGACTCTACATTAATAAATTAACTGTTTTCTTTTATTAATTTTAGGTTAACATATTCCATGGACTACCCATTCAAACACAGGCACAAAGAAGAATGATGCATGATCCTTTCCAAGGTCTCTACCCTGCAAACAGTATCATTTTGTTTAGTAGCCATCGTAAACTTAAATGTCCATGCAACAGATCATAGGGGGCCCTAAAAGCCTATGTCTCTATTGGCCTCTAGTGTTTACCACACTTTCTAAACAATAATGACACCATTTCCCTACCATTCCATTCAACCACACCTGTTCCTAACTCAAAACTTCATCCTATCCCTCAACCAGACCTCTGATACCACTCTGTCACGACCCCCTCCCCAAAACGTGTACCCCTCCTAGGCTAGCAATGTGAGAAGGAAGATAATGACCCCCGAGTCCCACCTCCAGTAGGCCCCGGGATGGTGACTAGCACTGAGGGTATAGTAAACACACAAATGGGAGGCATTACCCTCTATGAGAACACATACGGAAGAGAGAGAGAGAATAGACTCCAACCAAATCCAACTCAGAACTGAAATACAAAAGAAAACCCAACTGCACATATTGAATGTCAAGCAAAAGTACTAGAGCTGAAAGGTAAAACTAAAAGTACCCAAATGAAAGAAAAATGACAACGACCACAAGCCCGAACAACTTTTACAACCACAAGCTAGTAGTAACCAGCTTGATCTCCAACCTGCTCCAAGTGACCTCAAAAAACAATTTATATATACATAGGGTGAGTATAACAGTATACTCAGTAGGATCCTCTCCAAGACTCTCGTTCAAAAGTAAAGAAAGCAAGCTAAAGCCTAGTGAACAACAAGTGAAACTAACTCATCACCTAAACAAGTATACTAAGTTCCCAACCTCACCATGGCCACTCTCGCTAAGTAACGCATGAAATAATATGGCATATAATGAAAAATATCAAGGGTACCCCACTACTACTTCCCCACTAGTTTTTCGCTTTTCCCCAATGACATATGTCCTGTGCATCTCTCTCCAAAGGCTTTCCCGCAGACACCTGGGCTAAGATCCACAATCTGCACCTCGTGCACCATAAAGGCTTGCCCGCAGACACCTGGGCGAATCACCACACCATCCTTACAAAAAAAAAGTAACCAGGTACGTTCTGGAAGCCACCATAGCCCGCATAACATGCATCATACAACAGGTATTATACCTCAAATAATTATAGCCCATACACCAAGTAGGGATCTTCAAGCCATCTCAACCTATACACGTTACACCTATAGTAGTTCAAATGATACTATATCCAGAATATATGAGTGTGAAATAACCACAAGCCATTATAGCCCTCTACACAAATATATGGGGTAACTAACTCTTCTGCCTGTTGGCACATGTATCTACCAAGAGAAGAGAGCAGGGCCAAAGGGGGTAGTCAGCCATTCAACCTCCCATCAGAATGTTAGGGAAAACACCCCGCCAGGGATCATAATCCCCGGGGTCTTAGTTACCCTTACCGACAGGATGTAGTAGCGTATAGAAACACAAAAAGTACAGAATATATATATAACTCACATCCACACTATAAGAATTACCTAGTCTTATATACAACTGCAGCTAACATTTCTCAGACTCCAGGCTGCTACTTCTAAGACTATGTGTCCTATAAGCACACAATCATTTGAAGAGCTTTTTTAGATTACTCCATTCTCATTTTATCAGTTCCACTGTACGTTAATTAATTCTATAAACATTAATTAACCATGAATAATTTAACATTAAACTTCATAACATCACACCCAAAATCAACTGCTCCTTTTAAGATCCACATCACCTTTAAATTCCGATATCTCTCTCCCCATGCATTATCACCATTTAATAAAACTTTCATTATAGAATTACTTTCCAATATTCCAAGGCATTCTATAAAGGAATCCTATGCTACTATACACAAAGGGGTTTCAACACGGTGGGTAGATATACTACCCGTCGAGTCTTTGCTGCCAATAGAAAGAGCATAGACCCATTTTCCCTCGAGAGGATAAACACAGAAAGCACGTGGCATACACCGCATGTATTTTCCTCCTTCCGAAGGAGGGTAAGCAAGACCAGCTGCTTTTATCTGTGGGGAAATGTAAAGAAGTTAAACAACCAAACAAAACCACAAACATCCAGCCATCACATCCATCCCATACCATCATCCTTAGTGTCCTCCCTGACACCCACATGCATAAGCTGATGCATATCGCCTCCCTAGGAGTCATCCACTGCCACAACCACAAGTCTCCATGCCTCCACATATCACAACAGCCATCTAGGCTCACATAACAGCACAAGCAGCAAGAAAACACAACATCACATGAATGGGCTCTTGACCCTTTAATAATCAAGAGGGTAACTCCGAACCCTTTAAGAAATTCTCACACAATCTATTCTTTAATTCATATTGAATTAGCAGATTTGTTATTCGTAGGTTCCAATTATGGGAGACCTAATCAGTAAGCTATCAAAATTAAATAACCATGCTTACTTCCCTAATTTGATTAACCACAAACTAGAACAACTATAACAACGACAACAACAAGATTCATTTTCATCCCTCTTTATACTTAACCAATTAATTAATAATTAATTATGGCTTTACATTCA
This sequence comes from Viscum album, assembly GCA_963277665.1. Classification (NCBI taxonomy): domain Eukaryota; kingdom Viridiplantae; phylum Streptophyta; class Magnoliopsida; order Santalales; family Viscaceae; genus Viscum; species Viscum album. The sequence goes on along the minus strand of OY728148.1, from coordinate 383,743,857 downwards.
TTGTCAATTTCCATAATGAATGAACAACTAATCAATGAAACCATAGATATCACTCTATCTAGCAAAACATGATGCAAACCGTTATCGCGGTACAAAGCATCAACATGTGATCAACCAATTCTTTTAATCTGGTTCAAGTATTTAGTTAGGTCAATTTCATTGTGATCCAAAGGGCTAAATCATGAAAATTCTACTCTTGGACATATAAAATTAGATAAGCCACAAATACCCTACCTCGAAGAGTTCTTGACGTCCTTTATCCACACAATGGGTCATAATCCTCCTCTCATGACAACTGCATCCACCAGAGGATGCCACGGTGCGACAGTACCTACCAACCCCAAGAAAAACCCATTAGAATCATGGAAATTACATGGTATAATATGAAAGGGAGAAATAAGAGAAGATGATCCCCGAAGGAACGACAATAAAACATACCTTATTGGGAAGATTGAACGACACAGTTCGGTTGCATCCAAAATAGAGCGGAACCAATCGGACGATTAGGGTTTGATTGTGAAACTACTACAGGAATGATTGAAAGGTTCTAGTGTCTCTTAGCTAAGATCAAAGGGGAAGAACAAGTGAGAATGATATCTGGTTCCTTTTTGACGATTTAACGACGTGACGGTTTAAGATCAGGTTAAATTTCCATTAAAAACGGATCGCATTAACCCACGTTGTTTGACTAAGTAAAAACATCATGAGCCATATGAATAATTAATATATGATTTATGGAATTTGAATCGTCCTTAAGAGTCCTTAAAATAAGGCTTTAAATGTATTTCACGTCAAAGGAAACATCAAAGAGGAGAAATTGTAAGAAGCTGGAAACATTGTTCACATACTCAAAATTTGGCAAAGTGAAGAAAAGAACACCATTAGAAGGTTACCGTTCTGGAGACACTGTTCATGTTAACCGTTATAAGGTCACCGTTAGAAGGTTACCATTCTGGAAACACTATTCAAGTCTACCGATAGAAGTCCACCGATAAAGCTCACCGATAGAAACACTGTTCATCTACTGATAGTGTTCATAAAACTGGAAACACTGTTCACAGAACTAGAAATTTGGTAGTGTTGGGGATAAGTCAACATGACCTCCCAAAACACCTCCAACACCAAATTTTCACAAAGTAATTGAAAAGAGAGGTCCGGTCCATTACAATATAGATGTTCTTTTTATTATCAGAACAATATCATATGGGGTTGTGCCATGGTATTTATAGGAAAATTTTCTTTGGCTCTCACTTCGTTATTCATGAATAATGTCAAATTATATCTCCACATATTAAACCATGTCATTCCTCATTCAAATATTATTATTAATTCAATATATTCTCTTATACAATTATTTTTTTATTGATTTTATTTCAATAGTTTTGATTTAACCATTATGGTGGAATAATGAAAAAATTGTATTTTTTGCTTGTTTGTAGATCTAGTTTCAACAATTATGATCGATTGATCAATTTCACACTTCAAACAACATTTTTAATTCTGTTATTCTTGTTCTTTTCTTTTTGAAATGCCTTATTTGTATAGATTTCAGGCATATTGATTTTTAGACTCATCATGACTTCATCACAACCACATAAGAACCATGATTAACTCGACAAGGATTGAAGGATGATCGACCTATGGTCTAGTGAATAGAGAATACCCTACTGTGAATTGAGGATGAAGAGGATCACCTGACATTATTTTGAAGGCTAAAAAAAGTATCTAAAATATCATGTTATGTGATACAATTTAATATCAAGTGAACATTTTTTCTCCTCATCATCCCACAAAGGAAGAAACATTGATTTGGAAAATGGTATGTCAAATGTTTTTCACATTAATAAGTCTATAATCTCAATCCCACCATCACTATTTCAACCCTCATAATGGTACTGCCTCTGATATATGGACTCTCTAGGATTTATACAATTGACAATGTGGTTTCTCTCTTCCACCCACTTATGATGATTTATGCTTGGAATGATTTGGTTCCCTCTTGAATGGTTTACCCTTATGGGTCCCATATATGGATGTGGTTTAGTTGGAATGTTTTTGGTTGTAGGATAGCCTATGTTTATAGTAATAACCAAATTTAATCTAATAATAAACATTATTTAATATAATTTAATACAAATTCATCTTAAATTATAATGAAAATCCAACCACCTTATTCCAACCTTCATTCATGAAAAAATTATTTCTTAATTAAAATCTAACATACTACTTTCTAAGGATATATGAAATATATTTTTCAGTGAAATATTTATAAATCAATACAATGATATAAATTATTTGTTACTTCATAATAAAATTACATAGTCTTTTAATAACACCCTAAAAATTATCATAGATAGCTTGGATAATTTTCCACGCAATACATCTAATTCCCTAAAATGAATATATAACATTTCTATAGGATTTACCATTTATCATCATCATATTTCTAAAAACATAATGAAAAATAATCATAAATAAATTTATAATAGAAAAAAATATCCCCCTTTGTATTTTTTTCCACTACCTAATAACCAAGCGTTATAGGAGTCCATGTGTGTGTTCAAAATTTTATCCACCTAATTAGAAATAGACTGAAAAATAAAAGTGGGGATTTTTAAAAATACATATTCTCCTCCCATTAATGAATATTCTTTGAATAACTATGATTGAAGGATTATATCACATTTTTCTCTTACTGTAGATACACTAATAATAAAATTAAATTGTACTAAGTCTATCCTGAGGTGTATAATAGGAGAGATATGACCAAATATTTCAATGTTGTCCACTCCAATGGACCGATACCCATGAACGTTTTATTAAAAAAAACCCTTTAAGGGAATAAGGGAAAACCAGATAGAAATCATAAATATAAGACATACTAACCCAAATATGTGAAAATAATCCTAAACATGAATCATGAAGAGCCCCTCCCTAGAATTTGGAATGTGACAAATCCATTAACTTATGTAAGACTATAAAACTAGCAAGTGTCATGTGTCTAAGAACATGCCCGATCATATGGGTATCTACATAACCTCTTAACCCTCTCATTCAATAAAGCATGCATAGGTGAACCCCTTGCTCTAAATCATCCATTTATTCATGTCCTAGTGGGAATGTCAAGCTAAATATTTTAATCCTGAGTGTTCAAAACGAATCAATTTTCTGCATATTATAATCAAAACAAAAGTGAGAGCCATAATGATGAGGACACCGCCAATGAAGCACTGCCACATGAGTCATCTCTGACACCACACATAACAAAACAAATAGGAGGATGATCCAATGAATGTGGGTACAGGTCTTCATCAACCATGACCAGGAGAACCAAAAGCACATCATTGTAGCATCTCCTTTGAGGTGATCCAACTCCATCTGAATGATCGACATATCTTTCATCATGGAGTCATTCATCTCAAACCATAGAGGATCCCTCAATGGATTCCATATCGGCCAATCCATGAGAGACAGTGGGATCGATGAAGAGAATTGCTTCTGTTAAAATGAGGTCCCAATAGCCTATCGACAGAACTACAAACCATAAACTCATGTGAAATACATAAGCCTTTAATCTTCATAAAACCAATGAAAACCATCAAAAAGGTCCTCCCCACTCTATGATGTCCAAACTGACACCACACAACCTAGGACGACTCCTAGATCATTCATCGGTCCACTCTGGCTCTAATGTCTGAATCCAAAAATGATATCAATAACATAAGCAAAGAGCACATCAAATCCATCACCGCACTAGAGATTTCAGGATCCGCTGATGTGCCAATAGCACGCCGGATCTAAATCCAATATGAGATCACATCGAATATAAACTGAGATATGGATGAGACTCTAAAGTTGAGCCTGCTGTCAACTACATAGATCATCACCATACAAAATCACATCGTACATGGAGCTAAACCGTGGTTGAGAATCCACTGCTGAGTCGAGTACACATCGATCCAAGATAACCGACAAAAAAAGTAATGTTGACACCAATCAATGTGACAGTGGAGGGGAGGAGAAATTTTCGATGGAAACCCTAGACAGAGAGAGGAGGGGAAATTCTACTGCTCGGAGGTCGTTAATAGGTTTCATATTGTCCATAAAATTTGATATTCGGGTTTATCAATAAAATGATAATTTCTATACACAAATCATAAAACGCATCCCATTGTTCATGTGAAAAAATAAATCTCACTGTTATCTTATATTTCAATAACTAAACACCCCTATAATTTTGATAGATACTATTATAATGAATAATGAATGAATATTGGATATTCATTCCTCAAAATTCATATACACTCCCTCAAATGGTACACACACTTATCTCCCATTTGATGGACGATAGTATACATAATGAAGAATAATATCATTATGTTTTCCAAAAGTGAGTAATTTAAATAATGATCCTTAATTCCTTGTATAGTTAAATTAAAAATAAATAAACTATTTTTCAATAATGTGTGAACTTTTGATTTAACAGAAGTAACAATCTAAAGAAGATATTCCTCCCAATATGGTCTATTATTTTCATCCAATCTTGGCAGGGGATGATTTCATTGGCCTCATCTGTTTGAGTATCACTAATTTAAAATTCATGTTTCACCCCATTTTCCTTTTCATGTTCAATAACTTTTTCATCTTCATTCTTTTGGTTATTCATGTTTCCTCATAAGTTTAACTTAACGTTTACTAAGACAACTTGATTACTATTATATTTAGAATTTTTCTCATATACCTATAATTATTTTCATAGTTTCAATATTTATATCTAAACAACTATTTATCATGTATTATAATTGTGTATATTTTGAAAAATCTATATCTCGACACAAATTCCATTGAATATAATTGATTGAGATATATTATTTTATTTGATAATTCATTGGTTTTTCATCTTATAGTTGTTATCTTTAAATTTTTTTCATGTATGGTTTATCAAAATTTCATTTTAGGTAAAATATTTATTATTTTATCTTTCAGATAATCATAAATCATCTAAGATGATGGACCTATTGATTTTATAGTGAGATAATTATTCATCCTAAGATTGATTATTCTTATTATAGAGATAGTTTTTTTTATTTTTAGAGTCTCTCAGCTATAATATATTCAAATTATGTGGAATTAACACATTAAACCATAATATGTAGTATTTCTACCCAAATTTACCAAAATATCATTATTACCCTGAAAAACGTTTTCTCCCTTTATATGAAAAAGTTATTAATGATAAAAAACTTTTTGTTTTGATATAATCAATTAAATATTTTTCTTTAGTCGTGGGGATCATCACGTTCAAACATCACCTAGGATTTAGCAGTTATCATCATTCCATTTATTATCAATTTTTCTTTCAAAACATGGAATGAAAAATGAAATAGATTTAAATATACTAGTGAAAATAACAATAACATGTACCTTCTTATATAGACTTGATTTCAAAGTAGTTTTGGATGTATTATCTGGAAGACCCAATTATTTATCAAAACCATATCACATAATTATCAAGATGTTTTCAATAATAAGACCCATAGAATATGTCATTTCAGTACTTATTATTTTATAAAATTTTTATTATTATCATATTTCAACATATTTAAATATTATATTAAATTCACAATGTAATTTCTGATCACTTCAGTAAGACCTCAGTCATTATTTTTTGCATTTATATTCTATTTCTCTAGAATTTGGACTCTCTTCTTGAGCAGCGTGTTGTGATCGAGACATGAAAAAAATATCCGAGAATATAATAATGATATATCTCCTCATCAATATAATTAATACAAAAAAATCCTCTTGTATCTATAAATTTTCATTTAAATCATTATTATATTTGGTGGATCGTTCATATTTTTATTTATTTGATGCTATAGAGTATTCATTAACTCTCCAACTCATCATATTTTTCTTATTAATTCATGAGAACATATTAATCATTATATTTTTACATTTTCTTATTTATATTAGAAATTTTATTAACTTAATCCTATTATTCATTATCACACACTGTCACATCAAATTATTTATTCTTATAATAAAATGATAAATGTTCATTTTGGACACATTGAAACACTTTTGAGGAATAAAACCATTAAATTATCTATTCTTTGTCTTATAATTTTTTTCAATAAACTAAATGACCCTTTTATAATATTTATCACATTCCATGTCCATGTTAGAATCTAAGAATGAATCATTACTCTTTTCCTTCACCTTATGAAATTCCATTTCCTTGAAATATATTTCCTCATTGTATTTATTTTTTGAACAAAATAGATTTTCTCATCTCATAATTTGTAATTGTATGAGGAGATTCATCAAGTGGTAATTTAACAGCATCATTCAAGGATAAATCATAATATCAAATTTATATGTAATGTTACCAATCAATTTAATTCCAACAGATGAATTGTTAAATGTATCTCCACAACCTCTATGTTGATATACTGTATCATTCACCTTATAAAACAATTCATAAAAAATATCACCAACAACCATAAAAATATCCCATAAAATATCTCTCATGATTTTAATTTTGGACTCTATGATCATCAAATTATATCAATACATATTCTCTAGTTTATCTCACAACTCCTTGGTTGTCTTTAGTCCCATCACATTTGTGAAACATTATATGAAAAAGATGTAAAAATAAAATGTACTTGTATCTCATTTACATCAATATTTCACATATCAACTTGTTTTTTAGGAGAATCCATTAATTTAAAGACTATACCATCTAATACAACATCCAAAACATCGATTTTATAAGAATGAAGATACAAAATAATTCGGTTCTACCATAATAAATGGTTTATTCCATCAATAAATGGAACTCATATACTATGTAGTTAATTAAAAAACTCCTCCAAATTTTCATTATTAATGATTTGATCTTCATAGGGTGATAATCATTCTCCAATTCTAATTAAAGATCCCATTTTTGGATATATCACTACTTGGGGAGTGGTGGATCAATTATACACATTTTCAAAATTATTCATTCCATATAAAACTCTACGATCTGTTATGATCTTGATCCCTCACCATATATAATATCACTACTCCCATATATAAATAAATTATATAACTAAAAATGAATGGAACAATTTGTATATGGTTTCCCTTTGATGTGGGTCCCTATATAGTTTTTGTGTTTTGGATAATATTAGACATAGATTCTTCACTAATAATAATGTATGTGATTACAACAATATAAAATATCCCAAAAATCATGATTAGTAATTATTTTTATGGGCCATCTCCAGATGGGATATTTAGAACAAAATCAAACAATTTTTCCAAAGTTGGAATCCTACTAGTTGTGATATCTCTGAAAAAGTTATAGTTGATCATATTGACATATATCTTCTTCTTTAATGATCCTCACAACCTCCTGTCAATAGGACCTTATCAACTTATACTAATTGATACAACATTCTCATAATTCTTTTTTTATCTCAACAATATATAGTTATTTCTTCTATTGATAAACTCAAATTCTTTCTCACAATACTTATCATATTTTATAAGAATGTTTATAGAGTACATGAAAATAACTTGAATCAAACTAAACTTTCATTGATGTTTTATTTCACATGGTTTCACTTGTATGATATCAGTCATGCATTCAAAAATGAGTATGCATCCATAAAATTATTCCCACATTAAATTCCTCCACAATTTCATAAGACTAAATAGTTCTTGGTTATTAAAAAAATCACAACGCAACCTATTATCATTTAGCCCACTATCTTTTTTACAAAAGTGTATGGGTAAATAATGTGTCATTCACAACCTTGTGTCTTTTACAAATCAACACATAGTATGTATGAACAAGTTTTAACATGTACAAGACTTCTTTAATAGTTGTAGTAATCTCACTATACACTTTTTATTACATAAAACATGAACTGCCACATTATTTATGGAAGTAATGAAATCGCAGGTTCATTGTTCTTTATGAAAACCCTGGTTATCGTGTAAGGATATCACTCTCGGAATATTATTCATGGAAAATTTTCATTTGAAATGAACCTATTGTATATTATACACAGGTCCAGTGATTATAGGAACCTCCTTATCATCGCATAAAAAGTTATATGTCTAAACTCCCCCTCTTGAAATAGATGTTTCTCATATGTTTTGTTTAGTAGGAAACAAAAGCTCATTAAAATAACTCAACCATGACTCATGGTTCTGTGCCTCTGTATTTAAAGAAAAATATTCATGTTATTGTACTATATATCCCCTAATACTAATTTCTCATTAGATATCCCCTTTAAATGTTGTGTCACATATCTTTTATATACTCGTAATCATTTGGAATATTCTCAATTATAGAACTTTTCATGGACTTTTTCTTCCATGATATCGCGTTGAACCATTATGGTGTTATCATAACATGATTTCATTTTTCTAATGTCCATATATTTTAAACAAGTTTTTCTTCTTTGAATCTCAATATTCTTCAATGGTGATCACCCTCAAAATAATACATTTAAAATCAATATAATATTGTTCTATACATTATCACATGCAAGAAAATAATATGATGCATGCATGGTGATTCCAAGACTCATCGCCACATCATATCGATCACATAACTACCATATAAATAATGATATCTATGGTATGATGATATAGCTATGATCTAGTGAACATAACATTTTTGTGTGTTCTTTGAGGAATAAGGTTATGACGTAACATTCCTTTAATAGCTAAAGTAAAATAATTTGCAGGTTAATGTTATATGTGTCATATTAATGTTTCATAAAAATTTTCATGCTCTTTTTCAGCCAACATTAGATAAAATATAAATATGCGGCTTGGTATATCAAAAAATCACAAACATACGTGGCTTGAAATATAAACCCCACCAACATTGTACTGCCGTACATATTGGTGTTTCCTAAAATCTATGCATTCTATGGGATCTATACATAGGCCCATGAAACCACTCTCTGGTTCCCTCCCATGCCACCTACTAGATTGCCCCAAAATTGTTCCCTCAGTCTTGGTCAACCATCTTGGGTTCCACATATGGCTGGGGATGAGATGATTATGTATTATGTTTTGGCCACCCAATATTTTGACTATGGACCAATGGTATTAATTGAAAGAATAAACAATTTATAATGTAACTCAATTAATTCATAATGTGTAATTCCATAAAAACCACCAAAAACCATCCTTCATTCATAAAAATTTTCTTTTCTTGGAAACTAATTATCTCAAGTGCTTAATTCAATATAAAATTTATTTTTCCTGGCCTTCTTAATTAATTATGACATTGTTGTAAACAATGTGTTCCTTCATAACACATTTCATGGAAATTAATTATTACCAAAAATAATCATCAAAATTATCACGAATAATAGTCAAAGCATGAAAACCAATTCCATAAAATGAATACATATAAATTATCTTGAAATTACCACTTCTATTAATCATTATTCAAACTCATGTTATCGTATCATTGACAAAAAATGAAACACAAGTCCTAACACTAGTAGATCACATAGAAATACTAATGATATTGATGTTGATATTGGATTAAACAATAATGCAATTGATTAGGATTTCGATTATAACATTGAGTGAAAGTATTAATGGATTATGTAATTAATATTATTTGAACTTGATTGATTATATTTTATATGAAATGAAAAATTTTATATGTGATATTGTATTAGATTTTTGGTGTCCGTTTTTTTGTATAATTATGAAAAATGAATTTCAAATTGTATTATAGTGGATATGAATTTTAGACTATGTTTAGTTGTTTACTTGTTTTAAATCATGGAAATAGATGCATATTTTTGAGGAAATAATTATGGTTGTAGGAATATAATTACGTAGTTTAAACCATGTCTAAAAATTGACGAATACCATAGTTGAAACTATTATTTTAGATGAAAATATCTATGGTTATAACTATGGATATATAGCTATAATACCATTGATACAACCATTTCAATAAATTTTATACTACCATATTTATAAACATGTATATTAATAATACATAATTCATCAGTAGTAATTTCAAAAAATAAAAAAATTGAGGCTATAACATATAACCATTTCCCCCTCTTAGGGATTATAAATATGGTTCTATGTTATTTTTTTAATTATGTTATAAATATTAATAAATAGGACATATAATTTTTCATTATATTAAATAAATATTTTTTATATTTAAGAATATTGAATACTATGTTCTAAGAGCTTAAAATTATGTATATGATTCTATTTTCATTAAAAAATTTCAAACTAAATTTCATAGTTGATATTACCGACTATATAGTATTATTGGAGGGTTATTTTATATGGACACATATAGAAGTTACTAGAATGACATAAAAATTTTAGGTCTTTAAAAAATCCTACATGTAATGAAAAAATAAGACTTATTTAATGGACTATAAGTTATTATATGATTAAATGGGTGATTCTGTATAGTATTTTTTAATTCATAAATATTATTATTAATAGAAAATGTGTCATGTTAAACAAAAATGTTGTATCCATTTTTTCATTTTTTCATGTCTGATGTATATACCCATGAATTGAAATGACAATTGACCTCTAAAAGTTCTAATTTTAGTAATTCAAAAATAATATTAATTTGGGATTATTTTCTGTTGGGATAAAATTAAAAATTAATTGGGGCTAGGATTTCTATAGTGATTTAAAATATGTTCATGAGGTACAAAATGAGTATTTTTCATAATATCCACTAAGTGTACCATTTGGAGTTTAATACATTATTTCAATTTTATAATATGGGTTCAAGTTTCATATGAGCTTTTTATCATTACATAGTTTTGTAAGATATCTAAAATGATATCCTTAATTACATGATATATTTTATACTCATACAATGGGGCATAAAAATACAGTGAGTGGTTCTATATGCTTTCAATATTTTAATCAGAATATGCATAATGTAGTAGCCTCGTTTTGGGTACATAACCCCTTTCCTCAATTTTTTTTAATTTTCATGTCATTAATAGAGATTTTCTATAAAATAGAGATTTTCCATAAAATAAACAGTTTCCTGAATGTAGGGTGTTTCCATAAAGTGGGGTGTTTCTATAAACTGGGATGCATCTATGAAAAATTAGATTCCATAAAAAGAGTAAAGTTGAAGGGTGGGATATATTAGGGGGTTTATAATGATTTTTGGGGCTAAAAGTAATGTTGTATGATCCATAAACATTTTTCCCAAACTGTGTGGTCAAACCTTGTACAAATGTCAAATATAGATCCTATTTTCTATGAGCTTAGTCATATTTTCTCTATATATTTAGCTTTGGATTCAAAACTCCCATATTTTGAGATTACTATCCCTATAAGGTTGGATAACTCCCCCCATATATGATGGAGCCAACACGAAGCCTTCACATGGTGATTTCGAGTCTGATTCTTAAGGTATGTCACCATTCATTCCATATTTGTCATGTTTTCATACATCAGAATATATATACTTCTCCAATCTCCATTATTTCCTAGATTTGAACCTATAGTGGGTAGATATACGTTTTCAGATTCCAAATAATTAAATGTTTTGTCATGATATTTCTAGGATAAGAGAACTAAGGTCATTCGTGTAGAATCAAACTGCTTTCTTGTGTGTTCTTCGCCTATTTTCAATGTTTCATCAAAACCATATTGGTATTTGGCTTCACACTCTTCTCATCTGGCTAGAATTTATTTTCATATAATCAAATTGGATTAATTATTTTAAAATTCATGGAAAATACTTTATTCTTTCAGGATTTATGGTTTTTATGAAATTACATGATCTTGGGGAATCGTTGTAAAAAATGGAGATTATTTTCATGAATTTAAAATGATGGTTTTATTTTTTGGATTTTCTGGAATTTCTAAATAGATGATAAAAAATATATTTTCAAAAGAAATGATTTTCAATAATAATGTATTTTTATAGAAAGGGTTTGTCATTGAAATGTTTTGATGGAAATGATTTTCATTAAAAATATTTTTTTATTGAAATTGTTGTTTTGTCCGGATTGTTAAGAATATGTGGTTTGTGTTCATTTTTCATGTCACGACCCATTCTCCATGGACCATTCCATGACTACCCCAACACCACCTTCCATAGACCAGGGGTTGGAGACTACCATCGAAAGGCATAATCCCTAAATCTAGGAAGGCATTGCCTTTATAACCCATAAACACATGCAACCAAACACACTACAAGGTATGGACACAAGAACACTGAATAGTAAACAGAGTTAGTAAAGTATGTAAAAGGGGGAATTATACAATCCAAACTACAAAGTATATGAAACTGAAAGTACAATTCAACTGGAGAAAAAAGGAAGACATTTTCTTGGTCATCCTATGAGGTTCCTACCAGTAGTGTAGTTATAGATCTGCTCCTCACCACTCCACGTCCATCAGTCTCCTCCATGTACTAACTCGTCGTAAGGTCCTCCTCTGGAAACCATCCAGTCCAGGTACCCTCAGTCTCGATCAATGTTATCTGACATCTACACTAATCATAACTATTTGCAGTCATATACCATGCAGGGGTGAGTATAATGTTACAATTATGGGACCCTGAGACCCTCATGGTCTCACAAAATCCATAAAGGATAAACATGAAAGAATGAATTCAACATTCTACCCAACATAGGTATATTCCCTTACATATAACTAAGTTATCAAGTATACCCATCTCAATCATGAGGAAACACAAGTTCCAACACAAAATCCCAATGCTATAATGTTATACAATGGATGGAAAATGACAAAGGCAAGTACAACATAGGTACTCCACATAGAATAATATCTTCATGGTATTACCATAATGGAAAGTACCGAACAGGTACGAAATCATCACACACCAGGTATAACATAAGTACAATACTATAGAGTATTAGATGTAATTATTGAATCCCCATACTCTGTAAAAAAGATGACCCACACAGGATCACAAGGATCCAACCCACACAAAATCATAAATAGATGACCCACACAAGATCGCTAGTAGCTGACCCATAGATGATCGCTACATTCTAACCCACACATGAACGCTAGGAGCTGACCCACATAGGATCTCTAGGTACTAACACAAACATGATTTCTCAGTACATCGTCAGACCCACAAAAGATCCTATCACATATCGAGTACGTCGTCATACCCACACATGATCCTAGTAGATCTCTAGTACGTCGTCAGACCCACAGAGGATCCTAGTACATCTTCGCGTCACAACCAGCTATTGGGTTCCAACACTAGGTTTACTCGTCTCCAAGAAGATCCTCCCCACATGTCACTGGTCGATACTAAAACTACAAAAATGTCCCATGAGTAAGTATCCTAAAGGACCACACTGTCATAGGGGTATCAATGCAACCAACTGTGCGTCAATCAGATGCTCGGTCTGTGAGTTGTTAGACTTTTAGTGAAAGGGGCCCGGTTGGATTCCTATTCGATCCAAACTAACTATACCCCATCATAAAAGAAAAATCTTAGAGGGTATACTCAAATGAATCGTCTCTCTATTAGGTTCCCATCGCTGCTAACGGTTCGTCAAACGGATGTCCAGTGAGAATGTTATGACCCAATTAATGTATAGGTTCGTAGTTGGTTCGGGTCTGGTCTGACCCAGTCTGACCCTCTAGGTCTGACCTGGGTCGACCCGGATCTGGTCGACTCGGCCCATGGTGCGGCCTGGCCTTACCTGCTGTGTGTGTCACGAGGGAGCGTGGCGGCTCGATCGGGTGGTGTCTTGACAGCGCGGGGTGGCTCGACCGGGAGGGCGGAGGCCGCGGGATGGTGATGCCAGGGGAAAGATGACACTGGGTAGCTCGGTGAGACCACGGGTGACGCGACGTGACCACTAAAGGAAGAGTTGCAAGGTGAGGCCATTGCGTTGTCACCTACGTTGCAGTCAGCAGTGGTGTCGGCCACCATTCTCGTCCCCCACCAGGGTTCGTAGCTGTTACTCCATCGCAATCAATAATTAATCACATAGTTTCTAGATAGGAAGGGTCATGGTTTTTTTCCCGCACACTCAACGTAAGATCAGAATCAAGTGGCTATAATTCCTTCTTCAATTACGACGAATTATCATGAATGTAAAGAGTGAAGAATATCAAACAACAACACTACCGCAGATTTTTCGTTGACACTGGTTCGAGAAGGAAGTCGAAGATGGCGAAGAGAGTGCCTTCAATCATCACTTCTGAAACCATGTTTTGATGTCGGGGTTTTTCATTGTCCTCTTTCTTTAATTTATGAAGGACGTTCTTCGATGGGGTTCTTCGTTGGAGGTTGTTCCGAAGAAGAAGTCGAATTCGTGCATCAACATTCATCGTTGGAATAAGTGTAGTCCTCCAAGAGCTCTCATGTTGGCCAATACATTCCCCCAAAATTAAAGATAACCAACTGTAGTGTTTCCACAATATTAATTGTTGGCACAATTTCAAATTGGGGTAATCAATTACATAGGCTATCATAATAAATTAATCGGTGTGGCACCATTTATGTGGACGATGTTTAAGAGGGGTCCCTATACATTTGATGAAGCTCAATGGGTTCAAGAGTTTTTAAGCCTCTGGTGGACCCCACCACCATATCCACTCATGGGAGGTTAGGTTCGGTGGTCCCCTCCTTTGAAATATCCACATGGTTTGTTTCAAAATCAAAAATAAAATAAAATGTTACACAATTTTATTTAATTTTTTTCCTTCATGAAAACACCAAATTACATCTTTTACACTTGACCCACTATAGTTGAGTTGGAGGTATCCTTAAGTGAATAGTGGTCCTGATAGTTCAACAGTGTCCTCAGATATAAATTTTGAGCACTGATTCCAAATTTAGAAATCCCTGCTTGCACGTTTATTGAATATACCCGAACAAAAGTACAGAAATTCATTCCGGGCACTCCGGGCATCAGAATGGTGCACCGTCAATTTATGAAGACATGTAAAATTCCCTTATATTTATAAATATTACTTGTAAATTCCAGGACTATCCATTATCCCCACCTCAGAGCTCAACATCCCCAAATGAAACTACTCAAACTAGGTAAACCAGTCAGTGTACGGAGCACGCATCCGAGCCTCCCGCTCCCCTATTCTCTCTAGGAGGTTCCAGTGATGCCAACAAACATGAAGTAGAGGTATCTATGGACCATGAAGGGCCCAATCCGGTCGATCCTAAATCTCAACTGGAACTTCCACAAAATTTTCCCCATCGTCAACGTCCAGCTCTCAATGGTCGATGAAGTGGGAAGGGTCCTACACGTATCTCCTCTGCTGAGATATGTGGAAGACGACATGTACTCGGTGCAACTAAGGTGGAAGAGATAAGTGTTAAGAAACCTTGCCAACTCTGTTGAGGACCTGGAAGGGTCTAATGAATCTTGGAGATAACTTTCCGCCTCGGCCAAATCTCCAAAAACCTCATCGATGTGAGACCAGTAGAAAGACATGGTCTCCATCCTCGAACTCAAGTGGTCTCCGTATCTTGTCGACATATGACTTATGTCGGCTTTGTGCAGTCTTCATCTATTCATGGATGATCTGAAACTTCTCTGTGGTAGCCTGTATCATCTCTGGTCCCACTAGTGCTGACTCTCCTGGGTTATTCCAGCACAAAGTTGATCTGCATGTTTGCATGTACAACGCTTCAAAAGGTGCCATCCCATTGGTGGAGTGATAGTTTTTGTTGTAAGAAACTCCACCAAAGGCAAGTGATCCTCCCCGCTTTGACCAAAATCGAGGAAACAAGCATGTAGAAAGTCCTAGACGTTCTTAATGGTCTGCTCAGTCTGACCATCTGTCTGAGGATGGAATGCGGTGCTCAAATGAAGTTGTGTCACGAAAGCCTCCTACAACTCCTTCCATAGCCGACAAGTAAACTGTGAATCACGATTGGAGACAATTGTCAAGGATACTCCATGTAGCCTGAAAATATTCTGCATATAGAGGCATCCAATGCACTCTACTGGCCATTGTTCTCTAATCGGTAGTAACTGTTCAAACATGGTGAGTCGATCGACGATCACCCAGATAGAATCGTGTCCCCTAAATATATGTGGAAGTCCTCTCACTAAGTGAATGGATATCTCATCCCACATCCACTCTGAGACCACTAAAGGATAATCCAAGCTTGATGGTACCTAATGCTCTGCCTTTCCTTGCTGACAAGTGAGACATCAAGAGATAAACAATGCTACTGAGGGACGTACCTCTAAAAGGTATGTGTTGAACTCCCTCAACAATTTTGGTGAAGTGACACTCATACCATGGTACGTCCTCTGTAGAGGATGATGTTCTCCCCACCTTATTAAAATATATCAGGTGCCTATGCTGCAGATATATGAGAACGTCGTGTCTTACCATCATCGTCACCATGCTTCACCTCCTTAAATCGCTGAAAATGCAAGAGAGTGACTGTAAGAGACTGATGAAAAGATTCTTAATCCTTATCCACAAATGATATCTGCAAAGCTAACAACTCCTCCGTCACACCGCCTAGCAGATGTATACTAGATCATCTACTCAGTGAATTTTCTACAACATTCCCCTTCTTAGGAGTATATACTATCTCAATGTCATGGTATTAGAGAAACTCAAGACAACATAACTTTCTTATGTTCAAGTCCCTTTGAGATAAGATATACCTAAGACTATTGTGATCATAGTACACTATAAAGTGCTCGTCCATCAAGTAGTGCTTCCTTGTCTTCAAGGTGAAGACCACCACTGCTAACTCCACATCATATGTTGTGTAGTTATGCTCATGTTGTTCCAGTTGTCAAGAAACATAAGTCATCACTACTCGCTCCGGCAACAGGACACATCCGAGCCTAGTCCCTGATGCATTGTAGTAAACTATGTACCCAACTCCCACCTATAGAAGTCTCAAGATGGGGGAACTAGTCAGCCTCTGACTCAGCTTATGAAAACATAGATGGCATCTCTCTGACCACATGAAGTGTTGCCCCTACTTCTTCAACGCTTAATGAGGTGATGCAACTCTCGAGAAATCTATCACAATCCTCTGGTAGTGTCCTGAAAAACCCTGAAAATTATGTACCATCATCACACTCCTGGGTAGATCCAGAGAAATTGCTGCCTCAAAATTCAATAGATCCACTGCAAATCCATCCAATGATATGACATGCCCTAGAAAGTGAACATCTCGGATCCAAGACTGTCACTTAGAGTGCTTACCATAATATTGGTTCTCTCATAGTGTGTCTAGTACTACCTACAAATGATAGGCATGCTCCTCCTCAGAAGTTGAGTAGATAAGAATGTCGTCGATGATGACTAATACAAAGTGATCATGGTGTGGTTGAAATATCATGTTCATGAGTCCCGTTAACACTAATGGAACATTGGATACTTCGATTTTCATATCAAAGTACTCATAGTGGTCATATGAACATCTAAAATCCATCTTTTTCACATCCTTGTCTAGTACTATGAGCTGGTGATAGCTTGATCTATGTTCTATCATCGAGAACCACCGTTCTGACTTCATCTGATCAAATAGTTCGTCAATTATAAAAAGTGGGTACTTGTTTTTCATGGTCACTTGGTTTAGGCTCTGATATTCAACACAAAGCCTCAAGATCCCATCCACCTTCTTGGTGAACAAAATCGGGGCTGCCCAAGAAGATAAACTCGGCTGAATGAATCCCTTCCCATGCAAGTCATCTAGTTGTACCCACAACTCATTAACCTCCGCAGGAGCCATCTGATATTATGGGGTAGATGTTGGTGCTATCTTGGGGTACATGTAAATGTTAATGTCCACCTATCAAATAGGAGGTTTACCTAGAACATAATCCCGGAAGACATATTCATACTGGTCCACAAATACAGGATAGCGCCGACTCTCCCCATCTACTGCTCTGAGGGTAAGGCTAGCCTACTGATGTGTAATTGGTTTCACCCTCCTCTGGGAAGTTTATCATGTGTTGTAAAGTCTCCATTCATAGAAGTGATATTAAACCTGGTCCCATACATGAGAAACACCACACATTGAGCCTAATACAGTCAATCAGAGCATGGACTGTAGATAACTAGTCCATACCCAAGATAATGTAATAATGCCTCGATGCCTCTAATAGGAGATCCCAGTCGAAGCTCTCACATCCTAGAGTAAGCTCGCACTTCTAGAACCAGTGTGTATTCATCGAATCTAGTCCCATAGGAGTCTCTACAAGTAATGAAATAGCCAAAGTCTCCATCATAATCATTGAGCTCCAAATGATGGTAGTGAATACGAAATAATTAATGGAACTTGTGTATATATGTACTAAAGCTATGGTGGAGTACACACTGATCGTACCTCGTATCATCTTCGGAGCGCTGTGAACATAGGCATTAGCTAACTGGAGCTGAGCTCACATCTATCCACCTACTCCCTACGGTCGGGGTGGACATTCTACTAATGGGAGAGGTGACATCTCGAATCAACGCCCACCACCAAATGCTTGTCCATCTCCTCTACCACTTTAACCTACTCCTACGGACCTCCTCGGTTGAACCGTTGTCTCTTCCAAAGAGGTCCTTCGACTGTCTGTTGATTATTTATATGGCTGGTTGGATAGTCACGAGCCATGTGACCTGCCTGCCACATGCATAACACTGCCCGCTCCAGGTATGACTGGATCCTTCTTGGGTGCCCCACACAACCAACCCTTAGTCATGTGGTCGTCTACCTATAGGTCTGGTTCTCTTGGACCTCTGCAACATCTTTCTGCATCTAGCTATAAAAGACTCTACTACGTGACGACTAGTGGTGGGTCTCGCTTCTGTTGACTATTCAGCAAGGAATCTGTCTAAAATGAGGGCTCTCTCTAACACCCCTGCCTCCGTCGGGATGTTGAGTGAGATCAATGAATCCCTGATCTCCCACTTGAGCCCCTACTCAAAGGTCGAGGCCCTGATGAATGGGTTTGGTCCATATCTATGGAGTAACTTTAGGGGTCATAAAACCATGTTGAATACTAATCTACGTTCATGTTTCCCTTTTGTAGATGAAGAAGCCCCTGTATGCGCACAAAGCGAAGATTTCTTGGAACAAACTCTACCCAAAACATGATCTCAACGTCTTCCCATAGAAGAATCACCTTATCGTGAAACTAGAGCATCATTCCCTACAATCTGCCTACTACTACCTATATAAGGCTGGTGGCATGGGTCACCATGAGATCGACTGGTGTACCTGCCAGTGGGAAGAATCACACTACAGCCTCCAACCAAACCTCGGCTGCCTACAGGCCAGTCCCTCCCCTGATCCTCGGTAGCCTCTGGTGTGGGAACCCATGCAATGCACTCACGCATAATGCTCCCTGAAATATTGGGGCTAGTAAAATCGGTGGCCCAACAGGTAATGGTACCACTGGTGCCTCCACTGGGAAGGGGCCCTACACCTAGGCCTCGTCCCTTAGTGGGATATCAGTGCGTACTACTCTCAGATCCCTAGATGGCTATCTCTGTGGAGGCATCCTGAAAAGAAAATGATGGGCCATGGTCAATAAGTTATACATAGGGAGATGACTCAAAGATAATACAATGAAAACTCTTTGAAACACACATTAAATCAGTGTTTTCGTGCCCTGAGTCAGAAATCATAGTTCTGGTCCTGGTGTCTGGATACATCGGCCGCCGCACCAACACTGGATTCCCTAAACTGATATCCACACACACTACACATAATACTATTTTCGTTAAAAAGATAGATCAGATTCCTATGTTCTACGGTAGAACTGACTCCTCTATAACAAATTTGTTAGGACCCATCCCCCGGGGCCCATGTCATGACTATCCCAAGCCCGCCTTCCATAGGCCAGGGGCTGGCACCTAGAACCGAAAGGAGTAATCAATAAAACTAGGAAGGCATTTCTTTTATAACCTGTAAACACACACAACCAAACACAGAACATGATACAAACACAAGTAATCTGAATAGTAAACAGAGTGAGTACTGTAACTAAAAGGGGAGATAATACAAGCCCAACTAGAATGTACATGAAACTGAAAGTACTATTAAACTAGAGAAAAAAAATGTAGACATCTAGTGGATCCTCCTCCGAGGTTTCTATATGAAGGTTAGGTATAGATTGTCTCCTCAACACTCTATTTCCATACGTCTCCTCCATGTACTGAATCATCATAAGGTCTTCCTTCGGGTTCCATATTGTCCTAGTAACCTTATTCTCGATCAACGGTGTCTGTCATCTACACCAAACACAACCAGGTGAGGTGATAGACAGTCCGGGGGAGCATATAACGTTTCATAGAAGGGACCATGAGACAATCAAGGTTTCACAATATCAACTAAGGATAAAACTAAAATCATGATGTCAACTGTCAACGCTACTTATGTATATGCTTATACATATACCTAAGTTAATAGGTATACCCATACCAATCTTGAAGAAACACATTGTCCAAAAAAAATCCCAATGCTCAATTTTTATGCAAAGGATGGAATACCACAAAGGCAAGTAGCACACATGTATTCCACACAGAAGAATACCACAATTGTATTTCCACAAAGGAAAGTACAACACAAGCATGAACATAGATCACACCAGGTATAACTTATGTACAGTAGTATAGATGATTATATGTAACAACTGAATCCCATTAATCCGTAAAGATAATGACCCACAGAGGATCACTAGGAGCTGACCCACATAGGATCACTAGGTTCTGACCCACACAAGATCGCTAGGAGCTAGCCCACACAGGATTCCTAGGATCTGACCCACATTGGATCACTGTGAGCTAACTGAAAGAGGATTTATAGGTGTTGACCCACACAAGAACGCTAGAAGCTAACCCCCACAAGATCTCTAGGTGATGACCCACACAGGATCACTTGGTACATCATCAGATCTATACAGGATCCTGCTATATATGCAGTATGTCTTTATACCAACACATGATCTTAGTACATCACCAGTACAACATCAGACCCACATAAGGTCCTATTACATCTTCACATCACAACAAGCTACTGGGTTCCCGCTCTATGCCTGATTGTCTTCTAGAGGATCCGCTTCACATGTCGCTGGTCAATAGTCCAACTTCTACGAAGTCCCATGAGAAAGTATCCCAATGGACCTATTGTCACACGTTTTTAAACGCAAGAGACGGTGCGTCAATCAGATGCATGATCTGTGAGTTATTAGCCTTTTAGTCCTAGGGGCCCGGTTGAATTCATGCTCTATCCAACCCAACTTCACCCCATCGTAATTTAAAACATTAGTCGGTTATATCCAAAGGAATTATCTCTCTCTAAGGTTCCTACCACCGCTAATGGTTTGTCCAATGAACGTTTTGTGCCAAAGTTATTTCCCAAGTAAAGTATAGGTTCATATCCATTCCAGGTCTAGTCCGAACTGGTCTGACCAAAAATAACTAGCCTGGGTCGACCCGGTTCAGGTCCCCCATTCCATGGTGTAGCCTGGCTCGTTGGGCGGTCCAGTAGGCCAAGAGGGCCGTGAGGGGCATCGGGGCGGTAGAGGCCGCAGTTTGGTTTGGTCGTGGACGACAGCAAGGATGCGAGGGTTCCGTGATGGCGTGGGGTGGCTTTCCACCACCAGGTGTGGATTGGGTGTGGGGAAAGTGGCCACAGGGAGGCTCAGCCGGGGGGGGGGGGGTGCCGCCTGTGCATGGTGTGGCTCAGACCGACCTTTGGTATCTCGACCGGGAGGGTGGAGGCAATGGGACGACTCGGTCGAGGCAGCGCAACCTGGAAGGCGGAGGCCGCGAGACGGTTCGGTTGGAAGGGTAAAGGACGTGGGGTGTCTTAGGGAGGCTGCTAGCGGAACAGCAGGGCAGCGGAAGACAGAGCTGTATGGCGATGTTCCAATCATGGGGTGGTTCGGCCACAGACGGCAGCCCAACTGTTGGGGTGCCATCGTTGCGATGTCACCTTCGTCGTGGCTGGCAGTGGTTCTGGCCACCGTTCTCATGCCCCACCATAGTTCGTAAAAACACCTCCATCACTATCAACAATTAATCACATTTTTTTCATAGAGGACTTTCCATTTATTTTGACCCACACTCTCTGCCTTAGAGCGGTAGCAAGCGGCTATAAATACTTCTTGAATTATGAAGAATTATCCATAACAGAAAGAGAGAATAATCTCAAAAAACCACCCTACTTATGAATGTTATTTGTGGTTGGTGTGAGAATAATGTCAAAAAAGGAAATGAGAGTGCCTACGATCATTTCTTCTGAAACCATGCTTTGATTTCAGGCTCGTTCTTCATCCTCCTCCTTGATTTCTGAACAAAATTCTTCGATGGCATTCTTCATTGGAGGATGTTCTGATGTTGAAGTCAAATTCTTGAATTATCTTTCTTCATTGTATAAAGTGTAAGCCTCCAAGATCTCTCCCATTTTCCAATACATTCCTCCAAAATGATAAATAGCCACTGTTGTGTGTCCCGAATTTTAATTGATTATAAAATTTCAAATTGGTTTAATTAATTACATATGATGGAATAATAAATTTTTCGGGGTGTAACCATTTATGTGAGGGATATTTAAGAGGATTACCCACACTTTTGAGGGATTTTTAGGTGTTCAATGGGTTTTAAGCCTCGGTTGGCCCCCACCAACAAAACAAATCATGGGATATTAGGCTTGGTGGTACACACCTCCATAACATCTCATGGGATGTTTTATTTCATGTGGTCTTCACATGTGAAATTTCCACATGGATGGTTTCAAAATAAAATAAATATAATAGGATACACCATTTTATTTTATTTTATTCCTTCACAAATTTTTTTTTTCAATCATTCACACTCGAACCACTGTGGTCATGTTGAATGTCCTTATAAGAAAATATTGGCCCTATGAGTTCAACTGTGTCCTCATATTTAAATTCTTAACCCTAGTTCAAAAGTTAGATAATCCCACTCACACGTTTTCTAAACGTACCCAAAAAAAAGTTCAGAAATTCATTCCTGTCAATCTGGGCTTTGGAATCACATGACTTCAATTTTTGGGGACTCGTAAAATTATTTTATATTGAAAAAAATTAAGGGAATTCCGGATCTTTATATTGCATATATGGGGCTTGGTTGAAATATGACCCTATGCTCGATTTGAAAGGTTTAAATGCACAGGGTAATTTAATACATAACTCTTTCTTGGAATATGACCTGGTTCATGGTGCCAAAGGATTAATGGAATATGGGGTATAATTACCTTGTGACGACTTGGTAGATTTACGAGAAACTGCACATGAGTATGGAACTCTCATAATGTAGCATTAATGGTTGGTTGCATTGGTTTGAGTAAAGTTTGGGTATAATGATAAAGGGATATTGTGAAATGGTTGTAAATATTGTTTAATTATTTTTCTAGAAAGATATCGTGATGGGAAATTTTTTTTGAATTACACATGATTGATTTGGTATTGAATGGTTTTTGAAACTTGTTTATATTATATTATAAACTATTTTTGAGAAATTGTATTATATAATCTGTTTTATATAATTTTTTTAACCACTTTCATATGAGAGGCATGAGTAGGGAAGTCATAGAGTAAATTTTATTATGTTTTACACTCACCCTTTTTTTAATACTTTGGCGCTTTTTCAGATGATATCTTCTAAGACAAGAGAAAAAGTAATTTTTCCCATTTGATTAGTACAACCTCATAATGTTTGGGCTGATCGGGAATATTGGAACTTGGAGCATGTGGATCGTGGAGTCTTGAGGTATTTTGAGTGTCCTGTGTAGTTTATCTTCTCTGTAATTTGATACATGATTATTCTTATGTTGTTTCTTACATAGATGTGGTTTTGAGATACATGAAGTTATAGAGTTGTCATCCATTTGTCCATGCATCATATAGTGAATGTTTTTTTGTGGTTTTCCAGTTTATTAGTTGATTTCAAAAAGGATAAATCATTCCCCTCTTCTAGGTGAAACCCTTAAGCTTTTTATTCCAACCATTTGCGTCTTGGGGATGTCTCTTAAGGCACAATGATGACTTTTGTACTCTCAATCTAATGGTAATTTTTAGGTCACTACAAATGGTATCATCTTGTTAAATCCTTGCCGAACTAGTATTCATTGATATTCCTAGTTTTGGAGATAAAATATCTTTTTCTCTATTCCTTGGGTGGGAATCTTATAAAGGAGAATGATTTTTAGAAAATGAAATATATAGCATAAAAGGTCATAGCGTACCCTATTATGGTGACCATCATGTTACCAAGGAGTTGTGTAAATAGGTGTTTACAGACACTTATAGAAATTTACAATATCATTGTCATGGGTGCTTCCAATGAGAAGAGCATTACATTTATTATAGTGGAAGGACTTCCCACCATGAGTGAATACATTATTTTGAGGAATGATTCATTATGTGATAAAAATAATTGTTAATTTTTTTAGAAGAAATGAATTGGATTCTAAATGAATGATTTTGAAAAAGTGAATTCTTATCATATTTCGAAAATATTTTATTTTTCAAATGAGTGAAATGTTTTTTAAAAATTGGATGAACGTGGTAAAAATGTTGTTTTGGAAAAAAAATTTGTGATAGTTGATGTGGTAGAATTTGAAATGCTAAGACATAAAATTCTTAGAGATTGAGATTAATGATGTTTGTTGTTTGTTTAGAAAATGGATTATAATATCTGCATATATCTACTTCTTTGATCTCCATTCCTTCTCAGATATGAATCTACAATAGGTAGATCTATGTTTTTTGATTAAAAATAATTTAATGTGATAATTTTGGATAAAATAAGTATGTTTTCTGGACCATGTCATTTATGAGAACGGTGTTTCGGTTGATCCTGAAAGGAAAGAAGATATTATCTCTTAACAACCACCGAAAAATGTTTTCGAGATACAATGTTTTCTATGACTAGTTGGTTACTATTGATTATTTTATTGTGATTTACCATGACTAGAATCACCAATGACATCTCTAAGATACAAGAATGCTCCATTCCAAAGGACAATGGAATGATAGAAGTCTTTTCCAGAACTGAAGGATCAGCTTACATCAGAACCAATATTGATCATTCCTGAATCAAGAAAGGGGTATTTGGGGTATTGTGATGCATAACGATCAGGGTTGGGATGTGTTTTCATGCAATGATGTCATGTTGTTTCTTATGGTTCATATCATATGATGGTTCATGAAAATAATTACTGATCACATTATTTGATGATAGATGCGGTCGTCCATTCTTTAAAAACATGGAGACATTATCTCTTTGGTGAGAAATTTACTCTATTTTTAAATCAAAAAATCTTGAAACAAATTTTCTAATAGAATGATTAAAATATGAGGTAGTGGAGATGGATGAAGTATCTATTAATTTTTTCCCTTAACATGATGTATACACTATGGAATGGAAATTTGATGGAATATGCATTGAGTAGAAAGTCATATGATCAGTTGGAAAAAGAAGCATCAAATTAATGATATTAGATGTCAGTCTTAGTTGAAATGCATGTGGAATGTAATGACCGATGTCATGTTGTAGTTGTTTTTCAGAAATGACTGTTTATGATTTAGTAAAAATGATAAAAAATGAAAAAACACTTGATGTAGAAGATCTATTTGTATGTTCAGAACCCAATGGTGGGGAGACCATTAAGGGATAGAAACTTGATGGGGGTTCAGTTTTGTGGTTCAGAGATCGGATGGTTTCACCTATGGTTTTCCAAAAACAACACCATCATTATTACCACTATTCTTGATGGTTATACGTTCAGGTACATAGAATATGTATAAGGAATTTAAGGCATAGTATCAGTGGAGCGGCATGAAAATTAAGGTGTTCAAGTTCATCTCGTGGTACTTAACATGTCAGTAGGTTAAAGAAGAGCATCGTTGATCTGATAGTATGTTACAATTGTTGCACATCCCAGTGTTGAAATGGGTTCATATTAGTAATGTATTTTGTTATAGGTCTTCCCAGAATGGTCTACAAACACGATTTCATTTGAGTGATACTAGATCGTCTAACCGAGTTGGCCCATTTCATACATGTTTGTGAAACTCATAAGGTGGATGATCTTTCAAAAATTTATATCTAAGAAGTGGTAAAGATGCATGGTGTACCAATATTAATAGTCTTAGATAGAGATCTGAGGTTCACTTCTCGTTTCTGGATATCCGTAAATTGATCTCTTAGGACTCAGTTGACTATGAGCACATTGTATCATCCTTAGACGGATGGTCAATCCAAGAAGCTGATGCAAACCTTGAAATACATGTTGCAATCTTGTGTAATGGATTGTGGTGGGTCATGGGAGGACCATATACCCTGATTTGAGTTGTCATACAATAAAAACTATCAAGCCTCGATACACATTGTTCCGTTTGAAGCATTGTTTGAGATTCCTTATTGTTCTCCGCTGTGTTGGATGGAAATGAAAGAAACATCACTAGTTGGGCCAAGAATTTTCCATGAAACAACCAATAAGATCCAGTTGATTAGAATGTGGATGGGGACAAATCATATTTCTCATAAATCTTATTGAAATCACCGTTTAAGACCATTCTCGTTCTCTATGTGTGATCATGTGATCTTGAGGATCTCTCCAAGGACAGAACATCATCACTTCATGAAGAAGGGAATGTTATCTCCTTGATTCATTCACCCTTTGGAGATACTAGAAAGGGTTGGAGAGGTGGCATATCGGTTACCAATTCCACCGGGGTTTAGTTCGGTGCATAATGTGTTCCATGTATCCCAGTTTAAAATGTATCACCCTGATCCTGACCATGTGATCAGATGGGATCATGTTGAGCTAGAACCAGATGCATCACCGTTACATATCCCAGTGCAGGGACTGGATAGAAAATATAATGTCTTGTATGGGAAAAGAATCGTCTTAATGATGGGTTTTTGGAAAAGTCTTCTGATTTAGGAAGAGACTTGGGAACGTGAGAAGGAAAATGACATAGAAGTGGCTGAACCTTTTTTTAGCGTGGGTTTTCTAATTTATGAGGACAGAAAGACCAATTGTGGGGAGAATATATTTCCCCCAATTTTAGGTACATAATCATTTTCCTCACATTTTTTATTTTTTGTATCATTAATAGATAGTTTCCATAAACAATAATGTTTTCTAAAAATAAACGGTGTCAATATTGTGGGTTGATTCCATAAAGTGGGGTGTTTCAATAAAGATGTTTTTTCCATAATGTGGGGGGGTTTTATAATGAGGAATTTTTCTATAATTTTTTTTCTCATTTAAAGGGTAATGGTGAAGGATGGGGGAGTATTTGTGTTTTATAAGGAGTGTTTGGACCAAAAGGATAGTCGCCCAATCCATACACGGTTGGCCCAAACCGTGTGGTCAAACCTTGCACAAAGGTCAAATCTGGATTCTATTTTCTTGGAGCGAACTCTTTTTTAATTTATATATATATTTAGTTTTTTATTTATAATGCCCCTATTTCGAGATTACTCTCCCTAGAAGTCTAGATAACCCTCCCCACATGAGTTGGAGCAATCCTAGAGCCTTCCCTTGGTGATTTCGATTCTGATTCCCGAGCTATGTCACCATTCTTTCTGGATTTGGTATTTTTCATAGATATTCATAGATATACTTATTTCACCGCAATTATTCATCATATATGATCATTTATTTGGTATTTTTATGTTTTTTATTCCATATAATTTAATTTTGAATCGTTATTTTTCTAGGATAAGAGAACTAAGGTCGTTCATGGAGAATCAAACCGCTTTATTGGACATTATTCGTATGTTGTCTTTGTTTTTTCAAAACAATAGAGGTAGGTGGCTTCACTATCATCTCCCCCTTTATAGAATTTATAATATTAGATTCAAATTGGTTTATTTATTTTTAAATACATGTAAAATATTCATTTGTTTATATATATAATTTTTGTGAAATTGCGTCATATTTTTTAATAGTTGTGAAAAGGGGGGATTAGCTTCATGAATTTAAAATGATGATATTAAATTATAGATTTCTTCGAATTTCTAAATTCGGGATAAACAATAAATTTTTAATAAAAATGGTTTTAAAAAAAATGTAGATTTTTTAATGGTTTGGAATAGAAATGTTTTGGCATTTAAATGTTTTTGACTAAAATAGTTTTCAATTAAATTTTCTATTTGTTGAATGTGATGTTTTAGCCTGATCATTGGGAATATGTGGTGTGATTTCATGTTTCATATACGGGGATTTGTTAAAATATGAACCTGTTCTAGAATCCAAACGATTAATGGAAAATTGAAATTTCATACCTGCGACTTGGTTGAAATATGACCATGTGCTCGGTGGAAAATGGTTAGTGGTGGATGGGAAACAATTACCTTGTGATGACTTGGTAGATCGACGAGAAACTAGTCATTAGCATGGAACTGTCAAAACGTAGAATTCATGGTTGGTTTAATGGTCTTTAGGAATGGTTGGGTAAGCTAATAAAGGGTTATTGTGAAATTGTTTTACGTATTGTTTAGTTATTTTTCGATAAACATATCTTTCATGGAAAATTGGTTTCAATTTCTCTTTTATACTATTGGTAATGAATGTTTTGGGAAACATGTTTACATATAATGTTAATTTTTTTTGATAAATTGTTTTATATAAAATATTTTATATATATATTTCTAACTCTTCTATGTTAGTTTTTTTATTGTAGATTTCATTGGGGGGAAAACCGACTGAGTTCTATACTCACCCCTGCTTTGTCACTTGGGTGGTTTTGTAGATGCTATCATTTGGGACAAGGGAAAATTTAGTGTTTCACACGCGTTTAGTAAATCCTCATGATGATAGGGATGTTCAATGATTTTAGAGCATGGATCATGTAGAGTATAGAGTCATTTGGTCTTTGGAAAGTCTTGTGTATTCTATCCACTGTGTACTTTGATACATGTTTACCCTTCTTCTATTGCTTTCATTGTTGTGATTTTGAGAAACATGAAGTTGTTGAGTAGTCTTCTATTTGTTGATTCATCTTATAATGAAGCATTGTTTATGGTTGGTAGGTTTAATATATTTTTTGAAATTGTTAAATATCCCCCCTATGTATTTGAAACCCTTTCTCCATTTTTTCAAAACATTAGAGTATTGGGTATGTCGTTGTTGGCCTAGTAATGACTCTTCGTACTCTCAGGCCAATAAGAATTGGATGGTCATTACACATAACCATGATTGGATTTATTCTCATGTATGAAAAGTATAAAATATACTCCCCTCATTGAAATATAAGAACGAAGGATATAGAATTTACTAGATATGATTTTTTTACTTATTTATTGGATAAGGGGAATCTTATGTTCTCATGTATCATGTGGAATGACATGTGATATATTCATCTACCCAACCAGTTTATACTGATATAATCAATATATATAACTAATAATATATAATATACTTACTCAATGTGATGTGGTTTAATAATGACTTTTTCAATAGAATATTATGAAAATTATATCTTGTATGTGACACGGTAGGTGGAAAAAGGCATAAAGACAAATCTATTGAATCTATATCACAATGGATTCATTGATAACATCAGTGGAATTATTTATTTTCAATATGATATTTATTTAATTCATTTATGTATTTGTGCATGAATATTTCTTAATAATATAATGTCTAATGGGGTTACTCTTGTTGGATAACGTAATGGATATTGAGTTTTATTAAACATAGTGGGTGAACAAAAAAGTGTTTTAGAGTTTATTCAAAGTAATATTTTTATGGATATACAAAAGGTAATATATATGATGAGATATAAAATTAAATTTTTGAGAAAAATAATTTTTTTATTTCGAAAATATCCAAAAGAATTTTTTGATATGGATTCCCATGTTATTGTATATGATATAATATAAGGATAAATGGATTAAATACTAAAAGGCATTATTCCAACTGATTGATTTATGAAGAAATACATAGATGAATATATACATATAATTATGTTAAGATATATCATATGAGATGATACAAGGGATATCGAACTGTATGATATTTATGATATAATCAATTATTATTTTCTTTATGTGTATATCATTTAATATAATAATGATCTATAATATGACCACTGCAAATATTGAACATATTGTTTATTATAGTTATATTTTAATACTGTATTAATTTATATTATATGTTCCATCATACTATGTGATTATTATGGATTCCTAGTATTAATAAATGTAAGTCAAATGATGTGTATTATGATTATCTATCTTCCATCAGTGTCTATCATTCACTATATACATTCCATAATTTAAAAATTATAGAATAGTATGATTAGTCCTGATGTTAAGAAAGTTTTTTAAGGGATGGAATTTGTTGAATGTTTCATTACATTTCATAAAATTTCATGGAAACTAGTGTGTGTCTTAATGTCTTATATTAGGAGGCTAATTATTTTATGATGGGTGTTTCTATGATTTGTCTCGCTGAAAAATTTACCATGAAGGTGTCGTCTTCAATAATTTATTATTTCAAAGAGATAATATATTACCATCAATGTGGGGAGGATCCTACCTATGTACTCTATAATCCACGGATACACCATAGTGGGTTTATTTCTTTTTGTAATTCCTATGTGATCATAATTAAACACAATTAATGAATATTTTGGGGGACCCCAAAACAATGTGGGAGGTGACGAGTGAATCAGGTTGTCATGATTTTTATTAAATGACATATATTGTTCCTATGAATGTAGGAAAATATTAAACATATAATAATTTAATGTTTATAAAAACAAATCACATGAAAATAGATGAGACATCATGTTTACTGGTTTCACCACTAAGGTCTAGTCTAATGAGTATACACTGACAATGAGTTGGTCGTACCAAATTCCACAAATATTCACTAGTTAAGGAGTACAATTGTTTATGAATAGTCACTATTTTCCAAGAACACAAACTCTACAAAATTTAAGGGATATAATACCACATCCCTTGGAATATTACAACCGACTTCCATTTGTTCACTTCCTTGGATGAAGTCTTATACAGCTTATTGACTTAGAGGTATCTTCAATTGATGTGTATTATAGACATTGTCTCTATCATACATGAGAGTCGTCTACCATTTATTACCTGAATAGATTCACTTAAATTCACACAATGAAAAAAATATGCAATAAAACCTATTAGTATCTAAACAATGAACTTTCATGGAACAAAACATGAAGTCTAAAATTTTGGAGATTGTCTCGCAAGATAAATTTTTGAAACCCCTACTTTTTGCGAAATAATATTATTTCACACAAACCTTATCTAATGTGGAACACTTATATATCATGAAACAAAACCAAAAAAATCAATTTCGTATTAAAAGGAAAAAGTAACATGTGTGTACACAATTTATTCTATGCATGAGGTTCACATGCAATTCCTTTTCATCTCAAGACAATGGATCTTTTTTGGAAACAATTCTTATTTATTGAGTGGGGACACTCTCTTATTTATAAGTACTTTTGATTACCCTGAGTGCATGGTTCAATGATTTCCCCCATAAGTGTTGGTCCATTCTCCCACATCTCTACTGTGAAACCCACCATGCACACCAAATCCCATACCTACGTGCCCTTATTTTTTTGTCACTCTTTTGATGCATTCAAGTAGAAAATCTTGTGATACACAAAATTATATGCCTATTTATTACTGGAGCACAAATCTATTTTCCAAACCATGTTACCATTTTCTCTAATTTGTGTAACCAAAATTTGGAAAACCCATGGAAACAACACAAACTTCAATATTGTTTTCTTCATGAACATTATGATTCCTTTCCTTGAAAACACCCTGATCATCCATGTATAGATGTACAAAAATATTGAAACCATGTCTATTTCCAAAAAGATAAAACCATGGTTCCAAAATTTTGTTTTGCAATACAACATTGATGTAATGACTATTTTGGTTTCATCATATATGTTATACAAGGAGTTAGTTTTCATAACATGGTGATCATAATAATTTAATTTTTATTGTATTCATTTGCATTGAAAAAATATCATTCAATTTATATAAACCATTAATTTTTTATATCTTTTGATAAAATACATATAAGATCCATATATTTTTTTTGTTGGATGTTATATAATTGGAGCATGGAATATCCTTAGAGGAGAAGCCAATAATGATATTACACCATACATACAAATATCCCAACATGACAACTCACCTTTTAAATGTATTGTTGTGAAACAAAACCATAAAAAAGACATGGAAATCTATGGAAACAAGGGATATAATGTTTCCTTATATATATTCTTGAATTATTATATGAGATAAATTTATAAGAATTCCCATTCTAAATGGTGGAAGATTATAATTTCCTTCATTTTTATAAATTAAATTTCATACTAAATATATATTTATAACATATTTATTTATATTAAATAAAATATAACTTATACGCCATGTTATAAAAACTAACCAAAAAATTTCAATCAATATTTATCATAAACTAAGTAGGTTAAATATATAGTATAATTCTAAAAATATCAAAATGGTTAAATAATTATAAATAAAACACATAACTAAAATTTAAATATAAAATTTGTTTTTTAACCTAAAAAAATAACACCCATGAACATCATCATAATTAAAAAATAATACACAAAAATTGGATTGTAATTTTATGAAATATACTAATATAATTATTATAAAACTATTTCAATGATAAATAAGGGGTATTGTTTGTACATTAGGATATATAAAAAAATATTACTATTAAGAATATGAATATAAGAATTTGAACTGTAACATGGATGTGAGAATTGTAATTAATTCATTAGAATACTAACAAAAAAACAGAATTGTAAAACACCTTATAAATAATTTTTTATTTGAATAATTTAAATATATATATATGTTCTATTATACAAATAAAAAAATATGCATCTCAAATTATAAGTATATATTTTAATAATGTGTATTTTAACATTATAAAAATCATAATTTTTATTTAATTAATAAAATATTAATATTTTTATATAAAAAAATTTAATTTTGATAAATGGAATTATATTTTTGGAATCACTAAAATTAAATATTATAATAGTTAATTTTTTTATTTTTTTGAAGGAACACAATTTTCCAATGGAATGGAAAAAATACAGTTCCTCAATTCCCACATGGTTTACAAAATAATAATGATGTAATAAAAAAAAAAAAAATTTGATTACACTAATATAAGAATAATAATATTAAAATTGTATTGAAAACAATAATATATATTTTAAAATTTAAAAATGTAATTTCTAATGTCTTAAAAGATAATTTATTCTCTTAAAAATATTTTCACAATTTTTCTTTCATCCTTTTGTATAAAAAAATAATTTAGATGCTTAAATTTTACACCTCATGATATTAGGAATTATTGTTTTTTACTAAATTAATTTCTAGTGATATATTTTTTTATATTAAATAGTGAATTTATATTGTGTCATTCGAAACATAGATCTTAATAGGTTTTATATGCAACACTATGTTTACCATGTGTCTCACCCAACATTAAGTTTAAGCAAAACATTAAAAACAATTTGAATAATGTTATTTAATATAATATATATCTCATAGGAAATGTAATGGATGTTATGATTATTGTTAAAGAATATATGAAATTAAATTTTTACACATTTATTTTAAATTATTTCTTGGTGACAATTTAATTAAAAATTAACACAATGGAAATATTTTTTGGAATAATTATATTTTTATAATCCAAAATATATTACAATATTATTTTAAACAAATTTTTTTTGTAAATTATATTAATTAAATATTTTTAATATATATTCAACAAAATATTAATATTCATATTATGTGTTTTCTAGATAATAAATAAGAGTAAATAAAATTTTATGATTAAAAATGTATTTAGGAAAAAGTGTTTTGTCTCCTTTTTTCACATTGAGTTTTAAAACAAATTCCTCAAACATGTAAAGAAATATTTGAAAATATAAATTTATTTTTTTAAATATTCATTTTGTTATTATTTTTGTGTCATGTATTGATATATTTTTTAATATATAAATATTTTCGATGAAAATTGAAAAATTACGATTTTTAATTTAAAATACAATTTACATTAAATATATATTTATGGATAAAATATATATTAAAATTATTTGTAAGTAAAATTATTTCAATTATATATCTATTAATCAAATTTTGTTCACTGAAATAATTTTTAGGTTTAAATTTGATATAAAACCTATTAAAATTGTAAATATTTTTTCCACAGAAAACCTGCTTTCTCATCACATCTATGATATTATTTTAATATTTAAATTATATTACTTATGTGAATGGAATTTGAAATAATGGTTTATATATTTTCAATCATTATATTTTTTATTATCTTGTAATTTCAAATATTTTTTTGAACCTAAAAACAGTTCAAATATTAAAAATTAATCCCTCCAATTAAGGTGAATTTTGTTATTTGGGATTAAACTGATATGTTAAGGATTAAAATGAACTAAATAAATATAAAAAATTAATTTAATGGCCATATATATACATTTTATCTTATTTTATTGCTAATAATCAATTTCAAATTCTTTTTCATGTGAAAAATATGGTACAAATTTTTTAATTTCAAATACTACAAGTACGCCACTCACATCACTTTTAAAACGTACCACCTATCCCCTATAAATAATATATTAAAACCAAATTATTAATCTAATAAATACCCATAATACATAAAAAATTCCTTATATCATTCCATATTACTTTTTTTTGAATAAAATCAACCTAGTAAGGCTTTTAGTGAAAACTTAAGAATGTTACCTGAAAAAGAGGTAATGTTTTTCAATGAGTGTTCATTTATTATTTCTACCCCCACACAAATAAATTATTTTTATAAAATTATGACAAAACATGAATACTATATTACATATAAGTAGATATTTTTTGTAATTCTATTTACATAAAACCATATTTAATTCAATAAAATGAGTTATGAAAGCATCATTCAGGTGTATGGCAGAATACCGCCTTGCGAACCTATTTCATTTCGTTTTTAATTACAGCCTCACAAAATTTGGTGTGATTATTGATATAATATATATATGATATTTATAAAATAATTTTACCTCTATATTTATTATATCATATAAAAACATTCAATTTCCACTTCATTGGGGATGCGAAAACATTGCTCATCTGTTTGGAAGACTACCAACATGTGAAGCAATGTGATTTGTTTTGTACTAAAGATTCACATGGATAAAAATATGGATTATTATATCCAACTTAAATGAAATAATTATTAATTTTTTACATGTATATCATTCATAAAATAAAATATATAATAATATTTATTTCATTTTCAATCACTAAATGATGATATCATCGGTCGTTTATGTGTGGACTACCACATTCATGAAATGTTGTGACTCTATTTTATTCAGAGAAACACTTACATAATTTTTATATTTAATAAAATAATATTTTATTTTTTATATTATTATCATTATATATATATATATATATTTAATAACTTTTTTCAGAATGATCGATAAAAAATGGAAATGTTATTCAGACATACGTATGGCCTCCCATCTTTATGATCGTAACATACATCATTTCTCAAAACCATAAATCATGATTTTTATTAACAGTATAATTGATGTGTAAATATTAAGATTATTTAATTTTTATTCTTGTGGATATTATAAAACCATGATCAAATTAATATTATTTAAAATTATAGATCAAAACATATAAGAAACAAAAAGAAGTTATAACCTAAAATGTGAGTTTATCATGGAACTAATAATAATTGATTAATAAAAGGGAATACGTAAATTATATATGATATGATATATCTAAATTTTTTTAATATATATTTATAAAAAACATTTATTTATTATTCTATATGTTTGAATTTCTATGATGTAATTTTAGATTATGTAATTTTTTTTCTGTCTCAATTTTATTATTCTACAAGAAAAATTCCATATTCACCATATGTTTATTTTATGTGGTTGTTATAAATACCATTAATTTATATTTTTATTATTATGATGAAAATCATATGTATTTAAACATTCATTTATGATTACTCATTTATAGGATTTACAGTTCAAAATATAACAAATAATTAAGGGATTTCGTCTCAATTTTTCATTTGGGATACATATGGTTCTGTTATGAACCTAGATTTTTTATGAGGTCTATATATATTAAAATTTAAATTTTATATCATGAATTTATTTATCATTCTTATATATTATATTTATAATTATGATATTTCATCATGGTTCGTATTTCTCTAACATTCCAATGTTTGTAAATATTTAATGATAGAATATCATCATTTATCATGATTTTTTATTATTGTTTTTATG
Organism: Viscum album; assembly: GCA_963277665.1. Taxonomy (NCBI): domain Eukaryota; kingdom Viridiplantae; phylum Streptophyta; class Magnoliopsida; order Santalales; family Viscaceae; genus Viscum; species Viscum album. The sequence goes on along the minus strand of OY728148.1, from coordinate 383,707,477 downwards.
ATGATAATATATTATAATTAATATATCAGGATAATATTTAATTTCCTTATCCTATAGATATTTAATGAGTATAAAATTTCCACCTAATTTTTCTCCAATCATGTATAGATGATTTCAAAAATAATGTTTTTATGAAAAATAAACTTTTCTATTGAAAAAATCATATAAAGACGTGTTTTCCAAAAAATATTTGAATATATTTTTAACATCTCCAAAATAATAAATTTAATTATTTTTTACCCAATTTTTACTTTTTACCATGTTTTTCAGAAGTAATATTGATGTATTTTCCAAAAACAGTTTTTAATTTTCTGTTACGGAAAATATTAATAGAATATTTGTTTTTAAAATAAAAGGAAATAAAATTATTTTCCACTATCATGATCTCTCAATTAATTCATCCAAATTTAATGATTATAATTTCTATTCCATTAAAAAAAAATAATGATTGGAATATATTTATTTTAAATAATGGATTTCAAAGTGAAATGTATTTAGAATGTGTTTTATGTTTTAAATATTGTTTTTATAATATGATAATATATTTTCCTAAGGAATTATTTTTAATGATTAGAAAATCATACCATATAAGATTTCATTATTATTTCTAGTGAAAAAATATAAAATATTTTTTATTTTAAAATTTAATTTTCAACGAAAACTAATCTTCATAAAGAAACACTTCATTTGATTTGGAAGAATCAATTTTCATCTAATATGACATCTGTTGGTGTAACCTATAACATACTGGTGATATTACCCAATTATAAAATTCGTATTACTTCTCAGAATGAAATATAATTATGATTTAAGATGTTTTTAAATGAAAATTTTCTCTTCTAAGGGTTCAATAATTTAAAAATTCTCAAGAAAACTAATTATTTTTTTCAAGGGTTATTCTATGATGAAATGGTGAAAAGATTATGAAACTTATTTCTTTTCCATAAGTTCTAGTATGATTATTCTTTTTTGAAACCCATTTCAATGCATTGGATAAGATGTGTTGAATGTGTTCTGATTTTTGGGAACACACATTTATGATCATTATTTTGTGACAGTGGTTATTTTATAAACAAGTATTGGGGTCACATTTTATCCAACGAATGTGGTTACATTATAACAATGATGAGGGGATATATATCTCCATCCAATACAGTGGTTAGAGATTTATATCTAAAATGATAAATACGAAAAGAATGGGTTGTGTACTTAGTTGATTAAGGGAATTTTTCTGGAATAATTTTATTCATAGAGAACCTTTACAACCATGATTTTTTAGTATGGAACCGTTTACACTAAACAAAAAAGGGATTAAATTGGGGATGGTGGTGTTTCTCACCCAGGAGTTGTAGCTATGCATGGAGTTCCCCTGTGATTTTTCTAAATGATCTATGGTGGATAAGGAAATGATTTTCTATGTTTATATATATGCCCGAAATCAATTCCTTATGTCAAAATTTTTCATTAATGAATTATTCTCTCTAATTTACTTATGATTCATGTTTTATGACGTAAAACAAATTATTCCATGACCAATTTTTTTGACCATTGATATGAAGGGTTTTTTTGTAATATTTCATTTTCTTGTTCTTCGACCCTTATGGTAATTTTATGCTTAAATATCTCCCTTTTTTAACATTGATGAGACTCTAAGATCACCCTTTCATATGAATACATCCCACAGTTTAATATGAAAGGTTAAAAGTAGGGTATTGTTTTAAAGAGAACTAAAGGATATATTTTTATGAGATATTTTTAATATCTTTCACTAAATTATATAATTATGTACCTAGTCTAAAATACAGCAAACTATTACATTCATTAGGGTTTTTTTTGTTTTTGATGAATTAAATATTCATCAAAATAGATGATATATCTATTTATGAAAATATTGGGATGTTATAGTTTTTATAAAAGAAATGTTTTAGTTATCCTTTTGAAAATATGTTGATAAAACATTAGAGAGATACCTAGGAATATATATATATATATATATATATATATATCTGTGTGTGTGTGTGTGTATTTACCTAGTGAAAATTCAATGGATGTGTCAATTCATATGAATATATCGTTTAATTTTATTATATGATATTGTGAGTTATTTTTATAAAATTACATCCATTTTTGGATATATTAATTATAATTGGAACTGGCATAGTGGTACATCAGGGTAATATATTGTTACATAGAACATTACTATAGACTAATTTATCACACACTACAATAAAATGTTACATAATTCAAACCTGGTTTGACAACTCTAAGGTATACACATAAGAAATTCAAAATAATTCAATGATAATCATGGAGGATTTAAATATACGATGCTCTTGGAAGACATAGGTTAAACCTACAGGGTCATATATATATGATGGTTTCCTGATTTAGACATCCAATGAATGATTTTTTATACTATGTGGTTCGCCATTATTATTCGTAATGCTCACACTATTCTATATTGTTTTAGTAAATGGTGGAAAGTAAAAGGAATTGGTCCAACAATGAAAGTAATGGAAAATTTTCTGATGAGAACCCAAGTGGAATGATTGAATTAGTAAAAGATGTTTTGATTTTTCATAATTTTTTATAATGATATACAATTAATAATTTTCACTTTATACAACACTAATACTCACCAATGATGAGAAATGTGGAGTTCAATATGACATCGTGTAGTAAAAACCAAGTAGGAATAATGATTTAGTTTCTTAAGTGTTGAGAATGTTGGAAGATATAGTTAAATATAATTTTATAGATGAACATGAAGTTTTTTTGAGTGTAGAAATGAAAGGAAAAAATAAATTAATTATGGAGGAAAATTTAAAAACAAAATTAACACAATGAAATAGAATAGTGGTATCCTTAATATAATTTTTATGGTTATGTAATTAAAATTTGAAATATATAGTTATTATACAAATTAATGTCCTAATAAAAAAACTATAAGAGAAGAAACAATTTTGTTTGAGTAATGGATTTTTAATTGAAAATAAAGTGACATTGAATGATATGTGAAAGGAAAAAGTTATTAAAGAATAACGGGACAAAGACCATTAACAGTTTTAAAATGAATTAGGACAATTGATGAATAAAATTAATTTAATTCAACGTTTTTTTTATATAAATCAAGAAATATATAAGTAATTTTTATAATAAGTTTATAAAGGATTTTTAATAATATATTGAATGCTATTGATGACAAGAAAATGTGATTTATTTTTATGGTTATAATTTAGGTAAAAAACATGATTAATCAATTCTAACCCTTATTATTTCCCTATGATTGAGAATATTATTTTTATTTTATATAATGAAATGATAGATATAGATAAGGTAAATTAGATTGTTAGTAGTTTATGTTATCATTTGTTGATTTTAAAAATTAATTGGATATATTTAATAATTGAAATAACATATTATTTTATTAATATAATGAAGAAGAATGTTATTTTATTATTAAGATTTTGTAGAAATTTTTGGTATTACCAATATTTAGATAAATATATGTCCATTTAATTAAGATATATATCCGTTCAATATTGATAGGCACTTAATTATATTTGAAGGATCACTGTTGTTTTTGGAAAATTTAGTAACCTTCATTATAAATTTTTATTTATAAAAGGTTTATATGGTTTCCTATATAGACGGGTTTATTTTCAACATTTGATTTGGATTTATATACTAATTTATTATTTAACTATATTTAGATTTCTGAATAAGGTGTGTTGACCATTTTGTTTTTTATTATTGAATGAGATAGAATGAATGGCTTATCAATATTTAATGGGTCTTATTTTTATCATCAGAACAGAAAAATTTATCTCTTAGAGGAAGAGATAATGAAGAAACTGATCAAAGCACAACCAAAGGAACATATTTTACATCTTAATTGGAATTAAATTTGGAAATTATATCTTCTCATGAAAATTCCTCAACATTATGAATCTGATATTGAAATATTATTGTTTCATATTATCATCATATTTTGTGATATCAATGTAATTTTTCCACCACATTGGTCTATGTATTTATGTTCATGAAAATTCTATATATCACTAAATTTCATTTGATCAATGATCTCTATCACTCTATTAGTTTCTGGTAGTTATTTTTCTCACATATTTCCATATTTTCACTTCCCAAAAATGTTCTCTTATTTGGAAATCTAGTATTTATTATTCCAGAATATATTTACTCATCCATTTATATATTTCAAGGGAATTTTTTATTAACCAAACTTATAATGTGGATTTCAATGAGGGAATTTTCAATTATTAATTCTTTGATGACATAAATTATTTTGTGAAAATATTCATTTTAAAAATGGAAGAATGTAACATAATGATATTTTGTGATTTTCTTTTTAAATAAATAAATTTTCTTTTTTTTATTTAATTAAAAAAACACAATTCTAAATTTCATTACACTGAAAACTGATCTCAACTTCAGTTACATGCATAACTATGTTTATTGTTCCTTACATGAAACATCAAGTTTAAAATAAACATGAAATAATTTTAAAATATTATTATTCAATATAATATATTTCACCAAACAATAGGAATTGTGGTATATGAAAAAATATACCTGAAATATTAAAATATTGTTTATAGGTGATTGTAATATAAAAATCTTTTGAATATTCAATTAAAAAAAAATAAAAGTAATCATTTTATGGAAAAAATATTTTTCTATAAATAAAAGGTTTTTTCCTCAAAAAATAAAACAATATCCTTTAGTTGAATAATTTTTATAATATTATCATATTATTTATTCAATAAACTATTTAACCTTCATCATACGAATTATCTATATATGAGATTACAATTAGTCAATTTTTATGCTTAAAACCCATACTTTTCAAAATAAATCGACAATTTTTTGAACATATATTTTTTAAAATTAATCATTTATAAATATATTTGGAAAAAAAATACGCTTTTTAAATAATCATTTCAATATTATCACCGGGTTAATTTTTCGAGTTATCTAAACTGATTAATTTTTATATTAATGGTGAATATATCTTAATTTTAATAGAAAATAAATTTTTTTTTATTATTTTAAAAGATAAATTATATTTTAATATGGTTATAAAAAAATCATTTCAATATTATATGTAATGCCCCGACCCTAGCTACATAGAGTCGGTGCATTATTACATAACATCGGCATGATCACGAGAAAGATCAAGTCTCGAAAGACCGATTAGTTTAGTATCCTTGGAATAACTAGATACATCCATAAATTTTTACATTACATCATAAAGAAAACATATTTTCTTCATATCCCCTCATACTATCCCTGCAGGTAATTCATAAATTACTTCTTCATAATCTTGGGAAAAATAAAACATTGAAAGGGGTGAGCTCAGATGCTCAGTAAGGATAACATTATAGCAGAAGCTTTCATAAATAAGCACAAACACTTAAGGCAATTTATAACAAAAACAAAAGCCTTTTAAACATGAACTTTCAACATGGTATGGCATAAATAAAATGAAATAATGCCATTTACTTACTCACATGGATATTATACTAGTCGAATGATCATATGAAATATCAATAACCACTTTCATAATGGTGGAATGCATAATGCCAGACTATCATAACAACATAGCCAAGGCCTCGTGCCAAGACTACAAATAAGATTTTTCCAAGGCCTTGTGCCAAAACACTAGTTTGTCTCATAAGACCTACCGATGCATCGAGGAGCTATAGCGGGCTCCACCCGTCACTTATTAAGTCCAATGCATTCCTCATATGAATACGTTTAAAAATAAAATAAACATTCGTATTAAAACTAGCACACGAAATGCCAATACTTTAACCACAAACCATGAATGGTATAAAAATAGAACATCCCCAGTCAAACATAACTCATTTGATGCAATATGGAAGACTTTCTTGTATCACATTAACCTCAATCATGAATAATGAAGGATGTTGACATAGATGAAAATAATCATCAAAAATATTTGAGGGAAATATCCCCCTTTTCTTGAAATCATTTAAAAGTCACACTATTTGTCAAGAAGCCATTTAAAAATAGATTTTTGAATCAAAGTGTCCCATACCACTTTGAAACTTTTGAAGGTAGTTTTAATTTTAAAAATTTAATGTCCATATAAATAAATCCTTAAAACCATTTTTAAAACATGGACATTAATGAGCAAGATTTAGAAGAATAAGTCTTTAAAACATTTTAAAATGATATTTTGGTTAGAGATTCTAACCAAAAGAGAGACACCTGAGTACAAATAGTTGAGGTAATAAAAACTTTGTAATATCATGAGAATAAAGGGATTCATGATATACTATGTCAAAGAACATTATATACACCACATAAAAGTGATTTGGTGTATATCAACAAAGAAGTCCCAATTGAATGTAAATTGAGATGAAATCTCTCATAAAGGCCGTATCCTTAGGGTAAGGATAAATCAATGACATAATTATGTGTGAAAAATATAAATACACTAAATATGATTGAATATTCAGTGCAAAACAATAAAAGGATATTCACACATATTCTCGTAGAAACAACACCAACGAATTGGATGTTTAACTCAACTAATGGTGATAGAGTTAAAATTACTCTTATAAAATTCATATTAATGACTTGAGAATTATAAATAGAGTGATTATGTGTATCAAATTTATATCCACAGGTAGGGGAGTGGAAATTATGACATAATCAAATGAATTGGGATTCCACACATAATCTTGGAGTAATATAATCAATGAAATATGCGTAAATCCGAATGAGTGGAAATTGAAATGTCAAATTCCCTTATCAATTTGGTAACTTACGAAACATACAACTATGAAAGAAGGATCATACCATGACTATTTAATTACCCATAAATCAATATATATTACACAATGAATACAATCATGGGCAGTACACATACACAACATGTAATAATTAAGTGGTGAACAATGGAATTCTCACGAAATTAAGAGTGAGATAAGAATCTCCTTACCACGTTAATCAACTGAGTCTTATGGCCAAAAGTTAATAACCACCAAATGATTTACATAATAACATGAATATAAAGAGAATCATGATAATATATATCAAATGGCCGTACACAATACACCACTTTCAATAATTTAGTGGCAAACAATGGAAATCTCACGGAATTGAAAGTGAGATAAGAAAATCCCATACATTGTACTTTTTCCTTGGTCGATGGTAGGTTTTCCTCCTGTATAATGGTGAAATAATTTTTATTGAATAATACAAGAATCATTTACTTTAATATGATATCATATATGATCTTTTAACATTGATTTGTTAATAATATCTTAGAATTATCGTAATTTCAGGTGTTAGAGGGTTCATTTTACTTTATATTCATTGTTATGTGAGCCATATTCGTTATTAATGGGATGTATATTATTCATATATAGAATTATATCAAGTCCTTAGACATCATTTTTAAATCATCAAATGATAATTATACTTGAATGGATACGATGGAGAATGAATCTCATCGCGTTCGTGGAGACGGTAGTCCGTACGTACGCACGAGCGACAATATCATTCTTTTGATATTAAAATAATATATAAATGGATGGTATATCATATATACAGAATCATTAACATGTTATATTTATTATTTACATGAGTTACACATCATTATTATACCCATCCAAATAATAATATATTGAATAACAATTACACCACGACGTGGAGACGGTAAGCCGTAAGTACGCACATATGGTGACATGTTATTCAAAGGGTGGATAGAATACTGAATATGGTTGTACCATATTTATAATAACATAACAGTATATTTGAGATACTGGAGTTATTATTTTAGAATTGTAAGAACAAAGGAAGAAGAAGTGGAAGAAGAAATGAACTTGGAGAAGGGTGGTGAAATCATTACCTCTTCTTCGGGTTCTTCCTTTTGATTTGATCAAAAGGGCTCCTTAGGTTGGCTTTATGATCAAACTAAGGCCCTTAGGTTGTAGTGAGGGAAGTTGGGAGAGTATTTGGGAAGAGTTTGGCCGAACCAAAAGGCTTTGAAGGTGTGACAAATGAGAAGTAGGAGTGCCCTTTTATAAGAGGGGTGAGGGGCACCTTTGGAAAAGATAGAAATATTAGTTTATAATAAATTCATATTCGGTTTCTAATGGCTCCAAAGTTGACTATTGAAAGGTTAAGGTGGGGATGGGTCGAAAACCACTCAACCAATAGAATTTAGACAGGTTTGGTTACTTATATTAACCTTATCTTTAAGTATTAACTCTAAGTTAATTAGTTTCACTTTTACAATGTCTCTTTGTATTTTTATATAATATGGTTAATAAACATACTATATAAATCCAAGCGACCCCCAAGTGGTACATTAATGATGAACCTATCATTATATTAGTCTCTTGGCCGAACCTTAGATTTTTAGAAATTTAATATCAATTAATAATATAATATTTTTTTTAAGATCTCTTTTATGTCAATTTTGACACTATTAAATAGTTGATTTATTTGAAACTCATAACAGATTTATTACTTCTAAAAAAGTCAATTACAACAATCCTAATATATCATATTATCCTAGAAAATTAGTTTAATTCATTAAAAGTTTCATATTATATTTATTTGGGTATTTATAATATCAATTATTTTATTTTTTCACTATTATAGTAATTACGGCATCATCGTTGTGTCATAAATAAAATACATTATTTAGTGTCTAAAAATTATAAATAAAATATCATTATGTAGGAAATCGTTTTATCTTTCTATGTAATATTTATAATCAACAATCCAACATATATAACCATATGTAACAATTTTGTTTCTAAAAGATATATGCTTGTGTCATTTTTGTATTCATTTTAACTTAATTAAAATATAGTGTCATTATCACTTACAAGTGGATCCATGGGGTCCCAAAATCGACCCAAAGATGCCCATGGTCGACCATGTATCCACCAATAGGGTTAAGACACGTTTTAGGGTAATTTAGTATTATTATATTTTTATTTTTTAACCCTTATTTACCGAATTTACCCTTAACCATGGTAAATAAAATATTTACCGCAGTAATTATTCAAAATGTCTAAAAATAAAAGTAACCTATTTAAAAAATTTGAACATCCTGATTCCAAATATGGAATCAATTTTCCTAAATTCAAAACACATAAGTGGCAGAAATTAATTTAAAATTAATTCCTACTGTCATAACAAAAAGCGTGTTTTTGAGAGATAATAACTATCAAAATATTGTCACTTGTTTATGTTCGGTTTAATTGTAAAATTATGTCCAATGACCAAAATTATATTAAATGGTAAAAATATATTCTAAATATACTTTAAAACCACTCAAATTCATAATTTATCACTATTAATTATTTTGATTAAAAAAGTTGTTTTTAATTAAAATTTAGTAATTTTCACTATTCATCAAAATATGAAAGTTATCTGAAAAGTACCAAAATTTCACCTTAGGCTAAAATAGATATTCCGAATCCAAAAATGAAGTCCATTTTGAAATATAAAATATATATAATTTTAAAAAGTAGGTATTACTATTCATAACGGCTAGTTTGATTGGTTGTGGTGTGTTAAAATCTCGAAGTTGCGTACAGTGCACGTCATTGCATTATTCAAAAGGAAACATACCTAAGATGCTTGGGGTGTTACATTCTCCCCTCCTTCAATAGATTGAGTCCTCGCAATTTTTAAAATTTTGATTGGGAATATAATGGAAAGTCCCACATTGGAAAAAGAGTCAATAAAACTATCACTTTAAAAGAAAGAAAGAGAGGTATAAGGGTCATCCAAGATAACCCGTACTAGGATTCCATGTAAGAAAACATGGATATGGATGATAAACTAAGTGTCAAGTTCTGATGGAGAGGGATAGAAATCATGATAAGGAGAAAGTTAACAATGAGAAAACCACAAACTTGTGTTGGGACAAACGACCATTAGTCTCCTAGTAGGAAAGTAAACGGACAGCATTTTTTTTAAGTTACATAACATAAGGAAGAGGAATTCATTTATTATATTGACTAATAACATTATGAGATATAATTACATTTTAAGTATATTTTCATTCTTTAATAAATTTCCACCACTAACTCAATTTTTTTTAAACGATGAGTATTCAAGAAGACTTGGTCACACTGGAAGAGCTAGAATAAATTTCTATAGAATCACATGATCCATGCAGGATAAACCATATATTTACATTGTCTTTGAATATTAATCAAAACCAAAATGGTTAGTTAATGATCTAATGATCCCCCAAAAGGATATTCATTGAGATAAACATGCACTAATCTTAATTTCTAAAATTAAACCAACAACACCCCAAAGTTAAATAGATACCATTAAATAACCAATTGTCCTTAAAATCCTTTAATATAATCCAAACTAATATTGAAACCCAAAACAAAGAAGAATTTGATTATTTAGTCTCCCATGTTACATTGTATCTCCAAATGACATAAAATACTCTTAAAGTCACATACTTAAAAGTAATTAACATTATCCCATATTCTCTGTTATAGGTTAATCATTTCCATAAATAACCCAAAACACTATAAATCAACAATAAAAACGTAGATAAAAATCCATCATTACTCTATAAATGAAACCCCATTGTATTCTATTTTCCTTGGTCATATAGTGTTCCCAAAAAAGCGAACATCTTCCGAAATAACATTTATCACTTAATCACCAAATCATTTTCCTATACCAAGGGTATTCATTTGATAAGACATAAGAACCCAAATCATCTTATTATTGATCAATAAAATCATTTAACAAAAAAAATAGTCACACTAACTAGGGACTTCACGTAGTCCAGTGGTAGGCGATAAATCCCAATCGCACTTTGTTTGTGGGTTCGATTCCCACAGCTTTGTCCGACGCGACGGGTTGTCACATGGTCTACGTGTTGTCCTTTTTCAGAAACAATATTTTATAATATTACCATGATGAGATAAATTCCTCAAAATAACATAATTTAACCAAAAATGTTATATCATACTTTGCATTTTCATCCCAAATTATAATAACATATCATTTTCTCAAACCCCAATGATCATATAAAACCAAATGGTTATTTATACCTATATCCACAAGAGAAGAGACAATTCTTCCTCAAATATCATTCTCACATGGCAAACTGCGGGGTTACAAATACAAGAGAAAATTATTCCAAAGTAAACCCATCAACAAGGAGTGCTAATTTTTCTCCAACCATTTATTTCCACATAGCTTCTTCTTTGACCAAGAAAATATCCTATAGAATATGACATTCACTCGGGTAATGGCCAGGTCCCCTACATTTACGGCAAATGACTGTAAATGGACTCTTGGGACCATTTTTATCTTCTTCCATAGTACTCTTCATTTTTCTTCGGCAATTCATCACGTTATGTCCTTCCTTCCCGCACGTAAAACATTTCATTGTCCCATTGAGACACTTTCTGAGGTGTCTTTTTCTACATTTCCTACATGATGAAAATTGAGGGTTCTTTTCTCCTTGGTCTCCATTGCTGGAGCTCTTATCATTTATCACATTTCTCTTCCTTGTTGAGTCTGGGAGTTGGTTAATATATATGTTGTTGATCATATTTTTGGAAAACTGATTTGGGATAAAGACGATATCTTTTACGCCTATCAACATTCCATTTTGTTGCCCATGGCCACCACCGTTCCCACCTTGTACATCATTCTCAAAGTCACTATGACTTCCTTGGAATCCAGCCGTTGACTAAAACCATAAAGCATTGTGTCAGTAATAGTAGTCGTAAAAACATTTAGAGATTAAAATGTCACCATATTCTCAATTTGAAACAAATTAGGATTAACCAAGGTCATTTACTCTCATCTTATATATATATTACATAAATTGGTTTGTAAAGAAAATGTAAATTATCCTAAGCATATCCCTCGGGAGTGTCGTAACCAAGAGTGCAGCAAGGCCCGTTGTCGTTCACCAGTTCCCGTTCGAGTCTAGCTCAAAGCGGTGTTTTCGGGTTTTACCCCTAGGTACATCTGTGCCAGAGCCGCCTCTACCTACTCGTATCCAGACAGGGATGTATTTCTCGGAAAACTCAGAAAATCTCTACAATACCAAAATTCTAGGAAGTTCTTTTATACTAATCCTCAACGTTCATCTTAGGTCTACGTGCTCTAATCAGAGTTTATCTAAATCTAGCTTCCAAGGTTTGTACTAAACTTCCTCTGATACCAACTGTAATGCCCCGACCCTAGTTACCTAGAGTTGGTGCATTATTACATAACATTGGCATGATCACGAGAAAGATCAAGTCTTGAAATACCGATTAGTTTAGTAGCTTTGGAATAACTAGATACATCCATAAATTTTTACATTACAACAGAAAAAAACATCTTGTCTTCATATCCCCTCATACTATCCCTACAGGTCATTCAAAAATTACTTCTTCATAATCCTGGGAAAAATGAAACATTGAAAGGGGTGAGCTCAAATGCTCAGTAAGGATAACATTATAGCAGAAGCTTTCATAAATAAGCATAAACACTTAAGGCAATTTATAACTAAAACAAAAGCCTTTTAAACATGAACTTTCAACATGGTATGGCATAAATAAAATGAAATAATTCTATTTACTTACTCACATGGATATTCTACTAGTCGAATGATCACATGCAATATCAATAACCACTTTCATAATGGTGGAATACATAATGCCAGACTATCATAACCACATAGCCAAGGCCTCGTGCCAAGACTACAAATAAGATTTTGCCAAGCCCTTGTGCCAAGACACTAGTTTGTCTCATGAGACCTACTGATGCATCGAGGAGCTATTGCGGGCTCCACCCGTCACTAATTAAGTCCAATTCATTCCTCATATGAATAGGTTTAAACATAAAATAAACATTCGTATTAAAACTAGCACACGAAATGTCAATACTTTAACCACAAACCATGAATGGTATAAAAATAGAACATCCACAGTCAAACATAACTCATTTGATACAATATGGAAGATTGTATTGTATCACATTAACCTCAATCATGAATAATGAAGGATGTTGACATAGATGAAAATAATCATCAAAACTATTTGAGGGAAATATCCCCCTTTTCTTGAAATCATTTAAAAGTCACACTATTTGTCAAGAATCCATTTAAAAATAGATTTTTGAATCAAAGTGTCCCATACCACTTTGAAACTTTTAAAGGGAGTTTTAATTTTAAAGCATTAATGTCCATATAAATAAATCCTTAAAACCATTTTAAAAACGTGGACATTAATGAGCAAGATTTAGAAGAATAAGTCATTAAAACATTTTAAAATGGTATTTTGGTTAGAGATTCTAATCAAAAGAGAGACACTTGAGTACAAATAACTGGGGTAATAAAAAATTTGTAATATCATGAGAATAAAGGGATTCATGATATACTATGTCAAAGTACATTATATACACCACATAAAAGTGATTTGGTGTATATCAACAAAGAAGTCCCAATTGAATGTAAATTGAGATGAAATCTCTCATAAAGGCCGTATCCTTAGGTTAAGGATAAATCAACGACATAATTATGTGTGAAAAATATAAATACACTAAATATGATTGAATATTCAGTGCAAAATAATCAAAGTATCTTCACACATATTCTCGTAGAGACAACACCAACGAATTGGTTGTTTAACTCAACAAATGGTGAATGAGTTAAAATTACTCTTATCAAATTCATATTAATTACTTGAGAATTATCAATAGAGTGATTATGTGTATCAAAAGTATATCCATAGGAAGGGGAGTGGAAATTATGACATAATCAAATGAATAGTGATTCCACACATAATCTTAGCGTAATATAATCAATGAAATATGCGTAAAGCCGAATGAGTGGAAATTGAAATGTAAAATTCCCTTATCGATTTGGTAACATACGAAACATACAACTATGAAAGAAGGATCATACCATGACTATGTAAGTACCCATAAATTAATGTATATTACACAATTAATACAATCATGGGCAGTACACATACACCACATGTAATAATTAAGTGGTGAACAATGGAATTCTCACGAAATTAAGAGTGAGATAAGAAACTCCCTACCACGTTAATCAACTGAGTCTTATGGACAAAAGTTAATAAAAACCAAATTATTTAAAGAATAACATGAATATAAAGATAATCATGATAATATATATCAAATGGCCGTACACAATACACCACTTTCAATAATTTAGTGGCGAACAATGGAAATCTCACGGAATTGAAAGTGAGATAAGAAAATCCCTTGCTTTGTACTTTTTCCTTAGTCGATGGTAGGTTTACCTCCGGTATAATGGTGAAATAATATTTATTGAATAATACAAGAATTATTTACTTTAATATGATATCATATATGATCTTTTAACATTTATTTGTTAATAATATCTTAGAATTATCGTCATTTCGGGTGTTAACATGTTCATTTTACTTTATATTCATTGTTATGTGAGCCATATTCATTATTAATGGGATGTATATTATTCATATCTAAAATGATATCAAGTCCTTAGACATCATTTTTAAATCATCAAATGATAATTATACTTAAATGGATACGATGGAGAATGAATCTCATTGCGTTCGTGGAGACGGTACTCCGTACGTACGCACGAGCGACAATATCATTCTTTTAATATTAAAATAATATATAAATGGATGGTCTATCATATATAAAGAATCATTAACATGTTATATTTATTATTTACATGAGTTACACATCATTATTATACCCATCCAAATAATAATATATTGAATAACAATTACACCACGACGTGGAGACGGTAAGCCGTACGTACGCACGTATGGTGACATGTTATTCAATGGGTGGATAGAATACTGAATATGGTTGTACCATATTTATAATAACATAACAGTATATGTTAGATACTGGAGTTATTATTTTATAATGGTAAGAACAAAGGAAGAAGAAGTGGAAGAAGAAATGAACTTGGAGAAGGGTGGTGAAATCATTACCTCTTCTTCGGGTTCTTCCTTTTGATTTGATCAAAAGGGCTCCTTATGTTGTCTTTCTGATCAAACTATGTCCCTTATGATGTATTGTGGGAAGTTGGGAGAGTATTGGGGCAGAGTTTGGCCGATCCAAAAGGATTTGAAGGTGTGAAGAAATGAGAAGGAGGAGTTCCCTTTTATAAGAGGGGTGAGGGGAACTTTTGAAAAAGCTAGAAATATTAGTTTATAATAAATTCATATTCGGTTTCTAATGGCTCCATTGTTTACTATTCAAAGGTTAAGGTGGGGATGGGTCGAAAACAACTCGACCAATAGAATTTATACAGGTTTGGGTACTTATATTAACCTTATCTTTAAGTATTAACTCTAAGTTAATTAGTTTCACTTTTACAATGTCTCTTTGTATTTTTATATAATATGGTTAATAAACATACTATATACATCCAATCTACCTCCAAGTGGTCCATTAATGATGAACCTATCATGATATAAGTCTCTTGGCCGAACCTTAGATTTTTAGGAATTTAATATCAATTAATAATATAATATTTGTTTTAAGAACTCTTTTATGTCAATTTTGACACTATTGAATAGTTGATTTTTGTGAAACTCATAACAGATTGATTACTTTCCAAAAAGTCAATTAAAACAATACTAATATATCATATTATCCAATAAAATTAGTTTAATTCATTAAAAGTTTCATATTTTATTTATTTGGGTATTTATAATATCAATTATTTTATTTTTTCACTATTATAGTAATTACTTCATCATCGTTATGTCATAAATAAAATAAAATATTTAATGTCTAAAAATTATAAATAAAATATAATTATGTACTAAATCTTTTTATATTTCTAATGAATATTTATAATCTAAAATCCAACATATATAACCCTATGTAACAATTGTTTTTCTAAAAGATATATGCTTGTGTCATTTTTGTATTCATTTTAACTTAATTAAAATAAAGTGTCATTATCACTTACAAGTGGATCCATGGGGTCCCAAAATCGACCCAAAGATGACCATGGTCGACCATGTATCAACCAATAGGGTTAAGACACGTTTTAGGGTAATTTAGTATTATTATAATATTATTGTTTAACCCATATTTACCGGATTTACCCTTAACCATGGTAAATAAAATATTTACCGCAGTAATTATTCAAAATGTATAAAAATAAAAGTTACCTATTTACACAATATGAACATCCTGATTCCAAATATGGAATCCATTTTCTTAAATTAAAACACAGAAGTGGCAGAAATTAATTTAAAATTAATTCCCGCTGTCAAAACAAAAAGCGTGTTTTTAAGAGATAATAACTATCAAAAGATTGACACTTGTTTATGTTCGGTTTAATTGTAAAATTATGTACAACGACCAAAATTATATTAAATGGTAAAAATATATTCTAAATATACTTTAAAAACACTCAAATGCATAATTTATCACTATTAATTATTTTGATTAAAAAAGTTGTTTTTAATTAAAATTTAGTAATTTTCACTATTCATCAAAATATGAAAGTTATCCGAAAAGTGCCAAAATTTCACCTTAGGCTAAATTAGATATTCCGAATCCAAAAATGAAGTCCATTTTGAAATATAAAATATATATAATTTTAAAAAGTAGGTATTAATATTCATAACGGCTAGTTTGATTGGTTGTGGTGTGTTAAAATCTCGAAGTTGCGTACAATGCACGTCATTGCATTATTCGAAAGGAAACATAACGAGGAAGCTTGGGGTGTTACATTATATTTCTTAACCCAATTTGTTTTATTGGAATCTTTTTAATATTGAATTATGATTTAAAAAAATTATAAACATTTGATAATTTTCTCCCTGAAACCCCACTTCTTGTCGCGTCTGTGGGATTAATTTCAAATTAAAATTTTCCAATTATGTCAATGAAAAAGGGAAAAATTAATTATATATTTCTAATAGTCATAATTTTTGTTATTTAATATATTAAACGTAAACATAAATCTAAATGAATATTTAAATGAATAAAAAATAATTACCATTGTTAGGTAAAACTGGGTTTACTGGTGGGTTAAAATAAAAGGATAAGGGTTAAAATGACCTAAAGACGTTTCTATGAAATATTTTATGGAAATATATTGAAACTATATCATATAATATATATAATAGTCAAATTTTATACATTTTTTACTCTGAAAAAAGTTGGCAGACATTTCAAATTTTAATAAATTACAAGAGTAACTCCCACCTCATATATAAAATGCCTCCCACTCTCGTCAATTAATAACACCTTACAAAAAATTTGGTTAATCTATTATTGGAAAAATATAATTAAAAAATCCCATCATTTAATTCTATATGATTTTGTTTCATAAATCAATCATAGGTGGAATTTTTGTTCAATCCTAATGATGATTCCAAATAAATACGTAACATTATTCAATTAGAGTTCTCATTTTTTCCTCCCTCATCTCAATAAATAATCAATAAACCATGATGATATAATAATAAAATTATAGTCAATATAATTAGATTTTTTATTTAACATTCATGACCTACACCCATCTCCACATCATTCTAATGGGTTATTAAATCGTCTTTCGTATGTACGGTGTACTAACACCTCATGAACCGTTGCCATTCATTTTTACGTTACAAAATCTCATGGATGGGTATGATGATGGATATAAACTATAAATATTATAACATAAATATACCTATTTATATCATATATACCATTTACATAACCTTCCACATGTGATTAGACAACATCACTCGGGTGTTCGAAAGACTACCACCTCAATAACGAGGTGAATTGTTTTTCAAAAAAACTACACATGGTGATTAATTGTTTAAATATATAGGATGTAAATGAAATTATTATGACAATAATGAAATATATAACATTTTGAAAATAATATATTATTTTCTTTATTACCATTTCACTAACTAAAAGATGATAGCGGCGTTCATGAATGTGTGAACAACTGCATTCATGGAGGCACAAATTACTATTTTTGTTACCACACCATAATTATTATAAGAATATCATAGTAATATACACATAGAAATCATGGATTCAGTGTCTTTTATCAACTACATGAAGAAGATTTTTTCTATTATTATCTCTAATGACTAAGAGTTTTGCCGTCTTGTAAATCATGATACATACATGAGTCATATATTATAAATAAATGCACTACATAAAAATTAATTTTATTTTCTAATTTAAATCAATGATAAATTTTTTCCATAGATTATATCACTTCATATATATTGTCATAATATTATTGGATTCCATGGGAAAATAAAAACTATGGGTGACCGTAAATGCTTAGTAAAGGTAAAGTATCGAAGAAGCAATAATATAAAAAAACAATAATTATGGAATCATAATTAATGAAACACACATGCAATATAAAAAATGGGCTAAAAAGAAATAGAATAATAAATAAAGAAATAGAAATTAAAGCACATTCCATTCAAATAAAAATATAAGGGAAAATAAATTTTTATGATATGAAACTAAAACACATTCCACGTAATGAATGAACTGATAATAAAATATTTCCACAGATATGTTGACACAAAACATCATTGATAAATAATAACTAAAAATAAATAATGTAAATTATTTAATATTTTATATCATGTATAAGGAAAATTAAAACATGTTCCATCAATCACTTTCACATGATTGTTTAAAAATACCAATAGAAAATTGTTTAGTCTATAGATATTATTTATCATATGGGAACTTTTCAATTCATTAAGGATCTTTATGTATTCTTGGATCAACACTTCAATACTAGTCAAAAGCATTCCTCACATAGAATAACCAAAAAAATAAATATCAAATATCAAATATACTTATTGAATATAGAATAAAAAATTATAAATATATCATTAATTAATTAATTAAATGTCAATGTAGATAGAGTATGGAAAATGGTATATGATTTAAGAAATAGTAATATACATGAAAAATGAAATGTATTGTTTAGGAGAATTTCAATGTTCAATTATCATAAGAAATGAAATATTTCAAGGGGAATAACAAATTAATCAAGGAATTTACATTTATTATGAATATTTTCTACATCCATCACAAACTATATATAATATGAATAGGGATAATATCAAAAAAATTACCCAGGCTTAGTAAAATTAATTATTTTTTCATTTATGGATATAAATTTTATAAAAAGAACATTTAAAAAAACTATCAAGGAAACTATACTTTTATTTTATTTTAAATAGCCATTAAAAAAATTTACATTGACATTTAAAAATATTTCCTTTTAAAAATAAATTATTTAATAATAAAAAATAAAGCACATATAAGTGATAGTCGTTAAATTTTTACATGTTATATGTGTTAAAAATTAAAATTCCCTATTAACAAGAAAACATTAACAAAATTGATTATTCAGAATGAGGTAAGAAAATACCTTTAAAACATTTATTAAAAAGGGTAAATTGTATTAAATAAATTATTTGTAAAAAATAATAATATTTATGAAAATAATTTATTAAAACATGGTTTTCATTAGAAAATAGGTTCCCTGAATAATTACAAAAATGATGTCAGGTTTTCATAATGGAATTTATCTAAAACAAAATTATGTAAAAACATGGGAAAATGGTACTATTACTATTAAAAGGACACGAATAACCAAATAAAAACAAAATAAAATTATTTATAAGACAACAATTTATTAAAATGAAAATTTAATTGTAAAAAAACATCTAAAAATTAGATTAGGATGTAAATATCTTAAAAAGACCATAAAATGATTTGAGAATCTGTCAATGAATATATTCTATTATATCAACATTGAGTACACATAAAGAAGAGGAAATAAATAATTGAAAGTCAAAATATTTCGCAACATAATAAAATATTATTAATTACTATATGTAATTAGTATAAACCATTAAAAAGATAATTGTGTTATGAAATATCTTTTCCACTTTATAATTTTATGTTAAATCCCCTTAGATGAATTTACTCAAGTTTAATGTCAAAATATCATGTAGGCTAATTGAATAATGATATTATATTATAATTTGGTAGTATGGATGCCTTATAAAAGAAATTAGGATCCCAACAACTATGTGATTGTTTTAATAGAATGATATCAATGAAAAATAAGTGATATTATAAAGATAATCATTAAAAACAATCTTGAGGATAATGATATTTAAACATAATAATGTCTTGAACTACACTTTCAAATATTTGGATCATACTCTCCAAGAAATAATATAATTAATTTAAACTTATAATATAATTATAATAATTATATTCATGATATAACATGTAAATAGTTAGTATATACATCATATAAAAGTAACTTGGTTAATAAGAACAAATAAGTATGAATAGAATGTAAATTGAGATGAAATCACTGACAATGTATCTTATTTGTCTCATGTATCTTTATATACCTGAATAAAGAAATATTTTAATTGTTGAATTTTTTGAGGATCATTTTCAGGTTTTTAATTAATCTTATTTCACTTATTAGTATATTTTATACACCTACCTATAAAATAGTGTTTATGTTAGTTGTTCACACCAAATTCAACTTATTTGTTACATACAACTTGGGTAAGTCCACAATGGTCAATGGGGTAATTAGATAAAAGATCAATAATAATAATCGGTATAAAATTATAATTTTTATACATAAATTATAATATTATATCCAATAATTAAATAAATTTTTCAATAATGAACCATTTTAGCAATCAAATAGATGATATGTTGTATGTTTAAAGTGTAATGTTCTCGATTTTCAATGATCATTATTGAAGGAATGTAAGTAGAAACATATCATTTCATAATGATCATTATATGAAAAATAAAATGTTATTTAATAATATTTACTTATATATATACTTCATTATATGTATATGGAATTATGTGTTGTTTAAGATGTGATATTCCACACGTCCACGTTAATGATTATTAGTTTTTAGTGTGTGAAATGGTAATAATAAAAATTATATATATATATATATATATATATTGTATTTCCATAATAAAAATTATTTCATCAAAATAATATATATATATATATTTATTTATTTATTTATCCTAATTTTAATTATAATCATCATTTGTACATTATATGTTTTGTGTGAATGAACCACATCGCTTTGAAGGTCCAGTAGTCCACACAGAGAAAATTATTGTTATGTTTTTTACATAAAAATATACTGTATAATGTTATGTTTTATAGAATAATTTCATAATATTAAAGGGACAATAAATATTATATATGACATATATAAATTGAGTACTATCAAAATGGCCACAATGAAATCTGGTAGAAGAAAAAATAAAAAATCATTGATATGTAAAGAGGTAGTCTGATGTAAACGTAAATAGTATTTTTATAACCATTTAGATAGATATGTGTGTATGTTTATGTCTAACCCTTAAAGTAAAAAGTTAAAATTTTTCTGATCTTGGACCTCATTGAGGTATTTCCTTGTCTATATTTTGGTTTTAATCACTTTAGTTAGTCTATTTAATGATTAATGTTAGTATGAGGGGCTCGGTGGTGATCTAATTTTTTCGATACATTAGAGGAAGGAAAAATGGGCCAACCTATACAAGGATATAAGTTTTTTCATGGTTAATTTAACAATGCATCCTGTCTAGGAAAATATTTCATTCTTATATAGTGGAATATTTCATGGCTGGAACAAATTTTCTCAAACCATGTGTCTTACCAGGGTAACTATGTAGCCCAACTCCCCTTATAAAGTGGCATGTGCCTATTTTTCATATGGATTGGAAAATCAGGTTGTTTAACGATGCACCCCTTTGAAATTAGTAAAATAATAAAATTCTCATCATGGGATTTTAAATTTTCATCCAATTTTCACTCCCATATTGTCCATCGAACCCTAGTGACTAATAAGACTATTAAAAATTACAAGGGGTGATTCTTCTTCATCTCTAGGTTGTTTGGAGTGTAGTCGATTATGGATTGAAGCTCCATGTATAACTAATATCATATTTTCATACCTTTTATAGATTAATGTTTTCACCATTTTATATCTTCTATTTCTACTCCAAAAACCCTTTTTATGGAATCAAGATTAATTCTAAAATTTGTTTTTGAATCCATACTTAAAACTAAATTTAGGACTGATTTTATTGATGAATGAGTGTTAGGCAGTCTACAGGTCATATATTATAGTTTCATTATAGAATTGTGAATGTTAATTTTTTTGGTTATGTCTTATTTTCCCTGTTATTATATTTGATAGGTTTGGAAAAATAGGTGTTTAAATTATTAATCGAAACTCTCATAGTCCCTTGGGATTTATCGAGGATTATTTGATTATATTAGGGAAACCCATGGAGAGCACTATTATTATCAGGACATGATATTTCTAAATTAAGTGCATGGTATTTATGTGATAACATAGGTCCCTTATTGAGTATTTTTATGTGTTTACTAAATGTTAAAATGGAATATTGGTAGTGTGTCTATATTTTTTATTGCCTAAAGTGGTTATATGTAATGGGACTGAAATGTTTTAATTGTGTTAATTGTGATTGTGTCTTGTGGTTTATGAAATATATTCAAAATGTATAAGAGATATAGAGAATATGAAATGTATAATAAGTTAAATTATTAATTTTATGTAAAATGAAAAGAATGTTAAATAATAATTCTTAAGGGAACTGATTGTTATCTAAAATGGGTAGATATAAGGTAATGTTTTAGTATACTTAATGAAATATCCATCAAAATAGGAATTGGATTTATTGTGTTATGTGATGTAAATATAAAATTGTGTTGATTTGTAATGGAATTTTATTAAATCCCATGATGATTATTATAGATTATTATTGTTAAATGTAATGGTTGTGTTTACTTGTCATAAGTATTATATGTGGTGAATGGATGAATAATCAAGTGGACATTTCATGAGGTGTGGGATAAAAGACTGAGGCTCCTCTCTTGGGTACAGTTGGAATGATTCTCTAACTCCTCCAAAAATTCACTGGAAATGGAAGGGTACAGAGTTGTATTCCCCTAATGATTTCATTCATCCCTGATTGAGGACTCATTTGGAGGACATTATGATGTTGTGAGGTATTATCCCTAGTGATATAGGGTGATGAATTGTTCCCTTATTCAAAATTATAAATTCCATGAACCCTTTCATGAAGGATGTGACCACCTAACCCTGGGATTACATATTGGTGAAAGAACAATTAATCAACAAGAGGAAAATGATGAACTTGTCTATGTGTAATGATTGATAATGAAAAGGTTTCAGATAATAGAACCAAAACTATCATTTATTTACCTTTAATTTAATTAATACATTCATGAATGCTCTGTTTATATAAGATGTTTTGTAGACACATTTTGTGGTAGCCTACTAAATTGTACTCACACCCTTCTCGAGCCACCAATTTGTACAGAAGATAATTTAATGCTTTTCAGTTAGGATAAAGGTAACAAAAATATGCTTGGGAGGTAGTTCAGGATTGATAGGTATATATATGATTTTCCAGACATTGATTCAACACCATTTTTGGGACAACACTTTTTCATTATTTTTGGGTTTTGCTCTTATAGAACTATATTGTTATATGAAATATTTAATGATGGTTGTGATTTGTATCCCATGTTGGGATATACTTATTAATGAATTTTCAATGGTAATATTATTTTGTTATCTATATTCTATGAATGATTTCATTTGGATTACTCTGGTACGGATGATATAGTCTCCTTACATAAATTATAGATAATTACATCTACTCAAAAACCTCTTTTATATGTGGAGGGATGCTTGATGTAATCTGGCAACCAATCATAGGGAACTAGTTTAGTGGTCATCGGTTCGGGATGTTACAATGTGGTATCAGAGGACATCTTTTATAAGATATACTATTTGGGAATGGTATAAGAGTGGTTAGTAAAGTCACATTCTATTTTAATAGGTTAATTCATGGGAGTATGTAACCCATGTACTAGTGAAAATAATAGTCTCCTAGGGGGAATTGTTATTCTTGTTTTGTGATATTACATTTGATGACATTTCACTATTGGGTAATGATCTTATTGTGAGATGCGATAGATTTAAGATATTCATCTCATGAATAGATTTTTTAATGTAGTGAAATGATTCATAATTTTAGGGACCTAATTAAATAATCAACAAGAATCATTGTACAAACCCAGACAAGAAGGGTGTGTTGGACATGAAGGGTTCGATGCATCTGATTTTCTTCAAATTAATGAAAATTTATTGTAATGAAATTGGTAAAATGATTAAAAAAGGGAGTAAAATGTTAATTAATGATTATTTTTCCGAAATAAGTTAATTTGAGTGAATTAAAATGTTGTTGGCATCAGCATATGGGAGGTTCATCAAATAATTGGGGTCCTGATACTTGGGGCGATGTATGATGAATTCCATTCCGCTATGGGTGCATGGGAGGATCCAGAGAAGATGCTGCGTATAGAGATAGAATTAATGGAGGTTTTTCTAGCAGAGGATAAGGAGGTGGTGAGGGATGTCCACTTTAGGCATTAGTTTAAAATGTTTCGGAACATCCCGGTAGACCGACAGTTCCCAAAGAGACCACAATCTTTCCCAAAGGGGGCCCATAGTAAGGAACACTCGTAGTGGTGGTAGTTGGAGGATATCTAGTGGAATACCTAGGGGTTCAGAGTCATCACTGAGAAACAACCCATAGTTAGTTTTGCGACATTCATCACAAATCTCATATGTGGTTGGATCCTAACAGTGAGGGGTACCAACATGGGAGTGCGACCAAGAACATTCATCATGGCATCCATATTGGTGATAAGAGGGCAAGTCAACATAGGGATCTTGATTATTTCCATGTAATATAAGATGTTGTGACACATCAGCAAGGGTAAGAGGACACATAGGATATTTGGGTCATTCTACCTCCTATACAGGTGGACAGTAGTGGTGTTTTGGATATTACTAGTACTGGAAGTTCTGAATTGGATAATGATGGTGCTTTGGAGATTAAAGGAAATAGAAGATCATAATTGGATAATTTAGATCTAAAGAACATCGATGATCTTTATTTTTAAGGATTCCATCACAATCTCCTAAGTGCGAGCCAAATCTGTGACATAGGAATTATAGTGACATACTACCATAAGGGGTTCAATATAAAAGGATGAACCTAGTATTTTATATTGAAAGGATTAAGAACATATGGAAAAATATTTTAAGATGATATCAGAGAAAACATTATTTATATGATTGTTGAAGAAGAAAAAAAAATGAGGCATTAAATGTTCTGTCACACTAATCAAAAATAGGTGAAAAGATATCTTAGTTGAAATAGTTACGGTTGTCCCCAATCAATAGCTTGAATAAGAAAAGGCATGCAGTTCATGTATTTGAGGGATACTAGTCTATATTTTATAGAATCCATTACGAAAAGGGTATCAAATACACATGATCTCACTCATACATACATATGTTGTCCAATAAATGTTGTTGGAACTCCTGGAAAAGTGTAGTTCATTTTTTTTAATTTATTATTAGTGTTGAATGTCATGTGTGATGGTTATATGTAGGAAACAACATGTCTATGATTTCATGATAACGTATCGCTAAATAGTAAATAATGATACTGGATGAAAAATAAATGTTTTGGGGTGTGATAATGGTGGAGAATACACATCCACTGTGTTTCAAAACTCCAATGAGAAACATGGGATATAACATGAGTTGGTTTCTATACAAACTTCTATTCAGAATGGAATTTTTGAGCATCAGACTCGATAAAAAAACAAAATTTATATAACTACGTAGATTAAGAGTCATATCTTTTTCCATTACTGGAAATAGATTGTTTAACCTACAATTTATATTGAAACAAACCATGGAATTATATGGGGAAACTAGGTCCCCCTATGAGTTATAACATAGAATGAATCCATCTTTGATGTATTTTGTGTTTTCAAAAGTAAATGATTTATCCAAAAAAATAATGAAATATATGAATGAATAGTGATGTTGTGGATGAATTTATATTCCATATATATTCAATGAATATAAAGCCTATAAGTATTTTAATATACATACATTGAAAATTTTGGAATTTACTGATGTGAAGAACATTAAATACAAATCAAATAAAATGTCTCATTTAATTCATCTCATGAGGTTATAAATAATGAGGAAAAACGTGGACTTGTAAAATATCCAAATACAAATGTAAAAGAAGGAAGAAAAAAATCTATTAATCACACGATGAAGTTGATATGTAATAAGAATTAGAAGAATAAAACATGGCTGAATAAAATTCATAAGTACCTCAAAGGAGAAATAAAATAAAAAAAATTTATCTAACTAATATCACTAGGGATTGAATAGCTACCACACACACAATGATAATTTGTAATTGTACATAATTTATGTTCCTCTTAATAGCAAAACCATTATCATTTGTGGAATCCACAAACTTTGAATCATTGGTTAATTCCATGAATGAATAATTGAATAATATTATTTGAATGAAAACTATGATCATATTAAGAGAGACAAAAAAACAAGATGTTTTTGGTTGGAGGTGGTATTTCAAAAATAAATTTGACAAGAATGGAAATGAGATTAAAAATAAGTCATGACTAATATTTAAATTCTATTCTTAGATTGAATGTGTTGATGTGGAAAAATAAATTCCATGATGGCTAGACTAGAGTAAAGTAGAATGTTTCTTACAATATAAATTCAAAGTGGACACATAGTGTATCAAATGGATGTCAAGACCTCTTTCATAAATGGGGTTCTTAAAATTTATGTCTATATTGAACAAATAGTCATATTTATTCATGTAAATGATGAAATAACTGATTGGAGAATATAGAATTCTCTATATGGTCTGAAAATGGCACCACATTAATTGTACTGTCAGTTGAATTCATATATGAAGAAGCTCCAATTTAAAAGAGGATGAGTGAATAATAATAATTTTGTGAAGAATTATCATAAAGATAACATCATTATTTTGGTGTATGTAAATGATATTGTATTTGGAGCGTGGAATAATGGATTAGTTGATGAAATTACCAATCACATGAATTCTGAATTTTAAATTTATATGATAGGTGAACTCGCCAATTTCATTAGGTTGAACATGATTCATAATAAAGACTATAAATTAATTTATTAGGATAATAATGCCATATAATAGCTGAAGAAATTAAATATGTGTGAATCAAACACAATGTCAACTATAATTAGAGATGGAACTAAAAAGGGAATGAAAGATGACGGGAAATCGTTGGATCCCAACATGTACAGATGAATCATTGGTATCTTATTATACATAAATGTAATGAGGATAGATATTTTCTTCACTATATGATCAGTATCCCATGTTTATCATAATCTAAAAGTGGAACATATGATGGTAGTTAAAATAATCATGTTGACCATTCATGGTACTCACAATTAAGGCTTATACTTTTCAATAGGAAGACATAGTAAAATATCGATATTTTATGATGCTTACTGGGATGTCGCTGTTTTTGATAGAATGTACAAAAGTGGTGGAGAATTTTTATTAGCAATAAATTTGTGGGATGATTGAGTAAGAAATATGAATGCACATCACTCAGTAATACTGATGTTGATTATATATATGCCATGAATGATTTTAATCTAATATTATGGATGAAAAAATAGCTGACTGATATTTGTGATGATGTGAAATAAAAAATGGTGATTCACTATGATAAAAAGAGTGAAATTGATCATATAAAAAATCATGATATATTTTTTATGAAATACATAGTAATTTGATATCCCTTAATCATGGAAAATATTGAACAAGGATTGATTAAAATAGATCATGTTGGAACTGATGATCACATGGCTAAAAAACTGACAAATCCATTTTTTGAATTGGAGTTCAAGAATCATTTTTTAATCCATGGTGTTCAACCACATCCCTTTTCAAGATGAGGTTATGAAGGTTCCCCTCTCCCCATTTGTATATAATATTTTAATATGATGGTGAATGTGTTGTAGGTTTATAGGGGATATATGATTCACGGAAGTGTACTTTGATATTTACAAATCAAAATTTAATTATTTGGGTTTATTTCCAATGAGTGAGAGTGGTAAAATTCAACATTATTAAATATAAAAACAAGAGAATGGGAATAAAAAACAATACACTATTATGAGAAAACCATTAGAGCTTACTTGGACATCTTTATAGCATTCCAAGAAATGAAAATCCAATTCATTCTTACCATCTTGTTTTATACATTATGAATTGACCACAAAGAATTAGAGTGGTTTTGGAATTTATGTTTGGTTTATATCATGTTTTGATCATTTTAGGTGTGTAATATAAATCATTTACAGATTTCCAACTAATCTTAATATGGAGATTATTGGTACCATATTAATTCTCTTCTAGAAATAGAGTATATTTTTTTTGTTTATAATACACATTAGTTTGATCCAGGAGTTTTTAATGAATATAGTCTTATGATTGAGGACAAAAACAGTAATGATGGCGTTATAGTTTCCTAATGAGTGCCAAATTTTGGGGGCACAAAATCAATGGTTTGTCTATAGAAAAGGAAATGTTTCCTCAATGTAATGGTGGACTATGAACATTTTTCCATGAACACTACATAGATCATGATATATGTTATGAGGAATGGTGAACCATGAACCATTTATCAATAATGGTACGTTGACTATGTAGGATAAACAATTCATGGAGTGAATGAGGTTCAGGAAAAGCCATGTTGTTCATAGAAGGAAAATATTTTTCTGAATGGTGTTTCATTCATGAAAACATGGTGAAGAATTTATAATCAACAAAGGGATTCATTTGATTAAATGAGATGGTGGTTTATGCCACAGTTAATGAATAGTGGTGGCACATGGAAATTTTATAGGAATGGTTCGTGAGAGATTCAAAATATGCTGTATATAGTGTATTGTATAAAAGATTAGGTAAATCTCAGTTCAACAAATTGTGAAGATATATTTCTCTATATAAGTAGAATTAATCCCTTCATTATGTGATGGATCTATAAATAAAAATCCAAGATCAATATGGGGAAACCTAAAAGTATTTTTTAGAAGAAAACCTCATGTGGAAATTAATTAAATATCTGAAAAGAATTTGGAAAAGTACCAAATAGTTATCGGAACAAGAATTCAACTTTAGGAAGTGGTACATGTTCGATAGTACGTACATAGAGGAAGAACTATGTATGTGCTGCTCTTTTCGTATGTGGGGAAATTTAGTTGATACATAGATAAAGGCATTACGAAATGAAAGGAATTACATGAATGATGGTTTGGGGCGGAGATATTAATCCACTGTAAAGGAGTGGTATACTGTAGATGAAGTGATAGTAGTTCGTGAATGCAGTTTATAAAGGTGTTATGTGATCAGGGTTTGTAGAGAGGTACCTAGAAGTGGTACACAGATATCTCTAGTATTATATAGATTAAGGCCAGTTCACATAGGGAAATTTAACGAACAATTAATACATGGAAAATTAAATTACATCTATAGGGGAAATCATTAATTCAACAAAGCATCTATATATAATTGAGGATGCATGAATTAATTCCCAACAATTAAATTTCCATCCTGTCGATATATTGAGTTCATATTCATCCCAACATATTGATCATAAGGGGGTCGATGTAAGTTATCTAAGGGGGGTAGTTTAATATCTATAAAACCATGTAAAGGTAGTGCACATGGAACAAATTTAATGTGCTAATCATTTTTAATTAAAAACCTATGAAGTTAGAGGATGTTGGTATGATCGGGAAACTTTTGGCGTATCTTTCGTGGATGTATCCCTTAGTGGTTATCTAAGTATAATTTTCATGTCATTTCTTTGCATTTGATTTTTACATTCCTGCACATTCTCATGAGACATGTTTAACAGATTCTTCCGAACATGGGAATAAGATACATGATTTTAAAAGAAAAAATTTACAGATTGATTCACCCATCCCCAATCAGAGTGTTTCTGGGTCCTTAATTATGCGAACATTATCTATTCACATACTTACATTTCATTCTTCATCTTCACCTATCATTCTAATAATGAAGGTTGTAGGTCATGCTTCTAGAAAAATATCAGGTCAACATAACTCTCTGAAAACAGATGTCTATTTAATATTCAAGTCAATTATGGTTTCCTTCAATATGTTGTTGGTAATACTATTATAAATTGATAGTCTATATATCCCTATTATAATGTTTAATTCCAACATGTGGTCTAATAAAATATTTTTGATGAGATTATGCTCTCTATAGTAAATAATATAGTGTCTATAAAGTGTTGATTCATTGATAATACATACAAGATAATATACTCATTTTTATACATCTATATGTTTCTCCATTTATTCTATATTCGTTGAAAACATTCATAAAATAATTTAATCTGTAGAACTAGAAGAAAACAATGTACTTGTTATATTTGTGAGAACAACGAGAGTACCTTCCACCTCCACATTTTGAGATTCAACTTGAGACTTCATGATAGAAAGATTATAATGTTTATCCATTGACCTATGATGATGTTGACAGTGATTCTATTCCACTACCATTTGATATAGAAATTGATTTTTAAATTGGTCATTTTTTCTACAATTGAAGCACTGGACATCAGGATAGGCCCACCCCATCTTCCCTTTATAGGGTGTGTTGAAATCCTAAGTATTCACATCAATAAAATATTTCAAAGATATATGTCCTTCTATTCCACACTTGTAACACTTCCATATCTTCAAAGAAAAGTTCCCCAAATTCTTCTTCCTGCTTTTGTTACATGTGGAATGTGTCATATTATTTCATCCTCTTCCTAGGACAAAGATCCTATCATTTGTTTGGATCTAAATTTATCTTCATTTAATTCAATTTTTGAGACCAGTTTATCTTACAAAATGCTAGTTCAACATTCTTATATGTAAACACCATTACCTCAATGATTTCACAATTTCAATTAATATGATTCTAAAATAGATGGGATTGTTGCCCACTGAATAATATTTCAACTATTCCATTAGGATCTATGAAACTTTTAGACATTTAGAAAGAATACCTTTTGATTTTCAATTCCCCCTCTTGGATTTATATTTTTTTCACCACACAGCCCTAATATTCTTATCTTAATAAGTGAAAAATATCTAGGGTGAAATTATATTATTCCAATCAATTGAGTATAAAAAATATCCTTTCGATAGTGGTTAACCACTATTCAATAAAAAATTGGTTATTATATCCACTGAAATTTGGTGGTCATTGATACTTAAGGGACATAATAGAATGCATTTCTCTTCTTATGGGAATATGGTAGCTCGTTTGGATTTCATTTATTTCTTAAAAATTGAGTTATTTGATTCACCATTATAATTAAGGTTTCCATTCTACATTCCATCAGAAGGACATCAGTGCCTCATATATTGAAACCACCATTTATTCGGATTATCTAATTTGTCACTATTTAATAAAAGAAGAAATCACTAGTGATAACATAATTAATTTAATAATATTATAATATTAAATGTATATCATGTGTTGAATAATGATTCATAAATAATATAATCATTAACAATGATTGTTTTTTTATAAATCCTTCACAATGGATCATAATTTTTGTTGATAATCCAAAAATATCCATCGAGAGTTTCAAAGATGGAGTGTAGAATGGCCAATTTTCATTCACTTTTTCCCATTTTAATTTATCCCAAATAAGTTTTTTTGTTTTTTTAACCCTATACCAATATGTGACAGTTCTACATACACTAGTTTGTATCCACATAATGATTTATTTGTTTGGATTCCACTGACATTCTATTGACAAAAAAAATAAAAGGATGTTTTACTATATTAAAACATTTCTCTAAATTTCATCATATTTTTTTTCAAATTTTAATTTCAATAAATCAATAAAACATCTTCTGATAACAACTATAACATATTCTCTTTTTATTAAATTACTTTTCATTACATTTTACAAAAAAACATCGGATCTTTAAAATTTTAATATTTAGAATGAATGTAAAAAATACATAAATACATAAAAACATAAAATATATTCTATTAATATTGATTGGAATATTCAAGTATCATCATATGTAAATTTATTTCAATACATAACCTATGGAAATACATCAATTTAAATGGTGGGAAAAAGTTCCATTAATGGATTACAAGGTAAACCTTTTATTATTGAAATTTAGAAATGTCAATATGATCATTAGGAATTACATAAAATAATGATAAATGGAAAATTAAGAATATCATAAAAAATAAATCAATATTAATAACATTGTCATAAATAACTTTTTGATAATAAATGAATCGTGTTTAACATAAAAATCATGATGTTTCTAAAAAGATCATAAAGACACGTCTATTATGTCTTATTAAAACCAATTGAACTGGAAGGAATGATTAATGTATATTAAATATAGAATTAAGAAGAGAATATTGATATAAATGTTGATACCCATGGAGAAAAATGTGGTCTAGGTGTTCAAAAATTAAAATTAAATAATTTTTATAGATAAATAATTTCGTTATGATATTTTTATGATTTCATTAATCATACTCAAAAAGTGAAATTTTATTTCTTAATATTCACAAAAAATAAAGTATTTTATAAAATTATCATAAATAAACCATAAAATATTAGCAATGATATAATTTCAAAAATGAAATTTTTTTATCATAATAATTCTACAAATATGATAAATTTATCTTTTAACTAAATAATAATAATTTATAAAAAAACATCAGTTAAAAATTACATATTAAAATACAGAATAAATTTTTTCACATTAAAAAAATTAAATTACATTATCATTTCAAATAGACATAAGACTATTTTGACAATAATATTTCATTATTATATTTATTAATTAAAAAACATAGTTTAATATAATTTTTTATATCTCTTTGAAAAGAAAAATATTTACTCAAAAAATGAATTTATCTAATTCCATGAAAATTTTCATCAAACAGAAAAAATTGAATAATATTTTATAATAAATAATGGATTACACATTCACTATATAAGTCCTTGAACCAAAACCACTTATGACATTAACAAATGACATAATGGTATGGTGTTTGATGGTGATATTCTCCTAGGGAATATCTGATAACATCACCCAAGGGGTAATCTCCACTAACCTGAACATCTCTTATAGTTGATTTTGTTAAATATTAAAAAAAATTAGCAAGGATTGGGATTGGTCAAGATCAAATCCCTATGATTCTACCTCCCTACCATGATTTTCCAAATGGTCATTCTTTGACATGATTATAAAGGATAAGGCCATCGACTCATCTATCTATATTAATTATTCATTATTATTTATAAAAAACAATCATAATCTTAAGAGTATAGTTTCAATTGTCATATATTGGCAGAATCCTGATGCTAACATTAAAATAGACTTAAATCATTTTTAAGGAATTATATTTATTCATGCAAGATAATATAACATGGATTTTCAAGAAACAAACATTACTAAAATGTTTGGTTCCTTACACCTTAGCCATAGAGCAAAACCATAAATCAATAAAGCACATATCATATCGATGAAAGTCATTAAATCATAATATAAAAAACCAAAAACAACAATCACATCCCATTTAACATAGACTTTCCTACTATATGGGTCAGATAATCCAAAGCATATGGTCCATCTCGATTTTTTCCCACAATATATATCTTATCTATCATAAATAATTTAATTAAATTTTAAAAAAGGAGTTTATAAAACATTATTGCATCCCCAACTTATTTAACCTCTACATTAAAAGAATTGAGTGTCAAATACATTAAGTGAACTAGTCTATATACTAAATTCTACAAACTAATGGTGATAGTTTTTTGTATATTATTGAGGAATATACTATCTCAATTATAGACAACCAATAATCATAGTGAAATAATATATAATAATAATCATATTGACAATATAATAGAGATCATCATAACTATGTTTCATACACAAGTTAATTACATAAACATAATATAAAAAATGGGCAATTATAATGATTCACTATGATAAAAAAATACAAGATATATTTTGGGAGCATTGTATAGAAAAAAATCCAAAATACTCCCAAAACTAGAGATTAATGAATATATTGTGTTGATTCCATTCCCAGTATTGTATCCCTTGTAAAACAATGATTTCTTGATAAACCATCAATTGTTGGACCATATCCTTTATCTGTGTTATGAAACATGAAATCATCTTCGGTACTTGTGTTCAATAAATGGGTCTTAGTATAATAACATAGGATACTACAAATGCTGTCACAAAAAAATTCAAGTACATATTAATATACAAAAATAATAATAAAAATAACATTAATAAATTCCATGCCATTAAGTTCTAAACTATCAACTGTGGGTTTGACTATAACCCTTTCAGTAAATATCTAGGTCTCTATTTGTATATCATAATAAAACTAACAATAATAAGGAAGTATATTCCTATTCCTACAAGGATCTCAACCCATCGGTTGTCTTGACAAAAATGTCTAATATTGTGGATACCATGAAAAAGGTAGATCAATTTATAAATCATCCTCACCCTTTAAGAATCGTGACCCTTGAGTCAACCACATGAGGATAATAGGAGATAAGGACCATTTCTTATAACAATCTCATATTCTAAGTAATTTAATTCTAGTAAAATGATACAAGGTCAGTGTAAATCAATCACCTTGTTATATGATCTTGTCCCAAAATAATAACAATCCTTGATCTAAATGATTTGAACATAATGGGAAAGGGATCCATAGATATAACCATCTCAACCCATGTTTATTTTGATCCCTGAATAAGGTTTATAGTGTCCCCAATCTATATAATATCACTCTATTTGAATATTCACATAATTTAAAGAGAATTGTAAGAGAAATGGGATCATGAACAAGGTATGTATCGATCACTTCCCCTAATCATCTTTATTCTTACTCATTTTAATGCTTGGAAAATAATGAAAAGAATCAATGATCCATAATGATATTATCTTAATTCCATATTTTAGGATTGAAATAGTATATGTAGATATTCAATTAAAATAGGTTGTGAATTTTATGTTTAAAACATTAATTTTTAACCATAAGTGAATATGTGTTAAAAAAGTTGAAAATGGTAAATTCAAAAACCATTTTTTTTCTTAACGAATAAAAAAACATTATTAGGGTCCCAAAATATCAATCAATAAAAGAAACATTTGTTTAGTTGATTCAACCATAAAGCATATAGAATCGTATTTATTCAATTATATAAAATTAAAATAATGTATAGGAATGATATAAGATGTTTCTTTTACAAAATACAGCAGAAATAATACATGAATCAACAACCAAGTAAACAAGTAGAAAATATTTTAATCTAAAGAGTAGTGTATCCAAAAACCATGGATACATGTACCTTGATTTATACATTCATGAAAGTATATCTTGCACTCACCAGGGTAAGACCCCAACAAGAATATTGGAGTATGAATTACTATAACCTCCTTCCATTGAACATTAAGATAATCAGAACATCTGTCTTCTTATCCCCTTAGGACCTCAATTTTACTAATTAAAAATCAGATACAAACAAAGAAAGTTGAACAAGATGTTCAAGGATGAACAAGATATTCATAAAATGAACAAGGCATGAGAGTTTTTCTTTCTGTAGAAATCACTTTAACATGTAATCTGTAGTATCCCCAATCGATAGATGGATCAATTATAATCTAGTTTGAATGTGCTCTTATTTATAATTAAGGATTCAAATGGTCGGGTACCTTATTGAAATGTCATATTTTTCCTTGAAACTAATAAGGACATGTATATGTGTCACCCAACAATGGGTTAGCTAGAAAAAAATGGTAAGACATAGGTTTAACATGTAACAAAATATCATGTTTTGAAAACAAATAATATGTAAGGAAAATAATAGTATCTTAACCAAAACTAAATAATCAGAATCTATGGGAAAATATAATTCAGAGTCTACCAATAAAAAAAATCAGATTCTAGAATAATTGATAATCATATTTTATTTTCCAAATAATTAAAACCATGAATTCAGAAGAATTATATATCTAAATTATGATGAATTTATGTTCTAAATTCTATGAAATTAGGTTTCTAAATTCTAATGAATTCGATGTCTGAATTATGAAAATTTAAATTCTGAATTTAGATGAATTCAAAATAAAAATTATGAATAATTCAATGTCTAATTTTTATAAAATTAAATGTCTAGATATCATAAAATTTAGAGTCTGAATTTCATTGAATTCAGATTTTTTATTTTAAGAATATTGATTCTGAATTTCAGAAAATTCAGAGTCCCTTTTTCTCGAGAATTCAGAGACCAAATTTCATTGAAATTAGAGTTTTAATTTTTTAGAATTCGGCGTTTGAAATTCAATGAATTTGGAGTCTGAAAAAAAAGTCATGGTTGATTAAGAAACTATCAAATTCCATAGATTTTTATAAGGATACAAATTTTTTCCATAGTAAAAAATAGTATATGTTCTTAGAAAATTTTGAATAAGGAATTGATAAACATGTCTAGGATAAAACATTTCGTAGAGAAAGAAACTTTTCTATAAAAAAAATTTTCACAGGGAATGATAAATTTTCTCAAAGAAATGTGTTTTTGATTTTCTAAAATTAACGGGCTTAAATAGTTATATGGAATATTTATTATCTATACAATATTCACTTTTTTATAAATAACAAAAAACCATTCAGATAAAAAAATTATAAATATGAATTTTTCATGTTTGATATATAAAATTAAAACTTATCTCATTTTACGTATGAACTATGAAGAATAATACTACCCCACCCCCCCCCCCCCGACTATGTTTTGAAATCCTTAGGGATCACATTCATGGTTTTCAAAGAGAAATAATTTTTTACTATTTAAGAAAATTTAATTTAAGAAAACTCCACCTTACATAATCTCCCCATTACATAAGGAATTCTCTTCTTTATACATAACATTTTTTGGATCATTATCTTATCTCTCATTGTGATTTTCAATATGTAATGGAGGGATGAATACAATTGTTCCAAAAAGGGTAATGTTTTATAAGAAAAAACAATTTAATGTTATAAAACACCTTCATTATGATGAGAAAATATTTATAGGGTAAGAAATTCAACAAAAGATCATGAGAAACAAAAGATAATATTGAGAGTTAAATTATTCATCATTATTTTCTTTCAGTATTATCTTTATGATGTTATACATTAACTTCATGAGATCTTAGTGATTATACTCAATGCACAAGACTATCTTTTTCTGATAATGTTTGTTATTTTAGAGAGCTTTTATCTTTTCTTCTTGAGACATTAAAATTTCTTATTGAGATATTAATACTACTTTTTGTTGATTGAATATTTCTTCCAACTGTTATATAAGCTCCCTCTGTCACATTAAATTTAATAATACTTAATTTAACTTCTCATTTAGATCTTTATCCTCATTCCTCTGGGATAGTTGCTCAGGATTCAGATTTTATGAAAATCCTGTTGAATGTTTTTTGATTGTATCATTTAACCAATCAAAACAATATTTTACTAAATATTTAAAGACCACAATTATTCTAATGTATTAAATCATTCTATTATAAAATTTTTTTCTTTCCTTAAATGAAATCCTATGAGAATCATATCCAATATGAATTTTTTTTAGGTATCTCTCATGCTTTATAAACTATTCCATGAGCATGAATAAAGAATCTGACTTTTGATTGAAATAATCATGAAGCAGCTGGAATCATGAATCAATACTAGGGATCTAAAGTATTGTGTTGAGTAAGGTCATCCGTGGGTAGATAGAAAGATTATTTTATTGATAAAATGAGCGCTTATTTATAGTAAATTATTCCAATATTTGTATCCATCCTTTAACAATCATATTTTTTCTGAAATATTATAGGTACTTGTACACGTGTCCCTAAACCAATGGTTAGTAAGAATCAGATTTTACAAAATGTTGATAACATGAAAAACATTATCATGTTTTGAGAAAAAAAATAATATATAAGGAAGAATATACTAGCATTACAAAAATTGAATAATTATAATCTATGTAAAAAAATATAACTTGTCTTCTAATCATTTAAAATATCTAATTCTAGAAACATGGATTTTATGATTCTTTTTTTAAAAGAATTCAGAGTCTTAATTCTATGTAATTGAGAGTCTAAATTCTGAGAATTCGGAGTATGAATTCTTAAGAAATAAAAGTCCAACTTTTGATGAATATAGAGTTTGAAATTTGGGGAATTTCGAGTCTTAATTATGTAGAATTCAGAGTAAGAATTATGAGAAATTTAGAATTTTTATTTTGAGGTATTCATAATCATTAATTTAGTGATTTCTATGTCTGCAATTCAAATAATTCTGTGTTTTAATTTCCTAAAATTTAGAGTCTAAATTTTAGAGAATTCGGAGTCATAAATTTAGAGAATTATGTTTCTAGATATCATAGAATTTTATATTGAATTTCAATGATTTCGGAATTTGAATTTCAAAGAACTTAGAGTCTGAATTTTATTGAAATTGGAGTCTAAATATAGAATGATTTAGTGGGATAATAATACATATGATTCTACAGGTTTTTATCAAGATCTGTATTTTTATATTACTAAATATAATAGACATGGTTATGAGAATATTTTGAATAAGTCATTGATAAACATGGTAAGGATAAACCATTTCATATAGAAATAAAATTTTCCATAATAATATAATTCTTTGGGAAAGATAATTTTTCTTAAGAAAATGTGTTTCTGATTTTGAAATTATAGATGAATGAAAAAGTTATATGAAAAACTTATTGAATAGAAAAAAAAATTAATTACTCATAAAAAAAGAATACCATAAAAATATAAGCCCATGAATATATCAATCTCAACCCTTGGGTATCTCATACCCACATAATAACCAATCAAGGATTCCAGAATAACAATATTATTATATTATTAATTATATGAATAATATTAATACATCTATAATACAGACTAGAAAAATCCGCACACGCCCAAACCTTTCAAAAACGTTAATCTATGGAATAATCTCATAAGGACTAGTTTATTTAAAACAGTTATGTAACACACTCCTTATATAAATCATGAAAACTTGTATTTCTTATGGTAATCCATATGATCAGTATGAATATAATCATAACAAACCACTATTATATATAAATATCTTTATACTAAATAGAGTTAAAAAATAACGCAAAATATTTTATTATTTTCTCACATCACTCAATGAATCCCCATTTATGTTCTGAGTATAATTTCTATACACATTAGTTTAATAACATGGAAAACAAAAAAAATGAAATTAGTGAATAATAATAAATGGGTTTCATGTGAATGAAAACATCCATAAACTCCACATACCTTCCAAGGGATAAAATTTATTTTAGATTTAGGTCAAACATACATTTGTATTTTGAATACATATCAAAAAACACAAGAAAACATGCATAAAAAGGTAAATCAAGGGAACAACTACCTCACTAACAGATAAAACATCCCATGTGATTCCACCTGATAAATCATTATCTTGTGGAATAAATTATTTTATCTCGCATAAATTCCCCAATTATTGAATAATTAGTGGATATTTTTTAAATAATGACATAAACAATGAATGGAGGTTAATGGAGAGATATCCTTATTAGGTGACTTATGAGGTTATAAGACATTAAAATATATTTTTTTGGAACATAACCAACCAATATAGTTAGATAAATTGTTAAGAGATCACCTAGGTTCATATTTTTGGAAAAGGGAAGACGAGGAGATCTCATTTAAGATAAAAATTTTACCAATTTTCTTAATTAAATAATTTTTTAAAAATAAATATGGTAATGTAATAAACCAACAAAGATTGAACCAATATTTCACCAAACATGGCCTTCCAGAAGGTATTAATATTGTTCCCAATATTCATGGGATATTGAAAAGATCATCCGTATTATATATGGAATCATGAGAATTATTTATCCCTCCAACAAACATATTATATGGTCGAAATAATTACAGTGTCACAATAGATAACAAAAATAAATCATATCTGAAAATAGAAAATTCATAAATGTATAATCCTTACAATAGATAACACATTCTATATGAAAACGAAAATTGACCAAATATATAGAAACATAAGTAACCCATGGTTTCATTTACATGTGACGATATGACACCCATGTCCGATGACACTAAATCAAAAATTATGTAGGATAGTGTTTTTCAAAAAGATGATTTCCCCCTATATGTATCCTAATAAATAGAGTCTAAAAATACATAAAAGGAAAAAGTAGGATATAAGAACTAAATATGGATAAAATACTACCAATTACATTATACAATGCATATAAAAATTAACTTTTTATTACTATTATTTCCGATTCATATAATACATTAAAAAATAAATCATTTTCCCGTATAAAATCATCATTTTTTTCTCTTAAAAAACAATCCATTTAATAATAACCAATGTAATATGATAGAAAATATATTTATTTTTCATAATAATATGTATAGAATATTTTTTAAATTTAATTATCAATTTCATGTGGAAAAGTAATCATATCAAATAAATATTCATGTAATATAGCCAAAAATACATAATGGGATATACCTGACATGTGGGTATAAAAAAATAGGAATAAAAATGGTACAATAACTAAAATTAGTGTATCCTAAAGGCAAATAACCTATGTCACATATTAAATATACCCACTAGAAACAATTAATACATGTTCACATAACCTAACGATATATAACTCCAAAAAAACATCTAAATTTAGTTTTTTTCCATACCCCAATAACTCTTAATATTTTATATATCATTTTAATATTTGAAAAACAACCAATGCCACATTTCCTAAAAATATTTCTTTAGAGACATCACACTTCTTATATTCTTGATTAAAATATATATCCAAATCAAAACAATCATCAATTTATTCCATCTCATTCACCATTTGTATAAACAAATGATTTCAAATAAAAGCCATTTTAAAGAATTTTCTATTATCCCAAAAGATATAATCCATGAATCATAAATAAAAAATAAAGGTGAAAATTTAAAATAATTCATACCAACATATTGGCTATATGATAGAGACCCCTTTCTCAAAATTTCATGAAATAATTATTCCACCTAGACAAATGATATGAAACAATTAAATATTGTTTTCATGAGTAATGATCTACAAGTACATAATCAATAAATAACTATGACACTAAATTACAAATGATGAATTTCCAAACCACCTTATTTAAAAAATACAATCACAAATATTAGCCAAATGGGGGAGAATTTTCAATTTAATTGAGGTAAATTTATTCAAAAGATTCATTAAAAACCTCATTAAGGAATCATGTTTATTGAGTAACATTTTTCAAAGTATCAAGTTGTAATTTATGAATTTCAAAAATCTAAAACAACCACCATGACTTATTGGCTCAATGCTGAATAAAAAACATTACTAGAGATAGTCATTAGTGACTGAAGATGGCTTGGTGAAAATGTTTATTTTGTTTGTCACACCAATATTTCTTCCACAGTGTGGTGGTTTCCACACTAGTCATTGTGCAAATGAGAACTTATTTTGATCCATAATGAAGACCATTCTCAATATTTTACATGGTGGATCTAGATTTAGTTTACATGAGGTTCAAATGAACAAAATATCCTCCACTACAACCATGGCCCTTCCTATTTTTACCAAAAAACCGTATTCCATTTTTACTCCACTATGGACGTCCAAAAAATGTAAAACTATAATTTAAAGGTAAAAACAGGCTTTATTCCCAATTCCATATATATGCTATGAAAATTATCTCTATCATAAAATACTCTTATCCCAATAATGGATCATGTTTACAAACAGAAAAATATATAATATAGTTGATTCATCATCATGGAATGAAACTATCATGTCTCATTGTTATAACTACCACCCTATAATCTCAATTGAATAATTGGGATCATCTATCAATGTAATAATTTATCCAATAAGTCTACTATATGAACAGACCATTTAATCACTTCGGTGTCACGTTCAATTTCAGCATCTTCATACTCAATCATGTGGGAAGGATCTCTTTAATAATTCATTGTTTTAGAATCCTATAACACAAAATGGATTGAATTCAATTGACAAGTAATGCCCAATCGATGATCCATTTTTTTAATTTTCTCCACAATATCACACTGGACACCGTAATGAAGTCCTAACATCCCCTGCCTCCCCAAACATCTATTTCTAAATTGAAGTGAAAATCTAAATAAAACCCAATAACATATATATAATAGCAAAGTATGATGATTCTAATTAGAATATTAGTTTTATAAATGCTTTTTCTTGGTCAATCTCATGATATTTTTCATGGTATTGGTTTGATATCTATAGTTATTGGAAAATTCTACCCTGGTATGATTTTTCATACAGTATGTGTTTTTGTCTTGAATTTTTTCCAAAATAATTTTTTCAATTATCTACAGTGTTTTCTCAATATGAACAACAATTGGAAGATGATATTCCATGTATTAAATTATATTAGAACCAATGAATAAATATAATACACTTAATAAATGGTATGTGAAGCAAGGGTCCCAATCAAATATGATAGTAGAGGTTTCACATTGGAGTTTGAAAATATTTGAAACATACAATTGAAAATTATCATTTATCTGCATTGACTCCATGATTTGAATGAGATGAAAAATTTTCATTAGTAAATCATTTATAACACATATTAGATCCCCAACACTATAATTATGATGTAACCAACCAACCAATTCCAAGTATATATTATCAAATTTTCATATCGGAATTGGTAAGGGAAATAATATACAAACATGAATCTGATGTTCTACCATAAATCTCTAAAATATATGGTTTCAATACCCAAATTCCATTATTTTTTAGAATATTTTGATCCACTAATGGTTATTTCAATGATGATGATACATCGTGATAACTAATGGGTGAATATATTAATTAAATCAATATAAATTACCAATTTATTTTTATCTAGATTTTATCTGAACAACCATGGTACTTTTGAAGCACGCAACCATATCAAGAGATCAAGACTACTCACCAAAGGTCTCGTCCATAATATACAATCCTAATAAAGTGATGATCTTATAAATAATCAATCAATCCATGTAAAAGTTGATCATCAATAAATTATATATCCTACGTACAATCTTGGAATACCTATCCATTAGTTATCCCTTCATCTAAGAATGTATTAGTATACAATCCAATTAAGAACCACTCATCCACTAAAATTTTCTCTCCCCATGATATTGATTTTATACCAACGTAATCAATGACTTCATTTCCTTTTCTAAGGTTGTATGTAATATGAATATCAATGTTAATAGTTACTCCACATGATATGTTTATATCAATTTTTTATCATTCATTGTGAAGATATAATTTTAATCCATTTAACCTAATTATAATATTAACCTCTCCGAGAATAGGTTGTGGCACCAAGTCATAAAGGAATAAATAACTAAAGAATTCTTATTATCCTAAATGGGGTAGTTCTTTTCATTATAGAATAATTTATTAGTTCCATATTCTATCAAATATTTTCGCTACATATTTTTTTTTATACATGTACATGAGGAAGCACAAAAGATATCATATCCCAAACTCATATCTTAGAGGATCAATATTTTATTTAAATCCAATATCACATTCAAATCATAAAAAGATCCATGGAATTGATCAGTATGTAAAACACTACACAGTTTATTGTTAACCCAATCATATGAGACACAATATTAGAGAATTATTCCCAAATATCTTATAAAAACTAGAATGTGTTAAGAAAATCCAAGTCATAATATTATTTTAAGGCTTCTCCCAATATATCACCAACCAAATCTACTCAAGATCTACTAAGACAACATTCTCAGATATCACATTCCCTATAAATTTAACACTTTAATAAAAAAATTAGGATTCAGATGGAATCATATACATACGGTCTTATTTTAAGATAACAAGGATGATTTCCAAATGCTCAACATGGCCCTACTCTAATTTTTAATAAAATTGGATATCATCCAAAAAAAGAAAATGATAGATTAAAATAACTGATATAATGTTTGATTCATTATCGGCCTATATAACATAAAAGGGATGGTAACTTCATACATCATTACAAGATACTAAAAATCAAAGCACCTACTAACAATCATTATTAGGAATAACATCCTCATAGACCCTTAGTCGAATGGTACCCAACTTAAAGATTAATTATTGAAAAAATGGCATCCATTGAGCTAATTGAAAAGAAAAAAAATCCAAGTCATGGTATATTTTTTTCACCAATATCAAATAGTTGAGAATCTATATATCATAACACAATTTTGAGACTCCCATATTCTATCATTGTATTGAGTACTATTTATTCCAACGAAAAAAAATTATTGGATGAATAAATATTAGTACATCATGGTCATTGTGTTTTAACAATAATCTTTTATTTTAGAGAGTGTTATATAATGTGAATGTAATTAAATGTCCCTCATCAACAATATAAAATCTATTTTATATTTTACATCCTTATAATCCATAATCCAAGGGAAATCTTCTAAAAATACATTGGAATACTCATATACAGCCATAAGAAGAGGTTCAATAAGGCATCAAATGACCCCATAAAGAAACATCATATAAAGTTGATATTGTAATATATCAACAATTGGGACATTTGGTGATTCTCTCACAGATCATGGTTTCCAATAACCCTATAGTACATGAAATATTACAATTTATGAAATGAATTGAACGTTAAGTTGGTATAAATCCTCCTGGACATTATTGGTTATC
Organism: Viscum album; assembly: GCA_963277665.1. NCBI lineage: Eukaryota > Viridiplantae > Streptophyta > Magnoliopsida > Santalales > Viscaceae > Viscum > Viscum album. The sequence goes on along the minus strand of OY728148.1, from coordinate 383,662,521 downwards.
ATTAAAACCATTGAAATGATGAGATAAAATATTTGATGATTAATAAATACAAATATATATGGTTACATGGTTAGTGATCATAACAGGAAATTCAAGAAATATAAAACCCCACTCTGGCTTCCTTCCACATATTGTAGAAAGAGTCATTATGAAATGTATAATATTCAAATGAAATAAAAACCCATGGAATATATTTTTTGAATGAAAGGAATATGTTGAACAAATATCCAAAAAATTCAATAACAATATAATTTTAGAAAAAACCTACCAACTAAGGTAGTCATTCATACATCTAAATACCCTATAAAAAATTATAATACATACAAATATCCCTATACATTCATCCATTTAATTAATAATTATTATCACCATTAGATATTTGTAAATATATCAACACTTTCTCACATGTAATCTAAATTGAGATACATTTGGGATCGTGTATCATGATCATATAGCCAATTATACACTCCCATAGAAGCACAGAAGGTGACTATATTACCCACACAGATGACACACAATGGGTTCTTTGTTACAATCGGGTTGCCGATGGACCTTTTTCCACCAATAATAACAAACCAAATATCCTAATTTTTAGGTCCACTTGGTAAAATACACTGGGGGGGGGTAGTGAATCATGGTATAATAGATTAAATAATTCTCTTGTCCGAAACACGTTTTGCTGTTAGAAAAAACATAATTCTCTTTTACTCCCAGAGAAATATACGAACAGACATGAAATCATGCAAAGGTCATAATTTTTTTTACATGGTTCACCCTCACTTGGATAAGTCTAATGAGCATACAACGACAATGTTCCGATGTATCCAATTCACTAAGCATCACTCCCAATAATTAGTACAATGTTCAGGCTAGATCATCTACACCCAGGCTCACTGCATTTACATGGTTTAGGGTCTCATAACTGCATTCCTAAGGGTCTTATCACTATGCCTCATTATCTGGCTCACATCTATTGGAAAGGGGCACCGTCTTACTCTAACTTTGGTCAATACTCAAGGAAAGAAATACACTCATAGTATATTGAAAAGTAGTATAAACATATTTTATGAATATGTAGGTCCCTTCATTTGCATGAATTCCTGTATCTATAGCTATAGGTAGATGTTCTATTAAAGTTTTGTTTTCACCCATTGATGAATTCCACCTTCTTGGGAACTGTTAGATAAAATAATACTTTCAAAAACTAAATTGAATAATTCAGATGATTCCTCAGCAAATCATGAACCATCATGTCTCTCCCATGTATTGAGTACCAGGTTTGGTATGTAAACCACATTCTTCGTGTACTACTGCCTCTCCCGCGATCCTCATTTGTCTGTGGAATGACACTCCATTCGCTATTGCGTGTAGCAACCACATAACAACTATAAAAACACCCTATATAAAACCACTCTTGTCTACGAACTATTATTTTTTCACGGAATGCCATTTATTTTGCATACCAGAGTACCCCTCAGTGTACTACTCAATAAACTCTCCCTCTCACAATCTAGATATCCATCCTACGCATACTGAGACAACTCCTTCCATGTACCGGGCATCCTCTTCCACATACTGGGCATTCATTTATGGTTAATAAACCCCAAATCACCTTCTGCATAATTCCTTCCATGTAGACAACATCATCCTTCTAGAACCTCTTCAGCCATCACGAACTTCCTTTGGAAAATTCCAAAATCCCAAGAAAAATATATTCTCATGATGTTCAATATCGACAGAAATCAGTGGGATTATCAATTCATATATAAAAAAATATTTCCTCTTAATCTGCTAAATCTAGATTTACAAAATCATCAATTTTTCCCCACTGCCTACCAATATTCCAGCCACTGCGATCCTCAAGTCTTTTGCAAACCATTTTCCTACGTGCTTCACAAACCAACTTTTCTCCTATGTGTTCGGACTCCTCTTCCGACTTCAATGTATCCACAAACCCTACCACCATACCCTGTGAACAATTTTTCATTTCGGAAACTGCTTTCGCGTACCGCTTTTTTTCAAAAATCTACCCCTATGAGATTATTGACAACTCTTCTTAAAACAGTTCTCCCTATTTTGATATCTCATTAACGTTCCATCCATCTTCAAAAATAATTCGATTTATTTTATTAAGATATTTTTCAAGGATTTACTCAACACATACTCTTAGCTCACATGCGGAATGCTCGATGTGATAAATAAGAGTAAATTAAATGTTCATTAGTGAATCACATCATATCGACCACTAATTATTGATACAAAACTGATACAAATTGATAATTAATGGAAACCTTATAAACTAATTCCAATTCACCTATTCTGCTTTTATCATGATCCTCTACTATTGTGTTATCTATTCATTGATCAATCACTCCAAAAATCGTCATATTTAATACTCTCCTAAGTCACACCATATCTCATGGCATCAACTCAACTTCAACACCCATTATCTCACTACTCCACATATCATCTTCTCCATTTGACATTTATACCCCTGGAATAGTCACACATTCTCCACCTTTATCATCAAACCCGAAGGGAATTTATAGGCTGTCTCTAACATGTTAAAGAACACAAATTTGCACATTAGGTAAAGACACATCATACCTTGGGGATAGGGGGATCAACATCAACACTATTTAAAGTGCAAGAAGTTGACTTGACTCCTAGAGCTAGTCGATTCCATTCAAATGATTCATTGCGTAATGAATTTGTCAGAATATATTCAACACGTGGTTCTGTAGGCTCATTCTATAACTTCACAAGATATTTTTCCATCTTCTCTTTGAAAAAATAATACATTAATTCAAATTGTTTTGTCCTTGATTGACGAAATGGATCTTTTCAATGATTTATAGCTCTTGATCTTTCACAATGGACTATGATATGAGATTTTACATCAATTACCATATCATCAAGTTGTTGTTTTACCCATAATAGATGTGTCCATGCTTTAGTAGCCACAATGTATTCATCTTCTATTGTGCTCAATGAAATACAATCTTGTTTCGTTCTTAAACAAGAAATATAAAACCCTAAAAGATAAAAGGTACCTTAGGATGTTCATTTGATATCATTAATAAACTATCCCATTCTGCATCTGTATATCCCAATATATCTGTCAAATATTTTTCATTAAACATTATGAAAAAGTACATTATTCCCCTGATATACCAAGTATTTTTTTTTACAGAAATAATGTGGCTCTACTTGGGATTTATATGAAAAATCACTGCATGGATTGTGCAAAATACAATATCAGGCCTGGTCACTATTAGGTACAATAGACATCCAATTATTATCCTATATTACGTGACAATAACTACCTTGCTTTCATCATCCTGTTACAATTTCAGTCAGGTATCAACCAGAGTCTTCATCTCATTGGAATTATCCATTCCAATCCAAATCAAAACTGCCTTTGCATATTTATATTGATAAAAAAGTCACATTATTTTCTTAATTCAACTATAATCCAAAAAAAGTATCATCTCACCAATCATCGACATTTCAAACTAGCTTTTCATGAATTTAGAAAACAATCTGCATTGGTCATAATCTGATCCACCAAAGATTATGTCATTGACATAGTCCAGTGCCATCAACCTTCTAATATTTCTATTTTCGAAATATAGATTGTAATCAACTACACTATAATGGAAACCAAGTATCTTCAGAACCTGATCAATCCTTGAAAACTATGCTCAAGGTTCTTGCTTCAATACATATAAATCATTATTCATCAGAAAAACTCTTTTTTCATCTTCAAGAATGAGAAAACCATCTGGTTTCTCATTGTAGAATTCTTCTTCCATAACACCATTCATAAATGATGACTTCATATCCATCTGGAAAAACTTAAATGTTATTTTCACTACTATGTAAAATAATAATTTGATTGTCTCCAATAATGCAATGGGTGGAAATTTGTTGTCAGCATCTTTACCCTCTATCTAGGAGTACTCTTTTCACACTAGTGGTGCATTGTTTCAAATGACAACACCATCCTCATTCATTTTTAAAAAAAAAATCAAACTTTTTTCTTATAAGATTCTTATCTATAGGTCTTGAAACGATTTCTCATGTTTTATTCTTGTAAATTTGTTCTTTCCCTTCATTCATTTCATGAACCCAATTCACATCTTCAGTTTTATTCAAAAAAGATTTTAGGCTCCACTCTTGATTAGTATGATCTTATCATTGAGACATCATATTTCTTGTTTTCTCTGAATTTGTTCGATCACCAAATATGTTTTGCGTATGAATTTCAACGCTTCTTTATTGCCTTTGAGAAGAAAATTACTGGGTATCATCAATTGAGTCTTCTTCTGAATCATCCTCTATAGCTAGAGCATCTTCTGACCTTTTCATCACATCATCTCTATACTCCTATGTCTGATCATGTATTTGATAATGATTATTTCCCTTTTCTATTGTATTCACATCATGGCTTTCAATTATATTCCCCAACCACTTATTGAAGCATTTATACGCTTCACTATTCTTTGAGTAAGCAGATAATATTCCTTCATCCCCACGATATTCAAATTTTCTATATTTTATGTTACTGAGAATGAAATATTTACATCCAAATATTTGAATGTAATTCATGGATAGATTCATTCCATACCATAACATGTATTGAGTCATATCTTACATTGGACAATATAGTGTTATGTTTTATGTGTATATTTTTTTTATTACAGGTTTGTCCAAAATATCTCTCGAATGTCCATTTAAATGTGTATAGTTTTATACATATTGTTGATAATCTGAGTTCTTTTCTCAACTACTTAATTCTACCCTGGAGTTATTACTTTGGTGACATTATTCTTTAGCTAATTTATTTCGATATAATCATCCACTTTCCAATCTATGAACTCAGTTCTATTATCTATTCAAATCAATCAGATTTTTTAACCAATCATCTTTACACATTCACATCGCTATCATGTAATACAATTGAAGACATATTATTTGTGGGTGATTAATGAAATCAATTCCATTTTTTTATATAAATAAATGAAGAGAACATAATATCTCCTTCCATCAATAGCCCTAGGTGAAATTGGCCCACATAGATCAATATTCGCATGCTCAAGAAATATTTTTTACTTGTAATGATTTTGTATATATTTCATTAAAATGATCTTCCCCTACAGGAAGACATCACTCATATGAGTATGATCAATTGATAGATTTGGGTGATTTCAAGATGAATCATATTTCACCATATCTTCCAAGGAACCATGGTTGACGTGACCATGAAGAATATTCCATAAAGTGCATTATTTATCCTTAGAATGAAATCACATATCATCTTCTCCAATCACAAGCCTTATATTCCCTATTGTAAAATTTCTATAAAACCCATAATTGTTGTACAATTTTTTCCACATTACATGGGATGTATTAAAACACATCAACTTTGTATAGATTGAATTTTATAAGCATCCCCCAAATGCATTTATCCTTTTAGAAAAATAATCCAATTCTATTTTTCCGATTATGATAAAGAAACACTATAAATTTCTACTGATAATCCATGAATAACTACTTTGATGGAATCCATTCCTACTGATCATAAGTAGTGATCCATCTGATTATCCAAAAGATGAAAATTATTTCCATCAAAGATTATAATTCCATTATTATTGACCACCTACATTTCACTTTATTTTGAGGTAACCACTATCTTTCAACCTTTCCCCATGATACCATTTGTTAGGACCAGTGGGTCAAATACCCTGGGGGTGGAGAATAAGGGTATGATAGATTAAAAAATTCTTCTTTCCAGATCATGATTCGTTGATAGAAAAAATTTATTCTCGTATACAAACAACCACTCCCAATGGAATACCTCTTCTGTGAAACTCCTCTATATGTGGAATACCTCTTCCTTCGCTATTGAGTACAGCTACATCATACCAACTTCTTGATCCACCTCTACTAAATCCTATTTGTCTGCGAAAAGTTCACTGTTAGCGGAATACCTCAACATCCACGTACCAGATTCATCCTCAATGTACTACTTCAGTATCTATCCCTGTCGCAAACCATAGATTCCTCCTCCATGTACCAAGAAATCTCCTACTGCATAGCATAATTCCTCTTCTGTGTATCAAATCTCCTTTGTGGGATAAGAAACATTGCAAACACATTTGGAATATTTCCTTCAATGTGAACAACTTCGGCCTTCGTGAACAACATCAGTTTTGCAAAATTCTTCTGTCCTTTTCCAAAATCCAGGTGAAAAATATGTTCTAATTCTGTTTAATATTTATAGTAATATGTGGGATTATCAATTCTTATATAGGTTCACATATCTACTTAATTTTCTAAGTCAAGATTTACCAAATCTTAAATTAGGCTTCCAGAGCCTACAGATCGTGTTTCCACCAGGAACCTCAAGCCATCTGCAAAACATTTTCCGACACGCTCCGCATACTATCATTTTTCCTACGTGGTAGACCACCTCTGCTGACTTCATCACATCCATGAACTTCACCACGACCCATTTTACATTTTTTGAACTGCATCCGCGTACCGTTTTGGTTGCCTGGTACGTGACTATGTACCCTTATATGACATGGTATGTGATCCATGCCCTGAGATCCTCATTCTTCTTCCTTTTATGATTTTTATCACCATTATTCACACAAATTTCCAATTTTGAGGCCTCAAAATTTGTAAAATACTGGGAAACTACTCCACCTTAAAATATGTTGTTGGAAAAAACCAACCACTCTCATTTGAGTCCATCTGGGGTTTTCAACAAACACAACCACATAGAAAATATACTGAGAGGATTCTTTGATGGATTTTTTCCCAACACTTATCCTAAAATATGTTTCTCTTTCAACCACCTTTGCAATAGTCACACAATATCCTCTTCTTAATTTATGAAATTTTTTGGCTACCCCTACTATTATTTATGCACTTATGAGTCATTTCCTCGCATATAAATTTTCCTCATCTAAATATTTTTAAATATAACCATTAAATTGGTTTGTAGATGAATATGAATCTAAATATAGTAAATATGTTGCATCAAACCCATCTCTAACCCCCATGACTTGAAGTAGTCATTAGAATAAAATATTTTTAGATAAGTACTCCAAAACTGAAAACTATGTTGAATAATCTATAGAAGAATAATACTCATATTATTTAATAACAAGCTATATTTCTTTTACCACTCTAAGGTCTAAATATAAAACTAAAGGTTGGAGGATTTATTGAAATTAGCCTAGGTAAGATCCATGGGAAACATGTATCAATCTAAATATTTACTCCAATTCCATCCTAACTCCTCAAGAATATATGGTCACAAACCAACTTCAGAGTCATCTAGAGTCATCTAGATTTGTAAGAACCTCTCTATCATCTAAACTCATTATTATGATTCCATGGATTTATTGTCACTAAAAATTTTCTATGGATGTTGGTTAGTGAATTATAACTAATGGCCTATATGCAATTCCAATTAAGAACTGGCCACATAGACAAGGACTAGAGGTTTTTTACATTAGTTTCCATGATTATAAAGTAAGATACAAGATTATTATATAGAAATTTATGTAATTATTCAACACTATAATTGAGATAAGTTCATCATGAATGATCTATAATCTATAAAACAAAGAGGGTAGAGTCCATTTAAATAATAATTAAATTCCTTCATTATCAAATAAATTTAGATTATAAAATGAAAAATTATTAAATAATAAACATGTTTTATAAACATCACGAGAATTTACATAGAATCATTATGTTCGTCATGATAGTGAGGATCCTTGGAAAACAGTGTCACATACTGTATAGTTATATTGGTCCAAAATCTAGTCTGTCAACAAACCATAGATAAAAGGGGGACATACCTATGAATAGGTGTATTAATTAAAAATATCATGAGGGAAATAATAATAAATTGTAATAGACCAGCCTAGGTAAATCCATAATGTCAGCCAACATGTCATGAAATATGTCCTGAAGCGCATTACCAATCACCATAGGATGATGATATGCACCTGGGTATCGTAAAAAGTATCATGGGACTGATTTCATTTTCCAACAGAAACAATATTAGATCAAATAAATTATATTTCCGTGAGAAATATCCAAAATACACTATATATAATATTAATCAAACTATTAAGGAACAAACAATAATTAGTATAAGGCCCCAGCCTTAAACCTTACTTAATATTGAATTAAATGAATAATTCACATTGAGGATCTTTTCAGGTTTAGAGTTTTAGAGAGTCAGAACATAACTATTACATCTTAAATGATTACAAAGTAGACACTTCTACTAAGTCTCCATAAAATAAAAACTCTTAAAACGAAAGATGTCTAGATTCCATGTTTTAGATAGCATGAAATTACCTTGATCCCATCCTTGACCTTATTCCACTTTAAGTCCTGTGAAAAACATTTCGAAAAACTTGGGGTGAGCATAAAAAACTCAGTAAGGGATACAAAAAGAATGAAAACTATTAGATTATCAAAACAACAAGTAAACCATGTATACTTTATCAAAGTAATACTTTTCTCCATTATGAAGTAATAAAAACTCTTCACTGAATAAAGTATCATTACTTACATTTTTGTAACCAAATAATTACCATGAAACCCATATAAAGAACACATAGAATATATAAAGGTAACTTGGGACATAAACATACTTAAGTGGAATAACCATACGGTTGACTTCCACACATATCACTTAATGGAATAGCCATACGGCCAATTTCCATACATACTTAATGGAATAGCCATACGACCGACTTCCATACCCAATGCATTGGAGGTTATAACGTAACCACTCGTCCTGGTATTCACGAAACCACCCTTCATATGGTTTATAACGTAACCACCCGTTAAAATGTCCAAGTACCAATATAAAATCATAAAACATAAAACCAATATAAAGGAATGATAACATTTCCACATTTCAATCACAATATATCATAAATATATTGACATAATAGAATCCTTTTTCAAAACCATTTTCAATACCAAAATACATAAAAGAGTATATGGTATTTATTTTATTCTAAAAACATTACGTCTTGTTGAGAAAGTCAAAGATCAAATAATACTCGCGGCGGCGGAAAAAGGTCGTTGTCACCGCGTACTTTAAAAAAAACATTCCTTTTTGTCATTTAGTAAAACGCTTCGTAGAAAAAGATTCCTATTGTATAAAAGTAAAAGTCAAAGGATTTTATACACCGTATAAAAAAAGTTGTGTATAAAACGAAATATGCCTCAATGAAAGGAGATTGAGACGAAGTCCCTTACCTTGGTTCCGACTTGACTCGATTGTTCTTTAACGTCCTGAATAATAAACTTGAGTTAATTTATACTTGATTAAGAACCTTTTTAAAGTTCATTATTCCTTTTATATCACTTATTTCCATGTTATAAACATTATGTAACCATTTAAGTTAATAATGTTTGTTTTGTCAGTATTTGGTTCTTAAGTCGAAAGTTGACTTCTTACAATTACATGTTGTTCGTGTGGTCAAAAGTTCTTTATATCCAGAATGAAATTCATGATTTGGATATCATATATATCATATATATCCATCATATACATGTATTTATAATATTACATAATCATTTAGAGGTAAGAAATTAAATGCACCGTTCATGGAGACGGTAAGCCGTACGTACGCATGAACGCTACTTTCATTTCTTTGTCATATTAGTGGAATTAAAACTAAATGAGAGGTATGTATATTTTAATTCTAGAATTATATTCATAATTTAGATATATAATTAATTATATATATACATTATATACAAGTAATTTTAATAGTACATTACATTTGGGGATAAGAAATGAATTGCACCATTCATGGAGACGGTAAGCCGTACGTACGCATGAACGCTACTTTCATTTCTATCTCATACTTTAATTGAAAGAAATAATAATGATATAGAGGTATATTATAATTCCAGTATAACATCATATATAATAACTTTAAATCCATCCTTTACACGTCCCACATATGGCATTAACGAATCACATCACTTTTAGGGGGCGGTAGTCCGCACTTCCTTAAATGAAGATATCGTGTTTACCCATAATGGAAACCATAAAGGTATGCCAAAAATGAAAAATACAGAATATTAAAGAAAACATAAACATATTATATATCATATATAAAAATATTGACATCATAATGGCCACCCTTGAAGGTGTTAAATGATTATTGAACAATCATTGTTTCGGGAGGAAGAATTTCGCCATCCACGGAAACCGTATGTTCTTTAACCATTTGATGTAGTTGTGTGATAGTGTAGCTCAAATAAATATTATAACAACATCCTAGTATATTGAAGATACTGGTTTTGTTACAAAAGAAGTAAATAAAAAGAGTTTAGAGGGTTGGAGAAGCAAAATAAAACAAATGAACAAGAGAGAATGAATTACCTTTAAAAGTGTAACTCCTTTTTGATTTGAGCCTAAAGGCTTCCTTTGAAAGGATTCTGCCAAAAGGGAATCATCTAGGATGAGGAGAGGGATGTGGAGAGAGTAATTGGGCAGGGGTTGGCCGAGCCAAATGTAGAGACCCGAAGCTTATCGTACATGGACATTACATTACTTTTGCGGAATACTTAGTACATAACAAAAACACACACATAAGGATCGTAATAGTTTAGTGTCTTTGGAAACTCGGAACGTAATCTTCTAATCCTGGTGAAAGATCTTAAAAATCTCCCATAAAGATCTTCCTTTTTTTTTACCTAAAACCTTTCTTTATATCCTGGGGAAAAGAAAACATAAAAGGGTGAGCTCAAATGCTCAGTAAGGGTAAACAAAAGAAATATCAATCACATAATTTTCATAAGAACATAACATTTTTGGAAATCTTAACCTGCAAAAGAGAGCATAATTTCATAACATGGGATAAATCATAGTAGTGAAAATGAAACCATAACTTAAAACATTACTCATTGTGGCATACACACATAATCATAGAGAATCATTTCTTGTTAGTCAAGACTCATTGCCAAGACTATCTTAGTGGACAAAGTCCCTTTCTGAATCGAGTAATCCTCGTTTCAGTCCTGTTTCACTGAACCGGTATAACCTATCATTCCAGCCATGTCTATCTCATGAGATATGAAATCTTTACCCAATGCATTGGAGGGAGATATAGGTCCCACCCATCTCTTAATGAATCCTTTCTTATGTGTGCCACAAAATCATAAATCATACATCATTGCATAACCCATGTAATAAAAAGGGGATTCTTAAAAAACATGACATCATAAAACCATTCATATAAGATAAAGGAATTCATAAACATAATTCCATCACAACATAGTCAAATCAATGTAAAAATATGGATAGAAACAGAACCCTTTATTATCTTATATGGAAAATAATTTTGATAAAACACTTGGATTGAATTCTTGAGGAAAATATCCTTTCTTCTTCAAAATCAATTTCTTTTCTCAAAACATCATGCAATTTTAAAAGAAAGAGATTTTATTGAAAATAGTCATGAAATATTTTAGAGGAAGCTTCATTAAAATAAGGCTTTATAAAACAGTATAAATCCGTTCGTGCCGTATAAGTTAAAAAAACATTCTTCGTACTTTTGTCCGAAAAGTCAAAAAGTACCTCGTACGAAAAACGAAAAAAGATTCCTTTCATATCCTTTACTAAAAACTCATAGAAGGGTAAAATTGGATTTAAACAATTGTAGGTGGATGGAAATAATATTACATATTGAGGGAACATGGATGTGGATGATAAAATACACCCCAGTAAATACTTACGAATAATCAATCTCGGATAAAAATGAGATTGTGATATTTCCCTTACCTTAGGTCCGACTTGCTTTGTAAGTGTCCGAACCTCCTGTATAATGATTTAAATCATGTTATTGACATATTACAGAATCATATTCATTGTTATGATATCATATATGGTTCACTTATGACATTATATTACCCGTTCTTTTGTAAACTCCATGTTAAAGAAGCGTTTTGGGTAAAATCATTTCATTTATCGTAGGTGTTTTGACTTGTTGTTCTTGACATCATTATTACTTATATCATGATTTACTTACTTCCAGAATATAAAATATGATTTATATATCATATATATTCAGTATATATATATATATAATAGGTAGATAAAAAAAATGAAAAACACCGTTCATGGAGACGGTAGTCCGTACATACGCATGAACGCTGTTTTCCTTTCCTTATTGTCTTGAAATGGAAGTAAGTAGATGACATACATATGTATATATATACATAAAACCAGTAGCCTTATAATGTCATATATTTCATTATTATTTCTTATATATACATTATAATCATTCTTAAATGGTTAACATGGAGAATGAATCTCATCGCGTCGTGGAGACGGTATTCCGTACGTACGCACGAGCGATGATATCATTTCTATAAATATAGAATTGAATTGGAGTGTATTATAAAATATATCACAATCAATATGATGTTGTAATAACTATGTATAGTTATTCTTTACACCATTATACCCATCCATGTAAGGTGGTGGTGGAAAATAGATTACACCACAGCGTGGAGACGGTATTCCGTACGTACGCACGCGCGGTGATTTCTTTTTCCGTAGGATGGATAGATGGTGAAATAGGGTTGTTTCATACTTATAATAACATATAAGTATATGAGTGATACTGATGTTATTACTTCATAATGAAACAACCTACGAAGAAGAAGTGGAAGAAGAAATAAAGATGAAAGAATTGGTAACGGTAATTACCTCTTCTTTGAAGTGCCTCTTTGAGACCTCCTCTTAGGGAACTAAAATTGGTCTTTGAGGAAGACCAGAACCCCTAGGATGTTTCTAGGGAAGTGGAGAAGAGATTTTGGCAGGGTTTGGCCGAGCTTGAGTGCTCAAATTGGTGTGAGGAGGAGGGGGAAGAGGTGTCCTTTTATAAGGGAGGAGAGGGGCACCTTAGGAATACCTCAAAATATTATTTTATATTAAAGTCAAAATCGGTTTATAATGGTTCCAAAGGGTCTTATTTCGAAGATAAAGTGGGGATGGGTCGAAATCCTATCAACCAATAGGATTTGGACAAGTTTAGAGTATTATTTTAACCTTATCAATTAAATTTAACTCTAAGTTATGTAATTTAACTTTTACCGTGTCTTTTTGTTTTCTTTCACTATATGGTTAATAAACATACAATAACATGCCAAACGAACCCCAAATTGTATATTATTAATACATATATCCTTATCTAAGTAATTTGGCCGAACCTTAGATTTTTAAGAATAAATTAACAATTAATAATATAATATTTGATTTAAAAACTATTTTGTGTCAATTTTGACACTATTTGATACATGATTTTTGTGAAAGTCATAACAGAATTATATGTTCGAACCAAGTTGATTAAATCAACACTAATATATCATAGTAACCTAGAAAATTAGTTTAATTCATAAAAAGACTCAAATTACATTTATTTTTGTGTTTATAACATCAATTATGTCAATATTTCATTAACAAGATAATTACTGCATCATCTTTGTGTCATAAATAAATTAACTTATTTAATTTTTAAAAATTACAAATAAAATACCATCATGTAGTAAATCTTTTTAGCTTTCTAATGAATATTTAAAATCTAATTTATCTTATGTATAACCCCATATTAAAAATGATTTACTTATTAAACTTTGATTTTAACTATTTTAACCCTTCTTTAAATAAATTAATAATAAATGTCCTAATCTAATCCAAGTGGGCCTAAATGGTCATATTTTATTCCTAAGTTTGTTTTTGGTCGAATTACACTTGTCCAATAGAATTAGGACATGTGTTAGGGTAATATTAATATCATATTTACCCTTAGTTACCCTATTTACTATTAACCGCGGTAAAAAAAAGTAAAAAGTTACTATTCACCAAAAATTATTTTCATCTCATTGAACCACATTTTAGTCCTTGATATTAACCGTGTCTCTCGGATTTTTGAAATTCCATTCACAGAAGCGGTAAAATTAAGTTTTATGTAAAATTCAGTTTTTAACCTACCACTTAGTGGTTTCACTATTCATCAAAAATTGAAAGTTTTCAGAAAAGTACCAAAATTTCACCCTAGGATATAATTGATATTCCGAATTCAAAAATGATTTCTATTTTAAAAAATTCCAAACATATAAGTTGCATTAATTAATTTTATAATTAATTTCCGCTGTTACAACAAATAGCGTGTTTTTAAGAGATAATAACTATCAAAAGATTGACACTTGTTTATAACTGGTTTAAATGTGAAATTACATCCAATGACCAACATTGTATTAAATTGTAAAAATATATTCTAAATATACTTTAAAACCACTCAAATTAATAATTTATCACTATTAATTATTTCGATTAAAAAAGTTGTTTTTAATTAAAATTTAGTAATTTTCACTATTCATCAAAATATGAAAGTTATCCGAAAAGTACCAAAATTTCACCTTAGGCTAAATTCGATACTCCGAATCCAAAAATAAAGTTCATTTTGAAAAATAAGATTTACTGGATTTCAAAAAGTGGTTATTACTATTCATAACGGCTAGTTTTAATAATATTTTTATAGCATATCGTTGTTTAGTGAAACTCAGGATTACGTACCACACACGCTATCGAGGAAGGTTGCGATTGCATGTAATGAAAGGCATGTCAAGGATGTGTGTTGTGAAAGCTCCTTTTGGTGTAGCGTACAACACAAGACATTAATAAAATTAAAAAGAATATATTTTTTTATAAAATCTTGGGCTGTTACATTCTACCCCCCTTAAAATGAATTTCGCCCTCGAAATTCGTCGGGGTTATAAATGGTTTACTATTTGAAAGTTTCTTTAATAGAAACCCACATCGTAAAAGGGAATACCAAAACTTGGCTTTAAAAACTAAAGTAGGAAATGTAACGATTACCCAAATAAACTAATCACTGGGTTTCCACATAGGTGAAAATATGGATATGGAAGAGAAATCTAACCATCATGTTCTGATGGAGAGTAGTAGAGAACATGGCTATGGAAAAGCCAGTAATCACAAATCCATAAATTTGTGACGATCTAAGGTACCATCTGATTCATCAGGTATAAGAGAACTAGGACAACATTTTTGGTTTTCAAGATCATTTCCCTAAAGTTAAAGAATTTAAATTAGAATAAATACTTACTTTATTTTGGTATAATCTCGCTGTTGTTCATGCCTTTAACAATTTCCACTTCATCTCTTAAATAAATGAAGTTGAATTTGTTATTCGTGAAGTGTTAGCAGATCATGTGATAGAATGACGGGTCATTCCACCTGTCTCAAACAAAAGGTTAGAAAAAATTATATACATAAGTCGATCTATAGTGAGATTAATCACATATGGTTCCTAAAATGGACTTATACTTCATATATCATACTGCTTAATATAATAAAACTAGTTTCTACTAAACAGGGACTTCCTGTAGGTCAGTGGTAAGCGATAAAGGCCAGTTGCATTTCGGTTGTGGGTTCGATTCCCACAGCCTTGTCCGAAGCGATGGGCTGTCGCCCGTCCTGCAGGTTGTCCCTTTTTCTAAAACTACGTTACTATAACATCCCATCAATAATATCGAAAATCTTCTATCCTTAAACTATACTAACTTATGTCCAACATAATCCAGTCTAATCTTTAGGCTTATACCTAATACTGCAGTCCACTCTCATAATATAGTGACAACGATTACCAGAGATTTAATACTGTCGTTGATCCCCACATATCATAAGATATGTCTTGTTGGTCGCATTCCAAACATTCAAAGTCCTTAATCATGTATTCTCTTGAATACCTTAGTGAAAACATGAGTGCAGTTAAAAGTTAACACTTTCCACATACCAAAATCCTCAAAATTCTATATACTCAAACCATGATATCACTTAGTCCTTATATCAATCATGAGCTCATGAATACTATCAAACAATTAATTTTCTCCTTATCCCTTCATTATGCGCATATCATCTACATTCCAAAAATATCTGAATAACCTTTCATGGATACTGGTAACATTAATCATACACTTTCAAAACACAAGGAAAGACAACAGTGTAACAATCCATAGATGTCTCTTTATTCCAAAATTACACATGATAAACATGTAATCATTCCACTACATTCTCAAACCATTGACCGAGCTTCAAAAATTCTTTCATCTCACATATCATTTGTAGTCTCTTCATCATCATCCACATAAATACTACCCATATGACCATACTGATTCTCTTCGTGAGTCTTTCCCTTAGGGAATTTGTTTGCATAATGCCCATACATTCCACATTTAAAACACTTAACCATTTTTGATGTCGTAGCAATACCATTATCCTCATCCATGGTGTTAACCGACCCTTTTCCTTTGCACTTACTTGCTTTGTGTCCTTCTTTTCCACACCCAAAGCATCTTCCAGTTACCTTGAAACATTCTCCTTGATGCCTCTTCCCACATGATTTACATAGTGGAAATTGAACTTTCTTTCCTTTATGATCATCATGGAACTCCATCTTTCTCTTATTAGTTGAGTCAGGAAACTTACCAAATTTTACTTTATTGATCATGTTGTGAGATTGCTGATTCGGCATAATAATGATGTTTGGACATCCAAATCCCATTTCATTTGGTTGCTCATGATGAATATCATTCCATTGTCCATCATATCCTCCATTATTGTGAATCCTCTCGTTTCACAGCCATTTTCTAAAACCCAAACAGAATAGTGTTAGATGAAAAAATCGTAATAAAGGGGGAGTAACATAAATATCTATCATCATTGGTTTAATCTAATATCGTTACCATAGTTCTAGAACTATATCCTATACGTATACTTATCCTTAGGGGAATCCCTAGAAATACCTTAGAAATATCTCTAGGGATCTCACTAACGTTTTCGCATCCTAGTTTCCAAAGGTTGGCTAAACCTTTCCTCTGATACCAACTGTAGCGGTCTAGAATTACTTCCAGTGGACTACAGCTGATACCTATCAGGGCACTCCATGGGCGGCTACACCCCCTGGGCGGGACACACCACCATCCCAAGTGGCAGCCATTTCCTCATGAAGCCCTTGGGCGGAGAGCCATGCTTCGTCCAACGCTCACATGTGAGAGTTCCCAAGGATCGGATACATTCCTACCTCCTTTGCCTCTAATACCAACTGTAGAGACCCGAAGCTTATCGTACATGGACATTACATTACTTTTGCGGAATACTTAGTACATAACAAAAACACACACATAAGGATCGTAATAGTTTAGTGTCTTTGGAAACTCGGAACGTAATCTTCTAATCCTGGTGAAAGATCTTCAAAATCTCCCATAAAGATCTTCCTTTTTTTTTACCTAAAACCTTTCTTTATATCCTGGGGAAAAGAAAACATAAAAGGGTGAGCTCAAATGCTCAGTAAGGGTAAACAAAAGAAATATCAATCACATAATTTTCATAAGAACATAACATTTTTGGAAATCTTAACCTGCAAAAGAGAGCATAATTTCATAACATGGGATAAATCATAGTAGTGAAAATGAAACCATAACTTAAAACATTACTCATTGTGGCATACACACATAATCATAGAGAATCATTTCTTGTTAGTCAAGACTCATTGCCAAGATTATCTTAGTGGACAAAGTCCCTTTCTGAATCGAGTAATCCTCGTTTCAGTCCTGTTTCACTGAACCGGTATAACCTACCATTCTAGCCATGTCTATCTCATGAGATATGAAATATTTATCCAATGCATTGGAGGGAGATATAGGTCCCACCCATCTCTTAATGAATCCTTTCTTATGTGTGCCACAAAATCATAAATCATACATCATTGCATAACCCATGTAATAAAAAGGGGATTCTTAAACAACATGACATCATAAAACCATTCATATAAGATAAATGAATTCATAAACATAATTCCATCACAACATAGTCAAATAAATGTAAAAATATGGATAGAAACAGAACCCTTTATTATCTTATATGGAAAATAATTTTGATAAAACACTTGGATTGAATTCTTGAGGAAAATATCCTTTCTTCATCAAAATCAATTTCTTTTCTCAATACATCATGCAATTTTAAAAGAAAGAGATTTTATTGAAAATAGTCATGAAATATTTTAGAGGAAGCTTCATGAAAATAAGGCTTTATAAAACAGTATAAATCCGTTCGTGCCGTATAAGTTAAAAAAAAATATTCTTCGTACTTTTGTCGGAAAAGTCAAAAAGTACCTCGTACGAAAAACGAAAAAAGATTCCTTTCATATCCTTTACTAAAAACTCATAGAAGGGTAAAATTGGATTTAAACAATTGTAGGTGGATGGAAATAATATTACATATTGAGGGAACATGGATGTGGATGATAAAATACACCCCAGTAAATACTTACGAATAAACAATCTCGGATAAAAATGAGATTGTGATATTTCCCTTACCTTAGGTCCGACTTGCTTTGTAAGTGTCCGAACCTCCTGTATAATGATTTAAATCATGTTATTGACTTATTACAGAATCATATTCATTGTTATGATATCATATATGGTTCACTTATGACATTATATTACCCGTTCTTTTGTAAACTCCATGTTAAAGAAGCGTTTTGGGTAAAATCGTTTCATTTATCGTAGGTGTTTTGACTTGTTGTTCTTGACATCATTATTACTTATATCATGATTTACTTACTTCCAGAATATAAAATATGATTTATATATCATATATATTCAGTATATATATATATATATAATAGGTAGATAAATAAAATGAAAAACACCATTCATGGAGACGGTAGTCCGTACGTACGCATGAACGCTGTTTTCCTTTCCTTATTGTCTTGAAATGGAAGTAAGTAGATGACATACATATGTATATATATACATAAATCCAGTAGCCTCATAATGTCATATATTTCATTATTATTTCTTATATATACATTATAATCATTCTTAAATGGTTAACATGGAGAATGAATCTCATCGCGTCGTGGAGACGGTATTCCGTACGTACGCACGAGCGATGATATCATTTCTATAAATATTGAATTGAATTGGAGTGGATTATAAAATATATCACAATCAATATGATGTTGTAATACCTATGTATAGTTATTCTTTACACCATTATACCCATCCATGTAAGGTGGTGGTGGAAAATAGATTACACCACGGCGTGGAGACGGTATTCCGTACGTACGCACGCGCGGTGATTTCTTTTTCCGTAGGATGGATAGATGGTGAAATAGTGTTGTTTCATACTTATAATAACATATCAGTATATGAGTGATACTGATGTTATTACTTCATAATGAAACAACCTACGAAGAAGAAGTGGAAGAAGAAATACAGATGAAAGAATTGGTAACGGTAATTACCTCTTCTTTGAAGTGCCTCTTTGAGACCTCCTCTTAGGGAACTAAAATTGGTCTTTGAGGAAGACCAGAACCTCTAGGATGTTTCTAGGGAAGTGGAGAAGAGATTTTGGCAGGGGTTGGCCGAGCTTGAGTGCTCAAATTGGTGTGAGGAGGAGGGGGAAGAGGTGTCCTTTTATAAGGGAGGAGAGGGGCACCTTAGGAATACCTCAAAATATTATTTTATATTAAAGTAAAAATCGGTTTATAATGGTTCCAAAGGGTCTTATTTCGAAGATAAAGTGGGGATGGGTCGAAATCCTATCAACCAATAGGATTTAGACAAGTTTAGGGTATTATTTTAACCTTATCAATTAAATTTAACTCTAAGTTAAGTAATTTAACTTTTACCGTGTCTTTTTGTTTTCTTTCACTATATGGTTAATAAACTTACTATAACATGCCAAACGAACCCCAAATTGTATATTATTAATACATATATCCTTATCTAAGTCATTTGGCCGAACCTTTGATTTTTAATAATAAAATAACAATTAATAATATAATATTTGATTTAAAAACTATTTTGTGTCAATTTTGACACTATTTGATACATGATTTTTGTGAAAGTCATAACAGAATTATATGTTCGAACCAAGTTGATTAAATCAACACTAATATATCATAGTAACCTAGAAAATTAGTTTAATTCATAAAAAGTCTCAAATTACATTTATTTTTGGGTTTATAACATCAATTATGTCAATATTTCATTAACAAGATAATTACTGCATCATATTTGTGTCATAAATAAATTAAATTATTTGATTTCTAAAAATTACAAATAAAATAACATCATGTATTAAATCTTTTTAGCTTTCTAATGAATATTTACAATAGAATTTATCTTATGTATAACCCCATATTAAAAATGATTTACTTATTAAACTTTGATTTTAACTATTTTAACCCTTCTTTAAATAAATTAATAATAAATGTCCTAATCTAATCCAAGTGGGCCTAAATGGTCATATGTTATTCCTAAGTTTTTTTTTGGTCGAATTACACTTGTCCAATAGAATTAGGACATGTTTTAGGGTAATATTAATATCATATTTACCCTTAGTTACCCTATTTACTATTAACCGCGGTAAAAAAATTAAAAATTTACTATTCACCAAAAATTATTTTCATCTCATTGAACCACATTTTAGTCCTTGATATTAACCGTGTCTCTCAGATTTTCGAAATTCCATTCACAGAAGCGGTAAAATTAAGTTTTATGTAAAATTCAGTTTTTAACCTACCACTTAGTGGTTTCACTATTCATCAAAAATTGAAAGTTTTCAGAAAAGTACCAAAATTTCACCCTAGGATATAATTGATATTCCGAATTCAAAAATGATTTCTATTTTACAAAATTCCAAACATATAAGTTGCATTAATTAATTTTATAATTAATTTCCGCTGTTACAACAAATAGCGTGTTTTTAAGAGATAATAACTATCAAAAGATTGACACTTGTTTATAACTGGTTTAAATGTGAAATTACATCCAATGACCAACATTGTATTAAATTGTAAAAATATATTCTAAATATACTTTAAAACCACTCAAATTAATAATTTATCACTATTAATTATTTCGATTAAAAAAGTTGTTTTTAATTAAAATTTAGTAATTTTCACTATTCATCAAAATATGAAAGTTATCCGAAAAGTACCAAAATTTCACCTTAGGCTAAATTCGATACTCCGAATCCAAAAATAAAGTTCATTTTGAAAAATAAGATTTACTGGATTTCAAAAAGTGGTTATTACTATTCATAACGGCAAGTTTTAATAATATTTTTATAGCATATCGTTGTTTAGTGAAACTCAGGATTACGTACCACACACGCTATCGAGGAAGGTTGCGATTGCGTGTAATGAAAGGCATGTCAAGGATGTGTGTTGTGAAAGCTCCTTTTGGTGTAGCGTACAACACAAGACATTAATAAAATTAAAAAGAATATATTTTTTTATAAAATCTTGGGCTGTTACATTCTACCCCCCTTAAAATGAATTTCGCCCTCGAAATTCGTCGGGG
Organism: Viscum album; assembly: GCA_963277665.1. Classification (NCBI taxonomy): domain Eukaryota; kingdom Viridiplantae; phylum Streptophyta; class Magnoliopsida; order Santalales; family Viscaceae; genus Viscum; species Viscum album. Next base: position 383,641,059 of record OY728148.1, on the reverse strand, counting down.
TTATAAATGGTTTACTATTTGAAAGTTTCTTTAATAGAAACCCACATCGTAAAAGGGAATACCAAAACTTGGCTTTAAAAACTAAAGTAGGAAATGTAACGATTACCCAAATAAACTAATCACTGGGTTTCCACATAGGTGAAAATATGGATATGGAAGAGAAATCTAACCATCATGTTCTGATGGAGAGTGGTAGAGAACATGGCTATGGAAAAGCCAGTAATCACAAATCCATAAATTTGTGACGATCTAAGGTACCATCTGATTCATCAGGTATAAGAGAACTAGGACAACATTTTTGGTTTTCAAGATCATTTCCCTAAAGTTAAAGAATTTAAATTAGAATAAATACTTACTTTATTTTGGTACAATCTCGCTGTTGTTCATGCCTTTAACAATTTCCACTTCATCTCTTAAGTAAATGAAGTTGAATTTGTTATTCGTGAAGTGTTAGCAGATCATGTGATAGAATGACGGGTCATTCCACCTGTCTCAAACAAAAGGTTAGCAAAAATTATATACATAAGTCGATCTATAGTGAGATTAATCACATATGGTTCCTAAAATGGACTTATACTTCATATATCATACTGCTTAATATAATAAAACTAGTTTCTACTAAACAGGGACTTCCTGTAGGTCAGTGGTAAGCGATAAAGGCCAGTTGCATTTCGGTTGTGGGTTCGATTCCCACAGCCTTGTCCGAAGCGATGGGCTGTCGCCCGTCCTGCAGGTTGTCCCTTTTTCTAAAACTACGTTACTATAACATCCCATCAATAATATCGAAAATCTTCTATCCTTAAACTATACTAACTTATGTCCAACATAATCCAGTCTAATCTTTAGGCTTATACCTAATACTGCAGTCCACTCTCATAATATAGTGACAACGATTACCAGAGATTTAATACTGTCGTTGATCCCCACATATCATTAGATATGTCTTGTTGGTCACATTCCAAACATTCAAAGTCCTTAATCATGTATTCTCTTGAATACCTTAGTGAAAACATGAGTGCAGTTAAAAGTTAACACTTTCCACATACCAAAATCCTCAAAATTCTATATACTCAAACCATGATATCACTTAGTCCTTATATCAATCATGAGCTCATGAATACTATCAAACAATTAATTTTCTCCTTATCCCTTCATTATGCGCATATCATCTACATTCCAAAAATATCTGAATAACCTTTCATGGATACTGGTAACATTAATCATACACTTTCAAAACACAAGGAAAGACAACAGTGTAACAATCCATAGATGTCTCTTTATTCCAAAATTACACATGATAAACATGTAATCATTCCACTACATTCTCAAACCATTGACCGAGCTTCAAAAATTCTTTCATCTCACATATCATTTGTAGTCTCTTCATCATCATCCACATAAATACTACCCATATGACCATACTGATTCTCTTCGTGAGTCTTTCCCTTAGGGAATTTGTTTGCATAATGCCCATACATTCCACATTTAAAACACTTAAACATTTTTGATGTCGTAGCAATACCATTATCCTCATCCATGGTGTTAACCGACCCTTTTCCTTTGCACTTACTTGCTTTGTGTCCTTATTTTCCACACCCAAAGCATCTTCCAGTTACCTTGAAACATTCTCCTTGATGCCTCTTCCCACATGATTTACATAGTGGAAATTGAACTTTCTTTCCTTTATGATCATCATGGAACTCCATCTTTCTCTTATTAGTTGAGTCAGGAAACTTACCAAATTTTACTTTATTGATCATGTTGTGAGATTGCTGATTCGGCATAATAATGATGTTTGGACATCCAAATCCCATTTCATTTGGTTGCTCATGATGAATATCATTCCATTGTCCATCATATCCTCCATTATTGTGAATCCTCTCGTTTCACAGCCATTTTCTAAAACCCAAACAGAATAGTGTTAGATGAAAAAATCGTAATAAAGGGGGAGTAACATAAATATCTATCATCATTGGTTTAATCTAATATCGTTACCATAGTTCTAGAACTATATCCTATACGTATACTTATCCTTAGGGGCATCCCTAGAAATACCTTAGAAATATCTCTAGGGATCTCACTAACGTTTTCGCATCCTAGTTTCCAAAGGTTGACTAAACCTTTCCTCTGATACCAACTGTAGCGGTCTAGAATTACTTCCAGTGGACTACAGCTGATACCTATCAGGGCACTCCATGGGCGGCTACACCCCCTGGGCGGGACACACCACCATCCCAAGTGGCAGCCATTTCCTCATGAAGCCCTTGGGCGGAGAGCCATGCTTCGTCCAACGCTCACATGTGAGAGTTCCCAAGGATCGGATACATTCCTACCTCCTTTGCCTCTAATACCAACTGTAGAGACCAGAAGCTTATCGTACATGGACATTACATTACTTTTGCGGAATACTTAGTACATAACAAAAACACACACATAAGGATCGTAATAGTTTAGTGTCTTTGGAAACTCGGAACGTAATCTTCTAATCCTGGTGAAAGATCTTCAAAATCTCCCATAAAGATCTTCCTTTTTTTTTACCTAAAACCTTTCTTTATATCCTGGGGAAAAGAAAACATAAAAGGGTGAGCTCAAATGCTCAGTAAGGGTAAACAAAAGAAATATCAATCACATAATTTTCATAAGAACATAACATTTTTGGAAATCTTAACCTGCAAAAGAGAGCATAATTTCATAACATGGGATAAATCATAGTAGTGAAAATGAAACCATAACTTAAAACATTACTCATTGTGGCATACACACATAATCATAGAGAATCATTTCTTGTTAGTCAAGACTCATTGCCAAGATTATCTTAGTGGACAAAATCCCTTTCTGAATCGAGTAATCCTCGTTTCAGTCCTGTTTCACTGAACCGGTATAACCTACCATTCTAGCCATGTCTATCTCATGAGATATGAAATATTTATCCAATGCATTGGAGGGAGATATAGGTCCCACCCATCTCTTAATGAATCCTTTCTTATGTGTGCCACAAAATCATAAATCATACATCATTGCATAACCCATGTAATAAAAAGGGGATTCTTAAACAACATGACATCATAAAACCATTCATATAAGATAAAGGAATTCATAAACATAATTCCATCACAACATAGTCAAATCAATGTAAAAATATGGATAGAAACAGAACCCTTTATTATCTTATATGGAAAATAATTTTGATAAAACACTTGGATTGAATTCTTGAGGAAAATATCCTTTCTTCATCAAAATCAATTTCTTTTCTCAATACATCATGCAATTTTAAAAGAAAGAGATTTTATTGAAAATAGTCATGAAATATTTTAGAGGAAGCTTCATGAAAATAAGGCTTTATAAAACAGTATAAATCCGTTCGTGCCGTATAAGTTAAAAAAAAACATTCTTCGTACTTTTGTCGGAAAAGTCAAAAAGTACCTCGTACGAAAAACGAAAAAAGATTCCTTTCATATCCTTTACTAAAAATTCATAGAAGGGTAAAATTGGATTTAAACAATTGTAGGTGGATGGAAATAATATTACATATTGAGGGAACATGGATGTGGATGATAAAATACACCCCAGTAAATACTTACGAATAAACAATCTCGGATAAAAATGAGATTGTGATATTTCCCTTACCTTAGGTCCGACTTGCTTTGTAAGTGTCCGAACCTCCTGTATAATGATTTAAATCATGTTATTGACTTATTACAGAATCATATTCATTGTTATGATATCATATATGGTTCACTTATGACATTATATTACCCGTTCTTTTGTAAACTCCATGTTAAAGAAGCGTTTTGGGTAAAATCGTTTCATTTATCGTAGGTGTTTTGACTTGTTGTTCTTGACATCATTATTACTTATATCATGATTTACTTACTTCCAGAATATAAAATATGATTTATATATCATATATATTCAGTATATATATATATATATAATAGGTAGATAAATAAAATGAAAAACACCATTCATGGAGACGGTAGTCCGTACGTACGCATGAACGCTGTTTTCCTTTCCTTATTGTCTTGAAATGGAAGTAAGTAGATGACATACATATGTATATATATACATAAATCCAGTAGCCTCATAATGTCATATATTTCATTATTATTTCTTATATATACATTATAATCATTCTTAAATGGTTAACATGGAGAATGAATCTCATCGCGTCGTGGAGACGGTATTCCGTACGTACGCACGAGCGATGATATCATTTCTATAAATATTGAATTGAATTGGAGTGGATTATAAAATATATCACAATCAATATGATGTCGTAATACCTATGTATAGTTATTCTTTACACCATTATACCCATCCATGTAAGGTGGTGGTGGAAAATAGATTACACCACGGCGTGGAGACGGTATTCCGTACGTACGCACGCGCGGTGATTTCTTTTTCCGTAGGATGGATAGATGGTGAAATAGTGTTGTTTCATACTTATAATAACATATCAGTATATGAGTGATACTGATGTTATTACTTCATAATGAAACAACCTACGAAGAAGAAGTGGAAGAAGAAATACAGATGAAAGAATTGGTAACGGTAATTACCTCTTCTTTGAAGTGCCTCTTTGAGACCTCCTCTTAGGGAACTAAAATTGGTCTTTGAGGAAGACCAGAACCTCTAGGATGTTTCTAGGGAAGTGGAGAAGAGATTTTGGCAGGGGTTGGCCGAGCTTGAGTGCTCAAATTGGTGTGAGGAGGAGGGGGAAGAGGTGTCCTTTTATAAGGGAGGAGAGGGGCACCTTAGGAATACCTCAAAATATTATTTTATATTAAAGTAAAAATCGGTTTATAATGGTTCCAAAGGGTCTTATTTCGAAGATAAAGTGGGGATGGGTCGAAATCCTATCAACCAATAGGATTTAGACAAGTTTAGGGTATTATTTTAACCTTATCAATTAAATTTAACTCTAAGTTAAGTAATTTAACTTTTACCGTGTCTTTTTGTTTTCTTTCACTATATGGTTAATAAACTTACTATAACATGCCAAACGAACCCCAAATTGTATATTATTAATACATATATCCTTATCTAAGTCATTTGGCCGAACCTTTGATTTTTAATAATAAAATAACAATTAATAATATAATATTTGATTTAAAAACTATTTTGTGTCAATTTTGACACTATTTGATACATGATTTTTGTGAAAGTCATAACAGAATTATATGTTCGAACCAAGTTGATTAAATCAACACTAATATATCATAGTAACCTAGAAAATTAGTTTAATTCATAAAAAGTCTCAAATTACATTTATTTTTGGGTTTATAACATCAATTATGTCAATATTTCATTAACAAGATAATTACTGCATCATATTTGTGTCATAAATAAATTAAATTATTTGATTTCTAAAAATTACAAATAAAATAACATCATGTTTTAAATCTTTTTAGCTTTCTAATGAATATTTACAATAGAATTTATCTTATGTATAACCCCATATTAAAAATGATTTACTTATTAAACTTTGATTTTAACTATTTTAACCCTTCTTTAAATAAATTAATAATAAATGTCCTAATCTAATCCAAGTGGGCCTAAATGGTCATATGTTATTCCTAAGTTTGTTTTTGGTCGAATTACACTTGTCCAATAGAATTAGGACATGTTTTAGGGTAATATTAATATCATATTTACCCTTAGTTACCCTATTTACTATTAACCGCGGTAAAAAAATTAAAAATTTACTATTCACCAAAAATTATTTTCATCTCATTGAACCACATTTTAGTCCTTGATATTAAACGTGTCTCTCAGATTTTCGAAATTCCATTCACAGAAGCGGTAAAATTAAGTTTTATGTAAAATTCAGTTTTTAACCTACCACTTAGTGGTTTCACTATTCATCAAAAATTGAAAGTTTTCAGAAAAGTACCAAAATTTCACCCTAGGATATAATTGATATTCCGAATTCAAAAATGATTTCTATTTTACAAAATTCCAAACATATAAGTTGCATTAATTAATTTTATAATTAATTTCCGCTGTTACAACAAATAGCGTGTTTTTAAGAGATAATAACTATCAAAAGATTGACACTTGTTTATAACTGGTTTAAATGTGAAATTACATCCAATGACCAACATTGTATTAAATTGTAAAAATATATTCTAAATATACTTTAAAACCACTCAAATTAATAATTTATCACTATTAATTATTTCGATTAAAAAAGTTGTTTTTAATTAAAATTTAGTAATTTTCACTATTCATCAAAATATGAAAGTTATCCGAAAAGTACCAAAATTTCACCTTAGGCTAAATTCGATACTCCGAATCCAAAAATAAAGTTCATTTTGAAAAATAAGATTTACTGGATTTCAAAAAGTGGTTATTACTATTCATAACGGCAAGTTTTAATAATATTTTTATAGCATATCGTTGTTTAGTGAAACTCAGGATTACGTACCACACACGCTATCGAGGAAGGTTGCGATTGCGTGTAATGAAAGGCATGCCAAGGATGTGTGTTGTGAAAGCTCCTTTTGGTGTAGCGTACAACACAAGACATTAATAAAATTAAAAAGAATATATTTTTTTATAAAATCTTGGGCTGTTACACCAAAGGCTTGAGAAGTGTGTGAAATGAGGTAGAGGTGGGGGCCTTTTATAAGAGGAGAGGAGGGGCACTTTTGGAAAGTAAAGAAATATTACATTATTTGAAAATGTGTTTATGTTTTAAAAGGTACCACATTGATATAATTCGTGGATAAGGTGATAAGGGTTCTAAATCCACTCATCCAATTGGTTTTGGCCATGTGTAGGTTTTAGATTTTTCATTATCTTTCCTTTTTATTTAAATCGTCAAATAATGATGTCATCACTGCATCATTATTATGTCATATATAATTTAATTTATTTAATGTCTAAAAATTATAAAACAAATACTATGATGTTGGAAATGTTTTTAGCTTTCCATTGACTATTTATAATCAAAATTTTGACATGTATAACCCCACTCAAAAATTATTTTAGTAAAACAATTTATGTTAGTGTCATTTTCACTTTAACATTAAATAAAAATATATTAATGTCATTTTCCAACTAAAGTTGCTCCATGGGGTCCCCAAGTTGGCCCATGGCTTGTATTGGTCGGCCATGACTCGCCCAATAGGTGTAGGAAAAGTGTCATGGTGTTTTCAAATTTTTATAATATCATTTTTTCATTAAATTACACTAATTACCTCTAATCACGATTAATGAAAAAAAATTACTATTCACCAAAAAATTATTTTAATCTCATTGAACCACATTTTACTTCTTAATGACAACCATGTATGTCAGATTTTCAAAATTCAATACAAATTAGTGGTAAACTTTCATTTAACTGAAAAATCAGTTTGCTTGATTACCACTTAGTGGTTTCACTATTCATCAAAAATTGAAGTATTTTAGAAAAATTACCAAAAATTCACCCTAAGCTGTATTTGATATTCCGAATTCAAAAATGAAGTCCATTTTACAAAATTCAGAACATATAATTCAAATTAATTAATTTAATAATTAATTCCTACTGTCATGACAAATAGCGTGTTTTTGTGAAATAATAAGTATCAAAAGATTGACACCAGTTTAAGTCCAATTTCAAAGTGAAATTGATTCCAATGACCACCAGTGGATTAACTGGTAAAAATATTTTCTAATTTCAATTTAAAACCAATTAAAAAAATAATCTAATCATATAAAAAATTTATATTAAAAAGAGGTTTTGAATTAAAATACAACATTTTACACTATTCATAAAAAAATTAACTTTATCAGAAAGGCACCAAAAATTTACACAAAGTAAATTTTGATGTCCCGATTCTAAAGAAGAGTTATATTTGGTCCAAAATAAAGTATACGAGTGATCAAAACTATATTAAATGACAGTTCACCATTAAAAGGTGATAAGTGAACCTTTAGTGAAAATTAGAGTATATATGCCCGTAAAATTGAACTCTTTCCGTATTTTAAGCTTTTATCTTTTATTGGGTAAATGTATAGACATTTAAAAAAAATATCTAATCATATTTTAGTTATTTCTATCCATTCCCACCAGTACAATGGCTACTCGTTAACTAACATTTAAAATAACATTATTTTATTACTTGTGTGCAACGTAAGTTTTCAAAGAAACTCATCGTTGCGTACCGAGTACGCTATCAAACGTAGTTACCCCTTTTAATTAAAATTAATATTTAATTCGTAAATATTAATAAATATGAAAATTTTTTATTCTTTATTTACCTGGGATGTGACATCCTTCCCCCCTTTTGGGAATTGCGTCCTCGCAATTTTATTCACATATCAAAATAAGTGGGGGTATTTATCCCTCATAGCATTTTCCGATTCCCACGTTGCCTCTTCAATCACATGGTTTTTCCACAAAACCTTTACCTGATGAATCACCTTATTCCGTAACACTTGCTCCCTATGGTCTAGAATCTGGACCGGTTGTTCCTCATAAGATAGGTTCTCATCCAGCTGAACTACCTCTGGACTCGAAACATGAGATGGATCTGGCATATACATCCTCAACATTGAAACATGAAAAACATTGTGTACCTGAGATAAATTCGGAGGTAAAGACACTCGGTATGCAACTGATCCAACTATTTCCAGAATTTCATATGGTCCAATGAACCTTGGACTCAACTTTCCTTTCTTACCAAATCTCATCACACTTTTCCAAGGAGAAACCTTGAGAAAAACATGATCACCTACCTCGAAAGATAGATCCTTCCTCTGGTTATCCGCATAACTCTTATACCTGCTCTAAGCTGTTCTCATGTGTTTCTGAATCAACTGAACTTTTTCTGCCATCTCTTCTACCAATTCTGTTCCCATCAGCTTCCTTTCACCCACTTCATCCCAAAATGCTGGAGTTCGACACTGCTTCCCATATAATGCCTCAAATGGTGCCATCTGTATACTGTAATGAAAACTGTTATTATATGAAAACTCAACCAAAGAAATATGTTGGTCCCAACATCCCTGATAGTCCATCGAACAAACTAGTAGCATATCCTCCAAGGTCTGAATTGTTCGTCTGACTGCCCATCTGATTGAGGATGAAAAGCTGTACTAAAATTTAATTCAGTACCCAACGACTTCTGAAGGCCTTTCCAAAAGTTAGAAGTAAACCTGGGATCACAATCCTATACAATGGAGAGAGGAACTCCATGTAACCTGACTATCTCTTTAAGATACAAACGGGAAAGTTGATCAAGAGAGAAAGTATCTCGTATAGAAAGGAAATGAGAAGATTTTGTCAAGCGATCAACAATAACCCAGATTGCATTATTACCTCGAGATGTCTTCGGTAATCCAACAACAAAGTCCATGGATATATTCGCCCATGTCCACTATGGCACTGGTAAAGGCTGAAGCATCCCTGCTGCTCTGCTTTAACCTGTTGACATGTCAAACACTTCACAGTAAAATCAGCAATGTCTCTTTTCATTCCATCCCACGAGTAATACTCCCACAGATCTCTGTACATCTTAGTACTGCCAGGATGAACTGAAAACAGGGAACTATGAGCCTCACATAACAACTCATTCTTCAACTGTGAATCACAAGGCACACATAACCTCTTCACAAACCTCAAAACACAAACACAAACTTATCCAAGAACTCATGGAAAATTTTATTCATAAGGCCCATGAATACTGCAGGTGCAGTGGTTAACCCAAAAAGCATAACTACAAATTCATAATGGCCATATCTAGTACGGAACACAGTCTTCGGAACGTCTGCTTCTTTTACTTTCAACTGATGGTACCCCGACCTCAAGTCAATCTTCCAAAAATACTGAGCTCCCTGGAGCTGATACCACTTCATTCGATGGCCCAACATCTGCTGAAGTTGTTGCAAAGGATTTCGCCACCCCTTTCTGCTTGTAGTCTGGCTACATTCCCCCAGTTGAGTTCTTTGTTGGACACTCGTTTGCATAATTACCCATTTCATTACACTTAAAACATCTTACCGTTGGCTTTTCATTTCCTGCTTGATCATCTTCCTTACAGTTACGAGCAATATGACCAGACTTACCACACCGAAAGCACTTACCATACTTTGATAAAAATTCTCCAGGATGCATTTTACCACACTTCTCATAGGATGGGTATTTTGTTTTCTTACCTCCTTGCTTCTTTGATGAATTATTCCCCTTTTCCTGCCAACTAGATCTCTTATTCTGTTGTTTTTCATAGAACACCTGATCATCGGAAAACTCCATTTCCACCTTCTCCGCACATCGAACAAGTTTTTCATAACTTTTGAACTCACGAGAAGCTAATGTCCTTCAATACTTTGGCTTTAACCCTGAGTAAAAACGGTTTATTTTACTATCAAGATCTCGTATGAAGTTTGGATCATACCATGCCAATCGAGTGAACATTTCTTCATAAGCAGCCACTGAATCATCCTCCTGCCTCAATTCTAGGAACTGTTTTTCCCTCCTAAGACGAACCACCTTAGGAAAATATTTCTCAAGAAACATACCTTTGAATTCGTCCCAGTGAAGATCCTCAATCTCATCACTATCCCTTATATTTTTCACCATCGACCACCACTGATCAGCTTCACCCTCAAAATGGTAAACAACAAGACTAACCTTTTGATGTTCTGAACACCCCATGACATCAAAAATCTTCTCCAGTGCTTTAATCCACCCTTCAGCTTGCACAAGGTCAGATGATCCTCTGAATAATGGGGGATGTTGCCTCATGAAATGTTCCACCACTGACATGTTCCTCTGCGGTTGATCTGGCTGATTTCGTGCATAGATACCACCACCATTTATAGCCTGAGTCAACTGTGCCATCACTGCAACAAACTGTTCAGTTCCAATTCCGACCACCTCAGGTTGCTGATTTGGAAGGTTATCATTCTCCTGATGTAGTCCCAACATAGCTGCTTTGTTTCCTCTGCGGAAAACCATTCTGAACACAGAAATATCTTAGGCGAAGAAACATGGTAATCCGTAAATGCTATATCATTTCAATCATATTATAATTTAACACTTTTCTGACTCCAAAATTTGTTTAAACCGACCTCTGATACCAACTATAAGGCCCCAGCATTAAACCTTACTTAATATTGAATTAAATGACTAATTCACATTGAGGATCTTTTCAGGTTTAGAGTTTTAGAGAGTTAGAACATTACTATTACATCTTAAAAGATTACAAAGTAGACACTTCTACTAAGTCTCCATAAAATAAAAACTCTTAAAAAGAAAGATGTCTAGATTCCATGTTTTAGATAGCATGAAATTCCCTTGATTCCATCCTTGACCTTATTCCACTTTAAGTCTTGTGAAAAACATTTCGCAAAACTTGGGGTGAGCATAAAAAGCTCAGTAAGGGATACAAAAAGAATGAAAACTGTTAGTTTATCAAAACAACAAGTAAACCATGTATACTTTATCAAAGTAATACTTTTCTCCTTTATGAAGTAAATAAAACTCTTCACTGAATAATGTATCATTACTTACCTTTTTGTAACCAAATAATTACCATAAAACCCATATAAAGAACACATAGAATATATAAAGGTAACTTGGGACATAAACATACTTAAGTGTAATAACCATACGGTTGACTTCTACACATATCACTTAATGGAATAGCCATACGGCAAATTTCCATACATACTTAATGGAATAGCCATACGGCCGACTTCCATCCCAATGCATTGGAGGTTATAACGTAACCACCCATCCTGGTATTCACGGCACCACCCGTCATATGCTTTATAACGTAACCACCCGTTAAAATGTCCAATTACCAATATAAAATCATAAAACATAAAACCAATATAAAGGAATGATAACATTTCCACATTTCAATCACAATATATCATAAATATATTGACATAATAGAATCCTTTTTCAAAACCATTTTCAATACCAAAATACATAAAAGTGTATATGGTATTTATTTTATTCTAAAAACATTACGGCTTGTTGAGAAAGCCAAAGATCAAATAATACTCGCGGCGGCGGAAAAAGGTCGTTGTCACCGCGTACGTTAAAAAAACATTCCTTTTTGTCGTTTAGTAAAACGCTTCGTAGAAAAAGATTCCTTTTTTATAAAAGTAAAAGTAAAAGGAGTTTATACACCATATAAAAGAAAGTTGTGTATAAAACGAAATATGCCTCAATGAAAGGAGATTGAGACGAAGTCCCTTACCTTGGGTCCGACTTGACTCGATCGTTCTTTAACGTCCTGAATAATAAACTTGAGTTAATTTATACTTTATTAAGAACCTTTTTAAAGTTCATTATTCCTTTCATATCATTTATTGCCAGGTTATTAACATTATGTAACCATTTATGTTAATAATGTTTGTTTTGTCAATATTTGGTTCTTAAGTCGAAAGTTAACTTCTTACAATTACATGTTGTTCGTGTGGTCAAAAGTTCTTTATATCCAGAATGAAATTCCTGATTTGGATATCATATATATAATATATATCCATCATATACATGTATTTATAATATTACATAATCATTTAGAGGTAAGAAATGAAATGCACCGTTCATGGAGTCGGTAAGCCGTACGTACGCATGAACGATACTATCATTTCTTTGTCATATTAGTGGAATTAAAACTAAATGAGAGGTATGTATATTTTAATTCCAGATTTATATTCATCATTTAGATATATCATTAATTATATATATACATTATATACATGTAATTTTAATAGTACATTACATTTGGGGATAAGAAATGAAATGCACCGTTCATGGAGACGGTAAGCCGTACGTACACATGAACGCTACTTTCATTTCTATCTCATACTTTAATGGAAAGAAATAATAATGATATAGAGGTATATTATAATTCCAGTATAACATCATATATAATAACTTTAAATCCATCCTTTACACGTCCCACATATGGCATTAACGAATCACATCACTTTTAGGGGGCGGTAGTACGCACTTCCTTAAATAAAGATATCGTGTTTACCCATAATGGAAACCATAAAGGTATTCCAAAAATGAAAAATACAGAAGCATAAAGAAAACATAAACATATTATATATCATATATAAAAATAGTGACATCATAATGGCCACCCTTGAAGGTGTTAAATGAGTATTGAACAATCATCGTTTTGGGAGGCAGAATTTTTCCATCCCCGGAAACCGTATGTTCTTTAACCATTTGATGTAGTTGTGTGAGAGTGTAGCTCAAATAAATATTATAACAACATCCTAGTATATTGAATATACTGGTGTTGTTACAGAAGAAGTAAATAAAAAGAGTTTAGAGGGTTGGAGAAGCAAAATAAAACAAATGAACAAGAGAGAATGAATTACCTTTAAAAGTGTAACTCCTTTTTTATTTGAGCTTAAAGGCTTCCTTTGAAAGGATTCGGCCCAAAGGGAATCCTATAGGATGAGTAGAGGGATGTGGAGAGTGTAATTGTTCAGGGGTTGGCCGAGCCAAAGGCTTGAGAAGTGTGTGAAATGAGGTAGAGGTGGGGGCCTTTTATAAGAGGAGAGGAGGGGCACTTTTGGAAAGTAAAGAAATATTACTTTATTTGAAAATGTGTTTCGGTTTTAAAAGGTCCCACATTGATATAATTCGTGGAAAAGGTGATAAGGGTTAGAAATACACTCATACAATTGGTTTTGGCCATGTGTAGGTTTTATATTTTTCATTATCTTTCCATTTTATTTAAATCGTCAAATAATGATGTCATCGCTGCATCATTATTATGTCATATATAATTTAATTTATTTAATGTCTAAAAATTATAAACAAAATACTATGATGTAAGAAATCTTTTTAGATTCCCAATGACTATTTATAATCAAAATTTTGACTTGTATAACCCCACTCAAAAATTCTTTTAGTAAAACAATTTATGTTAGTGTCATTTCCACTTTAACATTAAAAAAAATATATTAATTTCATTTTCCAACTAAAGTGGCTCCATGGGATCCACAAGTCGGCCCATGGCTTGTCTTGGTCGGCCATGACTCACCCAATAGGTGTAGGACAAGTGTCATGGTGTTTTCACATTTTTATAATATCATTTTTACATTAAATTACACTAATTACCTCTAATCGCGATTAATGAAAAAAAATTAATATTCACCAAAAAATTATTTTAATCTCATTGAACCACATTTTACTTATTAATGACAACCATGTATGTCGGATTTTCAAAATTCAATACACATTAGTGGTAAACTTTCATTTAACTGAAAAATCATTTTGCTTGATTACCACTTAGTGGTTTCACTATTCATCAAAAATTGAAGTTTTTCAGAAAATTACCAAAAAATCACCCTAAGATGTATTTGATATTCCGAATTAAAAAATGAAGTCCATTTTACAAAATTCCAAACATATAATTCAAATTAATTAATTTAATAATTAATTCCCGCTGTCATGACAAATAGCGTGTTTTTGTGGAACAATAAGTATCAAAAGATTGACACCAGTTTAAGTCCAATTTCAAAGTTAAATTGATTCCAATGAACACCATTAGATTAAATGGTAAAAATATTTTCTAATTTCACTTTAAAACCAATTAAAATAATAATCTAATCATATAAATAATTTAGATTAAAAAGAGGTTTTGAATTAAAATACAACATTTTACACTATTCATAAAAAAATGAACTTTATCAGAAAGGTACCAAAAATTTACACAAAGTAAATTTTGATGTCCCGATTCTAAAGAAGAGTTATATTTGGTCCAAAATAAAGTATAAGAGTGATCAAAACTATATTTAATGACGGTTCACCATTAAAAGGTGATAAGTGAACCTTTAGTGAAAATTAGAGTATATATGCCCGTAAAATTGAACTCTTTCCGTATTTTAAGCTTTTATCTTTTATTGGGTAAATGTATAAACATTTAAAAACATATCTAATCATATTTTAGTAATTTATATCCATTCCCTCCAGTACAACGACTACTCGTTAACTAACATTTAAAATAACATTATTTTATTACTTGTGTGCAACGTAAGTTTTCAAAGAAACTCATTGTTGCGTACTAAGTACGCTATCAAACGTAGAAACCCCTTTTAATTAAAATTAATATTTAATTCGTAAATATTAATAAATATGAAAATTTTTTATTCTTTATTTACCTGGGATTTTACAATTAGATAACTGGTTATAGATGAAAAACTAAAAACCAAAAATTTGTAACCTGAACCAACCCATGTTTCCATATCTATGTAACCATATTTCACCACTATGCAAACCCACTAGAAGGGAAGAATCATTTGGAGAGACATCATCTATATAACAATAATCCCATTTCCTATATCCTATAAAACTAAATCTACAAGAATTTAAAGGAAAAAAATTTACTATTTGATAAATATTGAGAATTGTGATTCCACAGATGAATCTGCACAATTTATACACATATTTATATTTTATTTCTACTATAATATATATTTCTAAAATATTTCCAAAAGAAATAATTTTCTTTTTTAAAATAATTGTTTTGTTTTATTTTAAAAAAAATTATTTATTTTGATAATCATTTCAATTTTCAAGACATATATCCATGAGGCATAAGTAGATGAAATAAATTGATTAGTAGAGTCAATAGCCAACAATAGTGTGAATATCCGAATATATAATACACATAAATGTAATTATTCTATGATGAAAAATTAAAAATTCATGAAATAAATGTGTACAAAACTATTACCCACAAATGAACACTAGTGATAAAATTTGATTCCTAAATTATAGGAACATCAGTCCCTCAGTAAGGATACCTAGAACTTACCATGTATCATGATCACCTAACCTATTAATATCTTACACCACTATAGTTCAATAATTATACCTTGTATGATGGTAAAAAATACTAAATGGTTCTTATTAAAGTACAATACGGGACCAGTGTTGTCTCAAATGAGGAGCATCGTGATTGATATTTCCTTAATTCCAATTCACATAATGTAATTTTTTATGATTTAATGGAAGAAAATGAAAAAGTTTAAATTAATTATGATTCTATGCTAACATAAAATTAAAAAGAAATCAGTTTAAATAATAAAGTACATTTAATTACTGTTTTGTCATTCATTCTACTTCATGATTCATGACTGTTTGTTTAAAATAGGTTTTTATAATTCAATTATTTAATATCACTCATGAATTATTATTATATAATTTATTGGTTTTGAAATATTTAATTCCTAAGAGGACTCTTTGAAATAATAAACACCAACTCCTCATATAATCAATGTTAATAAAACACCTCAATCGAGAGTATGACACCATCTAAAATCCAAATACATCTAATGCAGTTTCATCCATTTAACATCTCAACTACATCATGATAAGAATTCTAATTCAATGTGTGGGAAGGAAAATATATAAATTAAATAATATAATTGAGTCCAAGATTCATTTCATTTTGTTAGTATATACACACTTGTACACTTCACCATCATTCGACACAAATAGATTCAAAAAAGGTTAATAATAAAAAAATTAATTTCAAAGAGAGAAATACTCCCCAAAATCCACTACTTATACATATCACACATAATTGACTATAATAGATTATTATATATAGATAAATATATAATATATTGTGAGAATATATGAAATTGTTTTATTAGAAAAGAAATAATGAGTTAAATTGAAAATAAAGCTGTTCTGAAATAGTATAAAACTTATACAAAGTAGCAGTGTCACATTACCAGGAACTATGATCTCCAATCGATCATCTTGAATAATAAAAATACAAAATATATATAGGGTTGAATACCATAAATATTTTATATTTATATCTTATTATACAATTTTATCCATCATTTTTTCTTATTTTTTGATATATTCTTTTAATGTAGATATTATAAAATATCTACAATATATCATTGATAATATCATATATTAAATATTTTATTTCAACTAATTCTACAATAGAGGTAGGGGACATTCAAGTGTTTTAATATCCTCTCGATATGGATTGTTGATGGATATGGTGTTGTGTATTCTTCAACAACAACATAATTCGAATTAATTTTATTATTGAAAACAAATCCACTACCTATTATCACAACTCTTTATCACATATAACTATAAATTGTGCATATTCTCTCAAACCATGATTTATGAAAACATTATAATAGTCTATTTGAGTGATACCATGGTGTATTGTCCCTCCTATGACATAGCCTCTGGACTCATGTATTTATCTACATCATGGATATGGTGTAACAAGTTGTACCATGGAAAAGCATCCATTTCACCAAAAATTATTCATATTTAAAAATAATACCTCTATGTTGAAATGTTATTCACGGTGGTGTAGGATAATATTCATAGAAATCCCATCACACAACATAAACAATTTATACATATGTATTTGCATCATTCCATACAACCTTCATAGTGGATGGACGGGGCTCCATGATATCATACATTGTAATTTTCATCTTCAAACATTATTCATTGTAGTAACATGAGGTACTTATAATGATCCATGGAGACCCTTTATTTATTAGTGGTTATTTAATTGGTCCCACTAATTATATGTGGTGACCACAGTATTATTGGAATGTTGTAGATGATTTTCTCACGGAATTGTGTAGAAGAGGTTGTGATGGCAACATTAATGAAAGGTCTAAATGGGAAGTGTTGTGTGTCCATCATAGAATAGGGCTGTTTTTAAATGGGTAATAGTTCCTATTTGAGGGAATCCTAAATCATATTTATAACTAGTTAATATCTATCATAAATAAAAAACCATGAAATTATAAAATAATATTTCTTTTATAGAAATGTAATCTCAATACCCTCACCCACGCATTTATAAATGGGTCATGTCGCAATGAAAAACACTTTGTGGCCCTTTTACAACCCTCTACATGTAATCATCAATGCCCCGACTGCCCTCCTCCTATTTGATGGTAGGATCTTCCCATTTTCCAACATGTTCAACTAGCCCTATTGTATTTCTATTTAGCATACAAACTCTTTTGGTTGAGGTCTATTGATATTGGACATATTTTTTTAACAATGGAATCATACAACACTAATTAAAATTCAACAATATATTTATACATCAAATAACAATATATAAAATTTATTAATATTAATTATAATTGAAATTAATAATTTAATTATAATTAGCCATATTTTAATGAAACATATAACTTCATGGGAATAGTTTTTATAATCCATTGTAAATTATTATTAAATAATAATAAATACATGAAAAATGATTTTATGAAATACCCCATCATTATAACTATGATTTTCCCCATGCTTAGAATATCGTAATTTAGATAAATTGAATCCCCATGATACTGATATTTAAATAAAAATTTTATTAAATAAAATTACTAAAAATATTTCACCAAAATTATATTTTTCCATATCTAATATTTACTCAAATTCACATTTTTTATTTAAAAATAGACATAAGTATTTTAATTTTTCCCATTTTAAATTTATGTACCTTATTCATATATTTATTTAAATTTATAAATACATTATTATCAAGATTTCCATGTAATGATCTTCCTATCATATAATCATTTTTACATCATCACACATGGTATAAATTGAATCAGACTTATTCACATTGCTTTAATATATATAATATTCCATTAAAATGTAATGGATCGCCATTATAAACATTTTTCAGGAAAAATAAAATTACGAGGGCTTACCAATTAATTATCTTAGGACTCTAATGCATAAGGATGAATGGTATTTAAATGAAAATCATTAAGGCACAGAAATTATATTTTTATTTAAATCATAATTCATGAAATCAAAAGTTAAATTTCAAGGGGTATTTTACCTTAACCATAAAAAAATCAAGATAATACTAAATATAAGTTCATGATTAATGTAATAAAAATGATTGCTTTTCACCTTCTTGAATTTTTTAAATTTTGTCACATTTTTCCTTAAAACAATATCATACAATTTTTACGTTTTAGGGATTTATGGATAGATTATTCATCACATACACCACTAAACACATGTAATAAAATAATGAGACTTGTAATGGTAATATAATATTTTCCATAGGTATAATACATTATTTTTGTATTTTTTTAGAATAGAAAAAATAACATTTTATGAAGGAAAAACATTTTCTTACTCCCAAAATTGTACCCCATTCACATATTCCTTATAATATATTATATGCTTCTTGTATAACATCCCTCACCCCCACTTCAACATTATAATATAATGAAAAATACTTATATGAGGATAAGAATGAATATAAATGGCGTTAAATGTGGCTCATTCTTAAAAAGGTCATTCATTGTATCTATTATCTAATAAATGATTACTATAAAACATTGTCTCATGTATAAGTGACTGTTAATAAAAAACCCCAGTCATATTAAATTTGTTTTTGATCAATTATAAATTTTAATAATTCTATTTTAATATCTATATGGAGACTTGAGACAAGATCAGTAAAAAAATTTGAAAGATTATACAGAATGTATTAGGTCTTAAAATCCAATATAGAAATGAAAAATATAATTTTATACAATTAATATTTTTATGGATAACAATAGATAATAAATTTATATGAATTTTATAAAAATGAATTATGATGAATGAGATGGAGATTTGATAGACATGAATAAACCAATTCTCTAATCTTATCATTCTTCAAATTGAATTCCATTGTTCAAATTAGAATTTTAGTTGTACATCTAACTCACTAAATATGATTATGATTTAAATATAAAATATTTCATAATAAATATTTTGTAAAAATCATGTGTCTTAAAAATTTAATGTAACGAATGAAAAAAAGTGTGTCATATGATTTCCAATTTCACATAGCCTTTGGAAGATACATTTTAAGACAAATTTTAAAAAAAACGTCATGGATTTAATGGAATCTTTTTAAATTTATTTATATTTTCCCATTAAGTTTTTAATACTCGTATATTTTTTGGGGGGCTATATTTTATAATTATAGACTGAAAAAATAATATAACTAATCAAAATATATGGAATGTATAATAGTAAATAGAATAATAGAGGTATTAGTGTGGATATAAAATGATTTCTAAAAATATAAATGATAAATAATTACCAATTATGAATGTTGAAATGTAAGTCTTGGTTTATCCCCACATGTGGGCCAAAATATTTGACTTCCTTTATATGGGATGTAACATCTACTATCCATAATAAGTTGGGTGGCGTAATTTCTTGGATTTGAACCACCACATGTAATTTTTATATCTTCAACTTCTTATTTATTGATTATGAGTACTACATGGTAATTGTATACTAAAAATACCCCATTTTTAATAATTTACTATATAAATGGTGTGGGTATGATGAAATATGGATCATCCTCCTTTTAATTTATGTCTTTTTCAACCTAATCATCAATATCTAGTGGTTTCTCATGATATGAATCATCATGATAGTAATATAATGGAAAGATATCATGTAATTTTAATTGAATAAAATTTAATCATGAAAAAAATGAAATCCATATTTAAAATGAATAAATCATTTTTCCTGGATTCATTAGGCTCATTCACTGGTATATCCTTAAAGAATACATCAGAAGTGGGTTTAAAGAGATTAGGTAGATTCATGTCTTCCTTGGTTGGTGAATTTTATTCTTCATTATCGTCCATCAAGAAAATACATTGATTAGATAGATATTAAAATTTAAAACATCATGGAGTAATACACCATTTAGATTTTAAAATGTTGATGGGATAATTTGTAATAAAATATAATATCTATATCATGAACTTTCATTAATTATTTTTTTATTGGAAAGTGCTTCTAATGTTTTATTTTACATGATAGATGAATTTAGTCAAACTCTTATAAACTATATTAAAAATACACCTGTTGGGGAAGATTTTTCTTTTTCCAATGCTAGAGAGATATATATATGTGCTATCTTTTCAACTTATTCAAAGATGGGGAGACCATGTTGCACTTCATATTTATTACGAATGTTATCCAAATCATTCTCATCATATTCTCACAGCTCAATGGGAAAGTATCAATCATCAATATCCTCCAAAAAAGGATGAATGAGATGGAATTTTTTTCCATGTTCCTCCTTTCTTATATCCTCAAGTTCATTAGTATCAAATATGAGAAGATATATTACATCCAACACAAGAATATGCTATAAATTGTGTTTACTTTTGGGATCTACCAATAATGTATAATCATATTCTGTAATCCCTTATCCATATATAATCTATTTTTTCATTCTTTTTCTCTATGTTAATATAGCTAGTATCCATCACAATCAATGTTTTTATATTTATTTTTTTTCACCTGTGACAATTCTAAACGTGTAATAAATGAAGAAGTTAAATTAATAATAGAAAATATATTTATTATACTTTTAATAAAACAAATTAAATATGTAAAAAATTTGGAAATCAAATTTATATAAAAAAATACATGGATCCCTAGTGATGGGATAATGTTTTGGTATTCTAATCATAGGGTTTAAAAAAAGAAACTATGTTTTATCTAGATCCATAAAATGAATGCCTTGGATTATACAACTTCCGGAATGTCATCGTAGTTCACATATTTATTGTAATTCACATATTTTTATAACATATGATTTTTTTATATTATGAAAAAAATAAAAGTGAACGGGGAAAATAATAATAATTTTAACCTATCATAAACAGAAATATAATTAGGTTATATAAGAATGTACTTATCCTTAATTGTTTGTCTCTTAGATTTTTTCATTAGAAATCTTTTCTTTTTTATGTTTTGTATGATAATTTTAACATAAAATATCTCTCTTTTAATAATATACTATAATTTATTTCTTTTGAAATCGTACATACTGAGGAGAATGTTTTCTTCACACTAAATTATACCTCCTCATATAATCTAGGATCATGACATAACTCAATCAAGACTATGACACCTTCTGAGGACTATCTACATCATATTATTTTTAATCCATTAATAAAATAATCATAGTTTTGTGATGATTTTTAGTTCAATGGAATGGTGTGAAAATGAATAAATTAAATTGTATAAGGGACATTGGGATACATGTCACAGTGGAAAACGACCAAACTCTTAAACATAAACCTTATTCACCAATAATAGAATAATTTTATTAAAAATTAATATCATAATTTATGAAAACTAAAATACTCATCCAAGCCCATGAATCATCTCAGTTACTCATTATACAGTTGTAGAGATCACATTTGAATTAGAGTGAGAGACAACCTAAAACATAAATTAAAAAATGCCTTCAAAATATTATTGTAATATAATGAATGAGTTAAAAAATACAACTATTATACTATAAAAAATAATCTAAAATATAGATATAAAATTACTTTTATATTCCATTGGTTCATCGATCGAACCTCTTGCATATATGTAATCCATAATGTTTATAGTGGGATGAATCATCTATATATTCTTTTTTTGTATGTTATTGTGTTATTTTCTCATTCTTTGTTTCCTATTATTGGATCTAGGTTTTGAATATAGATATTTTAATGTAACTGTATTGAATATGTATGAATACTTTGTAATTTAATATCATATATCTATATTTGACAAGGTAAAGGAATGGAACCATACATTGTAACATTTCATCTCTGCATGGATCATGCCTGGTTTGGGTTTAGTGTATTCTCTCACATACACATATATCAATTTCATTTCGTTTTCTCAAAACATACTTCCTCCATTTTTTCACACATCCAAAGTATAAGGCACCACACTAAATTATTTCTACAAACATTAACACTAACATTTGAGTTCATCCATGTGGTAGAATCACTTATATGAAAAATCATTTGGTGTTTTGTATTTTTATACTATAATGATACAATGTAATTGATGGTACCATGAAAAATCATCTATTTCACATGAAACCATATCTCTTCCAAAACCATGAAGTCAATTGGTAAATTAAATTTACTCATGTATATTTGAATCTTGTTGGAGGTCATAATGAATAGCATAAAGACATACATTTTAGGGATTCTCATAAATACCTATGAGCGTAATTGTGATTAGATAATGCACCTTGATATAATTCAGTCTATTTTTTCAATTAGAATGTGATTCCTGGTAGTTTATCAATGTTCACATGACATTCCTAGGCCACATTAGATGTTTTATTATCAATCATGATCATTTCGATTGGTGGACTTGGTAATCTCACCGAGTTGCAGATTTTGGTCTAGTGGTGTCTCGTGGGGGAGGTGGAATAGGTGGATGAGGAATTTTTAATGATATTTATAATTGAGGAGGGTCATTTATCCAGAATTTTATATTGTAATTTTTGTTAATAGGGAACAGTTCTATGTTAACTATATCAAATAATGAATTTTTATATGGATTATCTCTCACATAAAATTTAATGATTTTTCATCATATAATCTTGGTATAGTGATCAGATCTAGATTCACACACACTCATAAATAAATGGATAATGCTAACAATAATGGCTGACTACAGGCCTTTCTTGACTCTCTATGTCTACTTGTTAAGGTGAAAAATACTATCCTCCTACCACATGGAATGATCTCCCTATTGGTTAATTAGCTTAATGCCCATTATTCCATAGGTTATATGTTTTGTAGTTCTATTTGGTTATGTTTTATCCATGTTGGTTAATTTTTTTTAATTATGAATGAATCACAGACATAGTATTATTCCACATTAAATTTAAAAGTGAACTTCCAATTTTATAAAATCATTATTTTTATTTTCCTTCTGTTAAATTATTATTCAATATCAGTTTCCCAAATTTTAATAAAAAATTTACTATCATAAGAAAATTTAATAATAAACATTTGAAATCATTCGATTTTTTAAAAGATTAATTAAATTGTGTATATCAATAACCAACATTTAGGTTTTTTTCATTACCCCAAGGTATCATAATTTTTTGTATATCATTATAATGTATAAAGGATATAAAAAATAAAAAATCTTATAGTGATCCCACACTAATACCATGATTGAAATAAATTCCAATTGTAACTCATCATTGAAGTATTTAATCAAAAACATCATGTTAATAAAACATAGTTTTTAAAAACACTCATTTTGAAAACTCCTTCCATTTCCACTAATGTTAAAATACATACACCATAAATCAAAATGTCGGTATAGCATACAAAATGAATTCCATGTGATAGACCATATAAAGGACACCACATGAAAAAAATTGAAGAAAAAAATTCGTTAAAGACCAATTATGGGAGACAAAATTATTTTTCTCTCACAAGAAAGAATATTTAATGATAGATCCATAGAAAAAATTGGACACTAATTGATGAAATATAAATTCGAAAAAACCCTTCCTAGAAATTGATCAATTTGAAAACTGAATAAAATGAGGGATAAATCGGTTTAACATAAGTGAATTGAGTCAAATTATGCAATAAAACTCATCCTTATCATTTAATGAGGATGGCGAAATTAATTCTAGAATATTAAAATATATTTTCAGGGTTTCATATTTGAGAAACTATTGAAACCAATCATTGGTTCATCTACCATGGTTGTAGTGGCTTCTCCCTGGGGACAGAACATGAGTACTAGCACTAGATTGATCGAAAAAATTAAGTTATTTTGGCCCACTAGACCCTCCACCATATATTTGTGGTGGAAACTCCAAATGTAGTGAATGCGGAATCATTCCAACCTCCATGTATATGAGAAAAAACATCAACAATCATGGTTTATTTGGTCAATAATATAAGAGGTTCAAAAAATCAACATACCCTTGGTCACATCATCCATCCATCACATTTTGAAGAAAACAGACCAAAAAATATTTTTTGGCCATAATAAAAATCCAAATCATCTAAAACTAAAAAAATTGTAAAATAAATAATTATACCTAATTCAATATAAATGTTATTAAAATTAAATCCATAATAAAATCATTATCTCCTCAAAAAGGCATGGTATTGGGAACCTGAAAGCAAAAAATTACATTTTTTATTTCATCATGGCCTCACACTCCCATGTCATATGGTTATCCCTACAACACTTCCATCTCAACTAGATCATTAAGATAATCATTCCAATAAGACCATTATCCTATCCGTATATTATATAACTAGTCCTTTTAAATACATAGTATTTTAGTTAAATATCATGTATTGTCCCAGTCGATTATGATTGTAGGATTCAATTGATATTTTTTATGTTGGATAAAACTGAAAACATAATGGTTAAAATCCAAATGAAGAGGTATGTCCATTTGATAATACACATTCTTGAGTCACTATAAATTTTCAAATAAGATGAAATAATAATGTGATAGCTTAACTTGTATCCCCAATGGTGTGTGTCCAAACCAAGGGGAAACTATGAGTAAAACACAATCACTATCCTCAAATTCAAACTGAAGATAAAATTAACTATCATAAGATTTATGGTAACTATGATATTTTTCTAATCATTTCCAAATAAATTTCATGGTTTGTTTCATCTATTATATGCTAATCACTCTAACCTAGGACTATTCTCTAACATTAAAACAATAAGTCAAACTACATGGACATCCATATAAATCTTTTTAAATAACCATCTTGATTTATGGATAATATATATTTTTCTAGGTATTATTTAATAATCATGTATGTTTCTCCAATAATCCACATAAGTCAATAAAATATGAATGAAGTATTTCATTGTGAATTTAATAGATTTAACAACATGGAATCCAACCTTGGATTATATTCCATACTCAACGTGGACTACTAATCAATTGATACTAGTAATCCACTCCAAAATAATGATGTTATTGAGGGTACCTATCCAAAATGACATTTGAGTGGAAAACTATGGAGTCAAAAAAATTCACATAGATACAAGATCACATGGTTATCAACCTTAATTAACTACTTTATTGATATAAAATACCCTTATTTCATAAGCATATCAACAATAAACCATATCAAATCCTTAATACTTGAATATTTAGGTAGCCTAAAAATAATTATTGGGTTATTCACATTCCATTTCTATAAATTATTGAGTATGGGATTTATAAAAATAATAGGGAATTGATGTTAGTTTTTAAATATCTATAATTCAAGCTATGAAGACACATAATTACTAATAAATTTTCTCATTCTATCCACCAATAATGATGTCTCAAGTCATGAAACTTCTTTGTAACTCCACGGTGAATATCATAATTAGATCGGAAAAAATAATATATTAATTCATATATCATGACTTCAATAATTATCATATTTTCTTATATGTCCAAAAAACCTTTGGATGATCATGACCAGTCACATAATAAATCACCAACATAAATAATCCTACCAAATTACTAAAACTACACAAACGAATCAGGTTAAAGTCAAATTTGATCATCTATATATTATCTATCCTTATATTATTCGAAGAATAACTATCTATCATCTCCCCTTATTATGAGTGCATCTTTTAAAAAAACCACATTAGACATAACACAACCACTACTTCTATCACTACTTATGTTAGTATTTCTCTAGTGAAAGAATATATGAACAAATTCTATTTTATAGAGGTTTATGGAATTGCAAAATTGATCTTCTGAATGTAATTTTACTAATATATGTGACTCATGTTCAGATACCTCTAAGTGAATATATACATCAGACTGTAATGGTCTAAATATACTTTATACTTCTCCAGAAATAGTTTGTGGTTCCATGTATTTAGAGTGTGCATAATATCAACCAACTCATGAACATGAAATGGGTGTCTCGTTTAATTAGGGAGTAATTCATGTCAATTATAATATACCACTTATCATCCCAAAATAAAAACAATTCCCAAAACCATTTTTGACTTATCAACGTAGACATTATATCACACTCTCGACTCAGTAAGGATCAAAACATCAGTTACTTTCAATATCACATTCAACTATACAAAAGATCTTTGACACTATTATCAATAAAATATTTAAATCATTATTGTTTAGCTATATCATAAGAGACACATGTTTTGACATGTCCAAAAAAATATCCATTAATTACTAAATAATTCAAATGAAATATATTTATCAAAAAAATCAGTGTCTTCGACAAGTACATCACCACCTGAAAATTATTGGGATCCACTTAGACACCATTCTCTAAAATCACATGGCACATAAATTCCACCGCTATAATTATCATTTAGATATCTTCCCATAATGGAGATTTAATTTCAATAACCCAATTATGATACTCGAATTCATAATATAATATTATCTAATCGTGAATGAAAAAGGATATCATCAACAAAAAACCATGAAATAATCCAATAATTGATGTTAGGTTTAGTTAATTAATTCTATAAATATTTTAAGAGTATTAGGGAGGATAAAAAGTATGAACCACAATCATAATTATTTTACATGATCCTAAACGAAATATTATGAATATCTTCCTATTTAATTCTCAACTAATGTCACCATAGTCTGTTATCAATATTATAAATACAAAAAAAACTTTTGATCTTAATAAAAGGGCATTAATCCTAGTAAATGTATGTTTCTTCAAAACTGTCACCTGGTGGGTTTTTTTACAATCAAAACAAATTCACACACTCTTATATTCATTAATTTTTAATTTTATTGGTGATTCCATAGTTGATATAATGGAATGAATAAATACCTTACCGTAATGATATTCAAGTTATACATTTCATCCTTTCTATTCATTGAGTTTCATATTTGTTGGATTGAAATTCAATGGGCCTCATACCTAAAATAAATCCAAAAGTATTCTGCACATCTCAATAAGGATGAAAAATGTATAAATTATCTATAAAAACAATATGATACTATCTCACCACTACAGGACGAAGGAAATTATGTAGTGAATCCAAAGAATTTGTAAATATGTATGAAAAAAAAGCATGAGACCATCTTAGAACATGGGAAAATGGGATTGGATCTCCCCAATCATGGGTCCCACTAACACTAAAAGAAATGAGTGACACAATTGGAATAAATTTACTTGACCAAATATTGATCTAATGTGACCTTGATTTTATAGGCAATCATCCCATAAATTATAATTATTTTTCTATATGTTTAAAAATAAAGACCATGAAAATTGCTCATAGTTTTTAGTCTGCGATCATAATCTTAATTTCAAGACATTTAAAACCCCACTCCAACATCATTCCCAAAAGAGTGGAAATATTAATTCGAAAAGGACTAATCTAAGAATATAAACACATTTAGTATCTTTGATGAAATAATGGAATGATTTTTAACTAAAATAAAACAACATCATCACTATAGAATATAGAATAGGCATTATACCTCTAAGTGTATACAGTCTAAACTTTTACACTATTTATGAACATTATATTTCATAAACACATCCATCACCAGTATACCATTTCCTCATAACATCTATATCAACCCAAGGAAATATGTTTAGATCGATCATCCTTTTCCATATCAGATCCGAATTGAGATCCCTTTTTGATGTTCAGTCAATATCCACTATCGTAGAATTATATCTTATAGAAACATTGAACATGTCCAAATATCCATCAAGAAATACACGCATTTATTGTTATATTATAATTAGTTTTGAGTTTTCCTTTTTCGCCACACAAGTAAAAGTCTGCATGTCTTTTCCCTGAAAACTATTATGTACTCTACAAACTAACTCAATGATGGTCAATACAATTCATCTTTTTTATAGCTGTACATCATTAGATTCCAAATTGTATGATCATTTCCAATACTGGAAAATAGGTCTATACCCACGGTTTTCCAAAACCGTGGGCATATGGATAGTAGGATAACCTATACCCACAGTCTTCCAAAACCGTTGGTATAGGACACATATACCCACGGTTGTGATGAAAACTATGGGAATAGTTTTATTTTAAGACCTATACCCATGGTTTTGGTGAAAACCGTCGGTATAGGGTATTTTCTGAAGACCTATACCGACGGTTCATGAAAACTGTAGGTATTGCGTTGTTTTTTTGAAGACTTATACCCACGGTTCATCTGAACCGTGGGTATAGCTTTCCCGCATTATAGCGGGGGAAAAAATTAGGCGGGACATGGGAAAATTTGGTGGGTAGACATTTTTTCACATATTAATATATATATGCAAATATATGTACATATAGTAGATAAAAATACCAGGTTGGTTGGTATGTTGGTTGGGTCTCAGGCGCAAGAATCAACAGTAGTCCCGGTTTCAAAACAAAGCAGACACTTTTTTTGAATTTAAATACACAATAATATTATTTAGTCGCATATATATCGATATAAAATAAATGAAAATTGCATCTAAGTTGGTCGTGCTGTCGTGATGCTTGGCGCGAGTCCTAGGATCAAAACCCTACGAGCCCGTTTTTGTGAATTTAAATATATACTATTAATATATATTTCCAAATAGATCAATATATAACAGATTAAAAGATCAGCATGGTTGGCTACGGTGCTGAGTCCCTAGGCATGGCACGGGTTCAAAACCATCTATTCACCATTTCTGAAACATAAATTTCCCATGGTTTGAAAACCGTGGGAATGTTCCCTGCCACACTATACAACAAGTTTTGGTGAGTGACGCACCTATACCCACGATTACACCAAACTATGGGTATAGGTCAAGACCCCTATCCCGACGTCGTTCCAGCCCACAGTTCCCAAAACCGTGGGTATAGCCTATACCCTCTGTTTCGCGGACTATACCCACGGTTTCGAACTGTGGGTATAGGTCATTTTTTCAGTAGTGTTCACTAAAGATTCATGTTTTCCCATATATATCCAGTATAATGATGTAATTAGTCACTAAAACTTATATGAAGGTGTGCAGGAAAATAAGAATCACTATTTACTAAATATATATCCTTAAACCATCTCAAACCCATGTTCCTAGAAGTATTCATGGAAAATTAGTTCTATATTCAAATGAAACAAATTGATAAACCATTTAAGATACTAGATTATAGAACAATCAACCTTCTCCACATTAAAAACCTCAAATCTAATTAATATTATCTAGGATTGAGAATAGAAGTATTAGTTGATGGATTTATTTAAAATTTTATAGGAGAGATCTTAATGAAACATGTATTTCAAAATACATTCCCACTACAACACTTCATAACCCTTAAGAATATATGTGTGGGAAAAAACCATGGAATATTTCAATGATTTCAGAATGCAGAAAATCTTACCAATCCTCTTGAAAAAATCCTCTAATTATATTTCTTCCATATCAACATGACATATCGAAGGATAACACTATGTGAATTATAAAATCATTGTACCACGAGTGGATGCCATAATGTTAAAATAATCCACAGGGGTTCTTACATGTTTTTTTCTCATACACCAATATTTAAAAATGATTACATATTATCATTAAATTGAAGATAACCAATCACACATTTCATAAAATATAAATATATTGATGTATCACTTCTTCTGTGGTTGCAAAGAAACATTTCAAATTCTAATAAATTAGTTATAATTTTCCTCAAACACATGATGTGTAAAAAATATATATTTTTAGGTAAAAAAATTGAGAATAACATCCACATACACTAAAAGACAAAATATATAAATCAATAAATAAATACAAGAAGTGAATCACAAGAAAATAATCATTCCATGTGATAGACCATTTTATTTAGATACATACCTAAAAATTGATGAAAACCATTTAGGGGATAAAAATATATTTTGTTCTCACCAGACAACATATATAAAGCGAAATCCTAAGAATAACTCATCCACTACATGGTTAATGATTAAATACCAATAATATTTCATTTAATGCACTCTATATTTAATCCCAACTAAATGAGGGAGAAAAATTGGTTTAAAAGAAGCTAATAAAGTAAAATGATTCCTTAAAAAAATCAATGAGGTTACAAATTGTTGGTGTAAATAACCCTATAATAGTATGTGATTTTTTGAGTGATTTAAGAATCTAAAACTACCACCACAATGAGAAGTGTTTCTACCATGTGTATTGTGGCCACCACATGGAGACAAACCATGGGGATCATGCACGACTTAGTGAAAATTTTATTCAATTTTATCCCACCATGCCTGCTGCCATGGTATGGTGGTCGACACACTATCAATGGTATACCAGGGAACAACTCATTCCCTATACTAAAAACTACACCAAACAATTGGAATGGTGTCTCTTATTGTTTTTTAAATGAGTTTTAATGTCACATTATACCCTCCACCACAGTTGTGCCTTCCCATTATACACAAAATTTACTGAAATCCATTTTTAAATCCACCATAAACCTCAAAAACATATAATACAAAAAATATAATATTAATGAAAACATATGCCTTTTTTAATATATAGGGTGTGATTGGTGACACCTAGGTTTCCAATCACCTACCCTCAAGTACTTAGTTCTCTAATATGTACCCTCCCTAGGGTAACTCAGCACTTGTTGGTCGTCATTAGGAAACCCCATCCTATCAAGAATATTTATTTCCCAGTACTATATAATTGTCTACCCATTAGAGATTTTCATATGGTAAAAATTATTATACCTAGTCAAAACTCCAAACACATTACCCCCTACTTGGTCAACTATACTAATATTGAAAAAACAACAAAATACACATGTTTTAGTGAAATATAATAATTTCTCTATAACATTGAATACATCGTGTTATATTAATATTTTATTATGAGGCCCATTTATATTTTTATTTACTATGAATTAATCTTGTATTTAGTTTTTTATTTTATTCAGTATATACATTCATTATAGATAAAAATTTAAGATATATAAATTGTAAATAATTAAAATCTGTTAATAAAATAGATTTAATTTATGTGATGTCTGAGATTGGATTAATAATTTATTAAATAAATTCTTACCTCCTATATATCAATTATATTTTCTTATAAATTTTTGTAACGAATATTAAAATATGATTAAAAATGTAGTTTAGATAATGATGTTTTTGTGTTATATGATATTAGATTACATAAAATGAATGTGGTTATATGTGGACATATTTCTGAATAAAATAAACGGATTACACAACTAAATGTAGGAATATTTGTTTAGGTATAATAATTTGTTAATGAACTAGACTATTCTAGAGTGGATGTTATTCATCCATTAGAACTAACCCATCTTTTTAATGATGAAAGAAAATTGAATATCTATCAACAACATATGGATGATGGGCTATGAGTTAAGAGTTTAATAAAACCATTGACACTCTAATATCAATGATAGGCTCAAAAAAATATTGAAAAATTGAAATACTTTTTATATATATTATAGAGATCATGAATATAGGGATTCATGATTTGGTAAATTAAAAAGGGTAATATCATTTTTGCTCTCATATGTTAAACCTTATATTATAATAAAATACTAGTAACATGTCACGATTAATTGATTAAGGATGTTTATGTGTTAGTCATGGAATAATATAAGAATTATTTTTTATTATAAATTTATATAGTAGTTTATAGTTTGGAAAATATGCTGAAATATCTAAAACTATGATACAATTTTATAGATTATGAGGAAAAAATGAAAAAATATTAATCTTTTTAAAATATATTCAATATCTTCATGCAAATGATATTGATTCATTCGTACTAAAATTAATGTATATTTATTGAGAATTAGTTATTATAAATTATATAATTTTTATTAATAGATAAAGTGGATGTTGAATTATGATCAACTCTTAATTGATATAAAGAATGGAATATTATTACAGATAAATATTTTTTATTAAAGTATATATATACTATGATCTTAATGAAAATAACATTATATTGAATCCTTTATAAAAGATTGAATGATTGAAAATATTTCAGGGTATAATATTATATATTAGTTACAGATAAATATAATTATTTCATAAATTTAACAATGACTATGACCTTATATAAGTAAAATATATCAATAAATATTTGGTTTTTAAGGTGAATATTGAGGTGAATTTGGGCATTACAACTATAAAAAGGGTAAAGTGTTGATGATGTGTTATAATTTTTCTAGAATAATGTTGTGAATTTTTTTTAAATAAATTATGGTGAAATAATTATTTCCAGATGTTAGATTACGAGTATTATGAGTTTAGGTAACTTGATTTTCTAACCAAATGATAATCATGTTTAAAAAATAGTTGTCATTTACATTGGAGATATATGACCATTTTTTTATTTTCTAATGACTAAAATTATTTAAATGATTTACAATGGTATATAATCAAAAATCATAAACAAGTGATTCAAAATCTAGTGGTGTTGATATTTCATGAATCTCGCAGGTTCTTGTTTTGTTTTAATTCTCTTTGAAAATATATTTATAACTGAAAATATAGAATTAAATAATAGAGACCATTGAGATTTATAGGAATGTTTTTTTCATTTATTATGTTAATCTAGTTAAAGATGTGAAAAGTGTAATAAGAAGATTCTGGGAAGTAATGCATATGGATTCACATTGTTCCCTAATGAAAGAAACATTATTATAATTTCAAATTCTCAATTTATTCAAGATGATTTATGTAACTAATCAAATTTGTATAGTAATAAAAATAATGTTGATTATATTATATATTATAATTTTTTAGGGATCATATGAATGATATTGTGTATGAAGGAAATGTCGATCCAAAATTTGATTCAATGAAATTTAAGACGGTTATTGTTGAACATTTAATGTCAACACAATCATTAATTCAATTTACATATGTATATAGAAACCCAATGCATCATTTAATTTCATGTTTAATTGATCAATATAGATCTTAATTGATATTATGAGAATAAGCGATGTTAAAATTATTTTTTAATGCTAAAAAATAACTATGATATATTTAGTTTTATTGAGTATTGATTTTGAGTTAATAATAAAATGTGTATCTAGAATATATATATTTTGTATTCTATTGGATTTTTAAATAATAATTCAAAAAGATATGGTATTATTTTTTAATTGTAAGAATATGGGTTCCATATATAATTTAATTTGAAGTGAAAACTTAAGGTGAGATGTTGAATTAATAGGTTGACCTATGTAGTTGTGTAACTTATAATGAAAATTCATAGATCATGATGATTGATATAATTTGATCTATGATTCAAAGGATGCATGAGTGGGATATATTTATAAACTCAAATGAAGTGGTAGAAATTAAATTGGGATTATAACGAAGTTTTCATAATATATCTCAATTTGTAGAAAATTTAAGAAATTGAATCATATCAAGGGGATATATATTAGTTGGAATTCACGATTAAAAAAACAATTAAATTAAAATCACTATTAAATCAATAATTTATAGTATCCCTAAATGTAGTTCATGTTATTGAATTTTGGAGACATTGAGCTAGTAATATGATGATATATTCAATTTCTTATGAAATATATTGACAAATATATAACGTAGTATGAATATATAGTGATCAAAGAATAAATTTATTAGGGAAATGATTCTAATATAAATGGTAGTTTCAGGAAGATATTATATCTAATAATATAATTAAGAATGTAATTTAGATATCGTGACCAATATGTTTTAGAATATCTAATTGATCGAAATATGAAACTGGTTATTGAAAATAAATTCAGAGCATTGGAGAAATAGTATACTTTATAGAAGACTATTAATTTTACAAGATCATAATATAAAATTATGAATATAAATTTCTAGAAAAATATGTTTTGGTAAAAAAATATTATAAGAAGAATATAATTTTGAGTATTCATAGGGATTAATGGAATATCAGTTCATGTATCTGATGTTACCAATAGAAAAAGTGATATTACTCACTTTTTTTGTTAATAACATTTTGAACTATTTGGATCTAGTATAATCAAATTTCAAGAGACTTAAGAGTTGGGGAGGACTATTGTATAAATAATGCAATCATCTAATAAAATGTATCATTATTTATTTATTATATTAGAAATAATTATATAACTGACTCAAACATCACTAGATTATACTTACCCATATGTGGTGATATCCATTAAAAATTATATATTATTTGTAGTTACTTTTATTTTCATCATATTGTTAAGGGTTTGATTTTGGGGTTGATAAGATCGTGATTGTATCATTTCATGGATGATATTTTAATATTAATAGATGTGAAAAGAATATTAATTTTTCACCCAACCCATTCTCATTGGTATAACACATTATAGGGAACATAAAATTGTATCAGGTGAACACATAATCTCTATTAAATAACATTAATTGGTTAATGATATGAAATATAAATTTTTCAAATAGTGTCGATATTCCAATATAATATTGAAAAAATCTAAATTATTTAAAGAATTAGATAATAACATGCCTACTTAAATATTTCATGGATGTTATATATATTACTGGAATGTTATTTCTACTAAGGGAGAAAATGTAATATATGAATTTTTTCAGGATAGTGAAATGTGTAGGTTGTCTTATTGGTGAGGAACATTATTTTTATTTCCTTATCAAATAGTGTATACATATATCTTTTAATTCAATAAACTACTATTGAGATGTGTGGTAAACATGAAATCATTTTTAAATTAAATTTAAATGTAAAGGATGCAATGCATTAGATATGGATATGTAAATATTATTATGTGGTAATGGAAATTGAAGATATTATTTAACATTAATTCCTAATAGTGAATAAAATCATCAACAATATCATATACTTTATTGATTATTTAGAGTATTAAACTAGACTTAAGATGTTTATGTAGAACTACAATATCATATATGTTTTCAGAGATTATTTGTTAGATGGTATAATGATTAATCTCTATATTAATATCATAAGATGATAATTTCATATAAACTATGAAAGTATCCAATATTTTAGAAGAAAATAAAAGAGAAATTAGTCTTTTAATACATTATAAATATTGAAATTCAATAACAGAATGATGAGTATCCCAATGAATCAGAAGACAAGTATTTCGTGATTATAGATCCCCTCTCGTATAATATACAACTTTAAAACAGTAAGTACAAATGAAAAATACACCGATATTTTTTATGTTTGGAAGAATTTGATACATTAAAAAAATTATCAGAGAGAATTTTTTTTATTGGGATGGCATATGGTAAAAATAACCTCAAATAATGAAATGGGGTAAAATTAAAAATAATATAAAAATAATCAATGTCTACAGAATGGTTCACCGTGAATAAATTAACATTTTTTCAATAATTAATAGTAAGACCACTCCACTTTATGTATAAATTATAAATAATATGTTCTCGAGATGTTGACGTCCTTCATGGTACATATTAATAAAGGAAAAATAAAAGGTAAGTAGTTAATAAGATAAATATTATGAGAGTTACATATAACATATGTAAAAATAGGAACACATGGGATGCCTTTGAAAAAACACTAAACTCATGGAAGAAGTAGTGTTTTTAATTAAATAATGTGTCAGGAGTAATGAACAACAATATGATGGTCTTAAAAATTGAATATTATTTCATTGAATTAGATAATAATCTCATGTTGATAGTATTTGAACATGGAAATAAATTTTATGATCTTGATAAAAAATTATACAACAAAACTATAGTTCAGTTAGACAAAATCATGGTTTTATGATTACGTGAAGAGTTTGAAGAAAAAAAACTGAAAATTTCATCAATGTTAATGACGCTAAGGTAAAATCATATTGCGTTAAGGAGATTGTCACACAAAATTTTTATGTGAAATAAACTTCATTTAAACATGTGTAAAAACCTATTTTTAATAATATAGCTTATTTGGAAACAATAATGGGTACTTTTGGGTTGATAAAGAGAACATAGAATATTATTAAGTGTCAATGAATGTAAAGGGTAAATTGGATATAAATACTTCCCCAAACCCAAGAAAATTTAATAAGATAAAAAATTAAACATCAACAATATGTTATTGAACAAAAAACATATTAGTATATCATATTATGATTTCATGGTTATTTTTGAGGTTATATAATATTTGGGCACATATGGTATATCTACATGTACAACATATCTCTCTATTAGAGTAGGAATTAATTTATAGGATAAATTAAAAAAGAATTAAAAGAGTCATTATGATAGTAAAGAGAATTTATGAGACAAATAAATAAGTTAATTAAATATCAATAAAACCGACTACTCGAAATATGAATCAATAACTATATGAAAATTTTAAATTATTTGACAAATAATAACACTAAATAGAAGAGTGTTTCAATATTTTATTTGATATTATTTATGATAATAAATGAATGTAATTTTAGTGAATGTTGATTGAGGAAAAGTACCATGTCATTGATGTTTCTCTTAAATATAATAGAAATTTTTTGTTATAGATAATTGAAAGTGGTTTTTTATCATATGATTGGTTATATGAAAATTTTAAAGAACATGAATGAAAATTATGGGGGACCAGTCCAAATTGGTAAGGATAGATCCTTATATATTGTACAAATTAGTATGAATAATATTGAAAATCATAAAAAATATAAATGTTTTATAATTTTAATTGTATTAAATAGAAATTTTTGTTCATAATATAATTTTTTAAAGATTGGAATTAAGTTATCGAAAAAAATCTTCTTCCTTTATGTGATAAAAATATCTACAAATTATAAGCAAGGGAAAAACCAATGGTAAATTATTCCAATTTAAAAATATGAGTAATTCTTCTGGTCTGAGTAATATATTTGATTATATGTTTTGGCATTGAAGGATTGCACATCTTGGTAAAGCATTCAAAATAAAATCTCAATAGATGATGTGGTGAGAGACATTCCCCAACTGATTATAAAAAGATACACTATCAAAGAGTCATTTTGAAGGAGAATATAGTACATAAAAATAAAAAATGAGCTGATATTCAATCCTAATGATCACGTGAACATACATATTTTGATATATGTGGACTGATATAAAATTAATCCATAAAAGGTGATAATTTTTATAAAACTTTATTTATTTTTTCACCAGGATGACAAATATTATTTTTACGAAACATACTTATAAATAT
This sequence comes from Viscum album, assembly GCA_963277665.1. Lineage (NCBI taxonomy): Eukaryota > Viridiplantae > Streptophyta > Magnoliopsida > Santalales > Viscaceae > Viscum > Viscum album. The sequence continues at coordinate 383,603,055 of OY728148.1, read as the reverse complement.
AAAGATATTTTTATGATATTTATAAGGTATGTTTAGAAAGCACTATGAGTCTACAATGGGAAATTTAGAATGAATAACCATGAAGAGATTACTAGTAACTCATTTAAAACCTATATTTCTAAAAATGAATTTTAAAATAATTATAGGGATAATTATATTCCCTTTAATTATATATTCAAAAAATAAAAAACAATATGATATGGAAAGACCAATTCTTGTTGAATAATTAATATCAGAATAAATCTATTGTATTTTTTTGACAAACTATTCTTATTAATTAATGATTTTTGATGTTGTTATAATAAAGCAAGACTCTTTATGAGTATTGTTACAAGAAGAATTCCACTATGAAATACATTATGTTCGTTTGTATATCGTGTATAATGATGATAAAATAGAATTTATTAGGGAATGTTTGATTAAAAAATGAATAATGTGTATTCATGAGTTATTATTCTAATAAAAGAATATATATTTGTTGGATAAAATAATAACATAAGTTAGATGATTAAAATGTTTAAAATGTCATTGAAAATATTTTCATCAAAGATGAAGCTATTTGAAATAATTATGATTATTTAATGGATGTTATGCTGTTATATTTTGAGAAGGTTAATGAAATGAATGAAGACAATGAATCATATTAGGTTTACACTAAAATTGAACATAATTGTTCAAATGGAAGTGTCATTGAATGTAAAATTATACAATTTTATAAATTTTAGAAGTATGTTTAATATGAAAAAATTATTCTAATACTAAATTATTTGAGGAAATATAGTATAAAATAGATGCTTCAAAATATAAAATATTGTATTTCATAAATTGAACGGAAATTTGATTCAGAATCTATAGAGAAAAGTCAGTGGACCAATAATATTAATAAATAGTTCTATTAGATTTAGATAATTTACTAGGTATATTATATTCATATATTAGAATAAATAATGTTATAAAAACCATGATGGATTATAATGATGAACTCAATGTAAAAGGTGAGAATTTAATGAATAAATGCATATATGGATTTAAAGGGTTATTCATGGTTGTAGGATTTGGACATTTAAGAATAATTTTCACTCATTAAAAACAAGAAACAATTAATATATTATTGTATGATTTTGGTCACAATATCTACAATTTTATTTATATGGATGCAAAGTCTACTATATTACATATATATGTTGAAAAATAACAGTTCTTTGTAAAAAATGAATGTTTTTTGGTTAATAGTGATGGAACTATAGTGTGAATGATTGATTCAATAATATATGGGTTAAATCAATACAATTTAGAATATTACTCAAACATTATTGATAATTGATACAATTGAACATCTCTGAAGGAAATGTTTTATTGAAATATATATGAAAAATATATGGGGATCGGTACACTAAATGATATTTTCTAAAATGATGTCATAAATTTTCAATACGATTGTGGATATGATTGGGAAGAGTTTTCAATGATAATTAATATGTAACTATAGATGTCAATGGTCATACTTATGAATTTAATTTAGGATTTACATGTAATACAGAAAAGAAGTTTCACATTTTAATATCATAGGTTATATATAAAGGAATTTCTAAATATGTTTATCATGGAATATTTTGAAAAAGTAAAAATAACCGTTAAAGTTGTAATAATGTTGTGAAAATATGAATTAGATAAAATATAAATCAAAAGAACATCTTGAAGGTAATTGGAAACTTAAAATATCTTAATATATAATGATAAAATATTTTATATATAATATCCATCTGTTCAAGGTTTCAAAGAGATCCATATTAACCATAAGTGACTGTTATTAAATTGATTCTTAAATATATTAATTCATCACAAAATTATTGTATATTGTAGATAAAAAGTGAAAAGTGAAACATAATATGTTTCAATGATTCTAATTGGAATAATTTTTACAATGACACTAAATCATTATGAAGATCATCATTATTTTTTATATAATGTTACATGATATAGAATATTAATAAATAGATTTTTGTGACATTGATTCAATCTAAAAAATAATATATAACTATAAAATATTATTATATTAAAATTTTCTAGACCAATGAATAGAATGAATATTTAAAGGTAAACCATTTAAAATATATTGATTTTATTTAATTAAAATTACAGTGTTATAGAACTTTTTTAGGACCTGGAATAACACTACACACCAAACATAATGATAACAAATTTAATTTGATCGTGTATGATATTAATAATTGATTTGTGAATTTAGAACATATTTAAATAAAATATAAATTTAACGATATTTCTAGTAAATATATTTGTAGGGAAATATTAATAGGTTTAGGTCTTAAACATCATGTTCAACGTTCCACTCTATCATAAAAAATTTATTACACCCCCTAGACCATTCTATGTGTATGATTTTTAAATGGGGAGAGAGATACACAACAATTATAGGATATATATATAACTATAAATTTTATTTTTTTGTAATATGAATCATCATTAATTTAAAAAAGGGGAAATTAAAAGAGAATAAATGATTAGTGAGTTTATTGGTGGGATGGACATCAAAATAAGGGAAAATATATAGATTTTAATCAAGATAATAAATTATCAAATTTTATGAATGAATATTGTTGAATCAGTAATCTTCTCTTTGAGGAAGTGAATGATTTGTTGAAAATTTGAAATAATTTATAATGAGGTTAACAAGTGATAATATGAAAATTGTTAGTTTTTTAAATAAATCCAATGGAGGATTGAAAATATAAAATGAAATTATATTTGTTTTAATTTTGTTTAATATTTTAATTGAATAAAAAAATAAAAAAAATGTTTTTGAGTACTTTCCAATTAATAATTTTATATAAATATATTTTAAAGTGGAATGATTTATTTCTGATAGCGTGCAAGATACGAAAAACCGATCATAATTATATAATACATTATTTTTATTTAAATGTATTCAGTATAACCTATCCATTAAATTTGAATGTATGAATAATATTAACAAATTTATCGAATAAATACCATTGTACTCGTGAATAAAAATTCTTTGGTAAATTATTAAAAAATAAAAACTTGGATTATTAGTAAAATCAATTTATTCTTCAAAAATGTGTTTTTTTTGAAAATATTAGTATTTATTTTAATAATTCATTTGTATATATGGGTTTTATAAAATTTTAAATATATATTTCAAAAAAAAAAATCGTTTTTCAAAATTTTATTTGTTAATTATCTCATTGTGAATTGTTTATAAGTTTTTTAAAAGAATTATTTTTCAAGGAATTGTGAAAAATATTAATAAATATTGAAAACTATATTTATCTTTTAATTTATTTAAAAAGTAAAATTAAATTATTTATCAGGTATAAATATTAATTAGATAATTAATAGTTTAAAATACTTCATTTATGAATTTTTAAATGGATTTTATAATAGAATTTATAATAAATAACATCTAATATTTAAAAAAATAATTTTCCAAAAAAACTATTAATCATCACATTTTTCTTGTTTATTTTTAAATAAAATTATTTTTAGTATCTTTTGAATTTTTTTTAAAATTTCGTATTTTGAATAACGTTTTAAAATATTACTAAATAGATCCCTTTTATTTTTTTCAATATGAATAGTAACCTCAATGATTATTTTACAACGGTAAATGGTATATCTAAATAATAAATTTTTAAAATAAAATGATAGGATTATTAAATGACCTTAACACATACATTAATTTTATTTCATTATTTCGTTTCTTATATATTAATATAATATATGGTTATATGTAATTTTATGGCCATTAGATGAGATTATTACCTTCATATTATTTCAATTCATGAAATGAAAAATGTGTCACACTCCTGGTTTTAATAACTATAATACTTTGAAAATGGGTTTATACAAAGGATATTTTAGACTATAAATATTATTTTTAATTATATATTTTTTATTATAATGGAAATTTAATTTATAGTATATAAATTATCACACTAAATACTTACATAATGATGCCATGAAAAATATTTTATTAATTTCAAAATAAGACAAGTGATTTAAAAATCATTAAAATTTGTATAATTTTAAATAAATAATATTTTACCTGATTTATATAAATAAATATTCCATATTATAGTAGATATTATAAATATTATTCATATTAATTTGTTTTCTAGTTATTTATAATTTCATTCTAAATGAATAGATCTAAAATTGATATTATATATATTCTATTATAATTGTATTTTATTAAATAAATTTAACTTACTAAAAATAATATTTTTCATCCAAATTAATTTTATATGTTTAATAAAATTTTAAATAATCTATTTATGATTAGTGTTTTTATATATTTTTAATTATCTTGATCCTCAAAAATTAAAAAACTGTGCCCTCACTATATGTTTAAATAGGGAAATTGTGGGGCTAAAACCAATGTATGAGGATAAAAACTTGTAAAATAATATCTAATTTTTATTTTATGATATTTTTTTGGACAATAAGAATTCTATGTTATAAATAAATGATTTCAGATAAATTCTTAGTTGAATATATATTAATATTACTTTAATATTATTATAAATAACATGACTTACCTCCCATGTCTTATAAAAGGGAACCACTTATTACCATTCAATTTAAATTATTAACCCATTTGAATCAGCCACTACATAACCAATGTCCTTAATATAATCCATACTCTATTTCTAGAGGTCTTTTTATGCCTAACACCAACATTGGCGGTCTTATGTTGTTTTGAAAAAGAGGTTGTTCAATGAAGAGGTAAGATTTTAGGGAAAAAATAATATTTTATATATTCTTCCAAATAATTAAAATATTCATTGAACATTAAAAATTAATGAAACTAGTATGTTACATATAATTATATATCATTATATTAATGTAATATCCAATATCTATCGATAAAATCCATCAAATCGGAATGTAATATATAATTTTTATGTACAATGGACTACCACCTATTAAATTGATGTAATTAATAATAAATCGCATTCCCTCAAGAAAATTTATTATAATGTCAATGATATTTATATAATATATTTATAAAATTAATTTAATTATTCAATTATAATACAAAATATAACGTCTTAACTCTCCATTCTTTTAATGATGATAATGTCGTTTTGCATAAATGTGCACAACATCCTCTATAACGGGATATGATTCTATTTTTATGACCACTTCTCATGGATAAATATAATTATATTAAAAACAATTAATATGATATATTTTAAATTATTATCATTATGTAATGATAAAATAATACTTATTTTATTCCAATAATGATCAATGAAAAAGGTAACCATTTTTCATGCGTGTGTATGGTCTTTCATCTCCATTACTATAGAGTAGTTCTTTTTTCAAAAGCATTTTTAATGATTTTTATTGGAAAAATATTATATGTATAAATATTTTATTATTACATGAAATTTGTTTTTTATAAGATGTAATAATGATGATTTTGGACATTGATATCCTCCAAAAGTCATTTTTCAAATATGAGCATAATACAATCAAACTACCAATGTAAATTTATGTGAATATATACTTCTATATAACATGGTATTAAAGTAATATATGGAATAAGGAAATTGAAAAAGGATTAAAACATGTATAAAAATAATATGAAAGATATATTATGGTTGGTAGGGAACATATATGATGATTTGGACTCAAGGTAATTGATTTGTATCTCAAATTTATTTATGTTGGACTAATAACAAAAACACCACTGATTTTTTTAATTGTGTATATACTGCCCTTAAATTTATATTAAGATTATCATCATTAAAATTAAGGATTTAAATATCCATTTATAGTTATTTATCTTATTAGTATTATGATTCCTAATTTACCAATGTTGTAATTTTTTATCTCACAATCTCATTAATATTTGTGATTTATTAGGTTTATGTCTCTTAAGGGGAATTTGTTTCATCCAGGCCAATTTTTTCAAAAAAAAATTTAAATTTTTTAACGATTACCTTCATTACATTAATTTTTACCAATTATTAAATTTTCACAAAATGAATTGAACGGAATCATCCTTTTTTAATCAACACAAATTTTTAATTTTATAAAAAAATAATGCGATGACTGTTTTTTAACATATACCATATGAGATAATTTTTTCCAAAATAAATTCTAATCATTTATATGAAGTTTAATATAAAATTTTACTTGGTCATTTTCCAAGATTATGTTTTCAATTACTATATCATTTTTTTAAAAACATGTTATTTAAAAATAAAATGGTATTTTCAAAAATAAATGTTCCAAGTAACCTTGTAGAATTGTTTTCCATATATGATTATAATGGTTGATATTAATTAATCATTACTAGGGATATTATCCAATTAAACCATATTTATTATTCTATATATGCTTTATGAATATGATGACACAATTCTTATAATTTATATTTTTTCCATGAGTAATGTTATGATTAAATTTTTATTAACCTGATTTTCTATGGGTTCTGATAAAATGAAATTTTTATGACCTTGTGGATCACATATGAATTAATATTTTTATTTTATGGGTGTAGACTATATCTCCCTTCAATGTTTAGTTAATTATTAATGTTATGTCATCACAATGGGTAAATGGGATGTTCTCTCAAGACTAAAATAGGGAATATGGGAGGTTATCACTAGTCCTAAATAGTGTATATGGAAGGTTATCCCAAACATGATATTGGTACATGGGTTGTAAAATCAGGAATAATCCCTTATTAATGTATTGATAGGTATCATTGATATATATTTTTTATTCTTAATTTGTTTCTGGAATATATGCTTCCTACAAATGTTTTGATATATTTGTTCAAGTTCATTGAATATTTTATGATTCATGACTTATGAAATTCCATGACTGGTTCTGTTACATAAAATTATTATATTTTAAATGGTTATTATGGTTTCTAATAGTTTATATAATGTCCATATATCCTTATTCTCATCTAATAATTGATATCCACATTGTTTTCCCTTATTGAGCATCAAATATCACACTTTTCTTATTTTTCCTTTCCCCGGGAAAAGAAGAATAATGAAAAAGTAATTTGTTACAATGGTTTCATATGTATGTATGTTTATATGATATTATTAATACTTTTCAATTAATATAAAAACACATGTATAGTGGGAGACAATGTTGATCAGTATGAACCAATTTCTTTAGAACCCAAATTGTTAGTAGCTCATTCTAATTATCTATAAATATAATCTTGATGGGTCCATGTGTATGTAATTGATCCAATATTGACTTTTGATGTTTTATGTTTAGGAAAAAATAATTCATTCTACATTTATGGTTATCAAATCCAAATATGTAATCATTATGATTCTAGCGTTATATCCAGTAGTGTGCATCTAGCAATTATAGTGAAGATGATTTTTTAAATCAATATTCTATTGGTTTTGAATTGAGGTGTATTTATTCTACAAATACTTTAGAAGTTGGATGTTATTTTAATATAATATAGATACATGTTGGGATTAAAGTAACTAATTGTGTTTTTTATGTCAGAAAGTTACTATACTATAGAACATGTTATTATGATTTATTGATAAACTCATATCATTTAAGATGTTTCATGAATTCAATAGCATGTTGGTTTTTTTGACATTGTGAGAAATGATAAGGTGTCAGAAGTGTTAGTGTTGGTACCGTAGAAAAATCAAATCTATACAACATGTTATATATATATATATATATATATATGTAACACCCCAACCCAAAAATCCAGGATCTGGTGCATTATTTTAATACATTGGCATGATCAAAAGGAATCAAGTCCCAATGTATTGATCATTTTAGTAGTCATAAAAACAGGATACATACATAACTTCGACTTTAAAACTTCAAAAGAAATACACCACTTATTAATTCCATTAGAAACATCCAAGACTCCTAGATTATGCCTGCAAGTCACTCATAACTAAATCCTTCATATCCTAGGAAAATGAATCATAATAAAGGGGTGATCTCAAATTTACAATAAGAGTAAGAAATACAGTGGATGATAACATAAATAATAAGCATGGTGAATAATTTATAAAACATGCCTTTACAAATAATAAACATGAACACTTTTATGGCAGGAATACGAGATGAGTAAATAAAGCAATAATAAAACATAATCATGGGTATTATACTAGTCAAAAGACCACATGAAATATCAATAGATAATCTCATAATTATGGAATGCATAATTCCAGACATTCTAAAAAAATTTGTCATGCCCTCGGCCAAGAAATCTAAAAAATAATTAAGGGCTCGACCAAAACCATATATCAAAAATTGTGAAAGGCTTCGTCAAATTACTTCTATAATCGTATCATGAGACCTACCAATGTATCTAGGAGAGATATAAGGCTCCACCTGTCACTTAATATTTTGAATGCATTCCTCATATAAAAATGTTGAAACATAACACAAACATTAGTATTAAAACTAGCATATGAAATGTCAATAAAATATCCATAAACCATGAATCGTATAAAAATAGAGCATCCACAGTCAAAAACCACTCATTAAATAAAATATATAAGATTTTATGTTAACAAATTAACCTCAATCTATAATAATTAAGGATATTGAAAAAGATGAAAATAATCATCCAATCTTTTTGAGAGAAATATCCCACTTTTTCTTTAAAACATTTAAATGTCACACTATTTATTTAAAATTCATTTAAAATAGATTATTAAATAAAAGTCTCCCATAACACTATGAATCATTTACAAGGAATTTTAATTTGAAAATGTTAAGGTCCATATAAATAAATCCTTAAAACCATTTCTCAAACTTGCACATTGATGATAAATATTTAGAAGAATAAATCTTTAAAATATTTAAATGATATTATAGTTAGAGTTCCTAACCAAAATTGAGACACTTAAATACAAATAATTGAGGTAATAAAAACATTATAATATCATGAGAATAATGTTATTCATGTTATATTATGTCAAAGTACATTATATACACCATATAAACCTGAATTGGCGTATAACTACAAAAACGTTTCAATGTATTGTAAATTGAGATGAAATCCCTTATTAAGACCATATCTTTATGATAAGGGTAAATCAATGACATAATTATGTATGAACAATATAAATATACTCAATATGATTTTATATTTAGTGTAAATAAATTAGAGGACATTCACACATATTCTTGTAAAAATAACAATAAATGACTTGGATGTTTAACTCAATAAATAAAAATTGAGTTAAGATTAATTTTATCAACATAATATCAATGAATTGGGAAATTATAAATGGATTTAATATGTGTATAAAAATTATATGCACACAAAGGAGAGTGTAAATTTCTACATAAATAATAAACAGTGATTCCACACATAATCTAGGAGTAAAATAATCCATGAAGTATGCATGAATCCCAATGAGTTGAAATTAAAATTTGAAATTCCCTTAAAAAATATGGTCAGTTATGAAACATTCACCCCATGAAATAAGTATCATACAATGTAGATTTAAATACACATAAATGAAATTATATTATGAAAATATTACAATCATGTGTAGTACATATGCCACAGAAAGGGAAATAGAGACCAATATAGCCTGAATCTCACAAAAATAAAACTTGAGATGAAAATACCATACATCGTTGTGATCAATCTAGTCGTATGACCAAAAGATACTACCCTCAAAATTAATCACATAAACCAATAAATATAAAAATTTTATTTATAATATATATCAAATGGTTGTCCACAATATACCACATTAAATTTATAAGTGACAAACAATGGGAATCTCAGGGAATTAAAAGTGAGATAAGAAACCCCTTATGGGTAATTTAACTTAGTCAAGGGTAGGTTAACCAACTATATAATGGTTAAATAATTGTTATTATATTACAAAATAACCATATAAATTTATATGATTTCATATAATATCTTTAAATATTTCTTTTTTAATAATATTTTAGTATTATCGTTGTTTCGAGTGTTAATTGATTCGTTTAACTTTATATTCGTTTTATTGTAAGTAATTTTTTTATTGATAAGATGTATCTTTTTTATATTAAATATTAAATTAAGTCTTTAAAAATTATTTTTAATCAAGAAAATTAAATTTGTCTTTAATGGATATGATGGGGAATTAATCTCATCGTGTTCGTCGAGACGGTAATCCATACATATGCAAGAGCGCCAATATCATTATTTTGATATTAAAATAATACATAATAGGATGGTATACCATATATACAGAATAGATATCATGATATATTTATTATTTACATCAATTTCAAATCATTATTATACCCATGCAAATAATAAGGTATTGAATAACAATTACCCCACGACATGGTGACAGTAAGTCGTACGTACGCACGTAGGGTGAAATGTCATTCAAAGGAAGGATAGAAAAATGAATATGGTTGTACCATATTTATAATAATAGCATAAAATATATAATATACTAGATTTATTATTTTATAATGGAAATAACAAATAAAGAGGAAGTGGAAAAAGAAAGGATCTTGAAAGCGGTGATGAAATATTTACCTCTTATTCGGGTTCTTCATTTTGATTTGATCAAAAGGGCTCCTTAGGATGGATTTATTAATAAAATAAGGCCTATAAGATGAATATAGGTCAGTGGAAAGGATATTTGGGTAGGGTTTGGCCGAGCCAAATGGCTTTGAAGGTGTGAATTAGAGATAAGGGGAAGTAACCTTTATTAAGTAGGGTGAGGGGCACCTTATGAAATGATTGAAATTTTATTTTATATTAAAATAATTTTCGGTTTCTAATTGCTCCAAAATGAATTATTTAAAGTAAAAGGTGGGTATGGGTAGAAAACCACTCAACCAATAGGTTTTAGATAGTTTTGGTTCACTATATTAACTTTAACCATTATATTTAACTTCTAGTTAATTATTTTGACATTTATCATGTATCTTTGTATTATTATATTATATGGTTAATAAACATAATATAAACTTCCTGATAACCTATTGTGGTTATGTAATGACATATATAATATTATTTATGACCTTTTTCTAGAAAATAGATTTTTAGGAATATAATATCAATTAATAAAATAATTTTTGTTTTAAAAACTATTTTATGTCAATTTTGACACTATTTGTATTTTGTTTTTGTTAAATTCTTAACAGCAATATTACATCAAATAAAAACTTATTTAATCAATCTTACCAAGTCGCATTAACTAGAAAAATTATTGTATGGCATCAAAACCTTCAGAATATATTTATTTTAAGAACAATAATACAATTTAATTGATTCTTTCATTAATAAGGAAAATGTTGCATCATCATTGTGTCATAAATAAATCTATTTATTTTATGTCTAAAAATTATAAATAAAATATCAAGAGGTAGGAAATATTATTTAATTTCTAATGAATTTTTATAGTCTAATAGATAAATTATATAACCTCATATAATTATTTTTACTAAAATATATTTTCTTTTGTTATTTTTGTCATTACTTAAAATTAATTCATATAAATTGTCATTATCACTTAAAAGTGGCTCCATGATGTCAGAAAATTGACCAAAGGATTCCCATGGTAAGAAGAGTTTCAGAAAATAGGTTTAGGACACATGTTAGAGTAATTTAATATTATTACAATATTATTTTTTACCCTTATTTACCGGATTTACTCTTTAACCATGGAAAATAAAATATTTACCGAAATAATTATTCAATATGTATAGAAATAAAAGTTCCCTATATACACAGTTTTGAAATCCTGATTCTAAATATGGTATCCATTTTTCCAAATTCAAAACACAAAAGTGGTAGAAATAAATTTATAATTAATTCCCGCTCTAAAAAAAGCGTGTTTTTATAAAATAATATCTATCAAAATATTGACACTTGTTTATGTCCAGTTTAATCTTGAGATCATATCCGATGAATTAAATTACATTAAATGATAAAAATATAATCTAATTATACTTAAAAACTATTCAAATGTATAATTTAACACTATAAATTATTTCTATTAAAAAAGTTGTTTTTAATTAATATTTAATACGTTCACTATTTATCAAAAATTTAAAGTTTACATAAATATACCAAAAATTAACCCTAAGATATTTTCGATATTCCGAATTCAAATATGAATTCCATTTTGAAAGATAAAATTTAAAAAATTTCAGAATGTGAGTATTACTATTTATAACTGATTGTTTGATTGGTCGTAGTGTGTTAGAGTCTCAGAGTTGTGCACATTGCATGTTATTACATTATTCAAAGGGGAACATACTGTGGAAGCTTGGGGTGTTACTTCCTTCCCCCCTTTTGGAAATTACATCCTCACAATTTTTAAAATTAGGCTTGGTAGCATCATTTAATGTCTGACATCGGAAAAAGAGTTAATAAAACTATCACTTTAAAAGAAAGAAAGCGAAGTGCAAAGGTCACCCAAGATAACCCATCCAAGGATTCCTTGTAAAAAACATGTATATAAAAGATAAAATATGTTTAAAGTTCTGATGGAGAGGGATAGAACACATGATCAAGAGAAATTTAACAACAAGAAAACAACAAACATGTGATGGGACACACTGTCATTGGTTTCCCAGAAGGAAAATTAAATCAACAACATTTTGTTGTTTTATGTTCCATTTCATAAAAATGAGGAATTTATTTATTATATTGACTAATAATATTAAAATATTTAATTACTTTTTATGTATAGTTTCATTATATAATTAATTTCTACAATTAACTTGTTTTTTTCAAACCATGAGTATTTAAGATGACATGGTCACACCACAAGAGCTAGAATAAACTTCAATAGAATAACATGATCCAAAAAGGATAAACTATATATTTACCTTATCTTTAGATATTAACCAAACCAAAATGATTAGTAAAATATTAGATGGAATCCCAAAAGAATAATCAATTAGTGAAAGAAACTATAGTCTTAATTTCTAAAATTAAACCGACAATACCCTAAAGTTAAATGAATACCATTCAATATACAATTGTCCTTAAAATCCTTTAATATAATCCAAACTAATAATGAAAGTGAAAACATCAAAGAATTTTTTTGTGTAGACTTCCACGGTAATTAGTATCTCCAAATTACATTGAATAATCTTAAAGTCACATACTTAAATGTAATTACCCTAATCACATATTCTCTATTATAGGTTAATAATTTTCATAAATAACCCAAATAACTATATATCCACAATAAAATCATCGATAAAAATCCACCATTACTCCTAAAATAAAATTCCATAGTATTCTATTTTCCTTAGGCATATAGTGTTCCAAATAAAGCTAACGTCTTCCAAAATAACATTTATCACTTAATTACCAAATCATTTTCTTATACTAAGGGTATTCATTTGATAAAACATAAGATCCCAAATCAAGTTATTATTGAATAATGAAATCATTTAACTAAAAATAATTAGTCACAATAACCATGGACTTCACGTAGTCTAGTGTTAGGCGATAAATCCCAATCGCACTCTGGTTGTGGGTTCAATTCCCACAACATTGTCTGACAAGACGGGTTGTCACATAGTCTGTGTGTTGTATTTTTTGAAAAACAATATTTTTTAACCTTACCAAAATGAGATAAAATTTTCAAAATAGTCATAACATAATTTAACCACAAATGTTATCTCATACCTTGCATTTTCATCGCAAAATAAAATAACTTTTAATTTCCTAAAACAAAATGATCATATAAAACCAAATGATTTTTTATTACTATATCCACAAGAGAAAAGATAATTCTTCCTAAAATATTATTTTCACATGAAAAACTACAGGGATACAAATACATAAAAAAATTATTCCAAAGTAATCCCATCAACAAAGAGAACTTATAATTTTAAACATTTATCAAACCATTTATTTCCACATAGCTTTTTATTTGACCAAAAAAATATCCAATATAATATATCATTAAATATGGTAATGTCTATGTTCCCAATATTTATAGCAAATGACTGTAAATGGAATCTCAGGACCTTTTTTTCAGCCATAGTACTCTTCATTTTTCCACGGTAATATCTTAATTTATATCCTTATTTCCCACACATAAATAATTCCTTTGTTCTATTGAGTCACTTTCTTTGGTGTCTCCGTCCACATTCCCTTCCTGATGAATATTGAGGTTTCGTTTTTCCATGGTCTTCAATGATGGATCACTTATCATTCATCACCATTCTCTTCATTTTTGAGTCTATGAGTTGGTAAATATATATGTTGTTGATCATATTTTTTGAAAAAATATTTTGAATGAACACAATATCTTTTATGCATATCAAAATTTAATTTTTTTTCACATTTCCACCATCGTTCCCACCTTGTACATCATGTTGTATGTTACTATGAATTCTTTGGAATCCAGTCATTGACTAAAACCAGAAAACATTATGTGAGTAACAATAGTCATAACATCATTTAGCGAATATCATGACACCATATTTTCAATCTGAACACCTTAGTATTAACCAAGGTAATTTATTCTCATCTTATATAAAAATCCATCAAATAGGTTTGTAATGAAAATATAAATTATCCTAAGAATAACCCCCAGGAGTGTCATAACCACAAGTGAAGCAAGGTTTGTTGTCGTGCACTAGTTACCTTTTGAGTCTATCTCAAAGCACTGTTTTTGGGTTTTACCCCTAGGAACATCTGTTCCAGAGCCTCCTCAACCTACTCGTATCCAGACCGGGATGTATAGCGTGGAATACTCACAAAATCTCTACAGTACCAAAATTATTGAATGTTATTCTCTATTAATCATCAAAGTCTATCATGGGGCTATGTGATCTAATCAGAGTTTACCTTAATCTAGATCCCCTGGATTGAACTGAACTCCCTCTACTACCAACTGGAACGCTCCGACCCCAGAATCCAAGAGCTGGTGTATATTTTAATACATTGGCATGATCATAAGGAATAATGTTCCATAGGACCGATCAATTTATTAGTCATGGAAACATGATACATACATAAGTTCAACTTTATAACTTTAAAATAAATTCAAAAATAATTTATTCCATTAGAAACATCCAAGCCTCCTAGATTATGACTGCAAGTCACTCAGAACTAAAACCTTCAAATCTGGGGAAAATGAAACATAAGAAATGGGTGAGCTCAAACATTCAGTAAGGGTAAGAAATACATCAGAAGATAACATAAATATTATGCATGGTGAATAATTGAAAACACATGCCTTTACAAATAATAAATATGAACACATTTATGGCAGAAATATGAGATGAGTAAATAATTCCATAATAAAACATAATCATGGGTATTATACTAGTCAAACGACCACATGAAATATCAATAGATAATCTCATAATGATGGAATGCATAATGTCGTACATTCTGAAACATTTTGTCAGGGACTCGGCTAATATATCTAAAAAATGATTAATGGCTCAGCCAAAATCATATATCAAAAATTGGGATAGGCCTTGGCCAATTCCATGTCTAATTGTCTCATGAGACCAACTGATGCGTCAAGGAGCTATACTGGGATCTACCCGTCATATACTATGTCCAATTATTTCTTCATATGAAAAGGTTGAAACAGAACACAAAAATTGGTATTAAAACTAGCATATGAAATGTTAATAAATTATCCATAAACCATGAATCGTATTAAAATAGAACATCCACAGTCAAACATCACTCATTAAATATAATTTTAAATATTGTATTATAAAAAATTAACCTCAATCTAGAATAATGAAGGATATTGAAAAATATTAAAATAATCATCCAAACTATTTGAGACATGTATCCCCAATTTTCTTGAAAACATTTAAATGTCACACTATTTATTATGAAGTCGTTTAAAATAGGATTTTGAATTAAAGCATATCATACCACTATGAAACATTTTATAAGGAATTTGAATTCGAAATCGTTAATTTCTATAAAAATAAATCATCAAAACCATTTTTAAAACATGCACATTAATGAGAAATATTTAGAAGAATAAATCATTAAAATTTTTAAATGATAATTTAGTTAGCGTTCCAATCCATAATTGAGACACATAAATACAAATAATTTACGTAATAAAAACATTTTAATATCATGAAAATAAAGGGATTCATGATATATTCTATCAAAGAACATTATATACACCATATAAAAGTGAATTGGTGTATAACAGCAAAAAATTCTCAATGGATTGTAAATTGAGATGAAATCACTTATAAAGACTTTATCCTTAGGTTTAGGGTAAATCAATGACATAATTATGCATGAAAAATATAAATACACTCAATGTGATTGGATATTTAGTGTAAATAAATCATAGGACATTCACACATATTCTTGTAAAAATAACACCAATGACATGGATGTTTAACTCAATTAATGGGAATTTATTTAAGAATAATTTTATCAAGTTCATATCAATGAATTGTGAAATTATAAATCTATTGATTATGTGTATCACAAGTATATCCACACAAAGGAGAGTGGAAATTACTACATAAGTAATAAATATGGATTCCATTCATATTCTATGAGTAAAATAATCAATGAAGTATGTGTAAAGCCCAATGAGTGGAAAATGAAATTTGAAATTCCCTTATAGATTTGTTAACTTATGAAACATACACCCCATGAAATAAGGATCATTTAATGAATATGTAAATACCCATAATTTAAATTATATTAAACAAATAATACATTCATGTGCAATTCATATGCCATAGAAAAGGAAATAGTGACCAATATAGATTGAATCTCAAGGAAATAAAAAGATAGATGAGAAACCCTTATTTCGTTGCAATCAATTGAGTCGTATGACCAAATTTTAATAAACAAAAATTTATTCACCTGATACCATTAATATAAAAAGAATAATGAAAATATATATCAAATGACAGTACACAATACACCATATTAAATAAATAAGTGACGAACAATTGGAATCTCACGGAATTAAAAGTGAGATAAGAAACCCCTTACTTGTAATTTTCATTGGTCAAGGGTAGGTTAACCTCCTATATAATGGTGAAATAATTGTTATGAAATTATAAATTAACTATATACATTAATATGAGATCATATAAGATCTTTTAATATATTGTTGTTAAAAATATATTAGTATTATTATTGTTTCGAGTGTTAACTGAATTGTTTTCCTTTAATTGATTTGTTACATAAGTAATGTTTGTTATTGATAGGATGTATGTAATTAATATTATAATTTATATTGAGTCTTTGAAAATTATTTTTAATCAAAAAATGAAAATTATTCTTGAATGGATATGATGGGGAATGAATCTCATCATGTTCGTCGAGACAATAATATGTACGTACGCACGAGTGAAGATATCATTCTATTGATATTAAAATAATATATAATTGGATGGTATATCATATATTAATAATAATAATCATGTTATATTTATTATTTAAATAAATTACAAATCATTATTATACGAATGCAAATAATAATCTATTGAATAACAATTACACCCGACGTGGAGATGGTAAGTCGTACGTACGCACGTAAGGTGACATGCCATTCAATGGATGAATAGAATAATGAATAAGGTTGTAACATATTTATAATAACATCATATAATATATAATATAAAGATGTAAATATTTTATAATGGAAAAAACAAATAAATAGGAAGTGGAAATAGAGAGGAACTTGAAAGAGTTGATGAAATATTTACCTCTTCTTCAGGTTCATCCTTTTGATTTGATAAAAAGGGCTCCTCAGGATGGATTTATGATTTAATGAATAACTCTAGGATGAAGAGAGGAAAACATAGAAGATATTTGGGAATTGTTTAGATGATCCAAATGGCTTTTAAGGTGTTAATTATAGAGAAGGGGAAGTGACCTTTATTATGAAGGGTGAGGGGAACCTAAGGAAAAGATTGAAATATTATTTTACAATAAATTAATTTTCTGTTTCTAATGGATTCAAAATGAATTATTAAAAGTAATAGTTCAGTATGGGTAAAAAACCACCCAGCCAATAAGTTTTAGATAGGTTGGGGTCACTATATTAACGTTAACATTTAGATTTAACACATTGTTAATTAGTATGATATTTATCATGTCTCTTTGTTTTTTATATTATATGGTTAATAAACATTATATAAACTTCCACGAGAACAAAAAGTGGTTAATTAATGAAATATGTAATATTATCTAATACCTTCTGCTAGACCATATATTTTTAGGAATAGAATATCAATTACTATGTAATATTTGTTTTAAAAACACTTTTATGTCAATTTTGACACTATTTTTATTTTCTTTTTGTTAAATTCCATACATCATTATTACTACAAAAAAAGCATTTAATCAATCCTAACATGACGCATTGACCAGGAAAATTATCATATGGAATCAAAAAATTAAAAAATATATTTATTTTAACATCTATAATACCATTTATTTGATTCATTCATTAATAAAGAAAATATTGCATTATCATTGGGTCATAAATAAATATATTTATTTAATTCCTATATAATAAAAATAAAATATCATAATTTAGTAAATATTTTATGATTTATAATTACTTTTTATAGTCTAATAGATCAATTATATAACCTCATATAATTTTTTTACTAAAATATATTATTTGTTGTTATTTTTGTCCTCACTTTAAATTAATTAATATAATGTGTCATTATCACTTTCAAGTGGCTCCATGGGGTCCCAAAGTTGACCAAATTATGCCCATGGTTAGAAATGTATCATCCAATAGGTTTAGGACACGTGTTAGGGTAATTTATTATTATTATAATATTATTTTTTTACCGTTATTTTTCAGATTTACTCTTTAACCATGGGAAATAATATATTTACCGAAATAATTATTCAAAATGTATAAAATTATAATTAAACAATTTACACAATTTTGACCTTTTTATTTTATATATGGAATTCATTTTTCTAAATTCAAAACACATAAGTGGTAGAAATTAATTTTTAATTAATTCCCGTTGTCAAAACGAAAAGAATGTTTTCAAGAAATAGTAACTATCAAAACATTGACATTTGTTTATGTCCAGTTTAATCGTGATATCACATCCAATGACATAAATTACATTAAATGATAAAAAAATTAATCTAATTATACTTAAAAACTATCCAAATGTAAAATTTAACACTATAAAATATTTATATTTAAACATATGTTTTTAATTAAAATTTATTATTTTCACTATTCATAAAAAATTGAATGTCTTCAGAAAAAAAAATTTCACCTTAAGCTAATATTGATATTCCGAATCCAAAAATGAAGTTCATATTGAATGATAAAATTTATAAAACTTCAAAAAGTGAGTATTACTATTTATAACGGCTAGTTTGATTGGTCGCGCTGTGTAAGTATCTCGAAGATGCGTACAATGCAAGATATTACATTATTTAAAGGTAAATGTACCATGGAAGATCGAGGTGTTACATTATTCCCCCCTTTTGTAAAATTCAGTCCTCAATTTTTAAAATTGGGCTTGGGAACATCATTGAAAGTACCACATCGGAAAACGAGTCAATAAAACTATCACTTTAAAAAGAAATAAAGAGAAGTACAAAGGTCACCCGAGATAACCCATAAAAGTATTCCATGTAAAAAACATGTATATGGAAGATAAATTATGTGTCATTTTCTGATTGAGAGGGAAAAAACATGATCAGGAGAAAGATAACAATAATAAAACCACAATCTTGTGATGGCACAAATGGTCACTACTTTCCTAGTATGAAAATTAAATGGATAATTTTTTTTTGTTTTTTGTTTCATTTCATAAATATGAGGAATTTATTTAAGAGATTGACTAAGAACATAAAGATATATAATTAGTTTTTATATATATTATCATTATTTAATAAATTTATACCATTAACACTTTTTTTTTAAATGATGAGTATTGAAGATGACTTGGACACACCAAAAGAGCTAAAATCAACTTATATAGAATAACATGATCCAAAAAAGATAAAATATATATTTACCTTATCTTTAGAGATTAACCTAAACCAAAATGGATAGCACAAGATCAGATGGTCTCCCAAAAGGATAATTGTTTAGAGAAAGAAACGTTAATGTTAATTTCAAAAATTAAACCAACAATATCCCAAAGTAAAATAAAAACCACTCAAAAAACAATTGTCATTAAAATCCTTCAATATAATCCAAACTAATATTGACACCAAAAACATAGAAGAATTTGGGTGCCTTGTCTTCCACGTTAAATTTTATTTCTAAATGACATCGACAACTCTTCAAGTAACATAATAAAAAGTAATTAACCTAATCACATATTCTCTATTATAGGTTAATAATTTCCATTAAAAACCCAAATCACAATAAATCCTCAATAAAAACATAAATAAAAATCCATTGTTACTCTTCTAATAAAATTCCATAGTGTTCTATATTCCATAGGCATATAATGTCCCAAATAGTGTGAACATCTTCCAAAAAACATTTGTCACTTAATTACAAAATCATTTTCTTATATTAAGGGTATTCATTTGATAAGAAATAAGATACCAAGTCAACTTGTTATTAATTAATAAAACCATTTAACTAAAAATAATTAGTCACACAAACCTGGGACTTCACGTAGTCTAGTGTAAGGTGATAAATCCCAATCACACTCTGGTTGTTGGTTTGATTCCCACAGTTTTTTCTGACACGAAAGGTTGTCATAAGGTCTATGATATGTCCTTTTTCAAAAACAATTATTTATATCCTTACCAAAATGAGAAAAATTATTCAAAATAAACATAACATAATTTAACCACAATTGTTATCTCATACCATTAATTTTCATCCCTAAATATAATAACTTTTAAATCCCTCAAACAAAATGATCATATAAAAACAAATGGTTATTTATAACTATATCCACAATAGAAAATATAATTCTTCCTCAAATATCATTTTCACATGGCAAACTTCTGGGTTACAAATACAAGAAAAAATTATTCAAATGTAATCCCATCATTAAAGGGAACTAAAAGTTTTAAACATTTAACCAACCATTTATTTCCACAAATATTTTTATTTGACCAATTAAAATATCCTATAGAATAGGTTATTCACTCAGGTAATGTCTATGTCCCCTATATTTACAGAAAATGACTGTAAATGGAATTGTGGGACCATTTTGATTTTCTTCCATAGTACTCTTCATTTTTATATGCAATTATTTACTTTATGTACTTATTTCCCACATGTAAAGAATTTATTTTTTCTATTGAGTATTGTTCTTGTGTGTCTCCTTCCACATTTCCTGCATTATGGAAATTGAGGCTTGGTTTCTCTGTGGTCATCAATGCTGGAGCAGTTAAAATTCATCACATTTCTCCACTTTGATGAGTCTTGGAGTTGGTTAATATATATTATGTCGATCATATTTTTGGAAAACTGATTTTTCATGAACACAATATCTTTTAAGCCTATAAAAATTCCATTTTTTTCATTTCCACCACTGTTACCACCTTTTTCATCATGCTCAATGTTACTATGACTTCCTTGGAATGCTTCCATTGACTAAAACCCAAAAACATTCTGTGAGTAAAAATAGTCATAAAATAATTTAGAGAATATCATAACACCGTATTTTCAGTCTTGAACACCATAGGATAAACCAAGGACATTTATTATCATCTTATATTAAAATCATTTAAATTGTTTTGTAAAGAAAATATAAATTTTCTGAAAAAAATCCCCCAGGAGTGTCATAACCAAGAGTGAAGAAATGAATGTTGTCATGCACCAGTTCCCGTTTGAGTCTAGATCAAAGAGGTGTTATTGGGTTTTACCCCTAGGTACATCTGTGCTAGAGCCGCCTCTACCTGCTCGTATCCAGAAAGGGATCTACTACTTGGAAAACTCACAAAATCTCTACAGTACCAAAATTCTTGTATGTTTTCTATACTAATCATCATATTCTATATTAGGGATATGTGATCTAATCATATTTTTTCTAAATATAGTTTCCAATGTTTGTACTAATCATTCTCTGATACCAACTGGAATGCCCCGACCCCAGAATCCAGGTGACGGTGAATTATTTTAATAAATTCGCATGATTACAAAGAATCATGTACTGATGTACCGATTAAGTTAGTAGTTTTAGAAACATTCTAAATACATCAGTTTGTCATTACAACATGAAAATAAATACAAAACTAATTTATTCCATTAGAATCTTCCAAGCCTCCTAGATTATGACTTCAAGTAACTCATAACTAACACCTTCATATCTGGGGAAAATGAAACATAAGAAAGGGGTGTGCTCAAATGATCATTAAGGGTAATAAAAATATCAGAAGATAACATAAATTTTAAGCATGCTGAATAATTTAAAACACATGCCTTTAAAAAGAATAAAAATGAACACTTTTATGGAAGGAATATGAGTTGAGTAAATAATGCCAAAATATAACATAATCATGGGTATTCTAAAAGTCGAACGACCAATTGAAATATCAATATCTAATCTAATATCGATGTAATGCATAATGTTGGACATTCTGAAAAAAAATTTCAAGGCCTTGTCCAATACATCTAAAAACTTATTAAGGCCTCGGCCAAAACCATATATAAAAAATAGAGAAAGGTTTCAGCCAATTCCAAATCTAATTGTCTTATGAGACCTACCGATGCATCGATGAGGGAAAGCGGCCTCCAAACAACACTTTTTAAATTCAATGCATTCTTCATATGAAAAGGTTAAAACATAACACAAAATATTCGTTTTAAAACTGACATACTAAAGGTCAATAATTTATCCATAAACAATGAATGTTAAAAAAATAGCACATCCACAGTCCGAAATAACTCATTAAATACAATATGGAAGATTTTATTATAAAAAATTAACCTTAATCGAGAATAATGTGGGATATTAAAAAATATTAAAATAATAATCAATACTATTTGAGAGAAATATCCCACATTTTCATGAAAAAATTTAAATTTCACACTACTTATGAAGAAGCCGTTAAAAATAGATTTAATAATCAATGTGTCCCATACCACTTTGAAACATTTAAAATGAATTTTATTTTGAGAAAATTAATTTCCATATAAAAAAACCCTTAAACCCATTTTAAAAACATAGACATTAATGATTAATATTTAGAAGAAAAAATATTTAAAACATTTAAATGATATTTTAATTATAGATCATAACCAAAATTGAGACACTCGAATTCCAATAATTGAGGTAATATAAACATTATAGTATCATGAGAATAAATGGATTCATGATATATTATGTCAAAGTACATTATATACACCATATAAAAGTGGATCAGCATATAACAAAAAAAAGTCTCAATGGATTGTAAATTGAGATGAAATCCCTTATAAAGACCATATCCTTTTGTTGAGGATAAATAAATGACATTATTATGTGTGAAAAATATAAATACACTCAATATTACTTGGATAATCAGTGTAAATAAATGAGAGTAAAATCAAACATATTCGTGTAAAAACAACACCAATGACTTGGATGTTTAACTCAATGAAGAGAAATTGAGTCGAGATTACTCTTATCAATTTCATATCAATGAAGTAAGAAATTATCAATGGATTGATTATGTGTATCAAATGTATATCCACACAAAGGAGAGTGTAAATTACTACACAAATAATAAATACTGATTCTACACATAATCTTATAGTAATATAATCAATGAATTATGTGTAAAGCCCAGTGAGTGGAAATAGAAATTTGAAAATTCCTTACCCATTTGGTAACTTATTAAACAAACACCCCATGAAAGAAGTATCATACAATTAAGATGTAAATACCATTAAATAAAATTATATTACCCCACAAATACAATCATGGGCATTTCAAACGACAAACAAAAGGAAATAGTGGCCAATATAGCATGAATCTCACGTAAATAAAAAGTGAGGTGAAAAACCCTTACTTCATTGTAATCAGTCAAGTAGTATGAACAAAATTTAATAACCACCAAATTAATCACATAATACTAATAATATATAGATAATAATTATAATATATATCATATGGCAGTACATAATACACCACATTTAATAAATAAGTGACGAAATATGGGAATCTCATGGAATTAAAAGTGAGATAAGAAACCCCTTACATGTAATTATCCTTGGAAGAGGGTATGTTAACCTACTTCATAATGGGGAAATAATTTTTATTAAAGTATACATGAACCATATACATTAATAGTATATCATATATGATCTTTTAAATTTTCTTTATTAATATTATAGTATTATTGTTTTTCAGGTGTCAACGAATTCCTTTTCCATTATTTTATTTGTTATGTAAGTAATGTTTTTTATGGATAAGATGTATATTATTAATATTCAAAATTATATTAAGTATTTAAAAATTATTTTTAATCATAAAATGAAAATTATTCTTAAATGGTTATGATGGGGAATAAATCTCATCTTGTTCGTCGAGATAGTAATTTTTACATACGCACGAGTGAAAATATCATTCTTTTTATATTAAAATAATATATAATTGGATGTTATATCATATATATAGAATCATTATCATGTTATATTTATTATTTAAATCAATTACATATCATTATTATACCCCTTAAAATAATAATGTAGTGAATAACATTTACAACACGACGTGGAGACAATAAGCCATTCGTTCGCACATATGGTGACCGGTCATTCAAAGGATGGATAGAAAAATTAATATGGTTGTACTATATTTGTAATAGCAACAAATTATATAGAATATAATGGAGTTATTATTTTATAATGCAATCAATAAAGAAAGAGGAAGAGGAAGAAAAATGGAACTTGAAAGAGGTGATGAAATATTTACCTCTTCTTCATGTTCTTCTTTTTATTTTTGTCCAAAGAGATCCATAAGATGTATTTCTGAATAAATTAATGACAATAGGCTTATATTAGGACATTGGAGAGGATATTTGTTAGGGTTTTGGACAAGCTAAATAGATTTTAAGGTGTTAATTTGAGTGTAGGGGAATTGCCCTTTATAAGAGGGGTGAATGGAACCTTAAGAAATGACTGAAATATTATTTTATATTAATATAATTTTCGGTTTATAATGGATCCAAAATGAATTATATAAATTCTATGGTTTTTATGGGACAAAAAACACTCAACCAGGAGGTTTTAGACAGGTTTGAGTCATTATATTAACTTTATCTTATAGATTTTACTCTTAGTTAATTAGTTTGGCATTTACCATGTCTCTTTCTATTTTTATATCATATGGTTAATAAAAATAATATAAACATCCATGAGATCCTCCAGTGGTTCATTAATGACATATATACTATTATTTAAGACCTTTTACCAATCCTTAGATTTATAATAATATAATAACAATTAATAATATAATAGTTGTTTTTTAAAACTCGTTTATGTCAATTTTGATACAATTTTCTATTTGTTTTTGTTAAATTCTAAATAGTATTAATACTTCAAAAAACAAATTCATTTAATCAATCCTATCTTGTATCAATAACCTGAAAAATTCGTATATGGTATAAAAAATGTCAAATTATTTTTATTTAAACATCTATAATACCATTTATTTGATTCATTCATTAATACGGAAAATATTGCATCATCATTGTGACATAAATAAATATATTTACTTTATGTATAAATATTATAAATAAAATATCTTGATGTAGGAAATATTTTCATATTTCTAATGACGATTTATAGTCTAATATATAAATTACATAATCATATATAAAAATTGTTTTACTAAAAAATATATGTTTTTGTTATTTTTGTCTTTACTTTAATTTAATTAATAAAATGTGTCATTATCACTTACAAGTGGATCCATTGGGTCTCAAACTCGGCTAAATGATGACCATGTTCGGACATGTATCATCCAATATTTTTATTACACATGCTAGGGTAATTTGATATTATTATAATATTATTTTTTACCCTTATTTACCAGATTTATCCTTTAACCATGGTAAATAAAATATTTAAGGAAATAATTATTAAAAATGTATAAAAAAATCTTACCTATTTAAATAATTTGTAAATCCTGATTCTAAATATGGAACCCACTTTTATAAATTCAAAACACAAAATTGGTGGAAATTAGTTTATAATTCAATCCTGTTGTCGAAACCAAAAGCGTGTTTTTAAGAAATAATCACTATCCAACGATTGACAGTTGTTTATGTTCAGTTTAATCCTGAGATCACGTATAATGACTTAAAATACATTGAATGATAAAAATATAATATAATTATACTTAAAAACTATTCAAATTGATAATTTAAAACTATAAATTATTTTGATTTAAAGAGTTGTTTTTAATTAAAATTATGTATTTTCACTATTCATCAAAAACATAATGTTTTATGACAAATACCAAAAATTCACCCTATGCTAATTTTGATATTAAGAATCCAAAAATTAAGCCCATTTGGAATTATAAACATTATAAAATTTCAAAAAGTGGGTATTAATATTAAAAACGGCCAGTTTGATTTGTCGTGGTGTATTAGAATCTCGATGTTGCATACAATTCAAGCTATTAAATTATTCAAAGAGAAACATACCATGGAAACATGGAGTGATAAAATATATATAATCAAATACAGGAATATTAATAAATATCTTATAACCCAATGCATATTATTATGTGTAAAATTAATGTGATATTTTTCTAATATAATATTTTTCATTGAGAGAACATTGTAGTTTCATAATATCTTGAAGACCATGAATTTCTATGATGATATTCATAAATATATATCCAATGGAAAGATAAAACCATATGTCTACAAAAACATGATTTTTTTTATTTGCATTGGAGGCTCAAAAATTATGGTCACTTTATCCCATAATGTTATTTATATTTAATCTCTACGGGAAATGGTTATGATAACAGACTATATGGGAGGAAATAAATATGTTTGTGTCATTGGATATTCCATTACATAGGTGTGTTAAATTACCCTTAGTTATTAAGGTTATTATTAATACATGTCATGAGTCATGCACATTGATTTCTTTTAGAAATTTTGATTCCATATGTTCATGATGATATTTGATACGTTTGGTGTGTCACAAGTGATATGTTATTAATGAATAATTATGGGAATGATTTTACCCATATATCTATATGAATGTTGTTATATTATCCTTTTGATTGAAATGAAATTATTCAATTAAATTTCATGTACCGGGTATATAGATGGGTTAAATTCATAAATAAAATGAAAAATGTATCCAACATATAGGTTGATTACAGAAGTATGAAAAATTATTAATTAGATTTCAATATGAAGGGGTTATTTTAATAATTGAGTTTTTATCTATTTTCATAATTGAGTAATTAAATTCTTTATCATAGGTTCCTTCATTTTTTTAATCATGATAATATTTTACATTAGTAAGAGACACCTAATGCTATGAGTAACAGTCATATAGCACAAACCATGTGTTTATATTGGTCTCAATTAAATTTTATTAGGATTTAATTATTGTAAAAAAATTTATTCTTCATACTGAGTAATATTATTTACATTAGATTTATTGGTCAAAAATAAATGGACACTATTTTATTCTATATGTTGAATATTGAATTACTTATTTATTCACCAGAATATAAATATTATATTTATTTCCTTATTGAATATAAAAAATTTAATATTCAATGTTAAGAAAATTTCAAGAAATGTATCTAGGATGACTAAGGAATCATGTATCAGAATGTATATACTAAATAAAAATTATATAAAAATTAATGTATTTTTTAATATTAATATTATCCATGAAACATAAATACATCATATAAATAAGAATATTATTGTTATAATTATATTTTGGGTTCACTAATGATTAATATATTTGATAAGGGCCTTCATTCAATTACCAATCCAATTACCTTAGCTGAATGTATACCCTAATATATATGGTTCTATTAAAATCAATTTTTATGCACAAAATATTCTCCATTATACAGAATTGTCTTTCATTTAATAACATATCTATTTTTTTCATTGATTCTTGGTATAATTTATTCCACCTTCCTATTCATATTAATAACAAGATAATAAAAATATATCCTTTCACATGAAATGATTTTTTTGTAGTAGAAGGAAATGATGCAAGCTCATTAAAACCATTGAACACAAAACCTAAGTACCATCGTAGGTAAAACAAGATCAATGGATCATGTGTGGGTCACTACTAGAGGTATTCTACATTGGACACCCTCGACGCAATGGAAGTACAACCATGTAGAGTTTAATATGATCAGCATCATCATAGAATAAATATCTCAATATCAATGTATCATTTTTTTGAATAAATAATAATGTAAACATTGTTGACACTCTTTTCCATCATAGAGTCCAATGAATATAAAAGGGGAATACATTAAACAAAATTAGGGTCACCCTTTGAAGGACATCAAAAATTGACAAAGGCATGAACTAGGAATCCATTTTGTCAGTGTCACGCATGTTTCATGCGGGTCGCGCAAGTCACTTGCCTAACCTTTTCTTTTTATTCATCCAAGGTGCCCAGTGGACTATAAATACCCCCTTCTGGGCCTCCCATTTTAGGGATGAATTTTTTAAAACTCAAAATCAAGCTCTGGTCGCCGAAGTCATTGTATGACATCTTCCCAACAGTTCTAAGGAAATTCATTACCTCTAATGGAAGATATAAAGAGGAAGAATAAGGATTGAGTCTTAGAACTCATCAACCCATGCACACCTAAGTGTCTATCCCTTATTATAAATTAATACCCTTGTGCACCACCTTTCCCTCTCAAGGGAATATGTGCACCATCCTTTTGGAAGCCTCTAGGGATTATTCTAAGGGATTGAGTTCAATAATAACCAAGTATTACCCTATAGATTCTTCATTGGCTAAGGCGACTCATGTCGTGCAAGTCTACATGCGCGACCAGGAATTGTGTGCCAGAATGATACTTGCGTGCCTCCTTCCTAGTCCCCTCCTTTCCTCAAATACACCTCTCCTCTTCATGATATAGCCTTCAAAACCCTCTTCAATGCAATTTATGGCATGGTTTATTTTGTATGATTCCTTATCTGAAAGGAATTATTAGAGAACGTATCCCAAAACCGCATGACATACTAGATTTATGTCACCACGGTTAGGGGTTTTCCTATATATAACCTCATCCTTTAAGAAGAGAACATTTTTTAACATGGGAATCCTTATAAAGAGTAATCCCCGGTCATAAGTTATATGTTCCTTTTAACATGGGCCTCCTTCAAATGAGAAATCCCCAAGTTACATGTTTCCATAACCTAGGCCTCCATCTCAGGAGTAATCCCCAATAGTAGTTTCATTTAACATTGGGAATCTTCCTTAGGAGTAAGCCCCAATCTTAATTTCATTTGACTTTGAATTCCTTCTCAGCAATAAAACCCAATCATAAGTCCCTCTTAATTTGCGCTTCCTTTTTTAGGAGTATGCCCGGAGTTGAAACTCCAAATCTCTATAAAGTACAAATTCCTTTATGGACCCTCCTTATGGAATGCTTTCCTATTTCTTGGTCTTCATCTACTTGGGATGCCATACATAAGTAAGCCCCACATCATTTCTTGTGACTGCATCATTTGAAGCACAATTGACAGGTTTACTGATACCTCTTGTTTCTCACTTCGAGCGTGAATCACGTGTGATAAGAGTGAAAAGGTGATCATGACATCTCTTATGGGGAATTAACCATGCATAAGTACCATATTTCCTTACTTAAACTACGTGGATATTGATCTCTACCTTAAACGTAGAGTATGTAAGAAGCCATTATAAGGTTCAAGCCCATCATTCATTATTTATTTTCTGTCACATATGACGTTAAAATATATCCTTCTAATCAAACAAAGTGGGTTCTGATTCCTTTTTAACGAGGATACGTAGGTATCCCATCTACGGGAACGATCCCAATTCTGGAATAATCCATGTCTTTTATTAGGAAAATATTCTTCAAGTTCCCCACTGAGTGGCTTTAAAACCAGTTTGGTCATCATAATGTATAAGATATTTCTATATAATTTATTGAAGGATACCATTGACAAAGGATCTCTAATACACATAGATTATTATCTATCAATGAAGAACCTCAAATACATATTAATGAATCTCTACATTCCATACATATCAATCATTGATTTTTAAATCTAATGGAAAACTCATTTTCATACTTGGTGAATTAATAAGGATTCATGAACATAACATTAATTAACATGAGAGTCCCATACTATGTAACAATTCCCCCAAAAAAGGTGTGATGAGCCTGATCTCCCATTCTCTCGACCAATGCAAATTTCTAACCACAACGGTCCACAAATAATGAGCACCTACCATTGGAATGTAGGTCCAAATGGATATAGATTCATTGGATGTTTCTGGTTCTATGAATAAAACTGTTAGAAACCGTTTAGAATGTTTGAACCATAAACAAGCAAGGTCATTCCCATTTCCAGAAGAAACTAAAATGATGAACCCAACATGAATTCTTAACCAATTTAAAATGATGTTTTACTTAATTTTTATGCCCCTATTAAACTAAATTTGAGGGACAACAAAGTTTTCATTAACATATGCGCTCATCCAAAATATGTAGTCTAGACCGACTTATCTTGATTATGTTTTCTATATCAAACAATAACTCTTTCCCAATATGTCTATGCACCACAGAATGGCTTTTTTAAAGATCACACCTGTAAATTATTCAGATGCTACTCATGATGGATCCTCATCCGCTCTGAGTATGACATCACCTACTCAGCATCTTTCACGTTAGGGCTCAAATGTGTTGGTGAGGGAATATCATCAACACAATACAATAATGAATATGAAGGCTTCTTGAAAATCCCTCTAAGTTAACAACTCTCCCTGGTTGTTTCGACAGCGATGACAAGTGATCCAGAATAAGGCGGTGCTCACCAAGGTCTCTATCCATTTCGGGTCGTTATAAATGGAATGCAACAACCAGTACCTACCATATTATAGGGATGGTAATGAAGAGATCACTCAAGGACTCGGTTCAAGAAGTCATGAGTCCTTCTTGAGGACTCCCACCAACAATCACTGCCATACTCTTGTGGTAGTGCACCATTAACATGATGAGGGTATCACCTCTAGGCGTTAGGCTCAGGTTCCTCAGACATGAGCCCACATAAAGAAACTTCAGATGAGAAATTCGTTCAATAAGGAAAAGGTTCTTACCTCTTCCAACTCCAAAGAAGCCTATCAAACTAACATGATGGAAAGCAACGAGCGGGCACACACACTCGTCCGTTCTAACCCCGTTGTCCAGTAGAATCGCCTAGCCGCAACCTTCCAATCTCACTAGGCAATTCTGATAGATTACTATTGGAAGGAACATACACAAGATTATAATTCATCAGCCTATTAGCAGGATTGTCTAACTATATCCAAAGAAGCTCTCCAACCAAGTCTACTGACCACTTGTAAGAAAGAACATACATTTTTTTAAAATCACCAATTTATTTAGCAGTCTTGTCTACAAATATTGAAAGAAATACATCATTCATTCATTATGGGGAATATCCTGCATGCACATACACTAGACAATGTTCATCAAGTCTGCCAACCGCCTTTTTTGGTAGCACCCGGAGAGCTCAGTCAGAAATATCTAATGACAAATCTAGAGCATAATCAACTCTTTTCCCCTATACATATGTATTTTCAATAACCGTTGATAGGAAAAGGAGGAAAAAGTCAGGCACAAGCACCTACTCCAGACACAGAATGGGTGTATATTCCCATTTCGGCAGCTGAAGTAACCAAGAATATTCTGACAATGGTGAAAGAGATGAAGAAAATCCCTGCCCATATTTTGGATACCTGTCAGAATTTTATAACAACTTCAGAAACATCACAGTGAACAATAGATAAATCTATAACTATCAGTGGAGTGAATCATCAATATGTCACTTCAGAGTAGATACACACCTATGTTCCATTCCAAGAGGGGAATGGGTTGTACTCCCCCATGTCATACAGACAATCAAGTCGGGCACATACACCTGATTTAAATGGAGATAATCATCCTAACCTGACCATTTCACCTGAACAAGAACATACACTAGTCCATAATAACCACTTTAATCATCAATTGGTTTCCAACGTGAGTAAGAAGAAATCAAATAAAAAGACCCATCCATCACAGTTGAAGATCAAGAGACAATCTCTAATAAGGCCTTGCTCAATGTTGGAGTTCATGAAGTCGTTATAAAATTATCTGTTACAACTCAAGATTTTACTCTATAATTTCAAAATTTCTTATGTAATAATAATAATTCAGAAGGTGTTCATCAGACACTTCCTCATGAAGGATTGATTCATGAAAATTCAGTCAATTTCAATTTATCATATTCAAATGAGACCGCGATAACCCTCTGCATGGTCAGATGACCAAGGATAAAAAGGTTCCAACATCTGTTGTATCCCACCATGGTGTCCCTCCCCATGATGATGAATTTAGTTTTGAAAGTCCTCTCCGCCATAGTGATTCCCATTTCCCGGAAAATTTTAAATGGACAATGCAGTAATGAGAAATCCCTCTTATCTTGAGGGACATGAAAATGAGAATCCAGTAATATCTAATGCTTTATCTCTAGTATGTAAAATACATTCTCAATCAGAAGATAGATCAGGGTGTAGGTCATTCTCCGAACCACCCCTATGTCATTTATATTCTAAGAAGAGAAATGAATTCTTTACCAATCATATTGAATCTGATTAAGCAACAAAGAGGCACAAGGTTTGGTCTAACCAGGAAGAAGAATCTTCATTCGATGACAAAGAGGAAGTTATGAATATGAGAAAACAACAGGAAAAAGGTGAAATACCAGTCATGTTTTTACCTTGGGATGAATCTTAATATGATATTAGAGAAACGCTGGCAGAATATTGTATTCATGATATTCATCTCAACATGTGGAAAAAACATTGTCACTTAAAAGATAAAATATTATCGTATGATAAACATCAAAATCATGTAATGATAATAGAAGGGTTGCAATGCCAATTAAACATGGAATCTCTCTCAGTTTCCCGACTTCCAATGGTTGAAAAGAAGCAAAGAACCCCTCAGCATGCATGCCCTGGCACATTAAAAAGGTTGTGCAAGTTAGTTACCGATGCCTCGTCTGGTATTCATATCAGGAGATGGGGTGTTCAGGGAGCATTACATTTCACTCTACTCTCCAGTCATCAAATCCCACCAAAAGTGGTCTCATGTAATGTTATTTCCCATGGTTGGCCACATCTAACTGGTTTTGTGTGTAATCAAAGGCTTTCTCAAGAACATTCCTCAACTTGTTCTTCCCAATGTCAGGCACATAATGAACAAGATGACGAATTAAAAATGCATCAAGAAAATGGTAATATCGAACAGGATTCTGATTTAACGCATGTGTATCATCATGTGACAGAGGTGTCAGAAATAATCCAACGATCATCTGATCCATTTTATTTGAGTGGATGTCGGATGATGCATCCGGCCAATTTTGGGACTAAAATCCACAAAATCAGGATAGATTTTAAGAATGTTTCAGATGTAGTAGCTCAAGATCCCCCTCATCATTCCACGATGGGGACAATTTTAATCCAATCCTCAGGATGAACAGACACGATTCAAGGAGTTGATCTAGAGTAACAGTAATAGCCCTAGTCCACCGGACATGTGAATTTTTCAAATTAAAAATCATTTCCTCAGCAAATGTCAGTCTTCTCTCGATTAAGGAAGAATCCAAAGAGGAATGCAGAATCGAATTATCATGTGACTATCTCCAAATTATGGTTCATGAAGAAGTTCTTGAGGGATCAACCAAAAAATAGGCAATGTCTCATAAAGGACATGGAATAAGATAGTATCTCAGAAGCACTGACAAAAGGGATGCAATGCGTTATTCATCAATAAATGTCATCAATTACAGTGTCACTGATCCCCCATAAAATAAGGCTCACTCAGATGAATCATATGAATAAGTTCATGTTCAATAGGCTATATACATTGAGGAAAATGAAGAAGGTGTGTGTACCCGAAATCAATGGTTTACCCAGAATTTAGGTATTCCTTCAAATAACCAACTCCACCATCTCCAAAAGGCGTCCAAAAAGGGGAAAAGAAAAATTCAGGTTACATTCCACCCTACCTCTAGAGAAGGAAAATCACTCTCATTAGAGTAAATGTTATATTATTAAGTAGAAGAAATGAAGGAGTTTAGGAGTTCAAAAGAAGAACTACTTCAAGGAAGTATAACTCCTAAGAAAGCTGGTGTTAATCACTCAAGGGAATTTTTTGCAGTTACTGTGATGGATCAAGAATATCCCCCTTTATAGGTACACCCTCATAGGTCTAATCCTATGGGTCGTATGCAACAAAAATTGGAAATACTACCATCAGTGATAGTACAAGTAAAAACACTGGTCCAAACTCCAGTTCTTGAACCTTCACTAGTTCATGCTCGACCATATGTTTCTAAAAAATTAATGAATACCATTGAGTCATTTATAACTCGGATGGAAGCTATAGAAGGAAAGCGTGAACCAGTTCAACTGGAGAAGATAGCTTACCCTGAATTGGTGGATGAAATTCCTCCCCCATCGAATTTTGCGAGTACCATATTCCCAATTTTTAAAGGTTCGATAGATCCATAACAACACTTAACAAATCTTGTTTCTCTTTGTGATCATATGATTGGAACTCCTTAGGAAAAAGAATTAGTTATGCTTATGTTTTTTGTACAGTCATTACATGGACCTGATTTTGTTTGGTCTACAGGTTTGCAATCTTGGTTAATTACTGTGTGGGAGGATATCTATCATAAATTCATTCTTCAATTCATCTCAACATTTCCAAAGATGAAAGTTTTTGTTCATTCCAATTTAATGAAAAGGGAAAATGAAATAGTTTCATAGTTTATTTCTCACTGTAATGGATTAACAGATTACTTATGTTTATCACTCCCTTATGAAGAGTTTCTGCCAATCTGTGGGGAAAATCTGTGTGATAAGTTACACACACCGATGATCCCTATGAAATACACAGAAGGGTTTTGAGACCATACATCAATCGCTCCGCAGATTGAGAATTCTCTTACAAAGACTAAGGCTAAAACTCATATAATTCCATCATTTTGAGGAAGGAGAATAGGGAAAGAAAAGACTTCTTCAATTACACTTAAACAAGAGAATATGGTTGCTTCCACATTAAAACCATCATCATATTGAAGAGCTCCACCTCTTGATCATCCACAATAATGACCACCTCGTCAGGATGATCAAAGTGATCAATGGAGGAAAAAGTTTGATGATTTGAAGAAGAATGTATATTATTTACATAATGAAATAGTTCATGGCTACTTCATATATACTCTAGAAAACAATATTGTTCAGTTTCCAAGGCCCAAAAGATATAAATATTAAGAAGATGAATAGCTCCCTAAATATTTCTTATTTCATCAGATGTTAGGGTATACAATTCAGAAGTGTTTTATCTTAAAAGACCTTATGAAAAAGATAGTGGACTCTGGGAAAGTAAATTTGAAAGGATCTTCAGCCCCAGTAACATGAGTTACTGCTACTCATCTAGAGGAAGAAGGCGAATGACACAAAGTCAAAAGTAAAAATGATTAGAAGTATGATGATTGAATGTTCAGGAAAACGATCAACCGAACTCATTCTATTTTACCAACACAATTGAATCAACCAATTGTTTCTTCTATTATGAATACCACAAAAAAACACCATTCATAAAAAAGAAAATCCGTAAAGAAGAGGCATAATTTGAAGAAAGAAAAGCAGTCAAAAGAAGACGAGCTCGTGTTAAAGCCTAAGTTGTCTTTTACTCTGGCATATTTTATGTCTTCCACATCAAAATCACAAGAACTGTCAAACCAAATGGCACACCCTGAACTGGTTAATCAAGAAGAATCTTCATCATATGAATTATTTGTCTTTGGTTCTGTTAACATGATCCATTTAATGGTTCCTTATGCCAATGAACTTTTCGATTATGATGAGCTTAATATCCCTGTATCTAAAAGAGTAATTAGAAGAAGTGACATAGGTCTAGGATATAGGGGAATACATGGATATTCCAAAAGCCACCATTTTAATCCTACCCCTCTATGAACAATATATTTGGAAGAAACTCATTGAAAACCCCTTCAGTAGGATCAAAAAGAACAAGAAACTTCTTCCACACATGGAAGATTCGGTCCTAACAAAGTTATTTTGGATGACCGGTTAGAGGTCACACCTTCTTCCCCTCAGCAAATAGATATACCTAGTCGGTCAAATCTACCGAAGTCAGGAGTATTTCCAACTCCTACCCTAATACAGGATGCATCTACTTCCAAAGCATCAACTTCCAAGGAACCAAAAAAATTCATTTTAATGATAGGAAACACAGACCTTTGGAAAAAAATAATGATGTCTTGAAACATTTGGCCTAAGTACCATCCATGTTATCAATCATGGATGCCATGAATCTGTCAAAAGATTTTCTAGAGGCGCTTATTGAGGCATTTTCAAGTCCTCAAGAATTCGAAACCGAAATTCCTATGGATGAGGTCTACCATATAGTGAATGGTCATGCAGTATTATATGAACTGATATCTTTTACAGATGAAGATGGAGATGATGTTGTACATGGACATATCCGAACATTGTATCTATATGGAATATTAAATGATATAGACATCCAAATATCTTTCATTGATAATGGTTCAAGATTCAACCACATCCCTATTCTTACACTTCGTCGATTACGTCTCACCGAATCTAATTTATCTACTTCTATGATGATGTTTCATTGATATGATAAAAATTAACAAGAACCTCTGGGAAAAATTACCCTCAAAATTCAGTTTTTATATCATATGTCTAATTCAGATTTCATGGTTGTTCGTTAGGGCACAACATTCAAGAATTTTCTTGGAATACCTTGGCAACATCACCAAGCAGTCATACCTTCATCGTACCATCAGCATCTCAAATATTGTATCAATGGTAAAATTGGTACATTTTATGGTGACAAGGCCCCTTTAAAAACATGTGAATCTGAATACATTGAGGATTAATTTTATCACATGGAGGGAAATGAAAAATCCATGGAAAATAAGGTAAACAAAATTATTGTTGTAAATGGTTTGGAAAAGATTCCAGTAAACCCATTCATACATGTGAGTAAAAATTATGTGTTTCCTATTAGTAACATTAATAGGGAAGGCCAAAATCAAAATATTCTTATTGAAACCTTTATAATGTCAATTACAACAATCAAGCAAGAAAACATGGGAGAAAATGATGATTTACTACGAAATGATGAAATCTTTGATGGAGATGTCTTTATTTCATCCACTGAAATCCAGTAATTTTATACATCATGAACCATGTTAGAAAACATTATAGAAGTACTATAAGAAAACAATGATATCGATTCTCAATCCATCATCTCCTCTCTTTCACCCCATAAAGACCCTTCAACATCAATATGGGAAGAAATGGCACCCTCTTATCCATGATGATCAAATTTTAACTTCTCCCCTGACCACGGAAGTTCTCCTTCGTTATCTACTATGAAAGTAGAAACAAAAGAAGTAACACATATTGAAGAAGAGGGGGAAGATCTCAGGGATGCTCATCCAGCATTGGAAGATGGAATCTCTACCACTGTGGATGAACTCAGAGAAATAAATCTGGGAACAAAAGAAGATCCACGCCCCATATTAATTAACGCAGCCATGATTCGTGAAGAGAAATAAATGTATACTACATTTCCAATGCAAAATAATGATGTATTTTTTTTGAATTATACAGAAATTCCAGGTCTTGATCCCTATGTTTCCACTCATCATTTGGGTTTTCCCGAAGAACATTAAGGATTCAATCAAGAAGATGGAAGAACACAACCAACATATTACCCCAAAAATGAAGCTGAAATAGATAAAAATATCAGGGATAATGTCTTCAAAGAAGTAAAATATCCCAAATGGTTGTCTCATATTGTCCATGTGAAAAAGAATAATGGACAAATTAGAGTTTTCATTGACATCCGAGATATTAATTGGCATTACCCAAGGATGATTTACAAGTTCCGGTCGCAGAACAATTAATTGATGAAAAAACTGTCTACAAAGAACTTTCCTTCATGGATGGATATTCTGGGTACAATCAAATATGAATAGCCCCAGAATATTAAAAGTCTATAACCTTTAGATCCCCTCAAGTTGTGTTTTCCTATCGGGTAATGCCCTTTGGCCAGAAGAATGCAGGTGCAACGTATCAACGTTCGATGGACCATATCATCAAACCCATTTTAGAGAAATTTGATGAATGTTATGTGATTGATTTGTTGGTTTAGTAAAGACAATGATATGATCACATGGATGATCTAGAAATCATATTTAACAAACTTAAACAAATTAATTTCAAGATGAACCACTTGAAATGTGCTTTCGGGTTAACCTCAAAAAAATGTATGGGCTTTGTTGTATATCATCGTAGTATCAAAGTTGATGCTGAGATGGAAAAATCAATCCTTGATATTTCACCTCCTAGAATTTTG
This sequence comes from Viscum album, assembly GCA_963277665.1. Lineage (NCBI taxonomy): Eukaryota > Viridiplantae > Streptophyta > Magnoliopsida > Santalales > Viscaceae > Viscum > Viscum album. The sequence continues at coordinate 383,564,424 of OY728148.1, read as the reverse complement.
AATGAATTGAGAGTACGTTAAGGACACTTTGCCTATATTCGGTGTTTCAATGCCAATTTGGCAGGAAAGTGTTTACCCTTCAACAAATTAATGAATAAGGGAGTCACCAACTAGTGGACATAATAATGTCAAGAATAATTTGATATCTTCATGAAATATCTCTTGAGTACACCAGTATTAATACCACCTGTTGATGAAATACAACTCATTCTATATGTGAAAAATTTAGAGTGATCATTGGGTGCCTTCATTTCCAAAAATAATGATGTTGCGATTCAAAACAACCTTTACTATCTTAGTCAGACTTTTCATGGGGAAAAAATTTGATATTCATGTATTGAAAAGTGCTGCCTAGAATTAATCATTGAGGTTTAGAAATTGAGACACTACCTGTATCATCATGAGGTCCAATTCGTATCACTCAATAACCTACTCATATTTATCCTTAGTCGTCCAATGCTTATGGAACGTCTGGCAAGGTGGACAGTTGTTTTTCAACTGTTTGATATCTAGTACATGTCTCAAAATGAAATAAAGGGCCACGATCTAACCGATTTTCTTTCTGAACACCCATATGTAGACGATAATTCTTTAAATATTGAACTTCCTGACGAGGAAGTCTTCTCTATTCAATATAACCCTCAAACATGGGAAATGAACTTTTATGGTGCCTCCAAAAGTCTAACAGGGATGAAAATGGATGATCCTAAATTCAACAAAGTTGGGTTTGGAATCGTTCTTATTTCCCCAGAAAAGGAAGTTCTACCCTATTCCTTCTTATTGTTAGAAGGTTGTAAAAATAGTGGAACCGACTATCAATCTCACATCGTAGGCTTAGAATTGGCGCTTTAGGCATATTTGAATCACCTGAAGGGTAAAGGTAATTCAAATATGGTAGTCAAACAAATTAATGGTGATTATTCCCTCCGAAAGGAAGAGTTAATCCTTTTGTATGATTACGTCAAACTTTTAATGGTGGAATTTCCTTCGGAACTGACATTTAATTATGTCCCGCGGTCACAAAATGCCCAAGCTAGTGCACTGGATAACGTAGCCATAGCCTTGGAAAATCCAAACTGGGAAGAAAACATCATCAGTATTGCCCACCTTCATGTAATTTCACCTTTTGTTCAAATCATAATAGAGGAAATAAATTAAATCCATCACATTTCTGAATTATATAGTCATACTACAGGATGAATGACACCTATCTGGGAATACCTTCAAAATAGAGCACTCCCACCTGATAGACCAGGAAATAAAAAGTCTTGCGACGTGTGGTAAATTTTACCCTTTATGTTATAGCAAATCCCCAAAAATTTCTCTACAATTGATGTTTAGATGAAATTATCTTCAAATATATTAATGGTGAAGATACAATGGTTGTCATCAGTGATGTTCATTCAAGAGTTTGTGGTGCCCACCAGTATTGAAATATTCTTTCTGGTCAAATTTGAAGGCCTGGATACTTCTAGCTTTCAATGATGCAAGATTTTTTTGATTTAACTAAGAAGTGTCATTATTTCCAAGTATGTGACAAATTCATTCATCAATTCCCAATGTTGCTTCATACAGATAAATACTCATGTCCATTTCCCACATGGGGAATGGATGTAGTAGGACCTTATCCTCTGGCTACATCAAATTACTTTAAGTATATTCATTATACTACTAACTTCTTTTCCAAATGGAAAGAGTAAATACCTATAAAAGAAGTTATTTCTAAAAGCATTTTTAGCTTCGTCAAGTCTAACATCATTTCCAGAATTGGTGTCCCTCATACCATATTGATGGAAAATGGCACCAACTTCTATTCATTTTAGGTGAGAATGTTGTATCAAGAATACCACATCTAATCAAAAAATTCATCTCGCTATCATGCATCATCAAATGGCCTAATAGAGGCCTTAAAAAAGACTCTTTCAATAATACATCAATAGATGGTGGATAATGTTAAGAAATCATGGGATAATAAAAATATTCATGGTTTATGGGATTATTGGAGCACCACCTGCAATGCTACGTGATCAACTCCATATTCATTGGTATATGGAACAGAAGAAGTATTCCCATTGAGGTTTAGTTTCCTTCAATTAGAGTAGCCATTTTTAATCAGTTATCTAGATATGAACATTCTCAAAAGGGATTGGATGAATATGAATGACTAGATGAAAAAAATATTCTGCACCTTGCACCACTTGGATGTGTATCAGAATTGAATATCACAAGCATTCAATAAAAAGGTTCATCTTTGCTCATTCATTCATGGAGAATTGGTATTTGTCTATAGAACTACAATGATACCAAGAATGAAGCCTCCAAAGCTTGATCCAATGTGAGAAGGACCTAACTCAATACATTAGGTCTATTTCAATGGATCTTATTCTTTAATCTCAATGGATGGAGAACTCCTTACAACTCCAAAAAATGCATGACTTTTTAAGAATTATTTTGGGTAACAAAAATACACCCACTGTCCCTGTAACATGACACTAAACTGTGCAACACCATTGTCCCTGATACATGACAAAAAAATTTACATCACCATTGTCCTAGAAATATGATTCTTAAATTTGCAGCACTGGTCCATGCATATGACCTTAAACTATTTTTTTCCTTGTTGAAGGACATTAAACTGCATAGCCCCTTGTTCGTCCAACATGACGTAAAACTGTGCCCCCTTTTTCATCCAACATGAAGTTAAATTGAACACCATTTAGCTTGATGTTAAACTGTAAACAGTCCCTTATAATTCATACATGGTGTTAAACAGTACATGTTCGTCCTACATGACATTTATACTATTAAAAAAATCCCTTAATACATCCTACATCACATTTAACTGTGCACATGTCCTTCTAGATGTTAGACTGCGCGACAACACGTCATAGCTACATGATGCTAAATTGTTCATCAATAGGGATGTTTCTAAATCTTGTTTCTCAAACCGAGAATGACTCACGTGATCTTAGAGTAAGCTTCAACCATAACACCTTCTCTGGGCTACTAACCATGCTTAAGTCCCAACATCCTCTTCGGGTCACTGTCCTCAAGTACACCTCGATTGTCAAAATTCCTTCTCAATCGGACTATGCTGACTTTCATCCTTTCCTTCTAGGCTGGGTACATAGGAAACCTATTGAGATTCAAGCCCAATACCAATATCTTTATGTCGGTTCACCTCCATCTCATACAATGTTGATCCGTGAACCTACCCCCCTCCCCCTACGAAACCAATATCTTCACATTGGTTCATCAGTGTCCTACATGAAGATAAACTATGTACGTAACTTTTGTCCCTACTAGATGAAAATAAGCTGTGTAGAACCATCGTCTATGCTACATGACATTAAACTATACAATCCCCCATTGTCCTCGTTACAAGACATTAAACTATATAGCAATACATCCTAGCAACATGACGCTAAACTCTGCAGCACCAGACCAGGAATATGAACATAAACTATTGAAACTTTTGGCTTATATGACAGTAAACAACAAGAGTCTCTGACACCATCACCTGAGAGGGAATCTTTATTGACATTGATATACAATCATGTCATATTCCCAGGACTACGTGCATACATGGAAATGCCTTATCCATTAATCTTGGATCCAACCATCATTGCAATAAAGTCCATGTTGACCCTTCACATGTGTGAACCGAATATGTATAGAGGATATTTCAAGAACAACGTATGGCTTGATTACAATACCTATAGGATATGTAGGAACGTTCAAGAATCCCTTGAATCCATTCCCATGTATTTGGGCCTAACCCCAAACTCTACTTTCAGTCCCTTGCCTAAAAAGTAACCCCACGAGCACATGAATGTTGTATGAAAATTCTTCCCTTTATTCACATCAGGTTTATAAAAAATACACAATGTGTCTCCCTAATTATGGTCTAAGATCGAATACCCAAAACTAATATTTCCTACGCACTCGTCCCAAAAGACTTTAAACTATATTTCAAGAACTACGTATGGATTGATTCTCATCCTAATGAGATATGTAGTGAAGTCCAACATCTCTATTTAGGACCCAAACAAATCATGATTATGGTCAGAATTGGTTTATGTATCTCCTTCATGCATTAGACAATACCCATTTTCATATGTCATACTCCTAACCTTCAATACTTCCAGATCTCTATTAAAATTTTCTTGACATCATTTCAAAAAATGACTGATACCCGGTAATTCTTTTGCCTATCCATGCAGCACGTGCCCTTAGGAGACCTTGCATAAGTAGTCTACATAACAGACCTATTAGCCAAAAGATGGTATTATTTGACTATGCAGCCAATGCCCTTAAGTGGCCCTGCATAATTCTACCCTAAGGGGTTTGACTAATAGTGGTAACTTCATTCTTGGAGGAAACATCTTTTTTCCTTATTGGACTTAACACCCATATGTAGGGATCCACAACAAACATCCACCCTTAAAATATTTTTCCCATACTATTTTTCATGATCTGAAATTATTCAAGTCTATGGTTTATATTTACCTTTCCTATGTTTGGGTTAGAACTTCGTATGAGTGACATTAATCCAATTATTTGACAATATTGAATGGGAATATCCTCTCCATATTCAAGTATCTCTCTTCATACAACAAACTCTATGCTTTGGGAAATTTGAATCTCCATAATCATTCACTGGCTTTTAGCAATAGATAAGAACAATTTACAAGAGTTCATTTTCCTGACTATGCAGCACGTTCCCCTTGGTGGCCTTACATAAGTAGTCTACGTAATGGACCTGTCATCCAAAAGATTCTATTATTGGACTATGTAGCCAGTGACCTTTTGTGGCCCCACATAATTCAACCCCCTAATTGGGTTGTTAAATAGTGGTAACTTCACTCTTAGGAAATACTTCCTTTGATGCATTTTCGCCCTCTTTTTCATATCATCCCTCAGATTCAAAATTTCTTAAGTCATAGTTAACATGTTTTACCCCATTCTTGAATGCGGTAATATGTTTTCAAACAAATTAACATGGAATTGAGTCAATTTTAATTAATTTGGTCAAATATATTCGACCATAAACATTAGCCTTTTTTATATCCGACATCCATGACTTTAAGATGCCAACAAGAGACAGGGTACTCATTAAATTGGGAACCTTTAAAAGGAACTATGGACAAAAGTCGAGTCCTAGCTCGCTAAATGTACATTTTGTATGATTTAGGCAATATTGAGCAACAAAATGATGAAATTTTTGCGGGGGTTTTTGTAAAATCATAGAAAAAAATCCTACTATTCTTACTAGGCCCAGTGGATTAGGTAAAAAAAGAATTTTTATTTATATTATTAGCAAGAAAATGCTGGAACAACTAATTGAAAATGAAATGTCATTTTTTTAGGCACAAGATTCGAAGAACATACATAGATTGACGTATCTTCTCTTTTTCAATAATTACAAAATACTTTCAATATAACTTTTCATTGGATTTACGACATCCTGAGATTCATCAGCAACCACTTGAAGTTAGTTCACTCGACCTTCTTCACTCTTTTAATCTTGATAGAGAGATTTCGTGGCATCTGTGATGGCTTTCATACCATCTGTTTGGACTCCTTCCAATTAATTGTTAAGGTGGCCATGTTCCCCTTTAACGACATATAGCTGTTGCTAAAGGAGCATCTGCTGGAAAACTTTTTCCATGATCTTTTGCATCATCTCCTTCAGCATTGCAGCATGATCATCCTTAGTTCAGGGCACCAGAACCACGAATTCACTGATATTGGTTAGCAGCCTCACTCTGATCAGATCTTGACGACACTTTTTCTCCTGATCCCACCTTAAAATGAATTTTTTCACCATTGTATGGATCACTTGATATCTAAAACTTCCAAGTCCCATCATGAAGAACAAGGATTATAGTAACAGGATATTCAAAGAAAACTCTCAGAGAGGCACCTTATATATGATCTTCCATATATTCTTCCACAACATGCCACATGAGAATTGGAGAAACTTTTTCACCATTGTGTCTGATTCAGCATCACTATCACATTGGGGAAAATAGTCTAAGATTAATGCACTTAAAGAAGTTTCATATTATGTTCCTTCCCCCACTGACCCTTGGTACATTAATTTCTACTCTCGTTGGGACAGAGGCCGAGTCTTCATCTCCGAATATAGCCACAGAAGATGACAGCCCTGCATAGTCAATTGAATTATTTGGTATGTTTCAAAGGATAACAAAAGTTGAATAGATGTCTTGAAATTTATGTTCAGCCTCAAATATTATAATTTTTACCCAATGGTAGATCAGCTGCTTTATAAGGCTCCTCCGTATCTTTCCTAGATTCAACAGGACTTTCAGGATAGATTTCAGGAAGCTCTACTAGGTTAATCTCCACTTGAACTAGCGTCTCATCAATGGTAGTGTTGTCCTTACCCCCTTCAGGAAATAGAAGATCAGCTTCTTGCTCATATGGAACTTCTCATTTCAACCAATCATGGACAGAGATGTAATAGAAAAAAATTAATAGGATAAAGGATAACACTCAAGTACAAAATCCTCTAAATCACATGGTAATTTATCATGATCTTTAATTTCTTTATAAGATGTGCCATGTTTCAGCATTTCATCCACTAATATTCCAGATTCCTGGTTAGTCGCACTAGTGGGAGCATTTGACATGTCTCCTTGGAGACATTCCTCCTATGACCTCTGACTCCAGATAGCTTCCTCAGAGGAAATTGAGGAGTTAGTTGTAGTGGCCGCAAAATGTAATAGTGCATGTGTTGAACCTAAAGTATCACATAATGGAAGTCAGTTTATGTCTTCATTCAACGTTCTATGATGTATTGTTAATTTACCAAAAGAAGTCTCTTCTCTCCTTGCAGTAGTAATAGGAGCTATACTGGGAATAGAGGCATGCTCTTTTTCTATCATCGTTTCTTCAGGAGAAGCCAGGTCAGCATGAATTTGCGACTGCTCACCAGAACACTCTGTTTTCCTCAGAGGAAGGTCAATCTTCTCCCCCAATGTATAAATCAAAGAATCCCATGTAATCCAAAGAGGTATGAAAATCCTTTTCATGAGTAAGGATTCATGACTATATGAAGGGATTACCAATATTGATGAATCATTTATCTGTGTTATTATTCCATTGATGAATTTTTAATCTTTGACTTTCTGGTTGTGTTGACATAATCACCTCCAAATACAGTTATCCGAGAGTGTAAATCATTATCTAACTCCTCGTTCATGGATTTTTGGTATGGAGATAATTCACCAACTCACCAAGAGATTCATGGAATCCATGAGTAGTGCCACCAGGGATATACCGTGGTGAAGGGACCTCGGTTGATCCTTCCTTAACAAGATATAGGATGAAGAAAGTAATTTCCTTGAGTAAAAAAGAATTGACTGAAATCAATTTGCAAATAAAATAATGAAAAAAAATCACATCTTCAGGAGCCAAGTAATTGTTCCAATCCTCGTCTACTGAAGCACCAATCCCCTCAGTGGTGGCATGATCCATCATTTCCTTCACCCTCTTTCTGATAGGAATGGAATCATCAGTGGCATATATGTGCATTTGCAGCACTTTGATACAATCCCAATCTTCATTGGGGCTATCCTCGATGCAAATATCAGCAGAAGCCCATAGATCCCCTACTCTGGGGATATGTATCTCTATGTATAAGTCCATCCAAGTGGATTCAACATCACAATATAATCTCCTCCATTTTTGGATAGCCTCAGGTCGTAAATATTCATAATTTTCATCAGAGTTCCGAGAGGAATGTCCTACAATTTGGGACTTCAACTTCTTCCCAACTCCTACAATCATAGATAATGGATACTAAAATCAAATTTGTTGCTAAATAAAATAATGGAAAATAAATTTCCTCAATGATATAACTCACCATGAGTTGATGAAGAAGGTATCTTGTCTCTGGTAAGAGGATTATATATGGAATGAGGTCATTTTGATGCATGTTGTGCCCCATCATCCCCATCATGGGAATCTAGTGAATCATCCCTGGGTGAATAACCTGGTGAATCAGCTCCGGGTGAGGAAGAGTCACCTTCCAGATGAATGGTTTTTTTTCTGGAAGTTCTCTTTTTACACCCCACCTATATGGTAGAAAGATTAAATACCCCTACCAGGTATGATGCTAACCAGTTCACAGCATACCAAGTAGTTTATTGAATCACCCCTACAAAAATGTGTAGAACAAACCCTACCCCAGTTTTCTCCGTATCTGTTAGCAACCATAGTTCTCGGGTTACCATTGGATGCTGATCTGACTTGACATGCACAATAAGGGATACAACAATCTATTTTAGACACTTGAATTGGAATGAAAATATATATGGGGCATAGGCCTCACATATAATCTCTCCATCAATTTTGGTGGCCAATACACCATCTCTGCAAGCCAGTATATATGACCTCAATTCCAGGTTAGTTGTTCCATCGTAAAAAAACCGCCCGATTGGTGGGTTTCTATAAGGAATGAAATGAAATTAGTTGAAAATTATTAGACTCACCTTCAGATCATAGGAATTGAATGGAAATGGAGGAATTCCGCAAAATTCCTTCACCAATGGCCTAAAATAATTTCCAGGAATCTGTAATCTGCTCAATACAGGGTATGTCCTAAAGTGAGTGGCGATCCATCCCCAAAAAACTAGGAATGATCCCACTATCCTCAAGGGAGACTTACTCATATAGACATAGAGTATGATCATGTGAATCTTCGCCAAACCTGGTTTGTCCAACCCAACCATATTTCATTCATCCAACATGGCTACAACAACGAATTTCCCTGACATGATGCCTCCTTTAAAATCTCTAACTTGCAGAAGATAAATGCTAATCTACAAGGCTATGAATCCAGCCAGACGGTTCTTCTCTGGGATTCTATGATTCAATTCATACCCCCACTTTTTAATCTCTCCTTCTTCTAGAGTTGGCCAGAATGTGCCAAGAGCACCCCTCTTCTCTGCTCTGGGGTAGCTGGTAGGATGAGTATAGGTGGGACCCTTCTCCTTCTTTTGGATGAGAAACACATCCATCCACTCCTATAGATGAATATTCATTCTAGAATGGGTTTTTTGGACTTTGAATTCTGGAGCTTCTGGAAAATTTTCAATAACTCTCGATACAAAGACGAAGTCTTCTACAAATCATTCCACTTCGCTTTCAGAGGGATGAATTCGTCATACATGTCTCCCAGAATTGGATACCCTGAGATCTTGTAGACATCCCACAAGATGATGCCTACATATCCATGAGTAAGATGGAAAGAGTTGGTTTCTGGGCTCCAGCGGCTGATTAGCTCCGACAAAAAATCATCATTCATGTAGACATATGTCTTCCTAGCCCAGAAAACGTCATATATTGCAGCTCCCTGCACAGGTTTGTCGCACCCAATATGCCCACATCCTAGTTGATTTCACACCTCCTAGAGGATAGAAATCCCAACTCTTTTTCATCCCTTGGATTAGTCCAACTGAGAATTTCATAAAATAGAGGGATAGAAATGTGGCTATATCTCAAGCTTTTGAGGCTTCAGATCTAGAGCACATCGTCTATGATGCATTATGAATGCCTTCTCTAATGTTCCAACATTTACAAATGATCCTACAATTGAGACATTTTCCGAAGAGAAATTATTGTATGTCTGAAACCAGGAATGAGAAATATAATTCTTTGCCTCTGGAATGTTTACTCCTTGAAGATGACCATGGCCTTATAAAGGCATGTAAATGCTCTATGAGAAGTTGGCATGATATTTATTCAATAAATTATCCAAATCCGGGATATTTTTGTCATAGATAACATAAATATCATTGCTAATAATGTTCATCATGTCATATATTCTCTTGCTGGACAACTCATCAGCTAATGCAATCTTCCTTGGAGCCATTGAATCTTCACAAAGATCAAGCAATTAACTTTTATGTATGTCTGTTTTTATGAAATATTTGTGAAAAAAACAAAAAAAAATCTATAAGGAATTAAGGCACACAAGTATTGTCACGCAAGTATTATTGTAAAAGTATTGTCGTGCAAGTAATGTCGAACATGTCACAATCTTTACCGAAGAAGAGCGAAACAATGAATATATACCGACAGAGAAAGAAACACACATGCATGGTGAGAGCTCAAATGTATTGGAGACACTATGGTTTGCATGAAGTGACACCCATATATACTGGCGATCCCGCAAAGCTGTGCGCCGCAACCTGCACACCAAAACCTATGCGCCTATAACCTGCGTGCCGATGAACCATGGTTTCCTATTTTCCTCAAGGTCAAATCATCTTTCCTTTTTCCAATCCAACTCTGAGAGGGGACTTTTGTTGACTCTCTTTTACATCACAGATTCCAACGAATAGAAAATGGGAATACCTTAAACATAATGATGATAACCATTTAAATTAAATCAAAAATTGACAAAGTCATGAACTAAGAACCAATTTTTAGGGCTTCGCGCAAGTTTCATGTTGGCTACACAATTCACTTGTGCGCCACTTATGGGTTGCGAATGTCACTTGCGCACCCTAATATTTTTTTCTCCCAAGGTGCCTAGTGGCCTATAAATACCCTTTGTGCGCCCCATATTTTAGGGACGAATTTTCTAAAACATATATTGCAGCTCTGGTTTCCCAAGTCTTTGTCTGACATCTTCTGAACAATTCTAAGGTAATTCATTACCTAGAATGGAAGATCTAAAGAACATTAATAAGGATTAAGTGTTAGAAATCATCAATACTTGCGTTCCTAAGTGTCTCGTCTTTAAGGGAAATAAATTCACTAGCGCACCGCCTTGACCACTCAAGGAATCATGCACGCCATCCTTTTGGAAGCCTATATGGATGATACTAAGGGCTTGAGTTCAATGACGCCATAGTATTACCCAATAGATTTTTCGTCGCCCAAGTTGAATCATTTAATGCTAGTCTACTTGCATGACCATGAATTGTGCACCATAATGATACTTGAGTGCATCCTTCCTAGTCCCCTCCTTTCCTCAAATCCACCTCTCCAATTACATATTTTGCCTTCAAAACCCTCTTGAAAGCCATTTATGACATGGTTCCTTTGTTTTCTTCCTTATCTTAATGGAAATCTGTGAGAACCACTCCCAAAACATCATGACTTACAAGCTTTATGTCACAACGGTTAGGGGTCTTACTCTATATAACCTCATCCTTTAAGATGAGAAGATATTTTAACCTTGGCCTCCTTCTCAAGAGTAAGACCCAGTCATAAGTTTTATGTACCTTTTATCATGGTCCTCCTTCTCAGGAGTAAGCCCCAAGTTACATGTTTCCTTATCCTATCCATCCTTCTCAGGAGTAAGCCCCAGTCAAATTTTCCTTTATCAATGGGAATATTCCTCAAGAGTAAACCCCAATCTTAATTTCATTTGATTTGGGCTTCCTTCTCCGGAATAAAACCCAATCATAAGTACCTCTTAATTTGGGATTCCTTATTCTGTAGTAAGCCCCGGGTTAAAACTCCAAATCTCCATAAAGTACAAATTCATTTATAGACCATACTCATGGGCTTCTTTCTTAAGTCTTTTTCATCAGCTACTTAGACCGTCATTCATACGTAAGTCGCACATCATTTCTTGTGACTATATATTTTGGAGCACAATCATCAGGTTTACTGATACCGCTTGTTTCTCACACTGGGCATGTGTCACATGAGCGTAGAGTGTAAAGGTAATCAAGGCATATATTTTGGGCCATTAACCATTCATAAGTCCCATATGTCCTTACCTGAAATACGTGGACTTTGAGCTCTGCCTTAAAATTAGAGTACGTAGGAATCCTTTCTCAAGTTCAAGCCCATCGTTCATTAATTCTTTTCCATCGCATATGACATTAAACAATATCCTTCTAATAGAACTACATGGGTTCTGATTCCTTTTTAATGAGGATACATAGGTAGCCTATCTGCGGGTATGATACTAACTCTAGAATAATCCATGTATTTCTGAAGAAAAATAAACTTCAAGTGCCCCACTGAGTGACTTTAAAACCAGTATAGTCATCATAATGACCGAGAAATTTTCATATAATGTATTTAAGGATACCATTTAATAAGGATCTCTAATACACATAGATGATTCTCTATCAATGAAGAAACTCAAATACATATAAAAGATTCTCTAAATTCTATACATATCAATAATTTATTGCTAAATCTAATGGAATAAAAATTTCAAACATTTTGAAAAAATAAGGAATTGTGACCAAAACATAAATCTATATCAGAGTCCTGGAGTAGGTAATAATTCCACCCAAAAAGGTGTGATGAGCCTGACCTCACATACTCTCAACCAATGAAATTTTGTAAGCCTTATCAGTCCAAAACTAATGAGAACCTACCTTTGGAAAGTAGGTCCAAATGGATATAGAATCATAGGATGTCTCCGGTTCTACGAATAAACCTATTAGAAACAGATAGAATGTTTGGACCATAAACAAAAAAGGTCATCCCCATTTCCAGAATAAACAAATATGAATGAACATCTCTCTGATTCCATGATTCTTTTGTTATGATTTTTAAAATATTATAATGAGACATATCATTATCCATCATGTTCTTATTATTTATTCATTAGATTCAATAATAAATCCTGGGCCAGGGGTTCAATCATTATATATTTCACATTTAAATATTAAGTGGTATTATATATATCTTGTTAAAATATATAAATATTTATTCATAATTTATAGTTTTAGGAAAAAAACATAATATTTCATTTCTAATATATCATTAATTAATAAAAAATAAAAAAATTATTCTTCATTTATTATCATATAACCATTAACATGTTGAAAAATAGATGAAGAATGTAAGACTGACCCACCTATGGTTGTACAAAATCTGGTCCTATAACATTGAATTAATTTTCATGTATTCATACGATTAAAATAATGTATCTGAGTTAATTTAACCATGATGTGTTGTGAATTAATTTTGATGTATCATGTAATAGAAGGAAAGAAGCATCATTACATTTCATATGCTTAATGACAAGAATGAATAATGGATTTCATGATTTCACAACATGTAACTCATGTTCATGTTTTTTAGTTTATTAATTCTTTTGTAGTGAATTTTTTGAATTCAAATATGTGTTATATATTTATTACATGGTGTGTATGACTAATAGTCATGTGAAATCAAGGTCACTCACCATTTATCTAGATTACGCAATATTTTTATTTTAATTGTACCTAAATAAAATATATTGTAACACCCAATGATTTTATGAGATGTATTCATTTTAATTTAATTGATTTCATCAGTTTTACAAATCATTATGATCAGATTGCATTATATGCAACATAATATTAATATTCAGTATACGCAACAATACACATGACTTTTGTTGAACATAATTTCATGTTTTTTAAAAGAATTGATTTAACGCAACACTAATTATATATTTTTTCAATTTACAAATAAACTAGGATTTTATTATATTATACAAAACATAAATGGAATCTTTCACAACACAGAACACTGACTTGGCTTGTGTTACATGCAAGAGTGAATATCCTGGATAGCTTGCATTGTACATGATACTGAGATTTACTAAACAATGATATATTTTCAAAATATTATATAAACTATCTGTTATGAATAGTTTTAACCTCATTTTGAATTTTATATAACATTATCATCCATCTTACATATGATATGAGAAAAAAATAATTTTTTTCAGATAAAAGATATTTTTTTAAAATATGCAGTTCTACATCCATTTGATGGTGCCCAAAATATTGATCTAGTATTTGACACTTTTATAAGTTATATTTTAGAAGACAAACTTATTCTTTTGAATAAGGATATACAAATTTACTTAGGATAAATTTTTATATTTTTCTGATAACTTGTATAATTAAATGAATAGTGAAAATATGCTGAATTATAATTGAAATTTACTTTTTTAAAGTATAAAAATAATATGTTTTTATATTTTAAGAAAATTTATGTAATTTAAATTAAATTTACAATGAATTAATAGGATATGAAATTTCAAAATAATGCAATGTTTTCAACAAAACCCCGTTTTTTCTACATTGAGATTAATTTTAAATTAATTACTGCAACCTCTCTGATTTAAATTTTGAAGAATGTATTTTATATATCAAATAAAAACATTAAAATTGTGTAATTATGTATTTTTAAATTTTGGACATTATAAATATTAACTTTAGTAATTTTATATTTACCGTGGATAATGGAAAAATCTGGTTGAGAGGGTAAAATAATAATAATATAACAAATTTAATATACCTTAACACATACCCTAATCCTATTGGATGATATATGTCTTACCATGGAAATCCTTGGGTAGATTTTGGGACTCCATGGATTCATATAGATGTGAAAATGACATTTTATAATAATAAACATAATGTAATGATAATTATTACCTAAACATATATCTTTTTTCAAAATAGATTTTAATATAGGGTAATATAAGTGATCACATTTATTATAAATAATAATTATAAATAAAAAATGATTTCCTACATCATGATGTTTTATTTATCTTTTTTATGTATTATAAAAATATTTTTATATATGACCCAAATATGATGTAGTGATTATCTCATTAAGGAAATATTCAAATAAATAAATTTATAAACATTAAAACAAATATAATTTATTTATTCTGATTCATCCTCAAAATTTCTGGATGACATTTTCATATCATCGTTGATTTAATGGATAATTTTATATGGAGTAGTGTTTTTATGAATTTTTAAAAATTCAAGTATGAATATTGTCCAAAATTGTCACAATTCATAACATAAAACATAAAATATTTTATTAAAAGATATTAAACTAATAAAAATATAATATTTTTACAAATAGTTAATATAAGTCCATATATGTCATAAATAACATTTTTGGTTATATTGAAATGATATGGTAATTAAATTAACACACAATGTTTAAATTACATGATATCATGGTAAGATTAAAAATAGTAAAATAAAGGTAAAACCAAAAAGATAATGAAAAATAAAATATTCATAATATACTGAATTTTTTTGGATTATGGTTCTGAAAAAAAATCTTATACTCATATTAAATAAGGTTTGGACTTTTTTTATTTGACATATAATTTATAATAAATTAATATTTTAAAGAGTTTTCAAAACTGCTACTCTCTACTCTTATTAATTGGAACCTACTCTATTGCACCCCATAAATTTACAAATAGATTTATCATAGGATGAATAGATCACAAAGTCTCTAAAAAACACCACTTAGATATAACCTAGATATTAAAATTAATTTTTTCAGCTCTGTGATTTGAATTTCTAAAATCCAACACACACGGTTGTGATCAGTAAGTTATTTGGAGTCCGATAAGAAAAACTCAATTTTTAGTAAATCGGAAACTACGCTTATGAATAGTAACTATAATGACCCTTAATTTACATACATTGTTAATAATTCAAAATTTAAGTACACTAATTAAAACATATAACAAAACCATGAAAGGACCGTATAGGTATAGTGTCTTTAGAAACTTGGAAACATAAAGAACTGGTTCATAAATCATCTACATTGTCTCCCATTTATTTCATCATATTTAGAGTCCCATTTGGCATATCATACTTAATAAACTTCTTCCTGACCTTGGGAAAGAAAAAAAAAATGGTGAGCTCAAATGCTCGGTAAGGGTATAAAAACGAAATATCAATCACTTCATATTCATAAGAACATAACATTTTGAAAATCTTAACCTGCAAAAGAGCTCATAATTTCATAACATGGGATAAATCATATTAGTGAAATTTCATCCCAATAATCATAACATAAAACATGAAACTTTGTGGCATACACACATAATCATAGAGAATCATTTCTTATTAGTCAATACTCATTGCCAAGACTATCTTAGTGGACAAAGTCCATTTCTGAACCGAGTTCACTCCTCGTTTTAGTCCTGTTTCACTGAACCGGTTTAACCTGCTGTTCCAACCATGTCTATCTCATGAGATATAAAATCTTTACCCAATGAAATGGAGGGAGATATAGGTCCCACCGATCTCATAATTATACCAGTCTTATGTGTGCCAAAAAATCATAAACCATACATCAGAGCATAACCCATGTAATAAAAATGGGAATCTTAAACATAATTCCATCATAACATAATCCATATAAGATAAAAGGACATCATAAAAATAATTCCATCATAACATAATCGAATCAATGTAAAAAAATAGGGATAGAAATAGAACCCTATATTTTCTTAGATGGAAAATAATTTTGATGAAACACTTGAACTCCATTCCTGAGGAAAATATCCTTTCTACTTCAAAAACATTTTCTTTTCATGAAATTTCATATAATTTTAAACAAATAGAAGTTGATTAAAAATAAACTTGTAAACATGTAAAGGAATCTTCTTGGAAATAATGTTTTAAAAATCCATTCATTCCGTATAAGTTAAAAAAAACATTCTTCTCGTACTATTGTCAGAAAAGTCAAAAAGTACCTCATACGAAAACGACAAAAGATTCCTTTCATATATTTTACTAAAAACTCATCTTAGCATAAAATTGGTTTTAAAAAATTATAGTTGGATGGAAATAATATTACATATTGAGGAAACATGGATGTGGATGATAAAATACACCCCAGTAAATACCAAAGTATAAATAATCTTGGATAAAAATGAGATTGTGATATTTTCCCTTACCATAGGTCCGACTTGCTTCGTAAGTGTCAGAACCTCCGGTATAATTATTTAAATAATTTCATTGAGTTATTCCAGAATCATACTTATTTTTATGATATCATATATGGTCATATTATTAGCTTCTTATTGGTAATATTTCATTGTTACTTGTTATTCAGGTGTTTATTGCTTTTTGTTCTTACGCGTGTTTTGTCGAATGAAAACTTATTCTTATTTTTAGGTTATAGATACCTAGTTTCCAGAATGTTATTAGTGTAATATATATCATATTCATTCATTAAATTAAATTATATAATTATTATGCAATGAAGATCATGTATAACGTGTCTCATCACATAATGGATACGGTATTCCGTACGTACGTACGAGCGATGATATCGTTCCCATGATCGTGGAATTGTATTGGAGTGTATGTATACTATTTCAGAATCAATATCACATTACAATAATCATATATAATTATTCTTTACACCATTATAGCCATCCAAGTACGGTGATGGTGGAAAATAGATTACACCACGACATGGAGACGGTATTCTGTACGTACGCACACACGGTGATTTCATTTTCTGTAGGATGGATAAATGGTGAAATAGGGTTGTTTCATACATATATTAACATTCCATTATATTAGTGATACTGATTTTCTTACTTCATAATGAAAAAACTAAATAAGAAGAAGTGGAAGAAGAAATAAAGTTGAAAGAATCTGTAACAGACATTACCTCTTCATTAAAGTTCTACTTTGAGACCTCCTCTTAGGGGAATAGAATTGATCTTTGAAGAAGGCCAGTATCTCTAGGATGTTTCTAGGGATGAGGAAAAGATAAATTTTCAGGGTTTTGCTGATCATGAATGCTCAAAGTGGTGTGAGGAAGAGAGGGAGGAGGTGCCTTTTTATAAGGGAGGAGAGGGGCACCTTTGGAAAAACTAAAAATAATATTTTATTGTAAAGTAATATTCGGTTTTTAATAGATCCCAATTGATTTATTACGAGTATAAGGTGGGTATGGGTCGAAATCCTATCATCCAATATAATTTATACATGTTTAGGTATCATTTTAAACCTTATCATTTAGATTTATCTTTAAGTTAGATAATTTAACTTTTACCGTGTCTTTTTGTTTTTTTACACTATAAGGTTAATAAACATACAATAACAAGACAAAAGAACCCCAAGTTATTTATTATTAATATATATATCCTTATATAAGTCATTTTTTTCGAACATTATATTTTTAGTAATAAAATAACAATTAATAATATAATATTGTTTTTAAAAACTATTTTGTATCAATTTTGACACTATATGGTAATCGATTTTTGTGAAAATCATAACAGAATTATTAGTTCGAAAAATGTTAATTAAATCAACAATAACATGTCATAGTAACATATAAAATTATTTTAATTCATAAAAAGTCTCAAATTACATTTATTTGGGTATTTATAACAATAATTATGTTAATATTTCATTAATAAGATAATTACTACATCATCATTGTGTCATAAATAAATTAAATTATTTAATGTCTAAAAATTATAAATAAAATACTATTATGTAGGATATCTTTTCAGATTTCTAATTAATATTTATAGTTTAATTTATATTATGTATAACTTTATATTAAAAATTCTTTAGTTATTAAACTTTTATTTTAACTATTTTAACCCTTCTTTAAATAAAATAATAATAAAGGTTCTAATCTAATTCATGTGGGCCTAAATGGTCATATTTTATTACTAAGGTTGTTTTTGGTCGAATTACATTTATCCAGTAGAATTAGGACATGTGTTAGGGTAATAATAATAACATTTTTATCCATAATTACCCTATTTACTTTTAACCGTGGAAAAAAAGGAAAAAGTTACTATTCACCAAAAAAAATTCATCTCATTGAACCACATTTTAGTCCTTGATATTAATTGTGTCTTTCGGATTTTCTAAATTCCACTCACAGAAGCGGTAAAATTATGTTTTATGAAAAATTCAGTTTGTTTAACTACCACTTAGTGGTTTCACAATTCATCAAAAAATGAATGTTTCCAAAAACATTCCAAAAATTAGGCCTAAGCTATATTTGATATTATGAATTCAAAAATTATTTCTATTTTACCAAATTTAAAACACATTAGTTGCATTAATTAATTTAAAAATTAATTCTTGTCGTCAAAACAAATAGCGTGTTTTTAAGAGATAATTACTTTCAAAAGATTGACATTTGTTTATGTTTGGATTAAATGTGAAATTACATCCAATGACGAACATTGTATTAAATGGTTAAAATATATTCTAAATATACTTTAAAACAACTCAAATTAAAAATTTATCACTATTAATTATTTCGATTTAAAATGTTGTTTTTAAATAAAATTTAGTAATTTTCACTATTCATTAGAATATGAAAGTTAGCTGAAAAGTACCAAAATTTTACCCTAAGCTAATTTTGATATTACGAATCCAAAACTGAAGTCCATTTTGAAAAAAACATTATAAAATTTCAATAAGTAGTTATTAATATTCATAAAGACTAATTTTGATAATATTATAATAGCATATCATTGTTTAGTGAAACTCGGTATTGCGTAAGACGCAAGCTATCGAGTAAGGTAGTGATTGCGTGTAAATCAAGCCATGCTAGTGTTGTGTGTAGTGAAAGATTCCTTTGATGATTTATATAAAATAAAAACAAAATATTTCTCATAAAAGTCTCGGGTGTAATAGTAACCTAACATTATGATTATTTACCCAACCATATTGTAACGACCCAAAGTTATTCAATGTAAAATTTCCTTCCTATATTTATGTCATAAAATAAAATGAAAAAACAAAATAATTAACTAATAAGTTATTAGTGACATTTAAACATAATTTTGTCACCCCTATGTTTGGAATTTTGAAAATCTGACATACACGGTTGTGTTCAAGATGATTTTTGGAGTCTAATGAAACAAATATAATTTATTGGTGAATAGTGACCTACCATTATGAATAGTAATATGACCCTTATGATTATTAAATCATCCAATATAAGAGTAACATTACCTATTGATAATTAAATAAAATTTAGACATCTTAGAAAGTGACAATTTTACCTTAGTAAACGTTTTGGTATTTTCTAAGTCATAAATAATTAATTATAATTAATTAATTAATTTAAATGAATATTTATTTCCAAATACGGTATTCAAAAATTATTTAATCAATGTCTTATTGTTTTTAGATAATTTTATTAGACCCTACGTAATGTTTGGAAGCACTATAAAATAAGTTTTAATATTAAAAATAGTTTTTAATTAAATTATGATTTAAATTAAATATTAAATTAATAAAATTTAAAAATATATTTTTTAAAAATGGAATTCATTTTTTGATTCTAAACGTTGAAAAATAGTAGGGGTAATGTTTTGGGTTTTTTTGAAAAACATCAATTTTCGGGTAAATAGTATAAAATACAGTTTTTTCGCATAATCGGTGTATACTAAATTGCATCATTAATAATGTAATGATGAAATAAACATTCTAGAAACATAGATTCATCCAAATTATATTAAATTTCAAAAATGGTATCTTATAATACAATAAATCCAATTTTGATACCTAAAAAGAACTTTCCAATGCCTAAAGTCAAAAGGTGATTTATTAAAGTGTCTTTTTCTATTTCTTTCACTTTCCGTTTAAGAAAATAATGAATTAGAATTATAAAGTAGAATTAAATACTAAAACGAATTATATTATATAAATATATGATTTAGTATGTCAAAAAACTACTATTACAAGTTTAAATATTGATATATTATTTTATTTAATATTTTATACCAAAAACACCTCCCACCTCATGTATAAATAAGCCCTCCCCCTCCTCTTGCCAAACCACAACTCTCAAACATCATGCATTGTCTAAGATCTACCGAATAATCTCCCCTAGCCCCTCCCCCACGTCCAAGATATTCTGGTCTCATCAAAAGACCAAGCTTAGGCCCTTAAGGAGGTTCTCAAGTGAATGATTCAAGAGGTAATTTCCCTCCCTCTTCTCCTTTAATTTCCTTTCATGTTCAAGTTCTTTTCTTGATCTCTCCCCACCATTATTCATCAAAATTGATTTTTAAATCTAGAATTATAAATATACTGTAATTTTATGGTTATAATTGGATATTATATCACCCACACCCTTTCCTCTTCCTTTTATATTATTAAAGAGAACGTTGTTCATGAGGTGTTAATTTATCACCTTCAAAAACGACATGCTCTCTTCATCCATTTCTACCTTCATATCAGGTCATGAAACAATTTTTATGGTTGAACCAGAATATTTTATATGTATTATGTTCTATTTTATGTTCTGGAAATAACCTATGACCATATTACTAAGTGAAATGTTAAAAGATGTTTGTTGTGATCCAAAAACAGCTCAAATTAACCCAAATAATCATCACTTAAATTTTATCTAATGATTCATCCACATCGATATAATATAATTCATTATAAGATCATTAAAACTCCTATAATTTAATTAATAACATGTAACATAATTTTGGGATATTTATTGATGTTCTACTCAAACATCAATTTAAGAATACAAGTGGACCACTCAAGAAAACCATAAAATCGAACATCCTCGAACAATGTTTTTAAACTCTATAATTCGTTAAAAGGAACTTAATATGACATAATTAAACCAGAATGAATCCTATTAATGTAAACATGGTTCTAGATTTCTAATTAATGAATATTATGTCATTATACAAGACATTAAAGAGAAAGAAGCATTTGGGTACAAGGTATGGGGAAATTCTCGAACCAAACTTTCATCCTTCGGGTTCTACCTCTTTCACTCCATTTTTGATATGGTAACTACTTAAAGATCATTTATTCATAATTTTATTTACCTTTCTGGGATATACATGTTTTATAATAATGTATGTTTCAATCCAAATGTTTTATGAAAGAACTCTTCTCTTAAGTACTCAACTTTTACCTCTCGTTCAAGGTTGATGGTTCTGGTATCAATTATGTTGTTCCCTCATTCTTTTAGGAACCCAAATTTTATGAATGTGTTAAAATGAGATGAAACCCATTCATTTTCATGGGTTATTTATGTTCATTTATGTTATATGTTCATTATGGCATGCATGATAAATGATAATGTTATGATGTGATGGGTGCGCCTGAATTATATAGTGCAATATGAATGTTTAAATGTGACTGGTGCACCTAGAATTATATAGCACTCCAATGCATTGGGTAAAGTGATGAATCTCATGAGTAAATATTAAATGATGTGTGGAGAAGATTCTATCTTGGTTCACGATTATGTATGGTAGTTTACCACTAAGACATGATGTTTTGTTTTTATGCATTGCCATATTTCACATCTTTTATTTATGCTCCTCTCATGTTCATGATCTTTTTACTATGTTATGATTATTCTCAACCAATGCTATATTGTTATTATCTATCCTCTTACTGGTCTTCTAGCTCACCCCTTTTGATGCATATTCTCAGCTGGCTACATGTACTAAAGAGAGGACAAGTTCCACTAAGAAGCTAGAGAAGATGAAATTAAATAAATGTTTATGCCAGATGTTGTATTTGTTATGTATGGTCATAGTTTTCCCAAGACACTAAACCATTAGATCCTCTATGTGTAATACTATTATGCTGTTTATCATTGAAATGATTTAATAGTAATGTATGAAAAGGCTGGGTCTCTATAGTTGTTATCATAGGCAATGTTTAGATAATATGGGAATTAGGATTAGTGAACCCAGGAGAAAACCTAAAACATGAGACTAAGTACAAATATGCACACAAGAATATTTAACTAGGGATCCCATATGTTATGTTTTTGCTATAATTTTTTAAATTATAATGTTATTAATGACTTGTTTACTTATGATTTGTTCTAACCTTTTCTATTTTAGAAAATGGTTGGAACCAGGAGAAATCAGGCCAACAACTCATGAGACGACCAATACAATGATTTCCCGAACGAAATACCCAATGATTTGGGAGGTGGAGTTCAAAACATCATGGAAATGCTTACCAAATTATCTCTGGTTATGAATAATAACCATAATAATTGTGAATGTCCTCCTTCACTAAAGAGGGAGGAACTGGCTATTGAATGTTTTATGGGGCAACGACCACCGGCGTTTTGTGGATCTTCCAATCCACTAGTTGAGGAACAGTTGGTCAACTCCATGGAGAAGATATTTTATGTGCTTCACTGTTCTGAGATAGAGAAGGTGACTCTATCTGTTAATCGTCTAGATGGAGAAGCTGATCATTGGTGGGATTTGATTAAGAACACCAAGCCAAGGGAGGAAATCGAAGAGATGGAATGGGAAGACTTTAAGATAATGTTTCTTAATATGCATTTCATAAGAACTATTCGCACGAATATGGATAGAGAATTCATAGAGCTCAAGAAAAAAAAGAGAATCTGTCACAGCCTATGAATTTAATTTCACAAGGCTTGCAAGGTATGCTTCAGGTTTTTTTATCAAAAATGATAGAAAAATTGATAGATTCTTTAGTGGATTAAAACCACACCTTCGAAAGGATCATTCAATTAGAGACATTTGGGGTTATGAAGAAGATTTTCATTATGCTCTCAAAGTGGAGATGGGTTTTGGATAATGGTCCCATGGATACAGTGATAAGAAAAGAAAGTTGGAGTTTCAAGCTGGTGGATTTAATAATAATGGTGGGAAGAAAAATCAATGACCCACATGCCAAAAATGTGGGATGTTGCACAATGGGAACTGCCTCAAAGGGATGGGGAAATACTTCAAGTGTGGGAAAGAAGGACAACGTTCTCAAGAGTGTTGAAAAGACATGAAAAGGAAGGAGAATGTATCTTATGAAAGGAGAGAACCACTCATGGATCAATGCTACAACTATAGAGAGAAAGGGCACTATGCAATCTAGTGCACTAAACCTCGAGCTCTCTAGGGTAATTAGCGCCAGCAGCCACCAAAGCCAAAGGAACAAGGAAAGTCTTATTCCATCACTACTGAGGAGGTGGAGCATGACAATGAAGTCTTACGAGGTACACATCTGATTCACTCATTAATGGAAAAGTATTATTTGTTTCTGGTTCTACGCATTCCATTATATCTTGCAAGTTTTCTAGAACTATAGAATCGAAGCCCTGAATCCTTAAAGTAGAGATATTTGTAAAAACACCAAGTGTTGAAATCATTTCATCCCATGTGTTTGTCTCTTCTCATGTTGACGTATGTTGGAAGATTATTCCGGTAAATCTCATAATACTTCCCTTGGTGGAATTCGATGCAATAATGGGAATGGATTAGCTCTCGTTATATAGAGAACATATCAACTATCGAGAAAAGGAAATATATTTCCATATTCCGAACCATCTCATGATCCTCTACAAATGCAAGGAAGATCATGAATCTCATTAGAGAAATCCTTCAATGGTTTGGGTGTTGATTCCCTATGAAGAAGCATACCTCGCCCAAATGGTTGTGTCGATGGAAAGTTCCAACCTTTAGGAAATGCCCATCGTGAGGGAATACAATGATGTATTTCACGAAGATTTACCCGGAATTCCCCCGGAGCGTGAGGTAGAGTTCTAAATTGAACTCATACTTGTAGCTAATCTTATCTTGATGTGTCCCTATAGGGTGGATCCTATCGAATTGGAGGAGTTGAAGAAGTAGCTGCAAGAGAATTTGGAAAAAGGGTCCATACGCCCTAGTGCATCAACTTGGGGTGTACTAGTGCTCTTTGTAAAGAATATGGATGGATCAATGTGGATATGCATCGATTATCAGGAACTCAACAAGATCACCATAAAGAACAAGTATCCTCTCCCAAATATTGATGACTTTTTCGACCAGTTATGAGGAGCTCAATAATTCTCAACAGTGGATCTTCGTTCTGGATATCATCAGGTAAAGGGGAAGAAGGAAGATATTAACAAGACTGCCTTCTGTACAAGTTATGGGCACTATGAGTTTTTGGTGATGCCCTCCAGACTTGCTAATGCCCCTGCAATATTCATGGATTTGATTAATAGTGTCTTTATACATTACCTCGACAAATTTTTGGTAGTGTTTATCGAAGATATTCTCATCTACTACATGATCAAGGAGGAACATGAAGAACATCTAAGACTTGTGTTGGTAACATTGAGAAAGGAGAAGTTGTACGCCAAGTTCAGAATGTGTGAATTTTGGATGAATCAAGTCACGTTCTTGGGACATGTGATCACATGTGAGGGAATTTCTGTGGATCCTTCAAAGACAATTGGAATTGAGGAATGGGCCAGGACCTCTAGTGTCACAGAAATCCGTATTTTTCATGGATTATATGGGTACTACTGACATTTTGTGAGAAACATCTCACGATTGTTAAGCCTGCTACCTAAGTTAACAAGGAAATGGGTAAAGTATATATGGACGGAAGAATGTGAGGGAAGCTTCAAGGAGATAAAGAGAAGTCTGATAAATTCACATGTACTCACACTACCGAAAAGTGTAGAAGGTTTTGTGATATACAGTGATTCTTCAAAGAAAGGCTTGTGTTGTGTACTCATGCAAAATGATAATGTGATATCCTACACCTCAAGATAGTTGATGATTCAGGAGCAGAACTACCGACACATGATCTAGAGCTGGCAGACGTGATTTTTTCCATGAAAATATGGTGGCACTACCTTTATAGTGATAATTGTGACATATACACCGACCACAATATCCTAAAGTATATATTCACAAAAAAGGATCTCAACATGCATCAAAGGAGGTGGTTAGGGATAATCAAGGATTATGATTTCTCTATTCACTATCATCTTGGGAAGGAAAACAAGGTAGATGATGCTCTAAGCATTAAAGAACCTGCTACTCTATCCCTGGTGCGTATTGAGAAAGACCCCATCTTCTTAGATATTCAAAGGATTTATTTGGAAATCATAACGGTAGGAGATACATCCTACGTTTCCCAAATAATTTCGCCACCATCCATCTAGGAGAAGATTATGAAAGCACAAAGGGATGATGTGGATATACAAAAGATGGTGAATACAGTAAAGTAAGGGAAGCTGCAATAGTTCCATATCGACGACGATGGTGTGATTCGGTTTGGAACGTGGCTTTGTGTGCCTTAATCACCCAGGATAAAGAAGGAGCAATTGGGTAATGCACATAACTCAACTTTATCTATCCATCATGGGAGTACCAATATGTACGGTGATCTCCAAGAACACATCTGGTGGGATAATATGAAGTAAGATATTACAGAATATATATCAAGGTGCATGGTATGTAAGAATGTTAAGGATAAGCAACAAAAGTCCAACGGTATGATGCAGCCATTGCCTATACCCATGTGGAAATGGGAAAATGTTACTACGGAATTTGTCACATTTCTAAAGAAGACGTCAATGGGAAATAATTCGATATGGTTTGTGGTTGACAGACTCACCAAGACGGCCAATTTTATCACTATTAGGGAGGACCGCTCGCTTGAACAACGTGCAATGATATATGTGAGGGAAGTGGTGAGATTGCACCGTGTTCAACTCTCAATTGTCTTTGACTGTGCTCCGAGGTTCATATCTAAATTCTGAAGGGGTCTTCAACATGCTTTGAGTACTGAATTAAATTTCAGCACGACCTATCACCCCCAAACTGATGTCCAGTCTAAAATGACTATTCAGACACTTGAAGATATGATAAGAGCCTTCTCTCTTGAATTCAATGTTGGTTGAGATCAACATATCCCATTAGTTGAGTTCTCATACAATGATATATTCCACTCGAGTATTTAGATGCCTCCATATGACGCTCTTTATGGATAGCGAAGTTGAACTCCAACCTGTTGGGATAAAGTTAGAGAAAGAAAGTTCCATGGACCCGATCGTTCTCTAGAGATGATAGAAAAGGTTCAAGTCATCCAGAAACACATCAAAGCTGCTCAAAGTCGGCAAAAGAGCTATGATGACAATCGTCGAAGGGACTTGGAGTTTGACGTTGGAGATAAATTCTTCCTTTGAATATCTCCATGGAAGAGAGACATGTGATTCAGGAAGAAATGGAATCTAAGACTAAGTTATATTGGCCCCTTTGAGATCCTTGACCGTATAGGAGCCATGGCCTATCGTCTAGCACTTCCACCAAATATGGATAAAGTTTATGATTTGTTTCATGTATCACTACTGAAGAAGTACATACCAGACCCCTCACATGTACTAAACTCAGAGGTTGTTCAGCTGGAAGATGATCTCTCCTATGAGGAGCAACCAGTAAAGATTCTGGATCAGTGAGATAAGGATCTACACAAGAAGACAACCCATCTTGTCAAAGTGTTGTGGAGGAAACATATGTTTGAGGAAGCAACTTGGGAACTAGAAGAGGTAATGAAGGAGATTTACCCTCACCAATTTGTGTAAAGTGAAATTTCGGGGGCAAAATTTCATAAGGGGGGAAGAATGTAACGACCCAAAGTTTTTCAATGGAAAATTACCTTCATATATTGATGTCATAAAATAACATGAAAACAAAAAATAATTAACTATTAAGTCATAAGTGACCTTTAAACATTACTTTTTCACCCCTATGTTTGGAATTTGGAAAATCTAACATACACTATTGTGTTTAAGACGATTTTCGGAATCTAATGAAAAAGAAATAATTTTTGGTGAATAGTGACCTACCCTTATGAATAGTAATATGAACCTTATGAATATTAAATCATCCCATATTAGATTAAAATTACCTATAGAAAATTAAATAAAATTTAGACATCTTAGAAAGTGTTAATTTAACCTTAGTAAATGTTTTGGTATTTTCTATATCAGAAATAATTAATTATAATTAATTAATTAATTTAAAATAATATTTATATCCATATAATGTATTCATAAATTATTTAATCAATCTATTATAGTTTGTAGATAATTTTATAAGACCCTACGTTATTTTTGGAAGCACTATAAAATCAGTTTTAATCTTAAAAACGGTTTTTTAAGTAAATTATGATTTTAATTAAATATTAAATTAATAATATTTAGAAAATTATTTTTGAAAAATGGACTTCATTTTTATATTCTACATGTTGAAAAATGGTAGGGGTAAATTTTTGGGTTTTTTCTGAAATACTACAATTTTCAGGTAAATAGTAAAAAATACATTTTTTCGCATAATCGGTGTATACTAAATTGCATCATTAATGATGTAATGATTACATAAACATTTTAGAACCTCATTCATTCCCAAAATATATTAAATTTAATAAATGGTTTCTTAAAATTCAATAAATCCAATTCTAAAACCTAAAAAAACATTCCAAAGCCTAAAGTCAAAAGGTGATTTATTAAAGTGACTTTTTCTCCTTCTTTCACCTTCCTTTTAATAAATATATGAAGTATAATTATAAAGTATAATTAAAGAAAAAAAGGAATTATATTATATTAATATATGATTTAGGATTAAAAAAAACTAATATTACAAGTCTAACTATTGATATATTATTTTATTTAATATTTTATACCAAAAACACATCCCTCTTCATGTATAAATAATCCATCCCCCTCCTCTTGACAAACCACACCTCTCAAGCTTCAATAATTGTCCAAGATCTTCCCAATAATCTCCCCTATCCCCTCCCCCACGTCCAAGAGCTTCTGGTCTCATCAAAATACCAAGCATAGGCCCTTAAGGAGGTTCTCAAGTGAAGGATTCAAGAGGTAATTTCCCTCCATCTTCTCCTTTAATTTCCTTTCATGTTCATGTTCATTTCTTGATCTCTCCCCACCTATATTCATAAAAATTGTTTTGTAACTCCCATATTGTGCATGTACTGTAATTTTATGATTCTAATGGGATATTATATCACCCCACACCCTTCCCTCTTCCTTTTATATTATTAAAGAGAACGTTGTTCATGAGGTTTTAATTTATCACCTTCAAAAAGGACATGCTCTTTTCTTCCATTTCTACCGTCATATCTGGCCATGAAACCATTTTTATGGTTGAACCAGAATATGTTTTACGTATTATGATCTATTTTATGTTCTGGAAATAACCTATGGCTATATTACTAAGTGAAAAGTTAAAACATGTTCTTTGTGTTCCAAAAACAGCTCCAATTAACCCAAATAATCATCA
Source organism: Viscum album (assembly GCA_963277665.1). Classification (NCBI taxonomy): domain Eukaryota; kingdom Viridiplantae; phylum Streptophyta; class Magnoliopsida; order Santalales; family Viscaceae; genus Viscum; species Viscum album. The sequence continues at coordinate 383,535,560 of OY728148.1, read as the reverse complement.
CACAATTCTTATCTAACGATTCATCCACAAGGATATAATATAATTCATTATAAGATGATTAAAAATACAGTAATATAATTAATAACATGTAATATCATTTATGTATGTTTACTCATCTTCTACCCAAACATCAATTTAAGAATACAAGTGGACCACTCAAGAAAACCAAAAAAACAAACATCCCTAAACAATGTTTTGAAACTCTATAAGTCATTCAATGGAACATAACATGACATAATGAAACTATAATTAATACTAATAATGTAAACATGGTTCTGGATTTCTAATTAATGAATATAATTTCTTTATATAGGACATTAAAGAGAAGGAATCATTTGGGTACATGGTAAGGGGAAATTCTCGAACCCAACTTTCATCCTTCGGGTTCTACCTATTTCACTCCATTTTTTATATGGTCACTCCTTAAAGATCATTTTTTCATCATTTTATTTCCTTTTATGGGATATTAAAGTTTTCTAATAATTTTTATGCCAATACAAATGTTTTATGAAGGAACTCTTCTCTTAAGAATTGAACTTTTACCTCTCGTTCAAGGTTGATGGTTCTGGTATCATGTATGTTGTTACCTCATTCTTTTGGGAACCCAATGTTTATAAATGTGTTATTATGAGATGAAACCAATTATTTTTCTTGGGATAGTTATGTTAATTTATGTTAAATTTTCATTGTGGAATTAATGATAAATGATAATGTTATGATGTGACGGGTGCGCCCAGAATTATATAGCGCAATATGAATGATTAAATGTGACGGGTGCGCCTGGAATTATATAGCACTCCAATGCATCGAGTAAAGAGATGAATCTCATGAGTAAATATGAAATGATGTGTGAACAATATTCTATCATGGTTCACGAGTATGTGTGGTAATTAACCACTATGAAATGATGTATTGTTTTTATGTATTGCCATATTTCAAGTCTTATGATTATGCTCCTCTCATGTTCCCGATCTTTTTCCTATGTTATGATTATGCTCACCCAATGATATATTGTTCTTATCTATCCTTTTACTGGGCTTATATCTCACCCCTTATGATATATATCCTTAGGTGGCTACATGTACTAGGGAGAGGAAAAGTGCCCCTAAGAAGCTACAGAAGAATAAATTAAATAAATGTTTTTGCTAGATGCTGTATTAGTTATGTATGTTCCTAGTTCCCCCTAGACACTAAACCTTTGGATCCACTACGTGTAATACTATTATGTTGTTTTTCATTGAAATGATGTAATAGTAATGTATGAAACAGCCGGGTCTCTATACTTATGAATGGTAAGTTACCCTTATGAATAGTAATATGACTCTTATGAATGGTATCCATACCCATGAATGTATAAATAAATTTAGGCACCTTTCAATGATGATGGATATTATAAGTGTTTATATTTTTCGGTAAAATAATGAATTAAAAAAATATATAATTAATAATATTTATAAAATTATTATATAAAAATAAACATTTTTTTTGATTCTACACACTGAAAAACGGTTAGGTTATTTTTTTTATGTTTTTTTGATATACATTCATTTTTTATGAATACTGAAACACAATAATTTAAAAAATAACTTTAATAAATTATTTGTAGAGTCATGTGTGATGTTATACTATTGTAATCCTAATTTATTCATATTCACATGATAAAATTACTATTCGTGGTCATGGAATACTCACTATTTCATGTCTTTTGGATATATAATAAATTAATGAATATAATATACAGAAATCCCATCTCCCCTCCACTATATAAACCACCCCTCAACCCCTCTTCCTCCCACACCACTAAATATTCATGACATGCATAAATTATGCTCAAATAGATCCCTAACCCCCTTCCCCACATCCAAGACCTTTTTTCTCAACAAAATTCCAAAAACAATGGCCTTAAACAGTTTCTCAAGGAGTACTCAATAGATGAACCTCTCTTCCTTTTTCCTTTAATTCATTTAATAATTTCCATTATTTTGTTCCCTCTTCTAACCTCACCGCAAAGAAATTACACAATATAAAATTACTGAATTTTCATTATTCTAATGTAATATTTCATCATAGTCTCTTTTCTTCCTTTCCTATTATATTATAAATGATAAACCATCCGATATTTATCGATTTATCATAGTGAAGAATTTCTGGTTTTCAATTTGTATTAATATATTCAAGACTGGTCATGAAACCTATTCAACTATTTAATAATATAATAATATATTTATTTTATCTATTTTAATGATCTGGAATCATAACACACTAATAATATGGAATAATGACACAAAACAAGTTCATTGTACACAAAACTGGCAAGCCAAATCCAAGTGTTTATCATTAACTCATCGAATAAGTCATCCTCATGGTATATAATCAGAATAATTATATGATGATTTAAATATAAATAATTTCACTAAAATTTTATATATACAATTATGGATGTTTAAACGCATTTTAAATGATCTTATCTTCATGAATACAAGTAAACGAATCATGAAAACAAAGGAAAAGATACTACACAAATAATTAAAATTGAATCTCTTAAACCCACCAAAATGACTATTAATGACCATAATAAGGTTAACCATATCAATTAATTGATTTCTAGTATTAAGAAATATTAATTAATGAAGATTAATATTTTTATTCTGGTCATTCATAACAATAAAAAAACCCCTTCGAGCATAAGGTAAGGGATTGCTTAACTCAATTTTCATTCTTTGAGTTAAAAAGCAGTTTCATTGGTTAAATTGATCCACGAAATTGTATGAATGGACTATGATTGTTTTAAGCTATATATCTACTTATATTTTTTGGATTTTTATTTTTCACACATAAATATTTAAAGGATTTCTCATCACTCAAATGACACAATCTCCGTAAGGGTTATCTTAACATAATTTCAATTTTTTGACTTAAACATTAATGTAATTGGGTTTGTATCATCCAAAAATACGTGTGAATGACATTTTATTGTTTTAATCTATATATTAATTTTTATTGTGTGGGTTAATTTTTGTCACACATAATTAATTCACCAATTAGTCCATAGTATAATGAATGTTCTTGGTAAGGGACCATATCTCTCTCTCTCTATTGTTCAAAAATATCCCCTATATTGTGCCCATTTTTTTAATTATGTGTTATGTTTTGTCACCACACCCATACATCCCTCATGATATATAAATAACTAGATACCCTTTACATACTATTAGGCCCTCACACGAACACCAGTTAGCATGCCAATATGTTTGTAAGGGGTTTTCTCATCTCACCTTCATTTCCGTTAGATTTAGAATGTTCTCCTATAATTTCTTAAATGTGGTGTATGTGTACGCCAATTTTGATATAATATCGTGATTATCATTCTATCAATGATATCAAATGATTATTTTGATAGTTATTATGACTTTGTTCATATAATTCGACAGTTTATATATTGGTAAGGAACATTGTCTCAATTTCCATTTCATTGTGACTTACATTGTATTGTGCAACTAATAATCATTATGTGGTGTTCCTACTACCCATTTGAGGACACCATTGATTTTAAATTACATTTCTATAAATTATCCACATTCTTGTACCACAGATATGTTTATTTTCTAAACCATGTTCCATTTTACACATGGTGTTTATTTGGAATTTTGTTTTAACTATGGATGTGTTAATGAATCTGTATACCATATTATATATTGATAATGTAAAGGCATAATTTTCTTTTATTGAATCTATTTATATATAATTATTTGGACATATAGTGATGGGCAGTTACTTCTCTAGCCCCTCAATGCATCAACATGTCTCATGAGACAATCATTTTGGCGAAAACCCTTCGAGTTTGTTTCCAATAAACTGATATGTATCAGCGCACATAACAAAAACGTTTTTATGTCATTATGGTATCATTTTCCATATACATGACATCCAATAAGAAATATTTCTCATTATTAATTATTAATTACTATTTTCAATGAGGTTTTCACTATAACAAAATCAATGGATGTAGTTTCATTCATAGTTTATTAATGGCGTGAGTTTTTCATTTATTCACCATTCCATATTGACAATTCTGTGTTTTTTATAATTTAGTTATTATTGGTTTATTATTTTGTTATTTGTAACCCTTATTGTGCATTTGATATCACCCATTTCACTTGTTTTCCTTCAATTGGTTATGAAGTGGAGATTACTTATTGAGTTTCCTTGAATGTAGTTTATTAGTTTTTGTTATGTGTTTTACTTTTTTACTTTCTCAATGTAATTTTTGTTACATCTATTTTTCTAGTATCATAAAGACTACCAAACTGATCATTCCTTTTGGGATTTCATTTCTTTTAACCATGCCAATGTACATAGTGATACACTAGCTCTATTTTCAAGGGATTGAGGTGTTACAGTTGGTATCAGAAGATGTTTAGTAGGAACCATAGAAATTATATTAGAAAATATAGATTAGGGAACACAAACCTATGGTATTATTTGAGGATAAATGTACAAGAACATCCTGGAATTTTGTTATGTAATAGATTATGTGAATCATTCTATAAAATACATATCTCTCTGGATACGAGAAGTTAGAGGTGGCACTGGCACAAATGTATATAATATGAAATCTCTGATAAGGAGTTTCGGTCTAGACATGGGGTATCCTAGTACATAACAGCAGTCCATGCTTCACTCTTTTCATTGACACTCCCAGGGGATATGCTTAGGATAATTTAAATATTCATTACAAGGCATTATGATGGATTTTAATGTAAATTTTTCCTCATAGAAGCCATGTCTATGAGATTAACCATGCATTGAATTTTAATTTGTTCTATGTACTTTTCAAAATGAGAGTATAAATTATGTTTCATAACCTAATATAGTGCACGATATTATTTAGAAATTTTTCTTAATAGAATACGGGGAATCAAAAATCATATATAATTTTACGAATTTTGATTCTTCGTTAATCATATGGTTTGTCTGTATGCCTATTCTTTATGTTAAGTCCATGTTTTATAAAATTTTAGATCAATGAACATCAGTTACAAATAGAAGGAGGAGGATATCAAACGACATTTCTATCCCTTCCCTTGTAATAATTATTAGTATTTCATGTCCCTATAATTCTGAATCATTTTCTAACATAAAACACACATGCAAGAAATTGTTTGAGATATCAAACATAGCCACTATACACCGATACCATCGTGACTCATGGGTGATATTTAATTAAATCATATTTTCTAAATATTTTCATATTTTTAATAAAGGTCGATTTTATCTTGGAATTTCCAAATATTTTATCTTATCACATGATTTTGAAGCATGTTAAGAATTTGAAAAATTTGCTGAAGAAGGATACCCTTGCCTAACCTATTCATATTTTCTTTTAAAATATTCATCACATACTTATGAAATTTTAAAAGGGATATTTATTAAATGTTTCAACTCATACTCGGTCCGACTATTTTAAAAAAATTATGTTTTATCGTATGTTTTGAAATTATATGTCGTGAAATATTATTTTCCTAAACAATTTTTTGTGAACACCCATAAGACCTATGTTTTACAAGATTTATCTGGATGAAGAGAAAAAATGATTTTGAATTATATGTAAATAATTTTATCATTGCACAGATCTTCTATTAATTTGAGTAATATGATGAGGAATATAGATGGACACCTTGATCAAGGTACCCTCACTTTTTTAATTATTAAATAAAATTGTGAGGATGCAATTTCCCGAAGGTGGGGATAATGTAACACCCTATGAATTTACAAATATATTTATTATAGATTGCATATATCATCGAGTCTCTACAAAACACAACTTCTTTATAACATAGCCATTAAGCATAAATTTTCATGATCTATTATTTGAATATCAATAATCTCACATACACTATTTTGATCAGTATGTTATTTGTAGTCCGATAAGAAAAACTAAATTATTAGTGAATGCTAACCTACCCTTATAAATAGTACCATTTATAATATTAACATGTCATTATGAATAGTAATATTAATCTTATAAATGGTATACACACCCAGGATTCTATAAATAAATGTAGGCACCTTTAAAATAAAATTGTAAATTTTAAGTGTTATATTTTTCATTTCAATTATGATTTTAAATAAATATTCCAATAACTATATGTAGATAAATTTTTTTGAATAATCGACATCATTTTTGGATTTTACACATAAAAATGGTTAGGGTGAAATTTTGGTATTTTTCTAAAATAATTGAAATTTTTATTAATAGGGAAATACTATAATTTACAAAATAATTTAAAAACATTAATTATAGAGTCATGTGTGATGTTCTGCTAATGTAAGGCCAATTGATTCGTATGAAAATGATAAAATTACTATTCTTGGTCATGGAAGTCTCACTATTCATCACCTTGTGGAAAAATAATAAATTAGTGAATATAATATAGGGAAATCCCCTCTGCCCTCCACGATATAAACGACCCCTCACCCCCTCTTCCTCCTACACAACTAAAGTTTCAATCCTTTCCACATGTCTTCCCATAATGCTTATTAACCTCCACCCCCACGTCCAAGACCATATGGTCTCACCAAAATTCTAAAAAAATGTTATAAGGTGTTTTTCAATGAGGAGTACTCAAGAGGTGAACCTCTCTTCCTTTTCCATTCAATTATTTATACAAGATCAATTATATTGGTCTCTATTCTCACCTAACATCTTCTAAATTCCATGATAGTTATAGTGCCACACATGCACTAGATTATAATTATTATAATGGAATATTTCTTCATAATAACTTTTATTCCATTCCTCTTATACTATATCTGCACACAAGATCCAAGATGTATCCATTTATCACACTCAAAGATGTCACGATTTCAATTTTCATTACTATATTGAAGACAGTTCATGAAACATTTTCAATGGTTAAAAAAATTATAATATATGTATTTATCTTGTTTAATGTGATGTAATCTTTACTCACTAATAATATGGAATAATTATACATAACAAATTCCGTGTGCAAAAAACAGCCAAGCCAAATCCAAGCATTTATCATTGATTCATCGAATGAGTCATCCTCATGGTATATAACCAGAATCATTATAATATCATACATATATCTTTAATATCACTAATATTATATATTAACTATTCTTTATTTTTAGCCACATTTGAACTGATCATTCATTCATTGATACAAGTAAACATATCATGGAAACCATGGATGAAAATGCTTCTAAAAACATTGAATCTCTTAAACCCATCAAAAAGACCATTACTGAATGTAATTAGGTTAAAAAATATCAATTAATTGTCGATTATTTTATTTAGAAATTAATTAATGAAACTCAATATTATTATTCAGTTCGTTAAGAACAATCAAGACCACCTTCAAGCATATGGTAAGGGATTTCTTAACTCAATTTTCATTCTTTGAGTTAAGCATCAATTTCATTGGTAACACTGTTCCTAGAATATGGGTGAAGGACCTATGATTGTTTTATAATTTACATGCACTTATATTTTTTGGATTTTTTCTATCAGACATAAATATTTCAATGATTTATCATCACTATAATAACACAATCTCTGTAAGGGATATCATAACAAAAATTCCATTCGTCGAGTTAAACATCAATGTCAATGGTTTTTTATTTTTATTGAATATTTGTGAATGATATATGATTGTTTTATTCTGTATATCCACTATCATTGAGTGGGTTTCTGTTTGTCACCCATATTTATGGAATCAATTAATCTTCAATCTAATGATACTTTCTTGGTAAGGGACCCTCTCTCACACTTTTGTTCAAGAATTTCCCCTATGTTGTTCCGATTTATTTTTAAGGATGGGGTTTGTTTTTGGACCTCCCCCATAATTCCCCTATGATATATAAATAATTGGATACACATTTACCACTCCAAATTCCCTCACAATACCACTCGTTAACATGTGAGAATGTTTGTAAGGGGTTTTCTCATCTCACCATCATTTTCATGATATTTCAAATCTTCGCCACTTACTTCATGAATGTGGTGTGTGTGTATTATAATTTTTTATATAATATCATTATTCTCATTATATTCATGATATTCAATTATTCATTTCATGGTTATTATGTTTTTTTCATTTGATTTTACCAATTACATTGTGGTATAGAACTTTGTCTCAATTTCCATTTCGTTGTAACTTACTTCGTATTGTGCACCTAATAATCCTTATGTAGTGTACCTACTATCAATTTGAGATAAAATTTGATTGAAATTATATTTTTATTAAATATCCATATTTTGGAATCATTGATATATTTGTTTTCTAAACCGTATTCCATTTTACATACGATGTTTATTTTGAATGTTGTTTTATCTGAGGAAGTGTTGATGAATTTTATCTTATATTCATTACAGATAATTTAAAATAGTATTTCCCTTGTATAAAAAATATTTATAAAAAAATATTTTGACAAGTAGTTATGGTCAGGGCCTGCTATATCCCATCGATGCTTCAATAGGTCTCATGAGACTATCTGTTTGGCGACAAACCCTTCATGTTTTTTTTCCAAAAATCAGATGGGTTTCTATCCACAGAACAAAACCAAAATTATTGTATTATGGTATCATGTGCCAGATACATGTCATCCATTTAATAATAAATATCTTTATTCATTATCAGTTATTACTATCCATGAGGTTCTCACGATTATAAAATCTTTGGAGGTAGTTTTTTCTCAGATTATTAATGTTGTGAGTTTATTTTTTATTCACCACGACATATTGACTATGATAAGTTGTTTATAATTCAGTTATTATTGATTCATTCTTACACTATTTTTAACCCTCACTATGAGTTTGATCTCACCCTTTTTACTTTTTTACAATCAATAGGTTATGAAAAGGAGATCATTTATTGAGTTTCCTTGGAAATAATATATAATTTTTTTACGTGTTGTACTTTGTTTTCATTCCAAATGTAATTTTAGTATCATCTATGTATCTATATTTTTAAATACTACTAAATTGGTCATTACTTCAGGATTTCATTCCTTCTAACCATGACATTGTACTTAGTAATGCATTGGCACCGGTCTATAGGGGTCGGGGTGTTACTTACTCACTCTCAACTTAACTCCATTTTGAGCCTTCAAGATCATCATAACCTTGCCCATTTACCCTCTAAACTTTCCCAAATAAATTCTAGATGTGATGAAATTTTCAAAAGAACATATCTAGTGTCCTATGAAAAAAAATTAAATGACGTAGGTTGAGGAAGAGGTATTCTTTTCATCCGATTCATTAAAATTTATTTCTTCTTGTACATCTTATTCTTTATTTGTTTCATTATAAAGTAATAAAATATGTATCAATATTATATTAATACGTTATTATAAATATTAAAAACCCTATTTTTCATTCCATATATCCTATGAAAAACCAAATCATCACTTGTGCGTACGTACGGATTACCATCTACACTCTGTTGTTTAATCGGGTTTTCACCACCACCTTACATTAATGGGTATAATGGGGGACATAATAACTATATACAATTATTATAACAATATAGTAATTATAAAATATTATACATCATCCACTAAAATACCGTTTGACAAATATTGTAACGATATTGTCGATCGTGTATATATACGGCTTACTATCTCCAAGACGTGATGTAATTTATTCTCCATTTTAACTATTCAAAAATGATTATAACGTATATATAATAATAAATAATTAAATATATGACATAATAATTCTACTAAATTTATCTATTTCTATATTGTTTTTAATTTACTTCTATCCAATTCAATAAGGAGACCAAAATAGTGTTTATGCATATGTACGGCCTACCATTTCCAGGAATGATGTATTACATTCTAATTATCAAAATATTATATATATTCATATAAATAATATATAAGATATATAAATAATTTTTCATAGTTTGTATGTAGTTAATACATTCACTATCTAATTATATGAAGAGTAACATGTAAAAATACATACGATACATGAAATGATTATTACCCAATACATTATTTTAACATAGAATTTACAAATGAACAGGTAATATACAGTTGTCATTGAGTCATATATGTTGCCATAAATATTATTTTGTTTTTGTTACAAGTTAATAATTATGTAGACCAACTATACAAATTTCTCATACACATTCATAATAAATTGTTCCTAAGGTAATGAATAATTTTTCAATCTCATTTTATCTGACATTGCATATTCGTAAGTATTTACTATGGTTATATTTATAATGACTGTCCATATTTTCTAAAAAAAATTCATAAATTTTTTTAACATTATTAAATGTACATTTAGAGTTATTTTTAACCATTTTATTACATTTAATTAATTTTATGGAAGGAATATTTTTTTGTTTACCATACGAGTTACTTTTTTGACTTTTCCAACAAAAGTACGAGGATAATTTTTTGTTTAACTTATATGGAGTGAATTGATTTTTATAGTTTCATGATTTTTTACATCCACGAATATTACTCTACATAACATCATGTTTTTTTTCATCTAAACTAATTTCAATTAAAATTTCATGAAATTTTGAGAGAAGAAAACATTTCTTAAGAATAAAGGATGTTTTCCCTTGAGCATTAATTTCCAGTGTTTTATCAAAATTATTTTCCATCTAATATGACAAAGGGCTATGTTTCTATCCCAATTTTTTCTTTTTTTTTGTTATTTTATGTTGTAATTATTTTTTATGAATTAAATTTATCTTATATGGATTATGTTATGATTGAATGATGTTTAAGAATAACATTTTTTTCATTGAATATGCTATGATGAATGATTTATGTTTTTATGGAATAGGTATCAATAATTTAATTATGAATGGGTGGGAACTATATTTCCCTTCAATTAAAGGGGTAATAATTTGTATCACATAATATAGAAAAGGATAGAATGAATGGTAAATCTGGTTCAATAATACAGGTATAAAATATAATGTAAAACCAGTTCGCAATGGACTTTGTCCACTATAATGGTCTTGGCAGTAAGACCATGGCTACAATGGAAATAATAATTTATTATTAATGGTTTTCAACAATTCCATGTTTTATTCCCATAATATTTTAACATGATTAATGTTCTTTAATCCTCCATGCCTTACATACTACCAAGATTTATGTCACTGCTCAGGATTTTGATGTTTAAACTTTATGTTAATGATTTTATGTTCAAATGTTTATTGATTGTTTTATGTTCTATGTGTTTAACCTTATTAATAATTTAATCTCACCCTTTATATGTTTTTTTCTTTAGGATATAAGAAATGATTTAAGGTTGGAAAACAAATGGGGAAGATCATTATGAGGGGTCTTTATGATCATTCACCATGATTAGATGATTATGGATGATGTTTCCATAGAAACTATTCTAATATGATAATTGGTCTTTTTACGTGTCATTTAATAAGTATTACACAAAGAGTTGTAATGTCTATGTACATCAGGATTGGGAATCTACATATACACTTAGTCCTTAATCATGCTTAGCACACATGATATGAAGCTTTTACAAAACATGTATCCATTTGTACATGTCAGGTTACCCATACCCATCAATATTGAGTGCATACCAAGGGTAATAGTACAACATATAATTAATTTTATATAGAAAAAAAATCATTATACAATTTAAATTAATAAAAAATTTCTATGTTTTATTCAATGATTGTTTTCAGTGTGTGATAGGTTTTGAATAATATTAAATGATATATTTATTTCCATATTATATTTAGAACTATATATATAATATATTCTTTAAAAGACATCTGCTTTGTGTAAATTAATAGTGCTATATTACATAGAATTCTCAGGATACTATGGGTTATTAATCATTAAATACATGTAATTTAATTTAGGTGAAATATTTTCTTAGTTGATGATGAGGCCTATATTTATTATGAAAGAAATTTAATTTAATTATCTTGGTAGAGGGAGACCCATTAAATATATCATATACCACATTTGTCCATGGATGATCACGATCATAGATTGTCCAATGTATGTGTTATATTTATTTTAGTTGAAATAAATGGGTTTTATTATTAATAGATTAATATATTATAATGTGTTTTATCCATCTGCCATTATATTTTTGGACAGGTAAGTCAATAAAAAGTGAATCCCTTCGGGCCATTGGAATGTTTTATTATTACTGGATTATTATATTATCATGTGCTTCATCCCTCTCCCATTATAATGTAGTACATGTATGTCAATAAAATTTTTTGGAATTCGGGCCATTGGAAGGTTTCATTATTACTGGAATAATATATTATCATGTGTTTCATCCCTCTCCCTTTATAATTTAGGATAGGTATGTCAAAATTTTGTTCCATATAAAACCCAATACCATTCTTATGGGTTCCCTCACCCGCAAGGGTAAACATATTTAATGCATGGAACTCCATGGAGAAGAGGTGTATCTGGACTCATGTTGAGGTGAAATAAACCCATATGATATAGTGTTTGATCATGGAATGTTATAACTCAAGACAAGACCTTAATAATGATTTTATTCCCCCAGGTTCAATTTTGAGATTTCTCATATTATTTATAATATAACGATTATAAATGTCATGATATTTCCACATAATGTATATAATTTATATGAGGTCGTTGGTAACATTTTATGTATATATTATTTTGGTCACATTTATAAATTAACTATCAAACATATAAGAGGGATATAAAATAAAATGGATAAAGAAGAAATTGTTTTATCATAAAAAGGAAAATCACATATGTAAGATCCACATGATATAAAAATATATATGTTAATATAGTAAAATTATTATATTTATAAATAATAAAAAAAATATATCAAATAAAGTTGGTGTCAAAAAATTATTTCAATATATTCCATAATAATGAAACATATATATAGTGTTTTTTAGACTATACTCAATTGAAATATAAAGTAATATAGTGTCTAAAAATGATTATGGTTGACTTAATAAAACTTTTTTTCTTGTAATGGATATATTCTATTACATAAAAATTTTATAGAATGTGGTAAGGAAATCTCAATCACGTTTTCATGAATGGGGAGTTCAATAAATTGATCTAGGAACTATAATAATTCAGTTGGAATGAACATATATATAAAAAAAAATTTAGATGTGAATGGTCATATTCTTTGTTATAATACGTTAAATGTTGATCCTATCCCTAAAAATATCCAAAAATTAATAAAATAAATTTCTAGTGGTATTGGATATTAATAGTTGATAAAATAGTGGATGTCGAATAATTAGACTTATTTAATCTTGTATAGTTTTAAAATAATATAGATATCATATAAAATTCAATTAGATTATTGTATAAAATTAAAATTTCACCAACTCTATTATCTCTATGATTTATTATTTAGAAAAATAATCTCATTACATATAATAACTTCTATGGTTGGTATAGGATTTATCCGATTGTATCCACCATGAACGGATGGTCTATATAGATCAAATCCCTTATAATTGAACCCCCTAACCAAGTGAGTTTAAAATATAATTTTAACTAAATAAAACACTTATATGATGTATTATATATCTAATATTTTATTAATTAATCATTATATAAATAACACATAAATTCTTATAAGAGAAAGGTTTCTTATATCATTCATAGTCATCTCCCTGATCAGTATTATGAGAGATATATAACGAGGTCTGAGACCTCCAATAAATTATTTATATGAAATATTAGAGATGGATCACTACCTAGACTTCAAATATTCAATATTATTACCTATAATGTGAATAAATATTTTATATTTCTTCCATTACTCTATAGATTATGCAATAATAGTATTATTACTTCACTCCCTCAAATATTCTCAAAATATATAATAAATTTCATCATGAAAAAATATTAATTCACTCCCAAATATTTTTATTCTTCTTCACCAAGTTGATATAGTAATTAAATGTAAAAAGCATTTTTTACTTTTAGGGAAGAAAAAAATGGGAATGGAAGATGACAATAAAACATACTATATGTCTAAACAATATATTCAATTCCCAACTCAGATAATGTGGATCAAGGGGAATGAAAATAAATAGGATTCTAGTTTATTATCATGTGTAAATAAATTCCACTAGAATGTAATATAAAATGAATTTAATAAGAATTAATCATCTAATAAAACGTAATGAATAGTAATAATTATAATTAAAACTTATTTTTTACATCTTTGGAAATAAAATACATCATTTTTAATATATATGAATTTTAATAGTGGAATTACAAAAGTATTGATAGATTATTATATGTTTTTGTATTTCTTAAAAGTATGAAGAATATTTATTAAATAATAAATGTATGTAGGTACACAAATGTTGAGTTCATTGATATATTCAAGAGAAAATATCGTTTTATATTTATTATTAAAAAAATTCACCCATCCTTTAATTAAAATCAAGATGACATTGTTTCATTTTGGAATGAATATTTTTATTATATTTCCTAATCAACTAGAAATTTTATAATTATTAAAACATCATGATAATAAATTAATTATTAATTATATTAATAAATATATAAATTATGATAACTCATTATTAACAAATAATTATTTTCCTTATAAAGATGAGAGTGTTTTAGATGTTTATATCTAGAATGGTGGTCTAGTATCTCATGTGAAAACACATTAGATATACTGACTAATTCACAACCATGCTATTAAAATGAAACCATTATAATGAATGGTGTACTATAAATCCATAATAATTAGTTTGTAAAAATAATTTTAACAGTTATAAAGGAACATTTATTTGGTATGTCAATATACATCAGAAGATTCAATTAATACATTTTAGTAATAATCAATAAATAATTGAATACACATGGTAAAGGATATAGGATCTTCTATGATTAATTATAAAAGTATATCATAACTATGTATTCATTGATCAATAATATATGGATTATAGGTAATCTTGATGTTACATTACATTATACATCAAATATTTGATAGTAGTAAAAGAGGATTTAAAGTTTCTTTTATGTATTGTAAATTAAAAAATTACTTCCATGATATGTTTATCAAATAGAAATTTATTCCTGAAAATGATCCAATTATATAGAAAATGTATATAATATTAATAAGAATATAATTATAAATCTTGTAGGGATAAATTTTAGTGTATTTTGCGTAACATTTGTAAAAAAATTGCATTATTTACAAACTAACATTAAATAATACACTAAGTGAAACCTAGATAATTATCCTAAAGCCACCAAGGATATTAACACTCTTTATTAGACTATACTGGTTATCTTTTAGAATGATAAACATCTAATTTTTATATATTTGTAGTATTCCAGTATTCGATGAAGTCAAGACATTGTATACATGTGAGATAGTATAATAACATACAAATCACTATGATTTGTGATAGGAGTTGTTACAAGAGTCATATATTTGGTTGTATAATAAAGCATCAAGGTGTTCTAATACTCTATAAGGTTAATGATATATTATTTAATATGAAAAATTAATCATATAAATATGGAAACAATGGAAAACTGTTATGATTCAAAACTGGTTATTCAGTAATGTAATCTATATACCAAAATTTAGGGGAATAAAATTTTTGAGGTTTGTAGACATGATATTTACTATGAGTATTTAAAAGAAAAATTATTCAACAGTATAAATCATTAACAATAAATATGTGTTGATTACTAAAAGAATTTATAATACATTTTTTAAGATTATACATTTAGGTCATCAAAAATGATAAACTATATTTGAATTTTAATTTTACTAAAAATATTATATGGTCATTTTATTGGTTGTATTATAGTCAATGATTGTTTCATTAACGAATATCTAATATAATATGTATTTATGACATAACCAAAATGTTTTAAGACATCAATGAATTCAAATAAGGTATAACAAATTCACATATCCACATATCAAAAAATGTATGAGTAATTATATTAAATCCATCATTATTAAATAGGAAGTGTCATGTGTATAAGATTGGTTAATATGAGTACAAAAATATTACAGGAAGAAATATATTTATCACATATGGAAAAAAATAGTTCAACATACAAGAATTATATTTGAAAAGAATGAATTTATCTAATTATTAATTTAAATAGAAACCTAATTCAATGGAATAAGATCATATGATATGGATATATGGGTTTTCATAATCTATTAATAGTTGTATATTAATACTATGTTTAAAATTAAATAATTTAAAAATTCAAAATCATGTTGTTCACTAAGACACATGGAGAAATATATCACCACAATAACACACATGAGAACAAGAGGATATTATGAATAGAATTTCCAATGATTATGTTCTAGGAATATATTTAATTTTACGTGATATATAATATTGTTTTCTATTAATTATTCATGTTATGTGGTGTGAAAATATCATGAAAATATTACTTAAATGAGATAGACAAATTTTGATAACTATATAAATGTAGATGATAAAGTAGAATTGGTTTATTTTCCAATAAAATAAGAAATGTGAATAAGAGTTCTTAAAGAAATAGAGAACTAATTTTACTTCAAATTAATTATGATCATTGAATATAGTGAGTAAAATATAATTTTAAATACAATGTTATTACAAACTATGGTTCCCTTATCTAGAATAAGAAAAATTAAAGTACACTTCGTGATGGATATTGAAACTTGTTTTACTAATTTTTTGTTTAATTGTATATTTTACAAAAATAGTATGAGAATTACAATAATAATACTTATAATTGAATAATTTATTATAAAATTTGTCAATTTTATGACATTGGAACAAGGAATGGATACATGGGTATCTTATAACATTAGGGGATTTTCAAAAATTATGGAGGTTTTAAAAATAGTATTTTTAAATTAAAATATATGTTGAAATATTAAACATATCCATTGAATCAAGATAGAAATAATAGAGATAACCATAAAAAGTAATAGAATCCATAATATATGATAACAATCCTTTTGGATAGTTATTAGTTCATGTGAATGAATGATTCAATTGGTGTTGGTACTCTAAAACTACATAATTTTATTTTTTGATTACACATATATATATGCATGAATATTAATATATCTATTATAACATGATCTGTTTTTTAAAAGTAATATTAATTTGATATTATTAAATTGAATTTATGACATTAAGAGTTCATAACATTTAATTTCTATGAATATAACCCTGAAGTACTATGAATATATTCTTTAATTTACATTATATGGATGCATGATTTCAGCTAATTGGAAATTGTTGTTATAGAATACAATGTGCTTAAGGATCATAATACATAATTCATACTCCCATGAATGTTTTCCTTGGTACACTAAATAAGAGGAGGTTATAAGAAAGAACCTATCAATAGAAAATCTACATGTGTGAATGTCATTGGATATTCTTATCTAAATATTTGTGTTTTGGTTTTTCGACATGAAGATTATTATTAATTAATTTCATGAGTAACATACCTATATATATTTAATAACACAATACTTCATATTTTTAAAGTGATATTGGGTGTTTCATCAGTGATACATTATTCATGGATATGACAATGAAGGATTTACAATTTCATATTTATAGAAGTTGACAACCCATCCATTTTTTTGATATCGAAATATCATATTAAATGTAATTGTCCTGGTTTATGGATGAAATTATTTCTAAAATAAAAAAATATCCATTTCAATATTATATGTTGATGAAACAAGTACGTGACATTTCTTATGATATATCAAGAAAATAGATTGTATAACATAGTGGAAATTCATTTACTATTTTCTTCAATGTGACATTAATTTCTTCAACATGTGATCATTTACATATTTATAGATGCTAATATTTGACATTAGAAAAAATTACCCAGTTACACTGATGAATAATACTAGAGTTTTAAACAGTTAGAGTTTATGTTGATCACATTTAAATTAAATTTTTATTTATCTATCAATATAAATATTATGGTCATGTCGATGAATAATATTTATTCGGAATATATTTGTCCTAAATATCCATTCACTGTATTTAATTCTATGTTGAATTTTTAAATTTATTTTTATTCATAAAACCATGATTATTATATTTATTTACTCATTAAATAATATATATTATTAATGGTTTGGTATGATGTAATAAATTCTAAGAGACATGGCAATTCACTAGGTAATAGAAATTATATAGAAAATATATCTTAATAACCTTTAATTAATTAATTTATATTCATTTTAGCCATGATATAGGCATGCATCATAGAATTAATAATATTATTATTATTATATATGGGGTACACAAAGGATTAAAAAACTAGTAAATAGTATCTATTGAATTTTCAATCTTCTTTCCCAATATGTATACATAAATATATTTTTTCAGTAGTATTATTATAATAATTTTTTGTGTTAAATCATTCTCCACCTTAGATAATTTTCTCCCCAAAAAAATTATCTAGTTTTTTCTCTCAGGATCAAGTAAATTTCACCCTCCTCCTTCTTCCTCTCATGAACAATAATAAATGAATCAACCCATATACTATAGAGGACATAGTGGATATCAAAGGAACTATTGAAATATAATTGGTATACCACACTACCACCCGATGTGCCATCAATGATGCTTTGGTATAAGAGAATATCATGTGTATAACATCTTGAGAAATTCTACATTGGATGTACTCATCAAAATTACGGTTCAACCAAATACTAGATCAGATTAACAATTTCTACATCAAAAAAAGATCTCATGATCATGGTGTTTTTCATATTATGAAATTACTTGAAAATTTTATTTAAAATTCAATCTCCCTAGATATAGGATTACTTATTTATTTTAATTTTATTATTATCGTGATAAATTTCATTCACTTACATGTTATGATGATTAATTATTTGGATTAAATAAAAAAATATTGGGAAAGGGAGAAACACTTTTTGACTACACTTAAATCCTTTAGGAAGATCAAATTATATGTAAATACAACTAAAAAGTGATAATTTGAAAAATTATTTGATCAAAATAGGATATATAAGAATTATTAATTCATCGGTAAAAGTAATCTCAATGAATAAGTGTTTAATTTTTTTTAATATTTCCATAAGTGAATTCAAATGATGATACTATATGTTTTAAAATAACAAACATCGTGATTAATTAAGAATGATATGTTATTCATGATGAGTTAAATAAAAATTCCACATTGTGATATTTAAGAGACTAATACTAAGGAAATTAGTAATTATGATGGTAGAATAATTATATGATTAATCATTATTATGTATAAATGGTGGATCAAAAATCTGGAGAACTGATACTTAAGAATGTTTATGTTCAGAACATAATGTTAACATGGATAATAATTCTTGCTAATTTAATTGATAAAAATATAAGGTATAATTTTTTAGTAACTATTGTGGATTGATATAAATTTTATGATAATAATTTATCTATATAGTATCCTCTTTGGTGAAATAATACTATAATATATTAAGGATTATAGAGGATTAATTTTGAGTGAAACATGAATGGTATTTCGATAAGAGAGATATCTCTTAGTATTGATGATCAGAATTTACAATGTCTAGATAATGAGGTAGTTTAGTTTCATGGAAGTAAAAGAGATAATAAAATATTATTATTGAATGTTTAACTATAATAATAAATTTTATAAGATATAGTTGAAACCACATGTTTAAATAATGAAAATAAAACACTAGAATCAATGGAGGATTTAATGTCATAGTTAATATAATTAATGGTTGTACGATTTAGATGGATTTCATATCTCAATGTAATATTTCTTTCTATAAGAATATTTGGAATGATTTTTGTATCATCATATATCAATCTAACCAAATATTAAATAAATATATGATATTATAGTGATGATGTTTTATAATAATAAAGATACAAAAACTATGATGTTAAAAGTGATATTCTAGTAGAGAATTATAGGATCATTTCAGATAGTTGAAGCTGCTATTTTTAAAAGGCATTGATATAGTCACATGCTTTTATATTTGGAGTCATTTTTGGATGTTGAATAACATAAAGAAAATATAGAATGTGATTTTAAAAAATTCTAAATTTAATGATAAAATGTAGGTTATATAATTCATGGAATCATTCACATATTCTATCGGTGGACAATTTAAGAATATTACTATGTATAGATTGGGTAACAGCCCAGGTAAATAAAGAATAATATAGTTTCATATTTATTAATATTTGAGAATTGAATATTAATTTTACTTTAAAGGAGTTTCTATGTTCGATAGTGTACCCGATACACAACAAAGTGTTTCTTTGAAATCTTACGTTGCACACTAGTAATAAAATAATATTATTTTAAATGGTATTTAACATGTAGCCGTTGTGTTGGTAGGAATGAACAGAAATAACTAAAATATGATTATATATATTTTTTAAATGTTTTTACATTTATCCAATAAAGGATAAAGGCTTAAAATATGAAAAGATTTCAATTTTAGGCATATATACTCTAATATTCACTAAAATGTTGAATTATCCCCTTTTGATGGAGAACCCTATTTAAATATAGTTTTGGTCACTCTTATACATTCTTTTGGACTAAATAAAACACTTCTTTAGAATCGGGACATCAAAATTTACTTTGTGTAGATTTTTGGTATTTTTCCGATAGATTACATTTTTTAATGAATAGTGAAAAATGTTGTATTTTAATTCAAACCCTATTTTTAATATAATTTATTTATATGATTAGATTATCTTTTTAATTGGTTTTAAAGTGAAATTAGAATATATTTTTACCATTTAATCCAATAGTGGTCGTTGGAATTAATTTCACTTTGAAATTGGACTTAAACTACTGTCAATCTTTTGCTACTTATTGTTTCATAAAAACATGCTATTTGTTTTGACAACGGGAATTAATTATTAAATTAATTAATGCAAATCATATGTTTGAATTTTTTAAAATAGATATAATTTTTGAATTCGGAATATCAACTATTTATAAGGTTAAATTTTTGGTACTTTTCTGAAAAACTTCAATTTTTGATGAATAGTGAAACCACTAAGTGGTACTTATAAAAACTGATTTTCTGTTTAAATGAAATTTTACCACCTCTGTGTGTTGAATTTAAAAAATCTGACATTCATGGTTGTCATTAAGAAGTAAAATTTGGTTCAATGGGATTAAAATAATTTTATGGTGATTAGTAACTTTTATGTTTTTAATCGCGATTAGAGGTAATTAGTGTAATTTAAGTTAAGAATAATGTTTTAATAATATGAAATGGAATTGACACATGACCTACCCATATTGGATATGTTATGGACGAACAAAAAAATCCAGGGGTCAACTTGGGGACCCCATGGAGCCACTTTGGTAGGAAAATGACATTAATAACTTTTTATTTCATGTCAAAATAAAAATGTCACAAACATAAGTTGTTTTTCTAAAGCAATTTTTAAATGGGGTTATAAAAGTAATATTTTTGACTATAAATATTAATTAAAAATATTAAAATATTTCCTACATCATTATCCTTTTTATATAATTTTTATCCATTAAATAAATTAAATTATTTGTGACACCATGATGATGTAGCGATTAACTCATTATTTAACGATTTAAATAAAATGATAAGATAATGTAAAATATAAGACCTAAACATGTCAAAAACCTATTGTATGGGTGTATTTAGAACTATTATCACCTTATACTCTAAATATATAATTATGGGACCCTTTGTATTCGAAAATCATTTTATAATAAAGTATCTTTTATTAACTTTCCAAGAGTGCCCCTCCTCTCCTCTTATAAAAGGCCCCTGCCTCTACCTCTTTACCCACACCTCTCAAGAATTTGGATCGGCCAAGCTCTATTCTTTTTGTCTCTCCACATCCCTCTATTACTCCTTGAAGCCTCACATTGGGCAGAAGTCATCCCAAGGAAGTCTTTGAGCTCAAATCAAAAAGAGTTACCCGTTTTAACGGTAGTGTTTTCTCTTGTGTTCTTATGTTTTATTTTTCTTCTCCAACCCTATAAACTCTTCTTATTCCTTTCTTTTGTAACAATACCAGTATCTTCAATATACAAGGATGTTGTTATGTGAAGGATTCGAGCAACACATACACACAACTACATCTTATGGATAAAGAACATATTGTTTCTGTGGATGGTAAATTTCTGCCTCACGAAACGATGACTGTTCAACACTCATATAACAACTTAAATGGTGGCCATTAAGATGTCACTATTTTTATATATGATATATAATATGTTTATGTTTTCCTTTTGCTTCTGTATTTTTCATTTGTGTCAAACCTTTATAGTTTCTATTATGAGTAAACACGATAATTTCATTTTAGGAAGTGCGGACTACCGCCCCCTCAAAGTGATTTGATTCGTTAATGCCATATGTGGGACGTATAAAGGATGGATTTCATTTTATTATATATGATTTATGTTACATATAAATTATTAATATAATTCTGGAATTAAAATATACATACCTCTCAGTAATTTTAAATTCCATTAATATGACATAGAAATGAAAGTACCGTTCATGCGTACGTACGGCTTACCGTCTCCATGAACGGTGAATTTAATTGATTACCTATAAATGATTATGTAATATTATAATTACATATATATTCTTGATATATATGATATATATATGATATACAAATCATGAATATCATTCAGGATATAATGAACCTTTGACCACATGAACAACATGTAATTGTAAGAAGTCCACTTTCGACATAAGAACCAAATATCGACAAAACAAACATTATTAACTTAAATGATTACATAATGTTTATAACATGAAAATAAGTTATATAAAAGGAATAATGAACTTGAAAATGGTTCTTAAGAAAATAGGAAAAAAATCATGTTTATTATTCCGGACATTAAAGAATGATCGAGTCAAGTCGGACACGAGGTAAGGGACTTCGTCTCAATCTCCTTTCATTGAAGCATATTTCGTTTTATACACAATTATCTTTTATACGTTTTATAAAACCCTTTTAATTTTACTTTTATACAAAATGAATCTTTTTCTACGAAGCATTTTACTAAATGACAAAAAGGAATGTTTCTTTTAACGTACGCGGTGACAAAGACCTTTTCCGCCGCCGCGAGTATTATTTGGTCTTTGGCTTCCTCAACAAGACGTGATGTTTTTTAAAATGAAATAAATACCATATACTATTTTATGTATTTTGGTATTGAAAATTGTTTTTATAATGGATTTGTTATGTCAATATATTTAAGTTATATATTGTGATCAAAGTGTGGAAATGTTTTCTTTCCTTTATATTTTTTTTATGTCTTTTTATTTTATAATGGTACTTAGACATTTGATGGGTGGTTACGTTATAAATCATATGATGGGTGATGCTGTGAATACCAGGACGTGTGGTTACGTTATAACCTCCAAAACATTGGGTATGGAAGTCTCCCATATGGGTATTCCATTAAGTGATATTTGTGGAAGTTGACCATATGGTAATTCCATTTAAGTATGTTTATGTACCAAGTTACCTATATATGTTATGTGATCATTATAGGGGTTTTATGATAATCTTTTTGTTACAAAAGGGTAAGTAATGATCTTTTTTTCAGTGAAGAGTTTTTACTACTTCATAAAGGTGAAAAGTATTAATTTGATAAAGTATACATGGTTTTCTTGTTGTTTTGAAAAAACTAACAGTTTTCATTCATTGTGTTTCCCTTACTGAGCTTTTTATGCTCACTGCAAGTTTAGTTTTGAAATGTTTTTCACAGGATTTAATGTAGAATAGGGTCAAGGATGGGATCAAGGGAAAGTCATGCTATCTAAAACATCGAACTAGACCTGTTTCTTTTTAAGAGTTTTTATTTTATGGTAACATAGTAGAAGTTTCTAGTTTTTAATATCAAGAGATGTAATAGTTATGTCCTAATTCTCTAAAACTATAAACCTGAAAATATACTTAATGTGAATTACTCATTTAATTCAATATTAACTAATGTTTAAGGCTGCGGCCTTATAGTTGGTATCAAACGTCGGTTTAGACAACTTTAGGAGTTAGAAAATTGTTAAATTAAAAATTAATTTATGGTATGATTGAAATGATATAGCATTTACAGATTACCATGTTCCTTCACCTAAGATATTTCTATGATAAGAATGGTTTTCCATAGAGGAAACGGAGCAGCTTTTCAAGGAAGGAATATAGAGTATAATGACCTTTCGAATCAGCAACCAGAGATGGACAAAATCAGAATTGAGCAGTTTAATGCACTGATGGCTCAGTTGAATCAGGTGATAAATGGTGGTTGTGTTTATTGATGATATTTTTGAGTTTTCTAAAAGAAAAGAGGATCATGAAGGTCATTTAAGGGTTATCTTTCAAACCATAAAAGAAAATATATTGTTTTGGAAATTCAGTAAGTGTGAGTTCTGGTTGCAACAAATTTCATTCCTTGGTCACATTATTTCTAAATATGGGATAACTGTTGATCCTACAAAAGAAAAGGTTGTTGAAGAATGGACAACACCTACAAATGTAACAGAGATTCGTAGTTTCCTAGGTTTGGAAGGCTATTATCGAAGGTTTGTTAGAAAATTTTCACGGTTTTCTAGTGCAATGACTAAGCTAACTCGGAAGGGTGTTAAGTTTATCTGGACAAAACAATGTGATGATTGTTTTTAGGAACTGAAAATAATATTGGTGAATGCTCCAGTTTTGGAACTACCTTCCAGGAATGGTGAGTTTGTTATCTACCGTGATGCTTCATTGAAAGGACTTCATTGTGTCCTTATGCAGAATGATCAGGTAATTGCATATGCTTCACGTCAGTTGAAAACTCATTAGGTAAATAACCCTACACATGATTTGGAATTAGCTGTTGTTGTTTTCGCTTTAAAAATTTGGAGGCATCATTTGTATGTTGTAAAGTGTGAAATATATACTGATCACAAAATTTTAAATTATATATTCACTCAGAAAGAATTGAACATGAAACAGAGGAGATGGCTAGAATTAATCAAGGATTGTGATTGTAAAATTCATTAACATCCATGAAAATAAAATAAAGTGGCTGATTCTTTGTGTCGAAAAAGCAATGATTCATTAACAATGTTGTGTTTGGAACGTGATCCATTGGTTAATGATTTGATGAACTTTGTCATAGAAGTTGTTGGTGTAGGATTTCCTTCTGTTTTGTTTCAGGTATCAGTGAAATCTTCTCTATCAGAAAGAATTATGCAAGCACAGAAGCAAGACAGTGAGTTGCAGAAAAAGGTAGACCTGGTTCATAAGGGTATGTTTCTTGAATTCAACATTGATAATAATTGTGTTTTGAGATTTCGGAAGAGATTGTGTGTGCCTTGTGATTCACAGTTGAAGAGAGAGTTGTTATGTGAAACTCATAGTTCTCAGTTTTCAGTTCATCAAGGCAGTACTAAGATGTATAGAGATCTTCAGGAGTATTACTGGTGGGATGGAATGAAAAGGGATATTGCTGATTTTACTGTGAAGTGTTTGACATGTCAATAGGTTAAAGAAGAGTGGTAGTTACCGAAAGGGATGCTTCAGCCTTTACCAGTGCCAGAGTGGAAATTGGAGAATATATCCATGGACTTTGTTGTCGGATTACCGAAGACATCTCGAGGTAATAATGCAATCTTGGTTATTGTGGATCGTTTCACTAAATCTGCTCATTTCATTGCTATACGAGATACTTATTCCCTAGTTCAACTTTCCCGTTTGTATCATAAAGTGATAGTCACGTTACATGGAGGTCCTCTCTCCATTGTATCTGACAGTGATCCCAGGTTTACTTCTAACTTTTGGAAGGGCCTTCATAAGTTGTTGGGTACTGAATTAAATTTTAGTACATCTTTTCATCCGAAATCAGATGGGCAGTCAGAATGAACAATTCAGACATTAGAGAATATGATACGTGCTTGTTCGATGGATTAACAAGGATGTTGGGACCAACATATTTCTTTGGTTTAGTTTTCTTATAATAACAGTTTTCATTCCAGTATACAGATGGAACCATTTAAGGCATTATATAGGAAGCGATGTCGATCTTCATCTTTCTGGGATGAAGTGGGTGAAAGGAAGTTGATGGGACCAGAATTGGTAGAAGAGATGAAAGAAAAATTTCAGTTGATTCAGAAACACATGAGAACATCTCAGAGAAGACATGAAATTTATGCGGATAATCAGAAGAATGATCTATCTTTCATGGTAGGTGATCATGTATTTTTCAATGTTTCACCGTGGAAAAGTTTGATGCGATTTTTTTAGAAAGGAAAGCTGAGTCAAGGGTTCATCGGACAATATGAAATTCTTGAGAATGTTTGATCAGTTTCATACAGAGTGGAATTACCTTTGCGTTTATCTCAGGTACATAATGTTTTTCATGTTTATATATTGAGAAAGTATATGCCAGATTCATCTCATGTTTTGAGCCGAGAGGTAGTCCATTTAGAAGAGAATCCCTCTTAGGAAGAACAACTAGTCCAGATTCTTGACCGAAGAGAGAAAGTGTTGCAAAAGAAGGTAATTCACCAGGTAAAGGTTTTTTGGAAAAAACATATTGTTGAAGAAGCAACATGAGAATCTGAAAATGCTATGAGAGATAAATACCCCCACTTATTTTGATAAGTGAATAAAATTATGAGGATGAAATTCCTAAAATGGGGGAAGGATGTAACATCCCAGGTAAATAAAGAATAATAAATTTTTATATTTATTAATATTTGATAATTGAATATTAATTGTACTTTAAAGGGGTTTCTATGTTCGATAGCGTACCCGATATGCAACAAAGAGATTTTTGATATCTTATGTTGCACACTAGTAATAAAATAATATTATATTAAATGGTAGTTAACACGTAGCTGTTGTATTGGTAGGAATGAATAGAAATAACTAATATATGATTATATATGTTTGTTAAATGTTTTTACATTTATCCAATAAATTATAAAGGCTTAAAATATGAAAATAATTCAATTTTAGGCATATATACTATAATATTCACTAAAAGGTCAAACTATCGCCTTTTGATGGAGAACCATCTTTAAATATAGTTTTGGTCACACTTATACATTCTTTTGGACCAAATAAAACTCTTCTTTAGAAATGGGACATCAAAATTTACTTTGTGTAGATTTTTGGTATTTTTCAGATAAAGTACATTTTTTAATGAATAGTGAAAAATGTTGTATTTTAATTCAAATCATCTTTTTAATCTAATTTATTTATATGATAATATTATCTTTTTAATTGGTTATAAAGTGAAATTAGAATATATTATTACCATTTAATCCAGTAGTAGTCATTGGAATTAATTTCACTTTGAAATTGGTCTTAAACTAGTATCAATCTTTGGATACTTATTGTTTCATAAAAACACGCTATTTGTTTTGATAGCAGAAATTAATTATTAAATTAATTAATGAAACTTTTATGTTTTGAATTTTTTAAAAAAGTCATCATTTTTGAATTCGGAATATCAAATATATCTTAGGGTGAATTTTTGGTATTTTTCTGAAAAACATCAATTTTTGATGAATAGTGAAACCACAATGTGGTACTTATAAAAACTGATCTTCCGTTTAAATGAAATTTTACCACCTCTGTGTTTTGAATTTCAAAAATCCGACATACATGGTTTTCATTAAGATGTAAAATGTGGTTAAATTGGAATAAAATAATTTTTTTATGAATAGTAACTTTTAAGTATTTAATCGCGATTAGAGGTAATTAGTGTAATTAAAGTTAAGAATAATGTTTTAATAATATGAAATGGACTTGAAACATGTCCTAACCTTATTGGATGTGTCATGGAAGACCATGAAAATCCATGGGTCATCTTGGGGACCCCATGGAGCCACTTTGGTAGGAAAATGACATTAATAACTTTTTATTTAATGTTAAAAAAAATGTCAGAAACATAAGTTGTTTTACTAAAAAAATAAAAATGGGATATAAAAGTCATATTTTTGACTATAAATATTCATTATAAAGATAAAAATATTTCCTACATCATGATATTTTTTTTATAATTTTTATACATTAAATAAATTAAATTATTTATGACACAATGATGATGCAATGATTACCTCATTATTTAACGATTTCAATAATATGAAAAGATAATGTAAAATCTAAGACCTACACATGTAAAAAAATTACTGGATGTGTGTCTTTCGAACTCATATCACCTTATACTCTAAATATATAATTTTGGGACCCTTTTATTCGAAAATCATTTTATAATAAAGTATATTTTCTTAACATCCCAAGAGTGCCCCTCCTCTTCTCTTATAAATGGCCCCCACCTCTACCTCCTTACCCACACCTATAAAGCCATTAGTTCGGCCAATCTCTGCTTTTTTTTCTCTATACATCCCTATATTACTTCTTGACGCCAAACTTTTGGAAGAAGTCTTCCCGAGGAAGACTTTGAGCTCAAATCAAAAAGAGTTACCCGTTTTAAAGGTAGTGTTTTCTCTTGTGTTCTTATGTTTTATTTTTCTTCTCCAACCCCATAAACTCTTTTTATTCATTTCTTTTGTTACAAAAACAGTATCTTCAATATACTAGGATGTTGTTATGTGAAGGATTCGAGCTACACATACACACACCTACATCTTATGGTTAAAGAACATACTATTTCTGTGGATATCGAATTTCTGCCTCACGAAACGATGATAGTTCAACATTAATATAACACCTTTAAAAGTGGCCCTTAAGATGTCACTATATTTATATATGATATATAATATTTTTATGTTTTACTTATGATTTTTTATTTTTCATTTGTGGCATACCTATATGGTTTCCATTATGAGTAACACGATAATTTCATTTTAGGAAGTGCGGACTACCGCCCCCTCAAAGTTATTTGATTCGTTAATGCCATATGTGGGACGTATAAAGGATGGATTTAACATTTTTATATATAATGTATGTTACATATAAAATATTAATATAATTCTGGAATTAAAATATAGATACCTCTAATTTAGTTTTAATTCCATTAATATGGCATAGAAATGAAAGTAGCGTTCTTGTGTACGTACGACTTACCGTCTATATGAATGGTGCATTTCATTTATTACCTATAAATGATTATGTAATATTATAATTACCGGAATATGCTGGATATATATGATATATATGATATCCAAATCATGAATATCATTTTGGATATAATGAACCTTTGACCACACGAACAACATGTAATTGTAAGAAGTCCACATTCGACTTAAGAACCAAATATCGACAAAACAAACATTATTAACTTAAATGATTACATAATGGTTATAACATGAAAATAAGTGATATGAAAGGAATAATTAACTTGAAAAAGGTTCTTAAGAAATTATAAATTAACTAATTTTTATTATTCAGGATGTTAAAGAACGATCGAGTCAAGTCAGACCCGAGGTAAGGGACTTCGTATCAATCTCTTTTCATTGAGGTATATTTCATTTTATACAAAACCATATTTTATATGGTGTATAAACCCCTTTTCTTTAAATTTTATACAAAAGGAATCATTTTCTACGAATCATTTTACTAAATGAAAAAACGAATATTTCTTTTAATGTACGTGGTGACAACGACCTTTTCCGCCACCAGGAGTATTATTTGGTCTGTGGATTCCTCAACAAGTCGTGATATTTTTTTAAAATGAAATAAATACAATATAATCTTTTATGTATTTTGGTATTGAAAATGGTTTTTATAATGGATATATTATGTCAATATATTTATACGATATATTTTGATCAATGTGTGGAAATGGTTTCTTTCCTTTATATTTGTTTTATGTCTTTTGATTTTATAATGGTACTTGGACATTTGATGGGTGGTAATATGATAATCCATATAAAGGGTGATGCCTTGAATACCAGGATGGGTGGTTACGTTATAACCTCCAATGCATTGGGTATGGAAGTCGGCCGTATGACTATTTCATTATGTGATATGTGTGGAAGTCGATTGTATGGTTATTCCATTTAAGTATGTTTATGTCCCAAGTTACCTATATATGTTATGTGATCTTTATATGGGTTTTATGGTAGTATTTTGGTTAAAAAAGGGTAATTAATGAACTTTTATTCAGGGAAGAGTTTTTACTACTTCATAAAGGTGAAAATTATTACTTTGTTAAAGTATACATGGTTTACTTGTTGTTTTGAAAAACTAACTGTTTTCATTAATTTTTTATCCCTTACTGAGCTTTTTTATGCTCACCCCCGTTTTTTTAAAAGTTTTTTTACAGGACTTAATGTTGAATAAGGTCAAGGATGGGATCAAGGGAATGGCATGCTATCTAAAACATGGAACTAGGCATGTTTCTTTTTAAGAGTTTTTATTTTATGGAAACTTAGTAGAAGTTT